>OY728126.1:1896752571-1901752571 GCA_963277665.1 Viscum album
TACTAAAATAATGAATTAATTATGTGAAATGTTAAGATTATATATCAAAATAAATTAATACAAATTCATATAAGAACTGTAAGTAGTTATATATTTATTTTTTGATCATGTAATGTTTGAAAATTCATTTTCCTAAAAATTGATTTTTATTGTGTTTTGAATGATTGTTTTGAAATTAAATTATACTAATTGTTAGAATGTAATTATATAAAAAAATTTACATATTTCTAATTATAATTTCAAAATGTTTAATTATTTTACCCATAATTTTTAAAATTATTGATAATAAAATTGGTAAAAATTTATCATCATTGGTAAGGTTAAAATAGGATTACTGGGGGATAATCATAAATTATATGGGTTTAATTTACATAAAAACTTGTCAAATACTATTTATAGAGTTTAATTTTACCATAAAATTTTGAACATATAATTTTATTCATTTAATAGAAATTTGATCTAGAATGTGATGTATTAATATTTTAATACGTAAAAAACAGTGCGCCAGCCACATCCCATATTAAAGGACACAACCTCCCATAACATAATATAACCTTGTGAAAAATATTACTCGATGATACCCTTAAATAATATCTCACATAAATAAATATAAATGTTCTATAGGCTTTGTTGTTTCTAAAATTCTAACCCTATGTTTTTTTATTGGAGAACTAAATGGTATGTTTAATAAAAGATTCCAACAACTTAATAGATAATATTAATTTTTATTCATCTTTTAAAATATTAAATTATGTATTTAAAATTTCAATTTAATAATAACTTTATATCCGATTTATTGGTTGAGAATGTTTTGTCTCAACAACACAAATTAAATCTTATTGATTTTTATGTTCACAAATACCCTTGATTGTTTTTCTAATGATAATATTTTAAGTATATTTCAAGAAATTATTATTTGTTAAACATATTATTTCAGAATAATATTCAAGATTTTTATTCCCATGTAATATTCATCAATGTGCACAAAATGATCTTTATTCTATTCTGGAAACAATGTTCATACACTTCATTGAAGAACGTAACGTAAATAACAAACACAATGTTTGTTTTAAACCTCATAGCTAAAGATCAAAGAATATGGTTAATCAACCTTAAATTGAAATAAATTAATGGATAAAAACATTATGTTTGGATGGAAGCTTACATATAACAATGAGAAACACAATGGTTAAAGAACGCTACATAGGTATAGAACCCTGTGTTTGAGAAGAAAATGTATGGATCATGAACCTTACTTTTGTGATCAACCATACGTTATCAACCATACATTCCAAAAAATAACTCCACCTAGTTGAACCCTAAATTTTGAATTTTTTAAATTTTAGAAAAGATCATTGCATTTGAATTTTCATCATTAGTGATCTAAGTTTATTATTTTATCAATGTGTCATGCAATGGTAGTTTCAGAATACCAGGCCAATTTAAAACTTTTTTTCAAATGACTCAATGTTCATTGTGATTTATTCAAAGAATTATAACAACCAATTAATTACATATATTTATATCACTTAATTATTGAAGTATATTTATTTCAACATATAAAAAACCATCACAGGACTATATTGGTGTAGTGACTTTAGAAATAAGGAAACATAAACAAGTGGTTCATAAAAACTCTAAATTGACTCCCATTTAGTTCATCATATCTAGAATAGTTTTTTGCATATCATAATTAATACCATTAATCATGTCTTGGGGAAAAGAAAATATAAAATAGTGAACTCAAAATCTCAGTAAGGGTAAAAAAATGAAATAATAATCAAATTATATTCTTAAGAACATATCATTTAAAAATTATATCCTGCATATAAAAGACCATAATATTATATCATGGGATAAATCAAAAAAACTGAAATTTAATCACAATAGTCATAATATAAGAAATGAAATTTTGTGGCATACACACATAATCATGGAAATTAATTTATTATTATTGAAGGTCCTTTTCCAAGACCATTATAGCAGACAATGTCCATTACTAAACCGAGATCTCTCCATGTTCTAACCATGTATCATTGAACTAGATTAACATGTCCTTCTAGACAGGAATATCTAATGAAATGTATATATTTACCCATTTAATTGGTTGGATATATAGGTCCAACCCATCAAATAATGAATCCATTCTTATGTGTGCCAAATAAACATATAATCATTCACCAAAACATAAAACATGAAATCAAATGGGTTTCATAAACATCATTTCATCATATTTGTTACAAAAACAAATGGATTTCATAAACAAAATTACATTAAAAACAAAATCAAATCATAGTAATAAATGCTATGGAAACATAAACCTACAAAATCTTAGATGAAAAATAATTTTGATTAAATAGTTGTGCTTCATTCCTTGGAAAAATATTCGTTCTTCATCAAATAAGATTTATTTTCTCAAACTATCAGGTATTTTTAAATGAAATTAATTTAGTCTGAAATAAAATTGTAATCTTATAGAGGAAGATTCAAGGATATAATTCATTAAAAATATGTAAAACCTATTCATTATCTATAGTTTAAAAAACAATCCTCTCGTACATTTTCCGAAAAACTCAAAAAGTATCTTGTTTGGTAAACAAAAGAGAATTGCATCCAAAAAATGTAATAAATGTTAAAATGGGAAAAAGTGACTTTACAAATACATAAAATAATATTACACATTTTATGAGAATATTTTTAGAAAGCATGTACATGGATGATTAATATATACATAGTAGATACTTACGAATAAAAAATCACATAAAAATGAGATTGGAAAAGTTATCAATTACCTTATGTTTGATATGCATCGTATGAATCTGAACCACATTTTTAATGATTAAAATAATTTTATTGACTTATTACATAATAATAATATTTTTTATGATAACATTTATCATCATATTTCCATCCATTTATTAGTAACATTTCACAGTTATTAATTATTTGGTTATTAACTGCTTTATGTTCTTATATAAATTTTCCCAGATAAGATCTTATTCATATTTTAGAGGTTGTAGTTTTATCATTTTAATAATAGTATTATTATAATATATATCATATTTAATCATTAAATTCATTTATATAATCATGGTTAAATGATGATTATGCAGAACTAATCACAACGCATCATTGAGATGATAAGTCGTATGCACACGTAAACAACGATATCATTTCCATAATTGAGGAATGATAAGGAATTGGATGGTGTATAGTATATCCGAATTAGTATAATGTTATAATAATCCAATATAGTTATTATTTCCACTAATATACACATATATGTAAGGTGGTGGTGAAAAATAGATTACACCACGACGTGGGGACAGTAAGAAGTACATACGTACGAGTGGATATTTCTATCTTTGTAGAATGGATAGAAGGTGAAATAGGATTGTTTTATATTAATAATATTATATCAATATATTATTGATACTGATGATATAACATTATAATTAAACAACAATTTTATAGGATGTAGAAGAAGAATTAAATTTGAACGAATTGTTAGAGGATATTACCTCTTCCACAACGTGCCTCCTATAAATTTACTCTTAGGGAACATGTGGTGGACTTTTAAGAAGAAAATAACCTCTATAATGTGACTAGGATATTTTAGAAGATAAATTTAAAGGGTTGGGATGATCTTTAAGGCTCAAAATGGAGTGAAGGGGAGATGGCCTTTTATAAGAGAGTAGATGAGAACCTTAAAAAACTATTCAAAAAATTAATATATTATAAATTCATTGTCGGAAAAAATTGTCCAAAACATATTTAATTATAAGATAAGATGATTTTTTAGAATACACATAATCAAATAATTTTTATTCATGTTTTGAATATTTTTTTCTTATCTTTTTCGTTTAACCCTTATTTTACCCCTTTAAATCATTCTGTGATATAATGTTTTGTACACCTTGTGGGTTAGTGTAATTAACATATCATGTCAAACGAACCCAAAAAAGTCATTTATGACCTATTTGTACTTATATTAACCATTTTTATGAATCATATATTTTTATGAATTTAATATCATTTGATAATATATTTTATGTTTTATGTTATGAATTATGTCAATTTTGGACACTATTCAGACATGTCTTTTAAAAATTTATAAATACATAATTTATTTGAAAATAACGAATTAAATCCAAGATAATATGTCAATTTCTTCCATGAAATTCTTGTATTACATAAAAATAAACTAATAATATTTTCTTAATATTTATAAATTAATTTATTTGAATCTGTCATTAATGGGATAATGACTTCGTCAAATTTGTGTATTAATTAAAACTATTTATACAATCTCTAAAAATTATGAATAAAATATTATGATGTAGAAAATTTTATTATATTTCTAATTATTATTTTTAATAACAGATATATGTTATATATTACTATATTAATATCGATTTATTAAAAGATATATTTTTAGGTTATAATTATCTTTAATTTAAATTAACTCTAATAAAATGTCATTTTCACATCCATATGATTCCATGGGGTCCAAAAATAGACCCATGGATACCCATGGTCGGAATTATCTCCAAAATTAGAATTAGGAAAAATTTTATTGTATTCTTATATTATTAAATTATTATTTAATACTTATTTACAAGATTCACCTTAAAACATGGAAAATAAAATAATTACTAAAGTTACAATTCATAATGTTAAAAAATAGAAGGTTCATATTCTACTAATTTAGAAATTATGATTCCAAAAATAGAATCCATATTTTCATATAAAAAACACATAAGTTTCAGTAATTAATTTAAAATTATTCTCAATGGTGAAATGAAAAAATGGTCTCTAAAAGTCAAAAAATAGCAAAATATTTAAATAATTTTACCAATAAATTCAATGTAAATTTATTGATAATGAAATACATTATTTTAAACTATAAAAATATATTATATTTATACATTCAAACTGATAAATTTTAGAATTTTACAATATAAAATATCTCCATGAAAAAGGTTGTTTTTAATTAATGTTTACAGAATTTTTACTATTTATCAAAAAAAACTTATCAGAAGAATATCAAAAAAAATGAAAAGTTATTGTTTATATCCCACATATAAATAAAATTTAATGTTTTCACATATAAATTATTAGTTTCCTGAATTTTTAATTTAAAATGGGTTCTCCAATCATAGGTTTAAAATAACCATTCAAAAAATAGGTTTTTATTCAAAAAATATGGTTTTATTCAAACCTTATGAACTAAATATCCATTGAATGAATATAAAAAATATTTTATTAAGTATATAACCCATATATCTCATTAATTTCACTGACAAATAAATTTACTAAAAAATATGAACATCTAATTGATTTATATTTTTCATGAATAATTAATGGACAATGAATTCATAGTGCATTTTCAGAAGTTAGTTATAATTATTCCCACTAACCTAACTGCAAGGCTATAAAAGTAATTTTATTTTAATGGAATCACGTGGTTCATTTAAAAATAATTTTTTTTTGAATATTAATATAGTAATGGGAAAAATTTATTTAAAAGATATATTTCATAAAAACATCTGTGTGTTACATTCTACCCCCCATAAAATAAATTTCTCCCTCGAAATTTACCACATGGAAAAAATAGATGTGGATAACTCCCCCTTGTCACAACCACAATCTACCATGTATCTTATTATAATTTTGTGTTCCTCCATAAAACATTAACCAAGAATGTTGTCATTTTTCGTAGAATTTTTTTATACGATCATGAATCTCTATCTATTGTTCTTCAAAAAATAGATCTCGCTTTAGTGGTATGAAAATATGAGCTTAGTATAGGTGAATGATAAGGTATGTACTTTCTCATGAGAGATACATGGAAGACATAATTATCTTTTCATATATTTGGTGGATGCACTAATCGATAAGATATGTTCCAAAAAATTTCGAGTATTTCAAAAGGATCGAAATACCTAGGGACCATCTTTCACTCCCTTCCAAATATCACTACACTCTTGTAGGGTGGTATTCGTAAGAACACCTTATCACCCACATCAAACTATATGTCTTTTTTTAGTTTTCATCATAATTTTTTTGTTGACTCTTAGTTTCCCTTATGGTTTGTTGAATAGATCGGACCATTGATACAATTTCATCAACAAGATAGGGTCCTAATAGCTTTCATTCCCAAACATCATCCCAGAACGTTGGAGTTCTCCACTTCCTTCAATAGAGGGATTCATAAGGGGCCATTTGAATAATGGAGTGAAAGATATTATTTTAAGACTATTTCCCCAATGGTAGGTGTTGATTGTACCCACCTTTTAAATCCAAAGAGAAATCTATCAATATGACTTCTCGAGTTTTAATTTTCCTCTAATAATGATGGGTTTTCTGAGGAAGATTAGCTATCCTGAAACATAACTCTGTATCCAAATCATGCTGAAGTCATTACTAGAACATTGAGGTATGTCTCAGATCTAGAATAGATATAATGAAAAGTGGTACTCTATGAAATCTAGCCAATTACATTACATATATAAGTGAAATATGATTAAAAGGGAAATCCTATCTAATAGAAATTAAGTGGGTCACCTTCATAAGGCAATAAACTATATCCCAAAGAGAATTATTGCATTTGGTTGTTTTGGGATGTCAAATGAAAATTACATAGTGATGTTTTCCCATTTCTATTTTTGTATGTGTAATGGTTGTAACATCCCCTTAGACTTCAGTCTCTCAGCATTTACTTGCTGACAAACCAAGCATCAAAAGACAAATTTGATGACATCTCTTTTCATTTCATACCACAAGAAGTACTCCCTTAGGTCCCTATACATATTTGTGATTCTAGGGTGAATAGAGAATGATGTACTATGAGCCTCATCAAATAGATCCTTTAATTATAATATGTGAGGCACACAACCTTGAATTTAGAAGCTTCCTATTTCATCACAATAAATGTTGAATTTGGTAGTAATTCTCACATTCTTTTGTTACTTTACATCTTCATTTTGTGCCACATGAATCTTCACTTATATATATGATTTAACATTCATTGCTGAAAGATAGTATTTCTCCCCTTACATTTTAATTTCAAGATTCATCTTTTGAAAATCAATAAATATTGGATCCTTTGTGATCCTCATCATGGATTAGCTGACATGGTCTTGACGACTTAATGAATCTACCACCTTGTTGGATTTCCCAGGTTGGTTATGTATTGATTAGTCGTAATCAATAATCAACTCCTACCATATTCATTGGCATATATTCATCTCCTTTTGTGTGAAAATATACTTTAAACATTTAAGATCAATATAAATATAAAAACTTTCACCATAAGGATAATTACTCCATATCTTTAATGAAATTATTACCATAGAAAACTCCAAATAATGAGTTGTTTAATTTTTCTAATGGATTTTAATCTATTTTGAGGAATAATCTATCACCATATCATTTTTCATGAGAACACACCACAACCCCTTCATAGATGGACTACTATAGATTACAAACTTTTCTTTACTACAAGGCAATGTAAGCATAGGCGCATTGTCTAACCTTGCTTTTAGATCTTTGTAATTTTCGTCACATTCCTCCATCCAAATTAACATAACTCTTTTCCATATCAAAATATTGAGGGGATAAGATAATCATGAAAAATATTTCAAAAAACGTCAATAATAGCATGTGAAACCATGAAAACATTGAATCTCTGATACTATTGTTAGTCTCGACCATCTTTCAATAACCTATGTTTTTATGGATCCATAGATATCCACTATTTTCATATTTGGTGACCCATGATAATACCTTTTTATGCCAAAATTCACAATTGGTTATTTTGGAATTAAAATTCTACTCTCTTTGTGTCTTTAGTTCAATTCTCACATGATCTTAATGTTCTTCCTTGATCATGGAATTGACAATAATATCATCTATAAAGACTACCACAAATTGATCTTGATAGTCTCTGAAGACATGATTCATTATATCCATAAGGATAGCATGAGAATTAGTAAAACCAAAAAGAATAACCATAAATTCATAGTGTCCATACTTTGTAAGGAAGTCGATATTTAGTAAATCCTCAAATTTGACCCATAAATTATGATACCCTGAACGAAGATCCATCATGGAAAAGTATTGAGCTCTGCATAGTTGTTAAAATAATTAATCAATGCAAGGGAGATTATATTTGTTCTTGATAGTGATATTTTTATGTTATCAATATTCAATCAAGAGTCTCATTTCACCATCTATCTTCAAAACAAAAAGAACAGGTGCTTCCCAAGGTGATGCTCTAGGGTCACGAATACCTTATCAAGATTATCTTGGAGATGGTTTTCCAATTCCTAAAACTCAATTGTGTCCATTAAATAATTTTTCTTGGAAATTGGTATAACACCATGTATGAGTTATATTGAAAACTCAACATCACATTTTGGTGGGATAATTAGAAATTAATACAGAAAGACATTATCAAACTCCTGTACAATGAGTGTATTCTAAATAGTGAGTTTCTCCCAAACAATTTGAGATAAAAAAACCTTCATTTATTGGAATCAAGACCCATAAGATGGAAGAAATTACTACTGGTTGGTTATGCTAATCCTTGGACTGATTAATTATCACAGATTGATATTGAATATGAAATGTGACTTTCATTTAGTTTTCTATTAAAAGGAGATCCATATAAGTAAAGCCAATCTATTCCATGAATCACATAAAATTACACTACATTATGGATAACAATATTTACAGGATTTACATTACCACAAAATTCATTTGGACAAAAATTGAAAACATATGATGTCACCTTTTTCCCAGTAGGAGTTCTCACAGCAAACTCAAAATTTAATTGTTGAGGTAATACTATGATACACATTGAGAATTCATTAGAATTAAAATACTCGGTGGATACAAAATCAAATAAATCATTTTCTACTTTAGAGGGGATGGGATGTGTACCTTTCACTAATTCATTATCATACTCCATGTCTCCTATAGTAATTGAATGTGACATTCCTTTATATTTGGACTTAAGAGTTTTTTTACGCTGATCATCATCAATAATCCTTAGATTCAGTCAATGATTTGCATAATGCTCCATTTACATGTACTGTTAACAATGATGTGTAGGATGTGCATTCTCTGTCCAATTATCTTTGTTCAAATAATTAGATATATTTTTCCCATCACTTCAGTAGTCAGTTTCTCGGTGAGCTTATTTTCCACACTCAAAACATTTACTTTTTACTTTATGATAATTCCCTCCATGTTTCTTTCCAGACATTGAGCATAAGGAAAAACTCATCTTCTTTTCAGTTTGGTCTTTAGATATTCAATTGATGTCCATATTCCTCTTCTTATCAAACCCGAATGACAGTTTGGTTACTACAATATCCATATCTACCATGAGAGCACATCAAGAAATTTTCAAATAACTATTGGAGTCCTTTATGGATAATTCCCTTCAGAGACTTGGTTTTAAGCCACTAAATAATTGATCAACCTTACTCTGGTGTTGGATAAACATTCCAGAAACAAACCTTGTAATTCTTTGTAAAATTTGTTTCATAGGTACCAACATATTCAACATCCTTTTTATTATTTTTATGGAGCCCCTTCTCCATCTTTGTTTGAAAAATACAAGGAATGTACATATTGAAAAATAAGTTGTTGGACTCATACCATTCCATGGACTCGGTTTCATCTATTTTCCTTGTATTCTTCATAAGATTACACAATTGATTAAGGTCACCATCCAAAGGATATAATTCTAAGATGACTTTATCATGTTTACAACATTGTAGAATAATAAATATCTTTTTATTGGTATTGATCCATTGTCCATCCACTAATGAATCAGAAGACCCAAATGAAGGATGTTGGGAGCTACCTCATGATGGATTCAATATAATTATTCTCCTATTTTTTCTCACTTAGAAGTACATAATGATTCAAAACATGATAAAGTTTTGAGAAAATGGATACAAGTTTTTTCATTCCAACTCCCACAACATTTTTTTGCTCAAGGGGACAATCATTGCATTACCCATCACATTTAGCATTAAGGTGGTTCCTTTTTGATCCAACTGTTGACTATAACTAAGAATAATATTGTGATAAAAACTAATCAAAATAAGAAAACCACATAATCATGAATAAAATTTAAATTTAGCACACTGTATATTTTATCACTGGTTATTCATGGCCATTTCTAAATCACTAGGATAGTATCCTACACATAGACATATACTTATTGTTCTTACTAAGGAATTTTCATCCTAGATTCCAAAGGATAACTATACCTTTACACTAATAAAAACTCTAAGGACACATAATCTTCATATATTGATATCACTTTAGAATTGTCTTATATTTATTAAAAAATATAACAAAACCATGATAGGACCATATAGGTATAGTGTCTTTAGAAACTGCAAGCATAAATAATCTGTTCATAAAAAATCAACATTGTCTCCCTTATATTTCATCATATGTTGAATTATTTTTTGGCCTATAATTCATAATACCCTTATTCATGTTATTGGGAAAAGAAAAATATAATATTATGAGATAAACTTCTCAGTAGGGGTAATCAAATGAAATAACAATAACATCATATTTATAAGAACATAACATTTTAAAATCCCATCCTTCATATAAACGATCACTAAATCATATTATATGAAAAATAATAAAACTAAAATGTAATCTCAATAGTCATAATATAAGACATGAAAGTTTTTTTCATAAAAACATAATCATAGAAAATAATTTCATATTATCCAATGGCCTTTCCCAAGACCATCATAGTGGACAAAGACCATTACAGAACTATGTTCTGTCCACATTCCAGCACTATATCACTGAACAAGATTAAATTTATGTTCCATGCAAGTCTATCTAATGAGATATAAATCATCACCCAATGCATTAGAGGGAGATATAGGTACCACACTTCTCAAAATTAAACCATTCTGTCATGTGCCACAAAATCATATTATCATCACCATGGAAAAACCTATTAAATCAAATGGGTTTCTTAAACATCATTCCATAATAATTAATATAAAAAAACTAGTTTTCCTAAATAACATTACATAATAATAACAAAAAAATCATAGTAATAAAATTTATAGAAACCCAATCCAATGTAATCATAAATGATAAATAATTTTGATACAACATATGAGCTTCATTCCTAAAGAAAAAACACATTCTTCTTGAAAATTGTATATTTTCTCAAACTATCATGAAATTTTAAAAGAAAATAATTGAGTGGAAAATAAACTTGTAAACATGTAGTGGAATAATCAAAGAAATAATACATTATGAAGATTCAAAACCCTATCCATGCCTTATAAGTTAAAAACATTCTCCTTGAACATTTCTCGGAAACATAGAAAAGTATCTCGTATGGTAAACAAAAGATAGATTATGTCCATACCATGTAGTATAAGAAAAAATTTGTAAAAATGAATTTAAACATAAATAGAATAATAATGCACATTTTATAATAATATTTATAGAATAATTTGACATGGATGATAAATATATAACCGTAGATACTTATAAATATACAATATCAGATAAAAAATATGGGAAAAGTTATCCCTCACCTTAAGTCTAATATGTTTCACATATATCTGAACCTTCTATATAATAAATTAAATAATGTTATAGATTTATAATATATTCAGAATTATTTTTATGATAACATTTAGGATCATATTTTCATCTTTTTGACCGTAACATTTCATTTTTACTCGTTATTCAGGTTTTAACTCCTTTATGTTATTTTGTATGTTTTGTTAATAATTTATTGTTATACATTTTATGTTTCTGTTATATCATTTACAACATGGTATTAGTACAATATATATAATATTTATTTATTAAATCCATTTATATAATCTTGGATTAAATAATATTTTATAAAACAAATCACATCGCACCGTGGATACGGTAAGCCGTACATACGCTCGAGTGACCATATCATTCTCATAATTGTTGAATAGTATTGAAGTGTATAATTTATAGTATATCAGAATTAGTATCATGTTATAATAATCATATATAGTTATTATTTACACCATTATACCCATCCATGAAAGATGGTGGTGAAAACCTAATTACACCATGGTGTGGAGACGACAAGTTGTACGTACACACGCGCGATGATTTCATTTTTCGTAGGATTGATAGAAGATGATATAGGTTTGTTTAATATTTATAATATCATATTAGAATATTAGTGATACTTATTCTGTTACTTTAAAATAGAACAACTAATGATGAATAAGTACAAGAAGAAATAAATTTCATATAATCTTTAGAAGAGACTACATCTTCCTCGACATGCTTCCATTAAATGTCCTCTTATAAAACAAGAGTTATTATTTTGAGGAGACCAAAACCTCTATAATTTAACTATATAAGTTTATAAGATAAATTAGAAGAGTTTGGAATAGATTTAAGGCTCAAAATGGAGTGAATTGGAAAGGAAGGATGAGCTTTTTTATTAGAGAGGAGAGGGGCACTTTAGAAGCACTACAAAATATTAATTTATTATAAATTCAATTTTCACTAAAAATTATAAAAAACATAGTGAATAACAATATGAGTTGATTTTGGTTTGAATACCCATCATTCAATATTATTGAGACTTTTTTTAATATATTTTTATCCATATCATTTTTGTTTAATCCTTATTTTGAGCTTTTTTCATCTTACCGTGATATCATATTATTTATTCCTTGAGGTTTAACATAATTACAAAATCATTTCAAACAAAAAAAGAAAGATATTTATGACATATTTGGACTTATATAAACAATGTGGATGAATCTTGGTTTTTAGGAATTTAATATCATTTAATATCATATTTTATATATTATGTTATGAATTGTATCAATTTTAGACAATATTCATACAATATTTTATAAAAATTCATAAAAATATTATTTATTCAAAAATAAGGAATTAACTCAAATATAATATGTCAATATAATCTATAATAGTCTTTTATGACATCAAATTACCATATTATATTTGTTTATTATTTATAAATTCATTTATTTCAATCATTCATTTATGACGTAATCATTACATCATATTGGTGTCATTAATAAATCTATTTATATAATCTATAAAAATTAAATAAAATTAACATGATGTAGAAAATCATTTTATAATTCTAATGAGTATTTATAATAATAGAGATTAGTAAAATGAACAAATATTAAAATCATGTTAATAAAAGATATATGTTTAGGTTATAATTATATTTACATTAAATTATTTATTATAAAATGCCATTTTCAAATTCAAGTGAATCCATGAGATAGAAAAATTGACCAAAGGATGATCATGGTCATAAATATCACATACAATAGGATTATGATATGTTATAGGATAGTTTTATATTATTAATTTACTATTTTTAGCCTTGTTTACCAGATTTGCCTTTTAACCATTGTAAATAAAATAATTACTAAATTTACTATTCATAATGTCCAAAACATAAAATGTACCTATTAACACAATTAGGACCATATGATTCAAATATGGAATACATTTATCCAAATTCCAAACTGTGATGTTTCATTAATTAATTTTAAATTAATCTCTTTTATGAAATGATAAAACATGTTTTAAAAGTTAAAACATTGCAAAAGATTGTAATTTTTTTAACTAAGAATTCAATGTAAAAATAATGATAATGACAAAACTTAAATTAAATGGTAAAAATATATTCTATATATAAAATCAAACATGTTAATATTATATTTTTACCTTATTAATTATCTTGATGAAAAAAATTGTTTTTAATTAAAATTTATCAAAGTTTTACTATTCATCTACAAATGAAAGTTATCAGAACTTTTTCCAAAGTAAATTTTTATATCCCATATTATAATAAAATGTTTATGTTGTCATATAGTAATTATTAATGATCCAAAATATCAATTTAATACGGGTTCTTCAATCAAAAGTGTAAAATTGACATTTAAAAAATAGGTTCTTATACATAAAATAGGGTTTTATTCATACCCTATGACTAAAATATCCATTATATGGATATAAAATTATATATTATTAAGTATATAACACATATATCTAATTAATTTAATTACAAAATATAATTCTCTAAAAAAATCCAAATATTTAATTAATTAATATTTTTTATAAATAATTAATAGCCAATGGATTCACAATGAATTTCTATATGATAGTTATAATTATTCCCACTAACCTAATAGCTAGGCTATAGTTGTAATTTTTATATTTTTGGAATATCATCGTTCATTTAAACTCCTCACTAAAAGCAATGCATGCTGCTAAAGGGTAAAAATATTTAAAGAATATATTTCATTAAAACAACAGAGTGTCACAAGAATCATATTCAGAAGAGAAATTCTATCATATTTTTAAAGGAATGTATTGACTAATCAATGGTGTCTTATGAATTATCATTCTCATGATTTATTAAGCGATTTCTTGGATCTAGAATTGCGAAGTTGCCACTTTGATTTATTTATTCAAACGGTGTATTTCATATATATATGTGTGTGATTATATGAAACATATATATATTGTGACACATTTTACGATCCATTTTTTTATTATATTCTTATAAAGATCATTTCCATATTAGCTGCAGTAGTCGATCGGTATTTGTCATCTATAGAGGAGGCTACACATTGTAGATACACGTGTTTTGAATCTCATATTAATTGTAATTATGATGTCTTTAATCATGTTAGTTTTTATTTAATGAACTATGACAACCAGATCACTCTGGAACAACTATTTCATGATGATATTATTTTATTCAAAATAAGAACCATCTATTATCTGTTTCTATTACAATTATGACGTTAATTAAGAACCTTTTATATCAATATCTTTTTACAGAAAGTTTCAACTGCTCGTACTCAATTTTTGTGGATTATCATATCCCCGATTTAAGTTGTGGTGATTTGGTTCTCTGTTAATGAACCAAAAGGCTATGTTTTACTCCTTATCTATTAATGTTTCAACTACCTGCTCTAAGTTGTGGATTTTCCTTATGAATTGATGACATGGAAAGTGAAATTCTCCAAAATCAAAGTGAGATTAATTGGTGGTATGTACTAGGGGATCATTGAACACCTAAACAATATGAAAATCTATGTTCTATATTTCTATTTTAACCACTACTCATACATTAAAACATAAGATAAAAACTACTTATTCTAATAATCAATAATTGACATAAAAATGTATAATTGAGATATATTTTAAAAAGACACAATTCAACCCCCCCCCCCTCTGGTGTATATTTTTATATTTCGAACTAAAAATTGGTATCAAAGGAGTGATTTTGAATAATCAATAACAATCTGAAAGTATAAGGTCTATACAAAGATCGTAGTGACTGATAAAAAATATGGAATGCCAATGGTTCTTTACCATTGTTCCAATGGTGAAAATTATGGATGTTGGAAATCATATATGATTATCTACATGAAGAATATGGGATTTAAATTCAACTCAAATATCATTACTCATTATATAATGCATGGAAATACTAAAATATATAGTACTTTTAAAAAGTCTAATTATGTCATTGGTTCTAATGTAATTAATTTTGTTATATATGGACTTGGAACAAATGAATTAAATTTTTTCTCACAATTTCCTACTACTTATGAAATAAGGAAAACCATTGTAGTTTCCTACGAAGGAGCATATAATGTAAAACAATCATGTAAATAATAGAAATGATGAAATTTGATACTTTTATAATATTTTATGGATTGATTATCACTCAGATGAATGGAAATAATTCATAGATTATCAATAATATTATAGTCTTAGGTGATCCTATAAATCAAGAAGATCATGATTTGAATGTACTGAGAGTACTACCTACTAAATAGATTTGTATATGAGTTATAATTTTACAATCATCTCCTATATAAAATATGAAAATGAGATAATTTATAGAGAAAATGATGATGTGTGAAGTTGAAATGAAAGAAGATGTTGAAGATCATAATGTCATTGTGAAAAAGTAAAATATATCTCTAAACATAACATCTCATAATCAAACTAGAAGAATAAAGCAATAAGTCAGGGAAGAAATGAATTTATATTCATATAATTCTGAAATAGAACTAGCTCAACTAGATGGAATGATTATCATGTTTTATAATAAGAAACCATGATTTAGAAAACCCTACAAAATGGATTGGAAATACTCAAGAGAAGTCAGATGCAATGAATGCAATAAATTGGGTCTTTTAAGACCTATCTATCCTCATCTGAAAGGAGAAAAGAAAAAGACTAAAAAGAAATATAAAAAAGATGTTGATTATGGAAAAAAATAAACAAGATAAATAAAGGCTACTTTGGATTGTTTTTGAAGACTCAAGCATCTTATGAAAATATGATTCAAAAAATAAAGAATGAATGCTGAAAGAAAATATGTGCTTCATGGCCAAAGAAGATGACGTACAAACCTATTATTCACATAATTCTGATTCTGATTCTAATTAATCAAATAATAAATTAGCTACATATTTCATAATTCTAAATGAAAAATATAACTCTTCATTAAATAAGAAAAAAACTATCAAATAGTATTCACAATGATGTTTTGGGAAAAAGATATAAATTACCTAAACAACATTATGAGATCATTGAATATTTTAACTCATCTACCATAATATATTCTTTTCATGAAAATATGATTAATGAATTACAGTATGATGTAGAAACATAAAAAAATGAAGCTCTCTTCTTTACAAAAGGATAAAATATTTTGAATGAAATTAATGGAAAAAATTTCATTAAAATGTAAATATTTGTCATTGTGTGTAAAAGTGAAAATCAAAACTATATAAGAATTATTTTTCCTATCTTAAAAAATGTCACTCACAATTTTTGTAGAGAATATGGATATATAACAACATACTATTATTTGTGAAATCCTCAAATAAGTAGAATTAAATGATCTTTTATTTAAAAATATTTTATTTGATGAAAATGATATGAGTGATCAAAGAACAAATCTGTCTAGTTACAATGATCTCTACTAGGTAACACTACAGTACCCAAGACGTTATGGGTACCAAAACAATATTTTTTTTCTAAATTTCATTTTTAGGAAAAAGGTTACTGAAAAAGAAAGGCTATATGGTATACGGATAGTGTTTTCTCTAGGAATATGAGTGGAAAATCATCAAACATTAATACACTGAATAAAATTGATGTAGGTATATTCACAATTGGTGATAATGCTAAAGAATATATTATAGGACTTTGAACTATTTGATATCTGAAAAATCTGTCAATCAAAAAATTATTATATGTACATGGACTAAAGAAAACTCTAATATATATCTCTCAACTATATGATGATGGATATATTGTTTAGTTTTTTTACAATTACTTCTCTGTATTTAATGATTAATTTATAATTTTTTCAGCACCATGAACTAATAATGTTTATACATTGAATTTAATTTCCTTTTGTAAATATAATGTTAATTTTTTAATGACTAAGCTAAATGAGTCAAGGATCTGGAACAAGAGACATGGTCATTTTAATATTTATTATTTATATAAATTATGTAATAAACAGTTTGTTTCTAATTTAACTTTCCTTAAATTTCAAGGTTATAAACTATGTGATGCATTTCAAATTATCAAACAACTTAAACATTTCTTCAAATTTATTAATAATGTTGTTACCTCAAAACGTCTAGAAAGTATCCCCATAGATCTTTAAATGATCCTTAATGTGTTTGGAAATACTAATAAAGAAATTGGATCAACCATTTCTAATATTCCTTTGATATTACCACTCATTATAGAACATAGGTTTGAACACAAAATAAATTATAAAAAAATAATCAATCTCAATATAGTGGACATGGAGAAATATGGGGTCCATAAAATGATGAAATTTGGTATTGGGTAAGTTAGGGGGTTAATGTCGAGATAGCGATGTTAAACAAAGCGCTGCATGGGAGGAAACTCATGGTTTTCATGTTTCCAATCAATTTTTAGTTTAAATCAACTTTATATTTTAAATAGTATTAATTATTAAATTTTATATATAAAAATAAAAAAATAGACCATTGATCTTTTCATCTATTATGAGTATCGATGGGTATGAAAAGGAAGCACCATATTTATTTGTGCCACGTGGTGTGATCTTTGAGTAATACCTTATCCAGAAATTTAAAAATAAGACAATGTATCATCAGTTCGTTTTATTTTTATGTGTTTGTAGGTTAAAATAAAAATAATAAAAAAAATTAAAAAAAATTAATAAATAAAATAATTCAACATCATAGGTCATGGGGCAAACCCCTTCACAACCGGTGAGGTCGCGGGAACTCGAAACCGGGACCGAAGGGAGACAGGGGTGCGCACTTACCAGTGGCCTAGGGCTTATTGTGCTTCCTTATTCTATAATTTATATATATATATATACTTATATTTTAAATTCATTATTATATAAATATATATATATATATATAGTTTTTATGTTTTGTTTGTTTGTTGTTTTTTTCCACTAGGGAATTCTCATAGTGACATCGAGATCATGAGATTAAAATAGAGCATCAAGGATTTCAACTTCAACCACCAGATGAATTCATTCCATGATCCTCATTTTCAATTTACTTTTCGAAGTATCATTCTCTACCTATACCCCTTCTAATGATTCTTTTATTTAAACACTGGGGTCAATGTTATTTTATGTTGGGGGGAGATAAAATAAAAAAATGATTTTGTGTCAAAAAAATATGAATGATTTGAAAAAAAAACAGTTTGCATTAATGGAAGGAAAAATTTATCTACCCTTGAACATGATAATAGACATTGTACACATTGAAACTTAATATCAAATAATTTAGCATGTCCTGATTTTGATTTCAATCCATGTATGATTTCATGAGCCTAGATTTTGGAAATTGTGGCGGTCCTATGTGATATTTCATCATTTATATTTTCATTTTAAAAAAGATCACAATGCATTCCCATTGGATAGTGGGATATTAGTTTTATTTCATGGGGTCCCCCAAATAAATATCATAGGTTTAGATATCATTTTATTCTTAATATTAGTATTCAATAAAATAATTTTTTAAAAAAAATTAAATTTGTGCCTAGAGCAATGAAATGACATAGTGTGTGGCTTTCAACATGTGGGGATTGTGACTCCATAGTTGTCTGGTCCCGAGTTAGTAATTTTATCTCTATTTTTACTAATTTTATTTTGTTTTTTATTTAGTTAACTCGAGATGATGCCCGATTATGTGGGATACACTTGGTGCCCTAAGCTTTTTGAGCCTAGGCGTAATCAGAAAAGTCTCGCAATAGGGGTTGACACTTTTATGTGCATTTTCAATTACCATGGAAAAATTGAAAAAAAAAATACATAATAAAACAATAAAAAACAATAAAAAAATTGAATACTCATCTTAATATTTAAATGTGATTCCACCTATGGATTTTATCATTTCCCTCTTGAAAAAATGGAATACTCATCTAACGCGATGCACAACACATCATCACTCATAACTGAAATTGGATGAAATATAGAGATAAACTTAAACAAATTAATGGGCTTGGGGTTGGGATTTTTTTATTAAACTTAATTGTATTAAAATATTTTGATAGGATTCATGATTTTTTGGTATAAGGGTTTTTCGGGATCATTTTGTATTAAAATGTTTTTGGAAATGGTAATTTGAATTTCATATTGTTGAGATACATTTTTCTCAGGACTAAAAAATATCAAGATGGGAGGTGTGATTATCCAATAAAATAAATATTTTAATTACATTTTAAAGGGATTACATGTTTATTTTTGAGCTTATGGGACTGATTTAGTGTATTTTACCTTTGAACATCCATTCTTATCATTTGTGTACATCATGCCTAATGTACAAAAATTTAGGCCCAAATAATAATTTTATTATAAGGATTATAATTATCCATATTTTAATTTGATATTTTGTGAACATTACCTACACTTATATATGGACATTTTTCATTCAAAGATCAATGGAGGATTCATAAAGGATGATGAAGATATTTGGCGATGAAAGAAAAGAATTTTGAAGAAGGCAGAATGGACACCATCCCACTGGTTAGAATGTGGGGACCAACATACAGGCCCAATGAAGCGCAATATTTATGGTATGCAATAGGAAATATATAGGAAAAAATCATTCTTCACAATCCAGTTCTAATTCGGCCTCCATGGTGGTTATTAAGGCGGCCCAATTTAGAGATAAAACTCTGGGCCAGATTCAGCGCCCCAAAAAAACAGCACACCATTTAACACACATCTATTTAACCATAATCTAATTTTTCTAAAACATTTCAGATAGTTAGAATATAGAATTAGATTAATTTTTTCTTCTATGGGACACTCCAATTCGGCCATATAGAAGGTCTTCCAGATCCGTCTGTTCGGTGGATAAAAGATGGCTTCCACCTCGGGGTAAGGGTGGAAAAATCAACTCTCCTTCAACTTTCCACCCACATATGGACTACCACAATTAATTCAGGATGCATGGACTATTGTAGGCCCGACCCAAGGATTCAAAAATCCGTATTTAAGGTAGTGGTGGTGGATATGTTGAGGATCTTTTGTGATTTGTTCAATTGTATTGTTATGCTACATTTTTGTTGTCTCAAGTTTGTCATCCACATGTAGGTTGTTCAATTCACTTTAGTTTTTTAATCAATCTACTTATTATCCTATTATTATTTTGTACTACATATCACTTTGATACCGTTGTTTAGAGGTTTGAATTTAATCACACCAATCCTTGTGAAATTATCACGTAACTGTGGAGTGATTGTTATTTCATTGTTTTTTTATTTCTCCATTTCATCCCTCATGAGTCTACTTTCCATTTCCATTGAAACTATCCAATCAATGAAGGGAAAACCAACTTATTGGATGATCCAAGGGAATATAAAGAGTATGGATTGGATTTTATTACTCACTCCATTTATTTCTAATCACTTATTTTATTCGAGAATTTTGTTTGATGATTTTTTGACTCATTCATCCTTGTTGAATTTAAGGCCACACACTTCAAGTGCTAATACGAACCTTTACATTGAAGTGATCAAAAAATTTATCATTCATGTTTATAGGTGATTATTATCAAAGTGTGTATGTATTAAAACAGTAAGTGATGATGTTGTTTGATCTTCTTAAATGAACCCATCTCAAATATAAGAAATTGAAATAAATGAAAATGAATGCATCTAATCCACCACAAGTCATATCCTAGGATTAACTCATTATTTTAATTTGAATTCACATAAGTATCTTAGCATTCACTTAATCCCATATAATATCAACTTATGTTGGGATCTTCATATCCACAAACAATCCATAGAATTTACGTGTCTATAGGTTACTTCTTAGGTCTCTGAGGATTCGACAACCCAATCTAAACTACAAGGACCACTCTACCTTCATCTATTGGGTAAATTTGAGCGTGAATCAAAATTTTTCACCATTTCCAGGGACCTAAGTATGTTATATAAGACATTATAATCTTTTTTATTCCATCTTCTCTTTTCTGACCCCCTCACTCCTATGCAATTCAATTTTGAACAAGTCCAAACATGGGGAACCTCTACCTACTTTGACTACCCCACACCAGTTATGTTGTACAATGACCATCCAAGTTTATATTGGTGGTAAAATATAAAAAATATTGAGCCAAAAGTTTTAAACTCCTATGATTCACAAAACATTCCAACATATAATGATTTTCAATCCCAACAAGGCCAATAAGAACTTCCTCCTATGGAATTTCAACATCTCAATTATCCTTCTAGAACAAACCATCTGCCTCAAACCATTATCATTCATAATCCACTTCCATTACTTGAAAAACTATGTCAGAAAAATGGAGATATTGAATTTCGAGGTTTCATCATTGAAATTAGAACTAAAAAAACCTTGATATGGTTAGGGAACCCATTCCCACTCATGTTATCCCTTTCCTCAAAATTGATAGATAACTCTTTTCTCTAACAATCCTCTCCTTAATTTTTTGAAGAACCATCTTTTGGATATCGTATTGATAAAGAGGATAAAAGAAATTTTGGAAGGTCTTTAAATCAAGAGGGAATTGATTTTTTTGGATTCAAAAGAGGAGAATTTGATATCATGGATTGAGTCTCATGAATATAACACCATTGATGATTTTCCAAAAACATCAACCATTGAACCATTGAGAGAAATGAAAAACATTTAGTCCAAAACCATTCCTAAAATTGATCATTTCGATTTTTTGTTAGAATCATCTATTCAAAAAGAACCAATTCTGTTGAGGAATTTAAAAAATGAAATTGAGTTTGATTCCAATTCCCAACCAATGTCTGAAGGTGTTAGACTACCAGAACATGAACGAAAGGACTTTCCATCCAACCTCAAGATTCAATTCATTGGGGATAGCAATAATCTTCCAATTTTCACAATTTCTTATCTTGAAACTAAGAAAGAGGTAATTATTATTAATGTATTTGGAAATTCTAAAAAAGAAACTGGATCAAAAACTTCTGATATTCCTTGGATTTTACCAATCATTATAGAATATAGGTTTGGACATAAAAAGAATTATAAACAAAGAACCAATATCAATCTAGTGGACATGGAGAAATATGGGGTCTATAAAATTTTCGAAATTTGTATTGGGTATGTTAGGGGGTTAATGTTGAGCTAGCGACGTTAAACAAAGTGTTGCATGGGAGGTTATTGAGGGTTTTAAAGTTTCCAATCATTTTGTAGTTTTAATCAAATTTATATTTTAAATAGGATTAAATAATCATTTTGATATTTAAAAAACCAATATATTGTTGATATGTTCTTCTATTATGAGTATGGATGGGTATGAAAGGGGAGAACCATATTAATCTGTGTCACGTGGTGTGATCCTTGAGTAATACCTTAACATGAAATTTAAAAAGAAGAAAATGTATCATCAGTTCGTTTTATTTTTATGTGTTTGTAGGTTAAAATAAAAATACAAAAAAATAAAATAAAAAAATGTTAATAAATAAAAAAATGCCACATAGTTGTTCGTTGGGAAAACCCTGTGACAACCGGTGAAGCCACGTGAACTCGATATCAGGAATAAATGGAGACAGGGGCTGGCACTTACCACTGACCTATGGCTTATTGTGCTTCCTTATTCTAACATTTTTAAATATATACATATATTTAACATTATTTATTATTTAAATATATATATATATATATAGTTTTGTTTTGTTTTGTTTGTTTTTTTTTCTTTTTCTCCACAAGGGAATTCTCAGAGTGACATCGAGATCAACAGATTAAAAGGGAGCAACAATAATTTCAACATCAACCATGAGGTGACTTTATGCCATGATCCTCATTTTCAATTTCCATTTTGTACTCTCATTATATACCTCTACACAATTCTAAATTTTCCTTTCATTAAAGATTGTGGACAATGTTATTTTAT
Source organism: Viscum album (assembly GCA_963277665.1). Taxonomy (NCBI): domain Eukaryota; kingdom Viridiplantae; phylum Streptophyta; class Magnoliopsida; order Santalales; family Viscaceae; genus Viscum; species Viscum album. The sequence goes on from OY728126.1 coordinate 1,896,776,079, forward strand.
GTTGGGGGGAGATAAAATAAAAAAATGCTTTTGTGTCAAAAAATAAATGATTTAAAAAAAGAGTGTGCCTTATATGAAGGAAAAATTTATGTATCCTTGAACATGTTAATAGGAACTGTAAAATCTGAAACTAAATATCAAATTATATATAATTCATTTATTTTGATATTAATCCATGTATAATTTCATGAGCATAGATTTTGGAAAATGTGGTTGTCCAATTTGATATTTCATCATTTATATTTTCATCTAAGAAAAAGATCACAATGCACATCCATTGGATAGTGGGGTATTAGTTTGAGTTCATGGGGTCCTCCAAATAAATAGAATACTTTTGTTGGTAATTTTAGTTTTAATAATAGTATTCAATAAAAAAATTACAAAAACAATAAATTTGTACGTAGAGCAGTGAAATGACCTAAGGTGTGGCATTCGGCACATGGGGATCGTGACTCCATAGTTGTCTGGCCCAAAGTTAGTAATTGAATCTCTATTATTGGTAATTTAATTTTTTTGATTGAGTTAACTCAAGATGATTCCTGAGTATGTGGGCTTTACATGGTTCCCTAAGGTCTTTGAGCCTGGGAGTAATCAGCAAAGTCTCGCTACATGGGTTGACACTTTAAAGTGCAATTTCAATTACCAATGAAAAATTAAAAAAACAAAAGAAACAATATGAAAAAAATACAATGAAAAATTTGAATACTCATCTTAATATTGAAATGTGATTCCTCCTAGCGCTTCTATCATTTCCCTCTTGAATAATTTTGAACCTCGATGTCTAATGTGATGCACAACACATCATCACTCTTAATTGATATTGGATGAAATATGGTGATGAATTTGAAAAAAATTATGGTCTTGGGATTGGGATATGCTTATTAAACTATCTTATATTAAAATATTTTTATGGGTTTCATGATTTTTTGGTATAACGGTTTTTGGTGATCAATGTGTATTAAAATGATTTTGGAAAAAGGAATTCGAATGTCATGTTGTTGAGATACATTTTGTTTGGGATTATAAAATCTCAAGTTGGGGGGGTGTGATTAGCCAATAAAAATACATATTTTAATTACATTTTAATTGTATTAAATGTTAATTTTTTATCTTATGGGGTTGAGTTACTGGATTATAATTTTTATCATTCATTCTAATCATTTGGGCACTTCATGTCTAATGTACACCAATTTATTCCCCATTATTCATTTGATTTAAAATATTTTAATTTTCAATATTATAATTTGATATTTTGGGAAATGTATCTAAACTTATAGATGAACATTATTCATTCAGGGATCAATGGAGGATTCATAAAGGATTATAAAGATATTTGGAAATGAAAGGAAAGAATTCTGGAAAAGGAAGATTGGACACTTGTCCACTGATGAAAATGTGGGGCCCAACATATAGTCCCAATGAAGCCAAAATTTCGTGGGATGCTAGAAGACATATAGAGGAACAAGTAATTCTCCATAATCCAGTGCTAATTCTATTTCCATGGTGGTTATTAATGTGTCCCAATTTAGAGAAACAATTATGATCCAGATTCTGAAACCCAGAAAAACATCCCACAATTTTACACATATCTCGTTAACAGTTGTCTATTTTGGAATTCAACTCTATAGATGGTTAGGAGACATCATGAGACTCATTTTTGTATTATATGGACCACTCCATTTCAGCAATCTAGAAGGTCTTATAGATGTGTCTGTTCGGTGGATGAAAGATGACTGCCACCTCGGATCAAGGGTGGAAAAATCATCTCTCCCTCAACTTTCCACCCACCTATGTCCTACCACAATTAATTGAAGAGACTTGGACTATTGGAGTCTACACCCAAGGAATCAAAAATACATATTTAAGGAAGTGGTGGTGATGGAGTTGAGGATCTTTGGTTCTTTTTTCAATTGTAATGTTATGCTGCATTTTTGTTATCTCATGTTTGTCTTATACATGTATGATGTTCAATTAACTTTATTTTCATAATCAATGTTCTTATTATCCTCTTATTCTGTTGTTCAACATATCACTTTTATACCGTTGGTTGAAGGTGTGAATTTATTCACAAAAAACCTTGTGTAATTATCACACAACGGTGGAGTGATTGTTATTTCGTTGTTTATTTTACATCTCCATTTCCTCCATCATGAGTCTCCTTTACGATTCCAATGAAACTATTGAATCAATGGAGGGATAATGCACTTATGGGTTGATCCAAGGGAGTATAAAGGGGCTGGATTGTATGTTATTTCTCACTCCATTAATTTTTAATCACATCATTTAATTGATAATTTTGTTTGATTATTTTTAAAAGTTTTCATCCTTGTTGAATTTAAGGCCTCACACTTCAAGTTATAATACAAACCTTTACCTTGAAGTTCTCAAAACGTTGATCCTTCATGTGTTTAGGTGATTAGTCTCAAATAGTGTAGTTATTAAAACAGTAAGTAATGATGTTGTTTGATCTTCTTAAATGAACCCTTCTCAAATATAAGAAATTTAAATAGATGAAACGTAATTCATCTAATCCACCCCAAGTGATAACCTAGGATCAACTAATTCTTTTAATTATAATTAACTTAAGTATCTAAGAATTCACATAAACTCATATAATATCAACCTATGATGGCCACTTCATAGAGAAAAAAATCCATAGAATGTACGTGTTTGTAGGTTACTTATTATGTCTCCAAGGATTCGATAACCAAAGCTAAACTACAAGGACCATTATACCTTCATCTCTTGGTTAAATTTGAGCATGAATCAAATTATAGCATCGTTGCTGGGGACCTAAGTATTTTATCTTAGACATTATCTTACATTTTTTCATCCATCTTCTTTGTTCTCACCCACTAATCTTATTGAATTCAATTTTGAATAGGTCCAAACATGGCGAACATCTCCCTACATTGACAACCACACACTAATTATGATGTAAAATGACCATCCTAGATTATATTGGTAGGAAAATCAATGGCTGATTGAGCCACAATTATATTACTCATATGATTCAAAAAACATGACAACCTATAATGATTTCATATCCCATAGAGGCCAATCATAATATCCTCCTATGGAATTCCAACAACTCAATAATCCTTCTGGATCAAACACTTTGTCTCAACGCCGTATCCATCCTAATCCACTTCCATTACTTGAAAAACTATGTCAACAAATGAAGATAATGAATTTTGTGGTTTCATCATTGGGAATAGAACTAAAAAACCTTTATATGGTTAGAGAACCCATTGCCATTCATGTTATCCCTTCATCATCATTGATAGAAGACTCTTTTCTCCCACAAACCTCTCGGAATTTATTGAAGAACCATCCATCATATTTGGTATAGATAAAGAGGATAAAGGAAATTTTGAAGGGTCTTAAAATAAAGAGGAAATTGATTTTTTGGATTCAAAAGAACAGAATTTGACATCATGTATTTAGTCTCATGAATAAAACTCCATTGATGATTTTTCCAAAACACAAACCATTTAACCATTGAGGGAAATCACAAAAAATTGAGTTCATAACCATTCTTAAAATTTAACATTCCCATTTTGTGGTTGAATCTTCTATTATAAAGTAACCAATTATGTTTAGCGATTTTGAAAATGAAAGTGAGTTTTATTCTAAGTCCCAACCTATTTATGAAAGTGTTATCCTACCTGAACTTGAACAAAAGGACTTTCCATCCACCCTCAAGTTTCCATTCATTAGAGATATCCAAAAACAACCAATTTTTATAATTAATTATCTTGAAACCAATAAAGAGTAAATGATTCTTAATGACATTGGAAATTCTAATAAAGAATCTGGATCAAACATTTCAGATATTCCTTGGATTTTACCACTCATTATAGAACATAGGTTTTCACAAGACTAAAATTATAAACAACGAATCAATCTCAATCTAGTGGACATGGAGAAATAGGATGTCCTTAAAATGTTGAAAATTGGTATTGGATATGTTCGGGGGATAATGTTGAGCTAGAAACATTAAACAAAGTGTTGCATGGGTTGCAACCCATGGTTTTCAAGTTTCCAATAATTTTTTAGTTTTAATCAACTTTATATTTTAAATAGAATTAATTAATCAATTTTATATTTAAAAAAATATAAACTTTTGATATGTTCTTCAATTATGAGTATAGATGTATATGAAAGGGGAGCACCATATTCATCTGTGTCACGTGGTGTGATCCTTAAGTAATAACTTACACAAAAATTTAAAAATAAGACTATGTATCATCAGTTAGTTTTATTTTTAAGTGTTTATAGGATAAAATAAAAATACAAGAAAATAAAATACAAAAATATTAATACAAAAGGCCACATCATAGGTCGTGGTGAAAATCTCATCACAATCGGCGAAGGTGTGGGGACTCGAAACCAGGACCGAAGGGAGACAGAGCGCACACTTACCACTAAACTGCAGTTTATTGTGATTTTTTATACTTTAATTTCAATATATATACTTATATTTTACTTTAATTATTATATATATATATGGTTTATTTTTTGTTTTGTTTATTTGTTTTTCTTTTAATTTCACTAGGGAATTCTCAGAGTGACATCGAGATCAGGGGATTAAAAGGGAGTAGAAAGAATTTAAATTTCAACCACTATGTGACTTCATTTCATGATCCAGAGTTAGTGTATTTTACCTTGGAAAATTCGTTCTTATCATTTGTTCTCTTCATGCCAAATGTACACCAATTTATGCCTAATGATTCATCTAATTTTAAAAATTTTAACTATACACATTTTAGTTTGATAATTTGGGATCTGTATATACACTTAAATATGAAATTTTTTCATTCAGGGATCAATGGAGGATTCATAAAGGATAATGGAGATACTTGGCGAAAATTGGACAGAAATCTAGAGAAGGAAAATTGGACATCGACCTGCTGATAAGAATGTGGGGCCCAAAATACAATCTCATTGAAGACCAAAATTCGTGGGATGATAGAAGACATATATAGGAAAATTTCATTCTTCATAATCTTGGGTTAATTCAGAATCCATTGTGGTTATTAAGGTGGCCCAATTTACAGATAATATTCGGTTCCAGATTCTACGTCCCAGAAAAACATCCCACCATTTTACACAAATCTCGTAAAAAGTAAACTATTTTTGGAAGATAAATTATAGAAGGTAAGGAGAAATCTTGTGATTCATTTTTTTTCTTCTATGGCCCACTCATATTCGGCCAGCTAGAAGGTCTTCCAGAAGCATCTGTTCGTTGGATGAAAGTCGGCTGCCACCTCGGTTCAAGGGTGGAAAAATCAACTCTACCTCAACTTTCCACCCACCTATGGCTTACCACAGTTAATTAAAGAGGCTTGGACTATTGGAGGCTTGACCCAGGGCTTAAAAAATCCCTATTTTAAGTAGTGGTGGTGGATGAGTTGAGGATCTTTGGTGCTTTGTTCAATTGTAATTTTATGTTGTGTTTATGTTGTCTCACGTTTTTCTTCCGCATGTAAGTTGTTCAATTTACTTTAATTTCTTTATCAATGTTCTTATACTCCTCTTATTATGTTGTTATACATATCAAATTGATACCTTTGGTTCAAGGTGTGAATTTATTCACACCAAACCTTGTGAAATTATCACACAATGGTGGAGTAATTGTTATTCATTGTTTTTTTACTTCTCCATTTCCTCCCTCATGAGTCTATATTCCGCTTCTATTGAATCCATTGAATCAATGGAGGGATAACCCACTTATGGGTTGATCTAAGGGAGTAGAAAAAAGCTATATTAGATGTTATTTCTCACTCCATTAATTTCTAATCACTTATTTTAATTGATAATTTTGTTTGAATATTTTTAAACTCCTTCATCCATGTTGAATTTTAGGCCACACACTTCAAGTGATAATATGATGATTTACATTGTAGTGCTCAAAAAATTGATCCTTCAATTGTATATGTGATTACTGAAAAAGGGTGTATGTATTAAACCAGTAATTGAGGAAGTTTTTTGATCTTCTTAAATGAACCCATCTCAAATATAAGAAATTGAAAAAGATGAAATGGAATGCAACTAATCCACTACAATTGATAACCTAGGATTACCCCATTATTTTAATTTGAATTCACTTAAGTATCTTAGAATTCACATAAACACATATAATATCAACCTATGTTTTCCACATCATAGACAAAAACATCCATATAATGTATTTGTATGTAGGTTACTTCTTAGCTCTCTGAGGATTCGACAACCCAAGCTACACTACAAGGACCTTTCTACCTTTATTTGTTGGGTAAATTTGAGAGTGAAATAAGAATCCATGGTGATGTAACCCCATATTGATGTAGGTATAGTTATAGGTTGTATTAATTCTCTAGGATATTATTGTTCATCCTTCTCTTATTGAAAGGAAAAAATTCTTGATACATATTCAGTAATTTCTTGCTTCATGTTATCCCACCAGAAATGTTACTTGAAATATATATACATCATAGTGATACCATGGTGTACAGAGAAATTAAAACTATGGTAATAATAAAATAACTCTCCTTTTATATGATCACAAATCTCTTTCCCAAATTTCAGAATTCCATTCTTATACATGAAGTCTTCTAATTTCCTATCAATCATGGTTTTAATTTTCTTTTGAAGATTGTGATCATCTACCTAAAAACTTTTTATTATTTACTAAAAAATTGGATGGGAAACCAATTTAAAAAATATTCATGTTTCACCTTCTATGATATTTACCATGTCCATCATTACTATATGTATTAACATATGATCCCTTTAAACCTTCATCTTGTTCAGAACTCCCTGATATTTCATTTTAAATTCATCTTCAAACATAATATCCATCCCATGGTGGTACTGTGTTTTGAAATTATACTCCTTGAGTATTTCAATCCAAGGGGTATTGGTCATGGAAAGGTAGTATCAAAGGGATTTCATTTCTACATGAAGAACTAAGAGTCTATATTTTTTTTGGAGATAATAGTGTTATATGTTTTGAGATCAGCTTTTAGACCAGGGTGTCTAGTGTTTGTGACGTGGATGACATATCCATATGCAAGGACCCTCAATTCTGTTTTCCAACCCAGTATATGAAAACACTAGTTTCATGAATCTTTGGGTGTATTTCTATGTACATTTGTGTTAGAGTCAGCTCACCAAGTAAAATAAATTGATCATAGTTTATCTTGATTCTCTTTCAAGATTATTCCAAGCTGATAGCTAGGTAGGATTCCAGTTTGTGACTATGACGATGTTCTACAGAGTTATGACGCATCAGTATAGAGACCATTGACAAGGACGGTATCACCAAAATGTGTCCTTGCGACACCACTGCTCATTGGTCAGCAGTTACTACTAGCACTACCAATAGAGGAAATGTTTAGGCATAGTGCCTTATAGGAGTTTTAGTGAAATAGACCCCTCAGGTTCCATGGTGAGCCTGACTAATAGGTGACTAAGGATATGATTGAGGTGGTGAATGAGTTTAAATATACTCAGGTCACTATTTGAACAAATGGCAGTCTTGGAATTGATCTATATACAAGGTTCAGCAGGGCGATGAGGGGTTATAGATTACCCGATCATACGATGTGGTGAATTTTTTGTGGAAAAAGGTGGAGAAACATTTTCATAGAAATTTTTCTTTCCATAAAATATAAGGGGTATGTGATCTCAATAGATTCTACAAGATGACATGTTAGTAGTTAAGTAATAATTGAGGCATGCTGACATTTCCAGGCACTCGATGAATACGATACGACCAGTGCTTCAGGGATCAGATCTCTAAGCATGGTGTGTATAGAGACATCCAATCTAGCATTATTACTATTTTCATTCCAACATATGATATGTTATAGATATAACCTTTTTTTTGAAGTCCTTTGGATGGAAAGATATGGCAAGTGGGTGTCAGAAGTGGGCAAGAAAACAGCTGACGTAAGTCTCAGAAAGTTGGATATGTGATACATTCAGAGAAGAGGTCCCAAGGTGGGGGGTCTACAGCCCAGTAATCACATGGTAAGTCTATTCGGCCTAGAAAAAGGTAATTATTTTTGAAATATGGTAGTGGACATCATACTAGTGATTTTCCATCCCATCGTACTGATAGTGAAATGGTGGAGGGTCCATCAGGGAAGAGGACGTGACCGGAATAGATGAATCTGTAGGGCGGATGAGATGTAAGATGATCCAATAGAGCATAATGTGGTGGTATACAATTCAACATGTTACAACCACCACCCCAATGTAGTCCACACCATGATCATAGATCAAGAGGACAGGGGAAGGGAGTATTCGTATTCGGTCAAGGAGTATGACCTGAGGGTTCCATGAAATATTCAAGGTATGGCATGTGTCTACTAATATATTCCATATTAACAAACATATATTCTAATGATTCCTTCTCTTCATGAATCATGTTCATGATATAGTATTTCTGGTTAAACCATTGACGTGATCATAACATCTACAAAAACTTTTGGAAGGAGACTCGATAAATACACTAATGCCGATGGTGTGATTAGACCCTTGAGGTGAGAGTTTTGGTTGGAACCTCTGGGTGGGAAATTATAGTCCTTACGACATTAGTTTTGGTATGGACCGGTCATCCAAATATAATTCTAATATTGATTGTTTTATGAAACATTATGTGGTGTATCCACATCCTTGGAATAAGGTTTTCCTTGGTTGGTGAAAAGGGAAACTCAGTTAGCATGGGATAAATTCATTCATAAGAGGGTGTTGCAGATAACTCTTGAGTCGGACCGTCTTACCCTCTTGGTAGTGGATGTTTTTATTTCTCATTTCCCAATAATAGTGACAGAGTGCGGGAACATCCTTCCAAAATATATTTTTTGGTTTAACTCCCCATTTTGAGAGGGTCTTCTAAATCATTATATATCCCATGATGACACTGATACCAGCATCAGTATATCAGAGGTCTTTCATAGAGCTTCTTGATTAGGGTGCATAAGTGGGGGAATTGTAGAGGATGGGCTTAGTAAGAAACAGTGTTCGAGGTTATGTGGGGATTATTGGAACTTTTTACCATGTGGTCATGGAGAAGAAGTACCCACTACCAAAGGGTCGATGGGAACAACAAACAGTTAAAAGGGGTAGCCTATCACGTGGATGGAAAGGTGCATGTAGCATTTTCAGTAGACGAGATAGAGACACTTGTTGAAGTCACTCTAGGACCAAGATTTCATAGTATTTTACACTCATTTCATGGGAAATGAGGTAGAAGGTACAATAAGTATAAGACCTAATTCACAGATACTAAATGAGGCCTCAAAGCAGTTGTCCTTTCTTTAAATATCTTTGGTGGATAAAGAGGAGACAAATTTTTTTCAGTAAAATTTTGTTTCCCCTCCACTCTTACTACAATATAGAGAGGTGAAACATAGAGATTCTTGTAATGAGTTCTGACGTGCCAAGATAAAATCAGGAAAAGATCTTGATGGATTCTTGATAGGTGGGGGAGCACGTCATCCTTTTTATAGGATGAAAAGTGGTACTAGTGATGTTTTGGGAGGCGGTGTTGAGGAAGTTCCATACATCCCCATTGGAAGTACATCATGGTGTGGTGAAAATGTACTAGGTCCTTTGACATTACTATTGGTGGCATGGGATAAAGAATGTGGTGGAATAGTTCATTTCACGATGCCTCATTTCTCAGAAAGTAAAGGCTGAGCATTAGGTTCCCATAGGGTTGGCTTAGCCACATGAGGTACAATAGTGGAAATGGGATGGTATCTCGATGGAGTCTGTGGTAGGGTTACCACGCATGTCGTGGGGCCACGATTCTATCAGGGTGATCATCGAACGACTCACCATGTCATCTCTCTTCCTACAAATATAAGATAAGGGATCAGTAGAGGGATTGGGAGTCCTATATATCCTAAAGATAGTTAGGCTACACGGGGTTCTATTTATGATCATCTCAGACCGTGATGCACAATTTACATATCTATTATGAAAGGGATTATAATAGGTTTTTAGAGAACAATTATGCTTCAGAAAAACATTTCACCCCTTGATGGATTGTTATATAGAGCCGTCCAATTATACCTTGGAGGATATGATTCATACTTGTATCCATGATTTTTGTCGTAGTTGGTAGGACAACCTACCACTTGTAGAGTTTGCGTACAACAACACCTACCACTCCACCATTATCATGGCACCGTTTGAGGCCTTTTTTGGGAATCCTTGAAAATATCCTCTATAATAAATAGTCCTAGGGAAGTCAGCACTCATGGGTCTGGAATTTGTATGAGCTACCACTAATAAGGTGCAGATCATTCTAGAGTAGATGGGGACTGCATAAAGTAGGCATAAACCATATACTGGTAGGTGAAGAATACCCTTGGATGTAGAGGAGGGAGACCATGTTTTTCTTTAGGTCTCACCCAAATAGGGATAGCGGGGATTTGGACAGGGTGATATGTTTATTCGTGGTTTATTAGACATTTTAATATTTTGAGCAGAGTTAGCGAGGTGGTTTGCCGCCTAGATCTCCCCCAATGATTTAATGGTTAAATGATGTTTTCAAATGTTCTAGTGAAAGAGTTATGTGCATGATCAATCAGAAACCATCAACTGAGGATATATGGACATTGAAGATGGGATGATGTTTGTAGAATTTCTATTGAAGATAGAGTATCGTCAGAATCAGGTCCTCCATAGACATTTGATTTCTGTAGTGCACGTTTGGTTGTAGCCCTAGATTCTACAAGAGAGAACATGGGAGCGGGAGGATCATATTCCTCCTCTGATCCCACCATATTTATTTTTTTCCATGCTTAGTCAATGAGGTTGGTAATCCCAAAAATGGGGGATTAATGTAATGTATTAGAAATTCCACGTATTTTTTTATATGTGGAATTATTTCAATACTAGGAACTGGAACATCATGAAATTATGAGGCCTCGAGTTCCCATAATTATCCATCAAAAAAATATACATTAAATAGTGTGAATGAGCGGGTTTCTAGAAAAAGTGGAATAACTCTTAAACTGGTGTTTGGATATAAAATATGAGGGAATCTATGGGTTCAGGATAGTAGGTTTACCATAGCCAAAAATTAAGTATAATCGGAGCCGACCTCGAGTGAGAAAACCTAAAAATATCAAAACATAAATACAGTTTTCAAATAAATATATTTTATTTTTCAAATGCTAATAACTCATGAATAGTGGCTCACATTGAAAATTTGATACAACTATTGAGATCTTGAGGGTATTCTTTCCTTAAGAAGATCCTAAAATTGACCGGAACTAGAAAATATTTGATGTTAGATATTGGCTGTAAATAGAAAAATTATGTAAAAATTATTTTATTTAAAAATACTTACAACTTCTAAACTGTTAACTCATATTTAAAATCTAAGAGTACAGTTGATCTTGTGAGGGCATGCTCCCCTTAGGCAGATTCTAACGTCAACCAGTGGCAGTTGAGGTTTATGCTTAATTTTTGAACTATTTATATGGTTCATTTAAATAATCATGTGAGCATGTTTTTCTAACTTTTAAACCGGTTCTTGAATCAAAAATAAGAGGGAACCATTTATTTCCAAACATAGTGATTTTCCTAGGAACAACCAAACATTCGTTGGCGTGGGCTGACAAAAAAAGGTGAAATTAAGGATGTTTTAGACAACAATATATAATATACATAAAAAATATTTTTAATTTTGTTTTATTCAAATGGTTTCTCTATGATGCAGTGGATGGTCAGTAATTTGGTGCAGCAATGGTGTGATGTTGTTTCGTTAATGAATGTCATTATTAAATTAGTGTGATGATGTGTGATGCATCTACCACCTTTGGTTAATTAAAGATACATGGATGAAAAACAACCATCGGAAAACCTCTGGCAGGGAAAATCCCGCTCTCTCTCAATATCTCTCAGACATTGATGAACAGTCGTGGAGAACGAGATTGGATCCATGATTGATGAGTGGCGGTGAATTCCATCAGATCATAGATTGATGAACAATAGCAGATGAAAAAATATCACAAATCAATGATGACTTGAATCAACCTCCTTCGTCAATAACAGTTATAAAATCTAGGTAGGGGTTATCTTGGTGAATCAATTTTATTCACTTATTCTTCATTCCAAATGAAAAAAAAGATCAACCCATTAAGAAGTTGACTTGAAGCTCTATTGTATTTTGCTATTTTGGGAATTGATGATTGCGTTGAGTTTTGAGATTTCAATTATATGATAAAATTTTGAAACCCCAACGATATCTATTGTAAATTCTAATGCGGAGGGATTGGGCCAACACAAACAAGTCTCATGTCCCACTATAATCATTTGTTCTTATGTTTTTCATGACTAAAACAATAAGATGAAGGAAATGAGGCCCCAAGGTCATTGTTGTGATGGAGGTGACCCTATAAGGCTATGAGCATTGACGGATCGGATATCAGTCCACCATAGTAGAACCGGTGGCCTATGGAAGAAGCCGCCAGTGTGGTAGCGGCCACAGGCGCGACATAAGTTATAGGCAAGAGGCAGCTCCACTTGAGCGCTACGTGTTGAGGATAGCGTCCAACCATCATCTGTCTTTCTATATGAGACAACGCACCATGTGGCGATCTATGGTGCTTGAGAACCGCGACATGTTGACTATGATAGTGGGTGGACATGGTGCCAATGTGGTGACACAAGAGAATAGTGACCTACTGATACGGGCAGTGTTCTGATAGGAGGGCTGGCCGGGTTGACTGGCCATGTGTGTCCCCAGCCAGACTAGCCAAGATGGTCTTGACCAATATAGGTGGGCCCTTTGGGCTGGAACGAGCCAGTTGGACCAAGCCACCCGGGTGGCCTGGTCATTTCCTTGATCCGGTCCATTTATGTGTACCGGGACGACGAGTATATGTCGAGCCGCATCAGCCGCTATACTGCCTGGCCTGGAAGAAGAGACCGGCTGGCTATAAGAGGCTGGGCTGGAAAAATCTGGGTCACTAGTTGACCTGGCAGACTGGAAGCACAACCATCCTGGGTTAGGTTCAGTGAGGCCCCATGGGCCTGACAAACATGTTGGGTTATGCAAGACCATATGCTGGGTTGGTCTAGTCTATCCTAAGTAGTCAGACTAGGCCCGGACGCAACTGACCCATGTTGAAAAAAATCACTATATTCCAGAAACTGATTATCTGATTGACTTGACATCAGTGGCATTGGGACCCTTGTGTTGAGTTGGTCCTTTTGGAATACTCTTCCTAGTTTAACCATGTTGGACTGGGTCGAGATGTGGTTGACCCTTGTTTATAAAATGGGCCGTATCTAACAGACTGAGTATCTGATTGATCTATTTTCTATGGCCCAAGGACCCTAGCAATGAGGAGGACTTTTTGAGATTTTTTACGTGACTTTTATAAATGGATATCATAAATACGGTTTCGATCGGACTCGAATCCAACTAAACCCTTTTTACAAAGTGTGTTCATAACTTATAGACCGGGTGTCCCTTCGACATGTTGTCTATTACGTTGGGACCCTTATGACAAGAGAGATATTTAGGTTACACTATGTGGGACTCCCTGGCAGTTGAGGTACGATAGATGGCTTTGAGAAGTACATCCTCTCTGAATCAAGTGTGCAAAGTGTGGGAATCCAGTGGCAAGATGTGATGCAAATAATGAGAGAGACCCTTCGTGGATCAGTAGTAGAGAGACCATTCATGGATCATCATAAGAGTGACCCTTCGTGGATCAACAACTGTGGTACCCTTATGGGATCATCATTACAGAGACCCATTATGGATAAGTAGTAGAGGAACCATTCGTGTATCATCACGAGAGAAACCCTTTGTGGATTAGTAGTAGAGGTACCATTCGTAGATCAGTAATAGAGTGACCCTCTGTGGATCAGCATGAGAGAGACCCTTCATGGATTTGCAGTAGAGTGACCCTTTATGGATCAGAAACAAGGAGACCCTTTTTGGATCAGGAGAAGTTCCTCTAAACATAATAAGATGATCTAGTTTTATGACTTGTCATCTTTACATCTGTACTTAATTTATGCCAGGTTTGAGTGGTGTCTTTTTCGTTGTTCTTTACTTTGAGATATTGCTTTATGGTATTTTCCATTGTGGATTTCTGTGAGAACTGAGTTTATTGTAGGGAATCTAATTTTTTTTTTATACTCACCACTACACAGACTTCCCCATCACCTATTTTTTCTGGTGTAGACGATGGAAATCATTGGCTGGGACTTTGGAGTGCTAGGGTTAGACGGTTCTTAGAGGGGGTTCGATAGATGTGGTGTGATGTAGTGAAATCTGATTGTGAGTTGTACCTACCCATCAAGTAGAATCCTTGGCAGAAAACCTCTATATATTATACTACATTTTCTATACATTAATTTCAATTAGGCTTGGATTCTGGACCAATTTAATTTTTTTATTACTTTTACTTCTTATTGGTTTTAATTTCGGCTTACTTTCTACAGTAGGGGCTGTGTGTGTGTGTGTGTATAGGTTGAAAAGAAATGCCTTCACTTTTTGGGAGATTCCTTTTTGGTTCTAGTCAACAACCCATGGCCTATGGAGATTGGGCTTGGGGTATTTCAAGGCATGGGCCACGAGGGACGGGTTGTGTAAACTATTCAACAAAAATTCAACTATTTTTGAAAAATACGAAAAAATACCCTTAACCACTTATTGAAATATAGAATTCAAAAATGGACTCCATTTTATGAATATAGTTTTAAATATTTGATAAATATATTTTTTAATTAAAATCATAATATACCCAATAAATATACTTTTTGTAGATTTAATATAATTTATAACACCCTAAAATATTAACTATGGTCTCATTAAATTACCCTAAAATCATAAGAAAAACAATATTAATTTATGATTCCATTTTATAAAAATATTTTTTCTTTTAATTAATTTAATTATACATGGAAATATACTTATATATTTATAACTTAAACAACTACAAACAATTAAATATAAATTTTAAAAATATTCATTTAATTATACTATGGTAAAATTATATCATACATTCATTTATATGTTGCTTAATTTTTTTTACTTTCATGACTGTGGTTACTAATTATTTGGCTGATTTAATTTTCACAGTGTTTGTATTACTATTACTATTGTCAAGTTACTATTTCATCCGTATCGGTTCCATAACATCTAGAAATGAATATTAATTAATTCATTTTTCTTTTATAATTTTTTATTGTGTTCTATATTTGATTTTATAAGATATTTGATTTATGAAATAAACAGTTGTATGAAAATCTCATTTATATAATTTTGGGTCATTATAGATATATAGAAAATGACTTTGAGGAAATGATACATATACTAATAAATGAATGTACACATTGAGGATCAAGTATGAAAATGAATGTCTAATAGAAGATACATTGAAAGATAGAAAAAAAGCTATTTTATAAGATCTTAATAGTTGGTTCTCTTTTCACTTGATAGCTGCTTTGAAGATTCCAAAACATTATGACACAAATATACGATGAGTATAAATCTATAAAAATCTTTATTCTATGAAAACTTGGGTCGTTTGATCTATTAAAATTGATTCCAAAATATGAAATTTAATGGTGTTCTATTGGTAGACGAGATGAATAATAATATTTTTAGTTAAATACATCTATTTTTTATAGTAATGATGTTTTTATAAAAAATAAATAATTTATAATTAAAAATAATGATGATTTATGGATCATTAAATAAGGGAAAAATAAATGGTAATATTTTTTAAATTATTGATCAATCCAATTTATTTTATATGTGATAAAAATTAGTAAATATAATGTGGAATATATGGTTAGGTTATCATCTCTAATGAATAATAATTTTAATTTAGAAACATTATTTAGTGGTGGATCTTCAAAATATGAAAAAAATAATTACTGTTGAATATAGAATATATTAAAAAATAAATATGACTATTAAATCTCACATGATGTATAACATTCATTCTGTAGTTCCCTTGGAACTCATTCACACAGATTTATTTGGTCCCATGATAAAATTTTGATTAAATAATTTATATTTCATCACATTACCTGATGATTACACTTGAATGAATAATGTGATATTGATCTAGCTTAATTAGGATTCAATTGGAATGCTAAAAACATTCAAGAGATATGTTGAAAATGATTTTTGATTATTCATTATGATATTGGGATATTACGAAGGAAATGATAAATAAATGTTATGACACTGAATATTATATTTATATGGATAAAATCATCCATTAATTCATAAATCATATAGTCTCTAATAGAATAATGATTCATTGAGAAATAATATAAGAATTGTTCATATGGGAAGAAAAATAGAAGTTGAAAGTTAAAACCTGAAATATTTTTAGAGTGAAGTTGGGTGTGATTTTATATGCATTCAGATATAGTGATTTTTGCGACCTGAGAGACATTATAATACATATGGTATGTGGTATATGAAGAATCTGGTTGTAAATTAATTCATAGTCATTATTATTAAAAACTTTATAATGATTAAATGAATCATGCTAGGAGTGTTTCAAGAGATTGTTTTTGAAGGGGTCCATATTGGTACATATATAGTGGTAGTGTATACATGTATGGGGAAATGAAATTACATAATATCGTTGAATATTATTATGTTATGAATATTTATGTGTGGAAACATAGGATTTAGGGAGTAGATATTTTAGAAATAGATTATGTAACAATAATTATTTGAGTAGAATTATATTAATGATGACATATGTAAAACAGATGATAATAAATCCACTAAGAACCAAGTTCTGAGACATCAATTTTTACAATGTATCATTGAGAAAAAAAATATTTCTGAAAAATAGGAGGCACCAGTAAAAACCAGAAGAATGTATATAAAATTATACCAATCTTCTCTTATATCAGATGTTGAACCCGGAACTACAGCTATACCTATTGAGAATAACAAGCTGTTAAAAGATTTGAATGAGGAGTTGAATTAAATAGGTAAAATAATAAACATGGGAACTTATATTATATCCAAAATAGAGACTTTATTTGTTAGAAGTGGTGGTTTAGAAACCAAATGAATGAGAAAGGTGATGTGATATGAAATTTGGAAAGGATGGTATAAAAGGGATATTCTCTGATGGTAGGCATTGACTTTGAAGAAACCATCTATCATGTATAAATATTTTAAATAATTATTATTTATAACAACTTTATGGACACAATAATTATAAATTCAATTAAAAGGATGTAAAATCATATTTTTAAATGGTTGTATTAAAGAGGATGTGTTCATTGAGAAACCAAAGGGTTTTATTTTTTATTTTTATCGAAGTATGGTCTAAAATATGTGAAAATATTTATATAACAGGATAATTAAAATATTGGTTTTAATAATGGAATATTTTATTATAGTTTTTAGGTAAATTATTTGTACATAGAAACAATACCTATCCTACTGTATGTTGATGAAATAATTTTTTCTAATTAGAATGTGTATCTTTGGGAGGATTTCACCTAGAATATTCAATGTTAATTTTTAAGGGATAAATAGGGAGAGACAATTTTTTTGGGGCTTGCAGATTGAATAGAAATAAAATTAAATATTTTAATATTAAAAATATATGTTATAGATATTTAAAAAACGGTTGTTATTGAATAACCACTACAAAAAATAGTATAATAGAAACAGTGTTTTAGAAGGGGTTATTCAAAACCCCCACTATTCATCGAATTTATATGATATTTAAAACCCACTATAAAATTTTTAGAATTTTTTCATTGCAATATTTGGTATGATTATAAAGGTAGTTTGGTGAAAACAACCTCAAAATTAATAATAAGTGGATATATATGTTTGGATGAATTTTAGATTCTCTCTATATATATTATTCATTTAGATATATATTAAAGGCTATATATATAACATGGTATGATTTTAGAAGGAATGAGTTGGCATTCACAACTCCCTCTAATCTCATAAATTATAGGGGTTCATGCACTACTGTTAATCTCTTTGATTAGAGGTGGTTTTGAAGCAATTATAATTTTTGAAATTATAGGGATTTTTGAACCCTCTATAATTTATAATATTAGAGTGGGTTGTGAACCCCCTATAAATTATTAAATTAGATGGGTTATCAACCCCCAAAAATTCATGAAATTTGTTGGGGTTCATAAACCACCACTAATACCTTTGATTAGAGGGGTTTATAACCCACTCTTAATTTTTATTAACTTTTTAAAATAAATCCCATTAAAATTCTAATTTTATAATATATATAATTGGGTTTTCATGTGTGTGTACATATATATATATAGTATATAATAACATTATAAAAATGTATTTAAATGCATTATAAAAATATATATATATATTATAAAAACATTAAATAAATACCTATACATATGACCAAAAATGTATGCATATATAAATATTGAATACATAATATAAATGTAATTATTAATAATTTTATTCAACTATATAAAATATATGTATGGTTTTATAAATACCATATATTTCTATTATGATTTTTTATACATCTATTATATTAAATAAATTGTTATTCTATATTTATGTATAAATACTTTTTTATTATAATATATATACAACTAATTTAAATATAGACTGAATTAAATAAAAATATATATATATAATATAAATTTATATTATATATAATATATTTTATATAAATTTAAATATATTATATAATTATTTTGTATATATATCAATTCACCATATTAATTATAAATTGATTTAGTAAATATATATATCATTTAATTATATTATATATTTCCAATTATATGATTGTACATAATTGTATTTATATATTCACATAAATATAATTTTATAATTTAAGTACATTTATATATTTTTATTTGAATAAATTTTATTTCAATTAATATTAAATATATGTTATATACTAGCATAAACATATTATATAAATATATACATAAATATAATTTATTAAAAAAATAAATAAAATTATAACTCAATCTTGAAGTTTTTATAATGAAATAATGAAATAATAATAAATATATATTTTAAATACATTTTTTATTATTTTATATTATATATAATTTATATTATATGATATGAAATTTATAAAAAAATAAATATATGTTAATGTATACAATATTATACAACCATATTTATTCAAATACATATACATTCTTGTACATAATATTACACAATTATATTTGATAAAATACATATACATTAATTTTCTTAAAAATAAATATATGTATTGAAAGAAATTATATAAATATTTTTCTAAATTCTATTTATAATAATATTAATTATATATTTTTATAAATATTAATTCATATTACATTAGATAAATATTGGAGTAACTTTTATTTCACATATAATATTTGCCTAAATTGCATTTTATGCAATATTACTGATATATAATATAATAAAATTTATACAAATAAATAAATATTAATTAATATAATAAAAAATATATTTATAGAAATATATTATATAAATATATTTTTACTAACATTATATAAATATATTAAATAAATAATTATATAAATATATTACCCAAATAAAAATGTATATAATATATAAATATGTATTTAGGTATATAAATAATTTAAATAAAAATATTTATAATTATATAAATTTATCTGTATAAAAATAACATGAATTGAATTATAGAATATATACTCAAATGTATGTAAATATGCATTTTTAATATATAGTTTATATAAATGTATTAATTTAATTGAATATAAATGATTTATAATGTAAACACAAAAATATATTATAGAAAAATATATATATATTAATTTAAATAATTGTATTTGTATTTTCATATTTATTTTAATAATGATTATTTTAATTATTTTCAAAATATATATAAATACAGTGATGTGTAAATAAACTAAAAAAATCCAATTTTCATAGTGGTATAGGTACTTCAAGTGTTTACATGATATCTAGGCATCAGATCCTAATGCCATAAAATTTAAAAACAAGTGGAGGGGAACAAAAGGGAAGGTCGTGTGTGTGAGAGTGATACCAATGTGGATTCAAGGGTAATGAACTAGCGGGTGGCCGATGGATTCGTCTGCTAACTAGATAGTGGATTCATAGGTGAATGGGAGAGTGGAACCTAATGGTAGGCTGAGTGGATGAGAACAGTAGGGTACTGGGGTGAGAGGCGAGCATCTTGTTAACTATAGAGGTGAGGCTAATTATCTTGGACGCGAACGAGATTTAATATATATAAATATATATATATATATAATTTAGTGTCAGTCGTAGAAAGAACCTCTAAAATTGTTCATATTAGATATGGGGTTTAACCCCCTCTACATAAGTATTAAATAGATTTTGTTCTACGAAATCCATATAATATGACTCATGCAACACAACTACTTGTGGTTTCCAACCATAACTAGTTTGATTAATAATTTATAGCAATTAAAACCCCCTATAAAGTGAGATTTTGTGGCGAAATTTTAGGGGTTTCTAATCATGTCTAAATGAAATTCCACTAACTTTTATATTACTTTACTATTAGTTATTCAAAACTGCCTCTAACAAGATTTGACATGAAACTTTATAGTGCTTTGTCATAACTGTTGCTGATGTATTCCAAAGGGGATATATCCCATTTTAAACAAAAAAATAAACCATATAAAAGGTTTTCTTTGGGATCCAATACAACATTCAAATTAAATATTTTTAGAAGAAAACTATGTAAAGATAACAATGGAACCAAGGTTGATCAAAAATATTTTAGAAGAATCATTGGATTACTATTGCATTTGATATCATTTAAAACATTCAAAACCTATGTATTA
Organism: Viscum album; assembly: GCA_963277665.1. Taxonomy (NCBI): domain Eukaryota; kingdom Viridiplantae; phylum Streptophyta; class Magnoliopsida; order Santalales; family Viscaceae; genus Viscum; species Viscum album. The sequence continues at coordinate 1,896,796,887 of OY728126.1, forward strand.
AAACATTGTGTTATATTTTATAATTTAAAAAGTGAGTTACATGTTAATACTGAAAATAGAGTTATAATATATATGGAGGGAATAGTGAACCATCGATTTTTATACATATATAGTGAAAATTTTAATTTGGCTGGACTCATTAATTTTGATTGGGTAAGAGATAGAATAGACAGAATATCCACTTTAGGTGGTAATTTTTTCAAAGGAAATGTTTTCATGAGATAATATTATGAAAAAGATGAATTCATTGAAATTTATTGTAGAGGTATCATAGTATATGGATACATTTCAATATTGTGCATAGATTTTTTGGATAAGTACGTAGTTAAAGTATTTTATATTTAATTTTAAGATTCCATTGGGTATAAATTGAGAGAACTATAATTCAATAAATACTTTAATTAACATTGGTTTTCATTATAAAATGATACGCATAAAAATATGATATCTTTAATTAAGGATGGCGTGAATAACATAGATATAAATTTAGAATATGATTCTTGTCCTAATGAGTTTGTAGATATTTTAAAAAATTCACTTCCAAGAGAGATGATATCTTATTTTATGGGGAAGAATTGTAGTCATACCTCACATATCCCATGATTATGTGTTAATATTACTATATGGTATTTGAATTGTGTGGTGAAATGGTATAAAATAGTTTGAAAATTTATGAGAGTAGTCACTACATTATAATTTATTGTTATTTTTTAGGATAAAAGGATGAGATTGTTGGAATTGTTATTGGGATGTATTCAATACGATTAGATCAACTATGTGACTTGGACAACATTTCATGTTACTACATGGTGAAATTTTTATAAAATGATACATTTTAGGGTAGTGTGATCCCAGAAAGTTCTCATTAAGGGAATATATGATTGAATTATTCTTATCATAATTTTGGGATTCTTAATACATCTATGATTATTTTTAATAATTTAGTTTTGTATATAGAAAATAAAAAAATGGGGATCTAAAATTTATATTGGAGATAAGCATGAAGATCTATATAGTTTGAATTATATTTCAATGTGCTTTGTGATTTTGAAAGAGATATCTAAGGCTTCCTATGTGTTATTCATTTTTTGGGAATGGTTGAAATGTTATTATTATGATTACAAAGTCTATAATTTTGAATGATAAGGGTCTATGTGTAGTTCATGAAGTCTGGAATTGTGAAATTTGATTATGTATTAACTATATGACTTTGTTGGCTATGTTTTTATATCATTGAATGTGATTTTCATCATACATTAGGATTGAAATTTTTATTTAGTTTCAAAATAATATGACATAGTGTAATATTCTATAAGACATTATGAGCATAGGATTTTGGATTATTGGTGTCCTAGTATAAGTATTCAATTTAAGACTTTATCGATAAAATTATTTATAAGGCATAGTCATCATTTTTTTCCATTAGACATTATCTTATTTCTTCTGTATGAGTCTTTGAGATGACGTCACGTAAAACATCATGAAACCATAATATATGTAATGTTCTATGAAGTATACTCATATAAAAATTAAATTTTTAATGGAATTATATGACATTAAATGATATATTATATAACTAAAATTGTTCTATGTGTTCATATTTAAAATATTTTGATGAAATAAATTTGGAAGATGCTACAAAAAAATTTATCTGATTGAAATGTCACCTTAATAAATTTATTCAATATATTTCATCATATTTTTTCAATTGAATTTTTATTTTTAATATCTATTTAATAATAAAATTGGTTTTTCATAAGTATTTATTGTGTGGTTAAAATATGATATTGATTAATATGATTCAATATTAAATCATTATTATAATTTAGTTGGATGATTCGTTGTCTTTTATGTTTATATAAACAAATATATATGATTATAATTCTATTCAAGAAAGTATATCAATTTTCAAGGAACAATTAACTGAGTTTTCAATTATAATTCCATAAATTAGTTTTTGATATCAGAAGTGTGTTGTAGATAATGTGTTTGATCTTACATAGTTGTAAGATCATTATGGGTACTTGAAGAAATTCATAAATTCATTCATTAAATAATTATTCATTAATCATGATAAATTCTAAATATTTCTATGTATTTGGATGATAATAAGCGTATATGAGGAATTCTATAGAATTCATGATGTTAAATAAAGGTGTGAATATTATTGAGAGAATGGTGCCTAAAAATGATCCAAAAAATTGATGAACTAAATCATATCATAGTGTATGATTTAGTTTTCAGTAAAATTGAATATATTTAGAAATATTTTCATATTCAAAAAAATTATTATAATAATTTTTTGAAATTAATATATATTATATATTTAATGTGATATTTGTGTTTCATCACAAAAATAAAAGAAAATGTATAAAAAATTGATAGAGCTAAAGGGAGCATGAATAAAAATTACATAATTTATCATCTATATCTAATTGATATAGATCATTAATTAAATCAAAAATTATTTTTATTATTGAGTATAAAATCACCATCTGATTATTTAATGAGCGAGAAATATACTCTTGAATATCATGGAGGATAATGGATGAATATCTCTAGCTATTTTTACTGATACCACCACATGATTAATGTGGTATTTCTAATTTCGTTAACTAGTTTTGTATGTAGGCTATCTAAAATTTGTCACTCCTAAGTGACTCTAGACAGGCACTGTTAAAACATATGTCAATGTTCTAATCTAAAAATAATATTTTTTTCATATAGTGAAGAATCAATGTTTAGAGAGACCAATCATCCACTGTAAGGAGTAGGTTTCGTATTATGGAACTAGACCTTGAAAATTCTGTATATTAATTTTTCCTTTTATTTACATTATAATTAGATTGGATGAAAATTTAAATATTATTGGATAATTTTTCATTAGGTTGTAGAAGATGATTTATGTTGGTAGTTATTTTAAAAACTTGTCTTTACTAAGTCATCCCCATCATCTCAATGGATTAATTTGATCATATGCACTTTAAATGTTACCATTATATAACTTTGAAGACATATTAAAATCCAAATTGTTAAATCATATTACAATTATTTATGTTTTCTGAATCATTCATGACATAAAAATTATAGAATAATTATTGTTAGTTATAGAACTGACCCAAACAAGAATGCATTATAATGATTTAATGAATAATAACACACTAGTATATAAATTTAATATTATAATAATGGAAGTTTAATGGTTTAAAAATCATTTTATAATAGAGATAAATTATTATTAATAATATTTTGATGAAAAATATAATGAATAATTATTAAATAGGATACAAATTAAGTTGAATACTAGAATTTTTCATTAATAGATTTTTTTAAAATGAATGATTTGTGTTTCCTTCTTTTGGATTGATGACATGAAACAAGAAATTTGTTTTATATAGAGTGACTTTGGGTTTGGATTCAATAAGAAAGTTAAGGAATGTTGTTCATTGATGATGATTAATAATAGATAAAATTTTAGGTGAATCTAATTATTAGTTCATTGAAAATTTGAGGTAATATAATGGTAAAGGTTAAATCACATGAGATCAATTTAATGAAATCTCTCGGGTCAACTGGAAAAGTCACCCAAGATGATATTCCTTTTAGTTAACAATAATAAAGTGAAGAGATAAGCCTCCTAAAAATCATGACCAAGGGAATCCATCATAGTATAATGTAGAATAAGGAAAAAATATACATTTGAAATACAAAGTCATGAGAAACACACCATACTGGAATGATAAAACTTGACATTCCTAAAAAATATATGTGTGTGGACATATATCACTTGTAAACCATCCCTCTCATAAGGTGAAAACCAACATGAGAAACTATAATTTTACACAATTCATTTCCCTTCACCAACGTCTAATAATAAAATTTATACAACTGTCTAATTCTAAATTTATGGTGTGAGTATAAATCATAGTAAAATTTATACAAAAAATCAATATAAGTTCTAATAGAAAAAATTTCCATGCTCTAGATGTTAAAAATATGTTTTACAAATATTTTTCAATAAATATTTTTATTTTTTAATATGCTCATTTATATTATAAAAAACCATAACATATTAACAAAATCAAAGAACATTTAATGTATGAAAAGAGAGATACGAATAGTTAATAACCAACAATGGATAAACATTAGGATAAGTATGTGATCAAATTACCATTAAAATGTCATTATTTGGTAATCCAATTGTAAATAAAAAATAACACCATTTGGGATCTAACAAATGGGAATACAAGGTATATAATAAATAAATTCCATAATACATCCCTACGGTGGATCAAACCAATATAATATCTAGTGTTATTTGATTCTCTAATGATATATAAAACATCATTTTACATCACACTAATATAGTGTGACCATCCTATTTCTGATGCACCCAATAATACCCAATGTGATATGTTTTTCTAATTATGTTTAAAATACATTCTCTCATTTAAATAAAAAATTTCACATAAATTCCTTTATAATACTAGGATTGAAGACCTTTTTATAACTAAATCCACCATCTCATGAACTTAATAAAACACTTGATGTGCCTAAATCATTATATAAATATATACACATTAAAAAATGAATCTAATCTAATGATTATATTCTAAGGTCCTATCATGAATTAAAATTAAACAATCATAATGAATGTACAAGAATATAAGTTTATTATAAAATTATAACCCTTTTATAGAGAATGATACCCCAAGAATAATGGAGTCCTAGTCTCATTTGAAATTTGAATTTAGAAAAAATAACAAAAGCCTGCAAAATACAAGGTTTAAGCGAAACAATTGCAGGTTTAATTGAAATAAAATGATTAAAATATGATATAAAAGAATAGACAACACCATTATATCCATAAATTTTAAAGAATAATTAGAATGTATGCTTACCATAATGAAGTGGTGCAACTATTTTTAATATCAAACAATGAATGCATAGTTATATAATATGAAAAATCAGTTGAAATGAACCGAATGATATCCTAGTGTTCTAGATCAATGTATGTGAATTGTATAAAAAATGACTTAGGCATGAAGTATGATAGAAACAATTTTTTTGATGGATTTACTACATAAATTCCTATTTAATGTCTAAATTATCTCATAACTTATATTTTTTGAAAAATACATCACATTACTTTAAATTTACACCAATTTATTATTTAATGGAGTAGAAGATTATCAAAAAATGTAAAAGTAATAGACTATGTAAAATAGGATTTCATTACTTGTAATATTCATGTTTTCTAAACTATTTTAGGGATTGTTTCTTGTGACAAAATTATGCCATGAGCACCCAATTTATGATTTAAAATTTACTTATTGGTATTTACCAACCCAGGATCTATAGAAACTATCAAGAAAACATCAAACCCAAAAAACATGATCTTAAAATTAAAAAATATGTTTCTTTTTTATTATAATTTTAAAATTATGCCCATCATTCATGTTTTATATCCCCCAAAAGGCCTCTAGATAAAAGACATGAAAACATAGAAGGACACTCATACCGCATCAAACATATTTATCCCATATATCAGGACAATCTGAACCACACTACCATAGTAAAATGACTAATTGAATTTTCTTAGCACATAGTTCCATATATTGGTAATCCAAAATCAAAACCACTTTCTCAATAATTGTGTTGATATGCTCAATTTCTACATCCTCAAAATCAATGACATTGGAATTAAATAGTTGAAACATTCTTAGTGATGATACATGAAATATTTCTTGAACAAATGTAAAATAATTCTTTAATTACAACTAATATAGAAATACTGTATATCATCCATTGATATGAAATGGTCCAAAAAACCTCTCTACCAACTTACCCTACTTATGCAACCGATGGTGTCTCATGTGAGGTGAAGCATTGAAAAAAACATGACTACTAACCTCAAACATCATTGGCCAATGAAGTAGTCCATATAAGATTTATAAACACATTATTCAATGATCAATACCATTTCAATCAAATGCACCATTTACATCGTTTCCGGAACAAGACTTGGCCCAGCCAAGGTCCTCTCCCCCTGGTCTTCCATGATAATATGATATCTACAAGGCCACCAAAACAATGTCTCAATAATTTAATTATTAATAAATGATTTAAAATTTTATTATAATAATAATTTTCACTAGTAAGTTTTTTTCAAAAATAAACACTTAAATCTGGCATAGTTTCCCACACCATATCTACAAGGACATAAATAACCCTCTATGTGGGTTTTCCATCAGTAGATTATATTTTTTTATAAATTTAATTTTTTAATCTGTTTCCTCTTAAAAAAGATTTTAATTTCAGATTTCTACTATGGTTACATATTATAAATAATTGAAAAGTGAACCCCATGAAGTATCACAACCAATCAGAAATAAAAATCCCTAAGTTGTTTCACTTTTTTGTCTCATTGATAGAGAAAAATGTGAAATTTTTTTAGTCAATCCATGATAAATAAAATCACATCACTGTCATGCTAATTCCATGGAAAACTAATGAAGAAATCCATTGAAATTTCATCCCACATATATCAAAAAATGGGATAGTGCTATATCAAACATGCAAGTCTCATGGGCACAATATTAATTACCCAACAAGTGAGACAACATGATAAAATTTTTGCAATCCACTATCTCATTGACAAACACCAATACCATCATCAAAATCAATTATACATCTTGGTAGTCTGAAGGTGCAAAGAACAACAAGATAAGATCCAACTATCCATAAACTCTATCTTCAAATAAAAAGTAATAACCAACAAAATTTTGAAACCAAAAATTACACCACAATACCAAGACCACTCACCCGTTTTCTCTCCACAATATAGGGTTTCACTACAGAAATGTACCCATTTTAAAGAACATGCATCCTCCAAACACCCTCATCAAATGGAAATTAATCCATTATCGAAGCCAATAACACATTATTACTAGATTCTTCTCCTACCAATATCATCTCAGAAAATTAATTCATCATATAAAACTCCAACAATGATTCCGTAAAATTTTATGTTGGTAATTTGATACTCAATACCTCAACAAACACATTCAAATTCATATGAGTATAAGAATTATCAATAAAAATTTTATGATGATACTCAACATAACAAATCAATCACATTTTTAGATCACCCTATGTGAAAATATAACTTGAATAGTTAAACTCAAAATAAACCATGAAACAATCCCCAAATAGAGAGAGTAACTAGATTATTAGAGAATTCATGACCACTTGCAACACAATATGAGTGGTAGGGTAGTATTCAATCCAAGTGTGATGGTTGCTTTTTTGGATTCTAGATGGATGGCTGTTATTTTCATATGATGAAGAAAATTGTTTTTTATAATATCTTTTATATCTATAATTATTAGAAATCGTTGTAAAATATTAGTTTTTTGATCATATTAATTTTTACGTTTCTTAAAATATCATATGATATTTCATGAAAAATTTAATAAATTTATGTTTTTTTGTTATGAAGCTGTTTTCTATGTGAAATTATTTTTCGAACCATTTTAATGTTATGAAATATTTTAGAATGGACATGGATTTTATTTCAAATGCACAACAACTTTTTCTATATTAAATAAAAAATGTGATGATATATTACTATAATAAAATTTCTCAATATCATTCAATATCTAAATTTTTTTATCCATGCTTTGTGAATGAAAGGGTTAGTATATATGTATGGGAATTAATTGTGTCATAAGTTAGCTTATTTTTTGGATGCAATGAAAAATGTTATATAAATTATGTAATTTCATAGAATATTTCAAAATTATTCAAAAAAATTTATGTTGAGCTCATTGTTCTAAACATTATGAAGAAGTCCTGACACAATCACGAATTTTTTGATGAAAAGATAACTACGATTCAATATTTTTTTATGATGTTGATATTTTTATATGTATATCATTAGATCAAGGAGAAATAGATGTATAAACAGTTTACATACTGGTAGTTTGAATTTATAGATTTCATATGTTTTAAAAAATTGATATCAACAGATCCATCAAACAGGACAATCCATTTGATGAACTGAATAATTGAATGAACTATCAATTTTTTAAATTCATGATGAATGAGGTTTCTACTGATATATTTCTCTTTTAATAAAGACATATTACTACCCAAATAGTATTATATGGACTAAATCTGTTGATTGTGACTGAGCAGAGATGTTGTCGAGGTTGATCAATCTGTTGAGTTGTTGGAAATGATGAATATAATGACCTATAGATATTGATTCATGATATGGACAACATATATCAATAAATTGGATCAAATATTACAATATATAAAATCATTTTCATGTGATCTAATGCATTAGAGTGAGGTATGATGTTTTTTATTTTCAATTGGGTCCAGAATCATCAGAGTGTTGTCTCATAATTTTGGGTTCCTCCCTTTTCACTTTCTACTGAACCTATATAAAGGGTCAAAATACAACATAATCTAAACTTTTTCACATGAGACAGTGAGATAATAAACTATTGTTTTAATTTATAGACATAATATTCATCAAGATAATTTTTTGAGAGAAAAATTGTTTAGATTTATATGTTGTTACGATTTATCGGTTCAAAATGAGTAATTGGTCCTATAGATTTGAATGAATTTTGAAGTGAATCAGACATATTTCCAAACACGATAAATTGACTAGATTCAGAAATAATGAATTGAAATGAATTATTGGGATGAAGAATCAGATTGAGTTATCAAACTAGTTTTCAATATGATATCCTGATTATGTTTTCCTGCATGATGTTGGGTAAGAATGTGATGAATTGTTTTGTTGAAGAATTAAAAAATATTATGTTGTTGATGAGTCAAAATAACATGTTTGTAAGAAATCATTTAAAGGTTTATAAACATGTTACAACATATTATTTTCACAATTCATGCTATTATAAGCGCATTCAAAATTTTTGTTCAAAATATTGATACAAAAGTGAAAGGGTATTTCCTATGTGTTGTATCCACAAAAAATAACTATCTTTACATTGATTTGGGGTATTGATTTATATTCAAACCATAACAAAGTCTTAATACTCTTATTGAGTAGTGAGAATTGAAAATACATTTGTTCCTATGGATGTGTAAATGATTTCTTTTCATCAATGTGATAATTTGTTAATAGAAGGAAATTATTGTTGTATAATAAAGATAAAATAAAAAAATGATATCATTGCTTCACTCCCCTATCAATGATTACATTGAACCTTGTTCAGTGTTTTCAATTATAATCATTGTTAATTTCCATTCATTTAATACTTTTCTGATTTTTTTGAGGAAAATTTGTTATATTGAATATAAATATTGTTAACAGAAAGTGGATTTATGTTTTTGATGAAAATATGTGTCATATTAGAAATGATAAACTGTTTGTATATCTTTTATCTCTTGGTTATTTTGTATTGGATGATGCTATAGATTGATTTAATTCTTCTTTATAAAATCATCCTCTTACATATGTTGATATTAAAAATATGTGTAATGATAGTATGGTAAAAAAAATTTGTTAAATTCATCACTCTCTAAAATAGAATCTCTAAGAGTGAATGTTGTTAAAATGTTTATGTTATTTTGGGAATTATGAAAAATATCTATCAAGAAAATATGAAAGTAATGAATTTAAAAAAAATTAGAGTTAGAAGTATAAAGATATGAAAATGGGTGACTATGAATATGTTGTTCGATTCATTACAATGGTTAATGATATTTTAATCCTTATAATATTTCATAGTGCGAATCAGGAATTTTAATGTAATTTTTTAAAATTTATTATGAATTATTCCCAACATGTTTGATGAAAAAGATACATTTTGGGAAGATAGAGATCCAAAAACATGATATTTAGATTACATATATTGTGCCCTCAATAATTATGAAATGAGAATAGAGAAAGTTATAATTATAAAAGAAATAGTTGATTATAAACATTCTGTTAATGTTTCCAAGAAAAGAAAGTTCTGTAATTTTCTTCAAGATAAATATTTTAATGATTCTGATTCAAAAAATGTGGTTAGTAATGAATTTTATGATTTTTTCCATTATTTTCTAAAAATGTGAAAATATGAATTGGAATGTAGAAAGGAGAGACACCAATAAAATGATTTTCATGTCGAAAACTTGTGCATTTTTTCTCTAAATTTTATTTAATGAAAGAATTAAAAAGAATGTGATGAATAAAAAAGAAATTTGATAAGATATCAGATGAAACATAATGAAAAGATAAAAATCATATTCTAAAGGAAATGATAAAAATTTCACCACATTAAAAAATATATTATTTTCCAAATGAACTAAACACATTTTCGAGTAAGCATAGTCATTGGGCTAGATAACAGTGCAAAATGTTCCTCAAACTTCCTTTAATAACTTTCTATATAAAGAAAACTAGGGATATCGGTTATATTTGTGGGTCTTGGACATTCTTCGAAAACATTTTTTTTCGTAGGAGCAATAGTCAGGCCATTTTTTTAATTAATGTGGCCAACGAATGAAATTTGTTGTATTCAAAACTTACACTTTCAGAATTTCCCATATTGTTTCTTTTGTATTATGGTTTCCAAGACTACCCTTAAATGAATTTGAATTTTCATTTTATCTTTTTGAATAAACAAAAATATCATAAATAAGCACAACCAAAAACATGTCCAATAACTCAAGAAAAAATAAATTCATAAGATCCATTAATATAGCTGGTGCATTGGTTAACCAAAAATAAATAAATACAAATTCATAATGGCCATACCTAGTATGAATCATGGTCTTAGGAATGTATGATTCCTTTACTTTCAACTGATGGTACCCTGGCCCCAAGTAAATCTTTAAAAAATACTAAGCTCGCAAGATCTGATCAAACAAATCATCGATATGAGGCAAATGATACTTGTTATTAACAGTGAAGTTACCCAATTATTTATAATCCATGAAATGTATTTTTTTAACCTTCATTATTTTTAACAAACAAGATTGGATAACCCCATTGTGTTGTGCGAGGTTGAATGAAGCCTTTATCAAATAACTCATATAATTTCTTTTTTAAATCTAAATTTCAATTTGAGAAATTTGATAAGAGGGTTTTGAAATTGGATTAGCATCAGGAACTAAGTCAACATAATATTGAACTTCTTGATCAGGTATTATTCCAGAAAACTCATAAGAAAAATAATATCAAGATAATCATTTTTTAATGGAACATCATTAATCTAAACAGATCATTTGTTTTCATTAACATGTTCAAGGTATCGTTTATTTCCATATTTCACTACTTTCTGAGATTACTGACATGTTATCAAAATTAATGGTTCATTGTTATACACAAACTGAAATTCGTTTTGAAAAGAAACCTCTTTGGCTCTGTATTCAATCTTAGAATGATAAAAGGAAAGCCAATACATACCAAAAATAACATCAAACACTACGATAGAAAAAAATAAGGTTTCTATGTTGATTATTTCCGCACATAAGGAAAATAAGGTCCTTATAATTTCTTTTTTCCACAACATTTCCCCCTTTGTCATTACCATAAGTTCACGATTCATATCTAGAGATGGAATTCCCAATTTTCTAGAAAATTTATTAGAAATGAAATAATGAGTAGACCCTGAATCAAACAACATATTGGCATAATCTGAATAAACATACAGTGTACCAGATACTACATCATTTGATGGCCCAACATATACAAAAGTAGTTTCAAAATATTTCACCACCCCTTCCTACTTGTATTCTGGATGCTTTCCCTTAGTTGAGTTCTTTGTTGGACACTCATTTGCATAATGACCCATTCAATTGCACAGAAAACATTTTACTAACTATAAATCAAATTTTTTCTCCCACTACCGAAATATTTTTTAGTGAAATTACAAGAATAATTCCCAATTTAACCACATTGTAAGAACATACCATAATTAAAAAGATATTCCCTATGGTGATTTTTAAAACAATTTTCACAAACTATAAAATTATGTTTCTTACCATCAGACATTTTTGAAGAGTTTTTACCTTTAATTTTCCACCTCATCCTCTTATTATGTTGTTTTTCAGTGAACACCTGATCATCAAAAAACACTATTTAAAACACTTATACACATTTAGCATGTTACTTCCTAACTTTTGAACTCACAAGAAGCTAAATCCCTTCTATACTTTGGAATTAATCCTGAGTAAAAACAGTCGATTTTACTATCAATATCTATTATGAAATTTTGTGAATTCCTTGCCAGTTGATTGAATTTTTCTTCATAAGAAACCACTGAGTTATCCTCCTAACTCAATTCCGTGAATTGTTTTTTCTATCATAACATAAAACACCATAGATAAATAAAATTCTCAAGAAACATGAAATTAAATTCATCTCTATCAAGTGCCTCAATATCATCATTATCCTTGATATTTGTATCCATCGAACACTACTGATCAGCTTCACCTAAAAATGGTAAATAGTGATACAAACATTTTGTTGTTCTGAACATCCCATGACATCGAAAATCATCTCAAATATCTTTAATCCACCCTTCAGCTAGCATTGGGTCAGATGATACTCTAAATAATGGGGGATGTTGCCTCATGAAAAGATCCAGTAATGACATGTTCCCCTATTATTGATCTTGCTGATCTTGTTCATGGATACCACCACCATTTATATCTTGAGTCAATACTTCCATCACTGCAACAAACTATTCAGTTCTGATTCTGAAAATCTCATATTGCTGATATGGAAGGTTTTCTTCATCCGGATGTCATAAAATCATAGCGACCATATTTCCTCTGTAGAAATCCATTCTGAACACCGAAATATCTTAACTAAAGTAGCATGGTAATCTGTAAATGCAATATTATTTCAATATTAGCATAAATTATTTTATGGATATTAATTTAATAATACCATATCTTCTAATGTTTTTAAAACCATCCTCTGATACCAACTATAAGAACTTGTCCTTAAGCATTACATAATCATGTATTAATTTAATAATTACATTGATGATCTTTTTAGGTTATATGTTTTACAGAATTCTGTCATAATTATTACATTACATCTCAAATATTACAATATAGACACTACTAATTAGTATAATTTTTCTTCATAAAATAAAAAACTATTAATAGTAAACAAGAATTTTTATCTTGATAAAAATCTTCATGATTTCTTTCTTTATATTACCCTACCTTATATCATGTGAAAATGATTTCAAAAACATGGGATGAGCATAAAATGGTTAGTTAGAGTATAAAATTAATAAAGAAATAATTTTCTCATCAATAAATGCAATACATAAGCTCTTTAACAAACCTCATGAATTTATAAGATTTATGAATAACACATAGAAATCATAAATATTAAAGGTAACCTATGGAATCCATATCAATCATAGGTAGTAGATTTCACAGCTACGTAGGGGGTTAAGTTTTTAATACCAATCACAGTATATTCCCTAAATCTATTAGGAGAAACTATAAAATTTACCTATGTCATGTTACCCAATGTATTTTTGTTCTATCTTGGGCTCACCTAACCTAGGTTTATCATAGAACCACCCATATGCGTAGATAACTCCCTAGAACCATAACATAATCATAACACATAAAATGGACATAAAAGGAAGATAACATTTCCACATTGAAATCACAATATATCATTTAAATATATTGACATAATAAATCCATTATAAAAACTATTTTCAATAACAATATATGTAAAATATTAGATTGTATTTATTTTTCATTCATAAACATTACGACTTATTAAGGAATCCAAACATCAAATAATTATGGCGGCGACAGAAAGGTTGTTGTCACCGTGTACGTTAAAAAGAAACATCACCTTTGATGTTTAGTATAACCCTACATATAAAATGATTCTATTTGAATGAAATGAAAATTCAATGGGTATTATACACCATATAAAATAAATTCATGTATAAATCATTATATTGCTTAATGAAAGGAATTTGAGACGAAGTCCCTTACCTTATGTCCGACTTGACTCATTTGTTCATTAATATCCTGAATAATAAACTAATTTTAATTTATACTTGATTAAGAACATTTTTCTTGATTATTATTCATTTTATATCACTTATTACCATGTTATAAACCTTATGTAATCATTTAAGTTAATAACGGTGATTTTTTCGATATTAGGTACTTGAGTAAAAAATGAACTTCTTATAATTACAAGTTTTCTATGTGGTCAAAATTCCATTATCAGAAGAATTATATATGTGATTTAGATATCATATATATAATATATATCCAGTATATATATATATATATATTTATATTTATAAATGTACATAACATTTGGAGATAAGAAATGAAATGCACCATTCATGGAGATGGTAAGTCGTTCGTACGCTTCAACGCTATTTTCATTTCTATTTTGTATTTAATGGATTAAATACATAATGATACATAAGTATATTATAATTATAGTATAATATTATATATAATTTCATTAACTACATTCTTTATATGTTCTAAATATTCCATGAACAAGTCATTCCACATTGATGGGGAGGTATTCTGCACTTTCTCAAATTAAATTATCGTATTTACCCATTGTGGAAACCATAATAGTATGATATAAATGGAAAATACATAAGAATATAAACAATATAAATATAATATATATGACATATAAATACATTGATAACATAATGGCCACCATAATAGGTGGTAGAATAAAATTGAACAATCATCATTTCATGAGGCGGTAGTTTGTGGTCCATAAAATCATTATGTAGTTTGCAAATTAGATAGGGTTGTGTGGAATAGTAGTTCGATTAATTATCACAACAAAAACCTAGTATATTTAGTGTAATGGTGTTGTTATGTAAAAAATGTATATGAATATCAATGTGAGTGATGATATAAAATAAAAGGAGAGAACTTGAGGGAAGTCGTTTCCATTAAATCAGGTAACATCCTTTTGTTTGAACCAAAAGGCTTTCTTGAAGTTCCATATGGATAATTTAAGGCATATAGGAGGAACAGATGAATGTTAGGGGCTTATTTGGCCATATTTTAAATGATCCAAGGTGATCTAGAGGTGCTTGTGTTGGGTTACAAGTGGCGACCCCTTAGAAGAGGGAGGAGGGTCTCTTTAGGAAGATTTGAATTTATTATTTTATTATAAAATAATTATTGGATTTAAAAGGTAAAAAACCCATTATATTAATATATAATCTGATTATATGGAAAAATAAAATCATCCAATAAGAATTGGAATGGCTCTAGATATTTTTTAATCCTGATCTTTTTTATTAAACTCTTTGATAACTTATTTAACTTTAAATCTTGTCTTCTTGTATATTCATACTTTATGGTTAATATATTTACTATAAAAAGACAAGAGACTCAAAAATGGATCATTATTGACAATAGTAACATCATATATGTAATTTAGTCCCATATAATATTTTTAAAACATGTTTATCACTTCATAAAATATTAATTGATTTAGAAACTCATTTATGTCAATTTTTATACTATTCATATCATGACTTTTAAAAAAATCCCAACCGACTTGATTATTTCAAAAAACCAACCATTAATAAAAATTTAACAAGTAATCCTCATCTCTAAAATTCGTTTATGGAATAAAAATTTTCAAACTAAATTTATTTTAATATTCATAATCTAATTTATTTTAAATATTGTTTAATGAGGTAATCATTACATCCTCATCGTGTCCTAAATAAAATTATTTATATGATGTAAAAAAATATAAATAAAATACCATGATGTAAAAAATATATTTTTATTTATAATTAATATTTATAGTAAAGAATATCAATTATATAGCCCCACATTAAAAATTTTTTTAGTAAAAACATTCTTCTTTATGATATTTTTATGTTAACAGTAAAAAAAAGTTATTAATGTCATTATCTTACCCAATTAGCATTAACTGGCCAATAGTCTCACCCTATGATTATATTGGTATGGAATTACTCATAAAATAAGGTTATGACAAGTGTTATGGTATGTTTATAATATTATAATATTATTCTTACCTTGAATTACCCTATTTACCTTTAATTGTAGTAAATAAAAATCAAAAGTTACAATTCACCAAAATGTTATTTTTATCCTATTGAACCACGTTTTACATAATTGTGAAAACCATGTACTTATTATTTTTTAAATTAAATTCACATAAGCGGTAAAATTATTTTTAAATGAAAAAGTAGGGTTTTAACTATTATGCTGTATTTTTTCCTATTCATCAAAAATCGAACAATTTCAGAAAAATACCAAAAATTCATCTAGAGATTATTTTGATTTTCTAAATTCAAAATTAAAATCTATTTTATCAAATAAAATACATTTATATTACATTTATTAATTTAATATTAATATTTGTTGTCAAAACCAAAAAGTGTGTTTTTATGAAGTAATATCAATCGAAATATTGACACTTGTTTATGTCCAATATCCAAGTGAAATAAATTTAAATGATGAAAATTGGATTAAAATGTAAAAAAAACTAATTAAAATATAAAACCAATTAAAATAATAATTTGTCTATATTAAAAAATATTATTAAATGAAAGTTTTGAATTTAAATGCAATATTTTTCAATATTCATTAAAAATGAACATTATCAGAAAAATACCAAAATCACATCCACATTAAATTTTGAAGTCTCAATTCTAAAGAAGAATTTTATTTTGTCTAATAGAATATATAAATGTGACTAAAACTAAATTTGAAAAAGTGGTAACCATCAAAAGGCTATGAAACAACATTTTAAAAATATTAGACTATTTGTGCTTAAAATTAGATTCATTATCATTTTAAGCTTCTAAATTTTATTAGATAAATTTAAAACATATAACATAATGTTTAATCATAATATGAATAATTTTTTTCATTCCATCTAATGAAATGACTAGGCGTTAACTACCATTTAAAATAATAAAATTATATTACTATTTTCAGTATGACTCATCTTTGTGTGCAAGATAATACTTCAAAGAAACCCATTGTTGTATGTTGGGTACACCATCAATAATAGAATCCCATTTAATGTAAAATTAATAATTAATTCAAAATTATTAATAAATAAGAAAATGTAATTTCTTTATTTACCTGGGATGTTACACCTTATGTGTAGACTTCTTACTCATTCAAAGTTCTTCTTGATCCATTGACCATTAATTTCTAAAATATTTGATAATACTTCTTTCCTACATAAAAAATCATGAATCATAAACTAATATAAAATAATTTACAAACAATATATATGAAATAATATTTACATTTCATTGGTTATTGGCCGTTTCCTCATCATCAATGGTAATTTCATTAGGTATTAGTAACCATATATTTGTACAGTCCTGCTGATCCCATTCCCGAGCCTTCTCCATAAGAAATCTATTTTTATAATGAACATGTACACCACATGTAAAATATAACATTCATCCCTAAGAAATAACTTCATTCCCTTTCTCCGATCTAACTGCACACTTCCTTTTTCCATGTTAGGTTCTTGCTTTATGAACTTCATTATAACATCTATAGCGTATTCTCGAACATTTGAAGCATTTTCCTAGGTATTTTTTCCTCATCCCTAACACATAGGTTTTTTAATATACATATATTTAAGATTAATATCTAAAATTATTTAATGATTTTTTTGGATATATATGATTCCTAATAAAAATAACCAAGGTTCATGTGCTCAATCATGACTCCAGATTGTAGGTTGAGAATAATCACAAGAGTTCTCATTTAAGCTTCAATTTCATTTGGTTTCCTATTCTAAAAACCAGAAAATATTTCATTACATCCAATGTTACCTTGGTTCCAGATAGATAAATCCATTTACAAAAACCAAAACGGTCAGTGTGAGTATATCTGTAAAATCATCATATAATATTTTATGAGATGGGTAAATAAAAATATATACTTATTCATATTTTCTAAAACACATTCAATTTATCTAAAATATCAATGACTCTTTCTAATATGAAAACCATTATAGTTATTTAACTTATTTTTAAATGACACAATTAAATCTAATGATATATAAACCAACATCTAATACCATCATCAAGTACCCAGAATTAAACATTACATAATCATGAATTAAGATAATAATTACCGTTGAGGATCATTTCAAGTTCATAGCTCTAGAGAAGTCAGTTATGACATATACATAGCAACATGAATATTACATGTAGACAAAACTACTCACTATCCGTTTTTTTTCATAAAACAAAAACTCTTAAAAAAGAAACATGTCCAGTTCGTTGTTTTAGACATTATGACTTTTCCTTGATCCCATCCTTGACCCCATTCTTCTTTAAGCCCTCTAAAAACATTTCAAAATTCGCGATGAGCATAAAAATGGCACTGAGGGATACATAAATAAGGAAAACTATTTGTTGTTAGGAACAAAATGTAAACCATGAATACATTATCATAATGTAATTATTTTCACATTAAACAAGTAACAAAATCACTTCACTGATTATAAGCTCATTGGTTTTTTTTTTGTAAGAAAAATATATCCATAAATCCCATAGAAAGAGTGTATAGTATGTAATGGAAACATGGGAAATAAACATACATAAATGGAATAACCATACAGTTGACTTCCACAAATATCACTAAATTGAATATCCATACATCGGACATCCATACCTAATTCCATGGAGGTTATAACAAAACAACCCATCCTTGGTTTATCACAGAACCTCCCATTATTTGGTTTATCACGTAACCACTTGTCATTGGATTATCATGTAACCACTAGTCAAATGTCCAAGTACCATTATATAATCATAACACATAAATTATTTATAATTTCAACGTTTCAATAATAAAAATTCATTTTTGATCACAAGAAATCATTTCATGATATTGAAATATTCAATGCATTTCAAAAATATTTAATATAGTCAATAAATACAATTTTGAGTCAAAATTTCCTATACCACATTGAATATTTAGAAATATATTATCATATAAAAACATTAATTTCCCTATAAATAAGTTACTAAAAAGGATTTTTAATACAAGTACATGAAATATAATTGTTTAAATGAATAAATCTTTAAATCATTTAAAAGGTTGTTTTAGTTAAAAAGTCCCTTATCACTTAAGAAAAAAATGAATAAAAATAATTAAGGAATAAAGTTAAAAAACATAGAATATAATTAGACTACACTAATTCATTATATAAGTAGTAAAAAGAGTTTTATATACACAATATAAGATAATATATGAGCATAACAACAAGATATGCCTCAATAAAAGAAGATTGAGACAAAACCCCTTACCTCGTGTCCGAATAGACTCGTTCATTCATAAATTTCCAAGATAATAAACATAAGTTAATTTATACATGATTAAGAACCTTTTTCCCATTTATTATTCCTTTTTTATCACTTATTAACATAGTTTAAAAATAACATAATTATTTAAGTTAATATAAGTCATTTTGTTGATATTGGGTACTTGAGTCGAAAATGATCCTGTTATAATCACACTTTTTACATGTTTTAAAAAGTCCATTATATTTATAATACTAATCATATATATATATATATTATATAAGCTTTATATAAGTATTTATAAAATTCCATAACATTTGGTGATAAATAATGAAATTCATGATTCATGGAGATGTTATGTCATTTGTACACATGAACGTTACTTTCATTTCTATTTCATATTTAAAGGAATGAAAACATAATGATACAATGATATATTATAATTACAGTATAATATAATATTTTATATCTGTTATGTATGGTTATTAACTCCATCCTTTATACATTCCCTGTATGGAATGAATGAGTAATATCACTTTGAGGGGGAGATAGTTTGTGCTTCTTAAAATTAAATTATAATGTTTTAAAATATGAAAATAAAAAAGAATCATTGTAAATAAATATTAATTAATAATAAAAAAAATATAAATATGAAATATATCATATAAATATGGTTCCCTAAAAATTTCCACCGTGAGAGGTGGTAGGAGATAATTGAACAATCATTAATTCATGAGGTAGTAGTTCACCATCCACAGAAACAGTTCATTCTAAATCCATTAGATGCCGGTGTGTGAAGTGTAGATCAAATAATTATCATAAAAAAAACCTAGTATATTGAGTATTCTGGTGTTTTCACATAATAACATAATTTTAATATAATAGGGAGTGATGTAGAAGAAAATTGTAAATTAACATTAGAGAATACACTACCTCTTAAAACTGGTAACTCCAATTTATTTGATCCAAAATGATTTCGTGAATTTACTTCTTCCTATGTTAAGGATTTCAGTAGAAATATAGGTATTTTGAGAGCTAATTATTGCAATGTTCGGACAAGACATGGGTCTGGATAGGTGTGAGTAAGGGGTCAGATGTGACGTCCTTTTATAAGAGGGGGGAGGGGTACTTTAGGAATATCCTGAAATATTTTTTTATAAACCAAATTTATATTTTCAAAATTACAACAACTCATTTAATTAAAAGATAAGTTGTGTATTGTTCTAAATAATCTCAAAAATATATTTTAGAGAACTTTTTGTTTCAAATTTAACAATATCATTTATCATTAACCCTTAGTTAACTAATTTAACTTTTACCACATCTTCTTGTATAATAATACTATATGGTTAATATAGATACCATAAAATGACAATAGAAACTGAAGTGGTTAATTAATTATAGGTAAAACATTATCTAAGTCGTTTGGATGAATATTAGATTTTTGGAACTATTATATCATTTAATAAAATATATTTTGTTTTAAAAACACATTTATGTCATTTTTTATACTATTAATATCATGAATTTTTAAAAATAAAAAAAAAAAAATTTATTTAGAAAAAATTCAATAATTATATAATAACAATTTATAGTTAACCGTAAACTTTTTGGATGGAATAAAATTTTTTAAGATAAATTTATTTTAAAATTTATATTCTCATTTATTTAAATTAGTCATTAATAATGCAATTACTAAATCATCACTGTGTCATAAATGTATTTATTTATTTGATGTCTAAAATTTATTAATAAAATAAAATGTTTTAGGAAATATTTTTAACCTTTTAATGAAAATTTATTTCGGAAAATATAACTTTTACTACATAATAGAAACACTAGTTTACAAGGAGATTCATGTTTAGGTTATCTTTTTCTTAAGGTTAAATTAAAAGTAATTAAATGTCATCTTCACACACAAATGGATCAATGGGGTCATAAAATAGACACAAGGATTATGATGGTAGGAAATATCTAATCCAGTAGGGCTAAGACATGTTTTGGGGTAATTTATTTTTATTATAGTATTATTATTTTAACCTTATTTACATGATTTACCCTTTACCATCGTAAATAAAATATTTACTGAAGTTACTATGTATAATGTCTAAAAATAAAAGATACCAATTTGAACTATTTGAAACACCAGATTACAATTTTGGAATACATTTTTACACATTCAAAACACAGATGTCACTGAAATTAATTTAATAACAATTCTCATTGCCAAAACAAAAAATAGTGTTTTTAAGGGGTTAAAACTACCAAAAGATTGAGATTTTTATTTCATATTTCATAGTAAAATGATGTAAAATTAAAAAAATTGGATTAAATGATAAAAATATAATCCAATTACACTTTAGAATAAATTAATCATATAGTCTAGCTATATAAATAAATTATTTTAAATGGATGGTTTGAATTAAAATGCAGTATTTATTACTATTCATTAAAAAAATAAACTTTTGTAGAATACAAAAATTTCAAACAATGTAATTTTTGATGTTCCACATCTAAAGAAGAATATTATTATGTCATATAAAACATATAAAGGTGTAAAAACTATATTTAAAATGGTTTCTCCATCAATAGGTTGTGAAGTAGTATTTTCATAAAAATACTTATTTTATCCGAAAAATTAAATTTATTGTTATAATATATATCTAAAGAACATATAAGATGAATTATAAAACATTAAATTGATTATATATAACAAATTTATAATTAAATAAAAATCCATAAAGCTGTTTATGAAAACACAATTATTATCATTTAAATAGATTATCATAAGAACATGTTATTTATATTCCGTTGGTTTTTATTTCCATTTCTAATAAATTTTCTTGTCAATGAATCATAATTTAATAAATTTTAAACCATAATTAAAAATTCATTTGATAATAATAATTACTGCCATTACAAAGTCTTGGAGAAAACTACTAAAATTATAATAATAATAATATTTTATTATTTTTCAGTTTAACTCAATGTTTTGGGAAATGTAAGATTTCGGAGAAGCCCGTTGTTGTGTGTCGAGCACGCTATCGAAAAAAGAATCCCCATTAATATGAAATCAAAGTAATATTCATAAGTATTAATTGAAATCAATTTTTTACTCTATAAATACCTTGTTCATTACTTGTTACGCCAGGGATGCGGTAATACACACAACGCATGATTTGCATATTAATTTTTATAATAAAAAAAAGAGAGAGTGGTTAATTATTATAACAACATTATAATAATATACCTATATAATAATGACACTGATATTACAATTTTATAATTGTGAAATTATATTTTATAAATATGTATTGAACATAAAGAAATATAAAAGAGGAAATAAGGTTAGGAACATATAAAAGACTTTTTGGATTATATATTTACCAAAGGGTATAAATCCCTTGCGGAATATTTTTTTTTGAAGAACATAACATCATTAATAGTTATTTAAGAATTTATGAGAGGTTTGTGTTGATTTTTAGTTAAATTAGATTGTTTTTATATGGGATTAAGTGGAAAGATGAGTGTCCCTTTTATAATTGAAATGGAATGAAATTTTTGTAAATACGCATTTGTTTTTAGTAATGGGAAGTCTCTATCATAGAATGAAGTACAGAAATTGAGAAAAATATTAGTGTAAATGATATAGGGTTTTTAAACCCCATTAAGAGTACATGTTATTGATAATTTAGTCCATTTTCCTAATATGTTGCTAATTTTTACCATTTGCCATCACAGTTACTTGTTTTTACATACATATTTTTTCTTTATTCCCAAAAATATAATGAAATTAATTTATAATATTTACCTACATATTAATAAATTTTATTAAATTTATTTTTTTTCAATTTATGAAAGTAAAATATTTATTTTTAAATTATAAATTATAAATTTATTTAAAATGTTTTTTCTAATCTATGTCTTAAAATATGAAATATGAGTTTATAAGTTTAAAAATTATAATTTCAACTTCCAAAATTATTTTTTTTATTTTTTATTATAAAAATGTTTCATTATTTTAAATTTTACATGTTTATACTAATAATTTAATAAAGACATTTTATTTTTTAAAACAATATTTTTCCCTATTCACCTAAAAATCATTTTTTAAAAAAATGAAAAAAAAAACAAAAAAAACAATATATTATTATAATGAATCCAAAAATAATATCCATTTTGATCAAAAAAATCAAAATTTAATACTATTTACTTTTAAATAAAGAGGAGGGCTATAATTAAAGAACTATTTTTATTGGGAAATGGTATTTTAGAATACTAGATATTCTCATTCATATTTCCAATTATTTACTGATTAAAATATAATTTTCCAATTATTAATATCATATATATTTACCATAATTAATAAAACGTTTATTGAAATTGGAATTAATATATTATATAAAAGAAAATATTTATAAAAGAATATTTCATATCATAATATGATAGTATTTTATTTTAGTTATAAAATTAGATTTCATTCTTATAAAACATTATAGTCCTTTTATTTTCATAACTATTTCATAAATGACTAACTCCTATTCATTTCTGGTAGTTTGATTTCCATGTTTTCATGATCTAAACATATTGTAGTGTTATTTTTGTTTGGTATTTAATGTGGAAATATCTATCAAACAAATTCATATCATCTAAAGGAAGTTATATGTTTACATCTCTCAGTGATACATTCTACCCCCTAATTTATTTAATAATCATAGTCTGATTCATATGATCAAATTAATTTCTGTAGGGAAATCATAATTAACTATACACTATATGATAATTAGGGGTTTATTTATGATGAAGAATGATATTTATGTATATAATTATTTAATTTATGAACTATGAAAATAAATTTTACTCATTCCTAATATAAATTAATATTTTAGTAGAGCATGAAGATCCAGATATATGTAGAAGAACTTCTCACTGACCATGAAAATTATTAATATCATAATCATACCACTATTGGTAATCATTAATAACTTAATATCAAGTACTTTCTAAAAAAATATGATAGTAGAAAATATTGTGTGAAAATTCACTATCTACTATATCAGTAGTGGTTGTATATGACTGTACTTATTCTCATGTATGATAGTGATTATTTCCATTATTTTCCCATGGATTAGTAAATTGAGACACATAATTAAAAAAATCTATTGTAATTGATGAAACAAGTTTTTGTACTTCCTCACATTAAAATAACTTTTTGAGTTTGAAGAACTTCATCTCTACACTTATATAATTTATTTATTCCATTAGTGAAATTTCCCCAATAATTCTTCTCACATTTTTTTAATATAAGAAATTTATTCTTATTTCAACCATCATATTTTCTGCATTATATTTCAGAAGACTATATATTTCACTTATTTAGTGTTTTGGGAATTTAACTAACATTTCATTGTTAATCATTTTTATGATATTTATTTTAAAATATTCAAATTGTTTCTCACACTATATCCCATTTTAATATGGTTTTAATTAATGTAATCATTACATCATTCTTCACACCCATGGTTACATATTGTTTCATGCATTACTAAAACCAAAAGTGATAAAATTATTGATTAAAATTCAACAATACGGTTGAATAATCATAATCAATGACATAAAATAGAATCAACCAAAAAAAATTTACCCTAATCATAATGTTAGCCTTTAATTCATTTACTTCACCACACATTAATAATATTTTATGTCGGTTACATTAATTTGGAATAACATATACTTCTCAAATTATTAATCAAAATAGATACCCAAAATTACAATGAAATTTCATTACAAATTCTAAAATATAAAATCATTGAAATATATGCTCTCAATAACCAACATATCCTTTATCCAGAAAAAATAATATCAATAAATGTGTTCCATAACATATGATTCTCAATGTTTTGATCTATTTTATCTTATAAAAATTCTTATTGGGTTTTGTAAAATGTATATATTTAAATCCATCGTAATGGTTTGTAAATAGAATGTGAATACACCAAAGAATATCCCTTATGATTTTCAAACCACGTATTCAGATAAGCCTCTTTATTGTTCACCATATAATGAATGAGTTAGTACCCAATCATCAATTTTTTTTACTAACCCAAGAAACATTTCATATGGATTATACATTCCTATAATTCATTATTAGACTCATCCCTAAGGTTTTTTCTAAATTTCTAATATCCTAATCACTAAATAAAAATTGAAATATTACCTTATCATTAAGTTATATAGTATCCCATAGGGTAATTTCTTCCATTGAAATTATAGTCAAATATAAAATATAAATCACTAAATTTTATTCAAATACCATCCTAATCTCTTAATTTATATACTATGTTCTCGGATACCAACTATGATTCACAGGACCTGAACTACTGGATTGGATGCCATATACACATACATTACATACTAGCTTCAATACCAACTATAGATTATCAAAAATTATTATCCCGTAATTATATGCAATAAAATATATTGACATACATATATTCACAAGATATTTTTGGTTTATATAATCAGGGAGTTTGGAGTAAACCTAATCTAACAAAGCCCCTATTCATTATTAATTAAATGATAAATTCATTCCACTGTAAGAACTAATAAATCCATAAATATTCTACAACTTCTCCAAAAAAATCATTGCATAAACAATCCTAAAAAATATATCTTTTTTGGTGTTTTTATTCATAACCTATGAAAGAATGGAATCATAAAGGGTTTTATCAAATTTTCAATAAAAGAATCATGTAACTAAATCAATAAAATACATAACAATGGTAGACATAATATGAATGTAGAAAATAATCTGATTTGTAACATAATCATTTAAAACATAGGGAATAATATATCTATGAATAAAATGATAAAATGCATATTAATATTAGTAGATTTGTAATAATGTAATTCATAATGAATACCATAAAAAACATCTTGTAAAGGCCCCATGTATTGATACTCTGAAGATATGTGGTGATGTATACTCTAAAACCTATGTTATTTTATGTCACGAGATATGTCGATGAATTGAGGGGATATATAATATAGGGCTTCTCCCATTTATTCATAATGAAAAATTTATTTTATAGTGATGCGGGGATTTGACCTATAATTTATTGGATTATTCCTAAGAATATTTCCAAATTTAGGTGCTTAGTCATCATGAAAATATGTGTCCCTGAGAGCCTCGAAATTGTGGTTTTAAAAATAGTAATCATATTTTATCATGCAAACATAGTTTCATTTGAAACATGAATAACTACCAATTCTGGTATCACGTCTGTTTTCTAAGACTACTGTTGAGTTCAAAACATCAGTTTTTACCTTGGCGAGTCATAAACTATCTTGACACTTTGTGTCGGGTAGTAGGTGAGCTGGTAGTGGGGTGTTAAAGGGAGGATATTTTTTTAAAAAAATTAAAATAATATCACCTCTCCCCTTCAACCATTAGTGGGAACACATCGGATCCAACGCCCATTTAATTCCCCTATGGTGATAGATGACCCAAGGAACAAATCAAGGAATTGAGGCACCATCGATCTTGAAACATGATGATGATCATTCACTGATCATGCAACAGAATCATAAGAGTGTTGATTCAATAAAAAAGATTCATAGTTTCTCCATGGGGTTGGAAGTTTTATTTTTAGGTCTTGATCTAATTATTATGAATATTTATATGGTTTTAGGGGACACAATGTCCTTTTAGAAACCTCTTGAGGGTTTATCAATGCATTTTTGGGGAAACAGGGGTGATCTGGGCTATACGAAGGGACTTTCGAATAGGTGATTCTATCTACATGGCATGTAGACTAGTGGAAAAGGTCGTGAGTTATTCCCCATTAGGGAATATGATATTTGGGGATTGTACGCCATGTATTTTTGGATATAGGATTTGTAGTGACACCATCTTGTGTGGCCTAAGGACATTGATGGGAAAGTTGTGTCAACATACAAGGATGAGTAAAATTATGTAGACGTAATACATGGGTGTGGGGTGCTGTACATGGACACTATAATGATAGACTACTAAGGGACCTTGTACATGAGACACACCATCTACCAAGGCATATATGATGTGTGTGAGACATGGATGGTGAGCCGTGTGAAGCGAATAAAATGTGTTGGGCAAAAATCCCTCAAGGTATCATTGAAGCCTTTTTGAGGTGATTGTGTTTGTTGACAAAGTGGACATCTGAGTTGTGATTGTTGACAAAGAGGATTTCATGATGAAATGTCGAGTTCAAGAGCTGAGGTCAACGATCCATGTTTTATTCAAGAACGTCGATAAAAGGAATGGAAGATCTGGAGGCGGTACAAAAGAACAGATACAAGGTGACGCCGTTTTCCAGTGTTTGCCAAATTTTTGGGCCTGAAAATCGGAAAATGAAGAAAAGTGTTTTTGGCAAAGGGACTTGCGCGCCGTGGACTTGGAGTATAGGAAACTTGCGCGCCACATGTTTTTCAAGATCAGAAGATCAAAATATGGCTAAGGAAATAGGTTCGCGCAAGTTTGGGAGTTGGTCGCGCAAGTGTCCAAAGGAGAGGAGACTTGCGCGCCAAAATTGGGTCGCGCAGGTGACTTGCGCGCCGTCGCGCAGGGTGGTCAGATTGCCTATAAATACCGGACCACCCCTCCTCATTTCTCACCGGAGTTCAAGACGAGAGCTCCCGTCGCGCAGGTGTGGTGGTCACGCAAGTGGTGTGTGTGGTCGCGCAGGTGGGACTTGTGCGCCAGTGGTTGAAGTTGTGCGCCGGTGTTAGAAGTTGCGCGCCGGTTTGCAGTTGCGCACCAATGGTGGTTTGGGCGTAAAGGGAAGAGAGTCGCGCAAGTTTGGAGTTGAGGAAGCTTGTGTCGCGCAAGTGTCAGAGGAGGACTTGCGCGCCCGTTGTGACTTGCGCGCCGATACTTGCGCGCCGAGGTTGACTTGCGCGCCAAGTAAGGTTTTGTTCCCGCAGTGATTTTCAGACTGTGTGGAAGCTGGAAGTTTTCCCGATACCATCGGTGCAAAGAGATATTCATCAACGGGTGAAAGTTAAACTTCAACAGAGCATCTACATACAAGAGAAGATGCATTCTTTCAGGAAAATGAAGAGACCTACAGGTCTATAAATTGTGAGTGGATTCCATCCAAGAGCAGTGAGCTCAGGAAGAGGAAGAAGGTGATCCTCTCCACCGGCAGTGAGCCAGAGAGAGAGAAACAGGGAGTGACCCTTGGGAAAGCAGTGAGCTGACCCTAAACATTGTAAAGGCAGTGAGCCTGGGCATAGAAGTGATCTAGCCCGAACATTGTAAACCACAGCTAGTGAAGTTAGTGGATCTTGGTACGAACCGGCAACTTGTCGGCGTATGCTCCTTGGACGTAGCCCTTAGTGGTGAACCAAGTAAAAATCGCTGTGTCTGCCTGGTCGCTTCTCTGCATTGCACTCAAAGCATCATCATCAGATAAACTTGAAAAGAACTGAGCATAGTATACACACAAGAGAAAACAAAGTGACCCTTGTAACAAAGAGGTCAAGATCCAGTGGGGCAGGAAGTATTTTGAAAAGAATATCCATACCCTGATTCACCCCCCCTCTCAGGGTACATAGGCCCCTATTGGCCCTAACAAAATGTATAGGTTCAGGTTATGTGTGACATATCATGAACCGATAGTAAACACCATGTGATCCCACACACCCCGCAAAGCCATGTAGGAAGGGGACACAGATGATTGTACATTCGGTTTTACATGCTGTGGATACCCATATACTTTCCACGTAGTCTTTTCATAGAAGTGTTTTTGCATTTCCTATCTCTATCAGGGTTTAAATGTATGATATAATGTTGCCAATATGGAAAAGTTTCTAGCATAGAATGTGATGATTCCTTTGGTTTGGGATCGAGATATGTGGGGTGTGATGATGTTGTAGGTCATGTGGGTTGGATACGTTCAGACATGGAGTATTAAAATGATCTCCCTTGGTTTTTCATTATGAGGTTTTATTGGAATTATATCCCATGTACCAAATTCAGATCCCCTCGATAGGATGATCATGGAATGAGTTTTAGTATCCCACTATAGAGACCATGATAGGTTCCTCTATCAAATAACTTTCATTTTTCCCTCTAGAGAGGCTAAGGTGGGATCCTTTAGAATATACTTTCCATAGACCAGTATCTCTGAATCGCTTCTATACATGCGATGATCCCCTCTCTAGATTGATAGCCCTCTAGGGTTTGTGTTATAGCTGAGTGTGTGATCTCCTATGCAGTGGGTGGTTTATGTACGACTATAAAATCATATATTATATGATCCCCTACACAGAATATAGTATTTATTGGGTTTGTGGTATCGTCAATAGTATGATCCCATACATCTCGATTTATACCAGATATGGTTTTTGGAATAATTGTGACAACCACAACATGGGAGTCAATCTTCCATCTAAGTGATTTGATCTCAGAGATGTTAGATTTGGTTATGGTATCCCCCATCAGATCCATGGTGAGATCCTCTCTCTAAGATATCATTGTTTTACCAGATTTTGGTTGTTGTATCCCCTAGTAGAACATAAGAGTGATCCCCTAAGTGTTGTATTTTATGGTTTCTCATACCAAGTTTATTGTTTTCACCTATATATTCAGGGATTAATCCCCTGTTCGATCGATGAAACCTATCATGTTTCTAGTCAGGTTAGTATTGTCCCCCATCAAGGATGGTCATGATCCCCTATCTATGAATCATGAGCTGTTGAATCCCAACGTGACATTCTTGGTCGTGATATCGGACGATAATTTCCTCTCAGATAGATGCCCCTTTTAGATGGAGGTGTTTCCCATCAGCCTTGTGATACCCATTTAGATGTGCCTCTCATAGTTTCAATCTGTGTTGGAAGGGTAGTAATTGATGGACTATCTCAGATGAGTGTCATCTTGGATGACAAAGCTCGACGAGTGACAGATCCTACTCGAGTGTGACTTTGAGGGATGAGAAAAACATGTCTCTAGCTATGAGTTTTGTACCTTATGAGGCATAGAGACTGAGATGATTGTCTCCATGTTAATTCAAGGGCTTCCTTGTGGTCTTTTCATGTTTTTTATGACACACCATGTGGTATGATCTGACTATTCATGATTAGCCGAGTATGGTCTTGAAATGATGTTTATCTATTGTTTGAAATTCCTCTCGATGGGTCGATCATACTGTTTCCTTTTAGTTTATCCCTTTTCATTTGGGTATTTTGGGTGCCAACATAGTATGTTTATACTCACACCTGCATGGGATTTTCCTGAATGGGTTGTGTCCAATGCATACCACAATCCTTTTTATGGAGTTTTAGTAAGACCTAGGGAAGAAAGTGCTTAGTTAGAAATATTGACCGATGAATTTATCAGTGATAGGACTAGGATATTTCTAATGGGATCATTTGATTGTGATCTCCACCTAATCGTATTGGAAACATTTACAGTTCTATTTATTTGGTGTTTATTTCAACCTTTTTTTATATTTTGTACATTGGTTTGGGTAAGATGTATGAATTCATTTCTTTTCAAATTATAGATCTCTACACTATTACATGGAGGTGTCTGTGGGTGTGTGATTATAGGTACATTATTTTAATACCTACCTTGAGTGTGATTGCCAAAATTGCACTAGAAACTAGCCCTGGCCTATGCAGTAAGGCTTGGGGAGTTGTGCCTCGATCCTCGTTAGGTCAGGTCAGGATAGAGTTCTTTCATAGTAGGTTAAACTTTGTTACCAAAGTGTCATGATATTTGTTTTGGTTGAATAGAAATAGAATTAGGCTATTTATAATTAGGATTTCATGCTAGGAACTGTAGTGTTGCGGCGACGACTGACATATCCATTGCTAAAAAATATGATAACCTTATTTTCAACTTTATATATTAAGAAAATGCTCGCCGGGAAATAAATGGTACATACATGATATGGGAATAGTATTTGAGTTTTTCATGTCAATCCTTATGTCACCCTATATACACTTTTACCATGTTGTTTCTTTTTAGTTATTTTAGGAAGCCTCCATGAAGACTACAAAATTGGGTTTCATGGTGGGATAGTGGTGAGGATCTTCCCCATGGTAAGGATTCAATGTAGGGAACTAGTTCTAAGGATGGACATCAAGGAGGTCCTCTAGAGAGCCCCCACCCATCAAGCAAAAAGTTGTGCTGGTAGTTCAAGCCAAGGATACATGCAGGCTATGTGTGTTGTATATGTTCTAGGGGAAGGGACCTAATTTGTTTTAGGGTAATCTCAACTCATAGAGTTATGTTGACTAGCTTGTGGTAGCCACTCATGTTTTCTACCACATGAAAACACCAACCAACTAGATGGGTATCTAGAGGGATCCCTCAGAAGGGTTTATCTATACGATGGTGGAGTTTAGTGACACAATATCTTGACATGGTAATAATTCCTTTTTTAGAGTCTGGTTTGTTCTTTAGGGATGAGTTATAACTGTCCACATTGAGTTAAATGTGTATCCAGTTGCTTCAAAAGCATTTGCAGGACAACATGATAGGGGTGGATAACTCAAGATATTTTCACAATCCTATTACATCACTCCCTATATATGGGTTGAGATATATTTTTCAGAGATCAAACATTTCAGCAGGGATTTATTCAAGAGTTAAGGGCCTCAATGGTGCCCTTGTGCATTCACACCTATGTTGTAGTGCCAGAGATCTCCTTGGTGATGGAAAGAATTATAGAAAATCATAATCTGGCAGTTAGTTCTAGGAACTAGGGAGAAGAGACCTTAGATATTGGCTCAATAGCTGGTATCCAATGATAGGATCAGGGATCCAAGAATATGTGGTTCTTTAATAGATGATCCTTGGATGGAGGTTCTGAGTCTCATGGCTTCGAGGTTGGTTTTGATCAATCAAAGGAGAGGAAATGTTATGTTTGTTATGGTTGGGACACCATGCTAATGATTATTTGACATGATGAGGTATTCATGGACAGTAGATTAAAATATCTCTTTAGTGGAGGGAGTGTCTCATGAAAAGATATTTGCAGGTTAGAAGACATTGAAGGGGAGAAATTGGAGCAACATGATGTCGCAAACTCTACGAGCTACCACCACCGCCCACTAGTGGTCTATGCTAGGCTCGAGGAGTTGGGGTCGGGGGTGAGGACATATGAATGTCATTGAGGACATTGACCCAGAGACCCCATGGGTGAATAGATTTATGCTCTATTTCCCTTCTACATGTTGAAATGTTATCAATAGACACTATTGTACAATACTCCGTTCTCTCTACATCATATTTGATGTCTATTTAAGGGGATTGGAGGCATTGGTTAAAAACTGTGTGGGTGTTGTTTGATGTACCATCAAATGCATAAAGATATTTTATTATTCCCCCACCTAGACATAATTTTTTGATAGGATGTTAATCTATTAGGGATACTCAGTGCTACTCAGAGTAGATAATGTTGTGGAGTTGTGGATGAGTCCCTCTAACATCTGTGTTGGTGCGGGTTCTGTTTTAATGTTTTTAATTAAGGGTCTGGTATGACCCTGTGTATACCAATTAAGCCGTGTTTGTTCGTGGTACCCTCACATGTTCGACACCATATTTGGATACGAGATTCATGGGGAGGGTGACAATCGGTCTGCCATGACTTGAAACTCATAGGAATTTTGGATGCTTTCCCCACTAAGGTGCATTATTGAGACATGATGATAAATCATGTGGATTGTACAGTGTTTCCCATTTAATATAGTATTGAGTTTTTGGGGACGAGTCCCTTATACTAGTGTGTTAGGAGTAGGTCTCTATGTCTGGTTAGTAAGGTGGGGTAATACTAGAACCCATGTCCATTGATGGACTGGTTGTTAGGGGTTTTTCCCACATCTCTCAGTTGATGAGACATATACCCATAATTTTCGTGATGATGACTGAGATGAGCTTGAATGTCTGTGGTTGAACCATGAGGTTCCCCTTGGTGTGTTCCTGTTGGATGTACATAAACCATTAATGGCCCTCATAGTAGATATTGTGAGCACATTTGTGCGGGATACCCAACTGAAACCTTATCTTATTTCCCTCTTTCAGAGGATTTTTTTTTGGGAAATAATCTTTATGGTGT
This sequence comes from Viscum album, assembly GCA_963277665.1. NCBI lineage: Eukaryota > Viridiplantae > Streptophyta > Magnoliopsida > Santalales > Viscaceae > Viscum > Viscum album. The sequence goes on from OY728126.1 coordinate 1,896,830,311, forward strand.
GGAGGATATAGTGACCTGTTTTTTTACCTGTAATAAAATTGAATGAATATTTCCAAATCTATGAACTGATTTGGAAGAGATATTATGAGCTTGGAGACTCATCGCTGTAATTTTAAAAATAATAAACATATTTTATAACATGTACATGTTTTATTTGGAAACATGAGTAGCTCTCGAGTGGTGTTTTTGAACACATTTCTGAGAAAATGGTTGAGTTCAGAATATTGTGTTCTCTATTGGAATGACATTAACATTGTCAACACTGGGTGTTGGGTCAGAGGTGAGTTGGAAGGGGGGGTGTTAAGTGGATGATATTGTTTTAATAATATTAAAACAATATCATATATCCCCCTCCCCCATTATTTGTTAATTTAGGAGGATATGAATATCGATATTTCCACTTTTTCAGAAATAAACGGATGTCAATATTAAGGAAAAAAGCATAAAATTCTTTTTTTCATAATGACAATCCTTCTGGAATCATGCAGCATCATCATCCAATAACCAATTCAATCCTCAACCTTCACTTTTTTTCCTGGGGTAGGCGGTTTGAGTTTTAATTCCCAATCCAATTATTATGTATTTTTTTTAATTTTTTAGATCCCATAGACTCTTTCTAGAGACTTCTAGATTGTCAATATTTGGGTTTTGTGGTAAACAGGGGTGATTTGGGCTGCTAATAAGTAATTTTTAAAGGCTTATCCATCTAAAAGGAGTGTAGGCCAGTGGAACACAACATGTTTTATTCCTTCTTATGGAAGATTATGTTTTCAAACCACATTCCATGAACTAGGGGTTACCAACCATGTAGTGACACCATGCCGTGTATCCAGAGGACACAAACACAAAAGTAGTGTGAACATACACAAGTGTGTTAAAGTATATTCACATATTAAATGGGAATAGGGTTCAGGATATAGACATAGGCATGAGACCTGGACAAGGTGCCATTTATTCGGTACATATCATGTAACAAGGTTACATGTCATGCACCAGGGGTACATGTCAAGTGTGAGATAGGATAAAAATAATGTGATGGGAATACACGACTGGAGCTTGGGTGAGGTGAGAAATCTCATATACTATAGGTAGACACCATGTGGAACCAAAAACCCATCACTGATGTGACGTTAATGAATATTAAAAGGTGTTTATGTGGGGTTACATGCCTTGTATAGCCACCTTACATGTTCTTTAGTATCCTCTTGTATTAGTTTTCGACATTCATATCTCCTTCTAGGATAGTATGTATTCTTTGGATATTCCAGAACTTAGTTTTTTTCTTCACAGAACATAATGGTGGACAATTTTTTGTTATGAGAGATGAAGGGTGTGACAATGTTGTGGGTCACATGATTTAGTAATGCTCGGACCATCAGTGATTGAGTGAGCTCCCTTGGTTTATCCCTATGAAGGAATTTATTGCATTGTGTCCTAGGAACAACATTGTGATCCCCTAGATATGAAGAGCATGGATATAGTTTTGGTTTCCTTTTAGAGAGGCTCGGTTGGGATAATCTATTATATCATTAGAGATGTTTTATACTTCTCGAGAGTTTGGGTAGGGAGCTTATAATATATCATTTCTCTAGATTCGGTTCTTGGAATAGTCATTACTAACAATATATGTTTGGAAATAGCCTATAAATAATAATATCCTTATGTGAATTGTGGCATTGTAAGAAGTGTGATCCCCTACACTACGGGTATTTTCATTAGTGTTATGTATCCATCGGTTATATGATCCCCTACGTAGAAGTTGTTTTATGTAGGGTTTTTGGTATCATCCGGAATATGATCCCATACATCATGTGTTATACCATATAGAGTTTGTAGAATAATCGAGACTAACACTACTTGGGAGATGAAACTCTGTTTTAGTGATATGATTTGAGAAATTTCATATTGGGGTATGGTATTAGAAAGTGTATCCTAGGTTTGATACTCTCTCTAAGAGATCATTGGGTTACCAAATTTAATTTTTGGTATTCTCTTGAAGATTCTAGGAGATCTTCTATAGGAGATGTGGTTTACAGTTTACCAAAACAGGTTTATAGTGTTCCCTATATGATCCTAGTTTGGAACCCATTTATGTGTTATGACACAATTTGATATTCTAATATTGTTCTATCATCCCCCATCAATAATTTGAAGGATCCCCAATCTTCAAAATGTGATCTGTTGAGTGCCATCATGATGTTATTAGTCGTAATATCTGATTATCATGTTTTAAAAAATGGATTCCCCATTGGAATGAATGTTTTTTTAATCAGCATTGTGATACCTATTAGATTGGTATATCTTGGATGTTTTATCAGTGATGGTAGGGTATTACCTAATGAAGTTTCTCAAATGATTGTAATATAGGATGATATTTCTTGTGGAGTGTATGCTCAGTGTTGAGTGTGCATTTGAGCCTTAAGTAGAACATGTCTCTTGATATTAGGTCTGAACCTCATGATACATGGAATCTAAGATGAGTATATTTGGGTGTATTTCGGGGATTTTTCTGGTGTTTTCACATAATTGATGAAACACCATGATGTATGAGATGAATAGGTGTGCTTAAAAATTATTGGTCTTGATATAGAGTTTTTCACTCATTTGGGTTCCTCTAGTTGGGTCTAGTATAGTCTTTCCATTTAGTTTCTCCCTTTTCTTTTGGGTATTTTGTGTGCCTACTAAGTGTCATTATACACACCCCTTCATGGACTTGCCCTGCATGTGTTTTGTGTGTTGTAAATACCACATATCATTCAATGGGGTTCAAGGAAGACCTAGAGTAGGTGGATATTAGTGAGATAGATTGACTGGGATGTTTACTAGAGTTGGAAAAAAGAGATTCCTGATTGGTGTATTGGACGAAAATCCCAAACTGAGGATTTTCGATTCATTTACAGTTTTATTTTGGTTGGCATATTATGCAAATTTTTTACTTCTTTTCTACTCTGTTTTGGGTTAGATGTAATCATTTTTTTATTTTTTGTTAATTTATCAATAAATTGTTTCATGGAAGTGTAAATGGGTTCATGTGTACAGTTTCGTTAGTATAAGTCCTCCGATGGTTTAGTTATCCCACATGGTTCTAGATTCGAGCCCTTGGCTAGTGGTGGTAGGCCATGGTAGTGGTTACTCAAGCCATGTTGGGTCGGGTCGTGACACATTCACAATAAGTGAGAAAATAAACTATATAACATTCTATAATAAGTCTATATGTGATTAAAAATATGTTTTTTATATACTGAATAATATATAATTTTATTACATAATGAACTGCAATTTGCAATCAATAATCATCAATAATGACAATACATTTCCCTATGTCAAAAAAGGGATAACATGAGCACAACCCATACTGATAAAGAAGATTTATGGTCAAAAAATACACTGTAAACTTTATAGATATTGTCTATATTTGAATAAAGACATACTTAATTCCAACAATTTCCACCCTGATAAGTGAATACCATTCATTCCTAGTGAACAAAATCAAGTCTATATTATATTAAATATATTTGTTAAATGGAATAGAGAAATTATTATTCATCTCAGTAAATAATTATATAACAAGATCCTAAATCATAAAAATATATAATGTTCCTATTTTCAAATTAAAATATCCATAACATAACAATGGAATCCCAGAAGGATTTTTAGACAATTTAAATCCATCATTGAAAAACAATACATGAACAATACCCTCCAAAAATGGATCGGGAAATGGATTTTTTGTTACCATCAATTCGTTTCCTCAAAATATAAATATATATTAGATTATAAATAGTGAATCATAAACCCCATTATGGTATATACATTTTATAATGAAAATTGAAAAAATAATAGAAAATAGAAAAGTGATTTTAGAAAGAAATTTATTATTGATGTAAAAAAAGATGTTATTTCTCAATTCAAAAATTCATTTTTTCAAAAGGTGATGTAAAAGATATGTTTAAAAAATTATTTTTTAGTAATTAAATAATTTCCAATTGAAAATAAATAAATTTTATCCATTATAAATTATTATTTGATGAAAAATATAACAATGTTAAATTAAAAATTCGCTTTTATTATTTAGAAAACAGTTTTTTGGAAATTAACATTGTAAAAAGATGAAAAAATATTTATTTTTGCATAAAAATAATAATTTTAAATAGATTTAAAGTTATTAACATAAAATTAATTTATAATGTTTGAGAGCCCAAAAATGTATGAAAGAATTTAATGAAAGATTAATATTACCCAGGGAAAGGAGACTTGAGTAATCAATATTCAATACAATTAACAAACTCATTATCGTAATAAATAAATAATAAAGGAAAATTATATTTTAGAAATTAAAATTTAATGAAATAAAATATAATACAATATAATTTCGTAAATTGGTATAGTTTACCCAATATTTAATTATTTGAGAACGATCACCACCCATTGAATGAAAATTTGTTTCTCAAAAGCTTTTCCACTAGGTTGATAATTTATGAAAATCTATTTAATTAAAAGAATAACATTAATTATTATTTAAAATAATAGAAAAATTATCTGATATTGAAAAATATTTAGTTTGTTAATATACTATTTAAATAAAAACATGTCTCATAACATTAAAAATTCTCAAAGAAATATAGTTAGAGACAATGAACCCTTACAACTTGTATAACATCTAAATCAAGTCCACTAGAAATATACGGACATTAATTTACCATAAATATCCATTTTTTTATTATAAATCATGATAATATATCTTTAAAAGTAAATATGTAAACTATATAAATTATATGAGGTGAATAATACCAAACAAGTCTCGAAAAGAGGAATTTTAGAAGAAACCCCTTATAAGAATAGTATCTTTTTATTCAACTACAATGTAATGTGTCAAAATGAAATTGATATTAAAATACCATGAATTTAATTAATATTAAAAAAATTATTCATTAATTTTTAATAAATACCCATAATATAAATTATGGTGTGAAATATGAATCATGTCTAATGAAATTGAAAATGCGATAGAGAAACCCTTACATTATATCAGATTCATTTTTTACAAGCAATAAATTCCATGAATAGATATATTAATTTAATTAAATACATAACCATTAACATTATTAACAACTACATCCATTTTTACTCTACATTTAAAATATTTATTTAAATATATATTAGTTTTTTTAGATATTTTAAATATCTGGTGTAAGTAATCATTGTCAGTTTGAACTAGTTTAATAAAAATTGTGTTAGAATCTATTATTTTCCAAAATAAAATCACTATAATATCATATATATATATATATATATATATATATGTTACAATTTATTTTTTATATCAATAATTTCATTTCAATATAATCTTGGTTGGGATCCAGGATAATGGAATTAGTGTCATGCAGGTTTGGGAGATTCTTAATAAACAGTGGGTGATTTATTAATTAATGAGTTAATTATTTATATATCCTTATAAAACCCTAAATAGAATCATTATACATATATCTACATCATATTATACTAGTAATTATTCTCTAAGAGTTATACATGATTTATTTAAATAACATTGTTCGACTAGGTAGTCAAACTAACCCAAACATTGACATGTAATAATTTGTAGATGACAATGAAGTGATATTGTTGTAATATTAATTTAATATAATAATAATGAACCTATTTAGTGCATATTTCTTATATATATTTTAATTTTTATGAATTGTAAATGTATTATGATTTAACTAAATCTGTTACTTATTTAGATGGTACTATTTTCCTGATATAATGCTGGTTTAAAACGATTCAATTAACGAAAATTATTTGTTGATCATATCATTAATAGGTTCCCCCATTTTTCATTATATGACCTAAATGAATTAATTATCATAATATTTACCAGTTAATTGCATCCTTATATACATCCATGAATTTGGGTAATAAAAAAAGAAATAGAAATCATCTGTTCCATAGACGTGGAAATCAACACCTATGGATATATATTGATTTCATTTTCAAAAAGTACATGTAAAATGAGTAACATGGTTTATCATTTTTTAATATAAAATAAGTTATAAATAACATAATAATATACTAATTTCCTAATCGTTACCATCCATGTAATATTTTTAAATAATGAAAAATGTTGCATCGTGGAGGCAATAGTCTCAACAATGCATGATTAATGTATTCGTTTATCATAAATGAAAATGGGAGGATTTTTAATTCATATAAAAAATTATAATAACATAAATGTATAATAATGATAGTTATTATATAATATTAATATGATGAACTAAAATATTATGAAGAATAAATTCTGCTAATGAATTTGAAAAATTGAAGAGAGGTTAGAAACATATACCTCACTTCTTGGATTATCTCCTTACAAAGGGGGTTAAACACGTGAGGGATGATATTTTGAGAAGACCATAAAATATATAAGGTATATAATAGCTTTTAAGATAATTTTGGGTATATTGTTTCCTAACATAAAGGGATTTAATAAGGGTAAGTGTACATAAGGATGTACCTTTTATATGCGACAGATGGTGGCTTTGTTCTAAGTCCCCAATAATTTTCAATAATGGTAATTAAAAATTAAGGAATATCCCTAAAAATTGATAATTATTTGATATTATATGTTATGAGGTTAAAATTTACGTCATCAACTCAATTAAAAACATTTATATAACATATTTTGACCTTTATCTCTTAGGTTACTCATTTTAACCATTTTAGTTTTCACTGTGATAACTAGTTTTTACATAGTTAATTTCTCATTTATAACTAACACATAAATGTTAATTTATATATATATTATCCCAAATTATTCATTTTTTAAATCTACTTCATTTCAATATATTTTAATAGTTTTTTAAAAAATCAACTAAATATATATAATTAAAAAAAGATATTTTTTTAGAAAATATTATATATATTCTAAAATATAAAATATGGGTTTGTAAATTTAATCCAAAAATATTAAAATTATTATGTAACATATAAATTACATTTTATTATTATAAAAATTTTGCAATAATTTTTAATTTATAATTCAATGTTAATAATTTCATAAAATTCATTTATTAATAATAATGGTGTATTTAATTTTCACCTAAAAATCATTCTTTTCAGAAAAATAAAAAAACATAATATTGAAAATATATATTATGATGATTTAAAAAATAGATCTCATTTATTCAAACTAAAATTCAAAATGTAAGAAATTTAACTTCAAAATAAAATGGTATGATATAACGATAAACTAGCTTGATAAAAAATTCTATTTAGAATATTAACCAATATATTTTGTAATTTTTTTAATTTAATAATTAAATTATATATATTAAATTATTCCTAAAAAATATATTTAATGAATAATTAATCTACATTTTCATTAATTATCAAGGTATATCACATAGAAATTAAATATTTAGAAAAATTCATATCTATGCAAAAAATAATTATATTATTCATTTTAGCTATAACAATTGAAATTAATTAATATTATATGTAGAATTTATTTTATTTTTATAAATATATCATAATGAGAAAACTCCTATTAATTATTATTAATTAAATGGTTATGTTTTAATTGTACAAATACAGTCTGATTTATATCTTGTTCCGGGTTGTGTGTTGGGAATGCTATTAAACACATTTGGATTATTTAATAAAGATTACATATTCAAATTTTGGGAGATGAAATGTACTTGAGAAAAAAGATTTTGAAAGTTTTCATGTGACATCAAACATCCATGAGTGATATAAAATGGATAAATAGTTTCTCAATGAATTATACACATTTGGGGTTATGTATGGAACAATTTGTAATGGGTTATAATTTAAATGTTACCATTGAAAAGGAATGTTTTCTATTTTCTTATTTCACTATATGCTGAGACCAATACTCAACTTCAGTGATTGTGAGTGACATAAATCCAAGTGTGTATTACTAAATTGTGTATATTGTTAGGTCTATATTTTGAACATGGGTTATAAAATTTTGATGGTGTGGCCTTAGGCCCCATGTAATTTCTTAGATGACTAATTAGGGATACAAGACATGAAATTATTGATTTTGTGACATGTGATATTACTAGTGATGGACCTAGAATTTTAATACATAGTGATTTTTATTATTAACATATAATTTTTTGGGAATGATATTTTTAATAGATAGTATTGAAAATTCTTTCTCTTACATTTATGAAATGATAGATATAATAGATGTGGGTGTGTTGTTGGTGACGATGAGTATTGTGTTGAAGTTCGATGGGAAAGACTATCCTATAATTAGGATGTAGACTACTGTAAAGGGTTCATGCATGGGTTGTATTTTTTTCAAGGATATTTTCTCGTATTTTAGTGGGAAGTATGCACTTATCATTATCATTTGTAGCTAGATTTTAGATTCACGCATGACTATCAAATAATGTGTGTTTAGTTGTGAGTATGTAGGGAAGGACCCACTAATAATCTGGATATATATCCAAATTTTATATACATGACTATTTATAACATATTGGGGGTGTTTTGTTTGTTGGGGTGATTATTGTTGTAAAATTATCATTTCATCAGGGTACATGCTTTGTGTTCAAATACATGTATGAATTTAAAATATTTAATGATCACTTTACAATTGGTGCATTACTGATTATTTTAGGAGTAATATAAAGAATGAGAAATAGACACGTGATCCTTATCAGTTCACTTAGGATGTAGAATAACTACCCAATCACCTAAAAAACACAAATTAGTGATTTTTTTTCCTTAGATACGTTTGATAATTTCATTAATTTATTTACCAATGTTAATAGAAAACATTGGAAAATGGTGCGATACTAATTCGGGGAAATTTACAAACTTATTTATTTAGAAAAAAATAATATAGCAAAGTAATATAGTAATAAATGTAAATGAAATTAATTAAATTAAAGATTTCCATAATTGCCATTATTTATAGTCACCTAAATTACCGATGTTTTTAAGAAGCATTAGATTTTTTTAATTTTTTTTTAAATTTCTATTTAAATTTTTAATTTAATATAGAACAGAAAAATATAATATATCACCACCTCCTACACCCTCATCTCACACTTCAACCCCATCAAATCCAACTCAGCCATCCACCCTAGTCTCATCCCACCGCCAGAATGTGCCCCCCTAGAAACATCACCCTCTACACACCCCAACACCCATCCAACATTACCACTAGCATCAACCGCTTCCCACCCATAACCTCATCTAGTACCACATCTAGTACATGATCCCGCCAGCCTCACCATCGATAATTCCATCTGACACACCCCACCTCCACTCTCATCCTATACCACCTCTAGTAGGTGTTCCACTACCTGACCCAACCCCTCCATTATTCTCCACACCCTCATGACCCTAAAAAACATGTGGCACTTTGAGTTGATCTGTGCACCTCCAACATCATAATAAAAATGTTGACCAACTAACCTATTATGATTTAAATTATATAAATTTATTATGTTATATATATATATATTAGTATTTAAAAAATTAATATATATATATATATATATTGTGAATATATTAATATATATGTCTGTGGGTGTGTTTATATTATATATGTACATATATGTTTATATTTTATGTATATGACTATATTAAATATTATATATATCTATATGTTTTTATATATGTTTATATTTTTTGTTTACATTTTTTTGATGTTTATTTATATCTTTTTATTATCTATATATATTTATATTATATATAGATATATATATTTTTATTATATTTATATATATATATTATATTAAATATATATATTTGTATGTGTGTTTTTGTGTGTATAAATATATATTTGTATGTGTATATATATATATTATCAGGTTTTAAAACTGGGGTAAAAATGTCTTCAAAATATTATATTTTTCTTTAAAACTTGGCTAAACATAAAATATATACCAGTGTTATGTTATATATATATATATATATATATATATATATATATATTAGTATGTAAAATTTAGTAGTATATATATATATATGTTATATATTAATATACAAGTATCAATATATATATATATTTCTTTATATGTATATATTTTATATTTATATATATATGTTGATATTCTAATATATATATATATATATATCTGTGATTATATTTTATATTATTTATATATATATAGTTGTGTGTGTTATACTATATTCATATATTATTATAATTAATGATTATTTATATATATAAATATATGTTTATATTATATATATATATGTTAATGTTTTATATCATATATATTTTTATATATATAATGTTTATTTATATGTTTATCTTAGTATATATATTTATTTTTTTTATATTAAATACTTTTGTTTATGTTGTATATTATGTACATGTGGTTATATTTTTTGGTTATATATTATATATGTATATGTTTATATTTTATGTTTATCTATATGATCATGTTATTATATGTATATATATATGTTTATATTATTTATATATCTGTGTGTCTGTGTTTTTATATATATGTATATTTAATATATTTTTATTATCTATTTATATCAACATATATATATATATATATATATATATATTTGTATATGTGAGTGTTTAAATATAAATGTTTATGCCAATATATATAAATATTATTAAATATATATATATATATATTATTACCCACATTTAAAACATATATATGTGTATAAACACACACACACCCAAATATATATTATAATTTAATCATAACAACACATGTAAACATATCAATGAAATACAAACATTTTCTAAGAAAAGTGATTATTTAAAATATATGTGGTTTTTTTATAAATATATGTATTTATTAATATTTATATATTTATATGTGTGAGTGTGTCTGTGTGAATTTTTATATATATGTCTATGTCTATGTTTATATATATATATTAATATTTTCTGTAAAGGACATAACAACAATTAATAATTTAATATATATTTAAATCAATTTTTAGAAATGATCTATATATATATATAGTTATGTTTACTGAAAACATGCTAAATTTAGTAACCTAACCCTAAAAACAATCTTAATTTTGCATTGTTTCCTAAAAACACCCCTAATTTAGTGGAAGTTCCTTATGACATGGAAAAATTATGGATGTCACTTAAAAACATAAATAAATTAGAAATGTTTCCGAAAACCACTATAATTTGGAAACATGTTTTAAGAAAAACGACCAATTTAGACACACAGTTATAGAAATGTAGCTAATTTAGAAACGAATTCGTGAAACATTGTTAATATAGTGTAATTTTTCTAGAAAAACCTATATATTATTTCTGTTTTTTCAAAAAAAAATTACTAAATTATTGATGCTTCCCAAAAAAATTATCCATAAATTTAAACACTCATGACATCATTAAAACACATAATAATAAACATAACTAAATTATATTTTTTTTAATGTCAATAAGATAGATATAGGAGACTCCATCACATGTTGAATTAATAAATGACTAATCTACATAAAATATTTATCAAAATAAATTATGGACATCATTTATAATATATTGGTTTTTGTATGATGACATGATAAGATTGATATGTGTTTTCTGTCACCACTTTAAATATAATATCATTAAAAAATATTACAAATTATATTTTATGTTAGGTACACCATTTTAGGTAGAAAATTGAGACTTGTACTCACTCGTGGTATCTACACTTTGATGGGTGTGAAGTATCTATTATTCATGCAATTCAACGTTTGAGCCTACTACTAGTACAAGTATTGAATCTCTCAAATGGGGTATATTAGATACAATCATGTAGAAGAAAATATATTTTTCCATGTGGTAAATCATTAATATTTTTTATATTTTTTATATAGTATATATGATCTAACAACTATGTGAGTTATTTTTTATGTATAAATGTTTCACAATACATAAGTATCTTATTATATATTATCATAGGATATGTTTATTATGATTATATTGTCCATATAAATGTTATTATTATGTTATAATATTTGGTTTTATATTTTTCATTTATTTTATCAATATTATGGTTACATAATAGAGTTTATATCTCAACAAGATATTAACAGTGTATTTTCTCTATTTATTAACCTCTAGAATGCACGTGAGAATGTTTAAGAAGTGTCTAACTTTGGTTTCAACCACAGAGGTTATATTTAAGATAATAATATTAAAAAATAGATCCATTTAACACTACTTTTATTTTTATTATATAATTGGAGGATTATCGACAGAAATATATTGATTATAACATGGGTTGAATACCAAGATTGTTCTTAGAAAACACATATATAGCAGAGGTTGATTTTACCTTGGTTGTGGGATTCAGATTACTAGTATTTTAATAATATAATACTTTATTTTAATTAATATATTGTATTAGTAATAATTTATATTTTTATATAATTATTTTAGTTTTAATATGGTTTCTGTGTTTACAATATTTTAATTATAATGGTTATCCTGAATATTCAAATGTGATTTTATTATATAAAATTGTATTCAAAATATTTAAAATAATTAAAAAAACAACTATAAATTATCCTATAATTTCCTATATAATGGGTAAGTTCTCACACTTTCATGGACCCTTAAATCACATATTCTAAAATTTAAATGTGTTGAGAATGATTTTTTCGGGAGTTAGAACAAATATAATAGATATTTGGAATTTAAGAGGCTAAAACACTGATTTTTTTAATTGTCATTCACTTGTCGAGGTCATTGTGGTGTTATGTTTTTAAAGACATGGATTTTTATAGGATTTAATATATTTTAGGTTCTAGATTCCCATTTCAATGTGTTTCATTTTTTGTTGGTTCTTCATATGATAGAGGGTGTCATTTCATTGAGAGTGGTGTCTGAAGATTTCTCGGAGAATCATTGTGTAAAACACTGAGAGGATGTAATTCCAATTTCAATAGGCATGAAGGTTCTGTACAATATTCAAGGTTGTCTTTTAAAATGATTTATCATTTGGTGAATTTAAAATTATGAGGGTGAATACCATATATTGTAGTGGGTCTCTGATTAAAATCAATGTTGTAGTCTATAAATCCTTTTTGGTTTCTCATATGCATTGTTTTCTATCATGGAATTTTTAGAAAAAAAACACCCATGAGATGGCAGGAGATATTCAGTTTGGGTGATGATAAATTTAGATCTTTTTTTGACTATGTATATAACAATCATTTCATGACCCACAGAATCTTTGGAAATGTACCGCAATTTTTCACTATAAATAATGGACATCCACTTCTTTAGATTTAATTTTATTCATTCTCATAAACCCTTGAAAACATCATTTCCAATTTTGGTTTTCTTCAATCATCCCCTTGTGATTCCAAAAAACATTAACATGTGATAAACCAATTCCTCTATCTAAATTTCTTTTATTTTCATCATTATACTTCCTCTTGTGGTCTTTAATTTCTCCTTCTCCTCATTGGTTAATGGAACTAGATTGTATCAGTCATGGGTGGTATTTAATCATTTTATTAATGATAATTTCTGGTGTCAAGATCCCATTGAAGATAATTTTATATTTCTTGGCTCTGGATTCTTTATTTATAAATTTTTACAATTTTAAAAAATTTTAGATTTTAAAGATGTGTGGAATTCAATACATATATTTTAATATGCATGTGTAATTTTTGGGATTAAAATGAAACAATTTTCATTGTTCGGGTGGTTATAATTGACCATAACATGACAATAAAGTGGATAAATGAAATTGAGTGGAATAATTGTGGTATTGATATGAGATTTACTATAATTATTATTATTTATTTTGTGTTAATATTCTTTTTTTATATTTTTTATTAAGATATCTTTATTAACTACTGATTGGGGAACCTATCAACTCATAAAAAAGATAAATAAATTTAAAAGAATGATGAATCAGTTTCATAGAGATTTGGAATTACATGATTGGTTTTTATACCAAAAATCATAAATTAACATGGATGGATTATTAATAAGTGGTTATAAAAATGGAATAATTATATGTTTTCTTTTACTTCTAGTTATTTATGGAGTCGTTATGGTTGTGTTTAGAGTGATATTTTATGGTTATAATTACCAGTTAGGGAGATAAAGAGGGTTTTTTATTAGGATGGTTGTTTATGTGATATTTCATTGCTTTAGAAGAAGTGGGATATAGGGAAAATTGTTGGATTCAAGTATATACTGATAGAAGTTATAATGGGTTGTGTGGATGTTATTGTATTATGAGGATTGGATTTTTTGGGGAATGTCATGTTTTTCTGTGTAAGGGAAAATATATGGAATTGATGAAATTGGGATCAAAATAAGAAATTCATTGGGATAAATGTGAATTTTAAATTCAAGTGTCTAACTAAATGGGTAATGAATGGGTGGTCATTAAATATGGATATATAAATGTAATGATAATGGAAGGATTGAAAATCAATAATTTTATTATAACCTAATCAAATAAGAAGTAGTTTTCTAGTACATTGGATGTTAGGTGAGGTTGGATCTGGAGTTTTAGTAGTTGTGATAGTTATTATCATTGTATGGGCGTTTTCTTAGTACAATAGCTATAAGATGGGTGTTGTGTGGTATTTTAACACATAGGATTTCGGTTCTGTACAAATATTATATTTTTTCATTTTATTTATTATTCACCTAAACCATATTAAGATATCATTATTCACACCAATATGGTTTTAGGTTCAATGTATTTTCTGAAACAACAATGTTGTAAATAGAAGGTGCATCAGAAAACTCCATTTTTATAACTCTTATGAATTTTTTATAGGATAGAATTGATTGAGGTTATGTTTTATAGACTATAATGTCCTCAAATTTGATTTCCATCGATGTTATGTGATTATAGTGATATAATATATTTTGGGGTGTGATTTATGGTGGATTTCATGTATTGTAGTAGGATTGAATATAGTTGTTGTCCATTTTCTTCATATTACACTAATTGTGATATTATGTAGTTTTGGTGTATAATATGTGGTTATAGATACTTGTATATGGTTAATAATAAGATAAATAATGGTAAACACATAATTTTTAAAGGTCCATACACATCCTAAATCATGAAACTCTCAATATGCAAAGGTAAAAAGACAATACATAATGGTCATTCTATTAGTCAAATTTTCACACCCAATATGTGTTGTTAAAATTAAAAATATTTCATGCTCATAGATTTATCAATTTATCACAAAAAATTTCTAAAGGTAAAAATAAAATTCCATTGGTATTTCCATTGAGAAAACCTAATACATCAATGAAAATTCAAACAATAATATAATACATAAGTCTAAAATAAATAGAAAACTATTTTAAAAAAATATAATAAAATAATAACCAACATAGGTAATAATAATAATAATAACAACAATATTAAATATTAATGGAATAATTAACGATATGGATATATATTTTTCATAACAAAATAAAAAAAATAAAAATTAAAAGAGGAATAAAGCTACACAATAGTATATTCCATTCTTGTATTAGGTGAGGATAAGATAAATGTGGTAAACCATCTGTTCATATCATATAAGGAACACTCGTGAGGATCTAAATACTTCATCTATTCCCCCACATTGTTTAGAGCTACCACCAATGCATCTAAATTTTATAAGTACAAAATAATTATCATGTGGTATACTTCCAATAACAAGAATCTATGAATCCTAGAAGTATTATTGGTTCATTTTCAAGACACCATGGATAATAATTTATACGTTTATATTGATATTCCATCCCATAATAACACATTCATAAATCTTGAAACATCTTTTATCATAGTCTATTACGTTAGGATACTATTATATAACAATTTATCCCTTATTTTTATTCATAAAAACATTAAATTTATAGAATTATCCAACCATTTGTGGGGAGTATACCAAAATATCATCAACAAAAACAAAAACTAGTAAATATAAATAAGGATAAAATATACAATTCATCATTCCCTTAAACATTTATATACATTTTTTAAACATAATAGAATCAGCATATACTAAAATAGTCCATTCCTATAAATGAATGCAGTTTGAGTAATATCAAATATGCTCACATGTATCTATTGATATCATGGTCCCAATTTGTTCCTCAAAAACCATGTATCTTCCCTTAACTAATTGAAAAAATCATTTATACAAGGAATAAGATAATAGTTCTTTCCTATGACATGATTTAGCCTCTAGTAATCATCACATAATTATAAATAAACATCACCCTTCTTGGTGAATAACTTAGTTTCACCCCAAGGGTATGTGCTTCGATGAATAAAATGCTTCAACTAATTTCCCTCTAGATGAAACATATAATCCATCATCAATTCAAGAGTGATCATATTTTTACTTGTGGATTTAGGATTCAACATTATAATTAGATCAAATAAAAACCTGACCATTATATTGGGTATAAGATCTTTGAAATCCACATGAAATAAGTCCTAGAACATTCATGCCATAAGAAGAATGTATGAATGTATCATATAATCATATTATATGAAAATTATAGAAAATTAAGCTAATATAAAATTCAAATATAGATTTTTAAGTCTCAAATTCCCAATCTCTGAATACCACTCCGAAAAATATATATATAAATAAAAAACAGTAAATTTAAATTGTACCCATTAATGATATAAGATGATATATTCTCAATAGTGAGTCAATTAATCCATACAATATATCAAATTGAAAATATTTTTCTCCAATATAAATAGATTATAGAGTCAATTACGACATATAATTAAGATATCATGCCTTTTACTTATCTGAATACCCTATGATCACAACTATATGAGTTTTTCAATTTTCATCACACATTAAGAATAACTCTAATTAGCTTCAATACAAAGACCAAATTGTTAGATATTAAAGACAGTTATGAAACATTATCAAATAAAATTTATGTAAGGATAGATTCCACATAAATATTATCTATAATATTCTAAAATCCCTTTAATTAAAAAAAATTATTATAATTTATTGTATAAAACTATCTTGAGCTCATCCCTCCTCCATGGTCTTCCATTCACTAAACATATGATGTTGGGTGGACATTGAATATTGCTTTATGAATTATTGTTCCATAAAAATTTCACAAAGAGGTATAAGAATATATTTTTCACATATAATTTACTTATGCACACAAAATCTTAATTTTGGCATTGATTTACATACATACGATCCAAAAATTTCATTAACAATGAATGTTTCTTTTACATAAAAATTTTCTAACTACTTTTATCATGCAATTAAAATTTCACATAATCATTATATTATAGTTGTTGATTTGTTCTACTAAAATCCATGAATCTCTAACTATAAAATATTAAATATTTTATACCATTAACAAACAACTTTCAATAATTCAAAACCAAATAAATCCATTTGGGTGATTTTATTTCTATTTTAAAATTAAATTTTCACTAATTTATTCAATATGTTGAATTACTGTTTCTTCCATATGGTATTGTTTTTGATCAAAACACTAAACCCTGGTTATGAAAACCACTACATCTTCTACCTATATAATAAGTGATCTTGAAATTATATTTTAGATTTCAAAAATACCGACATGATCAACACTATACAGTTGACTTATGGTATTATGGTTGGGAATGAAAAATAGTTCCACAATGATTACATTCAAAATTAATGTACCCATGTGATGATGGAGATGATATATTTTTATATCATACATATATATCACAATCCAAGTGAAAATTATAAGATCATCACTTCTCAGTACTAGATTATCCACTCTTGAATCCAGAATATAAACCAGTTTTCTCATGTAAAACACTTCCGAACCAATTTTTCCAATAACTGAGGGCCTATTTTATAAGGCCCCATCATTAAACATTACTTAATCTTGCGTTATTTCAATAATACATGTTGAGGTTATTTTCAGGTTTATTGTTTTAGAGAATTAGATCATAAATCATGCATTACATTCCACATTTAAACAAAGTGGTTACATAAGAGATACTATTTATTTTTCCCAAAATAGGAGACATATTTAAAATAAAACATGGATTCCTTCTTGAAACTTCCTTGACACTATTGTCACATCATATACCTTTCCCATGACCTGTGAAAAACATTTCAAAAACATGGGATGAGAATAAAATGGTCTGTAAGGGATATAAAAGCACGAAATGAAAACATTAGTCCATGTATGAAATCAAACATTACACATAAAACATAAGCATTTTAACATACCTCATAAAATCATTAATGAATCATAGAAATCATAAGACATAAAGGTAACTTGAGACATTCATAACATTCTTACGTAGGGATTAACCCTCATGGTTACGTTTGGAATACCCATCACAGTATATTCCCTAAATCTCTTCAGAAAAACCTTAACATTTAACCCCTTCGCATTACCCAATGCATTGGAGAGATATATCGGGCTCTCCCACCCTTATTTTATCATGGAACCACCTGTCTTCATAATAATTCCCAAGAACCATAACATAATCGTATCACATAAAACATGCATAAAGGAAACATAACATTTCCACATTTCAATCAAAAGATATCAATAACACATTGATATAATAATAAAATTATCAAAACCATTTTCAATACCAAAAAAACTAAAGGTAAAACATGGTATTTATTTTTCATTTAACAAAAAGTTATGGCTTGTAGTCGAAGCCAAAACTCTAATAATGGTCACAACGGTGGATAAGTCATTGTCGCCACATACGTACGACAAAAAAACATTTTTTTTCATTTATTAAAATTCTTTGTTTAAAAAATATTCTTTTTGAATAGACATAAAAGTCAACGGGGTTTATACACCATATAAAAGAAAGTTTTGTATAAAAGAAAATATGCCTCAATGAAAGGAGATTGAGATGAAGTCCCTTACCTCGGGTCTAAATTGACTCGATCGTTCTTTAACCTCCTGAATATTAAACTTGAGTTAATTTATACTTGCTTAAGAACCTTTTTCAAGTTCATTACTCCTTTTATATCACTTATTACAATTCTATGAACAATATGTAATTATTTAAGTTAATAATGGTCATTTTGTCGACCATTGGTACTTGAGTCAAAAATAAACTCTTTATAATTACGAGTTGTTCATGTGGTAAAATATCCATTATATACAGAATTATATTCATGATTTTGATATCATATATGTCATATATATCGGGTATATACATGCATTTATAATATTACATAACATTTAGAGGTAGGAAATGAACTGCACCATTCATGGGGATGGTAAGCCGTACGTACGCATGAATGCTACTTTCATTTCTATTTTGTATTTTATGGAATGGAATCATATTGATATAAAGTTATATTATAATTACAGTATAATATCATATATAATATCATTAACTCCATCCTTTATATGTCCCACATATGGCATTAACGAATCATATCACTTTGAGGGGCGGTAGTCCGCACTTCCTAAAATGAAGATATCGCGTTTACCCATAATGGAAACCATAATGGTATGCCTTAAATTAAAAATACATAAGCATAAGGAAAACATAACCATATTATATATAATATATAAATATAGTGGCATATTTATGGCCACCTTTGAAGTTGTTATAAGAATATTGGACAATCATCATTTCGTGAGAAAGAAATTCTCCATCCACAGAAACATTATGTTCTTTAACCATTAGATGTTGGTGTGTGTTAGTGTAGCTAGAATACATATTATAATAACATCCAAGTATATTTAATATACTGTTGTTGTTACAAAATAAATGAATAAAAATATTTTATGGGGTTGAAGAAGAAAAATAAAACAAAAGAACATTAGATAAAACTTTACCTTTAAATCGGGTAACTCTTCTTGGTTTGAACCAAAAGGGTTTCTTGAAGAGCATTCCGCCTAAGGTAAGTCTTTTAGGATAAATAAAGGGATTTGGAGAGATAAAATGATCAGATATTTTCCGAGCCAATGGCTTGAGAAGTGTGGGTAAGGAGGTAGAGGTGGGGGCCTTTTATAAGAGGGAGGAGGGGCACTCTTGGAAAGCCAAGAAATGTTACTTTATTTTAAAATGAGTTTCGTATTTAAAAGGTCCAAAATTTATATATTTTGAGGATAAGGTGATAGGTGTTCTAAATATACTCATCCAATAGGATTTTGACAAGTTTATGACTTCAATTTTACATTATATTTTCATTTTATTTAAATCGTTCATTAATGAGATAATCGTTGCATCATCATGATGTCATAAATAAATTATTTTATTTAATTTTTAAAAATTATAAAACAAATACTATGATGTAGGAATACTTTCTATATTTCCTATGAATATTTATAGTCTAAGATAACATTTACACAGACAAAACTAAAAATGTTTTACTCGAGTGATACATTCTTTAGTGATATTCTTCTTTCATTAAAAATAAAATGATAATGTGTCACTATTACTCAAAAGTGATTCCATGGGGTCCTTAAGTTTGGAACAAGGTATCCCATGGTCTTCCATGACACAACCAAAATCATTAGGACACATTTTGGGGTCATTTGTTATTATTATGATATTTTTTTATTATCCTTAACTACACGATTACTAATTAATCACGATAATTAAAGATTATTACCGTCGTTACTATTCATAATGTCCAAAAACAAAAGAATCTTAGTTACATAATATGGACCTTCTGAATCCAAATATGAAATCCATTTTACCAAATTTCAAACATAGAAATTGAAATAATAAATTTAAAAATAACTCTCATTGTCAAAACAAATAGCGGTTTTTTTGAAACATTATCTATGAAATGTTTGGCGCTTGTTTATTCCCAATTCCAAAGTGAAATTAATTCTAATTACCAATTTTGGATTAAATGGTAAAAATATATTCTAATTAAACTTTAAAACCAATTAAAAAGGTAATCTAACCATATAATAAAATTAGATGAAAAAGTAGTTTTGATGTAAAATGCAGTATTTTTCACCATTCATTAAAAAATGAACATTGGTAGAAAAATACCAAAAATTTATCCAAGGTAAATTTCAATGTACCAATCATAAAGAATAAGATTATTTTGACGAATGGAGCTTATAAAATTGTCAAAAGTTTTATTTAAAAATGGTTCACCATCAAAAGGCGGTAAAATAATCTTTTAAAAATATTAGAGAATTCTATGCTTAAGATTGGATTTATTCTCATTTTTAGTCTTTAAAACACTATATAATTCATAAATAGACACAGTTAAGAATATCTATTATTCATTACTTACATGGGATGTTACATCCTTCCTCCCTTTAGAAAATTGTGTCCCCGCATTTTATTTACATATCGAATAAGTGGGGGTATTTATCCCTCATTGTACTTTCAGATTCCCATGTTGCCTCTTCACTCATGTGGTTTTTCCACAAAACCAATACATGATGAATCACCTTATTCCACCAAACTTGATCCTTGTGGTCAAGAACTTGGACTGTTTGTTCCTCATAAGATAGATTCTCTTCCAGATGATCTACCTCTGGACTGAAAACATGAGATGGATATGGCATGTATTTTCTTAACATTGAAATATGAAAAACATTATGTTCTTGAGATAAACTCCGAGGTAAAGCCACTCTGTATGCAACTGATCGAAATCTCTCCAGTATTTCGTATGATCCAATGAACCTTGGACTCAACTTTAATTTCTTACCAAATCACATCACACTTTTCCATGGTCATACTTTGAGAAAAACATGATCACCTACCTCAAAAGAGGGATCCTTCCTCTTGTTGTCCGCATAACTTTTCTGCCTACTCTGAGCTGTTTTCATGTGTTTCTGTATCAGCTAAACTTTTTCTGCCAACTCTTCTTCCAATTCCTGTCCCATCAACATCCTTTCACCTAATTCATCACAAAAAGCTGGAGTTCGACATCGCTTACCATTTAATTCCTCAAATGGTGCCATCTGTATACTAGAATGAAATCTGTTATTATAAGAAAACTCAACCAAAGAAAGATATTGGTCCCAACATCCCTGGTAATCCATTGAAAAAGCATGTAGCATATCCTCCAATGTCTGAATTGTTCATTTTTACTGCCCATATGATTGAGGATGAAAAGATGTACTAAAATGTAATTCAGTACCCAATGACTTCTAAAGGACTTTCCAAAAGTGATAAGTAAACCTAGGATCACGATATGATACAATGGAGAGAGAAACACCAGGTAACCGGACTATCTATTTAAGATACAAACTGGAAAGTTGGTCTAGGGAAAAAGTATTTCTTATATCATGTAAATGAGAATATTTAGTCAAGATATCAACAATAACATAGATTTCATTATTACCTCGAGATGTGTTCGGTTATCCCACAATAAAGTCCATGGATATATTTTCCCATTTCCACTCTAGCACTGGTAAAGGATGAAGCATCCCTTTTGGTAACTGCCGCTCTGCTTTAACCTATTGACATGTCAAACACTTCATAGTAAAATCAACAATATCTCTTTTCATTCCGTCCTACCAGTAATACTCCCAAAGATCTCTATACATCTTAGTATTGCCTGGATGAACTGAAAACAGAGAACTATGAGATTCACATATCAACCCTCTCTTCAACTGTGAATCACATGGCACACACAATCTCATCCCAAATCTCAAAACACAATCATTATCAATGTTTAATTCAGTCAACTTGCCCTTTTGAACCAGCCCTACCATTTTCTGCAACTCACTCTCTTACTTTTGGGCTTGCTTAATTCTGTCTGATAGAGAAGATTCCCCTGATACCTAAAACAAAATAGGAGGACATCCTGCACCAACAAATTCTATTCCAAATCTCATCAAATCCATAACCAAAGGATCACATTCCAAACAAAACATTTTTAATGAAGAATTACATTTTCAACTCAAAGCATCAGCCACATTATTTCCTTTTCCCGGATTGTAATGAATTGTACAATCATAATCCTTGATTAATTCCAGCCATCTCCTCAGTCTCATGTTCAATTCTTTCTGAGTGAATACATACTTTATAATTTTGTGTTCAGTATATATTTCACACTTTACACCATACAAATGATGCCTCCAAATGTTTAAAGCGAATACAACAACTACTAATTCAAAATCACGTGTAGGGTAATTTACCTCATGAATTTTCAACTGACGTGAAGCATAAGAAATTACCTGATCACTCTGCATTAGGACACAACCATGTCCTTTCAATGAAGCATCACTGTAGATAACAAACTCACCATTCCAGGAAGGTAGTGCCAAAAGTATAGCATTCACCAATCTTCTTTTCAAATCCCTAAAACAATAATCACATTATTTTTTCCAGATAATATTAACACCCTTCCGAGTAAGATTAGTCATTAAACTAGATAATCGGGAAAATTTTCTGACAAACCTTTGGTAATATCCTTCCAAACCAAGGAATCTAAAAATCTCTGTTACATTTGTGGGCCCTGTCCATTCTTACACAACCTCTTTTTTTGCAGGATCAACAATTATCCCATATTTAGAAACAATGTGACCAAGGAAATAAATTTGTTGCAACCAAAACTCACACTTTCTGAATTTCATATACAATTTATTTTCTTTTAAGGTTTGAAAAATAACCCTTAAATGTCTTTCATGCACCTCTTTACTTTTAGAAAACACTAAAATATCATCAATGAAAACAACCACAAACTTATCCAAGAGCTCATGTAAAATTCTATTCATAAGGTCCATGAATACAGCAGGTGCATTGGTTAGCCCAAAAGGTATAAATACAAATTCATAATGCCCATATCTTGTACGAAACATGGTCTATGGAACATATGTTTCCTTTACCTTCAACTGATGGTACCCCGATCTCAGTTCAATCATTGAAAAAGACTGAGCTCCCTGGAGCTGATCAAAAAAATCATCGATATGAGGAAAAGGATATTTGTTCTTAACAGTGAAGTTATTCAAGGCTCTATAATCAATGAAAAGTCTCATTGAACCATCATTATTTTAAACAAATAAAATTGGGGAGCCCCCTAGTGATGTTCAAGGTCGAATGAAACCTTTCTCTAATATATATTAAAATTGCTCCTTCAACTCTAAAAGTTCAATTTGAGCCATTCGATAAGTGGGTTTTGAAATTGGGTTAGCATGAGGAAGTAAGTCAACAGTAAATTCAAATTCTCGATCTGGTATTATTCCAGGAAACTCATCAGAAAAGACATTAGGATAATCATTTACCACTGGCACATCATTAATCTGAATGGTTCCTTAGCTTTCAACAATATGTACAGGTAACATTCATTTCAATCTTCTAAAAGTTTCTCATCCTCTTGATATGTTATCATTGGTAAGGGTTTGTTCTTGTACTCAAATTGAATGTCTTTCTGAAAATAAACTTCATTATCTCTATATTAAATCTTAGCATGGTAAATAAAGTTCCAATCCATAACCAGGATAACATCAAACTCTACCAGAGTTAATACAATAAGGTTTTCAAGTAGGTTCTTTCCACGGATAAGGATAGGAAGATTCTTATAAATTCTTTTTGACTCAACATTTACCTTAGGTGTTTTTACCACAAGTTCAGGAGTTATTTCTTGAGATGGTATTCCCTTTTTAATAGAAAAGTTTTCAGAGATTAAGGAATGTGTAGATCCTGAACCAAACAGCACACTGGCATAATCTGAAAAAACATACAAAGTACCTGATACCACTTCATTTTATAGCCCAACATCTGCTGAAGTAGTTGAAAAGGATTTCACCACCTCTTTCTGCTTGTAGTATATCTTCTTCCCATCACATGATCTCTATGTCAGACACTCTTTTTCATAGTGACCCATCTCATTGCACTTAAAAAATTTCACTAACTATAAATCAAATTTGGTCTTACCATCAGCATGATCTTTTCCAGTGCAATAACGAGCCTTATGTCCCATATTACCACATCAGTAGCACTTTCCAGAATTTATAAGACTTTCCCCAGTATAATTTTTTCAACATTTATCAAAAAATATAAACTTAATGTTCTTACCATCAGACCTTTTTGAATAATTCTTCCCATTCTCCTCCCACCTCGGTCTCTTCTTCTGATGGTTGTTATAGAACAGTTGATCATCGAAAAACTCCATTTCCACCTTCTCAGCACATCGAACGAGTTTTTGATAAATTTTTAACTCACAAGAATCTAAAGCCCTTCGAAATTTTGGCTTTAATCCTGAGTAAAAACGATTGATTTTACTATCAGGTTCTCAGATAAAATTTGGAGCATACCATTCCAATCGAGTGAACCTTTCTTTATAAGCAGCCACTGAATCATCCTCTTGCCTCAATTCCAAGAATTGTTTTTCCATCCTATGTTGAACAACATTAGGAAAATACTTCTCAAGAATTATAACATTGAATTCATCCCAGTCGAGAGCATCAATCTCATCAGCATCCCTAATATTTTTAACCATCAACCACCACTGATCCGCTTCACCCTCCAAACAGTAAATAGAAAGACTAACCTTTTGATTTTCTGAACACCCCATGACATCAAAAATATTATCCAGTTCATTAATCCACCCTTCATCTAGCATAGGGTTAGATGATCCTCTGAATGTCGGGGGATGTTGCCTCATGAAATGTTCCACCACTGACATGTTCCTCTACGGTTGATCTGGCTGATCTCGTGAATGGATACTGCCACCATTTATTGCATGATTCAACTGCGCCATTACTGCAACAAACAATTTTTTTTCAATTATGACCATCTCAGGATGCCGATTCAGAAGGTATTTTCCTTCTTTATGCCTTCCTAGAACTGCTTCACTGTTTCCTCTGTGGAAAACCATTCTGAACAAACATGTCTTAGATGAAACAACATGGTAATCTTCAAATTCTATACAATTTCCATTTGACCATAAAAAAATATTTTTGGATAATAATTTAATATAATTCTAAATCAAAATGATATCTAAACAGACCTTTGATACCAAATATAAGACCCCAACCTTATACAATACTTAATATTGAGTTTTTTCAAGAATACACGTTGAGGATCTTTTCGGGTTTATAGTTTTAGAGAATAAGATCATAAATCATGCATTACATTCCATATTTAAACAAAGTGGTTACATAAAAGATATAATTCATTTATCTCATAAAAGGAGACAGATTTAAAATAAAACATGGATTCTTTCTTGACACTTCCTTGACATTATCACCACATCATGTACCTTTCCCTTGACTTGTGAAAAACATTTCAAAAACCTGGGATGAGCAAAAAAAGATCAGTAAGGGATATAAAAGCATGAAATGAAAATATTAGTCCTTGTATGAAATCGTAATTTACTCATAAAACATAAGAATTTTACCATTCCTCATCAAATCATGAATAAATCATAGAAATAATATGACATTAAGGTAACTTTAGGTATTCATAACATTTTTACGTAGGGAGTAACCCTCATGTTTACGTTTGGAATACCCATCACAGTATATTCCCTAAATCTCTTCATAGAATCATTAACGTTTAACCCCTTCATGTTGACCAATGCATTGGAGAGCTATATCGAGCCCACCCGCCCATATTTTATCACAAAACCACCCGTCTTCAAAACAATGTCCAACAACCATAACATAGTCGTATCACATAAAACATGCATAAAGAAAACATATCATTTCTACATTTCAATCACACAATATCAATAACAAATTGATATAATAAAAGCATCATAAAAAAATTTCAATACCAAAATGAATGAAAGGTAATATATGGTATTTATTTTTCATTTTAAAAAAGTTATGGCTTGTAGAGGAAGGAAAAACTCAAATAATGGTCATAGCCGTGGAGAAGTCGTTGTCGCCGCATACGCATGACAAAAAAACATTCCTTTTGTCATTTAGTAAAATGATTCGTATAAAAAATATTCCTTTTGAATAGATGTAAAATTCAAAGAGGTCTATACACCGTATAAAATAATGTTCTGTATAAAACAAGATTTGCCTCAATGAAAGGAGATTGAGACGAAGTCCCTTACCTCGGGTCTGACATGACTCAATCATTGTTTAACCACATCAATAATAAAATTGAGTTAATTTCTACTTGCTTAAAGAAACATTTTCAAGTTCATTAAACCTTTTATATCACTTATTACCTTGTTATGAACACTATGTAATTATTTAAGTTAATAATGGTCGTTTTGTCGATCATTGGTACTTGAGTCAAAAATATACTCTTTATAATTACAAGTTGTTCATGTGGTAAAATATCTATTATATGCCGAATTATATTCACGATGTTGATATCATATATTTCATATATATCCGGTATATACATGTATTTATAATATTACATAACATTTAGTGGTAAGAAATGAAATGCACCGTTCATGGAGACGGTAAGCCATACGTACGCATGAACGCTACTTGCATTCCTATTTTGTATTTTATGGAATGGAATCATAATGATATAATGGTATATTATAATTTCTGTATAATATCATATATAATATCATTAACTACATCCTTTATACATCCCACATATGGCATTAACGAATCAAATCACTTTGAGGGGGCGGTTGTCCGCACTTCCTAAAATGAAGATATCGTGTTTACCCATAATGGAAACCATAAAGGTATTCC
This sequence comes from Viscum album, assembly GCA_963277665.1. Classification (NCBI taxonomy): domain Eukaryota; kingdom Viridiplantae; phylum Streptophyta; class Magnoliopsida; order Santalales; family Viscaceae; genus Viscum; species Viscum album. The sequence continues at coordinate 1,896,857,861 of OY728126.1, forward strand.
ATAAATTAAAAATATAGAAGCTTAAGGAAAACATAAACATATTATATATCATATATAAATATATTTTCATCTTAATTTCCTCCTTTGAAGGTGTTATAAGAATATTGAACAATCATCGTTTCATGAGGCAGAAATTCGCCATCCACGGAAACAATATGTTCTTTAACCATTAGATGTAGGTTTGTGTAAGTGTAGCTCGAATACTTCTTATAATAACATCCTAGTATATTGAAGATACTGGTTTTGTTAAAACAGAGAATAATAAAAAGAGTTTTGGGGGTTGGAGAAGCAAAATAATACAAAAGAACATTAGAGAAGACTTTACCTTTAAATCGGGTAACTCTTCTTGGTTTGAACCAAAAGGGTTTCTTGAAAAGATTTCTGCCTAAGGTATGGCTTCAAGGATGAATAGAGGTATGTGGAGAGATAAAATAATCAGTTCTTGGCTGAGCCAGTGGATTGAGAAGCGTGGGTAAAGAGGTAGAGGTGGGGGCCTTTTATAAGAGGGAGGAGGGGCACTCTTGGAATGCCAAGAAATGATACTTTATTTTAAAATGAGTTTCTGATTTAAAAGGTCCCACATTGATATATTTCTTGTATAAGGTGATAAGGGTTTTAAATATACACATCCAATAGGTTTTTTATAAGTGTAAGTCTTAGATGATACATTATCTTTTATTTTTATTTAAATAGTTCATTAATGAGATAATCACTGCATCATCATGATGTCATAAATAAATTAATTTTTTAATGTATACAAATTAAAAAAAATACTATGATGTAGGAAATATTTTTAGCTTTACAATTAATATTTATATTCTAAGAGATCATTTACACAGACAAAACTAAAAATGTCATACTCGGGTGATACATTCTTCAGTGATATTCTCCTCTTTAAAAATAAAATGATAAAGTGTCACTATTACCCAAAAGTGATTCCATGGGGTCCCTAAGTTTGGCACAAGGCATAAAATGGTCTTCCATGACAAAACAGTAGAATTAGGACCCATTTTGGGGTCATTTGTTATTATAATTATATTATTTTATTATCCTTAACTACTCGAGTACTAATTAATCACGATAATAAAAGATAAATACCGTCATTACTATTCATAATGTCCAAAAACCAAAGAGTATTAATTAAATAATTTGGTCCCTATGATTCCAAATATGAAATCCATTTTTACCAAATTACAAACATAGAAATTGCAATAATTAATTTTAAAATAATTCCCGTTATCAAAACAAATACCGGGTTTTTTTTGAAACAATATCTATGAAACGTTTGGCACTTGTTTATTCCCAATTCCAAAGTAAAATTAATTATAATGACCACTATTGTATTAAATGGAAAAAATATATTCTAATTACACTTTAAAATCAATTAAAAAGATAATCTATCCATATAATTAAATTAGATGAAAAGGCAGTTTTGAGGTAAAATGTAGTATTTTTATCTATTCATTAAAAAATGAACATTGTCAAAAAATACCAAAAAATTATCCAAAGAAAATTTCAATTCCCCAATCATAAATAATAAGTTCATTTTGACAAATATAGATTATAAAATTGTGAAAATGTTGATTTAAAAATGGTTCACCATCAAAAGGCGGTAAAACATTCTTTTAAAAATATTATAGAATTCTATGCTTAATATTTTATTTATTCTCATTTTAATTCTTTAAAACACTATATAATTCATAAATAGACATAGATAAGAATATATATTATTCATTACTTACTTGGTATGTTACATATTTCATCTCCTTTTTTGTAGATGTCTGTTAGAAAACATTGACCTAAAATCATATTGAATGGTTCAAACCATCCTCAAAATTGTAAACCATGTAAATATCACCACCAATTAAAATAAGAGAGTCCCAAGATAAATTGAAATTTTTTTATAAATAATCCAACACTGGAGTACAATTTTGAAGAAGATAAATAAACTCTTTAGATCTTTTAGACATAATTTATTTAGGAAATAACATCTCAATGAAATGACGTTGACTTTACTTCTTGTAAAACTCATTATTTTGATCATTATATACTAATATATTCTTCAATATCATAGATTGTACTAATTTTACATGCTCAATAATCATAATCCCCACCCCTCTCAAAGGAGTATCAATATTGTCACATATATTATATAACGATTCCACCCAACACTAAGCAACATAAGATCTAGCCTCTATAGTAAATATAGTTAGATATATAATATGTAATTAAATAGTAAGATATATCAATGAAGGCACAGCTCATGGTCCCTATTTCCGATAAAATGATTGACATGAATTAGAATTACTAATAGTTCTTGTCTAATAACATTTTCATACGTAACTAGGGTTTTTTGTCAACTAGTGATAGGTCAAGATCAATCCATCCCTCCTAGAATATAACTGGAGGTCATAAAAATGGCATTTTTCAATAATGTGAAATGGATGACTCAGAAAACATCACTACCAAAAGTGTAGATATCATATATTTAAAATGAATTGATGTTCATTATATATGTATACACTATAAATAAACCCTATAACATAAGGACTCTCTTATCATGGGTGTGGTTAGTAACCACAATTACCCACTATTAGAGGTCTAAAAATACACCGGACATATATACTAACTTTTCAGATAAAAATGATATAACGAGACTAAAAATTTCATAAGAGTATAGAAAACCACTATTTTTTATTGTAAAATAATATATAAGTTTCTATTGATAATTTCAATAATAAAAACCTATATCATAATTTATATTCTCTATAACTAGTAATCACATAAATTTTATATGAATATTAAATAGAAAATATGATGTATGAACAAATTTCCATTTTTTACCATAAGATAAAGGTAAAATAAATATTCTAAATAACATATCGTACTCATTTAAAATTTTAATATTATAACACTCAAACACCAATAATGACAATCATAAACCCGATAACATATAATTACTCTATATATGTTAGTTATCCCTGTGAAAAATGTCCATGAAAATATCTAAAAAAACCCTATTTCTAACTATAATATTTATGTTAGAACATAATAAAAAATGCTTTGATATGACTCTGTAACATTCTTGAATCAAATAACATAACTATAGAATAATTTAAGTTCTACAACATCATAGGAATGGCTCCCCATATGTAAGAGTCTACTGACTTGTATGATGGATCTATAGGTTATCATGTAGAGACTATAACATTTGCTATAGGTTTCCAAAAATATTAATTAAACTATTAAAAATAATATTAATCACAATATAAATGTGTAAATAGACATTATATCTAACTGTCAACCATAAAAATATAATAAAATACATGCTATATCAAAATATACTGTTGTAATGTCACATTAATCATATAGAAATAACCATCTCACACATGGAATTATCATATACAATATTGTCTAAAAATATCCAAAATAACATAGAAGACTGAAAAAAATACATGGGTCCCTACTCAGTCACATCCCCCAACATCGACTATGGAACTCCAACTCACCCATAAAATTCATGCACCATAGACCATACATATGGAATGAACCATGAAATATTTATATGAATATGGATTCCTGTGATGGGTATGAGTTACACTTAGTAGCCCATTCCTAATGGTTTCTGTAAATAAATACAATATATATATATGACCATGCTCAAAGTGATATAACAATAATCAGAATCAATTAGTAACATCAGTGGTTAATTCTACAACACACATGTGTAAAAGTATCCACCTAGGGAGACACAACATGTTCCTCAACTATTGACATAAAAAGTCTAAACATGTCACCATAATATTATAATCCTATCATCAGTATATTTTCATGCTAGTATGGTTCTTATCCCAAAAGAAATATTGACCGCTATATAAGTGATATAAATACTATGGGAGAATCATGAACATGTATACATCATTCATAGCCCTAGATATCTCAACAATGTTTCATAAAAATATAAATAAATGTTTTAGTAGTGGAACCATATATAGAGTTATGTCATTCTAAAGGAAAAATGATAATATATTATAAAAATATAATTAGAAGAGGTGAAATAGGCCCTATTTCTATATTGATCACTTCCATTATGAATCATTATCATTTCTACTCATAACATAACTAACAATATAAAAGATTACTATGTATATAATGATTTAAACCATTACACATCCTAATCCCTACATTATATAACATAAAACAAAATAGGATTGTCTCCAATGTCTACTTTGATTTTAGTCCTCATGAATCACTATCCCTACTCAACAAAACTTAAAAACATATGTAAAAGAAACACTTATCCATAATTATATCTATAGAAACATGTGAATTTAATTCATATATATTTTATCATAATAGATGAATATTTATTTTATAATAAAATAATCCACACTAGAATTGTATATTTACATTTCCTTTGGACACTTCAACAACGAATGAACAGTGATCGAAATCCTTTCCCACTATGTTCCTCAAAACTATAACCCATATTAAACAAGTCCTATATACTAAATTTCTTCATAACCTTGGGAAGGTAAACATAATAAAGCATGAGATAATATTATTAGTAATGGTATGGATGGGATATATAATCCTTACATGAGAATATGTGTATGAGAAACATAAGAATAACATTTGAAAACTATACTGAACATGTCATAGATCATAAACATGAGTCATAAAAGAAATCATGGAAGTTCAATAGAAAAGATTAATAATGGAATTAAGAACTAAATCTATGATATCATTACATAGACATAGTAATTTAGTAAAATGGTAAAAATATGAAATTTTTAACATGTATAAATGGAAACAACTTCACCCATTAAATTGTAGACATAGAATCATTTCCTTGGATAAACATATAGACATGAAATGATATCCATTCATTACCTTATGGACATAAAATCCATGGATACCCATAAAAATATTAACATGAAACTAGGTCCACACATAACATTATTAATATGAAACTAGGTCCACACATAACCATGTAGACTTGAAATCATGTCCACACATTGCCTAATAGACAATAAATCAAGTTCACACATAACATTAAGTGCATGAAACCAGATCCATGCATAATAGTTGGAACAAAACATTATATGTAAATAAAATATTATTATCTCATAAAAATATCCATATTTTCCCAAGAATTTGGAGATATATTTAGTCCTACACATCAGATAATAAAAATAAAACATTTTTATTCCATAAGACCAGAAAACATTCATTATATTGGAACCCAACAAATGAATTCTGATTCATAAACATTTCATCATAGCATATCCTGTGCAAAGTATATGGGATTAATAAAATTATTTTCATATTAATCATAAACTACATAGAGAATAAAATATTCTGTTACAATTGGATGATATCCCTATTAACTTTTTTATTAAAAAAATTATGTCATCATAGGAGGAAAATGATTTTGAAATATCATGTAAGATCACTAACATTGTGGGGGTATGATTTTGTTCATATATAAGTTTCAATCACTTGTTATTTTCGGAATAAAAGTATAACATGTTTATGTAGATGGTTGGTGTGTTATGGGGGTTTAGAAGATAAATGAAACAGAAATCAGCCCATACTATGACTGTTGTAGTGTTTGTGCATGGTTAGAGGAAACTATTAGTGGGAGAGAGCCAAAACATGTGTTATTGGAGGGAGGAATATTGTATAGATCGATCATGATTTCTCAGAAGGTGTGGAACTCCCTAAGAATCTATATGAATCAACTCCTCATGGATAGAAGTAAGTGAACTTTACCTTGATTGTAAATCTATGCAGAAAAACCAATCTCCCCATTAAAAAGTAGAAATTTACCTAACTGCTCTATCAAGATTTCACGTTTCTCATAAAATTTCCTCCCCATTTCATCCCCATCCATTCCTAGTGATGAAATAAATCTCATTAAACCTAATATGGGTGGATTTACCTCAATTTTATTCTATTTGGATAACCATTAGTTATGGATCAAATCTCTGGGAAAATCTTACTCTCTACATGAATCTCTTTTTTGGATAAGTGATTGTATATTATTTTATCATCATAAAAAGACCTAAAACCCTATTTTTTTAGATGAATCTAGGTTAGGGATTCAAGGGGTGCATAAATTTTTATCTAATGGTATGTGTGAGCATGATTTATACATCTTATTCGTGGAAGGTGGTCTAAATGTTATATCCCACAACTATATCAAAGATTTGTGCATGTGTGGTTATGATATTTCTTATCTATTGTTATTTAATTTTTTCCTTGGGTATGATTTTGTAAAATGGTTGAGTATATGGTAATTTATACCCCTCAGGATCCCTATGGTATTTTATGAGATTTATTATACCGTCTCAGGGACACCCCTGAGGTGCGCCAATGTTCCCGAACATAGGAAATTATAATTTATTTTAAAAAGTTGTTTGTCATAAAATAAAGACCATGATAAATATTTTGAAACATTAGCTTGAATCATAAAGAGGCACTAATTATAGTTTTTCCTAATTGAATGAAATTCCTTTAAGTTATTTTTTAAAAAAATTGCGAAGAAATTGTTTAATGTAATAAATTTATCGTCTCAAATGTCCCATGAGTTTGTAATCACATTACATAAACTAGATTATTCATTTGAATTTATGAACTATTTGAAAATTGTTAATATACAGTTTTTTTGAATATTCTAAATGTGTTAATGTATGAATGTAAGATTAGTTAAGCGGTCTATTCTATGTGAATGATAAATGTGCTATTAGTTAATGCATGATGATGATTTATGAGTTGAATAAAATGTGAATTGTAAGTGTTATGTTTATTGTTCTTGGATGGATTGAGATATGTTATATGTGTTAAATGGATGAATAAAATCTACACGTAGCTTTTTGGTACGGGATAAGTGGATAAACATCCTCCCATGGGTTTGTTGGACTGATTCTCTAATCCTCACCTAATAATTCGTGGATTAGTTAGTCAATTGATGATCTAGACCCCGAATGGTTTCATTTGATGTGACTGACTATAATGAGGATCCACAGTAAGGGTGATACGATTATTTATGATGTGGCAGTACCTATTGAGATAGGGAACTCAACATATACCCTTACACATTATAATTGGTCGAATTAGGCCATTATGTAAATAATTGAAATGCCTAACTAATGAAGAAAATTATGAATGGACTAAAGTGAATATTAAAAGATAATGGCAAATGAGTTATTTTTTTATTCAATTTTAATTTAATTTTCAATTTCATGAACTCTCTTGGTAGACTAGATTTTTTAGATATCATTGGTGGTTGTTCACGGAGTTTTACTTACACCATTCCCTTGCCACTATTGGGTTCCCAAGAAGATTTCATAGTTTCTAGTCTAGGAAAGGTCTGTTGACCTATCTTAGGGAGTTCATTTGGGCTTGATATGTGCATGAATGAGGATCTAGACATGTTGTTATAACCCATTTGGGGGATTATTCCATTGGATTTAATTTTATGTTTCCTTCTCATTTGGCATGGTTAGCATTAGATAACATATTTTATATTTATTGTGGTATGTACCCTATTTGGGAATTGGTTGGTACTGCAATTTTCTTGTTTATTTATTAGTGTTTCATTCACTTATAATTATTATATACTATTGAATACACTGATAAAGAGGGGATAGTCTACCCGTTGGATTATTTGGGCCCTTATTGATAGTCAACATCTGCTGGTGTACAGATAGGACTGATTGTGGTCATGTAGAAACCTGGCTTGGAGAATCTGTTTAGTGGATCCCAGGTTGGGGTCTTAAAAGGTGGTATCGGATAATTTTTTCCCTTACTATTATTGATTTTATAATGTATACTAGGTTGTTTTGGGGCTTGGAAATGTGCTGGTATGTTGGATTATCTAACACTAGCATGATGAAAACCCATATTTCCTAGGGTTAGAATTATTATTCTTGACATGTGTTGATTCAATTGAATGATATTTCACCATTGGGTGAATCTCATAATATGTGATGTGACTATATAATGATATTTTTCTTATGGCCTAATTTTAAGGAGGATGTTCATTCTTGAATCATTATAAGAACCTTTGGATATATGTGGAATTCAACATGATAGGCACACATGGGATGGGTGTGTGGAGCATAAAGAGTACAATTCATTTCATTTCCCAAAATATTTGAATTAAATGGCATCTAGTAGAGATGGTTAATATGGTTAAATAAAAGGATTATTATAAATGGTTATGGAATTATGCTTAAATATTGGTTTCAATGAAATAAAATATTGATTGTAACAATATTTGAATTGTCAAACGTGTCTAGAAGAGAAATATTTGGGCTGTGAAATTAAAAATATTTTTAAAAGGGATATGTAATGAAATAATTGAAACTATTTATGTTTTTTACACATGTTATCCATGTCCTATATTAGGTATGGTTGAGGGTAGTGTTCTAAATTTATTTATATCTGTTGGGATCATTTATGTAAAATGGGTTGTTTAAGGATAGTGGAGAGTCTCCTTCTATTAAAATTGGATATGTTTCATGTTACACATGCTGAGATGTGTTCTTTTTATCATATAATGATTCCCTCTAACATCTCACTCCATTTGGGAGAGAAAAATATTACATCAAGAATACTTCTTCAAAAATGGATCTTTGAGAATTAGCGATTTAGGGTAATAGGGGAGAATATCAGTTTCGGGAGAACATTGATCATTTTATATAGATGATGGAATGGCACCTAGGCTGGACTGGTCCATGTATGATTTATTTTTATAGGTTGTTTTAACCTTATTAACCTCCATCATTTATTAGAGAGGGTGGACTGGATACATCCTTGGTTTGGATAGAGTCTATCCAGACAATCCTTGATCAGTTAAAGAATGTTCATAAAAAGAGAGTCAAGCTGGAGGGTTACATGTTGTGTGGTATGAAAAATCATTAGTGGGATGTTTTGGTCAATACATATATGAATGATGGTATGACATGTATGGATATTCCAAACACCACCCTCAAATATTTCTATCTACATAAATTTATACGGGATAAGTCTATGGAATTTATAAGGATAACCCATGGATCTATGTCTATAATGGTGTATTTCAGTCACTTTACTAATTTTTATTTCTTCTTTCCAGCATTGGAGGGTGATTAGGCTACCATGGGAAGACATTTCAAGATAAAATCAAAACAGATATCATGTTCTTGTGAATGTATTTTTTAAAATGGTTTATGAGGTAATGGATTGGTCCCTAATTTCATATAGAAACTCCAAATATGCTTTGGGTTATAGATATATTGTTCCCGCTCGGTGACTTAGTTCTGTGGATTCCAATGGTACGATGATTAATTTCAAGAATTTTCAGTATGGAGGTGGTGGATAGAGTAGTTAGAAGAGTTAACCAACCCCTCAAAGAGAAAATCTGGGTTTCTACTATGGGATTTGTAGTCTGGTGCTGGTGAATTTTTAGCTCCCCAACCACCAATTGAGTTCTGAGTGTGTGTAATAATGGGACATGTAAAAAGGTTCTATAGGAACCCAAAAAAATGGGTACTGATGGAGGATCGAGAATGAAGCAAATTATGGTTAGTGGGACAGTTACCCTAAATTAGGTATGCAGTTGGAGATCTACTGATCATACTGATATTATATAGAGATGAGGTAATTTATGGTGAGAGCTTCCATATTAGTAGGGCAGTGTGTCACTAGAAACACAGGCCTGGGACTAGGGTATAAGGGAAGATCTACTTCACATGGTTCAACCTACACCTCGAGGTGGCAAGGCTAGGTCATTGATGGTTCTTGGTATGATTTGTAATTCTTCCATGATTTTTAGTTCTTTTTTCGATACATGTTCATTGAATTTTTTATTTATACTCAGTTTACTGTTGTGTTAGGAGTAGTGGTGGAATGTAGGTGCAGGGTTATATTGATTGATACACTATCAGGAGTCTTGGAATAAAATATCAGGAAATGTAAGATGTGTGCTCTGGATGTTGGTGGGTACTATTTCATATGGTACTTGTTTATGTCTGGTATATCAGGTTTTGATCTGATTTTGGGTGTTAATTGGATAGTTTTTTATGAGGACCAATTTTATTATCATCCTCATAGGATGATGTTAAAATATCTTGAGGTAGACACATATGTCCTTATAGTTGGATGGAATATTTGAGCAGCTCGTGCGGGGGCTATTTTTTAATAGATGGGTGAACTGACAGCCCAAGTGGCTTATTTAATGTTTAGTGAGGGGGAGAAGATAAGTATTCCTTTCCTCCAATGGTGGGTTCGTTTTAGGATGTGTTTTTAAGGACATCTTGGGGTTTCCACCTAAGAGGAATGTTGAGTTCACTATAGAGTTTTTTCTAGGAGAAGAACCAAATTCCTATCCACCATATAGAATAGAACTAAATGAACTTGGAGAGCATAAGAATCTATTGAAGTAATTTGAGAATAAGGGGTTTATTCATACTATTATGTCACATTGGGGATCTCCGATGCATTTTTCAAGGAATTGATATCAATATATTTTATTTTGTGTTGATTATTTGAAGTTCAATCAAATGAAGGATCAGAACTGATTAACTCTATTGATAATTGCTTAACTCTTTGTTTAGAAGAGCGGTGGTTCAGTTTTTTTAAAATTTATTTGAGATTTTACTATCATCTTCTAAGGGTAATAAATTATTATAAAATGTACTCTTATTTCAAGAGCATGTACGGGTTGTATGAGTTTGTATTGGTGTTGTTCTCATAAACAAATATGACAATAGTTTTTATGGACCTAATGAACTGAATATTTCTACCATACCTAGATCAGTTCATAGTTTTCTTTTTCTATGACATCATTGGGTACCCTATAACTCATTATGATCAGTAAAAACATCCTGACATCATCTTATTTACATGAAGAGAGTAATTTCTAAATTCCATGCAATCCAAATGTAATTTATGGATTGATAGGGTGTATTTCATTGGTCACATAATCTAGGAGGAAAGATTTTATGTTGACCTAGAGAAAATATAGACTATTGCATGTTAAGAGAATGAAAATATTTCTTCTAATGTCCTATGTTTTCTAGGACTATAGGGTTATTACAGATGGTGCATTAAATTTTTATCACACTTAATGAAACCATATTCATGATTTACTAAGATGGTTATCATGTTTGAATGGTGTGGGTCATGTGAAAATATCATTTATAAATTAATGACACAGTTGACATCCACACGGATTCTATACTTTTCGGAACCAGGTAAAGGGTATACCTTGTTTTGTGAATTTTTTGGTGTTGTGATTGGAGCAGTGTTGATACAGGATGATCGGGGGCCTGTGTATGGGTCACGACAGTTGATTCATAAGGAATGAAATTACCCTATACATGTTCTGGAGTTGTCTCTAGTGGTCTGTGCCTTAAAATTTAAGTGATGATATTTATTGGGAGAGAGATAACCCTTTAATACTAATAATAAATTTAGGAAATACCACTTCTATGAGTGTGATTTGAATCCTAATAAATGAAAATGGTATGAATACATGAAATTGTTTGACTTTGAATTGGTTTATATATAAGAAAATGTAAATACTACTGTAGAATCATTTAGTCGGAAGACTTAAAACCAGGTAGTTCATGAGTCATGTTCTTTGTAGATAATGATTGAATTGTTCACTGAGATGCAACGAGTGGTCATGCATGGAAAAGGGAAGATAAACCACACATCTATGGTAGTTGAGTATGTACATTTGATCTTGATCAAGGAGAAGAAACATGAGGATTATTACTATTAAGATTTGAGAGAAATTTTTTATGGTGGGAAGTCACCATCCATTTGGGTCATTGGAGACGATGGGATCTTTTAAATTCTTGAATCATTTTTTTCAGTCTGTTTGTAGGGAGATTTGATGAGGATATTTCTTTCATAATAGTGGGAAATGAATCCTTTAATTTCCTAGATATATCGTCATCTTCACAGAAATTATTGGTGGCTTCGAATGAAGAAAGTGGTGGCATGTCTTGCGGCATGATGTGTTACCTGCATGTAGAGGAAGGTTGGGAATCAAAACATCGGTGTTTTTTTTGTATCTATTTCCCATTCCGGAATAGAAGTGGGATTGAGTGATGATGGATTTATTGGTTGTTCTACCGAGGATGCCTTAGAAGAATGATGTGATTTGGGTATCAGTGGATCTAATGATTAATGTGGGTCATTTATATACAATTAGAGATATTTTTACTGGGGATCAATTGGTTGATTTTTTTGTTCAAGAGGTAATTCAACTAAACGGGGTTCCACCGACCATAATTTTGGATCATGATTTTTGTTTTACATAATGATTATAGAAGGTATTATATAATTTTTTTTTGGTACCCAAGTGTTTTATAGTACATTTTTCATCCCGCATATGAATGGGAACTCGGAGCACACAAATCAAGTAATAGAGACTAGTTTGAGGGATGTTTTCGAGGATTTTGGTGGATCATGGGAAATACATATAGAACATGCTGATTTTTCTTACAATAAATGTTATTATACTATGATTCATATAGAATTGTATCTAGTTCCATATTATATACCATGTCAATATATATTATATTGGATGGATGATGAAGAATTTGAGTTGTTAATGGTGAGTCTCATGCTTGAGATTAAAATAGAGTTAGTTGATTTGAAAAAGATTGTAAATGGCTCAGAGATGGTAGAATTAATATATTGATTAGGGTGTAGGCCTATTAATATTTTGGTGGGTGATTGTGTGTTTCTCCTGGTTTCTCCATGGATGGGTCACTGTATAATTTTTAAACAGGGTATATTGGTGCCTTGGTTCACCTGGTCATTCGAGATTGTGAAGAGGATCTGACAAGTGGTGTAATGATATGATCTACCATAGTGGTATAGTATTATGAACAATGTTATTTAATTTTTTAAAACATTAGAAATATAGCATTTCCCCATATCATGAGATTGATGTTGATGATGTTGAGGTTGAGGTTGAGGCTGATGAGTCATTCGATTACAACAATGTTTGTATTTCTGGATCATAGTGAGACATTCATTCTAATCAAGACTATTCCATTGGTTTATGTTTTTTAGAATCATCCTAAATTCAAAGAAGATAATTGGGAAATTGAGTCAGACATGTAGTCAAAGTGGGACAATTTATTTTCGTTGGATGCTTGGTGATTCTTGGAATGAGATGCTCGAAGATAATCCTATAGAATTTTTAGAGTTTGTAAGTTGTTGGAAATCATAGATTTTTTTTCTAGTTAAAATTTTGTATCGAAATAATTAATAATGGATTCATAAATGTTACCCATGATTCTAAAATGTCTTGGGGGTGTTTCTGGGGTTTGGATCATGAATGAATGTGAAATCAGTCCATTATGTGCATGCTGCACAGTTTGAACATGTTTAGTGGAAACCATGTGAGAGGGAGAGCTAAAATGTGAGACCATGGAAAGAGGCATTCCATATAGTTGTAATTTTTTTTCATATCATGAAGACCTCCCCATGAATCTGTGTGATACAACCCCTCTTGGATAGAGGTAGGTGTACGTTTTGTGCACAGTTTGGCAAACCACTCTCCCAACTATAATGTTTAAAATTACTAAACTACCCCTTAGGATTATATGTTTCACACCTAATTAAATTCCCATTTCATTTTTGTTCAACACTAGTTATGATCCAATTCTCCCAAATCAACCAAATGGTGGATCTCCTTCGATTCTATGCTATTTGGAGAACCATTTATTGTGGATCAATGTTCCATAATATTAAAACACTACCTATTCCCCTCTTTTTCGAATTACTTATTATAAAATCTTTATTTTTATTAGAAATCCCTAAAACCCAATTTTTTCTATGGATTCTAGGATGGGGCTCTAAGGGGTTATTGAATCAAGATACGAGGTTATGGATTAACATGTTTTTGTCTTCAGATATGAGGTAGGTAGTTTAAAAGTAATATCTCAAAGTTATATCATATATTTGTGCATGTGTGGTTATGAGGTTTCATAACAATTATTTTAATTAAATTTAATTGAGTTAAATTTGACCAAATGGTTTGCTAAATGGTGATTTAAACACATCAGGATCCTTGTGGGATGTGTTGATATTTTTTTTTTCAGGTTAGGGCCACCAATGGGGTGAGATAATGTTCCCAAACATGGAAAATTATGGTGTGAATCATAGAGTTCATTGTGTGGAAATAGATACCATGAAAAATATGTTGAAATGATAGTTAAAATTTTAAATAGAAACTAAACCTAATTTTCCCTCATTGATGGAAATGAAATAATTGATTGTTTGAAAAAATGTGAGAAAATTGTTAAATGGAATAATGTGAATGTGTCAAAAGACTCATGAGTTTCAAATTGAATTTTATAAATGAGATAATGTAAGTAAATTGAAAATTTTGATGGAAAATATTATGTAATGGAAATTGTAGAATAATTTAATTGGGTTAAGCTATTAATGGTAAATGGGTAAGATGGATATTATAAGTGAATGGTAAATGTGATAATGAGAATGGCTTGATGGTGATTTATATATTGAATGAATGTTGAATTTTAAATTTTTTTTGTATCGGTTTCGAATGGATTATGATATGCTATATGTGGTAGATGGATAAATAAGAATATTCACATAGCTTGGTGGTGTGGGATAAAAGAGTATGGTTCCACCCAATGGGTAGGTTGGACTAATTCTCTAAATCCCATCCTAGAATTCATGGGTTAGGGAGTTATAATGATTCTCTACACCCCTAATGGTTCGATGGGAGAAGGCTACCTTGAATGAGGATGTGTGGTAACTATAATGTGATTATTAATTAAATGGTAGCCCCTAGTTGGTAAGGGTAGTCAATTTGTATCGATATTCATGGTAATTGTTATGTTCACTCCTTGATGTAAATGATTGAAATTCACAACCCCTTAAAATTGATGGTGTGACTAAAGTGGATATTTTTAGGTAATGTAAACTACGTTCTTGTGAGATGGATCATAATAATTAATCATATAAATCATAAATATAAACAATCCTTATGAATATTAGGATTGTCATATAAAAACATTTAAACATTGGAAATTCTTGAATCATAAACCCCCTAAAATAATGAAGTGTATATGGTTATTTAAATCTATATAATCAAAGTGATAATAATAGTAAAATAAATTTATGGGAATAAACACAACAGATCTGAAATAACTTGTTAATATGGCATGTGACTTGTGGAAATAAAGATTGATGAAAATCCTTTAACACAATGGTACCTTTTAAATCATAAGAAGATAAAATAATAACAAAAATGATACATTAAATATAATTAAAAATTTATCTTCATGATACAGCTTTTCCATAAAGATGTATATTCACCACACAAAAGTAAATAGGTGGGAAATATGACATATGTCTCCCAAAAATAAAAGAGAGACCAAGAATCGCTTACCATAAGTCTCGACATTCTGCATACAGGTTTCATCATATTAATTAATAAATATATAATTTTTATAAATATATTATCTAAGAATACATATATATATATATAACACCATATATTACTTACTTATGTCTTTTTATCAACCATTTATTTGTAATTCTTTAATAAAATCATACTTCGGGAAATAAATTCTCTGTTTTTCATTTATATTCTAGTTTTATATTTTTGGTCATATTCATTTTATCATTGTTCCAAAATATCCATAGTTTTAAATATAATATAAAAATATATTTATTGTATATGTTTTTAACTAAATCCATAATTTTTAGATATAAAAATTGAATTACACCATTCAAGTAGATGTTAGGTCGTACATACGCATGAATGTTTTCTCCATTTTTTCGACGGACGGAATAAAAAAGGTAACTGTTAATTAAACTTTATATATAACATGTTATATCATATATATCATATATATCATATATATCATATATATTCTATATCAGTCATTATAATTACTAGTGAGTGGATATGATGGAAAAATAATTACATCGGTTTATGAGGCGGTAATCCATCCTACAAAGGATCTACCTTTCCATTTCCCATTTGATGGAAGAGGAGATAGATATTGGATATATCATTAAACTAATAAAATATAAGTAAATATTATATATTGAGGATATTATATCAGTATAGTTTTAAAATATTTTCCGGATTTGTAAGAATAATTCAAATAAAACACTTGTTATAGAACAATATCTATTATTTGGAAAACCTCTTTTTATTAGCATTAAATCTGTCATATTAGGTATTCCTAATAAAACTATTGAATATACTAAATGTTGATTTAATTAAAAAAATTATTTGGTTATGTATTGGATTAACCAAAATGATATTGTTTTAGTTAAAGGAGCCCACCTAGAAACTCCATAAAAATTTCTGAAAATAACTATATATGATAATGTCATTCAAATGAAAAATTTATAAAAATGACCATATATTCTAATTTTGGATATTATTATTTTGAAATATGGTCTTAGGGTATAATTTTTTATATTTTTATTTGAAATCATTCACTTATATTTTTTGTAGAATATTTGGACACTTTTATTAACATTACCCACAAAAATAATATTTTTTAATTAATAGTAAGAAAATTTTATGTTTTTATTAATATATAATATTATTTTTTGTTATTAAAATTATGGAATCCAGTTTTCAAAATTTAATTTATATAAATAGAAGTATTTATTTAAAATTAAATCCAAAAAAATAATGAAAAATAAATTTCTAAAGAAAAAAGGTTCCATGAGTTTTTTATCAAACCTTTAAATAATATTGATTAAAATGAACACTATTAGATTAATTATAGTATAGTTGAAATAATATTACTTTTCAATAAATTTTAAAATATAGTTTAACTTTTTAAATATATAAAAATGAAAGATTCCAATATAAATACGAAATTTTATTTTTTGAAAAATTCATATATTCAGAAAATTTTAAAAAATCTCCCAAAGATAATTTGATAATATTGATTATAAAAATGAATTCCATTTTTTCAAAGAAATTTTATAAAATCATAAAATATTAAATTTTATTATTATTTCATTAAAATCAACAAAAAAAATTGGGAAAATATTATTTTGATGAATATAAAAACATTAATGAAAATTAAGTACATTTTATCAACATGTTTTATATATTAAAACAAATTACCTAATTTATAAAATATATTAATGTTAATTCCACTATGTTTAGTGGCATGGTTATAATGTTCAAGTTTCAATAATAATATTATTATATCATAGTTCTTTAAAACAATATTTTTTGTGTAATGAAAACTATTAATGAAATTATCATTATCTGGAAAGAAATTTACATAAAATCTAATGGAATTGCTTTATAACCACATTAAAATGAATGTATCACTTAAAATTCATCTTATTTGAATCAAATAACTGAGGATATTTCCACCTCATCATATCCATATGTTCCCACATATGTTCTTTATCTTGGTAGTTTTACCACAAAAAATAAACATGAGACTTAACTTGTTTCATAAAACGTTATTTATAGGATCCAAAACCTCCATTGGTTATTCTTCATAGGAAATATCATTTTTTATTAGTTTGGCCTCAAAGTATAGTACATGTGATTGATACCAACTACAATTTTAAAATTTAGAAAAGGATCACAAGATATCCTCTAGGTTTTGAATTTTTTTTCCTTAGACTGATGATTATTATGAGGATAATATGCAAAACTGAAAGTCAACACTAAATCTGGATCATATTGTATACTTTCCTTAAACATTGAGGTACACCTCATATACTGATTAGATATAATATAATGTATTTATCCATGTAATATTTCCACTTACTTAATGTATTTTATGGGAAGAGAATCCCAGGAGGAATCAACTCTGACATTGATGAATTGTACTGACATCATAAGGCGATTTACAACATCCCCAATAGAACTATTCCCTTTAAAGGATTTGGGGAATCCAACAACAAAATCCATGTCGGTATTTTTCAATATCCATTATTTTATAGAAAATGGTTATATAATTCCCATTGAATTTTATCTATCAGTATTAAATAGATGGAATTACAAGCACCAAGATACAAAATTTGTATTATCTCTCTTCATGTCATCCCATTAAGAATAATCATTACAATATTTATACATCATTGTACATCAAGAATGAAAGGGAATGAAGAATTATGAGCATCCTCTAATAGATCCTTATTTAAATCTATAATGTATGTAACACATACATGGTTCATGAACCATATCATTCCAGTGTATCCAAGGTTAATCTCAATAAAATTTCCCACCTTATTATGTATCTCTACATCCTCATATTATACACTTATTTTAGAAATGTAATATTTTTTCCCTTCCTTTAGGATTTCCTTTTCCACCTTTTTTAAATCCAGAAATATTGAATTTTTGTGATCCTTTTCATAGATATTATAACATCAACCATGGAATCGAAAAATAGGTCTACTTGTTTACTTTCCCATGCTGGTAATGTATTGAATTGTAATAATATTTAATTATTTCCAACCATATTTGTAGGCAAAAATTCAAACATTTCAATGTGAATATATACATTAAAAAAATGGTCACTATATATATTCCACTGTGGAATGTGTTGATAATTACACCAAATCATTAGTGAAATAATTCCATTGCTTACACCGAATAATGAGGTGGGTAATTTTTTCACATAAACCATCAATTTTCTTGATTAATAATCTATAACCATGTCATTTTTAAAATTGATACCCCTCATCACTTACTTGATTCATCACTATATATTACAAACCCCTATTCACTATATGGTATTGTAGTCATAGGTTCACTTACTAAACATCCCATCAGTTACTTGAATTTTTCATCGAATTCACATGTTCAAGGTAACATGGAACATTTTTTATTTAAAATTTTGAGTGCCATAGAATGTATTGGAAATTTATCCAAAACCCACAAACAATATCAATCTAATCTAAGGAAATTATAGATATCTATCATAGTGGTTTGTCAATGATAGTTTTATATAACCTCAATCATTGATAGATTCATTAAACTACACTATCTTGTGATTTTTGGACCAAAAATGTTACATTTTGAAGAAAATTAAGTCTTGGTAAATTTTATATTCAAATTATCCTTCCTCTGGGTATTTAATACAATTCTAGAGTGATCTTCAATACTCTTCATTTCCCATTTAAGCGATAATATTATCATTTATAAATAAAACAAAAAAATGTATGTAATATCTATTTATTTTATTAATTAAATCCATGATGATATTTATATAATTGAAATTGATGAATGATATCACTCAACATTCATAGGGATCATACCTTTTTTGGAATGATTTATTTAGTATATGATCTTTCTAAACCCTAAATATAGAATATCTTTTATGATTTTCAATCTAGTAAAATTATTTATATTTGTATTGTTAGTAAAAAGATTCAACAATATAGGTTCAATGGATATTTTTTAAATTGTGAGCTTCTTCATTTCCAGAAAATAAATGTGAAGTCTCATCTAACTACTAATATACATAATAAAAATAATAAGTTCGCCCAATGATGTGACACACATTGATGAATGAATCCCTTATGAATATTCTAAATGATTTTCTTCTTCAAATTTATTAAAATCAATTTATTCCATTATATTTAGATTATTCTAAATAAATTTAACAATACGTATGAGTTCTATTTAGAATTCCACTTCATGATTTGGTGGAAAACTAAGAAAATCATTCAGAAAGATATCAAAAAACTCCCTTATGATATAAATATCATTGATGTTTATTTTCTACCAAAACATCTGAAATAAAAATCAAATTGAATTGGAATCAATACTCATAAAATGGATGTGATTTTCATTGAAATTTTTAATTTATCATCACACTGATATATGATAATATGTTGGTTAAGAATATCAAATGCGATATATGTTTCTCAAAAATAAATGTTGTATTTTTATAGATAATGAAAATACATGACTACACTATAATAAAATTAAATAATAGGGATTGAAATTAGATTTATAAGAAGAACATTACAATAAACATAAACTGGATAAGACAAATTTACATGAGAAGTGATCTTTATTCCAGTATGGTATTTCAATGTTATATCAATATCTAATAAATATGTGTAGAAATGAACATAAATATACACTTTTCATTATATGAATTAACTCACATTACTATGATCAAATATTTTACCTCAATATTTTATCATATGTATTACCACATAAACAATTTCAATCTATTTTCAATCCAATTGTTAATCCAAAATGGTCATCATGATCATCATACATTTCTGATCTGAGAGATCAATCATTCATAGGATTTAAATATCATGAAACCATATTTTTAATCAAATGTAACCCTCAGTTTAATCTAGTTGATTCATGGATAACGCTTATTCAAATCGTTCATAATTGTTCATAAGTAGTTTCTTGATTCAAAAAACATATCCCCCTGGACTGGTAAACTAGGTTTGGAGTAAGGGTCATTTTTTAATACCAGGTAATGATTGAGTTAAATAATATTGATCCTTTTATGATGTTATTACCAATAGGAACAAATATTCTAGAAGCATATCCACTTGTAGTATCCATATGGTAGATTTCATTTTTTGTATACAAATTACTCAATCTATCAACAAAATTCAAAGACATTTTTCTATACATTGAATTTTCATTAGATTTATCCCTAAAGTTTTAACTAAATATATCTAACTATAATCTCCAATGGTTAACTAAAAATTTTCAATGATACCTAGTATAAAAACCCATTGTTTTCATATATAGATTTTACATCTTAATACATGATTATTCATTAAATGAAAAGGTAATCAACATCAAAATTATATAGAATTAGTGAATTTGGAAATATGGATACATAAACAAGTAGTTCATATGTGAACTAGATCATCTCATTATATATTTTTCATAACTAGAAACCTTCATTAACATATCATACATACTACATTTCTGTATAACCCATGGAACATAAACATAAGTTACAATGATTTTATGTGATCAGTTAGGGTAAACAAGGTTGATATAAGCATAACATGAGGATAACAGTGTGAGAACATGGGGAAAAATTTCATAACCATACCCTACTTATCATATATCATAATATTTTTTCATTTCATAAATCATAATAGTTTATAAGAAATGAATCATAAAGGAGTCAAATAACATAATCTATGAGAGGATAACATAGATATAATAATTTTCTAAAACAAAAGCTGATACCATTATGAACATGTATAAATATAATTATGTTCACACATTAAATTATTAAAATGGAGTCATACCCTCGTATAAACTTATAGACAAAAAACTAGGTCCATGTATATCCTTATGGACGTGAAATATAGTTCCAAAAATAAACCTATTGTCATTAAAATAGTTCAAAAAATATTCATATATAGATAAAACCAGATCCACACATGACATTTTAGACATAAAAGTAGGTATAAACTTAACATTATAGAGAAGAAACTAGGTCCATACATAACGTTGTGAAAATGAAATTAGGTTCACAAATAACATAATTATCTAATGAGGGATACATATTAACCAAATTAATTATAGGTAGATTTATTTCACACTCATCATATGAAGGAAATAATATTAATTATTTTATAAAGATCATAAAACATAAAATGTCTGAGACACCATAAAAGGAAACTGGTTTCATTAGCATTTCATCATTTCATAACCCATGGAAATGAAATGACTCTCATAACCACCTTGTCATAAAAAATAAAAGCTATCTAGATAAATATTAATGATGTTATCATTGGATTATATTCTATGTAATTCATATGTAACACCAAATAATGTTATCTTGGATGAAAATTGATTTTGAAAGGTCACTAGAATCATTTCTCGAGGAATATAGAATTTTCATTTTAAATCATTTATTTAATCCCAAAAAACATTCCAAATCTTAAAAAAACTTCTTATTTTAAAATAAACCTGAAACAAGTATATGTCTCTTGGAATCATTAATCAATCATGAAATATGAAAATATTTTTTAGGTCATACACATTGAAAAGTGATACCTTTAAAAAAATTTAATGAATAGTCAATAAGTACCTTGTTTAAAAAAATATAAAATATTTATTTTTATAAAATTTAATCAAATATAATAGTGGGTAAAAGTAAATGTAAAATAAATTATAAAAATATTCTTTAAAATTATTTTAAAAACATGAATTTGGATGAAAAATTATTTTCAATTAAATAGATTAATTATGTCAATTTTCTTTAAATACAATCTTATTCTCTCTTGAGTATACAAAGAGATGAAAATATACTGAATGAAATTAATCTCTATAATATATAATTGAGAATAAATACAATTAGTTTCAGGAGATATATATCATGATATTTCATCATCAGAAGCATAATCATACAAAATCTCAATAAACAATGATATTATAAAAAAACCTTTTCCACTTTATTAATGTCTGAATTGTAAGCCCCATAAAATAAATAACCATGTATGGATATTTAATTCAGAATAATTATCATATATATATTCCAAAATTATATTCTTTGTAAGAATATAAAAAAAATATTGGTACGTATGGCATATTCCTTCCTCAATGAAAAGATAGGCCATGAATCCATTTCCCCATGTCTCAACTTTGTTGGTAAACATTTCATCCTCTAGTACAATAACTATAAATTTATTATAAATATATTCCAAAAATATGCTGACATATATCATAACCTATAATATTTACTTATTTCCAATTATTTCCCTTTTTTTAACAATTTCATGTTTAACTCATGTTTCAGCTATTAACTGCATAATTATCCATGTTTGCTATAATTTGGAATTTTACGTCCTTTTAATTTGATTATGTTTACATAATATATATAAATATAAATATTATATTACTATCCTATATATATATTCATTAAATATTTATTTATATTAATCCATAAAATTTAGACAAATAATTTGAATTTCACTTTTGATGTAGAATGTAGATCATACTACGCATGTACCCTATTATCATTATCATGATAGAAAGAATGAGAGATAATTAAATATTAATTAAACTTTAAAAAATATTTTTTATGATTTATATATAATATATATTCATTATATATAACCTTATTACATTCCATGTTATAGTAAAATTAAAATTAATCATATCACTTCGTGGAGGCGATAGTCAACATGTATGTATACACAACGTTATAATTTCCAATGGATTGGAAGGTAAAAATGTATATGGAATAATATAATATAATTTTTATAATTATTTAAAAAATATCATAGTAAAATTTTAAATAAATCATTATATCCATCTATCGTAGTTGGTGAGGGAAAACGAATTACATCAGATGGCGAGGCAGTAGTCTGTTGAACACATGATAAACAGTTTCATTTCCCATTTGATGGAAGAGGAGATAGATATTGTTCATTAATCTAACCAAATAATATCATTATATATGTTAAATACTGATGTTATTATATCATAATAGTTTAAAAATATTTTAATAATCTATATAAAGAAAAAAAATATAAATTAAATTTTAAGAACGACACCTTTTCTTGGGAGATCCTCCATAGGTTAGCTTCAGAACCCTTTTTATAAGGAATTCCAAATATTAATAATACTGGTATGATATAGGTAGGTAATTATTGAATTTAATTGGCTAGGTATTGTAAAAACATAATGATATTGGAGTGTGTAGACGATAAAAGTGGGTAAATCCTTTTATATGTTGGCAATGAACCCAAATGGAAACCACATTGAATTTTCCCAATAATATTTGAAATGATAATGTATTTAACAATAAAAATGCATCAAAATGAACATATATTTCAATTTGGGAATGGAAAATACATAAATATGGTTATAAAATTTTATGTAAAAATGTTTTATTTTTTGAACTACCCTTATAATTTAGTTTATCCCCCAATAAACCCATTTTAACATAAAAAACATTAATTGATTTTATATAGATTTTACAATTCATTACAAAAATATATTTTTGTTATTATATAATATAATTTATATAGATTAAAAATTTTGATTCCTATTTTCCTAATTCTATTTATAATAGTGGTTGAAAATAAATTAAAATTAAAGTCATCGATGTGATGAAATGTCGTTTTCCATAAAACGTGTTTGCATAAGTATAAAAAGTGTTTATATCCAAATTGAATACAAAAATGAATAAAATTAAATAAAAATAATTAATTATATTATTATATAACATGTTTTACTATTAAACCCATTCTAAAATTAAATTTAACTTATAAAATAATTTATACAAAAAAGTTATTTTTAAATAAAAATTACTATTTTTGCAATTCATTGAAAAATTAATCTTTTCATCTAATAATAAAAAATTTATAAAAAGATAATTTTATTTATTTAATTTTAAAAATAATTTTATTTATTAAATAAAATTTATTGAGGTTTAAAAATTTATTATTATACTTCCTTCATAAATGTCAATAAAAATTGTTTTTGAGAAAATATTATTTTTGAAACATATAAATACTTTACAAAAAAATTATGAAATTTTTTATCAATAAGTTTTATTGGAATAAAAAACATATAATTAAAAATAAAAATTATTTTTTTCTTATTCATTATAATAATTTTAACTTTTACATAATAACAATTGGGATTGAATAATATTATTCATAGTATATCGTAGTTTGTTAAAACTCAGTGTTTCATGTAATGAAAGGTATCAAAGGATTAAATTTATTTGAAACAAAATCAAAAATTATAAGGGTGTTACAATATCAATTATCAATAATCTCAATCCTTTATTATATTAGGGAACTCAAATGGGAGTGGTTACCCCATATAGATATTCTTCTAAACAACAATGTCATTCAAATCCCATATTATATAAATAAAATTAACATTTTTGAATAAAATCCCTTAATAGTAATTGTATAAGGAAATAAAAAATTGATACATATAAAATAATGAATTCATAATATGGTTATTTATTCATCCCAAACCACAAGTAATAAATTTTGGTTTTATCATTACATACCAAACTCCATATCCATAATTCAAACCTAAGATTGATTCACCTTAAAAACACTTATTTTAACAGCGTGAGGAACTCACCCCTAATCCAAGTAAACTAAGAAAAATTGGTTATATAAGAATCCATGAGTTCAATAAAAAGAAAACCTATCACACCATTAGGGTAAGAACATATCACGTTATCAAAATAGGTTATAGTGAACCTATAATATCCCTGATAATTAGCTATAACTAAAGGAATATCTCATATGGTTTTGAGTATAAGGTTCCTCACACTTGAAATAATGATTATGGCTATCATTGGATATGGAATCATTATATTGTACATTATTAACCACTTCCTACAAAATATTTTTTACCCAACTCATATAGGGCCATGTGAAAAAATTTGTGTTTACTTTGAGACAATCACACACATTATGTGGTATCTTAAATCACTCAATACATGAAAACACATATAAATTGATGTGAATTTTTTGGAACTAACTACCTCTAAATAATAGTGAACATATTAATAACATTCATAAAAAATTATCATCAATAATGTGATTTCCTAAAATATTTAAAAAATCCCAAAATTAAGGGTATTCAATGATTACATATTTTATAGTGATAAATGATTATAATTTAATAAATAAGATGGTCATCCTTACCTATAGTGATACATCAAGAGAGACAATTCTAGAATTTGAGGAAAAACTAGAGGGAATGAAAAAACAATAAAAGAATATCCCTTGAGGTGGGGAATAATTCAAGAAAAATTGTAGTTGAAATCATAGATTGGTAGAGAATACCCAATTAAAAGGGGTGTTGGTTATAAATACATGAAGATTATATAAAAATCCTCCATTTAATGGATTTTTTACATTTATAATTATTTAATTATTTTTTTGAAAGGTTAATGGGTGATTTGAAACATGACCACATAAAACCTGACATACTGCATCTTCCCAAGGTAACCATGTGAAATTACCTATTCTCTCACTATGAAATAACCTCATCTAGAACAATACAAAAAATCATGGACAATGGATTTCAATTTGATTTGGACATTTGTGATACAACATTATCATAGTAGTGTGGGCATCCATCTACCCTATAATTATAGTCATATGAAAACTATAACCATGCTTATATTCCCCCATTTATAGAGTGATAAATAACTTATAGTAAATTATCATCCCCCACCATGGTCAACTACTAAAATATTGAACCACAACCTCATCGCAAACTAGAAATAGCTAAAAACATCAATTTATAAATTATTTGAAAAACATTATGTCAATTAAAACTTTAGAATATGTAGGGTGTTACATATATATATGATGAGGATTCTAAGGATTAATCTAATGAAGGAATTCATGATTCCAATAACATTAATAATGGATTAAATTGATTAATATAATATTTTTTATTATAAATATGCACCAATAAAAACTTGAATAAAGATGTGTGTTGGGAACATTACTCTGTTATATCATGTGGATATAGAAATATTTGAATAATTGTTAATGAATGAATCATGAATTAGTTTTTGATGGTGTATGGCTCTGTTTTATCTTTTCCCTCTCTCTCTAGTTCACTCCCCCTCCTAAGAGGGTGCCTATACAATATGGTGGTGTACAACTCTCTATCATATTCTTCATTTTCATCTTACTAGAATATGATGATTCTAGTCATATATTATCATGATGCCTATATTTTTTTTATTTTGGAGTATAATTGATCTATATTTATACTTGGTTCCCTTCCAATTTCTGCTTCGCATCACATACATTAGGGTTTCATTCTTTCATTTCATCTTTTCTTTGATCATGTTTCATTGATAATTGCATGCCTATGTTTTCAATATTTCCTCTTTCTTAGTATAATTAACATGGTAGTGTCTATCATGCAAATTAATCATATGTGACTCCATCAAGGACCCCTCATAGAATGCTGGTTGGCGTTCATGTCTAACATTGATCTATAACTCTTCCCTTTCTCAGTTTCAGCATGTGATATTATTACGGTAGAATAAATAATTTTTTTCAATGGTTTCATTTCATTTATGTATAGTTTGGATTCTACTTTACCTAGTAGACATGGTCTTGAGGGTTTTTTCATATTTTTTATCCAATCCACAATTTGATATCTATTCTATACATATACATTTTAGTGGTAGTATCCATCTTTCAATTTCTATGTTTCCCATTATGTTGTTCATTTCCAATTGTCACACCGATATTATATTAGGTTTTGAGCATGTAAAGGTATTGGCGGTGATTTAATTCAATGGTGGTTCCACAAAATTGAATGGTGGTGACTCTTGAAATATAAAGGTTTGTATGATAAAATTATGATATTTGGTAGTGAGGTTTTCACTATAGAAGCTACTATGAAGTCATTTTGTTTTAATTTAGGATTTATAGATACTGGCATTATATTTTATGGTCTAGTATTTATAGATACTGTTATTATATTTTATGTTAATTATTGTTATTATTATGGTTTATTTTCATGGATTATATTATGGGGAAAAATTCTTATTTTTTATATTTTTCATATTTAGTGAACCATGATGGAGATCTAAAATGGAGTTTAGGGTTTAGAAAACATCTATTTCACAGGGTATGGTGATTTGTGATGTCATATAATTGACAAGGCATTGTAAAATGGTAAAATTGGTGGATAATACTTTTTGGAATGTCTAAATTATACCATGTACTACAAATAATAATGAAATATCTTAACAGTGATCACCTTCATTCTCCATCCATTACATTTGGAAACATTTTAATTTCCTAGGATATATATGAAACTTGTCTAGTTCTTGATCTCTAGGCCATTTAAATAGCCCATCTGGGTTTCAAAGAGAATAAATATCATTTTTTGATGTATTATTGATGTATATATGGTTTTTTCATTGAAATTGCCTATTGGATTTTACATAGTTCCCACACAACCTTAATATTGCAACATTAAAAACAAAAGAACAAACTAGAGAGGTAATCATTGGTTAAATCCATGAAGGTGGAGTAGGATAAATTGTGAAAAAAATTTATTTGAAACTTTTAGTGTGTACATATTGTCACAATTTATTTCGAAATAAATTGTTGTTTCAAAAATGAAGAGAATATAAAAATATATATAATGACCAAATGTTTGTAAATAAATTATAACCTCATATTAAAGTCATGAACATAGAATTAATAATCACACTAGTGGCAGGACTTGAATCTATTCTCCTATTTTTGTTGGTTTTAATTAAAGGTGTTTTCAAATATTATCAAATTTAAGTAAAGAAAAAATTATTTAAATTAGTTATCATAGAGGATGTATATATAAAATGATTGGTGGGTTTTCAAATTATTAATATTGAATCATTGGTTTGTCATTTCAGAAAATATTTATATACTTTGAAGAGTGAGGATATCAAAGGAGGTGATGTTGATCACAACCTCTATGTGAATGATTAAAAGGAATTAAACTTCACGCTTTTTAGCTATTTTACATATATCATCATTATTTTAATATATATGAAGTTGGTAGAATGACTCACTAAATTTATGTGATCAAATTTCAAGTTCCCATGATTAGTGATCATACATATTTTCATGGGTTTTATGTGAATTATATAATGTATTATAATTTTATTTACTATATAAAATTTGAATGGGAGTTGTTAAATAATTTTCATATGCATGATTGTAAACCTATTTTTGATCTAAAATTGGTTTGAACGGAACATAGGAAGAATAATGGAAAAGTTATAGATCAATATTTAAACTATATAATGATTATAAATAAATACAACTTTGTAGCAACAAGGATACAAATTCTTTATGATACATATTTTTTATGATGTTTTACTACTACTCAACAGAATAAAATACTATAGTTTTTAGATTAATCATGAGGTATGTTCATGGTACCCTTGATTACTATTTCATACATTATTAAAGAAAATATCTATTTTAATGAGAATTTTTATATATGGAATAGGTTGAATATTATTTTGGTAAAAAATTCATAAGTGGAGGCATATTAGTTTTCAAGAGAAAATGTGTTGGTTGGACAATTAAGAAGCAAGAAAGAATTTCTATTAGTACGTAAAAAGAAGAATATATTAAAATTATAATAGATTTTACTATGATTCATTGAATAAAGGTAATTTTTTAGTTCATATATATTATTTTAAGGTGCCAATGGTGACCAATTGTGATAATAAGAGAAAAATAAATTTTGAAATAAATATAGTTTAGTACTCTCGTATATATCATAATGTTCTATTGTGTCCTTCCATTCGAGAGAATTTATGTCAAGGAGTTTTCACATTGGTTCACATATTTATAAATCAATAAATGGTATATTTTTATAAAAATGAAATTTTTTTAAATGAATTTGTGAATCATCAGTTTAATTTAAGTCTTTAATCACCTCTCTTTTCTTGAGGTGGTTTTTTGAGTTTCCCTACTTCCCATATACATTTGTCATCCTAAATTTGATTGGTAAATATTTATCCTTTTATTTATTATATATGGGGTACAAATTAGTGACATCTCATGAAATTTAAAAAAATGGTAACACAACCTTATTAGTTTAATTATAGAAGTCATATCAGATTTCTTGTATCTAGGAAGTGAAATATACCCATGTGGAGGAGTAACTGTTGAAATAAATTATGTAAGATGAAAAAATTAGGAAATAGAATTATATGTTGAATGAATACCAGGGTATTTCACTATATACATTGTCTCTTTCATGTTAATAAATGGTTTTATCAAGACGATGTTTGGAGGAACATATTAATGTGTAGAAATATCAATTTATCTTTGGTTTTCAATATAGTACATTTCTCAAAATTACATAGAATCATGGTAGAGAAATTATATTTGAATCATGTTTATACTATATAATTATTAATATTTAATATCATTGTAGATACTTTGTATTTCTACTAATCCAAAATGTGGGGAATTTTACAACTATGTTAATTAAAATTAATGATTATTCGATCATTAATTCAATTAAGAGTAAAACGTTAGAATCTCACTTTATAGTTTGAAAAAGTGTTTTTTTCGGTAACAAAATTTTGATTATGAAGATTGATATTGTTCATGGAATAAATATTATAGTTTAATAGGGGAAACTTGTATATATTACATAATAATTTATTTAAAGGGAAAATTTTCAATTCTATAAGGATGAGTACTGCATCATAGTGATGTTGGCCATAATGAAAGTTGGAATATTCAACAATGATCAATTTTTTTATATGATAAAATTCATAATGGATAAGAAATTCTGGATTATGCTATGATGGAATCCATTAATGCGTTGAAATGGAGTTGACATGTTGATAATTAAGTATGGTATATGATGATGTTATGGTCATGTTTGTTGTATGGTGTTAGGAAATAATGAGATTAATTTGACCATGCTGTAGTGTCTGTCATGGTTGTTTGATTATATTCTATGATCCTCTAGATGGATTAAAATGGGTAACATTCCGGTTGTTTTCAACAAAAAACATAGAATAAATCATGGTGTAAGATTTTGGGTTAGGTTTTTTATAGGGATGGAATTCTATGGTTCTTATCATAAGGATTACATTTGGGACTATGGAGAACCATGACACAATTTATTATGATATAAAGAGATTCAAAAAGTATAAACGAGTACAAATTAATGGCAAATTAAATTGAAATATTCAGGTTTGTGGATGTCGAGATAAAAACAGGAGGAATACAATTCCTTCATGGTGTTTGTTAAATTGTGATCTATTGTGATTTGGGTAGTTATTATTATTTGATGTGATTATAATTATGGGTGTGTTATATATTTTTTTGATAAGTTAATTATTTTATTAAATTAGTATTCTATCCAATTGGAGGATTACATGTTGAATTTGAAGGAAGGAAATTTTTTAATATTTAATTGATGATAAAAGAAGAGGAAAAGTATTCAAATTTGTATATATAGATGATTTGATATTATATATGTTCTGTTGAATAAATAATTCTTAATATGGGGGATAATTTTATAAAATATTTTATTTTAGGGTTTTTATTTGTTCATAAATACAATATAATAAAGGTAAAGTCCCTTGTAAGTTGGTGGATGATAATTTTAGAAATATTATTATGATAAAATTCAATGTTGAAAATTCCTTGACACATTCCTAATGTAGTGTGTTGATAGGAATAGGGGGTTGGAGTGTCCTAAAGTTTTTAAAGTGAAATTTTCAAAAAAACATTAATCACAATATTTTGTAATGAATCATCAATCACATTAAAAAATTGATTTTTATTACATAGAGTAACCCTTATCATTGAAGTAAGTAAAATCAATGTGTTATCAAATTTACATTTATAAATATGATTTTGTGGGTGTATAGTTGATATTTTAAAGTCCATAGTGTTCATGTAAACATATTAATATGATCCAGTTTAAGATGTGGTAAAATTAAAACACTAATTCAACCCCATTGCTGTTGGGGTTCTTTAATTATAAGAATCATTTCCTAATTTTTAAACAACATGTCCTTACAAAGACCATTGGATGTTTTGTAATTTTTATTATGATAAGAAGTCATTATAGTGGATAAAATATTTATTAATTTATTTATCATAATTAAATCATATATAACAACAAAAATATTTTGATATTAAAATTTTTATTAACTAATATTTTCACATGTTTATTATATCTCAATTTATTGTGACGTTGAGGCCAACATTAAGTTATTCTCCACTACATTTATAGTAAATTATAATTGAAATTTTTATTATTATTTAATGACATGTTCCAAATAGATATAATCTAGATCCAATAATGAATTTGAGTGTTCCCCCTTAATTAGACATCTAAAAGGCCACATGTTGTTGACTCACAGTTTGGTTATAAAACAGAAAATATGGGAAGCATTTAAAATCATAATACTATAAATTAATGAAAAAAAATCTAATTGAAACCATGTATCATATATAGAATAATCCAAAAAAAATGATAATAATATTATATCAATATAATAATTATGAAAACAGGAAAACCTCAAAATACATTTCATGAACCAAAAAATTCATAAAGGAAATATATCCTTTAATCACTATCCAACAAAATGTTACCAGAAAGTAATTATTATAAAATTATACAACAATATTTCACTAATATGTTGAAAAATTTTATATATATGTTTGACTAAGAATAAATGTATACTCAATAGGATTCACAATAAAAACTCTCAAGTTAATGTAAAATAATTATATTCAAACTCTAGTGAATAAATGGTAAACCTAACCTCTATCCCATAACAAAGTCAACTAAAATCCATCTAATCACACTCCCACTCATCAAATTTAGATATAATATATAACTAAAATAAATCATGAAAAAAATATCACAACGGAATCATGAACCCACTTCCATATTGATCTAGTTACCCACATATACCTATGTATAAATCATTAGCACTCTCATCCTATCACATATCACATAATACATCCATATAATGTGTCCTCACAGCAAATATATATAATACATATCAAAATTTCATACAACTTTTACATGCCACATCAATGTAATACGACCAAGTATAACTCATCCACATAACCAACCAATTTCATGTTTCCATGATATGAATTGAAAGAACATTGGTATGAAGGGAGTATTCAACCATTTGAATAACACATATTTTTATTATTGGGGGATGAATAGGTACCAAAAAAGGATTATAGGTTGGGATACCCATATTAATTGGTGGTGTTTATTGAATAACATGAAATGTATATTAATATAATATTTCATACAATACATGAATCGATTCCACTTCATATCAATGTTCCTCAACTAAAGTCCAATCTTAACAACACCCTCACATTTCAATAATAATCGAGGTTACATCTAAATTCACAAAACAATGAAAAAAATTACAAACATCAATATCATTATCCCAATTTTACATTATTAATATTTTCCCATTATAGATTAGCAACATATTTCATAACATTATCTTACTATATTACTTAAATTATAATTATTTCATATGATTTTACGAAACACATATATATATTATTTTGTAAATAGTTCAATTACCACCTAATTTTTTCACCACATTAATAAATTTTTACATAAAAATTATGAAGTAAAAACAAAACCCACTCCAAGTTATATAATTAATTCTCGGTTCGATATCCAAGGAAACTACCATACCCATATCAACCACCTCACAGTATCCCCCGAAAATATAAAGGACCAAACCATTTCCATAACCACGTGAAAAAATATACATTTCAATAGGAAAACAATGATTATCACAAGTTCAATTATTATTATTCCTTACCATGATGCCACAACTAACTAAATACAAATCAACTCCTATGCTAATTAATGAAATTTAAATTACCATTTTCAAAACCTTGAAAATTCTAGAAAACAATGGTCATAAAAATTTTGATCATCCAACTTATCATGTAAAACATGAATAAAAACCACGATATACAATATAGAAATATGTCTTATAATAAATTTCCAATGAAATGTAAGGATTTTACCTTACATGCATCAAAATATATGATGTATATATTCACATTGATATTTGTAAGAATGTGTTTATATAAAAATACTTTGTAAGATCCAACCAGACTCTCATTATATCCAATGAAAGACTTATTTCTAACCATGTAACCAATTCTATTGTAATTAGGTTAGAAAAATTGAATTTAATAAAAAAATTATTATTATTTTCAATTAAACACAATCAATATATGAAAACAATTAATCCATTATTTTCATGAAAACATGTAAACCCCTCACGGTTCTACCCCAATATCAAACACATTTTATAATAATTATAATATGAAGGGGACATAAAAAACTATGTAACATATATTACTACCCATTATCATTCTATTAACTCATTATAGTCCTTTACCCATCAAATTTGTTCTTGAATTTCACATATCACTGCATCTATATCATACATGTGATGTAACATCCTTACAACCACAACTACACATCCCTTTGATCCATAACTAAATCATTTTATTTCATTATTATACAATATCCATTAAATTAAAAAACATATTTACTTATTAATATTAATTTACGCAAATACCCATTAATACCAAATTCTAAACCAAACATGTTTAATATTATCACAACCCATATTTTCCAAAAAACAATATTAAAATTATAATTCCAATTATTTATCAAAAAACCCATTAATTCCAACCCATTTTTTAATCTTGGAATTTTAATTTACCCAATAAATTCTTTTACATTATTTTATAAAAACATGTTGAAAAAAATTATTAAATCCTATCAATCACACAACAAGGAATAATACTCTGATATGGAATGAATAAGATCAAATTACCTTGAAGGAAAAAAAATTCCAATACATGACCCTATATCAAAGGGAAAAAACCAATATTTGATTTTATGAATCTTATAAATAATAATTGAAAATACTGATTCTTGTATTCATGATTTAATCCATTAGATACATTCAAACCAGGTATATTAATCCAATTAAGAAGAATTTACAATGTAGAAAATTGATATATGTAAAAGTGAATGAGGCCATTGTGTAAATTTCTCTATTCTAATACTGATATTAAAAATTCATAAGAGGGAAAGAAATTCATCAATGAAATATAACTATTTTCTCTCAAGAATCTCTATGATAACCCATGGTGAAGATAGAGTGTCTAATATAGTTTACATAAGTTATAATTTTTAGGAACTAAATTTTTTATCCCAAACATATCTATATGGTAATGATTATGATCATAAGGGATCATACACAATACCTATAAACATCATTTCCTAAAAAATCTAGGATTCATTTTCATTTCGTATATTCTCCCAAGACCATGAGTAAATCGTGCAATCATCCCTGTCTTATCTATGGAATCTTCATGATGTTTTTACATGGTCTCTATGAACATGAACCTGACTCTGTAACCCCTATTCCTCAAAAAAAAATCAGTCTATAAATTATTAGTAATAAAAGTATGACTTAGGAAAAATAAATTGGATATTATAATCCTCACTACTATAGGAATTTCAGTCCATATAAATTTAATAGATTTAATATACATGAGAATCATCCATTTTTCTCACATATAATTTGTTCTCCCCTATGTTGCACCGTGAATAAGGATACATTTCCACAATAAAGTTAATAGAAAAATACTTTATACTGTCATGATATTTTTATTCCTATCAAAAACACATACCTAACCATCCAAAAAGGTCACATACGGTTCCAAATCCATCACATTTCGAGAAATATTCTAACATGGATATAATTGGTACTTCCTCAAAAAAGATATGTGGAACATGTAACGTGAAACTATGTGTTCTTGTGAAAACTCAGAAACACTTTATGTCATGTGTCTAATATTATTTCTAATATTTAATGGTCTCATATAACAATATCTCAAATGACATTGATTCTTGAAATATTTATATCCTGCACATAGTAAAACTTGTACGAATATTGGATCCTTGTTCCTAAACTCCAACCATCATTGACATTATTTGTATAAGACTTATTACAATTCTGTCATTTCATTTACCACTTTCAGATATTTTTTAACATTATCCTTTATACTATATACCACGACAAGTTACGAAAGATACATCTCTATTGATTTTTACTAATGGTATGGTTATTTTCACAATATTCTAACCAACATATTAAATGATTAATCTATATTGTTCACAAATTATATCAAAATATATGATTCCTCTATGGTCTCTTAAATTACATCTGGCATATTAAATAATAAACTAGATTTTTTATATAGTCTATTTTTTCTACGATTATATTTGATGATGATTTTAAATTAACATATTTAATTGAATAAACATAACCTTATACAACTGTATGATCCCATCAATTTTAGGATTTGTCTCATGTTTTTTATAGGTACTATATTTCCTTATTATGAGAAATTTTTGGGGTTGTAACTAAGGTGACCTTTGGTGGAAATTTGATAATAATTAATATGTGTGGGTAGTGTATGGTTGGAACCGGGTTTCCCCAAGCCAAGTGCTCATTCCTAGAAAACCATGAAAAACCAAATAGAGGGGATTCACACTGGTAATGAATAATTTTTCAAACCATGAACCCTCTTAAGAAAATTTTACACCACCTAGAAGAGGTACGTGGTTAAGGAACATGGTAAGGGGAAATTGTGTTCTTTGATCAGAAAACCATGCGTAGTGTATTTTAATCACCCAAAAATTAGAGTTTAAATTAACCAAAACTCTAAAGCTCACCCAAATCAACCCTAACTCATATGAAGTCATTTTTTATTTTAATTAGATCCACCCAAATGAATTCAAATCTCTACAGTCCTTTGTCTAGGATGAATTGATGGGTGGATTGAAAATATTTACCTCCCCAGTTATGTGTTTCTTCTTATATATATATCTTAATCAACTTCCTAGATAAAAGAGGTATGTTAACCTACAATTTTATCTAGATCTATATCTAGATATATATTTGTTTTATATTTATTCATTTAAATATTAGATCATGTAATTGAATCAATATGTCATTCTTCACCATGATTAGGGTTATTCCACCAGAAATGGGGAAATTAGTTGGTTAGAATCTTCAATAATTTAACGGTAGGTTGTATATTATTCAAATCAAAAAGTATTTATTTTGATTACATTTATATAATTTTTGAAATTCAATAGGATGATTAGAAATTGAGTTTTTTCGTTGAATTAATTAATTCGAGAATTAATTGGCTAATTTTATATAGATATTATGATTTTTTTAAATAATTAATTTTTGAATTAATTATCAGATATATAGATAGTGAATTTCATAGTTTAATTGTTGAATTAATTGTGGTATATTGTTATTTTTAATCAAATACATAATTTTGGAATTAATTATATGAATATCAGAATTTTGATATTAGATTAATTAATTATTGATTTAATTAATGGAGAATGTTTTTATTTTATTATTAATGGCGTGTAATTAAATAATTATTAAATTAATTAATTTAATGATATGTCTAATTAATTAATTACTTGAATAATTTGAGTAGCCAGTCCTTATATATTATTCATTAATTTTTAGTAAATTAATCAATAGTTTTTATACAAGTAGTATTATGATATATTTGATATATATGATAAATTTTTTTGGGATCGATACTAAGGCTAGAAATATCCATATATGATAAATGTGTGTCGGATGGGGACTCAGGCTATAAATACCCATTTATGAAAATTTGTGTGGGACATGGACTGATGCTCCAAATTTCCATTTGAGAAATGAGTATGGGACATAGATTGAGGATCCAGATACCCATGTGACAATGAGGTGTGGGTTATGAAAGATTCTCAAAATACCCACAGGGTGTTATAAACTATATTCTACTCCCATGCATTATAATTGAATAGTTGTTCCAATTTGGCATATTAAAAATGTGAGATAAAATAGTTAATGAAATAACATTTTTTGTAATTAATATATAAATTAATATATGATATGATTCTGAATTCAACCCTTATTGATTAATGTATAGTGGTTCAGGTGTCATCAAGAACCCAAGGGGATTATGATGTTAATTTAATATATAATGAATTTGATATCAATATAATTATACATTTTACATTGTTATTTATAAAGCTGCACATGTTGTTATTGACAGGATATTTGGTTTAAATTCCATTAGTGTTGTTTTACTAAGTGTACTCATACCCTCATCAGGGTACTTGATTAGTATTAAAATATATTTCATGGTTTCCTGACATGTTAAGTGCATGAGACCTAGGTAAGATGATTCAATCAGGATGTATCAGGGACGAGGGAACCATACTAAGTGCAGAGCCCCTAATGTGATTTTTCTTTGTCTTTCAGTTTGGGATTTAATTTTGACTCTTGGTATATAATTTATCATGGAATATCTACTATTTAGTTTTGAAATTGTATTTCATGTTTTTGTAATCTTTTCATACTTAAATTATTCTGGTTATGGTTTTACCATATGTATATTGTTTATTTATTTCTGCTGGTATATTACTCCGATAAAGAGGGTATAGTGTCTCCATGATAAATTTTAGAACCTCACTACTAGTTAGAAGCCTTTGGCATATAGGGAGGTGTGCTTGAGATCATGTCATCGACCATCTCAAGGGATTGATGTGAGGAACCTAGTTCAGGATGTCATATAGTGGTATTAGAGCCCAATTTTATTTTCATTTTTTTACTACATGAGAAATTTTTTAAGAGAATATAAAGAGTCGATCCGTAGTCAGAAGCTCATTAATGTGAATATCCAACATTTTTAAGGGGAAAACCCAATAACCCATTATCAGATGATTGTTATTAGTATTTATTATTATAGTTTAATGTTATTTCACCTTTACCGATTGGCATGTCATGTGATGTGAAATTTGTTTCTGATAATTTTATGATATTGTATTCATGACCTGGTATATGATGAGATATTATTATACAAGAATCATACTATCCCCTCATTATTAATGTGTGACAATCATAATTTTAATCATCCATGGGAAATCGGTTTTGGTTTATATGTGGAACATGGCATATTTTTCCTTGCTTGTGAAATTGAAATTAAATGGTTCCTCTAATGAAATTGAAAATATTGAAATGTTGAATGATGTGAATAAATGGGGTTCTAATGAGACATTAATAATAGTATGATTTTAACCATTAATAACCATGACCAAGATTTTGGATTGTTAATGGTAGTGGTATCAAATGGATTTTAATCATGTTGAGGGGTTTTTGGTGCATGAATTGTTTTGGAATTGTGTGCTTCCCTATTTTTTAATGTGTAATTTTTTAATGTGTCCTAAGATATGTTTTTTATTTTTAGATATATGACTCGATGTTGATTATTTTTATGAGGAATACAAAACTGTTTGTCTACAGATACTCCCCTTGTAGTGGTAACCTAGGAACCAATAGTGCTATGTGAGGATGTTGGAGAGAAGTTTCATGGGAACATTGTTCTTTTCATGGAGTTTATGGAATGAGACCCAAAGCGGTTGGTGAAGATTATATATGTTCTTATATGGGTGTTTCAATTACATCACCCTCCGACATTTATCAGAGAAGGTGGGCAGGAGGTAATAGAGTTCTATATTGAGTTCATCTTGAATTATCATGATCATTTTGAGACTCTTACTGAGAAAAGATTAAAGTTTGATGCTTACATATTGTGAAGATCTACAATGAACTGGTGGGATGTTTGGGCATGAATAGGGTATGGACACAAGATGGATTAGAAGGAATTTTTTGAATGTTATAGGATGAAATTTATCTAGAGACTCTTATAATTTGGAGAGAATTTGAGTTTATGATATTGACTTTGGGGGATTATGTCTGTAATTGACTATGATGGAAATTTTTTAGACCTACAACTCTATTGACTAGAATTGACGTGGGATAAGAAATAAACAACCAGATGTTTCTAAGATGAACATAAAGATGATATTTAGTCCAAAGTCAACATGTTTAGGTTAAATATGTTTTATGAGGTGGTATACAATCCACTCAAGGAGGAGGGGAAATGAAATAACGATTATAATTTACGACATATGGTTTCTGTGAGAAGATTTGGAGTTATGATTTCTTGGAATAGGAAGTGTCATTTCGAGAATGTCATTCGAGGTAATGGGAAATAGAATTTCTAGACAATTGGATTCGTAATATATTATCATTCTCGAGTGATTTGAAACCAGTGCACTAGTATGAGTAACTTTTGAAATAATTTTCCCCAGCCATCGGTTGATTGAACAAGCTACCAAACAATTGGTAATCTACAATGTTTATGTATGAACCTGCTATAGACATAATGTGATGGAACATCTAGACATATAGTGTGTGTCAGATAGGGGTCTTCTAAACCTCACTATTATGTAAGTTTGAGTTCTAATATCTGCGGAAGTAGAGGCAGTGGACATGAATATTCTGGGAGTGAATTCCCTTATCATTAGTGTATTGTAGATCATGGAACTCAAGAATGATCAAAAGGGTGATGGGTAGGAATTTAACATTCCATTTAGTATACTTTCGTGGATAGTGAGGATTGACCATCTATAGTAATATGTCATATTCATATACCATATACCCTTTTGATGCCTTATTTGAAACTAGTTCCTCTCATTTTTTTCTGCACAACTTTTCCATGGTATGAACCCGATGGTGGAGTTCATGAGTGGGGTTTTGAAGAAAAAAATACACCATTAGTAGTGAGATCTAGAGATATATTTTTGTGAAAGGGGTGTATTTTGAGATTTAGTAGTTTCAATTTTCTATGGGTTCTTTATATTCAATACATGCAAGGATTTGATGTATTTTTGTGTATGGTGTGGATAAAATCACATTGGTCCCGAATTGATTATTATCATAGGAAAGTAATTTTTATGTCTCTCGAGGGTTAAAATTATATGCACATAGTGGAGTGGGATATCAATGTGGGCCATCTAGGAATAGTTCAGCAATAGCTGGGGGAGCTTACAATCCGATTTTCATGTCTACATTAGGAAGATATAGATTTAATATATGATTTCTTTCCACCCATAATGGACCAGTTTCAGTAAGTGTTTCTTGAAGACATCTATAGGCTTACACATTGGATAGATGTAGAGTTTACCATTAATATCAGGCTTGTGGATGAGTCGGATCCTATTCCCACACACAAAATGATACTAGATGATCATTAAGAGCTCTTGAATCAGTTGGAGGAATTTTAGGATAATTGATTTACTCCAATGAGTATGTCTCATTGGGTTTCTTTGATGTAGTTTCTTAAGAAGGCTGATAGAAAAATTTTATTTTGTGTTCATAACCAAATATGGATTGAATGATACTAAATAATCAATATCCACATCTTCGTATCAAATATTTATTCTACCAGTAGAGAAGAGATTTTTTTCTCTGATCTCAACTTAAGATCAAGGTATCGTCATTTGAGAGTTCAAAAATCTAATATACCTCGTACATCTCTCATAAGCCGTTATGGCCTCTATGAGTTCATCATAATGTTGTTTGGGTTGAAAAATTATCTTTCTATTTTTGTGGCCGTAATGAAATGGATCTTCCATCCGTACCTAGATAATTTTTTGGATGTAATTCTGGATGATCTGTTTCTATACTCTATGACTTGTGATACTCATGTTGAATATCATGACATCATCTTGAGTACATTGAGAGAGAATCAACTATACTCTAAGATATCAATGTGATGGATTTGTATTTTCTAGGTACACTTATTGGGTCACATCATCTTAGTGTAAGGTGTGTTGGTGATCCTTGATATGGATCATGTAGTTTTATCTTGGTAGTAGTTCATGAACAATTTCGATAGTTGTAGATTTTTGGGGTTAGCTATACATTATTAGAGGTTCATTCTGGATTTTTCCTTCATAGAAGAACCTATTTCAAGATTATTAAATATGGGATAATGTGTGAATGGTCGGAAAACTGTGATAATTCCTTCTAGTAGTTGAATAAATGCCTGACATTGGCACTGATCTTAACCCAATCTGATCAATGTTTGGAGTATACGGTGTTTTTTGAAACTTCTAGGATTGGTAAAACAGTATTGTTGATGTATGGTAATCTATTTGTGGAAAATAGGTCGCAAAAGATGATGCTACATGAAAGGAACTACACTACACTTGACCATGAGTTAGAATATGTTTTTATGGTTTGATGTGTTGAAGACAGTATCTATTGTGATAATAGATTATTTTTTATACAAATAAGAATATCAAAATATATAAATTTTTAAAATTACAGTTGAATCTATGGTTGCATAGATGGGTTTATTATAAGGTTTGGTTTTATTTTGAGCTATCATATTCACCTAGTATGGGAAATAGTGTTGTTGATGCAATAATAATGGAAATAAATAATTAGTCAGTTTAAGAGTCTATTAATAAGTTTAAGATGATGACCATGCTGGTTGAGGTCCATGTTGTGCTTTAGGAGAGTTAGTAGTAGATGAATCTCATATTAGTTTCGGTAGATCCACAATTTTGAGATGTATTAAAAATATGTAGTATGAGGATTTGGAGTGTTATACCCTGAGGGAAATCCTGGAATGTGGGGAGAAACCTTCTGAATAGAGAATAGATTAATATGATACCATCCTTGTTAATCATCAGGTACTTGTGCCTATGAGAATACACGAGGAGATAATTTTTTAGTTTCATTCCATGAAGTGGGTGGTACATCTAGGTCTGATCAAAATATACCTTGGACTATGGTGATAGTTTTGGTGTATAAGCATGAAAAAGGAGATAGTAGGGTTTCTGT
The DNA here is from genome assembly GCA_963277665.1 of Viscum album. Classification (NCBI taxonomy): domain Eukaryota; kingdom Viridiplantae; phylum Streptophyta; class Magnoliopsida; order Santalales; family Viscaceae; genus Viscum; species Viscum album. Next base: position 1,896,900,187 of record OY728126.1, read on the forward strand.
CGTGATGTAACAACTGTCAATAGGTACGTGTTGAGAATCAATGACCGAGAGGTTTTCTATAGTCATTTTCCATTCCATAATGGAAGTGTGGTAACGTTAACATCGATATTGTGGGCGTTCTCTCATATATTACTAAGAATAATGATTCTGCTGGGGATATTTTGGATTGTTTGACAAATGAATCACATTTCTTATTAGTACGAGGGACATCATCAGTGGATAGGTTTCAAGACATGTATGTTCGAATGATATTCCATCTGTATGGGGTTCCGTGAACTATAGTTTTTTTACCATGACCCACATTTTACTTCATGCTTCAGTAATGTTTTGTATAAGGATCTTGGTGTACATTATTTATTGAATATGGCCTTCCACCCAGATAAAAATGGGTAGTCGGAGGAAACTATATTGGTGCTTGAAGATATGATTAGATATTTTGTTATTGATTTTTGTGGATCTTGGTAAAATCACTTGGATTTGCTTTAATTTTACAATAATAATAGTTATTAGGATGAAATACATATTTCAAAATATGATTCAACTTATATTAATCCACGAATATCACCTATATTTTGGATGGAGGATGATGAGTTAGTGTTTTTTAGACCGAGTCTCATATAGGAGACATCAGTACATGTTATCTAATTTGTAAATATATGAAAATAGGTTAGAGTAGAATGAAGTCATATAATAATAGACGCTGATGACCCCTATTGATTATATAGTGCTACTGTGTATTCCTTCAGTTGTTGCCTAGATTGGTTCATCATAGGCTACAGTGTCTAGGAAAATGGCTAGAGAGGTTTGTTGGACCATTTGAGGTTGTGGAGAGAAGTGGGCTAGTAGTGTATTGATTGACTCTGCAACAGAGATACAAAGCTATATATTATTTTTACACACGCCACACCTAAAAAAGTATCCCCCCATACCTCATCTGATTGATGTGAATGGTTTTGATCTTGAGATATATACATTCTTTGTGGATCATCAGATACGTGTGTTTGATCCTAGTGATAGTGTGTTGTGTTGAAATAATATGGACAAAGTTTTATTATTGTGGAAACATAAACGTGTTCCTGGAGGAAACGTGGGTGAGACAAGAGAATATATGGGATTATTACAATGTTATTTTCTTAATCTGAATCTTAGGTATGATTGGGATTATAGCTCCATGAAGACATGTTATATGGTGGGGAAATTTATTGATCCTGGCCTCTTCTATAGACATATAATTCTTATCTATTGGTACTCATTTTCCATGTTTTGAGTGAATTTTGTTTGGGATGTAATTGGGGTGTGTATATGTAGAAATTTGATAATTTATTGACGAAATAAGGGTAGTTAATTCTTCACACGCTATTTTCCCAAATCATGTTCCCCAACCCAGAAAATAGTGTGATCCCAAAAGATGGGGAATTCATATGGATGGTGCACAATTATGAAAAAATTTAACCCTCTTAGGAGAAATTGTGCACCCCATAGAAGAGTATCACAGTTATGGTACAATGTTAGGGGAAATTATGCCCCCCAATTGTAAATGTTGAATTAGGGATTTTAATCTCCAATAAATACATTTAAATTAACTCGATAACATGAAACACAACCTAATAAACCCTATCTCAGACCAAGTAATTTTCAATAATTTGAAAAGCTTCATGGAAGGATTCCAAGACCTTATGACCACCGTCATGAGGTAAAGATTAGTGGAATGAAGATCTAACCCTCACCAATTATGTGTTTTTTCCCAATTTAGATCCATCAATCCCAATTCTACTCTACTCCCCAGATAAAATTGGGATGTTAATATCTTATTTGAACTAGATCAAGATATGGGTTTTTATATCTTCATTTGTTTAAGTATGGGATATAGAAATTGAATCATGATCACAATATTAATTATGATAAGGGTTATTCTTCTTGAATTGGGGATATCTATTTGAAAATGTCATCACCAATTTCAATGTAGCTGGTCTATTATTCAAATAAAAAATTCTTGATTTCGATTATGTGTATGTAATTTTATAATTGATAAAGGATGATTAAAAATTGAGTGTCATTCATTTGAATAATTAATTGGAGAAATAATCTATTAATAATATATCTAAATTTTGGAATTTTTTTGTAATAATTAATTGTAGAATTAATAATGGGATATGGGGATTGCTAATTGAATAATTTAATTGTTCATTTAATTATAGGATTTTAGGATTGTGAATTGAATAATTAATTATTGATTAAATTATGTGAATAATGGTATTTATATATTTTATTAAATTTTTATTAAATAAATTATTTAATTAAATTATAGATATTTTTTATATTTTGTAATTTATTAATTTGGATTAATTAATTATTGAATTAATTAATGGAATTGATGTGATTAATTAATTGTTTAATTAATTAATGGAATGATGTGTGTGTCCAATTTTTTTTTGGATTAATTGTTTTTTTATTTAATTAATGGGTTATTGTGATATATGTGATGTTTTAATATGTTTGTTATATATGATAACTATGTTTGGGACATGGACTGCGGCTCTAAGTACCCATATTTGATAAATGCTTGTTGGATAAGAAATGAGGATAATCTAACCCATATATGATAAATGTGCATGGGACAGGGGCTGAGGCTACAAATACCCATATGAGATAATGGGTATCTGGTAGGGATTGGGGATCCAAAAATACATTTGACAAATGAGGTATGAGATATGGACTGATCATAAAGATACCGTCGAGGTGTTAGACATGGAGATCAACTCTCATGAGTTGGTTTTGGACTATGGTTCATATTGGCCATAGTATTGAATTTGTTTGAAATTGTTAATGAAATCCATGGTGTTATATTGACTATTGAATTGAATATATGAAATGGTTCTAAGCCTGGTATGGGCCGAAACAACTATGTTGGTTTGGGTGTCCTGGGGAACCCAATAAGATTATGTATTTAATTTTATGAATAAATATTATGATATCTATTTATATATGTATTGTATATTATTCATTATAAAAAATAATACATTTTTTTATGGGGTATTATACTAGATGTAATTGGTTGGGTCCTATTGAGTAGTACTCACACCTTACTTTGGTTTCCAGATAAGTACTTGGATATATTTCATAGATGTGGCACAATTAAAGGGATATGGTCCTTTTCTAGATGAACGAGTCAGTATGGTGCTGGGGTGAGGGAAAAAGAATGAGGTCTCATGAACTTCATGGGATTTTTTAGTGTCATTACTTTTGGATTTTCGTTTTGGAACTTGGAACATACATTATCATGGAAAATCTACTATTCAGTTTTAATATTTTTTTTTCATGTTCCTCTCAATTTGTAATATTGGTATTATTTTGGATACAGTTATTCCATTTGAATATTTATTACGTATTTCAACGATTGTATTACTCTATTTAATAAGGTATAGTCATCCATTGATCAATATTATACCCTTGATGCTAGTCGGAATCTTATAGCGTACAGGGAGGCATGCATAAGGTTATTTGACCAATCGACTTGGGGCACTAGTGTGTGGAACCTAGGTTAGCACATCACCACAACCCCCTGTAAAATATCTATATAAATTGAATATCAATACCTAAATATATAGATAACGGAACTCCATGAGGCATAACTAATTCATCAATATATTTAGTTCCCAACACATCGATTAAGAATTTTTTTTAAAAAACAAGAAGTGGGCTATTTTTATGACTTGATCCCCAATCAGTTATATCACATCATGCATCCAGAGTTACATTTGAAAACGTATCATGAAGTCTATATCAATATGGTCTCACTCCCATAATTTCATAGGCATAGTCTAAAAATGACTTATAGGTTTATGATGATCCACTATTACCATCAAAAAAGTAAAATACTATAATACATAATGTAATACCCCTAACTAAAATATCCCATTATTATATAATTATAATAAATATTTCATCATTAACATTCCCAATATCATAAAAGTTTTTATTTTTATATAATTAGAATGATTTTTATAAAAAAAGAAACAATTTTCATAGAGGGTTCTTTTCTTATATAAGAATGTGTTATTCAGAATTAATGACCCTCCTATAATATTCTTGAAATATTTATAATATTATTCATGGTTCAGTATGGAAAAATAAAAAAATAAAAATGGGTGTGATTATATATTTAGTAATTTTTTTCATTTTTTAAAATATATCAATGGATAAATAAATCATGAGTAATATGGAATAAATAAATTTTAATCAAACAATCATGATAATGAAATAAAACCATGGATAATATAACAATATAAAAAATTATACGTATCACAATAAATTTATAGAATTTTATGAAATTTATTTTTTCGAGCATTTAATTCAAACAATTATGAACATTTAAATGAAATTATAAATAAATGGGAATAGATACACTAAATACCCAAACTAATTTCTCTTTAAAACCCTAATGAATCATATTGAGGATAAATAATTTCATTCCCCACTGATCACTATGTAAGTCCAGTGAATTCTTCCTATAAAGGGAATAAAGAAATATTTCAACACAGATTTCAAATTACATGATAATAAATAATTATCTATATTTAGTTATCAATTATAATGATTTTTAATATTTTCATAGTAATTAAGTGGAATGTATTTCTTGGTAAGAACCCTTCAAAAAAATTGTTGTATAGGGTATTAACCCCGTATTTAAGAAAGGATATATTGTATTAAAAATATTATAAAATAAATATAGAGACAATATAAATGATATATAATATATCCATGAGGTTTTAGATCATGGACATGAAGGAGAAAAATAATATCTATAGGTAGGTAATGAGTGATGGAGAATATTATCATAAGAAAGAATATAAATGGAAAATAGTACACATATTCAATGTATGGTATTAAAAAAACCAATGAGTGAATAAATATTACTACACATTCATAAAATTATTGTTACAAAATTGTGTTAATGAATATGAGCTATTATTTATGTTTTGGAGTGGAAAATATGGCGTAGAAGAAAAATACATGAAAGGAATAGCGAAATGGAAAAGAAACCGTAATATTTTAAATAAAATTTCAATTAAAAGGAAATAATTTATAAATAAATGAGACAAAAACATTCAAAAGACATTAATAATTTGATATTATAATTTTTTTTAGAAAAATAAAGTTGACTTTTGGAATATTCAGTCATGAAAAATGAGTTATTAAGAAATATAACTCAATGAAAGGGATTATTTTTAACCAAAAACCATTACATATATAGTAATAAATAAAAACAATATTAATATGGTATCATAAAATATAGTATTAATTAAAATTAATGATACTTTATTAATGATAATACAATAAGATGTGGAATTAATTACATGATATATGGGAAAATTTGGTGAAAAATACGATACATGTCATAATGAAAAGAGATTTAGAGAAAAACATTCATACCTTGAATCATAGATCAATTAGTATATTCTCTAACATACAAAAAATAAAATATGTTTTATTATTTACATTATTTATAACCATTATCATGATAATTTATTTATCATTTTTCCTTCCAAATCATTTAATATCATATTTTAGGGATTGTCCATATTTTTATTTTTAACATCAGTCGCTTAGAGATTGTTCTGTATATAGTGTCCAAAACTATGACAATGTTGTTGTAATTATAATTTTTTATCATAAAATTAAAAATATCAAGGTATTTTATAGATTCGATTATAGTATCAAAAAATATATTTAGTAGATCATGAATTTGTTACGATTCAGAGAATTATTCAAGATATTCTTGTATTTTATAATAAAAATTGTTTATGATTGTTGATATTTAATTTCATTATTATGGAAAATATTTTTTCATTTTATAATCATAAAAAATAAATTACATGAATATTAATATTATTTTCAATCATTTGATCAATTTTTATGAATATTCATGTGTAAAATAAATGTACGAAAACATCATCATTAACATGGGTAGCATAAAAACACCACATTATGAAATGCTCGTAAAAAGAGAATAAAATAACGAAAAATATATAAAAAATTGAGTATCTAAATATAAATTATATTAAAAAAAGATAATATTTTATAATTAATATTAATTATTAATAATCAAATTTTAGAATTTTAAAGGATAAATGAAATGAAAGACATAATTTTTGAAACACTCATTTTTTGATATATGAATATTTTATGAAATTGTGTTTTGTGTGGGTAATTGATGGTATTTCAAAATTTATGGATAGAATAAATGAATTAAAATATTAATATAATCGTGGGAAAAATAATAAGAGAATTAAAATTATTTTAAGTCCAATAATCATAAATAAGAATTGTGAATAAGGATTGGAAACACTTACCATGAATTTCAATTTGCTTCATTTTTCATGATAAATTTAATAAATTATTTGTGAAATCACTTTTTAGGGGGATGTGTGAACCCGAAAATATTACATTCCAAAACAAATTACTAAAAAACTTAGTGAATTATCATGATATTCAAGATTTTTTTTAAAATATTTTAATTATTCACATATATAAACCTCTTGTAAAATAGATATCGTTAATTTAAAGATCATATTTGATTAGATTCTCAAAGTTGTATACCAGCCTTCCCTAAGATGAAATATATTCATATGGGATTATTTTCCCCTTATTGATTCCACATTGAAATATGTGATCTAGGTTTTTGTTCCAATCATTTCTCTCAATATTATTATCAACAGGGATCATTCACTCATACATTCAATCAATATCCTTCTTTGAAATGATAATATGGAAATGTTCCTCCAACAAATCTTCCTACAAATGAAATAGAAGCTTTAGGTATGTATCCCCATTTGTTATTACCATCATGATAGTATCCAATGCCTTCGGTTTCAATAGCTGGTTCTGATATTCTAATTTGAGATCATTAATCACCTCAGCATCATCACAAGCTACCTCCATCTCATCACGAGGATGGGTTCTTGGCACCCCTAGAATTCTACAATCACGAAATACCACTTAAATTGTCCCCACAACTTAATCATATGTCATTTTTTAGTTGATCTTGTGACAATGGGTTTCAAAAGATTGCAGTAGTATTTCATAGTTAATGTTTTCATAATTTGATTAACTAAAAAATTTATAGAAACAATATTTACATACATTCTCCTCATAAATACCCATCCAACAATAATTATTCAATGATAATCTTTCTCACACTTTGAATCTGGGTGAGTGTCAATTTCTATGTCACTCTCTTGGAGAACCCCCGGATTCCTATATATGTACTGATTTTTCTTCCATCAAGGGATGAAAAACTAAAACCCCTATTGTTCAACATCCTCATACTCCTTTCTATGTAGATATGAACCTATAACATCCAAACCATCAAAATTATTTCACTTATTAAGAGTCAAATTGTTCCATCTGGGAATTGGTATATTTTTTTCATTGTCCCCGCATGAACATGAAGCTAATGTGAATTAAATTAATCCTTCATGTGGAATGTAGTCCACTAATGCATCTTCATAACCTTTAACAAACTCCTCATTCTTAGAACTATAATAATTGATCGAATATAAAACCTTGTACCACCCAATCAATATACCACCATTAATATGACGATTTAATAAATTTTTAAATGTGGTATTTCCTGAATGAAATAATTGATGGAACACTACATTAGATTTATACCCCTCATTTTCTTTATTTTTTGGTTCTTTAGGTAAACCCCCCCCCCCCACCCCCCACAAAGCATGGAACAATATTCTCTTAAATATCATTCCATATACAAGGATGTTGACTCCACCATTTGATCGTAAGGGATGAACACATATAAGAAATCATCTTTTAATATCTTAAAAAAGAATAATCATGTGAAGAAGAAATACAGGTAATACAATTTTTCCTCTTAATATTACCCTATGAATTTGGAGATGCTATCTCATATTTTGAATGAAGATGAGACACATGTTACGAGAGGCCTAAACAAAATCATCACGAGAAAAATTCGAATCTAAACATAAGCACAATTATTGGTTGGTATCATTGTTCTTAATCCCCCATTATTTACATAGATTCAATTTTATTATTGGAGAAATAAACTTCTATTTAAATTCAAGTGGAAATACGGTGACATAGGCTTCCCAAGACATTTCAGAAATATAAAAAACATTTAATGGTTTTTCCAAAAAACATTGATGATAGAGGATTTTTGAAAGGGTATGGGTATATTGAGAAACATACCCAGATATCCAAAGTTGGTGTAACCTGGTTCTAGTAAAATACATTTCCAAAAAATAAGATTAATAAATGAGTTCCCACACATTATTATTACTCTCGTGACAAAGAATATTTGAGGTCTTGGACATTGGAAAACTTGTAAGAAACTTACTGGGATCGATCAATGTAACGGTGAATTATTCCTTCAGATACCAAGGGTTGTTGATGAACTATTTTAATAAGTGAAGTGAATGAAACCATTTAACAAAATGATCCACCAAGGAGAGGTCGTAGAGGGATAATAAATTAGATAATTCAATTGTGGATATGGGTAGCATTGAGACCCCAAGTTGCAGAAAAGGTACATTCATTCTATGGTAGATTTGACAAAAATCAAGTGGAAAGGAAGTGTTGGTAAAGGGAGATATGTTTAGTGAATCATTCCCCAACTGAAAATAAAGGATGGTGGACATAGTGTCACTGAAAACCACCAAGGGTGATATGATCTTTTCCCCTTGGGGTTCAATCTTCTTCTGGAGGGAAAAAATCAAGTGATTCCTTTGTAATGAGATCAAATCATTCTGAGAAGGATATTTAATCAATATCATTTTCATTATAAATACGTCAAAATATACTCAGGGAGATATTTGGGTAGAATATATGCACAAAATTACATTATATTATCTATGGAATGGATTGAATGAGTCCCCTTTCTCTAAAATATTCAATACAATTTTGGAAAATATCTATTATTTAAGGGTAATGAATATATTTTTAAAATGTGATATTATATAACATTAAACATTTCAAATTGACTGATGAAATAGAAATATAATTTTTTTATTATTTGATAAATAATTTTCAACAATAAATATACTTTCATGAAATTTTCTAGATTTTTATTATAATTTGATGATATAAAATATTGATAACCATTGAATACAGATTTAATTTTCTAAATAATTTATAACCAACTTTTCAGCCCCCAAAACCATTAAATACTCTTATTCAACTAAATATTATCTCTTTAAAAATTTTAGAACTACCATCATTGATTATCCTAATGCTTACACAAACATTGTATCGACACTTCATACACATTTTAGATTATTATACTTTTATTTAATTTTTTAAATAATTTACTAAAAATTATTATATAGTAATAAATATTCATATCAAGTGAAAACACTCTTAGTAATATTTATTCTCATTTATTACTTAAAAAATTATAAATATAATAATTTTTTCTTTTCATACCATGTAAAAGCACTTGGTAAACATTTTGATAATTAAAATTTTATATAATATTAAAACAGATAAATATGGATCAAAATAATTTTTTGTTCATAACTGTAACAAAAGAAAATTAATTATTGTTAGTGAAATTTTTTAATTTTCCAATTATAGTATAATCTATTTTTTAATATTTCATGCACAAACATTATAATTTTATAAAAAAGTACCCATTTTAATTTTACTATGTCAAAAAAATGAGTTTTTTATAATTTCCCATAGAAGTAGTATTTTATGAATAGTTGAAAAGTTAGTATCTAAATAATCATACATTTTTATGTAATAATATATTATAATATTTATAATTAAGAAAATTATTATCAATTATATAGAAATAATGATAATATCATTTGGATGAAAAACAGTATTTTTTTATAAATAGTTTTTAAGTAAAACATATTTTTTCCTTTTAATTAGTTAATATAGTCTCCAATAATTAATTATTTATATCACTACATATATTATATGTATGACTGTTATAATTTTAATTAATATGATTATTATTACTTTTCATAAAGTTTGTTAAGATAATATTAGGCTCAAAAAATTCATTCTCATAAAAAAATTCCTCATATTTTGTGGGATTTTTTTGAAATTACATTACACCGAATATGAAATTGGAATTATATAAAATGGTTTAAATATTTTGAATCTTATTTTATAATTTTATAATATATTCACTATCATTTTCATGCATTACAAATAGTCAAGATGTTAAAGATTGGTTACAATAGTTAAGGATAAAACATGGCTACCTTGGGTTAATAAAAAATATATGACTTAAAATTACATAAAATGTTGTAAAATTACTATTGGATAAGTTTATTTTGACCTCAAACAGATAACCTTATAATATAAATAATTTTTTGGCAATGTTATCAAAAACATTAGATAATAATATTTTAATGAAATGAAATTCACAATGGTTCGATTTGCATTACTTAGAAAATGGAACCTCCTCCCCTCACTTATTCACGCCTCTTGAAAATTTTACCTCAAACCTACCATAATAAAATATATCAAAAAAACATAAATTTTTTTTATATTCCAATATACCAAAAATTCCAACCATGTGGTCCTTAATATGAGATCAAGTTGAGATATTCTAGTGAAGGGGCCATCATCTTAAACAATCACTATTATTCTAATTCTTATTTTACAAAATTCAATTGTGTATAAATAATTCCTATATCACAACACTATTAGGTATCATATATATATATTATTATTTTAATGGAATAATATTTAGATATATACTCCTCTATATAATGGGGGAAAAATCCAATACTCGAGAATACAACGGCTACCGCCTCCTAAATGGATGTTATTTTTTTCCATCATCACCTCATATGACTAGTTATAATGATGAAAATAATGAAAATATTTGATACTTGTGGAATAATCATTTTTTTAATTTTTTATATAACATATAATACCTTAACATTCTACCCATTAAAAAATGATAATGTCAATAATAGATATGTGTGGACTACCACCTTCATAATGAGATGTGGTACATTTATTATGTCTTATTTACAAATATAATAATAAAATGTTTATTGATGAATATTTAAAAAATTTAAATAAGAATTTAAAATATTTATATGATTAAAAAATTATTGTTAAATATTTATCATAACATATAAATCAAAACATATATGAAATTGAAGCAGTTAACAAAAGAAATGATGATAATAAGGAAATATTATAAACAAATGGTAGATGAGATGTCATAATATGATCATATGTGATATTATATATGTGTATATTATTCTAGTATTTAAGTATAAAAAATATAAATTTTTTATATATGATGTTAAATAATGTTCAACTAAGTATAAGTGTGAGGTAATAGATTTCATCTAAATTTACACTCTACTGAGACATATTTGTTACAATGCTCAAATTTTCATTTCTAGGGTGTATATGATATCCCATTAATTTATTTAAAAAGTAAATATACATTTGTTATTGTAAATTAATATTCCAGTTTATGTTTTTCTACATCAGAGGGAAAAAATTTAAATGTTACAAAATTGGAGAGAATGCATTTTACAATTTATTTTTTTAGATTCATCCAAATTTCATTGAATTGATATTATATTCTATCCTTCAAAGAATAACTCAAATTTCATTAAATCTTGATATTTAATGTTTTTCATGATTTCATAATTCTTTTCTTCTATTTTAAACCCTAAAAAATAAAGGAAACATTTAATAAGAAATATGATATTATTTCACAATTTGATTGTTTGTATTTCTCTTCCATGACCATGTTTCTCAAAAATTGTTTTTAAATAGTATTTTTTTACATAATAGATTCATTGAATATATTTTAAGTTATACTTAAATTTTTTTATATTTGTAAATAAATGCTTCTAATGTTTTCACATAGCTTTATTTTTTTACATTCATTGCCAAAATTCAAAAAGAATGATTATTTTTAAAACGTAAAATATCAATGGATTCCCACAACAATACGCATTTTAAAAAATATAACTTATTATATATTTTTTTTAAATATTTAAAAAGAAAAATATTCAAATAAAACATATTTATATATTATTTCTTCCATTTCATAATATTATTCAAAAAACATTTTTTTACAAAGCCTGTATTGTTGATGAATTGATGGTCATATTTTATTTCATATTGATTTCATTATCATTAATAATGTCTTAAAAAAATATTTTTCATATAAGAAAATTTCATTCAATATTACATTAAACATTAATATCCATTATTTTTTAAATCATGGATATTTTTATTTCTTGAACTATATACCATTTTAATAATCATTCTTTTATTGTAAATGTTATTTGATTGAGAGGGGAATTATTGATATTCTATATTATTTACAAAATATAGAAATTTATTGATAAGAAATAATGTTTATGAATTAAATTGATTTTTAGATATATGAGTAATTCATTAAAAATTTTGTAATGGGAGAATAGATAATTTTATAGACCCTTGATGCATTTAAAGGATGAATGAGTCAAGCCAATTTAATATAATTAATAATAAGGATTTTGAAAACTCACTACGCACCAACTTATAATATGTTAGACTAAGTCCTTGATGGTAATATATAACGAAGTTTGAGATCATAATATCCATCATTATGAATTAAATTCATTATTATTATTATTTTCATTAACCACGAGATTATTTTGTTGATATTATCCATGAATGCATTTAATTCTAAAGTTATTGATTGAATGGAAGGTTATTCAGTTACATAATTTTCTATATTTATATTTCCTTATTTACATATGTTTATTTTCATTGTATTCAACCCATACTAAGTATTTTCGGTCACCTTTATTTTTTATTTTCCCCAATATATGAATATGGAATATTTATATGGGTTTCAAGGATGCTGATTATTTAATTTTACTATGTGTTATATTTTATTTTTAGTATATAATTGGAATCATGTATGTATTCTTTTTTTTTTAGAAAACTAAACTAATCAATCCATAATGATATAATGCCTCGTATCACATTTCTATGTAATAAATTGTTCTATCTTAGTTACTAGATAATGGTTTTTAAAATTTTTGTTAGAGAATAATTAGTATAATCCTTGGGAACTATATTTAGGAAATCATATATTAGACAACATAGCATTATGACAGACTTTAGGGATATATGTCATTGTACAAAAATATATTTTTTTGTAAGGTATAGATTATTTAGTTGTACGAGTAATACATCCTAGTATATATACTAAAAGTTGATAATTTTTTTGAAAAGATACATATGAGGGTAATAACCTTGAATATAGTTGTTCTACTTTATATCTTCAATCATTAGGGTTCCACATGAATGGGCCCTTACTCCAAACATTGTATGACTCTCTGAGGTGATATTCTTTTGATAATTAACTTTTTCAACACAATATATTATGAGAGTTTACTAAATATATTTATGATTTGAAGGTATCCCCCATGAAACATTGTTTATGATTGTGAGATTATCAATAAATAAATTTCCAATTCATGTTAAGAACTATTCCATCAATATACTATAATTTAAAATTCATAATTTTATAGGAAAGTTAATTAATGATTTTTTTGAAATGTAGACTAGTAGAAAGGATTTAATCGGTACTCATAGTCAATATATACATTTTATTCCTAATAAAAACAATATAGTTAGTGGTATAAGTAATATGATCATAGTCATATTTTTGGCAGTTATCTATCATTATGATTAATAAACTAATCCCTATGGAGAAATATTATGTTCAGTGATATGATAAAACAATTTCAGATTATTTAATGTGACGGAGGACTGCATCATTTAGTTGAACTACAAATATAGTTGCAGAATAGAAATTAATTACATCCCAGGAGAAGATATTTTTGTCCTAGGGATCTAATTAATTTGAAAACATTATGACGGAAATTTATTTTCATAAAGAGGATATTGATCAATGGTGGTCATTGATCTAGAATACTAAAGAGGTAGAAAAAATAAAATATTCTATATGTATATAAATGGGATTGACATTCATAATTAAATATTTTTCTCAAGAGGAATAAACTAAAATGAAGATAAAATTCCATAGTTTAAAGAAAAATATTAAAATAGGCTATTGTAAATTATGATTCTATATTTATAAGACTATCATTGTATACTTTTTATTATATCCATAATATTGATTGAAATATTTTTCATTTAATATATGTTGTTAAGTTACACCTTCAAAGGGAATTGTTTTATCAATATTTTTTCTCATGTGATGAAATATTTTCATGTGCCATTAAACTATAGAAATAATTTTCAAGATCCTATATCTTTAAGGAATATCAATAAAAAAACTGGTCGGTTGAGCACTAATAAAAAGAGAACATATCTGATAAGAAGAGGGGAATGAATCATTTTCCTTCATTTGAAAATTATGGAAACAAAAATAATGAAAAATCATGAAGGGAATGATAGTTTTTTATAAATAGAGAGTTAGTGGTCATATAACTAGTAAATTAAATGGAATGAAAGATACCAATGAAATAAATTGAATCAATCGTATATAAATAGGTAATTATTTAAATCAATTTCCCAATAATTAATATAACATTCCATAAAGATATTCATGGGTGGTGAAAAATATTATATTTTTACAACAACTAATATTGATGTTATAAATGATATTATTTCATGTATATTAATCATATCATTGAATTTATATAATTCATTATTCAATTCTAAATATTCAAACTAATTATTTCTACCATGTTTTCAAGGAAAAATAAGAATTTTCATAACACCTCAAGAATGTAGATGTCTACCAATGTTATAAGTGGAAATCATTCAACAAAAAAAATTTCTCTACTATATAAAATTATGCCATAATGACATAACCTTTTTATAGTCTTGATTATAATACATATTATATATTTTGATATAAACATTTGTATGGAAAATAATTCAATATATATTTATAAAAATAATTTCCAATATAATGAAATTATCATTTCTTATAAAAATAATGAATTTATTATCTTTAAAGTGGAGACTTCATTATATAATTCATGTATATATCCAAATCCAATATATCTTTTGAATAATGTATGCATAGAATAAGAATAGATGAAATCTATGTATGGGAAAATTAATATTCAAATTTAATATATACATATTATAAAATGATATAATTATTTGGTTCTTAAAGAAATACCTAGACATACACTAAAGAATGATGTTACGTTTAAAATAAATTTAATCCCTGATAAATGTTTTAAATCAAATAATTCCTATAAAATTTCAAACCTATAATTAGAGAAGATGATGAAATAGATACATGAGTTTTATGATAATGGATTTAGAATAAATTATGTTTAACTTTAGAGAGGCCCTATTTTTTTATAATAATAAATATGTATCTTCAATTTTGTGTGTTGATTATAGGGAAGTCAATGTTAATACTATAAAATAAGTATCATATATCATTTATAGAATTCTGATTAAATTAATTTATAATAGATAAATAATTTTTAAATATAGAAAATCATTCTATGAATAATTAATTTCATGTAATTAGGGAATATATTCTGAAGATAGCATTTTTCAAGGAATTCACATTATGATTTTATAGTAATTCCATTTGGATTGGTACATTCACCGACTATTTTTATGGATATAATGAAAAAATGTTCATGGAATAAATTGATAATATTAATATGGAATTTATTGAAGATATATTGGACCAATAGAGAATATATTAGGACTATGATAATCAATTGTGTATTATTATTGGGACACTTTGAGCAAATGAGTTATAAAATAAATATGGAAAATCTGAATCCTGTTATCAAAAATTTTATTTTCTTTATCATATTGTTTCTAAGGATAAAATATGAATTTATCTCATATAGAAAAGGATGTTAATGAATTATAATCAGAGATTAATATGATGATGGTACACATTTCCCTTGGAATGGAAGTAACAATCAGTTATTTTTCCAAACATGAACCTGATTGGATATCCCATCAACCAGGACCACACATAATTATGTTAAGATTATATGAACACTAGAATACAAAGAAAGTTTTTTTATTCTTTTATGATGGAGTTGGTTAATTAATTTATATTTACTCAACTATTTAGAAACTATAGTCTTATAATATATAGTAAAATATTCAATAAGAGACTTTTTTATGTCTCTATGGGGAATGAAAAACAATTATTTCCTATGCCTCAAAGATGTTTATACATAAGAACATAACAATCCAACAAATTAAATTATTTAAAATATATAATATTTTTTGTAGATATAGAAACATTATATAATTCGTGAAATATTTTAGATATAAAAAGACCAAAAGATCCAAATATAAATATTTTCATAGAAGGTGGTCAACATGATGAAAAGGTAATGGATCAAACTATTTAAGGCTTTTGATTTGTCAAGAATTACCACCCATGGAAGGAAAATACTACATTAGATGCACAAGAAAAGGAAGGATCATGGATTTATATCCAAATTTGGAATTCATAGGGATATAGTGATTATAGATATCATAAAAATTGATATTTTAATTATTACGTAAGGGTAAACATGTTACCTTTATTCAAAATATTTTCCAACCATATTTGTTACAAACGATAATATTTTCTTAGACTTATGAGGATAATTTTCAAAACAAAATTTATGTCCTGAATAAATGGAGAAAGAAAGAAATTATTTATGAATTTGATGTTATGATATTTGGAAGGAGGCTATGTGTTTCATCAATACCTAATATGAAAAAGGAAATTATTTGATGATGCTCAAATAATGAATTTATCTATACACCCTAGTAGCACCATGATGTATAGGTAATTAAAGGAACATTTTTATTATGGTAATATGAAGTAGGAAAAAATTTATTATGGGTCAGGAAGATTTGTTTATCAACAATTTTAGATTGGGATATATCATCCTAAAGAAATCATGAGTATATTACCGATTCCAATATAGAAATGGGATAACACTACAATGGACACTAAAATTGCATTACCAAATTATCTAACAAATAATTATTTCTTATTATTAATGGTTGATATTCTTACCAAATATTAAAATTTACTTTCTATAATAGAATATTTGTCTCTCAGAAACCTCATATAGATTGATATTAATGATTTCATAAGACATTATGGTATACCTTGTTCAATTTTTTATAATCATGATCAACACATGATAATAAAATTATGGAAAATTAATTTGAAGGCTCTTGATGACGAGTTTTTTATCACTAAATTGAATGAATGTTTTAAATAAAAATTTTAACATTATAATAAAAGATAATATAATTCTCATATGAAATTAAGTATTTGTGGGATATTTATTTACATTTAGTGGAGTTTTACAATAATAATTGATTCCATTCACATATTCAAATTTTGTTTTATGAATAATTATATGGGAATTGATGTCATACTATTACTTATAATGATGATGTAGGTGAAAGGAATATTATAGGTCTGTAATGTCACGACCCATCCTTGGTCCCATGCCGTGACTACCCCAAGCCCGCCTTCCATAGGCCAGGGGCTGGCGACTAGCACCAACGGTGTAAATCCCGATAAAAAGGGAAGGCCTTGCATTTATAAAAGTAAACAAACACAACAGAGTACGCAATAGAAGAAAGAACTAGGTAATACTGAATACAAAATTTAGTGCTAAAAGGGAAGGGGCTGGAAATACATGCCAAACAGTAAGTATAGTATAACTGAAAATCTAGTTCAAGTACAGTAAAGTAAACAAAAACCACTGAGTCATCCTCTGGGAATCCCACCTAAAGGGTGGGTACAGATAGCCACCTCAGAACCTCCGGTCTGACCATCGCTCCATGTACATCTCACCAAGTGGCCCACCTCCAGGTACCGTCCAGCTCCACAAGTCTCCACCTTGATCAGTGTTGTCTGTCGTCTACATCAGACACAACATAGTGCGGGTATAGCCCATGCGGAGGTGAGTATAACGATACTCAGTAGGGACCCTGAGACCCTCAAGGTCTCCCAAAATCCAACAAGGATAAACCACAAAGTATGATTTCAATAGATAACCATTACATAGGTATATTCCCATACATATACATAAGTTATCAATTAACCCATCTCAATCATGTGTAAAACACAAAGGTCACTGGCTTAGCTCAAACCAGGATTTTTAATCACGATGTTGAAACCACGGCTGCTGGAGAACTCCTCCTCTGTCGAGTACAGAGGGAATGCCACTACAACTAAGAGCATCCCATTAACCTTTGACTGTTGAAGTACTCCACCTGTCGAGTACTGTGGGCCTGCTGCTACGACCAAGCGCTTCCCACCATGGGTCTCCCACTATAACCAAGTGCCCCTCCCTCAGAGCCAACAGAGGAACTCCTTCTATCGAGTATCATGGGTCTGCCACTACAACCAAGCTCCCCTCTTCCATAGTTCTGCTTCTACAACCAAGTTCTCCCCATTATGCCATCCAAATCACTCCACGTCGATCGAACAGCAGTCGTCAAGTCTCAGCCAGCTACTAGGTCTCGGCAATCTGCTCGCTCGTCAGCGGGAGGGTCCGCTCCACAAGCCTCAATACAATACTAAAAGTGTCAAGAAGTCTCACGTAGAGGTATCAAAAAGGACCACCTCATCATAGGGGTCTCAACGCAATAGACAGCGCATCAATCAGACTCTCGTTCTTTTAGTTATTACCATTTTAGTCCTGGGGGCCTGGTTGGTTTGGTGTACAAACTAACCCGACCATACATCAACTATAACCTGAACTACCATGGGGTGTACTCAAGGGACCATTTCTCAAAGATATGACCAAATCCATGTCATAGGGGGTAAACCAAACAAAACATATCCAAGATACTGTGTACAAGATGACTAAGCCTTTTCCCAAAAAGTACACGACGTGTTGGTATACGGTACACGCCGTGTAGTCAGACCACGGGTACTGCCCATTTGCAATGGCTCATGTTGAAGGGCTGGTCATGTATAAAAGTTAGTAAACAGCGTGTCGTATGGTTACACACCATGTCCAAACATCTAGGGTCAGCTCCGTGTACGCTGGACATATGCATGTACACGGCCTCAACCCGTGTTCTCCAACCTGTGTAAATGGTACACGGGTTAGCCCGTACCACTAGACATGTCTGGCAGTGTGATAGTGTACATTACCATGTACTCCACACCATGTCTGTGTATCCCTGGGATACTCGCCGAGTCTCATGAAGCTGTTTCTTCCATTCTGCATAGAGAGTACACGTTGTGCCTCTTGGCTGTGTATTTTAGTCAGTGTCTGTGTATTTCCCAAAATACACGCCGAGTCTCTCTTAGCCACCACCTCCTTAATTTGTGGTTAGTACACGTCGTGTGACAGAGGTCACACTCTGTGTGTTATCCATCTGATGTCTGAAACCCTAGCCGCAAAAATCCCGCACTACACGGTGTGTTCTCCAGGAGTACACACCCTATAGTCTGGAATTTTCCAGAAATGATGCCTCAGGCCAGTGCACCTCCCATGACACACGTTATTCATTCCGATGGATCATTCGTCATGAAACATCAGACTCTAGGTCTCCCCGATGCCCTGAAGTCGATTCTGGTGTTTTTGGGCTTCTGATCGTCTCAGAAAACTTGTTCTGAATTTCCGCTCGAAGAATGGTCAAGGAACAGTCCATCCCGTTCCATTCCGAAATGTCGCCCTCTATTGTCGTCTCACCTCCTCTTTGTCACCGTGATTTTGAGTCTTCAATTTTGGGATCATTGTGTCATAGAACGAACCCATAACGATCCGTTGTTCGTCACCCATGAAGAACACGAAGAACCAAAAACATCACAATAATTGTGGAGGATTCAGATTGTGTTCGTTTGGCCAG
Source organism: Viscum album (assembly GCA_963277665.1). Lineage (NCBI taxonomy): Eukaryota > Viridiplantae > Streptophyta > Magnoliopsida > Santalales > Viscaceae > Viscum > Viscum album. The sequence continues at coordinate 1,896,920,050 of OY728126.1, forward strand.
GTCTCTCCACATTAGTTTGGTAGTATGAGTTTAAAGAGAGACAAAAAAATAATGATATAAGATTGAACGTTGATCCAATAAAAACACACCCCTACCTTGAAATAAGGTGCGTTCGTAGATAGAGTCATGGGGAGGTGGTGTCAACTCGTTGATGTCGGAGAAGAAGGAGCCTAGGATGGAAAATCGTCAGCATTCCTTGTGAGTGGCTCCATTACCTTTGGATTGGTCGAAGATTAAAGGAGATGATCATCGTTCTTTTGCAATTCATCATCAAAAGAAGAACCCTATTCTTTTATTTCTCAAGAGTTCTCCCCAAAATATTTTCCAACCAAAATAATAATAAGGACCTCCCATAATATAACATTGCCATGTACTTTCAAATTAAATCAAAATATAAATTGAAATAATTAAGGCATTAGAGTTGGCATCATTAATTGATGAGAGATGGAGAGGCTCCACATTTATGTGGAAGTCCAATGGTTTAAAGTGGGTTGTCAAAATTAAATAAAGGGGAGTGTTAATGGGGAGTTAAAGGAAGATGAAAGGATTATGGATCGTGTGGTCCCCACCACACTAATTCCTCTCATTGGAAGTTATGTGGAAGTGGGACCCACCCCTTACTCCCCATTGTTGGAATTAACCAACATCTTTTAATAAAATTTTGTGCTACAATTTTATTTATTTTAATCTAAATCCCCTAAAATTAACTCTCAACCCGCACAAAACCCAAATACGGTAAAGGTCCCCTTAAGAGAATATCGGCGCTGTGAGTTGATTGGTGTCCTACGTTTTCAATTTCGAGCACCAATTCATGTGATTGAAAAACCCGCATGTATGTTTATTGAACGTACCCGAACAAAACATCAGAAATCGATTCCTACCACACCGGGCCTCAGAATCAGGTGCCGTCAGAAACTGCAGACTCGTAAAATTACATAGAAAATAAGAAAAAAAATCCTTGAAATTTATGGGTCTTTACATTACTCTAACCTCAGGGATTTACATCCCTATAAAGCTTCAACACACACTAGTGAAAACAATGGAGGTACTAAGCATGCATCAGAGCCTCCCGCTCCCATGAGCTCTCGTGGAGGTTCCCGTGCTGCCATCGAATGCCAACCAAAGGAATCAACCGTCCACTTAGGACCCATTCCCGTCAATCCTCAATCTCTATTGGGACCTCCTTTAATTTCGCAATGTTATCGATGTTTATATCCCCGTGGTCGATGATGTGGGATGATTCATGCACGTATCTCCTTAGGTGAGATACATGGAAGACGTCGTGCACCCGGTGCAACTAAGGTGGAAGGGCCAGGAAGTAATCCACCTTGCCTACTCTAATGAGGACCTAGAAAGGTCTGAATAATCATGAAGATAACTTGCTTCCCTGACCAAATATCTATAGTCCTCGTCGAGGTGAGACCCGTAGGAAAACGTGGTAGCCATCCTCAAACTCCAGTGGTGTACGTCTCTTATCAGCATAGGACTTCTGTCTGATCTGTGTAGTCTTCATCTGCTCCTGGATGATCTGAACATTTTAATCGTAGCATGACACATCTCTGGTCATATAATAGCTGACTCCCTCCCATCAGATAACTCATCAAGTGTCATCCCTGAGGATATCCAATCAAGTAACGTCTCATAGTCAACGTCTCCACGCTGCGCCTCCATGAATCACTGAAGAAGTGGGAAAGTAACTATAAAGCGTTCACCCAATGAACTTTGGGTGAGACAAGCCAATTTAAAAGATCTCATCGACACCTTTCTTTGCATATGATTTTTAAGAGTTGCTGTGATTTCTCATCTACCGAAAAAAGAAATCTGGTCTCATCCCCTGGATGTACCGCGTCCTTTTCCTAATACAGTAAATCCTGACATGAATGGTACAAATTTATGTCATGGATGACATCGTAAGGCATCGACGCTACTAAAAAGAGATCCATCTGTTACTCTTGCTTCCAAGGGTTTAGTCACACTATCGGTATCAGTGTGTGATCACTGGGTCTCCTCCACTAGGAATCTCGAAAGTGAGGGTCAAATCAATAGTTTTAACCGGAACCTCTTAGTATTAACCACACAAAAATGAAGGAATTTAAATGTAACAGGGACTTGTGTCTTTTATTACTGCAGCTCAATGTACAAAGACACAAAGAAAACTCAAAAATGTCATTAACAAAGTTAGAAGCACCATGAACAAAGGCCTCCATTCCTGGAACTAGTCCTGCTCCATTCCAACTGCTTCTGAAGCTCCATATTCATATTCTTCAGCTTCTTGAAGTTGTGCTCTCCCCTGTCCACATGTTCCATGTGGTGGGGGTGGTCCTACTGGTGGTGGTGGCGGTGGAAACACCTCAAAACATCGTCCACCACCAGCTGCACGGCCAGATCCTCTGCCTCGGTCTCCTGCTCCTTACGGTCCACCTCGATCGAACATATGACTCTTCCAGGGAGGTCCCTCATCTATCTGCAGATCTTCTGTATGGTGGGACGAAAATACATGTGCCATGTGACCAATCTTGTCGTAGTAGTAACAGTTTCCGCTCCTTGTAATTCATTCTCTACCCCGGGTGCCTCGCACACATGATCCTGAGTCTTGCGGTCGACCACCTATGGGTCTGGTCCTCTTTGACCTCTGCATCATTTGCCTACTGCAAGCTATAGAAGACTATGCTACATGTCGACTAATAGTGGGTCACACTACTGGAGATTGGTCAGCAAGGAAACTCTCTACTAGGAGGGCTCTCTCCCACACCCTTGTCTGCGTCAGGATGCTGTGAGAGATAACTAAAGCTCTGATCACTCAAATGAGTCCCCTATCAAAGGTATGAGTCCGGAAGAACAAGTTTCGTACCATATCAGTGAAGTATCATGAGAGTTCAATGAACTTCAATGAGTATTGTGCCACCGTCATGCTACCCTACTTTAGATACAATAACTCCTATATCTGCACCGCTAGAAGGGTGGATTTTACAAACTCCGCCCGGAATAGGATCTCAAAGTCTGCCCATAGATGTTTCACCTCATCGTTGACCTGGATCATCAGGCTCCACCATCTGCAAGATGCTTCCTGAAAGAGGCTGGCAGTAAGGTTCACAATGTAGTATTCTGGTGTCCCTACTACCCTGAAAACTATCACCACAGCCTCCAGCCAATCCTCATCCACATGTGGGTCTGTCTATCCTTGGAACCTGGGTGGCCTCTGGTTTTGGAACTCATGAAACACGCTCTGGAGACATGCATAATCTAATACTGTGGCTGGTGGCATCGGTACCCCAATGGGGGGTAGTACCACTGGTGCCTCTGCTGGTGATTCAACTAGAATAGGGACTTGTACTGAGGCCACGTCACTCAGTGGGATATCAGTTCGTACAACTCTTGGGGCTCTAACTGGTCGTCTGTAGAGAGGAATCCTGAAAGAATAGATGTGACATAGTCAAAGACTATACCCGGTGAGCTGACCTGGTTTGAGCTGACATAAAGAAATAGTTTTTGAAAACACACATACAATCAGTGTTTTCGTGTACTGATTCGGAAGTCAGAAGTCAGGCTCCTAGTGTATAGATACGTTAGCCGCCGCACCTACACTGGACTCTATAGACTAAAATCCACACTCAATTCTCTTAACACCATTGATTCATAGTAAGCTAGATCAAAGTCCTATGTTCTGTGGTAGAACCGACTACTCTGATACAAATTTGTCATGACCCGTCTTCAGGGCCCATTCCGTGAATACCCCACACACACCTTCCTTTGGCCAGGGGATGGCCACTAGAACCAAAGGCATAAATACGGATAAAAAGTGAAGGCATTGCCTTTATAAAAGTAAAAAAACACAACAGAGTACGCAACAGAATAAACCACTAAGTAATAATGAATACAAAAGTAAGTGCTAATTGGAAAGGGGATGGAAATACAATCCCAACAGTACGTACTGTACAACTGAAAATCTAGTACAACTGCAGTAAAGTAAACAACACCCATTGAGTTGTCCTCCAGGAATCCCACCTAAATGGTAGGTGCAGATGGCCACCTCAGAACCTCAGGTCTGGCCGTCACTCCGTGTACGTCTTTCCAAGTGGTCCACCTTCGTTTAATGTATAGCTCCACATGTCTCCAACTCAATCAGGGTTGTCCGTCGTCTGCATCCAACACAACGTAGTGCGAGCATAGCCCTTGCATGGGTGAGTATAACGATACTCAATAGGGACCTTGAGACCTTAAAGGTCTCAAAAAATCCAACAAGGATAAAAAATGTATTATTTCAACAGATAGCCATTACTTAGTTATATGCCCATACATATACCTAAGTTATCATGTAACCCATCTCTATCATGAGCAAAACACAAAGGTCACTGACTCAGCTCAAACCAGGATTTTTATTCACGATGTTGGAACTATGACTACTAGAGAACTCCTCATTTGTCGAGTATTGTGGGCCTACCACTACAACCAATGGCTTCCCATTAACCATGGACTGCTGAATTACTCCACCTGTCGAGTCATGTGGGCCTGCAACTATGACCAAGCTCTTCCCACCATGGATCTGCCGCTACAACCAAGCGCTCCCACTCATTGCCTACAAAGGTACTCCTTCTGTTGAGTACCACATGTCTGCCGCTACAACCAAGTGCTCTTCCACAGTGGATCTACTACTACAACAAATCTCTCCCCACTGGGCCATCCGAACCACTCTGATTCCATCGATCAGCAGTCGTCAAGTCTCAGCCAGCTACTAGATCTCTATAATCTGCTCTCTCGTCGCCGAGAGGGTCTGCTCCACAATCCTCAAACCGATACTCCACGTGTCATGAAGTCTCATGTAGAGGTATCACAATGGACCGCCTTATCATAAGGGTCTCAACGCAACAAATGGAGCGTCAATTGGACACCCGGTCTATGAGTTATTTGCATTTTAGTCCCGGGGGCCCAGTTGGTTTCGTGTACAAACCAACCCAACCGTACCTCAACTATACCCTGAACTCTCATGGGGTGTACTCAAGGGACCATTTCTCAATGAAATTACCAATGCCGCATAATAGGGGGATAATCCAAACAAAATGTATCCAAGATACTGTGTAAAAAATGACCAAGCCTTTTACCAAAAATTACATGGCGTGTTGGTATGTGGTACATGATGTGTAGTAAGAACACGGGTACTGCCCATGTGGAATGACCCATGTCGATGGGATGGACATGTAGAAAAGTAAGTACACGGCATGTGGTATGGTTACACGTCGTTTCCAAACATCTGGGGTCGGCTCCGTGTACACTGGCTGTGTGCCCGTACAGGGCCTCAACCTGTGTTCTACAACCCATGTAAATGGCACACGGGTTAGCCCGTACCACTGGCCATGTCTGGCCATGTGATAGAGTACATGCCCGTGTACTCCACACCATGTATGTGTATCCTCTGGATACACGCCGAGTCTCGCGAAGCTATTTCTACCATTTTGCATAGAGAGTACACGTCATGCCTCTTGCCCCTGTATTTCTGTCCTTGTCCGTGTATTTCCCAAAATGCACGCCAAGTATCGCGTAGCCACCACATCCTTTTTGTGTTGTGAGTACATGTCGTGTGAAAGAGGTCAGATGCCATGTGTTAGCCATCTGACGTCTGAAACCATAGTCACCGAAAGCCCACACTACATTGTGTGTTCTCTAGGAGTACATGTCGTGTAGTCTGAATTTTCCAAAAAACAACGCCTCTGGCCAGCGCGCCTCCATTGATGCCCTTTCTTCATTCTGATGGTTCGTTCGTCACGAAACTTTAGACCCTTGGTCACCCAGATGCCCTAAAGTCAATTCTGGTGTTTTTGGGCATCCGATCGGCTCTGAAAACACGTTTTGAATTTCCGCCCAATGAATGGTCATCGAACGGTCCATTCCATTCCGGTCTGAACCATCACACACTATTGTCGTCGCACCTCTGCTAGGTCGCCGTGAAGTTGAGTCTTCATTTTTGGGATCGTTGCGTCACATAATGAACTCGTAACGATCTATTGTTCATCACCCATGAAGAACACGGAGAACCACCAACAATCACAATAATGGAGGAGGATTCAGACCGTCTTTGTTTGGTCCGGTCTCTCCGCATTAGTTCAGAAGCAGGCGGTTAAAGAGTGGAAAAACAAGAAGGAAACTTTGATCCAATAAAAAAACCCCAACCTTGAAATAAGGTGCGTTTGTAGACGGAGTCACAGGGAGGCGGCGTCAACTCGTTGACGTCGCGGACGATGGTGCCAAGTATGGTGCGTCATCGGTGTTCCTTGCGGGTGGATCCTTTCCCTTTGGCTTGGCAGAATATTGAAGGAGATGATCGTAGTTCTTCAATGGTTCTTCTTCAAAAGAATATCCCTATTCTTTTATTTCTCAATAGTTATACCCAAAATATTTTCCAACCAAAATAATAATAAGGCCCTCCCATAATATAACATTGCTAGGTATTTTCAAATTAATTCAAAATGTAAATTGATTTAATTTAGGCATTAGAGTTGGAAACATTAATGGATGGGAGATGGAGAGGCTCCACATTTAATTGGAATTCCAAAGGTTTAATGTGAGTTGTCATAATTAAATAAAGGGGAGTGTTAATAGGGAGTTAAAGGAAGATGAAAGGATTAGGGATCCTGTGGGCACCACCACACTAATTCTTCTCATGGGTGGTTATGTGGATGTGGACCCCACCCCTTACCCCCCGTTGTATGACTTAACCAACATCTTTAAATAATATTTTGTGCTAAAATTTTATTTTTTTATTCTTAATCCACTAAAATTAACTCTCATCCCGCACAAAACGTAACTACGGTAAAGGTCCCGATAAGTGAATATCGGCGTTGCGAGTTCATCTGTGTCCTCAGTTTTTAATTCCATGCACCAGTTCAAAATATAGAATAACTTGCACGTACTTTTACTAAACGTACCTCAACAAAACATCAGAAATTGATTACGGGCACACCGGGCCTCAGAATCAGGTGCCGTCAGAAACAGCTGACTCGTAAAATTCCAAAGAAATTAAGAAAAAAAATTCTTTGAAATTTCGTGGTCTTTACATATAAATATTTTGGAGAAAATTAAAATTGTAATGACATTTCATAGGTGTATTAAATAATTATATTGTTGGAAGATTATTTATGTCAATAATCGAAAAAATAATTTTTAATTTAATGTGGGAGAACATTGGTTCATGTATATACCACCCATGAAGGGTTTTATAAGGATTTATAGAAAAGTAAATATATGCCCTATGAATATTAGACCCTTTGAAAATGTTGAAATAATTAGTGATATGGATTCCCATTTGTAAATTACACTAATCCTATCTAAATTACATGATGTGTTCAATATCTCATTTTTATGGAATTATATTCAAAACTGAAATCATATTCTAAAAAATAATGAAATTGAATTCAAATATGGTATATGTTAATGATAATATAATGTAAAAATCCTTGACAATGGAGAACAGTTGTTGTATAATAGAAAATGTCAACATGTGAAGGAACATTTGATAAATCATAAAACCGAAAAAGCAATGTGGGGACATAATTATTGTATATGAACATTTTATTTTCATGAAATAGTATTAAAATTAATATTTTAAAAATTTGGGGAAAAAACTTAATTTGATAAGATTTATATCGATTTTGAATATAAATTGTTAGACTAATCCTAGAATAAAATTAAGAAATTTTCCCATAGAAATATGATTTAATGAAAAATTAAAAATATATATTTTTATAAATAATACATCTATTCTAAATAATATGTTATATAATTTATAATTAACCATGTATTTTCAATCTATTTTATAGAAATAAATAATATATATGTTGGATGAGAAAATGGATATTTTTTAGAAAACTGTTTTTATGTGCATAATTGTTTTTAAATTTATGTATTTATAATAATATATAATAATGAATTATTTCAATTAATTTGATAGATTATATATGGAAATATATATATTTAAATTTATATAATGATGGTTTATAGTTATATAGTTTCTGTGAGAGCATATATTTTTTGAAAATTTCATTTTCATGAAAAACATATTTTATCACATTTTTGTGGAAATTTTAAAAATAATTTTTGTCAATTGTAAAAATTGAATTTGATAAAAAAATTTCCATATATATAATAGAAATTATATAAACATTATGAAGGTCACATTAATTTTTGGAAAATGTGTATAGTAAAATTTGTAAAAATTGCTTACCATGATTACAGTTAAAATAGGTTTACTGAGGGTTATTATAATAATATTGTTCTTAAAATGACATAAAACTAATATAAATTACATTGGATGAGTTTATATATACAATAAACTTATCAACATTAAATATGAGTCATTATAGGCTCGTTTTCCCTAGAAAATAACATATAATATTTCAAATCTTTTAAAATTTATAAGTGGGACACTTACATCCCTTATAAAATAGCCCCTAACCCCTCACTTATTCACACATCCTATCCCATTTATATTGAACAAAACTAAATAATTTATAATTAATATTTATATATGTTATTGAGTTTATTCCTTCCCAAACTACCAGCCTTATTGTACTTAAGAGGAGATATGATGGACCACCTTCACAGAAGAGGCAATCATCTTAGCTAAAAAAATTCATTTTTCTTCTTCCATTTCTATAATAAATTATATCCCATATATCCCATTATAATAAAATCACTATTTTCTATATATATATATTATTTGGTTTCATTTTTTTAACAATTATCCATATCCTTCTCTATCTAATGGGAATGAAAACAATCACTCATGTGTACGAAAGAGCACTTCCAAGCAATTTGATCTAATTGTTTTCATCACCACGTCTCATGGATAATCATAATATTTTAATTAATTAATATATATGATAATTATGTAATAATAATGAATGTTTAAATTTAATATAACATCTACCTCATTAAAATTTCATCCATGATGAAATGATAATGACATTTGTATGTATGTGTGGACTAACACCTCCACGAAGTAATGTGATTCTTTTTTCAAGAATTATTTCCACAGATGATGTAAAATACTAATATAATGAATATTTATGATGTTTATATCATTATTAAACTTATATATATATATATATATATATTATCCATTACTAATGGAAAAAGATAATAACTATTAAATCAATTCATTCATGAAAACAAAGAGGTTAACACCTGAAACAATGATAATAATGAATGATTGTTATGAAACATGGGATGTGATGTTATGAGTGGATGATATATGATATTATAAATATTTATATTGTTTTGTTTATAAATAATTAACCTATGTTTATTATAAATGGATTTTAAAATTATTCCCAACTATGTGGAATTCAGAGGTAATGGATTTCCTCTCAATTTCCACTCCACATAGAAATATTTCATATCATGCACCTATTTTATTTAACGTGATGAATTTAATTCCCTATCTATTTGTATTACATGAATATAAATTTATACATTGTAATTTTTTTCAATTCTAGTTTAATAATTCATTGAGTTATAATTTAAAATTTATGAATGAAAGATGTATTATATTTTTGACTCTCATTTTTATTATATTTCTTATATTTTTATTGAATAAATCTTAAAATATATCCTTCACTAACTACATATAACATCATATAAATTATATATTTAAGTATTTTTAATTTTTTGTCTTTATATATTTTATATTTTAAACATTAATCACGAAAACATACTGTTAAAATAAGATCTTTTATTATTTATTTTTTGAATCTGGTGTATTTTTTGTTTAGGTTCACTTTTTAAAAAAATCAAGAGTCCATTTTTTTCTAATATGACTTATTAAGGATATTTTATATCATCTTGGACATTTTAAAAGTTTAAAATCAATATTTACAATGTCTTAAAAATAGTTTATTTTCAAATTTCATTACAAAATATCATATGTAAGGTTACTTACTCAATCATACGACATTAATGGATTTTCCACCACAATTACTGGTTAACACTATATCACTTATTCTGTAGTATTGCTAAGTTTTTATTGAATAAAATGATTTAATGAATAATAATTTCAAATTTTCACTCACAGTTCTATCTACTCCCAAAATTTCATTATTTTTTTACAAAACTAATATTTTTCATGATTAAGTGGTTATCATTTTTCTATTATTGAATTTATGTATATTAACATTATATTGAAATATTCACTTTTTTTTGAACACCTTTCATTAGAAATTACATTAGTCTTCTATATCCATATTTTTTATATCATTGATCCGTTTAATGTATAAATAGTATACCATTTCAATATAATGTTTTTTAATTAGAAATTTATTTGATTGAATTGGAAAATATTATATTATACATTCTTTTTCAATAGAGATATATTTGATATGTAATATTGTTTATGAATTAATTTGATCATTAATTATATGAGGAATTTATTCAAAATGTAGTGATGTGTGGGTCTTGGAATAATATTTTCCTCCTTGAGACAATATATCTTGAGAAAAAAATTAGTTTGTAGACTTGTTTAAGGGTTTTTGGTAACCACTTATCCATCAAAACATAAATATTCTTTGGATGAGGCCTCGATGGTATGTTATCAGGTTATATGGGATCATGAAGTTCAAAATTATACATTCCCTTCATTGATAATTTAGATAATTTTATACATGAGATTATTAATTTGATATTATCCATTAATATACTTCATTATCAGGTGATTTATTAAATGAAATGTGGTTTTAGTTAATTACATATCTATATTTATTAATCCCTATTTACTTATTATATTTTTTATTATACACATCCCTTATTGAGAATCTGAGCACACTATTATTTTGTTCTCCATTCCATATGATATAAATGAAGAATTTTTGAATTATTTTGAAGGTTTGAGTTTATTTCATTTACTAATTTTTTATATTTTATTTACAATGAGGAATGGGAATCCTGATTATATCTAGTTCTCTAAGAATATTAAACTGATCGATCATTGGGGAAAAGATAACTAATATATTATACAAAGGTAAAAAAAATTAGGTACCAAATCTGGTTTACTAGTGTTCAGTTATAATATTCATATCAACAATTAAATTGAATAATATCTTTATCTCCTCTAAGATATTTTCATAAAGACTCCAACTTTAACTTTTCAAAAGATTCTAAAACACTATGTGAAAATCAACAAATGCTTTATTATTTATCATGTTCTAATAATTAATTTAAATAATCTATATAATAATTTTGTTTTATTTTAATTATATTACTATATAATAGATGTTACATATTTTTGATAAAGTATTATGTAATATTTTTTCATTATAATTTCAAAAATAATATTCTATACTTAAAAACAATATTGCTAACTAATCACCCACAAATATTATTGTATAAACAACCCCAATAATTCATATTAATATAATTGTGACTAGTTCATAAAAAACAATGTTCATTTTATTAAATTCAAATTTGAGCATTTATAAATTTTACTTTCAAATAAAACAATATGATACATGATAAATAATTCATCTACAATAAAAAAATATTTATCAATCGAAATTCCATATTCATGATTCACACATTGATCAACTTATTTCTAAAATTATGATAATAATAAATATTAATATTATTTTCAATATATTAATTTAAAATGCATTTTAAAAAAATAATAGTAGTTAAATTATTATTTCGATATATCAAAATAAGAACATATTTTAAAGAGTGCTATTTTACTATATATAAAACAACACTTATGATATGTGGTAATCATAAGAAATTTAATTTTATAATTAAAATTTTATTGATTATTTAACATCCTTTTAGAAATTATATAAACATATATTATTTTTTAATATAAATATATAAATTCATAGTCATGAATATTAATAATAATAAAAAAGTAATATATTATTACAAATAAATGTGTTTTCCCATTTTCCCCTTGAAGAAATGTCTTCCATCAAATTGTTTATTTTTTCACCCCAAAATGAGTGTTTCAAAAAAATAAAGATATTATATATAAAAATTATTGTGATATCTAATATATCAGTTAAGAGTAGGAAATTTATTATTCCACAAATAATTTTATCTTAAATGTTTTATGTGACCTTATAACATGCATGCATGGGAATAATATTTCAATGGAAAACAATAATAGTTGGATTATTGTTTCAATGTATGCCTCAATTGTTTTTTTTTTAATTTTTTGGAATTATTTTACCCTTCAGATATAGATTATGAGAAAATAAAGTTACTTTATTTTGTACCATTTTGTAAACATAACATTAAATTCTGGTTTTCTGTTTATATATGAGTACATAACATTTTTTACTTTATATTCTAAATGGTGAATGTTGAAGACACTTTATTTATTTTTAATGTGGAAAAATAATCAATTTCGGATCACTAGGACCACTAATGTATAGTGTTATTAAATTTTTGATAGTATTTATGAGAACATATGCTTCTGGTGTATAGTCATTCACTAAAAAATGGTAATGTTCGAGTAAATACAATACTTGATGAAATTAAATCATACCATAACAATTAAAAGCATCATAAAAAAATATTACTAGTTCAACCTAGTATATACCATATTTTATACACGAAATTCTTCTTAAATAATCCATAAAAAAATAATGCTTATCAAATCACAAAATTTTTATTTAACAAATTAAAAATCAAAAAACAAGAAAACCTACTGTATATGTTCCCTATAAAAAATAACCTAAATTGTTTCCAAAAAATTCATGAACCAAAAATATCCCAAAAAATATTCTTAATAATTATTTAGATATGAATTATTTTATTATTATACTAAAATAACCTAAATCAACATGTCATAAAGTCATATATTTTTTCATACACTTCAAAAAATTATCCTAATAATTATCCATTAAATAATATTAACCACTATAACATAAAATAAAATATCTTCCAAAAGAATTATACATATAACATAATGATGACTGTTTTCAAAAAACCATAAAATTATTCCAAAATAACTCAAATCACAATGTCACAAAATAAAATCATAATGTCCATTGATATCTATAATATCAATCATATATTATCAAAATCAATTATCCCTCAATCATAAATAATTTAAATTACATCAATATCAAATTTCATTATAACCTTAATGTTTATATTACCTAAATCATGTATTATTTCTATCAAAGCCATGAAAATTCATTTATGATATCATTAATTTCAATAAATAAATTTAACGATACCTCAATAGGGTATATATACCTCTGATTTTATGACCACCCTTAAAATTATTATCCCATAATATTATCTATATATATTAAATTATTCTTAATTGATTGGATCCATACCTATAATTTTATCTAGTCCTTATTTCCATACCAAATTTAACACCTCGGGCATTACTATATCATTATTATAAGATTTACAAATAAAATATTGCATCAAATAATTACCAAAGACCTCATAGATTTAGAGTTTTATTAAATTTGTAAATTCATTGTGTTTTAAAATTAAAACATTTCGCAACATGTATGGTTTTACAACAAAAATTAATTATTTCTATTTTTTATTAATTCTATTATAACATTACATCCTTCATAGTACTCTAGTTGGATCCATGGTGAAATGGAAAAAAAAATATAATCGGGTGATATTAGATGATTAGTAAGGGATATCATACAATAGATGGTATTATATAATCAACATGGTATGAGTAATGTTGAAGAATGAATAATAATCAAATGGTTCTATATAACTAATGACATGAGAATAAAATATTTTAGTTTATAAAATAACCATATACATAATCACATGGTAAATAATTAATGATTTCAATGTGATGGAATTAATAACGTTAAAAATATATTCCAAACTATCAATTAAATATGGAATAATTTATTATAAATGCGCTTAAAAACACCAAATCCCCAAAATAGTATCTCTCATATAACCAACATATGCATTTAGGGGAAATATAATTCCCCCATCCATCGCTAAATAAGTCCAATTCATTCATCATTTTAAAGTAATAAATAAATAAATATATATATATATAATAAATTTTATTTAGTAATCAATTATTGTCTACGTCGAGTTAAAAATTTCATAGATTGTAAATGTTATCCTTCATTAGTAAATAGAATAACGTTATTGGTAAGTTCTATTCAAACTGATTTATATGGTATATGGTATTTACACAATACAAAGTGAAGGATGTATGGTTAAATAAATATTATAAAAAAATATATATAAATAATGTAAATGATATATATTAAATCATATATATTATATAACTTATAGTTGATATAGAAAATTAATGTAAATAGTGATATAAAGTGTTGTAGAGAATATTTACACAATACAATGAATTGATGGGAAAGAACCCTTATGAAGAAAAAAATTTACGAACAATAAACCCATACGTAAGGGATAAAGGCCTTTAATTCACATTAAAATGATTAAGTATAGTATGGTAAAAAAAATTAAATATATATTTGAGTATTATAATAGAAAAAATTTAATATGAGAATAATACTTTAAAAGAATGGTGTCTTTGAAAAAGAAGCCATTAAATTTTTAATAACATTTATATCAAAATAAAATAATTTATAATAATAATGAGAGAATAAATTTATTTGGAGAAGCAAGAATACATGGATAGTAACATTCATATAGAATACTGATGTTGATGGTGGGAAATTATGTCATTCAAAAATAGTTAAAAATAATTATAACTCAGGGAATGGTAATTGAGTTAATATAACAACTTATATTATTTAGTAATTAATAAAAATAATTTGATGTGTTTATTATGAAATATAGTAGTAATTCACAATAATTAAACTTCAATAATTAAAATATAATTCAATGGGGGTAGTATAAACACCATATATTAGAAAATTTGGTTCATAATAAGAACATTCTTTTATGAAAGGATAATGAGATCAAAAACAATTTCAATGAGTATCAGTTAACGTTATATGTTACATAACCTACATGGACATCAAATTAAATAATTTTTTCCCATGATTATGAGTATTTTGTTGTTTATTTTATTATTATTATTCATTTTAATTCATTCAATATAATTTTTAATTCATTTACTAAATTTGTATTGATCACATAATCTCTTTCAACGTTGTTCGATATATAATTTCTAAAATTTTTGTACTCTATTAGTAACATAAATATATTTATGTACATTTTTTTATAATATCAAGAACACTGAAGTTATTTTATTGATTTAATAGAAAAATATAATTAGTTTTATAGTTTAAAATGTTGTTACAAATCACATAATCATTCACGATAAGCATGTTTTTATAATTAAAAATGACCACATTGTTTACATTAAATATCATTATTATGGTAGATATTTAAACACTATAGAAAAATAATAATTTATTTAATTTAATATTTATGTTATAATAGATCAGGAATTATTTTTTATAGTATCAATATAATATTTATGTTTATTAAATCACCATCATTCACCTATGGTAAAACATCCACAATGAGTAATGTTTTTCAAAATAGTTTAAAAGAAAGAAAACATGATAAATTTCATATTATTATACGAAAAATATATTATATACAAGATATATTTTAGGGTTTTTTTAATATTATTTATGTTATTTGATAGATTAAGTGTATAATTAAAACAAAAAACATCATTTAAAAACAATATTTTTATCCCTATTAAAACATATGAATATTATTTTGGTGAGGCATAGTGGATGATATTTCATCCTTGATGGATCAAATATATGAAAATTACAATTTTAATAGAATCATTATAGAAACATAAAATAATAAAATAATACATTCTAATATAAAGAAGATAAATAATAAATGAGATATATGCTTTGAAACCCATACCATGCTCTTCAAGTGGCCTCCTTTTAATTGAGATGAAAACCATCAACGATGGGGATTTTTTATAGAAAAGAGCCTTTTGAACATGTTAAAAGATATTTCTGGAGGTATTTTTTTAGAATATAAAGATAAAACTAAATAGTATATGTTTTTTAAAAACAATATATTGAGTAACCTTTATTGGAAACATTTGATGGATTTTCCACAAATATCTAGTATTTAGGTGTCTTGAATATACTTTTAAAATAGAAAGTGGATCATAAATGGATAATATATGATATGATAAAACATTAACTATTCTCAATTGACTCATGATATTTTTTTATAATTTTTTTACTAATTTTTAATCTATTATAACATTTAATACCATTTAAGGAAATTTTAATGTTTATCCTTCTAAATTGAAATTAAATTTATTTAAATGGGTAAATAGTTCACTTTTAATCATTTATATAATTTATATCCTATCATGTTCAACCCCAAAAATTTTAAATATTATAGTTAATCGAAATATTATCACTTTAAATATTTTAAGGCCTCCATCTGTGTATGCAATTTCTGAATTATTATATCATATAAAATCACAAATAAATTAATAAAACAAATATAAATTATTACTCTATCTTATTTTCATAAAAAACTTATCATATTATGAATTATTCTGATTTATATATTGATTAAATTTTACAAATATGAATTTTTACTTTTCTAACGTTGCATTAGGGTTAGACAAAAATTTGTATAATTACCCTTTTATAAAAAAATTAATTCCTAAATATTAATCAAAATATATTTTTATTCCTAATATTTAACATTAAAAGAAATAATAATATTATGAAATATTAAATAATATCACAAAGAAAACAAGATATAATTTCCAATGTGGTGCATGAATTGCATCCATATCATTAAATGTTTTCATATTTATGCGGAACTAGAAAATAAGTTATGTTAATAACATAATTATTTTATTTTATTTTGAGTATATTATGTTATAAGGGAAGTTAAATATGATTCCTAATTTTTTATGTTATATTTATATCATGATGGCGTTGTAAATGATTTTATATTCATGAAACTTTATTACCCAAAAGGAAACATGTACATAATGATCTAACAATGGCTATTTATGATTGTTTTTACATTATAAAAAATTAATGTATATTTTATCAAATTTTAAAAATAAAATCTAAACATTTAATGTTTAAATAAAATCCCATAATATAATTAAATACAATTAGTTTATAATAAATAGTATTTGTTTTTCAAATAAAAAATATCCATGTATAATAGCATGATATAATTAATTCTAAAATATTTATCATTTTAAATATTAATATGAATATATAACTTTAAAATTAATATCCATTTATATTATATCTAATTGTTAAATAAGAATTTAAATATGTAAAAATAAGAAATTTTGTCATTTAAATTTATTTAACCTTTATATGAAACAACCCTTAATACAAAAAATAAATAGATATTTTGGAATGTATAATGTGTGTAAAAAATATTATATAAGATCATTTGAGAAATAATATAAAAATATAAAAATATATAATATAAATATAAAAATTCATATTTCGAATATTAATTGTCTATAAAAGTGATTTCTTGTAAAAATAATGGGGTTCCCATAAAAAGATATATCCCTCGACATCCATTCCCAAATGAAACTACCACATAATGTGATGATACGTATTCCCCACTCTAGGGTAAACTTTCAAACTTGAGATATATAATTCACCCATAATTACCCTCCTTAGTCCTAAGGAAATGACTATTATATCCTAAAAATAATGTATAGGATTTTCTGGCCATTATAACCCTTCCTTTTTTCCCCTCCAATAAATCCATTATATATTTTATCACATTTTGGATTGGTCTTTTCCCCATAAATTTATGGATTTAAAAGCATATAAGTGATATTGATATGATTTAACACCATACACTTGACCACTTAATGAGCATCAAGAAAAAAAATCATCCCTCAGTCCCATTAGCGAAAATTTATCATTGATTACGTTACCAATTTATCCTTCTAAATCAAGGAGAACAGTATAATATTAAAAATATTTTTTCATAGGATGAATGAATATAAAAATTATGATTATATTGCACTCATATTTTTAGAGAAAGTTATATTTTATGGGGATAATATATTCATCAGACTTTTGTTATCCGAACACAACATGGATCATTCACCCAAAATGGAATCTCCCTAAATATTAAATTCATTGAAAATTTTCTCCAACTATAAATAATACATAGGATAATTATTATTATTTTTTATAGATTCCTCATTCTATTCACAACCACAAAATCTTCTATCATTTTCACACACCCCAATAAAACATTGGATGTATCAATTTATACAAAACACCCTTCTTCGAAGTAACATTGGCATATATGACATCCTTCACACAAGTACATTTCAATCTCCCTAAAACTTCATGACCCACATAAACTTCATGTTATTCCTAGTAACAACTATTATTAAAGAAGTTAGCCTAAAAATATTATTATGGAAGAATCAATGGTAACCAATTAATCAAATGAAAAAATGATTCTGAAATACATTCTTAGACTTCTCTTTTGACATTACCGTGTTTATTTCTTCTAGGTCTACTAGGAAACCATTATTTGAAATAACAAGCCTTATAAAAATCCCATATTTCACAAAAAAAATAATATTTTAATATCATTATATTTGATTTTTTTCTTTAATAATATATTTTGTATAGTCTTTACATGAATTTCAGGATCCTCGTATGATCTAGAATAAATCAAAATTTCATACACAAACACAATGTAAAATGAGTCATATATGGATGGAATTATTAATGAATGAAATAGAAATATCAAGATAATTAGAAAACATATATTGTATTAATAAGAAACATTAATGATTGTATATACTCATAAAAGTAATAATTTGATAACTTTTTCTAATTTAACAATATTTATGGATATACCAATCAAAAATTTATGTTTGAAACCCACTAAGATCATTAAAACAGTAAAAATGGCATTAACACCTGGTTGAGGGTATTTAATATTCACTATCACCTTAATCAAAACTTTATTTTTAATGAATATGGAAAAGATACGATTCAACATATTAGATAATATAAATGAAACTAATCAAGGTAATATTCTTGGTTATATATATCCATTTTCCCTCCAAATTTTCTAACTTGAACCTCATTACTTGTGGAATTTATCATGGGATGTAAAAAATTTTTAATGATATTATAATCATATAATAATATAAATTAATATATAACCCAAAAAATACCTATGGTGTTTGACGATATATGTTTTTTGGGATCACATCTATGAAATATTTTAACCCTATAGACAAATGTGATGAATTCTTTAATTCGACTAATCAATAACAAACCCAAATTACTAAAATATATGACTATATGGACTTAATGTCTAGTTTACGTAACTATCAAAAATATACAACTCTTTATGAAATGTTTTAACACTCATGATAGGTTAACTAATGTATTCCTTTCATCTATAATAGATTAAATATCTCTTGAGATTCACCATATAATAAAATAAAACTATTATATCATATATATTGATATATAGACCTAATAATCCCTATAATATATACCTATCACTGATCATAATTGAAAATGTGGGCATTGAAATCCCAATTTTTCCTTTCTCTAAGATGTATCTCAATATATAAGGAATAATACATCAAGTGAAAAAAATTCAATGGGCACACTCTTTGTTATATAATATTTAAGGATGGGAACTTATATAAATAATTTAGAAACTATATTATAAAAAATAATTTTATTATCTCTTAGTATCATAGGTCACACATTAATATCATTTTATAGATGATTTATATCAAAAAAATATCATTGGATCCTTTTAACCTATCTTAGATAAGCATTATCACCATCCATCACTTGAGAATCTTATCCATCATCCTTCAGTTTAACCATTAAGGCACTAAAAAATAATGTTTAGTTGATACCACGACCAATTGTTCCCAATGAAATGTGTCAGAAAACTTCATTAAATGGACTTTATAATAACACTGATGATATGTACTATTTCCATTATCATAGTTCCATGTAAAATTTTCCATTTTATCACACTAGTATCACCCATGTTTCTTACTCTATTAAAAATAACAATTATATGTAGACTTATCATAACTATAATCTTATTGGGAGTCATCCTAATTACATATGTAATCCCTAAATATTTTTTCCATTATTATAAGGAAAATATATTCTAACTGTTCACAATAATGATGTAAAGCTTATTCATATATTAATTATTTTTCTACCACCACTCATATTGTTATGTTATGTACATTCACCCTTAAATGGATCTCTAGTTCAACATTAATCTCAAATCATTATTCCTTGACAAACTTGTTATTGAAATAGTCTAGTTCAAAATAAAATAACTCAAAAAACATATAGTATACTTCAGTATAGTGTTTTTTCACATGTTCTAATTCAAGATAATCTTGAACATACCTAAGATACAACATATATATATATAACTAATGATATAATGTCTTGTAAAATATAAACCATATTATCTCTTTATCCTTCATTTCAACCATTTTTAACACCCAAAAAATACGAGTTTCTACATCAAAACACTATGTTGAATAATCCACCATTTTCAAATCAGTTATATGAATAAATTTTATTAAAAAAATCTCTCTAACTAACTCCCAAAATCTTATATTCCTTTATCTCTCTACCCATAATTAGTTTATTTTTGTTATACACTAAATCATTATCCACCACTTTATGATTCTCATGATATTTTTCCATCCTAAGGGAATTTATTTTCTGATCTGTCAAGTTATGGAGTTCAATAATAATCTTCATTTAATAAATATTACCTCATAAATGGTATTTTATCCAAAATTTATACCATTTTCTTCAAATTTGATCTATTATCCCAATAGTTATTCATTCCATCGCATAAGAAATTATTTATAATAAAATTACTTGAATCCAAAAAACATAGTTTTCAAATAAAAAAAATCAAAAAACCATTCAATGTAGATTTAAAATAAGGAAACCAATTTATATAAAAAATCTAAAAAATATTATACTCTAAGTCCGCATTTAAAATAGAAATTCATATTTTTTTCATAGTAAACAATTTATGATTAATTCATGAAAATATGTTCTATCATATACATTGTTTTCAATTTAATTTCAAAATAGTAATATTCATGTTTATAGTGCTCAATTTTTATAATTGGAAAAAATAACTAATCTAGGATTAACTATTAATAGTATGTAGGATAATGTAATTTCCATTATTACATTAACAAGTACAAAATAATAGTGTGAATGTAAAATAAGAAAGGTATATATTATCAATTATATTTTATAATGTTAACATCCACAAAAAATAAATCAATAGTTTTGAGAAACGAATTTTAAATTTAAATACTCATATATGATTTAAAAAAATTATTACTAATTTTAAACATTTTGATTATCAAATATAATTTCATATTTTTTAACTACATTAAGTATTATTTATTTTTTATGATTACTTCTAATGAAAAATGTTTTTCAGATCATAATTAGTCTATAAGGTCAGATGACACTCAAACACTGCTTGTGATGATCCCTACTCCACTAAAAAGATTACTATGACAGGTACCTTCTCGATGATCCAAGTTTATTATTGTATGTGAGTGTGAGGGAATTAAATCAATATATATATATATGACTATAATTCGACTATATGTAGTATGTCACCCATACTATCATGAAGGTTTTAGTGGGTTACCATTATTGACATGTGTTTCCTAGTGAACATGATATTTATTTCACAGTTATACTAACTAATGAATAAGTTTTTTGAAAGAAACATTAATTATAGAAATGAAACAAAATAAAGATATATATATATATATATATATATATATAATCTAACAAATTTAATATTTGGTTTGTTATTTGACTCTTTTCGAGTGCCTCACAATTTTACTGGAGGCATGTACTAACAGTTTTAGGGCTATATAGAATCGTATCCAGTAACCCTCCCAATCAAATATCATGATTGCTGGAATGATCTAATATATTATAGGAATGAAATATTTATATTCAAATAATCATAAATTTAAATAAATACTAACATTATATTTTTCTAATTTTATATTATGATGAATATTATAATGATTATAATTTTCACATTGATAATTTATAATTGAATTTTAATTTTGATGCCTAGAAAACCAAGAGGTATAACTGAACATTGAAAATCATTTAAATATTAGAATGATTTCATTTATAAATTATGCAGAAAAATAATTGACAACTCATTAATAATTCAATATATATATATATGATATAGTAATAAAAATGATACCTAGAGATTAGTGAATGTCTTTTGTAGTATGATTTTTTGTTCATTTTTACCAAATTTGTTTAAAATGTGATATTAAAATGCAATGAATTTCGTTATCATATTATATTTTTTTATTCTTAATAATATTACATTTTATATTTATATACCATTATTTCTTTAGGATACCTATATGAGAAATGTATCGATTAAAGAGAAGCACATAATCACAAACACAATAAGGTCAATGATTTTCACAATTTGTAGATCAAGAAAGGTCATATTTTAATTTTTATAAAATATATATGTTTCAAATTATAAGTTATTAAGATTTATAAATGTAAATTTTCTACATTAATTTTCCATATTTTAGTGGATGACTATTAGGTCAGGTGGAGAATTATATTGTTCGATGTGTATAACAAGTCATGTAGAAGTTATGTGAATGAAATAATATAGGGAATGAAGTTATATTAATTTAATTATAACAGGATTTTAATAAATAATTTTCTCAGTTAAAATTCTTTATTATGAAATATAAAATTAAAGAGGCATGGAATGAAAATCACATATAGTTGTGATCAATTCCCAAGAGTGTTTCTATTACCCAGGATTTGGGAAATAAAAATCCAAGCCATGTAAGTATGATGGGTCCTAGACCTTCATTATCCAAATTATTTTGGAGGTCCTCAAAATAATTCACTATGAGGATATCTCTTACCTTGGGTCCTAGTAGTGTTCATGATCCATCATTGTAGAGAAAATTTTTTAAATTGGAGACTAAAATATTTTTGGATGAGTCATACATGAGTGATTGAAATGGGAAATTTTTTGTAGTGAGAGATACATTGGGATCTTTATTTTTGTACATTATAAATAGTATTTCAATGTTTCATTCATCAATAATACGATAGTCTCAATTTTTACGAATACTTCTTGTTTATATTTTGTTTATATATTTTTTAATATAGTATAATTTATTTTATCAAATTCATTATTTATAAGAACATGAGACTGGAAGTGATATGGATAATTAGAAGCATCTATTATATTTATATAGTCATAGTCAAGTAGATTCAATTCATGATGGTCTCTCATGTGTTACATGTTTTTATAAAAACTTCATTTCCCAGATGTATTGCATTTTTTATGATGATATGTAAATTTCATTCCCACATGACAAAAGGTAAAATACATATATTTATGAAATTTTATTTATGTAGTTTTATTTTTATTTAATATGATTGTTATATTTATTTTGTCATATTATTTTGTTAAAATTGTATTCTCAATTTCTCTAGGATAGGAGCTCAAATTGAGTGGAATGTTTTTCCTTTTTTAAATATTTTAGTTGTTTAAATTACCATGTTGAATATAAGTTATGTTTTAAAATTAAACCAATCAACTTATTATCTAGGAATTTATTGTGAAAAAAATATTTTACGGTTAAGACTATCAATAATTATGGGGAAAGTATGTAATATATTAAACATTTATTACCAGTGGATACATTTTTTAAAAAAGATTTAAATCACTAATAAAAAATGGTACTATATGGTTTTTATGAATAGAAACTAATAAAAACAAACCTCTGTATTTATATTTACTACATTACTAAATATATCATTATAAAAAACCTTCAAAATTTAGTTATTGATGGTTAAAATATCCATCAATAATAAATAACATCATCCTAATTATCTGGAATACTAGAGTAAGGGGATCATTATCATCAATTCTTATACTAAATACCAATTAAAATTCAATTCTCCAAAAGGAATCTATTTTTACCTTTATATAGGTACATCATGAGTTCAAGATAAAAAGATATCTAGTATTTCCAAAAAAACTATTGACTTCAATTAGAACCCCACTCTGATACAACTTCAAAACCAACTGGACCCGGTAGAAAATTGCCCTATATTTTAGATAGAATCAATACAGGTTCATAGAAATGTTATTTGAACATAAAAGGTAATAAACTATTATTGAGGGACAAATATATCTATTGGGGAGTGTTTTCCCCTCAAATGTTCAACCATATTTAATTGAAACATTAAATTTCCTTTAAAATAAAAAGGTAAAATTAAAATACAATTTTAAATTAAATTTAAAACTAATAATATTTAAATAGAAGAAGGACACAAAAATATAGACATGATTCTAGGACTATAAAACATTTACCTTCCAAATGGGTATGTTCTAACTCCCCCTACAATTAAAAACTAAACGTATTTATTTCCAACATGAACTGACCTCTAGGAATCCTTATAAGATAACATTTAAACTTTTCCTTGACCAAAAATGTGATATAAGATATCTATATAGACAGTGAGATGTATGGTCAAGGTTCATTTTACAGATACCCATTGGGATTCCCCAAGACTATCATATTATACAATTCGTGGGATATTTCATAGCAGGTTATCAATGACACAGAAAATAAAATAGTATATATAAAAATAAATAATTTAGTTTATCAAGGTTCTAGATAAAACCAACGAAATTCTCTAAAATATTGCATCTCAATATTATCAAAAATATATGATAACTATTTCACATGCCACCACAATATCATGACATCATATAATAATTATAATCTATGTTGACATGAATACATATAAGTATTATAAAAAATATATATATTTCTTACATATAATCCACTTTGGTTCGTTACCCATGTGAGTGGTTGTGGAATATTCTAGTATGTCCCATCTATTTCACAAATGTGATAAAACTTCTATCATAACTTAATTACTCATCCCTTTTAACCATACCAAATATATATTAGACATAGATAATATATATACCACTCAATTATAAAATATAGTTAATACAAAAAATTTAAATTACCCAAACAAACCCTTAAATCCAAATCATAATATAAAATAGTTTAATATACCGATTACCATAAACTTTCCTCAGCCACCATATTAATAAAATCTTATGGTTTAGGATAATATATCTACATTACTAATATTTTTCAAATATAATATATCATAATTTAATAAATCAATTCATATAAATAATTTAGTAAATACTCAATAATAATAAAATATTAATAAAAACTAACTAATAAATAACATGGAATCACAATTCCATAAGTATTAAATAATATCCACACACATAGATGATGATCATGTTGTAATATTAGAACCATAGATCTAATTTTATCTTTCAAAATCCAATTATGAATACTCTAGAAATAAGTATAGGAAAAAATGAATCTTTCATTCATAATTAAATTCATAATTGTATACCGCTATATCTATTATAACATGATTCATCTATCTATATGAAAAGATTTAGAAAATGAGTGAAGCTGCAGATTGAAGAGTGGATTAGATAATTAAAATCAATACTCTATTCTGATTATAATCAAATCAATCCAAAATATGGGATAAATATTTTTCTTTCTGAACACACCAATTTTCTCTCAATAATACTTAGTATAATATGATTTCAATTTATTGTACCTAATGATAAATTAAAAGAGGCTAATCAGACCTAAAAAATTTAAATTAAATAATATGAACTTAATTTCATTTCTAAGATATATGGTCATCTGGGATAATAAATCAACTATAAGTGCCTCATTATCTAAAAAATGTAGAATGGGAAGTCCTTGTACAATGTCACTTAAGGAAATCCATCTACTCTATACTCCTCTACGTCTATCCTACTGGATTTTCATGATTATTCTACATTAACCTATTAAAAATAAAACAACTAAGGAATTTCACTTTTCCCCACATAAAACTCAAATACTGGAGAAAAAAATATATTAAGCATAAATTGGGACATTCATTTTAAACCTATTGAATAAATTTTAGTAATTTGTGATTTCATCTTGTATCATATAAATAGGCAAGTTTCTCAATAGTGTTATGTAGTATTTAAAAACATTTTGATATTTCATATCAATATAGATACAAACCATGATGCATGAGATTATGTTCAATATATATGTTGAAATATTTTTATGACGGGTTTTTAAAAGTAATAATATTTATTATGTTATTCTATTGGTCTTTGTAATGTTTGTTGTAGTTGTTGAGGGTAATGATCATTTTGGTTATTCATTCGATGGTATAATGGTGTATGGATGTTTTGAAACATTTTTAAAAACTCTATATAAATTGATAGTATTTGACTATTACAATAGTGAATCAAATTATTGATGAGGCATTCAAAACATTTTGTTATATAATAAACATTATATTCGTTTTAGTTTCATATTCTAAGAGGATTAAAAATTATAAGGTATATGGGAAACTTTTCATTCAAAATTTTTAATTGGGGTATGAATTGGATGTGTAGTGGATTTTAGTAGTGGGAGTTGATAGTTTTTTAATAATATTTTGGTGTATGCTTGTTCAATTATATTATATAAATTGGTAAATTCCATTTAATACCCCACTATTTCTAAATAAGACTACATTTTATAGCATATATGGCACCCAATACCGAGCTTAAACGAACCAATTATTAATATTATTTGAAATATGGTTTTTATTACACAATAATTTAATTATTAAATATGAATAAGATTAAACACATTAGTAAATATATTTACAATGGTCTTATGCAATAAAAAAAATCATTAATTTCTTGGATATAAGAACATAAAATTCAGTAAATTATTTTAATATTAAAAAATATTTTTTCTCTAAAAGATGTTGGTATTTTATTTTGTAATAAAGAATAAAAATTAATATATATCCTATTTATTAATTTTTTCTAATAAAAATTATTACATTTTAAAAGCATCACAACATAATTTTAGTATTATGATGTTTTAGGATTTTTCTAAAAAGATTAAATTTTTAGTGAATCCTATAAAAATTGTGATTTTATCGAAAATTTTCTATTTTATTTAGAAATTTTCAAAGTACCATTATGTTTTGAACTGATATTTAAATTAAATTTGTTCATTTTTAAGAAAATTAATCCTGTTAAATCCAATTTAATCAACATTAATAATATTGTTTTAATAAAAATCACATTTATAATAATAATTTTATTTTTCTTGAAAATAATTTGTATAATGGTTTAAGGGTTTACCTTAATGGAAATGTATACCAATTATAAGGATTTATATTCCTAAAAAAGATTAACTATTTTGAAATATCATTTCCAAATTTTTTAAATTGTTCAGCATTATTTTATTCAAAATCAATAATAACTATGTTAAAAATGAAATCACTATAGAAAGGCTAAAACATGTAGAAAATGGTATAAACTATGAAATAAATATTCAAACTCTTCCATAAACTTTCTTATAGATCATTGGATTAGTTGATAAAGTTATTTATATTTTTTTAAGAATAAGCAAAACATCAAAATAACACATTATTTAATTTTAATATCAATAATAATTGCTAAAAGGGATAAAAATAAGTAATAAATGGTTGGAAATATTATCTTGAATATTAATAAATTTATTTTATGATGTTATTTTATTTTAATTTTTTATTATTGAAATAATTACCTAAAATACTTATGAAATGATGACACATTGTTTTTACAATAAGTATAAAAACAATGTAAATAAATTTAAAAACACTAAATATAATAATTCATGGAATTTAATGGTGATACAAAACATTTTAGATACATATATTGTATTATTGATTAGATAAAAGATTAAATTATAATTAAATTACTATATTGATAATTGTTAATGTCAAATTATGTTAATAATTACGAAAATTAATTTAATGGTATTTTATTTAAAATAATATTTTATTAAATAATATAAAATTAATAAAAAATGATTTTTCCATGTGGATTGTTTATAGTCTATAATATAAGACATTATGTATTTATTATTCACATTTCCATAAACAATATCTTTCTTATTATTAAAAGATTAATTAAGAATATTATCAAGGTAATCAATAAAATGGGTCAAAACAAAAAGATAATGGTTAATATATCACATAGTATTGAATTAATATTTATATATGGGAGGTTTTATGATTATTTCCATAACATCATCTAAATATATCAATTAAGGAAATATTTTCAGGAAAATTAATTTATATTATAAAATTTAACTAATTCTAAGGGCCCATAATCCACTCCTATATAATAACATCTCATATACTCTCTTCCTCGCACTTCTTGAGACACATAGATCAACAACACAATAAAAACACTTCAATGCATCATTATATATATTATAGAGGTTTTTTAAAACATAAAACACAATCCCTTGGGTCCTTAAGGAGATATTTAAAAGAGATCTTTCAAAGAGGAGGAAATCATCCTAGATGAGAATTTATAATTTTCTTCTTCATATACCTACTTTAATTCTATCGAAATAATAATAATATATCAAAAAAATACTTTCCATATACTAAGATTTAATTATATAGATGTAATTTCCTTATTCATATCCTTTTTTATAAAATTGGATACAAATACAGCATTTAGGTATATGTTCAGCATACCACCATGCGAACCTATGTATTTTCTTTCTCATAACCAGAATTCATTTATTATAATTATGAGGTTTTTAATATATATATATATATATGATATTCATGACATAATAATGATTCTATATTTATTATATATCATATATATTCTTACAATTCTAAATGTTAATAATAGAATTATTGAATCTGAGTACATGCAGACTACCGTCTGCATATTACGATGTAATAGGGTCTTTCAAAAATTACCGTCATACATAATATTGAGGATAAATTTAATGATGGTATTTTATTTTTTTAACACATTAATTTCCCAGGACTGATAATATTATATTTTCATTATTTATTTTTCATCCAACTAAATATAAAGACATCACTTATGTGTGTATGAGGAATACCTCCACGTGACCTAATGTACATTTTTTCATTATCTATTTTCCTATATTATTATAAAAAAATATTATAAATTTATATATAAGATAAATATATCATATTTTATTATTCTGGATATAAAGGAATAAATACCCATTTTTCTATTTTCACACCACCACAATCATTTTCAAATTATGAAAAATATGTCCTCAAAACACCCAGTTTTGGCTTAACCATTTGAGTAATTAAATATTTAAATGAAATAAAAAATTAATTTTTTAACAAATATTTAATTGGAATGAATTTTTTTTAAACAATTATATAATTTATATACGATTATTATACACGTGTCATGGGAAATACATAGAATTTTGTGACTCAAGGAAAGAGTTTTTATAACTAAATTTTCATTCATTGGGTTATAAAACATATTAATTGTAATTATTACTAAATGATTATGTGTTAATAGAACTATAAATCATTTTATATTGCTTTTATCTTTTATATGTGGATTTAATTATTTTCCTAGAATCAATTATTGGATTAATTATTACATAAAAAGTTATGATCACTGCAAGGGGTTTCATTGCCTATATCTCATTTTCTTGGAAAATAATTCATGAGAGAGTCATGATATACTTTTGGGGAATTATTACTATGGAATGAATAAATATGGACATATTAATTAATTTAATTAATGCTATTTATATACACATAACATATTCTTCATTAAAAAAATATTAATTAAAATGTTACCAAAGTGCTAAATAATTTTAGTTACACTATCATTTATTTTTGGGATTGTTTATGTTAAATGATACTTAAGGGATAAGTGAATAATATTAATTTAACTAAACACGTATATGTTCTTATCCAATGTTTTTTTATAGTATACAAATTTTTTTTATTTTACACTCTTTTGTACTTAAAAAATAAAATGATTTTTTGAGTAAAAAATATCTTATTTCATTTTTTAGTTGAGAGTTTTTTCTCTTCATCATACAAGGTCTTGAAAATATTTTCAAAAATTTTCTTTTATATGAAGAAATTATTGTGCAAATTCGTTTTAATATATATTTTTACATTATTTTCAGTGTTTTTATAGGTTGATTTTTTTCTTTTTTCATAACAAGTTACTTCTAATTTTTAACAAAATTTTAAAAGTGATCTTTGATTAAAAAATTCAAATGAATAGATTTTACCTCAATTTTTACATTTAATTAATTTTATTTTTTAATCATAAGTTTTCATGGTTTTGTTTAGGAAAATATTTTCTCAATATGATAAGAATCCTTATTTAAAACGTTATAAAAATAAAAATATATTTTTATATTTCAATACAATTAAATAAATGTTCAATTTAATATATTTTTCATCTATGGAAATATATTTTATTATTTACCTCTTCTCCAGTGGGTATATATTCCAACAATACCATCGTTATTCAT
Organism: Viscum album; assembly: GCA_963277665.1. Taxonomy (NCBI): domain Eukaryota; kingdom Viridiplantae; phylum Streptophyta; class Magnoliopsida; order Santalales; family Viscaceae; genus Viscum; species Viscum album. Next base: position 1,896,950,519 of record OY728126.1, read on the forward strand.
TTGATAAATTTATTATGAGTTTTTCAAAGTGATTATCATTGATCACATTTATTTTCCATGAACTAATCAATATAAAAGGAACAATAGATTTTTTCATGGCTGTTATTTTGAAGAGTGAAGGCTTTTCAATGATTTTTTCATTCCATGCAACATTTTAGTATGAATTGATGATTAATGGGTGGTTCTGTTATAAAAAAAGATGTGTGGATATGCTTTAAACCAAGTATGGGTGGTTCTACTAAATCCATAAAATTCATTGGGTAAATCAAGGGAGATAAGTAATTATAAGTTAATTCTTTGAGAAGATGATGTTTACCAATTGTAGGATAATTTTAGGATATATCTTAATTACCAAGTTAGTTTCTTCAATGATTATTTTTTGATCTTGTTAGATACCTAAATATTTTTCCAACTATTTCGGTTGGTTCTAATAGATTCTTTGATCTAGGATTTTATTTACTTAGATCATAATTGATAGCTTATGTAAATCTTAAATTATGTTCAATGCTTATTTCATGTCTCCTTATTTATTTTCCACGTTTTTATATGTCTAAATTATTTTATTTTAAGCTCATTACCATTTATTTTGTCATCATACCCTTATTATCATCATATAATCACTGATAACAATCAATTATTAATCATTATTTCGACGTTTACATAGTTTTTGAACTCATCAATATTAATCTTTCAAATTCCATTACTTATTAGGATTGGTATTTAATTATTTAGATTTGAAAGTATTCATGACTTATTAATATTGTGGGGGATATTATAGAATTCTTTTGGAAAAAATATGGGTATAGTATGAAAAATGACCACATTTATGCATGGGTATTGAAATTTAATAGTATTTCAAAATTCAGTAAAACTATAAAACTAAATGGTTATGGGTAATGTGGGTAATCTAATGTTTTATCATGATTTAGTATATTTTGGATTTATAAAATTGATTCATGTTTATCAATATAAAATCTTGAAATTAAAAATAATTTTTTTTATTATTGGATCTGAGAGTTTGTGTTTAGGGATATTGTAGTTTATATCAAAAGAGTGTTTAGATAACAATGGATGCTATGATTTATTCAAGTGAGGTTAACATAAACGTTATGGATACCATCACAAGGTTATGAGATTAAGGATGATCATATGTTTAAATTCATAGAAGCCTCACATTTCGATTTAAGTGATGGAATTTTATTGTAATTAATGATAATTGAGGAGACAATTTACTATGTTGAGATATTAGTAACCCTTAATTGTATTTATTATTTAATTTCAAGTATTGTTTAGTGATAATTCTAATACATTTTTGGGTATGTATGATGAAATTTTTGAAATAATCTTGGTGGTTAATGAAATCATTAATGATGAGGTTAATGAGATTAATTGAGATATATATTCAATTATTTATGGAATAATCTCTATTGAACCTCAAGTGTTATTGTGTAAATTTTACGATATATTTATGATCATTTCATATAAATTTATATTCATTTTGATTATTATCATACATTTTGTTATACATTTATATTAATTAATAATAAGAATATTATCAGTTTACCCATTTCTAAATCCAATGATCTAGAAAAAGTTGATTATTTGTGAAAAACAAATATTAATCATGGATACATATCTCTTAGATTATGGGATATGATATGTGTAGAAATTAATTAAAACATGAAACAAAATGATGATATTATGTTCATGTATTTTAATAAATCATGTATGAATATTTTCTCATATTCTATGGTAAATGAAATCCTAAAATATAGGGAAAAGGGTCTAATATGTTTCCCTTTTATAGTAATTTTATATGAATTTAAGTTCTCCAATCAGTATTATTAATTCATTATTTTTTGGTCATTGACATTATTATGATATCATTATCATTCACTAACCATCATTTTTTGGATATTACGTTTCTACTTTAATTCAATATTTACACATCCCAAAAATATTTCACAATTTGGATACCTAGTTATGTGTTAATCTATATTACCTTAATATTTCCCTTAATATCTTTTCAAAAATATGTTTTATTATCCCATTTTATGATATACGTTTTAGAAAATTATATTTTCAAATATTAAATAATTACATTTCCATGTTTGAGATACTATAATAAGGACTCAATTTTTTACGATTGGATAATGTAATACCCTGATATTTTAAAATAAAACTATCTTCTATATCGTATGTGACACAAGACGCTAAAAATATACAACAAATTAAATATTATTATTTTAAATATTACCATTATAACATTGCATAAGAATTGGTGGTAAATAATAGGAGTAAAATCATTTTGAAATTTATTTATAATTATAATACTCAATAAAAATTTATTCATAGCAACTCAATAAATATAAACTCAATTGTAAATACTAAACTTTTAGGCTTCAAGAATATATTTTCTTCAAAAATGGTTTTTATTTATTTTTATAGGAAAATATTTTAATTATTTATAACTATTTTAGAAATTTTATTTTATAAGAGGTATGTAATTTTTTAAATAATCATAAAAAATTACCTTAAGGATAACTTTTTGATTATTTTCAATTGGTTAATTTTTCCGCAAATAATGAGAAAATTCTGATTTGACAAAAAATAGTCTTTACGATTAATAAAATTAAAATTTTCCATTTTTTATTTATTTTGTTTTAAAATTTTATATGTTATCATTCATTAAAATTAAACAAATAAATATCCATTGAATTTAAATTGTTCTAAATTTTGGTATAAAATCATTTTTTACTTAAAAATTCATTTTTCTAGTAAACAGGTTTCATTGTGTTCTTCGGGATTAATTATGAGGTATTTTCTTCCACTAATATGGATATATTTTTTAAAAATGGATTCCATGTTTTAAATCATAATGTCAAAAACAATTAATATTGTCAACTTTATTTTCGTTCTTAATGAATAGAAACATCGGTAAAAATGTTGTCATAGAAAAAGGATAAAATTGATAAAACATGGCCAAAATTATTATATAAGTATTCAAAATCAACCTTATACTTTTATATATTCCAATTTCATTAGTTTAGTTTGATTAAAGCCTTCATATATTCTAATAAAGCGATTTTGGTTTTCATTTTCCTTTGATATATAACTTTATATAATTTTATATGATCCAAAATTCAAAGAAGTCTATTTCTTTCTATTAATATCTATAATATTTTGTGAAAATATAAAAACAATTTAATACAATTTATTAATTTTATTTGTATTCATAAATTTTTTTATGATAAAATTTTATTTAAAATATTTTTATTTGATTAAATTATTACCTTAAATACTTAAATAATGCTAACATAGTGTTTATTAAAATAGTAAAAAAATCAAGTAACTAATTTCAAAAACACTAAAGGAAATATATTTTTGAACTTTTATGAAATTATAATAATTTTTTTGATATATATTATACATAAATTATTTTTTAAATCATATAATTTAAAAAAAATATTATATTGTAATTTTTTATGTCAAATTATTTGAATTATCTCGAAAAATATTTTAAGAGTATTTTTTGTTAAATACTGTTTTATTAAATTATTCAAAATTATGAAAAATATAATATTTAATTAAGCGTATGAGATTTTTTCTATAAAATCATCCATAATGCATTTATAGTTCACATTCACTTATTTATTATAAATATTTACCCATATAGAGGAAAAGACATTGTTATCATGGTAATCGTTAAAACGGTTAATGGGATATGAAAACTAAGATATAAGGGTAAAAAATAATCATAAACATGTCTAAATTTTATGGGATTCGAGTATTTCAACATATCTCCATCCTCGATTCCAATTATATCAACTTTTACTAGTTGGACATGAGATTTAATTTAAATTGATACTTTATATAAATCTTTAGGATACCCTCTCCTCTCTTATATATGTACACCTCTTTTCCACTCTTCCTCACAATTATTAAGCCACTTACATTGACTAAACACAAAAAAAAACATCTTATTGAATTTTTATTTACATTATACAGTTTTTTCATCTTAATATATTATTCATTGTGTCTTTAACGGCATATCTGAAGGATGTTCATCAAGGAGGTGGCAATTGACTTAACTAAGAATTTTCATTTTAATTCTTTTCCTACATCCATCTATTACAGCCTAATTATTACAATAAAATAAAATCACCATGTTAAAAATATTTATATTTGATTCTCTTATTTTCAATACCATATTTATCTTTTTTCCATAAAATGTGAAATGAATCTATTGTTCCAATTTATATGCAGACTATTTCCACGTTAACTGATGTATTTCATTTCTGATCACCATTCAGGGCTAATTATTATAATAGAATATATATATATATATATATGATATTAATGAAATAATTTGGATACTAAAATTACAATATATCATCTATACTCATAACATTCCCATCAATAAAAACTGAATCATCACATATGTGTATGTACAGTATACATTCACCACATAGTGATGTTGATTGTTTCTCAAGAATTACATCCCATTTTTGTTCATAAGAATAAATATTACCAATATATTTTAATTTTTTATATTTATAATTAATCTTTAAATTTATATTTTATTTTTGATTTTTATTATTAATTAATTAAAATGAAATAACAATGTTTATCGGTACATAGAGATTACCAACTCATGATTTGATTTATTTTTTTCACAACAACTTTTCATAGATGACAGTAAAATAATATTTTATGTATAAAACATATATTTCAGAAAAAATTCATATTCCTGATATTATGTAATATTTAATCCTTTAACCATAATCAACATTCCAAATTAATTTTTCAATTTTGAGCTAGACATCCACAAAGATCCCAAAAATGAAGTAATTGATTATGTAATTAAATATATTGCTGAAATTAATTTAAATAAAATAATTAAAGAAAACATAAATACATTAAAAGGATCTTAATAAATTAAATAATAAATATAATTTAATCATATATGAGTTAAATTTAATGTATATGAAGTTTGAACATGATGTAAGGATTTTCATAACTAGATTCCGTTTATTTGGGTTACAATAATTCTACATTGACTTTTGTAATCTATGGTGATGTGTGAATTTTGAAATAAGTAATTTTTCATTTTATTTCATGTAACATTATAGAGATTTACATATGTTTAAAAAATCACTTCTTCTATTAATTATCACCATTAAAGTTACAATCATTGGAAGGGTCTTCTTTATCTTATTATCATTTTCATGAGATCCGTTTCATGCCGTGCAGCAAGATTTTTTTTGGTTTACATACTACACAATGAATTAATGTTTAAATAATACTCCATTTAATTTTTTGAAATTATATTTCCCCATGATCTTATCCCTTTAAATTTATTTTTATTAAAATGTTACAAAAGTGGTATATGATTTCTGTTATATTCTAATTTAATTCTCACATTGTAAATATGCATGTTTCCTTGAAGAAACATTTTTGGTTCCCACTCTACCCTCAAAGTGGCTTTTATGAAAATACATAAAAATTGATTTGAAGGTTTAAAGAAACATTTATATTGTTGATTTCATGAACCAAATTTATATTCTATTAATATGTTAAATTTTTTGGATTATAGGGTTTCATTTCATTTTCCCCTCTTTGGTACCTTAAGAGGAGAAAAGAAAATTTTTATGAAAAAACTGACCTTATTTTTCACTTTTGGTCAGTAATCATATCTCTTCAAAATCCATGATATTAAAATGATTGAAATGAAATATTTTATATGAATAAATGACTGTTTAAATTCATTTTAAACTATTTTTTATTTCATTTACAATTTCTTAAATGTAATCATTTTATCCATTTCTCAAAGAGGCATCATTAAGATTTTACAATAATTGTTCTTAGAATATTTATTTTAAAATTTTTCAAATGAATGGATTCTTCCACCATAATAAATATTATTTTGTATTAATTTTTATTTCAAATATTCCATGTTTACTTTCAATGAAAAAAATCTTCCAATAGCCATGAAAACATTCTTTATAATGTTATCAAAATAAATGTATATTTTACATTTCACAAAAAAACATATTAAATGGCATATTGAATGTATTTTCCATCTATAGATATATAATGTTTTGTTTCATCGTCAAATGTTGATATGCTCTAGTTATAAAATCCTTATTATATATATAGGTGGATTATGATTTTTTAAATATATTGTTTCAGAACTCATTTGTTGTCCATAGATTAATCATGCTAAAAATGAATCATTGTTTTTTAACAACGATATGGGAAAAGATCACTATTATAGATGTTTATTTCATTATATGGTGTATGAAATATGTATGGATGATTTATTGTTAATTTTATATAAAACATGTATGGAATTTTCTGTTATAACCATAGAATTGAAGGTTATTTTATTATCCTAGTATGGGTAGATCTGTTATCGTAATCCAGTAAATTGGGTAACGAAATTAAGTCAACTGATTAGATGTTACTCATAACAGATGATGTAGTTTACTTATTATTGGTTAATAATATGATATAATGAAATTATTTGGCCAGGTAATTCAATGATTATTGATTAATGTTCCAAGACACCTACACTATTTTTCAATGAATGTAACGAGTTCTAATGGATCTTTTACTCGTGGTTTGTTTCACATGGATTATGATAGTTTATTTATATAAATGTTGTATTTTGTTAAATATTAATAACATGTATAAATATTAATGATCCATGCTTCTATGGGTATTGATTCTTTTATGTTGTGTTAACGTAATATGATTATAGCAACATTCCCTTATGATAATCTTATGCTCAGTAATGAAATTCAATTGTTAATGGTTTTATTTACCCTTATTGATCATTTGATCTCATCCACATTATGTTTTTAATTTTTTAGGTTTTAATTAATGATATTAAATAAAATACTTCAGGATTATTTTCATGTGTGAATATTTTTTTCTAATATGTCGAAATATTGTATTGAATTACTAATATATTGGTATACTAGGAAAAATAGAAACTTATCGTTATGGTTATTATTGTGTATGATATTTTTATAAATAAAAAATCCTCTGAAACATAAATGTATTTAGGTATAATTATGATAGAAAAATAAATTTATTTTAATTTTTTAAAACATTAATATTGGGTCATGTTTATTGGTATGTGTTGTAGTAATGTAGAGACAGTGTTTTTAGAACATGACCTGGTAGAGTGGGTTAAAGAAAGATATAAGTCTTATAGGGGAATTTACATACTTTTATGTGAGTACATATGATTATTTAAGATTGATATTAGTGTTTTTTCATGTTTTCATGTAATGTTTTAATTTTGTTTCAAAACATTATAATGAAATATTTTGTTATAATTAAAATGAATTCTCCACAATATGATATATTATTGTGAAACAATTAAAAAAAACTCTCATTTTTAGTCGATTAATTGGTTAAAAACTCCCTAGATAGAGTATATGATAAATAATTGGTTTTTTGATGTGTTATTTTATTTACATCCCTTAGAAGGAATGGTTCAGGTTTTTTAGTGTGTATTATTTTTAATATATGAGATATCATAGTTTGGGATCTTTTCATGAACTCATCCTAAATATTCATTCCATAGTTTCTCATTTACATTAGGTTAATGTAATTTTTTAATATCAACCTTTATTGGTAATATATATTTTAAATATTAGTGGAATGGTTTGATACTTTCATAGTGTATATGTAAGTGAATATAGTAGGGGAGAATCGTGACATTGTATGGATTGAGGATATTAGAGTAGTCATGATAAGAAATAACGGAGTTCATTTGTGACGTGAGATTAAATTAACAATGAAGGTGGATTAATTTTTTTTATTGATCACATAAAAAATATTCATTATTTATATTGGATAAATTATTAGCTTGACCTGAAAATATGATTTTTGAGTGTGAATTGTGAGATACTGGAGAAATTTTCAAACCATTATTTTAAATTGTTATATGATGTATTATATTGTCTGAGTTTTTAAAAAGATAAAAAAAATTAATTATGGTATTATTTAAAATCAAGGCTATTTGTATTAAATGGCAATATATTGGTGTGTTTAGGTTTAATAGTTTTGTTGGTGTTTTAAGGTGAATGAATGTGCTGGAGAAGTATTAATATGTGTTTATAGGTGTTTAGTGAAGATATAATTATGTTTTTTAGTATATCAGTGTTGTTCATGGGTTCATTAATATTCATAAAACTATCTACATTTAATAAGGAATATGAAATAAATATAGTGGTGGAATATATAAATTCTTTATCCACTAAATGGTCACATAGACTATGTAACATCCCAAGTAAATAAAGAATAAAGCATTTTCATATTTATTAATATTTACAAATTAAATATTAATTTTACTTTAAAGGGGTAGCTATGTTCGATAGCATGCCCGATACGCAACAAAGAGTTTTTTTGAAATCTTACGTTGCACACTAGTAGTAAAATAATATTATTTTAAATGGTAGTTAACACATAGTTGATTTATTGGTGGGAATGAATATAAATAACTAGAATATGATTATATATGTTTTTTAAATGTTTTTAAATATATGCAATAAAATATAAAGGCTTAAAATAAGAAAAGAATTCAATTTTAGACATAGATACTCTAATATCCACTAAAAGGTCGAACTATAACCTTCTAATGGTGAACCCTCTTTAAATATAGTTTTGGTCACTCTTATAAATTATATTGGACCATATAAAACTCTTCTTTAGAATCTGTACATCAAAATTTACTTTGTGTAAATTTTTGGTATTTTTCCGATAAAGTTCATTTTATAATGAATAGTGAAAAATTTTGTATTTTAATTCAAAGCCACATTTTAATATAATTTATTTATATGATTATATTATCTTTTGAATTTTTTATAAAGTGCAATTAGAAAATATTTTTACCATTTAATCTAATGGTGGTCATTGGAATTAATTTCACTTTGAAATTGGACTTCAACTAGTGTCAATCTTTTGATACTTATTGTTTCATAAAAACACGCTATTTTCTCTGACATCGGGAATTAATTATTAAATTAATTAATGTAACTTATATGTTTTAATTTTTTAGAATATACATTTTTTTGAATTCGTAATATCAAATATTTCTTAGGGTGAATTTTGGGTATTTTTCTGAAAAACATCAATTTTTGATGAATAGTGAAACCACTAAGTGGCAGTTAAAAAAATGATTTTTCATTTAAATGAAATTTTACCACCTCTGTGTTTTGAATTTTAGTAATCCTACATACATGGTTGTCATTAAGAATTAAAATTTAGTTCAATGACATGAAAATAATTTTTTAGTGAATAGTAACTTTTATGTTTTTAATCGCGATTAGAGGTAATTAGTCTATTTAAGGTAAAAATAATGTTTTATTAATATGAAATGACCTATATACATGTCCTACCCTTATTTTATGTGTCATGTCCGACCAAGGAAATCCATGGGTCAACTTGGGGACCTCATTGAGCCACTTTGTTAGGAAAATGACATAAATAACTTTTTATTTAAAGTTAAAATAAAAATGTCACAAACATGAGTTGTTTAACTGAAAAAAATTTTAAATGGGCATATAAAAGTAATATTTTTGACTATAAATATTCATTAGAAAGATAAAAATATTTCCTACATCATGATATTTTTTTATAATTTTTATACATTAAATAATTTAAATTATTTATGACACCATGATGATACGGCGATTACATCATTATTTAATGCTTTAAATAAAATGATAAGATAATGTAAAATATAAGACCTAAACATGTCAAAAAACATATTTTATGGGTGTATATCGAACTCTTATCACCATATCATTGAAGTATATAATTTTGGGACAATTTGTATCCCAAAATCATTTTATAATAAATTATCTTTTCATTACTTTCCTAGAGTCCCCTCCTCTCCTATTATAAAAGGCCCCCACCACTACCACCTTACCCTAACCTCTAAAGCCTTTTTCTTGGCTAAAAACTACCTAAATTGTCTCTCAAAATCCCTATATTACTCCTAGAAGCCTCACTTTGAGCATAAGTCTTCCCAAGGAATCCTTTGAGCTCAAATCAAAAAGAGTTACGCGTCTTAAAGGTAGTGTTTTCTCTTGTGTTCTTATGTTTTATTTTGCTTCTCCAACCCTCTAATATCTTTTTATTAATTTCTTTTGTAACACCAACAGTATCTTCAATATACAAGGATGTTGTAATAAAAAGGATTCGATCTACACTTACACACACCTACATCTAATGGTTAAGGAACATACTGTTTATGTGGATGGCGAATTTCTGCCTCACGAAATGATTATTGTTCAACACTCATATAACACCTTCAAAGGTGGCCATTAAGATGTCACTATATTTATATAGGATATATAATATGTTTATGGTTTACTTAAACTTCTGTATTTTTCATTTATGTCATACCTTTATGGTTTCCATTATTAGTAAACACGATATCTTCATTTTAGGAAGTGCGGACTACCGCCCCCTAAAAGTGATTTGATTCGTTAATACCATATTTGGTATGTATAAATGATAAATTTAATGATATTATATATGATATTATACTGGAATTATTATATACCTTTATATCATTATGATTTCACTCCATTATTTAAGAAATAGAAATGAAAGTAGTGTTCATGCGTACGTACGGCTTACCGTCTCCATAAACGGTGCATTTCATTTGTTACCTCTAAATGTTATGTAATATTAAAAATGAATGTATATATTGGATATATATGAAATATATGATATCTAAATATTGAATATAATTCTGGATATAATGGATATTCTACCACATGAACATCTTGTAATTATAAAGAGTTTATTTTTGACTCAAGTAACAATGATCGAAAAAATGACCATTATTAACATAAATAATTACATAGTGTTCATAACATGGTATTAAGTGATTTTAAAGGAATAATGAACTTCAGAAAGGTTCTTAAGCAAGTAGAAATTAACTCAAGTTTATTATTCAGGAGGTTAAAGAATGATCGAGTCAAGTCGGACCTGAGGTATGGGACTTCATCTCAATCTCCTTTCATTGAGGCATATATTGTTTTATACACAACCTTCTTTTATACGGTGTATAAACCCCATTTACTTTTACGTTTATCCAAAAAGAATCTTTTTTATACGAAGCATTTTATTAAACGACAAAAGGTAATTTTTTTGTCGTACCTATGTGGCAACAATGACTTTTCCGCCTCCATGACCATTATTTGAGTTTTGGCTTCCTATACAAGCCATAATTTTTTATAAATGAAAAATATATACCATGTTTTACTTTTCTTTTATTTTGGTATTGAAAATGGTTTTAATAATGTTTTTATTATATCAATGTGTTGTATTGATATCTTGTGATTGAAATGTGGAAATGTTATGTTTCCTTTATGCATGTATTATGTGATACGATTATGTTATGGTTCTTGGACATTATTATGAAGACGGGTGGTTCCATGATAAACTAAGGGTGGGTGACCTTGATATAGATCTCCAATGCATTGGGTAACACGAAGGAGTTAAACGTTAATGTTTCTCCGAAGAGATTTAGGGAATATACTATGATGTGTATTCCAAACGTAACCAAGAGGGTTACTCTTTACGTAAGAATGTTATGAATGCCTTAAGTTACCTTTATGTATTATGATTTCTATGATTTATTCATGATTTAATGAGGTATGTTAAAGTTCTTATGTTTTATGAGTAAAGTATGATTTCATTGACTCTTATGTATGCATGTTCTCATGTTTCCTTTCCATATTTTTATACACCTCACTCAGCTTTTTATGCTCATCCCAAGTTTTTGAAATTTTTTTCACAAGTCAAGGGAAAGGTACATGATGTGATGATAGTGTCAAGGAAGTGTTAAGAAATAATCCATGTTTTATTTTAAATATGTTTCCATTGATTGGAAAAATGAGTACTATCTTTTATGTAACCACTTTGTTTAAATGTGGAATGTAATGCATGATTTATGATATAATTCTCTAAAAATATAAACCAAAAAAGATCCTCAACGTGTATTCTTGATGTAACTAAAGATTATGTGATGTTTAAGGCTGGGGCCTTATAGTTGGTATCAGATGTCGGTTTAGATAACTAAAGGAGTTAGAATTCTATTAAATGATTATCCAAAAATATTTTTTCCTGGTCAAATTGAAATGATATATCATTTGAAGATTACCACGTTGCATCATCTAAGACATGTTTGTTCAGAATGGTTTTCCGCAGAGGAAACAGGGAAGCAGTACTAGGAAGGCATATAGAAGGAAATAACCTTCCGAATTAGCATCATGAGATGGTCGGAATTAGAACTGAACAATTTTTTGTAGTAATGGCGTAGTTGACTCAAGTGATAAATGGTGGTGGTATCTATGCACGAGATCAGCCAGATCAACCGTAGAGGAACATGTCAGTGGTGGAACATTTCATGAGGTAACATCCCCCATCATTCAGAGGATTATCTGACCCTGTCCTAGCTGAAGGGTGGATTAAAGCACTGGAGAAGATTTTTGATGTCATGGGGTATTCAGATAATCAAAAGGTTAGTCTTCCTATTTACCATTTAGAGGGTGAATCAGATCAGTGGTGGTCGATGGTTAAAAATATCAGGGATGCTGATGAGATTGATGCTCTCGACTGGGATGAATTCAAATGTATGTTTCTTGAGAAGTATTTTCCTAAGGTTGTTCGACTTAGGATGGAAAAACAATTCTTTAAATTGAGGCAATAGGAAGACTCAATGGATGCCTATTAAGAGAGGTTCACTCAATTGGAAAGGTATTCTCCAAATTTTATCAGAGACCTTGATAGTAAAATCAATCGTTCTTACTCAGGAATAAAGCCAAAATATCGAAGGGCATTGGATTCTCGTGAGTTCAAAAGTTATGAAAAGCTTGTTCGATGTGCTGAGAAGGTGGAAATGGATTTTTTCGATGATCAATTGTTCTATAACAAATAGTAGAAGAAGAGACCGAGGTGGCATGAGAAAGGAAAGAATTCTTCAAAAAGGTCTGACAATAAGAAAACTAAGTTTCCAGTTTGTGATAAATGTCGTAAAAGGCATACTGGGGAATGTCTTTTGAATTCTAGAAAGTACTACTGATGCGGTAAGATGGTACATAAGGCTCGTGATTACACTGAAAAAGATCAGGGTTATGGTAAGACCATATTTGATTTACAGTTAGTGAAAAGTTTTAAGTGCAATGAGATGGGTCACTATGCAAATGCGTGTCAAAAAAAGAGCTCGAGTGATGGGAAGCAGTTAGACTACAATCAGAAAGGGGTGCTGAAATCCTTTGAAACTATTTCAGTAGATGACGGGCCATCAAATGAAGTTGTATCAGCTCCAGGGAGCTCAGTATTTTTCAACGATTGACCTAATATTGGGGTACCATTAGTTGAAGGTAAAGGAAGCATATATTCCAAAGACTGCATTTCGTACAAGATATGGCCATTATGTATTTGTAGTAATGCCTTTTAGGATAACCAATGCACCTGATGTATTCATGGACTTAATGAATAGAATTTTCCATGAGTTCTTGGATATGTTTGTAGTTGTTTTCATTGATGATATTTTGGTGTTTTATAAAATTAAAGAGGAGAATGAAAGACATTTAAGGGTTATTTTTCAAACCTTAAAAGAAAATAAATTGTATGGGAAATTCAGCAAGTGTGAGTTTTGGTTGCAACAAATTTTTTTCCTTGGCCATATTGTTTCTAAAGATGGGATAACAATTGATCCTACAAAAACAAAGGTTTTTGAAGAATGGCCAAGACCCAAAAATGTAATAGAGATTCGTAGCTTCCTTGGTTTGGCATGCTATTACAGAAGGTTTGTTAGAAATTTTTCACGGTTATCTAGTCCAATGACTAAGCTCACTCGGAAGGGTGTTAAGTTTATCTGAACAAAAGAATGTTATGATTGTTTTCAGGAACTGAAAAGAAGATTGGTGAATGCTCCAGTTTTTTCACCACCTTCCAGGAATAGGGAGTTTGTTATCTACAGTGATTCTTCATTGAAAGGACTTGGTTGTGTCCTAATGTAAAATGATCAGGTAATTGCTTATGCCTCATGACAGTTGAAAACTCATTAGGTAAATTACCCTACACATGATTTGGAATTAGTTGCTGTTGTTTTTTATTTAAAAAATTTGAGGCATCGTTTGTATGGAGTAAAGTTTGAAATATATACCGATCAAAAAAGTTTAATGTATATATACTCTCAGAAAGAATTGAACATGAGACAGAGAAGACAGATAGAATTAATCAAAGATTATGATTGTACAATTCATTACTATCTGGGTAAAGCAAATAAAGTGGCTGATGCTTTGAGTTGAAAAATTAATGCTTCATTAATAATGTTGCATTTGGAATGTGATCCTTTGGTTAAGGAATTGATGAACTTTGACATAGAAGTTGTCGGTGCAGGATGTTCTTTTGTTTTGTTTCAGGTATCTGTGAAATCTTCTCTATCAGACAAAATTAAGAAGGCATAGAAGAAAGACAGTGAGCTGCAGAAAAAGGTAGAGCTAGTTCAGAAGGTTAAGTTTCCTGAATTCAATATTGATAATGATTTTATTAGATTTGGGAAGAGATTGTATGAGCAGTGTGATTCACAGTTGAAGAGAGATTTGTTATGTGAAGCTCGTAGTTCTCTATTTTTAGTCTATCCTGGCAGTACTGAGATGTATACAGATCTTCGGGAGTATTACTGGTGGGACAGAATGAAAAGAGATATTGCAGATTTTACTGTGAAGTGTTTGACTTGTCAACAGGTTAAAGAAGAGCGGCAGTTACCGAAAGGGATGCTTCAGCCTTTACCAGTACAAGATTAGAAATGGGAGAATATATCAATGGACTTCGTTGTGGTATTGCCAAAGACACCTCGATGTAATAATGCAATTTGAGTTATTGTAGATCACTTGACTAAATCTACTAATTTCCTTTCTATACGAGATATTTTTTCCCTAGATCAACTTTCCCATTTGTATCTTAAAGAGATAGTTAGGTTCCATGGAGTTCCTCTCTCCATTGTATCTGATCATGATCCCAGGTTCACTACTTACTTTTGGAAAGGCCTTCAGAAGTCATTGGGTACTAAATTTAATTTTTGTACAGCTTTTCATCCGCAATCAGATGGGCAGTCATAACATACAATTCAGAACTTAGATGATACGCTACGTGCTTGTTCTATGGATTATCAGGGAAGTTGGGACCAAAATCTTTCTTTGGTTGAGTTTTCATATAATAACAGTTTTCATTCTAGTATACAGATGGCACCATTTGTGGAATTATATGGGAAGCGGTGTCGAACTCCAGCTTTCTGGGTTGAAGTGGGTGAAAGGAAGTTGATGGGACCAAAATTGGTAGATGAGATGGCACAAAAAGTTCAGTTGATTCAGAAAGACATGAGAATAGCTCAGAGCAGGCAGAAGAGTTATGCGGATAAGCGGAGGAAGGATCTATCATTTGAGGTAGGTGATCATATTTTTCTCAAAGTTTCACTGTGGAAAAGTGTGATGCGATTTGGTAAGAAAGGAAAGCTGAGTCCAAGGTCCATTGGACCATATGAAATTCTGGAGAATGTTGGATTAGTTTCATATCAAGTGGAGTTACCTCCAAGTTTATCTCAGGTACACAATTTTTTTTTCATATTTCGATGTTGAGAAAGTATATTCCAGATCCATCTCATGTTTTGAGCCCAGAGGTAGTTCAGTTGGATGATAATCTCTCTTATGAAGAACAACCAGTCCAGATTCTTGACCGTAGTGAGCAAGTGTTGCGGAATAAGGTAATTCACCAGGTAAAGGTTCTATGGAAAAACCATATGGTTGAAGAGGAAACATGGGAATCTGAAAATACTATGAGGGATAAATACCCCCACTTATTTTGATAAGTGAATAAAATTGTGAGGACGCAATTCCCAAAAGGGGGGAAGGATGTAACATCCCAGGTAAATAAAGAATAAATAATTTT
The DNA here is from genome assembly GCA_963277665.1 of Viscum album. Taxonomy (NCBI): domain Eukaryota; kingdom Viridiplantae; phylum Streptophyta; class Magnoliopsida; order Santalales; family Viscaceae; genus Viscum; species Viscum album. The sequence continues at coordinate 1,896,966,506 of OY728126.1, forward strand.
CATATTTATTAATATTTACAAATTAAATATTAATTTTACTTTAAAGGGGTGTCTATGTTCGATAGCGTGCCCGATACACAACAAAGAGTGTTTTTGAAATCTTACGTTGCTCACTAGTAATAAAAAAAATATTATCTTAAATGGTAGATAACACGTAGCTCTTGTATTGGCGGGAATTATTAGAAATAACTAGAATATGATTATATGTGTTTTTTAAAAAAATTTACATATATCCAATAAAATATAAAGGCTTAAAATAAGAAAAGAATTCAATTTTAGGCACAGATACTCTAATATCCACTAAAAGGCCGAACTATCACCTTCTGATGGCGAACCCTCATTAAATATAGTTTTGGTCACTCTTATACATTCTAATGGACCATATTAAACTCTTCTTTAGAATCGGGACATCAAAATTTACTTTATGTAAATTTTTGGTATTTTTCCGATAAAGTACATTTTTTAATGAATAGTGAAAAATGTTGTATTTTAATTCAAAGCCTCTTTTTAATCTAATTTATTTATATGAATATATTATCTTTTGACTTGGTTTTAAATTTCAATTATAATATATTTTTACCATTTAATCCAATGGTGGTCATTATAATTAATTTCACATTGAAATTAGACTTAAACTGGTGTCAATCTTTTGATACATATTGTTTAATAAAAACACGCTATTTGCTCTGACAGCAAAAATTAATTATTAAATTAATTAATGTAAGTTATAAGTTTTGAATTTTGTATAATAGACATCATTTTTGTATTCATAATATCAAATATTTCTTAGGGTGAATTTTTGGTATTTTTCTGAAAAACATCAATTTTTGATGAATAGTGAAACCACTAAGTTGCAGTTAAAAAAACTTATTTTTCATTTAAATGAAATGTTACCACCTCTGTGTTTTGAATTTCAGAAATCCGACATACATGGTTGTCAATAAGAAGTAAAATGTAGTTCAATTAGATTAAAATAATTTTTTGGTGAATAGTAACTTTTATGTTTTTAATCGTGATTCGAGGTAATTAGTGTAGTTTAAGGTAAAAATAATGTTTTAATAATATTAAATGACCTTGACACATGTCCTACCCATATTGGATGTGTAATTTCCGACCAATACAACACATGGATCAACTTGGGGACCCCATGGAGCCAATTTGGTATGAAAATGACATAAATAACTTTTTATTTAAAGTTAAAATAAAAATGTCACAAACATGAGTTGTTTCACTAAAACAATTGTTAAATGGGATTATACAAATCATATTTTTTACTATAAATATTTATTAGAAATATAAAAAGATTTACTACATCATGATAGTTTTTCTATAATTTTTAGACATTAAATAAATTAAATTATTTATGACACCATGATAATGCAGCGATTACCTCATTATTTAATGATTTAAATAAAATGAAAAGATAATGTAAAATATAAGACCTACACATGTCAAAAACATATTGGATGAGTGTATTTCCAAAAATTATCACCTCATCCTCGAAGTATATATTTATGGGACCCTTTTTATCTGAAAATCATTTTATAATAAAGTATCTTTTCTTAACATTCCAAGAGTGCCCCTCCTCTCCTCTTATAAAAGGCCCCCACCTCTACCACCTTACCCACACCTATCAAGACATTTTATTAGACAACCCCTGCCCATTTTGTCTCTCCACATCACTCTCTTTCTCTTAGAAGCCTCACTTAGGGCAGAAGTCTTTCCAAGTAATCCTTTGAGCACAAATCAAAAAGAGTTACCCGTCTTAAAGGTAGTGTTTTCTCTTGTGTTATTATGATTTATTTTGCTTCTCCAACTCTCTAAACTCTTTTTATTCCTTTATTTTGTAACAACACCAATGTCTTCAATATAATAGGATGCTGTTATAATAAGGATTCTAGCTACACTTACACACACCTACATCTAATGGTTAAATAACATACTATTTCTGTGGATGGCGAATTTCTGCCTCACGAAACGATGATTGTTCAACACTCATATAACACCTTCAAAGGTGGCCATTAAGATGGCACTATATTTATATATGATATATAATATGTTTATGTTTTACTTAAGATTCTGTATTTTTCATTTATGGCATACCTTTATGGTTTCCATTATGGTTAAACTCGATATCTTTATTTTAGGAAGTGCAGACTACCACCCCCTCAAAGTGATTTGATTCGTTAATACCATATGTGGAATGTATAAAGGATAAACATAATGATATTATATATGATATTATACTGGAATTATGATATACCTTTATATCATTATGATTTCACTCCATTATGTAAGAAATATATATTAAAGTAGCGTTCATGCATACCTACGGCTTACCATCTCCATGAATGGTGCATTTCATTTCTTACCTCTAAATGTTATGTAATATAAAAAATGAATGTATATACTAGATATATATGACATATATGATATCTAAATCTTGAATATAATTCTTTATATAATGGATATTCTACCACATGAACAACATGTAATTATAAAGAGTTTATTTTTGACTCAAGTACCAATGATCGACAAAATGACCATTATTAACATAAATAATTACATAGTATTCATAACATGGTAATAAGTGATATAAAAGGAATAATGAAATTAAAAAAGGTTCTTTAGAAAGTAGAAATTAACTGAAGTATATTATTTAGGAGGTTAAAGAATGATCGAGTCAAGTCGGACCCGAGGTATGGGACATCATCTCAATCTCCTTTCATTGAGGCATATATTGTTTTATACACAACCATCTTTTATACAGTGTATAGACCCCTTTGACATTTACATTTATCCAAAAGGAATATTTTTTATACGAAGAGTTTTACTAAAAGACAAAAGGGAATGTTTTTGTTGTACCTATGTGGAAACAACGACTTCTTCGCCACCATGACCATTATTTGAATTTCGGCTTTCTCTACAAGCCGTAATTTTTTAAAAATGAAAAATAAATACCATGTTTTTCTATTCTTTTATCTTGGTATTGAAAATTGTTTTCATAATGTTTTTATTATATCAATGTGTTGTATTTATATCTTGTAATTGAAATGTTTAAATGTTATGTTTCCTTTATGCATGTTTTATGTGATATGATTATGTTATGGTTCTTGGGCATTATTATGAAGACGGGTGGTTCCATGATAAACTAAGGTCGATTGATCCCGATATATCTCTCCAATGCATTGGGTTACGTGAAGGAGTTAAAAGTTAAGGTTTCTCCAAAACGATTTAGGGAATATACTATGATGGGTATTCCAAACGTAACCAAGAGGGTTACTCCCTACGTAAGAATGTTATGAATGCCTCAAGTTACTTTTATGTATTATGATTTATATGATTTATTCATGATTTGATGAGGTATGTTAAAGTGATTATGTTTTATGAGTAAAGTATGATTTCATTGATTCTTATATATACATGTACTCATGTTTCCTTTCCATATTTTTATACCCCTTTACTGAGCTTTTTATGCTCATCCCAGGTTTTTGAAATTTTTTTCACAGGTCAAGGGAAAGGTACATGATGTGATGATAGTGTCAAAGAATTTTCAAGAAAGAATCCATGTTTTATTTTAAATATATTTCCATTGATGGGAAAAATGAGTACTATCTTTTATGTAACCACTTTGTTTAAATGTGGAATGTAATGCATGATTTTTTATCTAATTCTCTAAAACTCTAAACCTGAAAAGATCCTCAATGTGTATTCTTGAATTAACTCAAGATTAAGTGATGATTAAGGCTGGGGCCTTATAGACAATGATTTTTTGTGTTTATAGAAACATTTATATTTTAGGGAATGCTTTGATTCTTGTATGGTCATTGTGACCATGAAATTAGGTCAGTCATTTTCTTAAATAGATCCCCACTATGTTCATCAGTAACTAATTTGAATAGGTTTTATAATATTTTCTTCTTTGGATATGGGGAAAACATCTCATGCGTGATTTTGTGGTAGTTTTGCTGGATATCTCTCTGTTTAGATCTCTTAACAATTTTGGACTTTGGGTACTGAGGTGTTAGATCCATGTTATTTCATTCCTTGATCTTCGTCACATACATTTATAACAAAGATAACAAATTTAGTTTTGAGGTTTCCTTAAATAATAGTGAAACTATATTGATTAACATTATTTTTGATTAGGATTGAATGAGTTGTATATTTTTTGTATTCATGTTTTCACATCACCAATCAATGTATTCAGTTAATTTAATTCTTACAACTCCAATCATCATTAATCATGGATTTCATAAGATTTGATTATGGATTAAAATTTATGGATTTATTTTTTTGTAATTTGATGATGTGTATAAAAAATTTATATCTTAGGGTAAAACAATTGATTTTACAATGAAATAATAATTGATGTATGTGTATTAAAATTTTCCGTATTATGAGATCATGTAAGTTTGATATCATGATTGATTTTAATAAAATCCTTAAAATTATTTTTTAATGGATTTATTGATATTAAATAAGTTTTTTCATGAAGATAATTATGAACATTACTATAAATGACACTCAATGATGAGTTTGGTTTAAATTTCCCACCATATCTTGGTTTTCTTAGGTTAGATGTAACACTAGCTTTAAACAAAACACCTTATTGTTATTCTAATTAATTAAGATATTTATCACCTAGACATCAATATTGAATGCAAGAATAAGATTAACAGAATTATATATACATTTTTTACCGACTTATATATAATTAATTCATTGCTAACTAATTAATAATAAATGAAAATACAACCCATTTAAAATAAAATGAAATATTTTGTCTAAAAACTACAATTTTGTAGATTCTAGACCCATGGGAATCGTTAATTCCCATTGGGTTTCAAAATTTTGAAATTTATAACCCGAAACAAAAAACATTAAACTATATGGTAGTATATGTTTGAATGTTTGAGGTCAAATCCACAATGGTAGTGTTGGAAAACATATTTATTAAATAAAATAGACCTATAAAATTTTAGGTAATAAATATAAAATAATTTATTTATTGAAGATATGAAGAGTGATCTGGATTTTAAATAAAATAGAAAAACATTTTTGGAATTTCAAATCATGGTTCATGATTGATTATAATATAATATAATTAAATAGTAACCTTGTGGTGTCCGAAGCAAGTTAGTTGAATCAAATGGTAATGGTACACAACCCCCAAAATCATTTACATCCCACTTCCACAATGGTGATGTTACATTAGGGTTTCCATGACCCAGTCACTCAAAACCATGTTTAAACATAGAATAAACACCTAATGGTCATGTTTTGAAGCATTATCTATTCAATACATTGAATAATAACTCCCACAATGATCATGTAATGATCAAGAATGGTAAAGTGAAAATGTCACGACCCGCCTTCACCAAAAAGAGGGAAGGGTCAGCAGATTGCCAGGACCTTCCTTCTTTAAGTTGAAGGAGAGATAATGACCACCAAGACCTGCCATCAATAGGTCTTGGAGTGGCGACTAACACCAAGGGTATATTAATTTCTCACAAATGGAAGTCATTACCCCTTTTTGTTTTATAAGATCTTGAGATGAGATGATGAAACTCAACAACACCAAGGTAAAAGAAAAGTAAAACCAAAAGAAATAAACCATTCCCACATACATGTTCTAAAAGTAAAGCCACAAAGTACAAAGGGCGACTACAAAGGTAAGTACCAAAGAAGAAAAACAGCAACTGCAACTGCCCGAAAGGTCCGAGCTAGTATCGTACTGCTCGATCCCTGATGTCCTCCTGGAAACCTAAAAGCTGTTTTATATACGTAGGGTGAGCATACAAGTACACTCAGTAGGAAAAACCAAAGACTCTCGTGCAGAAGTGGGGGAACGTACTAAAGTTCTGTGAGAAAAGGAGTAAACCAAACACCTATCAAGGTAAACTATCCACCCCAGGCCTCACCAAGGCACACTCCCCAAATAACGCAAGTCAAGTAATATATATATAGTAAGAGAATATCGATGTTTGGGTACACCGCGCCACTTTCCCACTGGTTATTGAGACACCCTATGCATTGGACCAATCCCACCATTCTCACCGCAGTCCCACTACCACACCCGCTCGCACACACCTGAGCCTCAACCGCACACAGTTCCACTGCTGAATCCCGCCCGCACACACCTGGGCCACAACTATCACATGTAACCACGCCTGCAAACACCTAGGCCAGAACAACCACCACCACGCCAGAAGACACCTGGGCTAAAGGATCCACTGCCATGCCAGAAGACACTTGGGCCTCATCCCAAAGACACTTGGGAAAGCACCTGCCGCACACACCTGGCCAACCACCACACTACCCCGCCTGAAGGTTCTTGGGCTAATAATGAACCTCAGGCCATCACAACCTACCCGAAGATACTTGGGATATCCGGGAAAGGGATCAGAAAAGGAGCTAATAACCACCCAGTAAGAATAGTGTTGGGAAAAACACCCTCCCCCATGAAATGGGGGTGTTCGGCACTAAGTGATCAACTTGGGTGGGGCGTGAATAAGAAACACAAAGCTACAAGTATATATATATATAGGTAACAAGCAGTCACCCAAGCTAGGATTTTCTTCAGACAGCCTATAGATCACAACATCACTCATGTCCGAGTCACGACTCATGCTAACAACCCATTTTTCCCATTTTCTTATTTCACGTTCAGTAATAATTTTTATGTTTAAGCACTAATGGGCAACTAGTATGCATAGGCATAAGTCCATGAAGGTAAACAACCATGCAACAGCCATAACGCCCATACCAGGTTCTCAACAATAGAGGATTCCACCCCAATTCGTGATATAAACAACTATCCACCCGGTCTTAAAACTCACAACCACTAAATCCATACCAACAGGGGATCCCATCCCCCAATTTCACCCAACCACTAAGGGTATAAAAGAACTGGGGATCACATCCCCTCGCACATCTCCAGCAATGTGCTCGTAAGAGAAAACCACCAAAACACTGCCACCAACACTAAGCAAGCCCCCCCTTTATTTAAATAATTCGTTCATTATCTTTAATTAGTTATGGTTTATCCAATTCTATAGAATAAAAAGAACGCCCATCCCGCATGACACATAAAAGAGAGAGGCAAAGTAGAAATCCCCTACTTGTTGATAGGTGATCGACTCTTAGGCCAGGCGCGGAACTCTACAGATAACAATGCGCCTGATGCACTACAAGATGTTTGTGAAAAGCTGTGATCGAGGAAAGGAGGGACCACGGCTAACCCTTAGTTTATAAGAGCCACAGACGGTTGAGGTGAGAAAGAGTAACCGCGTAAGGTGTGGGGGTCGTGGGTTGACCACGTGGCTGGTTCAGTTACACACGGAGGTCCCTCGGGATTTTTTGGAACTAATTATGGGCTTTAAATGGTTTTAAAATGAGTAAAAGAATTAATTTACGTCGAAACATACGTTGCGGGAGTGGAAAAGTCAGGTACTGGAAGAAGAATGAAAGGCTCAGCAAGGGGACACGATGTCACCCTCACGGTGCCACCGTCACAGTGTAACCCTCACGGTGCCACCCTCACGGTGCCACTGTTTTGGCGGAACCTCACTTTGGAAAAGTAATGGGCCAGGAGGGTCCGAGCCATTACATTAGATACCTATTAAACGATTCTCATCCTTGAGAATCAAAACAAACCAAGAAGGAAAGAGAGGGTCTGAAAAACCACTTCGAAAGATACCACTTAGAAGTGAACCCATGCTAACCAAAAACACTTCCCTGTCACGAACCAAGCAACATACGATGCCAAACTGCTTAGCCATGTGGGTTGGGGAGTCTCCTCCCCCCATGTCAAGATATTATCTGCTTTGGGTGGCACTGACTTGCCTGCATGGGTATAATCACATCCACCATAATGTGTCTTGATTAGGGGTCAGGTCCCCTCCTCCCCCATTGCCAGGGATTTTCACACACATCCAGAGGAAGTAAAAAAATAGTACATTTCATAGCCAAAAGACAAAACGTTCTATCACAACAGGCACAACAAGGAACAAAACATAAAAAAAATCTGGGTACTAGGTACGCATCTGTGCTTCCCTCTCCCACGTACTCTCCTCAATCCCACCATGTCTCCACAACACACGAACCAAGGGAATGGTTCGCCCACGAAGCACCTTCTCCTTGCAATCCTCGATCATCACTGGTCTCTCCACAAAGGTCATGTCGTCCTCGATTTCCATCTCACCCCAATCGAGGACGTGTGAATCATCATGCAGATACCGACGGAGCTAGGACACATGGAAGACACCATGTATCCTCAATAGCGGCGGTGTCAACGCTAACTGGTAAGCCACCTCGCTGACCCGCCGCAATACTTCGAATGGTCCAATGAACCTAGGGGAAAGATTACTCCCCTTTTCGAACCTATTCTGCCCACGCCGAGGGGATACGTTCAAGAACACGTGGTTTCCAACCTCAAACTCCAAGGGCCTCCTCCTGGTATCAGTATACGACTTTTGTCGGTCATGGGCCGCCTTCATCCTTTCCCGTATGAGCTGAACCTTCTCTGTTGTGTTCTGCACCACCTTCGGGCCAAGGATTCCTACCTCTCCTACTTCGGCCCAACAAATAGTTGAACGGCATGGCCTCCCATACAGGGCTTCAAACAGGGCCATGGCAATGGTAGAGTGATAGCTATTATTGTAAGTGAACTCTACCAGGGGAAGGTGTCGCACCCATGATCCTCCTGAGTCCAGAACACATGCCCGTAGCATATCCTCCAAGGTCTGGATTGTGCGCTCTGTTTGTCCATCTGTCTGGGGAAGGAAAGCAGTGATAAGGCATAACTAGGTGCCAAACGCATGCTGCAATCCTCTCCAGACTCGTGAGGTAAACCGTGCATCCCTATCTGAGACTATAGACCTCAGAACTCTATGCAACCTCACCACCTCATCCACGTACTTTCGTGCCAAAGCTTACATAGTACATGACTCCCTGATCGCCAGAAAGTGATCCGATTTCGTCAACCTGTCCACTACCACCCAAATGGTGTCGTATCCCCCTTGGGCCTTGGGTAGTCCCATGACTAAATCCCTCGAGATGTCATCTCACTTCCACTCGGGGACATCTAGAGGCTGTAGTAGGCCGCCCGGAACTCGGTGTTCAGCCTTCACTTGCTGACACACTAAGCACTTGGCCACAAACTCTGCCACTACTCGCTTCACTCCGGGCCACCAAAACTGTCCTTTCAGTCCCTGGTACATCTTGGAAACTCTTGGGTGTACCACCAGGGGTGAGTTGTGGAACTCACTGAGAACCCTGCCATGCATCACCCCTGGAACAAACAACCATTCCTGGAAAAGCATCTGGTTCTGACCATCCTCTGCCCATCCTTCCGGAGCATTGCCCTGATCAACCCGGTCACGCATCACTTCTAACTTCGGGTCTCCCCACTGAGACTCCTCCACCTGTCGAAATAGAGATTACTACACTATCATCTGATATAGGCAGCCTCTTCCGCTATCCATCCTTGCATCCAGGTGTATGGTGGCCAACTCTTCCATTTCCCTCCAGGCGTCCGCCGACTCTTGGACTGCATCCTTCTGCGTCCTCCTGCTCAAGTCATTGACCACCACATTGCCCTTGCCTTTAGCATAAGAGATCTCGAAGTCATAATCCTGGAAGAACTCCACCCATCTCCGCTGTCATATGTTTAAGTCCCGCTGGGAGAAGATATTCCTCAAGATTTTTTGATCTGTGAAGACCACAAAGCGTTCCCCGATGAGGTAGTTCTGCCATAACTTTAGCGCAAAAACAACCTCTGCAAGCTCTAGGTCATGGGTGGCGTAATTACGCTCATGGGAATGCAGCTGCCTGGACCCATAAGAGATCACCCCTTGTCGCTGCATCAACACGCATCCTAGGCCCTGTCCTGAAGCATCACAAAATACCTCATTGGCCACCCCTTATTCTGGTAATCTCAGTACTGGGGCACTAACCAACTTCTCTTTCAGATAACTGAAGGCTGACTCGCACTGCTCAATCCACACGAAAACAAGGTCTTTCATGGTCAAGGCTGTCAAAGGGTCCGCAACTCGAGAGGAGTTGGGTACGAACCTCCGATAGTAACCTGCCAGCCCAAGGAAACTACGGACCTCTACCACATTCTTGGGTACTGCCCAAGAAACAACTGACTCAACTTTTGATGGGTCCACCGCTACCCCCTGCTCAGACACCATGTTTCCAAGGAAGTGCACTTCTCGTGTCCAGAACATGCATTTTGACAATATCCCATAGAGCTGGTGCTGTCGGAGGACCTCCAAAACTGTCCTCAGGTGCTCTGCATGGTCCTCTTCTGACCTCGAATAGATCAGGATATCGTCGATGAACACATCCACGAACCGATCCAAGTACTCCCAGAAGATGGAGTTCATAAGCCCCATGAACACAGCCGGGGCATTCGTAACACCGAAGGGCATGACTAAGAACTTGATGTGTCCATACCTGCACCTGAACACTATGTTCGGGATGTCGCACTCTTTCACCCTCAGCTGGTGGTACCAAGACCGTAGGTCGATCTTCGAGAACCATCCCGCCCCTTTCAGCTGGTCGAAAAGATCATCTATCCTTGGTAGAGGGTAGTGATTCTTGATCGTCGCCTGATTCAGCCTCCTGTAGTCTATGCACAACCAAAGACCACCATATTCCTTCTTTGAAAACAATACCGGAGCACCCCACTGTGACGCACTAGGACGAACATAACCCCTCTTAATTAGATCGTCAATTTGTATCCACAAATCCTGTAGCTCCGAAGGTGCCATCTGGTAAGGAGCCATCGAGATTGAAAGAGCACCAGGCTGCAGGTCTATCCCGAACTCGGCATCACATCGATGGGGTAGAGTCGTCACCTCCTCAGGAAATATGTCCATAAACTCACGGATGATCTATGGCACTTCCACAATTTCAGCATCTACTTATTCCACTGTCATCTTGGTCAACAAGGAGAGGAGAGGTTCCCCTCTCCCGTTTCCCTTCGGACTGCTCCGCTCACCGGTGAAGGTAACACGCCGGCTGTCCAAGTCTGAGAACACCACCCTTCTTCGAAAACAGTTTATGATGGCGCACACAGAAAATAGCCAGTCGATGCCTAGGATTACATCATATGGATGAATCTGTAGAAGAAGAAGATCCCTAACCGACTGATGTGGCCCTAACATCAGTCTAAATACCTGACAAACGAACAACAAGTCGGTCTGACCACCCACTGGTGTGCTCAACACCAGAGGGACTGGATGTCTCTCGGCATCTAGACCCAAGGCACGGGCTAGACTGGGTGCAACAAAGGAGTGCGAAGATCTGGTATCAAACAAGGCATAAGAAAGAGTGCTAAAAAGACTGATCGTACCTCGAACAACCTCTGGCCCTGCTAGAACTGCTGCATCTACGGCGTGAAACTGTCCACGCCCAGCTCCCCTACCCCTCGGCTGTCGACCTCCTCCCCGACCAAGCCCTGGTCGAGGTCCCTATGGAGCATCCTGAGGTCAGCCTCCGCCTCCTACGTCTTCCCTCGAAGGAGCAGCAGCTCGCTGTCCCTGCAACTGATGCTGGAAAGGTCTTGCTAGAAGCTGCTGCTGGGGCGGGTGCTGGGGATGACTGCCACTGTTGTACTGCACCCAGTCGGGGCACTGACTCCGGAGATGCCCAGGGCTCCCACAGATGAAGCACCGTGGTCCCGGGCCCGAAGGGAAAGGGCGAGGGTCGGGGGATCCAAACTGAAACTGTTGCGGTCTGCTCCCTGCTTTTCGGAACCTAGAGGGTCCTGACGCTGGAGGCCTAGTGCTGAAGGCCTTCCCCTTTGATGGTCCCAGCTGGATCCCCTCTTGCGACACTCCTCCTAGAGCATGCATCCTCTCCACCACTTCGACCTTCTTCTGGACCTCCAAGTAGGTCGGCAGGGTAAAGGGGGTAACAACATACTAGAGGGAGGGTCGGAGTGCCTCCTCTAAACATCTTTCCCGAGACTCCTCATCGAGAAAGAGGTCCAGAGAAAAACATAGTAGGTCCTTGAAATTGATCCCTAGCTCCCTCACAGACATACTCCCATGCTGGAGGGAGAGTAGTTCCTGCCTTTTTTCTGCCTTCATTGTTGAGGAGTGGAATTCCGCCCGGAACTCCCTCTCGAAATCCACCCAAGCCACCTCAGACACTCTCCTCTCCCCTTGGTAATACATACACCACTAACGTGCCACTCCCCGCATCTGGCTAATAGCCAGAGGAACCCAGTACTCGGTCGGGGCCCGAATCAGGCCGAAGGCTATAACTAGCTCCTCTAGCCAGCCTTCTGTCTTCATATCAGAGGTGCTGCCTCATACTTCTCGAGGGCCTGTCGCTGGAAGGCTCGAAGAGGCTTCTGCCACTGGTTGACCTCTTCCTATCAATCAGCTCTCTGTCGATCGACCAAAGTAGTCTTCGGGGCCTTGATCGCATGTACCACTGGTGGTCGCCTTACAGGTGCCATAGATGCATGTTAAACAAGGGATGCCTAAGCCCAAGTAGTGCAGAATATTGTTCTTAAAACTTCTTAAAATTTAATTTATTCATAATCCGCAAGACATCCCAGAAACACAAGAACACAAGTCATTTATGATTCATGCACCATTCCTAGGGTCTCAACCCTGCAATCATTGTGGCCTCACTTGGTCGTTCAGTAGGTCCAGAGACCTTGCATCGGATCAAAGGGGGCCCTAAAATCTCGTGTCCTAGCCGGTCTTCCCTGGCCTAATTGACGCGCCAAGGTCACCCAACACTATTGCCTTACTATACCATGAAATCCTCACTGTGCCTAACTCTAGACTCCATCCTATTTCTCAACCATCAGTGCCTCTAATACCATTCTGTCATGACCCGCCTTCACCAAAAGGTGGGAAGGGTCAGTAGATTGCGAGGCCCTTCCTTCTTTAAGTTGAAGAAGAGATAATGTCCCCTGAGACCCTCCTTCAATAGGTCCCAGAGTGGCGACTAGCACCAAGGGTATTGAAATTTCTCACAAATGGAAGGCACTACCCCTTTTTTTTATAAGATCGAGAGATGAGATGATGAAACTCAACAACACGAAGGTAAAAGAAAATTAAAACCAAAAGAAATAAACCATTCCCAGATGCATGTTCTAAAAGTAATGCCACAAAGTACAAAGGGCGACTACAAAGGTATGTACCAAAGAAGAAAAACACCAACTGCAACTGCCCCAAAGGTACGAGCTAGTACGGTCCTACTCGATCCCCTAAGTCCTCCTGGAAACCTGAAAGCAGTTTTATATATGTAGGGTGAGCATACAAGTACACTTAGTAGGGAAAACCAAAGACTCTCGTGCACAAGTGGGGGAACGTACTAATGTCCCATGAGAAAAGGAGTAAACCAAACACCTATCAAGGTAAACTATCCACCCTAGGCCTCACCAAGGGACACATTCCAAATAACTCAAGTCAAGTAATATATATATTAAGAGCACATCGATGTTTGGGTACCCCGCGCCACTTTCCCACTGGTTATTGAGACATCCTATGCATCAGACCAATCCCGCCATTCTCACCGCAGTCCCACTGCCACACCTGCCTGGACACACCTGGGCCTCAACCGCACACAGTCCCACTGCTGAATCCCGCCCGCACACACCTGGGCCACAACTATCACATGTAACCATGCCTACAAACACCTAGGCCAGAACAACCACCACCACTCCCGAAGGCACCTGGGCTAAAGGATCCACTTCCACGCCCGAAGACTCTTGGGCCTCATCCTGAAGACACATGGGAAACCACCTGCCGCACACACCCGACCAACCACCACACTACCCCGCCCCGAAGGTTCTTGGGCTAATAATGGACCTCAGGCCATCACAGCCTACCCAAAGATACTTGGGATATCCGGGAAAGGGAGTAGAAAAGGAGCTAATAACCAGCCACTAAGAATAGTGTTGGGAAAAACACCCCCCCCCCATGAAATGGGGGTGTTCAGCACTAAGTGCTCAACTTGGGTGGGGTGCGAATAAGAAACACAAAGCTACAAGTATATATATATAGGTAACAAGCACTCACCCAAGCTAGGTTTTTCTTTAGACAGCCTACAGATCACAACATCACTCAAGTCCGAGTCACGACTCATGCTAACAACCCATTTGTCCCCTTTTCTTATTTCACATTCAGTAATAATGTTTATCTTTAAGCACTACTGGGAAACTAGTAGGCATAGGCATAAGTCCAAGAAGGTAAATAACCAAGCAAAAACCATAACGCCCATACCCAGTTCTCAACAACAGAGGATTCCACCCCAATTCGTGATATAAACAAGTATCCACCCAGTCATAGAACTCACAACCACCGAATCCATACCAACAGGGGATCCCATCCCCCAATTTAACACAACCATCGAGGGTATAAAAGAACAGGGGATCCCATCCCCTCCCACATCTCTAGCAATCGGCTCGTAAGATAAAACTACCAAAACACTACCACCAACACTAAACAAGGCCAAGCATGTATCTTCAGATTTAAAAGATTTTACACGTTCCATGATTTCAATTCCATTTGTCCGGTGTTAGCACAGAAGGGATTGATCCTGGTGCTTTCAAAATATTTAACCGGGTATGTGTGATTAACCAATTTACATTTTCACAGCAAGAGTTTACAACCACAACAAGCCATTTAAGACATCAGCAGGGGTTCATTAGTGCACAAACAATGACCACCAACAGCCACGATTTTCAGAAGGTATAAGCTAGCACAACTCAACAATATGGTCATAAAAGAAACATCATCAAAATATAAGACAACATAAAAGATCACAGCCCCCCCTCCTTTATTTAAAGAATTCGTTCATTATCTTTAATTAGGTATGGTTTATCCAATTCTACATAATCAAAAGCATGCTCACCCCGCATGATACACAAAAGAGAGAGCCAAAGGAGAAATCCCCTACTTGTTGATAGATGATCGACGCTTAGGCCAAGCGCGGAACATTATGGATAACGATGCACCTGATGCACCACAATCTGTTTGTGAAAAGCCGCGATCGAGGAAAGGAGAAACCACGGCTAACCCTTAGTTTATAAGAGCCGCAGACGGTTGAGGTGAGAACGCGTAACCGTGTAAGGCGCGGGGGGCGTGGGTTGACCACACGGCTGGGGAAGTTACACACGGAGGTCCCTTGGGATATTTAGGAATTAATTATGGGCATTAAATGGTTTTAAAAGGAGTAAAAGAATTAATTTACGTCGAAACATACGATGCAGGAGAGGAAAAGTCAGGTATTGGAAGAAGAACGAAAGGCTCGGCGAGGGGACACGGTGTCACCCTCACGGTGCCACCGTCACGGTGTCACCCTCATGGTGCCACAGTCACGGTGCCACCGTCACGGTGTCACCCTCACAGTGCCACCGTCACGGTTCCACTGTTACGGTGTCACCTTCACGGTGCCACTGTTTTTGCAGAACCTCGCTTTGGCAAAGTAATGGGCTAGGAGGGTCCGGGCCATTACAGAAAAAGGTAATTGATAAAATAGGGTTGTATAAAAATACCCAAAATGAATTTAATTAAAAAAATACCTTAATATAATAAATCCCCAATCATTAAAATTACATCACACATGTTCTACCCCCTCATGCTAGAAATGAGTGTGTATGCATGTAAAAAATTCAACTTGGTTTATTGTGGTAGCAGTGGTCCCTTATTCCAGTGGTGGAAGCACTGAATGAATGAATTGATCAGATCATTTTCCTCTTATTTATATGCCTCATAGTGCTCAGGAATTATTGTGGAACATTAAGAATTGGTCCATGGGTGGTATCGAGTGGGTCCCACTTCAGAGATTTTGAAAAAAATTGAAGATACGGTCAATCTGAAATGATGAATCCCATCATGAACTTTTACATGATGTGAAATGTTTTTGAAAATCATTTAATCCTTTAATTCATAGGTTCCACAAATTTCTATGTATTTTTTCCAAAAGAATATCTCAAAAAAAGTAACCCCATGTAATGACAATACACGATTCGTAATTGTCTTTCACAGAGTATAAAAGTGTCTTCACTTGTCCTGGGTGCATGCTACATCAGATGATGTTATGATATGTAATTGAATTATGTGGCTTGTAATCGTTGTGCTCCCAATTCTCCAGCTATGATTTGGATTCAAAAATACTGAGTATTTTTGCTCTATTATTCACCCCCATTCATTAATTTTTTATATATTAATTTTTTCCAACCATATAACATTAAAAAGTCGTTTTTCTCATAATTGTGAAAGAATATTCTCTTATATTACTAAATTCATTTATTAAAACACTATAAAATATATAAATGAAATACATTTATCAATAGAGTAGTGTATTATATATAATTGACATTAAAAAATCTCCATAAATGGTTTATATTAATAAATTTTATATATTATAAATTAATTATAATATTTAACATTCACCAAATGTGTTTTCTACACAAGATATAAAAATAAATCCAATTTTAGGCATAAAACTATTTTTATGCAGTTATGTAGCCTTTTTATGGTGAATGCACTTCAAAACTCATGTCTGAAAATTTTAAAAAATTTATTACAAAAAATTATATATTTTTGCTATCATAATTAAAAAATTAACTTATAATTAGTTTTTCATTATTTTTTTAATAAATTTTCAATTCGTGAAGTATAGTGAAAAATAATAAACATTAATAAAAAATGATTTTTATTTAAATAATTCTAAACATTAAATTATATTTGAGTTTGTTTTAATGTCAAATTAGATAAATTTTTTATTAAATAATAAAATTTAGTTCATTTAAAAATTATCATACATAATTTTGATATAAAATCATGGTGTGAATATTTTATCCTTAAAAACCTCCATTCTCACTGGGTCTATAAGATTATTTTTAAATTATAATTTTCCACTTCATTGATTTGAATTTTTAAAAATTGATTCTACATTTGGAACCATCATAATTTATATTATATAATTTGTTAAACTTTATTTTATAACATAATTATTAGTGCAAATAGTTAAAAATAATTACATTGATTATGGTTAAAATGGGGTTTTGAGCATTGCATGTGTTCATATTAAAATTAATATTTTAGAGACATAAATTTTTTAAAAAATATTTTACTAAAATTATATTGACTTCAAGTCAAAAATTACTTATAAAACACATTCTAATTGTATTAGTTTAGGATAAATTACATATGAAAAGAAAAAATACAATTTAATGTTCAAAAAACTAAAAGGGTACATTTGAATAAACATAAAGGCTAGTGAAGAACATGATAAAAATGTGTTTATTTTTATTTTTTTGGCAGTTCTTACAAACCCAATAAACAACTAAAACAATTATTATTTATATATATATGAATATTCGGTAAGGGATACTTCCCAGTAGTAAATACTTTTGGGTATTTACCAAAAGTACACTCCTAAACTGTCAAAGGTCACTCACTCCCCTCAAAAATTAACGCGTTAACACTTATTTAAATCATAATATTTCATCCCAAATACCTTTCGAAATTCCATCCCCTAATCCTAGAATAATTTTTTGTGGCCTAAAGACAACCTATGAAATCATTTGATGTTAAATAGAGGAAGATACCCGAAAAGACATCACATTCTTCAATGTGAATTTTTATTTCACTTTGTTCTACACCTCATTAATTTATTATTAAACTATGGATAAATAATAATCTAAATATATTAAATATAATGAAATTTGATTATAATAAATTAGTTACCTAAAATCATCTCATATTCTGTAAAATGGGTCATGAAATTATGCTTCATGTGTATGACAGACTACCTTCTCATGAATCAATGTCATTCATTTTCTATTACCACCAACACTATATAGTATGATGATGGATATAATGTGTGTATATTACATTTATAAAATATTAATACCTATAGATTTATATTATCATGTATTTTTTTCCATTCTTTATGGGATACGATTATGCCACTCGTATGTACGGTGGACTGTCATCTCGCAGAGTGATGTGATTCATTTTTCTTTAACATATTATATGGATGGTAATATGGACAAAAATAATAGTGAATATAGGTGATATAAATGATGTAATTGTGATATTAAGGACAAATTTATCATTTTTAAATTATAATATATCATTTTTTTCTGTACCTTTTCACTCATTGAGAAATGATAATGTCATTCTTGGACGTGTGGACTACAGACTCCATAAAGCGATGTGATTATTTTTTCACCACAACATCCCAAGTATGAATATATAATATATATAATTAAATAATTTGGTATTTATCATATTAATGTCATTATGTAAATATAAATTGTTAAATACCTTATTTCCATAATTACCACTGAAAAAAGGAAATCTTACACATGCATATATATACCCTACCATTTCCATTATCATTATCATGAACCAACAAGGGTCGACCCTGAACCTGTCACCCGAGCCAACACGTGATATGGCTCGAGGGGCGTTCCCGATCCCCACAGGTTGGCAACCAGTGCCGGGAATCAAAAGTTAATCACTGGGAAAGATTTTACCCAAAAATGAAAGACATATAGATAAATAAAATATGATGATAAAAATAAATATAGTCACAGAACAAAAGAAAAACCGAACATACCTCGATGTGACCTTCCAGGTTACCACCCAACCAAAGGCTGATCATTCTCTAATAATGAGAAATCCCACCAAGAGAACCTGAGTACATGGAACCTACAACTGAAAGGATATAATTGGCATGAGCATAAAGATTCTTAGTAGGGATGGCAAAATAAACAACAGAATCCAACATATCCTTTCCCAACAAAATCCATTAACACAATTTAGAAATACAATTATAAAAGTTGGTTTTCCATATTTTAACAAAACAATATCATTTACCCATTTTAATAACCCAATGCAGACCACGCACAACTTCTAAAACATGTTAAAATTTTATAAACATAAGAAAAACAAGGAAACAAGGAAATGATAAACGAAACTGATGAGAGTAGAAGCTAAAAGAAAAAGTATAACTGAAAGTAAACGAGAAAATCAAAGAAAAACCTTGGGTGATCCTAAACATCCCTAGAAGTCCCTAGGATGTTTTCATTTTTGGAATAGCCTTTCGGCGTATGGTGAAGCTCCTATGTATATACCCAACTATCCACCCTAATTAGCCAATCCAGTGGCAAAGCCCACCTGGTCTAACAACAAATCCGGGTTGTACCAACCCGTCTAATCGGGGATGATCAGAAACCTTCACTCGATCATCTAAAAGGCTCCCAAGAACCCATGGTTGTTTTAATTGTACTGCGTATGTAGGAAGTCACTCGAATCCATGACTCATCTCACTATACTTGCCTTCCCCAAACACGGACACTTCTTATGCATTCACCCACAAAGGGTTACCCTAGACAAAGGTGCCCCCAAATACACATTCAATCATTTCACTTTAACAAAGTGCCAACCGGGCTATCACAACATTTAACATTTGATCCATTTGATAAAATTTTCAATACAGACAATCAGGCCTTTCGATATTTCTTCAAAACCATACATTAATAAACCACCAAACATGCATAACACTGTAGTTCGACATATTTTTTTTCAACGGACAAAAAGGCATCGCATCGAGCACATGGTGTAAAAAAACAATTGAAAGAACCTATCATAATTTTTCTTACATGTAAATTGCACATATAATCATAAAAATATAGTTCTAAAGATCACAAACCAAATTCAAGAGCCAACCAAGAAACTCAACCAATGTTACTGTGCAAAACCCAAAAAAAATTCACTACATGATAAAAACCAACTTTTAAAAAAAGACACTCACAAATCGATCTTGAAAGACAAAACACACGCCAAAACCATTTCTCAAATCAACAAACAACACATTTAGATAAATATGGCCAAATGGGAATTTAAAAATTAATTTTACGAAATAGTTTCCAAGTATCTTTTTAATCCAAGCTGAAACACATAATGCATATGAAAGTTCCAAATGAGCCCTTGAGTTTGGAACACACACATATCCAAAGAATTTCATATTTTTTAAAAAATTCCCTTAACCCTTTCAAAAACACACTAAATAATTTCCATAAAAATCAATCAATTATTTAAAGTGACAATTCCTTAATAAAACAAGCCACCCAATTTATCAACAACTACATAGACAACCCAACTAATTTATAAACAGTTCTTTCACAAGCTATCTAGTTTAAGAACAGAATTTATAAACAGACCAAACAAATTACACTAACAATAAAAAATAATAACAACTGTTTTTTAACATAGATAACCAACGTGAAAAAACTAAATCATATTGAAAAATTAATTAAAAAAGGCATGCATCATGTAAAATAATTAATTAAAAACATGCATGCATTATATAGACTTTTTAAAAAGGGGAAAAATGGATTCGCCTACCTCAAGGTTGAGCACGGACATGAAAACACATCTGTAGGAGGGGAAAAAAAGCACCATAGATTAACCACACACCAAAGCAATGTCAAAAATGTACATAGCACAACCACAATGTTAGGGTTTCAAAAAAACAAATAAAAACACCACTGATGAACTAATAGAAAGATAAATAAAGAAATTAATGAATAAATAAATTAATTAAATCATTAACCAACAAGTCAATAAATAAATAAATTGATATACCAGATGTAAGTTCTCCATGCTAGGAGGGGTGGTGCAAGGGGTCCAGGATGAAATAAATAAGGCTCGAAAGGGGTTGAGGTCACCGGGAACAAAGGGGGGCCTATGGTGGTGCAAGAGATGGTCAGCAGGCTAAAGGAAGAGGGCAAGGGAGGTGTGGTCATGCGGCTACTACAAGAGCGACTAGCGAGGGAGACCGGAGCTAGCAGAGGCAGCCTAATACAGAAGGGGGTTTGTTGTCGAAGGCTGGATAGTGGGTGGATGGAAGTGAGGAAGGGGAAAGGGGCTTGATTATGGAGGAGGGCCGATGTAGTGGGTGCTGGGTGAAACAGGCGCATAGGTTGTTTGGGGGCTAGGGGAAATATCCTGGGGGAGCAGGGTAGTCCATGGGTGGCTCCGCGAGGGGAAATAGTAGAAGGGTATAGGCTAGTTTGCCGGCTAGAGCTGGGGTACCAGAGCATTGTGGGTCCAGCTAGGCTGGGCGGGGCCAGGGAAGGTGGTGTGGGAGCCGACTGCAGGCAGGAGTCCGGGGCGCAGTGCAGGGTCGGCAGGCAGAGGGATACCAGAAGGGTGACTGGAATGACGGATAGAGGTGGGGAAAAAAGGGGGAGTGGCGACTCGCAATAGGAAAGGGGAAGGTGGGCCCCTGGCGCGGCAGACAGAACATGAAAAGGGGCAGGCTTCGGGTATGTGAGTTATTAGGGTTTGTGACTTTTTTTCATTCTATTATATTAATAATATTAGTAATATTAAAAAAAATATTACTAATTGTTATACCGTAATAATAATAAAAATAATAGTTATAATAAATATAAAAATAAAAATAATATTAATATTAAAAAAGTAATTATAATTAGAATAATATAAACAACAACAATAATAATAAAATAACAATAACACAGTAATAATAGAAATAATAGTATATATAATAATTATAATTATAATAATAATAACAATTATGATAATAAAAATAATAATATTATTATTAATAAATTTCATGACACTAGGGTCAGTTGTGCGCCTACCGCTAACTGTGTGGTGACCATGCACGGGTCTGAAAAACAAAAGAAATGTTATACGTCAACAATTTTTTTCTGGGACCCAACTCCGACCTGGGCAAGAGAAACTTAGACCACGAATTAATAAAATGAAAATTAATTTTAAAATGCGGGTGTGACAATTATCCCCACCAAAGAAACTTTTTCCCATCAAAATGTCACCCAACTAAACAATGGACATAGCAAGAATCCATGCCTGACTTAAATTGAAAGGAACCATAGCACAAGAGAACATGAGATCCTGAGAATATTCTCCCCACCAAAAGAATTCAACTAATGTAAAGATTTAACACTCGAACAGACCACCCCAGGAGGGGGGAGACGCAAGAACTCCGAAGCTATCCAAAATAGCTTTTATAGCACGAGCTAACAACACCTCCAATGAAACATGAAACTCTAGACTTGGAACAAAATCCCCCAACACTAGAGAAAAACTTCCGAGAAATTCCTAACCCAAAAAGTGAATCTGTGCATAACTGGAAACATCTATTCATCCACTGACACTAACATTTCCAAAAAAACACAGAAAAACCTTGATTAACCCACAAAAGGTCAAATCACACATTTCTAAAGTGTACGATTCAGAAAACCATGGTCATACCAACAAAATTGTTTGGATTATAATAGAACATGTCTGTCATAACTCCACGATAAAACAATGAACTTAAAAAAACATCAAAACATTAGCAGTCAAAAAAATAATGAAAATTCATTAAATGTTCCATTTACAACACAGAACAGAAAACCCAGACCAAGTATTCATACCCCTAGAAACTCTTGACTACACGCGAGCTTCACACCAATGCCTATGGCTAGAGCTCTAATGGGTGAAGCATCTCCTACCTCGTAGTCAGGCACTAGGATTCTCTAGTCAAAATGTCTTTTTCACGCAACACATTCGTAAAAAATTCTCTAGATTACCCAGGCACCCGCAACGATTACACGTCTTTGGAGGGATGTGACGGGATGTCTTCATGTGCCCGAACCGGACACACTGGTGGCGCACCAATGAATGGTCCGACGAACTAGTAGCCCAAATCACTGTAGAGGACTCATTTAAAATTGGATCCTCTAGAACATGTTTCTCACCAGATTGGGAACCTTCATGAGTAATTGGATATGATGGATTGCCAACCACCTGCGCTCCAGACACCATTTCAGCTAAGAACACCTCATCCAACAACTTCTCGAAACGATGGTCTTTAGAAAGGGGGACATGTTCCTTGTTCTCTGGGTGAAGACTCCCAATTAAGAGATAAGTCTTCATCCAATCCTGTGAAGCTACCTCCAGAGAAAAGGACAAAAAATCATTAAAATGGTCAATATATGCCTTCACTGTTTGTTGTCCTTGTTGAATATGAAATATCTCTTCCCTTCTCTTTGTCTTTACCTTTTCAGGTATAAACCATCAAATAAAGACAGATTTAAAGACATCCCATGTCATCCCAACTCGCATTGATAGTGGGGCAACCAAAACCCATTCGTCCAGAGCTGGAACTTCGAACAAACCCAAAACGTCACTCACTCTAACATCATCGGGAGTTCCCAATATCCTGATGACACATTTGACCACTTCAAGCCACTCTGCTGCCTCAAATTGACCTTGATCACTGTGATGAATAATCAGTGTATGATATGGGACAAAAATTGGGCATGACGTATCAAAAACCTAGGGGACCGTTCTGGGAGGCATTTTCGGAACAACATATTAAACACAGAACCAAAACCAATATCATGTCTAGGAAACATCAATGAAAGCACCATCATCCAAAAACAACTTGCTCAAAAAACAAACAAAAAAAACATCACAAAATTCATTTTTCAAAACCCCCTTTTTATTTTATATTTCAAAACCACATAAATTCAAGGCTATTTTCTAAATACCAAACCAACTATTCAAACCAATTGAAATTTCAATAAAAATCATTTTCCATTTTTAAAATTACTTTATAAAAACAAGGTCAAGCCATTAATTCCAATCACACACCCCAGTAATCCCATGAACTATTGAACCTGTCTTCATCTACATTCATACATATGCACCAAAACATACATCCAATTCATTCCCTCACATATGCATACATTGATAAGGAGTAATCGAGATTTCACCCAAACCATATCTCTACTATTTCCAAGCAACCACTGGATTTTTAAATCCCGAGGTTTTAGTTTTAAAAATACCCTTCAAAAATTTATAGCCATTTAAAATAAATCATTATCATCTCAAAAACCCTTTTTCATTTTCATGAATTCACTTACAGCAATCAGAACCAATACGACACACAAATTTCCTCAAATCACTGAAGGTAGGGACTAGTAGTCATGCCTAACCTTACGACATGGTAGTGGGACATGACCCAAGTAAGCGTCAATGACTAGGAAGAACCTAATAAATGTATGCAGACTCAATATGGGTCACTAATCCATGTGAAATTACTATGTAACATTGGTTTTTCCTCCGTTGTCATCTGTCAATCCAAAAAAAATCAGAACAAGACAAGAACTCAATTCCTGGAATACCCTTGGCGACTCGAGGTTTAAAACGGCGAGGTTTCATGATTTCCTTCTTATAACAACCTCTCGAGTCCCTACATTCCAAATCTCCATCAACCGGATACCCCAAATAGTAAGGGCCTCCTCTAATACCACTTTTTCATAAACCAACCTGGGTCGACCCTGAACTGGTCACCCAAGCTGGCCTGCGACATGGCCCGAGGGGCATTCCTGATCCTCACGGGCTGGGAACTAGTGTCAGGCATCAAAATATAATCATTTCTAATGATTTGGCCTATGAACAAAAGACATACAGATAAATACAAATTGACGATAAAAATAGAAAATGTCGCAGAACAAAAGTAAGATTGAACACACCTCTATGTGACCTTCTAGGTCACCACCCAACCAATGCCTGATCTTTCTCTAATAATGAGCAATCTCTCTAAGAAAACCTGAGCCAATGGAACCAACAACTAAAATGATGGAATATGTGTGATCATAAATATGCTCAGTAGGGATGCCAAAATAAACCACAGAATCCAACGTGTCATTTCCCATAAAAATCCATTATCACAAGTTTTAAATATAATTATAAAAGAAGGTTTTTCATATTTTAATAAAATAATAACATTTACCCATTTTAAAAACCCAACGCACGGTAGGCACCACTTCTAAACCAAGTTACAGTTTTATAAACAAAATCCAAGTAAGGAAACAAGATAATGCTAAAATAAATAGGTGAGAGTAGAAGCTGAAAGAACAAGTATAACTGAAAGTAAATGAGAAAATCATAAAAAAACCATAGGTCATCCTAAAAATTCCTATATGTCCCATGGACTTACTAGGATTTGGAACCAACTGATAGAATATGGTGAAGCTCTTATGTCTATAAAAACTAGCCACCCTAACTGAAAAATCTAGTTGAAAAGCCCACCTAGCCTAACAACAAATTTAGAGGGTACCAACCTGTCTAATCAGGGTTGATCAGCAACCCACACTCGATCATCTAAAAGATTCCCAGGAACCAATGGTGTTTGTAATAGTACTGTGTAAGTAGGAAGGCCCTCACACACATGACTTATCTCACCACACTTTCCATCCCCAAATAGGGGTGCTTCCTGTACATTCCCCCATAAAGGGTTACCCTATACTAGAGTTCCCCAGAATACACAATCAATCAATTCACATTAACATAGTGCCAACCAGTCCATCATAACATTTAACATTTAAACCATTCATAAAATTTTCAAAGTTTCCAATCAGGCCTTTCAATATTTTTTCAAAACCATACTATTATAAACAACCAGACTTGCATATCACTTTAGTTCCATACATTTTTTTTCAATGGCCATCAAGGAATCACATCGAGCACATGGTGTGAAAAACAATTTTAAAGCACCTATCATCATTTTTATTGCATTGAAATTACACTCATAAAAATAAAAATGTAGTTTTAAATATCATAAGACATATGCAAGAGCAAACCGGGGAACTCAACCAATGATTGTGTGTAAAACTCAAAAAAACGCAAGATATGTTAAAAAACCACTATTAAAACCACACACACCCAAATCTCTCTTGAATGACCAAAAAACGCCAACTACCTTTCCCAAAACAACATACACCACTTTTACATAAAAATGGACAAACAGGCGTTTAAACTATGAAATTACTGAAGAGTGTCCAAGCACCGTTTTAAACCAAGAAGAAACACACAAATCATATGAAAGTGTCGAACCGTCCCTTGAATTTGGAACACACAAAGACAGCCTGAGCTTTTCATAATTTAATAGAAGGCCCTTAACCCTTTCAAAAACACACTAAATAATTTCCATAAAAATCCATCAAATAATGAAAGTGACGATGCCTTTATAAAACAAGCCACACAATTTATCAACAACTACATAAGCAACCCAACTAGTTTATAAACAGTTCTATAACAATCTAACTAGTTTATGAACAAAATTAAAAAATAGACCAAACAAATTACACAAAACAGAAAACCTATATCAACTATTTTTTTGACAAAGCTAACCAACTTGAAAACATTAAAGAGTATTAACCAATTAATTTTCAAAGGCATAAATCATGTAAATGAATTAATTAAAAACATGAAAGGATTATATAGACCCATTTTTAACGTGAAAAAATTGATTCGCATACCCCATGGTTGATCACAGATGCAACGAAACATCAGTAGGAGGGGCTGTAAGGCATCTTAGATTAATCATACCCCCATGCAATGTGAAATACATACATAGCACAACCATGACTGTAGGGTTTAAATGAAAACAAATAAAAACACCATAGATGAATTAACAGAAAGATAAATAAATGAATAAATGAATGAATTAATTAATTAATTAATCAATAAGTAAATTTATAAATAAATAGATATACCAGAGGTGAGGAGTCCGTACCAGGAGGGGCGGTGGAGGGGGTCCAGACTTGTAGAAACAAGGACCACAAGGGGTTATGGTCATCGGGAACAAGGGGGGATTGCAGTTGTGATGGAGCTAGTTGGCAATACAAAGGAAGAGGGAAAGTGAGGCATGGTCTTGCAGCTACTGCCAGAGTGGCCTGCATGGGTGACCGGAGCTGATGGAGGTGCCCTGATGCAGTAGGGGGTGTGTGGCCAGAGGTTGGACAGTGGCTGGACGAAATTGTGGAATGAAAAATGGGACTGAGTACGGTGGAGGGTCGACACAGAGGGTGCTGGGCACAGTGGGTGCGAAGGAGGTTCGGTGGCCGGGGGAAATGGAATGGGGGAGCCTGTAAATATGTGGGAGGCTGTGTGAGGGTAGAAGGCAGGAAGGTCTAGGGGCGGTGGCATGATAGAGGTGTGGTACTGGAGCACGGTGGGGCGTGCTAGGCTGGGCAAGGCGAGGGCAGGGTGTGCAGGAGCCGGCGGCATACATGATGTCGGGGCGCTGTGCGGGGTTAGCAGGGGGAGGGAAACTGGGAGGGTGCATAGCCTAGTGGATAGAGGTGGATGAAAAAAGGGGGTGAGGAAACTCGTGACCGGAAAGGGGAGGGGGGCTGCCTAGCGCGACAGACAGAACATGAAAAAAGGTGGGACTTCATGTATGAGAGTAGCTAGGGTTTGTGACTTGTTTTCATTTTATTATATTAAAAATTATAGTAAAAATAAAAAAATAAAAATTATAATACCTGAATAAAAATAATTATAATAATAATACATATATTATTAATAATATTAATATTAATATTATGAATAACAATTATAATTTGGATAATATAAACAACAACAATAATAATAAAATAACAATATCATAATAATAATAGAAATAATTATATATAGATTAATGAAATTAACAATAATAATAACTAATATGATAATAAAAATAAATATACTAATATCAAGAAATTGCATGACAATAGGACCGGTTGCGCGGCTACCACAAACTGCGCGTGGGTCTGAAACCCAGATAAAACTTTAAACATCCAAAATTTTGATTTGGGACCCAACTCGTACCTTCGTGAGAGAACCCGGGGCCATGAATTAATAAAATAAAAATTTACTTTTAGAAGGTGAGTGTGACAATCATAGCATACTTGTGTTTTCCTAGTGTTCTTCTATTGTTCATTTAGAAAGTATAATTGATGTATAACTATTTCATTAATATTAATTTATAGGTGTTTAAAAATTACCAAGTTGATCATAGACAACTAACCAAATTATTTTTTGACACACATGTCAAATATGGTCAAAACATCCTTTGTCAACATAATTGATCAAGAACTTGAATATAAAATTTTAATAAGTGAAATAAAAGCTCTAATTTACAATTAAAACATTATTGATCAATTATATAAATTCCATAATTTTATTATTCATGATGATAACTAATGTCCATGACGAATCAAATATGGGATAAGGGTCTTCTAATCTCAGTTTTATTTCTGTGAGATATATGCCATAATCAGAACTTTTATTTATTTTGTGATGTATATACTACAGAAGAATTTATTTTATGATTATTATATTTTAATTTATTTTAATTTAAATATACATGTTTTAATCTATCATCCATATGGTTTACAGTTTCAATGATACTAAAGGGTAATGGATTTTTGTCTCAATTTTCATTCCTTGAGATGTATGTGATATTATACACCTATCTTCTTTATAAGGCTTATATACTTCCCCATTTACGTGTTATATAAAAAAAATTCTTATCCTCATGATATTCTATGTTTCATATATTTTTATAATTTCATTGGGTTTATGATTAAATGTTAACAATGTTGTATGATATTAATTTTGTAATCTTATCATTTATTGGATTGTCTATGATTACGTCTCTAATGTTTTAATATTATGATTTACCTCCTAGGAATTATCATGAATTTCTATCTTCTCATTTTATTAATTATATTTTCAATTAATCATACAATTTGACAATATTTGGTAATTTATATAATTGAGAAAATGTTTTTATGTAAAATAATATTTTTTTTCTCTCTTAATTCAAAATACCTTTAACATCCAAAACCATTTTTTCGAAAAATAATTTCAATTTTTTTAACTAAATTTAATTATTAATGATTTTTTTGATGTATGAGTTTTGAAAAAAAAATCAATTTATTATTAAATTTATTTTCAAACAATTCAAGAATGTATTTTACAAAAAATATAAAATGAAACTTTTTTAATGTGTACAGAGTGATAAAAATTATGACCCTCGGGACCATTATTTACATAGAGGTTTCCTTTAAAATATTTAAAATGTATTTACAAAGAAAATTAATTTTAATGTTATTTTTAAATAGATGTTATAAAATTAAAAGTTTAATTTCCTCCAAAATTATCTATTAATATTTTAATTGTATTCTAATTGAGAATGAATATTTTATCCCATTTTTACAGAGTGATGGGAAAACAATGTGGTAGGGGAGAGTGCCTTAATATCAGTATATATAATGGCCTCGAGAATATTATTCCAATAGATATTCCAAAGAATCCATCCTTTGAAGATATTGTTCATCATAAGGATCTATTTCATCATGTTTCTATCAAGTTCTATGTGGAGGATGAGGCCTAAGGAAAATTGTTTATATGAAAAATAATTTTGCAGAGGTGGTAAAATCCTATGTAAATCCTTAATTTTATGACATCGATCTTCCTCCCTGAAGATAGATTATTCATAATGGATGAATAGATCATGTCTCATCAAACCATAAGGCTGATGAGGAAGGCGATAATCTGTTAATATACTCCATTATTGTGAGAGATCATCATGAAAAATGATAATTCCTTTTAAAATTCATAGTTTTCACAAAAAAGATTGATAAAAGTTGGGGATTTAGTGAATAGATGATGACTGAAGTGGAATTCATATATTACCATGTTTTCTTCCCTTATTATGATCTCAAATGAAGATCATGGAGCATTGGATCACTGTCCTTGCTGCGTGGTTTCCTATGAATCCATAAATGGGATAGGAGCTTCAATCCATAAATGATAAAGAACACTAACACATAGGTATGGATTCATATTTATAATCTAATTTTCTTATATTGGTAGCCACACATCCTATTTAACATTAATTCAAAAGTGGGAAATACAATTCTAATTGATAGGCTGGCTAACGACCCATGTTTTGGTCACTATGTTAGATATCTAGTTGAGGTTGACATACCCATCAACATTATGTAAGATGTGATATTCACCACATGATATGACAATATCAATTTGATGATTCAATAAGAAATAAAACCAATGTTTTAAACAAATTTAATGTTATTTGGCCATTTACCTTATGAATGTATCAAGGAAAAATAATACTTCTTCTAAAATATAAAGGGACTTGATGATAGCCACTATCGAAAAAGGAAGAAACAGGATTATATTCCACCTCCTGAACTCAAGATAAGAACCTTTGCTGGTTCCTCTAATGTTAATAATATAGATGGAATCCATGTGGATGGAATGTATGGAAATTAATTATCTACCCTTACTTCAGATGACATCCAGATTATGCATGATGAACAACATAAACTGGATGATGATAGTGGTGTCACTCTCCCTCTTGTAGACAATAAATAACCCTGCAATGATCCACAAGACTCATCCCATGTTGTAGACAATGTGGAACCCCCTTTTGGATGGTCACTCTGGTAAAATTAGCTCTATTTTGTCCAATGTGAGTATGAACACACTAGTGACACAAAATTAATCAGATGAGTGAGATGGGATCAATGCATGAGTACCCCAAATAGAGTACATTGGAAGATTCATCTTTTCATCAATTGATCACAACAATGAAAGTAATCAATTTGAAGTTATCCCCTTGGATGGGTTTTATAGGCCACATGCTTCTGTGAGATTGGGTTTGTCTTATGTAATTCCTTGGTAGCATGTGTCCTCTCTAAGCATCTCCATATCTCCTCATGTACATTTTCTTATTGAGCATTCAAAACCCAATAGTAACAAGGGACTATCAGGTGTGGAGATGGAAGACTCTATAGAGAGTAAATTGGCTAGCACTACACTTGAGTAGCTTCCACATAACATGGACGGTGGTAATGTAAATTATTATAAGAATCAATTCCATGAAATATCAATAATTTATGAAGGAGATGTTTCACTAATTGTAGTAACATGACCAAAACCTTCTCAGGGGCCTCTAGTAAAAAAGATGCCCAATGAAATAACCCAACAGTTTGAGAACCTGAAACCATAAAATTCAGAAATATTGTCCCTGAAATAAGTGGTTCATATTTGGCTGATGAGGCTGATTCATCACAATATTATATGTAGACTATAAGGGGAAACATAGGAGGGGATGGGAGTTAGGAGGCCCCAAAAATATATGCATGCATCCTAGGTTGAAATAGGATAGGTAGGAAGAATAAATTTAAAGGGCATGTCATTATGGCACAAAATGAAGGATATGTTACTTGGGGAAGGTACCCCATGTAATGAAGATATTTTATTGTAAATTTCGATGTCTAGAGATACCTCTAATAGAACGAGCCCTACGGCACCTTATTATGGCCGAAAAAAATCACATCTGTATTATTGAACCAATGTTGATATATAAAAATTGAAAATACTTCAAGTGGTCTTCCTTAGGTTATCAGTTTTTTTTAGAATATATATAGTAGTTTCATGAATCACCTACATATGATCCAACATGGAGGAACTCAAATTTTTACATGTAATATGTGAAATTAGAGTTTTATCGATAAATTTTTTGTCACAGAAAATATTTTTCAAATCACATTTGTGTATTCCTTGACATCATTTATTAGAAGAAGATAACTTTAGAGAGAGTTAGGAGAAGAATGTGGCAATGTTCCCCAATGTTGGTTGTGATGGAAGATTTCAATACTCTACTCTCACCTAATGAAACACTGGAACCAGTTTCTATAATAAAATATCTACTTAATACTTTTACTACATTAATATGTGCATCAATATGGAGGTCCCAATTGATGGAGTGAACATTAATTGGAGCAGGTTTATATGGAGTGGAATGAAATCAAGGTAGGATGAAAGATATTTTGTTAAAATGGATGATAGATGTACATCTTAATGGCTATCAGGGAATACCATCCACAAATATCACATTGATCCCAAACCTCCTATTGTATAACTCTCCAACATGACAGGGTTATCCCTTCCCCCATTAATTTAAAAAATGGTTGGGTTACCATCCCCAGATGTCGGTAAATAGGTCTAGAGGATCCTAATCTTATAAAAACAAGTATTCCACATTGTAGGCTCATATAAAAATTAAAACACACAATGACGTTATTAAGGGAGTCGATAAAAAACATAGTTTCAAAGCTTGATCTTCATATAAAACTTTCATAACAGCACCCTGAAATCATTTAGATCAAGGAACAGAGTCGGGAAACTCTTTATAAGAGTGGATTTTTTTCTAAAAATAATTTCAATGAAATGTAAACTATCAAATATAGACTGGATAAGAATGACTTAAATTTAATGTGGCTGAAGGAATATTGTAGTAACACTATATTCTTCAACATGATTCATAAAGATAAAAGTGAGAAGGTAGGTAATCTTGCCATTATCATCAATGGACATTTGTACACCTCTGAAAATTAGATTTCTAAGGTAGTTTTTAAACATTTATATAGAATTTAAAATGATTATGGATTACAAAAAACATTGATAATGGTTATAAATATTCTCACTTATATTGATGATCAACAGAATTAGGACCTTATCTGGTCTCTAGAGAGATATGAAATAAGGAAAATCATTTTATCACTAAACATAGAGAGTACTAATGGACCTAATAGATTCACCACTTGGACATTATCCATGAGGACATGGTTTATGTGGTGAGGGAATATTTTTCTCACTCTTTTCGGCCATATAGAATCACCTCTATCTTCGTTTTTATGATTCTTAAGAAGAAAAATGTGATAGATATACATAAATTACCTCCAATGCTCATGGTAATAATTTTCCTATTATCATTAATGATATCTTAATTTTAATAATGGGAAATAGTATCAATGATAATATTACCCCAAACCAATACATATTTTCCCTCTAATATGCATATATAATTTCCTCTTCTCAGATTCATACTGTCAACATTATGAGGTAGAAAACAAAATATGTGCATTTTTTCCTCAAGATCCACATTTATAAGGAAATTAAAACACTTTATAGAACATAATTCTCAATGTTATTAATAATAATGTATTTTTCAACACTCTTGGGAGGCATTATAGAAGTATACATTCATTGGCATGACTGCCCACTCTTGTCAATGGGACCCTGAGAAGATACTTTCCCTGCCCCAAGGGAGTAAGACAACGTGACCCTATCTTAAGGATTATCTTTTATATTTCTAAGGACTATCTAAGATGGTGTATTAATGAACATCCTCATGTTGTTATTTCCCAACAAAATAAATCTAGGAGGAATTTATTTACCCCCTCACATTTGATATATACAGATGACATCCATCTTTTTTGGTGGGAAACAAAGAAGACCATATCCAATATTCCAGATCATTTTCATCATTATGAAGTTCATTCTAGGAAATATATTTACTTGGGAAATAGTTTATTATATTTATATATGGTCCCTCTGTGGGAATATAAAACAACATGAAAATTAATCTTGGTGTTTGGAGGAGATTTATTCCTTTCCTTTATCATGGAATTTCAATCTTTTGGAGAATGGTGAAAATCCAATTTCTCTAAGGGATTAACATAGGAATCATCAATAAATTTACCAATTATAAAGGAATTTCAAGGTACTAGGATAGAATATTTTTCCTTCTCAACTCATTTATCACATAAAATACTGTTTTCAACATTTTTCTTTATAGGTGGCTAGGAGGCCTCATCAAGGAGTTGAGATACCTGATAAGACATTTCATATAGACTCTATTTTTGTGTGAATGTATGGTATTCATTGTTTTATTGAATATTTAAATCAAACCATTCATAGGTGAGTTCTTGGAATCAATTATGAGAAACTAATCCATGATAATTTTATTGGAAAGTTCATATGGAATATGATTACTTCCAATCACCCCTCTTGTGTTTTCTTAACATGAAGGATCATGGGAAAGTTGTTGAATGGATACCCTTAATATCTCTAATCCTTGATCTAGATCTCAATTAAATTCTCTTTTAAACACATCATATTAGATAAAAAATTTCTTGTTTGAAGGAACTATGACCTCAATAACACGAACACATGTTGGCTTGACCATTCCAACAAGGACAGATTGAGTACTCCCCATGATCAAATATAGATGGTCATACCTATATTCATGAAACATTATAATTCACCCATATTTTTTCCTATTCTAACTGGTTTGTATGTTCAAAATTCTACCGTTATGGATGATTACACCCTTATGTGGAAGTGTGGTTTCAATGGAAAACTCAATCCTAAAGATTATTACACGACCATGTTTGAATTCTCCACAAAATTGCCCCCATGGAATTATGAACATATGGAATGTTTCTTAATTATATTATGATTTATTCATATATTTAGGCTGTGGGGGATCCATTTTCCAACTTATGATGATATGAGAATATCTGGGAAATGTATTTCCTATACATGTCTCTTAAGTCTAAAGGATGGTGAGGAAATGCATCACCTTTTTTTTAGTTTTTATTTTTTTAGGTCCTTAAGGGAGTTTTGGGGGTATAACGTTATGCTATATCTCATTGAAGAAAGATAATTTCAGGGTCTATTGGTTCCCATCAGTAGTGTTTGGAATATTAATAATGTTAATCATCTACTTCTTGGAGCCACTACAACCATATTTTCTTCCATCTAGAAGTCTCACAACCAGAAATTGGTTGAGGAGTCTATGCCTTCCAATCATTCTGGCACCCTATTGATGAATATGAATGTTTATAATAATGTTAAAAATTAGGATGGACTAATTCAAAATGATAACAATGATATGAATATTCTCAATTTATAAATAGTTTCATGTAAGGACAACAAACCTATTAACCTTAAATTTGTTCAATGGATAACCCCAATTGAGACATGGAACAAAGTGACCATTAATGGTGAAATGTCAGGAATACCAGGAACATCATGATATAGAAACATTCTATGAATGCATCATAGTTTTGTTACATTATGTTTACATCATTATTTTGGAGTAGGGACACTCTATGAATGTGAGTAGTGGGAAAAGTTATACACATTCATTCATGTTTTCCAAAATTAGGGTCATTTCCTCTAGATTGAATTAGATTTTGAAAATTCTACTTTATCTTTGAAGACAGGAATAAGGAATGTCCAATAAAATCAACTACCAAATTAGATTGACTATATGAGTCTCGATACACTTCTCAATCAGTGTATCTCACAGTCCTATTCGGAGGCTAACCAAATGGTGGATGCCTCGTCCAAGAGGGTGGTACTTGAAGCAAGATCAATGTGGATGTTTAAAATGTCTGATTATAGTGTCACATTAGTCAATGATGACATGTATGGGGTTCTTAACTCTAGATGTGAATACTCCCTTATAATGCACGATCATGTACTCTTGTTTATTTTCATTTAGTAAATTTTCAGGAATGATATCACCTGGATCCTAGACCTTCCTTTGTAATTATATTCCCATTTAGAAATTTTAACAAGCATTTTTGTTGAGTTTTCTATAAAAATGATATTTTTGATTGGTTATGTCCTCAATCATTCTCTAGTTGGATTAAGATAGATTCAAAGAGAGTGTTATAGAACCAAATTCTTTTCAATTGGTTAATCATGTTTCAAATTAAATTTTTTAGAAACCCACTATTTTCCATGGGGTATTCTTATTTTGAAGTTATTTTAATGGAACCCATTTTATTTCCATTTCATAATTATGTTTCAATGATATTTACATGAATAAAATTTCTATTTGAGGGGTTAATAATTTTTTAAATGGAATAATGAATATTTCATTGATTTTTATAATGAAATATCTATTTTATTTAATCATGCCATATTTACTGGACATATAATATGTTGTGGTAGCCCAAATAGCATGGAATGATCCAGTTATAACTTATTTGCTGGGGTATCCCAAATTACGCTAGTTGTTCTTATTACATCATATATGATGGTGTGGACTAGTTAGCATATGGTGATCCAATAATAGATTATAAAATGGGTGTACCTAAATAGATCTCCAACAAATTGGGTAACAATTATTTTCTCCCAATAATTACATTGGATTTCATTCACATGGTTATTATAATTCTATGTGTTCTGTAAGGGTTTTTATAGTGTCGTATAATAATGATGCTATAATATAACAACATGTTTTATTTTTCCTTTCCATGGTTTTATATTTCTTACAATGGTCATGATTGATTTCACATAGATTATAATTGTTTAAAATGTTGACCCATTCCATAGTTATAAACATCTGACATGTTATATGATTCAATGAATTAGGTATTTATGGTTTTTATTTATTTTAGGATTCCCTTATTCACTATGATTATGTCGTCATATAGTTGTCCTATTCTTATATTCATTGATAAAAATTCAATTTTTGGTGAAAATATTCTCCCTCTGTAAGAATTTGAGCTCACTATTATTTGGGTTCATTTTCCCCAAGTTTTCATGAATTTATGCTGAAGAAATTAATCCACTATGGGATTTAATATGTATTATGACGAATCTTAATGTGAAAAATGAAAAATATTGTTTGTTTGGGATAGATTCTTATTTAAGGAATTGGGTTTTATTTATGTAAGAGTTTTTTCAAATTCTCTAAAACTAATAACCTAAAAGGTTCTTGATAATGTAATTAGTATAATTATTCCTTTGACATTGTAATTATTGGATAAAAATCAGGTCACAATTATCAGTATCAATTCTATAAATGTAAATTTTATGATTTCATAACTACATCCAGGAGTGCACGTTCTAGTTTGTTATAGTGGGCATCAAAGGAAAGGTTTAGATATATTTGTATATTAGGATGTCTTCACATGAGGTTATCTTAAGAGTTATGTATAACATCATTTGTTTATAATATTATGGTTGATCATATATTTTATGTCTTAGCCACCCTTACAAGGTTTTAATAAATTATATCTTAAAGTGATTAATGAATTTGCAGGATACATTTAAGTAGTTTTAGGTGTATTTAATAGTTTTGTTTAAATTAATGTATTTCATTACATTTTATAGATATATATGTTTTTATTTATAGATAAAATTTATCATTTATATAATCTCTAATATTGATGTAATTATGGTAATACATGATTTATCATATAGATTTCAGTGGGATTAAAAAGTAAATCTATTATTAAGTGATTAATGTAATTTCAAAATAAGATATCCCTATTTTTGTTCATGTAAACTGGAAACTATGAGATAACCATTGAGGATGAAACAATCTTAAGTATTGTTGTTTTTGGTTTATATATATATATATTAATCCTTTCACTAAATGATTTAGTTCCAATTTTGGGTATTACAATTTAATTTTTAAAAATAATATAAACTTCTAAGGTTTATCCTTTTTGGGAATTATCGTACCTTGTGTTATCAATTTTGGTTTTGGATTCATTTCTATTGATAGAAGGAAAATATTATGATGATTTTTGGGATTATTTGTTCCATTAAAAGTTCATTTTAGTTACTCATTCCTGAAAAATTGATCCAGAATACACATATTTTTTTAGATAATGTAGATATTTTGGTGCCAATTGATCAATGGGTGAAATTCTACACATCATTTAAGTGTATTTACATATTCTATTAGTCTATATGGTATGATAATTTCAAAACACAAGGAAAAAAAATCCTAAATAAAAAAATTTTCATACTACCTTTATTTATGATGACCTTATGGAATTTTCAATCATCTCAGATTTATTATATTTAGGTCCTTTACATCCCATTAACAATTTATTTTTATATGATCAATGATTTCTATCACTCAATACTTATTTATGTTTTTATTTGATCCCTATATTTTTACGTTCAACTACTCTTATCATATTTGTAAAAAATAAATTTGTGTTATAGATGACATCTTTTCATTTTTCCTCTCTAAAAAAGTGGATTTTATTATCCATTTTTACTATGTGGGTATAAAAATGTATTTTAAAATATCTAAACATTGATTAACAACATTAAGTAAAAAATGTGAGGATATAATTTATTAAATGGGGGATGATTTATGTACCTATTTTTTATGGAATAAAATTATGTTTTATTGAATAAACAACAAGCAAAACTATGTTTTCCTTCCATTACACACAATATTTATTTGATATTATGCTACATACAACACTGAGTTTAAACAAAACACAATATTGTTAATATAAAATATTATTATAGTCATCACCTATAAATTGGAATTGATGATATGAATAGGTTTATATTTTTTTTAAAAATACCATTTAAACACACACATATATATATATATAATTATTTATTTGGTGACCAATTAATTGAAATTTAAAATAATACCCTCTTGACAATAAAAAAGTAATTTTTTAAGAAGAAATATTTTTATGCACACAAGATTGTTTTATACTAATAAACTAAACAAATTACATTTTTTGGAATACATTAATTAAATTTATATATTATGTATTAATTCTAATTCAAATCATTCTTCCTATTTTTTTTATTAGAGGTAAAAAACAAACTTTAATGCTAATAATTTTTTTTTTAATAAAAGATATTTTTTCCTTTTTTGGAACACATATTTTTAACTAATTTTTCAATGTTTTATAAAATTTATTTAATTAAACAATCATAATTTTTGAAATATTTATAAAAATTATAATTGTGTGAATTTTGGTATATATCTTTAATGTTTCTATTTTTTATGAATAATGAAAAATTGTGAATTTTAATTGAAATCTACCATTTTATTAAAATATTTTTTAATGAAAAATTATATTTTTAATAGGTTATAATGTAAAATAAGTTACATTTTATATCAATTAATTCAATTTAGTTCATTTTAATAATTTTTATATTTATTTATTTTATAAAAACATTTTAATCTTTTGAAAATTAATACTTTGAAATCCCACCTTCTCATCACATCT
This sequence comes from Viscum album, assembly GCA_963277665.1. Taxonomy (NCBI): domain Eukaryota; kingdom Viridiplantae; phylum Streptophyta; class Magnoliopsida; order Santalales; family Viscaceae; genus Viscum; species Viscum album. The sequence continues at coordinate 1,897,005,255 of OY728126.1, forward strand.
GTGGGGTGAATTATAAATTAAATTCTTTAACTTTTGACAGTTCAATTTGAAAAAATAGAATATTTATTTAGAATTATCATAATTTATATTATGTAATAATTTCAAATTAGTTTTTTACAATAATTATTTATTAAAAATAGTTAAGAATTAGTTACCGTTATTATAGTTGGAACTGTGTTTTCTGTGTTACATCCATTTGTATTAAAATTAATTTTACACAGAAATATAATTTTTATTTGGTAACAGGATTTGATATTTAGAATAAATATGTATAAATTATTTAACAAAAAATATTTAAATTTTTTTTAAGGGTTAATTACCTAGATAATGAATAAGTGAAAATTTATCATCCAATAAATAAAGAAGGGAAAATGGACAGAACATAATAACATAAGAATAAAATGATAAAAATATATTGAGTTTTTATAGTGGAGATGAATCTCATCCAAATTAACCTTAGCCAACATTATTATTCTATTTTTGGGGAACATGAGGTTACGTAGTCATCCCAATTTTTAATACATTTGTGTATTTAAAAAATACCACCTCACCTCAACTATGAATGACCACTCACTCCCCTAACTACTTCACACCATCAATCCTATTTATTTCCAAAAATACCTCCAAAATACCATAATAAATTACCTTTTTTAATATTATTATCTTTATTTTTTTTCAGAAATCTATCCTCATAAGGCTTTTTATGAAATCCTATCTAAAGATACCTAAAGATAAGGTAAATTTATTCAACATTCATTTTTTATTTTATTTAATTTTCCACCTTATACAATTATTAATAAACCACTATCATATAATAAAATAAGTATATTAAATATACATATATTTTTCATAATAATTTTATTACCTACAACCATCTTATATTATATCAAATGGGATATAAAATCATCAGTCGTGTGTCCATTAGACAACCACCTCATGAAATGATGTCAATCGTCTTCCTATACCTCCTAACACAATTGGTTATGATGATGTATATAAATTATATATGATATTTATACCCTTATTATATCTTTATAATAATTATATCATTCAAATATATTTAAATTCTTGTTCTGTATAGTATACAATAATGTCGCTCGTTTGTACAATAGACTACCATCTCACGATGCGATGTTATTTTTTTCACTAACATGTTATATAGAAGGTAATTAAGATAATTAGAATTGATATATGTGATTTAAATTACATAATTATGGTATTTATGGTATATTTGGAATTCTAAATACAAAATATATCAATCTTATTTCTTGTATTATCAGTCACTAAAAAACGATAATGTCATTCATAGACTTGTGGACTATGGCCTACACGAAGTGATGACATTACTAATTTCATATCCAGATCACAATAATGATATATATAATAATATATAGTAATATAATGTGGAGTTTTTTATATTAGGATCATTCTGTAAATATAGAATATTATTTACCATCTCCTAATATTGATTATTGAAAAATGGAAACCACTCATGGGTATATACGACCTACCTTATCTAATATCGTAACATAATCCATTTTTCATAACCAAAATTAATTATTGGTTTTAAAATTATAATTTATTTGAATATATTTAAATTATATCATGATAATTATTCCGAAAATGCATAAATAATGACAATTTTGACCATATTTGAACTACTGAAGTTAGTTTTGATACATAAGACGAATATAGTCAAAACATATGATGAAAACATAATTGATTACATAATTATACAAAACATTGTAATAAGTAAAAATTTAATAATAATATTTTAAAAATTTATCATGAATTTAAACAATTCATTTATGTTTATTATTCAGGATGATGAAGAACATGTGTGATGAATAAAACTCAATATAAGGGTTTTATTCTCTCACTTTTATTTTTACGATATATATTACATATGAAAAAAGTATTTTTATGTTTATATGTATATAATTTTAATGAATTTATTTTATTATTACTATCCCTATATTTAGATGGATTTAAAATTCTATTTTAGGATCTCTCTATTATGGGGTTAACATTTTCAATGTTACCAATGGGGTAATGGAAATTTTTCTTAATTTTTTATCTTTGAGACATATTTTATGTTATACACCTAAATTATTTCATGAGGAGTATATAATGTACCATTGACATTTTATTTCATTAATCTATTAATTTTCAGGATATGGTATGTTTTATTCAATTTTAATCTTTAATGGGGACTATGATTCAAATATACCAATGTGGTAAGTGTTGGATGTTACAATATCATCATTTATGGGGATTGATTAATAATTAAGTATCCAATGTTGAAATATTATAATATACCTCTAATATATTATCATTAATTTCATTAACCAATTTAAAATCATTATAACCAATTTATACAAAATTATTAAATTTATATATTAAATAATTTTTTACCCTTGTTTTTTGAAATCATTATAACTAGATCTTTAGGCCATTTTCAAAGAAAAATTCTCATTTTTATTATAATGAAAATTTGAATGGAATATTTTATAACATGTACAACATGAATGAAACTTTCTACAATCATGAAAAATATTTCCATTAAGGATTAATATATAACTATCCTTGGTTATTTTAAATTAATAAGATTTTAAAAATTCCTTAGAACTTCATTTCCCAAAATGAAAACATTATCTTCCTAAAAATGTAATTAATATTTTTATATTATTCTCATTCATCAATGTCAATAGGCCTTGTTGTTTCTTGTTATCCATCTGAGAATTTATTTATCGATTCCATCCTCATTATTTCATTGGATGGATTAAAATTGTTTCAAATAGATTTATATGGAACCCATTTCATTGGCCTATGATAATAATATATCAAAGAGGTTTTTATGAATCCTATTTATTTTCTATGGGGTAATTATATTTCAAAGTGAATTTTATATAACCCATTTTTATTTAATGAGATAATTATGTTTTAATGATTTTTAAATGAATCACATTTATTTTATTTGGGTTAATAATGTTATAAAAGGGATAATGATAGTTTCTAAGAGTTATATGATTTATTATCAAAGTAATTTTTTCATATAATGTTTTGTGGAAAACATATATGATGGGGAAGCCAAAATAGATTTAGGTGATCCCATTATATATTATAAGCTCAGGGGCCCTTATAGCGTTGGGTGAGCCTCTTATACAAATATAATGGGGTGGAATGAATAGAATTAGGTGATCCCATCATTGCCTATAGATGGTTGTTCCAAGTTATAGATCCAATACTTTGGGAAATATTTATTTTCTCAGGTTAATTATACTGGATGTTGGATGTATGGTTATTCCAATTTTAATGGTTTTTCAGATGATATATGAAGATATTGTCCCTTCATACTGACATGTTTTATCTATGAATTTCTTGGGTTTATAGTTTCTACTTTTATCACTATTGAAAACACATGACTAATGATTATTAAATATTATGACTCTTCTAATGTTAAAACATTATTCAATGTTTCATGATTTGTGATTTAGGTATTGATGGGTTTTATATCTTTTATGATTCTCTCATGCACTGTGATTATGTCACCATACAATTTGGAAATTCTTATGTTAGTTGAAAAAATTCATGTGTTGGTACTTATGGTTACCCTTATTGAGAGTTTGATCATAACCTTCTTATGTGTCCATTTCCCCAGGTTTTCATGAAATGATTTTGATTGAATTGTGGCAAGATGGTATTTCATATTGTTGAAAATGAGGTATTAATGTGAAATAAGAATTTATTTTTCATGTAGGTGAAATAATCCTTTAATGACATTGATATTATTTATCTAGGATTTTTACATATTCAGTAAAACTTTAAACAAAAATTCCCTTAAACTGAAAAGCGGCCTAATTTTTTTTCTTTTTTCTTTTAGTATTTAGATAGGGAAAATTGGGTGGCGCTGATCGGTATCAATGATGTAAACTTATGGTTTATGATTTCAGCATCAGATCAGGGTGTGTGGGGTCTATTTTTTTAAACTTATATATTTTTTTTACAAATAATGATTCTTTTTTGGGTGTGTGATGTTTAAATTTTAGAATTATTGACTTTATATGTAATTAATTTCCCTAAAAGGGGAATGTTATGAAGTTTAGGGAAAGCACATTATGAAATAATTCTTTAAAAATATTGTATGATATATTTCTATGGATATAATTGATAAAAATATTATAAAGATTTATTATGAATGATTTGTGAGTAGTGGTTGGTTTTGGAAACTCCACATGTGTGTATGAGCCTTGTCAGGTTAGGTGGAATTGGTCTGGGATACATTATATGTTTTTGTTGGGGTGTGGGGTTCAGGTTATGAAATTTTGGTTTTATAAACATTCAATAAGTTTGGGGGCCTCATATTTTTTTCTAAGTTCAACATAATTATGGAGAACATCTATGATACTAGGATAGTTGTGTGGTGTGTTTATACTTTCAATGGGGTTGATTTGAAATGGTTTGTTTGATTTGTTTAAAAGAAATTGATAGTGTTATTAGTTTTTTGGTTTATGTATAATGAATTTTAATATATTAATTATCACTAATATCTCTAGTTATTATTATTAAATATTTCATTATTTGGTAATCTTTTCATTGATCACATATATGTTAAAATATCTTCACATGAATGGGGTATATGTGAAGTCTTAAGGGTATCTGAATGTGTCACATATCTACATCATAAATATGTATCTCGTTGCACATGAAGTTGATCTTTCTTGATGGATATGTTTTAAGGATCACTACATAATTATATGGGAAAGAGTATTCAATAAGGATTCTGTGTAAGCTCATGGATTTATAGTCAATGGTGGTGGTTCGAGTATTTATAAATTATTAAATCACATTTTGGAGTATACATATTATCATGGTAATTATAGTAGTGTTTATTAGTTAAATTCATTGATTATACTATTTATGTTGTATAATAATATAATGTCAGGGTGTGAATGTGGATAAAACATTTCCCATAGTGTATATATTTATTGTTTTTTATTAAAATTGATCCTGTATTAGTTGGGGATAGTGTTGAGGGCAATGGAATATTTCTATTTTTTGGGGGGTTGGTATAGAGTATTTGGGTTGAGATGGAATGTAAAAACATTATTTTTTATTTAATAAGATGTTTCTAAAAATAATCAAAAAATTTATTTGTGGTCTTGGTATATGTAAATATTGTACCATCATATTCACAAAAAATATATACTATATTACTATAAATTATATATTTTATTATCTAAAAAATTATATTAAAAAATTTCCACATTAATTAATTAAATACAATGTTTGAATTTTATCTCATATAAATATATTTTTTTAAAAGTACATTTGAAATTTCATCAAAAAAAATTATTCAAAATAATCATTTAATTTTCATAAAATACAATAATATTCTTAGAATAATGAAAAAAATATTTTTTCTCTAAATGCTTTCTATAAAAAAATATTTTTTCAAAAATATATAGAAAATTCCTAGGACTATATATGTACACATAGTGATATAATAATAGAAAATAGATTTCATTAAAAATGATTTGAAAATCATAGCATTTTGTCATTAATATTCAAATTTTTGGAAATTCTTGATTCCCAAGTTCCACATATATAATAATACATTCAAACTCCATGGTTCAAATGAAATACAAAATCTATACATTTGTAACTATGATAATATATTTTACTGAGTCAATAATAATTAATATTTTTACAATATTAACTATAATATATATTTTGAAAGATAAAACTTTTATTAAATAATTTTCCAAGATAAGATATGTTAGTAAATCAGGAACTCATCTATACTTCTCCTCCCTTAAGATTATAGGATAACCTTGTCTTCTAATTAAATTTTAAATTATATAGCAATTAAAAGTATTATAAAATAATGTTATTGAAGACCCATAAAAATGAGCACAATAGTAATTATAATTTTTATATATAAGTAACTACAAAAGGAAACTATGGATAATTAACATGAAATTAAATAAAAAATAACCTTGAGTGAAATAATATTATTCCTATAGTGACCCATCCTTTTCTTAGATAACATATTACATTATTTTATAGATGGGGAAGTAAAACTAAACTTATTTAAACAATTATGCCATGTTTCTGATTTTGTTCTTACATCATCCATACATCATCTCTGACATTATAATTCAAGTATTTATCTGTTATCGTAAATTATCATATTATACCCGTCAAAAAAAATTCATTTATTTTAGAAAAATCCCAAAAAGTCACCCTAATATGTTTCAATATAATTAATTTTTATATTAACCCAACACTATGAAAATAAATTTCCAAATATGAGTAATTTTATTTTTAATTATGATCAGAATTTACATGAAAAATAATATATTTAAAATTATAACATAATTTGTAACACTTTTAATTATTATTTAAAGTCTCATTAAATTATATTAAAATACAAAGACATAAAAATATTAATGTATTAATATATATTATGAAAATAAATTTTATTTTAAATTATTAAATTAATCATAAAATTGTAATGAAATATTTATGGCTTACCAAAATACCAACACTTAATTAATAAATTTTAATACATTTACTTACATATTCTATAATATAATTATATCGTAATTTCATTTTTATCATGCCTAAATTTTATTTATACTTTCATTGGTGAGGTTACTATTCATTTTTTTGTTTTTCTATTCAGATGGGTCATATTAGTATTCTTAAGGTCGAGTTATTATTTCATTGGTATAGGTCCATTAACCTCCATAAATACTTCTTATTTCATTAATTATTATTTATAATGTTTTTATTATGTTATCTATGTGATTTTATGTGATTTATATTATTTGATATTACAATAAGAAGGGATAAATTCTATTCATCAATATTTTGGTCATTACATTCTTTCCCCCTTTGGAAATTTTACCCTCGTAATTTCGTTTTATATAAATATCGTAGGGTAATTATCCTTCATCTAACCCTATGATTCCCATGTTTCTTCATAATAATTATAGTTCACCTACAACACTTTGATAGGGTGCGTTTTTTTTTTGTGTAGATACTTATCTCTGGGGCCCAGAATCATGACTAGATGCTCTTCTTAATGGACATCATCTTTTAGGTATACCACCTCTGATTTCAGTATATGTGAGGGGACTAGTATGTACTTACTCATGAGAGATTCATGAAACAAATCATGAACTTTATCCATATATGGTGGATGTGAAAAATGATAGGCCACAACTTCTATGCAATCACGTATCTTGAAGTGGAAAATGTACTTTGGCCATAAAAACATTTATTCTTAATTTAATGAATCTATTCAATGCTAATATTTGATTATCTCCAACGTGAAACTCCAAGTCCCTTTGAGGGTTATTAGCTTAGAACTTTTTTCAACTCTAAGTAGCTTTGAAATTTTTTTAGATAGATTGGACCTTCTCTATCATCTCTTGTAGATGCTCTGGTATATGTAGATTTCATTCACCAACATCATCCCAGTAGTTTATAGTTCCACATATCATTCCGTATAGAGCTTCATATAGATCCATATGAATACTCCATTGGAAGATATTATTGTATAATAACTCAATAAATGAGATTTATTGATACCAAATACCTTTAAACTATAATGGGTATTCTCTTAGAGGTTCTTCGAGCATCTGATTAGTACTTACATATGGGCCCTCAGTTTGGGGTGATAGGCCATGATGAAATTTAATTTAGTACTCAATAAATGTTGAAAAATCATATAGATTTTAGATGTCTACCTTGGACCATGATCAGAGACAATTGATAGATCAAACCATTCAACATCACCACATTTTTCACTTATATATTTGAATGTGGTTCAAGTGGGATAACATCCCAAATAATGATAAATTGGAAAATCCTGGTTATTATGTCCACCACAACCAATTTCATATTTATCTTATTTGGATGTATTTGGGAGAACTTTTAAAATGTACATAGTGACAATATACCATTTCTAGATGAGTATTGAAAATTATTTAATCATCCCTTTGAACATATTTCTCTATACTTTAACATTATTACCTATCATTAAACATGAGATATACATTGCAATATATTTATTTATGTTATCCCACCAGATGTCTTTTAAAATATCATGGTACATATTTGTACTCCTAGGATGGATATAGAATGTTGTGCTCTATGTATTATCTAGTAAAAAAGTCTTTATCCAATGTGATTAAGGAAAACAAATACTTACTCCAAACCAAAAGTCATAATCATCATCGATATGGAACTCTTGTAGCTTCACATCCATTACTGCATTCACCTAATTTTGTAACTTTGGATCTTCACTGTATTCCTTATTAATCTTATCTTAGATAGATGGTTGGGAAATCATTTGGGAAAGGAATGATTTAGTCCCATTTGTTATTATATCTAACCCATACTATGCATATCAATGAATATATGGAATTTATAAATCTATAATATGGAAATATTAGTAGGATATTTTATGGTAGGACCACCATCTACCTTGTTCACCTTTCCAAGATGATAGTGAATAGAGAAATCATATTTCATTATTAGCTCTAACCATATCCATTGTCACATGTTGATCCCATTTGGTGTGAATATATACTACAGTATCTTATTATCGGTATTTAGATCACACTTCTCACCATAGAGTTAGTTTATACATATTTTAAAGTAAAAAACCAGAGTTTCAAACTCTGTATCATGCATCAGGTAGTTCTTCTCATGAATCTCCATCTTTAGTGGGGAATATCCAATAAAATTTCTATTTTTCATGAATACAAAACTCAATCAATTCTTTGAAAAATCACTGTATATCCCCAAAATTCTATACATTTTGATAATGTGACTATAGGTTTAGTGATCAAACTTCTCTATATATCATTGAAACATTCCTTATATCCATATTTCCATTCATACTTTACCCCTTTCCATATCAACAAAGTAATTGGGGAAGAAACCCGTGACAGATTTCTAAAAAATCGCCGGTAGTACCCAGCTAATCTAAGAAAACTATAGATTTCCAAGACACTCGAGGGACCATTCCATTCATTAATTACCTTTTTTTAAGGGTCCACCAAAATTCTATCATAGGTGGTTATCTGTCTCATTAATGTGGATTGATTCATAAAAAAGTAACACTTTCTTAACTTGGAATATATCTCATCCTTCCTTAATGTTTCCAAAACAAGCCAAATGTTCATTTTACTCCATTATCTTGGAATATATGAGAATATTGTCTATAAAAACTACGAAAAGATTTTCTAGGTAATGTATAAAGAATCTAGTAATCAAATACTAGAGGATTTGAGTGGAAATAGTATGTTTTATAAGAATAAAAAGAATCTCAAAATGCCAATACATGATACGAAATGATATCTTATGAATATCTTTCTTTTTTAGCTTAAAATAATGATATACAGTATAGAGATCCACATTTTTGAATTAATAATCTCCCAGTATAAGATCAAACAATTAATAAATCCTTGAAATATGAAACTTGTTCTTTATTGTGATCTTATTGACTACCTGATAATCTATTCATAGTCTCATTTATCCATCTTTATTTTTTGACATAGGGAACTGGCACATTCGAATACGATTCACTAGGGCATATGAACCATTTTTCAAAATTTTCTTATAGCTGCTATTTAACTATTTCAGTTTGACAAGAGATATCCAATAGAGACACATTGAAATACGAGTAGCTCAATGTATGTTTCATATTGAGAACTCTACCTCATGATCTGTGGGACGTCTGGGTAGCTCTTCAAGAAATACATCATTGTATTCCCTCGAAATGTGAATTCCCCCTAAGTTTGTTTGTTCCATTGACTCAACCATTTGATCAAGGTATGACTATTCATTAGGAATCAACACTGACACCATTGAATCATTTTCTAAAGGAGTTATATGATCTTCCATTCATTTGTAGAGGAGCATGGTATGGTTCATTATATGAAAAGATATTTCATTTTCCCAATAGTTTATATGTTCTCTATATAATTAGTGCCCAAATATTTTCATTAGGCATAAAAATCCAATAGGGGAAGTATCGGGATATTCCCTAGAAGAATCATTCTACATTTTCCAATAAAAGAAGAGCTCGACACTTGGGTTCCATTGATTTCACCTCTTGGTTTTTTTACCGATATCTCTTATTCATTTTTTTGGGGAATTGGTACAATAGTTCTATCAATCATGCTATATATATATAAAAATAAATAGAATAATAATAAAAAAAGAAAATTTTAATACTTGATTGAATAGAAATTGAACCTTGTATGAATTAGTTTTGTTACTCCACTTTTACAGTAGTGATGTCATAATCATTCCCTTTCACCTTTGACATTGGTGGATGATGTTGCTGATTACCCTCAAGGACATACAGTTAAGTGCACTAGATGATAAACAACCAAAGTCACCATATCTGTCTGAGAACAGTGATGTACAGAAAAGATCATCTCCATTGAGTTAACATACTGTTACGAGCCTAGTGGAAAACAATATCCTCTATACATTGATGGATTATTCCAAATAAGAATTTTTATAGTCAGTTTTTCCCTATTAGGTGACGGTGGATGTTCCACATTATTTAGGATATTGTTTATAACCTAAGATAGCAGGGTTGACATCACCATGAAATTTTAAACTTCGCCAACCAAGGCATTATAGGGGTTGTTTGAGGAATAACTATTTTGTAACTCACTAGGTTTTGGCACCAGATTCTCCTTTTTCTACTATTTACATGAATATAAAAGTTTAGAACAAAACATAAGTCAATAAATCATGAATAAATAATTTATTGCTAGGTGTAATTAAGTCTATAGGAATATCTTGTGGGATCCATTTGTTTAAAATTTTCCAAATTAGATCTTATTGGCTTATTACATATAAATAGTCTCACACTAATTATTTCCCTTCGGGTTATATAATCTAAATTCATAAATTCGTTAAACAGTGCTTCGATAACAACTATAGCTACAATTATTTTTCTAACATAACATATTACATCATTTTATAAAAAAACATAACAAAATTATATAAAAGTTATAAAAAGGTTTACTTTAATTGAAAAACTAGGACTATACAGAGAATTTACAAAATAAAATATACTTCTTTATTTAATTCTGTCTTCTCTAGCTTCTTATTGGCCCTTTTGTTCTTCTTATTACTAGTAATCACCAGAGGATATACATCAGATGGAGGGGTAATCTAAAAACCTTGTAAAATTATAAATAGGAATCTGAATCAATATAACATGGGGTTATAATAATCATTATCATCATTACATAGTCATCATATCATAATCATAAGAGGAACGAATACATAATTTCTTTTAATGTGGAAATGTATAAAAATGAAACATCATTTCCAAGAGGTCAACTTCCAAACATAGTTGTAAACAAAGATATCATCATGTTCATGTATATTTTACTTATTCTCATGAAATACATTAAATTTTCCAATTAATTGGAGGGATATAAAATTTGAGGTTTACCCATCACATTATATCATTCACATGGGGTATATATTTCTGGCCACACCCATCACATCATAACATTTACTATATCATTCATGCCACATTGAACATATATAAACCATGGACATTAAATAACCAAGGAAATGAAATTTTATTTAGTCAGAAATAATACATTCTTTATAATCATTTCAGTTCCCAAAATAAATATATGACAAAAAACATGGTCTAAGAATAAAAAATTTAGAGTGAATAAGAAACAATCTCAGGAGAAGTAAAATATATCTCTTTAGAAAGAAGAGTTATTTTGTAAAAACACAATTCAATTTTCATAAAACCATATTGGTAACATTTATACACTATAAAATATAATAAAATGATAAAGAAATTATATATAAAGAACATTAAAGTAGTATACCTACTGAAAACTGGGTTAAAGTGGGGAAACTCATTGAAATAGAGTTGGCATCGAGAATTCACCATATATTATATCAAAATTATTTATTCACATAAATATCCTATATAATAAAATTATTCTCAACAATTAAAAAATACAGATCATTTTTAAAATTTATTTTATTCATTGTGGTTTTTTATTTTCATTTATGGGATTTTGGATGAGTTTTGGAGTTTAATTTCATTGTTCAACAGTGTTCACTTTCCTCATTTTCATGTTCTGTCCACTGGTATACATGAATAAAAGTTAGTGCGTAATAAAGATAAATATATATAATTGTTATTAAATTTTATAACTGATGATACATAATTTTAAATGATATTTTGTTTATAAATTTCTTTATTTGTTATGAGGAAGAAACAATTGATAAAATTTATTAATGATCATTTTTTATTATTTTTGGTGGTTTTTCGTCCAAATTTTTTTTGGGTTTATCATTTAGTAATATATATATATGTTACATATATAACCTAAATATAGTTGTAAAACTTATTTTAAAACATGATTCAATATCGAGAATTGTTTTTTATCATCCTTGAATGTGTTAATGGAAAATAAAATGGCATCACCTATGATGTCATTAAATTCACATGTCACGAGAAATAATTTCATTTTGAGAATAAAAAAGAGAGAGGGAGGAGTTTATAAATGCATCAACCATTAACAATATAGAATTAAAATATATGAATGTTACCAGAGTTATCATTCTTTTTGGATGTGGTGAGGTGAGGATAGAATATGAAGAGAAAATTAATTTAATAGAAAAAGGTATAGGGGTTTACCTTTTAAATATTTCAACCTTGAGAACCACTATAGAAAAAAAGGATATGTTATTTTTATGAGACCAATAGCTCTTGGAAGTTTGGGAGGGGAAAATGAATATTTATGGGAATAATTTTTTCATTTCACAAATCTAGAGTCTAATGAGGAATATAGGTGGTGAGGGGTGGTATTTTTAATGGATGGGATGGGTGTTTTCCCATTATTATATTCATTTTTTTTATTTTGGCTAATGAATATGAATAGTTTGAGAATTATAAATAAATATATTAAATAATTAAAAATATTTATGTATTTTTGTACTTCCATCATCCATTCATTATCTATGACTCCGTAATTCAAGTATTTAAATTTTATCATAAGTTATCGTATTTTACAATTCATAAAAATTCTTGTATTTTAGAATAATCTGAAAACATCACCCTAACCTTTTTAAAATTTTTAGAATTCAAAAATTAACTCCATTTTTTGAAATAACATTTAAAATATGACTAATTTAATTTTTAATTGAAATCATCTTTTAATTGAAGATATAGATTTTAAAATTATAAATGATTTTAAATATCTTCTAAAAATTACTTAAGGTATCATAATATTATCCTAAAATCATATGACATAAATATAATATTATTTTAATATATTTTTTGAAAATTAGTTTTCTTTTAAAATATTTCATTTATCCTAAAATTGTAATTAAATATTAATGATTACAAAAATACATACATTTGATTAATAATTTTTAAAACATATATTCAAACGTAATATGATATAATTATATCATAAATTCATTTATAATATTATTAAATTTTATTTATACTTTTAATCATCAGGTTTCTATTAATTTATTTCTTTTAGTATTCCTAAATGTAATATTACAATTTATATGGTTGTGTTACTATTTCATCAGTATTATAAGGTCCCAACCTTAAACCTTACTTAATCTTGAGTTATTACAAGATTAAACATTGAGGATCTTTTCAGGTTTAGAGTTTTATAGAATTAGATCATGAAACATGCATTATATTCCACATTTAAACAAAGTGGTTACATAAAATACAGTATTCATTCTTCCCATCAACGGAAACATATTTAAAATATAACACGGATTCTTTCTTGACACATCCTTGACACTATCATCACATCATGTACCTTTCCCTTGACCTGTGAAAAACATTTCAAAAACTTGGTATGAGCATAAAAAGCTCAGTAAGAGTTATAAAAATATGGAAAGGAAACATGAGTTCATATATACATTAGAATTAAATCACAATTTACCCATAAAACATAGGAATATCAAATCATGAATAAATCATAGAAAACATAAGACATAAAGGTAACTTGAGGCATTCATAACATTCTTACGTAGGTAGTAACCCTCTTGGTTACGTTTGGAATACCCATCACAGTATATTCCCTAAATCTCTTCGGAGAAACCTTAACGTTTCACTCCTTTGCGTTACCCAATGCATTGGAGAGCTATATCGGGCTCACCCGCCCTTAGTTTATCATGGAACCACCCATTTTAATAAAAATTCCCAAGAACCATAACATAAATGTGTCACATAAAACATGCATAAAGGAAACATAACATTTCCACATTTCATTCACAATATATCATTTTAGTATATTGAAATAATGAATCCATTCAAAAAGAAACAATTTCCAAAACCATTTAAAACATTTAATAAAGAGATTTTTGAATCAAAGTGTCCCATACCACCTTGAAGCTTAAAATTTTAAACCATTAATATCCATATAAATAAATCCTTAAAACCATTTTAAAAACATGGATATTAATAAGAACAAATAATTAAAACCTTTAAAACGATATTTTGGTTAAAGGGGTTTTACCAAAATTAGAAACACTTGAATACAATAATTGAGGAATAACATTTAGTAAAAACTTTATAATATCATGAGAATAAATGGATTCATGATATAATACTCCAAAGGACAGTATATACACCATATAATAGTGAATTGGTGCATAACAACAATGAACCCTCAATTGAAATGTCAAATGTGATGAAATCCCTTATAAAGAAGGTATCCTTAAATTAATGAAAAATCAATCTCAAAAATATGTGTGACAAATATTAATACACCCAATATAAGTGGATATTAAGTGTAAAACAATAAAAGGTCATTCACACATATTCAATGGATGACATATTCAATGACTACATGTTGAACCCAAAGAAATCGAAATTGGGTTAAAAAGTTCCCTTGACAGCCTAACGACATCACATCAAAATGAGTTGATGAGAGATAAAAAAGTGTATCTCATCACTTGGACATAAAATTTACATCAATAAGGACATATGATAACATATCCCAACATACCAATATGTAAATTAAAAGACCCAACAAAAGAAGCCTTTTAAAAAAGAGGAGGGTGAAAGGTTCCCTTACCGACTTGGGTATCTTTCAAAACATACACCCCATGAAAGCACAATAAATTATTGATGTAAATACTAATAAAGGAAAGTATATTACACAATGAGTAGAATAATTTCAGTACATACACCACTCAAAGGAAATTGTGGCAAATGTTGTATAAATCTCACGGGAATAAATGTGAGATGAAAAATCCCTTACGAAAACTCGGCAGCCTAACAGCGCCACATAAAACATCCAAAAATGGATTGATGGGATCAAATAGGGTATCTAATCACATTAAAAAAAATGTACAGCAAGATGAATATGAAATAACATCCCCCATCATAACAAATTGGAGCTTAAAAGAAGTGACATAAAGGAGAGTACTTAAAAAGAAAGAGAGAGGTTAGATCTCTTACGAATGTTCGGCAGCCTAACGGCGCCACCCAAAACATCGAAAATGGATTGATGAGAGAGAATTGGGTCTCTCATCACATGAAAATAAAAATTACAGTAGGATTAATATAAAATAACATCCCAATCATAAGAAAGATGAGCTTAAAAGAAATGACATAAAAGAGTGTACTTATAAAGAAAGAGAGTTGTAGGATCCCTTACCTCGGGTCCGACTTGACTCGATCATTCTTTAATATCCTGAATAATAAACTTGAGTTAATTTCTAATTCCTTAAGAACCTTTTTAAAGTTCATTATTCCTTTTATATCACTTATTACCATGTCATAAACATTATTTAATCATTTAAGTTAATAATATTTGTTTTGCCGTTATTTGGTTCTTGAGGTCGAAAGTGGACTTCTTACAATTACATGTTGTTCGTGTGGACAAATGTTTATTATATCCAGAATTGGATTCATGATGTAGATATCATATATGTCATATATATCCAGTACATGCATGCATTTATAACATTACATAATCATTTAGAGGTAGGAAATGAAATGCACCGTTCATGTAGACGGTAAGTCGTAAGTACGCATGAACGCTACATTCATTTCTATTTAGTATTTTATAGAATGGAATAATAATGATATAAAGGTATATTATAATTCCAGTATAATATCATATATAATATCATAGTTCCATCCTTTATACGTCCCACATATGGTATTTAACGAATCAAATCACTTTGAGTGGGCGGTAGTCCGCACTTCTTTAAAAGAAGATATCGCATTTAGCCACAATGGAAACCATAAAGGTATGCCCAAAATGAAAAAAAGCATAAGCTTAAGGAAAACATAAACATATTA
The DNA here is from genome assembly GCA_963277665.1 of Viscum album. Lineage (NCBI taxonomy): Eukaryota > Viridiplantae > Streptophyta > Magnoliopsida > Santalales > Viscaceae > Viscum > Viscum album. The sequence goes on from OY728126.1 coordinate 1,897,021,615, forward strand.
TATATCATATATAGAAATAGTGACATCATAATGGCCACCTTTTAAGGTGTTAAATGAGTATTGAACAATCATCGTTTCGGGAGGCAGAATTTCGCCATCCACAGAAACCGTATGTTCTTTAACCATTTGATGTAGTTGTGTGAGAGTGTAGCTCGAATAAGTCTTATAACAACATCCTAGTATATTGAAGATTCTGGTTTTGTTACAAAAGAAGTAAATAAAAAGAGTTTAGGGGGTTGGAGAAGCAAAATAAAACAAATGAACATGAGAGAATGAATTACCTTTAAAAGTGTAACTCTTTTTGATTTGAGGCTAAAGGCTTCCTTTGAAAGGATTCTGCCCAAAGGGAATCCTCTAGGATGAGGAGAGGGATGTGGAGAGAGTAAATGGGTAGGGTTTGGCCGAGAAAAATGCTTGAGGAGTGTGTGAAATGAGGTAGTGGTGGGGGCCTTTTATAAGAGGAGAGGAGGGGCACTTTTGGAAAGTAAGAAATATTACTTTATTTGAAAATGTTTTTCTGTTTTAAAAGGTCCCACATTGATATAATTCGTGGATAAGGTGATAAGGATTCTAAATCCACTCATCCAATTGGTTTTGACCATGTGTAGGTTTTAGATTTTACATTATCTTTCCATTTTATTTAAATCGTCAAATAATGATGTCATCGATGCATCATTATTATGTCATAAATAATTTTATTTATATAATGTCTAAAAATTATAAAACAATTACTATGATGTAGTAAATCTTTTTATATTTCCAATGACTATTTATAATAAAATATCTGACTTGTATAACCCCACTTAAAAATTGTTTTATTAAAACATATCATGTTTGTGTCATTTTTACTTTTACATTAAATAAAAAGTTATTTATGTAATTTCCCAACCAAAGTGGCTCCATGGGGTCCCCAAGTTGACCCATGGCTTTTATTGGTCGGCCATTAATCAAAAAATGAGGTTAGGACATGTGTCAAGATCATCTCATTTTATTAAAGCATTATTTTTACCTTAAACCACACTAATTACCACTAATCGCGATTAAAAACTTAATAAGTTACTATTCACCAAAAAAATTATTTTAATCTCATTGAACCACATTTTACTTCTTAATGAAAACCATGTATGTCGGATTTTTGAAAATAAAAACACAATGATGGAAAAATTTCATTTAAACGGAAAATCAGCTTTTATAAGTACCACTTAGTGGTTTCACTATTAATCAAAAATTGAAGTTTTTCAGAAAAATCTCAAAAATTCACCATAAGCTATATTTGATATTCCGAATTCAAAAATGAAGTCTATTTTACAAAATGCAAAACATATAAGTCACATTAATTAATTTAATAATTAATTCCCGCTGTCAGAGCAAATAGCGTGTTTTTATGAAACAATAAGTATCAAAAGATTGACACTAGTTTAAGTCCGATTTCAAAGTGAAATTAATTCCAACGACCACTATTGGATTTAATGGTAAAAATATATTATAATTTCACTTTAAAACCAATTCAAAAGATAATCTAATCATATAAATAAATTAGATTAAAAAGAGGTTTTGAATTAAAATACCACATTTTACACTATTCATAAAAAAATGAACTTTATCGGAAAGATACCAAAAATTTACACAAAGTAAATTTAGATGTCCCGATTATAAAGAAGAGTTTTATTTGGTCCAATAGAATGTATAAGAGTGAACAAAACTATATTTAATGATGGTTTTCCATCAAAAGGCGATAAGTGAACCTTTAGTGAAAATTAGGGTATAAAAGCCTAAAATTGATTTCTTTCCGTATTTTAAGCCTTTAGCTTTTTTTGGATAAATGTAAAAACATTAAAAAAACATATATAATCATATTTTAGTTATTTCTATCCATTCCCGCCAATACAATGGCTACATGATAACTACCATTTGAAATAATATTATTTTATTATTAGAGTGCAACGTAAGATTCCCAAGAAACTCGTTGTTGCGGGTTGGGTACTCCATCGAGCATAGTGTCCCCTTTAAAGTCATATTAATATTTTATTCACAAATATGGATAAATATGAAAATGTTTATTCATTATTTACCTGGGGTGTTACATCCTTCCCCCCTTTTTGGAATTTTGTCCTCGCAATTTTAAAATTGGGCTTGGAATCATCCTTGAAAGTCCCACATCGGAACAAGAGTCGGTAAAACAATCAATTTAAAATAAAGAAAGATAAGTACAGAGGTCACCCAAGTTAACCCATAACAGGACTCCATGTAGGAAAACATGGACATGGAAGAAAAAGCAAAGGGTCATGTTCTTGAGGGAGAGTGATAGTAAACATGTCTATGAGAATGTTAACCACAAGAAAATCACAAACTTGTGATGGGTTAAACGGTATTCGATTCCCCAGTAGGAAAAGTTAATAGAAAACATTTTTGTTTTAAGTTACTTTTGATTGAGGAATTTATTCATAAGGAAACATAATCACTTATCATGTTGACTTTCAACTTTTACACAGACTCATATTTTCTCCAAAAGACGAGTATTTAGGAAGACTTGTTCACATTAAGAGTACTATAATCAACTTCTAGAGAATCACCTAATCCACAAAAGAGAACTATATACATCCCATGTCTTTAGGCTTTAACCAATACCAAAACCAAAAAGGTTAGTACAAGGTCAGATAATCCAGAAAAGGATAACCCATTAAAAAGAAAATCCATGCTTAATCTCCAAAAGTTGTCCAACAAAACCCAAAGTTCAACGAGGACCATCCGATAAACAATTTGTCCATAAAATTCATCAAAGTAATCCAATATAAGATTGAGACCCAAATATTTGAAGGATTTAGTCACATAGTCTTCCAAGTTAAATCATAACATTTATCTCCAAACAACATCAGTTGCTCCTAAAGTCTCATATTTAAAAGCAATTAACCTAATCACATATCCTCTATGATAGGTTAATCATTTTCATAAATAACCCAAAATCAACTTACTCTTAATTCATAAAATCATATAACCAAAAAGAATCAGTCAAACTAACCAGGGACTTCACGTAGTCCAGTGGTAGGAGATAAATACCAGTCGTACTTTGGTTGTGGGTTCGATTCCCGCAGCTTTGTCCGACGCGACGGGTTGTCACACGGTCTACGTGTTGTCCTTTTTCCAAAACTATATAATTCTTAAAACATTCCCCAAAAAGGGATAAAAACATCAAAAATAATCATAACTTATTTTAACCTAAAGTTTATGTCATTCCTTTCACTTCAATCATAACATATAGTAACCCATAATTACCTCAAAAGTAAGGATCATATAAACCCAAATGGTTCTTTATAACTATGTCGACAAAAGAAAAGATAACTATTACTTGAATAAAATTTGCCTATATTAAACATCAGGGTTACACATAATATAAAAAGTCTTCTAATGTAACCCCATCATCAAAAGAGACTTAATACTCTTAAGAATTTCACCATAACTCTTGAAGCCCTTATATGTTGACATCCTACTCATTCAACAGTCTTCATGATCCATTATCCATTCCTTTCCAACTTATTCTGAAATACCTATTTCCTACAAACAAAATCATGAATCATATCCTAAGATTCCAAAATAGGAAAACAATAGTCCTGAAATAGTACATACCTTTGATTGGTCATTGTCAGTTTCTTCATCCTCAATCGGAATGGCATTAGGTATTGGTAAACGAATATTGGTACGCTCTTGGTGACCCCATTCACGAAACTTCTACATAGGACATGTGTTTGCATAATGACCATGCACACCACATTTAAAACATTCAATTGATCCCTCAGAAAGAACTTCTTTCCCTTTCCTCGAGTCAACTGGATGCTTCCTTTTTCCATGGTAGGTTCTTTCTTTATGACCTTCATTTCCATATCTATAGCATATTTCTGTCCCTTTGAAACATTTTCCTGGGTGTTTCTTTCCACATCTTTGACACATAGGTTTTTGAACACACTTACCTTTATGATTATTACCTGTACTTCTATAGGGATTTGTTTCTTGCATATATGATGCCTTAAAGAAATATCCAAGGTTTAGGTGGTCAATCATGACTCCAGATAGTTGGTTGAGGATAATCACAAGAGTTCTCATTGCAGCTCCCATATCATTCAGTTGCTTTCTCAAAAAACTGTCATAGTTTCCTTCACATCCACTGTTACTTTGGTGCCTGTTAGATCCAGCCATTTACTAAAACCAAAAAGGTCAGTGTGAGTATATCAACAAAACCATCATGTACTAATGAGTAAGATAAACACTAAGATATACTTACTCATTCACTTTTTCTAAAACTAGGACTCTTTCTAAAATCCTAACCATTATGGTAATGCCACTTATGCTTAAAGAATACCCTAACCTCTAAAGTTATCTAAACCGACCTCTAATACCAACTATAAGGCCCCAACCTTAAAACTTACTTAATCTTGAGTTATTACAAGATTACACATTGAGGATATTTTCAGGTTTAGTGTTTTAGATAATTAGATCATGAAAATTGCATTATATTCCACATTTAAACAAAGTGGTTACATAAAAGACAGTATTAATTCTTCCCATCAACGGAAACATATTTAAAATATAACACGGATTCTTTCTTGACACATCCTTGACACTATCATCACATCATGTACCTTTCCCTTGACCTGTGAAAAACATTTCAAAAACTTGGGATGAGCATAAAAAGCTCAGTAAGAGTTATAAAAATATGGAAAGGAAACATGAGTTCATATATACATTAGAATGAAATCACACTTTACCCATAAAACATAGGCATATCAAATCATGAATAAATCATAGAAAACATAATACATAAAGGTAACTTGAGGCATTCATAACATTATTACGTAGGGAGTATCCCTCTTGGTTACGTTTGGAATACCCATCACAGTATATTCCCTAAATCTCTTCGGAGAAACCTTAACGTTTCACTCCTTCGCATTACCCAATGCATTGGAGAGCTATATCGGGCTCACCCGCCCTTAGTTTATCATGGAACCACCCGTTTTCATAACAATGCCCAAGAACCATAACATAAATGTGTCACATAAAACATGCATAAAGGAAACATAACATTTCCACATTTCAATCACAATATAACATTTTAGTATATTGAAATAATGAATCCATTCAAAAAGAAACCATTTCCAAAACCATTTTAAACATTTAATAAAGAGATTTTTGAATTAAAGTGCCCCATACCACCTTGAAGCTTAAAATTTTAAACCATTAATATCCATATAAATAAATCCTTAAAACCATTTTGAAAACATGGATATTAATATGAACAAATAATTAAAACCTTTAAAACGATATTTTGGTTAAAGGGGTTTTACCAAAATTAGAGACACTTGAATAAAATAATTGAGGAATAACATTTAGTCAGAACTTTATAATATCATGAGAATAAATGGATTCATGATATAATACTCCAAAGGATAGTATATACACCATATAAGAGTGAATTGGTGCATAACAACAATGAACCCTTAATAGAAATGTCAAATGTGATGAAATCCCTTATAAAGAAGGTATCCTTAAATTAAGGACAAATCAATCTCAAAAATATGTGTGAAAAATATTAATACACCCAATATAAGTGGATATTAAGTGTAAACCAATAAAAGGTCATTCACACATATTCAATGGATGACATATTCAATGACTACATGTGGAACCCAAAGAAATCGAAATTGGGTTAAAAAGTTCCCTTAATAGCCTAACGGCATCACATCAAAATGAGTTGATGAGAGATAAAAAAGTGTATCTCATCACTTGGACATAAAATTTACATCAATAAGGATATATGAGAACATATCCCAACATAACAATATGTAAATTAAAAGACCCAACAAAAGAAGCCTTTTAAAAAAGAGGAGGGTGAAAGGTTCCCTTACAGACTTGGGTATCTTTCAAAACATACACCCCATGAAAGGAAAATAAATCATTGATGTAAATACTAATAAAGGAAATTATATTACACAAAGAGTAGAATAATGGCGGTACATACACCACTCAAAGGAAATTGTGGCAAATGTTGCATAAATCTCACGGGAATAAATGTTAGATGAAAAATCCCTTATGAAAACTCGACAGCCTAACGGCGCCACATAAAACATCCAAAAATGGATTGATGGGATCAAATAGGGTATCTAATCACATTACAACAAAATTTACAGCAAGAGGAATATGAAAGAACATCCCCCATCATAACAAATTGGATCATAAAAGAAGTGGCATAAAGGAGAGTACTTAAAAAGAAAGAGAGGTTAGATCTCTTACGAAAGTTCGGCAGCCTAACGGCGCCACCCAAAACATCCAAAATGGATTGATGAGAGAGAATAGGGTCTCTCATCACATGAAAATAAAAATTACTATAGGTGTAATATAAAATAACATCCCAATCATAAGAAAGATCAGCTTAAAAGAAATGACATAAAAGAGTGTACTTATAAAGAAAGAGAGTTGTAGGATCCCTTACCTCGGGTCCGACTTGACTCGATCATTCTTTAATCTCCTGAATAATAAACTTGAGTTAATTTATACTTCCTTAAGAACCTTTTTCAAGTTCATTATTCCTTTTATATCACTTATTACCATGTCATAAACATTATGTAATCATTTAAGTTAATAATATTTGTTTTGCCGTTATTTGGTTCTTAAGTCGAAAGTGGACTTCTTACAATTACATGTTGTTCGTGTGGCCAAATGTTTATTATATCCAGAATTGTATTCATGATGTAGATATCATATATTTCATATATATCCAGTACATGCATGCATTTATAACATTACATAATCATTTAGAGGTAGGAAATGAAATGCACCGTTCATGTAGACGGTAAGCCGTACGTACGCATGAACGCTACTTTCATTTCTATTTCGTATTTTATAGAATGGAATAATAATGATATAAAGGTATATTATAATTCCAGTATAATATCATATATAATATCATAGTTCCATCCTTTATACGTCCCACATATGGTATTTAACGAATCAAATCACTTTGAGGGGGCGGTAGTCCGCACTTCCTTAAATGAAGATATCGCATTTACCCACAATGGAAACCATAAAGGTATGCCCAAAAAGAAAAAAAACAAAAGCTTAAGGAAAACATAAAAATATTATATATCATATATAAAAATAGTGACATCATAATGGCCACCTTTGAAGGTGTTAAATGATTATTGAACAATCATCGTTTCGGGAGGCAGAATTTCACCATCCACGGAAACCGTATGTTCTTTAACCATTTGATGTAGTTGTGTGAGTGTGTAGCTCGAATAAATCTTATAACAACATCATATTATATTGAAGATACTGGTTTTGTTACAAAAGATGTAAATAAAAAGAGTTTAGGGGGTTGGAGAAGCCAAATAAAACAAATGAACATGAGAGAATGAATTACTTTTAAAAGTGTAACTCCTATTGATTTGAGACTAAAGGCTTCCTTTGAAAGGATTCTGCCCAAAGGGAATCCTCTAGGATGAGGAGAGGGATGTGGAGAGAGTAAATGGGCAGGGGTTGGCCGAGCCAAAGGCTTGAGGAGTGTGTGAAATGAGGTAGAGGTGGGGGCCTTTTATAAGAGGAGAGGAGGGGCACTTTTGGAAAGTAAGAAATATTACTTTATTTGAAAATGTGTTTCGGTTTTAAAAGGTCCCACATTGATATAATTCATGGATAAGGTGACAAGGATTCGAAATACACTCATACAATTGGTTTTGGACCTATTTAGGTTGTAGATGTTACATTATCTTTCCATTTTATTTAAATCGTAAAATAATGATGTCATTGCTGCATCATTATTATGTCATAAATAATTTAATTTATTTAATGTCTAAAAATTATAAAAAAATTACTATGATGTAGGAAATCTTTTTATCATTCCAATTACTGTTTATAATAAAATATCTGACTTGTATAACCCCACTTAAAAATTTTTTTAGTAAAACATATCATGTTTGTGTCATTTTTACTTTTACATTAAATAAAAAGTTATTTATGTCATTTCCCAACCAAAGTGGCTCCATGGGGTCCCCAAGTTGACCCATGACTTGTATTGGTCGGACATTACACAACCAATGAGGGTAGGACATGTGTCAAGCTCATCTCATTTTATTAAAGCATTATTTTTACCTTAAACCACACTAATTACCACTAATCGCGATTAAAAACTTAATAAGTTACTATTCACCAAAAAATTATTTTAATCTCATTGAACCACATTTTACTTCTTAATGACAACCATGTAAGTCGGATTTTTGAAAATCAAAACACAATGATGGAAAAATTTCATTTAAACGGAAAATCAGCTTTTATAAGTACCACTTAGTGGTTTCACTATTCATCAAAAATTGATGTTTTTCAGAAAAATCCCAAAAATTCACCATAAGCTATATTTGATATTCCGAATTCAAAAATGAAGTCTATTTTACAAAATTCAAAACATATAAGTCACATCAATTAATTTAATAATTAATTCCCGCTGTCAGAGCAAATAGTGTGTTTTTATGAAACAATAAGTATCAAAAGATTGACACTAGTTTAAGTCCGATTTCAAAGTGAAATTAATTCCAACGACCACTATTGGATTTAATGGTAAAAATATATTATAATTTAACTTTAAAACCAATTAAAAAGATAATCTAATCATATAAATAAATTAGATTAAAATGAGGTTTTGAATTAAAATACCACATTTTACACTATTCATAAAAAAATGAACTTTATCGGAAAGATACCAAAAATTTACACAAAGTAAATTTTCATGTCCCGATTCTAAAGAAGAGTTTTATTTGGTCCAATAGAATGTATAAAAGTGAACAAAACTATATTTAATGACGGTTCACCATCAAAAGGCGATAAGTGAACCTTTAGTGAAAATTAGGGTATAAAAGCCTAAAATTGATTTCTTTCCGTATTTTAAGCCTTTATCTTTTTTTGGATAAATGTAAAAACATTAAAAAAACATATATAATCATATTTTAGTTATTTCTATCCATTCCCGCCCATAAAACGGCTACATGTTAACTACCATTTGAAATAATATTATTTTATTATTAGAGTGCAACGTAAGATTCCCAAGAAACTCGTTGTTGCGTGTTGGGTACGCCATCGAGCATAGTGTCCCCTTTAAAGTCATATTAATATTTTATTCACAAATATGGATTAATATGAAAATGTCTATTCTTTATTTACCTGGGGTGTTACAAGTATTGTTTACTTAAATACTATAAATACTTCTTAATTCAATAATTAGTTAGTTATAATGATTTTATTAAGGTATATAAGTGATTATATGTGATTTTTAAAATATTAGATTACTATAATAAGCTAGAAATTAAATTTATAAAAGACTGAGTCATTATAAATCCCCCCTTTCTCTTTCAATATTTGATCAAAATCAATTTTTAAAATTTATCACTGGTAAAAATCAAAAAAATCATATTTAGTTCTATTATAATATAATTATAAATATATTAAAAAAATTATTCAAACATGGGGATAAAAATTTAATTATAAAAGCATAAACATATCTATAAATAATCATGATGTTCAGTCATGATTAACTACCCCATGATATCATATTAGCCTACTGAAATATAATATTATAAGAAAAATTCTAGGAAAAATACCTCAAGGAGTCCCCTTGGAATGTTTTGGGGTATGGTTGTGTGTTTTGATAAAGCCAGATGACAGCAAATGAGTACGGATGGTGTTTGATGAAGATAGGGTTTTTCGGTGGTGCATTTTCCCAGTGTGTGACCAATTTTGGGGTCTCATAATCAACATTATGATGTTAGAAAAGGAATGATTTCATCATAGGAATGAATGGTTTGGAAAACATTGAATAAAATTTGGGAATTGTGAGAAATGCATACCCAAATTCATGGGTCACGTATCATGTTCTAGGAATGGTACGCGGAGCAGTGGAAACGATACATGGGTGTGGATTGTGAATCTGAAAATGGTTCAAAGGAGAAGGTGATGTGCTATATGAATGGATTTTCATTGGAGGAGGAAATTTACCATGTAATAGCCAAGGTAGTATATCGACGGCATGGAAAAAAAGTTCAGGGGTGGCTTACAGTTTGGGACGATAGAAGAATCGATAAGCGGTGAAGGATGGATTCATGATTTGGAAAATCTTGGTTTAGCAGGATTTGCAGTTATCTATGCCCATATAAAAATTGATAATCCCATTAATTACGTGTTATATTGAACATCATTAGAGAAAATATTTTTCTTCATGAATTTGGAAAATTCCAAAAGTGGTTCACGCTGAATGTGTTTGTGGGGATTCTTAACCCACAAAGGAAGTATAGTATGCAAAAGGATTTGTATCGGTATATGAAAGGGGAATCTCTGGTACGCGGGATGGTAAATTCTTTGACTGGTATTTGGAGAGAGTTCTCCATTACACGGAAGCTAAGATAGTCCACGAACAGAGAACAATTTGCGGACAAGAGGTTTTTCACAGAGGAGGTTTGTGGTAGTGGTATGCAATCGTGAAGGCAGAGGTAGCCCGCGGACAAAGAGAGGTTCGTGGAAGTGGCGGCGGCACGCGAAGAAGGTTTCCCACCCACCAAACCAGGTACTAAGTACTCGGGAGAGGATTATAGTTCACAATTTTTACAAGGAATATTGGGAGATTTTCAAATTAGTTTGTGAAGGTATTTTCCATTACTCAAAAATACGCAAAAAGGTGGACTTCATCTACAGGTGAATATAGAACTTCAACAGATCATCTAACTATAGTGGAGGATGTTAGATTCATGAAAATTATGGTACCTACAATTCCATAAACATTTATTGACCTACATTTCCATAAACTATGAGTTGATTCTATTCCAAGAGTAGTGATCAAATGAAGAAGAAGATGTTGACCCTTTCCACCAGCTGTGATCCAATTAAATGAGGCATAAGGAGTGACCCATGGGAATGCAGTGAGAATACCATAAACCATATAAAGGAAGTGAACCTAGGAATTTGAGATCTTGCTCGAACACCATACTCATTATTGGAAGTGAGCCTTAGTAAATTAGGTATATCGGTACATTGCCATTGTATTCTCTTTGAACGTAGCCGAGTGAGGGTGAACCAAGTTAACAACACAGTGTCTCGTGCCTGATTTCATATCTATTAATATATTGATATGCAAGTAAGAGAGAATTTAGTTTTTTATCAATGACACAAGACCCGATTGGGATAAAGTTTTAATATGTTATACCTTGATTCCCCCCCCCCTCTCCAGGTATTCTACTTAGTTGTCCCAAAAATTTGTATTCGAGGGAATGGTTGAATGTTAGTTTTTCTCTTTCAAGGTGAAAACATTGATGTGGTAAATCCTAAAAAAATCTGATCTTTTATGGAAATATTTTTCATCTATGGATATATTCAATGCATCCCTTCTTCTGGATAATAGGAATGGATGTATTCCAAGTAGCTATTCATGGAAATTAGCTGAGATTAATAGTGGTGCTTTATCAGAAAATGAAAGAAGATAATTTGATATAGATACTAAATTGATCAATGAATTAGGGGGATCACTATCAAATATAATTAATATGATGGGTTTTCCTTACAAAACATCACCTGAAATGTTGAATTTTTTTTGAAAATTAATGAGGGAGACACAAGAATTAGAGAAGCAATGTTGTAGGTTCTATGGGACACGTATGTGGATCTGTGAATGAATCCTAATGAGGCTTTTGATGCATTCTTACACATGATAAATATTATTGTGGAATACTTGTGGGGTATTGGAGATGTTATTTAATATATTAATATTGTGAAATATATCTTCAGAAAACATCCACTGCGATTCCATCTGAAATATTTGGTGTTGGAAGACAATGACCCGAAAGAGCTGAGACTTGATAACCTACACAATACCCTTGTAGCATATGAAATGAGAAATGATAACATAGATGCAGTAGAAAATGGAAATTCTAAGGAAGGGGAATTCAAGGCCATGAAGTATCTCTCTGCGGAGGATATTACTATGGAGGACAATATGGATAATGTCATGTCATTTCTCCCCTCTAATCTACAAAGGGAGAAAAAATCTCAAAGGTAAACTTACATTTTCATGATTTCAATGCTGAATGATTGGGAATTTTAAAGCAAAGTGTCCCAAGATGTTTGATAATTAAATTGAATAAAATGATAAAATCCCCAAAATAAAATATTCATTAAATGGCAGAGGTAGGATAAATAATTGGAGAAAGTTATTAAAAAAGAATATTCTACGTTTAAAAGAGGTTGATAGTTCTGAAAGATCTGAGGCATTAGAGTTGGATGAATTCCAGGATTATAAAATAGATTATTGGGTGGAGGACCTCTTAAATTTATTGTCTAGAGAGGAAAGTGAATGTGATAAAAGAGAAATGGATGGAATTGTTGATCTTCAGGCTGAATTACAAGCTTCCTTTGAAGAGGTGGATATTATGAGAGCAAAAAAATGCTAAAAAAGTTGTTCGTGATGCTAGAAAGATTATGCAATAATAGTTAGAAGAAAATTATGATCTAAATGAGGATTTATAAATGCTAAGGTCTTCAATGAAGAAATCTAACAGATGGTGGTAAAGTACAAACTTAAAATTGAAGAAGAAAAAATAAAAATTGATAGTTGGACTAAAACTGGAAAATATCAAATCAAATGTATCGAACAAATAGAAGAGTTAATCAACAATCTACAAAGAAAAATTTATGATCAATAAAAACTAATTACTATCGGGTTGACATCAAGAAAAAATATCATACATGAAATAGATATGATGAGATTTGAGTAGATAGGTCCATCAAAAAAGAAGAAACAATAATTTCTAAATTATAAGAATAGTATGGGAGTTGATCTAAAATAGAAAGAAGTTATGGTTCAAGTCTTACCACAAGCACCCACTCCAGGATTGATGATTGACTTGGTTATGAAGAAAAATCAAAATATTCACATAATCCAAGGCACAACCAGTTGTGCATTACCCTAAAAGAATGTACCTCACAAAATATGTTATTGTTGTGGTAAAATGGGACATTCTCAAAATTTATGTTCCATAGAAAAAATGTACTGATGGGAAAAATACCAACAGAGGTAGTCATATAGAGCTCCAAATTCTATGTCATAATTTGATGGTCATTATTTTAGGTGTAAGGGAATTGGTCATATATAATGATGTTGCACATCACCAATATAGAAGAATATTCCAAGGAAAACTGAATTTGTTCATATGAAGCATCACAATGTTTCTTATGGAGAGCTGAAAATTCCAAATTGATATGCATCTTTTCTGGTTAAATATGGATTGTCATATACTAAGAAATATCAAAATTATTTTCTATATTAGATAATTGAGTTAAAAATAAAAGGGATGAGTAGGCCTTTGTTGTAGAAATTGCATCCAAGGCATCAGATCACACTCAGATATGGATCATTGATAGTCGATGTATTTCCTTTATAATGGGAAATAAGTATCTAGTGACTAGAATCAGGTACGATAAAGAAGGTTTCATAAGATTTGGCAATGACGATGGAATAAAAATTATTGGTTCCGGAAAAGCCTCATTTGGAGGAAAAGACATGAGACAATTTGATGTCTTGGTTGTTGAGGGGCATAGTCACAAATTGATTTGTGTCAGTAAATCGTGTGAATTAGGACATGCCATATGTTTTTCCATGAAATTATGTATCATCAACAAAAAGGATGGTGTTTTTTGTAGTAAGGAAAGCATACGAAATAGAATATCTTCCTTGTTAGTGGAGAACAAGATATGTGCTTTCAGTCCAAGGTTAAAGAAAACTATTTATGTAATAAGCTTCTTTGACACATAAGTAAAGCTTAATTGGAAAATCTGGTGAAATATAATGCATCTTGAAATCTATAGAGATTATCATGTGACCGTGCACATATGTTTGATGCATGCCAACAAAGGAAGATTATTCGAAACACATATAAACAAAAGGAGAAAAATTCAACAAGATTTCTTGAGTTGGAACAAATTGATGTGTGTGGGAAAAATTCTCTGAGGGCTATCTATGGGAGGAGATATTACATTCTCTTCATTGATGAAAATAACAGAATGGAGTGGGTTTCAATAATTTCACACAGATCAGAAGTGTTCAGTTTCATTACAAGATATCGATGAGAATGTGAAATGATGCATGGTCTGAAAATCCAGACAATTAAAACAGTTAATGAAATAGAGTTCACAAATAGAAAAGTGGATAATTTTCTTGAAAAATAATGAATAATCCATCAATTTTCATCAGTAAGAACTCCACTAAAAAATAGATTAGTTTATAGAAGTAATCAGATTGTCAGTAGTATGGCCAGAACAAAGCTCGTTGAAAAGGACCTTCTGAAGAAATTTTGGAAAGAAGCAGTAATGATAGCAGTATACAATTCAAACAGAGATTTACTTTTTCAAAAAAAAGAGAAGACTCCATACGAGTTATGGTATGGAAAGATGTCATCATTAAAGTACATTCAAATATTAAAAATTAAATGTTTCATTCTCAATAAGAAGAAAATGGGAAATCTGAGTCTTATGGGAAAGAAGGGATACTTCTCGGCTTCTTAAAGAAAATAAAAGCATATACATATTTTAATAAGTAGTTTGAAGTGATAGTTGAAAGCCATGATGTGAATATAGTAGAAAATGAACAGATTCCTGAGGAAATACATGATCAAACTCTATAAGATAACGATGATGAGATTACAAGATCATGAGATGTTGTAGCTGTAATGGTAGATTCCAAAGAAGACTCATATGATTTGAAAAAATCAGTGTCTTCCTAGAGATCAGTAAGAAGAGTTGAAATTAATAAGCATAACATAATGGTTGATCAGAAAGTGCTAGTGCAGACAAGAAGGATCAGGCCTCTAAAACAAGAATCATATTTATCATAGGTGGATCCTAAATGATTTGTTGAAGTAGTAGAATAAATTAATTGGGATCAAGAATTTAATTAAGAACATGACCAAATTGAGAAGTATCAAATGTGGAAAATTCATTCTTGACCAAAAGAAGACAATGTCATTGGGAGAAAATATGTCTTTCACAACAAAATGGATGAAGATGATGTTGTGATTTGAAATAAATCATGACTTGTGTGCAAAGGGTTCTCTTAGATAGAGGGTATAAATTTTGATGAAATATTTTCACTTGTTTCAAGGATGGAGACGATTAAATTAATTTTGGACATAACTATGCAATGAAAGTTTAATGTTTTCTAGATGGATGGCAACTCATCCTTTTTGAATGGTTTTCAAGAATAAGAAGTCTACATTGAGAAACCATATGGTTTTCTCATTCATGAATATGAGAATAGAATTTTCCGTCTGATGAAGGATTTATATGTTTTGATGCAAACACTAAGAGCATGCTTTCCAAGGATTGATCAATTTTTAAAGAAGATCGGTTTTGGGCATGGTGGAGTTGATAATAATATTTATTTTAAAATTTTAAATAGTCAAAGAATGATGGATCTGGTTTATGTCGATGATTTACTCTTTTGTGGACCAGATGATGAAAAATTCAAACAATTTTTGGAATTCAAAAAAGTGGGTTCAAAATGTCGATGATTGGTGAGATAACATTTTTCCATGGATTACAGGTGATGAAATGATTTAATGACACTTTCATCTCTCAATATAAATATTCCATGGAGGTTTTGAGATAATTAAGAGTGGATAATTCCAAACAGATGAAGACTTTGGTTGCTACCAGGTTGAAATTTTCCTTGGATGATGAAGGAAAGGGAGTTAATATCACAGAATATTGGAAAATTATTGGAAGTCTGTTGTACCTGAAAATGACAAGGACTGATATTGTATTTTTTACATTCTAGACATCTAGGTAGTAATGAAATCCAAAGATGATCCATAATATTTCAGTAAAGACAATTCTTAGATATATCAAGGGTGTAGTGGAATTTGGATTAATGTATACTGAAAAATATTATCCAGAGTTATTAGGATATACAGATGCGGATTGGGTTGGTTCAATAGGTGATAAGAAATCAACATCAGGAGGTGCCTTTTAATTTGGAGGGTTGGGTATTTCTCGGTTAAGCATGATAAATATTTAATATCATTGAGCACTGCAAAAGGTGAATATATTGAGGCTACTCAACCTTGCACGCAACACTTGTGGATAGTGAAACAACATAAAGATAATGTGGATAGAAGTGAAATCACCGATCAGAATCTATTGTGAGAATTCATGTACTGTAAATCTAAGAAAAAATTCATTCCATCACTCATGTACAAAGCACATTGAAATCAAATATCATTTTATCAAGGAGAATGTGGAGAAAGGGTTTGTGAAGTATGAGTATGTGCCTATATAACTACAAGATACAGATATTCATATAGTTTCCAAATAAAAAAAGTGTTTGAAAGGAATAATCTGGCTCTGGTATTCTAGTTCAATCACCACACTTGAAATAGTGTGGATGTGGGGCCCTCTTTCCCCGAGGTATGATGTGTCTTTCCCTAATGTGATGATATATGTTCATTACCCTATTCCTGACATCCTTGATGTTCCTATCAGGTTTATTTACATAGCGTGAGAAAAGTGTGAATATTATAGGGGAAAAGACTTGGGGAGAAATTTCGAAGTGGAGCAGTGAAATAAGGGGGGTTGAAGCTGATCTGAAGCTATTTGAGGAGTTGTAACATAGGGGAGAGCATTAAATCAGATGATTCTAGTAGCGATCGATCAATGATTAGATATCATGACTTCTACGGTTTGTGATGACATCAATTCATTGGCATCATTATGGTATCAATAATTAGTGATTACCACTAAAGTGATTATTTGATGATCTTCTTGTTATAATCTTGTTTCTCACACTGAGAAAGTATCATATAGACTTAGAGTATGAGTGGATTAAATCCATGATCACTATCTTCATCGCATGAGGTGAATGGTTGTTGATGATGGAAGGAGTTTTAAGAATGTTTTCAAATTTGATGTGTTGTTATAAGAAGAGTTTTCAACAGACCCAAAAGTATAGATTTTTGGCGAAAATCCCTCAAGGATTCCTCTCGATATGTTTTGGGTATGGTTGTATTTGTTTACAAATACAGATGACCGAAAATGATTATGGATGGTGTTTTTCGAATGGCTAATATTTAATATGGTGAAATATTCTATTGCTTGCCAGTTTTCTAGGCCTCTTAATTGAGAGATTGATGTTGGAAAAGGAAGGATTTCATCATTGAAGTGAATGGTATGAATAACATTGTAGAAAATTGTCAATGGGTTAGAACCACGTAAAATAATTCATGGGTTGCATATCATGTTCCGAAAATGGTATGCGGAGCGGCGAAAACGGTACGCGGGTGCAATTTGAAAAACTAAAAATGGTTCGCAGTAGAAGGAAATATGGTAGGTGGAGGAATTAATGTTGTTATTGTAAATTGACCATGTGGGGGAAAAGGTAGTATGTGGATAGCATGGAAAAATACTTCATGGGTGGTCTCCTGTTCTCAATGGGTGAAGAATCGATAAGCGGTGAAGGCTGTAGTGTTGTGTTTATAAATCTTGGATTATCAGGTTTTATAGATAATGTTCCTATATAATATTCTCTAATCCATCTGATTATGTTCGAGATTGTACATCCTTAGAGAACATGTTTTTTCTCTGGAAAAATCAGAAAAGTCTGAAATTTGTTCGTGATGAATGTTTTTGTAGGTATTTTTGACCCGCAATGGATGTGTTGTACACAAAATGAGTTGTCTCGGTACGCAGAAGAGGAATCTCTGATATACACGGTGGAGAATTCTGTGAGCGGTTCGCAGGGAGACTGCTTTGGTTTGCATATGTCAAGATAGTCTGCAAATAGAGAACAGTTTGTAGATAGGAGGGGTTTCACTGAGGAGGTTCTCAGAATCTGTATGCAGTAGCGGTACATGATTGCAAAGGAGGAGGCAGTTTGTGGATGAAGGGCGGTTCATGCCAGTGTCGGTGGTATGCAAAGAGGGTGTCCCACTATCCAAACCTGGTACTAAGTACATGGGAGTGGATATTTTTTCATGATTCTCACATGGAAGATAGTGAGAGATTCAAATCAGTTTGCGAATGTTTTTATAGTAACCAGAAGTAACTGGGATGGTTGACTTCATCTACAAGTGAAAATAGAACATCAACAGAGAATATAACTATATTAAAGAATGTAGGAATTCATGAAAATTAAGGGACCTACAATATTACAAACTATGTATGACCTACCTGTCCATAAATAGTGAGTGGATTCTTTTAGAATAGTTGTGAGTGAAGGAAGAGGAAGATGGTAACCTTTCCACCTGTAGTGGGCCAGAGTAAGAGGCATTGGGATTGGCCCTTGGGAATGCAGTGATCAGACCCTAAACCTTGTAAAGGCAGTGAGACTGGGAATAGAAGATCTAGCCTGAACATTATACTGATTATTGGCATTGAGACTTAGTGAATTGGGTAAATCATAAGATTATCGTTGTATGATCCCTGGAAGTAGCCCAGTGAGGGTGAACAAATTAAAAATCATTCTGTCCTATGAATGATTTCATATCTGTTCACATATTTCTACAGGAGGATGAAAAAATTGTGTTTTTCTTACAATGAAACATGATCTAAAAAGGATATAGTTTTAATTTGATATAGCCTGATTCACCCCCTCCCCCCTCTCGTGGTATTCAACTTAGTGGACCCGACAAATATAAATAATGAAATTTTATCCATAAAAATACTATACTAAACATTTTTCATTTATTATAAATCAATAAAAAAATCAGTAATCTTTATATTTTAATACATTCAATCTTGTCCCTATTTGTGGTCTTCCTCTTACATCTCACTGTTATATTCTAATCATTGATTCAAATAATAAAATTCATAATTTTTTTTTTAAAATAATAATATACTTCATGTGAATTATATTTAACATGAAACATTATTTTTTTATCTTTAGTGTATAATGTAGAATATTTGATTAATGATATTATGAAACACAATACATGTTTTATGAAAATTTATTTGATCTGAATGGTCATGAAATATTATATTCATCAGTTGTTGAAACACTATTGAATTGTACGAAAATCCCTATCCAAAGATGAAGATCTAAGATAAGATCATCATTAGATAATCATTAGGCTTCAGATATAGTTACAATTGATCATGATGAAATAAAAATTGTACCATTAGTGTTTATTATGATGAATATTATGAATATATACAAAGATTTTTGGAGAAGAAGATGTGATATTTCTTTATTCTTTAAAAGTATCAAATTATTTTTAATTTTGCATTAACTTAATTACATGAGAGTGATTCTTATCAATTTAAATTCCTTCGGTTTTCTTTACCTAACAACAACCATTGTTAGAGGTTTTCTAGTTATAATCTCATAGATTCTCATATAATCATTAAATATAAAATCATTAATATCGAAGGATTTCTATAATTATGATAGAAAAACTATTATTTTAAGTGTATATCCAACCTAGGATTCAAGGGTTTCCATGGATAGGAACAAAGATAATTTATTCACAAAAATTATGAGATTTCAAGGGAATCAAAATAAATAACCTATTGGTGGTTTATGATAATTCATTTTAGTGATAGGAAGGTAGACCATAAGATAGGTATGAAATATTAATGACTAAAAGTAAGGTTTATATACTTTCTTACTACAAAAGTTTAATGAAAATTTGTTTTATAATAACATATTTATGAGTATTCTAACAGTAATATTACACACAATGTATTGTTTTAATAGTTTTCATCTTTATTTTTTATCAACATTATAAAAAGTTGTTGGGATTATGATTGTATACTCTAATATATATATATACACACACTAGATATTTGTATCTTGACTAGAAAATGATATTTCAAAACTATTATTGTATTTTTTACAAAAAATATTATAAAATATTAGACTAATAATTGGTATCAAAGAAGATTTTCTACAAGATTCAAAAAATTATCCCTTTTACTGATCCCATAACATTGTTTCACATATAATTTCTACTCAAAATAGTTAATGTTCATCTTTTTTATTAGTTCAGTAAAAAAACTAATAGTTGTTTTAAAAAGTAATTGTCTTGTAGAAGAAATATTCTCTTGTTTTATTGTTATGGAATGATTTTTAATTTGAACTCTTCAAAATTTAATTTAAATAAGATAATTAATATTTTCAAGAGGGGATTATGAATTTTTGAATGATCGTATGAAATATTTTATTATTAATACTAGAGTTGATAAATCTATTCAGATGGCTATAAATTATAAAATTTTAGAGAAATAATTCTTTTTATTTTTCCAGTAATGAAAAGATGAGAAATCAAAAACAAATAAAAAATTATGAAATATTATGTTATGTTTAATGAAATGAAATATCTATAGTCCTATATAATTTAGTGATATGAAAAATATAATTTGGAATAAGTAATCTATTTAAAGGATAAAAACACTTAGTGTTTTAGAAAATCCATGTGATATGTTAAAAGTAGATTATTATGATTTTTATTTTACACCCAATGAAATAATGACTCAGATGAATTAGAGTTTTATGAATATTGTTAATAGATTATAATATTATTGTGGGAATTAATTATTGGATGATATTTATGTTGAGAAAATAATTGATATTTTTCTAATTGAGTTGGAATAAATTTGTAAAATTTTAAATAATACTAAACTATTATCTTAGTTTAGTATAGATAAAATGGTTGTTAAATTAGTGAAATATGGAAGAAGATTAAAGAGCATTGACGAAAAAAAATAAAATGAAGAATGGTGTGTACACTTCATATTGTTTAGGTAATTCTACTCTTTCTACTTTTAAATATTATACTTATCATTATTGAGCTAAATCATCAAAGAATAAATGTACGTATTTAGAATTAAGTAGTTTAGGTGACCATGATAATGAACTCACTCGTCTTGTTAATATAATGAATTGGATTTTCATGAATAAAATATATTTGGATACTCATCCGAAAAAATAAATGAAAATAATGAAAATAATGAGTATGTAGATGAAATTTCTTTTGAATATAATTATACAATTAATATTTGACTGTATTTTTCCAAATTAAACAGAACATTTCAAAAATAAATGAATTAATATAAGGGAAAAAGTAAAAATATTTTGAAAGATATGGAAACCTAAAGTATTTATTAAGTTGATACTATATCAGGCAACTCATCTATATATACATAAATTGAATGTCCAATTTTTTTTGGTTTTTATTTAAATTTTTTGAATAATGAATAATTTTTCTTGGCTTTATAAATATTCATTACATTATAAAACATAAAAATAGATTTTATATTTATTTATACCTCAAATAATGATTATTATATTTCATCGGGTCATGATACTGAAAATCATTTGGGTAATGAAAAAAAAATTATCATATGATGCGGATAATATAAAAACATTTAGGGAAATTCATAAATATATAAGACTTATTGAAAATTAAAAAAAATATTTAAATTAAGGAAAATTATTATGATTGTTTGTAATAAAATGTTATTAATGAAAAAAAAATTGAATTTTTTTAATGTTTCAAAAATTTAATTTGAATTATATTTTATGTATAATTTAAATTCATAAAATCATAATTTGGTTATTATACATAACTATAAATTCATTAGTATAAATAAAATCTTCTTTAACATTACATATTATTATGAAAATTTTGATAAAATTTTTTAGCAACTAATATTTTCTATAAATTCGAATGGAAATTTTTTTATTTATGATAAAGAAAATTTCTAATTGAATTAAAATTGCAACCATTTAACTAAATTTCAATGTTGATTTCATTAGTAAAATATTGTTTTTAAATCAAATTTAATTTTTTTATATAGATGTTATTTTTAGGAACTATTAGTTGTTCAACATAAAATACATAGGTAGATCTGTTTTCTCAAAAAAATCATTTACTAACATAACATGTCCTATGACTATTAGGGTAAAAATAAATAGGCTATATTATTTTCAAAGAAATGTGCTATGTCCCATATACTAGAATAAATTCTCCATGGATATTGATCTTTCATGGAATATGATAGGAGATGAGTCAATCCTATAAACGTATAAATAATTGAATAAAGGAAATTTCACTTTTGGAAAAAAAATTATTTGGGTGAAATAATTAGAATTGTTGATATTTATTTTCTATGAGAAATTTTTATTTATAATTTTTTGTATGTTTATGGATTTAAGAGTAAATTTATAAATATTAGTTAACAATGCGATGAGTGCTTCAATGTGAATATTAGGAATCAAAGATGAGTTTGTAATAATTTTTATGGAACTTCCATTATATCTATTAATAGGAAATATATTGTATATACATTTGACCTTCAAGAATTAAGACATCTTAATTTACCATGTCACATGGAATCCAATGTCTATCTTGGTTGACTATGGGAGACTTTGAAACTTTTACATTCAAACATTAGCTAAACATTCTAGGAAATGAAATTTTAGATTTCTACCACAACAAAAGTTTAACTCTTTTAAATTTCCTGATCACCTTCAATATAGTATGATGTAAAGGTATAGTTTTAAAACTAAAAGTTATATCTCAATATCTAATGTGGTACAACTAGTGAACATATATACATTTATCCCTACACACACAATAATTATTAGGGAAAATACTATGTGTATATATTTACTGATGATTGCACAAGATTTACATGGGTAAATTCACCCCTAAGAAGATCAACATCACATTATAATTTCAAAACCATGTATTGTTCTATTATAAATAAGAAAACATACAATTTATTATTGTCCGGATTGATCATGGTGGAGAGATTTTAATCAATGATTTTGAAATTTTTTATTTCAATAATGCTATTTCTCATGAAATTTCAAGACCTATAAAACCTTAACAAAATGGGGTTGTCAAATTAATAAATAAAATTATTTAATATAATAAATAAATTATTTTGTTAAATATAATTTTTTTAAGTATATTTTGGATGAGTATATATATACTTATTATTATATAATAAATTGGCCTTTACATTTACATTTTCAGAATAAAACAATTTCTGAATTGGGAAACAAAGAATATCCAAAAATTTCTTACTTTTGATTATTTAAATGTATATTAATTATCTAGAATACAAAAAATCATCATCAAAATGTAAATAATTAATCCAAAATACTGAATATATACTTCATAAATTTCATCCTATGGCTAAAGAATGAATTTTATTTATTGATATTATAACTAATATATCCTATATAGTTTTAAGTTTATTAAAAAAATTAGGATGAACAAACATTTCCTATAAATTTTAATAAAAATAAGTTTTTTATTTTTCAAAATTAACTTGAAGAAAATTCTCTAGGTTATTTTATATAAAATATAACATAAATATATTTTAAATATACATGAGGTATTTTAATGAAATATGTAGAAATGATAATTAAGGATCAAATTATTTCATTAACTAAAAGAAAATAAATCCTAATGTTTCATCCAACTATCCATATAAATAGAGATGTAATCAAGTCATCCCAATCTAAAACATTTTTGATCAATAAATTTCAATATCATGCATTAATATCTCAATTTGAACCTAAAAAGGAAGATGATTCCCTTGGGGAAGAAATTTGGATTCTTTTTATTTAAAAATATATAAATGAAATTAAATAGATTAAAGTTTATACATTAGTTTATCATTGAAAAAAGAATTTGGTGACTAAATTAAACTGGTTTCTATAAATAAGGTTGAAAATATTGAAACAATACTAACAAATAAAGAAAGAGATGTAACCATTTATTTTCTAGATTAATGTATAAACTATTGTAATATTTTTCCACCGATAGGTGGACTTGAATTTATCTGAATATTACTATCATTTTCTACACATTGGAATTTTATGTTATTTTAAAAGGATGGTAAATGGTATTTCCTAAATGGATTTTTTCATAAAAATGTTTTTTTAACATCCCACTAGTTTTGAAGATGTTAAATTTCCATTGAATTTATTTATACATAAAAAATTACTCTATAAACTGAAAAGTATTAAAATAATCAATATTCAATCAAATTAATGTTGATGAAATAATTTTTGTTTCAATTAAAATGTATATTTCTAATAATTTTTCGAAACATATTGAAATTGATTTTTAATTGAGTATGATGGGAGAATTTGTATTTTCCCTTGGATTTAAAATGACCCAAAAACCAAAAGAAAAGATTTTATGTTAATGTATATATATTATATATTCAATAAATGTTTTGGTTTTGAAAATTCCTACAGGATATGTACTCAAATTGATACCACTTCACACTTTATGTAATGTTATGCTCAATATCTTTATCTTGAGTGGAGATAAGGTAATTATATAACCTTAAGCGACATCCCCAGGATTCCCATTGCTGGTAATAAATGTTGAATGTCATTAATACAAGTGGGGATGATTTTATATTTGAGAATAAACAACTTGTAACCGAAACATTCACAACCAAGAAGACATTGTATAATGTATGATGATACGAAATATAGCTCAAACATTTCATGTATTATAATGAAAGTAAAAACGAGTTCCACATATAATGACTATGTTGTCAAAGTAAACAGTGGAGGACCAAATAAAGAATATACAAGACAACCACATGTCTCCATTCTACACAAGATCTATGCTCCAGCATCATCAAACAACCCTTGTATAATGAGATAGTGCTAAATAGGTGTGATATTTTACCTTTTCCCATGTACCAATAGATGACATCTACAAAATCACTGATGTGCTAAAATAGGGTGAGTACGAAAACACAATATTTTTTCCTCAATGCCTTTCTTACACAAGCCATTATGATAGAACATTTTTGAAAAAATTTATATAACACTATTTATATAAAAAAATTTATAAAATTTTTTATATCAAAATATAACCAAAATACATTGTAAATAGTTTTCCCTAAAAAGTATATAAAAAATATTTCAGACATTTAAAATTATATATTTGAAAACCAATTCCTTGTTTTATAACACACCCTTTAATACTTTATTGTTTGAGAGTTCCACACTCATAAGTGGTCTCTCGTCCAATCACATTGTGTCCCATTGATACCTTCCACATATCCAGAGTCACGTACCTTGTACCCCACTAGTAAACATCCCTTATTTAGGGATTATCAAATATGAACTCACAAAAAACCATATATAAAAAAATCATTTCATATAACCATTTCGAAACATTTCAATAAGACCTAATTTTGTTAAAAACGTTTCGAAAAATCCATTTCAAAAATTTCCAAAAAATCAATATTTTAAAATTTACATTTTAAAATCATTGAACCAAGGCATGTTACACAACCAATTACCATGATTCCCCAATTATAGAAAAAATCCATAAATCCACACTAAATAGGATTTTACACATGATGTAAACCATAATTTCAAATTAAAAACATGAAATTAAACCAATATAAAAATAGTCCATCATGTTATAAATACATAATTCTATAGTTAATCCACCTACCTGAAGTGTTTGGGAAATAATTATAAAATAGAAAAAACACAAAAAACGTGTTGAATCTCCAAAAACCCACCATAGATTTCTTCCACTATCAAGAAACAATATGAAATATAAAAAAATTTGTTATATATAAACTTATATCTACAACATCAGGTGTAGATATTATAATCTAAGATAGTGAGAGAGATTGAACTATATGAAAAACACCATGAACGATCAAGAATGAGGACTTATCTCAAGAATCAGGCTTCAACGCACCAAAGAAAGCCTCTATATTGACTTCAGATCGATAGATGCACCATCCATGAACATTGAGGGAGAAAACTCACAATATATGGATATTTTGGGTGACATTGAGTCACATAGAGGTTAAAAAAGAGTTAGATCCATAATTTGAGGATCTAACATTTGACCTACACATGGTTTTGATTCTATGTTAGGAAAACAATTCATTAACCATGATTCATCTTCTACCATAAGAGAGACCTCTAACAATATGATCATGAACATTGTACAGTTATAATCAATATTTTTTATTAAATTACATGATTTAACCAAAAATTATTTTTTAAATATGTTTTTGTGAGATATTCTATGTGATTTTGAGTGAATCATATCATAAATATATAAAAGAAATTTCTTTTTTACTTTAATGGAACCTCATATAATGGTTTGTTTTATTCCTATGAAAATATATTCTCTATTAAATGTTACTCCACATTATGATTTTTGATGTTGTAGGTTGGATATTAATAGTACCTATAGATTATGTTATTTTATAAGAGATGTATTGGTTTGATGGAATTATAATAAGAAACGCTCAATCTCACTTTCCACTATTGATGCTAAATATATAATATTTAGAAATATTTCTATATAAATGTTGTGGTCGCAATATATAGTCATTAATTTCTATTTGAGTATAAATTTAACATCAATCCTTTTAGAAAATACATTTCTAATTTCATTATAATATAACCCAACACAAAACTCAAAACGAAATCACTCTGATGTAGGACTCTATTATCATACAAATAACTAAAAAAATAATATATTATTCTTTAATTGGTCAAATATAAAATTCATCATGATGATATTTTTACAAAACTATAAATTTTAAACATATTTAAATACATAATATGAAAATTTGGAATTATCAACTTAAATTTATCTTAAATGTATTTCTGGTTTAACCTATCCCATAAAACTAATAAATTACTTATGAAATGGGGACTATTTTTAGTGAAATATATGTTTAATATAATCACTTATATTTAAATTATAATATTAATAATTAAATTTATTAAATGAATTAAAAGAATAAATTTCATTATTTTTTTGGAAAATATTATTCCAATGTAATGTAAGATGAAAAAATTGATGTTGAATTTTTCATGGGACCATTCCTTAAAAAGGAAGATTTTCTATGTATTAGATGAAAAATTATGTGATGTTGAATTACATAAAATTAATCTTCCTCTAATTTCATTTAAAATTTTATTATTATTCATTGGCTATAAAATTGGGGGAGATAATTATTCATATAATAAAATATTAATTTTTTTAATCCTTTATTTTTCTATTATTCTATATGGAAATTAAAAGGAGTGATTAGATTAATAAAAATTTAGAATTGTGATTGAGAAAGGCTGACAAGATCATCAAATATTAATAAATATAATAGAATTGAAAATAATATGTTTTTGAATGTTGGGTGCTTTAAAATCAGTAGAAAACAATGTTTTTTGAAATTTTTAAAATTATTTTTAATAGGGAGATATTATTAGAATTATTTTCTCCTAAAGGGGAGATTATAATTATTTAGAAGTAGTGATATATCTATCAGATTTTCCTAAATTATGTGATACAAATAGGGATATTTTTTTCTCTTTGTGAATACTGTCTGTATCTAATGAGTTCTTCGTGATTGTTATTAGTTAAAGAGGATAAATATTTTACACCAGAAGATGTCGATATTTAAAAAAAACATTATATCATCAAAATTTTCTTAAATTGTTTTTCTCATTTCAAAAATAATGATAATTTTGTCTTAATTAATCATTTACTTATTTTGTTTTTAATATAAAAAAATAGTTATTATGAATTGTATTTATCTTGATACTTGTTTTAATTATCTTTTTTTTCTATAAAACAATTTAACATTAATGAAAATTTAAACCACATAAGATGTTTTCTGAAAATAAGTTGATATAAAATTTCTTGAATGATTATATTCATCAGATAGTGAAGAGTTTTAGTGGTGCTCGAATAACTCCATTGGAAGATGAAGATAAACAAAAATTTTCCAAAATATGATGATATTGATTCCTATATATTTAGAGATGAACATGAGGAATGGGTAATTATAGTACTATATTTTTCTTATAATGAAGTATATAAGTATATCCTTAGCTACATGGATAATAATATTTGATTTTACATGACATATTAACATATTTGGTCATTTTGAATCTATAAAATGTCATGTTGCCTTAAAATTCCTTCTAAATAGCATAAATTTTCATTCTTAATGTTTTATACATTACATAAAACTATGTGAGGGTTTTTTTTAAATCTAATAAATTTGTGTGTAATTATTGAATTTTCTATTAGTATGATTGAAATATTTTAATGAGGAAGATAAAATTTATTGTGTGTGATGTTTACATATGACCAATGTATGAAGGGGTGTCAGTGATATGAAGATAGATCATCTAACCCTCTGGATTGAGGTATTTTAGGAATTGGATTCCAATGAACACAAAATGGGTCAATGTCTAGGGTTTCCATGGTAAAAATAAAGAACTTATGATAGTTAAAAATTTATAATGCATAATGTTATGTTTATAAACATTCATACAACTTAATGTAATTGAATTTTGGTTTTACAATAACCTTTTTAGGAGTGTTACAATTGAAATTCAATACTGGTCACATTATTTTAACACATTTCATACTCTATATTTATTAACATAATTTAAAAAATCAATTTATTTTTTTATTTTTTAATTATGTGTTTACATATATACTATATCTATTTATGTCTGAATTGGAATAATATATTTTCCACGCTCTTGTAGTATTTCATAGAAACATGACTAAAACCAAATTTGGATAGCTTTATTTTTTATCTGATTTTAAATTGGTTAGTTCATCAAAATACAACATTTTATCCACATGTAAATCATCTATTGAAATAAATATGTTTTATGAGAATATAAATTTTATAATGATTCTATATAAAAAAATTATCCTCTTTACCAAAAATTTATAACTATATTTTTATATTATTTATAAATATATACAAAATCGAAAAAGGGTGTTCCAATTGTTTCATGGTGGAATGCCAATCGTTTTTCGGGAGTTCAATAAAAAAATTAATTAGATTGATTCCACTAATAATTCAATTTTTTCACATTATCATTCAATTAAATCCTTAGTAAAATTTCATAGGTCCATTCTGCATGGAATATAAAATCTAACATCTCTTCATTTTTTGTACAAATATCAACCATGATTCCGTAATAAAAAAATTCATGATCAAGTTATTACAGTTTCAAAAAAAATAGAAATTATGAAGTATGAGAAAAATTTCTATTTAAAAATCATATTTAATAAATATATTTATGTTTTTAATAACATTATACAATTCTAAAGATATATACCATCTCAAAACTAATTTTCAAAATCAATGTCCCTGAACACAAACCTAGTTTAAAAAATATAAAAAATACTTTAATGTAATTATAAGGACATTTAATTATACTAAAATAAATACATGTATATGATTCATTAGATATTTATTTCATAAATCTGACTAAAAATATAAATATAATGTTAAATATAAAACTATCATACTGCTAAATTTTATGCATTATATAATTAAA
Source organism: Viscum album (assembly GCA_963277665.1). Lineage (NCBI taxonomy): Eukaryota > Viridiplantae > Streptophyta > Magnoliopsida > Santalales > Viscaceae > Viscum > Viscum album. The sequence goes on from OY728126.1 coordinate 1,897,051,010, forward strand.
TGACAATTAATTAAAATGATTTCGTTATAATTATTAATTTTTTCCTTAAATTCTATAAATATTTTATTCAAAGATAAAAACAATGTTAAAAATCCAATAAGAAATGGAATGTGTTATGTTAAGTGTTTTTCTTCAAAGTAAATTATAAGAAATACATGTTGTACATAAAATAAAAATTTTAAAAAAATTAAATTAATCTTATATGAATATAAATGATTTACCAAGTCTTTATTAACTTATTAAATAAGTTATAAGAATAAAAATACTTATTTTTTTCGTAATATAATACTAATTATTTTTTCAATTGTTGAATAATGTCATTTAAATAAAAAAATTAATCACTTTCCATTAAAAATATATATAATTAAGCATATTTATTTTACCTTAATAAGTTATTTTAATAAACATAAGTTTCGATATATTATATTAATTAATAATGTGAAGCCCTTGTTATGTTTATTTTATTAAAAAATATGATATCATTAAATTCCCATATTTAAAAACATTATTATGTATAAGAATATTTTATATATGTTATATAGGTTATAATATTTAATTTCTTTGTTTTATATGTTTTATAATCACTCAATATTTTTATATTAAAAAAACACCATAATTTTTTTGAAAATAGTTATTTATTTCTATTGATGTCAAATAGTAAATGTAATTTCTTTCATATTATTCACCTTCTGGGCAAATTTCCATTTAATAAAAATAAAAAATTTATTTTTTGTGCATAGATATATCATATTTATCATATAATTCATATTTCAAAATTATTTTCATATTTAGTACATTGTTATTTTTTAATTATATAAATGTAAAACATGTTTTATGAGACAAACAATAACTAGAAATCCATCATAAAATTATAAAAAAAGTTATTAAAATGGAAAGGATATATTATTTTTGTTTTTATGAATAATATATAATATTTTTTCAATGTTTATATTGAAAAAAAAATTATTAATAAATTTTTATATATAGAATGAAAATAAGTTAATATACCACATAAGTAAATGATTTCAATAAAGGTTCTTCAATGTCAAAAAAATGTAATATTAAAAAATCATCAGTTGATGTAAAAAAATTAAGAAATAAAACAATAATGGAAATATATTTTGGAATCATTTCCTTGAAGACATGTATATTCATGATATATTTTCTAAAAATATTTTAAAAAATTTGTGACCTTGGGACATCAAAAATGTGGTCTATAAAAATTTCAATAATAAAAGGAAGTAAATAAATTATTATCTATCCTAAAAAAATCATCCTGTAATTTATAAATTTCATTTAATGATTGTTATTATATTTCAAAATTATTTTTTTATTCATGATTTAATTCATTAAGGACACATATAGAATAAAATAATATGGCTGGAATGTATTAAAACCCTACATTAATTAATCCAATATAATTCATAGAAAGAGCCAGTTAAATGAAAAAAGTTGTGTTGGAAAAATGCTTAAAAGTTTTGATAAAGACAGATCCAAATTTTTTATTTCATTTTTCAAATGAGAATTTATATGTTTTTTTATTTTGTTAATTTATATTTCAAAATATACACATTATTCTACTAAATAATAAAAATAAAATTTTCTTTTCTTTTATGTGTAATCTTTTAAATGATACGAGAATAATAAATTAGGAAACATTTGTTGTACTAAAACTCACACATATTAAAATACCCCAATAGAAATAATACCCTCAGTCATTCAATTTTGACTTTTCCTAAATCGAACTCTCCCTGAGCCAGCGATGAGTCAGTGTAGGACTCTTTAAACCTACCAACAATTGGATATGTGTTATAGACTTGGAATGAGGGTATGAAATGCACATAAATGGGAGGAAATACCATTTATAAATGGAATACCCATTAAATAATGAACTATAACCATATGAAAAGTAAATCAAGCATGTAAATTATATATATTAATTCAAATTAACAAATAAATAATTGAGAGACAAATGTCAAGTGTCACAGTATATACCTAAAATATAAAATGTAGTTAACCCCTCGAAACAATAATTTTTTATGAAAATAAATTTTTTTAATAGAAAACCTGACATCATGATCTTAGTTTAACAACTTTATTTTTTTTGAAAGTTCACTATATTCGATATTATATACCATATTCAACATTGTTCCTAAACGAACCTGAAAATATTATTATATTAATATGAACTTTATCACATATCCATTGAATAGTTAGGAATAAATAATATTAACCGAATTATAAAAAATAAATAAATTTCATACTAAAAAAATTGTTGAATAATTCATCGGAAGTAGGTATTCAATTTTTAGAAATGTTATTTTATGCTTCAGAAATACATTTTACCATAAATTGATTTTTATTTATTTTTGTGTGACAGTGTTATAATTAATTTATGGAAAATAAATAAATTATATTTTACAAAAAATATATAATTTATTAAATTATATAATTAAAATTATCTATGGTTGAAATTTTTATATTTTCATGAAAACTTTTATTTTTCAATGAATAGTGAAATTTTTTATTTTTGTTGAAAATATTATTTTTGTCTCAATCATATAAATAGTTAAAATTTATTATAAAATAAATTAAAATTAAAAATATTTATCTTATATAATAATTTATTCAATTATGTTCATTAGAATTATTTACATGATTACATTTAATATAAATTCATTTTCATACTTAAAGTCGTATTTTATGAGACACAGTTTTTTATCACTTTTAATATTTTATTTTAATTTTAATTTCAACCTATTAATAAAATTTAATTAAATAAAATTTATTAAATTTTAATAATAAAGAGGTTAAAATTTGTAATATAGGTCCCTTTTATTTTTGTTCAAGATGAATAGTAATAGTCAAAATATTTATCACCTCAGGAAAGGGTAAATCTGATTAATCATGTTTAAATTAAGTGATATGTTAATAAATAATCATCCTAATTATTATTGTATGAATATAATTCTACCATAATCAACTTTTTTATAAATTTATTTGTTTAGTGGACACTTTTTTGTTGAAATCACCAACATAATATTTAAATCATAGAAAAGTTTAAAAAGTAACTCTCTTAGTTTAAAATATCTTTTACGTGACCACATAGGAAAAAAATAAATTTCATAAAGAATATAAATTAAAATTTTAGGAATAATGTAATTATATTTATGATACGAATTTATTTCTAATTTTATTTATTTTATAATTCCATTAAACTGTTTTTCAATTGCCATATAGTATTTATTAAATTAATAGAAAAATGAAATAAATATTATAAAAAATATTAAAAGTATAATATTGAGATTGAATTATATTGATATAGAAATTTTATAGAGAATATGACATTTTGGAGGAATTTAAATTTATTATATTCAATATCATACTTTTTATTCATGTATTAGATCTATAATTATATGAATACTGTAAAAAATGTCAATAATGGAAATTTATAAAAATAAAATTTTATTAAATTTCATAAAAATAATTAAACTCATTAATGAGGTCAAGGGGGTATGATATTGTATATACTATCATATGTACTCTATTTGTGATTAAATAGTTAACTTATGTGTCAAATTATATCCCAGTAAGAGTGAAAAATATGTTATCATTATTAATGTAAAAGTAGGTTAATTATGTGATTAATCAAAAAGATAAGGTTTACAACACAACATTTAATTATGAAAGATTTATTTTATGATGGTATATCGAACATATCATAGAGTATGATCAAATTCTGAAAAAATTTCATTCATTTTCCTTGATTATTAGAATAATATAATTTTATCTTTCTATAAATTCAACTAGTCCCACAAACCTCAATTATAAAAGGCAAACTATTCCTTTCATTAATAACACCACATTAAGAATTATAGATAAAAAACTATAACATGTCCATAAAAAATTATTATAAAAATTCTATATGTGATTTTTGTCCAAAAATTACAATACTAGAAACCTTAGAAGTAAATTTAAATGAGGTCCTTTAAAAGAAAAGTAATCACAATAACTGATGACTTTATTTGTACTTATTATTTACCTTATATAATTATATTTTATTAGTTATAAATTAATAAAATTATCATCTCCACATAGAGATGCAATTAATTTTCCACAAAAAAAATCAATAGATTGTAATTATAATGGGTATAATTATAATATATTATATATATGACATGATTCAATTCCAATAATTATAATAGTACATATAACTACTTACCTTCCAATATGTTGGCATATAATAATGTCACTTGAATATACGTATTGCCTACCACCCCGACGGAGGGATGTGATTTTTTTCATTTAAATTTTACTTGTATATTAATAAGGATATATTTAAGTAATCTATATAATGTATATGATATAATAATGTTTTTAAAGGATAAATATTATTTATATTCCATTTAATATATTTGTAAAAAAATGAAAATAGGATTTATACGTGCATACGACCTACCGTCTCCATGAATAGTGTAATTCATTTTTATGTATATAAAATTTATAGATGTACATGTATATGTACATAAGGAATACTTGATATAATTATATCATGATTAAAATTTATGATTTTATATAACCATGATCAAATAATAATGACTACAACTACCAAACCAAAAAAAACAAGAAAATGTAACCAGATAAAACTTAGAATAGTGATTTTAATAATGAATTATTAATAAAGAGGTGATAAAAGGATATAATTAAATGATATATAGGATGATATATATGAATATTCTTATTTAATGTTTTTATAGAAAAATATTTATTATAAATGAGGTTTGAACAAATACAGAGGATATCTGACATGAGGTAAGGGATTTTTTTTCCACTTTTACTTCCACGTGACATATGTCATATTCATCAATTATTTCATCAAATTTGTGTATATACTACCACTTATAAATGTTATATCATGAATATATTTATTTTAAATTTATTTAAATTATTATAATCTATTGTTTATCACATGGGTGATATGATTCTAATGTTTCCAAAGTTGTATGTGTTTATATCACTATCTTGTCACTATAAGGGATTTTTTAAGGAATAATTCTATTACGGAATTCGTTTCATCCATGTACATATTTTATTAAAATATTTTAATGAATAATTTTACAATTATCAAATTAATTTTTATGTACATCGCATACAAATGTTTTATATTTTAGAAATGGTTTAAGATAAATTATCATTATCTTTTTCTGAATGAGGTACTTTTTGAATTTTAAAAATATTTATATGGAATATTATTTCTATTTATTTAGTATGACCAAATTTATTCATAGACCTGATTTCTCTATTATTTTAATTTTTTATATATTTTTACATGTTTCTTTTCAAATAAGAATGTTTATTCAATACATGGGATGTTCAGATATTTAAAAAATGATTATAGAAAAAAAAGATATTTTACAAAATGAAATATGTTAGTAATGTATCTAATGTATTTTAATCTATTTTAAAATAATTTGTTGAATATTATGTTTAGGATTTAATCTAATCATAAAATTCCCCATATTTATTTGGATTAATTAGGATCAATTTCACTATGGATGTGCTATTTTGATATCATTCACCCTATTACTCGAGATAGTTTACGTTTGTTGGAATGTGGTACCATTTTGTATTGTAGTTTTTAAATATATATATATATACATTGGGTATGTCTCACCACTTTTATATGGGGGATTAATTAGTAATATTATGTTGTTGGAGGGGCCTGTTAAAGTTTCATGATGCATCGGAAGGTCTCACAAGAAAAACTATATTGGATTTTGGTTTATTCCATACCCATTTATTTTAAGATGATTTGGTAAAATTTGATAATTATTTTTTCATATTTCTTATACATGTCCAAAAGGATATCTTTCATATGTATGAAATTATGAATTCCATAATTTTGAATTAATTTTTTTAAGTACATGTGATTATTTTATTTTTTATGATATCCATTGATGTGTTTATAGATTATGATATTATTTATATTGAATTATTTTTACCATTATTTATTATTTCCACATTATTCATTATTTATTAGCTTCAACTATTTTCATACACTTACTGATAATCTTATATCCCCCTTCCATATTTCTTCCCCATGTTATTTTCAAATTTTTAATAATTGATATATAATGATATGTTATAGAGAATAATGATATTCTCAAAGGAAATACTATATAGTGTTTTATGTTTTCAATTATAAGGATATATTCATGATTTTATATATTTTAACAAGAAAAATAAACTATTTTATCATGTCATATGTGTTTTATTGAATGAAGGACTAATTTATTAAAGCAACAATTGACTATGGGCTACTCGGGTGGATTTCATTACACCTGGTAAAAAGAAAAATAATATATAGAGAATATGGGTGAGAATAAAATTATCATTAAATACCCCCCCTAATATAAAATGTTTCACTGTATAAAGTGAATACAAATTCAATTATGGGAGGATGAGATAATATTAATTACCACAAAAAATATCTCATTTTCTACCCATTTTTACTACTATAGCCTACACAAAAAAATATAGTACATAAGTATAACTCACTCCACGATTATACTATAAAATAACATCCCTTTCATATCAAATCCCCCGAGATATATCACTATATATTCTAATTTAAAATATCTAATATCCAATATCCTGAATATGACCATGGGTGACTGGTATCCTAAGATGGCCTGAAAATAAAAAGCCTATTTTTTTATATAGTACATAATTAAAATAATATATCCCAGAAATAGACACCTAATCTTATAGATCAAAGGATTATTGTATTTGTAGATTGGTCACATAAATGTCTTGTTTAACATTATTTATTCAATATCACTCACAAAATTCTTCATAGAATACTTCCTCATATAAATAATTTTTATGAAACTCCTAAGGTAAATATAATCATATTGAGTGATACAAAATTATCATTATGTTAAAATACTATTAAGGATTTATAGTGGGTTAAATTATAATAAAGTGGGAACACATTATTATGGGAGAAACGCCTGATTAAAAATAACATGTAATCAAAATAGTTTTTCTTGATACATGGATGAACAAAAAATACCATTAAATGTGAACATAAGGCCTTAAATGATCATTATATAATCATAACTCATACACCATGGTTCAGAAATATGCGAAGACATTCATAAACCATGAAACCATTTCATATGATTTTGGAAAAAAACATAATCATAAAATTCATAAGTTATATTAATATTACCAAAAAATAAAATCACAACATAGTCGATTATGTGTCTCTTCCTACATCAATGATTGTATCATACATCATTATTCACATCTGATAACAGAAACTTGATATATAAATCATTACCTCATGCATTGGAGGGATATATCATCACACCCATTACATAATGATAAGCCACATATATTTATTCCATATTAAATGAATCATACATCTTACCATGGAATCACCCAATGAAAAAATATGGGTTATATAATATTTTGAGATTATATTAAATAAATTGGCCTTAATAATTAGATTATTTAATACTAAAAATTAAAGTACATAAAAATTTTATATCTTATGATAATTTAGAAGGATTTAATAAAAATTACACTGTTATAGAAATATCATTAATATATAGAGTAAAACAGGTATTAGAAATAATAAATAAAATTTCATAAACATTTTATAACATTTTTTGTAAAAATGACGTCACAGGTAACATTTGAAATATTTTTCATGGGAAGAGAAAGGCATGAAAATTTTAATTTAAAAATAACCCAGACTAATAAGAACAAGAAATGAAATAATATTATATGAAATTTAATGTGGAGAGTAATAAACAAAATAACAATAACTGAAAGTTAATTTATTTATAATATTTTTTTAGTAGTTTAAATGTAAACCCACATTGATGAATGAGTAATAAAATTTCATTTTTAATAGATATAAATAGAAATATGAAAGATATAAATGATAATACATATTGTTATTTCAGTTTAATAATTGATACATTTATGGTAAGATATAATTTAAATATAGTGATGAAAGATCCGATATATATGACTATAATTTTTATTAACAACATTATATTTTTAAGAAGAATGAAATAAATTAGATAAAGAATATTTTTAAATAAATATTTAATTCTCCATGATAAAAATATAAAATATAACATAAACAAGAAAATAGTATAACATGAATATTATAGAATTATATTTTAAAATAATATTCATTATGACATAGATAAAATATGATGATTCATTAAAAAATACTTTTAACTATTGGAAAGTATGATTCCAAAGGACATGAAAATAGATAATGTAATGTAATTTTAAATACAATTAAGATAATGTGATTTAGGGGAAAATAATTCATTGTGGAATTATGTATACTATGATAAATACAAATAGGTTAATACTTTAGAATATGTCTCAGGGAGTGTAAATTGAGAGAAAAATTTCCTACATTGGATCGATGCATGGTCATATGTGCTCTAATCTCATATATAATAAAATTAGGTTTATTATTCTTATATATCATAATTATATTAATATAAATTTATTTTTATTATATTCATATCTATTTACTATTATCTATTTATTAGTCATTCTTGGTTATAATTAATATTTAGGATTTAATTGTGATATTTTTTCTATGTTAGCTTTTGTATGGTAGTTCTAATACTTACTCATTTCCATTTCTTCCATCACTTAAAATATTCCTATAGAGAATATATATTTTTGTTTTATATATGTTAAAATTCAAACGGCAATATTATGGATGTTATGGTGATGGTTCTATAAATAGGTAAATATATATTTTTATTATTATATTCATTAAAAATAATTAATTTTATTAATGAATATATTTTTATATATTTATGTTACCTTAAATTCGATGATCAATTTATACATGGTTTTAATTTTTGGTAAACATGATAAAATATAATGAATGAGTTGTTGAGGATTTTTATATGTTAGTATATTTTTTAACATCATTGTAATATTTTTTAGATGCATGTAAATAACCTGAGTATAAATGAATAGGTTCATTGAATAGTTCTTAATGTATAGAATTTATAAATTTCACTAATCCATAAGCATAATACTTTGGTTGTTGATGTTTCTAATTTTAAGGTGTCGATTGTATGAATTTATGTTTGGTTCATGAATTTTTATTTCACTAGTGTATGCCATTATGGACGTCTCAATTAGACTTTAGGAGTGTATGGATATGGTCGATAGGATGTTGAGTCCCAATTTTAGTCTGAAATTTTAGAAATCTTTGATAGAATTAATCAAAATACATACTCATCAGACATCATCCTAATACACGAGCATATGTCATTAGTGATAGACTTTGATATGATATCACATATAACATCATTTGACTGTACATCTTATGTGGTTTTATGAAGCAAAAACATGAGAACAACATATGAAATCTCTAATCATTTTGTTATCAACATTTTAATATAGATCTACATTTAATATAAGATTCCAAAAATCAAATATTCCGATAAAATAAAATCATATGATTCTAAAATTGAAATTCTATTCATAAAATTTGACATTCAAAATGTGTTTCAAGTTTCTTCATGAAAGTTTTCAAAATGGATTATCATTTTAAATGACTATTTAATAAATCAACATTGTTTATGTAAAATATTTTTTTTAATATTATATTTCATAATATGAATCAATAGAAAATAATTTCGTTATTTAATTGTGAAACGTATTCTTTGTTATCAAGTTTATATAATCACTAACATCTAATTGTGTTGTGATTCTGGAAGGTTTGTTATCAATGAATGAACATGATATTGAGATTTAAACTATTTTTCTGTAAATATGTTTCTCATGTTGATGTTATTTTTATGATTATGAGTTAAAGGTGATTTAGTGGAAATATGAATATGGGTTCTTGAACAATTTCAACATTTCCAATATTTATGAAAAAATATTTTATGGTGATTAAATCTATATTTTGTTTGAAAACATGATGCAAATAGATATTGATTTTCAATTATATAGGAGGCATGTAGTTAAATAAAGGAAATATGATTATTGTGGTCAATTTTCATGAGAATGAGTATAAATAGATGTGAAAATTAATGAGATAGTGGTATATGATTCAATATTGAGAAGAATCAAGAATGTGAGGATATAATTTATTATTACTATATTATTTTAATTATAGTAATTTATAGAATCCTTAATATTAGTAAAATTTTAGAAGAGATAAAATTTTTAATTCATAAATAACAAAGAAGATTTTGAGAGATTAACACACATTTTAAGAGATGATAATTCTAATGTTTTGAAGTCATCATATACATTTGATTTATATTTGAGAATTATGAATATTAAATATGGGATTTTGTATCATGGGGAAAATAAACATTATATTTTTTATTGAGTGTGAAATATTTTATTGAATATCATGAATGATCAGGTATGAAGATCTTTATTTGATTTTTATGAAGAAAACATAGTCTAAATGTATCCTTTTTCATTAATGGTTACTATTCTTTTATGGAGGTAGAATGAAGTGGGCCGGTCTGATAATACATTCTATAAGCATTCCACAAATCCATTCAAATGATTTAAGATTATAAAAATTAGTTCTTGTAGTGAAAAATCAGTAGTCAGGTCGACTAACCAACCATAACAAAAAGTCTGTTTCAATGAAGGGACCAAACCTATAAAAATCGTGATGTTTTCCTTTTATTTTTGTATATATGATTTTAGATGAGAATTTACATTCTAAAGGATATAACATTAATAGGACGTGGAGGTTTATTTGTTTGTAATAAATTTTAAAAAAATTTCTCTACTGATCTATCCTCCCTTCAAAGTAGAGTAATCTGATCATAGTCACTTCAACTAGTATCCAATAAATGTTTCCACTATTTAACTCGTTCATGTTCTTTTTATAGACAATATAAAATATTTTAACATCCATTCTGTTATATTTTATGTATATTTTATAATATTTTTAGAAACATGATGTTAAAATATCATTTTTCACTTGGAATAGATGTTAGATATTCTAATGTTATTATTTATCATCCCATTAAATGGAATTCCTTATTGAAAATTGTATATAATAAATATAGAGGTTGATAGTAATACATAAAATACTATTCTATTGGTATTTTTGAAAAATTATACTCAAAAGTGATGTGACTTTAGGTTTCTAAGGAATCTAGGAAAAAATGCTAGGTATCTATAAATAAAATATTCATGTCTTGGAGGAAAATTTATAGATTTGGAAACAATAAATATTTATGAATAATAGAACATTTATAACTAATTTAATCATTTATATGATTTTATTAAATATATCATTGAGTTTGGTGAAAAAATATTCTATATTTTTTATAAATTTTAGTATGGTTTTTTTAAATAGGTTTGATCTTAAGATCTCATATCTATAACATAAATATTAAGATTCTATATATGAATTTCCAAACATTTTCATATCCTATTAAATTGGTAGAATCTGGGACTTCAAAAAAAATTAGTTATGAAATTTATTTTGATTCCATGAGAATGTTGAAAATCAAATATCGTATTAATGATGTTGATTTTGGTAAATTCAAAACCAAACAAATGATATATATAATAAAATAATAATTACACTTATTGAAAAGAGGTTCACGAATACAAATAGAAAAGGAAATGGAAATTTTCCAATTATATGTTTTAATTGTAATAGAATTGGGAAGATATATATTAATTTTGAAAAGAATAAGGATAAATATTTTGAATATAAGGAAGATATGAAACCTCATAAAATGAAGTTTCATACCTATTCAAAACATACGTCCAATGCTGGAACAAGAAAGAACATATTTTCTAGAAGTAAGAGAATAAATTTTAGGATAATATGATAAAAATATTATGATATATATATATATATATATATGAATCTCAAAGAGAATCTAGTGTGAAATTTTCAAATTTCACAACACAAACTAAAAAGGGAATATACACATCATGTAATGAAGAATATGAGTTATAGCCATGGATATCAAACACATATTTAAGGATGATCATGACTATTGTCTTGAGTAACATTCTATTATTATAAAATAAAATAAAATTTGGTAAATGGAAAAAAGAAAATGACCATATAAATTAATTAGTTTTTTTAAAAAGAAGTTTCCATTGTACATCAAATATAAAATATATTTGAAATTAAATGGATATGAAATGATGATAAAAAATCAAGATGGTATATTTATTTCAAAATAGGTAAAATTAATAAAGACAATGTCTCAGTGTCATTAGGTTGAGAATAACAAAAGATGTTGGGCAGTATTTGAAAAAAAATATTGCAATCAAGTCTTAATCCTATAATTCTATTCAATGATCTTTCACAAAAGATTAAGTGAAATCTATACCTGAATAATATCTATATAAAAATGATTCACTAATAAAGAAGGTTCAAAATTAAAATATTATAATTTATGGACCCCTAAAAAATGATGATACATTTACTTTAATCATTAGAATTATGGAAGACAAATTATAGCCATTGGAATGTCTAATAGAAGCAAATTTTGGCCCAAATTGTATACCAATAATATATATAAACAATATTTTAGAGAAAATAAATTTTATGTGTAAATTATAATTATCACCAGGATATCTTTTTTGTTGGTATTTGTTTGAGCAGAAGTCTTAATCATTTTAAAAGAGTACTTCATTACCTAGGATGTGTCATTAAGTCACGGGGAGTCATTCGAAGGTGATAAATAGATGTTTTCCATGAATAATTGTTATATATATATATATATATATATATATATATATTATTTTTAAACACTTTATATATTTGTCTATCCTAAGGAAATGTGTGACAAATGTTATTAGAAGGGTCCTATTATATTGAAATATATTACATGCATTCTAGGATAGGCTTCCTATACTATGAAATCTTAGTGTACTTATAGGATCGTTATTGAGATGAAACGACTAATAGAAATTTCAATAAATCATAGTAAAATATCTATGTCAAGGGTTTTTAATAGTGAGTTCTCTTCTCACATGATAGTTGATCTGAATATTCTGAAAAAAAATTAAACTCATAAAGGATGAAAAGACACATTTGGTAATTATTGTTCTCTAATAATCTAGGGGATTGGATATACTAATATTGAAGCTCAAAATAAGAAATTGAATGATGTATTTTATATGGAATGTATGAAGAACAATATTTTTATTTTTAGTTTTATTTTATACGATGGTAATTAGTTTTTTATGAAAATTAACCTTTTATCATTAAAATAAGAAATTATGAATGGAACGTTAAATAGACTAATAAAATTGGTAATCTATATTTATTTGTTGATTCTAGAAATTTTAGTTATTTGAATGAAAATGATGGGAAAACATACTATTTAACAACAGTCTTGGTATTTTTTGAAAAATAAACCTATGAATAATTTAGAATAATAACGTTGGGAGAGAAATCTAAAATATCAAAAATTGTGAGTAATGTTGCTTGTGGAATATGTCAAAATGGAATGATTACAAATAAATCTCACAGGAATATTAGAGTTTATTTGAAAATTCCATTGGAACTTATGAAAACAAATTTATTTTTTCCCAAGTGAAAACATAAAAAATCATTTATATTTCACAACATTAATTTATGATTATACATTACTGAAAAATTTGATGTTAATCAAGAATATGTAATAAAGAGTTTATATTTATAAAATTTTCAGCTGACATCCTCAAAAAGAGTTGGGATTCCTTATTTGGATACCGAGATATAATAATGTAAATGAATATAATTGTGATTATTTTTAAATTTTTCTTTAGCATCATAAAATCAAGCATCAATTCAGAACACTATATAATCATCAATATAACCGTGCAACTTATAGAACGAATAAAAGAATCATTGTGTTGGTTTGAAAAATATTGGCTTAAAAGAAAGACTCAAAATAATTTTAGAGATATTTTTTTAATTCAATTAACATACAAATACAGTGAATTTTGAGACATGATACAAATTATAATCTACATGAGTTGTGGTACAAAAATAATACAATTTTATTTTAATTAAAATTATGTAACATTACATTCATTATGATGATCATATGTTGAAATCAAAGAAATTTTGATGTAAATTTTTATGAAGCGTTCCTCATGGTCTACCAATCCATTGGTAGAGTGTACAAGTGTCATAAAAAGAAACAATTAAATTTCATGTAATTTGTTTATGATAAAATATAACAAAATAAGCAAAAAAATGAATTTTATCCTAATCTATATATGAGGAAGCCAAGGATGTCAGTGAGAAGATTTTCTAAAAGTAGATTCCAGAACATGAAGGATGTGCGAATAATTATATTAATGATGACTTAGATCAAACATATTATAATGAGGATTTATTAAACCAATTTATCATACATCAATAGGTAAAAAAGAACATTTATTTAGAGAATATAATATTAGAATATGAGACACCAATCCAAACTAGAAGAAGAGTAATAATAAAAAACTAAATATCTCTTATATCACAGGTTGAACTAATATCTGTAACTAAAGCTATTGAGAATTAATATTTTTTACAATTGATTGATTATGAGTTAATACATTCAGGAAAAAATACAATTTGGGGCATCTATCATAGAAAAAATATAAAAATGTTAGGGGAACTAAGTGATTTATTACAAACTAAATGAAGGATTATGGTAAAGGGATAATAAATTAGGATATGTTGGAATAAAATGGATATACTAAAATTGAAGGTAATGAATTTGATGAAACATATTTCTTAGTCAAAATATTAGAAATAATAATTATTTTAATGGAATTGGATTCACATATAAATTATAAATTATATCAAATAGATGTGAATATTCATTTTTTTAATAGTTCGATTGAAAAATAGGTGTTTATTGGGGATCCATGGGGTTTTATTCTTATTGTTGTTTGGAGAATTATGTGAAAACTAAGAAAATAGGTAATTATCTTGAAACAAGATCATATATATTAGTAATAAAAAAATAATGGCTACATAAATCAAATGGGTTTCTCAAAAGGAAAACATTATAATAATTTGTATATAATAAAGTATTATAGTGGTACATTAGTTGTCATAGTGTAGGTTGATGGAAATTTTTTTTATTTAAAATGTGTAAATTTTTGATTATTTTCATGAGTATATTAATAAATAGGTTATGATTTACTTATTGGAAGTGTTACCATAAATTCTATGCTTACATACTGAGTAAAAATTATATTACATCATTCCCTCCTAGGAAAATATGTTAGAGATATATCGAAATGTTTTGAAATGGAAGAGTTAATAAAATGTTTTAACTCAAATTTATATTATAATAAAAATATTTAAGGATAAAAATCCCCTAAATGATTATCAAAATTTGTTTATAAAAATAATTGGAATCCTATTGTATCTTATAGATTCAATACCTCACATATCCATTTTAGTTACATGTTATGCAAGATTCATGTGTAACCCATGTGAGCCACAAATTCAAATATCAAACAGGGTTGTGAAAAATATGAATGGAATAGTGAGATATGGTTTTTTATATATGTAGTACATATTTGACCATGATTGGACTCACTAATGTCTATTGGGTAGGTTATAATACATATAGACTGTACAATTTTGGTGGTCCTTTCTTCATTATTGATGGTTCCATGAAATGGAACAGTAAGAATAAATATCAATGGAATTTAACATATAGATAGCATAGTATGTGGATACTTATCAAACATGTACACTATTTTTGTGGATAAATTTTTAGTTAGATGATTAAGTAGTTAAAAATTATTGGCAATTGAAGATAATTTTTGATAATATGATTGATATAGATCTTCAAAATAACCTTGTGTAGAATCATAAATACAAACACATAAACATCCTATATCAATTCATTATGGAATGAGTGGAAAATGGATATATCAAGCTAGAATATTGTTATAATTAGAATGACATAAAATATATCTTCACAAAAATTATTTCAAGAGATATTTTCATATATTTTTGGTTGAAACACCTTTTTAATACCACTCCTCTCACTGAATATGTGAGAAACTCCTTCACAGTACTTTGGATTTTATTATCCAAGGGGATGAAATTAAGTCAAAATCAAGATCATAGTTGGATAGGATCATTTATTGAAGGGGATGTATTCAAAACAGTTTCATTTAAACATCAATTTCATTATAAATAGAGGATATTTTTTGAAGTGATATTGGGAAGTAGACATTAAGGTTTAGTTCTACTATGTAATGTGGAATAAATTTCCTATCAACGAGGGATATAATTCTTTTAAAAACATACATATTAGGTTGTGTGGTGCAATAAATTACACATTAGTAAACTATATTATTTAATGATTTTCATAGTATTTTTGAATTATGAATAGATCTATGTTTATTTGGAAGAATTTAGTAATGTCTCCAAAAAATTTAAAAGGGTGAATTATTGTGAACATTGTGTTGATGATGAAGTTATATATGGTTTGAATTTGTTTTCAATGCTCTAGAATTTATTTAGAGATTTATCTAATTAATATAAAATTTTATTCGATATTTTTAGATGATTATAATGTTTTTTAAATTTTTTTTGGAGTCAATATTTTAAATGAATATGTTTGTGAGTACTTGTTGATGTTTGGTATTCTAAATTTTAACAAAGTATTATTTTTAAAACATTGGAGGTTGATTTATATTATTTTAAAAGTGATGAGAATCTAACATTATGGTTGGCATATTACATTGAGTTTCCCAATAAAATGACTTTGTCGTAAATTCTCTACGACCTTATGATCATATGATATTGGTTTGAATGATTACCAATATATGTCATCCATGTAATACATCATGAATAGAAATCATCATAAGACTACATCATTTTAAATCTCCATTACACTTTAGAATATGTATTTATAAGAAAACAATGAGGTGATATATCATATGAATTTATAAAATTTTATGGGATCAATTGTTGTATAATGTAGAAAACAGGAAACTACATATGATATCTTTGATTATATAACATTAAAATTCATAATAAATATATTAAATTTTTCTAAATTTCCAAAATTACAATATTATAAATAAATTAGATTATATGATTTCTGAAAAATCTCCTATGATTATAACATCATATCCAAATAGTTATAGGAGTTATTTCATAAAAAATATTGAACTAAATTATCATCGATAATATCTATTTAATGAATCAAAATAGTTAACCATATATATTTTATGTGTTTTTAGAATACTATTTTGATAACTAAGATTCACAATAAAATCATTATATTAATTTATTAGGATGACTATTTAGTGTTTTTATCTTTATATAATCACATATATCATGAATTTTAGGTGATTCAAGATGCTTTATCAAATGTATATAATCATGTTTTTGAGTTATCAATTACTGTGCCTCAAAGAAGATTCTCATATAAAAATTTTGGTTAATGTAATGTGT
Source organism: Viscum album (assembly GCA_963277665.1). Lineage (NCBI taxonomy): Eukaryota > Viridiplantae > Streptophyta > Magnoliopsida > Santalales > Viscaceae > Viscum > Viscum album. Next base: position 1,897,068,480 of record OY728126.1, read on the forward strand.
TCAATCCTATTCTATGGGAAGATGATGATTGTACTACATTAATTTTATTAATTAATTTATTTTTATATTACTAGTTTATGGTGATCGATGTTGAGTGCTTCTAGGTAGCTAGATGAGAATAATGGTAGATATTGAATTATATAGAATACATTTAGTTCAATAGAGGTGAGAATATTATTGATATTAGGATGCGTGAAAATGAGACAAAAAATGTGTAATAAGATATGATCATGGTGTATGATTCAATAGTGAGAATAATCGAGAATATTGAGAAAGAATTTATTATTCATAAATTATTTTATGTTTTTAAAATTTTTATAAATCCATAATTTTGGTGTATTTGAAGATATTTACAGATTTATTCCTGAGAATTTTATAATATTTTCATAAAAACATAGAGAGAATAAGATTGATAAAATGCATAGTCAATAAGGTACTATCATAACCATATCGAGCTAGATCATTTAGAAATTATAATCTATACATTCATATTGAGTAGAAAACCATTATCTGATATTGTATTGACTAGGATATATTCTTGAAAATCATGGTGGCTTATAAATGAATATCTCAGAAAAATTTAACTAAAGAACCAACTCTCTAAAAATTGATCATTTTGATTTTTTATTATTTTCAAATAGAGGTAGTGTGAAACCTATCATTCCAATGTTACTCTAGATATTCATAGTGTGAATATTTGAAAGTGTTATAAGATGATGAATAGTTGTTTATATAGTGAAGAATCGGTGGATGGTTAAACTAAACTAACATGACAAGGAGTGGGTTTCCTAGGAAGGGATTGAAACTTCAAAAAAATCAATGTTTTCATTATTCATTAATTTTATGCATACATGAGGGAGGATGAGATTTTATATTTGAATGGATTGAAATTTATCAAGTTGAAGAGGTTGATTTTATATAGAATGAATTTTATAAATTGGTCTATACTGATTCATCACCCACTTCTTAGTGGATTAATATTATCCTATTCAAATCCAACATTTCCATTATAAAATTTTGAGAACATATTAAATTAAAAATTAATAAATAATATTACTATTATTTATATTTTCATAATTGATCATTATAATAAAATTTATACAATCATTAATGTATATATTGAAGCTTACCCAAATAAAAAAAATTTATAATAAAGGAATTAATATAATCATATTATTATATACCTATAATACCACACTTATAAAAAATATGTTTTCAAAGTAATTTTATTAAATTTAAATATCATAATCAAAAATAGGTGGATAAAGAATAAATGAAAAATTATTAGAGAGGATAACACATAAATTAATTACTTTAATCCATTCATATAACATGTTTTGAGAATGAATAATTTGGGCCACTTTTTAATAAGTTGTGTTCAAAAGAAGTAAGATATTATTGATGGAAATCAATTTTTTTATGAATTCAAAAAAAAGATCAAATGTGTTATTCAAAGAGGATATAGGGAATATATTTTTTAGGTGAAAATGTTGGATATTTCTTTGGAAGTATTAGTTAAGAGAAGAGTAAAAGTTTAATCACAAGATAACCATATAACCAATGAAAAGGGTAAAACAGAAAATTCACATTGTATGGTTCTCCATGTGGTGAAGTAATAAAATTGGGTAACATGTCCCAAAAAAACTAGAACAATGAAAACCAAAAATGTACAAACATTAAGAAAGAGAACATATCAGTGAGACATACAAATACAACCTAATTAGGCCAAGATGGAAAGATAAAATATAAAAAGTAAAAACAAATCATTGTGTAACCATCTGTCCCCACCAAACTATCTTTCGATGAGGAGATGACCACAAAGATAAATCATCATGCGACATTGTTCATTTCACCTCACCCATGTCCTAGAAAATATCATATGTAACCACCCAAAGAAAAAAAATTGGTGTGTCACAAATCCTTATGGGATTTCAAAAATGAAATCATACATGTTCTAATTTCAAGAATTCATTATCTCTATCTTTTCAAAAATATTTTTCAATGTAATCTTATAATGTAAATCCATTTTTAAAAACATTACATTGGTTTTCATAAAACCATTCCATATTCCCCCAATCCATAAATATGTCATGTTTGAAATAATATAGATATGTATAGATAAAAAATCAACCATGGATACACTATAAGAGAAAGATGAGATCATATAACTAATAAAATACCATCATTTGATAAACAAGTCAAAAACAAAAAACCACACAATTTTGGATCTTCAATATGGGAATGTGTTCTTGACATAAAGGAAAATCCTCAGTTCATGCCTAATGTAGATCCAAGAAATATAACCGCTATCAGAATAACATGACTAATGTGACCTAAAACCTCTTGTGGAATAACACATACAAAGACCAAAAAGGTGTATTATTTAACACACCCAAGGATCCCTCCTATTATAATTCTATCAAAATCCATTTTAAAACAATGATTTAATTTAATAAAACATTTTCTCATCAAATATTGTCTAATTCATGACATAAAGAACCATTTCCAAAAACACATTAATTAAATAATATAAATAAATAATTGGAGTATATAAATAATTTTGTAATTAAATTGCTTTTGAAAGAATAAATTTCATCCAACATATTAGTTATAATTTTAAATAATTAATTATAATTCAATAAACCATAGTAATGTACACTAACACAAATTGAATCACTAATTAGAACCATTTCATAGAGAAATATAACACAAGAATTGAGGAAATATAGTCTTATTTGAAAATTGATATTGCAAACAAGTAGATTATCCTATGAAAGTCATGGCATAAGGTAAAACAGAAAATGATCAAAAAAACTTATCACAATATGATAAAAAATCTCAGCCAGTTACACTATCAAGATCAATGGAAATAATGAAGAATAAGGTCCACTTTCATGAAATAAGTGGTGAAACTATTCTAAGTATCAAACTTTGAAAAATGTTGTCTTAAAGATGGAAAAATCACCTCCAATGTATGTAAACGAAGCCTAGGGTTAAAGTGGGAGGATTTCAAATCAAATAGATATGTAATCATGTGTGCATCATGATATTAGCTATTGGGAAAAATGATTTTTGATATAAATATCCACAGATCATATAAACTGAAAACAATGTCATCTTTAATTAAATTTTCCCCAATTGATTATTTTTCTATATAAAAGAGTAACATACTTCAAAAAAATATGATAGGGGATAAATCAAGATTTTACAGATTATAATATTATTTCACTATGAAATATTTTTCGAGTTGTTCCCAGTGACATATTTACACTATAATTTGCACATTTATAATCTCAATGGTCCTATATGTAGTATCAATCCAAGGACATTTAGAAATATTGAAAATATATCTTAACATACGAAATATGCTCTTAACATTAAAATATACATTCCTTTTTTACTTTGGATGTTACAATTCCCCTATCCACTCACTTCTTTTGTCCCCAAAAGACCAAATGATCCTTTACTAACAAAAATAGAATGTTATTTCTCCCTCACCAGTAATTATTATTCCATTATCTCACGGTTATCCCTTCCACATCACCATAGTCCATGCAACAAGTTAATGTGTTACCATGAAGTACCTCATCCTAAGGATCTAAAATAAGAAAAAAGATTCTCAACCACAGTTTTTTCGGGCTCAAAATCAATATCCTTCTATTTAGTCAAATTTTGAGGATTTAGTTTATACCTCCTCAGCTAAGAATCATAAAGAAAATCATGAATAAATTTAAAATTAGGAGGTATGTACAATTGATATCCCCCCTTACAATTCATCCAACAATATAAAAGATTATAATAAACCATAATTAAAACATACCCTACTTACCCAACCGATGGTGTCCCAATTGAGGTGAAATTCTAATAAAAATCAGATTAACAACCAATAAATCTATTAGCTAATGGATATAGTCTATATATGATTTTTCATGACTACTTTCCTTGGTAAATCTCTTTTAAATCAACTACACAGTGTTCACCATTTCCTAAAAAATAATGAGCCAAATAATGGATCCCTCTCCCAAATCCAGCCACTACAAGGGATATCTAAATAACATCCCAAAGAACTCCCCAAAAAGAGTATACTTAATCAATGATTAATAACTATTTTGAATTAAATCATCGATAAAAGAATATTATTTTCTAAGAAAACAACAAAAATCAATCACATTTTATTATATTATATCCTCATAGACGCTGATAGCTATATATATATCTATCAATATGTTTTTGGTTAATTGGTTGTGTTCAATTTAAACTGGGAACTCATCACCTCATGTAAAACATTCCAAAACATGGGTATGAACTATAGGTCCTTGTCCAAAATAATCATAGAGGGAACCCCATGATGTCACACAACCTCTTAGAAATATGAGAACCTGAACCATTCCAACTTCATTATCTCCTTGATATGGAATAAATGAACTGATTTTCTAATTAGATAAATAATCATCCAAATCAAATAATTCCTACTATTATAATCTACAAATCAATCCGACAAAATTGATGGAAATATCATCCCACATACATTCAAAACTATGTAATGGATGCAAAAACAAAAAGGTCTATAGTTCTTCTCTTTAATTCTTTGACAACTGGTACACTGGGATACAATGTTCCCAATCAACCATATCATCCCTAAAAACTAATACTAATGTTTAATTTCATGATATATCATGGTATCCACAAGTTTCATGGAACACGAAAGACTGGTTTTCATTTTCCATAGACACTTCTATTAGAGTAAAATGAACAACCATCCTATTTAGAAATACAAAATTCCACAACGAGACAAAGGCCAATCACTCGATGTCAGTCCACAATTTTCGATTTCACAACTGAAGTAGAAATAGATGTTAGTTAATTGATTGATCTAAATATATTCATTAAATGATGATTCATCATTTATCAATATAGGATTAACCTTTCCTCTATCTTCTCCCACTACTAGGATCATCATATAAAACAAAACCATCAAAGACCACTCCTCTACAGATTCCTTCAACTATTGTGTTTTTAATTTCATACTCAAAACATAAATTAACATATTACCCATCTTAAGGGTATAGGAAGTTTTAAGAAAATTTATTTCTAAAGATACTCAACCCAACATCACTTTCACACGTTCAGATCCCTTTAAATGAAAATATATTCCATGCTCTTATGATCAGAATATATCGTAAACCACTCCCCAAAGAGTGAGTTATACCATGTATTAGTTTTATTAATATCCATTTCTAAATCATTATCATTGATAAATCGGTTCTTATCATGAAGGTTTAACTAGAAAAATTTGTAGGCCACTAAAAATTCCCCGGCATGATATCAAACCTCCAAACTATTCCAAAATAATCATATAAAACATGCTCACGCAAAACTGGTTTTAGAAGAATGGAATATAGGGATAAATTCAACACCACTTTTACTTCCAAAAAATATCTCTAAAAATTTTCATTCCACTCAATCATAACACAAATTTAGGTTATAGTGGTAATCATAGAATCAGTCATGTATATGTCTTGAATTAAATACATATAATAACTATGAAACCCCCAGAAACCATGAATCTCAAACCTAAATCACGGATACTCCCAAAACATAACCATCTGTATCATTTTAGGATCAACTATTTTAATATATGTTGAAATTTCATTCCCTAATAACATCACTTCCTGGATAAAAAATCACTTTTAAAAATCTTACTATACAACTGATTTCCTGTAAGGTTCTAAGAATGACATCCAAATAGTCATTGTGCTCCTCCTCTAACATAGAGTAAACCAAGTTATCATTGATGACCACAAAAATAAATTATTATAATAACCAATGAAAAATAAATTTAATAAAAATCATAAATACCGATGGATATTTTGTGATATAAAAATAAAAATCTAGATACATTAAATTCTTATACTGACTCATAAATTATATCTTATGTATATCATATTCACTGAATCTCAAATGGGTATAACTTGGATAAATTTCAATCAAATAAAACCATCAAGGCCCCCAAATAAGATCCCAAATATCCTCAATCCTAGGAATGAGATATTTGTTCTGAATGGTCAATTAATTTAATTGTTGATAATCCACAAAATATGTATGGATATTTTATTACATCTTTACAAAGATGGTACAACAATACCATGGTTACGTTCTATGAATAAAAAATACCTTAACCTAATGGTCTTCTGGTTAAAAACCTTGTTCCTATAACTCAGTGGATTATATAAGATAGGATAGAATATAAATGGGAATCAAACCATATAGCAGGTCAATTCTAAACTCTCATTTCTATATGATGATAAACTAGAAATATCTTCCAAAAATACCATGAGGTATGGAAACTTTACCAAAAGAAGTGAAATTATAAAACAAGAATCATTAGAATAAAATAAAAATCTATGATAACAGGAATGTGATTTCATTGACATAGAGAACAACATTCCCCTCCCTTCAATATATATAATCTCACTCACTCTAGACGATAGGCGATACTCTATCCGAATTTTGGAAACTGAATGTTCTAATGATAATTATTGAAATATTTTATAGTTCTAATCACCCAATCCATTTCAATAATACCTTTAGAGATATCACGATAAAGCCCTATAAAACCTCATACAACATTGAATTTTGTTACAGTCACCCAACACATGGGACATTTAAATCCTTGTTAAATCCTTTTTTCCAAAGGTGTGGAATAATCCAACAATAACTGAAGGATATGTAAAAATAGTAAAAACACATCAAAAAAAAATTAGGATATAAAATAATGAATCCATACTATATCAAACAAGCACATAAATATATAATATCAAAATTACAACAAACCTCTACCAGTAGTTCACCCTGTATCATATTCCTCTCGAGCATACTAACTATATAAATATGTCTACTCTCATATCCTCCAAAAGCTATTTCAGAGACATGGACATTCCCCTTTGCCTACATATAGGACCATCCACCATTGGAATTATCAATATGAACCTAAAACCCATTAGAGAGAGTGTATCCTACCCTAATACCATTGGAAAACCTTCCCCAATAATTCCTTATAGGGCCAGATTTTCAACAATGATTAAAAGTCTTATGAGACTTCCAAATAAAATCATCTTATTAATAGACTTTCAAAAGTGATATAAAATAACTTTTCTCTTCAATAACAGTTTCCCTAAATGTAGTCATGAAGAGAACTGGCTACCATTATGCTTCATTTTCTTACCAAAAGATAAACCATGGATAGCATCTGACGTAACTAAAGCTCCACCCAAACTTATTATCATGACTATGTTTAAATCATCTATTTCTCCTTTATTGAAATCCTTCGAAAAATTCCAAAGGAACTTGAGAACCAGTATTGACTAAGTACTGCCCCTCATCCCAATCTATAATCTCCATGTATTTTTTATAGTAATTTCCCACAATATTCTATTCCAAGTGTTCCAACATAGGAAAGTGAGTGTGATAATCAATAATGGTACACTCTCATTTCTCTATGATTAGAAACTACCATGTATTTTATGTACATAATTTCTCAAGATAAAATTATTGATTGAAGATTTTCTTTGTGGAATCACATGTTAGATCTACATGCATCTTTAAGAGCATAACATAGTCCCCCCATTTTCATCACATTCCCTCATGTATATATGTTTCAAATCCATCCTAGTGTCATTATTAGTATTCAATATGATAATTATCCTCTGAATACTCTCAACCCAATACATTGATCCATAGTGTCCATTATCATCGCATATTATGGGTGGATTATTCTTAGTAAATTCTAAATCAGGGACCACCCCTCCTCACATGTTATTGACACAAACTTCACCCTGAGACTGTATAATGCATATTGTATCATCCATCAAAGAAATTTACACTGGGGGACTTTCCACCACATCATCTCTCACATCATCCTTACATGGATTTAGAATATCATTTCTAACTAGAATTTTTTTCTATGAATAAGACAATAAACAATTATCATAACTGAAAATTCCCAAATCATAATTCCAACAAATGGTATACATATTAATGTTTTTAAATGAAAAATTCATATTTTTATGGATTTTATAAATAGAATACCAATAAAAATAGTGGAACGATGCTATTTAAATAAACCCCATATATGTTTTATTCAAATAACCTTAACCACTGAATCTCACACTTGAAAAAAATCCACGATCAACCATGTTAACTTGGTTTTAGTCATCAAAGTAAGATATCTATGCCCCTTTTATGCACTTATTATCAAAATTATGATAGTCCTAACTCTATTATACCAAGAAACCAAACCAATCCTCAACAGTGTCACAACACTTCAAGAAATGTATTACCTTTTATACAATTTTATAATGAACCATATTTGGTTAACTAGAAAATACACCCATGCTCGACATCATGGTGGTAAAGTATAATTATAAAGATGGAATATATCTCATGAAAAAAATAAATAAGGAAACCCATAAAGGTATAAGGTTGAAGAATGAAAACATATCAATGAGACATGTAATGTCTATCTTAATAGACCAAACTATACAGATAATGAAATGTCACTAAAATGGATTGATATAAAACACAAACGCAACATAATATGATCTATAATCCTAGTAAACACAACTAATATAATCAATGGAAAAAAATAATACAAGAGGTGACATGCTATAAATAAGTTTTGAATCTATTCCCAAGATAAAACACTAGATGAGGCTATATGAAAGAATGAAAATCACCTCTAACAGACCTAATGGAATGTTAGGATTAAAGTGTGTGGCGTGTATTTCAAATAAAAAAGAAATCATGTTTGCTACATGGTAAAAGATACTATGTCAAAATATTTACGGTTTAAAAATATAATTTTTGTTGAAAATATCCCATATCTAATTTTTTCCAAAAATAAATGGCACCTCAAATTAAATTTACCTTTGTCATTTATTAAATTGTGTAAAGTATGATCTTATTACATGAATGTAATTTATTTATTAAAATAGGATTTTGTGAGATAAAATATTCTTATGTTGTAAAATTTTTTATGGATTATTCCTAATGAAATATTAACACTATAAAATCAAAATTTATGATGTAATATGGTTTTATAGGTAGTAACCTACCTAGTATGTATAGAGACTTCCAAAACAACTCTAAACCCACAAAACACATTCTCAACATTAGTAGCTACATACCTATTTACCCATGATTTTTCAATATACTTGATTTTTGTGATGAAATGTGATTGAGAATTATAAAATTTATTTAAAAACACAAAAATGGTATTCTGTAATGATTTTATATCATCATATTTATAATAAAATTGGGACATGTCGTTCTTATGCGTTTTTACCTCTGTTGAGCATGTTTATTTATTTACCAATCAAATTATTTTCATTAGAATTATAATATGATAATCTTAACTAATATTTTTTGAAGATATTAACAATTTAAAATATATTTATTCAAATTTAATCTCAATATATGAAAAACATATCACTTAAATGAAAATTAAAAATATATAGAAAAAAAATCGTCTTTTTAAAAAATGAGTTTTTAAACAATATGTTTTCTTATTATAATTCCATACTAGTAAATAACCATCACATGATTGTTTATTTATCTTTTATACCTATTAAATTCTCATATTAAAGAAATCATCCTTAAATCATCACATGAAAAATTATTTCACAACATATAAAATCAATTTTTATTAGATTTTATTATGAATAAAAAAATTCTTAATACATTCAAACTAATAAACATTAAAAACTATAAATTTAATTATTGTTTTATATAACTAACATGTTTTTATAATATTAATCTTTACTAGTTAATAAATATGTTAATTATTTAAAAATTCTTTTAAGAAGTTTTTGTTTGTGATGGAAAATTGTATTATCAATCCGTTAAAATTGATTATTTATTTCAAAAAAATAATTGCATTTTATTAATAAATTTGTTACAAAAAAGCATTTATTATTTAATTAAATTATTAGTTTGAAATTAAATTTAAGAAACATTAAAAATACATAAAGAATACAGTAATAATGAAAATATATACTACATATATCATATGAATAATTACATTGTAATATCATCATTATTTATACATATAAAACCACCCAATACCTATACATAAGTATGAAGGGTGAGTTAAGAAATTTTAGAAATCAAAAGTTGTGATTAAGCTAGAATAAAACTCATAGATATTTTTATGCTATTGAATTATACTATAGATTATTTTCCACAAGTAATACTTGTTGATGTTCATCTTGGTATGGGTCTTGGAAAACCATCATTAATGTTATAACGATTCTATGATTGAATGAATTATCTTCATATTGAATACTTTAACTAAATAATGTTATTGTTTCATCATAAGTCAAGGATTACATAATATGGGTGCCTCTATTTATACTCATTAATTCAATAATTATGTTATTACAGTCATATTTTAATAAAATACTATTACAAATATTCTTATAATATATCTAATTTATAATTTTTCTGTCCACTAATAGCCATGTAATCCCAACGGCCACATAATCCCATCGACCATATATATAATAGTCATAAATTATTCCTATATATACTCACATACTTCATCAAAATCACTCATTTTATTGTCTCGTATCATTTTTATGGGTTTTATCATATATTAAACATTCTATATTATTTGTGTAGATTTCATTAGTGGTATTGTAACACCCCTAGATTTTATGAGAAATATTATTATTTTTAATTTCTTTGATGTCTTGTGTTGTACTCTAACCCAAAATTATCTTATGCTATACGCAACACCATATTAGCTTGTATTATACATAAACACTATTCTTAGCCTGTGTTGCACGCAAGAGGGACCTTCCTCAATACCGTGTGTTGTACACAATATCGAGTTTCACTAAATAATGATATATAGTTATGAACTAGCTGTTATGAATATTATTAACTACATTTTGAATTTTATTACATAATAAATCATCTTACACATATTATATAACATGGTATACGAACAAAATAAATTTTTTGTGTAAAATAGTTATTTTAAAAAAAATGTAGTTTTCCCGCCTTTTGATGGCACACCAACTGTAATTATTGTTTTGACTTGTTTATAAGTTCAATTTGAAAAATAAAACTCCTTACTTGGAATCAGGATATAAAAATTTACTTTGGGTAAAATTTTGACATTATTCTGATAACCTTCAAATTTTGGTGAATAGTAAAAATACGCTATATTTTAATTTTAAACAACTTTTTTCTTCAAGATAATTTATATGGATAAATTATAATATTTAATGGTTTTATAGAAAAAATAGAATATATTTTTACCTTTTAATATAATGTATGAATTCATAGGTATAAAACATTTCAATCTTTGACAATGTTTTATATTTTAAAAACCCTTTTTCTTAACAACCGGATTAATTTTTAATTAATTACTAAAAATTTTGTGTTTTGAATTTTGAAAAATTTATTCCAAATTTGGATTCAGTGGGTAGAAATTATGTTAATAGGTTACTTTTATTTTTTTGATATTATGAATAGTAACTAAGGTAATTTTTTATTTACTACAGGTAAAGGTAAATCGTGTAATTAAGGGTAAGAAAATATATTATAAAATTACCATAAGACCTTCCAAAATTCTATTGGATAATTAAAAGTAGACCCATATCACATAAGGGTTGTAATATATTCATTTCATGGACTTTTGACCATGAAAATGATATAATTTTTAGTAAAACCAAAGAAAGTGACAACATGTCACTCTTTTATATCTAATAAGGGTAATAATTTTAATTTAGTGTTAAACCTAATAAAACATAGAATATAAATAGTCTCTAGAAATATGATAAAATAATATACATCATTTTAATTTATTTATAATTTTTAGGGACAAAATAATTATCATTAATGATGACACAATAGTGATGTATAAATTACATTATTGATTGAAATATCAGATAAATAGTTTTAAAAATATTCAAATAAATATTATATTAACTAATTAATGGTCTCCACAAATTTTCTAGATGAACGTGACATTTTGGGAAACTCTTAAATATTTTGGTTCGAATATATCTTCTTTGTGGATTTTATTTTAAATCAAATAAATTAATAGTGTCAAAATTGAAACTATTTTAATTATATAGAAATAACGTATTATAAAATTGTTTTAAAATCACAAAAAAATTTAAAAATTATAAATTAATGTTCATATGGTCTAAAATGTCATAAAGTATCCAATTATGGACAATTAACAACACATAATTAATTATTTATAACAATTTAATATTTAGAATATTATTACATCAAATAAAATTAAATATATTAAATAAGGATAAATCAAGATGATAAGGTTTAAAATAAATTCTCAAAATGTATTAATTTTATTTTTTGATGATATTAAAACCATATAACATCTAATATTTGTATTTGAGTCATTTCTGGAGGTTTGTAAATGGGGTTTGAATTTATTATAATTTAATATTTTAGAGGATTCCAAAAGTTCCCCTCTCCTCTCTTATAAAAGAGAACATCCTCCCCCTCCTCCTCACACCATTTTGAGCCTTAAATCTCAGCCAAACCCTTCCCATTTCCCTTATCCACTTCCCTATAAACATACTAGAGCTCCTGGTCTTCTTCAAATACCAACATTAGTGCCCTAAGAGGAGGTTTAGAAGAAGCGCATCGAAGAATAGGTAATATCCTTTACCGATTCATTCAAGTTCATTTCTTCTTCTTATTCCCCTTCTTTTGTTGTTTCATAATAATTTAATAACATTATTATCACTAATATACTAATATTTTATTATAAATATGAATCAACCCTATTTCACATTCTATCCATCCTAAAGAAAATGAAATCACCGTGCTTGCGTACGTACGGAATACTGTCTCCAAGCCGTGGTGTAATCTTTTTTCCGCCACCACAATAAATAGTTGGGTATAATGGTGTAAAGAAGAACTATATATGATTATTATAACATTTTAATAACCCTTGTTTTTTAAACGAGTTGAATTTTATGACCCTGTTTGATTTTTCTGCTTTTTCTGTAAATCGTGGCTGATTTTTTGAAGTCTGGAAAATCTGGGAAGTTTTTGGAAATTTCCAGACTACACATTGTTTACTCTCAAGTACACTCCATGTATCATTTAGGCATGTTACTACCCATCTGAGTCAATGTACATGCCGTGTAGTTCCCTTGTTTAAATTTTCCATCTACACGGCGTGTATTCTTTCTTGAAACGTGGTGTATTTTTCATTCCATGCAATGGCCGAGTCCCTGGCCATGTGTTGACAGTGTACACTATCCTAGCCATGCATTGGACACCGCATAAGCCAGAGTACAGAAAGGTCATCTGCAGGGTGTGTATTATTCAAATACATGCCATGTAATTTTTTTATTTGTGCGAGCGGGAGGCCGTCATGTCTTATATTTGAAAACATGTTATTCTCTCTCAATCGACGGACAGTTCATCCGAAGAACACCCAAGAACAAAACATCTCTCGGATCTTCATCTGTTGTCCATTCCTCGATCCTTTGGTGGCTGCAGGACCGCATCGGAAAGTATAACCCCACGTACCCTTCTTTGTCATTGATTTTTCCTCTATTTTTCTATAGTTTCCATTAGAGCAGAATTGTCAAAATTTGACGAAAACATAGATCTACTGCGATTTAGACAGTTTCAGAAGCTCATATCGAAGGAGTGTCATCATACGAGTCATAGGTGGGTGGTTCATACCTTCTTTCGAGTTTTCGTAGACAATTGGGGTTTACGACCTTCAGGCGCGATAATGTGTATTGAGATAAACCATATTTAATTGTTTTTAATTAATTATCTACATTTTCGGATGCCTCTGGGTATTCTCTGACCCTGTTGTGGTTGAGTGAGGCAGGGTGAGAGGTCGTTGCTCATTTTGGGCAATTCGGCTGGGGGTGCCGAAATGCCTATGAATTGGACCATCGTCTAAACTTCTTTGTTTAGACTGCTTATTGAATTTTTTGGGTTAAAAATTTGAGTTTAATTGTTAAATTATAAATGAGTTAGGTGATAGTATAGGAAAGAACATGTTAGTGAAACTTGACTATTTAGTAATTTCCTGTTCAAAGTGAAACATCCCCGTATATATATGAAATGTGTGATATTTCCTGCGGTGAACTGTTTAGTCATGTTGAGTGTGGCCTGGTTATTTTTGTGTAGTGATGTTGATCACAAGATGGGGCTTTTCCCGGGTAACTTTGGTGGTTTCTACCACGGGATTGTGCGTTATGGATGTCGGATAAGGCAGCTGGACTGTCAGGTTGGGCTTGGCCCGGGTTACATGGTTGGCGAGACCGTCATAATTGAGTGATAGGTTCACAAGGAAACGAGGTGTCAGAAGGGATGTGTCTTGGGAACATATTGAGGTGATTACCCCTCACCTGATACTTTTTAGTAGTTTGCACACAGGTAGACCCCTTGATGACGTGGTATGACCACTCTCTGGGTAGAGGCCCCTGATAGATGCGGTTAGGTGTTATTGGTTTGGGGGTGCTTTCTATAGGAAGACACGTGGCTGGTGAGGAGCCTTTAAGAGATAGTGTTGAGGCTGTCAGGTTGGGGTCCAAGGCTCACTGTGATTTGAGGGAAGATATTGTTGTCCCTCCGGGTATTATGTGAGGGCAGACATCGTTTTCCCTCCGGTTATTATTTGAGGTCTGGTATCGATGTTTTTCCGGATGTTGTGCCATGGGAAAGTTGAGCATTAGAGCTAGGTTATTATTATTGGACATACCTTCAATATTTTGGTACTTGAGACACATGGTGTTAGGTGGCACGTGTTGCTGGGTTAAAAACCAGAGATTCTGGCGTTGGCCGAAGTAGGTGACACATCCTGGAGGCCGCTGAGCTCTAGTGAAGTTTGTGTTTACTTTTGGGTATTGTATTGTTTATTATTTTCTTATATAATCATTTATATCGAAAAAACCTGTATAGGTACACATATTTGGGTGGTATCTTACTTAGACACTTCTCACACACTACACGAGCCCTTCAGGAAGCATGTAGACTTTATGAAATTGTGTTCAGGTAGAGGGTTAGCCTCAGGAGCTGGACCTTAGTACTGTTGGCGTGGAGACTGGCTTGGACCTTGGGGTCGTGGATGCTGGGGTTATTTTTCATAGTTCCCTTTTTGTATTATCAAGCTTACTTTAATATGTAGCAACTGTTGGTTACCCATTGGAACCATTCTATGTTGATATGTATGACTTTATATGGATTCATGTTTTTTATTTACAACCGTAGTTGCTTATGATATTCAGCATGTTGTTCTATTTACTTTCTGCTGCTATTGTTTCTATATTTCTTCTACTGTTTATTGGATATTTGATATTCTTCCACTCTTTTGGTCTGGTTTGAGTTTGCTAAGTCATTTAATTTCTGCTTCTTGTAGACATTATTCTCAGACCAATACCTGTATTTCCTCTATTAGGGTATAGCCTCCCCAC
Source organism: Viscum album (assembly GCA_963277665.1). NCBI lineage: Eukaryota > Viridiplantae > Streptophyta > Magnoliopsida > Santalales > Viscaceae > Viscum > Viscum album. The sequence continues at coordinate 1,897,083,962 of OY728126.1, forward strand.
TATACCTTTTCAAACCCTCACTAGTAGTCGGTAGCCTTTGGCATTTAGGGGAGGTGCTCCTAAGGTAGTGACACCTGACTTGTCTGGCACTATTGGGGTGGTTGGTCGGGTCCTACTCATTACAAAGTGGTATCAAAGGAAAGTTATTAACAGGGATTTAATAGCAGTGTTTTTCTGACTACTAAGGAGTTTGAGACTTCTCTTCTCTTCTACTGGTTTTACTATTTGGGATATTGTAGACTAGAGATAGGTTGTTACCGGAACTGGGTTTCAAGCTTGTGCTTGGGTGCCTGCAGCCCCAAGTACGTGGGATGGACCAAGTTACCTTGGGTGGTAATTTCTATTTTCTTTTTCCTCATATTACAGTTTATATGATTTCCACCTCGGTGTCTCACTTGGTTTTTGAGGTTATTGATTGTGATATGTGACCCTTGGCTTGGTGAGGTAAAGGAGAATTGGACCATGACCCGGTGTGGAAAGGCTACTTTTCTTGGCTTTTGATAGGCACATTTTAGGGTATTTCAATTTCATAACTGCATGTATACTTTGTGAAGTGATAATACCATGTGAATAAAATAATCAATTTCCATACTTTGTGTGATTATAAGACTTGAATAAGTGAAATTCATGATAGAATTACTTTGTTATTTGCAATGTGATGTGCCATTATTTATATATCTATAGAATTGCATGTTGCAGGATATTTGGGTCTGGCTCTTAAGAGAGAAGGCAGGTACTATGGCTCAAGTAATGTAATTGTCAGGTTTGGACAACTTGGTCGTCAGTTTGAGGCATCGTGAGTTGTCAGGATGGGCATGGCCCTAAGTAGTTTTGATATATGGCTCTGTTGAGGGTAGGTAAGGAGGCCATGAGGCCGGGATACCTCGGGGCATGGGTTGCGGTGAGGGTGAGTAAGATTAGTTGTTATGAACTTCCTTTTTTCTGCTTTCCTTATCTACGTAGAATATATTGTTATATATATATGAGAGGTCTGGCCATTTATGGTATTCAATGGGTAACTTCTTTACGACTCGATGGAGCGTTAGACATGAGATGATACAGTGCCACAGGATCATGTTCAGAATCTGATGTAGGCGTAGAATGAGCCGCAGGTACAGGATGAGGGACCGGATCAGGTTGAGGATCCAATGCAGGCAAGATAGCAGCAAGGTTTGGTAGCATTCAGATGATGGCTTACCGAGCAGCTCCAAGCTATCAAGGAAAGTGTCTTACAGGGGATTGACAGATGCGTGCAGGGTACAAAGCCTTCTATGGCATATCTGATGTGGGAGTTCCAGTCGCAGCACACGTCGCTTTTTCAGGGTGAGGTTGGCCCACAGTTGTTAGAGAACTAGATAGAAAGCATGCAGATGATCTTTGAGCAGCTCGAGATGCCTCCAGGGCGGAGGGTCAAGATGGCGACGTACATGCTAAGAGGACCGGCGAAGTGTTGGTGGAATGTACAGGCATAGGCTCGTAGGCACAAGGGGCAGGCTTAGATGGACTTTGAGGACAGGTTCTTTTATTACTTTTATCCAGAGACACTGAGGACAGAGAGAGCTCGGGAGTTCTTGAGTCGTCAGTAGGGAGATATGTCTATCATGGACTACGCTGCTACATTCATAGAGTTGTCTCAATTTTCACCTAGTATGGTAAGTGATGACGCAGCTCGGGTGAGGCGCTTCGAGGATGGAATACGACATGCCATTCGGTATCATGTGAACATCTTCAGGATGGGTTGCATCTCTGAGGGGGTGAAATAGGAACTTATAGCAGAGGGAAACCAGAGAGACAGACCCCAGATTGTCAAGGACCAGGACAGACTGTGGCATCAGGTGTTAGTTCCGGTTCGGTACTAGGAGTGGGTAGTCGAGGTTCAGCTGTGCGTGGAGGACGTCACAGAGACGGTGGGACCCAGCCGAGGGATCAGTTTCCGGTGACTAGATAAGCACCGTAGGGATGTCAGGCATCAGGAAGACGTACATTAGGCCAGGTGCACGCTGGGGAGCTGTTAGAGTTTGAGTAGGCCGGTGATCCAACGACGGTGGCAGGTACGCCGCGGGTGTGGCCATGATTTTCCCTTGTTTCTTTTAGCATGGGCTCTTGAGGCAGGACTAGTTGAGCACACGAGTAGGACATGATACATGGGGAATGAATAGATGCTAGTTAGTAGGATTGACATCATATCTGATACATTATATTTTTTTATTATATATTTGAGATGTGTAGCATTAGGAGCAACAAAGATGCAGGTTACGTGAGGTGCTGTGGGCATCAGGGCATCGTGGATGTGGGTTACATGAGATGCAAGGCACCAGGTTTTGATTGGAGCATCTATGAGAAGCAGGATCTCTTGGAGGTGGACATCGATGCAGTGAGGGTTATATTGGGTGTCAGAAATGAAACGTGAGCACCGAGGAGGTGCAGGGGTGGCAATGCGTCACTGGGGGACCATGGGTCCAAGAAAGAGGTCATTGGACCTTGTTTGTTTATTTTGTTTTCTTTGAGCTTTGTTTTGGGTTTAGACTGAGTAGGAAATTCCTAATGTTGGGATCCCCTTGAGGTATTTAGCCAGGATGATTGAGACCGGGGTAGTCTAGGTTGTTTATCTGGGATGGGCGTGTTTGGTTCCACCTCCATGTTTTTTTCGGTAGCAGGGGGACGAGCTTCATTAAGGTGGGGAGTTTGTAAAAACCCGGGTTTTTCAAACGGGTTGAATATTCCGACCATGTTTGAATTTTCTATTTTTATTAAATCTTGCCTGATTTTTTGAAGTCTATAAAATCTGGGATGTTTTTGGATGTTTCCAGACTACACACCATGTACTCCCAAGTACACACCAAGTATAGGTTAGGCAGGTGAAAACCCGTCTGAGACCAAGTACATGTCGTGTGGTGCCCTTTTGTAAATTTTCCATCTACATGGCATGTAGTCTTTCTTGACACGCCATGTATTTTTCATTACTTGAAATGGATGAGTCCCTAGCCGTGTGTTGACCCTATACAAAGTCCAAGCCATGCAATGGATTCCGCTTAAGCCGGAGTACAGAAACATCATCTACATGGCGTGTAGTCTTGAAATACATACCATGTACATTATTTTTTTTTGTGAAAGGGGGAGGTTGTTGCATCATATTTCTGAAAACATCTTCTTCTCTCTCAATCAACAAACAGTTCATCCAAATAACACCAAAGAAAAAAATATCTTCTGGATCTTCATCTGTTGTCCGTTCTTCAATCTGTCGATGGCTGCGGGGCCATATCGGAAAGGCTAACCCCGTGCACCCTTCTTCTTCCTTGATTTTTCCTCTATTTCTCTGTAGTTTCCATCTGAGCGGAATTTCCTGAATTTGAGGGAAACACAGATCTACCACGATTTAGACTGATTCAGAGGCTGATATCGATGGAGTGTCATCATACGAGTCATAGTTGGGCAGTGCATACCTTCTTTCGTGTTTTCGTAGACAATTTGGGGTTGCGACCTTCGGGCACGACGATGGGTATTGAGAGAAACCCTATTTAATTTTTTTAATTAATTATCTGCATTGTGGGATTCCTATGGGTATTCCCTGACCCTGTTGTGATTAAGTGAGGATGGGTGAGCATTCGTTGCTCGTTTGGGGCAATTCAGATGGGGGTACCAAAATGCGTATGAAATGTTCCATCATTTAAAGTGCTTATTGAATTTATTGGGTTAAACTGTTGAGTTTATTTGTTAAATTATGAATTAGTTAGGTTCTGGTATGGGACATCACAAGTTAGTGAAACTTGAAAATATAGTAATTGCTTGTTCAAATTGAAACATTCTAGTATATATATGCTATGTGTGGTATTGCTTCTGTTGAACTGTTTATTTATGTTGGGTGTTGCACGGTTATTTTTTTGGAGTGATATTGATCATAGGATGGGGCTTTTCCTGAGCCACTTGGGTGGTTCTACCATGGGATTGGGTGTCATGGACATCAGATGAGGCAGTTGGACTGTCAGGTTGGGCTTGGCCCGGCATACTTGGATGGCGAGACCATCAGACTTGAGCGACAAGTTCACAGGGACATGAGGTGTCAGAAGGGATGTGTCTTGGGAACTTATTGAGGTGATTACCTCTCAACAGGTACTTTTGAGTAGTTTTCACATAGGTAGAATCCGTGATGAGGTGGTATGGCCACTCGTTGGGTAGATACCATCGATAGATATGGTTAGGTGTTATTGGTTGGTGGGTGGTTTCCATAGGAAGCCACGTGGGAGGTGAGGAGACCTCGATACATAGCGTTGAGGTTGTCAGAATTGGGGACGAGCTCCGCCATGATTTGGGGGAAGATACCTCTATCCCTTCGGGTATTATTTGAGGGCAGACATCATTGTCCCTCCAGTTATTATTTGAGGTCAGGTATCGTTTCTCCTTCTAATATTGTGCCATGGGTAGGTTGAGATTTAGAGCTGGATTACGATTATTGGACATACCTTCTGGACATCGGTACTTGAGACACATGGTGTCATGTGGCACGTGGTGCTGGGTTATAGAACAGAGATTCCGGCGTTGGCCGAAGCAGGTGACACTTCCTGGAGGACACTGAGCTCTAGTGAAGATTGTGTTTACTTTTGGGAATTGTATTGTATATTATTTTCTTATATAAGCATGTCTACCGAGACACTTATATTAGGTACTCATATTTTGGTGGTATCCTACTGAGACTCATCTCACACACTACACGGGCCCTTCGGGATGCATGTAGACTTTATGAAATTGCATGTAGGTAGAGGGTTAGCCTCAGGAGTTGGACCTTAGTACTATTGACGCAGAGACTAGAATGGACCTTGGGGTCATGAATTGATGGAGTTATTTTTCATAGTTTCCTTTTTGTATTACCATGCTTAATTTAATATGTAGGAACTATTGGTTAGCCATTCACACCACTCTATGTTGGTATGTATGACTTTCTATGGATGCATGTTGTTTGTTTACAGCCGTAGAAGCTTGTGATATTCAGCATGTTGTTCTATTTACTTTCCACTGATGTTGTTTCTATATTTCGTCCATTGTTTATTGGATATTTGATATGCTTCCACTCTGTGGGTCTGGTTTGATTCTGCTAATTCATTTAATTTCTGTGGTTTATAGACATTATTCTCGGACCAGTACCTTTATTTCCTCCGTGAGGGTATAGCCTCCCCACTAAACCAATTCAGACCCTCGCTTCTAGTTGGAAGCCTTTGGCGTTCAAGGGAGGTGTGCCTATGATAGTGACACCCGACCCCTCTAGCACTGTTCGGGTTGCTGGCTGGGTCCGGGTCATTACAAAGAAGTGTAACATCCCAGAAAAAGTGAGACATAAAAGGCTAAATGTTACTACCCATGTCAATAAGGTGCACCTTTGTTTTCGGGAGCCTACCTGATTAGAACTCCACAGTTAAGCATGCTTGGCCTGGAGTAGTAATCAAGATGGGTGACCTTCTGGGAAGTTACCCAGGGTGTGTGTGATTGAGGACAAAACACACTGAAAGAACATGTGTTGGCCTCTAGGGACAATCATTAGTCTGATAAGAGACCCTAGTGAGTAATAGCCTATGGTGTTCAAGGATGGAAACCAATGTATTACAAGAGGCCCATGGGGTCATATGATAAGGTTCATGGCTTGGGGAGGCCAGTCATGACAAATGGTATCAGAGCCAAACCCAGCCGGAAGTGCTTAGGCACTGTCTGGGTTTGAGGCTTGGGGTCGTCAACGAGGACATGGTGCTTTAAAGGGGTGGATAATGTAACACACCTGAAAACGTGAGACTTAAAAGGCTAAATGTTACTACCCATGTCAATAAGGTGCACCTTTCTTTTCACGAGGCTACCTGATTAGAACTCCATAGATAAGAATGCTTGGCCTGGAGTAGTAATCATGATGGGTGACATTCTGGGAAGTTTCTCAGGGTGTGTGTGAGTGAGGACAAAACACACTGAAAGAACATGTGTTGGCACATGGCGGCGGTCATTTGTATGATAATAGAACCTATTGAGTAATAGCCTTTGGTGTGCTAGGATGGAAACCAAGGTATTACAAGAGGCCCATGGGGTCATATGATAAGGTTCTTGGCCTAGGGAGGCCAGTCATGACAAATGGTATCAGATCCAATACCCAGCGAGAAGTGCTTAGGCACTGCCTGGGTTTGAGGCTTGGGAACGACAACGAGGTCTTGGTGCTTTAAAGGGGTGGATAATGTAACACCCCTGAAAAAGTGAGACTTAAAAGGCTAAATGTTACTACCCATGTCAATAAGGTGCACCTTTCGTTTCAGGAGGATACCTGATTAGAACTCCATAGATAAGCATGCTTGGCCTGGAGTAGTAATCATGATGGGTGACATTCTGAGAAGTTTCCCAGGGTGTGTCTGAGTGAGGACAAAACACACTGAAAGAACATGTGTTGGCATGTGGGGACAATCATTGGTATGATAAGCGACCCTAGTGAGTAATAGCCTATAGTGTGCTAGGAAGGAAACCAAGGTATTAGAAGAGACCCATGGGGTCAGATGACAAGGTTCATGGCCTGTGGAGGTGGGTCATTACAAACATGAAACTAATTATTAGATATTCTATCATCCACTCCAATGCCATTCAATAATAATGGGAATGATATTATCACTTGTGCATGCGTACAGATTACCGTCTCCACAATGCGATGAGATTCATTCTCCATGTTTAACATTCATGAATGATTATATACTATAGATATTAAGTAATAATGAAATATATTACATAATAATGATACTTTATTTATTTATATATATATTTCATTTACTTCCATTCAATTTATTAAGAATACGAAAACAGCGTTCATGCGTACGTATGGCCTACCATCTCCATGAATGGTGTATTTCATTCCATTTATCGATCGATTATATATATTTAAAATATATAATATATAAATCATGTTTTACATTATTTAATTAATTAATCATGATCTGTGTATTTGTATGAATAATTATATGTCTAAACACGTACGATAAATGAAATGATTTTACCCAAAAGGCGTCTTTAACATGAAATTTACAAATGAATGGGTAATATAAAGTCGTAAGTGAATCATATATAATATAATAAATATTATTATGGTTATGTAACAAGCTAATAATTTGTTTAAACCAACTATACAATAGTTTCTAACATGTACATAAAAAATTGGACCTAAGGTGGTGGATAATTTTTCAATCTCATTTTTATCTGATATTTCTTATACGTAAGTATTTACTGGGGTTATATTTATCATCCAGGACTGTGTTTTATAATAATGTTTTCATAAAGTGTTTAATATTCTTCCATGTATGTTTAAAGTCAAATTTACCCCTTTTGACTTTTACTATGTAGTATGGAAGAAATATTTCTTTTGTTTACCATACGAGGTATTTTTTGACTTTTCCGGTAAAAGTACAAGAAGAATATTTTTTAAATTATACATCATGAACATATTTTTACAGTTTCATAATTCCATATTTTCATGAAGATTCCTGTACATGATTTCATGACTATTTTCAACAAAATTCATTTCTTTTAAAAATGCATGTTATATTGTGAAAAGGAAATGATTTTGAAGAACAAAGGATATTTTCCTCAAGAATTAATTTCTAGTGTTTTATCAATAGTATTTTCCAAATAAGATTACATTATTTAGTATGATTATGTTTCAAGTATAATGTCTCTATTATTTAAATGGTTTGATGATGAAATTATATCCATTTGCTTTATATGGATTATGTTATCATGGTATAATATGTATGATGTAACACCTCGATATTTTATGAGAATTATTCTTTTTAATTTCATTGATGTCTTTTGTTGTACGCTTCACCAAGATTATCTTGTACTATACGCAACACCATATTAGCTTGCAGTACACGCAACACTATTCTTGGCTCGTGTTACACACAATTTCAATTTCGCAACATTAAGTATAGATTTTGTTTAATTTATAAATGAAATAAGGTTTGATTATGTTATATGAAACACCAAAGGGAGATTTCACTACACGCAGCCTTGACTTGGTTTACATTACACTCAATCGAGACTTTCCTCGATAGCATGTGTAGTACGCAATACAGGGTTTCACTAAACAAAGATATGTTATTAAAATATTATATAAACTAGCTATTATGAAAAGTAATACACACTTCGTAAAATTTCATAAATTTTATCTTTCAAAATGTACTTCATTTTTGGATTTGGAATATCGAAATTAGTCTAGTTTGAATTTTTGGTATTTTTTTGAAATCATTCAATTTTTGATGAATAGTGAAAAATCTGAGTTATTGGTTAAAAGTGACATTTTATTTAAAAAAATAATTCATTTTATTTAAATTTATTTTATATAAAAATAGATACATAATACCTAAATAAGTTCAATGTAATTAATTGGAGACATTTTATAATAATTTTACATACATAAAATTTTTCTTGAACTCTTTAATGTCTTTTACCCACCTCCTAGGAGAATTTTCAAATTTACATAAAACTTAATTTCACTACTTCTGTGAGTAGAATTTCTAAAATTCGAGAGACATAGCTAAAATCAAGGAATAAAATGTGGTTTAATAAGATAAAAATATTTTTTGCTGAATAGTAATTTTTTTCATTTATTTACCACGGTTAAAAGTAAATAGGGTAATTTATGGTAAAAATGATATTATTATTACCCTAACACATGTTCTAATTCTATTGGATAAGTTTCATTTGACCAAAAACAACCTTAAGAATAAAATATTACCCTTTGGTCCACTTATATTAGATTTGGACATTTATTATTGTATTATTTAAAGAAGAGTTAAAAAAGATAAATTCAATGTTTAAAATCTAAAATATTTTTAATATAGGGTTATATATAATATAAATTTGACTATAAATATTAATTATAAAGATAAGAAAATTTCCCACATAATGGTTTTTTATTTATAATTTTTATACATTAAATAATTTAATTTATTTATGACACAATGGTGATGCAGTAATTGCCTTATTAATGAAATATTAACATAATTGATATTATAAATACCCAAATAAATGTAATTTGAGACTTTTTATGAATTAATCTAATATTATAGGTTAATATAACATATTTGGGTTGGTTAAATGCATTTTTCGAATTAATAATGTCGTTATGAATTTAGAGAAACAAAATACCAAATAGTGTCAAAATTGACATAAAAGAGTTTTTTAAACAAATATTATATTATTAATTGATATTATATTCTTAAAAAATCTTAGGTTCGTCCAAAAGATGTATATAATAATATATAGGACATTAATGAATCAATTGGGGTTTTATTTGTAGTTTAGAGTATGTTTATTAACCATATACTGTAGGAATACATGAAGACACCGTAAAAGTTAAATTATTTAACATAGAGTTAAATCTAAATGATAATGATAAAATGATAACCTAAACATGTTTAAAACCTATTGGTTGAGATTATTTCAACCCAAAACCATCCTAGACTCTAAATATGTCACTTTTTATCCCTTATAAACCGAAAATGAATTTATTATAAAATAATATTTTATGTTTTCCCTACATTGCCCCTCGCCCCTCTTATAAAAGGGAACTCCCTCTTCTCTCAAATTCACTTCTCCAAAGCCATTTTACTCAGCCAAACCCTGCCCAAATACCCACTCAACTGAACTCAAGTCATCATAGAGGCTTTCATTTAGTCATAAATCCATCCTATGGATCCATTTTGATCAAATCAAAAGGATGAACCCGAAGAAAAAGTAAATATCTCACAACCTATTTCATGTTCCTTTCATCTTCCACTTCCTCCTTCTTTGTTGTTTCCGTTATATAATAGTAACTCCAGTATCTTCTATATAATGTGATGTTATTACAAAAATGGTACATCCATATTAGTTATTTTATCCATCCTATGAATGAAAAATTCAACACACGTGCCTACATACGGCTTACCGTCTCCACGTCACGGTGTACTTTGTTATTCAAACATTTCATCATTTGGATGGGTATAATAATGCCTATAAATTATATAAATAATAAATATAACATTATTATTATTCTTTATATATGATATTACAACCAATTATTTACAATTTTAATATCAATAGAATTATAATGTTGCTCGTGCGTACGTACGGACGACATTCTCCACGATAAGATGAGATTCATTCTCCATGTTAACCATTAAAGAATGATTGTAAAGTATATATCATAAGTAATCATGAAAGATATGACATAAAATTCTACTAGATTTTTTTGTATATATATTTCATTTACTTCCATTAAATTTAATAAGGAAAAAAACAACATTCATGTGTACGTACGGTCTACCGTCTCCATTGCGGTGTATTTCATTCCATTTATCGATCTATCAAATATAGTTATATGATGAAAATATATTATATATAAACAATGTATTACATTCAGGAATTATGTAAATAAGGATATAAGTAATAATATCAAGATCAACAAGTCCAAACATGCATGATAAATGAAACGATTTTACCCAAAATGCTGCTTTAACATGGAATTTGCAAAAAAAAAACGGTAATATAAAGTCATAAGTGAACCATATATGATATCATAACAATGAATATGATTCTTTAATAAGTCAATGACATTATTTAAATCATTATACAGTAGATTTGGATACGTACAAAGCATATCAGACCTAAGGTGAAGGAAAATTTTTCAAATCTCATTTTTATCTGATATTGCTTATATGTAAGTATTTATTGGGGTCATGTTTATCATCCATGTCCACATTTTTTAAAAATTATTTCATAAAATAATTACTATTTTTCTATGTAATTTTAAAGTAATTTTTTCCATTTTTTGACTTTTTACCACATTGTATGGAAGGATTCTTTCCTTTGGTTACCATATAAGGTACTTTTTGACTTTTTAGGAAAAAGTACGTGAAAAATGTTTTTTTAACTTATACAGCATGAACGGATTTTTACGGTTTCGTAACAACTTATTTTAATGAATCTTACCCTACAAGATTTAATTATTACTTTCAAAAATCATTTCCTTTTAAAATTTCATTGAATTTTTTGAAAAGAAAATGATTTTGAAGAAGAAAGGATATTTTACTCAAGAATTCATTTCAAGTGTTTTATCAAAACTATTTCCCATCTAAGATGAAATTATTTAGTATGATTATGTTTTATGTATAATGTCTCTATTATTTACATGGTTTGATTTTTATTATGATGAAATGATATCCATTTGTTTTATATGGATTATGTTAAAATGAGGTGATGTTTATGAAACCCATTTTTATTCTTTGGGTTATAATTAATGATTTATGTATATTTTGTGGCACACATAAGAATGATTTCAATATCAGATGGGTGGGACATATATCTCCCTCCAATTCATTGGATAAAGATTTATATCTCATGAGATATACATGGATGGAATAGAAAGTTAATCGTGTTCAGTGATACAAGACTGGAACGAAGAGTGAACTCGATTCAGTAAGGGCCTTTGTCCACTATGATGGTCCTAGATGCAATTCCTTGGCAACTATGGAAATAAAAATACGTGCTTAATGGTTTCAAAATTACATGTTTTATTCCCATGATATTTTAACATGATTAATGTTCTTTTATGATCTATGACTTACATACTGTCATGATTTATTTCAATACTCATGATTTTGATGTTTAAACATTATGTTCATGTTTTTAATTTCAAATGTATATGGTTTGTTTTATTTTCACCATGGATACTGTTACTAATAATTTGAGATCACCCTTTATATGTTTTCATTTCCCCAGGATACAAAGAAAGGTTTTAGGTAAGAAATCAAAAGGGAATATAATTATGGGAGATGTTGAAGATCTTTCACCAAGATTAGAAGATTATGTTCTGAGTTTTCAAAGAAACTAAACTATTATGGTCCTTGAGTGTTGGTTTTTGTTATGTATTATGTATTCCAAAAAAGTAATGTAATTTCCATGGATGTTAATCTTCGGTCATTATAATTGGTATCAGAAGAAAGGTTTAGTTAACCTTTGGAAACTAGGATGTGAAAACATTAGTGAGAACACAAGAGATATTTCTAAGGTATGTCTTGGGATGTCCCTATGGTTAAGTATACGTATAGGTAATATTCTTATAATTATGGTAATGATCTTTGAATTAAACTTAATATGTTATATATTGAAGGTAATCCTCCTTTATTATGTTGATTTCCTAGCATGATTTTTGTCACTCTTACTATTCTTTTTGGGTTTTAGATGATGGCAGGAACCCAAAGGAACCGTGTTGATCAATGTAATGGAAAATGCAATGATTTTCCTCTTGAATAAACCAATGTTATGAGAGATGGAGTGCAAAATCTTATTATTATACTTACAAAATCTATGAATCATTCTGGACATCCAAATGAGCTGAGAAAGGAACAATATTCTATTGATTCCTTCATGAGGAAACATCCACATTCATTCAGTGAGTCTTTTGATCCACTTGTGGCTGAAAAATGGATCAGTTCCATTGAAAAGATATTTTCTATACTTCGTTGTTCAGAACATGAAAAATTCATTCTGGCAATATACCATTTATAAGGTGAAGCAGACTAGTGGTGGACTCTAATGAAGAATATGAGGCCCTATGATGAAATTGAATCCATGGAATGGGATGATTTCACGAACATAATTTTCAATAATCAATTCCCTCGTATAATTCAAACAAATATGGAAAAGGAGTTCCTTCAGCTTAAGCAAAAGCATGATGAATCTGTTGGTATATAAGAGGCAAATTTTACAAGGCTTTCATGGTATGCATCTAGCTTTATCTGAAAACCTGAAAGTAAAGTTGATCGATTTTTCAGTGTCTTAAAACCAAGTCTTATAAGAAAATTAGCTATAAAGGACTTCAATTTATATGAAGAAATTGTGGGTTGTTCTATCAAGGTAGAACTGGAAGTTTGTATTATATATCTATCTCATCGTTTTGACAAAAAATGAAAGATGGAGTTCACAGAAAATTCTCAGAAAAATGGTGAAAAGAAGGTGAATGTTTCTTTTTTCTCAAAGTGTGGAATGAAGCATGGTGGGGATTGTATACAAGGTGCTAGAAAATGATTCAACTGTGGAAAATAAGGTCATCAAGCAGCTGAGTGCCGAAGTAATGGGAAAATTGTTTTAAATGATGTCACTAGAGAAAATAATACAGATAATTCTCCAACATCACATCAATGCTTCAAGTGCAAGGAAATGGGGCATTACACTAATCAATGCCCTAATACAAGGGTTAATGATGATCGACATGAGAAACCTCTTAAGGGAAAGAAAAAAGGGAACTCACATGCGTTCACTATTTGTGATGTTGAGTATGAAAATGATGTTGTGGAATGATTAAGTGTTTATGTAATGGGATTTAAAAAGAGTATCATGGAATCTCAATTATAGTATTGTTGAATTTTGGAGTATCTATGTATTGGTTTTAAATAATTGTATTGTACTGGTAAAAATGAAAAGAGATTGAAATATTTTTGGAATGTAGATGATATGCGCATAATGAAGGGATAAAGAGAAAATGAAATGTTAAAGAGTATTAATGAGCTCATGACTGATATAAGGTGAAATTTATATCATGGTTTGAGTATATAGAAATTTTGGGATTTTGGTATGTGGAAAGAGTTAACTTTTGAGAGCATTAATGTTTCCACTAATTTTCAGTGGGAATTCATTTTTCAATAGAATACATGATTAAGGTATTCACAGGTTAGGAATGTGACCAACAAGATATATCTTATGATATATGGGGGATAAATGATGGTATTCACATGCTTGTTTGATGATATTTCTAGTAATAATTTTTTTTTAATATGAGCTTGGATAAAAGTATTTTGGATAAGCCTAAATATTTAAAATGGATTATGTTGGAAATAAGATTATATTGTTTATGGATATAACCTTTATTAGATATTATTAATAGAATTTTATAATAGTATAGTTTTAGAAAAAGGACAACCTGCAGGACGGGCAACAACCCATCGCGTCGGACAAGGTTTCGTGAATCAAACTCACAACTGAAGTGTGATAGGATTTTATCACCTACCTCTAGCCTATAGGAAGTTCCAGTTTAGTAGAAACTAGTTTTATTAAGCGGTATAATAGATGAGTATAAGTCCATTTTTTGAATCATATACGATTATCCTCACAATAGATGGACTTATGTATATTTGATAACTTTTACTAACCTTTTGTTTGAGACAAATGGAATGACCCATCATTCTATCAAATGATCTTCTAACACTTCATGAATGAAAAATTCATCTTCATTTTTTATGATAGGATGAGGAAATTGTTCATGGAATAACCAATGATGAGATTGTACCAAAATCCAGTAAGTATTTCATCTGATTAAAAATTTTCAACTTTGGGAAATGATATTGAAAACCAACAATGTTGTCCTAATACCCTCATATCCGATGAATTAGATGGTACCTTTGATCATCACAAATTTATGGATCCATGATTATTGGATTTTTCATAGCCATGTTCCCTACCACTATCAATCAAAATATGATGGTCAGATTTCTCATCCATATCAATATTTTCACCTACATTCTCCTATGTGGAAACCCAATAATGAGTTACTTTGGGTATCCGTTATGTTTCTAATGTTCCTTTTTAAAATGTTGATTTAGTATCCCTTTTTACGATGTGGTTTTCTATGAAAGAAACATTCTAGTAGAAAACCATTTATAACCCCAAAGAATTTTGAGGGAGAAATTCATTTTAATGGGGGTAGAATGTAACACCCCGAGATTTTTTTGAGAATTATTCTTTTTAATTTCTATGATTTCTTTTGTTGTACACTTCACAAAGATTAGCTCGTACTATACGCAACACCATATTAGCTTGCAGTACATGCAACACTATTCTTGTCTCGTGTTACACACAATTTCAAGTTCGCAACATTATGTAGAGATTTTGTTTAATGTATAAATGAAATAAGATTTGATTATGTTATATGAAATACCAAAGGGAGCTTGCAATACACACATCCCTGACATGGCTTTCATTACACGCAATTGATACCTTCCTCGATAGCGTGTGTAGTACGCAATACCTAGTTTCACTAAACAACGATATGTTATTAAAATATTATATAAACAAGCCGTTATGAATATTAAAACCACTTTTTGAAATTTTATAAATTTTATCTTTACAAATGGAATTAATTTATGGATTCGGAATATCGAAAGTAGCATAGGGTGAATTTTTTCTATTTTTCTGAAAACTTTCAATTTTTGATGAATAGTGAAAACACTCAGTTATTGGTTAAAATCAAATTTGTATTTAAATAATAATTAATTTTATTTAAATTTATTTTTGGCTAAAATAGATACATAATACCTATATAATTTCAATTCAATTCATTAGTGTTGTTTTATAATAATGTTAGACATATAAAAATTTTATTAGACTTTTCACCGTATTTTAACCACCTCCTTGGAAAATTTTCAAATTTACATAAAACATAATTTTACAGCTTCTATGAGTGGAATTTATAAAATTTGAGATACACAGTTAATTCAAGGAATAAAATGTTTTTCAATAAGAAAAAAATAATTTTTTCTGAATAGTAACTTTTACTTTTATTTTCCACGGTTAAAAGTTAATAGGGTATTTAAGGATAAAAATGATATTATTATTACCCTAACGCATGTCATAATTCTATTGGATAAGTGTAATTAGACCAAAACAAAATTTATGAATAAAATATTACCCTTTCGGTCCAGTTGGATTGGATTAGGACATTTATTATTATTTTATTTAAATAAGAGTTAAAATAGTTAAAATCAATGTTTAATAACTAAAACATTTTTAATATAGAATTATAAATAATATAAATTAGACTATAAATATTAATTAGAAAGAAAAAAATATTTTCTACATAATTGTTGTTTATATATAATTTTTAGACATTAAATAATTTAATTTATTTATGTGACAATGATGATGCTGTAATTACTTTATTAATGAAATATTAATATAATTGATATTATAAATACTAAATAAATTTAATTTGAGGCTTTTTATTAATTAAACTAATTTTATAGGTTAATATAACATATTAGTGTTGGTTATATGAATTTTTTTCGATTTAATAATTATGTTATGAATTTAAAGAAAACAAAATACCAAATACTGTCAAAATTGACATCAAAGAGTTTTTAAAACATGTATTATATTATTAATTGATATTCTATCCCTAAAAAATATATGATTCGGAAAAAAGACTTATATAATAATATATATGACATTAATGAACCCATTGGGGTTCGATTGGATGTTTATAGTATGATTATTAATCATATATTGTAAGAATACAAGAAGACACAGTAAAAGTTAAATTATTTAACTTAGAGTTAAATATAAATGATAAGGTTAAAATAGTAACCTCAACTTGTCTAAAACCTATATTTTGAGAGGATGTTGACCCATACACACCCTATGCTATAAATAAGTAACTTTGAATCCATTAAAAACCCAATAATAATGTATTATAAAATAATATTTTATTTTTTTCCTATGGTGCCCCTCACCCCTCTTATAAAAGGGAACTACCTCTTCCCTCAAATTCACTTCTCCCTAGCCATTTGGCTCGGCCAAACACTACCCATATACCCTATCAACTACCCTACCTTCATCCTAGAGGCCTTACATTAGTCATAATGCCAACCTATGGAGCCATTTGGATCAAATCAAAAGGAATAACATGAAAAAGAGGTAAATATCTCACCACCTAATTCATGTTCCTTTCTTCTTCCGCTTCCTCCTTCTTTGTTTTTTCCATTCTAAAATAATAACTCCAGTATCTTATATATACTGTGATGTTATTATAAAAATGGTACAACCATATTAGTTATTTTATCCACACTATGAATGAAAAAGTCACCACACGTGCGTACGTACGGCTTACCGTCTCCACGTCGTGGTGTAGTTTGTTATTCAATCATTTCATCATTTGGATGGGTTTAATAATGATTATAAATGATATAAATAATATATATTACATTATTTTGATTTTTATATATTATATACTATCAAATTATATACAATTTTAATATCAAAATAATGATATTGTCACTCGTGCGTACGTACGGACTACCGTCTCCACGATGCGATGAGATTCATTCTCCATGTTAACCATTCAAGAATGATTATATAGTATATATAATAAGTAAACATGAAACATATGACATAATAATGATACTGGATTTATGTATATATATATATGTCATTTACTTCTATTCAATTTAATAAGGAAACGAAAACAACGTTCATGCGTACGTATGATCTATAGTCTCCATGAACAGTGTATTTCCTTCCATTTATCAATCTATCGTATATATTTATATGATTAATATATATTATATCTAAACAATGTTTTAAATTCTTTAATTAGGTAATTCCAAATATAAATAATAATATTAAGAACAACAAGTCCAAACACACACGATAAATGAAAGGATTTTACCCAAAACGCTGCTTTAACATTGAATTTACAAAAGAACGGGTAATATAATTTAATAAGTGAACCATATATGATATTATAACAATGAATGTGATTCTTTAATAAGGTGATGTCATTATTTAAATCATTATACATGAGGTTTGGATACGTAAGAATCATATCAGACCTAAGGTAAGGGATAATATTGTAAATATCATTTTTATCTGAGATTGTTTATACGTAAGTATTTACTAGGGTTATGTTTATCATCCATGTCCATGTTTCCTAAAAATGTTTTCATAAATTTTTTTCTATTCATCCATTTAATTTTAATGTAATTTTTACCCTTTTTGACTTTTTACCACATTGTATGGAAGGAATATTTCCTTTGGTTACCATATAAGGTACTTTTTGACATTTCCGGAAAAAGTACGAGAATAATGTTTTTTAACTTATACGGCATGAACAAATTTTTATGGTTTCATAACACCTTATTTTCATGAAGATTACATTACAAGATTTCATGAATATTTTTTACAAAATCCATTTTTTTTAAAACTGCATGGAATTTTCTGAAAAAAAAAATGATTTAGAAGAAGAAATGATATTTTTCTCAAGAATTCATTTCAAGTGTTTTATGAAAACGATTTATTATCTAAGATAAAATTGTTTATTATGATTATTTTTCAAGTATAATGTCTCTATTATTTACATGGTTTGATTTTTCATGTGATGAAATGATATCCATCTATTTTATATGGATTATGTTAAAATGAGATGATGTTTATTAAACCCATTTTTATTCATTGGGTTATAATGAATGCTTTATGATTATTTTGTTGCACACGTAATAATGATTTAAATATGAGATGGGCGGTACATATATCTCCCTCCAAAGCATTAGGTAAATATTTATATCTAATGAGATAGACATGGCTAGAACGGCATGTTGATCTGGTTCAATGATACAGGACAGGAACGAGGATTGAACTCGATTCAGTAAGGGACTTTTTCCACTATGATGGTCTTGACAGCAATGCCTTGGCTACTATGGAAATCATAATATGTTCATAACGGTTTCCAAAATTATTTTTTTTATTACCACGATATTTTATCATGATTAATGTTCCCTTATGATATATGCCTTATGTTCTGCCATGATTTATTTCACCACTCAAGATTTTGATTTTTAAACATTATGCATATCTTTTTAAGTTCACATGTATATGGATTGTTTTATTTTCTCCATGGTTACCATTACATAGAATTTGAGCTCATGCTTTATATGTTTTCTTTTCCCCAGGATATAAATAAAGGTTTTAGGTAAGAAATCAAAATGGGAAGATCTTTATGGGAGATGTTGAAGATTTTTCACCATGATTAGAAGATTATGTTTTGATTTTGCAAACACACTAAACTATTACGGTCAGGGAGGGTCGGTTTTTGTTATGTATTAAGTATTCCTCAAAAGTAATGTAATTTCCATGTACGTCAAAATTGGGTCGTCACATATGAAACCCATTTTACTATTTGGGTTATGATGAATGATTTATGATTGTTTTGTGGCACACGTAAGATTGATTTCAATATTAGATTGGTGAGACCTATATCTCCCACCAATGAATTGAGTAAAGATTTATATCTCATGAGATAGACATGGCTGGAATGACAAGTAAATCCAATTCAGTAATACTGGGCTGGAACGGAAAGTAAAACCAGTTCAGCAATGGACTTTGTCCACTATGATGGTCTTGGAAATAATGCATTGGCTACTATGGAAATCATATCATGTGATTAATGGTTTTCTATAATTACATGTTTAATTCCTATGCTATTTTATCATGATTGATGTTCCATTATGATCTATGCCTTACGTACAGCCAAGATTTATTTCACAACTCATGATTTTGTTGTTTAAACATTATGATCATGTTTTTATGTTCCAATGTATATTTTTTGTTTTATTTTCACCCTGATTACCATTACTGAGCATTTTAGAACGCCCTTTATATGTTTTCTTCTCCCCAGGATATAAGAAAAGGTTTTAGGTATGAAAAAAGGGAAAGATCATTATGGGAGATGTTGAAGATCTTTAACCATGATTAGAATATTATGTTCCGAGTTTCCAAAGACACTAAACTATTACGGTCCGTGGGTGTCTGTTTATTTATTAAGTATTCTGAAAAAGTAATGTATTGTCCATATATGTCAAGCTTCGGTATCTACAATTGGTATTAGAGGAAAGGTTTAGTTAAACTTTAGAAACTAGGATAAGAAAACTGTAGTGAGATCCCTAGAGATATTTCTATGGTATATATAGGGATGTCTCTAAGTTTTAGTATAAGTTACAGTCCTAGAATTATGATAATGATCTGGAATAACCTAGGATGAAACCTAAGATGATATAGATTTAATTTAATCCCCTTGATTATGTTGTTTTCCTAGTATGATGTTTTCCTCTCACACTATTCTTTTTGGGTTTTAGAAAATGGCTAGAACCTGAAAAAACCTTGTTAATGATCAGTACACTGGGAAATGCAATTATTGTCCTCCAAAACAACCAAATGTTATGGGGAATGGAGTGAAAAATATAATTTCTATACTTATAAAAGATGTGAATCATTCTAGAATTCCAAATGAGCAGAGAAGTGAACAATATTCTATTGAGTCCTTCATGAGGCAACGTCCACCTTCTTTCAGTGCGTCTTCTAATCCACTTTATGCTGAACAATGGATCAGTACCATTGAAAATATATTTTCCATAATTCGATGTTCTTAACAGGAAAAGGTCATTTTATCTGTTTACAATTTAGAAGGTGAAGCAGACTAGTGGTGGACTCTATCTGAGAATACAATGTCGTAAGATGAAATTTAATCCATGGAATGAGAACAGTTCAAGAACTTGTTTTTCAATAAGTAATTCCCTCATATTTTTCAAACAAAGATGGGAAAGGAGTTCCTTGAGATTTATAAAAAGTATGATAAATCTGTTGGTATATACGAGGAGAATTTCATAAGGTTTAGAAGGTATGCATCTGGCTTTTTCATCCAACTTGAGAGTAAAGTTGATTGATTCTTTAGTGGCTTAAAACCATGTCTTCGAAGGGCATTATCTATAAGATACATCAGTATCTAAGAATAAATTGTGTGTTGTGCTATCAAGGTAGAATTTGAAGTCAGTGTTACATATCCTTCTCATGGTTTTGATAAGAAACGAAAGATGGAGTTCAAGGAAAAATCTCAAAACCATGGTGAAAAGAATACGAAAGTTTAGTTATGCTCAATGTGTGGAAAGAATCATGGTGGAGATTGTCTTAATGGGACTAGAAAATGTTTTCAGTGTGGAATAGAAAGTCATCGAGTAGCTGAGTGTCGACGTAATGGGAAAAAGTTAGCAAATGATGTGAATTGGGAAATGACTACAGAGAATGCACCACCAACAATTCAATGCTACAAGTTCGGGGAAATGGGGAATTATGGTAACCAATGCCCTAATCCAAGCATTAATGATGATTGACATCAACAACCCCTTAAGGGAAATGACAAAGTGAAGTCACATGCGATCACTATTGGTGATTTTGAATATGAAAATGAAGAGGTTGAATGATTAGGTGTTTATGTAATGGGATTCCAAAATAGTCTTTTGGAATCTCATTTATAGTATCGTGGAATATTGGAATATCTATGTTTTGGTTCATTGTGGTTATCAATAATTATATGGTACTGGTAACCATGAAAAGTGATTGAAATATTTTTGGAAAGAAGATGATATTCTCATAATGAAGGGATTAGGAGAAAAAAATATGTTTGATAGTATTAAAGAGCTCATGAATTATATAAGGACAATGTGACATCGTGGTTTGATTATATAGAAATTTTGGGATTTCGGTGTGTGGAAATAATTAACTTTTAACAACATTCATGTTTTCACTAAGTTTTTATAGTAATTCATGTTTCAAAAGAATACATGAATAAGGTATTCAAATGTTTGGAATGTGACCAACAAGATATATCTTATGATATATGGGGGACAAATGATGGTATTCACATGATTGTTATATGACCTTTAGAGTAATCATTTTATTTATACTATGAGATTGGACAGAAGTATTTTCGATAAGCCTAAAGATTGGAATGGATTAAGTTAGACATTAGATTATATTGTTTATGGCTAGAACTTTTTTTGATATAATTTCTAAAATGTTATAATGGTGTAGTTTTAGAAAAAGGAAAACATGTAGGACAAGCGACAACCCGTCGCGTCGGACAAGGCTATGGCAATCGAATCCACAAATGAAGTACGACAAGCCTTTATCACATACCACTGGCCTACAGGATGTCCCTAGTTTGTAGAAATTAGATTTATTTTATTATGTGGTGTGATATATAAAGTATAAATCCATTTTTGGAGCCATATATGATTAATATCACCATATATGTACTTATGTAAATTTAATAAGTTTTATAACCTTTTTTTAAGATAGATGGAATGACCCATAATTCTATCACATGATTTGATAACACTGCACAAATGAAAAATTCAACTTCATTTCACTAAGATATGATGTGGAAATTTTTCAAAGAATGACCATGGGTGATATTGTACCAAAATCAACTATGTATTTCTTCTAATTCCAATTTTTCAACATTAGGGAAATGATCTTGAAAAACAAAAATGTTGTCCTATTACCCTCATATCTGATGTATTAAATGGTACCATAGATTATAAAAAATTTGTGGCTTTGTGATTGTTGGATTTTTTATAACCATGTTCTCTACCACTCTCCCTCAGAACATTATGGGTAGATTTCTCTTCCATGTCCATATTTTCACCTATGTTCTTCTATGGGAAAACTCAGTGATGAGTTTAATTGGGTAACCATTATGTTTCATACATTGGTTTTTAAAATTAATTTTTAGTATTCCTTTCGAAAATGTGGGGTTCTATGAAAGAACCTTTCAAGTATTAAACCATTTATAACCTTTATGAATTTCGAGGGAGAAATTCATTTTAAGGGGGTAGAATGTAACACCCCGAGATTTTATGAGAAATATTATTTTCTAATTTCATTGATGTATTGTGTTGTACGCTACACCGAAATTAGCTTGTGCTATACGCAACAGTACATTAGCTTGTATTATATGCAAACAGTATTCTTGGCTTGTGTTTCACGCATGAGAGACCTTCCTCAATAGCGTGCATTATACGCAATACCGAGTTTCCCTGAACAACAATATATAGTTATGAACTAGAAATTATTAATATTACTAACTAAATATTGAATTTTATTACATAATAATTCATCTTACACATTTTCTAGTACAAGTTATGAGAATAAAAAATAATTCGGGTAAAATAATTATTTTTCAAAAAATGTAATTTTTCCACCTTTTGATGGCACACCCACTGAAAATATTGTTTTTTACATGTTTATAATTTCAATTTGACAAATAAAACATCTTTCATGGAATCAGGATATAAAAATTTACATTGGATAAATTTTTGACAATATTTTGATTACCTTTATATTTTGATGAATAGTAAAAATATGGTAAATTTTAATTAAAAACAAAATGATTCATCGAGATAATTTATATTGTTAAGTTATAATATTTAATAGTTTTAAAGTATAAATAGAATATATTTTTACCATTTAATATAATGTATTAATTCATAGGTAAGAAAAACATTTCAATCTTTGACAATGTTTTAATTTTTAAAAACCTATTACTTCACAACGTAATTGATTTTAAATTAATTCCAGAAACATCAGTATTTTGATTTTTGGAAAATAGATTAAATATTTAGATTAATTGGGTCCAAATTATGTTAATATGGAAATTTTATTATTTCTAAATTATGAATAGTGACTATGGTAATTTTTTATTTACTACAATTAATGGTAAATCGGGTAATTAATGGTAAAAATAAGATTATAAAATTACCCTAAGACCTACCAAAATTCTATTGGATAAATTAAAGTATACCCATATCACCTAAGGGTCGTAATAGATTTATTCCATGGTCTTATGACCATGAAAATGATATATTTATTATTAAAACCGAAGAAAGTGACAACATGTCACTCTCTTATATCTTATAAGTGTAATAATTTTAATTTAGTGACAAACCTCATAAAACATAGAATATAAATAGTCTCTAGAATTATAATAAAATAATATGCATCATGAGAATTTATTTATAATTTTTAGGGATTAAATAATTATTATTTATGATGGCACAATAGTGATGTAGAAATTATTTAATTGATTGAAATATCAAAGAATTTGTTTTAGAAATAATAAAATAAATATTATATGAACTCAATAATGTTATACACAAATTTTATATATTAATATGACATTTTAGTAATATCTTATATATTTTTGTTATAATATATACTCTATGTGGATTTTACTAAAATTCAAATAAGTTAATAGTGTCAAAATTGACAATATTGTTAATTTCTAAAAATAACATATTATAAAATTGTTTAAAATCACAAAAAAAAATTAAAAATTATAAATTTCATTTTATATGGTCTAAATTGTCATAAAGTATCCAATTATTGTCAATTAACAACACATAAGTAATTATTTATAACAATTTGAAATTTAGAATATTATTTCCACAAATAAAATTAAATAGATTAAATAAGGATAAATCAAGTTGATAATGTTTAAAATAAATTCCCAACATGCCTAAATTTTATTGTTTGATTAGAATACAACCCTATATCATCTAATAATTGTATTATAGTAATTTTGGTGGGTTTTAAGTGGGATTTGAGTTTATTATAAATTAATATTTTAGTGGTTTCCCAAAGTCCCCTCTCCTCTCTTATAAAAGGGCACCTCCTCCATCTCCTCCTCACACCTTTTTGATCCTTCTATAACGGCCAAAACCTACTAAGTTATCTTATAAAATTCCCTATAAACATACTATAGGTCTTGGTTCTCTTTAAAGACGAACTTTAGTTCCCTAAGAGGAGGTTTAGAAGAGGCGCCTCAAAGAAGAGATAATATCCATTACCGATTCATTCAAATTCATTTATTCTTCTTCTTACACTTATTTTTATGTTTCAAAATAAATTAATAACATCAGTATAAGTCATATACTGATATTTTATTATAAGTATGAAACAACCCTATTTCACCTTCTATCCATCCTATGGAAAATGAAATCACCACGCGTATGTACGTACGAAATATCGTCTCCACGTTGTGGTGTAATCTGTTTTCCACCACCACATTTCTTGGATGGGTATAATGGTGTAAAGAAAACGTATATATGATTACTATAACATGATAATAATTCTTATATATTCTATCATCCACTACAATTCCATTCAATAATTATGGGAACGATATCATCGCTCGTGCGTACGTATGGATTACCATCTCTAGATGCGATGAGATTCATTCTCCATGTTAACCATTCAAGAATGATTATAAAGTATATATATTACGTAATCATGAAATATATGAAATAATAATGCTACTGGATTTAGGTGTATATATATTTCATTTACATCCATTCAATTTAACAATGATATGAAAACAGCGTTCATGTGTACGTATGACCTACCGTCTCCATGAACTGTGTTTTTCATTCCATTTATCAATCGATAATATATATTGACAATATATTCTATATAAATCATGTTTTACCATATTGAATTAATTAATCATGATCTATGTAATCATATGAATAATTACAATTCCAAACATGTACGATAAATGAAACAACTTTACCCAAAATGTGGATTTAACATGGAATTAATAATTGAATGGGTAAAATAAAGTCATAAGTAAATCATATATGATATCATAAATATTATTATGGTTCTGTTACAAGTTAATAATATTTTTAAACCTACTATACTAGAGTTTCATACATTTATAGAAGAAATTGGACCTAAGGTAACGAATAATTTTGCAATCTCCTTTTTATTTGAGATTGCTTATACGTAAGTATTTACTGGGGTTACATTTATCATTCATCTCCGTGTATTATAAGAAAGTTTTCATAACATGTTTACTATTAATCCATGTATGTTTAAATTCATGTTTACCCCTTTTGACTTTTACTATGTAGTATGGAAGGATTCTTTCTATTTTTTACCATACGAGGTACTTTTGGACATTTCCGGCACAAGTACAAGATGAATGTTTTTTTAACTTATACGTCATGAAAAGATTTTTATAGTTTCATAAAGCCTTTTTTTCATTAATCTTACTATACAATATTTCCTGAAAATTTTCAATAAAATCCTTTTCTTTTAAAATTTCATGTCATTTTTTTGAAAAGATAATGATTTTGAAGAAGAAAGGACAGTTTCCTCAAGAATTCGTTTCAGGTGTTTTAGCAAAACTGGTTTCCATCTAAGATGAAATTATTTAGTATGATTATGTTTCAAGTATAATTTCTCTATTAATTACATGGTTTTATGATGAAATGATGTCCATTTGTTTTATATGGATTATTTTATTATGGGATGATGTTTATGAAACCCATTTTTTTATTTGGGTTATGATGAACGGTTTATGATTGTTTTGTGGCACACGTAAGAATGATTTCAATATGAGATGGGTGGGACCTATATCTCCCTCCAATTCATTGGGTAAAGATTTATATCTCATGAGATACACATGGATGGAATTGAAAGTAAATCCAGTTCAGTAATATAGGGCTAGAAGGGCAGGTAAACCCGGTTCAATAATGGACTTTGTCCATTATGATGGTCTTGGAAGCAATGTCTTGGATACTATGGAAATCATATCATGAGTTTAATGGTTTTCCACAATTACATGTTTTATTCCCATGCTATTTTATCATGATTGTTTTTCCATTATGATCTATGCCTTACATAATACAAAAATTTATTTCAAAACTCATGATTTTGATTTTTAAACTTTATGTTCATGTTTTTAAGATAAAATTTATATGGTTTGTTTTATTTTCTCCTTGATTGCCCTTACTGAGAATTTGAGATCACCCTTTATATGTTTTATTTTCCCTAGGATATAAAAATGGTTTTACGTAAGAAAACAAAAGTGATGATCTTTATGGGAAATGTTGAATATATTTCACCATGACTAGAAGATTATATTCCATGTTTCCAAAGACACTAAACTATTACAGTCCATGGGTATTTGTTTTTTTATGTATTAAGTATTCTTCAAAAGTAATTTAATTTCCATGTATGTCAAGCTTGGGTCTCTACAGGTACATTCCTAAACGAATATTTAGATGGGGAATATTTGAATGATTTGGTAATTTTTTATATTTTAATTTTTATTGCTAATACAATTTTTTTAATTATGTTTCATTAACCTATATTATAGTGTAATTTTATTGAGTTATAGTTTACCCCATAATGAAATATTGAAATGATCATTTTAGTATGACATTGTGTATATGAAATGATATCATGGAATTAATGTATATTTCACACTAAATATTTGGTGTATTATATTCTACCCAATGAAAATAATTTTCCCTATGAAATTTCATTACTCAGATGAAAGAAATTGATGAAAATTTTTCTCATTACTTCTTAATGTCGAAATATAGCTTCCTCAAATTTGTGAATTCACTATAGAACATTGACCATATTTTTTTCATTATTTCAAAACACATTATAATTATGATCCAAGACCTCCTCTTGATCATCCTCATAAGAGAGATCATGTTCCAATTACATATCTCTTGAGTTAAGTTTATATTATTTATCTAGTATATAATTTCGTAAAAAGATATTTATGGGACACATATTGAACTAATTAGAGGTTTTGTGATAGTTCTATGAAATAAGATACAGTCCATACATGATCAATAATATCAAAGTGGAAATGTATATATTTATTAGATTCTCCTTCATCCTGAATCTCACAACACTACTAGAAAATGATGCTATACATATGGTTTGGCCCAACCATTGGAATTTGTACCCAATGCCAAAATTTTCTCCAAAACCGTTGGTATATGAACCATAATATGACATTATACCATTGTTTTTTTCCAAACCATTGTTATAGGTAATATTTATACTAATGGTTTGGATAAAATCAATGGAATATCTTCTATTTAAAATACACATAACAATGGGTTTTTCCAAAACCAATGGTATACTTATAAAAAATAAAAATACATATTCCAACGATTTGCAAAACCATTGGTAACGGTTTTCATATTTTTAAGGATGTGATTTATCTAAAAAAATTTAAGACATAAAAATTTAATTTACAGTCAAATAAAAATATACATATTTTCCTTATGATGTCTCAAAAAACATTGCAACATAATGATTAGGTATTCTAAATACAAATCAGTGGTGCCAGGATCGAATCATAGAAGTGATTATTTTTGTAATTACATATATCAATGGTTTTCAATAAAAATGGTATATAAATTTCATATTACCTATACAGATGGGTTCCCAAAACCATTTTTGTTAGTCTATATTGATGAAATGTAATACAAAGTTCAGAAAAACCATTGTTATAGCTTATATCGACGGTTTTGGGTCATATACCATTGGTTCCAACCATTCTAAAAGGGTTTTTTTCTCATATTGAAACCCTCTTATAAGGTGGTATTCAATGGAATATATTTTAACCAAACTCATATTACAAAAATCACCAATGATTATCATTAAATATCTTATTTATAATTTTTGATGCATTTATATATTAATGAACGGTTAGAACATTATTAGTAATTTCATTAAAAAAAATTAGGTCCTAATAACCTCTTACCTCAAAATTCATCCCATTCATGTTTATGTTCGGTATCTCTTCCCAGGTAAAGCCTTATATGGTTCCTTTTAGATACTATATTGGATTGTATAATTATATGAGAACTCATCCTATTTAATATATCAATAACATATTCCATTGATATCTATTGAGAAATATATTAGAGTGTATTCTAATATATAAATGATGATTTTTGATGGTCCATTAGTTTTATGATGACAAGTTGTGAAAATATGAAAATATATATGAAATTCTTATTGAAGAATTTTCAAAAAAAAATTATGTGGACCCTGGGTCTCTCTTATATATATTATAACATGGTGCTATTTCTATCCTTTCCACATACATTATAAATATATAACATACTAGTAATTTTGAGTATCAAATCCTCTAAAATCTGAATTAAATGTGCCAAATTTATAAATCAATCCACCAATACATAGATGGAATTATGTACTTTAGTAGTCTTAGGAATACATATAATTAAATTCATGGTGATTTCCTCCAATTTCTGTATTTTAATAGGTAATTCTTGTATCATCTCCTTAGATTAATGACATCTAGCCTTTATTTTTTTTGAATTCCAATAATATGCATATATTCTCTCCAATATCCCTTTCATGTTGTCCCACTATAAGTGTTTTCTAATATATTTATAAAAATATGATCTTCTTAGGTAAATAGATATGGATGAGATAAGTGAATCATCTAAAACTTGCATTTTCATATTTTTTATGGATGAGTCGCATATTAATATTGTAAATATTACAACCCCATCTATATCTTGTTTTAATTTTAAAAAAATTATACAATATTCTATTGTTTTGTATCACTATGTTAGGACACCATGATCTTTATAAAGATGGACGGTGTAGAAATATTTTATAAAAATTATGATTTCATCCCTTATTTTATAATTTATATATATATACTTTGAATTTCCATAAAGAATGGGTCCCTTTGACTCCTCATCAAGGATAGGGTAGCATGATCATTTCTTCTAAGAGAATTAGGCACCATGCTTTTTCTTCCCATGATGATCATGTATTGAAAAATCATACTTTCTTACTATCTCTAACCTTATGTTTTTGGGCATTTTCAAATCATTATATGTGAATATATATGTGTTGTAAAATTTTCATCATTTTATTTATCGTAATTTTCTCCATATACATAATTTGACAAAAATTTTAATGACAAAATTACTAATTCCATCTCAAAATCATGTTTGAATAACTGTTCTCCTGAACCATTAATTTATCGGAGTAATAAGATATAATATTAAAATTATGAATACAAACACATCAAATACCCTTTATTGATAAATTAACTTCTATCAAAAACTAGTCTCTACAATACGGTAGTTTCAGTATAGTTGTAGTGGCCAATCTTTTCAAAATTTCCTTAAATCCATCTTTTTACTTTTCTATCAAGATAATATTCACTAAATTTATATATAACATTGTTAGTGAATTTTATTATAATGATAAATTTCTCAAAAAATAATGATACTATCTAGATACAAGAAATAATACTCTAAAACTCTATCGAAGTGGTTTTTCTAGGTAATTCATTAATCCCCACTTTCTCTGAAGGATCCCCCGATATATCCCCACATATGATTAATTTACATAAAAAGGATAATTTTGGTATTTAATATAATTTTTTTTAATTTTTAATATAATTAATCAGGTAATAATTTCTTTTGAACATTCCTCAAATTAAATTTATGTTATCTCTTCCACATAGAATAGACAATAATATCATTAATAAATACTATAAAAAATCAAGGAAATATCTAAATACTCTATTCATCAGATTTATGAAAATAGAAGTGAAATTTATATGTCTGAATGAAATTACTAAGAATTAATAGTATCAATATCTTGTATAGATGTTTCAATTTGGAATATCTTCTCAATTGACCATTAATTGTTGGTATACTAATCCAATATCCTCCTATGATAAGTGTTTATCCCCTATATGTTTATCAAAAAATCATCAATATATGGATGAGGATAATTGTTCATGATATTGAGCATGCAAAATTTCTAGATAATTGATACCAAGATGAACTAATCTATTCTTATGGAATAGTTGAACTTATGTACTATATGATCAGTCACATAGTCATGAAAACCCATTATATGAATTATCATTATGTTTCTAATTTAATTTATCATATTTATTAGTCTTCATTCTATAAGGACAATTAGATGTAAGCATATAACCATATATCAATTAAATTTAAAACTCCACCTTACATTAAAACTAAACACTAAGAAATTCATTGTATTATAAATCCCCATATTCATATATTTGTACATTATCAATAATTATATTGTCAGTAACAATTTGATCTACGCATCCCATATAATTTCTTATCAGAAACTATTTTATGAAATTAATTTCAAAATGAATTTTATAATTATTATTTTATTTATATTTGATCATAGAATGTTTTGAGATATGAAATGATATTTCCTTATTTTGATAAATGAGATGATATCTATGTATAAATAGACAATAAATGATAATTATACTATATATTCAGGAACTACCCTCAAATAAATGCCTATTATAGTTGAGTAACATACTTTCGATTCAATAAACATCCCACCAGTTTTTTTTCACTGAAAATTAAATATCTAATGTTTTCATTGGTAAACCAATATTCATAGAGAACATCTAATATATAAAGAAATAAATATAATATGAATAAAATAATAAAATTAATGTTTTTTATCGGATACTTATTCTTTCGTTAACCACAACATTATTATGATCTAACATGGTGGTGCAGATTGTATATGTCATTCTTTAACCCCTTAGTTTTGATGACTACTTATGTTGATTCTCATTATTAGTCTATATAATGGTTCATTTTTTTAATAATTCATGTATTCATTAAATTTGAGTAATTAATGTGTTGAATGTGATTTTTTTGACATTTTTATCATTTATTTTTTAGTGTAAACATCATATTTCATCATTAATTTTGTTCCCGGTGGAATTCTTTTCCATGTATAAAAAAATTATTATTCATTTGATGAAATTTACCATGTGATTCCTCCAATATTTTGGCCATATTAGAAGTTTAATTTTTTTTCTCTATATGACTTATCATACAAGATTCCCTAAATATTCATTTTCATTTTATTATCTAAAAATAAATGAGAGTAATGAGAGTCACCCTTTTTCATTTCTAACATATTTTCACATCAACCAATTTCTTCATAGCTATGAAATTATATTATGTATAATTCCTTTAAATAAATGGTTTTAGGTTACAAAATAAATGATCAATATTTTGTTGGGGATAAATAATAAAACTGGAGTTTTTCCTTGTGAGTCTTGTTCATTTTTCTTCATAGGAACCAATCAATTATTCCTTATTTTTCTTTAATCAATGGAATATTCAATTTATTTGATGGTGAAATATTCATGGGAAATATTTTGTGAAGAATATTTTCTTAAACTCATACAATTCCCAAGTGATAATGTCTTTCATTTTTTATAAATTATTCATGAAAGTCTCTTATTGATTTGATTTACCATTAAATCGATAAGCAACCAATATTACATTTGATTATTTTGGGTATAGTGACTTGAGAAAAAATATATATCTCCACCTATAATGGATGTAGGATAAGTGTGCCTCACAAATAGCATCTACTATAGGCCAATGTCTAGTGACTATCACCATGTACCAATATCACATAAGATAATAGCCTATATCCTCTATCAACCGAAAACATGTGCATATAATTCCAAATTATACATATTCAACAACATTGAATGAATATATATATATATATATATATATGAATGACTATAATATACAGAAAACATGAATGAGATGTATATTAAAACTATAAAATACCAAATAAAATATCATGGGAACTGTACATTCGAATTTCCTCTAAAATAGACATATTCAAGTCACTAGAATTATCCTCCACAATGTTTGTACTCTAAGATTATTCTTTAGACACAAATTTCACTACCTCCATCAAGGAACAAAATTCTACACTTTGTGTTGGAAAAAATTTCAAATGTCTCCAAGAATTTGTTTCAGCCATGATACACCATCTCTATATCCTCTAAGATCATTTCCAAAACCTATATTGATTTCACTTAAAAAATTTATCTATGAATAAATACCATGTAGATTTATTACTTAAATAACCAATAGGAATCCCAAAAATAGACAATGAAAAACAATGAAAACATAGGCTTGACACCCCTAATATAATAGAGTAATCAGAAAGATAACTATATAATATCCTCATATGGATAACCAAAATGTTCAAAATGGTTGAAAAGGTAATCTTCTTCATCTAATCTCTAATCCACGAAGCTACCCAACTCAAAAGTACCTAAATATTCTCAAATGTATTAAAATTCCATAAATATAAAATATGATAGTCCATTTGTATTTCATATCTTGAAGGCAACCATGGTTACACCATGTGATCAAAGATATCAAATACATGATCTTATCCACCTATTTAACTCCAACATTATAAACTAAAATAATACAATGGGATCTTATCCTTCTATTAAATAAGAATTTTAGTTGAGGAAATATCATGACATGCTACCAAAAAATATTTAATTTATTGATCTTGAAATTCATAAGAAACCCATGAATTCACACAAAATAGATCTCATTTAAGAAAGAACTGACCCAATCTATCATAAATGTATACATATGGGAATGCAATGAAACCTCATTGAAACCATAGATATGGACTTGCTGATATCTATATGTCACCTTATCTAAGGGATTACGGACTATAATAAGGAATACTTCACCACTATTAAGTTCATAAATGATGTAGATACTAACTTCATTGAATGATGAATTCTCACCCAAGGTATATGGGGGGATACATGGATATTCCAATCTATAAATACAGATATAGATGATCCCACGCCCCATGTATATAGGGGTGATACCTGACCATACCTAGAATATGAGATAGAGGCTCTCATGACTCAAGTACTTGAGGTGAATACCTGATCATATCTATAAATAAAATAATATATAGAGGATTGTGCATCCTCTTTAATTGGGGGGAATACACAACTGCACATAAAGGATGACATATTCACTAATCTCCATATAAAAACCTCATCATCTATAATAATTATCTATACTACCTATCTTACTATATTAATAACCTTGAATATCCCATTGGATTGGGCAATTAGGATCTATATGAAAAAACTATCAAGTGTGGACTACCCATACACCCCTTTTCAAGCCAAAATAAAGGAGATATAGAAAGCCACTCTGGTTTCAAAAAGTGAATAGTATTTTTTAGAAGAATACATGACATTTCACCCTTTAGAAACTATGTAGACATGCATTACCACATAACATAGTTTTTGGAGTCCACCTATGTAATATGTATCAAGATATACATGGCATAATTTACAAGTTGTGATTTGAAATGAAATATCATAATAAAGGTCCACATCAATATGGACTATATTGTGTGTCCAATTCATAATTTGGGGTTTGTTTCTTACTAAAGTACTTGGAATATTCTTCCAGTATGTCAGATCATGTTGTCCGTACCTACATAACATTCCCCTCTTACACATACTGTTTAGTACATAAACTCACCATCGACATGTACTGTTACATAGTTTATATTTTATTAGCCTTGAAATATGTGTATTCCAACTAAATAATGTCTTAATGGGAATGTAATCAACTTTCATATATGGTTTCTTATATTATAATATGTGTCATGCGATATTTAATATAACCATAAACCCCAGAACATCTGTGATGGCGTATATAGTGTGTGTCCTTTCAAATGATAGGTTGTGTTGTTAGGTTCCTTTCCTGAGGTTATAGTTCTATAAAATCTCTCTCCAAAACTGCATCCTCCCATTTTATCATGAATTCCCAAATTATCTAGGGCCACCATGGTTCCTTCCCAGGGTCTAATCCATCATCTTTATCCATTAGCCATGGATCCATATTGTTCTTATCATAGACAAAGTCGTATTTTGAGAACCATGGTGCGTTCATCATTAAATATATGCTAATATCATCACATTCCTCGCCCGATATCAACATCATGTCGATTAAATTATCAATATTTTGAACCAATATCATAATAGATTGTCAGTAGTGATTGGAGAACACAAAAAGAAGGTAAAATTAAGAATAGTGGAATCTGAAAATACTAACCACATGATACTCATTTTTGAGATACTGTAACAAATAATAATTAAGGGAAATAATAAAAAAGTTTTTGGATTTAGAAATAATGATGGAGGAAAACTGTTATTAATTCAAAAATAGAGAATTTTTGGAAGAAAAACACACATAAAGGTCATTGAATTATATTAATTAATTTTTTAATAGTAATCATGAAATGTGGAATCTAATAAATAATTAATCATAATTATTAGTGAATTATTTCAAGGGAAAATCATATATCCTATAATAATCCCTATCACATCAATCCTTTATTTTCATTATTGTTTTTTTCCTCATTTTCATTCATTCTAGTCATTATTCAGTCTCACTCCTCTCATCGGATGTTGTTTCCAATAAAGATATTCACTATCCCTTCTTCTAAATCTACATTTACTCCATGAAATGCACCTAATCCTAGATACGTATTATAACATGGTTTAAATATGATAATTATTATGTTTTTTCTACCTATTAAATTAATTAATTAAATTATTATTTAAAAAAAATAAATTAATTATTTAAACTGCCCACAATGTTAAACAACTGAGTGTCCATATGAATTACAGTAACACTTCTCTTTGTTAAAACCCCATGTTCTTAACTCAATCACTGTCTCATATTTCTTATATGAGATCATGATTAATATTTATAATAAATTCAACAAAAATTTCAATGTCTGTGTGCTAAAATTATATATTATTTTTGATATATTATTATTCTACCATTACAAGATTGAGGTCTTTGTTTTGGATCAAACCATGTGAAAAAATCCCTAAAAATCAATTGAATAATTAAAATATTCTTATAACGCCATAAAATAGGGAAAATTTTCTATTTTCTGCATAAAAA
The DNA here is from genome assembly GCA_963277665.1 of Viscum album. NCBI lineage: Eukaryota > Viridiplantae > Streptophyta > Magnoliopsida > Santalales > Viscaceae > Viscum > Viscum album. Next base: position 1,897,119,262 of record OY728126.1, read on the forward strand.
GATCTCAAAAAGCAGAAAATAATGTTTGAGTTAAAAATCAGTTACAAAACTTCTATTTCAATACATAATCCACAAAATTAATCTTTTTATCCATTAAAAAGAATCAATCATATCTAAATATTTAAAAACAAAACATAAAAAACAATCTTTATGTAAAATTACCAAGGTTACACAAACCTTCTTCACCTACGGAGTTTTTAGATAAAAGTGAACATGGTACTAAACAACAAATAAAGGGAACATAATCATTCATTAAAAAATAAACCTAAACTATCCAATCTTGAGAGAGACATATGTAGATGAATTATATTTCTATATGATAGTATTTCCAATCATATTTTCCTAAAAACATTTCATATCATAATGATTATTGGGTCACATGTAACCCAAATAATCCTCTAACCATTGAAACCCATATAAAAATTATTCAAAAAATGTAATCACTTATGGGATCACCCTTCTCCCCACCTTAAAACAACCTTTTTATTATTTTCATATGAGATAAACACACCTAAATTTAACACCATCGGTGTGTGATTCAAAATATTTCACAATAACACTGGACGAGCGGTGATGAATTATACCACCTAAACTAATATCAAATTCACTACTACCTCCTACCTAGAATGAAAAATTACCTATCTCTATCTTGTGGAACAAGAGGAACTTGGGCCCTCATCCTTAACATATTCACCAACAGTCATGGGAACCCTTTATCTGAATAAAACCATGAATAGACTTTTTATTTACTATCGAATATATCCTAGTTATGAGTCCATATATCTCTTAAAAAATCTATATATTATATACATGATATCATTACAAGCATCATTAAACTATTAAAAAACACACCATATCCTATTCAGTGTGGTGGTCTTCTGTAATCTAAAGCACAATGTCATAATTATCCAAATGAAAAAAAATTGACTCAAATTTCTAGAATAACACCAGTATGTGCGATCTATATCCTTAATCATCAATTAATGCATCACAATCCACTAGATTCCATGTGTTTCTATGTTATTTTTACAACCAGAGTAATCTATTGGATATACAAAACAAAGGGTTTCCCACCAATAGTGTGCTCTCTACATAGGAATCCAATCATAATATTTACTACCAAAACCAAGTATAAACCATTATCCTCTTAGGGAATTTTTACAATTTATCCCCTACATCAAGAAAAATACTCATTGATAATCATATACTAAAATCCCCCCACATGGGATCACTATGTCCATATCACTATTGTAGGCCACTCACAACCAAGGGTATTGTTCAATGACACCATCATCTACTGATAATGATCAATTCATCTGTCCTCGTGATGGAAAAATATGTAAAAAATATCTACCCAAGTTCCCAATCAAATATTTGGACTTAGAGTTCTATAAATGATGAATAAAAAGTCATTCCACTAAAACCACAAAAAAATATCATTAATCACCACATCCAAAACATTATAAGGACAAAACTATGCTCGAAAAATCTGAAAATATGTTCGTAAGAGGTCACTGCATAACTAATACAATAATTTTGAAACCAGGGGATCTCATCAGATCCCTATTAAAATCCTCCTATAACTGAAACCATGAATATATAATCCATAGTTTCACATATTAACTATTTAAAATTATATCTAGAATAATATTAAATTTTTACAATAGTTTCATGTTCGGGGAAAAAATGGATTTACACTAGATGGAATCTATTCATTACTCCATATCGACAAAGAGTGATTTCCCACCAAAACCTAGGATATCCACTTCTCCCTAAGGATCTTTTTGGACTCTATGAACTGATGTTGATTGATTTCTAAATCAAGAAAAAATCATAACTCAAAAAAAAATCCATCTATGTGATGATCTCACATCATTATAAGGTATCAGTTTGTGATGGCCACTGTTATTAGAAACACCATAGATGAAAATATTATAATTAGCGGATCCACATAAATCTCTAGATCCTTAATATATAATGTCTAAATACTAACTGTGGTATGTTTCATTCATTATGAGAGTACCAAAAATGATAGAATAAATCATACTATGATCTATATCTATTAATGATCAACCATGGTATCTATCATGTGCATCCCTCTAAATCAATAACTATTTGAAACCTATGATGATAGTAACAAATAAATGTTGGTGATTATATTGAATAGGTAAAGAATTATCAATATATTTTTATTAATACATGACTACCTTCCCAAATGAAACCACTTTCTACTAGTAACCTTCCTTTAATTGAATAATATATGATCCCATAAATTTTATTAACATGGAAATATGACCACATCACCACTTTGGATATATTTTGGTGAAGTTCTAACCTAATCCACAACTAGATCACATCATCAAAAAGAATACTCAACCTTGAAATCTCTACTAGAGGATCAAGTATTTGTGGTTTTCCATGAAATCTCATCCACCACTAGATAACAACTATATAATATCAACATGAGAAACTAAACTAGAAAAATTTTCAATATAAAGGATTTTCATAGAATTACTCATGAGGTTTATTTGCCTTGAGCCATACTCAAACAATGTTTTCTTACTCTGCAAAGAGTCAAGTTTCCATAAAAATTCCATTATTTATAAAGATAAAACTCTAATAACGGTAAAGTAGTCCAATAAATAGTCTTAGAAAACGTCACCTACATAAGATTTATCATTCTATATAGAGATATCAACACAAGAATCATTTTCCTGTTAGAAAATATCCAAACTATATAGAAACACAAGTCTCAAACTCTAGTTAAAACTCTATATCCTAAGGATTAGAATTTTCTCCTAGCCCCATAAGTCCTTTACCATTGAAATGTCCATGTAATGGTCATAAAATTGGTATAATAATTAAACTCATATGGAACTACCATCATCTTATTGTGAAATATCTACACAAAGATAAAATATGATAGAAAAATCCTTGGATCATGGGGAAAATAATCTCTCAAAAAATACATAGAAAAAAATTATTTTTTCTCTCACAAATTGGATGTGTGAATCCTAACCAGATTAATGGGAAAATCATGACTTAAAATCCACACATAAAATACTTATCATCATGTAGCATAGAAAATTTGATTCGATTACCCTTAAGAATTCGGGCATATTTGTTTGGGATTACATTGAAAAAACATAAAATGTTCTTGATTAGACACCATATGATAAATGTAACAACTTCTTTATACATTGATTTTATATGTTGAATCTCTAGGTCGAAAATCTATTTCATTGATTCTTGATGATTGGATACATAAGTCATTTCACCTAGTCTAGTTTCCCTAGTATGATAACTATACTCAGTACCCCCTTAACATTGATTGCATATTTTGCAAACCAACCCTCATATGGATAGCCACTCAAAAATCCATAAGGGAAACCAATAATAATTTATCATAGACCCAAACTGACACACTAAGGCCCCACATAGGATAGTTTTAATATGATTTTCCCAAACTAATACCTACTCCAATTGGCCATGGGATATTAACCAATATGAGTAGCCATGTCACACAATATTACTGTCTTTAACCATATCATCCTAAAACGAAGGAATATAAAACCAAAACAGAAATAATCAACAATAATGATAATATATATGTATATATAACTATTTAAAACACAGGAATGGGACATATAATTGAATACAAAACCACATAAGAAAATATCAATGGATTAAAAAATCAAACATGCCTATGATCTTGAAAAATATAGGACATTAGATGGATCCTCCTCAAATTTTTTTACTCCTAGATAAATTTCCTTATACAATGGTCATCACTTCCTACATTAAAAACCATTCCCCAAATTATTTCTAAAGAAACTCTTGGTTTCAACTCTTATTAGGACACACTAATTCGAAATCAACCAACTCCATCTTAAAACACTCCATTTACTATATGTAAAAATCAGGTGTGGGTATTAATCCCATGCATGACTAAGTATAAACATTCCTAGTAGAAAAACCTAAATAATAATGGTTAAATAATGAAACCTAAAGTTCAAAAATGGTATTATAAGAGATTTACCAAGAGGGGGATAATAAAATATCCACATGTTATAAACCACTTGAAGTTATGGGGATGAAAAAATAGTCTCGGTCATTTGAAATCCAATATATGAAGGTATATAACTTATGAGAATATACAGACTATCATGGAACCAAAAATATTATACATACTAAAGTCTATATCAAACTATATTTAGTATCTCAATGGAAATTGGGGGAGCCAAAGGAATAAAAAATATTCAATACCTAATATGATCCACCTATTCAACTCCCACATTACCACTGGGAACTAAAAAAGGGGTACCCTCCCCTCACTACGGTAATAATGTTAGTTGAGGAAATAGAAACCCATATTGTCCAATATATTTGTGTCACTATTCTATAACCCCATTTAGAACCCATGCCTTGCCTATGAATAGATCATTGTGAAAGGGGTATTCATCCCTAAAATCCTAATAGGACTGATACGATAAAAACACATCACCTCACCAAAACAAAACACAGGGGAATATACCACAATGAAAGACACCTAAATTATGGGAATAAAGACTTGGGTGTAAGATCCATGGCCATGATTGAGTTCTTCGTGGTGTGTTGATACTAACTCTGAGGAAATTTGATACAATGCCTCTTGTATATAGAGCTATACCTAACCCTATAATTAAATAAATACGCATATTGAAGAACTCACATCATGGGTATATGGTGGGATACCTAACCTTATCTATAAAACAATTGATAGATAGAGAATCATGTTCCTCGTGTATATGGGGTGAATACATAACCCTAACTGAGGTATGATATATTCTATAATCAATATGCATGAAACCCATCATTACAACTATGGTGTAAAATTTAAAAACTACCCATGCCATATTTTAAATGCCTAAACATTTCCAAATAGACTACACCATTATGATATATGTGGAAAAATACTCTGGATAGAATACTATCATAGTGTTGACCAAGACCCAGGAAATGGGAAATGTAAACCCATTATGGTTAGAAAAAGTAAATCATGTGTGCTATATAAGTACATGACATTCATCCCCCCAGAAACTCTCTAGTTTTGTACTTCCATAAAACATGGAATTTGGATTCAACCTACATGGTTTATAATTCTATATACATGGATCATGGGGAAATCATGGTGCATTATGTGTAATCCCATTGAGTTAGTATGTATCATCTTGGAATACATGGAATTTCTAAATTACAACATAATATGTGTTGAATGTAAGAGTACACAATGTGTTCTTCTGGGAAGATAAATCTTGCAGCTCCGTGAATAATCATTGTTCCCATTTGAAACATGTTTTTTGGTCTATGAATTTATATACAGAATATATTTCTACCCAATCCATGACATCTAGGCCATAAATGGAATCTATCTTAAATACATTCCATTTATATGGGTGTGTACTTTAGTACCATATAAGTAATGTATATCCATGATATGTCTCATGTGATTGTTATAATCACCAAAACCCTATAATTACATCCATGGGGTGTATGAAATGTGTATTTATGTACAATACAACATGTAATGAGGTTCTTCACCTAGAATTCCTTTAATATCAATCTCTCACTACCACCACTAGAAACCACCACATATGGCACTTTTCCTCATTAATTTATCATCTAAGACCATTTTGGGTCCTTCCCAACATGATATATATTTTCATCCTAAAAAACCAATGGATTTTGATTATTCTCATTTCATATAATCTCCCATAGATCCAGTCGACATTTTTTCATTGTCGCTACTATGCTCAGATCTTCCCCACCATCATCCAAAATGTCCTATAAACTGATTTAGTTGTATTATAGTCGAAATTCAAGCCAAATTATTGTCCGAATGTGTTTTTTAATCATAATTTGAAGGTAAAATAAATAATTGTGGATTCTAAAAATACTAAACAGCCAATACTCATTCTCAACGGAACATAATACTGTTGGGTAAACAAAAACTCCACAATGGATAAAAACATATAGATAATCTTTGAGGGAAACCATGATAAATCAATGTGTGAAGAATTTTCTAAATCAAAAACAAATTTAAACAAATTCATTTCTTCATAATAATTAATGTGGTGATTTATATTAGAAAAATGGGAATACCATAAATAATTAATCATGTTTATTTAGACATGAATTCTAATAATAATGAAAAAGTCATAGAATTATATTTGTCACAAAAAATATTTATGCACCGTGGGATATACTCATGTCTCACATCCTTTCCTCTAATGTGATGTTATGCCCACCAAGGACAATACCTCTTCATTACTATAAATCATTGTTTATACCATGAACTACAAATATACCTAGATAGGTAATATAAGATTTTCTAAAATAAAAAATTTATAGGGTTTTTTTGACCCATAAATCAATAAATTGATTGACTAAAGGTAATAAATTAATTACTATATAAACCATTGATGGAAAATAATAGAGTGGGGTTGTGTTTAATAAATTAACACAACTCAAAGGGAAAACCCCACATTGTTGACTTAATTACAGTCTGGATTTCCAAATTTAAAATCCCATTTTAGAGATCCAAGAAATTAATCAAAAATATATTCACAAAGGATTAAATTTTATATTATTTTACATATATTATTATTAAGTCCCTAAAACACTTGAAACATTATTATTTATCATCCAATGAGTTACATCATGACTTGGAATTTATAGAATTTTCCTAATATTTATTGGCATTGACTACTATGTAAAATATATCATTTTACCTCTTAAGGGGTATTTGGACTCAGAAAATCAAAATTGGGTTAATTATCAACTGGGAAAATTCCAGGTCAACACAATTGAATAATAAAAATATCATTTCATTCAGGTTCATCCACTACTAAAAAATTATTAGATCAAAAGATCCACTAATGTATAGTATTATTTGGCACATGTAGGACTAAATATCATTCTTCTATTTATTTGGTTTTCTTTTAGGTTTGATATGAATTAGTATATTAATCATAACCTAAAAAATATCCATTAATATCTACAAAATACACCTCATCACCTTTATTTTCACATTTGGATAATAACTAAATTCTTCATCACAATCATTATAATGTTTTTTCCTCATGGTTCCAGAAATTTATAAAACCAAAATGGTCTACATGAGTAGAAAAATAATTTTTTTTAAGAAAATCAGTTGAATAATCAAATGGATTTTAAAAAAAATACCTACATTTCTTTCATTACAGGACCTTATCCTCAACCTATTATACTATTGTTTTAACCAAGGATTCTTTATGTTTAGTCATATTAAAACTATTAACATAATCTATAAAAATATTAAAATTTTATTTTCATTGCAATTGAGATAACACACATATAATATGCATATATTTTACATCATTTAAATAATTTAAACATTTCATCTCATAGATAAACACACAATATCATATCCCAAGGATTAGTTTCATTGTCTATGAAGTACATAATTATCTTATTGCACATTATTTAATCAATATATCGCATAAAATTATACATATAATATGTTCTTCAAGATATATTCTTACATGAAATTCCTTAGGAGAATGGTAAACATTAGAGGTGTCCTCAAACACACAGTAAGGGAAAATCTTATCAAATATACATAAAGGGTTATGTAATATGATTACAAAAATCATGAACATAGGATAAATACAGTATTTAAAAGATCATGTTATCATAAGGTTTGATTATATGAAATTATAAAATAACGAAAACTAGGTAATATGAATATAGGGCCACAAAATGGCTATCATGGATGCATAAAATATATACAATGGCACAAAAACATGAGATAAAAATCATACACTGTGAAAAAAATAACATTGAAATATGGAATAAACATAAGAATCTAAAATATAAATGCATTCATGCTTAAAACCAATACATTCATAACAAAGAGTATTTGGAATCGTCATATATTTCGTATAGTGGATGAAACATCCTTACTCATATCGCATTATAATCAGATGAGATATAAAATATTACCCAATTAATTGGAGGTTTATATTAAAACCAACTATTATATAATTATAATATATAGATATGTGTATCACATGAAATCCATCATATATATTATCATGAAATCCCTATGCAAAGATGATGGTCTAAAAAACACATTCAAATTGTATAATGTAAAATGACACTAATAATTATATTGACTGATATAAAAAAATTGATCCCCCAAAATAATTATACAATAATATAATATAGAGGGATATAATAAAAATTACTCCATTGGAGATATATCATTTAAATATAGAGAACAAAATATAATTGAATTCTAAAAAATAAATATTCTTAATGATATAGTAACTTTTTGTAAAATAATGTTCTAGGTCACTTTAATTTTTTTTAGGGGAGCCGATAGGACATTGAAAATTATAATATTAAATTATGTATCAATAATGGACCCTTGAAAATAATTAATGATTATGAAGATGAAATCTATAGTGGAAGATGTAAAATGTATTCAAAATAGATGAATTTCATTTTTATTCATTTTAAGAAGTTTTAAATAAAACCCACATCCTTTTAATATTTAACTATTTTCTTTTGAATAAAGGAAAAGGGAATTTTTAAATTTATATAAAATAATTCCTATTTTTATTTCAAAATAATAATAGAAATTATTTTGGTATGGAATAATATGGACAAAGGGAAGAACAGTCCAATAGAATGGATGAGAATTATTCAAAATAATTTCATATTGTTATGAAGAAAGAAATCCCAAAAAGAAGATGATTTTGAAATGTAAATGTAATTTAACAGAAAAAAATCTAGATTTTTTTTAGAAAAATTAAATGGGAAAATAGATCAATCATACCTGAATTATTTTATTTAAGAGAGATTATAACTCATAGAAAAGATATTGAGTCATGAAAAACCCTTATGGTTTTTTGTAATTAATGAATCATAAGGATTTGAAAAAGTGATCATAAAAGGAACTTATATATAAATTTTTTGAATTCATTTATGGTAAAATTATTTAATGTTGAATTAATTTAACATTGTCAAATAAGAACATGTTCCTAATAATTAATATGTTTCAAATAGTAAAAAATTCAGACAAATAACCCTCGATATGGATTCACCATTGGTCAAAAATTCTATAAACTCTTATATAAAAAATTTAGGTCTATTTTTTAAATCGCCCCATCCTAGAAGACACTAAACTAGTTCCCCAATCTAGTGTTCCACAGAGTTTCAAACATGCATCCCCATTTTAAAGAGGCTATAAATAAGTAGTTGTGGTTCTAGTAGTTTTATAGTGGGGATACTATACTCTTCAGTCAAATTATAACACAACAATAATAAGAAAAAAACATCCATCACATATGGATAAAATAAAAATGGGATAAAAATAATAAGTCGCAACAAATGATATATCCTACTGATTGCACATATTGAATGGGTAATTATACACACAATTAATATCATGCACAATAAGCAATAAAAGTATGTAAAAGGGAAATGCAAACAGATTGTAATATCCTAGAATTATTGATGTCTAGAATGACCCCTACATAACTACACCAATCTGATCAATAACATCAAGCATAATATGTATGTTACGTTCCCTTGTCTAAACCTACATCTATGAGGTTTTTATGGGTACTAAATGGTGGCCAGAATAGGGTTTGATTTTGACTCTATATGATACCATCAATAGTGTTTCATGAAAATAAAATGTCCATATCATAATGGTGTCATATATATATAAATTAATTAAATATGAATAATAAAAATATATAGAAATAAAAGGAATGATGTTGAACCATAGTTCACTAAGAGAGAACTCGGGCTAACCCCACCTAGTTCTATATATGTATGTCTCTGAATATGGAGGAGGTATCAATTCCCAATCTAGTTCCATGGTAAAAAAAATTAAATAAACTATAATAATTTAATCCAAATGAATCATCTTAGATGAACTTGAAATTGAATCCCAAAAATTCCCAATATAATCCATTTGTCTGGTAAGATCTTATGGGACCTCCCTTAATATTCAATGGTTCCACTCAATGGAATCCAAGTCTCAAAACTGAAGAATTATAAACCAATATGGTCGATATGAGTGTAGGGAACTCATATTCTATCTGTTAACAAGGGAATCACCTAAAAATTATTTTTATTATTTTTTTTGAATTTAAAAAATATAGATAGTATCTAGATTGAATGGGATGTTTTCCAATGGAATATACGATAATGAATTAGTGTATAATAAACTATCTTGATCATGGAACTCTATGTAATTGGACCACATTGAATCAAAAACTGTATTCACACACCAATATTCACATATATCTTCTTCTAGAATCCTATGATCATTCACATCATTACAAGGAAATACTATTAACAATGACTACAAGGATATTCTCTATGTCATTCCACACTCATAACCGTTTCAATGATTTCTAAGCATGTCATTATTCATTAATTAAATTAATAAAAATTTACCTAACTCAATACATGTTCACCATTTGGTTTAATTCCAATTTTCATTCAAAATTTCCAATAACATTAAACCTAATAGGTTCTAGGGGTAATTCTGAGCATCCTACTTTCTATATAAGGGCATAATGTCACCACAAGAAAACGTAAAATAAACCATTAGTCAAAAAAATAAAGGAACAAGGAAAAAAGTTACCCTTTCATATTTTCAGAAAATGTTCTACCCAAACCAATCCACGTTTTCATAATCTAATGAATCTTCAAAGACATCCACATACAATAAAAAATTTATTAATTTTAGGTCTACTGTTAAATGAGTTGGGTCAACTGCACAATCCAAAAATCAAATAATATGGTGAGACATTAAGGGAAAAAATGAATACATATACATTAGTTCATAAGTGATGAAAACATAACTCTAGCAACTTGGGGATGGTGTCTTATTTATTTTATTCTCATAAGATATAAGTTATTACTTCATGAAGGACCAAATAGATTAATAGTCATTATAAACTATATACCTAGTTGAATCAAATTTTCTTTTCAAAACATAGAATAAATCAAAGTATTTTCTTGATTATTAAATTATTACCCTATATAATATCTTTTTATATAAATCATAAAATACTTTTGGGTATCTTTTAGAAAATAAAACAACAAAAAGGGGTGATCTTAGCTTCTCAGTAAGTGAATGAGTACTAAATAATATACGAATAAATAAGCCTTGCTCAATATAGAAAGCAAAATAATTGAAATTCATTTATTTTAATCAATAACACGATGATAATATAGTAGTAATAGATGACAATAAACTAATAAAATATAAATAATCACATGGAAGTGAAACATAACTGTGGATATTAATACTAATAGAATCATCACCTGGAATATTAATAGTTGAATTCATAATGTTGAAACACATAATGATGGACATCTAAAGAAAACTGCCAATGCCACATGCTATTAAATATAACATAGTTGATGCTTCGTAAAAATAAATCTAATATCATCATGACCACTTGCAAAAATATCATTATAAATTGTTAATCCCTCAGGAAAAAATTGTGTCTTATTTGTCTCATGAGACCTACTGATGCATCAAAGGGCTATAACGAGCCCTTCCCATCACTTAATATTTCCAATTCATTTATTATATGAATTTTCTGAAAAATAATCAACAAAAACATTCATATTAAAAACTATCATATGAAATGTAATACTTACACCCAAAAAATAAGAAAAATCATAAACTAGCAAGAGTAATATGATGGGAGGTAGTAAAATTGTAATTCCTTGGTAAAACTGATAATAACCCATCCAAGTAAAGAGTAAGGATTATATCAATGTGACATAGTCCAAGTGGATCATAAGTATAATAACGCGATGATTTAATTTATGAATAGAATTACCCAAAATAGATCTTTAAAAATATTATTATTTAAAATATACTTCTCATTTTGAAAAGAATATTTTAAAACATAATACATTTAATAAGATATTTTATTTAAAAAAACATCATAAATATTCTTTTAATATTTTAAATATATATTCATTGAAATGATGGTTGTGATAGTGGATAATTTTATATATATATTAATAGTTAAAAATAATATTCATTTTTCATTGTAAAAAGGTTGGAAAAGTTCCTCAATCGAAAAATGAAAATAATTTTCCTTGGATATTTTTGGATAAAAAGTAAAAATTATTAAAACATTAATTAATAAATCATTATTAAATGGTTAAAATAATTTTTGATAATATTTTTATAAAACATTTTTTGGATGAAAAATATTTCCAAATGAAGATAGTATTGAAGTCGAAATTCCTTGATAACATTATATTTATTAATTTAAGTAAAAAAAAGTGGTAAAATTGTAGTATTAAGGAAAATATATTTAGTAATCTGAGGATAATAAAATGAAATTATTTTCTAATGAAAATTTCAAAAAAATTCATTCAACTGTAATTTAGTAAAAAATGTTCATAATTATAAGGATATTTTAAAATAAACAATTATAAAGATAATATTGTAGAAGTAACAATTAATCAATGAATAAATTATATATATATAATAAAAATAGACTTTAAAAAGAGTAAAAAAGACTTAATATAATAATATTTTAATATACACATAGTGTTATGATATCAATGATAATGAATAAGTAATATGACTCAATGAAATGAAATTGATTTATGAAATTCATTACTACATGGTTATTTTCATGTCAAATCCACATGGATTAATTAATTCATATAAAAACATAAATTAGATTTAATAATGAATTATTCCGGATATTACATGTCAATGGGGATGTATACAAACCATATAAAAATAATTAGGTGCATAACATTAAAATATGCTTCAATGAAATGAAATTAAGATGAAATCCATTTCCCCACGGTTCCTTTAGATTGAACAATATTTACCCATGTTTATATTGGATTAAAATATCTTATTAGATTAAAATTCAACAATATTAATATTCATAATATCATATATGACCCCTTTATAGCATATTTACGCCGATTTATTAATAATCATTCATTATTTTTATTATTTCGGGTGCCAATTGCCTTGTTTTCTTTTGTGAGTTTTGTCATTGACGTTATAGTAATTTCACATATTACATAAATTAATCACCTAAATAATAAAAATACTAACATAATTATCAATTTTTCACATAAATTTTACTTTTAATACTGCAGTTCAAATATGTTTTTGAAAAATTACAAACATTACAATAATAGAATCGGTAAGTCATATGTATGCATGAGTAACATTTCCATTTTTCAGTGATCATTATGGAAAAAGGTTAGAAATATATTATATATATATAAATTTCATAATATCATATATTTACTATATTATATACTTATATATATCATCCTTGTTGTTTGGTAGTGAAAAATTGTTACATCATTTTGTGAAGGCAGTATTCTACTTGAACACGAACATTATTATCATCATTAGGTCAATAAAAAAGTATGAAATAAAATGAAATATATTATAACTAAATAGATAAATATATATCATAAATATAATTGTTATGTCATTTATATCACATATAATCGAAAAAATTAACCTTATTTCATTTCATTTAAAGCATTAGCAAATGATAAATCACATCGCTTCAAGAGGCGGTAGTCCACCATACCCACAATTGATGTAATCGTGTCCCATAAATAATGGAATGTAGAAAATGGCATATATGATATAACTAATCCATAGATATAAAAATGATATAAATATCATACATATATTTTATATACATCATCATACCCAACTGTGATAGTTGGTAGTGGAAGAAAAAATGATATTTGTTTGTGAGAAGGTAGTCCATTGTACTAACAAACCATGATTTCGTAACCCATTTTATGGATGTGGAGGGGATTGTACGTAATTAAATTACTATAAAACATATTATTATATAATATATTTATTTTATTATTTTATCAAGGTTTAATATGAATTTACTGACGAGGATAAATAAATTAAACAAATAATGTCATTAAAGAACATTACATCTTCTTTAGGTATTCTAAATAATACTGCACTAAATCCTTCCTAGGTTTGATTTCAACCGTAACTAATGATTCTAGGATAAGGGGAGGTAATTCATAATGTATTGATGGAAGGTATTTCTAAACCAAAATTGTTTGAATTTGTGAGGAAGAGAGGATAGGTGGTGACCTTTTATAATAAAGATGAGGGGAAGACAAGTAATTTTGATAAAATATTCAATCATACCAACATTTGTATTATGCGAAAATCATCAAAAATAAATTTTAATAAATCCTAGAAGATATAAGGTCTAAATATTTCCATACAATGGTTTTTAGAAAATTTTCTATGTCATTTTTATCATGTATAAACTTAGATGACCCCCCCCCCCCAAATCAATTCTTAACTTAATGGTGATATTTAATTTTTAATATTTTCACTATTATGTTTGGTAAAAGTTTATGTTATAAATATTAGACACTATAAAATATATTTATTCTAGATTTTTAAACAATTTTTTTAAATTCAATTAACATAATTTAAAAAATTAATTAAAAATAAATCACAATAATATGATGAGAATGTGGGGGTTTAAATGGGAGAATTTCCAAATGCTTACAATGATTATATATATATATTAAAAATAAAAATTATTACAATGGGATAAATTGGATTAATTAATAACTAATTGACTAGTATTAATTTAAAAAATTTAATAAAATAATTAATCATTATAAATAATTTAAATTTTAAGGAATTTTTTAAATAATGTTTAGTATTTTTCACTATTCATAAAAAATAAACCAATTCTAAAAAATTGAAAAATGTTTCCCTAATATAATTTGGGTATTCTGATTTGAAAACATAATTTTATAAATTTCTTAATAATTAATTTAAAATTATTTCTGAAAATTGGGACTAAGACAGCTTTTTAAAAAGCTACATTTATTCCGAAAACATATCTATTTATTTTAAATAATCCCTATTTTTTTATAATCAATAGATAAATAATAAATATGTGTAAAATATGTATTTTTATAAGTTATTTATCATATTAATACCGACCATTCCAATCACTAAGAGATAACTATCAAATTAAATAATTATATCAATAGTAAAATGTTATTCTATAAGGCACAATCTTGTGTGTAATGCGGGAAATCATTGAAACTCATAGTTGTTTATAACACAAGTTAAAATTAGTGTTTCATGGAATGAATTATTAACTTTGTATTTCATTTAAGATAATCTATTGATGATTATTAATTTATTTAAAATATATATATCTTAAATTCGCAGGGTGTAATATTTTCTTTCAGTCTTTGTGTTTCATATCAATTTTGCTTTCAAATAAAATGATATAATTTTAGAAATTATAACTTTTATATTCTACCCATAGTAAATAAATTGTGTCACCACAAATTAAAATTGATCTCGATAATAAATTGTTTTATTTTCATTTTTTTGAAAACCCGATTCATTATAAGAGTTATTACATCATCTAAATAAGAGTGAAATTGAGGTACAAAGGTCAAATGGGATAGCACATAATAAGGATTTCATATAGAACATTTTTCTAATGTAAATATATAGACATGTAATACATGAAAATAGTTATATAGAATGATAGAGTTCATTGATCACAAGAAACTGAATGACCAATAGAAATTTAAGGGGCTTAAAGTCATAAATATGTGGTAATTTATGATCTCATCTGATTCATCATATATAAATATAATAATATAAGGTTTTTTTTTTTGAGATTCATCCCCTATATCTAAGTAATGTATTTAAAATATATAAATATATGGAAATATATATACGTAAAAAAATTAGTTCATATACATAATATTATCCATTGTTTTTTCTTCAATAAATCTCAAATTCATCACATACTCCAGGAAATGAATATCTGTAAATTATTTTTTATGATTGATGTAATAATATTTCCTTTTAAGGAATCATAATATTTATAAAATAATGAAAATTCCTTCCATATATCGTCAAATTTCATTAAAAAACAATAAGGATATCCCATGTTATACAAAACAGATAGATCTCTATATAGTGAAGTACTACATTAAAATCTAAAATTTTATCCAAATTTCAATATAAACAATTTATTAAATGGTTAAAATTAAGGCCATTAAAAAAATATCCAATATTTTATAAATATGGTTACTAAATTTTCTAAAATGAACTATTGATGATTCCCCAAAATAACATGAATTATATCTTAACTTTGACATACCAAAAATATGAATACCTTCATAATGTATTCTTCTAAAACATTTTATTATTCTAAATTACCATAAAGCCTTATGGAATTTTTTTTGGATCCATTATCTAAACATAATTTTCTCAAAAGAAGGAATATATTAAGGGTCCACAGTTATGTGTTTTTCTAGAAGTTTAACATTCCAATAAATCTCTTTTCTTGGTCATCGTTATTCTTCAACATACGCTTTAAAATCCAAAATGGAAATTAATATAGTATAATATTTATACATTTAATCAATTTTATAACTATAATATCATTCAATAAATAATTTATAGATATATTTTTTAAATCAAAACACAAGAATACTAATGAATCCTGTTCATCTAGGGTTACAATATAAGATTAGGTATGATCCATTAACTTCTCTTGAGGTATATTACTTTAACTATCGAGACATTCATTTTCTTGGTTTCATGTATCCTTATAGTTCATTAATTTTACATTGGAATCATTTTTATTAACCTATAAATCAAAATAAAGCCATTATTTCTCTCCAAACATATAAGACACCCACATTCCTTTTAATAAATAACCATGAAATTTCATTGAATAATTATAACATGTTTGAATATCCTTTACATTAATCCTTTTTTTCACTTTTTCCTCTCTATCCCTTTCACTTATTTCCTCCCTTCAAATACATAATACTTATATATTTCTTTTTATGTATTATTAGATCTTGATATTGACTCCTCATATAATGATAATTTTTGGGATACAATTTCCATTAGAAATATTAAATTAAACCCATTAATTAAATTATCATTATTACTCTTTATCTTAACTTCATTAATTTCGTTCTCATTCCTTTTTCTATGCACAGTTATAGAATAATTCTATAAACAAGATTAGATCGTATAATTATGAAACTTAAATTATATTTCCAAAAATAGTAAAATACAAAACATAAATTGAAAAATATATGTGTAGCTAATCTCAATATAATAAATAAGGTTTATTTAAAGATATATATATATATATATATTCAAATCCTTAATAATTAATATTAAATAAAATATTAATTATCTTAAGTGTATACCCATGAATAATCAAAATAGGTGTGCAGTACGACCTCTTGTTGTTCACCTAAATATGATTGGGTCAAGATCAATACACCATTTATGGAGTTATTATCACTAGGTACATCTATTCCAGTACCACAGACACTATTGGTATATAAAATAATGTATTTCATATAAAATTGATATAATCTCTACCATAACAAATCATTTGGATGTTCTTCTATACTTCACCTCAATGTTTATCATAGGGTTATGTCCCTTAATCTATACGTTCTATAATCTCTTTTCCTTAGTTTCTACTAAAATTCCTCAAATACCAACTATAGAAACCCAAACTTCAGAATCTCGGAGCATGTTTCTACATTATTAATTGGTTATAAGATACAAAGAATCACGTCCCTCTGGATTGAATAATTTAGTAGCCTGGGTAAAAAATATACACACAGGAATCACATATACATTTTAAAACATAGAATAAAATAATTTATTTTCTAGAGAACACCATTATTCCAATTATAATGTTCCTTTATATAAATCAAAAAATACTTCCTTTTATCCTAGGAAATATAAAACATATAAAAGGGGTAAGATCTGATGCACATTATGGGTATGCATATAAAAAAATATATGAATAATTAAGGTATAATCAATATGTAATGTTAAATAACTCAAACACATTCCTTATAAACAATCACTTGGGAATAATATAGTTGTACTAAACAGTGAAAATATAGTTCCATATAAATAATCACATGAGGATGGAACCGAAGCATTGATATTATAACTAATCGAATAATCATATAGAATATCAATAACTAAATTCATAATATATCAGTGCATAATGGTGAAAAAATAATATATATTGTCAATTCAAAATTCCAATACATCTAATAATGTTGATGATTCATAAAAATAAATCTAATATCTTATAGGACAAATGTCAATACATCCATATAATTGTGTAATTCCACACCCAAATCAATAACTAATTCCTCTCATGAGACCTACTAATAAAACTAGGGGTTATAATGGTAATTTACCTCTATATATGAAGACCTATTCATTCATCATATTAAATGGGTGAAACTTAATCAACATAAAAAACGCTTATTAAAAACTAACATATGAAATTTTAATACATAACCCAATTAAATAAAAATTATAATAAGCCATCCATAGTAATATGGTGAACGGTAACAAAAAAATTTTCCTTAGTCAAACTGATTTCAATCCATCCAAATAAATAAGAAATTTGATATCAATATATAATATTCATAGTGGATAAAATTTATAGTGAAGGGTTTATGTCTTTGATGAATATAAATATGATAAAATATATTTTAAAATATTCTTAAGGATAATATCCTTTACATTTTGAAAATAAATTTTAAAAAACTACATTTTTAAAATAAGATACATTTAAATTGTTTTTCAAACTAAGTATATATAAAATATGAGAAAATTATTTTACATAAAAAAACTTGCAAACATTGAAAGGATTATTCAATAAAATTATGGTCATTTTGGTGAGTAATTATTTATATTTCATACAAGATAAATAGAACATTCCCTTTACACAAATTTTTTTTAGAAATATACCTTGATCGCAAAATGTCAAGAATATTCCAATGAATTTTTTTTCTAAAAATCAAAAATTGGTAAAAATTTATTTTTTAAATAATTTGGAAAAGTGGAAAAAACTTTTTTAAAAAAAATTGTAGAACATCGGTTTGGAAGAAAACAGATTTCCGGCCAAAGAGAGAAATGATGTTGTATTTTCATAAAACATATTTTCCCAATTATTTTAATTACAAAAAATGGGAAAATGGTAATATTACTAGGAAATATCATGAATAAAAAAAGGGAATAAAATTTAATTTCTTTATTAGGAAATGATTAAATTTTTTCCATCCAATAAAATTTAGGAATAAACCATCTCGATTTGAATAAGACTGTGAAATAAACCTATACAATGATTATTAAATTGAAATGATAATTAATAAAAAAAATATATGTGTATAATATGAATAAACACAGAAAAATGTTTAATAAAACATGAGATAATATAAATTCTTCATATACACAGTCTTACGATATCAATGACAATGAATAAATAATATAACCAAATGAATGAAAATGACTTATGAAATTCGTTGCCCCTTAGAATTTTTCATTTCAAACACCATTGAATAAATAATTAAAATTAAAAACTAAAATTAGATGAATATTTAATTATTAATGATATTATATTTAAAAGTATTTGTATATACACCATATAAGATACATTAGTTTTATAACATTGCTATAAGCCTAAATGAAATGAAGTTGAGATAAAATACCATACAACTTGCTTCCTTTAGACTGAACATTATTTAACCTCCTGAAATTTTGTTTTAAACATATTATTAACATAAAAAGAACATATTAATATTTAAAATATCATATATTATACTTTTATAAAAATTTTCATCCATTCATTAATAATCATTTATTATTATCATTTATCAAGTGTAAATGATGTTTTCTCTTATGCATGTTTTGTTATTAAAGATCTAGTTCTTGCCCAAGATACATAGTTTAATCCTATATAGAACAATGATAATGAAATAATTATAATATTTTTAAATCAATTATACATTTAAAACCAATCATAAAATATGGTTATGAAAATAATGTACATTACGATCGTGGTGATGGTTGGTCGTACATACACATGAGTGACACTTATATTTTCCAACGATCATTATAGAAAGATGGTGAGTAGTATATTATATATAAACAAGTATAATAATAATAAATTTAAAAAATTACATAATAATATATATCACCCATTTTTTGTGGTGATGAAAGAAGATTTACATTGCTTCATGAAGGTGGTAGTTCACACATACATGAACGACGATATCATCTTTAAGTGAGTGAAAAGGTATCCAAAAAAGGACATATATTGTCATTATAGAATTATAAATATTCCATTAAAATAATAATATTTTAATTTATGTCACATATAATCATTTACATTATTTTTTATTACATTAAATGTGAAGCGTTAGTGAAAGAAGAGTTGAATAACTTCGTGAGGTAATAGTCCATTGTACCCACGAGTGACGTTGTTCTGTCCCCAATAGAATAAAAATTAAAATATATATATTTGATAAAATTACTCCATTGTTATAAGTATTTCATAAATATAATATATATATATATATATCCATCATCATATTCAACTATGAAAGGTGGTAATGGAAGAACAAATGACAATATTTCTGGATATGGTAGTCTGCCTTATACATGAATGATTATATCATCAACCATTTGATTTATGTGAAGGGGGTTTTAAGTAATAACATTATAAAAAAAATTCCTACTATATTGAAGATAATAATTTTATTATATAATATTGTTTTAATGATAATTAAATCAAGAGGAAAATGAAATAAAATAAACATGGACATTGAAGAACATTACCTCTTCTTTGTGTATCATTTTTACGTTTTCAATAATGCCTTCATAGATTGAATTTATTCCTGAAATTAGGTTTATATGACGAGATGATGTGATTATTTATGTGATTTGGGAATATATTATTCAAACCAAAAGGGTGTGAACTATTTTATAAGAGTGGAGTGGGGTGGCCTTTTATAAGAGAGGTAAGGGAAACACTCATAATATTTTCAAAATGACTCAACATTTAAAATTATTTTTTTATGAAAAAAGATTATAAAATTTTAAATTATCAAACCAAAGATATAGTGTCTAAATTAGGACATCCAATGGGGTTTCTATATGTTTTAGGTTATCTTTAACCCTTGTCTTCTCTATTTCCCTGTAGTAAATTAATTATTACCATAACCATAGTAATTAATTTTTTACTGTTTTGATTATTAATTTCATTGAATAATTTTGTCAACCATTTTATAAATTATAAAATATAATTATTTAATATATTTAATTTATTATCCAAATTCAATTCTAAAAGGTGGAAAAAAATTAAATTTAAATCAATTCCCCAGATGTAATGAGAAATAGGTGTTTTAAAGAGAAAATGTTTAAAAATTTACATTGTTTTTATATCAATAATACATATGAGAATGAATAAATTTTATTAAATTTTATTAACTGATAAAAAAATAAAATAATTTTAATTGATAATAATTTAGAATATAATTTTACATCCTTATTATTTAAAAAAAAATGAAATATTCAATAATGATTCAGAATCTTTTACATTTCATTAAAAATGAATCATTTCATAAAAATACAAAAAATTCAACCTACTATAATGTGGGTATTACAAAATTAAAAATAATTTTTATTTTTTCAAATAATGTTTCTGAATCTAGAAAAAATGAATTTTCTATTATGCCTGCAAAGAGTGACTATGGTTTCTTTTAGGAAAAATTTACATTTCTCAAAAATCAATTATATTATTTTGATTTATCCTTATATTATTTATAATCAATAAATATATAATAAAACTTTGTAAAATTTATATTCTCATAATTATAAAATCAAATTAAAGCATGCAATTACCGAATCTATACAAAAACATATATATTAAATAATAATATTGATAGTATATTTTTGTTGGGTATAAACTTTTCTCTCTAAGAAAATTTTTGTTTCCTATAAAATAGGATAAAATAATTATTACCTATAATAAAATATAAATATATTATTATTTATATTTTATGATATTAATGATATTTAATTTTTTTATAAATAAATATATCGTAATGTAACGGGGTGTTATATCATCTTCTACGTTGGGTGTTCAGTGTCTCATACTCTATCGAATAAATTTTTATTATTTTATACTTTTAGTGTGTTATAGGAAGAGTTTCACATATCAAGTGTTTTCCTATGATTCTAGCTAAAGCATAAGATATTTTTACACCATACAGAATCCCTAAAAATATAGCATTTCTATTAAATCAGGATGGATAGATTTAGAGATTGAGTAAAAGAGTGATTAAAAGATAATGGAGTCTTAGAATTTCCAAAATATTTTGAATTATATTAAAATATGTGAAAAAAGAGGTGGATTGAAAGAAAAACCTCCAAGAAACAACAAATGGATATGAGGTCAATATTCCATAGCACTATTCGTAAAATAAGGAAAAAAATAAGTTAAACAACAATGAGTTCCATCATGGTTAAATAGTAATTTCACACTTTTTAAAGGGGCACCCCATTTGGTCTCATGATTTGATAATCCTTGTACCAATGATGCTAAGCTCACTATCCCAAACATTACATATCACATGGTAAGGGTGAATATTTTCAAAAATCTTGTATCAACTATGTGGTATTCCTTTTCAATTCCTTGTAGACATTCATAAGGTTTTGAGAGTCCCTTCAGATGGTTTTAAAAAACTTGTGAGTAAAAATTTTAGCATTCACATTTGTAGTGCATGTTTAGAAATAAACATGTGCTAACTATTCTCCCAATGTTTTGTTTGCAAAATATAAAATTTCAATCCTCATACCCTCTAAATGCTCCCAAGGCCTCCACGTAAAAAAAATCACACCCAATGTACATAATAATTGAATTACATATGACATCAGGTAAAATTTAAGATAGAATGTAACTCATATAAATACTGTGATTTTACAACAACCATGCCATTTTTAGCTCTCCACCAAGTTGTTCCATCAAATGTAATCATTCTCCTAAATAAAAATGATTTTAAAACCACCATACCATTTTTAGCTCTCTACATATTTGTACCATCAAATGTAATAGTTCTTCTAAATAAAAATTTTTATTCATTTATCTTTCATATCTAATTCCTAATCCCATATTTCCTATGGAAATTCATATGTTGTTAGAGGACACATTCCAGAAGAATATATTTACCATGGATAATGTTCTCACTAAAGTCTATAATACAAATCAGATTCTCCTCAATCCGTGTATAGTAATCTAGATTAATATTCTGAACCAATTTAACATTATTGAATGTCTCTTAGATGAGACTCTTCCCAACCATCACCATATCACCTACCTCAATCCAATACAATGTGTTAAGAAATGGTCTGCCATATAAATCCACATACCGTTCCTATGGTAAAATCACGTTATAACTATTGTTATAGGGGAATTCCATGAGTTTTAAATGGATATCCATAGAACTAAAAAAATATAGGGAAAATACTCTCAACATATACTCCAACAACAAAATAGTCTGTAATACTCTTCATCAGTTTGAGGGTGGTATCTTTTCATTAAATGAACCAAATTTACCAACAATTTCTATAACCCCTAGTAGAACCCTAATGAAATCTAGGTATGTTGATCATATATAATTCTCTAATGTGTACCATATCTATATATAATCTATTGGACATACTACCTACCCAACTCATCCACTGTAACAGTCTATCAGATTGATATAAACATGGTTCATTTCATCAGCATATACAAGATGACCTATATTTTTTCTTCCCCTTGGATATATTTGGTAAATTAATAATGAATTTTATCATTACATTTTATCATTTCTAATCCATAATTCATAGAGACTACATGAGACTAGTACTTCACAGATTCTCAACCTACACCTACTAACTGATGGAGTTCCATGTAAAATACCCACTATCTACTTCATCATGGATTTTCACCAATATAAATGACATAGATCCTGATACAACTTTTATAATATAGTTTGTACCACCCACATAGAAGTATGAGTCACCCTTATAAACTCATCTCATGTTCCATCTGGAACAAAAACATAGCCATTAATATGGATAAGCCCACACATCTATAGTCTCGAGTAGTGGTAGCTTCCCATTATCAATGCTATATTTCAGGGTTAGGATCTTGGGAAATGAACTTTACCTAATATTTATTTGATTGGATAGATAATGGAATATGATTAAAGATTCTTTAAATACATGAACATGGTCCTCTTTGACATCACTATTCATTTCAATAAATAGAACCATCAGTTTCCACTCATTTCTCATCTCCTAGATAACCATATTCTATTTATTCCATATCTGATCATAAGAAACTATTTTCTGTTACCTGTTGTATAATATATCACAATGTCAAAATAGAAGAGGTATATTACCCAACATTGATACTGAAGGATGAGCTCTAATTTTATGAAAATATACCTCAAAGAATTTTGTTCATTGTAGAACACAAACCATTATTCCATGATATTGTTCAATAAGCACTTCATTGAATGAATTACTTCTTGTTAATTAAGATCATGTATTGGGTAATTATTTTAATGAGGATTCAACTATTGAGACATATACACCATGACTCAATCCCCCTATATATTAATTTCACTCTTTATAATACCTAACGTATAACAATAAATAAAATACATTATTACAAAATCTGAAAAAATTAGGATCATTAGTGAGATTAACCTCCCCATTAAATCCTTTAATGAATTATTCAATTATTATAACTAAAAAAACATTACTCCTTTTACGATCGACCCTATCATTGTTTCTTCCATATAGGAAAATTCATCTAAAAATGTGTGTATTATCTATCCTAGCCTATGAAACTCCAAATTCCAAAAAAAAATTGTTTCTATAAATAAAAAACAACTCTCACTTTATCTGGGTCAATAGACATGACCACCTATGTTATTATATTCCCTCAGAAGTGAACATGGTCGACCCAGAACATAATTTTAATGACTTAGGATATAACATACGCTCTTGTTGGAATCCCAAAATGATCTCTAGGTGATACTCATTCTCCTCCCTCTCCTAGATATACACAAGGATATCATCTACGAAAACCTCCATGAAATCTCTATGTATGGATTGAAATTTTTTTTCATCAAGGCCATGAACAATGTAGGCATGCACATTTGGATGAAATGTATAATTGAATACTCATAAATTCCATAACAACTTCAAAAAAATATGTGGTTAATCCTAGGGTGTCACCATATCCTAGTGATAAACTTAACATGGTAAAATCTTATTGAATAATTTAGTGCCCCATAATTTTTTCAAAAATATCATTGATTTGTGGTAGTGGATACTGATTCATAATGTAATTTGGATTTTTTCATCGATAATCTACACATAACTATAGTGTACCATCAACCATCTTATTAAATCCATCTGATATAAAATTATTCTTAGCACATGTCATGATTTGGATGGTGAAATTCACCTTCTTCTAGTGCATAAATCTAAAGAATTTATGTGGGAAACGCCTAAATATTGGTCCACCTATAGAGGGAAAACTAATGGCTACTATCCTAGGTAATATAATATTAGGTCGACATGATATAATGAAACCCCATAGAAAATTTCTTAACAAGGGCTTGATAAACTAGCCTACATGTCCAACACTTCTGTGTAAATGTAAACGATACCTATATGAGGCAGAAATGTCTCCCATCAGCTATATAAATCATTATGCGAATTGAGGGTAAAAACTAATCCATACTAAGATTTTGTTCGGACTTTGTCTTATCTCGCATGAAATGGTCCCTTAGGAAATGTTACCTTCGATCTTAAGAATACACTCCCTATAGTGATGAACTCCTATTAATCTGAATCCAAATAGGGTTCTGATAGACATCATCCCTTACATATACTCTGTAACCACTCGCACAGATTTTCTTAAATAAATAGATAGGAATTATTTTGACTCCATTATATCAAAAATATAATAAGATAATGTTAATGTCACCAAACCATACCTCTCATGGAAGATGGCCCAATATCTTAATTTGCATGAGAAATATGCACACTATTTATCTACCCTAAACACCAACCTTACATCCCATCCTATCACCTGAATGATGCACTAACCTACAAGTATGTCTAACTCAGAATCTGCAGAACCTTGCAACCACCTCAACTAATGTGAAGGTTTTGAACTCCAACTACTAGTCTATTGTATTTTATCATATCCACCATTGAATCTGTGAACTAGCCCAAAAGACCTATAAAAATGTTATGAGGATGTCTTCCTATAAATTATCTAGATTTGACCCATCATCCAAAGTGATCTACACAAAAATAGTTGTCTTTAACAAGGATAATGTTACTCAAACACCCTATCACACTGATAATATATGATTACACAATCTACCAGGCTGGTCTATCCCCTACTACACAATTAGGACCCATTTATGTGGGGGTTCCTAAGACAATTTAATCTACTTATGACAAGGGTTTTCCACACTAGGCCATGGCCCTCTCTTAGAATATTCGTAGAAATCAATTATTGATTCAACATTTCAGAGACTATGGTCAGATGGAAAACATTCACATGTATGATTACCTCCATACTAAGGACATCCCAATAATGAATCTCCCTAAATAATTCTTCAATATTAAGTTATGTGGGAAATTATGCTAACATAATAATTTTCTTAGTATAAATTAAAATAGATAAAATCCCCTACTCCATGGGAATATACTCCTTGACCTTATCCTACCACTAGTTTATGGGGATAAAGTGGTCAAGGAATCTAGTCTAGAATCCCTTTCAAACCATACCCACATAAAAATCAGCCCAAATCACATCATCCAACTATAACCTATACTAGAATCAAATAAAATATGTTGAAATATTAACCCTATACTCACAGGATATCTCCAGATGATCGATTATAGAATGCATATCCTCGACACAATTCTCAGCTACATAGAGGCTACCCTCCTCTGAGAATTTAACTAGATGATGCAACCTGAACTCTAATGTCTACACATACATCAGTTGTTCTAATAAATATGCATATCGCTTCGTATACAACATCACAGAAATAAATTCTCCTTCTTCTATGATTTTATACCCAATTACTTTTCTACAAATAGCGCAAGCCCTTGCACCATAGGGGCATGCTCCCCAGTTCCCTCTTGGGGCTCAACTGGTGGCTGATCAGGAGGAATTTATCTTTGATTTTTAAGAAATATCCTGGAACCTATTACTAAAATAGTTATTGATATGAAAATTTTTAGAAGGTGGAAAAAAATAGTCTTTTAAATCACATCATGGGAACTCTCAATAGCCTCACTTACCCACTATAGGTTTAATTCACAGTTATGAGGAATCATCATGTTAACATGATTGGTTAAATATTATCACATGTTATGAGTGAAACACATATTTAGTATAATACTAAAATATTTTTTACCGCAAAGCATCATTTACAATAATACATATATCATATATAATTATATGTAATATTTTTATCAATTTATTATTCCCTTTAATGTTAATTTCATATCACCCCAGTTTCATTATATGATGTGTAAAACATTAGTTATAGAGTATCATACTATTTGAGTTGTGCTTGGAACCCCATTTAACTGCAAAAGAAGTTCCAAGAAAGTGGTCTTAATTCCACATGTCTATCATTTTAAATATTGTTTAGATAGTGTTTCGTCATTAATTTATACAATAAGACACTATTTAGGATAATTATTACATAGAAAATAAACAATCAATCTCATAAAAATAACTCAAATAGACAATCAAAGAATGTTGTAAATGGCATATACGACCAAAATGTAGATTATGATTCATGAATGAAAATGACAAGAGAGAAAAATACAATAAACCAAAACCTCATAAAAGAAGGTGTCTCACTCAAGGGGATAATACATCAACAATATTAATGAATTCCAAGAGAAATAATACCCACACCCGGAAAAATGGATTTTTCCTCATATGTCGGATAACTACTCTCATGCCCCAAAATATTACCAAATCTAGGAATTTCCTACATGATATCTTCTAGGGCCAAATAGTATTAAAAATAATAGAATAAGAAAAGTATCTATAATAATATTTTATAAGTCCCTGGAATGGAATCCACATAACCAGTTCGCCCTACCGGTGCACCACAGGGCCTCAAAATTTCTACCCATACACCAAAGGCTTCCAATAAGAAGTGAGGGTCTATAGATGGTATGGTGGGGTGACTATACACTCTGGGTAGTGTTGAGATTAATAGAAATAAATGATAAATCACATACATCACAACCATATAAAATAATCAGTAGCTAAAAATACCATGTTTGAAACCATATGTTATCATACTGATCCCACATATAGAATAGAAAATAATACACACCATTCTGGTCATGTGAACAAGCCCAAAAAGGAAACAATAAGAAAATAACCAAAGAATAACAAAAACCTATAATTATTGATCTCTATCCATAATCCCTCCCCCAATATCAATTCTAACCATAACATCATTCCTCGCCTATCTGGTTCTTTCACTTATCCAAACCTATATCCATGAGGTCTGATTGGGTACCAAATATTGGTATGGATAGGGTGACATTACAACTCAAAATGCTACCACCAACAGTGTTAAATGAAAATTTAGTATATAAATATAATTAAAAATGCTTTGAAATATATATTTATATATATAATTAATGTATTATGAATGATAACATGAAACTAAATTAAATGAACGAAGTCAAGCCTTGGGTCTCAAGGAGATAACCTCGGCCAACCCCACCTGCTTCGGCCTCACCCATATTTAAATATAGAGGAGGTATTTATAGAAACCAATACTAAGGAAAGGGTAATCATACAACCATAACGAATAAAAATGTATTAACATGGTATTACCTCATTGAAATTTCCAAAATAATTAATTTTCTAGGACTAAGCTAAATGGAACACCATTGATGTTTAACATCATGGATTTATTAGAATCCAAGGATCACAGCTGATGTATTACATTCCAATATGATCAAGATGAATTCCTGGAATTTATCATGATACAGTTAATAAGATCAACCCTGATGAATCCATGTAATTAATTTGTGGAATTCAATAAGTGTATACATTACCTAAATCCAAGGGTTCTTCCCTATGTAATTAATTTTATAAATTTATGTACAATCCACTATCTTGATTAAGGTATTCCATATCAATGGGCATTGTTGAATCCAATGGTTTCTTCACACCCTGACATTCACATGTCTCCACTAATTGAATCTTAGGTAGGTCAGATGAATTTCTTGGAAAATACCAAGTAATTACATACACAAACCCATTTCTATAAATTTTTTACATGTCATTATTCAATAAATTGTATGATAAAAAATCATATAACTCAATAAAATTTAACCATTTGGATTCAATTACCAATTTATTTAATCATTACATTTCCATTAACAATAAAATTTTCTAGGGGTTATCTTGAGAATACCATTTCCATATTAAGTCTTAATATCACTATTATAATCCCAAAATTAACCCATTAGTTCACCAAAAAATGTGGAACAAGTAAAAACTAACCACTTTAATTGATTATATTGGGGTCTACCCAAACCAATATTCTTTTTCAAAATCTAAATAGTCATATAATACATAAAATAGACATAAAAACAATATATATTTGATTTTTTGTCAAGCGTAGAGTGAGTCAATGTGACTACCTGGGTAAAATATTTTATACGTTGGTGATACTTTGAGTGAAAATCATGAGACCACTAATTGTACATCTGATGATTTACATATATTGATTATTGACTTCTTATTCAACATAAAATTTAATTTATTTACAAACTAGAATAAAATCCATAAATATTTGGAATATTAATGAAGTAAGTAAGCATACATTTTTATGAAAATTAATGATGTGAGATTGAAATTTAGAGGAGTGTTAGACATTAAAATATCATTCTAAGATGAAAAGTGGATGTAAAAAATATATGATTATAGAAAGGGAAGCACCCAGAACATATGGAAAAAGTGTTCCAAACATTTAAAAAAATAAACTAAATTGGGGACACAAATTATGAAAAATCCTTCAATAACATAATGGTAAATTAGTAATTGGCATTTTTTAATGGTGAAATACAATTTTATTCATAGTTAGATAAATTGTGCACTATTTGGGCTAACTACAATATCCATTACACTAAATATTTCATGATTATTTTGAAAAATATCAAAAAATTTGTGTAAACCATGATAATTTACTCTTCAATTCTTTTTCTACATTCACATGATTTCTAGGGACCCATTATACTGTTTGAAAATAATTTCACGTGTGAATTATTAGAGGCATGGTAGAGTCTCTTGATTAGCACAACTATTTCACTAATCTTTCACCAAATTTTGTTTCCATAAAAACCTTAAATTTAATTCCACAAACCATATAAATTCTCCCAAGGCCTCACCATTTACAAAAAATAAAACAAAAAAACACAAAAACAAATATACGAACTAAGGGAAAAATAATCCAAAAAAAACCTCATATGAAATTTGGAATTTTAAATTATTTTTTAATAGAATAAAAATATGTAATTTTTTCAATTATATTATAGATTTATAATTTATTATTACACAATTATTAATATTTCATTGTTAGAATATATATTTTGGTGTTTATTTCACTGTTTTTTCAACGCAAGCTTAGATATAGAGATTCTATTAATTGCTAGAATATCATATGATTATTAACTATTAAAAAATAATGGATATAATATTATTTTTTTGATATAATTATAATCCAAAATTGAAATTTTAAGAAATTTATGCTGTTATTCATAAATAGATATTGAAACCACTTTTTTGGAATTTGGATTCAATAAAAGGGATTTTTTTCTTAATGTATACTCTTATTTATGTTCCCATCACATAATTATGAAAAATATTTAAATTAATCCTTATTAAATAATATTAATAGTTTTTTTCTTCTTTACCCTTAGTGATATAAAAATTGTTCCATCATTTATATAGGTTGTAGAACAGAACCAAACATGAACATGTTTTAATAAATTAATAAATGAATAGAAAAAATATTTTTATAGAGTAAATATCACCATAGTAAAATAATAATTGTCTAAAATTAGTGTAACTAATTTTATAAATCAAAATTAACAAGATTTTTGGATGGAAAATATAAACAAAACATATTTGGAAGAGGATAACACTTACATTGAAATATTGAACTTTCTATTGGAGAGACTAATTGAAATGAAAGGATCTTAGAAGCCTATTAATGTCCAGAGGTTACTAAATGTGATATATTATTGTTAAAAATATAATTTTATCAATCTATTGAGATATGTGGTTTGAAATTCGTGTTTTTAGTTAAGTAGATGAAAGATCCTTTTTTAGTATAAAATTATGGTTATTTACCTCCAATCATGAGCTAGGTAAATAGTAAAGGAGGAACCACATGGGAGTTAGGTGGGTTAGGTTATTAAATATTAGTGATAATTATTGTATGAACTCCGAAATATAAAAACGAATTATTGAATGAGTCCATATTATTTTAATTAATAAATTTTTTATGCATGTCATGTTAACCATTTTTACAACTTTTTTTACCTGTTTTATTATTTACCAAAATAATAATTTTATACTAAATCAATAATATAACACATATTACCAAATTTTTATATGATTATTACAAATTGTGAATCAATTTAATATACTTAATTTTTTATTTTTATAATTTTAACTTCTATATAAAATCATAAAATATATAGATGATTTTTTTAAAATAAATTTTTAAATTGTAATCATTCTTATTTTTATTTCAAATAATTTACAAATACTCAAATATTTAATAAATATTTTTATATATTTTTAAAAATTAAATTTGTTTAGAATAAATCTAAAACTATCATATAGTGAAAATTCATAACATATATTTTTTTAAAAATTGATTTTTATCACAAAAATGGATTAACAAATATTTCATTATATGTATAAAAAATTTAATTAATTTTAATTTATTATTTATTTATATTATCATTATTATTCATTAAAATAATTAATTAGTAGTAAAAAATGTTTCACATAAAAAACAATTCTTCTAAAAATCATTCTTTTTAACATCAAATGATATTATTCCTACAAATATAAAAATTATTACTTATTTAATAAACATTAATTAAAATTAATCAGCAATGTTGCCTCACAAAAGCCTTTATCATTTAATTAAATTCATTATTTAAAATTAATTTTTAAATATATTTATAATTAATATAATTAAACTTGATAATGAATATATATATTTTTATCATTTATTATAATAATAATTTCAAGTTTATATCATCTTGAATTTTTCTTAAAAAATCATATATCTTATAAAAAATTACCAGGACCAGTACGTAGGAGAAATATATGGGATATTAAATGGTGATAGTCACGAGTGTTGATTCAACTACCATAGATCTCATAGTGATTTATATGATTTTTAGCTTCTCCCACATATGATTTCCCTCAAGTATAAATTATTGATTTTTATCTTGGGATTTGTCTATAGAAATTTTGAGTGATGTTGCATCCATTTTAAACTTTGAAAAAACTAGCCCCATGAGAACCAATTCTACTAATAGATTCTATTTTTTCATAATTCAATATAGATTTCATAGTGCAGTTTCATAAAATTGTACCCACCAAATCAATAACTATGATATAAATGTCACATTTTAATAATATAATAATTACAATAAACATATAATGTATCTAATTAATTATTATTATTCCAAATTTCATCCATATAAATTCAATACCCATATAATCCTAATTACCTTATATATAAAAATCATATTACCTTCATAAATAACATCTCACAGTCCATCAAAATCACACATCTGATTAGATCATTGCATTTTTAAATATTGATATCATATATATTAAATGTTTTATTATATATATATTTTAAATTTATTATATGATTCTCAAATCATATTGGGATGAAGAATATTTAATATTTTTTATATTTTTATTTTATTTTGGTTGTATTCCTTTTTATTTTTTTTAATATTTTTCCATTATTGAATTATTTAATATAATTTTTTACTGATTTTCAACATTCATGAAATAAGACAATGTTCATTTTTTTTCTAATTATGAATGTAAGAAAAGTTATCATTGAGTAAAATGGAATATTTCACTATATGTTTGAGTTGTTAAAAAACTGAAAATAGACTTGTTATTCATCTGGTAAACAGAATCTCTCACTATATGTTAGTAACACCCCAAATCATTGTAGTTGGTGAGAGAACATCACAACAAAAATAACTTAATCATAAAGATTATACACAAAAATTCCCATATAATATTATCCTCTATTCATAGTCCTCTACAGTACATAATCATACCCCATTGGTAGATGTATCCATTAAATTACACAATTGGTAATTACCTAATAAGGTCACTATTAAATCCTAGGGAATTTCACATTGGTGTACCATTTCTAAATACCAAAAATAATCTTCATTAATTACATGGAAAATACTATCATTATTCACAATATAATAATCATTTTTAATAACCACAAAACACCATTGATAATTAATCAAAAACAATGTTGAATAATTTATGAGAACATTTTTGATAATTAATTAGTACCACTGTAGATAAATATGACGATATTAAAGTCATGTTACAATAAATATAATGACTATATAAATCCACACATATAAATCCATATTAATTATTAACTAAAAATCACACGATATATAATATAAAGGTTATATGTTAATCACTGCGGTAATTCCAAATAACACAACTTATAAATAGCTGATATACAACCATCAGCTATAATAAATAAAAAACATCGATGTAACGTCCTGGATCCAGGTGCCTTCCAAAGGTACCCCATACTTAGTCAGTCACATGGACTCAAGCACATTTCCCCTAATTCCAGTGGTTGGAAGCTATCAGCGAGGGCCTTTGGTGTGATAGTTGGTAAAATATATCCTCATAAGAAGTGTAATATAGTGGAAATAAATTGAAAACAGAAGAAGAAGCAGTAATACCATACAACAGAAGTAAACAGAAAAAATTGATTGTATAAAAAACAAAAACAAATATAAATAATTGATGCATGTCAAATGTATCTAAGAAAGATACCAAAAAAGTCCCAATGTTAGAAATAAAATACTAAAATCAATGTGCCAAAAATAGTAAACTTAAACAACATCACTAGCATTAGCTAGGTCCCATTATCTCATGATCCCATAGCAATCCAGTACCTGATAAAGAAGTGCACATTCCCATATCTATATCTATAACCATATAATCTTTTGGGGTCCAAAATAATGACTGAAATAGTGTGCGAGAAGAATCCCAGTAAGAAACCACCAAAATATTCGGGCTCAACTATCACTGAATATATATAGCAGGCAATATAAAAAATGAATTATTAAACTAGGAAGTACTCAAAATTAAACAATCCTACAATTACAAATTACATTCATTACATTTATTAATTATTCAAATAATTGAATAATGCAATATTTCGATCCATCCTAATATCTATATACCATTGTATAATATAACAAACAGATATCTTATAAGAAGGTCTAAAAAATGAGTAAGACCTAGTCCAAGCTTGTTCTCTATCTTGGAGGACATGTCACAATTATATAATCAATCAAAATCAACCCTCTGGGAATGTTCTAATAGTCTAACCTCTATGGTTTAACAAATCATCAATTCAATAAATAATGACCATCTAGGAAAGATCACATAGTCTAACCTCTTTGGTCCTACATGGAACTAATAATTTTTCGACTACCACTTAGGTAGATCTCATGATCAATACCCCATCATCTATATAAAAAAAATAATTATAATAACCATAGAATGGTCTATTAGTTAATTTCCTATTGTCCCACATTCATTTAATAATGAACCTCATGGAAGATATCAATGCCTAACCCCTCTGGTCTATGACCTCCCGGTATCTCTCGAAGTCAATACATCTGGTTCAACATAACAATAAATACACATAAATGATATTACCTCGAGAAGCTCTCATATTCAATTCCCCTTTGTCATACTTTCATGGCACTAAACACATGCATATCATATAAATAGTAACTTCATCCCAACAACACGGGTCATGGAGAACAAGGCAATACTAACAGTAATTTTAGACATAACGACCTTAATAAAAAACCCATAGGAAACACACCAATAATCATGGTATTAAACCGTAAACCGAAGAAATAACCCTTTCTCAAAAAAAACCATAACATGTATTAAACTTGGTAAAATTCCATATCATGTAATACCCTAACATGGGTATTTGGCACTTTATTCATATATAATCCAATGAAAATCAAATAACTAAACAAATCACCTACAGATTTGTTTTACGATGAACAATCTCAAACATTGGACATTGAATCGGCCTAGAACGAAGAAGATCTATGAAAAATGGTAAAAACAATAAACCCTCGATAACTCATGAGAGAGGAAAAATAAAGAAGCGAGGCTCTAGGGAATGAGATAACGCACTGGTGGGAATCCAACGCACCTGGAGGCATCTCAATCAGTGTGTGGATAGAGGAACGATAGGAGATCAAAGATCTTTCATTGTACGTTGTTCTCCTGTATGAAACACAAGAAGATGAAACATTTTCAATAGATGAGACGTGTCCACTCTTTAAATCATCAAATATTATGAAAATTTCATGGTATTTTCATTTAATGTACACACCTTTCACTAGATTCAACTTGCCCCTACTTTAGGTAGTCATCCAGGTCACCTATATGTCCATGTACTAGGCCATTAGATGGGAAGAGCACTGTTATGTGCGACAACCTAGTACATGCCACGTACTTCGGAGTACATAGAGTATATATAAAAAATTTATAAATCATTATTTTTCCTAAAAAACAACCTGAAATAAAGATCCATACCTAAAATAGAGATCTCAATTCTTACAAACATCCTCCATTAAAGAAACTCATCACTGAATTCCCTTTCCAAGGGTGGAAAAGAAGAAACATCTAACAAATATGGCCATTGTGATTGTACATTGGCCTCCCTCTCCTATGTTTTGTAATTTAATTTCTCTTTCATCCATAGCTCTCATACTAGAGGAATAGATCGACATGATGAACCTCTGTACCGGGATGCACAATCCGTATAGGGTGCCCCTCAAATAATTCATCCACCTCCAACTCAACCTCATCATATTGGAAAACATGAGACGGGTCTGGAAAGTAATGTTGTAGATGAGAAACATGGAAGATGTCATGCATATCCTGATTATAAGGCCCCAACCTTAAACCATACTTAATCATGAGTTATTACAAGATTACACATTGAGGATCTTTTCAGGTTTAGAGTTTTAGAGAATTAGATCATAAAACTTGCATTACATTCCACATTTAAACAAAGTGGTTACATAAAAGATAATATTCATTTTCCCATCAACAGAAACATATTTAAAATAAAACATGGATTCTTTCTTGACACATCCTTGACACTATCATCATATCATGTACCCTTCCCTTGACCTGTGAAAAACATTTCAAAAACGTGGGTTGAGCATAAAAAGCTCAGTAAGGGATATAAAAATATGGAAAGGAAACATGAGTACACGTATACATAAGAATAAAAGCATACGTTACCCATAAAACATAAGCACTTTAACATACCTCATAAAATCATGAATAAATCATAGAAATCATAATACATAAAGGTAACTTGAGGCATTCATAATATTATTATGTAGGGAGTAACCCTCATGGTTACGTTTGGAATACCCACCACAGTATATTCCCTAAATCTCTTCAGAGAAACCTTAATGTTTCACTCCTTCGTGTTACCCAATTCATTGGAGAGCTATATCGGGCTCACCCGCCTTTAGTTTATCACGGAACCACCCATCTTGATAACAATGCCCAAGAACCATAACATAATCTTATCACATAACTTAAGCATAATGGAAATATAACAGTCCCATATTGCAATAACAATATAACATTTTAAGATATTGAAATAATAAATCCATTCTAAAAACCATTTTCGAAAGAATTTAAAACATTTAATAAAGAGATCTTTGAATCAAAGTGTCCCATACCACTTTGAAGGTTTTAACATTTTAAACCATTAATACCCATATAAGTAAATCCTTAAAACCATTTTGAAAACATGGATATTAACGATACATATTTATAAGAATAAATCATTAAAACATTAAAAACCATATTTTAGTTAAAGGGTTTTTAACAAAATGAGAGACACTTGAATACAATAATTGAGGAATAACATTTAATCAAAACATTATAATATCATGAGAATAATGGAATTCATGATATAATATTCCAAAGGAAATTATATACACCATATAATAGTGAATTGGTGCATAACAACAATGAAGTCTCAATAGAAATGTAAAATGGGATGAAATCCCCTGTAAGGAAGGTGTCCTTAAATTAAGGATAAATCAATCTCATAATTATGTGTGACAAACATAAATACACCCAATATAAGCATATATTAAGTGTAAAACAATCAAATTTCATTCACACATATTCAAAGGATGACATATTCAAGGAGTACAATTTTATCCCAAAGAATCAAAATTGGGTTAAGAAGTTCCCTTGCAAAAATTCGACAGCCTAACGGCGTTACTTCAAAATTCAGAAAATAAGTTTATGGGAGATAAAAAGGGTATCTCATCACTTGGTCATAAAATTTACATTAATAAGGATATATAAGAACATATCCCAACATAATAGTATGTGAATTAAAATACATAACAAAATAAGTCTTTTAAAAAGAGGATGGTGAAAGGTTCCCTTACCGACTTGGTTATCTTTCGAAACATACACCCCGTGAAAGAAGGACAATACAACATTGATGTAAATACTCATAAATGAATGTATATTACACAATGAGTAAAATAATGGGTAGTACATACACCACTCAAAAGAAATTGTGGAAAATGTAGCATAAATCACACGGGAATAAAAGTGAGATGAAAATTCTCTTACGAAAACTCGGCAGCCTAACGACGCCACATAAAACTTATAAAATGGATTGATGAGATGAAATAGTGTCTCTCATCATATCAACATAAATTTTACAGAAAGACTAATATAAAAGAACATCCCCCAACATAACAAAGAGGAGCTTAAAATAAGTTACATAAAGGAGAGTACATAAAAATAAAGAGAGAGGTTGGATCTCTTACCAAAATTCGGCAGCCTAACGGCGCCACTCAAAACTTCCAAAATGGATTGATGAGAGAGAATATGGTCTCTCATCATATGAACATAAAAATTACAGTAATAGTAATATAAAATAATATCCCAATAACAAGAAATATGAGCTTTAAAAGGAATGACATAAAGGAGTGTACTTAAAAAGAAGGAGAGGAGTAAGATCCCTTACCTTGGGTCCGACATGACTCGATCGTTCTTTAATATCCTGAATAATAAACTTTAGTTAATTTCTACTTCCTTAAGAACCTTTTTCAAGTTCATTATTCCTTTTATAGCACTTATTACCATGTCTTCAACACTATGTTATTATTTAAGCTAATAAAGGTCGTTGTAACGATCCTTGGTACTTGAGTCAAAAATAAACTCTTTATAATTACAAGTTGTTCATGTGGAAAAATATCCAATATATCCAGAATTGTATTCATTATTTAGATATCATATATTTCATATATATCCAGTATATTCATGAATTTATAATATTACATAACATTTAGAGTTATGAAATGAAATGCACCGTTCATGGAGACGGTAAGCCGTACATACGCATGAACACTACTTCCATTTCTATTTCATATTTAATGGAATTAAGACATAATGATACATAATAGTATTTTAATTCCAGTATGGTATCATATATAATATCATTAAATAAATCTTTTATACGTACCACATATGGTATTAACGAATCAAATCACTTTGAGGGGGCCGTAGTCCGCACTTCCTTAAATGAAGATATCGCATTTACCCAAAATGGAAACCATAAAGGTATGCCCAAAATGAATAAAAAACAGAAGCTTAAGGAAAAAATAAACATATTATATATCATATATAAAAATAGTGACATCATAATGGCCACCTTTGAAGGTGTTATATGAGTTTTGAACAATCATCGTTTCGGGAGGCAGAAATTCGCCATCCACAGAAACAGTATGTTCTTTAACCATTAGATGTAGGTGTGTGTAATTGTAGCTCGAACCCTTCTTATTAAGATATCAT
The DNA here is from genome assembly GCA_963277665.1 of Viscum album. Lineage (NCBI taxonomy): Eukaryota > Viridiplantae > Streptophyta > Magnoliopsida > Santalales > Viscaceae > Viscum > Viscum album. Next base: position 1,897,158,507 of record OY728126.1, read on the forward strand.
AGTATATTGAAGATACTTGAGTTGTTACAAAAGAAAAGAATAAAAATATTTTAGGGGGTTGGAGAAGCAAAATAAAACAAAAGGACTCAAGTGAATACATTACCTTAAAATCGGGTAACTCCCTTTGGTTTGAGCTCAAAGGATTCCTTGGGAAGACTTATGCACAAAGAGAGGCTTCAAGGAGTTAGATAGGGATGTGGGGATACAAAATTGGCAGGGTGTGGCCGATCCAAAGGCTCTGTAAGTGTGGGTAAATAGGTAGAGGTGGGGGCCTTTTATAATAGGAGAGGAGGGGCACTCTTGGAAAGTAAAGAAATGTTACATTATGTTAGAATGAGTGTCGAATTTTAATGGTCCCACATTGATGTTATTAGAGGATAAGGTGATAAGGGTTTGAAATCCACCCATAAAAGAGGTTTTGGACATGTGTAGGTCTTAGATTTTACATTATGTTTCCATTTTATTTAAATCGTTAAATAATGAGGTCATCGCTTTATCATCATAATTTCATAAATAATTTAATTTATTTCATGTCTAAATATTATAAAAAATATATCATGATGTAGTAAATCTTTTTATCTTTCTAATGAATATTTAAAGTCAAAAATAGTAATTGTATAACCCCATGTAACAATTGTTTTAGTAAAACATGTCATGTTTGTTTTATTTTTACTTTAACATTAAATAAAAAGTTATTTATGTCATTTCCCAACCAAAGTGGCTTCATGGGGTCCCCAAGTTTACCCATGGAGTGTCTTGGTCGGCCATGACTTATCCAGTGAGGGTAGGACATGTGTCTAGTTCATTTCATATTATTAAAACATTATTTTTACCTTAAACTACACTAATTACCTCTAATCGCGATTAAAAACTAAATAAGTTACAATTCACCAAAAAAATATTGTAATCCCATTGAACCAAATTTTACTTCTTAATGACAACCATGTCTATCGGATTTTTGAAAATCAAATCACAATAGTGGCAATGTTTCATTTAAACGAAAAATCAGTTTCTTTAACTACCTTTTAGTGGTTTCACTATTCATCAGAAATTGAAGTTTTTTAGAAAAATACCAAAAATTCACCCTAAGATATATTTGATATTCCGAATTCAAAAATGATTTCTATTTTAAAAAATTCATAAAATATATGTTAAATTAATTAATTTAATAATTATTTCCCGTTTTCAGAACAAATAGCGTGTTTTTATGAAACAATATATATCAAAAGATTGACACTAGTTTAAGTCAAATTTCAAAGTGAAATTAATTCCAATGACCACTATTTGATTAAATTGTAAAAATATATTCTAATTTAAATTTAAAACCAACTAAAAATAAAATCTAATCATATAAATAAATTATATTAAAAAGAGGTTTTGAATTAAAATACAACATTTTTTACTAATCATTAAAAATTGAACTTTTTAGGAAAAATGACAAAAATTCACACAAAGTAAATTTTGATGTCCCGATTCTAAAGAAGAATTTTATTTTGTCAAATATAACACATAAAATTGTCAAAAAGTGTATTTAAAAGAGGTTCTCCATCAAAAGGTGGTTAATCGACCTTTTAAAGAATATTAGAATGTTTACGCTTAAAATTGGATTCATTCGCATTTTTAATCCTCTAACATTTATTGTAAAAAGTAAAAATATTTGACAAACATATATAATAATTTTTTAGTTAGTTATATTCGTTCCCTCGATCACAACAGCTAGGCGTTAACTACCATTTAAAATAATATTATTTTATTATTAGAGTGCAACATAAGATTCCCAAGAAACTCGTTGTTCCGTGTTGGGTATGCCATCGAGCATAGCATCCCCTTTAAAGTTATATTAATATTTTATTCAAAAATATGGATAAATGTGAAAATATCATACTCTTTATTTACCTGGGGTGTTACATCCTTCCGCCCTTTTGGGAATTGCGTCCCTGCAATTTTAAAATTGGGCTTGGAAACTTTATTGAAAATCCCACATCAGAACAAGAGTCAGTAAAACAATCACATTAAAATAAAGAAAGATAAGTACAAAGGTCACCCGAGTTAACCCATACTAGGATTCCAAGTATGAAAATATGGACATGGAGGGAAAAAAAGGGTCATGTTTTGATGGAGAGTGATTGAAAACATGTTTAGGAGAAAGTTAACCACAAGAAAATCACAAACTTGTGATGGGTTAAACGGTATTCGATTCCACAGTAGGAAAAGTTAATTGACAACATTTTTGTTTTAAGTTACTTTTTATTGAGGAATTTATTCATAAGGAAACATAATCACTTATCATGTTGACTTTCAACTTTTATTATATTCCTTACACAAACTCATATTTTCTCCAAAAGATGAGTATTTAGGACGACTTGTTCACATTAAGAGTAATATAATAAACTTCTAGAGAATCACCTAATCCAAAAAAGAGAACTATATACTTCCCATGTCTTTAGACTCTAACCAAAACCGAAACCAAAAAGGTTAGTACAAGATCAGATAATACAGAAAAGGATAACCCTTTATAAAAATAAAAAATCTATTCTTAATATCCAAAATTTGTCCAACAAAACCCAAAGTTCAACGAGGACCATTCGATAAACAATTTGTCCATAAAATTCTTCAAAGTAAACCAAACTAAGATTGAAACCCAAATATTTGAAGGATTTAGTCACATAGACTTCCAAGGTACAAATTAAATTTTACCTCAAAATAACATTAGTTTCTCTTAAATTCTCATATTGAAAAGTAATTAACCTAATCACATATCCTCAATGATTGGTTAATCATTTCCATATATAACCCAAAATAAACTTACTATTGATTCCTAAAATCATCTAACTAAAAAGAATTATTCAAACTAACCAGGGACTTCACGTAGTCCAGTGGTAGGCAATAAATACCAGTCGCACTTTGGTTGTGGGTTTGATTCCCACAGCTTTGTCCGACGCGACGGGTTGTCACACGGTCTGCATGTTGTCCTTTTTCAAAAACTATATAATTCATAAAACATTCCCCAAAACGAGATAAAATCTTAAAAAATGATCATAACATATTTTAACCTCATATTTATCTCATGCCTTTCATTTTCCATCATAACATATATTAACCCATAATTACCTCAAAAGTAAGGATCATATAAACTCTAATGGTTACCTTTATAATTATTACCTGAACTTCCACATCGATTGGTCATCTCGTACATGATGCATTACAGAACATAATAAGGTTTGAGTGGATGATCATGACTCCTTGATAGTTGGTTGAGGATAAACACAAGAGTTCTCATTGCGGCTCCCATATCATTCAGTTGCTTGCTCAAAAAAACTGTCACAGTTTCCTTCACATCCACTGTTACTTTGGTGCCTTCTAGATACATCCATTTACTAAAACCAAAAAGGTCGGTGTGAGTATATCAACAAAACCATCATGTACTAATGAGGAAGATAAACATTAAGATATAATTTCTCATTCACTTTATCTAAAACTAGGACTCCTTTTGAAATCCTAACCATTATGGTAATGTCACATATGCTTAAAGAATACCCTAACCCTTAAAGTTATCTAAACCGACATCTGATACCAACTATAAGGCCCTAGCCTTAAACATTACTTAATCTTGAGTTATTACAAGATTACACATTGAGGATCTTTTCAGGTTTAGAGTTTTAGGGAATTAGATCATAAAACATGCATTAAATTCAACATTTAAACAAAGTGGTTACATAAAAGATAGTATTCATTTTTCCCATCAACAGAAACATATTTAAAATAAAACATGGATTCTTTCTTGACACTTCTTTGACACTATCATCATATCATGTACCCTTCCCTTGACCTGTGAAAAACATTTCAAAAACTTGGAATAAGCATAAAAAGCTCAGTAAGGGATATAAAAATATGGAATGGAAACATGAGTACACGTATACATAAGAATAAAATCATACTTTACCCATAAAACATAAGCACATTCACATTCCTCATAAAATCATGAATAAATCATAGAAATCCTAAGACATAATGGTAACTTAAAGAATTCATAACATTCTTACGTAGGGAGTAACCCTCTTGGTTACATTTGGAATACCCACCACAGTATATTCCCTAAATCTCTTCGGAGAAACCTTAACGTTTCACTCCTTCGCGTTACCCAATGCATTGGAGAGCTATATCGGGCTCACCCGCCCTTAGTTTATCACGGAAACACCCGTCTTCATAACAATGACCAAGAACCATAACATAATATTATCACATAACTTAAGCATAAAGGAAATATAACATTCCCATATTGAAATAACAATATAACATTTTAAGATATTGAAATAATAAATCCATTCTAAAAACCATTTTCGAAAGCATTTAAAACATTTAATAAAGAGATCTTTGAATCAAAGTGTATCATACCACTTTGAAGGTTTTAACATTTTAAACCATTAATACCCATATAATTAAATCCTTAAGACCATTTTTAAAACATGTATATTAATGAGAAATATTTATATGAATAAATCATTAAAACATTTAAAACCATATTATAGTTAAAGGGTTTTTAACAAAATGAGAGACACTTGATTACAATAATTGAGGAATAACATTTAATTAGAACATTATAATATCATGAGAGTAATTAAATTCATGATATAATATTCCAAATGACAGTATATACACCATATAAGAGTGAATTGGTGCATAACAACAATGAAGTCTCAATAGAAATGTAAAATGGGATGAAATCCCCTATAAGGAAGGTATCCTTAAATTAAGGATAAATCAATCTAATAATTATGTGTGACAAATATAAATACACCAAATATAAGCGGATATTATGTGTAAAACAATCAAAGGTCATTCACACATATTCAACGGATGACATATTCAAGGAGCATAAGTTTATCCCAAAGAATCAAAATTGGGTTAAGAAGTTCCCTTGCAAAAATTCGACAGCCTAACAGCGTTACATAAAAATTTAGAAAAAGAGTTGATGAGAGATAAACAGGGTATCTCATCACTTGTTCATAAAATTTAAATCAATGAGGATATATAATAACATATCCCAACATAATAGTATGTGAATTAATAGACATAACAAAATAAGTCTTTTAAAAAGAGGAGGGTGAAAGGTTCCCTTACCGACTTGGGTAACTTTCGAAACATACACCCCGTGAAAGAAGGACAATACAACATTGATGTAAATACTCATAAATGAAATTATATTTCACAATAAGTAAAATAATGGTCATTACATACACCACTCAGAGGAAATTGTGGCAAATGTTGCATAAATCTCACGGGAATAAAAGTGAGATGAATAATCTCTTACGAAAACTCGACAGCCTAACGGTGCCACTTAAAACGTCCAAAATGGATTGATGAGAGGAAATAGGGTCTCTCATCATATCAACATAATGTTTATAGAAAGATTAATATAAAATAACTTCCCCCAACATAACAAATAGGGGATTAAATGAAGTGACATAAAGGAGAGTACTTAAAAAGAAAGAGAGAGGTTGGATCTCTTACGAACATTCGGCAGCCTAACGGCGCCAGTCAAAACTTCAAAAATGGATTGATGATAGAGAATAGGGTCTCTCATCATATGAACATAAAACATATAGTACGATTAATATAAAATAATATCCCAATAACAATAAATATGAGCTTTAAAATGAATGACATAAAGGAGTGTACTTAAAAAAGAAAGAGAGGAGTAGGATCCCTTACCTTGGGTCCGACTTGACTCGATTGTTCTTTAATCTCCTGAATAATAAACTTGAGTTAATTTCTACTTCTTTAGGAACCTTTTTCAAGTTCATTATTCCTTTTATAGCCCTTATTACCATATCATGAACACTATGTTATTATTTAAGCTAATAACGGTCGTTTTAACGATCATTAGTACTTGAGTTAAAAATAAACTCTTTATAATTACAAGTTGATCATGTGTAAAAATATCCATTATATCCAGAATTTTATTCATGATTTAGATATCATATATTTCATATATATCCAGTATATTCATGCATTTATAATATTACATAACATTTAGAGTTAAGAAATGAAATGCACAGTTCATGGAGACGGTAAGTCGTACGTACGCATGAACACTACTTCCATTTCTATTTCATATTTAATGGATTTAAAACATAATGATACATAATAGTATTTTATTTCGAGTATGGTATCATATATAATATCATTAAATATATCCTTTATACGTACCACATATGGTATTAACGAATCAAATCACTTTGAGGGGGTGGTAGTCCACACTTCCTTAAATGAAGATTTCACGTTTACCCATAATGGAAACCATAAAGTTATGCCCAAAATGAAAAATACTGAAGATTAAGGAAACCATAAACATATTATATATCATATATAAATATATTTACATCTTAATGGCCACCTTTGAATGTGTTATATGAGTTTTGAACAATCGTCATTTCGGGAGGCAAAAATTTGCCATCCACAGAAACAGTATGTTCTTTAACCATTAGATGTAGATGTGTGTAAGTATAGATCAAATAATTATTATAAAAACATACTAGTATATTGAAGATAATTTAGTTGTTACAAAATAAAAGAATAAAAATAGTTTAGGGGGTTGGAGAAGCAAAATAAAACAAAAGGACTCAAGTGAACACATTACCTTAAAATCGGGTAACTCCATTTGGTTTGAGCTCAATGGCTTCCTTGGGAAGACTTATAACCAAAGTGAGGCTTCAAGGAGTTAGATAGGGATGTTGAGATACAAAATGGGTAGGGTTTGGACGATACAAAGGCTTTGAAAGTGCAGGTAAAGAGGTAGAGGTGGGGGCCTTTTATAAGAGGAGAGGAGGGCACTCTTGGAAAGTAATGAAATGTTACTTTAGTTTTAGAATGATTTTAGGATTTTAATGGTCCCATATTTATGTGTTTCTAGGTTAAGGTGATAAGGGTTAGAAATCCACCCATCCAATAGGTTTTGGACATGTTTAGGTCTTATATTGTACATTATCATTCCATTTTATTTAAATTGTTAAATAATGAGGTCATCGCTGCATCATCATTATGTCATAAATAATTTAATTTAATTAATGTCTAAAAATTATAAAAAATTTATCATGATGTAGGAAATATTTTTATATTTCTAATGAATATTTATAGTCAAAAATACGAATTTTATAACCCCAGGTAACAATTGTTTTAGTAAAACATGTCATGTTTGTGTTATTTTTACTTTAACATTAAATAAAAAGTTATTTATGTAATTTCCCAACCAAAGTGGCTTCATGGGGTCCCCAAGTTGACCAATGGATTTTCTAGGTCGGCCATGACTCATCCAATGAGGGTAGGACATGTTTCTAGGTCATTTTATATTATTAAAACAGTATTTTTACCTTAAACTACACTAATTACCTCTAATCGCGATTAAAAACTAAATAAGTTACTATTCACCAAAAAATTATTTTAATCCCATTGAACCACATTTTACTTATTAATGACAACCATGTATGTCGGATTTTTGAAAATCAAATCACAGAAGTGGCAAATTTTCATTTAAACGAAAACTCAGTTTCTTTAACTTCTACTTAGTGGTTTCACTATTCATCAGAAATTGAAGTTTTTCAGAAAAATACCAAAAATTCACCCTAAGCTATATTTGATATTCCGAATTCAAAAATGATGTCTATTTTAAAAAATTCATAAAATATATGTTAAATTAATTAATTTAATAATTAATTCCCGATGTCAGAACAAATAGCGTGTTTTTATGAAACAATATATATCAAAAGATTAACACTAGTTTAAGTCAAATTTCAAAGTGAAATTAATTCCAATGACCACTATTTGATTAAATGGTAAAAATATATTCTAATTTCAACTTAAAACCAATTCAAAAGATAATATAATCATATAAATAAATTATATTAAAAAGAGGTTTTGAATTAAAATACAACATTTTTCACTATTCATTAAAAATTGATCTTTTTCGGAAAAATGCAAAAAATTCACACAAAGTAAATTTTCATGTCCCGATTCTAATGAAGAATTTTATTTTGTCAAATATAACACATAAAATTGTCATAAAGTGGATTTAAAAGAGGTTCGCCATCAAAAGGCGGTTAATCGACCTTTTAAAGAATATTAGAACGTGTACGCTTAAAATTGGATTCATTTGCATTTTTAATCCTCTAACATTTGTTGTAAAAAGTAAAAATATTTGACAAACATATATAATCATTTTTTAGTTAGTTATATTCGTTCCTGCCATCACAACTTCTAGGCTTTAACTACCATTTAAAATAATATTATTTTATTATTAGAGTGCAATGTAAGATTCCCAAGAAACTCGTTGTTGCGTGTTGGGTACACCATCGAGCATAGCGCCCCCTTTAATGTTATATTAATATTTTATTCACAAATATGGATAAATGTGAAAATTTCATACTCTTTATTTACCTGGGGTGTTACACTGATACTTATGAGGTATCTACAACTGATAAGAAACAATCCTGACTCTTTCTAAAACCACAAACAGCCCGAAGTATCTCTGTGAAAGCCTCCCATATATCATAATCATTCTAGGTCCCACCCTCATTGTGATCCACATGAAAACCTGACCTCTGACCTTGAACTCTAAAGGTTATCTCTATTAATTAGCATAATATTTCATCTATGAATTTGTTGTATACATCCTCTTTCGAATCAACTCCGCATTCTCCATGATTGCCTAGACAAGAAGATGTCATAGCAGAGGTTCCTCTGCTACCTCCTACCAACATAGGGGTGATCGACATGGCCTACCATACAAAGCCTCATAAGGTTCTATATGAATCATTGCCTGAAATCTATAATCGTAGGAAAACTCCAATATGGGATTGTTTTTTTAACTATAAGCATCTATAATCCCAAACTGATACTCGTACCATGTCCTATAAAACCTTAATCATGCACTCGAACATGCCATATGACAAGGAATGGTCTATTGTACTCAAAATTACCTATATACCCAAATCCCTATATCGTTCTTTCCATTAAAAAGTTATAAATCATTTTCCTTGTTTGAAACTATAGAGTGTGTATCCCTATGAAAACATTTAATCTCTCAGATGTACAGCATCCCATGATCATCAACATTGAAGGTTTCCTTGATCGTCAAGAATTGTGCATCCTATGTGAGTCTGTCAACAACAACCCAAACATCATCAATCCATTGATGATACCTTGGTAAACCCATCCTGAAATCCATCGTGGCATCATTTCACTTCCACTCGAGAATGGTTAACTTCTATAAAAGCCCTCTCCGTCACTGATGTTCCACCTTCACCTACTGACAGGTGGAACATCTCATAAAAAACACAATAACATCCCTCTTCATACCCAGCCCCCAATAATGATGGTGCAGATCGCAATTCATATTGGGGATGTCAAGATGAACTTTCAAAAATGAGGAATGAAAATCTCACATCATCTCTTTAAATATGTCTTCGAACACCCATAATTTCCCATGAAAACACAAGATCTCATCATCGTCTATGGTCCAACCAGTAGTAGATTCTTCTCCTCACACTCTCTCTCATAGTTCTAGGCCTTCAAAATCTTGATAGCTTCCTTACACTCACTCGAACCAGAAGAGTAGAGGTAATAGATATAGAAGAAAGAAACATCTATATGTTTATATAGTTCACCTCTAAATACATCTTAAAGAATAGAACAATAAGATTCCATTCACTGTTGGCCTCGTGAACTCTCGGTATCTGAGTTCTCTTGGTCAATGCATCTGCCCCTATGTTTCCCTTCCTAAGCGTGTGGGCATGCTCAAAGTCAATGGAATGATGTTACTAAACCCACATTCGTTATCTAAAATCTAGATCACAATGATTTGAAATATACATGATAATTTGTTGGTCAGGGTATACCAAAAATGCTCACTCAAAAGATAATGTCTCTAACTACACAAAGCATTCCCATATGTAGCTAACTAGAGATCGTGTGTCAGGTTATTCCTCTCATGTGGCCTCAACTGCGAGAACCATTGGCAACAACTCATTCCCCAGGAATAAGCACTGGTACCAGCCTGATACCTGATGCATCATAGAAAATGGTATAACTCTTTCCTATCTCTAGAAAAATCTATATTGGTTCTAATGTCAAACACCCTTTTAGATCCTAAAAGATTGAATTCCAGGATTGTATCCACATGTATTTCGCACCCTTCATAGTTAGGCCTATCAATGGAGCCTCTATGCATGAAGTGTTCTATATAAAGCTCTTGTAGAAACCATCCATCCCCAAAAAACACTATACCTCAAATACGTTCTTCAGATGCTCCCAGGACACTACAAATCTCACATTCTTCGGGTCTACTGATACTCTTATCTCTAAGATAACCTGACCCTAGAAGTTAATCTTGTCTATCCAAAAAGTCATATTTTGAGAGAATATCATATTACTGATGCTCTATAAATTTACTCAGTACTATCTCAAGATAGATGGCATGGTCATGTCATGTATGAGAGTACACCAAGATATCGTTCAGGAAGACTACCACAAAAGAATCCCTGTTAGAATGGATCACGCAGTTCATCAGCTCCAAGAAAATTGCAGGTTCGTTCATGAGACCAAACATCATAAAAAAATACATAAATGGAACATACATGCTCTGAAAGGCTATAAGAGTTATATCTCTTTGTCTGATGAGAAACTAATGAAAATTGTATCCCAATTCAATCTTTGAGAACATCTGGGATCCTCAAAGCTGATCATGGAGATCATTAATCCTTAGCAAGGGATATCGGTTCTTAACTATCAGCTGGTTCATTTTTTAATAATCAACACAAAATTATATGGTTATTAACCACATTATTCACAAAAAATAGGATAACCCTCAGACGAAGTTCTGTGTTTGATGAAACCCTTTTCCTACAACTCCTATAACTGCTTCTTGGTCTCCTATAACTTTTGTGTAGCTAACCTATAAGGATAAATGGACACCAGTTCCACTCCTATAACAACATCAACAGATAAATCTACCTTATGATCCCCAGGTAAACCTAAAAATTCATTTGGAAAGAAATATCTAAAACAATCTACCAATGGTGGAATGTCAATCTATGAAGTCCCCTATTCATCTAGATGTAATCCAAAAATATGGGCAGTAATTCCTCCAAACCCAAGATTCTTGTGTCTTGCTCTACTCACCTTGGCAACCCATTTTCCCTAGTTTATAAAAGTCCCAACCTCTGCTAATGTGAAACTCACCCTGTGACAATTACAATCAAAAAAGGCCTGAAAGGAGACCAACCAGTCCAAATAGAGAATGATTTCATAACCTGTCATCTCTAATAATAGAATTCCCATAATATTGGACACCAACAAACATTAAGAGGGAATTCCTTTCACTAACATACAATAGCTGTCATAATCCCTAATGGAGCCTCTAGTATCATAGCATCCTTATATGTGAATATATAGATCCCAAGGATCTACACTACATCAACTAAAATGAAACTATCAGAAGCCCCTATATCAAAAATATCATAAGATAAAACCGAGGAAAATAGAATTGTACATCTAACTAAAGAGGGTCCAGGATCTTGCCCTTTCTAGGTCTGCATCACTATAGAAGTCATACCAGTACCGCATCCATGTGACCCTTTATAACTACCCTAAGCTAACCCACCATGATATCACTGAGAAACTATGTCCAAACTACCATATCCATGACTTCCTCATGGCCTGAATGGCCTGATGAACTCATGTTCCCCAACTAATAAGAGACTAGTGGTCCTGCACCGAATCATGGAGTCATAAAAGAATATCTATCACTCATTGTTAGTGATAAAACATGGAAAACATGTTAAAGGTGACCCAAATTGCCACAAGACTGATTCTCAACTGGGTCCTTTAGAAAATGTAGTCTCGTATTCCCTCTCTTCCCACACTAGTAGCACACCACCGGGCTTCCAAAAGACCCCTCACGTGAATGCTCTCTACAACAATTCCTTTTATCTGTAGAAGGAGTCCCAGCCCTGGATGGTGAACTACCCTAGATCACAGCTCCCAACTCCCTCAGATTGCACTCGAGAATTAGTACCTACTTTAATATAGTCATTGCTGAAGTCATCCTGAGAACATTCTCCTATGATCATATGTCATACCTAAGACCATCCTCAAATCACCTTGCCAATGAAATCTCATCAATTCCCAGAACAGGTAAAAATCACTCAATCTCTATGAAATAAGAATATTAGTCTATCATTGAAATAGAACCTTTCTCCAAATGCCTGAACTCTCAGGCTCGATCGGCCCTAAATTTCTCGACATATAAATAATCATATAATATCCTCTGAAACACTTCCAAAACCATATGTATATGATAACCCTCCAGCGATATAACATCAAACCATATGTTGGAGGAATCATGTAGAATGTACGTAGAATGATTTAACCTCCTCTCCAGAGGCCTCTCTAGATACTCAACGATAGAATGCATTTCCTCTAACCTTTACAGTGTAGTATGTGGTCCTCCATTCCCAGAACAGATGGTAGGATGCTACTACTGGAATACTTGTGTCAGGTGTTCCATAAAAGGGGAAAAATGTGGTGATCCATAAAATGTACAAAACATCCTTATATTTCCTTCACAAAACTGTGCATCATCACATGCATCTGGTATAATAGTTAGTGCTGAGATGGGTACGACATGAATATCTATTAGCAGTCCCTCATCAACCAGTTATGGTGTCTGATCATTACCATGTTCTTGGCATACAATAGGAGGACGTCTTGGTGGCATGACTCTGCAAGGTCAATCATACACCTCAGTTCAATATAATCAAGGAGAAATAATTTGATTTTAATCAAAGTAACATGAGTAAAATCACTAATGTTTTTACAAAACTGGGTTACACGGTGTGTATAAAACCAACATGTCGTGTTCCCTTTTGATTTTAACATGGCCTGTACATCTCCCAAACTAGGTCGGGTAACACACCTTTCATACGGTGTGTTCCTCCTATGACATGGTGTGTACATGAATTTTCCATCATCCCCAAGTTCTTCTACATGGATAGAACTACATGGTTCTCTCCTGGGTAACACTACATTGTATGTTCATCCCTGACATAGTTTTTACAACTTAAGCTCAATCCAGATGTGCCGTTGGTCACACAGATGGATGCACAGTTGACTCTACACTGTGTACATAAAGGATACATGACCAGTAATATCTGAATTTCATCTACCCATGTTGTTAGTCAAACGACTGGACATGCGGACATTATGGCATGACATGTATTCCTAGTACATGGAGTGTACTTATAAAATGTTATTTCTTCCTAAATAGAAGAACACATGGTGTGTGTTCATAACACAACATTTCGTGCAGTCTGGGATTCCAAACAATATGCCTCTGAAACTTCTCCAGATCCCTTAAAAAATATAATTTTTTCCAATTCATGAAATATTCCAACCCATGAGAGGCCATGCTCCCACTAAACAATGTTTTTATTACTTATTCAAATCATAACATAAAAAAATTCAAATAATGTTCAAACATTATCCAAAAAATTTCAATACTATAGTACCATAACACCTTCGATACTAAAGCATGGCATTCTTCTAAATGTATCTTTATAATTACCGAAGCCCTATCAAAATAGAAGGTATTTTATCATGGCATCTTTCACAACAACATGAATTTATAGAATAATATCTATCATAATAGCATGAAAGCTGTAATTCACACCCAATGGAATTACAATAATGCATGATATTTGATATCTAACAAGGGTCTATATGATTGATGTGTTGTAATACACTCATCCCATTGGATTGTAATATAAATATAACCACCATAATATCAACAATAATATCAAAAATAATGTGTGTCGCCTAATGGTGAAATCAAATAAACTAAAACAATTGCAAAACTAGAAAAATTGAAATATTCAAGGTAACATGGAATTTCCCAATACACGGGTCAGCTAACCCCAAGAGAAACTTATTACTAACTACCCATGTCTATAGGCTTGAAACAGTACAACAATGTAGAAATGAAAACCCTTTTATACCATTTCGCAGCGTCCCTAATCTGAGTGCCTCCCAAAGGTACACTGTACCCTGTATGTCACATGCCATCACGCGCATTTCCTCAAACTCTTGAGGATATGGACTTACAATGAGGGCCTTGGTTGTGAAAGTGGTAAAACTATGACCTCATAGGTAGAGTAAAACAGCAGAAACAAATATTAATTAGAAGAAAAAATAGTAATTTCATACAATAGAAGTAAATAGTGGAAACTGATGGTATAAACAACTATAGCATATAAAAATAAATGGGGCATGTCACATGTGTCTTGGACAGAATCCAAACAGGTCACAATGACGGAAATACAATAATGATACCAATGTATAGAAAATAGTAAACTCCAATAGCAATGCAAACCTCAACTTGGTCATATGCTCTCCAGCTCCAACAATAATCAAGTTCCTGATGACGAAGGGTTCTTTCCCATATATATAACTGCAACCATATAATCTGTTTGGGTCTAAAAGCATGACCCACGTAGAGAGTGGGATGAAACCAAGTAGGCAACCATCAAAATATATGTTCCAAACTATCAGTGAATATATATTGCAGGCAATATGAAAAATGAAGTAGTAAACTAGGAAGTACTAAAAGTAAACAATCCTACAACTTCCAATTACATTCATTACATTTATTAATTATTCAAAAAATTGGATAAAATTACTTAGGGATCCATCATAAGACCAATATCCTCATATATAATATAAAAACCATATGTCTCATCAGACCATCTAAAAAACCATTAAGACTGAGTCTAGATAGTGCTTTGTATTGGCGGACTCGTCACAATTATTAAATCAATTAAAACAAACCCTCTGTGAAAGTTCTCAAATTCTAAACCCTCTAGTTTGACATATCATAAATTCAATAAATATTGACCCTCCTGGAATGCTCACATAGTCTAACCCCTTTGGTCCAACATGGCTCTAATCATTTACAAATGACTACCTAGGTAGCTCTCAAGGTCAATACACATTGGTTCGTATAAAAACAAAAATTATAATGACCCCCCCTGGAAGCTCTCATAGTCAATTCCATATGGTCCCCCCATTCATTTAATAATGAACATCTAAGTAGCTCTCACATTTTAACCCCTCTAGTCTATGTCCTCCCAGTAGCTCTCGCAGTCAATACCTCTGGGTCAACATAACAACAATTACATATAGAAGGCCTTACCTTAGGAATCTCTCATAGTCAATTCCCCTTAGTCTTACATTAAAAATGAAAAACACGTGCATCTCATATAAACTGTAACTTTATCCCAACAACATGATCCATGGAAGACAAGGAAATCCTAACAGTCATTCTAGACCAAATGGCCATAATCAAACAAACATGGTAAACACAACCACAATCAAGGTATTAATCTGTACACCTAAGAAATAAAACATTCTCAAATAAAAATACATAACAACTATTAAACTAGGTTAAATTCAAAGACATGTAATACCCTAACTTGTGTATTCGACACTTTATGCATATATATTCCCAATATAATTCGTGAAAGGCACAAACCACCGACTATTATGTTGTTCGATAAACACTCTTGAGGGTCAGCCATTGAATTGGACTAGAATGACATATATCTATGAAAAGGGTAAATAATCATCCCTAGATAACTCATGGGAGAAGAGAAATCATGGAGAGAGAGTCTAGGGAATGAGAGAACTCACCGGTGGGAATCCACCCCACCTGGAGATGTCTCAATCAGAGCTCTGATGAAGGAATAGGACGATCTGAAAGATATCCAACCACACATCACACTCTTATTTGAAACACATGAAGAAGAAATGTTTTCTAGTGATGAGATTTGAACACTCTCTAAATCATTAAATAAAAAGAAAACTACATAATATGTTAATTTAATGTACACCCCGTGTACTAGCCTTAACCGGCCCCCTCTTAATGTGGTCTACTAGGTCACATACACAACCATGTACTCAGTCGTTACACGACCATCACATTGTTATGCATCACAACTAGGTACACATCCTGTAATAAGTGGTACCTGATGTTTACATAGAAAATTTCCAAATAATTGTTTTTCCTATAAAATCCCAACATAAATATTCACACCTGATACAGTGATCTAAATTCATATAGTAGAACTCCCTAGAATTACATCTCATCATTATAAACGCATGGTAATATCCTCTAAGATATTCCATAAATACCATACGGAAGCTATGGAAAATATAATGGATTGTAGAAAGGTTCATAAACTATAATAATGATGTAAAATGTTATTTACTAAAGTGGAAAACCTCTATTAAATTCTAAACCACCCCATGTATCTCACTACCTTACTTCTTTAATTTTATATAATGTTCCACAACCCTATTAAAATTTATAAATTCTTACATAGAATATTATAAATGAATTACCTTACAGATATACCTCTATCGAATAGTCTATTCTAATATAAGGCATGGTCCCCATGGTGAATTTGTTGGGAATGTGTAAAATGGCATAAATTCAATTATTCCACCTCTAAATTATTTTTTATGTGTTTTCCCTACACTAGATCAACATTTTAATATGAAAATTTTATTTAATACAATATAATAATCCAATATCATTACCATCAATAGATACATTTATAATCATGATATAAAATAATTATCCAATAAACCATAATAGATTATTGAGTAAAAATGCATGTATCTAGGGTTTATAATCATGACCAAAAAATCTATAAACACGTAATGTATCAACATATAAGATATAGGGGAAAATGATCAACATTATCATTCTATAAAATTCAATAATAATAATTTTAACAATTGATTCTTAGATTCTCCTATTGTTTAAAATTTTGATTTTTCCTTCTTATAGAGAGCATTCCACCATCAATAAATAATATTATAATTCTACAAATAATCAGATAAAAAGTTTATATTATATATTCACTTACCTTAATCGAAATACATCTAATGATTACATTTTATTATTAATATATTTTTATTATCTTCTTTTATTTTATTCATCTCTAAATGCATATCAACATAGTGTTTTACCCCATGAATGAAAAGAGAGAATATATACAATAGAGGGAATTAGGAAATAGTGAGAATATAAAATGTATTCTTGGTGAAAAAATTCCATATATATATTCATATACCCCCCCCCAATCCCATGATATAAAACCAATCATTAATTACCAAATTAATACCTATTCTCTCTCCCTTCGACAAATTTCTCATTCGCAGTCTAAATTAACCACCTTTTAGAAATTTCACTATTTTTCCTCTGCCCCAATTAATAATCTTCTCTACATCCTATATCATCTCTATGTCCTCACAGTTTTTTAAAATATCTCATATACCACATAAATCCTTTGTGATGTCTTCAACTTCAATATATAGTTAAATTTAACTAGTTTCACCACCACCACATTATCTTGAAAATTATGTACGCCATATAAAATTACCGATGTTAAGATGATGGGAAATTCTCATGTCCCTGATTCAATGATGTAATAATAATATATATTTTAGCTAAATATAAATTAATATTTTACCCTTCATAAACAACATTTCAAAAACTTTTACAAATCCCAAATATAAATTTTCTTGGATGACAACCCATCTTAATTTGATTTATGATATAATAGATATTCTATAAATAAACAAAATATAATATAATTAATAAAAGGTGTAATAAAAAAATATTTTTAACATAGCTAATTTTATATTAATAATTATTATAAGTGATATAATTATAATAAAAAATTACGCTAATATATATTTTTGTTAAACACAACGAAAAAAACATATTATAGAACTATTTCTATATCCCAAAATATTCAAAATTATATCTCAATTTTAAAAAATAAGAATCTTATTATGATTCTCTATAACATACCCCTTATATAAATATCCACAAATATAAAAGAATATATAATCTAAATAAGATCACAAATAATAATTTACTTATTATAAAATTATTTTTAGCTAAAAATATTATGTATAATAGATTAAATAATTTTTTTATAAATTAAATTAAATAAATTTTATTTATCTCACTAAAAATATTTTCTAACTACAATGGAGTGTAAATTTTTGTATTGTATAACTAATGTGTAAGATAATATGTTTTTTTCAACTGGAATGGAAAAAAGGATTACATATTTTAAGTATGTTTCTATATGAGAATAAAAAACACAAATACATAAAGATGCATTTGAGAATGGTTAAAAGAGTATGTTTTAATACCTATAGTGAATTAATTTTCATTAAATAAATTGGTTGAGGAATATATTTGGATCTAACCAATAAAACCATATTGAATATTCTGAAGATGATGATTTTATGGATAAAGAATGTTTTCTTGAAAATTTGAACAAATTATATTCCCCCACAGACACAATATTTTGGTAAATTTCTATTTTTCCATAATTAATGTTTGGTTGTGGGAATTTTTTTTTCATCCAAATAATTTTTATGTAGAGTTATATTATCATATAATAAGATTTTAGGAGATGATAATGAATTTGGATACAAATAATATATGATTTGATGTTGATAAAAAAATTATGTTGAGGTAGCCTAAGAAATAATAATTATTTAAGTCTCTATTAATGTTTTGAATGTCTATTAATAAGATGAATGAAAAAATACGATGTTTAATATAAAATATAATAGTCGGTTGAATTTTTTATTTCATTTTTATATATTTTTCTATGGTATCTAGTCATTTACGAGATAAAAAAAGAATAACTCTTTATAAAATATAGGAAATTAAAGAAAAAACAACTATATATTCTTTAATTATTACGATAATAACTATTTTTCAGATATATAAAACATAGAATATAATAGATAAAATTATCATTATTATGGAATAGTATTTTAATGAGTTATATTGATTCTATATTGATATTACTATATTCTAATTTTAAAGACGTATTAGATTTTCATAAATTTTCAAAAGAAATTTAATATTTTATATGAAAAGTAGAAGGGGTGGAATTGTTTCAAATGTAATTAATATCATGAAGTATATGTAGACCTAGTGTGACTGGTTATTTTTTTATGTATAAAATAAGACACCTAGAACTCAAAATTAGTGTACTAAGAGTCTAGTGGTGTGTCTAAAGGGGAGTTAATGAACTATAATGACCACCACGAAAACAACACCCATCAATCTGGTACTATTTTTTCCTAGAGTATTTTTTATTTTTGATAAAAGTAATTTTTATAAAAACTAAACATTAACACACAACCCTTCTTTCTGTTACCACTCATGACTATAGGTGCCTAACCAATTTCTCCCACCTTCTAAACAATCTATCTTTTGTGTCACTTTTTGGTTATATGAGATCATTATGAATGGTCTAATTAGTCATAATTCTTATATTATCTTCCCTTTTATTTCATGTTTCCTTATTACATTATCACAAATCCTCCCTAGATTTCATAATTTGTGTGTTTTTTCAATTAATATTTTTTCAAGTAACCTTGGATGAATCAAACAAATATTAAGGGTGAGATAAAATAAATGATTATGATGATGTTATTGACTATATATTTCCCTTATATGGAATTGTTTTTCACTTATTATATAACTTTGAGATTGGGGATGTGTGTGTGAGAGGCTCAAACATACCCTAATAGGCCTTGAGTGTGTGTGTGTGTTTTTGGTTATTTGAGCCTAATGGAGCTATCACATTCCACCTACAACACACAATGTTTTTTTAGAATCCAATGTTTTTTAAAATGTGGGGAATTTAATAAACTAAAATCAAAACCCATTTTGGAGGATGTTTAACATTGATCTGGGACTATAGTAAAATTTTGATGATTAGTGAGTAGATTTTAATGGGTGATGTGACTCATGTATGTGATGCCTTGGACCCATGCTCCTCGATATAATACTAAAAACACATACTTTTTATATGGGATTCAATATAAACTATAGATTCCAAAACATAGTTATCAGATAATTAGAAAAATCAAAACAAATATTTCATTACATACATTTTGAAGACCTTTTATATTTAACGATTTAGATAAATAAGATAAAACATAAAATAAAAACCCAATTATCTTTCTAAACTAATAGATATATTTTTTCCATTATACATAAAAAAATTATTATATAATTGATCTTTAACATATATAATAAATTCTCTACAAATTAAATCCTGCTAGACATATCATGTGTATGTATTTTTCAACCTAAAATGGGGAAAATAATAACTTAATAAGATGTTATCTAAAAAACCCTATAAATGAAACATATAATTGAAGTAATAGGAAACATAATCATGGTATACATAATATGGAAGGAATAAATAAATTGATAAATTTCATAATAAAAAAACTAAGAGCATTCAATATCCACAATAATAAATGAAAACATGGATTTCAATTATATTGATCTCATACTTGTGGAATTAATAATGATGGATATCAGAAACATGTTCTAAAAACCTAGATCCAAAACACTATAGTAATATGGGGTATTTATACACCAATACCAAAGTTGTTTTCTCTCCTGATACCGATCATGTATCAATGAACTATTAAATTTCAATCCCCTAATGTCCTTTGATGGTGTCCAATTTATTCCCCATATGATTCAATAAATAATTTCATACCATTCCATAAGGAACACCAAAGTGAATAAAAACATTGTTATTTATAATATGAAAAATATAGAATGTAAATACATAATCAATATATGTTAATTTTCTATATTCCTTAATAATATCAATACTTTTCCCCTTATCATAAAAAAGGGATAAAATTATAATAACCCATCCAGAGAAATATGGGGGCTCTTCAAGTAATATAGTCATATTTCTAATAATCATACATATTGTAATAAAAACATATGAAATTACAATATTATTCACATGTAAATATAATAACATTCCTTCATGGCGAACATTATCAAATCTAAATTATGTAAAATGTGATGTTAACATTGTATATAGTAATGAGTATATATTTAAATTAACACTAAAATAACTTGATCATAATCCATCTATATAATGATGTTGGATTGTTTAAAAATAAAATATCCTCAAAATAGAAAAAAATAATCAAAAATTGAGGTTATCATAGATGAAAAAATACATGTAAAATAAATTTTTAAAAATACCACCCATGAAGGGATTATGAAGTGTATTTTTTTGCTTCTGAGAATTCATTCCCCTAAAAGATAAATATATATTATAGAATAAATATTGAAACATAAACCCCATAGTGGTAAATCCTTTTGAAAATTAAAACGTAAAATGGATGTAAAAACACAAAAGATATTTTAAAAAACATTTTTAATATTAATGTAAAAGAGGATATTTTCAATCCCATAAAAAAATATTTTTTACAATGTTGATGTGAGATAAATTTTAAATCAATACTTTAGAGAAAATAAAAAATATACTTTAAAATATATAAATATTGTCTCTGATAAATTATGAGAGGAAGAAAAAACATATAAAAGATAAATGAAAAATAATTTTAATTACTTTTAAAACAACTTTATTTAAAACCTAACTTTTTAAAAAGTGTAAAAAAATTATTTCTATTTAAAAAATATTTTTTTCATATATTTACATTCATTACCAAATAATATAATATTTGTTTCATCATAACACATAAATCAATGATGTAATTTCATGAAGAAAAAATATATCTCAAGTAAAGGAGAATGGAATTATCAATATTCATTTCAAGAAACGTACTCTTTTCAAGTAAGAAATATTTCAAAAAATTTAATTAGGTGGTATCCATGTAAATTCATATGAATTAAATAATATATATAATAATATAGTCAATTGGATTAATTTACCCAACTATTAAGTCTAAATGTATTATCATAAACCAATGAATCAAAATTGGGTTACTAACAGCATTGCAAATGTGGAAAAATTTTAATAGAAAACTTTTTATGGAAAGAAAATTATTTTTTTTATTTATCAACATTAATATATATGTGGTAAAGATATATCTATGTGAAACTAATAAAATATTTAATTTTAAAAAAAATTATGACATAAATAAGTATCAATGAATTAATGTTCGAGAAAAAGAACCCCTGCATCCTAAGTAACATTTCAAAAAACACCCCTTCAAAAATAGGGATTGTAATTGAATGTAAAATTCTATTATTAAAATATAATTCAATATATTATATTGGAAATATTTATTTTATACACGACATTAATGGATTTCAGTATATAATTTATAATATGTCTTAAAGGGAGGAATTTAAGATGAAAAACCATACATCCTTGGTATCTTATGAATCAGAGGCCATTCCATGAAAGAACATTATAAGGATCCTAAATTAATATAAATATATTTAATTTGGATAAATTTATTCATTCGGTAGCAATTATAACAGGTAAAATAATCGATAGATCACAATATCAAACTTGTCATTGGAATTTGAAAATGAGACAAAGAAGCATTTTCCTTGTTCCAGATTTATTCTGAAGTTGCAAAAAATACCTTGTATAATTCAATTATCATCATTAAATACATAAAAAACATAATCCTACCAATTACAATTTATAATCATCAATTATAATATATATATATATATATATAGTTTTTACCTATTTTCAATATAACTTGTAAGTAATGATTATCAAATTGAACTACTTTCATAAAAGTGGTGTTGGTATTATAAGCACCCAACCCTATTATTTATATAACATAGTAAATTTATTTTATAATTCATATATTTACATTCATAAAATCCACCTAGTAATTTTTTTTATATAATTATACCATAACTCTTACATAACAATTCAAAAATTATAATGTAGACACTTCTACTCACAGTCAGTATTTCCACAAAACAAAAACTATTCAAATTGAACATGGATTCATTCCATGTTGAATAATAAAATATATTCCCTTGATAACATACATATCACAATTAATGATGGAAAACTATTAGTCTTATAAAAACATATATACCCAGGATATTTATCATAAAGTAACACTTTTCACTTTTTTAAGATGTAAATGTCTTCATTTAAATATAAGCTCATTTTTTATTGACATTCTAATAAATGTATTACCATACATCCCATTGGTGTCACATATATCATATAATGTTGACATGGGACATAATCATACATAAATGGAATAACCATGTGTTCGACTTCCATATTTTTCACTATTTAGAATAGAATAGACATATGACCGACTTCATTAGTAAATGAATTTGAGGTTATAATGTATCCATCCATCCATGGTTTTTCATAAAATCACCTATATTCGGTCTATTAGATATCCACTAGTTTAATGTCTAAGGACCATTATATAATCATAACAGGTAAAATATTAGAATTATCAACATTTAACTCATAAAATATCATTTGTAGTCACAAGAAATAATTTTATTATATATGAATAATAAATCAATTTTTAATACCATTTTAAATATCAAAATATTCCAAAAATATATACTTATAAAACCTATAAAATTATGTGGTTTATAACATCAAAATATTCCACATAGAAAAAACAATTGTGATGAAGTCCCTTATATCGAGTCTGATTTGTCAAGTATATTCTTTATATTCTTGAATAATAATATTTTTTTGATTATTTACTTTCTTGATAACCTTTTTCATGTTTATTATTTATTTTATATCAATTATTATAATTTTATAACAATTACATAATTATTTATGTTCACATCCGATGTTTTGTTGATATTCAGTACTTTAGTCGAAAATGAACTTCAAAAGAAGTCAATTGTCCATATGGTCTTATGTCCATCATATATAGATAATATTCATTACCTTATTATAATTTTTATACATAAATTACATATTTGAATCAAACCATTAAGTATTTTTATGAAAGATTAACTACATTTTAATCATGGAGACGGTAGGTCATAAAAACGCATGAGTAACGTTTTCAATTTTTCATTGATCATTATGGAAAAAAGATATGTAATATTTTATATTTCAAAATTTATAATAACATAATTAATATCATGTTAATAATTCAATTATACTTATATATATCATACATGTGATGTAGGGAATAAAAATGAATCACATCGCTTTGTGGAGGTGATAGTTCACACGTACGCACAAACAACATTATCATTTTTAAGTTCCTAAGAAGAAAGAATATAGTTGATATATTATTATATTATAATTTTTAATAAGTCATTACTATCACATATTAACATTAATTCCAAATGTATAACCCGTCTATAATGATAGTGAGGAAAAATGAACTATATCTGTTGGTGAGGCTGTAGTCCATCATACATATGAATGTGAAGTTCATTTCCCATTTGATAAAACTGTGGATGGATTAAGGTTGTTATATTAACAGACAAACATATCATTATATTTATTATAAATTATTTATTATTACATCATGGTTTAATAAAATTTTAAGAAGTGGATTAATTAATAATACAGAAATACTTACGGAAAACAGCAGCTCTTCTTTGGTTGATCACCTTTGAAGAATGCATTAATACCTCTAATGAGGGTGTTCTACCTAAACTAAGGCCTAAATAATGGGAGATTTATTCAAGTATGTTTTTTTGGGAAGGTATTGGATGAATAAAATGTTTTCTTAAGTGTAACTAATATAGAATAATTGGTACCTTTTAATAGGATAGTGGAGGGGCACCATTAAGAATTCTTAAAAAATTAAATTAAAATAAATTGATTTTTAAATCCATATGAATTCAAATTTAGTTATGTATTATATAATATTATTATGGTTTAGAATCCTCTCATCAAATAAAATTTATAAAATTATTAATTTAATTTTCAACCTTATCTTTTCATTTTACCCTTAATTTTTATTTTCTAATTTCAATTATAGTAACATAATTTTAAATATTAGGAGGCTATAAATTTTACTTATATGGGATGAATTTACAACAAATTAACACATAATGAAGTTTCAGACCATATAATAGTTACTTTTGAACTTTTAATTTTTTTTTATGATTTTCTAATATTTTAAAAAAATATTATTTTTTAAAAATATCAATAGTGTCAATTTTGACACTATTCAATTCATTGAATTTAAATAATATTTAAAAAAAGAGATAATGTAGTAAAAAACATTTAATTGACATATAATATTTTGTAGTCTCCTATAAAATTTTTGGAGCACCCTACTTATTTCATATTATATTTAGATTAAATTTTTTCATATCATTTAATTGATATTTTTATAGATAAAATATTTCTCTATCATTGTTGTGTCATCATTTATGAAAAATGTCTAATATATAAAAATTATAAATAAATTACCATAATTTATCTAATTTAAATATATTTCTGGAGACAATTTATTATCAAAGTAATATAATTTTTATCACTGTATTAAATTTATTTTACATTATAAAAATTAAAGGGTCACATTTTCTCACACTCTTGTAACTTTGTTTTATTTTAATAATATCTATGTCATTCTCTTAGACAGAAGTCCTCTAAATGAATCAATTGTAATAATTAGGTGTTAACAGTCAATGTTTATTCATAAAATAAGATTTTGTAAGGTGTTCAGGTAATTCTCTATCCTTATCATATTTTTTACCCCGATTTACCTGATTTACCTTTAACAACATTACATAAATATAATCGTAGTGACTATTCCAAAAATCCAAAAAAATATAAGAAACTTATTTAAATAATTTGGACCCACTGATTCAGAATATTTAATCCATTTTTTAAAATTTAAAACAAAAAATTTCATATAATTAGTATAAAATTAATCTCGTCGATGAAATGAGAAGACATGTTTTTTAACGTAAAAAACGTCAAATGATTGACATGTGTGTATATCCAAATTCAATGTAAAATTATTTTAAATGAAAAAAAAATTGGATTAAATGATAGATAATTAATATAATAAATCTTGAAACAAATTAAAATGATAATTTAACGATATAAATAAATTACATGATACAATAATTATTTAATTAAAATGGATTATTTTTCTCTATGCATTTAATTATGATTTTTTTTTAAAAAATACCATAAAATTATCCAAACTAATTTTTTTATCCTTATTCAAAATAATAAGTTTTTTATTTTCACATATAACTTATAAAAGTTTTAAAATTATATTTTAAATGGTTTCTCAATCAAAATACAGTAAAACTACTTTTTTAAGAAAAAATATAATCATAAAGCCAGATTTCTACATATATTATTCTTATCAAATGCATTAAATTAATTTTAAAACATTTTTAAATGAATATATATATAATATAATTAGTTGGGTTTTTAAATTATTCCACCTTTTATAAATTACATCCTCGTGATTTTATTCACTTATCAAAG
Source organism: Viscum album (assembly GCA_963277665.1). Lineage (NCBI taxonomy): Eukaryota > Viridiplantae > Streptophyta > Magnoliopsida > Santalales > Viscaceae > Viscum > Viscum album. Next base: position 1,897,184,867 of record OY728126.1, read on the forward strand.
AAGTGGGGGTATTTTTACCTCATAGAATTTTTAGATTCCCATGTTGCATCTTCAATCGTATGGGTTTTATAAAAAAACATGTAACCTAATGTATATCATTATTATGAAACACATTATCTCTTGGGTCAAGAATCTGGATTGGTTGTTCCTCATAGGAAAATTCACTTCAAACTAAACTACTTCTGAATTCAAAATATGAAAAGGATCTAACATATACTCTCTTATAATTTAAAAATAAGAAATATTGTATTACTAAGACAAACTAGAAGGTAAATCCACTTATTAGGAAAATGATCCAAAATTCTCAAGAATTTCCTAGGGTCAAATGATACTTGGAATCAACTTCCCCATCTTAACAAAATTCATCTCATATTTTTATAGGGAGAATGTTTTAGAAAGACATGATCACCTACCTCGAAATAAAAAATATTCCTCTTGTTATCCACAAATACTTTATGTCTTCTATGAGCTTTTCTTGTGTGCTGTTCAATCAACTGATCTTTCTCTTCCATTTCCTCTATATATTTGGATCCCATTAACCTCCTTTCACCCACTTCATCCCAAAATATAGTGTTCGACACTACTTTCTATATAATTCCTCAAACGATGCTATCTATATATTGGAATGAATAATATTATTATAAAAACACTACAGAAAAGAAATATTTTGATCCCAAATTCCATGATAATTCATTGAACATGAATGTATCATATCCTCCAATGATTGAATTTATAATTCTGAATTCCTATCTGATTAGGGATGAAAATTTATATGGATGTTTAATTCAGTACCCAGTGACTTTTGAAGTCCTTTAATTTTATTAGAAGTGAAACAAGGGTCATGATCAGATAAAATGTAGTGGGGGACTCCATTTAACTAAAAAAACTCATTAATATAAAATTGATTTTCTTTATCAATAGATTTCTTATCTTGAATTTGAATAAAATAAGAAGATTTATTTAATTTATCAATAATAACTCAAATATCATTTTTACCTATTGAAGTCCTCAGTAATACCACTACGAAGTCCATAGATATATTTTCCCATTCTCATTGGGGAACTAGAAAAGGATAAAGCATCCTGTTATGTAACATACACGCTACTATAACCTATTGAAAAGTCAAACATCTCAGAGTAAAACCATAAATATCTCTTTTAATCCCATCCTACCAGTAATACTCTCGAAGGAATCTATACATCATAGTGCTTCCTAGATGAACTAAAAATGGAAAACTATGAGATTTTTTTAGAAAATATTTATTCAAATATGAATAATATCGCACACATAATCCCTTCCCAACACTTATTACAAAATCATTATCAAAATTAAATTCAGGTAACGTACCCATTTGGACCAATTCTGCATTTTTTAAACTCAACACCACCCATCTACATGTGCTTACATATATCTGATAAAAATGATTGCACGGATACCTAAAACAAAATAGTGGGATTTCCTGCACCAATAACATCCAATTCAAATTTCATCAAATAATTAACTAATAGACCATCTTTCAAATTTATCGTGGTTAATGTAGCATTTATTTTTTGACTCAAAGCATTAGGAACATTATTTTCTTTAAATGTATTGTAATGAAACGTGCAATCATAATCCTTAATTAGTTATATTAACTCTACTATATCTTTTTAAATTCATTATAAGTAAATATGTACTTCAACATTTTTGGGTCAGTATATATTTTACAATTTACACCATACAATTTATTCATCATTATTTTTTAATATAAAAAACAACAATAGCTACTCTAAATCATGTGTAGTGTAATTTAACTCATTAGGTTTTAACTAATGTGAAACATAATCAATTACCTGGTCATTTTTCATTAGGACACATTCATGTCCTTTCAAGGAAGAATCACTATAGAAAAAAAATCACTATTTTTGGAAGGTAGGGCCAATACTGGATCATTTCCTAATCTTTGATTCAATTCTTGAGACCATTGATCACATTATTTTTTCTAAATAAATTGTACTTCCTTCCATGGTTACATAGTTATTGAGATAGAGAACTGAGAAAATATTTCAAAAACCACTTTGTAATAACCCTTTAATCTAATAAAACTACAAATCTCAGTGATATTTGTAGGTCAAGGTCACTCTTTAAGAACATTTGTTTTTAAAGGATCAACAATTATTCCATATTTAAAAACAATTTTTCTATGGAATGAAATTTTTTGAAACCCAAATTCCATCTTACTAATAATTTCATATATTTTATTTTCTTTTATTTTTTCGAAACAATCCTTAAGTGAATATCATGTTCTTTGTGGATTTTAATTATATAAAAATATCATCTATAAACATAACCAAAAACTCATCCTAAAACAAATTAATTACTCCATTTATAAGACTTATTAACACATCAGGTGAATTAAATAACCCAAAGGGAATAACCAACAACTCAAAATGTCTATGTCTTGACTGGGGAACTGTGTTTGGAATGTCATCCTTTTTCACCTTCATATAAGAGAACCCGTAACTCAAATCAATATATGAAAAATAATAATCTCCCTAGTGATTTCACCACTTCATTTTATAGTCCCATATCAATCATAGTAGTAGAAAATGAATTTTCCATGACTATAAACTTTTGATTTTCCTAGTTTCCACCCTAAGTAATCAAATGTGCACACTAATTGGCATAATACCCTAACACCATACAAATAACACATCTTACCACAAACATTTCATTTCATGCATGATCATCTCTCATATTTTCATGAGCAATATGACCAGTATTACCACATTAGTTGCAATTCCAATAATTTGAGATACATTGTTTAGGATTATTTTACAACACTATAGACATGATTTAAATTTAGTTTTCTTGCCTCCAAACTTCATAGATGAATTCCTTCTTATTGTCTTTAAACTATGCATCTTCTTTTTCCTACTCTCATGAAACACATGATCATCAAAAAACTTCATTTCTACCTTGTCTGCACATCAAATAATATTCTCATAGCTTTTGAATGTGCGAGAATCAAAATCACTTTGATATCTTTGCATCAATACTATGTAAAATTGGTTTATCTCATAATCAATTTCTCGGATAATTTTTTTGGCATACCTTGAAAAATGGGTGAAATTTTATTTATATATAGACATTTAATCTTCCTATTATTAACTTAATTCCCTGAATTGATTTCTATCATATTTTAAACTACTTTTAGAATATAAATCGCAAGGAAGATATTCTTAAATTTTCCTCATTCCATGGAATTAATCACTTCAATTCCACAGATATTTTTTACAATTAACTACAACTGGTCAGCTTCACATTAAAAATTATAAATAAAAAGAGAAACCTTTTTATGCTCCGAACAATATATGTTGTCAAATATCATTTCTACGGATTTAATTCATCCATAATCTATCATAGAGTCAGATAATACTCTCAATGGTGGGGGTGTTTTCTGATAAAATGATTTTCTATAATCACAGTCCTATGAGGTAGATAGGATTGATATCTTTGATTAACACCACCACCATTTTTCCCCAGAGTCAATTGAGCCATAACAATAAAAAAACTACTCAGTTCTGATTATGAACATCATTAGATGCTTATTTGGAATGTTTTTTCTTCTTGATTCCTTCCCATCAATGATATCTTATTTCATCTTTTGAAACCCATTCTTAATAGGCATTTCTTAGATGAATAAACATGGTTGACTTAAAATACTAGAACATTTTACCATCACCATATGGTAAAAACTCTAAAAAAAGCTATTAATAATACTCTAACGTCTAATATTTTCAAAACTGTGTTCTAACATCATCTATCCGTACCTGACCAAATTCATTATATAAAAACATAAATTCAATCATGAATTCAAATTCATACATTCCCAAAATCTTTTTGGTTAAGTGTTTTTAATAATTAGACCATAAATCACACATTGAAACTCAATAATTTCAATGTAGATAGTTCAACTCACTATTAATTTTTTCCACAAAAAAAATCTACTAAAATGAAACATGGTTTCATTCCAAGATCAATAATCACACATATTCTCATGATCCAATACTTGTCTTCATTCTCTATAAATTCATGTGATTTTTTTAAAACATGTGATGATTATAAAAAACACTATAAGGGAAACAAAAAGAAGGAAACTTATTTGTTTCACGAAAACATATATTATATTAATAGATATCATAATTTGATACTTCTCACCTTTATGAATTATTATATACATTCCTTTGAATATAAGATCATTTATTAAACTTTTGACAGAACAATATTTCCATATAAAGTACATATAACATATAGTGAAAACTTGGGACATAATCATACATAAATGGAATAACCAGGGGGTCCACTTCAATATTTTGCAATCATATAAAAAAATATCCATGAGGATGACTTCCATACCAAATTAATTGGTGGTTATAATATAACCACCCATTTATGGTTTATCATGGAACCACTTTTCTTTGGTTTATCATGTATCCACCCATAAATGACCAAGTATCATGATATAATAATAACCCATAAAAGATTTCAGTTACCAACATTTCACCCATAAAATATCAGTTCTATTCAAAAGAAATCATTTCAGGGTATTGATGAAATTAATCCATTTAAAAAAACATTTTTGATACCAAAATAGACCAAAAATTATTTATTTGTATGCGTCATAAAATAAGTTGATGTATAAAATCAAAATATACCTCAGTGAAATGAGATTGAGATGAGGTCCCTTACCTCGAGTCTGATTTGTCAAATATGTTTTTTATCTCCTTGAATAAAAACATAAGTTAATTATTTACTTTATTGGGACCTTTTTTCATGTTTATTAATCATTTTAAATAACTAATTACCATGTTATAATAATTAAATAATCATTCAAGTTCATATCAGATGTTTTGTTGATATTCATGACATGAGTAAAAAATGAAAAAGGTAAGATGTCAACAATGTATATAGTCTTATGTAAATAATCTCCATAATAATATTCATGATATTATTTTCATTTTTATACACCAATTATAATTTAAAATGATTGCCACTACGTATTGTTTTTAAAAATGAATAATGTTATAGTAATGTATATTGAAGGTTACATGGACACATGAGTAATTTTTTCCATTTTTAATTGATCATTATAGAAATATGTTAAATACTATTTTAGAATTCTAAAAATATCATAAAATCATTAATATAACATGAATAATTTAAATATAATTACATATATCATAAATGTGATGTAGTAAATAAAAATGAATCATGTCGCTTTGTGGAGGTGATAGTTCCCAAGTACGGACGAATGACGTTATCATTTTTATGTGCCTGGAAATTAAGAACATAATTTATATATTATTATATAATAAATACTAATATGTCATGAATATCTCATTTCAACATTAATTATATCATTATAACTAATATTTAAAATTGGTGATGAAAAACGAATACTATTGGTCTGCAATGTGGTAGTTCATCATACACATGAACGAAATATTCATTTCCCATTTAATAAAATTAGAGTTGGATTAAGGTGATGATATTGACATAATAAAATCTCAATTAATTGATAATAAATTATTTATTATGTCATAATGGTTTAATAATATTTTAAAAATTGTTAGACTGAATAATATAGAAACAAATAAAGAAAACGATACCTTTTCTTTGATTGATCGCCTTTGATAATACCCATAACACATATAAGAAGGGTGTTATATCTAATATATGACCTCAATAAATGGGGGACGTATTATAGGAAAGGTTTTAAGGATGGATTTTCCAAAAAAAAGTTACTGGAGTGAATGAAATAGATAATATTGGGATCCATTTTATATGAGTGGCAAGGGTCATCCTTGGAAACTGATAAAATATTAAAATAATATAACTTATCTTTTAAATCCAAATGAATCCAACATTTTTAATTAAGTATAAAATATGATTATGGTTCTAAATCCACAAATAAAATAATTTTAAGGCATGTATTTATTTTATTTTAAACCTTATATTTTTGTTTTACCCTTAATAAATCAATATTAATTGTGATTATGTTAACATCACTTTATTATTTAGAGGCCAATTTTTTTTCATATATGAGTTAAATTTTACATAAATGGTCACTTTATGAACTTTTATACATTATTATAGTCACTTTTATTTTTTAAAATATTTTTTATTTATTTTATAATATTTAATAAAATAATTTTTTAATAAAATATCAATACTGTCAATTTTGACAATATACTTTTCATTTAATTTAAATAAAAATAAAATATATATATAACATAAAAACAACATTTAATAGTCTCATAATATGTAATAATAACCATTAAGATTATTTATTACCACCAATTAATTCAAATTATATTTATTTTAAAATTTTTCATTCAATTTAATTTATATTTTTATTAATAAAATAATTGTTTTATCTCTATTGTATCATCATTTGTGGTATTTTTTAATCTAAAAAAATCAAAATAAAATCCCATGATGTAGATAATTTCATTATATATTTATAGACTATTTATGAATGAATTTATATAAATTTATCACTATATTAAAATAGTTGTATATAATTGAAATTAGAGGGGGACATTTTTTCACTTTCATGACAGTTTCATATATTTTAATAATATATATATCTACATCATGGAAAAAGAACATTAAATGAAAAAATTCTCATAAATAGGTGTTAAGGGTGTATTATTCGTCATCTAATAGAATTCTGGTATGTATTAGTGTAATTTTTTGTCCTTATAATATTATTTGATACCCTAATTTACAAGATATACCTTTAATGACAATAAAAAAACTACCGTAGTTACTATTGATAAGATCCAAACAAAAAAATGAAACTTATTTTCATTATTTGGACCCACTAATTCAAAATATAGAATACATTTTTCAAAATTTGAAAAAAAGATGTTGTAGTAATTAATTTGAAATTAATCACTTTCATGAAACAAGAAAATAAGTTTATTAAAAGTAAAAACTATCAAAAGATTGACATATATTTATATCCAATTTCGATGTAATATTATTTCCAATTACCAAAATTGTATTAAATGAAAAAACATATTCTATTAATACATTAGCCTAATTAAAATGTTAATATAATAATATCAATAAATTAGATGAAATTTTTTTTTGAATTAAAAGGTAGTATTTTCACTATTCATTATAATATGAAACTGTTCAGAAAATACTGTAAAAAATAGCCCAAATTTTGATGTAAATCATCTGAAGAATAAGTTTATATCTTTCAAATAGAACTTTTAAAATTGTTAAAAATGTGTCTTAAAATGGGTTACCCATCAAAAGTCTGTAGAAATGTATTGATGAAAAACAATATTATGTATAAAGAAAGATTTATACTTATATAAAGATTATCAAATCTATTAAATGAATATAAAAAATTTATATACTAATATATATATATATATATATATTCTATCATTACCAGGGTTTTTATTGTAATCTGTTATTTCCTTAATGTAAATAATTCACAGATAATATAATGATATATAATTTATATTCCAAAATAGTTTATCAAACTATATTTTTATTTCACATTAATTTTTGTTATGATCTATGATAATAGAATTGGTGATGAGTATTATTGGGTCATTATTAATGAAAGAAGGGTGATTTATTAAATATTGAGTCAAATATAAATATACACTTACCATAACCAAAATATGACCCTTATTCAAATATTTATATCATATTATACATGTAGTTAAGTTCTAATAGTCATATATCATATAAATTCATAACATTTTTCAAGTTTGTGGATAAACGAACCCAAAAAAACATATTATCATTATTTGATGATTATAAATTGATGTAGTTGTAATATCATTATAAAATAAGAATAATGGCCTTATTAATTTTTTATTAGTTATATATATAATAATTTTGATTATTTTGAAAAAGAATACCATTTATGTAATATCATTACATAGAAAAAAGAGATCAGTTTTTATATTAGTATGATCATTTTAAGTGATTGAATAAACAATAACCATTTATTGATCATATCACTAATTGGTTATCCAATTTTTTGAAACATGATCCTTAATGATGTCATTAAGATAATATTTATCTTTTATTAGCAACCTTATATTCATCTATGAAATATGGTAATGAAAACACGAACATAAATCAATCAATCCATGGAGGTGGTAGACCATATGTATGTGGGGATAATAATATCATTTTCTATTGATTGGGGAAAAGGAGTAATATTATATATCATTTATGAATATAAAATATTTTATAAATATCATAATAATATATTAAATTACTTGTTAGTACTATCCTTGTAATGTCGTGAAGAAAAATGAAACACGTAGCATCATAGAGGTTGTACTTCACAAAACACATGATTCACGTATTAAATTTTCTTAATAGAAAATGCGAGGGTGGTTAATTTCTATACCTTATTTATCATAACATACAACTATAAATCTATTACTAATGCCACCATTTAAAATATTTAAATTATATTTTAGGAATAAGAAATGCTCATAAAGAAATATAAAATGGAAAGGGGGGTTTTGAACATAAACATCACTTTTAGGATTATACGGTTTGAAAAGGGGGTTAATCACTTGAGGTGTGGTATTTTATGTACAGAATAACAATATCTAGGTTAATATAAATCCTTATGAGAGTTTTGGGACTATATTGGGAAAAAATTTGTTTTTATGTTTGAAGGGTGGTGACGAGAGGAGTGTCAATTTTATAAGTTAAAAGGGAGAACATTTTTATAAATTCCAAATGTTTTCAATAATGGGACATCACTATCATGTGGATAAAAATTTCATAAGTAATTTAGTTGAAATGAGATAACGTTTTGACACACCTTAAATACTACATGTTTTTTCTATTACCTATAAATATACTCATCATTACCATTTTGGCTTTTATCATGGAAACATTTTTCAACCTATGTAATTTGTCCTCTAAACCCAAAAATAAAATGGTACTTATTATATAATTTGGGCCAATATATTAAATATTTTTAGTAAATTTTGTTTGTTTGAATTTTTCAATGCGATGAAAATTAATTTAAAAATAAAAATATATAATTCAATAAAAATAATTTTTTAAGACAATATTACTTATGATCTAAAATATCTAATATGGTATGATAAATTTAAAAAAAATAAAATTACAACGTCACAAATAAAATACAAATTTTTCTTATAAATTTTTTTTCATTAATTTTCAATTCATACTTATCTCCTAATAATTTCATAAAAATCATGTCATTTGTAAAAACAATATTTTTCAATATGGACATAAAAATCATTCTTTTTAAAAAATATTAAAAATTCAACTTATGAAAATATTAATATGATGGATAAAACAATGTTTTTTATTTTTATCAAATTGAAATTATAAATTTTAGAATATTTTAATTTTAAATAAAAATTTGATATATAATGAAAATTGAATATTTGAAAAATATGTTTTTAGAATATTAACCATTCTTATTCATATTTATTATTATATTAAAATTAAATTAATCTTTATAATGTATTCATATATAATATATTTATCAATATTAATTAGATGTTTCATCAAATATAAATGAATATACCAATAAAAGGTAATATTTATTGAAATAAATTTCAATGAATAAAATGACACTATCTTCCAAATTAGTTATACCTAATACATTTCAGTAATATTAAAGGTGGTATTAATTTTATATTTATGAATATTTCATGAATTGGTTACCCTTATTAATTAATGATAATTCAAAGGCAATGTTTTAATCGTCTAAACGTATCATGGTTTCATTTTAGTTTGTTGTTGTATGTGGAGAAAATTATAAAACACATTAGGATTATTTAAAGGAAGTAATTTATTAAAAAATTTGGTTGTTACATCATGCCACATAAATATATTAAATCATAATAGTTGGACTCATAATATGAGATTAATTTCAATAAAGGACTCATAATTAACCATACAATTCTAGATAATAATTAATTTATTTAGGATGTGGACTTATATTAATCTATATTAAAACATATTATAAGAACTTCATAAATAGAGTGAACACATTGTAAATTTCTCATGGGATTTCACAACTGGATATAGATCATGATCAATAATGAATAGCTTCCGAAAAAACAAGAAAATGATTTATATGATAATTGTATCACTAGTGGTTTTCATTAATAACTCAATATCTAGTAGTTGAGGAAATAATACATGATATAAGACACTGTATAATATTTATTGAAAACTATCAATCTACTAAAATAGTTATATTTTCACTGTATTTTTCTTAATCCCATGGTTGATGGTAAATATTTCCCTCATTATCCATTGGATTTGGACATTTAGCACAAAATTCCTAGATCTATTTCAATTTATGCAATAGGTTTTTGTAGCTTCCCTCTTTCCTTTACCCTTTCGGGTATGATAACCTTCCCCTCAACAAATATAGCATTTACCTATCACTCTATGGAAATTTACCACATTATTTATCCAACATTTTTGACATTTAGGAAAATGAGTATTCTTTCCTCCATCATCTTTATCACATGATATATAAAATGTCTCAGCATGGATTTACTTTAGTTTTTTTGGGACTACAAATATGTTCACATTTTTAATCATATTTCATGATATTTGGTTTTGAATAATTACATTGTTTCTCACTCCACCTCTGTATTTGATTTATTTTTCATTGCGGTAATATTCACATTGTATATTCCACCCACGATTTATTTTAGATTCATCCATTACTACCACCAAAGGTGTTGACAAGAGAGATCAATAATTTAAAACACAGGTGAATTATCATGATCAAAAACATATAATAGATTTAAACCAGAAAAAATTACTCATATTATCATCTTATCATATAATCCATTAGTTAAACATATATCAATATATGTTTAACCTATGTTAAATTATGTCATATTATCATATATTTTTCATTCTAATCCAAAAAATATAGTTCAAAAATTACAATAGACATTTTTAAAATATTCTAAACACAAAAAACATTTACATATATTCGGATAATATAACAAATATCATTTATCTAGAAAAAAACATATCAATTAATTTTTACCATATCTTAAGAATATCTATGTTTCAATATTTTTTATCCATAGCCACTTTTTTATTATGTTTTCTAACCTAAAAATAATGAAATCCCACAAAATGGATAGTAAATTGAATTTGAATTAACAAAATAATATACCCATGTAGGGTCAAACCATGTGTATATTTAGTCATATTTTCCATGCACAAAGTGATGATTAAGTTGGTAACCCATATCCCCTTTTCTGGGTGTTACACCTAGGGACATCAATTCTAAAGAAATTAATAAATTTTAGTTTCTATATAAAGATAAGATTTAAAATAGAACCAAACAATATCTAATTTACCAAAAACCTAGTATCTTATTCAATTCATATAATTGTTTCTTATACTTATACATAAGGTTTTCACTAAATTTTACATATCATAACCAGTAAATAAAAAGTGCATTATTACCATTGCATTAAATAATATACAGTCCAAATGTTTTATCTACCACATTGAAATTATTATCAAAATTAAAATATAAACATATAAACAATCATAAAATTTCATCAAATTTTCTAAATTCCTCTAAATATTGCTTCAATACCAACATTGAAAACTTGGACCTACACTCTATGATTCAGTTCCATGAAAACATACTTTTCATTTTGGATTTATTATCAGATATAGATTCCAAACATAACTATCCCATAATTACATGTCTTAAAATAAATATATAATTGCATATTTTCTGTATAACATTTTGTATTAGAGAATTAAATAATTAGAAGTAAATATAAATAAAAAACCCCTGTTATTTCTCAAGTAAATTATATTTATTTTGAAATTATAAAGTTATATGTACCCATAATAAGTCTTCAATATAAAAAAAATATTATCTACACATACTATCTAGTTAGACATATTGTAACAACCCTTGTATTTATAGAATAATCATTTTTCAATTCCTATTAATACATTTGAATAATATATTAATTTTACTTTAAAGGGGGCACTTTTTCTAATACCGTACTCGACACGCAACTAGGGGTTTCTTCGAAATCTTACGTTTCACACAACATTGAGATATACAATAAATACTAAAGTAATAATATTATTATTTTAAATAATAGTTAAAGACTATCTGTTGGAATGGAAGGAATGGATAATATCAAATGAATTTTGAAATATGGTTTATAAATGTTTAAATAAAGATTCATTGGTTACCAAATTTATTATAAATGGTGACAATAAACCAAATGAATATAAAAGATATGTTTTTAATGAAAACCTATTTAAATGAGAATAATCGTTTTTTCATATCACTCTTTATGTATTTTTTTTAATGAAAAATATGTGATATATATTCAATGTAATGTTTTAGATTCCGTTTATATGTTTTTTAGAAATGATATAAGAACTAATATAATTTTTTAAATAAAAGAAGTAGTTTTTATAAATACAGATTTAACGTCTTTTGATGGAGAACACCTTTTAAATGCATTTTTTGTCACATTTTATGTTATATATTACAAAATGTAATTCTTATATAGAATCGGGACATCAAAATTTACATTGGATGAAATTTTTGTATTTTTCTTATAAAGTTCATTTTTAATGAATAGTGAAAAAATATTTCATTTTAATTCCAAACTGCATTTCCATCAAATAATTTTTCATAAATTGTAATTTTAATTGATTTTACAGTATAATTGAATTATATTTTTATCATTTAATCAAATTATTTTAATTTTAAGTAACTTTTTATTTAAATTGGACATAAATACATGTTAATATTTGGATAATTATTACTTCTTAAAAAAACCACTTTTTTGTTTCGACAAAGGGAATTAATTTTAAATTAATTACTGCGACTTATTTTATCATAAATTTGGAAAATTGGTTTCTAAATTTATAATCATGATGTCAGAATTTGGTAAATAGGTACCTTTTAGTTTTATACATTATGAATAGTAACATCAGTAATTATTTTATTTACCATGGTTAAATGGTAAATCTTGAAAATAAGGGTAATAAAATAATATTATAATAATATTAAAGTACCCTAACATGTGTCCTAATATTATTTTATGAGACATATCCAACCATGGTCATCCTTGGGTCTATTTTGTGTATCCTATGGATCCAGAATGATGTGAAAATAAAATTTTATAAAAAATAATTTAAAGTATAGAATAATGTAACATAAACATGTATATTTTATTAAAACTATTTTTTATGGGGTTATATAAATTAAAATTTAGACTATAAAAAATAATTACAAAGATAATAATATTTCACACATCATGGTATTTTATTTTATTTTTTAGACAAAAAAAAATTTATTTATGATGCAATGATGATCTAGTGATTACCTTATTAATGATTGATTTAAATAAATGAGATTATAAATATTAAAAAAATGATTTTGAAACATTATATGCCATAAAATAATTATAGGTATGATTATTAAATTTTATCTTTGAATTAATTATTTTTTTTCAAAAGAATAAGGTTTTTAAAGATTTTAAAAAAAATTCAGGACCTAAAAAGTATAAAAATTGACATAAATGAGTTTTTAAAACAAATACTATTTTATTAAATGATATAATAGTAAAAAATCATACATTCATCTAAATGTATTAGAAAAAATTCTTAATGTCATTAATTAAGCACTTGAGTTTCTATTGGCATTCTATACTTACTCTATTAGCTGTATAGTATTACTATACAATAAGACATGAAAAGTGTCAAATTAGTTAACTCAGGGTTGAAGATAAAATATAAGGTTATATTTGTGTCTTACACTTGTCTAAAATCTATTAATTGAGAGTATTTCAACCCAAAATCATCTTATCTTTTAAATAATGGACTTCATAACTATTTAAAACCCAAAATAATTTAATAATAATATAATATTTCAATACCATGGTAAAGTCCCCACCTCCTTCTTATAAAAGGGCATCACCTCTAACCCTTACCCACACCTATAAAGCCTCTTGGATCGTCCATAATCTTCCCCAATAATCTTAAAAAATCCATAACTTTCTCCTAGAAGCTTTAACCTAGGGATAAGGCAATTCAATAAAGAGTTTTAGCATAAATCAAATGGAGTTACCTGATTTGAGGTAATGTCTTCTCTCAAACTTGTTTCATTCATTTTCCTTATCCAACCCCATAAACACTCTTTATTCATTTATTTTATAAAAAAAATCTGTATATTAAATATACTAGTATGTTCTTATGAGAATTAATATAACTACACTTATAGACACCTTCATATAATTGATATAAACATATTGTTTCTATGTTTGACGAACTACTGCCTCACGAAATGATGACTATTCAATTTTCCCATACCACCTCTCATGGTGGCCATTTTGACAGAACTATATTTATATATTATATATATTATATTGTATCTATGATACTATATTTTTTAGTTAGAAACATACCTTTTTTTCTTTTCAAGATTTGTAAATACGATAATTTCACTTGAGGAAGTGTGGACTACCATCCCGTCAAAGTGATATGACTCATTCATGCAATACAAGGAATGTATAAAAGATATAATTAATTAAAATAAGTAATATATATATATATAAATTATTTGATACATTAATTATAATATATCTATGAATAATATAGTTTTAATTCCTTTAAATATGAAAATTAAATGAATGTTGTGTTCATGGGTACGTATGGCTTACTATTTCCATTAATAGTGCTTTTCATTTCTTATCTCTAAATGTTATGTACTATAATAAATACGTATATAATGGATCTAAACATATAATATATATATATAATATTTAAATCATGAGTATGATTTTGGATATAATGACTTTTGACCACAAATATATTTTGTAATTACAACAGCATCCTTTTTACTTAAGTACCCAATATCTACAAAATGACCGATTTTAACATAAATAATTATGTAATTTTTATGACATGGTAAGAAGTGATATAAAAATTATAATATTATTAAAAATTTACTTAATAATGTATATATTAACATATGATAATTATTCAGGACGAACAAACATGACGAATCAGACTCAACGTAAGGGAACCTTTCACCCCACCCCCACTTTTAGTCAACGACTTATTTTATGTTATGTCAATGAATTTCCATTTTCTTATGTTAGTATATGGTCTTATATATATCTTTATTTATATAAATTTTATTTACTAGGGATTCGATATCCTTTTACCACATCTTCTCATTTTCTGAATTTTTATGTGACGTTGTTAGGCTGCTGATTTTTTGTATGGGAAATTCAAAACTCAATTTCCACTCATTGGGTTTTACACATGCTTCGCTGATCATGTTATGCCATATTGGGTGTGGAATAAGTATTTATTTATTTATTCTGTAATTTACACTTTCCTTTCTATGAATATACTTTTGAAACACATAATCACCCCATTGATAAAATCATACATCATTTGTACAATTGTTTTAAAGTACTTCGTGTCAATATCCTATCATTAATGCATATCATAATATTTTTCACCTTATTTATCCTTTGAGTTGTATATACACCCCCTTTTGACATGGTATATCATGAATTACTATATTCTCATGATGTTTAATGTTTTGTTTAATTTTATTCCATAATTATTTTTATTCAAGTATTTACTAATGTGATAAGGGACTCTATAACAAAAAATATTGTTTTAAATGTTTTATAGATTTTTTCTTATAAATATTTCTCATTAATTAAAATTTTATCAAAATAGTTTTATATATTTATTTATATAGACATTAAATTTTTAAAATGTTAATTCCATTAAAATTTCAAAGTGGTATGGGACAATTTGATTCTAAAAATTTCTTTTTAAACTTTTTAAATTTGTATTTTAAACTTGATTGATTATGTCAATATCTTGAACTGATATCTTCTAATTGTAATTTCTAAATGAAATATTTACAATATGATTGTTTTATGTGTTATAATTGTGTTATGGTTATTTGAAATTTTTTAAGTATACGTTTGGTTTTGTGATAAACAGAGGGGATGAACATGACATAGATCTCCAATGACTTGGGTAACATGACCGATGTAAAAATTAATGTTTATCATAAGAGATTTAGGGAGTATTTCATTATGGGTAGTCCAAATGTTACTCCCTTTGTAGATATGAATACAATGTTATAATTTTATGGATTCCACAAGTTACCTTTCTAATTTATTATTTCTATCTGTTTTTCATAAGTCTTAGAATTTATTGAGGTATTATAAAGATTATTTATTATATAAGTGAAAATTATGATTTAATTTATTTGTATGAATTGATGGAATAAATTTTTCATTCCTTATTTTATAAACCTTACTAATCTTTTTTATGCCCATCCCATGTTTTGTAAATTTTTTCATAGGGTATAAGGAAGGGTAAGAGAAGAAAAAGAATTCAAGATGATTTATATCAAGAAAATAATATTTTATTTAATTTGTTTTATTGTTGTGAAAATTTTGTTTAGAGTTGAAGTGTATAATGAGTAATATTTAAGAAAAAATGCAATAGTAATGGCCTAATTCTCTAAAACTATAAAAATAAAAAATATCCTCAATTTTAATTCTTGGTTTATCTCAATATTAAATAAATTTTTAAGGATGGGGCCTTATAGTTGGTATTAGAAGTTAGTTTAGATAACATTAGAAGTTATGGTTTTATTTAAGCTTAAGTGAAAGAACCATTATGGTTATCATGTTAGAATGATTAATAGTTATTTTAGATAAATTGAATTAGTTTAAGATAACATGAATTATTATATCATAGTGATTACCCTCCTCATAAGATAACATATGAAGATTTTAATGATATACTCACACTGACCATTTTGGAATTAGTAAATGTTTGGATCAATCATGAACCAAAGTAAAAAATGGATGTGAAGTAAACTATGGTGGTTTTCTGAATGAGAAATTAATTTAAATGGGAGCTGTAGTGAGAACACTTATGGTTTTTCTCAACCAACTATCTAGAGTCATGATTGAACACTTGAACCTCAGTGAATTTTCTATGTTATGATGTATTTGAGAAACCAATACCAATAGATGTTCAAGTAATTTTCATAAAGGTATTTATATTAAAAACAATATGTGTCAATGATGTGAAAATAAATTCATAAGAAAAATCATCAGGGGGACGTGAGTGTGTTTCAAATGTCATAATATAGGTCATAAATAAATAACCTACAATGGAAAAAGGAAGCATCCAGTTGACTCCATGAAAGGGAAATTTGTTATTTCTGAAGGATAAATCGATTGTTTTAAATTTGGTGTTTTGTTCATTATAAAAATAAATGTCCTATGAAGATGGTTACAGAATGGGATCAGTTAGATCATGAAAATATATGTTTTCAAATTCCTAATTCCATTCCAATTGAAGATGTCAAAACTGAAAATTACCTATGAAAGGCATGGAATATTTCATAGCTCATTTTTTGACATTACTGCAATCTTAGGACCTTATGCATGATTTTTTTGTAGGAGTGAAGTATAAAATAATGAGTTAGGAAAATGGTTAAAGGATTTTAAATAATTTTTTATGATTAAGATGTCTACATTTTAGGTATTGAAGAGTTATGTTGGATCTATGTATGATGATATGATTAAGAGTATTAGTGATATGATTTCATTGGAAGACATTTTCTAGTACGTGTAACCCCCATGGTTGACATGTGAAAATTTTATTAAAGGAATAATTATCTTTTCATGTG
Source organism: Viscum album (assembly GCA_963277665.1). Lineage (NCBI taxonomy): Eukaryota > Viridiplantae > Streptophyta > Magnoliopsida > Santalales > Viscaceae > Viscum > Viscum album. The sequence continues at coordinate 1,897,202,643 of OY728126.1, forward strand.
TATATATAATAGATAACCTAATGGGTTAATGTGATCATTTTTTTGGAAATTATGCGTTATTGGTTTTTAGAATGAAAAAAGTGAGGTATGAAATATCCTTTGAGGTTAAAACATGTTATGATTATATTTAAGGATTTTATATCATTTTATAAATGTTATTAGAATTATATTGTTTTTAAAAAATTTCAACACATAGACCGTGGGAAAACCCATCACGTGGGACAAATCTTCGGAAATCGAACCCACAACCATAGTGCGACTGGGATTTATCACCTACCACTGGACTATATGATGACTCTAGTTAGTATGTCTAATTATTTTAGATAAATTATTTTATATATCATGAATATGTTTATTTTGGGAAAATATGTTTTATCAAAGAGATATACTTAATATAAGAAAATGATTTGGAGATTAAGTGATAAAGATTATTTTGAAGACGTTTTCTCTTTTGTGAAATAACATGCCTAAGGAAAATAGAATACAATAAGATTTTAATTTGAGGAGTGAAGGTTGAATTTTTCTTGCGAAAGAATCTATGTTTTTATTGTGGACTTATAGCATTTTGGGTTAGTTATTGAAATGATTAACCAATCTTTGAGAATATGTGATTATGTTAATTAATTTTAAGTATGATACTTTAAGAGTAGTCAATGTTATTTGGCGATAAATTTTTTGATTTATCATGGATTAATATGTAATCGAATTATTCTGGGTTTTTGGTTTCAATCCTAGTATAGAATATATTGAATAATATTAAGGACAACTGTGTATTAAATTTTCTTTTTTGAACATTGTGTATTTTTTGTTGAATTTTGGAGATTATGAGTAGTCTTTCTTTTTATAAAGGATTATCCTTTTTTGGTATTATCAAATCTCATACTAACCATTTTGGTTTTGGTTAATTTCTAATGAATAAGGGAAATATATTTATTATCTTTTTTGGATTATTTTATTTTCTATACGTTTATTCTATCACTTTAGGTGTGACCATATCTTCATGAACACTAATCATTTAGAGAAAAGTTGTTTTTTGGTAGAAATTTATTAAGCGATGAAACTCTACATAAAAGGTATGTATATTTATTTATTTTCTTAGTAAATATCATAACAAAATACTCAAATTTATGGAAGGAAAAAATGTTGTACGTTCAATATTCATACTTGGGAATCGAAGACCATTTAACTCATCACATATTTATGTATTTTCTGGTAGTTAACATTCTCCTGATCAAGTTTCAATCACTCTCCGTCTGAACATCACACATAGTTTCACTTCCATATCCATATTTTATTACATGTAATACTATTATGAGTTATCTTGAGAGACCTTTGTACATATCATTTATTCCTTTAAATTGTATTTTTTAATATTTTTTTTGATATGGGACTTTCACTGATGTTTTTGCACCGAATTTAAAATTGCAAGGATGCTATTTCCAAAAGGGGGAAGAATGTAACAACCTAGGTATTTGTAGAATAGTAATTTTGTATTCCAATTAATAAATATGAATAATATATTTATTTTACGCTAAAGGGGATTCTTTTTCCGACTGCATAAATAAAATGAAACATGGGGTTTCATTGAAATATTACGTTGGACACAACATTGAGATATACTAAAAAATAACAAAGAATCAAAATTATTATTCCAGATTTTAGATAATTCATATCAATTGGAATGGTGGGAATGAAAAAAATTAATTGAATTATGAAATATTGTTGACAAATGTTTAAATAATGATTCATTGGTTACAGAATTTAATAGGAATGGAAATAAAAAATCCAATTGAATATAAAGGATGTGTTTTTATGAAATCCTATTTAAAAGAGAATAATTTTGATTTCATATCACTCTTTATGGATTTTAATTTAATGAAAAATATATGATATATATTCAATGTAATGCTTTAAATTCATCTTATATTTTTTATAGATATTATATAAGAACAAATTCAATTATTTCAGATAAAAGACATATTTTTCAAGAAATTTAGTTTCTAGACTTTTGATGGAAAAACGATTTTAAATATAGTTTTTTCACTATTAAATGATATATTTGAAAAAATAAAATTCTTTTATAGGAGCAGGTCATCAAAATTTTCTTTGGATGAAATTTTGGAATTTTTCTAATAATGTTTGTTTTTAAATGAATAGTGAAAATATTCAGCATTTTCATTCAAAACTGTATTGCCATCTAATTTATTTATATAGATATAAAACATTTAGTTTAATATAAAGTATAATTGGATTATATTTTTAACATTTAATCTAGTTATTTTCAATGGATGCAATTTCACTTTTAAATTTTACATAAATACATGTCAGTCTTTTCATAGTTATAACTTCTTAAAAACCTGGTTTTTCATTTCGACTATAGTAATTAATTATAAATTACTTTCTGCAATTAAATTTTTTTGAATTTGGAAAAATTTATTCCATATTCGTAATCATCAGTTCAAAATTGTGTAAATATATAACTTTTATTTTTATACATTTTTAACAGTAACTTCAGTAATTATTTTTTTTACCATGGTTAAATGGTACATATGGTAGATAAGGGTGAAGAAAATAAAATTAGAATATTATTAAACTACCCTAACTTGTGTCATGATCCAATTTTATGAGACACTTCTAACCATGTGATTTTTTGGATCTATTTTAGGGACACCATGGATCAACATTAATGTGAAAAATACATTTTATAAGAATTATTTTAATTTAAAGAAAAATTTAACATAAACATGTATCTTTTAGTAAAATAATTTTTATATGGGGTTATATAAGTGCTATTTTAGTATATAAATAGTCATTAGAAAGATTAAAATATTTCATACATCCTTGTATTTTCTTTATAATTATTATAAATCAAATAAATAAATTTATTTATGATACAATGGTGATGTAGTGATTACCGTATTAATGAATGATTTAAATAAATGCGCTTATAAAATTTAAAATAAATTTATTTTGAAGCTTTTTTCCATCCACGAATTTTAAGGATTATTATCACTTGTTATATTTGAATTAATGATGTTTCTTATAAATAATAATTTTTTATGAATTTAAAAAAAGGTCATGTCATGAATAGTATAAAAATTGACAAAAATGTGTTTTAAAAAAATTACTATTTTATTAAATGATATAATAGTCCTCAAATATATGATTTATACAAGGGGATTATCTAATATTTTAAATTTCATTAATGAACTACTTGAGGTTCTATTTTCATTTTATTGTAAAATATATTAAATATATAGTATGAATCAACATGAAGACATGTTAAGAGTCAAATTAGATAACTAAAGGATAAAGCTAAAATATATGGAAAAATTTATAACCAAGATTTTTCTAAAACCTATTGGTTGAGATTTTATCGATCAAAAAGTATTTTATCTTTGAAATAAATTATTTTGGGACAATTTGATATCGAAATACATTTTATAATAAATTTATATTTCAGTGCCTTCCTAAGGTACCCGTCCTCCCTCTAATAAAAGGGCATCACATCTTATTGTTACTCACACCACTAGAGCACCTTATATCATCTATCCCTTTACTGAATAATCTCCCAACATGACTCTTTTCCTCATAGATGTCGCACCTTGTGATTAAGGCAATTCACTAATGCATTTTATCTTAAATCAAAAGGCGTTACCCGATTTGAGGTAATGTCTTCCCTCATTCTTTTTTCACTTATTTTTCTTATTCAAACCCATATAATCAAATTATTACAAAATTTAATAACAAAACCATTATCTTAAATATACTAGGATACTATTGTGAGAGATATTAAAACTACACTTACACACACCACCAACTAATTTATACGAATATTCTAATTCTGTGTACAATGGACTATTGACTCACGAAACGATGATTGTTCGATTTCCCCCTACCACCTCCCATGGTGGCCATTATAAAAGCACGGTATTTATATTTGATATATATTATATTATATCTATGATACTATAATTTTTATTTACAATCATACTTTTATTTCTTTCCTAATGTGTAAAAAAGATAATTTAATTTGAGGGAATGAGGAATACTACCCCCTCAAAGTGGTATGACTCGTTCATGTCATACATGTAACTTATAAAGGATGGAATTAATGAACATATGAAAAATATATGAAATATTATATTATAATGGAATTATAATATACCTATATATCATTTAGTTTTAATTTCTTTAAATATGAAAAAGAAATGAAAGTAGTGTTCATGCATTCATACGACTTACTATCTCCATAAACGGTGCATTTCATTTATTATCTCCCAATGTTATGAACTATTAAAAATAAATATATACTGGTTATAAATACATATATACTAGATATATATTATATTTAAATAATGAATAATATTATGGATAAAATGTACTTTTGACCATAAAGATAATTTGTAATTATAACAAGTTCATTTTCAACTCAAGTACCGAATATCATCAAAACAAATGATATTAACATAAATAATTGTATAATTTTAATTACATGATAATAGGAGATATAAATGAATAATAATCTTGAAAAAGGATCTTAATTAATTAGAAATTAACTAAAGCTTATTATTTTGGAAAAACAGGTAACATACGTAAGGGAACCTTACACCCCCATCTTTTAATCAAATACATTTTTTATGTTATGTCTATTCATTTCCATTTTACTATGCAGGGATATGTTAATATGTATCTTTATTGCTTTAAATATTATTTAATAGTAATTAGATATCCTTTTTTCTATCACCAACTCATTTTCTAATTTTTTTAGGTGACGTCGTTAGGCTACCGAATTATTGAATGGGAATTTCTAAATTCAATTTATAATAATTTGGTATTACACATACATCATTGAATATATTATTCCAGATTATCTATGTAATCACTATTTATTTATTTATGTTGTAATTTCCACTTCCATTTTTGTGGATATATTGATTCTATACATAATCACCCCATTAATAAACTCTTACCTCATTTATATGAATTTTACATGGCACTTCATCTAAATCTCCTTTTATTAGGGAATATATTGATATTGTGCACTATATTTATCCTTTAAGGATTATATATGACCCCTTTTTCATGTTATATCATTAATTACAATATTATAATGATATTTAAAGGGTTGTTTTATGTTATATTTTAATTATTTTTATTAAAGTATTTACTAAAGTGGTAAGGGACTCTTTAACAAAAACATTATTTTTAATGTTTTAAAGATTTATTCTTCTAAATATTTCTCATTAATATCCATGTTTTCTAAATAGTTTCAAGGATTTATTTATATATATATTAATGTTTTAAAATATTAATTCCTTTAAATGATTCAAAGTGGTATGGGAAGCATCGATTAAAAAATATTCTTTTTAAATATTTTAAATGTTTCTTTTAAATTGGATTGATTATGTCAATATCGTGAACTAATATCTTTTGATTTTAATGTGGAAATACTATCTTTAATTGATAACTATTTTATGTGTTATGGTTATGTTATGGTTCTTGGGGATTGTTTATATATACAGGTGGTTTCGTGATAAACCAAGGGCGGGTTAGCCTGAGATAGCTCTCCAATGCATTGGGTAAAGTGATTGAGGTAAATCTTAATGTTTCACCTAATATATTTAAAGAAAATAAAATGATGGGTATTCCAAATGTAAATCCATATATAGCTGTGAGATATACAATGTAAGTATGTTATCGATTCCACATGTTACATTTATGATTTATGATTTCTATATGTTATTCATAAATATTATTAGTTCAAGATGTGTGTTAAAGAGCTTATGTTATATGAATGAAAAGAATGATTTGATTGATTTTTATGAATTGAGGGAATAATGTTTTCTTTCCTTATTTTATAACCCTTACTCAGCTTCTTATGCTCGTTCAATGTTTTTGAAATGTTTCACACATGGTATAAGGAAGTGTAAGAGAAATAAAGAACTCAATAATATTTAAATCAAGAAAATAAATCTTTTTTTATTTAATAATTTTTATTTTTTTGATAAAATATATTATATTATAAGTGTATAATTCATAATATTTGATATGTAGTCTAATGGTTAATGCATAATTCTCTAAAACTCTAAACCTAAAAATATCCTCAATGTAAATTCAAGATTTAAAATAAGAATTAGTAAATTTTTAAGGCTCGAGAATTATAAATATTATGTTGAATTCATTTAATTCCTAGCCTATAAAAAAGGAAATAAAAGAGGGGTTGAGTTCAAATTTTCATCAAAGGAAACATATATATGATTTTATTGAAATTATAATCATGGTAAACATAGTATGGTGGGAATAAATAATCTAAATAATTCTGTAATCAATTAAAACTAGATTCATGATTTATCCATGAAAATAAATGGGAACATGAATTTCAATAATATTGATTTAAAACTGATGGAATGCATAATCCTAGTTGTAAATTCCTATTTTCAATGCCTTATTCGAAGAAACTATTCTTATATGGGGATAATTATAAACCAAAACCCTAGTTTTTTGTCTCATGAGACATATCTATGCATTAAAGGGATATATAATATATGGACCCAATATTCACTTTATTATGTTCAGTTCATTCACTGTATGTGTCAAAAAAACATTTTATACCATTCCCAATAGAATACCTAGATTAATAAAGACATGTACATCTGTATAATGAAAAATAATTAATTTAAATCCATAATAAACTGGAGTTATAAATCAGTATTAATCAAGATTGTAAATAATTTTCCCCATGTTAATAAAAAATAAAAAAGATCATAAACCACATAGAGAAAGAATGTTTATAGTCAAACAATATATAGTGAGATTTACAATAATAATCTACATTTTAATAACAACATACAAAATCCCAATACTTTTCCCCAGGTTAAAAGAATAAATTTATGTATAGGTGAACATCATCAAATATAAATTATGTAAAATTTAATTTTCAATAACTATAGATAAATTTTTTTATGGATAAGTTAATAATATAATAACATAATTTCATGTCATCAAAATAAATAAGATAGATGCCTTTAATACGACATATCCACTTTATAACAATGGAATCCTAGATGGATGTTTACATAGATAAAAGTAACAATTTAAAATGAAATAATGAATGATACCTTCCTAAAAGGGATCAGGAAATTGTTTTTCTCTAAAATATTTTCATTCAGACAAGAGATAAATATATACTAGATTATAAATAGTAAAACATAAACTAGATTAGGGTAAATTATTTTGAAAATACATAGCTAAAATGAAAGTGAAAACATTCCACATCTTTTAGAATCCATTTTCAAAATTAAAATAAAACAATATGTTATGGGACCCTTCCCTATATTCATTTTAATAAAGTGATTTTACAAAAACTTCAAATGATGATGTGATTAAAAACATATCAAAGTCCAAAGAAAAAACCATATGTATTTTTTTCAAAACACCATTGTTCAAAAATAATATTTTTAAAAAGATTATAAAACATTATTTTGTATCAAAATATCATATTTGAATAGATTTATTGAAATTACCATATATTAAAAATTATGTTGAGTGAATGAATGCATATAATAATGAAGCTCATGATGAAATAATATATCCCAAGGAAGGGATAAATTCTTTGTTAATATTTCAAATGGGAAATATAATCCTTGAAGAAAGAAATATTTTCAATAGATTATTGATGTAGATGAAAACATGATTGCCAGATTTAAAATTTAATAGCACATAATATAAAAAATTGGTATAATGTATCCAAATTTTATGTCTATGAGGACGATCATAAATCAATAAAATAAATTTGTTTACCAAAATTGTTAAATCTACGTTAACAATTTATACAAGTTTATTTAATGAAATAAAAAAAAAATTGGAATGGTATTTCATATGAATAAAATAATATATTATAAATATACATATAAGGTCATTGAATAAAAAATTCAAATTAAAACATGTTGTATAAAATAAACAAGTATCAATGGATTAGTGTGTCATTTCTACCTTAACCATGAAATTAACCATCAACCACCATCACAATATCAAAAATAATTCATCATCCCAACCAGTAACTATAACCCGAAAATATCACCCAAATATGTATTTTAAGCTATAATGGATTGATTATTTGTTTAACAGAATATAAGGAAATCATATTTTTGTTCAATTGATGTGATGTGAGGATAATGATATAATATATGTATGGATTTGATGTATAGTTGATGTCGTTTATGGAAGAAGAAGTGAATGAGGTCGGTGTTATTTTGGTTGAAATTTTCCCTACTATGAGGAGGATGTGATGCACAATTGTATTGTGGTTATAGTTCATATCATAATAATTATGGTACGATTTAGATGTGGTATATAGTATATGGTTATGGATACATGGTTATAGATAATAATTCAATCTGTAATAGTAAATACATTATTTGTGAAGTTCCATACATAGCCAAATTCGTGAAACTCCTAGTAAAAAAGTTTTATAAATACAATACATAAGTGTCAAAGGCCTTTCCAAATTTCCACACCCAATATGTGATGGAAAAAAGACAATATGTAAGGGTAATAGATTTATCCAATTTTCTAGACCCTATATATTAATGTAAAAATACACATTGTAGGTGTCTATTATTTGAGAAAATTTCATACATTAATGTAAATTATAACAAAAATGTAATACTTATGAATAACGTATATACAAAATTCTAAAAATATATGAAACAATAGTAACCGAGATAAATAATAATAAAAAATAAATAAATAGGTAATAAATAAACCATGATATTGATAAGTAATTTTTAAAACATAATAAATAAATGGAATAAATCAAATAATAAATAGCCGCTTGATATTATATTCCTTTCCCGTATCATGTATGGTTCGGATCGGTGTAGATGTCATCCATACCATAAAATCCTATAAGGCTCTGCCATGTAGATCAAGAAACATGAGATTCACCTCCTTCTTGGTCAGAGCTATCATTGTTGTTTCTGAATGAGATTATTCATAAATAAATATCATGTAGGATTATTCTAGTCATCCGAATCTATGAATCTGAATATTATTTTTGGTTCACATTAAATAAATCATGGATTGGAATTTCAAAGGGTATATTGATATTCTTACTTGAATAACACATTTATAATGATATAAATATCTCAACTCTAGAACTGTTGCATTAAGAGCTTGGTATATAACTAATCCTCAATTCATGTTCACAAGATAAACTCTAAAACTAATGAATGATCCAACCATGTTAGGGAGTATGCCAAAATATCTTTGGTAAAGACAAACATGAATAAATACAAATAAAGAAGAAATATTTGATCCATCCTGACCATTAACATTCATGGTGAATTTTTTAAATTAAATAGCATCCAGAGATACTCTAAAATAGCATACCTACACTTCAATAGAGTTTTGGGAATATCGAATTACCTCACATGTTATTAATATTTTCCTGATTACTTTTTAATCATGGAGAACCGATTGGATCACCTCAACTGATTGAACAAATCATTTATACGAGGAAGGGGGTACTATTTCATTGCTATAATTTAGTACAACCTCTATTAATCCAATCATTATTATAAATAAAGATCACCTTTCTTAGTGAATAACATGGGTGAACCCTGAGGGGATGTGCATTGGTGAATAAAACCCATCACCACAATGTCGTATAGATAAAAATTATTCCCTATAATCAATATATTAGTTATCCTATATTGATGAATGGATATGTGATTCATGTTTATAATTATCATAAATATAAACATGGCCTCTCTATGATGTGGAAACAATATGTAATCCTTAGGAAATAAGACATGTAATAAAAAAACACATGGGAAGAATGATTGAATGTATCATATCCTCATCTTATATAAAAATTATATAAAATTCAAATAAGATCATCATTAGTTTTTAATATTTTTGTCCCAAATAGACTATGTATAAATACCACTCCCTGAATTAATTATATCAATCCCCCACAAAAGATGTGGAATATACCCATTTGTGATAGTATATGTTGTATTCTTAATAGTAAGTCAATTAATCTATCCCAATGATAACATTGATACCATGTATCTAAAATATAAATAAATTTTAGAGATACATATTGTCAAGACCCGTCCACCGGGGCCCGTGTCGTAACTACCCCAAGCCCACCTTCCATAGGCTAGGGGCTAGCGACTAGCACCAAAGGCGTAAATCCCTATAACTGGGAAGGAGTTGGCTATATAAACGTAAAAAAAACACAACCGGAGTACAAGCGAAAGAAAAAACTAAGTACATGAGTAACAAATGTACTTAATGTACAAAGGGGCCGAAAATACAAGCCCAACATATAGGGACAACTAAAACTGAAAGTAAAGTACAACAGAAAAGACAAACATCTAGAAATATGACACGCAGCTCCTAGTTCATCCACCACGGATCCTACCTAAAGGGTAGGTACATATTTCCTCCTCAGCACTCCACGTTCGATCGTCTGTCCATTTGTCTCCTCAAGGTACCGACTCGTCGTGAGATCCACCTCCGGCTACTGTCCAGTCCTCAAATTCTCGGCCTCCGTCAGCATTGTCCTTCGTCTATAACCAACACGACGAGGTGCGAGCATAGCCCGTGTAGGAGTGAGTATAACGATATTCAGTAGGGGCCCCGAGACCCTCAAGGTCTCTCTAAATCCAATAAGGATAACCAAAAATAAGAATCACAATAGATAACCATTACGTAGGTATAAACCCATACATATACCTAAGTAATCAAGTGACCATCTCAATCATGAGGAAACACAATGGTTATGAATTCAATGGATAACCACTACCTAGGTTTATGCCCATACATATACCTAATTTATCAAGTAACCCATCTCAATCATGAGGTAAACACAAAGGTCATAGATTCAGCTCAAACCAGGATTTTCAATATCGAAACCGTAACTGCTGAAGAGCTCCATCTCTGACGAGTACAGTGATCCGGTAATGACTCCGAGGTAATACTCACTAACCTTAGACTACTGTGGTACTCCTCCTGTCGAGTACCGCAGGTCTGCTTCCAACTACCGGGCGCTCTGTCCACCGAGGGTCTGCTGCCAAATATCGGGTGCTCTCCCTAATAACATAAAGATGTACTACTCCTGTCGAGTACCATGGGTCTGCGGCCAACTATCGGGTGCTCTATCCATCGTGGGTCTATCACCAAATATCGGGCGCTCCATCCACTGGGCTAGTCGACTCACTCCAAGATGAGTCGGTCAAGCAGTCATCATGTCTCAGCCGGCTACACGGTCTCTGTGCTCCATACGCTTGTCTCCGGGAGGGTCTGCTCCACGATCTGAGGATCACAAAGATCCACTAAAAAGTATATCAATGGATCGCCTCGTCAGAGGGGTCTCAACGCAACAGACGATGCGTCAATCGGACGCCCGGTCTGTGAGTTATTAGCCTTTTCATACAAGGGGCCCAGTTGGTTTTGTGTGCGAACCAACCCGGCTGTATCTCAACTATACCCCAAACTCTCATAGGGTATACTCATAGGGACCGTTTCTCAACATGATCACCAAATCCGCTGACGGTTCGTCAAACAGACGTCCGGTCTAAAATTTATCAGCTTTTCTGTTCCAGGGGCCCGGTTGGATTTCGGGTTCAATCTAACCCAGCCACTATCCAAATTCATCCAAACCTTAGGTGACGTATTCTAAAAGTTCCATCTCATCAAGTGGAATCCAACAAAGTCGACGACACGTCAATCGGACGTCCGGAGATCAAGTTAAAAGCGTTTCCGCTCCGAGGGCCCGGTTGATTTCGGGTTCGAACCAACCCGGCCATACATCAAGGTCTCCAAAACATTGAGTGTAATATAATAAAACAACCGTCTTGATCCAAGGATCTCCACACAACTGACGGTGCGTCGATCGGAGGTCTTTAGCCCATGTTATGGGAAAACGACCGAAAGTGGTCGGAAAATGGGGGATCTGGGCCCGGTCCGACCAGGCCAACCCCCCTGGGTCAGCCCGAACCGGGCGACCCGACTAGGGTCCGGGTGTGACCTAGCTTGGTGTGGCCCAGCTCAGCTGGGCGTGGCCCAGTCCTGTCTGTGAAACCTGGCCCGGCCCAGGCAGGTGGCACGCTGGCTCGGCAAGCAACCGAGCATAGGGGGACGTGATCCCCCCTTCCCTCGCGCTCCGCGGACGCGGTGGTTGTCGCATCCTCCACTGGATCCCACACGGCCGTGGGATCCCGGTTGCCTACCCTTGCAGCTTCAGCCGCGGAGGTTACTCCTGGCGGCGCGCTCGGATGCCGCCGCCTTCGGCGCGCCGGCAGGGTCTTCTGCGGACCACCGGACGCGCTCCGGTGGTCGGTTTTTCGTTCCGTCTTCGCCAGCGGTCTTCCCAGGACCTTCCATTCACTGCAAAGTCTTAAAAATTCCTCTTCGGCCCGTTCTGTCATCGTTCGTCGATCTGCATGTCAAATAAACAATCTGCGGAGTCTTTGAATCACCTCTGTGGCCCCGACTCCGGCCGCAGTTTCGTTCGGCCTCAACGGCACGACGTTCCGGTTTCACGCTTCTTCGCCCATTCTTCTTTGTTTCCGTGCGGTGTCGTTTCACCGCGCTACCTTCGTCCGTGCCGCGACAAACACATCATCAAAAGGGGGAGGAGGGTCGGCCGTGTTCATGCAGTCCGGCCCCCTCCCGTTAATCTGATATCAAGCAACTAAGAAAAAGACGTTTGGATGGTCAAGAAAATTCATGAACCAAAAATCAAACCCCTTCCTCGATGAAGTCTTCAAATGAGGATTGTGGCGGGAAATGGACGTCACAGAAGATGGCGTCGTGGAAGGAAGATCATCTGAGTCATGGTACACGGAGTCGCGGTACACAGCATTGCGGAGAAGAGGACCATCGGCGTCACGGTACACGGCATCGTGTCGTCGATCTCTGAGGAATCAGCATTATCCTTCGTCCTTCGTCGGAGGTCGGTGTTCTTCGTCGATGACAGTGTGTTCTTCGTGTTCTCCACTGAGGAAGAATATATTCCTCAAGAGCGCAAGAGTCCTCCCTTCCTTTCGCATAATGAATCAACCCCTAATAAAATAAGTCTTGTCTTATTTTATTAACATAAATGGAAGCCATTAATTTGAAAATCAAACAGATCTCATTCAATTAATTGAATTAATTGCGGAGCGTATAATATTCAAATTAATTTTGAGGGATGACTTGCCATAAATTCGGGGTGCCGGTGAGTTACATATTAAAAGCATGAGAGGGAGGCTAAAAATGGATTTGAAGGGGTGGGGCTCGTGTAGGCCCCACTTCACTAATATCCTACCTAGTGGAGTTAGGATATTAGTGGGTCCCACTAAAACCACCAATCATAGGTTTAACTTCTTAAAATAGAAATAAATTATAGCACAATATTTTATTTTATTCTTTAGTTAACCCATTTAATTAATAACCTCACCCGAGAAAACGCAACTCTGGAAAAGGTGTTCCTAAGCAATTACCAGCGCTGCGATTTCATCGGTGCCCTCGGATTTCGATTCCGAGCAACGGATTAAAAGTTAAAAAAACCCGTTCATTCGTTCACTGAACGTACATGAGCCTAACTTAGGAAATTTATTCCGGGCACACCGTGCCTTAGAATCAGGCACCGTCAAAAATTGCGTACTCCTAAAATTCCAAAGAAATTAAGAAAAAAAAATTCCTTCAAATTTTTGGGACTTTACATTACTCGCACCTTAGGGATTTACATCCCCGTAAAGCTTTAAAACAAACTAGGGATACAAAAGTGGTACTGAGCACGCATCTGAGCCTTCCCTTCCCATGTTCTCACCTGGAGGTTCCCGTGCTGCCAACAAAAGAGCACAAGAGGAATTGAACATCTTCGTAGGACCCGCTCTTGTCGATCCTCAACCTCTACTAGATCCCCGCAAAAGCCACCCCATCGCCAATGTATATCTCCCAATGGTCGATGATATGCATCGGGTCAAGCATGTATCTCCCCAGTTGAGATACGTGGAAGTGGTTGTGCACCTGGTGCAACTGAGGTAGATGGGTCAAGCCGTAACCCACCTCGCTTACCCTACTGAAGACCAGAAAAGGTCCGCTGAACCTTGGAGATTACTTGCCGCCTCGGCCACATCTCCACAGACCACGTCGAGGTGAGACCCGTAAGAAAACGTGGTCGCGAACCTCAAATTACAGTGGTCCTATCTCCTATCAACATATGATTTCTGCCTGCTCTGTGTAGTCTTCATCCGCTCCTGGATGATCTGCACCTTCTCCGTCGTGGCCTGGACCATCTCTGGTCCCACAAGAGCTCCTAAGATTTCTTCTTTGCCGATAAGAGAAATCTGGTCTCATCCCCTGGATGAACCACGTTCTTTTCCTAAAATAGTAAATCCTGTCATGAATGGTACTAATCCAAGCCATGGATGACATCGTAAGGCCTCAACGCTACTACCAAAAGATCCAATCGTTACTCTCTCCTACAAGGGTTGTGTCACACTATTGGAATCAGTGTGTGGTCACTAGGTCTCCTCCAGTAGAAATCTAGAAAGTGAGGGTCAAGTCAACAGTTTAAACCGGAACCTCTTAGTACACAATAAAAGATGGAAGAAAATTTCACAAGGACAAGTTTCTTTCTTTATTGCAGCTCTAAGTACAAAGACACACAACAATGAAAACAAGGAAACTAGAAGCACCAAGATCAAAGGTCCCATGCCTAGAACTAGTCCGGCTCTTGTCTGCCAGCTTCCGGAGCTCCTTAGTCATATTCTTCTACTTCCTGAAGCTGAGCTCTCCCATGTCCACCTATTCCCTGCGGTTGGGGTGGACCTCTTGGTGGTGATGGTGGCAACACATTGAAGCGTCATCCACCTCTAGCTGCACGGCCAGCTCCCATGCCATAGATGCCTACTCCTTGTAGTCTGCCCTGATCGAACCTCTACCTCTATCTAAGGGGTTCTTCATCAATCTGCTGATCATCTGTATGGTGGGTCGGACAGTCGTGTGCCTTGTGACCAAGCCCGCCGCAGGAGTAACACTGCCCACTCTTGGCAAGACTGGCTCTGACTCCACCCCGGTTTCCCCGCACAACTGAACCTGAGTCGTGCAGTCAGCCACTGGTAGGTCTGGTCCTCTTGGACCTCTGCGTCATCTGTCTACTTCCCGCTGCAGAAGGCTATGCCGCATTACGGCTAGTGGTGGGTCCTGCTGCAGGAGACTCATCAACATGGAAACTCTCCACTAAGAGGGATCACTCCAACACCCTTTTCTGCGTCGGGATGCTGTGAGAAACAACAGAAGCTCTAATCTCTCACCTGAGCCCCTGCTCGAAGGTTCGGGCCCAGAAGAACGGGTCCAATACCATATCTGTGGTGTAGCGCGAGAGGTCTGTGAACCTCGCTAAATGATGTGCCACCATCATGCTACCCTGCTTTAGATTCAGTAGCTTCTGTATACGCACCGCTCGAAGGGTGGATGGTACAAACTCTTCTCGGAACCGGCTCTCGAAGTCTACCCAGAGAAGTGTCGCCTCATCATGCATCTGGAGCATCAGGCTCCACCATCTGCCTGATGCTACCTAAAGGCGGCTGGCAGCAAGGATCACCATGAAGTTTGCTAGCATCCCTACTAGCCTGAAGGCTCTCACCACAGCCTCCAGCCAATCCTCAGCCACCTGTGAGTCCATCTCTCCCCTGAACCTGGGTGGCCTCTCGCACTCGAACTCATGCAGTGCGCTCAAGCGACGTGCACTCTCTGCTGCTGGGGATGGTGGCATCGGTGGCTCAATGGGTGGTAGTACCGCTGGTGCCTCAACTGGGATGGGGCCATGTACTATGGCCACAACGCTCGGCGGGCTGTTAGTACGTACAACTCTCGGGGCTCAAGCTTGTCGTCCGTGGGGAGGCATCCTGAAAGAAACAAACGTAACATGGTCAAATGATTTACCTGGTGAGCTGACATGGTTTGAACTGTTTTAAATGAAATTTTGGAAAACACACATGTAATCAGTGTTTTCATGCACTCAGTCGGAAATCAGAAGTCAGGGTCGTGGTGTATGGATACGTTAGCCACCCGCACCAACACTGGACTCCCTAAACTAACAACCACTCTTAGTACACTTAACACTGCTGCTTCACAGAAAGGAAAATCTCAGAGTCCTTAGTTCTACGGTAGAACTGACTCCTCTGATACCAATTTTTCACGACCCATCCCCCGGGTCCCGTGTCATAACTATCCCAATCCTGACTTCCATAGGCCAGGGGCTGGCGACTAGCACCAAAGTCATAAATCCGTATAACTGGGAAGGTGTTTCCTTGATAAATGTAAACAAAAACACAACCAGAGTACATGTGGAAGAAAACACTAAGTACAACAGTAAAAAAAGTGCTGAAATTACAAAGGGGCCAGAAATACAAGCCCAACAGATAGGGACAACTAAAACTGAAAGTAATGTACAACATAAAAGAGAAGAAACTGGAAGATGACACAAAGCTATTGGTTTTTCCACCATGGATCCTACCTAAAGGGTCGGTACATATGTCCTCCTCAGTACTCCAAGTTTGATCGTCCGTCCGTCTGCCTTCTCCAGGTACCTACTCGTCGGGATTTCCACCTCCGGGTACCATCTAGTCCTCGAACGCTTGGCCTCCGTTAGCGTTTTCCATCGTTTACATCCAACACAACGAGGTGCGAGCATAGCCCGTGCAGGGGTGAGTATAATGATACTCAGTAGGGGCCTCGAGACCCTCAAGGTATCTCTAAATCCAAAAAGGATAACCACAAAGAAAAATCACAAC
This sequence comes from Viscum album, assembly GCA_963277665.1. Lineage (NCBI taxonomy): Eukaryota > Viridiplantae > Streptophyta > Magnoliopsida > Santalales > Viscaceae > Viscum > Viscum album. The sequence goes on from OY728126.1 coordinate 1,897,219,439, forward strand.
AGATAACCCTTACTTAGGTATAAGCCCATACTTATACCTATGTTATCAAGTAACCATCTCAATCATGAGGAAACACAAAGGTTATGAATTCAACGGATAACCACTACCTAGCTATATGCCCATACATATACCTATGTTATCAAGTTGCCCATCTCAATCATGAGGTAAACACAAAGGTCATAGACTCACCTCAAACCAGGATTTTCATTATCGAATCCATAACTGCGAAAGAGCTCCGTCTCTGACGAGTACAGTGATCCTGTCACGACTCTGAGGTATTGCTCACTAACCTTAGACTGTTGGGGTACGCCTCCTGTCGAGCACTGCGGTTCGGCTGCCAACTACTGGGCACTCCATCCGCTGAGGGTCTGCCGCCAAATACCAGGCAATCTCCCTAATAGCCTACAGAGGTACTCCTCCTGTCGAGTACCGCAGTTCTACGACCAACTACGGGGCGCTCTGTACACCATGGGTCTGTCTCCAAATATCGGGTGGCCCATCCACTGGGCTAGTCGACTCACTCCAAGTCAAGTCGGTCAAGCAGTCGTCAGGTCTCAGCCGGCTACACGGTCTCCGTACTCCATACGCTCGTCTCCATGAGGGTCCGCTCCACGAGCTAAAGGTTGATACTCCATGTATCACAATGTTCCATGAAGAATTATCTCAAAATACCACCTCATCATAGGGGTCTCAACGCAACAGACGGCGCGTCAATCGAACGTTCGGTCTGTGAGTTATTAGCCTTTTCATCCCAGGGGCCCGGTTGGTTTTGTGTACGAACCAACCCGGACGTATCCCAACTATACCCCGAACTCTCATAGGGTATACTCATAGGGATAGTTTCTCAACGTGATCTCTAACTCCGGTGACGGTTCGTCAAACGGACGTCCGGTCTGAAAGTTATCAGCTTTTTCGTTCCAGGGGCCCAGTTGGATTTCGAGTTCAATCCAACCCAGCAACTATCCAATTGTGTCCTCAGGTGAAGTATGCTAAAATTTCCTCCTCATCAAGAGGAGTCCAACAAAGTTGACGGCACGTCAATTGGACGTCTGGAGCTCAAGTTATAAGCATTTCCGCTCCGAGGGCCTGGTTGGTTTCGGGTTCGAACCAACCCAGCCGTACCACATGATCCCTGAAACCTTCATTGTAATTTACCAAAACGACCACCTTGATCAAAGGATCGACACGTAACTGACGGTGCGTCGATCAGAGGTCTGTAGCCCATTTATGGGCAATACACCGAAAGTGGTCCAAAAATGGGGGGTCTGGGCCCTGTCCGACCCGGCCCTACCCCCGCTGGGTCGGCCCGAACCGGGTCGACCTGACCCGGGTCCGGGTCCGAACCGACTGGGCGTGGCCGGGTCCGGTCCGCGCAACCCGGCCCAGCCTGGCCTGGAGGCACGCTGGCTCGGCCAGCAGCCAAGCATGGGGGGACGCAGTCCCCCCTTCCCTTGCGCTCCGCGGACGCGGTGGGTGCTGCGTCCTCAACTGGATCCCGTACGGCCGCGAGATCCCGGTCGCCTACCGCCGTGGCTTCAGCCACAGCGGTTCCTTTCGATGGCGCGCCAGGACGCCGCCGCCCCCGGCCGCCGGCACTGTCATGCCGGCGCGGCGTGCCGGCAGGGTCTTCCACGGACCACCGGACGCGCTCCTGTTGTCTGTTTTGCTTTCCGTCTTCACCAACGGTCCTCCTGGGACATGCCCTTCACTGTGAAGTCTTCAAAACGCCTCTGCGGCCCGTTCTGTCATCGCCCGTCGATCTTCATTTCAAATAAACAATCTTTGGAGTCTTTAAATCACCTCTTCGGCCCTGACTCCGGCCGCGGTTTCGTTCGGCCTCAACGGCGCGGCGCGACGGCACCACGCTTCTTCGCCAGTTCTTCATTGTTTCCAAGTGGTGTCGTTGCACCGCACTACCTTTTTTCGTGCCGCGAAAAACACATCATCAAAAGGGGGAGGAGGGTCGGCCGTGTTCTTGTGTTTTGGCCCCTTCCCGTTAATCTGATATCTAGCAGCTAAGAAAAAGATGTTTGGATGGTCATGAAAATTCATGAACCAAAAATCAAACCCCTACCTCGATGAAGTCTTCGAACGAGGTTTATCGTGGGAAATGGACATTGCCGAATATGGCATCGCGGAAGGAGGATCGTCAGAATTGCGGTACATGGCGTCGCGGTACACGGTGTCGCGGAGAAGAGGACCGTCGGTGTCGCGGTACATGGCGTCACGTCGTCGATCTCTGAGGAATCAGCGTTATTCGTCGTCCTTCGTCGTAGTTTGGTGTTCTTCATCGGTGACGGTGTGTTCATCGCATTCTTCAAGGAGGAAGAAAATATTCCTCAAGAGCACAAGAGTCCTCCCTTCCTTTCTCACAATGAATCAACCGTTAATAAAATAATTCTTGCCTTATTTTATGAACACACATGCAAGCCATTAATTTAAAAATCAAACAGATCTCATTCAATTAATTGAATTAATTGATGAGCGTTTAATATTCAAATTAACTTTGAGGGTTGAATTTCCATTAATTTGGGGTGCGGGTGAGTTACATATTAAAAGCACGAGAGGGAGGCTAAAAAAAATTTGAATGGGCGGAGCTCGTTTGGGCCCCACTTCACTAATATCCTACCTAGTGGAGTTATTATATTAGTGGGTCCCACTCCAACCACCAAGCATAGGTTTAACTACATACAATAGAAATAAATTGTAGCACAATATTTTATTTTATTCTTTAGTTAACCCATTTAATTAATAACCTCACTCGAGCAAACACAACTCCGGAAAAAGTGTTCCTAAGAAATTATCGGCGCTGCGATTTCATCGGGGCCCTCAGATTTCGATTCCGAGCATCGGATTAAAAGTTAGAAAAAACCCGCTCATTCGTTCACTGAATATACCTGAGCCTAACATCTGAAATTGATTCTGGGCACACCAGGCCTTGGAATCAGGCGCCGTCAGAAACTGCGTACTTGTAAAATTCCAAAGAAATTAAGAAAACAAAAATTTTCCTTGAAATTTCCGGGTCTTTACACATATATCCCATAATTATGATATTGTACAGTAGACAGATCTGTATACACAATGATCACACCCCTACATGGGTTTTGATTGACATCACCCCATAAAAATAATTTTCATCCATCCTACAAAACATTGAAAAAATCTAAAAAAATAAATGTTGGAGATGAACCTTTATAAAATAATAATGTTTATAAGGGATGATTCCATAAAAACCCTCTAATATTAAATCTTCCCTTTCATTGATCAGAAGTATTAAACTTGAGATCATATAACTATATTGATCCCATATCTCTTCCCCATCCTCCCATTCACTATAAATTTATTATGGGGTGGGTGTGGAAGATAACATTAGATATTTAAATTTTATATATCATTTAAACAAAATCACATGAAGAAGTGATTCAAAAAAATATGTACTTGAACACACAAAGTCTAAATTTTTATATTGATGTGAATTTCAAGGATAAAAAAACTTATTTAACATGGAATGTTTTTTCAACTAATAAATTTATTACAAATGTTTTCAAATCATTAAAATTCATATTTCCACTAGATTTTTTTTGGGGCTCTATTCTACCCAAATCTATTTATTTCTCCCTATAAAATAGTAAATCATTGTTTTCTTCTAATAATGTATAATATTCTACTTCTTCCACATAAATTAGGGTGGTTGATTTTATTTTCCATTTTTTAATTTTTATAAATTATGATATATGAATAAAGCTAGTTTTAATCCCCAAAAAGTTTATGATCCAACCACAAAACTGTGATCCATTCCATCGCTAAATAAACTACATAGTTGAAACATTATATATAAGAAATATAAAAAATTCCCCATCTACCAACATGATCAACATCTACAGGTCCTTAATGGACCTATGATTTAATATTTTCCACTCATCCAGTATAATAACATAAACAATGAGTCATCCCATATGAAGGAGGAGATGGTATATGGCTATAGCTGGCGTATATATCACTACAATGGTGAAAATTGGTAGGTCATTTATCTATACTAACAAATTATACACTCTTATATCCTGAATACAAACTGGGTTAACATACTATAACACACCCAACTCGGTTTCTATCAGAACCGAGGGCCTATTTCACCACATTAATAAAATAATTAAACTACAAAATGTTAAATTAAGCCCTTATTGAACTATTAAAAAAATCATCAAAATGGTAAATCAATGAAATCTCCCCACCTACCCAAATCAATGATACCCAAGGTAATTTCAAAAAATAAGAAAAATAACACATTACCAACATATTATTTTGAACAAGATAAATAAAATCCTAAGATCTATCAGTCATAATTGTTATTGAAAATAACTACTCGAATAAATGATGCAATCGGTCCTTCTAGGAAAACCCCACATGATGATATTCCTAGAATAATTTATCCTACAAGATCTTGGATTTTCCTCAAAAAATGAACACAGTTATATTGACCACCCCTACCTAAGGACTTATGATCTTGTAAAATATAGTCTACAATGATTTCACCCAAAGCTCATTATCCTAAGGTTATATCTCTATTGTAAATAAAGGTTGATATTGAAAATAAAACTCTATAGTCTTATCTAACATGGAAGGAACTGCTCATGGATATTGGCCTATAATAGATATAATAACATTAAGTACAATCACTCATAACTATTGATCAATATGAGGTAAAAGCATAACTAGGGGATCTAAAACAAGTTTTTCATGGTCTTGATCATCTATCCCTCGAGGAACATAATGGGTGGTCATCCTAATGTCATATTTATATAAAATCAAATGCATGATTTAGAACATATCTATATCATTTTTCTAGATATCATAAATAGGATAATAAGTAACATGAATTATATTTTGGTACACTATAGAAGAACCCATCAACATAATGGCTCTCATAACATGATTGTTGTCATTGGCCCCTGCTATCCAATCTTAGTGGTAAAAAAATACATGTGATCGATATAATTAGACACCAGATTACAATAAAACTTCTATAAGAATAAGTTCATTTAGTTATAGTAGAACCATTAATTTATATAGTACATCAATATATATATATTTTTTTTTAAAAAAATTGAAACATATAACATAATCATGGTTCCCTATCACTTGTAATCACATAAATTTTATTTCAATCTTTATTGAAAATATGATGCAAGAACAAAATCAATATTTTCCCCCTAAGAATATAGTCAAAAAAATAACCCAAATCACATATCATACTCCATGAAATTTTAAAAATTATGACACTCAAAAACCAAGACCAACAATCATGAACCTTCTAACTTCAACATTCCATATACATGGCTAATTTATAACTAAGAATAATTTCCATCAATATATATATATAATCATATTCATAACTACCATATTTCAAATAGTATGATAATCCAAACAAGGTTTTGATACAACTTTTTAACATCCTTGAATCAAATCACCTAACAATGGATGAATCAAAAAAACGGTAACACCTCACACATGCCTCCCCATATATCAAATTATATTTAATAATTTTAACACACTGATATTTTATGAGTAGTATATTTTTCTATGTCTTATTTTATATGCAACTTCAAATGAATCTTTCACTACACACAACACTAGCTTGGCTTGCGTTATATAGAAGAGCAACCTTCCTCGATATAGTGTGTTGTACGCAATATCGTGTTCCACAAAACAATGATATGTTTTTAAAATATTTTACAAAGTAGACTTTATAAATAGTATTAACAAAAGTTTGAGTTTTATATAACATTATAATTCATTTTACATATGATACGAGAAAAAAATCAATTTTTTGGACAAAAGAATTATTTTTTTCAAAAATGCAGCTTTCCGCCTTTTGATGGTGCACCCATTTTAAATCTAATTTTTGACAATTTTATAAGTTCAATTTTACAAAATAAAATTATTTATTTGAATCAGCATATAAAAATTTACATTGGATAAATTTTTGATACTTTTCTGATAACTTTCATATTTTGATGAATAGTAAAAATAAGTAAATTTTAAATTGAAAACAACTTTTTTCATCAAAATTATTTATATGGATAAAATATATTATTGAATGGTTTTAAAGTATAAATAGAATATATTTTTACCATTTAATATAATGTATGTCATTAGCATTAATTTTACATTGAATTCATAGGTAAAAACATTTCTATCGTTGGCAATGTTTTAACTTTAAAAACCTATTTTCTTAAAAACATGATTTATTTTAAATTAATTGCTGAAACTTCTTTGTTCTTAATTTTCAAAAATGGATTCCATATTTGTATTAAGTGGGTCCAAATTATTTTAAATGATTAATTTTATTTTTTTATATTATGAATAGTAACTACGGTAATTTTTATTTACTACACTTAAAGGTAAATCAAATAATTAAGGGTAAAATAAGATTATAAATTTACCCTAACACTTGAAAAAATTCAATTGGATAAATAAAAGTCGACCCATATCACCTAAGGGTCCGAATAGATTCATTTCATGGACCTTTGACTATGAAAACGATTTAATTATTATTAAAACTAAAGAAAGTGACAATATGTCACTCCCTTAAATCTTATAAGTGTAATAATTTTAATTTTGTGACAAACTTCAAAAAATATCAAACATGAATAGTATACAGAAATATAATAAAATTATCTACATCATGTGAATTTATTTATAATTTTTAAGGATTAAATAATTATCATTAATTAGACACAATAGTGATGTTGAAGTTTTTTTATTGATTGAAATTTCAAATAAGTAGTTTTAAAAATATTAAAATAAATATTATATGAACTATTTAATGTACTCAACGAATTTTCTAGACAAATATGAAATGTAATGAATCTGTTAAATATTTTATTTATAACATATCTTCTTTGTGGAGTTTATTTAAATTCAAATAAATGAATAGTGTCAAAATTGACACTATTGTTATTTTATAAAAATAACATATTATAAAATTGTTTAAAAATCACAAAATATTTAAAAATTATAAATTAAAATTTATATGGTCTAAAATGTCATAAATTATATAATTTTGGACAATTAACAATATATATGAAATTATTTATAATGATTTAAAATTTAGAATATTATTACCACAAATAAAATTAAATAGATTAAATAAGGATAAATCAAGATGATAATGTTTAAAATAAATTCGGAACATGTCTAAATTTTATTGTTTTATGAGATTACAACCCTATATCATCTAATATTCTATTTTGATTAATTTTGGTAGTTTTTTATTGGAGTTTGAATTTATTATAAATTAATATTCTTTATATTTCCCAAGGTGCCCCTCTCCTCCCTTATAAAAGGGCACCTACTCCCTCTTCTCCTCACACAATTTGGCACCTTAAATCTCGTCCAAACCCTGCTTATTTCTCTTCTCAACCTCCCTAGAAACATACTAGAGATCCTGGTCTTCTACAATGACCACTTTTAGTGACTTAAGAGGAGGTTTCAAAGAGGTGCGTCGAAGAAGAGGTAATATTTGTTAGAGATTCTTTCAAATTTACTTTTTCTTCTATGTACTCTTATTTAATTGTTTCATTGTCTAGTAATAACATCAGTATCACTCATATACTGATATGTTATTATAAAAATGAAAAAACCCTATTTCACCTTCTATCCATCCTACGGAAAACGAAAGCACCGCGCGTGCGTACATACAGAATACCGTCTCCACGCCGTGGTGTAATCTGTTTTTCACCACCACCTTACCTGGATGGGTATAATGGTGTAAAGAATAACTATATATTATTATTTTAAAGTGATATTTATTCTTAAATAATATACATACAATTCAATACAATTCCACGATCATGGGAATGATATCATCGCTCGTGCGTACGTACGGCCTACCGTCTCCACGGTGTGATGTGACTCGTTCTACATGATCTTCATTGAATAATGATTATATAAATTAATTTAATGAATAAATATGATATATATTTTAGACTAATACAATTCTTGAAATGAGGTATCTATAACTTAAAAAGAAGAATAAGAATTTATTCAACAAAACATACCTAAGATCATAAAGCAATGAACACCCGAATAACAAGTAGCAATGAAATATTACTAATAAAAAGATAATAATATGACTCTATATGATATCATAACAATGAATATTATTCTGTAATAAGTCAATGTTTGTATATATATTCATTATACATGAGGTTCAGATATGTACGAAGAAAATCGGACCTAAGATAAAGGAAAATCTCACAATCTCATTGTTATCCGATATCATTTATACTTTATAATTTACTGGGGAATATTTATCATCCAATCCATGTTTCCACAATTTGTAATATTATTTATATTCTACTACATTTGTTAAAATCCAATTTTATCCATTGCTGAGTTTTTAGTAAAAGATATGAAATAAATCTTTTGTTGTTTTTTGGTACGAGGTACTTTTTGACTTTTCCAGCCAAAGTACGAGAAGAATGTTTTTTAACTTAAACGGAATGAATGGATTTTTATGATTTCATAGAAAATTATTTCCATGAAGCTTCCATTACACGTTTTCAAATTTATTTTTAATTAACTTCTTTTAGTTTAAAATTTTATGACATGTTAAGAAAGGAAAAATGTTTTTGAAGTAGAATGGATATTTTCTCATGAATGGAGTTCAAGTGGTTTATCAAAATTATTTTACATCTAAGATAATATATGGTTATATTTTTATCCCTACCATTACATTGATTTTATTATGTTATGATGGAAAAAAATTTGAATTCCTTTTATGGATTATGTAATGACTACATGATGTTTATGAATCCCATTTTTATTACCTGGGTTATGCTATGATGTATGAATAATGATCTTGTGGCACACATAATAATGGTTTCATTATGAGATGGGTGGTTCCTATATCTCCCTCCAATGCATTGGGTAAAGATTTATATCTCATGAGATAGACATCACCAAAATGGAAAGTTAATCTGGTTCAGTGATACAGGACTGGAACGAGGAGTGAACTCAGTTCCGTAATGGTCTTTGTCCGCTATGATGTTCTTGGAAATGATCCTTGACTAATATGAAATGATTTTCTATGATTATATGTGTATTCCAAAAAGTTTCATGTTTTAAGTTATGATTATTGGGATGACATTTCACGACAATGATTTATCCCATGTTATGATACTATGATATCTTTGGCAGGTTAAGATTTTCAAAATGTTATGTTCTTATAAATATGATATGATTGATATTTCTTTTGTGTAACACCCCAAGATTTCATAGTGTGTTATTTCTTCAAAATAATTCAATAACTTGCACTACACGCAACACCAAGTTCAAGCGCACTATGACATACCAAACAAGCTGTTCAAAAGTGGTATGAATAGTATTAACTAAATTCTGAACCTTATATAATACTTATAATTTTATAATCCATATTATTAGTTTCTTAGACATAATTTAAGAACAAATTCTTTTTTGGATAAAAGAAGTATTTTTCAAAAATGCACTTTTACCAACTTTAATACTGAACCGTTTTTAAATCCAATATTTTAACCTTTTATATATTAAATTTGACTAAATAAATTTATTCTTTAGAATGGGGACATAAAAACATTTACAATGTAACACCCAAGATTCTATGGTAAACTTCCCTTTGAATAATGCAACAACGTGTGTTGTACGCAACATCGACTTCTAACACACAGACCACAACCGATCAAACTAGCTGTTTTGAATATTAATACCTACTTTTTGAAATTTTATCACTCAAAATGGACTTAATTTATGGATTTGGAGTATCTAATTTATCCAAAGGTGAAATTTTGGTACTTTTTAGATAACTTTCATATTTTGATGAATAGTGAAAATTATTAAATTTTAATTAAAAACAACTTTTTTAATCAAAATAATTTATAGTGATAAATTATGAATTTGAGTGGTTTTAAAGTATATTTAGAATATATTTTTACCATTTAATACAATTTTGGTCATTGGAAATAATTTCACAATTAAACCGAACATAAACAAGTATCAATCTTTTGATAGTTATTATATCTTAAAAACACGCTTTTTGTTTTGAAAGAGGGAATTGATTTTAAATTAATTTCTTCCACTTCTGTGTTTTGAATTTGGAAAAATGTATTCCATATTTGGAATCAGGATTTTCAAATTTTGTAAATATGTAACTTTTATTTTTAGACATTTTGAATAACTACTTCGGTAAATATTTTATTTACCATGGTTAAGGGTAAATCTGGTAAATAAGGGTTAAAAATAATATTATAATAATAATAAATTACGCTAAAACGTGTTCTAACATAATTGGTGGAAACCTTTCCGACCATGGGCATATGTGGGTCAATTTTGGGGCCCCATGGAGCCACTTGTAGGTGATAGGGACACTTTATTTTAATTAAGTTAAAATAAGTTCAAAAATGACATAAGCATATATCTTTTAGTAAAACAATTTTTAAAAATGGTTATATTTGTTGTATTTTCGACTATAAATATTAATTAGAAAGATAAAACTATTTCCTACATAATTATATTTTATTTATAATTTTTATACAATAACTAAGTTAATTTATTTATGACACAATGATGATGCAGTAATTACCATAATAGTGAAAAATAAAAATAATTGATATGATAAATACCCAAATAAATATTATTTGAGACTTTTAATGAATTAAACTAATTTTATAGGTTAATATGACATTATAGGATTGATTTAATTAACTTTATTCTAAGTAAAAAATATGTTATGATTTTTACAAAAATCATTTATTGAATAGTGTCAAAATTGACATAAAAGTGTTTTTAAAACAAGTATTATATAATTAATTGATATTAAATTCCTAAAAATATAAGGATCGACCAAGATAATTATATCATGATAGGTGAATAATTAATGGACCACTTCGGGGTCTCTTGGATTTATATGGTAAGTTTATTAACCATATAATATAAAAATACAAAGATACATTGTAAAAGTGAAACTTATTATCTAAGAGTTAATACTTAAAGATAAGGTTAATATAATGACCCAAACCAGTCTAAATTCTATTGGTTGAGTTGTTTTAGACCCATACCCACCTTAACCTTTAAATAATAAACTTTTGAGCCTTTATAAATCGAATAATAATTTATTATAAATTAATATTTCTAGTTTTTCCAAAGGTTCCCCTCACCCCTGTTATAAAAGGGCACTCCCCCTTCTCATTACTTCACACCTTCAAAGACTTTTTGTTCTGCCAACCCCTCCCCAAATACTCTCTAACCTTCCCTCACTATAACCTAGAGGCTTAATTTTGATCAGAAAGCCATCCTAAGGAGCCCTTTTTATCCAATCAAATGGAAGAACCCGAAGAAGAGGTAATGTTTTAACCACCCTTTTTCAAATTCATTTCTTCAACAACTTCTTCTTTAATTGTTTTTCCCATTCTAAAATATTGAATCCAGTATCTCCTATATACTGTAATATTATTATAAATATGGTACAACCATATTCAGTATTCTATCCACCCTTTGAATAACATGTCACCATACGGGCGTACGTACGGCTTACTGCCTCCACGTCGTGGTGTAATTGTTATTCAATAAATTATTATTTGGATGGGTATAATAATGATGTGTAACACATGTAAATAATAAATATAAAATGATAATGATTATGTATATATGATATACCATCCAATTATATATTATTTTAATATCAAAAGAATGATATTGTCGCTCGTGCGTATGTACGGACTACCGTTTCCACGAACGCGATGAGATTCATTCTCCATCGTATCCATTCAAGTATAATTCTCATTTGATGATTAATAACAGTATCTAAGGACATTATATCATTCTGTATATGATTAGGATACAACATATCCATTAAAATTATGGCTTACGTAACAAAACATATAAAAGAAAACGAGTAAGTTAACACCCGAAACAACGATAATACTAAGATATTATTAACAAATCAATGTTAAAAGATCATATATGATATCATATTAATGTATATGATTCTTATATAATTTAATAACAATTATTTCACCATTATACAGGAGTTTAACCTACCCCAACCAAGGAAGAGTACAAGGTAAGGGTTTATTTTCCAATCTCTTCATTATCCGAGGTTGTTTATACGTAATAATCTACTGGGATTTCTTTATCATCCACATCCATGTTTCTTAAAAATATATTTCAAAACATTTTTACTATTTACTAGAATATGGGTTAAAGTCATTTATACCCTTGTTGACTTTTATAAGTGGTTTATAAATGAATCATTCTGTCATTTTCCAAACAAGGTGCTTTTTAACCTTTTCGACAGAATTAAGGTAAGAATGATTTTTTAACTTATACGGGGGGTGCGGATATTTTCTGCCATTATAAAATCGTCAAAGATTCCCTTATAAGATTATAAGATTATTTTCAAAGAAAATGTTTTATTTTATAAATATATGACTCTTAAATGATTTCAAAATAGAAAGAGATATTTCTCTAAAAAGGGTTTTTATTTCATCTATGTCAACATCCATTGATGGATTTTATGATTATTTGAAGATGATTTATTATGATACAAAACTTCTATATTGTATTGAAGGTTTTGTGATATGTTTGATTTTGAATGTGCTATTTTTATTCCATTCATGGTTTATGGTGAAAGTATTGACATTTAGTATGCTAGTTTTAATACGAATGTTTATGTTATGTTTAAACCATTTCATATGGGAATGCATTGGACTTAATATGTGACGGGTAGAGCCCGCAACATCTCCTTGATGAATCGGTAGGTATCATGAGACAAAATAGTGTCTTGGAACCAGGCCTTGGAAAAATCTTATTTGTAGTCTTGGCACGAGGCCTTGGCTATGTGGTTATGATAGTCTGGCATTATGCATTCCATCATTATGAAAGTGGTTATTGATATTGCATGTGGTTATTCGATTAGTAGAATATCCATGTGAATAAGTAAATAGAATTATTTCATTTTAATTTTGCCATACTATGTTGAAGATCAAGTTTAAAAGGCTTTTGTTTTATTTATACATTGCCTTAAATGTTTATTCTTATTTATGAACGTTTCTGCTATATTGTTATCCTTACTGGGAATTTGAGCTCACCCGTTTTCTATGTTTTATTTTTCCTAGGATGTGAAGAATTAAATTATGAATGACCTGTAGGGATTTTATGAGGGTATAATAGTGTGGACTATGGAGACATTATGTTGTTGTAGTAGTTTTTCACTTTATGAGGTAATGTAAAACTTTATGAATATATCTAGTGTTTCCAAGGCTACTAAACCAATTGGTCTTTCGATATTTGATCCTTCTTGTGATGATGCCAATGTTATGTAATAATGCACCGACTCTGGATAATTGGGGTCAGGGCGTTACAGTTGGTATCAGAGGAAGTTTAGTACAAACCTTGGAAGCTATATTGAGATAAAATCTGATTAGAGCACATAGATTTAAGATGGACTTTGAGGTTTAGTATAGAAGAACTTCCTAGAATTTTGGTATTGTAGAGATTTTGTGAGTTTTCTGAGCAATACATCCCTGTTTGGATACAAGCAGGTAGAGGTGGCTCTGGCACAGATGTACCTAGGGGTAAAACCCTAAAACACCGCTTTGAGCTGGACTCGAACGGGAACTGGTGCACGATAATGGGCCTTACTGCACTCTTGGTTACGACACTCCCGGGGGATATGCTTTGGATAATTCTCATTTTCTTTACAAACCATTATGAAGGGTTTATGAGTATATACTTCCTCAAAGGAGACATTTTTATGATTATGGATTATATCCATAAACAATTTAATTTATGTGATGTGTTTTACAAGTTTGGGATTAGGTATTGTTATTCATAAACTAATCTAGTGTATGCCATTGTTTAGAAATGGCGCCCATTAGAAGGAATGAGAACTCCAGCAATGCACATGATCCAAAGATAAAGAAGGATCATATCTTTCATGGTCTGAAGCCAGAATTTATAAGAGAAATAGTCTCCCATATATTATCATCATATGAAGAAATAATATCATGTGTTGATAAGATAAGTAAAGAGTTTACTGAGTCTTATGGCTTTGAAGGGAAGCAAGATATGAAAAGTATGGAAGAGATAAAGATGGGTAAAGGGAAGAGGGAAAAGAAGAATTTTCCCATATGTGATAATTGTGGGAAGAAACACCCTGGCACTTTCCTGAAAGGAATGGGAATTTGTTATAAGTGTGGAGGAAAAGGGCACAAAGTACGTGACTACAAGGGTAAGAAAATGGTTTCAAATGTACAATGCTTCATTTGCAAGGAGTTTGGACACTACGCGAACCTATGTCCCAGTCATCAGACTATGCCGCAAATGATGCTATTGGATAATAATCATGTTATGATACTACCACAGATGAAGAGGAATGATTAGAGTTATTATGTTTATTATTTCATTTGAGTGTCGTATCAACAATGTACTTGTTATAAATATTAAGGATTATATAAGGATTTTACTGCATTACTATTTCATTAAGGACATGATATTGTGTGGAACAAATAAAAGTGACTCAATAGCAGGATACATTTTTGGAAAATATATGGTTGAGAGAATGATAAACCATAATATAGTTCTGATATCGAGGTAGTGATTTTGGAATAATACATGATTGATTTGGATAAATTATATTGGATATTATTGACTACCTTTAAACTGATTAATTTTTTTTATATTCCATCATTGATGGGCTTTAAAACATTTTTGGATTGAAGGAGTATATCTATTATTCTTTAAGTAATAAGTTATCATGAATGTAATCAATAAGGTTTTATGGTAATTCAGGATGTTGCAGTGTTTTAAAAGAATACATGATGAAGGTGTTCACATGTTATTACGTGGGAAAAAAGGATGTTTATTGTGTTTACCTTCCTTATAAATTTTTTACTGAGGTACTTTGGATAGTTCTATTTTGGATTATTTTGGATTGCCAAAATAGGACAACCTGGAGGTCGAGCGGCAACCCGTCGCGTCCGACAAGGCCGAGAGACTTGAACCCACAACCGAAGGGAGACAAGGGTGTATCACCTACCACTGACCCACGTGATGTCCTGGATTGAATAATATATTTTTTTAATGGTTCTTCTAGATGAATTATAAATTCATTTTTTAACCCTATACGAATAGGATAAATAGAATATTGTTTTTAAGTTCTATTATCTTCTAGAGTGAAAGATGAGTCTGTGGTAGAAATTAGTTAAAGGATGGAACTCTACTTGTCAAGAATATGTTTTCTTATTCTCTTATTCTATGAAGAAATTAATTCTTATACTTTATTTAAGGAATCCTAAAACCAAAAATGTGTTATCCTAATACCCTATGTTTTGTTGAACCGATGGTATTTCAAATCATCATAGATTGATGAATTTAAGGACCTCAATTTTAAACTTGTTTATGATTGATGACCTCAATCACTACCTATAAATATTTACGTTTTTCCTCCAATTATATGTCTCTAATTTCCACCAATTTTCTCTTAATCGAGATCATAATTTGGTGGTGACCCTTTCATTTCTCTTTTCCTCATATTAAGATTACATTTTAGTAACCCAATTTCTGATGTGGGTTTTCCCACAATGATATTTTCTATTTTCAACCTTTTAGTTTCGAAGAACAATTTCAAATTGCGAGGATGAAATTTATTGAAGGAGGGGAGAATGTAACACCCCAAGATTGCAAAGTGTGTTATTTCTTCAAAATAATTCAATAAATTCCACTACACGCAACACCGAGTTCAAGCGCACTATGACTTACCAAACAAGCCGTTCAAAAGAGGTTATGAAAATTTTTAACTAAATTTTGAACCTTATATAATACTTATAATTTTAGAATCCATATTATTAGTTTCATAGACATAATGTAAGAACAAATTCTTTTTTTTAGATAAAAGAAGTATTTTTCAAAAATGCACTTTTACCAACTTTAATAGTGAACCCTTTTTAAATACAATATTTTAAACGTTTATATATATTCAATTTGAATAAATAAATTTATTCTTTAGAATGGGGACATAAAAAAATTTACAATGTTACACCCAATCTTCTACGGTACGCTTCCCTTTGAATAATCAAATAGCGTGTGTTGTACGCAACATCGAGTTCTAACACACACACCACAACCGATCAAACTAGCCGTTATGAATAGTAATAAGTACTTTTTGAAATAGTGTCTCTCAAAATGGACTTCATTTTTGGATTCATAGTATCGAATTTAGCCAGTGGTGAACTGTTGGTACTTTTCGGATAACTTTAATATTTTGATGAATAGTGAAAATTACTAAATTTTAATAAAAAACAACTTTTTTAATCAAAATAATTAATAGTGATAAATTATGAATTTGAGTGGGTTTAAAGTATATTTGGAATATATTTTTACCGGTTAATACACTGATGGTCATTGGACATAATTTCACAATTAAACCGAACAAAAACAAGTATCAATCATTTGATAGTTATTATATCGTAAAAACACGCTTTTTGTTTTGACAGCGGGAATTAATTTTAAATTAATTTCTACCACTTATGTGTTTTGAATTTGGAAAAATGGATTCCATATTTGGAATCAGGATGTTCAAATTGTGTAAATATGTAGCTTTTATTTTTAGACATTTTGAATAATTACTTCGGTAAATATTTTATTTACCAAGGTTAAGTTTAAATCCGGTAAATAAGGGTTAAAAAATAATATTATAATAACACTAAATTACGCTAAAACGTGTCCTAACATTATCGGTGGATTCATGTCTGACCATGGGCATTGTTGGGTCGATTTTGGGACCCCATGGAGCCACTTGTAGGTGATAGGGACACTTTAATTTAATTAAGTTAAAATAAGTACAAAAATGACATAAGCATATATCTTTTAGAAAAACAATTTTTACAAGGGTGATATATGTTGGAATTTCGACTATAAATATTAATTAGAAATATATAATGATTTAATACATAATGATATTTTATTTATTGTTTTTAGACATTAAATTAGTTAATTTATTCATGACACAATGATGATGCTGTAATTACCATAATAGTTATAAATTAAAATAATTGATATGATAAATACCCAAATAAATATAATTTGAGACTTTTTATGAATTACAAAAATTTTATAGGTTAATAAGACTTGTTATAATTGATTTAATTAACTTTTTTCGAAGTAATCATTCTGTTAAGAATTTTACAAAAATAAATTATTTAATAGTGTCAAAATTGACATAAAAGAGTTTTTAAAACAAATATTATCTTATTAATTGATATTAAATTCCTAAAAATATAAGGTTCGGCCAAGATACTTATATCATGATAGGTGCATAATTAATGGACCACTTGGTGGTCTATTGGATGTATATGGTAAGTTTTTAGCCATATAATATAAAAATAGAAAGAGACATTGTAAAAGTGGAACTAATTAACTAATAGTTAATAGTTACAGATAAGGTTAAAATACTGACACAAACCTGTCTAAATTCTATTTTTGAGTGGTTTTAGACCCATACCCACCTTAACCTATAAATAATCAACTTTGGAGCAATTAGAAGCCGAATATGAATTTATTATAAATTAATATTTCTATCTTTTCCAAAGGTTCCCCTCACCCCTCTTATAAAAGAGAACTCACCCTTCTCATCACTTCACACCTTCAAATCCTCTTGGTTCGGCCAAACCCTGCCCAAATACTCTCTCAACTTCCCTCAATACAACCTATAGGCCTTAGTTTGATCATAAATACAACCTAAGGATCCCTTTTGATCAAATCAAAAGGAAGAACCCGAAGAAGAGGTAATGTTTTCACCACCCTTTTTCAAATTCATTTCTTCATCAACTTCTTCTTTCTTTGTTTTTCACATTCTAAAATAATGAATCCAGTATCTCCTATATACTGTAATATTATTATAAATATGGTACAACCATATTCATTATTCTATCCACCCTTTGAATAACATGTTACCATGCGTGCGTACGTACGGCTTACCGTCTCCACGTCGTGGTGTAATTGTTATTCAATAAATTATTATTTGGATGGGTATAATAATTATGTTTAACTCATGTAAATAATATATATAACATGATAATGATTCTGTATATATGATATACCATCCAATTATATATTATTTTTATATCAAAAGAATGATATTGTCGCTCGTGCGTACGTACGGACTACCGTCTCCACGAACGTGATGAGATTCATTCTCCATCATATCCATTCAAGTATAATTATCATTTGATGACTAATAATAGTATATAAGGACTTTATATCATTATAGATATGATTAAGATACAACCTATCCATTACAAACATGCATTACGTAACAAAACATATAAAAGAAAATGAGTAAGTTAACACCCAAAACAACGATAATACTAAGATATTATTAACAAATCAATTTTAAAAGATCATATATGATATCATATTAATGTATATGATTCTTGTATAATTTAATAACAATCATTTCACCATTATACAAGAGGTTAACCTACCCCAACCAAGGAAAAGTACAAGGTAAGGGTTTATTTCGCAATCTCTTCATTATCCGAGGTTGTTTATACGTAATAATCTACTAGTATTTCTTTATCATCCACATCCATGTTTCTAAAATGTATTTCAAAACATTTTTACTATTTACTATAATATGGGTTAAAGTCATTTATACCCTTTTTGAATTTTATAAGTGGTTTATAAAGGAATCTTTCCGTCGTTTACCAAACAAGGTGCTTTTTAACCTTTTCGATAGGATTACGGTAAGAATGTTTTTTAACTTATACGGGGGGTGTGGCTATTTTCCACCGTTATAAAATCGTCGAATCTTACCTTACAAGATTATAAGAATATTTTCAAAGAAAATGTTTTATTTTATAAATATATGACTCTTAAATGATTTCAAAATAGAAAGAGATATTTCTCTAAAAAGAGTTTTTATTTCATCTATGTCATCATCCTCTGATGGATTTTACGCTTATTTGAAGATGATTTATTATGATACAAAACGTCTATATTGTATTGAAGGTTTTGTGATATGTTTGATTGTGAATGTTCTATTTTTATTCCATTCATGGTTTATGGTGAATGTATTGACATTTCGTATGCTAGTTTTAAAACGAATGTTTATGTTATGTTTAAACCTTTTCATATGGGAATGCATTGGACTTAATATGTGACGGGTGGAGACCGCTATAGCTCCTCGATGCATCGGTAGGTCTCATGAGACAAACTAGTGTCTTGTCACAAGGCCTTGTAAAAATCTTATTTGTATTCTTGGCACGAGGCCTTGGCTATGTGGTTATGATAGTATGGCATTATGCATTCCATCATTATGAAAGTAGTTATTGATATTTCATGTGATTATTCAATTAGTCGAATATCCATGTGAATAAGTAAATGGAATTATTTAATTTTAATTTTTCCATACTATGATGAAGTTCAAGTTTAAATGGATTTTCTTTTAGTTATACATTGCCTTAAATGTTTGTTCTTATTTATGAAAGATTCTGCTATATTGATATCCTAACTGGGCATTTGAGCTCAGCCCTTTTCATTGTTTTATTTTTCCCAGGATGTGAAAAAGTAAATTATGAATGACCTGTAGGGATATTATGAGGGGATAATAGTGTGGACTATGGAGACATTATGTTGTTGTAGTAGTTTTTCACTTTATTATGTAATGTAAAACTTTATGAATATATCTAGTGTTTTCAAGGCTACTAAACCAATCAGTTTTTCAAGATTTGATCATTCTTGTGATCATGCCAATGTTATGTAATAATGCACCGACTCTGGGTAACTGGGGTGGGGGCGTTACATTTTGTTTACCCTTACTGAGCATTTGAGGTCACCATTTTGTATGTTTTCTTTTCCCCAGGCCAGGAAGAATTGTATTAAGTTGGATATTAAAAAAGTGACTCTAGATATGATGAAATAAATGTGTGGCAATGTAGATGATTTATGAACCAGTGGTTTATGTTTACCAGTTTATAAAGACACTATACCTATACGGTCCTATCATGGTTTTGTTATATGTTGTAATAAGTATGTTTCAATTTTTAAGTAATAACCATGTATGTAAAGTATGGGACATTATAGTTGGTATCAGAGGGTGGTTATAGTCAACCTTTGGAAACTAGGATGTGAAAGACATATTAATAACTCTAAGGATATTTCTAAACATAAAACTCAATATTAGTGTTTTATAAATGGCCATTAACAACCTATGATAAGAACTAAAGTGTGAAATTTTATTCTTCATTATGTTGTTTTCATGTTATGATTAGTGTTTCTCACACTATGCTTCT
Organism: Viscum album; assembly: GCA_963277665.1. Lineage (NCBI taxonomy): Eukaryota > Viridiplantae > Streptophyta > Magnoliopsida > Santalales > Viscaceae > Viscum > Viscum album. The sequence continues at coordinate 1,897,239,766 of OY728126.1, forward strand.
TGATTTCAGTAAATGGCTGGAACCCGAAGGAATCGTGTTAATGATGAATGTGATGGACAATGCAATGATTGTCCCCCTGAGAAACGAAATGTTATGGGGTATGGAATGTAAAATATTGTAGCCATGCTCACACAACTTTCTCAAGCTATGAATCATCCAGGACTTCCAAATGAGCAAAGGAAGGAGCAGCATTCTGTTGAATCCTGCATGAGGCAACGTCCACCTTCATTCAGCGGGTATTCTGATTCATTAGAGGCTAAACAATGGATCAGTACCACTGAAAAGATATTTTTAGTTCTACAATTTTCTGAACATTATAAAGTCATCTTAGCAGTATATCGTTTGGAAGGTGAAGCTGATCAATGGTGGAATCTTATTACGAATATGAGGCAAAGGATCAAATTCAGTCCATAGAATGGGATGAGTTCAAGAACTGATTTTTCAATAAGTACTTCCCTCGTATTCTTTGAACAAAGATGGAGAAGGAGTTTCTTGAACTGAAGCAAAGGGATGATGAATCTGTTGGTACCTACGATGCAAATTTTACAAGACTTGCAAGGTACACTTCCAGAATTATTATCCAAGCTGAGAGTAAAATTGATCGATTCTTTAGTGGCTTAAAACCAAGTCTTCAAAGGGTGTTATCCATAAGGGACTTCAATAGCTATGAGGAAGTTGTTCGATGATCTCTCAAGGTTGATGTGGATATTGGAGTAACCCATTAATCATATGGGTTTGATAAGAAGAGGAAAATGGAATTCAAAGGAAAATCTAAAGACCACACTAAAAGAAGATGAGTTTTCCCTAATGCGCAAAGTGTGGAAAGAAACATTGGGGGAATTTTCTTAAAAGGACAATTAAATATTTTAATTGTGGAAATAAAGGTGATCAGGCAGTTGAATGTCGAAATAATGGGAACAAGATGTCTAATGATGCGAACAAAAAAGGGATACACAGAATGCACCTCCTACACTTCAATGTTTCAAGTGCATGGAAATGGGGAATTATGCCAATAAATGCCCTTATCCAAGGGTTATTGATGATGATTGACGTCAACAAAATCTTAATTCCAAAGATAGAGGAATGTCACATGCAATTTCTATCAGTGCTGTGGAGTATGATAATGAAGTGGTGAAAGGTACACTTACTAGCGACCCTGAAGTAGAAAATGTTTTATTTGATTCTGGATCCACCAACTCTTTTATTTCTGAAGAATTTTCTAAGGTTATTGCCATATTACCTCAGCAGTTAGATATGGAGTTTGCTGTGACAACCCCTAATGGCACAAAAGTCGCATAAAAAGATTACAATTCTTGTCCAATTGAAGTTTGTGGGAAAATTATTCCAGAAAATCTTGTGATCCATCCTATAGTGGAATTTAATGTGATTCTTAGCATGGATTGGCCTTCTTTATATGTAGCTCATATCAATTTCCAAAGAAGGGAAATCACATTTTATATTCCCGATCAATCTACTATCATCTATCGAGGAAAGGATGAATATAACCTTCCAGTGGAAATTTCATTCATCTTATGGGTCTTGATTCTAATAAATGAAGGTTATTTATCTCAAATGGTTGGAGAGAAACTCACAATTAAGAATATACCCATTGTATGAGATTTTGATGATGTTTTTCTGGATGAATTTCCAGGTCTTCCACCAAATCATGATGTTGAGTTTTCAATAGAACTCATACCGGGTGTTATTCTTATTTCAAAGACACCATATAGAATGGTTCCAATTGAGTTGTAGGAATTGAAGAAGAAAATCCAAGAGAATCTTGATAAAGGATTCATATGCCCTAGTGTATCACCTTGGGGATCACATGTTGACTTTGTTAAGAATAAAGATGGATCAATGAGACTTTTTATTGATTATCGAGAACATAACAAGGTAACTATCAAGAAAAAATATCCTCTCCCATGAATTGATGACTTATTTGACCAACTATGTGGAGCTCAGTACTTTTCCAAGATTGATCTTTGTTTAAGGTATCATCAATTAAGGGTCAAAAAGGAGGATATACCAAAGAAGGCTTTCTGTTAAAGGTATGGACATTATGAATTTATAGTGATACCATTTGGTATTTCTAATTCCCCTGCTATCTTCATGGATCTAATGAATATATTCTTTAGAAGCTTTATTCATCAGTTTTTGGTAGTCTTTATAGACGATATTCTTGTCTATTCAAAGAGCAAGGAAGAACATGAAGATCACTTGATAATTGTGTTAAAGAACCTAATAAAGGAGAAGCATTATGCCAAATTAACCAAGTGTGAATTTTGGCTTCAAAAAGATTCATTTTTATGTCACATAATCTCAAAAGAAGGGATACATGGGGTTCCAGCAAAAACAGAGGTTATCGAATGATGGTCGAGACCAACAACAGTAACTGAGATCCGATGTTTTCTTGGTCTGGATGGATATTATCGATGTTTTTTGAAATATTTTTCAAGGTAATCTAATCCACTCACCCGGTTGACTCAAAAAGGAGTTAAGTTCATTTGGAAAGAGGAGTGTGAATAGAATTTCAAAGAGTTAAAACAAAGGTTATCCCGTGCACCTATTCTCACACTACCGTGTAGTGGAGAAAGGTTTGTGATCTACAATGATGAATCCAATAAGGGACTGGGTTGTGTTCTCATGCAAAATGATATGGTGATATCTTATGCCTCACGACAGTTGAAAATCCATAAGCAAAATTAACCAAATCATTATTTGGAGTTAGCTGCATTAATCATTGCATTAAAAATTTGGAGGCATTATCTTTATGGTGAGAGGTGTGATATTTATACTGATCATAAAATTTTAATGTATATTTTCACACCAAAAGAGATGAATATGCGCCAAAGAATATGGTTGGAGTTGATTAAGGAATACGAATTCTCAATTCATTATCACCTTGGGAATGAAAACAAGGTTGCAGATGCATTAAGTCGATAAGACCATGCTAGCTTATCCATGATGAGGATCACAAAAGATCCAATATTTATGGATTTAGAAAGGATAGATATTGGAATTATAATGGAAGGGAAAAAATCTTATCTTTCTCAAATGAATGTTCAACCATATATACATGTGATGATTAAAGAGGCACAAAAAGAATATGTAGAGTTACAAAAAATGGTGAGAGATGTTCCTGAATTCAACCTTGATTGTGTTGGGATAATAAGTATTAGGAATCTGGTTTGTCTTCCTACCATTCCAGAATTAAAGAAGGAGCTACTAGATGAGTCTCATAGTTATTAATTCTCTATTCATCCTGGAATCACGTTGATGTATAGGGACCTGAAAGAGTACTTCTGGTGGGATGGCATGAAAAGAGATGTTTCTGAATATTTCTCTCGATGCATGGTTTGTCAGCAAGTTAAAGATGAGAGACAAAAGTCTATGGGGATGTTACAACCATTAACCATACCCGAATGGAAATGGGAAAACATCACTGTGGACTTTGTCACCGAACATCCTAAAATATCCAATGTTAATAATGCTATTTGGGTCATAGTTGATCGTCTTACGAATTCGGCACACTTCATTGCTATTAGATAAGATTTCTCTCTAGATCGGCTTTCCAGGATATATGTAAAGGATGTGGTAAGATTGCGTGGAGTACCACATTCTATTATATCTTATCGGGATCCGAGGTTTACCTCGAAGTTCTGGCGTAGTCATCAGCATACCTTAGATACAGAGTTGAGTTTCAACACTGCTTATCATCCTCAGACAGACGGTCAGTCTGAGAGAACAATTCAAATTATAGAAGATATGTTAAGATCTTGCTCTATTGATTTCAAAGGTGGTTGGGATCAACAATGACCTTTGGTGGAATTTTCTTATAATAAGAGCTTTCACTCCAGTATTCAGATTAATCCTTATGAAGCTCTCTATGGAAATAAATGCAGGACTCCAACTTGTTAGGATGAAGTTGGTGAAAAAGATCTATTAGGACCTAATCTTGTTGATGAGATGGTAGAAAAGTTCATATCTATTCAATAACACATATGATCAGCTCAGAGTCGACAAAAAAGTTATGCCGACAACTGAAGAAATGGCCTAGAGTTGAATTGGGTGATAAAGTGTTCTTACGAATATCTCCTTAGAAGAGAGTAATGAGATTTGGAAAGAAGGGAAAGCTGATCCCTATGTATATTGGTCGTTTTGAAATTCTGGATCATGTTGGTAAGTTATATTATCGATTGGAGCTTCCACCGAATATCTCTCAAATTCATGATGTATTCCATGTATCTATCCTAAGAAAGTACATACTCGATCCTTAACATGTACTAAGCTCAGAAGTTGTACCGCTGGAGCAAGATCTTTCTTATGAAGAACAGCCGATAGAGATTCTGGATCATAGTGAAAATGTTCTACAGAACAAGACCACTCTCTTGGTGAATGTATTATGGAGAAACCACTAATTAGAAGAAGCTACATGGGAGTTTGAGTATATGATGTGGGAGAGGTATCCTCATCTTTTTGTTTTGAAGTGACGGATTTTGAGGGTGAAATTCAGTTTACGGAGGGTAAAATGTAACACCATGATATTTTATGAGAAGTATATTTTGTTATGTCTTCTGTTTTATGCAACATCAAAGGAAACTTTCACTTCACACCACACTAGCTTGGCTTGTGTTATACGGAAGATAAACTTCCTTGATAGCGTGTGTTGTATGCAATATCGAGTATCACTAAACAATGATAGGTTTTTAAAATATTTTACAAATTAGCTATTATAAATAGTATTAACAACATTTTGAATTTTATATAACTTTAGAATTCATTTTACATATGATATGAGAAAAAAATCATTATTTTGGATTAAAGAATTATTTTTTTTCAAAAATGCAGTTTTCCGCCTTTTGATGGCGCACCAATTTTAAAGCTAATTTTTGAAAATTTTATAAGTTAAATTTTAAAAAATAAAAAAATTCCTTTGAATCAAGATATAAAAATTTACATTGGACAAATTTTTGATACTTCTCTGATAACTTTCATATTTTTATGAATAGTAAAAAAAACGCAAATTGTTTATTGAAAACAACATTTTTCAGGAAAATAATTTATATGGTTAAAATATATTATTTAATGGTTTTAAAGTATAAATAGAATATATTTTTACCATTTAATATAATTTATGTCATTAGCATTAATTTTACAGTGAATTCATAGGTAAAAACATTTCAATGTTTGGCAATGTTTTATCTTTTAAAACTCATTTGCTTAAAAATAGGATTAATTTTAAACTAATTACTGAAATTTATGTGTTTTGAATTTTGAAAAATGGTTTCCATATTTGGATTCAGTGGGTCAAAATTATGTTAGTAGGTTACTTTTATTTTTTTATTATGAATAGTAACTACGGTAATTTTTATTTACTAGAGTTATAGGTAAATTGGGTAATTAAGGGTAAAATAAGATTTTAAATTTATTCTAACACTTGACAAAATTCTATTGGATGAATAAGATTCTACTTGTATCATCTAAGGGTTGGAATAGATTCATTTCATGGACCTTTGACCATGAAAATGATATAATTATTATTAAAACTAAAGAAAGTTACAATATGTTACTCTCTTAAATCTTATAAGTGTAATAATTTTCATTTAGCGATAAAATTTATAAAGCTTCGAACATGAATAGTCTCTAGAAATATAATAAAGTTATCTACATCATGTGAATTTATTTATAATTTTTAGGGATTAAATAACTATCATTAATTATAACACAATAGTGATTTTCAAATTATTTTATTGATTGAAATATCAAAATAAATGGTTTTAAAAATATTTGAATTTATATAATATGAATTATTTGATGTACTCCACGAATTTTATAGATATATATGACATGTTATTAATCTATTAAACTTCTATTTTGAACATATCTTCTTTTGTGGATTTTATGTAAATTCAAATAAATAAATAATGTCAAAACTGACACTATTGTTATTTTATAAAAATAACATATTATAAAATTGTTTAAAAATAAAAAAATATTTAATAATAATAAATTAAAATTTATATGGTCTAAAATTTCATAAAATATAATATAATGGAAAATTAAAAATATATAAATAATTATTTATAATGATTTAAAATTTAGAATATTATTACCACAAATAAAATTAAATAGATTAAATAAGGATAAATCAAGTTGATAATGTTTAAAATAAACTCACAAAATGTCTAAATTTTATTGGTTGATGATATTACAACCCTATCTCATCTAATCTTCCAATTTGATTAATTTTGGAAGTTTTTATGTGGGGTTTGAATTTATTATAAATTAATATTTTTTTATCTTTCCAAAGGTGCCCCTCTCCTCCCTTTTAAAAGGGTACCTCCTCCCTCTCCTCCTCAAACAATTTTGAGCCTTAAATCTCAGAAAACCCCTGCCCATTTCCCGTCTCAACATCCGTACAAACATACTAGAGGTTCTGGTCTTCTTCAAAGACCAATTTTAGTTCCCTAAGAGGAGGTCTCAAAGAGGAGTATCGAAGAAGAGGTAACATCCGTTAATGATTCTTTCAAATTTATTTGTTCTTATACTTCTTCTTCTTTAGCTATTTCATTAGGAAGTAATAACATCAGTATCACTCATAAACTGATATGTTATTATAAATATGAAACAACCCTATTTCACCTTCTATCCATCCTACAGAAAACAAAATCACCACGCGGGCGTACGTACGGAATATAGTCTCCACGCCGTGGTGTAATCTGTTTTCCACCACCACCTTACTTGGATGGGTATAATGGTGTAATGAATAAATATAAATGATTATTTTAATGTTATATTTATTCTTATATAATATACATAGACTTCAATACAATTCCACGATCATGGGAACAATATCATCGCTTGTGCGTACGTACGGCCTACCGTCTCAACGATATGATGCGACTCATTCTACATGATCTTCATTGAATAATGATTATATAATTGAATTGAATGAATAAATATGACATATATTACACTAATACCATTCTGTAAATGAGGTATCTACATCATAAAAATAAGAATAAGAGTTTATTCTACAAAACATGTATAAGAACATAAAGCAATGAACACCCGAATAACAAGTAGAAATGAAATATTACTAACAAGAAGATGATAATATGACCATATATGATATCATAACAATTAATATAATTCTGTAATAAGTCAATTTCATTATATGAATCATTATACATGAGGTTCAGATACGTACAAAGCAAATCAGACCTATGTTCTGGGAAAATCTTGCAATCTCATTTTTATCCGAGATTGTTTATACTTCAGAATTTACTGGGGAATATTTATCATCCACATCCATGTTTCCTCAATATTTAATATTATTTATATCCTCATACAATTTTTTAAATCCAATTTTACCCATTGGTGAGTTTTTAGTAAAATATATGAAAGGAATCTGTTGTCGTTTTTTGTACGAGGTACTTTTTGACTTTTCCGGCCAAAGTACGAGAACAATGTTTTTTAACATATACAACATGAATGGATTTTTATGATTTCATAGAAAAATATTTCCATGAAGTCTCCTTTACAACTTTTCAGGTTTATTTTTAATTAACTTCTTTTAGTTTAAAATTTTATGACATGTTAAGAATGTAAAATTGATTTTGAAGTAGAAAGGATATTTTCCTCAAGAATGGAGTTCAAGTGGTTTATCAAAATTATTTTCCATCTAAGATAATAGAGGATTCTATTTCTATCCCTATTATTACATTGATTTTATTATGTTATGATGGAATTATTTTTATGAAGTCCTTTTATGGATTATGTTATGACGACATGATGTTTATGAATCCCATTTTTATTACATGGGTTATGCTATGATGTATGATTAATGATTTTGTGGCACACATAATAATGGTTTCATTATGAGATGGGTGGGACCTATATCTCCCTCCAATACATTGGGTAAAGATTTATATCTCATGAGATCGACATGGCTGGATCGGCAGGTTAATTGAGTTCAGTGATACAGGACTAGAACGAGGAGTGAACTCAGTTCAGTAACGGGCGTTGTTCTATATGATGGTCTTGGAAAAGAGAGTTGACTAACATGAAATTAATTTCTATGATTATGTGTGTATGCCACAAAGTTTCATGTTTTATGTTATGATTATTGGGATTACATTTCACTGCTATGAATTATCCCATGTTATTATATTATGATCTCTTTTTCGGGTTATGATTTTCAAGATGTTATGTTCTTATAAATATGATATGATTGATATTTCTTTTGTTTACCCTTACTAAGAATTTGAGCTCACCCTTTTGTATGATTTCATTTCCCCAGGTCAGGAAGAAGAGTATTAAGTAGGATATTCCAAAAGGGACTATAGATATGATGAAATAAATGGGAGACAGTGTAGATGATTTATGAACGAGTTATTTATGTTTCCTCATTTCTAAATACACTATACCTATATGGTCCTATCATGGTTTTGTTATATGTTGTAATAAGTATGTTTTAATTCTGAAGTAATAACCATGTATATAATGTATGGGTCATTATAGTTGGTGTCAGAGGGAGGTTATAGACAACCTTTGCAAACAAGGATGTGAAAGCCTTAGTAATAACTCAAAGTATATGTTTAAACATAGAACAAAATATAAGTGCATTAAAAATGGCCAGGAAAAAACTATGATAAAACCAAAAGTGTGAAATTTTATTCTTGATTATGTGGTTTTCCTGTTATGATTTGTGTTTCTCAAACTATGCTTCTTGATTTTAGTAAATGGATGGAACCCGAAGGAACCATGTTAATGTTGAATGCGACGGGAAATGCAAGGATTGTCCCCCTGAGCAACCAAATGTTATGGGCGCTGGAATGAAAAATATTGTAGCCATGTGCTCACACAACATTACCAAACTATGAATCATGAAGGACTTCCAAACAAGAAAAATATGGAGCAATATTATGTTGAATCCCTCATGAGGCATCATCCACCTTCATTCATCGGGTCTTCTGATCCATTAGTGGCTGAACAATGGATCAGTACCACTGAAAAGATTTTTTGAGTTCTACAATGTTCTGAACATGATAAATTCATCTTAGAAGTATATAATTTGGAAGGTGAAGCTGATCAATGGTGTAATATTATTAAGAATACGATGAAAAGGGATGAAATTGAGTCCATGGAATGGGACGAGTTCAAGAACTTACTTTTCAATAAGTACATCCCTCGTATTCTTCGAACAAATGTAGAGAAAGTGATTCTTGAACTGAAGAAAAATGATGATGAATCTATTGGTACCTACGAAGAAAATTTTACAAGACTTGCAAGATACACTTCCGGAATTATTACCCAAACTGAGAGTAAAATCGATCGATTCTTTAGTGGATTAAAACCAAGTCTTTTAAGGGCGTTATCAATAAGGGACTTCAATAACCATGAGGAAATTGTTCGATGTGCTCTCAAGGATGAGATGGAGATTGGAGTAACCCACCAATCATATGGGTTTGATAAGAAGAGGAAAATGGAATTCAAAGGAACTTCTAAAGACCACATTGAAAAGAAGATGGGTTTTCCATTATGCTCAAAGTGTGGAAAGAATCATGTAGGGAATTGTCTTAAAGGGACAAGTAAATGTTTTAATTGTGGAATAGAAGGTCATCGGGCAGCTGAATATCGAAATAATGGGAAGAATATTTCTAATTATGCAAACAATGAAAGGGATACACAGATTGAACCTCCTACACTTCAATGTTTCAAGTGTTTGGAAATAGGGAATTATTCCAATCAATGCTCTTATCCAAGGGTTGTTGACGATGATCGACTTCAACAAACTCTTAAGGGCAAAGAAAAAGGAAAGTCACATGAAATTTCTATCAGCGATGTGGAGTATGATAACGAAGTGGTTAAAGGTACACTTGCCATCCACTCTAAAGTATCAAATGTTTTATTTGATTCTGGATCCACCCACTCTATTATTTCTGAAGAATTTTCTAAGGGCATCGCCATATTACATTAGCAGTTAGATATTTTGTTAGATGTGACAAACCCTAATGGCACAACAGTCGCATCTAAAGTTTATAATTATTCTATGATTAATGTTTGTGGGAAAGTGCTTCCTGTAAATCTTGTGATCCTTCCTATAGAGTAATTTGATGTGAATCTAGGCATGGATTGGATTTTCTTATACGGAGCTCATATAAATTTCCAAAGAAGGGAAATCACATTTAATATTCCCGATCAATCTATTATCATCTTTCAATGCAAGGATGAATATAACCTTCCAGTGGAAATTTCTTCCATCTTACGGGACTTGATTCCAATAAATGAAGGTTATTTATCTCAAATGGTTTGAGAGAAACTCACTATTAAGAATATTCCCAATTTTAAGGGAGTTTGATGATGTATTTCCGGATGAATTTCCAGGTCTTCTGCCAAATCATGAAGTTGAATTTTCAATAGAACTCATTTCGGGTGCTACCCATATTTCAAAGACACCATATAGAATTTCCCCAATTGAGTTGCAGGAATGCAAGAAGCACCTCCAAGAGAATCTTGATAAAAGATTCATACACCCTAGTGCGTCACCTTGGGGAGCACATGTTGTCTTTGTTAAGAAGAAAGATGGATCAATGAGACTTTTCATTGATTATTGAGAACATAACAAGATCACTATCAAGAACAAATATCCTCTCCCATGCATTGATGACTTATTTGACCTACTACGTGGAGATCAATACTTTTCCAAGATTGATCTTCATTCAGGGTATCATCAATAAAGGGTCAAAAAGGAGGATATACCAATGATGACTTTCTGTACAAGGTATGGACACTATGAATTTATAGTGATGCCATTTGGTCTTACTGATGCCCTTGCTATCTTCATGGATCTAATGAATAGAGTCTTTAGAAACTACCTAGATCAATTTTTGGTAGTCTTTGTAGATGATATTCTTGTCTATTCATAGAGAAAGGAAGAACATGAAGATCACTTGAGAAAAGTATAAAAGACCCACAGAAAGGAGAAGCTCTATGCTAAAATTACCAAGTGTGAATTTTGGCTTCAAAAAGTTTCATTTTTGGGTCACATAATCTCAAAAGAGGGGATATCAGTGGATCCAGAAAAAACATAGGTTATCGAAAGATGGTTGAGACCAACAACAGTAACTGAGATCCGACATTTTCTTGGTCTGGCTGGATATTATCGACATTTTGTGAAATATTTTTCAAGGTTATCTAATCCACTCACCCAGTTTTCTCAAAAAGGAGTTAATTTCATTTGGATGAAGGAGTGTGAAGATAATTTCAATGAGGTAAAACGAATGTTATCAAGTGCACCTGTGCTCACACTGCCGTGTAGTGGAGAAAGGTTTGTGATCTATAGTGATTCATCCAAGAAGGGAATGGGGTGTGTTCTCATTAAAAATGATATGGTGATAGCTTATGCCTCACGATAGTTGAAAATCCATGAGCAAAATTACCCAACTCATGATTTGGATTTAGCCACTGTAATAATTGCATTAAAAATATGGAGTCATTATCTTTATGGTGAAAGGTGTGATATTTAAACTGATAAAAAAAGTCTAAATTATATTTTCACACAAATATAGAGGAATATGCGCCAAAGAAGATAGTTGGAGTTGATTAAGGACTACGATTGTTCAATTCATTATCACCTTGGGAAAGCAAACAAGGTTAAAGATGCATTAATTGGACAAGGTCATGCTAGCTTATCCATGATGAGGATCACAAAAGACCCGATATTTATGGATTTAGAAAGGATGGATCTTTGAATTATAATGGAAGGGGAAAAATATTATCTTTCACAAATGAATGTTCAACCATATATACATGTAATGATTAAATATGGACAAAAATAAGATGAAGAGTTACAAAAAAATGTGAGAAATGTTCCTGAATTCAACCTTGATTGTGATTGGAGAATAAGGTTCAAGAATCGGGTTTGTGTTCCTCCCATCATAGAATTAAAGAAGGAGATACTGGATGAGGTTCATAGTTATTCATTCTCTATTCATCCTAGAAGCACGAAGATGTATAGGGACTTGAAAGAGTCCTTCTGGTGGGATGGCATGACAAGAGATGTTGTTGAATATGTCTCTCGATGCTTGGTTTTTTGGAAAGTTAAAGCTGTGAGACAGAAGTCTAAGGGGATGTTACAACCATTACCCAAACTCGAATGGAAATGGGAAAATATCACTATGGACTTTGTCATCGGACATCATAAAATATCCAAATGAAATAATGCTATCTGGGTCATAGTTGATCTTCTTATTAATTTAGCACACTTCATTGCTATTTGAAAAGATTTATATTTGGATCAGCTTTATAGGATATACGCAAAGGATGTGGTAAGATTGCATGGAGTACCACCTTCCATTATATCAGATCGGGATCCGAGGGTTACCTCAATGTTTTGGCGAAGTCTTTAGCATACTTTAGATACAGAGTTGAGTTTCAGCACTAATTATCATCCTCAGAATGACTGTTAGTCTGAGAGAAAAATTCAAACTCTAGAAGATATGTTAAGAGATTTCTCAATGGATTTGAATGGTGGTTGGGATCAACACCCACCATTGGTGTAATTTTCTTATAATAATTGATTTCACTCTAGTATTCAGATGGCTCTCTATGAAGCTCTCTATGGAAATAAAAGCAGGACTCCAACTTGCTGGGATGAAGTTGGGGAAAGAAAGCTATTTGGACCTGATGTTTTTGATGAGATGGAAGAAAAGGTCAGATCTATTCAAAAATACATAAGATCATCTCAGAGTCAACAAAACAGTTATGCAGACAACTGAATAAAAGACCTAGAGTTTGAGGTGGGTGATAAAGTGTTCTTACGAATATCTCCTTGGAAGAGAGTAATGAGATATGGAATGAAGGGAAAGATGAGCCCTAGGTATATCAGTCTTTTCGAAATACTGGATCGTGTTGGTAAGGTATCTTATTGATTTTACTTCCACCGAATCTCTCTCAAGTTCACGATGTGTTCCATATATCTCTCTTAAGAAAGTACATACCCAATCCTTCACATGTACTAAGCTCAGAATTTGTACCGTTGGAGTAAGATCATTCTTATGAAGAATAGCAGATAGAGATTCTGGATCATAGAAAAAATGATCTATGGAACAATACCACTCACTCGGTGAAAGTTATAGTGAGGAACCACCAATTAGAAGAAGATACATGGGCACTTGATGATATGATGATGAAGAGGTATCCTCATCTGTTTGTTACGAAGTGAAAAATTTTGAGGGATAAATTCATTTTATGGGGGGTAGAATGTAACACAGTGATATTTTATGATAAGTATATTATTTTCTATGTCTTATTATATATGCAACATCAAATTAATCATTCACTACACACAACACTATCTTCGTGTGTGTTATACGCACGAGCAACCTTCTTCGATATCGTGTGTTTTACGCAATATCGAGTTTCACTAAACAACGATATGTTATTTAAATATTTTATAAAGTAGAATTTATAAATAGTATTAAAAAAATTTGAATATTATATTACATTAGAATTCATTTTAGAGATTATATGAGAAAAAAATAAATTTTTCGGATGAAAATTTTTTTTTTTTTTTCAAAATTGCAATTTTCCGCCTTTTGATGGCACCCCCATTTTAAAGATAATTTTTTAAAATTTTACAAGTTCAATTTTACAAAATAAAATTATTCCTTTTAATCAAGATATAAAAATTTACATTGAATAAATTTTTTATACTTTTCTGATAACTTTTATATTTTGATGAATAGTAAAAATATGCAAATTTTTAATTGAAAACAACTTTTTTCATGAAAATAATTTATATGGTTAAAATATATTATTGAATGGTTTTAAAGTATAAATAGAATATATTGTTTCCATTTAATATAATGTATTCATTATCAATAATTTTACATTGAATTGAAAGGTAAAAACATTTCAATCTTTGGCAGTGTTTTAACTTTTAAAAACAGTTTGCTTAAAAAAGGGATTAATTTTAAATTAATTACTGAAACTTCTGTGTTTTTATTTTGAGAAATGGATTCCATATTTGGATTATGTGGGTCCAAATTATGTTAATAGGTTACTTTGTTTTTTTATTATGAATAGTAACTACGGTAATTTTTATTTACTACAGTTAAAGGTAAATAGGGTAATTAAGGGTAAAATAAGATTGTAAAAGTACCCTAACACTTGACAAAAATCTATTGGATGAATAAAAGTCCACCCGTATCACCTAAGGGTCGGAATAGATTCATTTCATGGGCCTTTGACCATGAAAATGATGTAATTATTATTAAAACTAAAGAAAGTGACAATATGTCACTCTCTTAAATCTTATAATTGTAATAATTTTAATTTTGTAATAAACTTCATAAAACATCAAACATGATTAGTATCCATAAATATAATAAAATTTTCTACATCATTTGAGTTTATTTATAATTTTTTGGGATTAAATAATTATCATTAATTATGAAAAAATAGTGATGTTGAAATTATTTTGTTGATTCAAATATCAAATAAATGGTTTTAAAAATATTAAAATAAATATTATATGAACTTTTTAATGTACTCCAAGAATTTTATAGATAAATATGACTTGTTATGAATCTATTAAATCTTTTAGTTAGATGATATCTTCAGTGTGGATTTTATTTAAATTCAAATAAATGAATAGTGTCAAAATTGACACTATTGTTTTTTTATAAAAATAACATATTATAAAGTTTTTTTAAAAATCATATAAATATTTAAAATTTATAAATTAAAATTTATATGGTCTAAAATTTCATGAAGTATAAAATTATGTACAATTGACAATATATAAGTAATTATTTATAATGATTTAAAATTTATAATATTATTACTAGAAATAAATTTAAATAGATTAAATAAGGATAAATCAAGTTGATAATGTTTAAAATAAATTCACAACATGTCTAAATTTTATTGGTTGATGAGATTACAACCCTATATCTTCTAATATTCAAATTTGAGTAATTTTGGAAGTTTTTATGTGGGGTTTGAATTTATTATAAATTAATATTTTTTATATTTCCAAAGGTGCCCCTCTCCTCCCATATAAAAGGGAACCTACTACCTCTCCTTCTCACACAATTTTGACCCTTAAAGATTGTCCAAACCCTGACCCTTTCCCCTATAAAACTCCCTATAAACATACTAGTGGTCTTGGTATTCTTCAATGTCCAATTTTAGTGCTTTAAGAGGAGATTTCAAACAGGCGTGTTGAATAAGAGGTAATATATGTTACCGATTAATTCAAATTTAATTTTTCTTCTACTTTATCTTATTTAGTTTTTTCATTATTAAGTAATAACATAAGTATCACTAATATACTTATATTTTATTATAAATATGAAACAACCCTATTTCACTTTCTATCCATCCTACAGAAAACAAAATCACCGCGCGTGCGTGCGTACAGAATACCGTCTCCACGCTGTGGTGTAATTTGTTTTCCACCACCACCTTACTTGTATGGGTATAATGGTGTAAATAATAATTATATGTGATTATATTACATTTATATTGATTCTGAAATAATATACATACACTTCAATACAATTCCACGATCATGGGAACGATAGCATCGCTCGTGCGTACGTACGATCCACCGTCTCCACAATATGATGCGACTAGTTCTACATGATCTTCACTGAATAATGATTATATAAATGCATTGAATGAATAAATATGATATATATTACACTAATACAATTCTTTAAATGGGGTATCTATAACCTAAAAAGAAGAATAAGAATTTATTCGACAAAACATTCATAAGAACATAAAGCAATGAACACCCGAATAACAAGTAGCAATGAAATATTACTAATAAGAAGATAAGAATATGACTATATATTATATCATAACAATTCATATTATTTTTTAATAAGTCAATGACATTATATAAATTATTATATAGTAGTATCGGATATGTACGAAGCAAATCGGATTTATGGTTAGGGAAAATCTCGCAATCTCATTTTTATCCGAGATTGTTTATACTTCGGAATTTACTCGGGAATATTTATCATCCACATCCAATTTTCCTCAATATGTAATATTATTTCTATCCTCCTACTATTGTTTAAATACAATTTTACCCATTTGTGAGTTTTTAGTAAATGATATGAAAGGAATCTTTTGTCATTTTTCGTACGAGGTACTTTTTAAATTTTCCAGCCAAAGTACGAGAAGATTGTTTTTTTAACTTATACAGCATTAATGGATTTTTATTATTTCATAGAAAATTATTTCCCTGAATCTTCCATTAAAAGTTTTCATGTTTATTTTTAATTAACTTCTTTTAGTTTAAAATTTTACGACATTTTAAGAAAGGAAAAATGTTTTTGAAGTAGAGAGTATATTTTCCTCAATAATGGAGTTCAAGTGGTTTATCAAAATTATTTTCCATCTAAGATAATATAGGGTTCGGTTTCAATCCCTATTATTACATTGATTTGAATATGTTATGATGGAATTATTTTTATGAATCCCTTTTATGGATTCTGTTATGACGACATGATGTTTATGAATACCATTTTTATTTCATGGGTTATGCTATGATGTATGATTAATGATTTTGTGGCACACATAAGAATGGTTTCATTATGATATGGTGGGGACCTATATCTCCCTCCAATGCATTCGGTAAAGATTTATATCTCATGATATAGACATGGCTGGAATGGCACGCTAATCTGGTTCAGTGATACAGGACACGAACGAGGAGTGAACTCAGTTCAGTAATGGACTTTGTCCACTATGATGGTCTTGGAAAAGAGCCTTGACTAATGTGAAATGATTTTCTATGATTATGTGTGTACGACACAAAGTTTACTTTATTAGGTTATGATTATTGGGATTACATTTCACTACAATGATTTGTCCCATGTTATGATATTGTGATCTCTCTTACAGGTCAATATTTTCAAAATGTTATG
This sequence comes from Viscum album, assembly GCA_963277665.1. Taxonomy (NCBI): domain Eukaryota; kingdom Viridiplantae; phylum Streptophyta; class Magnoliopsida; order Santalales; family Viscaceae; genus Viscum; species Viscum album. Next base: position 1,897,256,718 of record OY728126.1, read on the forward strand.
TTCTTGTGAATATGATATGATTGATATTTATTTTGTTTACCCTTTCTGAGCATTTGAGCTCAACCTTTTGTATGTTTTATTTTCCCCGGGTCAGGAATAAGGGTATTAAGTAGGATATTACAAAAGGGACTCTAGATATGATGAAATAAACAAGAGACAATGTAGATGATTTATGAACCAGTTGTTTATGTTTCCCAGTTTCTAAAGACACTATACCTATACGGTCCTATCATGGTTTTGTTATATGTTGTAATAAGTATGCTTCAATTCTGAAGTAATAACCATGTATGTAAAGTATGGGTCGTTATAATAATAGAGATTTTCTCTAGGTTTTTATGGAGAGACTATACCTTATTGTATAGATAACCATAAATATCATTTGATTTAACAAAAATAGATGTCATCAAAATATAATAGTGTCAATTCACATAAAATCAATATTTCAACCATAATGTAATAATATATTTCATGCTATATTAAAAAGAACTATTGTAATCTCACATGATTCTTAAATAAATGACTAATATCACACATGGGATGATTGTATTTAACATTGTCTAAAAATGTACAGAAGTCTATTGACAACTGTAGGACCCCAAAGCACCCAAAGAGGAAGGGGTGCATCGAGGTGTCAACTTTTTCTCTTAAAGTGACTGATCTTGTTCTGACATTGGTAGTATCTTACTAAAATTTTCAGATATAATCATACAGAAATTAAACCATCACATTCTTATATACAACAAATGAATTTTACTTGGTTAACCACTATGGGCTTTTCTAAGGATCACATACTGATAGTGTGTCGGTCGTACCAAAATCCACTAATATTAACTTGTTTAAGAATAAATAAGTTTATACACAGTCACATTGTGCTAGTAATGATTCCATAACAATGTTTTTGGGATATAAAATTGCCCCTTGAAACAATTCTATCAACTCTCCCTAGCTTACTGCTTTAGATAAGTATTACTTAGTTTAATCACATGAATTTTGCATCAATATATTTGAAATTATTTCATTGTACCTAACTATCACGAGACTCTCCTTGAACCGTAGTACTGATTTGATGCACTTGAATGCACTATTTACATAAACCATATGTTTAATACTACCATTTGTGAAGAACCTTTTTGATGATCACCACCATCATGAATCAAACTCCCTTCATGGAAAAAACTAGCATCATGAATCAAACTCCCCTCAAAAAGCTCATAGAGTCATCATATAATACCTTAACATCATGAAAATCGTTTTTCAAAGTTACATAACCATTTATAAATACTGATATAGTATTTTTGCAATTCTTAGGCACACATTTAATTCCTAATTTGTGTAGCTCTGGGACTTAGTTAGTTCATAATAATTTATCCTTTTATTAAATTCATTTCATGTAAAATGATGTTGGGGTAGCCACATAATAATAGGATTATTTTTAGCAATTTTCCCATGCATCTAGTAGTTTTTTTCATCACACTCAAAAACCATGTTTTCAATTCACTTTCACTTGAGATGCTCCAGGGAAATTCGAACTGCTCATGAATCTTCTGGTTGTCGCAGATATTATCATCAACCTTCCATGCATTTCATGATGCTCTATATCTCATACTGATTGTAATTGCCATCAACCCATTGCATTGTTTGTGATGTGTTGTTAGTGATGCTCCACATCCTTGAGAATCACAGCCTCTACAAACCCAATCTTCTTGAAGCTCATTCATTATCTATATTTGATAACTGTCAATCACGGAGAAATACTTTTCATGAAGCTCACTCTATCCTCATGATTTTGAACACTAATATTTTTCATACATTGGGAAAAGACACCACCTTCAAAACTATAGTAAGATTGTACAATATTTTATCTTTCCTTGAAAAATCCCTTATCAACCCAGTACGGATTGAAAAAAACAAAAACTAGACTCCATTTCCAACAATGGATACCCTTGATCATAATAATCATACCATTGGGTTTTTTATCAGTATCTAGAAAAATTCAATAAAGCACTGTCTACTATCAAAACCAGAAACATGAGAGATAAGTCATCTAATATTCTAATTCTATTTGAGAAAATATCATTGTAGAAAAAAAGTGGGGGAGATTGAACTGTGTTCTCATATTTTGGAATTGTTAATGATGTTTAAGAAATGCTCTCTTTGTTTATTAATAAAATTAAATTCTCTTGATGTCTCATAATCATTGCATGGTTTTTCAAAAAAAACCATATAACTAGAAAACCAGTATCACGTTGAATATTTTCATCTTCCCCACTTTGGAAATAAATGAAAAAAACATTATTTTTACCTGTAGAGTTCAAAATCAAATCCGCATAGATCGAATATCCCCCATAAACCTTTATCACCTCCACAAAAAAGATTCAAATAGTTAATATAAATTGTAATAGGGGAAACGGTAACCTCTTCATGCAATGGAAGGTGGCTGAACATAGAGGTTCAACAGATGTTTCTTGAACACATGTTCTACCAATTTCATAGTTATAATGGTATCCATATAGTTTTCAGTACCAATATGACTCATTTTAAAAAAACCTTGTTCAAAATATTCCTTGAAGAAGTGATATGTTATCTAAAAATGTTTTTAATGAGAGTGATAAAACAGGTTCTTTTTATGATCAATCACTCTCTTGAAGTCATAGTGAATCATCATTGTTTGTTTCACTTAATCACCAATATCATTGAGTTGTTTATTCATCGACAATTTTTTGTTCTATGCCTTTGTTGTAGAGATATAATATTCCTCAGCTTTACCAAAAGAAGATCGTTATTTATTCTTTCTCAAATATCCCAGGAATTTTTTTCTACTGAAAAAGTATCCTCCACTTGTGTACTTTTGGTACACCACATCACCAGTGGAGTCAGCATCATAAAATTCCTATAAATCATTGTCTCTTCCAAACGAAAAGTATGTGAAATAATTAAGAGTAACTAGAATATATCTCATGATTATTTTAAATACTAAAAACTTCCCTTCCATTGGATTACCAAAAAGGTGGGTAGTTAATCATGTTGCATAGATGATGTTTTTCCATATTACAGTCAAGTATAGTAAGCTTCAAATGATTCTCTTGTACAAGGTGGGATCCAAAAAAGTCACATCCTCATTCTCTCCAAGTTTTTTCCCACACAAAATTCGATAATACATTTTTTTCAATACCTTCTATGTTCTTTCCAAATGAATGTTTCAATGTGTGGATCATTAACTTATCTCTCCCCTTTACATTTAATGAGTTTCATTTCTCTTTCTATCCCCCTAATTAAAATGAGATACAAATTTCATGTGGAAAAGGGTATCATTAAATACTTTTTCAATGTGTCAACCATCATTCCACTCTATGTATACATGATTTATTCTCATTGAAGAAAACTAGAGGATTTGATTTTGAGAAACAAAGTCATCAATTTCCTACTGATCATGATACCTTATTAAATGAGAACTCATAAACATTTCATCAAGGGGTTTTCAATTTCATTATAAAATGATTATATTAAATTTGATATAAATTTTTTAATAACAATAAAACTTAAACTACAACACTCACTTAAAAATATATATCAACAAAGGTCAAGTCCAATAGATTTCATATATGTCCTTATGGAACATGAATCATTCTTATGTCACTAATTAATTCAATTACTACCCCTTTGTGAGAAGATATTTATTTTAGGTAAAAAATAATGAGAGAATAAGTGGGAAATTCAATTTCCAATGATGTGAGATTCATGTAATTTTTAGAATGGTTAAATTTTATACTAGTTGAAAAAATGATTCTAGAAGTTTCATCATCCACCCACCCCCCAACACCCCTTAAGGAAAACACTTCTCAGCATATTAATAATGGTGGATCTCATAAAGAATGGATTTAATGAAATTAGAGTATGTATAATACACAGGAATAAATCTTCAACTTGTGAATGTCCACAATGGACAACATTTTCAACTTCGCTTTGTATAATCTTCTTGAGAACTTTTTCTCCAAGATACTAGAAATAAGATCATTCCATGATAGTAGATCTTTACCTAGTTTTCCATAAAATAAAACCTTTAGCCTCTTAGAAATGATCCTCCATCATATTTTTATATGAATACCTAGTTAATGAATAAATTAAAGATAGTGGCCTCTTTACCTTGGCTATCAAAAATTGAATGCCCGCAGTGATTCTCATGTTCCCCCCCTGAGATAATTCACTACCATTCAATTACCTATATTATAAGAACAAATAAAATAAAAAATGATTAAGGGAATGAGGTGGATCCTCCTAGCTTCATCAGTATGATTAGAATGGTTGAGATGATCTTCTCAACCAAGTTGGTCAATTTTCTATAGTCATCATGATTGATCTTTGAGTATCTATTCAGATTTATGTCATTGTATCATTGATGTCTTAACATTATATTATTTATTGTATGTATAATTTTTATTCATAACAATCGTAATGTATGATAAATTATTACTCCTTTTAAGGAATTCTTCTTGTTAAGGTAGTAAGGCTAGAAAACCATTTGGCAATATGACTATATTTAATGCATCTCCCACATTAAACTTATTTGACTTAAGATTTTCCTTTTGTTTTCAAGACCTCACGTTATTTTTCTTCATCATAAGGAATATTTCCTTTTCCTTTCTCACTTGCCTTATCTTGTGCATCATATTGTTTCCTCATTCTTTCCCAGTCATCAGGAAAAATATCTAACATGTCATTTGAAACTATTTCAGAATGTTTGGATCTTTCACATGGGTTCTTATAAGAGTCATTAATATTATTATTTATTTTGGATTCACTACTCTTATACTTCTTGTATTTAGAACCCATATTCATCTCATCTTCCATAAATGAGATCTTCTTTGGTGAATTGTTTTTCATAATATTCTTCTATTTTTTCCAAAATGTAGATTATTCATACATAGCCAGTTTTTTTGGTTTTCCATTCAAATTAACATTGAATTAATTGTGAGATAACAATGTACCAACAATGTGTATACTACCATTTCATTCATCATAGATGTTATAAATCTTCCCAAATTGATTTTCAGTATACCAATTCTTCTAGATCCATTGATGTTTCTGCTTCATCATTAGTATGATTCCTCTTGAAATATTATTCCATTGTTCACTTCCCTTGAGAGGATTTTTTTAAAAAATACAATGTAAAATTACCAAAATTCATTTAGCACCAACATTGGCTAGAAAACCATGATCTTCTTATATCATCAATATAAGGTTTTTCGAACTTCTTCATGAGTTTTTGTGCTCATTTTAGGAAACAATATTCATTAATCGTTTTCCAATATGCACTACTCATGGTAGTAGGATTATTATCACATTTCTTCTTCCATACTTTTCAATTATTTTTTGAAAAACTAGTAAAATTAACGATAATTGATTTAGAAGCAATAATACATCTTGTTGTGGATGTTAAGTGTATCTTATATGCTTCTTGAGATAGATCATCATTAGATATCATGATCTCCTTATATCATGTTAGATGTGTTTTAGATTTAGAATTACTTGGTGAACATTGAGTAGTTATAGGAACAACTACATTATTTTTTTAAGTATCAATATATGTCTTCTCAAGATTTTCCAACTGAGATTAAAAATATATACTTTTTATATTGAGGATATTTATATGATCATCAATCATAATCACCATTTCTTCACATTCCCTATTCATTATAAAAACTTCTTTTTCATTGATCTTAACATTATTTTGGTTCAATGATTATGTTCCTTAGTCTTATGGGATATTTCTTCCAATTGTAAACCCTTAACTACAGTGTTGTTTTTTGATTTCTCCACACGGGAATGGATTTTTTCTTCATGAGACCTTTTCACTCCCAATTTTTCAATAATCCTATTTAAGGTATTTTGATCAAATTATTTCATGATCGCTATTTAGGTCCTAAAATGGTCCAAACTATATAGAGGGATTTTTAAATTCAAGAATTTTTCCTTATAAATCCTTTTAAAATCATCATGTACTTCTTCCTGTTGGGTTATCTCTACCTTCATTCATTGAAATACTCCACATACAAGTGTGACACTTTCTTTGGAAATGTCATCCACCAAATTTCTTAATCTATCAACTGAAAATTGTTCTAATGTTTTATATTGATCACCATCAACACTTGTTCTAGCACAAATATTTTGATGAAAATAAGAAAATGTTCTAACACATGCCTCCTGATCATATTAATATTTTCATTTACATGTGGTAGAATGTTTTACATTATATTTAGTGGAAACTTATACCACCTTCTCTGTATGGTCAAATCCTAATATATATTTATTATCAGAAAGTCTTAGGAAACACGTAAAACCACTTCATTAAATATAAGGGGCTTAATAAGCATTATACACTCTTTTGTTTTTATATTAATCATTGTCTTGGTGGATATATACTCTTGATCATTGATAAATTAATCTTCATCCACACTAAACTTCTTTGTTGACTGAGGAAATAATCTCAAATCATCAAAATAGAATATCTTTACTACAGAGGATCTAACATTGTTGAACCTTTTCATTAATACTACTTGTATGACCCCATAACAACATGAGAGGGTATGGGTGAATTAGGGTTTCAACATTTTCTTTTAATGTGATGGATATTTTTCCCAAATTGGTAGGAACGTGATAAACTTACTAGAAGGAGGCATAAAGTAATTAAACATTCTCATCTTGATATATAACACTATAGTTTATGTGGTTCACCACTATGGGATAATCGAATTATAATATCCCCATAGTGTCCCTTTCATACCAAAATCATTGAATATTCACTAGTTGATAAATATAAAAGTTCATACAGAGTCACAATATTATGGGTACACTGCCTTTACAGTGTCTTAGGGGTTACACACTACCAACCTCTAAAAACATCTATCAAATCTCACTAGATCACTACATTATGATAAGTCTTACTCAGTTTAGAAACATGTTTTCAGATATATAGATTAGAATTTTAGTTTTTTTTCAAAATTGAAATACTCATCATACACCTTAGTCTAGTGTATATGAACTTGAAACCACTATTTAATTAAAAAAGGTGTTTAATACTACTGTTTTTGAAGCATTCATTTGTTAGGACTAAGATGTTATTTTCATGATTCTTAAGCTCACATTGAATTTTTGATTCTTAAAACAGCTGCATTAGTTAATATGGAGTGATTCATCCTTTTATTATTTTCTATTTGTGTAAAATGAAATGGGGTTAGCCTCATTATTATAGGCTCATTATTTCTTTATGCTACCACACCTATAGCAGATTTTTCATCAAACTCAATAGCCATGTTCACAAAGCTCATTTACTCGCATTTCTCCAGTGAGATTCAACTTACTCGTGAAGCTTCTCATAGTCACATATATTACTATTAACTCATCAAACATTTTTAAATGATACACTTCTCTTAGTATTTTAGATTTTCTTCAACCCATTTCACCATTCATAATTCATCTTTGCGATGATCCACATCTTGGAAAATCTTATCTTTTGCAAACCCTATATTCACAAAAATATTTCCGTTACCATTTTTAAGAACATTGAATCCCAGAGAACTAATTTTCAAATATCTCACTCCATACTCATGATTCTGATCCCTAAAATATTACAAACACTAGAAAATGATGCCACCTTCATGGATCTAAGGCATGATCGCTAGTAAACATGCAATAAGTCTAAGAAATAGAGTACAAAAGTAGCCAAAAGGCATTGTTATATCATATATGTAATGAAATATAATATAACATGATGTAACGTTATTCAACAAACATTCCTATGAAATTATATTTAAGACACATGGAAATAAATGTATAACATCATGTATTAGAATTTAAGTGTAACAGGTGAGGAATGAATCTCAAGGGCCAATCTCATGGCCTACTAATTATCATAATTTAAATTATAATATATGGAATTTAATCAGGTTTAAACTCTCAACTATAAATTAAACCCTATATGAAAATTGTTTATTTTCCATTATGGTGGTCACACCTAAAGAGTTGTCTAATGACATATAGAACACCAACAAATGGTTTTTTCTAAATGGTAGGGTGACAATATGAATGAAAAACATTTTAATTTATTTATTAAAAAAATGAATCATCTTGAGAATGGTCTCGTAAGAGGCACAATGGACCATCGTCTATAAAGATTAGAAACAATGAGAAAAAACCTAGACAACCAACCTAGATTTATTAGTTCTCCACTCACACATTATCGAGGCTTGATTCAACCTTGAATAGAATAAATATAAGGATTTTTCAAACACACTAGAAATATTGAAAACATTGTTGCACAAAAATATCACAATAGATTGAAGGGAAACCAAAAAATAGATGATTTTGGATGGGATATAATTTCATGGGATTTTTGTTTATTTTGGAGGTGAAGGAACATGACATAGGTGGAGGTAGATATCTTAAAACCCCATAAATTGGATGGAGGAGAGCCGCATGCACCAAGGGGTGGGAGAAATCCTATTGGAGAATGAATGGAGGAAGAAACAATAATTTGAAACATTCATTATTGTTATAATGAGTATTTAACCCATTAAAAACATTGTTCATGGTTTGGATTCATTGTTGGACAAACTATGCACCAATTTTGTGCTTGTCACTACTTCAAAGAGGGGCACTGTAGAGTTTAGTGCATGATTTGACTGGCCATGAAAAACCATGTGAAACCTCTGCATCTAAAACTTGAAGGTTGTCACATGGTCACATTCTTTGGGTCACATAGTTGTAGATAAGCCGTTCTACCCCCAAGAACCCACTACTAGATATTTTATGGTTGTTGGAAACTATGAAGGTAGGGTGACACAGTTTCCTCTAACCATGCGGTCCAATCTACCTCTCCCTATTTCTTTGAATAGGCCTCTAAACGATCCTCAAACACACACAGTACCTCTATTAACATATTATGAATAAATTTTAGGTTCATTTAATGGAATTTGAATGAAAAATTAATTGTTTATACCTTTTAAAAAATTTAGGACATTGCAACCACCCCTCCCCCCTCATTAAGACAACTCATCCCCGAGTTTCCTTACGAGGCTGTTATGACGTCATCTGAGATGTGTTTCATACAATATGTGTGTACATCATCCTCTCTCTTATTGGTACTATCTAGTACATGTTCATGCTTCTATTTCACCCTAACCAATGAAATTTGAATATCTCATAGAGCCTTCATGCTTCCTTCAACAATAAATATCATATGATCCCCAAATGATGTATCAACTTCAATCTCGATATCCGTGAGGTCAAGCGTAGGATACCAGTATGGGTGATACTGTCAAAGGTGAGATATATGGAAGGCATCGTTCTTTTCATTGCACTTATATTTTAATAGAAACTAATAGGATACCCACATGAATCTCTACACTATATCGAAAGGCCCTACATATCGAGGAGATAACTTTACATGTCCTTGGATTTTTCTATGACCCAATCTCAGTGATACATGCAGGAATACCAAATGTCCCACCTCAAACTCTATAGGTCTATGGAGATGATAACTATATGGATTATTCATGGATATATCTATATCAATAGGCTTATGAATAAACTAGACATTCTATTATGTCCGAAAAACAAGATGAGGACCCAGTAGAGAAATCTAGAAAAATGGTTTACAGCATGGACTACTGTAGAGGGCCTCAAATGGATCCATTTAATTTTTTTTCTACAAACTGTTGTTGTAAGAAAACTCATCTATTAGAAAATGATTTTTCCATTACCTCAAAAATCAACTATATCAGCTCATAACATATCCTCTAATGCTCGTATGGTCCACTCTGACTGCCCGTCAGTCTAAGGGTGATAATAAGTACTCAGGATAACCTTTGAAAATAGTTCCTTTTGCAACCCATTACACAACCATGAAGTTAAGTAAGAATCTTAGATCAGAAAGAATGAATGGGGAAAACCATTAAGTTTCACTATTTAAAAAATGTATATCCTTCCTAACTCACCAAGAATTTTTTTTCCAAAACTAGTGCCTTATGCAACCCAGTGTGTGTTCACAAAAAACCCAAACTAGACTCGATTTCCAAATATAAAAATCCATGTTTACAACAACAACTAAAATATATATGTGTATGTATACCTACCCAATATTATACACCAAATTAAACAATGGAACTCCAACTCACCAATAAACTAAAAATACCCTTGACCTTGTATGTGTCATGAACTGTAAAATATGAATTTTTACTATTACTTCCATATAGGGTGTGAGTGAAACTTAGTTGTCCATTACTAATGTTGTCCCTAAAAACATAAACAAATATGAGATCATGTTCATTGTGAAATGCCTGTAGTCCTATTCAAATAATGATATCAATAGTAAATAACACACCTGAGGGGTATTAAATTCGATACCCATGGAGATATTATACATTCCTATACTAGTGTCAAAATATGTCAATAAATATCACTAAAATATCGTAATTCTTATCATCGGTAAATTTTCAATCATGTAAGTATCTCAGTCTTAAGGGAATATTGACCACCACACAAGTGATATAAATATAATAGGATAATTATACTCATGTGTGAATCAGTCATAGACCTAGGGTATCTAAACACTATCACATAAAAATGTAACGAATAGTTACAAAGGAAGATACATATTTAAGATGATCTAATTTTCAATGAAATTTGATCGTTCCTAATAAAAATAAATAAAAAATTTGTAAAAGAGGCACTATGTCTATAATGATCTCATCCCATGGGAATCTCATTCCTTGCTCAGTGTATTATAAATAAAAATATGGAAAATTCATATGAATATAATGATCTTATCCATTACACAACTTGATCCCTACTTAACATAACATTAATCCAAATGGGATAGTATGACATGTTTATTATGAACATAGTCCTTATGAATCTCAATCTATACTCAACATAACAAATAACCAAATGGGAAAGAAACCCACACCTATAAGGATCTCTACAGTAACCCACACCAGTCATACCAATATAAGGAATCATAAAAAATTAATATTCACTAAATTAAAAAAAAAGCTATAATCATATAGGTCTAGTGACTTTAGAAACATGGATACATAAACAATTGGATCATGGTTAAAATACATTATCTCAGACTAAGATTTTAATAATTATCTTTCTTATTAAACATATTATACATACTAATATTCATCATAACTGGTAGAAGTTAAAAATAAGAATGGGTGGTATCATATGGTCAATAAAGGTTAAAAAATTAAGATATCAATATAATAAGAGAATAATGGTATAAGAAAATGAGATTAACATTGGAAAACCTTAAACTAAAAATCATAGATCATAAACATGTGTCATGGAATAAATATTTTGATTTCATCAGACATAAATCAAAATTGGATTAATGAATATAATCCATGAGAGTATATCATAAAAATAGAAATATGAAAAATCATAAGAAGATAAAATTGGGATCATGTATAAATTGAAATAGGTTCACTCATTAAATTATGGACAAGGAATCAGGACCCCATATAATTGTATAGTCATGCAACAGGGCCCATGTATAACCTTATAGCATGAAATCTAGGTCCATGAAGAAACATACATATATGAAACAAGGGCAACACATAACCTTATCGATATGAAACCATGTCTAAATATTACATTATTTACATGAAACAAGGTCAACAAATAACCATATGTACATGAAAATAGTTATAGACATCACTTTATGGACAATAAATCATGTCAAAATATAACATTGTGAACATGAAATCAGGTTCCCACATAACATAAATAACTCGTGGGTTATCCATATTTACCCAATAAATTTGAGGGAGATATAGGTACCACACCCCACATAATGAACAAAATTAATTTTTTTGCCACAATATCATAAAACATTCATCATAAAATAACCAATTAAAAGAACTGGGTTTCATTAATAATTCATCATAGCTTAACCTGAGGAAAATAAATATGATTCATAAACATATTTTCATTGTGAATATATTCATTATAGAGACTAAAAAAGGATAGAACGATTGGATAACCCTCCCAGTAAATATTAAGGAACACCAAAGGATGTAATATTAGATGTAAAATGATTTTTAATGATCACATCAAACATTTCCTGAAGAAAATAACCTTTTTAATTTATAACATTTATTTGAAATCTCAAACATAATAAATTTTAATAAAAAAATAAATTTTAAAATAACCTTGGAAACATTAAAATATAGATTTAAGACACTGAGTGGTTATGATTGTAGAAAATAACATTCATTTTGTACAAGTTGAAATAAAAATTCCATTCATATTTTTGTAAAAAAATTCAAAAATTATCATCTTTTGAACATTATAACAAAATTATTTTTCAAAATATATTTTGAAAATATAATCATTGGAAAAAAAATTTAGAGAATTATATTAAAACACAATTGATAACAATTTAGAAAACATTTTTAGAAAACCTATATTTGGATGAAAATGATTTTTATCCCAAGATAGAATAAAAGTCATTTTTCTTTATAAATTATTTATTTCTCTTGAGTACTTAAAGATGGGAAAATTATATTAAGTAATGTATTCTCTATAAATAAATAATATTAAATAAATTTCATTATTATATTTAGAGATATATTGTGTCATCTTAGAAATTTTAAATTTTTAATAATAACTTATTAAATGATTTGTTTTATAATTTAAAAAAACAAATCTGTGAAAATATTAATTGAAACTAAGCTTTTTATTTAATAAAAATAAAATATAACTAAGATTAATATTAAAAATTATGTAATAATACAAAAAATAATTTTTCACTATTAAAAATATGATATTTTAAATTATTTCATTAGTTTTTTTCCTTAAAAAATTTGTTTTCATATATTATGATAGTTTTAAATGAATTACTTTTGGGTTTTAAATTTATATTCAAAATTAAAAACAATATTTGTTATAGTATTTTTTTGAAAATTAATATATTAAATATATTTATTTTCATTTTTTTTAAAAATATATTTTTTAAAATATCGAATTTTAAAGTTATTATGAAATTATTATGAGTAAATACAATAAAAATATTTTTTATAATATTAAATTATTATGAAACATAAATGATTATCTGTAACACACCGAGGTTTTATGAGAAATATTAATTTTTAATTTCTTTGATGTCTTGTGTTATACGCCACACCAGAATTAGCTTGTGTCATATGCAACACCGTATTATGTTGTATTATACGCAAACATTATTCTTGGCTTGTATTGCACGCAAGAGCAATCTTTCTCAATAGCATGTGTCATACGCAATACTGAGTTTCACTAAACAATGTTATATAGTTATGAACTGGCCGTTATGAATATTATTAACTACATTTTGAATTTTATTACATAATAATTCAACATACACAAATTCTAGAACATGGTATGAGAACAAAATAAAATATTTGGGTAAAATAAGTATTTTTCAAAAAAATATAGTTCTGCCGCCTTTTAATGGTGAACCCACTGTAAATCTTGTTTTTGACAAGTTTATAAGTTGAATTTGAAAAATAAATATTCTTACTTGGAATTAGGATATAATAATTTACTCTGGATAAATTTTTGACATTATCCTGATAACATTCATATTTAAATGAACAGAAAAAATATGATATATTTTATTTAAAAAAACATCTTTTTCATTGAGATAATTTATATGGATAAATTATAACATTAAATGGTTTTAAATTATAAATAGAATATATTTTTACCATTTAATATAATGTATGAATTCATAGGTACAAAAAACATTTCAATGTTTAACAATGTTTTAACTTTTAAAAAACTGTTTTATTATCAGCGAGATTGTTTTTAAATTAATATCTGCAACTTCTATGTTTTGAATTAATAAAAATGGATTCCATATTTGGATTTAGTGGGTCCAAATTATGTTAATATGTTACTTTTATTTTTTTGATATTATGAATAGTAACTGTGGTAATTTTCTATTTAGTATAGTTAACAGTAAATCAGGTAATTAAGGGTAAAAATAAGATTATATGTTACCCTACGACCTGAAAAAATTATATTGGATAAATAAAAGTCAACCCATATCACATAATGGTCGGAATAGATTCATTTTATGGACTTCTGACCATGAAAATAATATAATGTTTATTAAATCCAACGAAAGTGACAACATGTCACTCTGTTATATCTTATAAGTTTAATAATATTAATTTAGTGATAAACCTCATGAAACATAGAATATAAATAGTCTCCAAAAATATAATAAAATTTTCTACATCAGGAGAATTTATTTAGAATTTTTAGGGATTAAATAGTTATCATTAATGATGACACAACAATGATGTAGAAATTATTTTATTGATTGAAATATCAAATAAATGGTTTCAATAATATTAAAATAAAATATTATATGAAGTAATTAATGTTCTCCAAAATGTTAATAGATGAATATGACATGTTAAAAATCTCATAAATATTTTGTTTTGAATATATCCTATGTGTGGATTTTATTTAAATTAAAATAAATTAATAGTGTCAATATTGACACTAGTGTTATTTTATTAAAATTACATATTATAAAATTGATTAAAAATCACAAAAATATTTAAAAATTATAAATTGAAATTTATATGGTCTAAAATTTCCAAAATTATCCAATTATGGAAAATTCAAGTCACATAAGTAATTATTTATAACAATTTAAAGTTTTGAATATTATTACAACAAATAAAATTAAATAGATTAAATATGGATAAATCCAGTTGATAAGGTTTAAAATAAATTCCCAACATGACTAAATTTTATTGGTTGATGATATTACAACCCTATCTCATCTAATATTCATATTTGAGTCATTTTTGGAGTTCTATAAGAGGGTTTTGAGTATATTATAAATTAATATTTTAGAGGTTTTCAAAAGGGCCCCTCTACTCTCTTATAAAAGGGCACCTCTTACCTCTCCTTCTCACACCATTTTGAACCTTAAATATCGTCATACCCCTGCCCATTTCACTTATCCACTTCCCTGTCAATATACTAGAGGCCCTGGGTTTCTTCAATGGCCAACTTTAGTGCCCAAAATGGAAGTTTAGAAGAGGCGGGTCGAGGAAGAGGTAATATCCTTTACCAAATCATTAATATTCATTTATTCTTCTTCATCCCATTATTTTTTTGTTTATTAGTAAATTAATTACATCATTATCACTCATATACTGATATGTTATTATAAATATGAAAAAAACCTATTTCACATTCTATCCATCCTATAGAAAATGAAATCATTGTGCATGCGTACGTACGGAATACCGTCTCCACATCGTGGTGTAATCTATTTTCCACCACCACCTTACATGGATGGCTATAATAGTGTAAAGAATAAAAAAAATGATTAATATAACATGATACTAATTCTAATATATTCTATCATCCACTCCAATAATATTAAATAATTATGGGAATGATATCATCACCCGTGCGTACGTACGGATTACCGTTTCCACGATGTGATGAGATTCATTCTCTATGTTAACCAATCAAGAGTGATTATAAATTATATATATTATTTAATCATGAAACAAATGACATAATAACTCTACTGGATTTATGTATATATATATATGTCATTTACTTCTATTTAATTTAATATTGATACGAAAACAGCGTTCATGCGTACGTACGGCCTACCGTCTCCATGAAAGGTGTATTTCATTCCATTTATCGATATATTATATATATTGAATATATATGATATATAAATCATGTTTTACCTTATGGAAGTAATTAATCATGATCTATGTATTCATATGAATAATCACAAGTCCAAATACGTATGATAAATGAAATGATTTTACCCAAAACGCGACTTTAACATGGAATTGACAAATGAATGGGTAATATAAAGTCATAAGTGAATCATATATGATATAACAAATATTATTATGGTTATGTTACAAGTTAATAATATATTTAAACCCATTATATAGGAGTTTCAGACATGTACAAATGAAATTGGACCGAAGGTAAGAGATAATATCGCAATCTCATTTTTATCCGAGATTGCATATACGTAAGTATTTACTGGGGTTATATTTATCATCCATGTTTGTGTATTATAAGAATTTTTTCATAAAGTGTGTTCTATTCTTCCATGTATGCATAAAGTCATGTGTACCCCTTTTTACTTTTACTATGTAGTATGGAAGGAATCTTTCTTTTGATTACCATACTAGGTACTTTTTTATTTTTATGGAAATAGTACAAGAAGAATGTTTTTTAACTTATACATCATGTACAGATTTTTATGGTTTCATAATGCCTTATTTTCATGAAGATTCTTATACAATATTTTATGACTATTTTCAAAAAATCATTTTATATTAAAATTGCATGACATTTTGTCAAAAGAAAATGATTTCGAATAGCAAAGGATATTTTCCTCAAGAATTCATTTCAAGTGTTATATCCAAACTATTTTCCCTCTAATATGGAATTATTCACTATGATTATATTTCAAGTATAATTTCTATATTATTTACATGGTTTGATGATGGTATGATATCCATTTGTTTTACATGGATTATGTTATGATGGGATGATGTTTATGAAACCCATTTTATTCTTTGGGTTAGGATGAATGATTTATGATTGTTTTGTGGAACACGTAATAACGATTTCAATATGAGATGGGTGGGACCTATATCTCCCTCAATTTAATTGGGTAAAGATTTATATCTCCGGAGATAGACATGGATGGAACGGAAAGTAAATCTAGTTCAGTAATACAGGGCTGGAACGGCAAGTAAACCCGGTTCAGTAATGGACTTTTTCCACTATGATGGTCTTGGAAGCAATGCCTTGGCTACTATGGAAATCATATAACGTGCTTAAGGGTTTTCCAAAGTTACATGTTTTATTCCCATGCTATTTTATCATGATTGATGTTCCATTATGATCTATGCCTTACGTACTGCCAATATTTATTTCACATATCATGATTTTTATGTTTAAACTTTATATTAATGTTTTTAAGTTCAATTGTATATGGTTTGTTTTATTTTATCCATTATTACCCTTACTATGCATTTGATCTCCACCTTTATATGTTTTCTTTTCCCCAAGATATAAAAAAAATTAGATAAGAAAATAAGTGGAAGTTCTTTATAGGAGATGTTGAAGATCTTTCACCATGATTATAAGATTATGTTTCGAGTTTCCAAATACACTAAACTATTACGGTACATAGATGTATGTTTTTTTATTTATTAAGTATTCCGCAAAAGTGATGTAATGTCCATGTATGTCAAGCTTGGGTCTCTACATTTGGTATCAGGGGAACGGAATAGTTAATATTTGGAAACTAGGATGTGAAAACTTTAGTAAGATCCCTGGAGATATTTCTAAGGTATGTATAGGGATGTCCCTAAGGGTAATAACAGGTTAGAGTCTTAGAATTATGATAATGATCATGAATAACTTAGGATTAAACCTAAGATATTAGATATTGAAAGTACTTCCCTTGATTATGTTGTTTCCCTAGTATGATTTTTTCCTCTCACACTATTCTTTTTGGGTTTTAAAAAATGACTCGAACCCGAAGGAACCATTTTAATGATCAGTGCACTGGGCAATTGTCACGACCCATCCTCGGGACCTATGTCATGACTACCCCAATCCCAACTTCCATAGGCCAGGGGCTGGTGACTAGCACCAAAGGCGTAAATCCCGATATCAGGGAAGGCATTTCCTTTAAGTAAGAAAACAAACACCACAGAGTAAGAAAGCATAAGTAAACACTAAGTAAACTGGGTAAAAAGTAAGTGCTGGAAAGTAAATGGGCCCGAATACAAACCCAACTGAAAGTAAAGTACAACTGAAAAGAGGGTACAATGGCAGAAAAGAAAAGCAGCAACAACAAGCCGTCCTCTGGAAATCTCACATGAAGGGTGGGTACAGATAGTCTCCACTGCTCCTCGGCTCCTTCCGTCTACTCCATGTACGTCCCGTCCAGTGATCCACCTCCAGGTACCGTCCAGCTCCATTGGCTCCTACCTCAGCCAGCTCCATCCATCGTCCACATCCAACACAATGTAGTGCGGGCAGAGCCCATGCAGGGGTGAGTATACTATAATTAGTAGGGACCCCAAGACCCCCGAAGGTCTCCTAGAATCCACGAAGGACAACCACAAAGGAAAGATTACAATAACGAAGTAACAACCAACCCTACTTAGGTATATTCCCATACATATACCTAAGTCATCAATTCCAGATCGGCTCCAACATCCATTCCCAAGTTCGATATTGTCCACACAGGATAGCACAAAACCAATCCACATAGGATAACACAACTCAATCCACACATGATAGCAAAACAATCATATAAGAAAATAATGATTGAAAGTCAAGAATCATCACACACAGGTATACTCTTCGTAAGGTGATAGAGATGATCAGATGTAGCCACTAATTCATCTAAGTTGTCGGACCCACATGGAATACAAGACTAGCTATGTTGTTGGACCCACAAAGGATACAAGACCAGCCACTCTGCTGGTCCCACGTAGGATACAAGTATAGAGTCAAATTCTGTCAGACCCACATATGATACAAGAACAGTAGTCATGTGCTGCCGGACCAACATAGGATAAAAGAACAGTAGTCATCATCGTCGAACCCACAGAGGTTTCCAGTATGGTCGTCGTCACTGCCGAACCCACGGAGGATCCCAGTACAACCGTCATCGTCGTCGCAGTCGCAGCCAGCTCTAGGGTTCCCGTACACAGCATTCTTGATTCCGGGAGGGCCCGCACCATGAGCCAAGGGGGTCGATACATCAACAGACACAAAGTCTGGAGTTGATGTATCCCGAAGTTCCATCTCGTCAAAATGAACTCAACGCGACAGACGGCGCGTCAATCGGATGCCCAGACTGGGAGTTATTGGCGTTTTTGTCCCAGGGGCCCGGTTGGTTTTTAAGTCAAAACCAACCTGACCATACTCCATCAATGTTTAAACCTTGAGAAAAGTGATCCAAAATAACCGTCTCACTAAGAGGAATCCAACAAAGTCGATGGAAAGTCAATCGGACGTCCGGAGCTCAAGTTATAAGCATTTCCTCTCTGAGGACCCGGTTGGTTCCATGTTCGAACAAACCCGGCTGTACCCAATGTTCTATGAAACCTTGAGTGTTATATACCAAAACGACCATCTCAATCAAAGGATCGCTACTGAATAGACGGTTCATCAATCGCTGTTCTGTAGCCAATGTTATGGGTGTTTGAACGTATTTGTCCGAAATCATGTGGTTTGGGCCCGGTCCGACCCGGCCCAATACCCCTGGGTCGGCCCGAACCGGGTGGACTGGACCCAGGTATGGGTCCGGCCCGGTTGGACGCGGCCCGGTCTGGCTGGCGTAGCCTAGCCCAGCCGGTGCGGCCCGGCCTGGCGCGGGGGTCTGGCACGGCGCGGGCGGCCCAGCCCGACGTGTGCGGGCCGGCCTGGGCACCTGCACGCTGAGCGAACGCGGGGGGGGGGGGGGGCACTGGCCCCCTTGATTGATAAATGGCCGACCATTTATTGTCGGCCTTAACTAAACCCGCAGGACCCATGGGGTCCCACCTCCAGCTGTCTACAACGGCCGGCTCAGCCGGCCGCTTCCCCAAACCGTCGCGGCCCACCCAGGACGCGGCCCTCCTCGGTGTTCCAGCGCGGCGCGATGGCACTGCACTCCTCTGCCGTGGCCCGCTCCTGGTTGCATCCTCCTTCGGCCTTACCGGCATGGCGTGACGGCACCGTGCTTCATCGTCATGGTTCTCTCATACCCGCGTGGTGCAATGGCACCGCGTCGGCTTCGTCAAAGGCACTATAAAATTCAACAGTAAAAAGGGGAGGAGGATCGGCCAAGTTTGTGCGGTCCGACCTCCTCCCATTATATCGATAACAGGCAGCCAAACATTTTACAATGAAGTTCGTTAAATATTACTTGAACGAAGAAATTAAACCCTACATCAAAGAGATTCAAGGAAGCTTGCGTCGTGGAAAACGACGTCGCGAGGAGAAGCTCCGTATATGATGACGGAGAACGTACGAGGAGGAGCGGCATCTCCCTTCCTTTGACCTAAGAAGAATTATGAAGGAAGGATCATCGTCATTCTTTGGGAAAGGCGTCAGACACCGGCTACAGAGAGGAGAAGAGACGACACTTCAATCTCTCCTTGCGGTGATGGATTTCTTCATTGAAGTCTTAGCGTTATTCACGTTATCCAACAAAGAAGATAAAGATCCTCAAGACATTAGTATCCTCTCCCAAGATCCTCCCACAACTAAAAACCCCCCAAATAAAATAATGGCTTCCTTATTTTATTAACACATGACACGCATTTTCAAATATTCAAAAAAAAACTCAAACTCCAAATTAAATTAATTGAATAACATTAGTAAATCAATTTAATGCGAGAGTTGACATGCCATTAAATAGGGAGAGTGGGTGAGTTACAAATTAAAGGGGGGTTGCCTAAATTAGGAGGGGGATTAGGGGAATTTAAGGGGTGGGGCTCATGTCGGCCCCACCTCATTACTATCCTAACAAGTGGAGTTAGGATGTAGTGCATCCCACCCCAACTTCCACACATAGGTTATAATTACTTAGAAAAGAAATAAAATTGTTGCTCTAATTTTATTTCACTCTTCAGTTAACCCATTTATTTAACAACACCCCCCGGGAAAATGCAACTCCAGAAAACGTATTCTTAAGCAATTACCGGCGCTGCAGTTTCATCGGAGCCCTCAGATTTCAATTCTGATCACTGGTTCCAAAGTTAGGAAAACTCGCTTGTTCGTTAACTCAATGTACCCAAGCTCAACTTTGGAAATTTATTTTGGGCACACTGGGACTTTGAATTAGGTTCCGTCAGAAACTGCATACTCGTAAAATCCCAAAGAAATTATGAAAAAAATTTCCTTGAAATTTACGAGTCTTTACATTACTCCCACCTCAGGGATTTACATCCCCATAAAGTTACATCACAAACTAGGAGAACAAATGAGGGTACTGAGCTTGCATCTGAGCCTCCCGCTCCCAAGTGCTCTCCTGGAGGTTCTCGTGCTGCCACCTGATGCGCATTAGAGGAATCGACCACCCACGTAGGACCAGATCATGTCGATCCTCAATCTCCACTAAGACCTCTGCAAAAGTCTCCCTGTCATCAATGTCCAGCTCCCCATAGTCGATGATATGCATCGGGTCATGCAGATATCTCCTCAGCTGAGATACATGGAAGACGAAGTGAACCCAGTGCAACTGAGGTGGTAGAGCCAGGTGAAAATCCACCTCGCCTATCCTTCTGAAAACTTGGAATGGTTCGATGAAGTGAAAATATACCTTTCTGCCCCAGCCAAATCTCTATAATCCACGTCGAGGTGAGACTCGCAGGAAAACGTGGTCTCCATCCTCTAACTCTAGTGGTCTCCGCCTCCTATCATCAAAAGACTTATGTCTGCTCTGAGCTGTCCTCATCCGCTCCTGGATGACCTGGACCTTCTATGTCCTGGCCTAGACCATCTTTGGTCCCACAAGTGCTGACTCCCCAGGGTCTATCCAGTACAGAGGTGATCTGCATGGTTGGTTGTACATTGCCTCGTATGGTGCCATCCCGATGGTGGAGTGGTAGTTGTTATTGTACAGAAACTCCACAAACGGTAGGTGATCCTCCCAGCTATGACCAAAGTCGAGGACACATGCATGGAGCAAGTCCTTGAGATTCCGAATGGTCCTTTCCATCTGACAATCCGTCTGATGGTGAAAGGAGGTGCTCAGACGTAGCTGCGTCCCGAATGCCTCCTGCAACCCCTTCCAAAGCCAAGAAGTAAAGCGAGCATCTCAGTCGGAGGTGATAGATGATGGAACACCATGAAGCCTTATAATCTCTTTAAAGTAGAGGCTTCCCCACCTCACCACTGATCCCTGCTCTCTGATGGGTAAAAATTGGGCCGACTTGGTGAGTTGGTCGACAATCACCCAAATGGAGTCGTGACCTCTGCAAGTACGTGGATGTCCAATCACGAAATCCATAGATATCCCATCCCACTTCCACTACAGGACCTCCGAGGGCTATACCAAGCATGATGGTACTTGGTGCTCTGCCTTCACCTGCTAGGAGGTGAGGCATCGAGAAACGAATTCTGCTACATCCTTCTTCATCCACGGCCACTAGTGTTATCGTCTGAGATCCCGATACATCTTCGCTACCCCTGGATGTACTGCAAAATGGGAACTGTGAAACTCTCTCAGAACCTCCTCCTGTAATGCAGCTAGTACCATGGTACATCCTCTGAAAATGACGATATGTTCTCCTCTTATAGAGAAACCATCAGGTGCCTGTCCTATGGAAATCTTTGCATGTCGCATCTCACAGTCAACATCCCCCCGTTGTGCCTCTCTGACCCACTGAAGAAGTGGAGGTGTGACTATGAGTGACTGAACGAAGGCTTCCCCATATCAATCAATGAAGGATATCTGCAAAGTAGCTTTCAGCTCTGTTTCCTCACCAAGTAGTTGAATGCCCGTCCTCCTGCTGAGAGCATTGAATACTACGTTCCCCTTTCCAAGAGTACAGACTATCTCAAAGTCATAGTCCTGGTGGAACTCGAGCTATCGCCATTGTCTCAGGTTCATGCCCTTCTACGAGAAGATGTACCTGAGACTCTGGTGGTCAGAATAGATTGTAAAGAACTCTCACATCAGATAGTGCCTCCACATCTTCAGATCTAAGACCAATTCTGCTAATTCTAGTTCATGGGTAGTGTAGTTCTTCTCATGCTGCCTCAACTGTCGTGATTCATATGCGACCACTGCCCGCTCCTACATCAGGACACACCTGAGTCCCGTCCCTGATGCATCACAGTAGACTACGTACCCTACTCCCTCCTCCGGCAGCCTCAATATGGGTGCGCTCGTCAATATCTTTATCAGCTCCTGGAAGCTCTGCTGACATCTGTCTAACCACACGAAGGGTTGCCCCTTCTTTGTTAATATTCTACAAATCTGCAAAGATTTATCCTTTTCTGAAAAGAGAAATCTGGTCTCATCCCCTGGATGAACCACGTTCCTTGCCTAATACAGTAAATCCTAACATTAATAGTTGTAATTCATGCCTTAGATGACGTCTTAAGGCCTCGACGCTGCTACCAAGAGGTCCCACCATTACTCTCACCTCCAAGGGTTGAGTCACACTGTCGGCATCAATGTGTGTTCACTGGGTCTCCTCTAGTAGGAATCTCATCTGTGAGGTTCAAGTCAACGGTTTTTTCACCGGAACCTCTTAGTATTATCATACGAAAGGCAAGAAAGCAAACGTTACTATTTAAAGTGTCTTTTATTAATTAAACTCAAAGTACAAAGACACAAAGAAATACAAAAAACGATTTTAATGAAGCTATATGCATTATGGACAAAGGCCTCCATGCTTGGAGCTAGTCCCACTCTTGTCTACCCGCTTCCGGAGCTCCATGATCATAATCTTTAGCTGCCTAAAGATGTGCTCTCCCCTGTCCACCTATTCCCTATGGGCGGGGTTGACCTCCAAGTGGTGGTGGTGGTAGAGCCTCAAAAGGTCGTCCACCACCCACTCCTCAGCCATCTCCTCGACCTCGTCTGCCTGCTCTCTGCAGACCTCCACGATCGAACTTCTACCTCTACCCGGGTGGTCCCTAAACCGTTTTCTACTCCTCTGCATGGCGGGTCGGGCAGTCATGAGCCATGTGTCCCTGCCCACCGCATGCATATCATTGTCTTCTCCTCGGAAGGATGGCTCTGCGCCGTGTTCCCCGCACCTATGAGCCAGTATCCTGAGGTCGTCCTCCTGATGGTATGGTCCGCTTGGACCCCTGAGTCATCCGTCGACCGCCAGCTGTAGAAGACTTAGCTACATGCTGCCCTGTGGTAGGTCTCGCTGCTGGTGTAGGCTCAGCAAGAAAGCTCTCTACAAGAAGGGCTCGCTCCAGTACTCCTGCATGCGTCGGAATGCTGAGGGGGATCATCGAAGCCCTAACCTCATACCTCAGTCCCTGCTCAAACATTCGGGCCCGGAAAAATGGGTCTTGTACCATGTCTGTGGAATAGCGTGAGAGATCGGTAAATCTCGCCGAGTACTGGGCTACCATCATGCCACCCTGCCGCAGCTGCAATGACTCTTGAATGCGCACCGTACGAAGGGTGGCTGGTACAAACTCCGAGTGAAGGAGGCTCTCGAAGTCCGACCAAAGGAGAGATGCATCGTCGTGGACCTGGAGCATCAGGCTCCACCATCTGCCTACTGCTGCGTGCAGGAGACTCGTTGCAAGGATCACCATGAGGTCAGCTGGTGTCCCTAATAACCTGAAAACTCGAACAACAGCCTCCAGCCAATCCTCAGATGCCTGAGGGTCCATCTCCCTGTGGAACCTGGGCGGTCTCTGACACTGAAACTTGTGCAGTGCACTAAGGCGACGTTCACTCTTAGCGGATGGGGATGGTGGTATCGGCGACTCAGCGGGTAGAGGTACTACCGGTGCCTCCACTGTAATTGGGCCCTGCACCGAGGCCTCGTCGCTCGATGGGATGTCGTCTCGTACAAAGCTCAGAACTCTAGCTGGCTTCTGTCGTGGGGCCATACTAAAAAGAAACAGGTGCGCCACGGTCAAAACAGTATACCTGGTGAGCTGACAAAATGTAATCACAAATAAAACCTTGAAACACACATGCAATCATTGTTTTTCATGCATTGAGTCAAAAATTAGAAGTCAGGGTCCTAGTGTATGGATACGTCGGCCGCCGCACCAACACTGGACTCCCTGGACTGATAACCACACTCAAGACCCATAACATTATTGCTTCACATAGAAGAAGATCAGAGTCCTGAGTTCTGTGGTAGAACTGAACTCCTCTGATACCAATTTGTCATGACCCATCCTTAGGACCTGTTCCATGACTACCCCAAGCCCACCTTCCATAGGCCAGGGGCTGGCAACTAGCGCCAAAGGATTAAATCCCAATATCAGGGAAGGCATTGCCTTTATGTAAGAAAACAAACACCATAGAGTATGAAAGCAGAAGTAAACACTAAGTAAACTGAGTACAAAGGTAAGTGCTGGAAAGTAAATGGGCCAGAATACAAACTCAATGGAAAGTAAAGTAAAATAGAAAAGAGAGTACATCGGCAGAAAAGTAAAGCAGCAACACCAAGCCATCCTCTGGAAATCCCACCTGAAGGGTGGGTACAGATAGTCTCCTCTGCTCCTCGGCTCCAACCGTCCGCTCCGGGTACATCCCATCCAGTGATCCACCTCCAGGTACCATCCATCTCCACGAGATCCTACCTCGATCAGCGTTGTCGGTCGTCTGCATCCAACACAACGTAGTGCGGGCATAGCCTGTGCAGGGGTGAGTATACGCTACTCAGTAGGGACCTCGAGACCCCTGAAGGTCTCCCAGAATCCACGAAGGATAACCACAAAGGAAATATTACAATCACAAAGTAACAACAAACCCTACTTAGGTATATTCCCATATATATACCTAAGTCATCAATTCCAGATTAGCTCCAACATCTGAGCCCAAGTTCAATATAGTCCACATAGGATAGCACAATCCAATCCACACAAGATAACACAACTCGATCCACATAGGATAACAAAACAATCATATCGAAGTTATTGATTGAAAGTAAAGACTCAACACACACATGTATACTCTTCGTAAGGAGATAGAGATGATCATATGTAGCCACTGATTTATGTAAGCTGTCGGACCCACATAGGATACAAGACCAGCTATGTTGTCGGACCTACAAAGGATACAAGACCAGCTACTCTACCGGACCCACGTAGGATACAAGTACAGAGTCAAATACTGCCAGACCCACGTAGGATACAAGAACTGTATTCAAGTACTGCTGGACCCACATAGGATAAAAGAAAAGGATTTATCGCCGACAAACCCATGGAGGATTCCAGTATGGTCGTCATCGCTGCCGAACCCACGGAAGATCCCAATACAGTCTTCATCGTCGTCGCAGTCGTAGCCAGCTCAAGGGTTCCCGCACACAGCATGCTCGATTCCAAGAGGGTCCACTCCACGAGCCAAAGGGGTCGATACATAGACTGACACGAAGTCTGGATTTGATGTATCCTGAAGTTCCATCTCGTCAAAAGGAACTCAAAGCGATAGACGTCGTGTCAATCGGACGCCCGGTCTGAGAGTTATTGGCCTTTTCATCCCAGGGTCCCAGTTGTTTTCTAAGTCAAAACCAACCCGACCATACTCCAAATGCTTCCAAAACTCGTGCAGAGTAAGCGAAAATAACCATCTCACTAAGAGGAATTGAAAAAAGTTGACATCACGTCAATCAGACGTCCGGAGCTCATGTTATAAGCGTTTCCACTCCGAGGGCCCGGTTGGTTTTGTGTTCGAACCAACCTGGCCATACCCAAAGTTCTCCAAAACCTTGGGTTTAGTATACCTAAACGACTGTGTCAATCCAAGGATCTCTACGCAACTGACAGTGCATCGATCGGAGGTCTGTATCCCATGTTATGGGCATTTGAACAGATCTGTCCGAAAACCGGGGGTTTGGGCCCGGTCCGACTCGGCCCAATACCCCCAGGGTCAGCCCGAACCGGGGTGACCCGACCCAGGTCCAGGTCTGGCCCAGCTGGCACCACCCGGCCCGGTCTAGCTTGGGGGTCTGGCCCGACCCGGCGCGGGCGGCCCGGCCCGGTGCGGCCGGTCCGGCCGTGGCGCCTGCATGCTGGGCGGACACGGGGGGGGGGGGGGGGGGGGTGCCTCCCTTGATTGATAAATAGCCGGACATTTATGGCTGGCCTTAACCGAACCCGCGGGGTCCAGCCTCCAGCTGGCTCTAGCGGTCGGCTCAGTCGGACGCTTCCCCGAACCGCCGCGACCATAGGACGCGGCTCCTTCCGTCCGGCGTGGCACGACGGCGTCGCGCCCCTCTACCACGGACCGCCCCAGCCGCGGACCTCCTCGATGTTCCGGTACGGCGCGAGGGTGTCGCGCTCCTCCACCGCGGTCTGCTCCTGTTCGCGGCCTCCTTCAGCCTTACCAGCACCGTGCAATGGGGCTACGCTCCATCGACGTGGTTCTCTTGTTCCCACGCGGTGCAATGGCACTGCGTCACCTTCGTCAAATCCACAAGAAAATTCAATAGTAAAAAAGGGGAGGAGGATCGGCCGTGTTTGTGTGGTCCGACCTCCTCCCGTTATATCGATAACAGGTGGCCAAACATTTAACAACGATTTTCTTTAAATATTACTTGAACGAAGAAATTAACCTCTACCTCAAAGAGATTCGCGGAAGCCTGCGTCGTGGAAAAGGATGTCGTGAGGATAAGATCCGTATATGATAATGGAGAATGTACGAGGAGGAGCGGTGTCACCCTTCCTTTGGCGCGAGAAGAAGAATGAAGGAAGGCGCATCATCATTCTTCAGGAACGACATCACACACCGACTACGGACAGGAGAAGAGACAGCACGACGATATGTCCTTGTGGTGACGACGCTCTTCGTCAAAGTCTTGGCATTCATCGCGTTCTCCAACGAGGAAGATGAATATCCTCAAGACTTGAGTATCCTCTCCCAAGATCCTCCCACAACTAAAAACCCCCCAAATAAAATATGGGCTTCCTTATTTTATTAACACATGCCATGCGTTTTCAAATATTCAAAAAAACTCAATCTCAAAATTTAATTAATTGAATAACATTAATCAATCAATTTTATGCGAGAGTTGACATGGCATTAAAGAGGGAGAGTGGGTGAGTTACAAATTAAAGGGGTGTTTCCTAAATTAAGAGGGGATTTAGGGGAATTTAAGGGGTGGGTCTCATGTGGGCCCCACCTCACTAATATCATACCAAGTGGAGGTAGGATGTAGTGGGTCCCACCCCAACTTCCACACATAGGTTATAATTACTTTGAATTGAAATAAAATTGTAGCGCAAATTTTATTTCACTCTTCAGTTAACCCATTTATTTAACAACACCCCTCGAGAAAACGCAACTCTAGAAAAGGTATTCTTAAGCAATTACCAGTGCTGCGGTTTTATCGGTGCCCTCAGATTTTGATTCTGAGCACTGGTTCAAAAGTTAGGAAAACCAGCTCATTCATTCAGTGAATGTACCTGATCTCAACTTTGGAAATTGATTTCGGGCACACCGGGCCTCAGAATCAGGTACCGTCAGAAACTGCATACTCGTAAAATCCCAAAAAAATTAAGATAAAAATTTCCTTGAAATTTAAGGGTCTGTACAGTAATGAAATGATTTTCCTCCTAAACAACCAAATTTTTTGTGAAATGGAGTGCAAAATCTTATTTCTGTACATACACAAGATATGAATCATTATGGACTTCCAAATGAGCAGAGAAGGGAACAATATTCTATTGAGTCCCTAATGAGGCAATGTCCACCTTCTTTCAGTGGGAATTTTGATCCACTTGTTGCTGAACAATGGATAAGTACCATTGAAAAGATATTGTCCATACTTCATTGTTCAAAACATGAAAATGTCATTTTAGCTGTTTACCATTTAGAAAGTGAAGCAGATCATTGGTGGACTCTAATTAAGAATACAAGGCCCCTAGATGAAATTGAATCCATGGAATGGGACGAGTTTATGAACTTTTTTTCCCATAATTACTTCCCTCGTATTCTTCGAACAAATATGGAAAAGGAGTTCCTTGAGCTTAAGCAAAAGGATGATGAATTTGTTGGTATATACGAGGAAAATTTTACAAGGCCTGCAAGGTATTCATCTAGCTTTATCATCCAACCTAAAAGTAAAGTTGATCGATTAATTAGTGGAATAAAACCAAGTCTTCAAAGGGAATTATCTATAAATGACATCAGTAGCTATGAAGAAATTATGTGTTGTGCTATCAAGGTATAACTAGAAGTTGTGGTTATGTATCATTCTCATGGTTTTGAGAAGAAACTAAAGATGGAGTTCACAGAAATATCTAACAACCATATTGAAAATAAGTCGAATGTTTCATTATGCTCAAATTTTGGAAAGAAGCATGGTGGAGATTTTCATAAAGGGACTAGAAAATGTTTTAAGTGTGGAAAATAAGGTCATCAAGTAGTTGAGTGTGTAAGTAATGGGAAAAGTTTGCTAATGATGTGAATATAGAAAATACTACAGAGAATGCACCACCAACAATTCACTGTTACAAGTGTAAAGAAATGTGGAATTATGCTAACCAATGCCCTAATCCAAAGGTTAATGATGATCAACACCAACAACCTCTTAAATAAAAGGACAAAGGGAAGTCACATGCGATCACTATTGGTGATTTTGAATATAACAATGATGTGGTGGAATGATTAACTGTTTATGTAACGGGATTCCAAAATAGTGTTGTGGAATCTCATTTATATTATCGTGGAATATTGGATTATCTATATATTGGTTCATTGTGGTTTTCAATAAATATATAGTACCGGTAACCATGAAAAGAGATTGAAATATTTTTGGACAGAATATGATATGCTCACAATGAAGGGATAAAGAGAATATAATATATTTGATAGTATTAATGAGCTCATGACTGATATAAGGGCAAAGTGACATCATGGTTTGAGTATATAGAAATATTGTGATTTTGGTATGTGGGAATAATTAAATTTTGACATCATTCATGTTTTCACTAAGGTTCTATGTAATTCATGTTTCAAAATAATACATGATTAAGGTATTCACATGTTTGGAATGTGACCAACAAGATATATCTTATGATATATGGGGGCTAAATGATGGTATTCACAAGCTTGTTATATGAACTTTCTAGTAATCATTTTCTTTATACTATGAGATTGGACAGTAGTATTTTCGATAGGCTTAGATATTGGAATGGATTAAGCTAGACATCAGATAATATTTTTTAAGGCTATAACCTTTTTTATATTATTTCTGAAATGTTATAATGGTGTAGTTTTAGAAAAAGGACAGCCCGTAGGACATGCGACAACCCGTCGCATCATACAAGGTTGTGGGAATCAAACCCAAAACTGAAGTGTGACATGCCATTATCGCATACCAATGTCCTACGGAAAGTCCATAGTTTGTAGAAATTAGTTTAATTTTATTAATTGGTGTGATATATGAGGTATAAATCCATTTTTGGATCTATATACAATTAATATCACCATATATGGGCTTATGTAAATTTAATAACTTTTGATAACCTTCTATTTGAGATAGATGGAATGACCAATCATTATATCACATGATATGATAACACTTCATTAATGACAAATTCAACTTCATTTCGTTAAGATATGAAGTGAAAATTTTTCAAGTAATGACCAACAGTGAGATTGTACCAAGATCAAGTAAGTATTTCTTCTAATTCAAAATTTTCAACTATAGGGAAATGATCTTGAAAACCAAAAAAAATTCCTAGTACTCTAATATATGATGAATTAGATGGTACCTTAGATCATCAGAAATTTATGGCTTTGTGATTGTTGGATTTCTAATAGCCATGTTCTTTACCACTCTCCATCAGAACTTGATGGTCAGATTTCTCTTCCATATCCTTATTTTCACTTATGTTATTCTATGTGGAAACCCAGTGATGAGTTAATTTGGGTAACCATTAAGTTTCATAATTTATATTTTAAAATTACTTTTTAGTAGTCCTTTTTACAATATGGGTTTCTATGAAAGAAACTTTCAAGTAGTAAACCATTTGTAACCCAGATAAATTTCAACGGTGAAATTCTTTTTAAGGGGGGTACAATGTAACACCACGAGATTTTATGAGAAATATTATTTTATTAATTTCATTGATGTCTTATGTAATAAGCTACAACAAAATTAGATTTTGTTATATTCAACACCGTATTATCTTGTATTATATGCAAACACTATTCTTGGCTTGTCTTGCAAGCAAGAGCGACCTCACACAATAGCATGTGCTGTAGGCAATACCGAGTTTCACTAAAAAATGATATATAGTTATGAACTAGACGTTATGAATATTATTAACTAAAATTTTAAATTTATTACATAATAATTCATCTTACTCATATTCTAGAACATGGTATGAGAACAACCTAAATTTTCCAGGTAAAATAAGTATTTTACAAAAAATAATGTTTTGCCACCCTTTGGTGGTGCACCCACTATAAATATAGTTTTTGACATGTTTAGATGTAACATTTTAAAGATAAAACTTCTTCCTTGGAATCAGGATATAAAAATTTACTTTGGATAAAATTTTGACATTATTCTGATAAACTTTATATTTTGATGAATAGTAAAAATACGCTAAATTTTAATTAAAAAATCGTTTTTCATCGAGATAATTTATATGGTTAAATTATAATATTAAATGGTTTTAAAGTATAAATAGAATATATTTCTACCATTTAATATAATTTATGAATTCATAGTTACAAAAACATTTCAATCATTAACAATGTCTTAACTTTTAAAAATCTGTTTTCTTAACAATATAATTAATATTCAATTAATTACTAAAAATTATGTGTTTAGAATTTTGAAAAATGGATTCCATATTTGGATTCATTAGTTCCAAATTATGTTAATAGGTTAGTTTTTTTTCTTGATATTATGAATAGTAACTACGGTAATTTTTTATTTACTATAGTAAAATGTAAATTTGATAATTAAGGGTAACAATGAGATTATAAAATTACCCTATGACCTATGAAAATTATATTGGATAGAAAAAGTGGACCCATATAACTTAAGGGTATGAATAGATTCATTTCATTGATTTTGACCATGAAAATGAGACAATTATTATCAAAAGCAAAGAAAGTGACAGCATGCCACTCTCTTATATCTTATAAGTGTAATAATTTTAATTTAGTGATAAACCTCATACAAATTAAAATATAAATAGTCTCCAGAAAAATAATAAATGTATCTACATCATTAGAATTCATTTATAATTTTTATGGATTAAATAATTATCATTAATGATGACACAATAGTGATGTAGAAATTCTTTTATTGATTGAAATATCAAATAAATGGTTTCAAAAATATTAAAATAAATATTATATGAACTAATTAATGTTCTCCACAAATTTTATATATGAACATGACATGTTATAAATTTCTTATATATATTTTTCGTATATATCCTCCGTGTGGATTTTATTTAAATTAAAATATATGAATAGTGTCAAAATTGACATTATTGTTATCTTATAAAAATAACACATTATAAAATTGTTTAAAAATTACAAAAATGTATAAAAGTTATAAATTAAAATTTATATTGTATATAATGTCATAATGTATCCAATTATGGAAAATTCACAACACATAATTAATTATTTAAAAAAATTTAAAATTTATAATATTATTATCATAAATAAAATTAAATATATTAAATAATGATATATCAAGTTGATAAGGTTTAAAATAAATTCCCAACATGTCTAAATTTTATTGGTTGATTATATTACAACCCTATATTATCTAATGTTGTGATTGGGTAATTTTTGGTTGTTTTTATGTGGGTTTTGAGTTTATTATAAATTAATATTTTAGAGGTTTCCAAAAGTGCGCCACTCCTCTCTTATAAAAGGGAACCTTCTACCTCTACTCCCCACACCATTTTGAGCCTTCAATATCGGCCAACCCCTGACCATTTCTCTTATCCACTTCCCTAGAAACATACTAGATGTCCTGGTCTTTTCAAAGACCATATTTAGTTCCCTAAGGGGAGGTTTATAAGAGGAGCGTCAGAGAAGAGATAATATCATTTACCGATTCATTCAAATTAATTTCTTCTTCTTCTTACCCTTATTTTTTTGTTTAATAATAAAGTAATAACATCAGTTTCACTCATATAATTATATGTTATTATAAATATGAAACAATCCTATTTCACCTTTTATACATCCTACAAAAAATGAAATCACCTCGCGTGTGTACGTACTGAATACCGTCTCCACATCGTGGTGTAATCTGTTTTCCACCACCACCTTACAGGGATGGGTATAATGGTGTAAAAAATAACTATATATGATTATTATAACATGATACTAATTCTTAGATATTCTATCAAACACTCCAATACCATTAAATAATTATGGGAATGATATAATCGCTCGTGCGTACGTACAGATTACCGTCTCCACGATGCGATGAGATTCATTCTCCATGTTAACCATTCAAAAATCATTATAAAGTATATATGTTAAGAAATCATGAAATATATTACATAGTAATTCTATTGGATTTATGGATATATATATATTTCATTTACTTCCATTCTATTTAATATGTATACGAAAACATCGTTCATG
Organism: Viscum album; assembly: GCA_963277665.1. Lineage (NCBI taxonomy): Eukaryota > Viridiplantae > Streptophyta > Magnoliopsida > Santalales > Viscaceae > Viscum > Viscum album. The sequence continues at coordinate 1,897,290,064 of OY728126.1, forward strand.
CATGCGTACGCCCTACCGTCTCCATGAACGGTGTATTTCATTCCATTTATCAATCTATGATATATATTGAATATATATGATATATAAATCATGTTTTACTTTATAGAAGTAATTATCCATGATCTATGTAATTGTATGAATAATTAAAATTCCAAACACCTATAATAAATGAAATGATTTTACCCAAAACACGACTTTAACATGGAATTGACAAATGAATGGGTAATATAAAGTCGTAAGTGAATCATATATGATATAATAAATATTATTATGGTTATGTTAATAATATGTTTAAACCCAATATACTTGAGTTTCATACATGTACAAAAGAAATTGGACCTAAGGTAAGGGATAATTTTTCAATCTCATTTTTATCTGAGGTTTCTTATACCTAAGTATTTACTAGGGTTATATTTATCATCCATGTCCATGTTTTATAAGAATGTTTTCATAAAGTGTTTATTATTCTTCCATTTATGTTTAAAGTTATTTTTACCCCTTTTTAATTTTACTATGTAGTGTTGATGGAATCTTTCTTTTGATTACCGTATGAGGTACTTTTTGACTTTCTGGAAAAATTACTAGAACAATGTTTTTTTAACTTATACATCATGAACAGATTTTTACGATTTCATAACGCCTTATTTTCATGAATATTCCTCTAAAATATTTCATGTTTTTTTTCAAAAAATCCTTTTCATTTAAAATTTCATGAAATTTTATGAAAAGGAAATGATTTTTAAGAAGAAAGGATATTTTCCTCAAGAATTCATTTCAAGTGTTTTATCAAAACTATTTTCCATATAAGATGACATTATTTTGTATGATTATGTTTATATTATAATGTATCTATTATTTACATGGTTTGATGATGAAATAATATCTATTTGTTTTATATGGATTATCTTATGATGGGATGATTTTTATGAAACCCATTTTATTATTTGTGTTATGATGAATGATTTATGATTGTTTTGTGGAACACGTAAAAATGATTCTAATATGAGATGGGTGGGACCTATATATCCCTAAAATTGATTGGGTAATGATTTATATCTCATGAGATAGACATGGTTGGAATGACAAGTAAATCCAGTTCAGTAATACATGGCTAGAACGACAAGTAAACCCGGTTCAGTAATGGACTTTGTCCACTATGATGGTCTTGGCAGCAATGCCTTGGCAACTATGGAAATCATATCATGTTACTAATGGTTTTCCACACTTACATGTTTTCTACCCATGATATTTTATCATTATTTATGTTCCATTATGATATATGCATTATGTACTTCCAAGATTTATTTCACAACTCATGATTTTGATGTTTAAAAGTTATGATAATGTTTTTAAGATCAAATGTATATGGTTTGTTTTGTTTTATTTATGATAACCATTACTGGGAATTTGTGATGAAAATTTATATGTTTTATTATTCCCCATGATATAAAAAATGTTTTAGGTAAGAAAACAAAAGTGGAAGATATTTATGGGAGATTTTGAATATCTTTCACCATGATTAGAAGATTATGTTCCGAGTTTCCAAAGACACTAAACCATTATGGTCCATGGGTGTCTATACTTTTTGTATTAAGTATTCCACAAAAGTAATGTAATGTTCATGTATGTCAAGCATGGGTCTCTACATTATCAATGTTAAATATTAGATAACATATAAATTTAAAAGTCCGTGTTTTCATAAGATAAAATTTTTATATGTGAATAAATAAATTATTAGAATTATACATTAACATTAAAAATAATTTATGACTTATGAATAATTAGATTTATATAAAAAAGTAATTTTAAATAAAATTTACAACAATGTATATCTAAATAATATTTTATAAACTATATTATTATGGTATAAAAGGTAATAAATTATATTATTTTAAGTTTAACATATATTTTTATTATAAAATTAATGTAGTTTATATTAATATAAAATATATCAAATTTTTAATAATGATAATGGATCAAGTATATTTTAAAAAAATTAAAAATAATCATTAAGTTATGAAATATACAAGTAATCAAAATTATGATGACTATTTGATGATTATTTAATATTTGATTCTATATAAACTAAACATAATGTTAAATACGTAATAATAATAATAATAATTTTCTAATTATTTAATATGTGAAATAATTGTATTATGAATCCAATCGAGGGTTCCAATCCTATAATGGGATTCAATGATTTCAGTTTCGGAGGGCGATCTAGTCGAAGTGGTGAGGATGTTCGACATCTCTTAAGGGCTTTGGCCAAGAACAAATCCGACCAAGGTTTTGAACATGGTAATGGGTTTTGGATACCTGAGAGGGAGTTCCATGTATTATGGATTTGATGTTGTGGGGATGGGTCGAATGAAAAAGAAGGAGGTTTGGTTTGTGGGGCCTATTTGGATCTCTGATGGGGTGAATGTTGAGCACAACATGGGTTATCATCTTCAAACTTTTGTAATATAATATGAGGTATGAATTTTCATTTGTTTTAGGTGTCGAAATCATTTTCGGTATATTACTAGTTCACTATCTTCATTCAAATTTCTTCTTCAATCAATGTCAACATCCCCTTTTGGTTGATGTTTGAGTTATTCTACCTCCTAATGTAGATTTTAAAAACTGGTATTAAATTCATAATTTTTTTGGAATTTCTCTCAACAAATTTTGTTGGATTGTTTTGTATATTCTATAATAATAATTATGGATGTCGTTGATCTTCAATTTCGATTTATATTAGTATAAACTTTTTCATATACATCTCTATTTAAAAATGATGGATTTTAATGGTCTGTGTATTCTTTTTCTGTGGGATTTGACTCATTTCATTTATTCATCATGAAGAAGAGATGAAAAAAATAAATAAATAAAAAGATAAATAATATATATTTCATATCTTTTTGACCAAATAAAAAATCACCAAATATCTTACTATATTGTCTTAAAAACCACTCATGACTCGTTATGAATATTTAATGATTATTTAATCCTTAGGTTATCCATTCTTAGAAAAATTAAGGAAAAACATAAAAATATATATTTTAATTTACAACTCTTGAAATAAAAACCATTCCATTGATTATTTTTTTAAATAACGAATAAATGTAGTATCCCACTGCAAATTTTCAAGAAAAACATTTGTTTTGACTAAAATATATACAATGATATTTGTAATATTAAACCCACTATTCCCTCAAACAAATGGATAGACTGACCCTTCTGGGACACTTTCTCATTCTTGAGTCTAGAAAACACCATCCCTTATGTTCTTCCATTGAGGGTAAGGGATGTGTATTTATTTTAAACATATAAAAATGATGTATTAATTTGAATTTATGTTAATTCTGTTGTAAGGGAAGTTTTTATCTGTTCAAAAATAATATTTCACTATAACATTGTTTTATTCCAAAAAATATGATCTTCATACATATGGTCTCTTTGTTTTAGGGGATTTTTTTAAATAATATTTTAGGAATGGATAAACAATATTTTTATTATATTTTTTAAATATAATTTCACATTAGAAAGGGATATTGTTTTCAAAATTAAATTATGATTTTATTTAAAGAATTTTATAAATTTATTATAATTTTGTAAGGGATTACGTTAGTTTTTTAAAGTATAAATATATAAAATTATTTTTCACTTTATAACAGGTTATATAATTATTACCAATTTTTTTATTTTTTATAAACTATAAAAATCAATTTTTTATTGTTTATTTTTCAAACTCTTTAATAAATGATATTTGATTTTTTAAATTATAATTATCATTATACGTTTCAAATGTCCATATGTTTACATGAATATTATTAAAATTATTTGATATTCTCAATATTAATAGTTGAAAATGCATGCATTATAAATTCATTAATTTTTTCAACTTCTAATATATTCTGTTTATATACTTTAAATAAAATTATTCCAATATCAGATTGGATTACTTCTTGATATTTTAAATTATATAAGAAATTAAATATCTCATTGCATAGAGTATATAAAATTTTTTCATTATAGGAATATAATTTAGGAATGATTTTGTATTGTTTTTTTGGGTTACGAGGGATAAGGGAAGGAAATTTTTAAAAAAAAATTAAATTATGGCACTAGAGTATCAAACGATGTGATATGGTATCAGAAGTAAAATCCCATCCTCAAACGGATTATGTCCTACATGTGATATGACTATGTGAACACATGGGTATTCTTATGGCCTACTATTTATTATAAATAATCCATAAATAAATGAGTTTAAAATATTGTTTTTAACACTTTCTTCGGGGCGCACATGTATGTATGATTGAGTACAAAAGGCACAGCTTTGTTGCCCCACATTCCCACTTTCCAATGGTGGGCATCATCCACTCCTTGTTCAGGGATGTTTTCTCCTTGATTGAAATGGGATTGTGGAATGTCGGTTCTTCCTTCTGTGGATTCCCCCTCAGAACTCATCACCTTGTCTGGGTCTCCCTAGTAAATTTAATACGTATTTTATGAAACTCTTCCTAGCTCCATATATTAATGGATACAAGTTAATTACACTACTTCTGTCGAGACATTCCAAGGGGTTTGGTCAGGGTAGCAACCATTGTTGAGATGGTATGTGAGTATGATATACTATATAATACCAAATGTAGGATCGAAATAAAAGACATATTGTCTGGAGTATCTAATGATGCTCAATATACAAGAGGGGGGTTAATTTTACTCTTTAAAAATTATTTTGTAACTTTATAAGATGGTTATGTTTAATAAGGTTAAACAAGGTAATTCACAAAACCTTCAGTTCTACACACATTCTTGATTCCAGAAATATGATTCTGAGAAAGTGATTCTGGAAAAGATGGTTCCGGAATTGAAACTTAATGAAAGTTTACAATGAATAAGAGTCTACCTTATAGAGTATAGAATCTAACTAGATAAGAGAACAAGTATAATGAAGTATGAGATATTTATACTTTCCTCAAAAATAAAAATGCAGCATAAAACATGTAACAAAACAAGTAACAAGTAGTAAATCTTTTAACCCAAAGAGAAGGGTATCCAACAACCTTGGATAATAGTCCCTTGATTTTTACTTTCAAGAAAGTCTATCTTACCCACATCAGGGTTAGCCCTTGATACAATGATCAGTGTCTGTCTTGCTATACCTGCAAGCCTGCAACTTTAAAGTAGTCATCACCTCTGTCTTCCTCAGCAAGGAATCCCTCAACATCAAGGTAGTCGACACCTCTCTATTCCTCAGCAAGGAAGCCCTCAACATCAAGGTAGTCGTCACCTCTATATTCCTATCCCCAAATGCCCTTTATTATACACAACAAAAATCAGAGTCGCACAAAGAAAATCTGAACAAGATGTTCAGTACTCACAAAGAAATGAAATTCTCTCTCTAGAAATAACTTCAACTGCATGTAATATCTAGAGTCATTGAACAGTTCAACAATGTTGTGAGCTCTTTCAAATGAGCTCTTATTTATAGGCATGGCATCAATGGTCGGCTCCCTCCTCCAACAGTCATATTTTTCCTTGAATTTCATAGGGACCTATAAAGGTGTCACTCAAACAATGGTTAGTTACTAACTAAATGCATGACAACGTTTTATAACAAAACAAGTGTAAAAAAAATGGTTACATAACTAAAATCCAAAATTTGGAATGTAAGCAAATGAAAGTTAGAATTCTGACCAAAAATGAATTCGGAGTCTATGATACAAGGATATTCGCATTCGGTATTCTAGGAATTCAGAACCAGAACTCTACAGAATTTTGGAGTCTAAATTTCATGGAAATTTGAAATCTAGATTCACAAGAACTCGGAACCAGAACATACAAAGTTCAGAGTCAGAGTTCATAAGAATTCAGAGTCAGAACTCATAAGAGTTCGGAGTCCGTATTCAAGGAACTCAGAGTCAGAACTCAGAAGAGTTCATAACCAGAATTCTTATTCGGAATTCGGAGTCAAAAATCATAATATTTCATAACCAGAATTTGTATTCAGAATTCAGAGTCAGAACATAGAAGAGTTCGTAACAAGAATTTGTATTCAGAATTCAGAGTCATAACTCAGAAGAGTTCGTAACCAGAATTTTGAGAATTCAGATCCTAAAACAGAATTATTCATATCTAGTTATTTATAGGATTTCGAGGTTTTGGTTACAAATCAAATTTTACTCATGGAAAAATTATGATATTAACAATAAAGACAATGTAACGATAAATTTTCTTTGGGGATGATATTTTTTCCTTAAAGAAGTAAAACACAGGGTAAAAAGAGATTTTCCTTGAGGTAAGGTGTTTGTGATTTTCAATACAAGAAGTAATTGTAAATTCATAAGGAAAACTTTTTGACTGAACAATCTCCCCCAAGAATAAAGGTATGGAAAATTCATAAGGAAAACCTTATTGACTCAATAATATCTCCCTTTTTAGAAAGCACAAACATCCTTACAAAAAAGAATATAAGGACTTAGAAAATTTTTTCTAGCTTTTGAAATAAAACATATCTCCATTTTTAAATTGTCAAATATGAATACGACTAACTCCCACTTAGGCTTTCGAACACTAAGAATCATATTCTAAATTTCCGGAATGAGATTTGTCATTTTATTGAGTACGGAAATATCTGTAATGAAAACACCCCCTTAGATAAACTCCCCCTTAATTAGGTATATTTCTTCTTTACATAGCATTCCTTTTCCTTTATCCCCCTTTTTGATTTACAAAAATAATTTGAGGGAATGGAAAATGATTATAGTACAGGAAATATTACAAAAAACATGCAAAAAAAACGAGCAACCACAATTTCATTAAAATTGGAAGAATTAGTACAATAAAAAAACAATAGATAGGATTTATTTTGATTACTTTTCCTTGGGTATGAATTTCTTCACAATGGTTTTCAGCCTCTTTAGCTCCTTCTAATCTTACTCTTCTTTCTTATCTAAGGCTTTGATCCTATCATCTTGAGCTTTTAGAACCTCTTCCGGGGCATTCAAAAATTCATCCAGCTTCACTAGCTTCTCTTAAATCTTGGTATGGAGATCCCTTTCTCTCTTTGAGCTTTGAGCAACAGAGTACCACTTCCCATTCAGATCCTTGACCTCATGAATCCGAGTATTCTGATCAAGAGTTAACTTTCCCTCAAAGCTAGTGGTGAGATCCTTGATTTTACTATCTTCAGAATCAAAAGCTTCTTTAACATCATATTGAAACTTCTCAAGCTCTCTCAAATCATCAACTATATTCTTTGACTAGATGACCAAATTCTTACAAGATTTTCTGTGGGCATCTTAGTTAATAAGGAAGTTCTTGTAGTCAGCCTCAATCTTTATTCACATATCCATCACCATGGATACAGAATCCAATTTCTTTTCCGCTTTGTTGGAACATCTAACATCTGGAGTCAATGGTTGGAAATATCAGAATAGTGTCAACATTCTTCTTCAGTGATTGAATGATAAAATCATGTCCTAGAGCTGATGATTCTGAATCTGACACTTTGCATGGTGATGGTTCTTCCTCTAGCTTGACAAGATTCACCTTAAGAGATCCACCAACTTCCTTCTTCCTTAAAGAAACTTTGGTAGGTGTATCAAAAACCACCTATTTACCCTTATTGGTTCTCAGAAAAACTTTTTCATCTAGAGACTCATGTTCACTATCAGAAAGCTGAACAATTTTATCTTCATCAACCTTCCCCTTCTCGGCTCCAGCCTCATAATCCTCTGGGTGAATTAATTGATGATTATAGATTTATTCCTTATACAATTTAATAACTTCTTCTTCACCCTTCTTATCTTCACCTTCCTCATACTTCCTAGGAGTTGGGAGCATTGAAGACTCTTCTTCAGAAGTTCAAATTGATTGCATATCATAAGGGGTTTCTTTTTCATGATAATATTCAACTTTCTTAATAATAGCCTCACTACCACCACCACTTTCTTCTTTTTCCAATTATTTGAAAGCTTCCTTTTCTTCAACAACCTTCTCCTGGGCTTTTTCCAGAGTCATAAACTTCTTCCTCAGAGTCTCAGGTAAGGGTTCTACTAAGAAATATTTTGGTACATGGATACTTTTGGATGCTATTTCATTATCCCTCAGAAGGGATTGAAAATTTAAGCCTCAAATATTTTCTTCTTTTGCTTCTTTTCCTTACCTTGCTTCTCAAGCTCATCAGCTGCCTTCTCTTTCAATGATTTGGCCTCTATAGGATCCATGAAAAACTATGGCTCTTCTTACTTCTAATTCTTTTTGTATTACCTTCACTTTGATACAACCTCATCTAGATATGCTTTCTACTTCTTGGGCTTTGGAGGTGCGGATTGAGTTTCTTTAGCATCTGAGATTTTTCCTTCTTCTACCACTTCATTCAACTTCCCCTTCTTTCCTCCTTTTTTGATGGTTCACAAACCTCTTGTTCCTTCGAAGCAGATTCAGCCTCTTCCTCCGATAAGTCATAGAATTCTCCGACCTCCTTATAGAAACCAACATTCATCCTCTTGAGAGTATCATCACTTATTAGCATAACTTTGAAATTCCTCAACTTTGAACTGCAAGGGTTTTTGAAGGACTCCAAGCACCAAAAAATAAGCTTGGCAATAATGGTTGGGTACAAAATAATCGGAGCTTTTATGTTCCCATTATTGATATTCTCTATCATAATGATAATATTCTTCATAATATTGATCTTCCTTAGATTTAACAAAAAATTTAAGATATACATATCACTCTTCAACAGTGTGTGTAACGACCCAATGTTTTTAATGGATATTCCCTTCTTATAAATATTCCATAAAATCACATAATAATGAACTAATAAGTGATAAGTGACCATTAAACTTATGTTTGTCACTGATGTGTTTGGAATTTTGAAGATCGGGTATACACGGTTGGGTTCAAGATGTATTTTGGAGTCGAATATATTTTTTTTGGTGAATAGTAACCTACCCTAATGAATAGTAACATACCCTTATGAATAGTGATATACCATAATAAATAGTAACCTTACCTATGGTGTTATAAAAAAAATATTCATGTTGGATGTTCGATATACCTATAGTTTAGAATGAGTTAATGAATACTTTAAAACTAGTTTTGATAATAAATTATTTAAATGTTAAAATAATCATATTTAGAAAATTATTTTTGAAAAATGGACTTCATTTTTTGGATTCTACATGTCGAAAAATGGTTGGGGTAAATTTTTGGGATTTTTCTGAAATACTTGAATTTTGATGAATAGTGAAATACCGTAATTTACAAAAAAAAAAGCTAAATAAGCTAATTATAGAGTCATGGGTGATGTTCTGCTGATGTAAGACCACTTGTTTCGAAATTAAATTATAAAATTAATATAATTGATCATGCAAGACTCACTATTCCTTCTCTTGTAGAGAATTAATAATCTAATGAATTTTATATTAAGGAAACCCCTCTCTCCTCCACTATAAATACCCTCTCTCCTTACCACTTTCCATCACACCTCTCAAGCCTTGTTCCTAGCCAAATTTCTGCCAAAATACACTCCCAAGCTCCTTCCCCACGTCCAAGTCTTTCTGGTATTTCCAAAAGACAAAAAACAAATCCCCTAATAGGAGTCTCAAAGAGAGGAGATCAAAGGTTATGAACCCTCTTTTGTTTTCATGTGTTTTGTTTTCATTTTCTTTCTTCCCTTATACCCTCTTCCCCTTCTCATATCCAAAAGGCATGAAAGCTTTATAATCTAATATATTCTGGATTCTAACCATGTTTAGGGAAAATTTCAAGCATCATACTTCTCCTCCTCTCCCTCATGTTGTATAATTAAACATCGTCCGTAATGGGTCAAATTACCGACATCAAGAAATTGTATTTTCAAATTCTTTTATCATTTTGATTCTGGTCATGAAACCATTTATGTTGTGGTTGAACCAGATTATTATATATGTTATATGTCCTATTTAAGGTTCTTTAATCCTCATACACTCACGATATAAAACAATAATACAAAACAAGTCATTTATGAGCAAAATTGTTATAATTAATTCCAAGTGTTTATCCTTAATGTTTAATGTAAAGGTTCTCCTTCACTCTAATTAACCAAATGAATTTTGTAACCATGTAACCTAATGGATGTCCACTAATGTTATATGACATCAATTCTGGACAACTACTTTCATCTTACAATTTATTTGAACCTAAATACAATTGAACCTATCATTAAAACAAATGAAACAAACCGTCCCGAACAATGAAATTGAACCTTGTAATCAATCAAAATGGGTATAAATGAACTTAAAAAGGGTATACAGAATATTTTACTTATATATAAGGTTCTGGAAATATTTATTAATAAACCTAATTTGACTATTCAGGTCATTAATATCATGTGGAGAACACCAACGGACCTAAGGAAAGGGATCCTCTCAATTTCACTCTTATTCAAGATTGTTCACTATGTTAAGACATGTTGTGTGTAGTTATTAATTATGGGGTATGATTTCAAACCTCTACCATACTTCCCTCTTTATGATGAGAATTCCCTTTCCTCTCTCACTAATCCCCCTCAATTACTCATGATACCATGCCGAAAATCCGTAAAGAATTCTACCTGATCCACTTTTATTCCTTCATGTTGCCTTATATATATTTTTACCAAAATGATGTTATCTTATCTTTTCTTGTGCATAATATAAATGCTGTGTACATGTTCCAAGTCTATTTATCAAGACTCTTTCGTCACTTTCTTTCAGGGATATTCATGATTTTATGTGATTCCCTCCTCATTACTTCCGGATAGGTGAACCCATTTTAAGGGAACTTACCGAATTCTTTCCTTTTATCAAGTGTACTCTATCCTCTGTATTAATTCACCTTTGTCCATATAAAATCAGTCTTTTATTATTAGAACCCTCCTAGTTTACTTCTGGTTTTATAAAAAAATATTATGCAACATTTTGTTTTAAGAAATATTCGATGTTTTCTTAAACCGCACTAAAATGTTTTGATTCAAAGATTCCTAAAAACTATTTTTTACATGTTATCACTTCAGTTTATTGTCGCTTTTCATAATTTATGCCTTTACACATTATTAATGTCTATTTATGATTTAATTCCTTTCTTCCATGGACACTTGTATGTTACATCTCTTTTTATTATGCTTCATAACGTGATTGTGTGCCCATTTCTTTCCTTGGGTACTATTATGTTTATGTATGATTGAGGTTCTTTATGTGGAAATCATATACATGAATAAGCTTAGATGGGTGAACCCAAATAGTGCTCCAATTCATTGGGTAAAGTTAATGTCTCATGAAGAGATTATGGGAAAACGGTCCGGGCGGTTAGCCTTGGCTTGTGCTACTATGGGAAACGAGATTGGCGGTTAGCCTTGACTTGTACTAAAGACATGTTTAAAGATGCTAAAACCTCTTTATGAAATAATGCTTATATATTCTCAAGCTTATATGATCCCATTATTATTTTATTCAATGTTTTTATGATGCCATGTTTATATGTTATGATTCCATATGTTCCATGATTCCAATATCATTATGTCAAGCCTCCTAACTCATGTGCTTAAAGTTTATTCTTATGTTTTATCCCTTACTAGGATTTTTAGATCATCCCTTTGTTCATGTGTTCCCCAGGGTACCCTATCCAGATGTAATGGATCAAAGGAAGTTAGGAGCACATTATGAAGATTAAATAAAGAAGTGTTTTCAGCCCCTGTTTTATGTTATATGTACCTAGTCTTCCAAGACACTAGACATAACGATCCTTTTCTTGTACTTTGATGATGAATTATGATTAAAATCACGAATTGTTATGTGAAAAAGGATAGGGTTTCTATAGTTGGTATCAGAGGATGGTCTAGTTATTTTGGAGATTAGGAATATAGAACCTTAGTGAGAACCTTAAGGATGAGACTAAGTTTTAGAAAACATTCCCAAATTTTGGTGAGTATTGAGTAAGTGGTTTATCAAGAAAATATATCCATGTCTAGATACGAGCTGGTAGAGGCGGCTCTGGAACAGATGTATCATAGGGGTAAAACCCAAAAACACCGCTTTGAGTGAGACTCAAACAGGAACTGGTGCACGACAACGGGCCTTGCAGCACTCTTGGTTACGACACTCCCAAGGGATATGCTTTGGTAGATTAACGAGCTTAGTACAAACCATTATTAGGGGGAAACACCATAAGAAGATAGGTTAAGAAATATATTGAGGATAACAAAGATATAAATCTAAGGAATCACAAGTCAGGATATACTTATTATTTATAAGTTTATTCTTTGATGATCAAAGTTTTCTTTCTATGCTCAATATCTATGTATTAAAAACCTCTAATTATATGTTCTTTCTCATAGTTAATGGCAGGAAATTGAAGAACACGTACCAACAACCAATGTGATAGGCAATGTGATGATTTCCCTAATGACATGCCTAATGTGACTGAAGTGGGTGCACAACACATCATGGAAGTAATTGCTCAACTGGCTCAAGTTATGAATAACAACTTGAATCAGGTGGAACGTCCAACTCCTCCAAGGAAAGAGAAAGTTGATGTGGAATCCTTCGTGTGGAAAAGGCCTCCCATGTTTAGCGGATATTCTGATCCCCTCCTCGCAGAACAATGGATTAAATCCACTGAAAAGATATTCATCTTCCTCCACTATTCAGAAGAAGAGAAGTTGGTACTGGCAGTCTATCATTTTCATGGGGAAGCTGATCAGTGGTGGACACTGATCAAGAATACATAGTCCTAAGTGGAAATCGATTCCATAGATTGGGAGGAATTCCAGAGGATGTTTTTCAACAAATATTTTCCTCGAACCTTCTGTCTCAATATGGAAAGAGAGTTCCTCGGACTCAAGCAGAAGGAAGATGATTCCATCGGGGCATATAAAGAAAACATTACAAGTCTTTCACGGTATGCCTCTGGCTTTGTCATGAACACCGAAAGCAAGGTGGATCAATTCTTTAGTGGACTAAATCTGAGTCTTCAAAAAGTGTTGGTGATTCGAGACTTCAACAATTATGAGGACATTGTCTGTTGTGCCCTCAAGGTGGAAATGGAGATTGGAGACTCTCAGTGGTCTCATGGGCCCGGTGACAAGTAGCGGAAGATGGAAAACAACATGGGTGTTCCATCAATAAAATCCCATAATGGAAAGAATCCAAACTTTCCCCTTTGCAAAAATTGTGGGAAGAAGCATCCCGGTAACTATCTGAAGGGAACCAAGAACTACTTCAAATGCGGAAGTTTGGTCATTTGGCCAAGAACTGCCAAAGGGGTATGAAAAATCCTTCTAATGTTGAAAAATAAAGGAAGGTTCAGATCAATACTTTTCCTGCAGTGCAGTGTTATAACAGCAAGGAGCTTGGGAATTATGCGAACAATTTCCCTAAGCCGAGGGTTGTCGGAGGAAATCAACAATAACCTCCAAGGAAACAAGGAAGGGATTATGCTATCACTACTGCTGACGTGGAGCCGAAAAATGATGTGATGAAAATTACACTTGTTATTCATTCAAGAATAGCGAATGTACTTTTTGATTCTAGTTCTACGCATTCTTTCAAATCATGCAAGTTTAGTAGAACTATTCAAACACCACCTCAAAATTTGGAGGAAAAGTTATCTTTAAGAACAGAAAATGGGGAAATTATTTCATACATTGTTTATAACTCATCCCCGGTTAATTTTTGTGGACTGAACCTCCCAGCAAATCTTTTCATACTTCCTTTAGTGGAATTTGACGCTATCATGGGCATGGATTGGCTATCTTTAAACAAGGCCAACATCAACTGCCGAGAAAGGGAGATTACTCTTCACATCCCAAAGCATCCTCTGATTCTTTAAAAGTGAAAGGAGGAATATGAGTGTCCTTTAGAATATTCATCTCATGTTTGGATATTACTTCCTTGTGAGAAATCATATCTAGCTCAAATGATTGAGACAAAGGAGAGAATCATGCTTGAAGACATGCCCATCATGAGGGATTACACTGATGTATTCCCCGAAGAGTCTCTTGGTCCTCCTCCTGACCGAGAGGTTGAGTTCTCAATTGAACGTATCCCTGGATCTCCGCCAATCTCAAATACACCTTACAGAATGGCCACCATAGAGCTAGAAGAGATGAAGAAGCAGTTACAGGAGAATATGGAGAAGGGTTTTATATGCCCGAGTGCTTCACCATGGGGTGCTCCAGTCCTCTTCCTCAAGAAGAAGGATGCATCAATGCTCCTCTGCATTGATTATCATGAGCTCAATAAAATCATGATAAACTACAAGTATCCCCTTCCACAGATAGATGACTTGTTCGATCAGCTATGTGGGGCCAGTTATTTCTCTAAGGTGGACCTTCGGTCGGGATATCACCAAATAAAGGTGAGGAAGGAAGATATTCCCAAGATTGCCTTTCGAACATGGTATGGACACTACGAGTTCATAGTGATTCCCTTAGGACTCACTAATTCTCAAACAATTATCATGGATTTAATGAATAGAGTCATTAGAGATTACCTTGACAAATTTGTGGTAGTCTTTATTGATGATATTCTGATATACTCCAAGGGCAAGGAGGAACATGAGGATAATTTGGAAACTATGTTAAAGACATTGAAAATGGAGAAGATATAGGAAAAGTATAGTAAATGTGAGTTCTGGATGGAGGAAGTATCATTCTTGGGGCATGTTATCACTAGAAAAGGCATATATGTGGACCCTTCCAAGACAAGGGCAATTGAAGAGTGGCCCAGGCCGACTTCTGTAACGGAGATCCTTGGATTTTTGGGTCTAGCAGGGTATTATCGACGATTCATGAAGAAATTTTCACGACTATCATACCCAATGACCAAGTTAACATAGAAGGGAGTAATGTTTGTCTGGACACAGGAATGTGAATACTGTTTCACAGAGTTGAAAAAGAGGCTTATCACTGTGCCAGTACTCACACTCCCTACCAATGGGGAACTCTTTGTGGTATATAGTGATGCTTTTAAGAAGGGATTAGGCTGTGTGATGATGAAAAAAAGATAAAGTGATATCATATGCCTCATGGCATCTGAAAATCCATGAGAAAAACTATCCAACGCATGATCTGGAGTTAGCGGCTGTGATCTTTGCCTTGAAAATCTGGCGGCATTATCTCTATGGGGGGAATGTGAGATATATAGTGACCAAAAGAGTATCAAGTATATATTCACACAGAAAGAGCTTAATATGCGCCAGTGAAGATGGATAGAGCATATCAAGGATTACAACTGCTCTATCCACTACCATCCTGGTAAGTCAAACAAGGTGGCAGATGCTCTAAGTAGAAAGGATCCAGCATCTTTATCAATGATGAACATTGAAAAGGATCCGATTTTCTTAGATTTTAAAAGGATGGACATGGGTATCATTAAGGTAGGAACATCATCAATCCTTTCTCAAATGATTTCTCAACCATCCCTCTTGGAGAAAATAAAGGTTGCTCAAAGAAAGGATGTGGAAATTCAAAAAAGGGTATAAGCTGTTAAAAATGGGAAATCCTCTGATTTCAAAATTGATGATGAAGGAGTTTTAAGATTTGGGACACGATTATGTGTACCATCTGATCCAGAGATAAAGATGGATCAATTGAATGATGTACATAGCTCAACCTTCTCTATCAATCTTGGGAGTACCAAAATGTACCATGATCTCCGAGAACACTTCTGGTGGGATAACATGAAGAGGGAGATTGCAGAATATATAGCAAGGTGCTTGGTATGTCAGCATGTTAAAGCTGAGTGACAAAAGTCCAAAGGTATGATGCAGCCTTTTCCTATAACCATGTGGAAATGGGAAAATGTTACTATGGACATTGTCACGGGTCTCTCGAATAAGTCAAAGGGAAATAATACGATATGGGTTGTAGTTGACTGACTCACCATGGCATCTCATTTCATCGCTATTCAGGAAGATCTCTCGCTTGAACAACATGCAAAGATATATGTTAAGGATGTGGTGAGACTACACGGTGTTCCACTCTCAATTGTCTCTGACCGCGATCCAAGGTTCACATCTAAATTCTGGAAGAGTCATCAACATGATTTGGGTACTAAATTAAATTTCAGCATGTCCTATCACCCCCAAACTGATGGCCAGTCTGAAAGAACTATTTAGACACTTGAAGATATGCTTAGAGGCTAATCTCTAGAATTCAAAGGTGGATGGGATCAGAATCTCCCATCGATTGAGTTCTCATACAACAATAGCTTCCACTCGAGTATTCAGATGGCTCCATACGAAGCTCTGTATGGAAAGGGATGTAGAACTCCAACCTATAGAGATGAAGTTGGAGAAAGAAAGCTACATGGACCCGATCTTGTTCATGAGATGATAGAGAAGGTTCAAGTCATCCAGAAACACATAAAAGCTAATCAAAGTCGGAAAAATAGTTATGCTGACAACCTTTGAATAGATTTGGAGTTCGACGTTGGAGATAAAGTCTTCCATTGAATATCTCCATGGAAGAGAGTCATGCGATTCGGGAAGAAAGGGAAGCTAATCCCAAGGTATATTGGCCCCTTTGAGATCCTTGACCACATAGGAGTCATGGCCTATCAGCTTTTACTTACACCGAATATGGCTCAAGTTCATGATGTTTTTCATGTATCACTTTTGAGGAAGTACATACCGGATCCCTCACATGTACTAAGCTCAGAGGTGGTGCAGCTGGAAGATGATCACTCCTATGAGGAGCAGCTAGTAAAGATTCTGGATCGGAGAGATAAGGTTCTATGCAACGAGACAACCCATCATTTCAAAGTGTTGTGGAGGAACCAAAAGTTTGTGGAAGCAACATGGGAGCAGGAGGAATCAGTGAAGGAAAAGTACCCGCACCTGTTTTTGGCCTAGAATGTAAAATGAAATTTCGAGGGTGAAATTTCTTAAGGGGGGAAGAATGTAACGACCCAATGTTTTTAATGAAAATTTCCTTCTTATAAATATTCCAAAAAATCACATAATAATGAACTACTAAGTGATAATTGACCTTTAAACTTATGTTTGTCACAACTGTGTTTGAAATTTAAAAAATTAGGCATACACGGTTGTTTTCAAGATGTTTTTTGGAGTCTAATAAAAAATAATAATGTTTGGTGAATAGTAACCTACCCTAATGAATAGTAACATACCCTTATGAATAGTGATATACCATAATGAATAGTGACCTTGCCTATGGTGGTATAAAAATAATATTCATCTTGGATGTTTGATATACCTACAGTTTCGAATGAGTTAATGAATGCTTTAAAACTAGTTTTGATAATTAATTATTAAAATATTAAAATAATCATATTTATAAAATTGTTTTTTAAAAATGGACTTCATTTTTGGATTCTACACGTTGAAAAATTGTTGGGGTAAATTTTTGGGATTTTTCTGAAATACATGAATTTTTTATGAATAGTGAAATACCGTAATTTACCAAAAAATAAGCTAAATAAGCTAATTATAAAGTCATGGGTGATGTTATGATTATGTAAGCCCACTTGGTTAGGGATTTCATTATAAAATTAATATAATTTGTCATCAAATACTCACTATTACTTGTCTTGTAGAGAATTAATAAACTAATGAATTTTATATTAAGGAAACCCCTCTCTCCTCCACTATAAATACCCTCTCTCATTACCTCTTTCCCTCACACCTCTCAAGCCATTTTCCTAGCCAAATTTCTGCCCAAATACCCTCCCAAGATCCTTCCCCACGTCCAAGGCTTTCTGGTCTTTCCAAAATACCAAAACCAAAGCCCCTAAGAGGAGTCTCAAAGAGAGGAGTTCAAAGGGTAAGAACCCTCTTTTGTTTTCAAGTGTTTTGTTTTGATTTTCTTTCTTTCCTTATACCCTCTTCCCCTTCACTTATCGAAAAGGCATGAAAGCTCTAGAATATAATATATTATGGATTCTATCCTTGTTTATGGAAAATTTCAAACATCATACTTCTCCTCCTCTCCCTCATGTTCTAGAATTAAACATCGCCCGTAATGGGTCAAATTACCGACATCATGGATATTGTGTTTTCAAATTCTTTTATCATTTTTATTCTGGCCATGAAACCATTTATATTATGGTTGAACCAGATTATTATATATTTCATATGTCTTATTTAAGGTTCTGTAATCCCCATACACTCATGATGTAAATCAATAATACAAAACAAGTCATTTATGGGAAAAATCTTAAAATTAATTCAAGTGTTTATCATTAATGTGTAATGTAAAGGTTCTCTTTCACTCTAATTAACCAAATGAATTTTGTATCCATGTAACCCACTAGATTTACACTAATGTTATATGACTTCAATTCTGGACAACCACTTTCATCTTACAATTTATTTAAACCTAAATACAATTGAACCGATCATTAAAACAAATGAAACAAACGATCCCAAACAATGAAATTGAAACTTGTAATCAATAATAATGGATATAAATGAACTTAAAAAGGGTATAATGAATGTTTTAATTTTATATAAGGTTCTGTAACTATTGATTAATAAACCTAATTTGACTATTCAGGTCATTAATATCAAGTGGAGAACACCAACAGACCTAAGGTAAGGGATCCTCTCAATTTCACTCTTATTCAAGATTGTTCACTATGTTAAGACATGTTGTGTGTAATTATTAATTATGGGTTATGATTTAGCAACTCCACCATACTACCCTCTTTATGTATAAGTTATGATAATTCCCTTTCCTCTCTCACTAATCCCCCTCAAGTACTCCTGATACCATGCTGAAAATCCGTAAAGAATTATACCCAATCCTCTTTTATTCCTTCGGGTTGCCTTATCTACCTTTCTACAAAAATGATGTTATCTTATCATTTCTTGTGCATACTCTAAATATTGTGTACATGTTCCAAGTCTATTAATAAAGACTCTTTCATCACTTTCTTTCGGGGATATGCATGATTTTAAGTGATTCCCTCCTCATTACTTCCCGATAAGGGAACCCATTTTAAGGGAACTTTACAAATTCTTTCCTATTATCAAGTGTACTTTATCCTCTGTTTTAAGTCACCTTTGTCCTTATAAAATCAGTATTTTTATTATGAAAAACCTCCTGGTTTACTTCTGGTTTTATAAAAATTATTATTCTGCTTTTCATTTTAAGAGATATTCTATGTTTTCTTAAACCGCACTAAAATGTTTTGACTCAATGATCCGTAAAAACTATTTTTTACATGTTATCACATCAGTTTATTATCTCTTGACATGATTTATGACTTTATACGTTATTTATGTATATTTATTAATTAATTCCTTTCTTTCATGGATGCTTGTATGTTACGCCTCTTTTTGTTATGCTTCATAACATGATTGTTTGCCCATTTCTTTCCTTGGGTACTCTTATGTTTATGTATGATTGTGGTTCTTTATGTGGAAAGCATATACCTGAATAAGCATAGATGGGTGTGCCCAGATAGTGCTCCGATGCATTAGGTAAAGTTAATGTCTCATGAGAAGATTATGGGAAAATGGTCCGGGCGGTTAGACTTGGCTTCTGCTACTATGGGAAACGAGATTTGGCGGTTAGCCTTGACTCGTTCTAAAGACATGTTTAAAGATGCTGCCACCTATTTATGAAACTATGATTATATAATCTCATGATTATATGATCCCATGATTATTTTATTCCATTTTTTTATGATGCCATGTTTATATGTTATGATTCCATATGTTCCATGCTTTCAATATCATTATGTCAGGCCTCCTAACTCATGTGCTTTATGTTTATTCTTATGTTCTTTCCATTACTGGGATATTAGCTCATCCCTTTGTTCATGTGTTCCCCAGGGTACCCTATCCAGATGTAAGGGATCAAAGGAAGTTAAGAGATCATTATGAAGAATAAATAAAGAAGAGTTTTTCTTAGCCCATGTTTTATGTTATATGTACCTAGTCTTCCAAGAAACTAGACTTGACGATCCTTGTATTTTACTCTGATGATGAATTATGTTTAAAATCATGAATTGTTATGTGAAAAAGGATAGGGTTGCTATATTGTGTCTTTTCACCCTTCCTCATAATGATAAACACTTTAACCCACAACTCAAGGATCCGATTATTTGTAGCCAAATGAGCAATATTTGCAGTCTTGACATCTGAAACTCCAATACACTCCATAGCCTTCACTTTTACAAAACTTCCTTGAACATATGGCAGATTGTGGGAATAGAACTTGTCTTCCCAATCATAAGACTGTCCCACCAATCTAGTAGCCTTGGTGTATGAAAGGGCATATGTTTTTTCATAACTCTTAAATGAAAACTTATCTCTCCATTCATCCTTAAATAAACTGACCGACTCATACAATTCAATATGTAAATCCGGATACACCAAGTCTTGAACCCCTGGCATTGAAATGGAACCACTTTCCGAAACATTATTCTTGATGTTCCTAGAGATAATGGAGTCATACTTTGTGAAGAAATTCGGATGTACCATCCTTTATTTGTATACTTTCCACTCTGCAATGGTCTTGACAGAAGACATCTCTTGAAAAGGAACTTCGTGGGAAATTTGGATTAGAGAAAGACGTTAGAGGTTCGAAATGGGATTTTGTAGGAGAGGCAGAGATTAAACATTTAAAGGCTTGAAATCGATGTGGGACAACCCTTCAGGGGTCCTTTATATAGGTTTTTTATGTGACGGTTCATCTTCACATCTCAATCCAATGGATGAGAATTCTTCTGATCAGATATGATAGTTGAAATGATAGCTGGAAGGAAAATTTGGTAAGATCCAATCTTTTGAGGTTTTTAAAGGAAAATAATCAAATTTAAGAAATCTAGAATCTGAGAAAAATTTTAAAAAAAGAAACTACCATCATGTAAAAGGTGATTATGAAAACTCAATAAAGAATCATACCTTTTGGATTATCATGAGAATTATTCGTATTGAGGACAATTCTTCTTGATGGACTTTAGATTCCGAAAAAAACTTGAGTATGAAAAAAATTGAGTACGTAGATCTTCATTATGAAAATCTTCATTGTGAAAATCTTCATTACGGAAATCATCATTACGAAAATGATCATTACGAAAATTTTAAACTTCGAGAAAAATTAGAAAATATTCATTATGATGATTTTTGAAAAACTCGATTATGGATTTTTTTTTAAAAAAAATCCATTACAGAAATTTTAAAAATAACCCATTATAGAAATTTTGAAAATACTCCAACACGAAAAATATGAAAATATTTATTATGAAAAATATGAAAAACTTCATTATGAAAAATATGAAAAACTTCATTACAAGAAACATGAAAAACATCATTACGAAAAATAAGAAAAACTTCATTAAGAAAAATATAAAAAACATCATTACGAAAATTATGAAAAACTTCATTAGGAAAAACTTTTTTACAAAAAATATGAAAAACATCATTATGAAAAACACGAAACACTTCATTACAAAAAATATGAAAAACAACATTACGAAATATATGAAAAACATCATTATGTAAAACATGAAACACTTCATCACGAAAAACATTAAAAACTTCATTATGAAATATATGGAAAACATCATTACGAAAAATATGAAAATCATCATTATGAAAAACTTTATTATGAAAAATATGAAAAAATTCACTGTGAAAAATATGAAACACTTCATTAGGAAAAATATGAAAAACATCATTATGAAAAATATGAAAATCGTCATTATGAAAAAAAATTATTACGAAAAATATGAAAAACTTCATTATGAAAAACATGAGATACTTATGAACAATTGTACTCCCTCTATGAAAGGAAGTTTATTATTGTAAGGATATTGATTAAATACATAGATAACATGGAATATTACCTTACACTTATCATTCCTAACTTCTATATAATGTATTAAAATCTATCAGAGGGTAAAGATTTTGTTAAAATATCATCAAGTTGATCTTTTGTTCTGATAAATTGATGAATGATATCTCCCTTTTGTGTTTGATCCATAAGAAAGTGATACCTAATATATATATTCTTCGAATGAGAGTGATGTGAAGGGTTTTTACTTAGGGAAATGGAACTTGTATTATCAAAAAAAAATTTGTTTTGGTAAAACTCATACCATAGTCTGTGAGTGTGTGTTGCATCCACAACACTTGAGCACAACAACTTCCAGCTACTACATATCTATATTCAGTAGTGCAAAGTGCTACTGAGTGTTGCTTCTTGCATAACCAATAAACTAATGAATTTCCTAATAAATTACAAGTTCTGGATGTACTCTTTCTATACATTATACATCATCCAAAGTCAGCATCTGAAAAAAAAATTAAAACAAAATCATTTCCAGATGTATAAAAGAGTCCTAAATCCATGGTTCCCTTTATGTAGCGAAAGATTTTTTCCACACCCTTTAAAAGAGAATCCTTAGGATTGGATTGATATATTTCACATAAGCATACAAAAAACATTAAGTATGGATGACTATCTTTCAAGTAAAGTAATCTTCCAATCATACCTCTAAAAGATGATTGATCTAATGCTTTCTCATCTTCATTAATATCCAGTGTCTTTGAGGTACCAATGAGAGTACTTTTAATCTTAGTGTTGTCATACCAATACTTTTTAAGAATATATTTAATATACTTATGTTGGGATATATGGATTCCTTCTGTTTTTTTTAGAAATTTGAAAACCATGGAAAAATGTTAACTCACCCATCATACTCATTTCAAAGTTAGATTTCATTAGATCTGCAAGGGAATCAGTTAAATATTGCTGAGTTGAGCCAAATATAATTTCATCAACATAAATTTTAACAATAAAAACATTTTTTCTTATCTTTCATTACAAAAAGGGTTGGATCTGCATTTCCCTTAACATAATTATTTTGAAGCAAAAATCATGTAATTCTATCATACCAAACTAGAGGTGATTTCTTAAGTCCATACGAAGATTTGGTAAGTCTAAAAACATGATCAGGATGTTTTGTATCTTCAAAACATGGAGGTTTTTCAACAAAAACATCCTCTTGAACATAATCCTTAAGGAATGCACATTTAACATCGGTTTCAAAAAATTTTAAATTGAATAATGCTGCAAAGGCATGTAAAATATGAATAGATTCAAGTTTAGCTACTGGAGTATAGGTTTCTTCATAGTCTATTTCTTCCTATTGATTATAGACTTTAGGAACAAATCTAGCTTTATTTCATACAAAGATTCCATTTTCATCACACTTATTTCTGAAACCCCATTTTATTCCAATAATAGTAGTTTCCTAAGGTATTTCAACCAAGGTCTAGACTTTATTCCTTTTGAATTCATTTAGTTCATTTTGCATGGTTTTAATCCAATCATTATCGCCTAAATCTTCATCAGTGATTTTTTGTTCTAATTAGGAAACAAATGCAAGATGTTATATTTCATTTCATAAGGAACTTCTATTCCAAACAGGTTGATTCACATCTCCAACGATACTATCACTAGGATGATTCATTAAAAATGACTGATCTGTATTTTGTAAAACATGTTCATTAACATAGGTTAGGAAATCTTCTGGTGTAAATTTTTAAGAAGTATCTTCTTGAAAATTTTCCTTATCAAAAAGATAGTCTATCAAAGGTTAATAATCAGTTTTTAAAAACACATCTAAGGATGTAGGTTGGGGTTGTTTAGATACAAAAGTTTCAGTTTCATCAAATTTCACATATACTATCTCCTCAATAGTACAATTGTTTTTATTGAAAACTCTATAAGCCTTAGAAGTTGAAGAGTAGCCTAAGAAAATTCCCACATCATATTTTGTTGTGAATTTGTGTAGATTATCATAAGTATTCAGAATGAATACCTTGCAACCAAAAACCATGAAGTAGGAAAGTCTAGGTTTTCTACCATTCCATAACTCATTAGGAGTTTTATTATGAAAAGGTCTAATCAAAACGCGATTTATAGTATAACAAGCAGTAAATATTGATTCAGCACAAAAGTGTTTGAATATAGAATATTCACTCAACATGGTCCTTGTTATCTCTTGAAGAATTCTATTTCTTCTTTCTACAACACTATTTTGTTGAGGAGTTCTAGGTGATGAGAAATTGTGAGTAATTCCTTTTCTACTACAAAAATTTTCAAAATCAGAATTTTGAAATTCTCCTCCACGATCACTATGAATAGTTATCAATGGAAGGTTTTTCTCATTTTTAACTTGGGATCTAATTTTTTTGAAATAATAAAAAGTTTCAGACTTCTTTTCTAGAAAATAGACCCACATAAATCTAGTGTAATCATCACCTAACACAAATATATAATACATGCCTCCAATGCTTCCAGTTTGTATAGGACCAAAGAGATCCATATGCACTAACTGTAATGCATCAGTTGTTGTGACTTCACCAACTGATTTAAAACATTATTTATTTTTATTTCTATATTGACAAGGGTTACAAACTTTTTAAGAATCAAATCTATGCTCCGGTAGATCCTTAACTAGTATTTTCTTGGAACGTTTTTATAATTTCCTATTGTTACAGTGTCCTAACCATCTATGACATAAACAATAATGATCTTCCCTTGCACTAAGGAAATGTAGGTCTTGGCTCCTATGGTTTTATATGTTTATTGTGTATAAATTCTCTTGCCTATGGGTAGAAAGAATAAAACCTTCCATGGAATTGTGTACTAAGCATTTGTCATTCCCAAAATTCACAAGGTAACCTTCATCACATAGTTGGATTATTCTAATGAGTTAGTGCTTAAGACCCCTAATGAATAAAACATTTTCCAAGAAGAACAATGTTACCTATACCAATAATTTCTCCCTGGCCATTATCTCCAAAAGTTACTTTACCATCTTTCATCTAGATAATATTTTCAAAATAGTTTTTGTTACCAGTAATATGTCGGGAACATCCACTATCGATGTACCATGTATTGTTTTTGGTACCTACTCTATTTTCCTGAAAACAAAAAAAGTTAGGTTTTCTGAACCAATATTTCCTTGGATCCATAAATTTTAGAAAGAAAATTTTTAGGCACCCATATCATTTTAGTAAAATAGGATTTATGAGATCCTAAGGATTCATTTTTGTTTAAGGAACAATTTTTTTCCCAGTGTCCACCACACTAACACTTAGTAGAGAATGGAGCACTTTGAGGAACAGAATAATTCTTACTAAAAATTATCTTAGAACCAGTATACGCAAAACCAGAACTATTCTTTAGAGGTCGGATTTGAGAATAAATTTTATTAAAATTTTCCTTACTTAAAGTTACGTTTGACAAACACTTCTTCAAAGAAAAAATTTCGGATTTTACTTTGATTACTATGTTCATTTCTTCTAAAACATTTAATTTTGAACTTGAGTTAAGCTGAAAAACATTTTTCTTAGAAATTATGTTTTCTAGCTCTTTATAAATTTTATTCTTCTTAGAATTTACTTACCCATGATTTTTTGAAATATTTTCAAAATAAATATTTTTCTTATCAAGATCTTTAGAAATATCTGATATTTCCATAGTAAGAATTGTATTCATAGATTTTTCCTTATCATGTTTTTTCATGAGTTTTGAATTCTCAATCTCAAGAAGTTTGGAAAACCTGGAAACTTCTTCATAGTCAGGTAAAATATTATCTTCATCAGAAGAATATTATTCATTAAAAGAGTTATAGTATTTATCATTAATGTAATTTGAATTTAAATAAACATTAGTCATTGATTCATCATTGCATACCTTAGCCATTAAACAATAATTTTCAATAGGTAGTCTGGCTATTAAACCAAGATTCTTCTGTCTAGAAGATTCATAATATGATGATTCATCTGAAAAGTCACCACCACTGGCACTCCAGGTGTCATTAGCTTTTAATAATTTCTTAGCTTTATCCTTATAATACTTCTTTCTGTTTCTCTAAGAATTCCTTTCCTTTCCCTCATTTCCCTTAAGCATAGGAAAATCAGGTTTTATGTGTCCAGCTCTCTTGCATTCATGGCATGTGACATCTGAATCATTCTTATCTTTCCATTATTTCTTCTTGTATCTGGATTGAAAGTTATTTTGTCCAAAAATTATGTTCATCCTTTGAGAAAGATTAGCTAAATCATTCTCTGAGGATTCAATTCCACTAGATTCAGATTGGATAACAACCTTCTTAGACAAAGATGTGGTAACTCTATCAAGATTCTTAGCTTTTATATGATTTAATGTTATAGTAAAAGCAACACTTCCATTCCCATTATTCTTCTTTCCATTATCAGAATCTCCCTTCATTTTATTCTCATATTTAAGAAGAGTTCCAAACAACTCATCAAGAGAAATCTGAGTATCCTTTATGTTTTCACCAATACCAGTCCTCATGGATTCTCACTCATTCGGCATGATGTCTATGATTTTATCAAACAAGAGCTTCATCATCTAATCCTTTCTCACTAATGTATTATAAACTATTAACAATAGTCATGAATCATTATTGCACCTTAAATATTTGTTCTCCATAAGGAAATCCTATAACATGATATTGAGCTCTGAGCATGGCTCTTCTTATTTCAATTACTTTGGATGTTCCAAAATGTGTAACTTCAAGTTTCTTCCATACACAATTTTCTGCTTCACAAGATGATATTTGAATATATATATTTCTAGTCATAGAACGAAGTAAAGTATTTTGTACATTATAATTCAGTTTATATTCATGATTTTCTTGATTGGTGAAGTTACTAACTTCCTTGTCATGGATTTTATATCCTCTAGTAAGCATAACAAAATTGTCAACACCAGTATTGATAATGAATGTCTTCATGCGATCTCTCCAGTACACATAATCATTTCCATCAAAAATAGGTGGTCTATTTGGATGTATATTTTCTATAGAGTCAATATTGATTCCTGCCATGTTATAGAAAAATATTTCACACAAACATGTTAGTAAAAAAACTTTTTAAACAAGGAAAATATTCCTAATAAAGGAAAATATAGAAAAACGGTATCTTTAATAAAAAATGAATCTGAACATTGTGAGTCCAAAAAACTGATTCCAAAAAATAATGAGATAAATTCTCTTCTGAATCTAATTGTGAGATCAATTCAGATTGAACCAATTATTTGATACCAATTTTTGAGATGGTAGGTGAGTATGATATACACTATAATACAAAATATAGGATCAAAATAAAAGATAAACTCTATGGAGTATCTAATGATTCTCAATATACAAGTGGGGCGGGGGGTGAATTGTACACTTTAAAAATTCTTTTGGAACATTTAAAGATGGTTATGTTTAACAAGTTTAAACAAGGTAATTCACAAAACCTCCAGTTCTACACCCTTTCTTGATTCTGGAAATATGATTCTGAGAAAGTGATTCCAGAAAAGATGGTTCTGGAAATAAAACTTAATGAAAGTTTACAATGATGAACATTCTACCTTAAAGAGTATATAATCTAACATGATCAAAGTACACATATAAGGATTTATGGGATAGTTATACTTCCATCCACTATAAAAATGCAGTGGAAAACTTATAACAAAACAAGTAACAATTAGTAAATCATTTAACCAAAAGGCAAGGGAATCCAACAACCTTAGATAAAGGTCCCTTGATTTATAATTTCAAGAAAATCGGACTTACCCACCCCAGGGTAAGCCCTAGATATGAAGATCATAGTCTATTTTGCTATCCCCACAAGCCCTCAAATTCAAGGTATTTAGCACCTCTGTCTTCCTCATCAAGGAAGCCCTCAACTTCAAGGTAATCGGCACCACTTTCTTCCTATCCCCGGAAGGCCTCAATTGTACACAGAAAAAATCGAAGTCACATAAAGAAAATCTAAAAAAGATGTTCAGTACTCACAAAGCAATGAAAGTCTCTCTCTATAAATCACTTCTACAACATGTAATCTCTGGAGTCATCGAACAGTTCATCAAAGTTGTGAGCTCTTTAAAATGAGCTCTTATTTATAGGCATAGGTTAAACGCTCGACTCCCTCCTCCAACAATCATATTTTTCCTTGAATTTCAGAGGGAATTGTACATGTGTCACTCAGACAATAGTTAGTTAGTAACTGAATGCACATCATCATTTTATAATAAATCAAGTGAAAGAAAAAAAATGGTTACATAACTAAAATCAAATATTCAGAATGTAAGAAAATGATAGTTTGGAGTCTAACCAAAATTTAATTCGGAGTCTATAATACAAGGATATTCAGATTCTTTTTTCTAGGAATTCGGAACCTCAAATCTACAGAATTCCGGTGTATGAATTTCAAGGACATTAGGAATCCGGATTCACAAGAATTCAGAACCAGAACATATAATGTTCGGAGTCAGAGTTCATGAGAATTCAGAGTCAGAACTCATAAGATTTCAGAGTTTGTATTCAGAGAACTCGGAGTCAGAACTCAGATGAGTTCCTAAATAGAATTCGTATTTGGAATTCGGAGTCACAACTCAGAAGAGTTCATAACCAAAATTCGTATTCAGAATTCGGAGTCATAACTCAGAAGAGTTCGTAACCAGAATTCGTATTCAGAATTCAGAGACAGAAATCAGAAAAGTTTATAACCAGAATTCTGAGAATTCAGATCCTAAAACAGAATGCTTCATATCTAGGTATTTATAGGATTCAGAGGATTTGGTTACAAAATGAATTTTACACTTGGAAAATTATTATATGAATAATAAAAACATGGTAAGGATAAATTTCCTTAGGGAAGGAAAATTTTTCTTATAAAAGTAAAACATAGAGAAAAATGATATTTTCCTTGAGAAAATGTGTTTGTGATTTTCAAAAAAAGAAGGAATTTTAAATTCATAAGGAAACCTTTTTGAATGAAAATCTCCCCCACGTATGAATGAATGGAAAAGTCAATAGGAAAACCTTATTTACTCAACAACCATCAGTCAAGAGAACAGTCACATTGGGCATCACTAGTGTGTATGGGTGCTGGGGGAATGGTGTTTCGGTCTTCTATCCCTTATTATAGGGCTTCTCGAGGGCGTGGAACCCTGAGGAATTCCACATCGAATGCATAGAATCATATTCCTTGGGCATGTATCAAAGGTTTTCCTTAGCTTCCCATGTTTAACACAGGGTATGCCGCATGTGTAACATCTGGTGGAGATGGATCAGGTTGATCAGAACACTAACTAGAGTGGATCATATGAAGGAACCCCCTTGAGGGAACACTGGGGTTGGAGTCAACGAGTGTTTGGCATCCCGATTATTGTTGAACGGAATGAGGAATGGGGTGGCATGATCCCACCAGGATGTGGTGGCCCGGGTAAGAATCGGGATGGATGATGGAATGTCCTGTGATGTGGATGGTGAATGGGATGGAATCATCATGAGGATGATGATGGTTTTTTGCTTGAGCCTTGAAAATACTTCCTACGTATCCCCGTCGCAGAGAATCAATGTCCACGTAGTTCACATGATGATGGCTTACTACCGATTGAAGTTTTCAATGACATACCACTGGATGAGATCACAATGGCTTACCGCTGAATAAGGTGTCAACAACTTACCACTGCATGGGGTTTCAATGGCTTACCACATATTGATGTCAAAATGGCATACCGCTGCATAGGGTTTCAATGGATTACCACCGAATAGAGATGTCAACAGCTTGCTGCTGAATAGGGATGTCAACATCTTTCCATTGCATAGGGTCACAATGGCTTACCGCAGATTAAAGTCACAACGGGGTTTTAGAACTATAGGGTGTTGAGCTTGAACCTCAGGGGCCTTCCTACGTACCCTGCCTTGGCAATGATCAAAGTCCTCATAGTTCAGAGTGGGTGGCATTTGGGGAAAACACTCTGAGGTGGCCCAGGTTTTCGGTGAACTGATGTGAAGAAGGATATAGGGTCCAATGGATGGTGGGCTTGAACCATGTGGAGGATTCCTACATACCTTTCCTTGGAAAAGATCAAATCCCCGTAGTTTGGATGTTATTGGGGATTGGTTCACCGACATGAAGATGGTCGGGACCAATGGAGGATGGTGGGCATGAACCTCGGGAGGATTTCCATGTACCCTACCTTGGAAAATATCAAAGACCTCATAGTTCAGGTAGTGGTCGGTGAACCGACATGATGGTGGACCTATGGTCTAATGGATGGTGGGCTTGAACCTCGTGGAGGCTTCCTACGTACCTTGCCTTGGTAAAGATCAAAGTCCTTGCAGTTTAGGTGGCAGTTGGTGAACCTACGTGATGGTGGACTTGGGGGCCAATGTATGGAGGGATAGATCCTTGTGGAGGATTCCTATGTACCTTGCCTTGGAAAAGATCAAAGTTGTCGTAGTTCAGGTGGTATTGGGGCTTTGTGCTATGATGTGAAGATGGATGGGACCAATGGAGGATGGTGGGCTTGATCCTCTTGGAGGATTCCTACGTACCCTACCTTATCAAGGATTGAAGACCTCATAGTTAAGGTGGCGGTCAGCGAACCGATGTGAAGGTGGACATGGGGTGTAATGGATGGTGGGATTGAACCTCATGGAGACTTCCTACATACCTTGTCGTGGTAGAGATCAAAGTCCTCGTAGTTTAGGATGGCGGTCGGTGAACTAATATGAAGGTGGAGTTGGGGTCTAATGGATGGTGGGCTTGAACCTCGTGGAGGCTTCCTACATTCCATTCCTTGGAAAAGATCAAATTCCTTGTAGTTCATGTATGGCATTTGGGGCATACGTTTTGAGGTGTCCCAAGGAAGATGTCATGGTCGGTGCTCACTCTAAGCCCACGTGAGTCATGCTCGTTATGAGAAACAAGAAATAGCAGAGACCTGATGATCATGTCACAAAAGGTGCCTCTGAGGGAAGTGGAGTGGGGCTTACAATTGATCCCATCCCAAAGATGAAATAGTGGCTCATGTGTGGTTAGCATCCCGAAGATGTTGGGTGTTATTCTAAGAGGGAGTCCTGGTGGCGTCAAAGCCCAGTGGGAGTTGGATTTGGCACCGAAGAAAGGTGGGTTCCAGTGTCCATTTCCCTCTCCCTCCTCGTCCTTAGGACCAGAGAATAAAGGATGTACATGGATTCTTCCTCCTCCATGAAAATCTAGGTTCTTTCACCAAGATGGTTTCCCTTTCCCCATGAAAAAACGCTACTCTGATAAGGAGGATATCATCCCCTGTGAGGGAATATCTCACTCATGTGGAGACCAATGGGAGTGAAGAATGTCCAAGGTGGGGGCACCCCATGTGCGATGCGCCGAACGAGGTCACAGTTTAACATCATGTGCTAAGGATGAGGGTTCTTGGTAGTTTAATGTCCTGCATCTCGGATGATGTGGGTTTGCTCCACACCCCTAGGACTTACATAACTGGTATCCTCTACTCCTTGGGGTAGAGAGGGGAAAGGCAATGCCATGGTGAGGGTACGTCATGGAGCGAACCATCATGGTGTCCATGTTAGCATTGCTATGCGAAGAAGCAATATCCATTAGCGTGCCTATGAGAAAAATAATGAGGAAAATAAACACCATGGGTTTTATCGTACAAGGGAATTTGAAATCACGTCCTGCAAACCTAGAGGGTCCCATGGGAAATGGAATTGAAAACCAGCGGGGTTCATTGGAAGGGGCCTTGTGAGTATCTGGTGCTCCGCGTGGGGGAGGGTACTTAGAACAGAGTGTGCTTCGCGAAGTGGAAAGGAATTCGTGGAGCACTACCTCGCAGAGCAATGGTGCCTCACGAAGCAAGGTGTCGTGAAGTAATGTGCCTCACGAAGTATAGTGACGATACATTAGCATGAGGATCTAGTGTACATGAATGGTGTTTCACGAAGAATAAACACTCCTTGATGACCTGATTCCCCTTGAGGATCCCCTTCCTTCGCGGATGCCCTTGGGCTCCACGAAAGGCATCCCTCTCGAAAGAGGGTGTCAAAACAAGGCAATGTGGAGGCACTTTTCCGAGAAAAAGTACCTCACACAACTCATGGTTCGTAGAGCAGAAGGCACTTCATTATTTGTAAGCTAGGAAGTTGAATGGTTGGATGATCCACCTCTAGGACTTGGGATGAGGCTGATATTTAAAGGGGAGAGGTTCCGCGAAGCATAGCTTGCTCGGCATGAATACAAAGCTTTCTCTGCATAAAGTCTTGAACGTTAAGGGTTCTCATGGAGTGTTACCACCTCCTTACTCTGCGGTGGGTTGCGAACTTCAAGGGTGCTCACAAAGCATTACCACCTCCTTGCTTCACGACAGGTCACGAACATCAAGGCTGCTCCCAGAGTATTAATGCCTCCTTGCTCCGCTGTGTGTCCCAAACATCAATGGTGCTCACTGAGCTTTACCACCTCCTTGCTCCGCGGCGGGTTGCGAACGTCTAGGGTGATCACGGAGCATTACCTCCTCCTTGCACGGCGGTGAGTCGTGAACGCCAAGGGTTCTCATAGAGCGTTACTACCTCCTTGATCCATGGCAGGTTGTGAACGTCATGAGTGCTCGTGGAGCATTAGCACCTCCTTGCTCCGTAGCAGGTGAGGTACGATTGGGGCTCCGCAAATGGTCTTCGCATGTCCGCCTTTTTAGGGTTTATGTTTCTTCTTATTCTTCTCCCATTTTGGAACCAACAAATTCCACCCCTCAGATTTGGAGCCATGGAAAAATCGAGGGTCAAAGTCTGATGGTCAATCACCAAAATCCTTGGTCATTCGAGAAGCTATATCATGAAGAGGGGTCATACGACAGATAAGCGATGTGCAGGCTGAGCGCGCCGTGAAGTACGGTGCGAAATGGATTCACTGCGAAGCTCCGAAGGGATTTTCCAATACAAATGGGAGATGACCTCTCTTTTTTCCCTATCCCCTCTTAGTGAAATTGTCTTTTTGCACTCTCAATTCTCAATGCTCCGCATACTCCGTGATTTCTCTCCGTCAATCAGTTTTTCTCTTCACGGTGCATAGTGAGTTTTTTTACTCCACCTCTATGCTTCGTGATCTTGTGCTTGAAGGCATAGGAAGGACTCTATGACTAGGCATTGTGAACGTTCTCCATGAATGCTCTCGGAAAACGAGCTTCGCGAACGAACTCGAAAATCTTGCAAGTTCTAAAATTGAATGCCTCATCGAGAGGCTATCGAGGGGGTTCTTGTAGATGCCTCCAGAAGGGATGAGATAGAGGACACTATGGGTCTATGAGAGTTAGTCTTGAACCACTCAAACCATGATTCATTTGTGGTGATGCTGTTAGAGAGATAGAAGAATTAACCATTGTGTAAGATATTTTATTTGTATGGATTAAGGCTGAGGGATGACGTCTTCATCCCTGAAGCAAGTATGGACGAACCAGCTTACTGGTTCAGGAGTATGTCGTGCCAGCGCCAATGGTTCAGGGTGCCTGACAGCCATACTCGGGAAGACTTCAAACCAGTCACTGCGGACAGCCTAAATAATCATCTGAATAACTTTGATGGAAAGGTGTTGCAACTAGAGACATCTCCCCCTCTATACCACACGATATTGAAGGCAACATTGAGGAACCTGAGGAAGGGGTGGTTTGGGGAATGGTACCTGTGTCAGGGCTGCAACTTCACAGACGATTGGGCATGTACCTACTATGTAGGTGCCTCGTGTGAGGAGTTTGGGGCCGAGCTGAGGAGAGTTTGTTTGCACGAGGCAGCCTGGGCCTCCCAATTTCACATATATCAACTGAAAAAGCTGATGCTAGAGTTGTTGAGAAGATGGTTGTTGATGACCTATACCTTACACTTACACCAAGGGGAGGTCAGTACAAGCTTGTGGGATGTCCACCAGATCTTGGGGGTCCCGATACTAGGGGAGATGTTCGAAACATTCCTCCCCATCATGAGTGTGTGGGAGGATCCAGAGAAAATTCCACTGCTGAATATGGTGCTGATGGAGCTGGTGTCGAGAGAGGACAAAGAGGCAGTGAGGGATGCCCACTTTAAGTAGTGGTTCAACCAGTTCATGAATTTCTCGGTAGACCGACAGTTTCCAGTGAGTCCTCGGACTTTCCCGAACGGGGATCAATGGGGAAAGGAGCGCTCATACTGGCCGCTCATGGAGGACAGCCAGTGGATGACCTGGGGGTTTTGTGTCAGCACTAAGAAGCAGCCAATAGTTTGGATGGTGGCATTGATCGCGACTATTATCTATGGTTGAATCCTACCGATGAGGGATACCAACATGGGAGTATGCCCAAGCCCATTTATCATGGCATCCACATTGGCGATAGGAGGGCGGGTCAACCTAGGAATCCCGATGCTCACAAAACATTACAAGATGTTGTGCCATATCAGCGAGCGGAAGAGGCCGCAAAGGGAATGTGCGCCATTCCACCTCCGGTATGGGTGGATAGAAGCACATATCAGGGGGGTTTATGAATACCTGAACCCTATCTCTCATACAGGCGCGAACTTCTTCCCATCAATCCTGAATATCGTGGGGAGCTTTCCGGCCATATTGATCAGACTGTTCATATTGAACTGGGTGTGGAGGGTGGAAGAGTTCAATTTTCACCTGTTTCCATTACTGATGAGGGTATTCACGGATGATGGACAGGGAACAGTAGAGCACCAGGCATATCTCCTGGCCTTTCGAGGTGGGGTATTGGTGGAAATGGTGGATCTTGATCCACTCTACGAGTCGTACACCCCACACCAGTTTTCATGGAAATTCCGCTGCATGTAGTGACTGACCCCGCAGGTTTATTTGGAGGTGCACCATAAGGATCACCTGTGTGTGATGAGGCAGATGTGGCTCACGTTTAGATGGGAATATGGGAGGATACAGAACGAACTACCTCCACCTACCACAATCATTGGGATGGTGAAGGAGTATGCCATAAGTTGGGAGGCGGCTAATCCTGGTGAGATGTTGAAGCAGCCAACTGTTCGGGTCAGTGATGGAGAACCTCCCCAGCCTCAGAGTCAGGTCTAGAGGGAAGAAATGGCATCCCGAGGTGGCGGGGATACCATAGCGGTGAGGCCCACACCAGTGGAGGGTGAGGCAACAACCATAGATCCTACAGTGGTAGAAGACCTGGCGGTTCTAGAAGAATAGAGCCATCCATAAGTGAGGACGCTGAGAGGCTTTCGCAGGACACCCACCCTGGCTCTGGGGAAGCAGCTATGCCATATTGACATGTCAGAGGATGTTGTCTTCCCGGAGGCCTGGGAAATATGGGAAGTTGATAGGAAATTCCTCGTCCCTGCTAAGTAGTGGCAGCACCTAAACCGTCTCGGGATGGATTTACATAGGATAGGCCCCATCAGGGCCAGCTTTGCAGTGCCCCATGCGAAGGCATAGTGGTACCTAGTAGAGCTAGAGGACTTCATGCACTCTCAGGGTGCTCCTCGTCCAATGATATATCGATTTAAGGTGTTGCTCGATCGCACTACTCCCCCATAGTTGTCATCCGCTGATTTGAGATAGTGTTTCCCTATACCAGAAGAATCAGAAGAGTCCTCCTAGGGAGACGAGGCTGGGAGAGGGAGCCCGTTGGAGGAGGTTGAAGTTGGAGATCAAGACTAAGATCATGAAGAGTTTGCAAAGGCCCTTGATGTAAAAATATGAAACCCCCTTCTCTGAGATTTTCTTTGAGGTCATTCAGGACCCCTTGCTAACATTTGAACTCTGCAGGAGAGTCTTACACATAGAAATCGTTCTCGTCCCTTAGTGGATGCAAGTGCGGGACCTTCAGGATGTACGCCTGTCGTCGCATCTATTGCTACATCCAGCCGGTCTTGGACAGCTAAGGTGACCCCTCCAGAGTTTTTAGACCTTCTAACCATATATAGGGGTCCAAGATTCAGGGTCCCGATGGCATTAACCCAAGAACGAGAATAGGTATTCGATCTCTATAAGTCCCCTCTACCAATTTTATGACTATCATCCCCTATCCATGTTTACTGACATCCATATCGTCCCTTTTTTTGATGCGTAAAGTTCTTCAAATGGTGTTGTTCACCTTGGCAAGGTTTGTAGGTGCTTCCTATGGCATTCTTCCTAAGGGAATGCCAATGATCATGGAGGCGAAGCACCGAACTGACCAAGCGACAGAGCTCCCGATCACTGATGGGACCGTCAATGGGGCTGAACCCATGACCATTGAGGTAGGATCCGATAATGAGAATCAATCAGGTAGTCCGTATCTTGCCATCCCCGATCAATCATTGGATGTAGACCCTGCTGAAGTGTTCCTGGGGGCATTCCCTACATACGAGCCTGCAAACCATGCCGACTGGGATGAGATGGCTTCTGATGAAGAGGATAACAAAATAGTTTGTCGCCAATCATGGAAGCGGATCCAACGCTTCATTGATGACACCCCCAAGTGCTATGGCTAGATGAGATGGACAGACATCGCTTCCGACTGCGTGAACAGTGTCCTGGAGGAGTGGATGCCCAATATCCCCACATGCTCGTCCAAGGTCTTATGGTGGAAAAGATTCGAGATTATTACCGTGGTCTTGGTGTGGACTAGTAGTAGAGGAAAGCAGTAAATTTCAAGAGGCTCCAAGTGGTTGAAGATGAAGTTCAATAGTTGCAGGCCTGGGCGGATGAGCATTCTGCTTCCCATTACGCTCAATCAGAGCTCGTATCACAGCTGAAAGCTCAACTGGAGGAGGACGAAGACGGCATGAAGCAAGCCTCCGAGAAGATTACCACCATTCAGTCTGATGTGGATCAGGCCTAGATTACGGCCGATGAATTGCGCCCCATCACTTCCATGGAGAAGCGGGAGCTGAACGGGCGGTAGCAACTCCTGGACACCACCAGCTAGAGGGTGGCGAAGCTTCTATGCTCTTTTGATGAGGTTAACCCGTCCATGGGTGGAAACAACCCTCGGGTTCTGTAATGATTACTAAACCTCAAACATAATTTCATGCTTTGATTGTTTGATGCCATATCATGCATGAGTTCCATTGTTTTCATTGGTTTATTGCATTCTAATGATGGTCATAGAGCTTCCAATGATCACTCCATAAGCTCACGTGGGTCGGGAATGATGTGAGAAACAAGTGATTACCACCTTATCATCCCACATCCAAACGTAGGAGTGCAAACCAAGCTTTGGGCGTCCGGGGTTTGAATAACCGGCCCTAATTTCCAGGAGGAAACGGGAGAGACCTCGCAGGAGAATGGAGCTCTTTGAACTGTCGAATGACCATTTTACTAGTTTGATCTTATGCACAAATGGGAAAATGCCAAGGGCACTGAAATCAATTCGAACATATGGGAATGGAAGGTGTGAATCATTACACCCAGTATTCGGAACACTACGAGGGTGGTGTGACAATAAAGAATAATTGTTGACCGCATTCAAAACACAATATCCTTATTGTGTTTTCCTAGAATGGGGATATAAAATGAGGGCCGACCGCTGACCATGTTCGAAACATATGGCCTTAATCAGAATGTCATCCATTAGTCTTCCGGAACATTTCCCCAGAACAATAGGCAGGCCATAGGTTGAGCATCCCTACTATTATGGGGTTCCCATAGACATGAAAGAGGAAGAGGGTCTGAATAAGGGGAAACCAAAGCATGGAATGTTGAGTGATGGTTTGTTCGAATAGAACCCAACACTCTTGAAATTATGCCACTGTGGTGGAGGTACATTTGATGGGTGCATCATTTTGATCATGGATCATTCCTTCTTTTAGAAAGGACCTCCATAGTGAGGGGACTGTAGCTTCCCAATGTCCTCATGGGGCATCGTGAACTTGTTAGGGGAAATGATTAAGTTACATGGTTCTCCACAAGGGGTCCGGCTTGGGGACTGAAAATAAGGGGGAATAGGATTTATGATTCCTGGTGTTGGACCCAAGGTAAAATGCCTTGGTGTCTCTACATATCCCATGAGGATGGGAATCAAGCCATGCGTAGTTCTGGAATATGGGTCTTAGTTTAAGGACTTAGACCTCAGACCAAGGATTGGTAAGGGCTGCGGGGGACACATTGTAAAGTTATTAGGAAACCCGACGTGATTGACGACACAAGTCCAGATCGTCATGTGTTCCTTAGGGAAGTGTATTGGTTTAGGGACCGAACACAAAAGTTATGTTGGGCCCATGGTGAAGTGCTCAAGCGTTCCAATGTATCTCATTACGATGAGATTCAAGTCGTACGTATTTCTAAGGGGTGGC
This sequence comes from Viscum album, assembly GCA_963277665.1. NCBI lineage: Eukaryota > Viridiplantae > Streptophyta > Magnoliopsida > Santalales > Viscaceae > Viscum > Viscum album. The sequence goes on from OY728126.1 coordinate 1,897,328,151, forward strand.
ACAGTAAGGTACCAGTTCCAGGGATAACAGGGGCGTGTGGGTGTGTCCCGCACACAAAAGGAAGAGGTATTTTATGTATCTTGGTATTCCTTTAAGGGGAATGTTTTTTTTGTGAAGTGACAATCCTAGGATAGCAAGTCTTGTTGCCGCTACAATAATCAAGTAGTGTGTAGGAATTTAAAAATTGTATGGTGTGTGACTGATACCAAATATGGTTCCCACTTAATAGAGGACATCACAATGCATTGCCGTTTTTCGTCATGTGGCCTGGACGATAATGTCACAGTTTAGGGTCGTGTGATGGGACTAGCCATGCCTTTCAATGTCATGTGGCACAGACATAGTAGAGACGAGGCTAAAGTAGAAATGTGCATGGTGTAATAAAACATACCTGATGTGAATGTGTACATAGTCCCATATCACACCGTACATGATTCCGTTAATTAAACCTCTGACCAAGTGGCCAAAATAGAGGTAAGAGGTTATGGGGCAAGAGAAACTAGCTCCCAATTGACCTGGACCTGAAAATGAGATGTCTAGGTGTTCCTATGTATCCCATATGTATGGGAATCATACAACACATATTTCTAAAAGAGATCATAGTTTATGGTCTTAGATCTCAGACCATGGAGAAGGGAAGTCGGTGTCCATCCTTGAATGACACCTTTACTACGGTGTTATCCTCCTAACACAATGACGCACAGTGAGGGACATTGTCAGGAGTGTTGAAATTCCACATAGACATGATGGGGGGGACAAAAATGTGAATCAGGTAACCAAAAATGTAGGTTTAAAGGGGCTGGTGTGATGGTAGAGGATGACTATTGGCCGTGTTCTAAACACATCATCCATATCGTGTTAGCCTGAAATGGGGACAAAAAAATGAGCGTTGGCTACTGACCATGTTCGCAACGTGGGACTTGTATCAATTTGTTGTCTGAAACCCTCGAGGATGTTGGCCCGTGATGGTAGGAGAGCACTTAAGCCTAGAATCAATGGCATTTGGGGGTCCCTTTGGGTGTGGAAGATTATGGAAGCCCAAATGAAGGGGAACACAAAGCCTGAAAAATGGACGAATGCATGTCCACAAAAAATCCAACACTCCAAATGATGAACCATAGTACTCTTAAATAGATTGGTGCATCGCCATCAAGGATAGAGGAGGGTTCTCAACTTGAGAGTAACCAATTTGAAGGGATGATTACATAATACAGGGATAGAGAACTCCCTTGAGGGAGAGGCATGTGGTGTGGTCATTACAAACCTGACGTGCATGAGAACATAGGCTCATATCACAGTGTATACTCCCCTCCCCAGGAAAGAGTAGGCCAAGGGGCCAAGGTGAAAGGTAGATTTCATAGAGAAAGATCTGGTCCCAAAGTCTAGGCATTCATGCGGTCCTACGTATCCTATGAGGATAGGAATCAATCTATACGTAGTTCTACGAAGGGGAAATACGAAAAGATCATAGTTTAAGGTCTTTTGACTCAGACCATGGAGAAGCGGGACAATCCCAAGTAATGGCGGACATCAACCCAATCACCAAGCCTACGTGAGTCAAACTCATTGTAAGAAACAATGGTGAATAAGATATTTTCAATACGTGAAATATATGAAAAAGTGGAATCGGTGGAGCCCCGAATTAGTGCCTCATCGTAGATTTTTTCTCTAAACGTGTGGATGTGCATTGAGTAATTGTGCTAAGAATTTCGAAGTTATACTTGGGCATGATGAGGTAGAGAAAGATGTGAATCAAGTAACCGACATTTTGGGCTTAATGGGGTTGGCGTGATGATGGAGGATAACTGTTGACCATTTTCAAAACACAGCATCCATATTGTGTTTGCCTGAAATGAGGACAAAAAAATGAGCGTCGACCACAGACCATATTCACAATGAGGGCCTTGTATTGATTTTTTGTCTGAAACCCTTGAGGATGTTGGCCTGTGATGGTAGGAGAGCCCTTAGTCCTAGAATCCATGCAATTTGTGGGTCCCCTTGGGTGTGGAATGTGATGGAATCCCTAATGAGGGAGAACATGAATCTTGGAAAATAGATGAAAGCAAGTCCGAGTAGAGTCCGACATTCCAGGTACTAAACCAGAGTACCCTTAAGCACATTGTTGAATCACAGAAGAGGGTCGAGGTGCTCATCTTGAGAGCGGCCAATTTGAAAAGTTGAGGATATCAAAAGGGAATAGAAAAATATCATGAGGAGGAGGTAAATGGCATGGTTGTTACAACAACTGATATGAGTGAGAGGATAATCTCATACCAGACCATATACTTCTCTCTGGGGGAATGTGGGACAAGGGGCCAAGATGGTGCTGGACCTATAGAAGAGATGTTCGTGTAGTCCTACGTATCCCATGAGGATGTGAATCAATCCATACATAGTTCTAGAATCGCACACAGGGGTAAGATACCCTATCGAGGGTGGTGTACAGTACGGAGAATAACCCAACTTGAATGAGGAAATAATCTCATACCACACCATACAACCCAAAATATGATATTGGGCCTGGGGCCCGAAAAGGCCATGCTGCCTAAGGCTAGGCCCCAGATGGGATGGCCTGGTCAATTCGCAGTTTAATGTCTTGTAGTGAGGATTAAGAGAGGGGTAAGATACCATAAACAAGGTAGGTGTATGGCATGGTGAGTAACCCAAGGTGAATGAGGACATAATCCCATACCACACCGTACAACCCTAAATAGGAACATGGTCCTGGGGAATGAAAAGGCCAAGGGGCCTGAGGCTAGGCCTCATATGGGATGGCCCGACCCATTCACATTTTAACATTTTTCAGTGAGGACGAAGAGACGAGTATGATACACCAAACAAGGGAGGTGTACAACACGATGAGTTACCTCAGCTGAATGAGGACATAATCCCATACCACACCGTACAACCCTAAATAGGAACATTGGCTTGGGGCCCGAAAAGGCCAAGGGGCCTGAGCCTGGTCTTTAGATGGGATGACCCTATCAATTTGCAATTTAACATCTTGAATTTAGGATTAAGAGAGGGGTAAGATAACCCAAAAAGGGACGTGTACAACATGGTGAGTAACCTGAGGTGAATGAGGACAGAATCCCATACCACACCATATAACCCTAAATAGGAACTTGGGCCTGGGGCCCAAAAAGGCCCAGGGGCCTGAGGATGGTCCTCAGATGTGAAGGCCCGGTTAACGGTATCCACATTACCTCTTGTACGGTTACTACCTCATCACATTTTCAAAGCCCACCTGAGCAGTGCTTGGTGTGGGAAACATGGATCCAGACTCGACTTTTCCCTTTATATGGAGGTCTGGTAACTGACATCACCCGAGAGGAGTTCATCACTTGGATATACAATGGGGAAGAATGAACCACTACACATGATGTTTGGGAAATCTTGGGGTGGACCTAATGACAATGGATAACTGTTGACCATGTTTGAAACACAGTGTCCTTATAGTGACCTAAAATGGGAACAAAAAATGAGCATCGAATGCTGACCCTATTCACAATGTGGGACTTGTATCAGCTTGTTGCTCAACATCATCGAGGGTGTTTCCCTGAAGTGGTTGGAGCGGCCTTGGGCCTTGAATCCTTGCTGTTCAGGGGCCCTTCTGGATGGGAAGGATGATGGAGTCCCAATCAAATGAGTGGATGAATCATAGATGTACCCATACAATTTAAATTCATGTTGGGCGGTGAAAGAGGTGAAAACCATTGGGGAGTGGTACGCACGGTAGAATCGAGATGATATCGACATGTCTTGAGGAAAGAAACTGCACCAAACCATATTTCATGACCTGCGAGGAGGTTCTGGAGTTTGGGCTGGTTCATCCTATGAAATTTCCAGTTGTTCCTATGTATCCCATAAGGATGAGAATCAATCCATATGTATTTCTTGAAGGCCATGCAGTTTACCATCGTACAGTGAGGACATGAGAGGATAAAAGAATGGGAAGTGGGAACATGGTGTGACCGTTATAATCCTAGCATGAGTCGGGATAAGGAAACCTACACCATATCATGAATGGATCCTCTGAGAGAACTATACCCAGGGGGAATAGTCAAAGAGAAGAGTTTGGGGCTGGGCTCAAGATGAAATGCTTGAGCGTTCCTACGTATCCCATGTGGATGGGAATCAAGCCACACTTGGTTCTAAGGGTGTAGTTTAACATCTTGCTGGACAAAATACCATTTAACGACATGCAGGATGCATTACAGTTTAGATTCATGTAGGAACAAACATTATAGGGTCATGTAGGACCATCATCCTGTTTAGGGTCATGCTGGACCGTCATGTAGTTTAAGGTCGTGTAGGACCAGGATCCAGTTTATGGTCATGCAGGACCAGTAGTCTCAGGTAAATAATTGTGTGAGGAACTTGGAATTGGTGGGAGGATTTATATGCTCACTATCTCTGGTAACCAGGGAGTATGCTCTATTGGGTTAAACCCTGTGAATTATGTAAGGTCCTTCACATTTAGTCTCCAACATGGGTGTTTTCCTTCCAGGGATCATTGGCGCTTGGGGGGCCAATACCAAGTCGTCGTGAATGAAAGAGAAGAGTCGATCCTTCTTGTTGAAGGCCATAGCTATCTTATTCTGATGCCTTTCCAGATTGTGCAGGGCATGAAGCCAATTGTTGACAAGCGCTTTCAATTCATCCAGACAAATATTGACTACCTTATCTGGCGCCTACTGGTCATAGACCGATGTGCGTAATGAAGGTAGCTGGGTCTCGATGGGCAGGATATCCTCAGCTCTATACACCAGGGAATATGGGGTCACCTGGGTGGAATTAGGAGCTGTCCTGTGATAAGCCCAGAGGTCGTTGGGGAGCTTGTCCGGCCAACTCTTCTTATTTTGACCATCCATTTTTTGCAATATGTTAGAGAGGGGTTTTTTGAATTCCTCGATCTATCCATTTTCCTACATGTGATTGTGGTAGGTATGGTTCGAACAGATGTTTTACTTGGAGTACAATTTCTTCAGCTCAGCTGCATGGAATTTGGTGTCATTATCGGTGAGGATGGCCTGAGGGACTCTGAATCGGTAGACGATGTTGTAGCTCATGAAGTCAATGATAGAACGAGCCTTGACCTTCTTGATCGGAACTGCTTCTGCCCACATAGAAATGAAATCTGTGGCGATCAGGATGAACCAGCACTGGCGAGCTGTCGTCGGTGGGTATGGTCCCACGACGTTGATTCCGCACACCATAAATGTCCAAGAGAACTTGGTAGAGTGTAGAGGTTCTGGCGGATGATGCATGAAGTTGGCATGAATTTGGCATGCGTGACATCTCTTAGAGAACTCGATGCAGTCATGGATCATGGAGGGAAAAAAGTACCCCAATATTTGGATCAGATAAGACAACTTCAGCCTAGCCTTGTGAGCCCCATAGGAACTGGCGTGAACCTCTTGCATGAACTGAGAAATCTCGACTCCTTGGATGAAATGGAGTATAACACCATTGAACCTGAACTTGTAGAGGATCTTCTCAAGAATGGAACCACTCTGTAGGGTTAACTGCATCACGTGGCATCAGATTCACTCACGCTCGACCCGATTAGTTGGGAGTCAAGTATTTTGGATATAATTGACCAAAGGGGATCTCCAGTAAGGAGTTGCTTCAACCACTACATCTGAGGGACCTAGCGGTCCTGATGTGGATGCTTCGGCAGTAATATGTCTTACTCGTAGGAAATTTTCATCATCTGGAGTGACACATGCAATGACTCTCCGATGTGCCGCATGTATAACGAGGTCGTCCTTCTTGGGTTCTGCAAGTGATGTAGCGAGGCCGGCCTGGGCACCGGCTCAACCATTCTGAGATCGAGGGACATGAGTAACATCCAACCGAGATGAAAACTAGGACATTAGATGGAGGGTGTGCTCCAAAAATGGTATGAGCTCTGGCTTTTTAATGACATAGTCACTGTTGATTTTCTTGATGACCAGTTCGGAATCCCTTTTCACATGTAGATGGGGCACATGGATCTCAAGGGCCAGCTCGAGGTTAGGGATAAGAGCCTGAGACTCTACTTCATTGTTGGTGCATCCTTCCAATAATAGGAATGAGTACGGCAGAATGGCTTGTGCCGGGGCAATGAAGACAATACCCAGGCCTACTCTATTGAGTCTAGGATCATTGAGTCTACTACTGGGGCTCCGGGAGGCACCATCAAAGAGCATCTTCCAACATGGGATGACCTAATCTATTAAGATTATTTCCTTGTCCAACAAATCTAGGTCTAGAAACTGGTCTGTGGGGGTTGGTTGGGAAGCAAGGAAGTCTGCCAATGCTTGTCCTTTGACATCCTTCTAAGGCACAAACCTGATGTCGAACTGCAGGAGGATTACTGCCCACCTTTCATGAGGGTCGGTCAACATGGGGCGGTTCAGAATGTACTTCAACGGGTCTACCCAAGACACCAGCTATACCTCAAGGTGTTCTAAGAAGTGTTGCAACTTCTGTACTATGAATATTAGCATAATTCAGCTCTTTTTGATGGGGGAGTATCTGGTCTCCGTATCGAGGAGCATGCGGCTGAGGTAGTAGAGGCTGTTTTCTGTTCCCTCATTGTTCTTTTGGGGGAGAAGGGCACCAAGAGATCATTCTAGGGAAGTCACATGGAGGACCAATGGCTTTCCTGAGACTTGTGGCATGAGGACCGGAGGATGAAGTAGATGCTGCATTATTTTTTCAAATGTGTTCTGGCACTCTTCATCCCATTCATAAGCAATTCCTTTCTTAATGAACCAAAAAAATTTCATACACTTGCCGGCTAAATTTGCAATGAATCGGCGTATGTAGGCTAAGGGGCCTTGGAATAATCTAAGCTCCCAAATAATTCTCAGGGGAGCCATTTGGCTAAAGGCCTTGATCTTCTCTGGGTCGACCTCAATTCCCCAGTATCTGAAAAAAAAGCCAAGGAACATCCCAGATGTCACCCCCATGGCACACTTCAACAAGTTCATCTTCAATTGGTGGAAATGGAAGAAGTCGAACACTTTATCAAGGTATTTGAGATGGGCTTGGAACTGGGGAGATTTGAATACCAGATCGTCCATATAACATTCAACCAATGTCCCGAGGATTTGATTGAATATGCTATGCATGGCCCGCGGATAGGTGGAACCTACATTCTTCAGGCCGAAGGGCATAAACTGGTAACAGAAAGTACATTGGGGAGCCCAAAAAGTTGTGGAATCCTCATCCTTAGGGGTCATCTTGATCTGATTATATTTGGAGTATCTATCCATGAATGAAAAGGGCCTAAAACCTATCCATAGCATCAATTAGAAACATTGTCACTAGAAGGAGGAAATCAACTTTTAGACGGTGACAAGTGAGATCTCGGAAGGAGATGTAGACTCTGTTCTGTCTATTCTTCTTCCTAACTGGCATGATGTAAGCCAGCCATTTGGGGTACTAGACCTCCTTGACGAAGTTGCCTCTGATGAGCATGTCAACATCGACCTTGACCATGTCACCTTGAGAAGGGTGCATTTTTCTAGAAGGTAGCTTGAACTCACGATGATTTTCCAGAAGAACGAGGTGGTGGACATCTACGTAATGACCTAGTCCTATAATCTTGTCATAACTCTAGGATAATACATCATGATGCTGCTTTAGGAAATCTATGTACATATTATGCTCTTTCAGGGGAATGGAGGCTCTGATCAATGTGGGTCTCAGATATGCCTCGCTACTAAGGTTCACCTATACCAGTTCATCGACTGTGGTGGAGATTCCTACTTCAATGACAAGGGGAGCATCCTCTAGATCCTCTTGTTTGCTAGCGAAGGAGGGGTTACCAGTTGGAGAAGCTTCCTCTAGGTTGGAAAATCCTGACGGGAGGGTGGTACCAGCCTGGACAGGAGTGGACAACATATCAGGAGATTCACATGATTTTGAAACCATCTAAATGAAGGTTGTCGATCCTATCACATCTGTTCTTCGGCCTAAGGGGTCACGATTGATGATGTCAAAGCAGTAGTGGAGCGTCAGCTTGAGCCGGGTAATTCCATCCTAGTGAAACGGACATGTATGACGTACTGTCGTTGCCATGGAGCAGACATCCCGATACCATACTGGGGTAGGAGGATCCGGGATCACCTGAGCCTGATTTGTGTAGGAGTACGAGGTGATTTTCTTCCGTCGCTTGGACTTGAGAATATGAACCCCCTTGTACCAGTGAAAACAGAACATTTTCCCTTGTGGGGGGGTTGTGGTTTCCAATCGATGGATCAGGAAGACGTATTCATCATCCAGACGTGCACAAGGGTCAACCGTAACCGTGACGGCTTCAACCTCTCTATCCTGAATCTGCTTGTCTTTGCTCTTGTAATAGTCGGCATCCAGGTAGCAGGCTTCACAAGTTGTGAAATGAGATGCAACACCATGGAGTACATCTTCTAGAACATTAAGGGGGTACTTAAGGCACTGGTGATATGACGAGGGTACCACAGCATGCAGGTGGAGCCATGGCCTACCCATCAATGTATTGTACATGGTGTCCTGAGAGACAACCATGAACTTGGTCCTGGAATCTAGGCCACCGAACTGGGTCATCAAATGGATCTTACCAACTGGGGTCTACATTTTTCTATCGTACCCCTATAATATCAAATAGGAGGGTGTCAGGTCACCTTCGGATATCCCCATCTTCCGCAGTGTTCGCCTTGGGAAAAGGTTAATCCCAGAGCTGGTGTCAACAAGACCACGGGGAACCTACACACTGTAAACTTGGTCAATGATTTAGAGTGGGTGGATGTACCCCAGTATGGGAGAGCCTTCAACTTCTCCAGAGAACGAAATTATGGCCTGAAATTTGGCATTATCGACTGCATCAGCATTAAAAGTTTCTACACCTTCTATCTCTTTCTCAAACTAGAGGGGGCTTCATAAAGCCTCAGCAAGGACCTCACACATATATGATGACTGGAGAAGGGCCTTGGGGATGTAAATCCTTTCTTGGATGCCAGAAATGTTCTTGAGGACATCATATTTCCATGCTAGGCATGAACGTCTACTTGCAGGAGGCCACTATGTGATAGGAGGCATGGCGGGCCCTGCCGGCTGGGCCAGCGGCTGACTGGTGCTGGGTGTATCCCGCTGCTCGATAGTTGAAACCCGAAGAGTAGTTTTTGGATGAGGACTAGACGATTGGGATCGTCCTATAGCTGGGCGAGGCTGGTCGCGACCTAGACAAGGTATCTCTTCCTGATCCAGTATCACAAACGGTGATGGAGGCGGGCCTGATGACACTAGATGGGAAGGCTACGCATGTTGAGCTCTACACGGGGCCTACTGTCTGGTCTTAGTGGCATGCATGGCCTAGAATGTGGTGCCAACTGATGTACCCTGACAACCTATATGGCGGTGTCTATACAGATGTTGACATTGGATTGGGATGTTGGGGAGGTTCTCCGGGAGATGCCCACCGTCAGGAGTCATATAAAGATTTACCAATTCCTCGGTGTTAATCGAAGTGTACCGTTGAAAATAACTTGAAGATTTATCCGCTACTGGGTGGATTCTGTTAGGAATCTCTATCTCCAGGGTCATGAAGTTTATGAGAGTGCGGGACAACGGCGACATTAGTGGGGTGCATTTCTTTCTCTTGCGTCGCCGATGCTTGCTCTTCTGGGAAGAGGCCGGCTGAGATGATGATACAGAAGTGGTGGTTGTGGCTTCTGAAGGCTCCCGCTGATTCAGGCATGGAAGAATGATACCGTGGGCACAAGGAACCATCTTGAGAGCCATCCAGTCATCATAGTCTTGGGACTTGCGGTTGGAAACCTGCTGCCACTCACCCACGCAGTGGCTACCACTGTCTGGCCTTATAAAGAGACCTGCGACTTGTGATGGGGTCGGGCCCAACCTGACTATGTTATTATCGACCTAGTCCTGAATCCAGTCTTTGAACACATAGCACTACTAGAGGATGTTCCCCAGAATCTGATGATAGGGGAAGTATTTGGGGCAACCAGTGAGATTCGCCTCTTCCAGCCTTCTGCCCTCCGGAAAGCGCACAATCCCATGCTCTAAGGTGCTACGAAAGTAACAAGAGACCTGATTCTCAGTGAATGATTATGTTCAGTTTCTCTTGTCCAAAGAGGGGTCCATTGAGGCTTGACCCTGACTAGGTGCCGTAGGATCCTGTCAAGGAGGCAGACCCTGATTGTCCCACCTGGGCTGTGGCAGTGCATTCCACGAAGGCATCTTCCAATTCTGAGGCAGACGCTGTTGATCCTGGGGTTACACCTGATGTAGAGGGCCTCTATGAGGCTATGTGTCTGGTTCCACCGGTAGCTATTCTAGTTTCCTGGGGGCTTCTATTTGGGCCACCATAGTGGGCTCGGCTGTGGAAGGCCTCCTTGCTGGAATTGCAGGAGGCTACAGACGTCCTTGGATAGCCTGTGGTAGGGCTTCTTCCATGAGTTGGGCCTTATTGGAGAAGTCTCAGAACCCTCCAGGGTAGTTCTAGGTGATTAGAAATGGTACCAGGTCCATCATGACATTTCCTACAGACATCGTCAGTAACTGCTCCTGATTTAGTGGCATGTCAAGGGAGTACGTGAGCCCCTTCCACCAGGAGATAAAGTCTGAGAATTGATCATCCGGACATTGTTTTCACTTGAAGAGGTCTGAGAAGCTTGTTTTTCAGTTGCTGGAAGTGAACTGATAGATAAATTGCCTGAAAAGGTCCTCCCAGCAGGTTACAGATCCGACGGGGAGCTGGTTTTACCAAACGAATGCTGACCCCTCCAATGTCTAATCAAAACAGCAGGTCGTGGCAGCCTCCTGCTGTGGTGGAGTCCCTCACATGGGACCACACCTTGAGTAAAAGTGGACCAGGTTATTTGGTGGGTCCCCCGTCCGGTTAAAGGTGGATAATGTGGGATTCCCAAAACCTGAAGACAATGTCATATTATCCACCCACGTTGGACATGGCTTACCATCAGGTGGGATCACCACCTGTCAAATTTAAAATGCCTTGAGGCGGGCTATAAGCACTGCCATAGGATCATCTAGGTGGGGTTCCCTGTCATGATGGGTATCCCTAACAACGAGTGCATTTTCAGGTTCTTCAACATGGTAAACAGGCTCAGCGGCTCATGGAGCGGCTCGTGGAGTGACTTGCGGGGTAACTGGGGGAACTCGGTCCAGATTCCTTTGATTTCTGCCCTGTTCCGGATGGTTTGGTGAGACATACCATGACCTCTTGCTGTGAGCTCCAGCATCAGCCCTATCCACGGGAGCAGCATGATCAGGGTTTCCTGAGGGTAGCTCACTGAGGGGAAGTTGTTCATGCCCCTACTTTACTGGCCTAGGATTGTCGTAGTCTGATCGTCACTCTACAGTGTGTTCAGCCAAGATTTCATCGACCAACTTCTTCTGATCAGCATGTTTTTGGTGCAATGTGGCCTTCTCAGAGTCTTCCTCAGTTTTCTTCAATGAAGCATATGGGTTGGACTGCGTGTCAACAATGACATGCTCTTTGACCTTACTAGAATTCCAGCTAAGTACCAATGACTTGGTGGGCACAGGAAGACCTTGTAGGTTCCTGTGATGGCAGTTAATCCTCTCTGATGGATCTAATAGTGGTGGCACAACCTCAGGGTTATTTCCCCAACAAGAAGCTTTATCTCATCCTCCCATTTCACTAGGTCGGGCATGTTGATCGTGACCCTTCCTGGGGGAATGTACTCGATTTTTCCTAGAAAGTTGGGTTGTCGTTGGATAGGACTGAAGAGGATGGAAGTGTACTACCCCCAACCATAGAATTGTGCGTGGGGGGATTCCTCCTTGATAATTTTGGAGAGTACCTTTATACTTTGAATGCATTCCTGCTGGAGGGCCTCACAGCGACCTGGTGACTCGGGGCGCTAGGCCACAGGCAGTGCGCCCAACTCGACCAGACAACATTGATCACTGATGTCTTCAAAATGAGATTCGCTCCTAGGATAAACCACTCTCCAATGATTAAGACTAAAATGCATCACCTAGAGGGTGTGGCAGAAACACTCAACCTCCTCCGGGATGAGGGATTCCTATGAGTGAAAATTTTGTCTTTCCATGGGCCAGAACTTCTCGGGGAAGTTGTCCACTATGAGGATGTTCCATAAAATCCTTGTCTCAGATTCAGTGTGTGGACCTTGATTTCCCTACTCGTCAACTAAGGGTGGCTGAGGAACTGGAAGCGGTACTAAGGCAGACCACTGTTATGGCAGGCTATCCGGTGGAGAGTATGGCGAATGGGATGATAGGCCGCCGAATCTCAGGCTGTCTTTAGAAGAGCATAGCGATCTGGCCTCTACGTCGTGATAATATGGGATGACGGCCATTGTTCCATGCATGGTGGCTTGGGTTACATGTGATGGGTCACACTAATACTCGCCTGCCATTGGTCCCCAAAGTAGCTCTCTGTGATATCTTGTTGAGGTAGATAATGCTTCTGGTGATGGCAGTAGTGATTGCACAACTGTGACCTGCGAGGTCCCTAGATTTTCATCCTCCTGGATATACTGAAGGAGGGAGGCGGGAATCTGATGGACCTCACATTCTAGGTGTACTAGACTGATACACCTTGTTCCTACCCCAGCTCTTGACTCGGATGAGCGAGAGGACGGTTCCCATGCAAAGTTGTACACTGCTTCAGAGTCTGAGAAGTAGACCAGTTTGATCTTCATCTGGGCCTTCCAGGATTCTACTTTTGAAGGCGATAGCCCTCCATCCTGCCCCTGGGTGGCTCCTCAAGACAGGGAAGACATCTGACATGGGGTCCTTCAGCTGCACTGGTGTTTGGGCAGAGAGAGTTTCCACCCAAGAAAGTCGGGGTGTGAGGAACATCAGGGAAAATGTCAAATGGGACATGGGGAGGACCTCTATGGGTAGCACTAGAGCATGAAAAACCTCCTCTGGAACTGGTAGAAGCATGGGGTGGACCTCCACACTTGCTTTCCCTGGTGACCTCATAATGAGGAGGGTCCTTGCACCGGTCTCACTGAACATAGGCCGGACCTCTTTGCTGGGTGTGGGTGGAGTGAGTTTTGCCCTCACCCCTCTGGTTTCCGAGGTGTGGAGGATCTTCACCAGCTGCTGAGAGGACATGGGGAGGATCCCCACATTATAGAAAGACTAGATGGGCAGTGTCCCTGCACCGGCGGTCGGGGGCAGGAGGAACGACTCCATACCCAGTGTAATGGGCATGGGAGAGACATCTGTACCTAGTGTCACTGTTGTAGGAAAGACCCTCATTTGGATTGGGGTGTCTTGGGGTAGACCTCCATGCCAAGCCTCAAATAGGGGAAGGCTCGCGCTTTCCATGGTAGCGGTATGGGGAGGAACTCCGTACTGGGTGAAATCGCTGCAGGTTGGTTCATGGTGGCCACTGTTTTCGCAAACGATCATGAGAGTCGACCCAACCTGCCCATGGGGAGATTGGGGCATCGATCCTGGTCAAGAATATAAGTGCCTCTGCTCATTGTATGTAGGGAACTGAGGATATGTGTCAACAGTTGCTCCGGCCACAGTAGCTATCGATGTTGACGCCCCTTGGCAAGCGTCCTCCTCAGCTTATGCTTGACGCTTGCGTAAGGTCGGACGAACTGGGTCCAGTGGTGTAGGTACATATCTTGAATTCTCCTCTTACAGCAAGACCAGGTGGTGGCTCGGATGCGGTTAGGTGGGAGTCCTCGCCGGGAGTCCCTGGAATGGGACTCAGACCGGGCTGGGCTGGATTTCACCTACCTCGTCTGCGTAAGGCGGGGAGTCATCAAAGTGCTCTAGGGATAGGCTCCCGAAATGGTTGTATGTCAGGTTGGTAGTAATGGCTCTGTACGTCGCCCTTGGGGGCAGCATTGACGGTGAGACGTAGACACCTCCAAGTCTAGGCATGTTATATCCTGTGTAAGGATGATGCCCCCCTCCTCGTAATGTCGGACGAGGTCGTTTATTACCCTCCTTTGAATGAACTCTGATGGGGAGATGGGGAAGGGGTTCCCCATGGTCATATATGTAGAGGTCCTCATGGATGAGGTGAAGCCACTTGTAATGGCCATGTTGGCTCTGCCACTGCCCTTGCGTAGACGAGCATGCGGTAATTACGTCCCTGGAGCAGCAACTTGATTCCTGAGAAGCAGGGAGAATAACTCATCAGTGCTGAAAGAAAAAGGGAATTGATGACCAATTCCCCAGCTCCATCCCATCTTCCATGGCCGGTAATAGGGATCCACCATGATAAGGTTGCAGAATGAGAATGTCCAATTTTTTACTACCCCAGCTTCTGGTGAGTTTCCCACCAGACCCGCTATTTGTCTGGCGGGACCCGGCACCAGATAACGGGATCTAGTGACACTTTAATCCATTGATTACTCAAACAATACTAGTCTCTATTGTGAGGAAATGAACATCATGTCGGCTTCACCATTTTTGTTTCTGACACTTTCACCAGTGCGCACGCCTCCATCTGCTTGAGTATAAATGGTGTGGCATTGTTTCCATGCATTCCCGTTTTCCAAAGGCGGGCGGAAACTGATCCATGTTCAAGGATGTTTTCTCCATGATCAAAACAGGATGATGGGATATCGGTTCTTCCTTCCATGGATTCCTCTTCGAAACTCGTCGCCTATTCCGGGTCTCCCTCATAGATTTAATATTTTGTTCATGAAGCTCATCCTAGAACTATATCTTCAGGGACACCAGTTAATTACACAACTTCTGTTGGTAGATTCCAAGGGGTCTAGTCAGTGCAACAACCTTCTGTCAAGGGAGTAGTCACGTTGGGCATCACTGGAGTGTATGGGCGCTGGGGGATTGGGGATCCTTTCTTCTGACCCTTATTATAAGTCTGGTCGGGGGAATAAATGCTCGAGGTATCCCACATCGAATGTGGGAAATCATATTCCATGGGCATGTATCTGAGGTTTTCATCATCTTCCCATGTTTAACATAGGGTATGCCATAATTTTAACATCACAAAGAGATAGATTGGGATGAACATAACATTGACTAGAGTCGATTAGATAGAGGAACTCCTAGGAGGGAACACCAGTGTTGGGGTCAATGTGTGGTTGACTTCCTGATTGCGGTTGAATGGAATGAGGAATGGGGTAGGATGATCCCACCGGGATGTGGCGACCTGGGTAAGAATCAGGATGGATTATGGAATGTTCCGTGACATGGATGGTGAATGGGATGGAACCTTCATGAGGGTGACAATGGTTTTGGGCTTTAGCCTTGAAGATACATCCTACGTATCCACGTGGCGGGGAATCAAAGTACACATAGTTTACATGATGACGACTTACTGCTGGATGAAATCACAATGGCTTTCGACTGAATAAGGTGTCAATGGCTTAGCACTGCATGGGGTTTCAACAACATACCATAGATTGAGGTCACAACAGCTTACCATTTCATAGGGTTTCAATGGCTTACCACCAAATAGGGATGTAAATGGATTTCCGCTGAATAGGGATGTCAACGACTTTCCGCTGCATTGGGTCACAATGGCTTACCGCTGATTGAAGTCACAATGACTTACCAATGGATCAGGCCCTTAGTATAATATCATGCAGGATGGGGGAGAATAGATGTGAAGGTTGTTGGAACTGATGGGTGTTGGGCTTAAACCTCAGGGAGGTTTTCTACGTACATTTCCATGGCAAGGATAAATATCATCGTAGTTCGGAGTGGGTGGCATTTGGGGCTTACTCTCTGAGTTGGCCCAGGGTGTCGATGAGCCAACATGAAGGAGGACCTAGGGTCCAATGGATAGT
This sequence comes from Viscum album, assembly GCA_963277665.1. Lineage (NCBI taxonomy): Eukaryota > Viridiplantae > Streptophyta > Magnoliopsida > Santalales > Viscaceae > Viscum > Viscum album. Next base: position 1,897,343,942 of record OY728126.1, read on the forward strand.
TGGATTGAACCTCTTGGAGACTTCCTATGTACATTTCCTTGGAAAATATCAAATTCCTCGTAGTTCAGATGGTATTGTGGAGTGGATTACCAAGGTGAAGATGTTTGGGACCAATGGAGGATGGTGGGATTGAACCTCATTGAGGCTTCCTACATACCCTGCCTTGGGAAGGATCAAATACTGCATAGTTCAAGAGGCGGTCGGTGAACTGACATGAAGGTGGACCTAGGGTCCCAAGGATAGTGGGATTGAACCTCGTGGTGGCTTTCTAAGTACCATTCCTTGGAAAAAATCAACGTCCTCATAGTTAAGGTGGCTGTCGGTGAACTGAAGTGAAGGTGGACTAGGGGTCCAATGGATGGTGGGATTGAACCTCGTGGAGGCTTCCTATGTACATTGCCTTGGCAAAGATCAAAGTCCTCATAGTTCATATGTTATTGGGTCCCGGTGCACTGATGTGAAGATGGTCAGGATCAAAGGAGGATGGTTGGATTGAACTTCGTGGAGGCTTCCTACATACCCTGCCTTGGAAGGGATGAAAGACCTTGTAGTTCAGGTGGCGGTCAATGAACCGATGCGAAGGTGGACCTAGGGTCCAATGGATGGTGGTCATGAACCTTGTGGAGGCTTCATACATACCTTGCCTTGGAAAAGATCAAATTCTTCATAGTTCAGGATGGTAGTCGGTGAGCAGACATGAAGGTGGACCTGGGGTACAATGGATGGTGGGCTTGAGCCTCGTGGAGGCTCCCTATATACCTTTCCTAGGCAAAGATTAGAGTCTTCCTAGTTCAGGTGGGGCTTTTTGGGCGTACGCTATGAGGCGGCCCAAGGAAGATTTCATGGTCAGTGCTCACTCTAAGCCCACGTGACTCATGCTCGGTGTGAGAAACAAAGAGATAGCAGAGGCTGAATGATCACGTCGTGAAAGGTGCATCCATGGGAAGTGGAGTGGGCCTTACACGTGATCGCAACCCAAAGAGGAAATAGGGGCTCATGCATGGTTTGTAGCCCGAAGATTTTGGGACTTACTCCAGGAGGGAGGCTCGGTGGTGACAAATCCAAGTTGGAGAGGGGTTTGGAAACAAATAAAGGAGGGGTCTAGTGTCCATTTCCCACTTCCTCCATATCCTTGGGACAGAAGAAGAAAGGAGGGACAGTGATGCTACCTCCTGCAAGAAAAGCTGGGGGCTTACACCAAGATGGTTGCCTTTTCCCTGCGAGTAAATGCCACTCCAATAAGGAGGATATCATCACTTGTGAGGGAATATCTCACTCCCGTGGAGACCAATGGGCGGGCAGAATGTCCAAGGTGGGGGAACCCTGCGTGCGAGGCACGGGACAAGGTCACATTTTAACATCATGTGTTGAGGATGAGGGTTCTTGGAAGATTAATGTCCTGTAGCTCGGACGAGGTGGGTTTGCTCCGCACCCCTAATACATACATAACTGGTACCCTATTATCCTTAGTGAAGAGAGGGGACATGTGTTAGGACCAATAGGGGCTTATATACCATGAGAGGGGGGGGGGGGTGAATCAGGGTATGGATATTCTTTCAAAGTTCTTCCTGCCCCACTGGATCTTGACCACTTTGTTATAAGGGTCACTTTTTTTGCACTTGTGTGTATGTTATGATCACTTACATTTTTCTTTATCTGATGATGATGCTTTAAATGAAATGCAGGAAAATTAACAGTCAGACACATAGATTTTTACTTGGTTCACCCTCACTGGGCTACGTCCAAGGAGCATACGCTGACAGGTTGCCGGTCGTACCAAATTCCACTAATCTTCACTAGATTTGGATACAAAGTTCAGGCTAGATCACTTCTATGCCCAGTCTCACTACCTATACAATGTTTACAGTCAGCTCACTGCTTTCCCAAGGGTCACTCCCTATTTCTCTCTCTCTGGCTCACTGCCGATGGAGAGGATCACCTTCTTCCTCTTCCTAAGCTCACTGCTCTGTGAAGGGAATCAACTCACAGTTTATAGACCTGTAGGTCTTTTCATTTGCATGAAGTAATGCATCCTTAACTATAGATAGATTCTCTGTTAAAGTCCAACTTTCATCCACTGATGCATATCCCTTTACCCCTGAACCACTGGGCAATTACCTTTGGCAAGTACCTTCGCAAAGCACCCTACTTCGCAAAGATCCCAATTTTGCAAAGCTCAAACAAGACTTCGCGAAGCTCCTGCCTTTTCGCGAAGCACTCTCACGAAGCTCTCTCGTGAATCTCTCTTGTGAAGAACTCCCGAGAAGCTCAACTCGTTGCAAAGCAACTTCTCTCGTGAAGCTCACTGAGCCAACGCGGAGCACACAACCTTCGCGGAACTACAATAGCCGCCGCGAAGATCCTCTTTCGCGAAGCACGCTGGCTCCGCGAACTACCTTCGCAAAACGAGAGCAAATGATCTTCTCTAAAAAAACTCTCTACTTCGCTCAAAGGGGTCGGCCTCTCTTTATAGGCGATTCCACCGACCCTCGTCCCTTCCACGTGAAGTCAACGCCATGTCATCTCAAATCACGAAGCTCCAAAGATTCCACCAGAATTCTGTCCAAATCGCAAAGCAGCATGGCACTTTGCCGTTCACGAAGCTTGATGGTGTCACGAAGAATCACCGTCAACATACCTTCGCGACTTCGCCGCGAAGCTCCCTCGCAAAGCCCTTCTCCGCCGCGATGCGCTTCAGCTTTTGCTGTTCGCGAAGCATGACATAATCGCGAAGACTCACCGCCTCCATTCTTCTGGTTTTCGCGACTTCCAATCCATACATCCCATCGTCGCGAAACTCATGCCTTTGCCATATTAAATTATGATCTTCATGGAAATCCACTTTTCGCGATGCTCACCAAACTCCAAATTTTGGACCCCAAAAATTTGGCAAACACTGGGAAATGGCACCACCTTGTACTGCTCTTTTGTACCGCCTCCAGATCGTCCTTTCCTTTTTCATCGTTCTTTGTTAACAAGGATTGTCAACAACTTCTTGGGAACTCGAAAAATATCCATGAAAACTTGCTTTGTCAAAAAACACAATCAACCCAAAAATATTGCAATGTTACCTTGAGGGATTTTTGCCCAACAATCTCCCCCTTTGGGTTTGTTGACAACTCTTCACAACTCTACTCAGAATGATTTTCTACACTATGATACCTCACTGAGCCTTCTTCCAGCCGCTACCACCATTCGCCTCTTGTGATTCTGATAGCATTCAAGGATTCACTTAACACGTACTCTAATACTACATGAGCAATGCTCGGCATGAGAAACAAGAGTAGTATGAAATGTTCATCAATGAATCACTTCATGTCAAACACCAATTGTCGATTCCAACATGATACCAATTCTTAAATTGATACCAATTGTTGAACCACACTGATCCCAATTGATGATAGCTGGAAACCTTCTCTCACCATTCCAACACCACTATTCTACTTTTATCACAATCCTCAGCTGTCTTGATATCTATTCTTTGATCGATCACTTCTAGCATCGTCAGATTTTAAAAAAAATACTCTCCCCCTTTCTCATTGCTCCCCCTTTCTGGCTGCTCCACCTGTCAGCTTCTCCCCGTATCAATTATGATTTATCAAATCACCACACTGTCTCCCCCTTGAACAATCACTATTTTCTCCCCCTTTAACAAACACTTTTCTCCCCCTTTGTCAACGAACCCAAAGGACACTCCTTTGTAGTCTGTAACATAGTAGAGAACACATATCAGCAAATTAGGGAAAAACACATCATACCTCGGGGAGAGGGGGGGGGGGATGGTCTCCACATCCACACGCGTTCAAGCACAGGGAGTCGACTGAACTCCCAGAGCCAGTTGATGAATTTTAAATGCTTCCTTGGGTAAGGCCTTTGTCAGAATGTCTGCAACCTGTAGTTCAGTAGGCACATACTCCAACTTCACGATTCACTGCTCAACCTTCTCCTTGATAAAATGATACTTTATCTCAATGTGCTTTGTCCTTGAGTGATGAACTGAATTTTTACTAAGATTAATAGCACTTGAGTTATCTCACTGGATTCCGATCGGAGACTTCACATCAACTCCCATATCATCAAGCTGCTGCTTCATCCATAATAACAGTGTGCACGCTTGAGTGGCCGTAATATACTCAGATTATTTGGTTCTCAATGAAATGCAATTTTTTTTTCTTTTTTAGCCAAGAAATACACAATCCACCAAGATAGAATGCACCTCCTGACATTGATTTTCTGTTATCTGCTGAACCAGCCCAGCTTACATCAGTATAACCCAATAATTCCTTGGGATTACTCTAATATCTCACTACTTGGCATATGGCGAATACAATTTCAGGCTTTGTTGTGGTCATGTACACCAAACTGCTGATAATCTGCCTATTTTCACTGAAATTAACTGCCCTGCCACTGTCATCTTTTGATGATTTCATCCTGATAGAAACCAGAGTCTTCATCTCCTTGGAATTTTCCATTCCAATTCATTCCAAAACATCCTTGGCATATTTGGATTGAGAAATGAATGTGTAATTCATGCCTTGTGTAACGCTGAAAACCAAGCTTCTTCAAATACTTATATAGCCTTCAGTAACATGCTATTGGAGCTTGTTTCAGCCCATATAACGCCTTCTTCATCCTGAAAACTTTGTCCTCGTCCTCATGAATGAGAAAACCATCTGGCTGCTCAATGTACACCTCTTCATCTAGAAACCCATTGATAAATGCAGTCTTTTCATCCATCTAGAACTCATTGTACTTTCTTTGCACTGCAATGGCTAGGAATAATCTGATTGTCTCCTGCCTTGAAATTGGTGCAAATGTCTCATCACCAACTAGTCCCTCTATCTGGGAGTCTCCTTTGAACATCATTCATGCTTTGTTATGAATCACTGTGCCATATTCATTCATCTTGTCTTAATAGACCCATTTAGTCATGATGACGTTTATATCTGCTGGCCTCGAAACAATCTCCCAATCTGGTTCTTCGCAATCTGATCAAGCATTTTTTTTCATAGCCTGAACCCAGTTTTCATCTTCAGCTACATCAGCAACGCATTTCGGCTCAACCTGTGATAGTAACGATGTCTGCTGTAGTGATTTCATTCTTCTTGTCTGAACTGGAGCTCACTGATCACTAATGATATTCTATCTATCAGTTTCAGCTCAACTCTTTGGCTTCCTTGTAGACACATAGTTGACACTTTCTTGTTCATCATCAGTGTCTTCTTCTGAATCAGCATCAGCCACTTCTTTTCCCTCCGTGTTGCATTCTTTCTCACCACTTTTTCCAGGAAACTATTCACTGACTCATTTTTCAGTGGCTTCATTTCTTTCAGCTACTTTTCTATGTGTCATTTTTCAATGACATCATTTCTTTGAACATCTTCTCTCATATTTTTGTTGACACACCTTTGATTTTCTCTCACAGCTTCTTAGTATCCTGAAAGCAGTCAGCTGATACCACATTTTTAGAACAAAATAGATAATCATGAAAACCTGTGTGTTGCTGCTTTTCCACCAATCATTCTTCATGAGCATAAAAATTCATACTTCATATCATAATGAGATCATGCATCTGATAAGGATATAGAATTCTCCCCCTGTGTTATGCAACTCTTCCCATAGTTAGGACCAATAGTATAGATCCATAACTAGTCTTTTCCTCCCGCATCATTGTTTCTCATCTTCCACTCAGAGTTGAGTCATTAACAAAATCTCTAAGCCTACTGAGTTGAAACTCAGTGTAGGAAACAAGAGAAAAAGATAACAACACAATCACATTCTATTTTGCTCTATTGCTCCCTTTCTTCGTCAACTATGGTACCTGATTTGAATAAATTGAAACTGTAGAGCATATCACATATCCACTTCGCATCCTTTGATGCCACTTCCCCTTGGATCGTATCTCCCTAGAACCTGAAACACATGAATCATCAGTTAATAGAATTTTTATACATAGGGAGAGGGGATTATTCTGAAATCCTCAAGATGAGGATGATGGTTGATCCTGATGGGTAAACCCTTTGATTTTTTCTTGGAGGGAATCACACTCCTTTCGTTCTTCCTCTAGCTACCTAGCCAACTTCAACTATTCTGGCCATATGACTTGACATTCATTGCCTACATTCTGAGCTTTTTTCTGATATGTAGATTTGTTAGGCTTGTCCTTTCTCACCATTTGGGGTTTAAAACCACTAGTACATAGATCTATCTTTGATGTTCTTCCAAAATTCCATTTTTCTTGATTATTTCTCTGAGCAGGAATATCCTTTCATTCCATCATCCCTTGCTTCTTCCACCATTGCAAGGGTCTTCCTCTTTTCTCTTCTGATTATTGTGGCACACAACTTGCAAATTTTTCAATGAATTCTTTGTTTATATGTCTTTTATCAGATTTATGAGTCGCCACCCTATTTTTCATTGGTGGTGGGTCCTCCACTGAATTTACTTTCTCCTTACTCACAGTTGTAGCCTTTCCTCCCTTTTTCTTCCAAATTTGGTCATGCTCTTTCTTAGAGAGAGGTTGTGAGTGTGACAGAGGAGGTGACTGATGCACCTTTCGTTCAGCTCAATGTGATTCCCCTGAGGCTCTAAGCCTATTTTCCAATTTACCACCTTGACTTCCATTGTACTATTTCTCATTATACAATACTAGAGTCGGGAATCTACTTTCACGTTCATTTTCCTTCCCTGCATTCTTCTTGCTATACTGTCTGGCCAAATTCCCATGGTCAGAACATATGTAACATCTTCCATCAAATACATACCTCATTTCATCATTTCTATGTTGAGATGTTGATGTAGCTTGAGTTCTTCCTCTGAAATTGAGCTCTTGAGATTCCTGACACATACAGATGGTGTGTCCCATTCTTCCACAGTAATAGCATCTAACAAATGCTTTCCATTGAGAGACTCTTCTTTCTGATTCCTCATGACGCTTCATCTTATTCTCAGATTTTGTACATTTTCTGTTTTCACAATACGAAATTTATTCTTGAGCCTATGGGAAGAAGCTTGATGTGTGGCCGTGAATCCCACAGAAATAGCACATGTTGCCACTTCTTTTTGTAACAGACCTCTTAGGCCTATCTCCAGCACATAAAAGTTTTTCTCCACTCCTAGAACTGTTCACAGTTCTCTTCTTATCATGCATGGGAGGTGATTCATCAAATCCAATACCAGCTTTTCTGAAACCTGCTGGTCATTGAGCTACGAAAATATTCTATTGTTTCTCTTCAGAAATAGCATATCTATTCTTCATTTTATCATCACTTGTCGAAGGCTGATCAAATAGTAAATTCAATGAATACTTCATTTTAGGATTTCCTCTATCATTGGAACTCTCTAATTCCTTCGTAACTTATTCTAGATCTTCTTCCAACTTTTGAATCTCTATCTCCTTTGATTCAGGTTGGACATCAAGTTCTCTATTGAGAATCTTCCCTCTACTCATCTCATCTTCCAATTCACGTGTCATCTTTTCCACCATTGCAATTTGCTTCTCTACATTGATTTTTTCCCCAGAAACAGATTTAGAGACATATTCATTCTCTTGTTGTAGGCTTCGATTCTTCTGAACTTCTTCAGACAACTGGGCAACTAGATCATAATTTCTAGCTTTCAGATTCTGAACTTTATCTGACTTTTGATTCTCTTCATAAACATCAGCCTTTTGTTTTCCTTTCATTTTAGCCAGATTTTGTAGTTCCTCGCCTTGACAATCATTCTTCTCCTTTAGGTCAGTTTCCACATCAATAAGCCTTTGATTTAAGCCTCTTAGCTTGTTGACCTCAATCTCTAATACCTTGATCTTGATATCTTTAGATTTGGCTTCTTTGGTGTTTCCAACATCACATGGAATATTAGGTTCTTCAATGCTCTTACTTGATCTTTAACTTTTCTATTCAAGCCATCGATCTCCCTTTTCTGTTCTTCAATCTTAAGCTTATACTCAGCAACTAATTCTGAGTTCTTTGGTGCTGATAACTTGAGTTTCTCAATTATATCCATCAACTCAGACTTCTCTTCTTCCTACTGCTGCATATAATGTTTGGCATCATGAACAACTTTGTTAGCATTCTTGGTTTTGGCTCTCCAAACACCTATCTCTTCCAGAGTAGCCTCTAACTCAGCTCGCATATATATTCTTCCTTCAATTTCTTCTTCTGTTTCAATATCACTCAGATGCTCATGTACTTCACTCATTCTAACATCATGATTGAGTGAATCAATCTTTTCCCTATGAGATTCATCCAGACCTTCCTTCAGTAAGCTGTTTGATTATTTTAGTTGAATCACACTTTTTCCGAAAACACTTCCACACTGAGGGAATTTACCTGACTTCTGATTCTTCTTTGATTCTTTTCCTTTTACCATGGTAGATTTAGAGATAAGAGAAGAATGTATCTTCAATAACACAGATCAACTACACCAAGTCGAAGCAAACAAATATGATAAAAGAAACCTATCCCTCTGATACCAATTGTTAGGACCAATAGGGGCTTATATACCGTGAGAGGAGGGGGGGTGAATCAGGGTATGGATATTCTTTCAAAGTTCTTCCTGCCCCACTGGATCTTGACAACTTTTCTACAAGGGTCACATTGTTTACACTTGTGTGTATGTTATGATCACTTACGTTCTTCATTATCTGATGATGATGCTTTAAATGCAATGCAGGCAAATTAACAGTCAGACGCAGAGATTTTTACATGGTTCACCCTCACTGGGCTACGTCCAAGGAGCATACGCCGACAGGTTTCCGGTTGTACCAAATTCCACTAATCTTCACTAGATGTGGATACAAAGTTCAGGCTAGATCACTTCTATGCCCAGGCTAACTGCCTATACAATGTTTAGGGTCAGCTCACTGCTTTCCCAATGGTCACTCCCTATTTCTCTCTCTCTGGCTCACTTTCGGTGGAGAGGATCACCTTCTTCCTCTTCCTATGCTCACTGCTCTGTGAAGGGAATCAACTCACAGTTTATACACCTGTAGCACTTTTCATTTGCATGAAGTAATGCATCCTTAACTATAGATAGATGCTCTGTTAAAGTCCAACTTTCATCCACTAATGAATATCGCTTTACCCCTGAACCACTGGGCAATTACATTTGCAAGTACCTTCGCAAAGCACCCTACTTCGCGAAGCTCCCAATTTTGGGAAGCTCAAACAAGACTTCGCGAAGCTCCTACATTTTCATGAAGCACTCTCGCAAATCTCTCTCGCGAAGCTCTCTCGCGAAGAACACCCGTGAATCTCTTCTCATTGCAAAGAAACTTCTCTCACGAAGCTCACTGAGCCAACACGGAGCACACAACTTTCACGGAGCTACAATAGTCGTCGCGAAGCTCCTCTTTCACGAAGCACACTGGCTTCGCGAACTACCTTCGCAAAACAAGAGAAAATGATCTTCTCTGAAAAATCTCTCTACTTCTCTCAAAGGGGTCGGCCTCTATTTATAGGCGATTCCACCGACCCTCGTCCCTTCCACGCGAAGTCAACGCCACGTCATCTCAAATCGCGAAGCTCCAAAGATTCCGCCGGAATTCTGTCCAAATCGCGAAGCACCACGGCACTTTTCCATTCACGAAGCTTGACGAAGTCGCGAAGAATAACTTTCAACATACCTTCGCAACTTCTCCGTGAAGCTCCCTCATGAAGCCCTTCTCCGCCGCGATGCGCTTCAGCCTCTGCAGTTCACCAAGCTTGACGTAATTGCGAAGACTCACCGCCTCCATTCTTCTGGTCTTTGCGATTTCCAATCCATACATCCCATCTTCGCGAAACTCATGCCTTTGCCATATTAAATTATGATCTTCATGGAAATCCACTTTTCGCGATGCTCACCAAACTCCAAATTTTGGACCCCAAAAATTTGGCAAACACTAGGAAATGGCTCCACCTTGTACTGCTCTTTTGTACCGCCTCGAGATCGTCCTTTCCTTTGTCATCGTTCTTTGTTAACAAGGATTGTCAACAACTTCTTGGGAACTTGACAAATATCCATGAAAACCTGCTTTGTCAACAAACACAATCAACCCAAAAATATTGCAATGTTACCTTGAGGAATTTTTGCCCAACAACATGCAACACCATGGTAAGGGGGTGTCATGGGGTGAACCCTTAGGGGGTCCATGTTAGCATCAGTATGCGAATAAGCAATAGCCATTAGCATGCCTTTGTGAAGAAGCATGAGGCAAAGCAATTCCATGGGTAGTATCATCCAAGGAACATTAAAATCCCATCATGAAAACCTGGAGGGTCTCATGGGAAATGGAATTGAAAAGCAAAGGGGTTCATAGGTAGGGGCCTTGTGAATCTCTAGTGCTCCTTGTGGTGGGAAGGTACTTGCGAAGGGGTGTTCTTCACGATGTGGGGCACCTCAGCCTAATTATATGGAATAGGTTCATATAAGAGGAGAATCGTGAAGTGTAAAGGCATTCATGGAGCACTTCCTCGTAGAGAAAAGGTGCATCAGGAAGCAAGGTGTCATGAATCAATGTGCTTCACGAAGTATAGTGACCCTGCCTTAGCATGTGGATCATGTGTCCATGAAGGGTGTTTCACAATGAATAAACGATCCATAATGACCTGGGTCTCCTTGAGGATCCCCTTCCTTTGTAGAGGCCCTTGGGCTCTGCCAAAGGCATCCCTCTCAAAGGAGAGGGTAAAAACAAGGCAAAGGGGAGGCACTTCGCAGAGCAGAAGTACCTCGCATAGCTCATGGTTCGTAGATCAGAAGGCGCATCATGATTCGTCAGCTAGGAAGTTTAAAGGTAGGATGATCCGCGTCTGGGACTTAGGGGGAGTCCTGTATTTATAAGGGAGAGGCACCGCGAAGAAGAGCTTGCTCGGCGCGAAGATGGAGCTTTCTCTGTGTCAGGCCGCAAATGTCAAGAGCAGTCGCTGAGCGTTACCACCTCTTTGCTCAGTGGCGGGTCATGAACATCAAGGGTGATTGCGGAGCGTTATGCCCTTCTCTCTCTACCGTGAGTCGCAAACGTCAAGGGTGCTCACGGAGCGTTACGACCTCCTTGATCCGTAGTGGGTCGCGAACATCAAGGGTGCTCGCAGAGCGTTACCGTCTCCCTGCTCCGCGGCGGGTCAAGAATGTCAAGGGTTCTCATGGAGCGTTACCGCCTCCTAGCTCCACATGGGGTTGTTAATGTCAAGGGTGCTCTCTGAGAGTTAGCACCTCCTTGATCCGTGGCGGGTCACGATTTTCAAGGTTTCTCGCATAGCATTACCTCCTCCTTGCTCTGCGGTGGGAGAGGCGCAATTGGGGATCCGTGAGTTGTCTTCTCGAGGCCGACTTTTGAGGATTTCTGTTTCTTCATCTTCTTCTCCCATTTTGGTTCCAAAAAATATTTTATCCTTATTTTTATCAATTAATTAAAAACCTCATTCTATGTATTTATTTAATCTATTAATTTATTTTATAAAAGATTAAAAATAGATTTATTTCTTTAAAATGGAATGAATTTTATAATTATTTTAAAAACCCATACTGGGAAACAAATTTTCACCCTATGTTTAAATTATTTTTTATAGGTTATGTAGAATTTCAAATGTTTTTTCTATAAGGTAGTTGCACATTGAAAAGAAATTTTTTATATTTTATTATATTTTTTTACATATTTGATTGATTGTAGTGGTTTTGTAAAATTCTCTGAAACATAGATCTTAAAAGTCCCGAGAATATATAATTTTATATATATTTTTCTATTATATTTATTTATATATAAAAAACACTATTTGTAATAGCACTGAATCTAAAATCATTGGTTTAGGTATTTGTTATTAGTATTAGACATATGGTCAAGACATATTTGGAGATTAGGCATTTTCATTTAAAAAAATATATTTAGGATAAAATTGTCTTTTGAACTCCAGGGTAGTTATGTTCCATAAGAAGTTTTAGTTTCTTTTAATTCTGAGGATGAATATTCATAATTTTCTTTAGTTTAAAGAATTAATTGTGAGGGCATAACTTTTTTATGGGTGGAGAATGTAATAGAGAATATTTTTTAAAATTTTAATGAGTATTCATTAAATGGTTGTTTTATAATTTGAATATAAATAATTACTGAAAATAATAATTTAAACTACCCATTTTATTTAATAATAAAATGATTAAGTATATATTTTAAGATTACATAATAATAATAAAATATTTCTTTGTAAAAAATATTGATATAATAAATTATTTCATCAATTATGTATTTATTAAAAATGGTTTTTAAATATTAAGATAGTTTTAAAGAAATTATCATTTGATTTTAAATTAATATTCACAATTTTAAACAAATTTTTTTCATTGAATTATTTTTTAAAAAATAATATTTGGAATATATATATATATATATTGGAAAAATATTTTCTTAAAATACCCAAAAAAATCATTATGAAATTATTATAATTACATGAAAAAATATCTTTTAATATAATTATTTTTTTGAAAAGTAAAATGATTATCAATGTTAATTATTAGTCAACACATAGGTTTTTAAAAAATTTTGTTTATAAAATAATATTTGATTTTAATGTAAATAAATAGATTATGGGAATTATAGTTTAATTGTAATATATATATATTACTTATAAACGCTTAAATATATATATAAGGAATTTAATACAAAATTTATAATAATTAAAATGTAAATATATATTAGAATTTATATTTTTATGATATTAAAGATAATGTATTATAAATTTATAAATATAATATATTTGGTTATTATAAAATTAAGGTATCATATTTTAATATAAAAAATGTTAATTTATAATTTATGATAATGGGTTAGGATTATTTTTATAAATAGTTTTGTAAAATTTTGGAATTTTGAATTATATGAATAAACAAAAATTTGATAATTATATAATGATAATTAACAATCTAGATATAAGAATATTAAAAATTAAATTAAAATAATGATAATAATACTTATTATAATCTTATAATTATTTTATATATGAAATGATTGGATATGGATTCCACTCAATGGTTACAATTCAATTAAGGAATTTTAGGCCTTCACTTCGGGAGGTCAAGTAGATCAATGTGGTGAGGAGGTTAGACGTCGACCGAGGGATTTAGCCAAGTGCATATTTGAGTGAGTTTTTGACCGCAGTTTTGAGTTTGGGATACCATAGTGGGAGTTCCATGTGGAGTGGAGTTGAAGCAATGTGGATGGGTCGAACACTAAATCAGAAGGTTTCATTTTTTGTAGCTTTTTCAAACTAATATAGGGTGAAATTTGAGCGCATACATTGTTCTCATCGTCCTATTTCTGTAATCATAAATGAGGTAAGAATTTTAGTTTCTTTTTAGTTGTTAGAATAATTTTCTGTATTTTACTGGTTTGTCATATTCCTTCAAATTTATTCATCAGTCAATTTCCATATTCCCTTTTGGTGATTGTTTGAGTTTTTCTACCTCTCTATGTTTATTTAAAAGAAAATATTAAAATCAAAAAAAATAATTTTTGTATGTTCTTAAAAAGTTTTCAAGGAGCGTTACAGATTTTTTACGTTGGTCATTTTGGAAATCAATGTTATTGTATTTCAATATATATCAGTATCAATTTTTTAATTACACCTTTGTTTGACATAGTTTGTGTTTTATGATTTTTGAATTCTTTTTCTATGGGACATGACTCGTTTCAGTGAAGCTTCTTGATGTTGCTTTTATAAAACGAAATCATAAAACAAGATAAATAATATAAATTTCTTATTTCTTTGCAAAACTTAAATTCAATGAATATCTTCTTAGATTGTTTTGAAAAACACCCTTTTCTAATTTTTCAAATGTAAAAATTTTGTAATCTGTTTGTTATTAAAACATACTGTAATAATGGAAAAATTAAAAATATATAAATATTATTTGAACACTTGGTAAACCATGAAAATCCCTAAATTATATTTTTTTAAAAGGAAAAATATTATTATCCCACTAAAACTTATCACCAAAAACATCTATTGTGAATAAAATATAAAAAATGTTTTTTTCATTATAAAACCCTATCTTCCCTCACGAAAATGACCCAAATCTCCCTTCCAAGAATCCTCTTTTTTTTAGCCCCAAAAACCAGATCCTCAATTATCTTCCATTGATGGATAGGGATGTGTATTTATTTTAAACATATGAAAATTTGTTTTTAATTTTAATTTATATAAATTCTATTTCAAGTGATATTTTTATCCTTTGGAAAATTATGTTACAATATGAATTTATTTTATTAAAAACAAAGTATTATCTTCATACTTATCTGCTCTTTGATATAAAGGATTTTTAAAAAAAATTATTTAATGAATTTAAATATAACATTTTTCGTATATTCATTTAATTTTATTTCAAATTACTAAGGGTATTTATCTGAAATAAAATATTATTTTATATAAAGGAATTTATGCTTTTATTATATTTTAGTAAGAGATGATTATATTTTTTTTAAAGTATTAATACATCTAAATTATTTTTTATATTTTTAACGGATATGTAATTATTTTTAAATTAAATTATTTTATTTTAAATAGTAATAGAACTATTTTTTGTTTTTATTCAATTTTAAAACTCTTATTTAAAGAAAATGTGATTTCATAAAATAATTATCATTCTATATTAAAAATTTATTTATCATTCTATGTATATACTTATTGTCATTGGATATTTATATCATATACAGTTGACATTACATGCATTTTAAACACAATATTTTGTTTACCTTTTAATCAACTATGTTTAATTCCTTTAAATAAAAGCATTACAATATAAGAGTGTATTTATCATATATATTTTAAATTACCTTAAAAATATAAATTCATCATGAAAAGAGGATATGAAATTATTTTTATATGGAAATAATGTATTTATGATTTTGAAATATTTTTTTGGGTTTGAAGTGAGAATGGTATGACCATTTAAAATGTCTTTCATAAATTATGGCACTTATGTTTTGAAAGATATGATATGTTATAGGGAGTAAACACATGAACTAAAGGGGATATTTTTCCCCATGTGATATGGATAAGTGACCACAAGGACTTACTTATGGACTTATAAGTATTATACATAATAAAAAAAATATTATTTTCAAAATGGATAAATGAAAAAGAAATATTTCAAATTTATTATTAATTTTTTTTAAAAAAACGGTTCTTGAAATAATATGATCTTATTAAATTTCACATTCTTATAAACCCTTTTATATTAATTTATTTTTTTAAACTATTTACATGATAAAAGGATTCCAAATATATTTATATCTTTAAAATGATTATAGTTTAACAATTCTTTTAAAACCATTTATTGGGAAAATTAATGCTCACCATCTGTATAAAATACTTTAAACATGTTATGTGGAATTTCAAAAGATTTTTGTTTCATATAAGGAAGCAACGAACTAAAATTCAATTTTTTATATATTATTTTATTTTTTTTCTCTCTAAAAGATTGTAATGATATTGTGTAATTCTCCAAAACCTAGACCAGAAAAGGTCCTGATATATACAATGTGCTCACTGTTTTTATAATTCATTAATTTTTATAAAAATTACATACTAAGTTATATCAATGAATGTGTAAGAACTGGTTCAGATATCTATAGATGGTATCCGAGAAACTGTTTAGATAAATTTGGATATTAGCCATTATAATTTGAGGAAGACAAAATCTACATGATAAAATTTTCTTTTGAACACCCACCAAATTAAGTTCCCATAAAAGTTCTAGTTTTTTTAAAATTATAAAGTAGTAAATTTAGAATTTCCTTAATTCTAATGAATGAATTGTATGGCCAAAATTCAATTAAGGGGGGAGAATGTAACATCCCATATAGTTTAAAATGTAAACATGTAATTATTAAATGGTTTTTTTCTAGATTGAATGAACCTATTAGGGAAAATACAAATTAAATGTAAGTGTTTTATTTAATCAAAATAAAATTTTATTAAGTATTAAATAAAAATTATATTATAATATATAAAAATACTATTATACTATTAAGAATGATGATATATTAAATTATTTCATTAATTTTTTTTTAAATCAAATGATATGATCGTTTTAAAAAACATGTAATTTTAAATTAATGTTTGAAATTATAAGAAAAACTTATTTTATAATATTATTTTGTTTAAAAAATATTTTGAAGAAAAATATTTGATTTTTTTAAAAAAATATATATTTTTAAAATACAAAATAAAAAAGTTATTATGAATCCAATATAACAACTTTCAACAAAAATTTGTTCTAATATAATTATTTTTTAAAAAATAAAATGATTACCAATGATAATTATTTTTTAACACATAAATTTATAATACTATTCTTAGATTAAATGATATTTTCTAATATTAATAAATAATATTTAGAAATAATTTTTCAAGACTAAAAATGATTTATGATTGATAAATACTTAAATTTTCATGAACATGTATTTTTAAACTAATTTTATAATAATCAAAAACTTCATAAAATGTTATAATTTTTTTAGATACTAAAGGTAATCTATTAAAAAATTATAAATATAATTCATTTATTTATTATAAAATTAAGCTAGTATATTTTCATATAATGTATTTGAAATTATTAACATTTATAATAGTTTAGGATTATTTTTTAAGAAATTATTAATAAAATATTGATATTTTGAAATATGTGAATAAACAAATTTCATAATCTTATGATTATTATTAAAATTTTGAATCTATGAGTATTAATAATTATATTGAAAAATGATAATAATTATTCTTATTTTTTATAATTATTTTATATATGATATTATTAGATAAAGAATCCAAACAGGGGTTACCATTCCATAAACGGAATTGAGATCTTCACTTCGAGAGGTAAAGTAAGTCAAAGTAGTGAGGTGGTTTGACCATAATTGAGGGATTCATCCAAGAAAGGATTCGAGTGTGGTTTTGACCATGGCAATAGATTTTGACTTCTGGTGAGGGAGTTCTGAGAACAGTGGAGTTGATGTTTTGTGGATGGGTCAAACATCAAAGAAAGAGGTATGATTTGTGAGTGATGTTTTGAACATATATGGGGTGGATGGAAAACATGGACTGATTTTTGATCATTCTCCTTTAGTTATCTAATATGAGGTAATAATTTTTGTTTTTTAGGTTTCAGAATCATTTTTGGTACTTTAATAGTTCATTATATTCCATCAAATTTCATCTTTGTTCAATATCGGCTGCCCCTATTTGTCGTTGATTGAGTTTTTTGACCTCTTAATGATGATTTCAACTGGTAGAAGAAAAATCTTAAAATTATTTCCATATGTTTATTAATATTTTGTTTTTCACATTGTGAATTATCTACCTTAATTATTGTGGATGTTTCGGATCATCTATTTCAATTTATATCTATATCAATTTTGTCAAATAATTCTCAACATGCCCCATTATGATTTCATTGATATGTGAATTCTTTTTATGTGGAATTTAACTCATTTAATTGAATATAAATTAACAATAATTGATAAAAATTAATAAAAAACCTGATAAAAAATATATTATTCTTATCTTTTTGACAAAATACAACATCACTAAATATATGAATAGATTTTTTGACAAGCATCCTTGTCTCATTCTACATATTTCATGATTTCTGAATGCTTTGGTTATTCATTATTACAACAATAAAGAAAAATGTAAATATAAATCTATTATATTCAAACACTTGGAATGAAAATCAAATCCATTAATTAATTATTTCAAATAAGAAACAATTATATTATCCCACTACAACTTATTGAAAAAAAGTTTGTGGAAAAATATATACAATTATTTTAATTATATAAAACCTTCTTTTACCTCACAAAAAATACATGAATCACCCCTCCCACACTCCTTGTATTTTTCTTCATTCCGTTAAACAACACACCTGAATTTTATCCTTTGAAGGTAACAAATGTGTATATATTTTTGACTTATCAAAATTATGTTTTAATTTTAATTATTGTTATTTCTATTGGAGGGATGATTTTATCCTGTTTGAAATTGTGTTTCACTATCAATTAATATTATTCAAAAAAATATATATGTTCTTCATTCTTATATTCTCTTAGAAGTATTATATTTTTATTAAAAATATTTAATGAATAGAAAAGTAATATATTGGGTATATGTATTATATGTAATTTAAAATTAATAATGTATTTTTTATTCTAAAATAAATACATTTTTATGTAAATAATTATATGATTTTATTATAATTTTGAACGGTATGATGTCATTTTTTAATGTAAAAAATTTTCAAAATTTTGTTTTGTTTTGTAAAAGGATATTTAATTATTATAAAATTTAATTCTATGTTTATAAATAATAATAAAAACATTGTTTAATTTTAAAACACATGTTAAATGATATTTGATTTTATAATATTATCATCATTGTGTGGAATGACTGTATGCAACTATGCATGTCATTAATAGTAATTGATATGGCCATCAACTATAGTTGACATTACCTGAATTTAAAATTTTGAAATTTTTTTAAATTATAACCAATTATATTTAAATCCATTAAATGAAAAAATTACAGTAGAAGAGTGGATTTCTACTAGATCATTTAAATAATCATAAAAAATATTTTTCTACTCGTGAACAGGATATACAATTATTTTCTTCTATGAAAATAATTTATGTCAGATTTTGAATTTTTTTGGATATGATTGAGAAATGAAGCACCATTTAAAATATTTTTATTAAATTATGGAACTAGAGTATTTAATGAAATGATTTTGTATGAGTATTAAATCCATCAACTTAATTGAGCATTATCCTACATGTGATACAACTAAGTTACTACATGGTTTTCTTTATGGCCTTCTAAGTGTCAAAAATAATCCAGAAAAATATTATTTCCAGAAGTAGAAATCCAATGAATTTTTTCAAAAAATTATTATTTGCGTAAATAGATGTTTTCCAAAATATTATGAACTAATTATATTTCGATTCCTTGAAACCCCTTTTCTATGTATTTATTTAATCTTTTTGTATTAAATGTTTCCCAATATATTTACATTTTCAAATACAAAAAATTTACCAAAAATTTCAAAACCCCTTACTGGGAAATTTATTTCTCATCATATGTTAAAATTATTTTTCACTGGATATGTAGAATTTTAAATGGTGTTTCTTTAATATTGGTAATCATCGGACATAAAGAAAATTTCTTATATTTTAGTTTATTTTTTGTAGCTCTGATATATTATAATGGTTTTTTATAATTATTTAAAACCTATAACCAAATAGTTCTCTAAATATATAATGTTCTACGTATTTTCTATTGTCTTTATTTATATAAATAATAAATTTTATGTTATAATAAATAATATTGTTGTGTAGATTTAGTTATTTACGTAGATCATAATATTTCATCATCAAAAGCATAATCATGAACAATCCCGATGAACAATGAGATTGTAATGAAAAACATTTCCCATTTTAGTAATATTGGAATAATAAGACCCATGAGAAAATTAAGATAATATGAATTATTTAAATAAGAATAATTTTAAAAATAATAGTAATGATACAATAATGGGTTGAATATAAACAAAAAAACAAACAAGTGGTGAATATTAAATGTGACCCATGGTAATAATAGTGAGACCAAAATCCCCTTACCATATAGGTATTTTTTGAATATTAATCCTTATTAAAGAATAAAATCAAATAAAACATTATATTAAATTATAATAATTATATTCATTATAAAACGTGTTTATAAATCATTATATACACCACTCAAAAGAAACAAGTGTTAAAAACGACTTATGTCTCCAATAAATTTAGGAGAGGTGAGGAATCCCTTGCCTCAACTCTAGACATTTATCATACACATTTGAACCTCATGTATAATAAATATATTTTTTATTTTAAATATATATATATAAAAACAATAATAATATATATCATAACATATATGATTTAATTATGACTATTTATTACGTTTTTATAAATAATTCTTTGTTAAAATAAAATTTGGGTTAATTAATGATTAATTTTTCCCATGTGTTCTAGTTTTTTATTTTCGGTCCTATTACACAGATCATCATTCAAAAATCTCAATGACATTAAATATGATTTAAATATAATATATATTCATTATATACATTATAATCAATAAATCCTTTATTTAGAAAATTAATTACACTGTTTATGGAGATGGTAGGTCATATATACACATAAATGTTGTTTTAGTATTCTCGATTGATGGAATGAAATAACAGAAAAATTCAATTCAATTTCACATAATAATTTATATATCATATTTATCATATATATTCATCAAATATACCCTAATTTCAGTCCATTTCATTATAAAATGAAATATATATCACATCACTTCATTGAGGTGTTAGTCCATTCGTAAGCATGTGAAACATTATAATTTTCCAATAGATTGGTAGGTAAGATGGTAGATGTGATATTATAATTACATAAGTATAATAATTTGATAAATATAATATAAATATTTTAAATCTATCATTATATCTATTATTGAAATGTGGGGCTGGAAAATGAATTGCATCTGTTTGTGAGGCAATAGTTTATTGTACACACTATCGAATGTTTGGTTTATTATTTGATGGAATATGATATATAAGGTTGTTATGAAACTAAAATCATAAAATATAATTTATATTTGAGATACTTATTCATTATTTTTTCAAAGTTCAAAAATATTTTGATTATTTTTATGAAGATGTAAGAAAACTCATTTATGAATGATACCTCTTCTTCTGAAAACCTCCTTAGGATGGAACCAAAAGCCTTCTTTGGATAGTTTTCAAATAAAAATAAGTCATGTAGGGAATTGGGAGGTAATTAAGGAATATATATGGGAAGTTATTTTTCTTAAATATTAGACCATGGAATGTTGATAAGATAATGGTGGAGATGTCCTTTTTTATGAGGGAAAAGGAACCCACTTCAAAAATACTTTACAATTTTCGTAAAAAATCCTAAATGTTTAAGTAATTACCAAGAAAAATACTTCCAAATTTTTAAATATTCTAATTTCTGATTTTATAAGGATGAAATATTTCCATAAAATATGATTAATAAAATTATTTTGGGAAAAAAACTTATCTTTTAGTATAACTCCCAGGTAAACTCATTTTAACATTAGTCATCGTAATTATTTTTTACTATTTTCACAATTCATTATGACCAAAAATAAATGTTCCCATTATTAAATAAAATTATTTATTTTAATCAACTTTTCCTAATTCAATATATATAATTGGAAAATTTTCATTTAAAATTAATCCTGCTGACATAATGAAATGTTGTTTTCCAAGGAAAAAGCTTCAATATGTATAAAAAATTTTATTTCAAAATTTAACATAAAATTGATTCCAATGACTGAAATTTTATTAAATAAAGTATAAATTATTTAATATTACTTATATTTCCATTTTCATATATAATTTCACTTTGAAATTATGATAAATGAAATATCATTTATAAAAATCACTATTTTCCACAGTTCATTGAAAAATTAATGTTTTTTTGGATATTCCCAACAATCCACTCTATGATAATTTGAAAATGATGACTGGAAAAAATAATTTTTCTAATAAATTATATAAATTTCCTAACATTGTATTTTATTATTTTTTAACATAAAAAAATACAACATTTTTTAGAAAATAGTATTTTTGAACCATATAATGTCTTTAATAAATATTAAATAATTTTTATCAATATAAATTCATTATATAAAAAAATAATACTTAATGTTAACAATTAATTTATTTATTTTAATACCTTTATGTCTAGTAGCTCAGAAATATTTTTCCTGTATTAATGATAACATTAATAGTATATTATGTTTTGTTAATACTCGGTGTTGTTTTTAATGAAAACTATCAAAGAAATTAATTTTTTTTTTGATGAAAATAAATTTCACAGAATATGATGGTGTTACATTTTAACTCATCTAAACTGAATGAATCCCTTTAAATTAGTTCACTTTGAAACAAATATCATAGGGTACTTCTTTCTTATCATATCCTCATGTTCCCTCAAAGCTTCTTCAAGGTTGTAGTTTCACCTTAAAACATTAACTAGTTGAGTGTACTTATTTCATTCTATTTTCTATCTAAGACCCAAAATATCTTTAGGTTATTATTCATATTGTGTATCATGAGATAGTGTTATTATATCTTAGATTTGTACATGTGATTGATCAGCTATTAACTTTTTTGTGAGAGATACATGGAACACATCGTGGACCTAAGAGATGTTCTCTGGAAGCGCCAAGTGATAAGCAACCATACCTTATCATTCAAGGACCTATAAGATAGAATGATACCTAGGTCTCATCATTCCTTTTTTCCTAAATATCACAACCTTCTGCCATGGTGAATTTTTTTGGAAAACCTTTTTACCCACATTGAACTCTATATCACACCAATGATTTTCAATGTAATGTTTCTATCAACTCTGATTTATCTCTATGTGATACAAATGGATCTGAATTTCTCAACCATTGTCACGGTTGGAAAAGAAAAAATAGATTTATTTATCCAAATTCAACCCAAAACATTGGATTTATACATTTCTTTCAATAGAGGCATTCATAAAGATCCATCTAAATTCTTTTGTGAAAAATATTATTTTAATAAAAGTATACTAGAAGAAGGGGTTGAGACCAACTTCATTATAAATCCAATGAAGAATATCTCAACTTATTATCTTGGGTTTCAATTTTTATCATAGACTGACTATGTGTATGAGAATTATATATAGTACTGTCACTAAAATTGGTTTCAATAGATTTCTAAAGATATCTATATAACATCATCGTAAAACCCAGATCCCAATTAGAAGAAGTAAAATGAGGTACTCTATGAAAACTTACAACATATATAATGTATATCTCGGAATGATGATCTAGAGAAAAATATTTCTTGATAGAAGTGATTTTTGATGAATTACTAGGGAAATTTACAATGACCCAAAATGAATTATTCCATTTATCTGTTTTGGTGAGTTTGATGAAAATATACACAATTTTATTTTTTCATTTCCATTAAATTATAGGTAATTATAGTGATATCCCCTTAAAAATATTTTCCCTCAGTATAAAATTTATGGAATACTAAGAACCATGATAAAAAATATGAAATATCTCTCTACACATCAGCCTAGTATAAATACTCTTTGACATATATATACAAATTTTTACATCAAGGATGAATAAAAAAATAACCATGATATTCCTATAAAAGATATTTCAAATTATGTATGGATAGAGCACATACATGGTTCATTAACCAAACATTTCAATAATAATCATCGTTAAACTTAGGAATATACTAACTTTCTACTAATACTTCAAAACATTCTTCAGTGTCAATTTAATATTCACTTTTATATATATTTGAACAATTATTTGATTAAGATAAAATTTATCACCTTCTATTTGGATTTACAGGTCCCTATTTTGAAACTATAGTATTATTCCATCTTTTGTGATCCTCATAATATATAGGCTATCAATATCATTTTTGCACAAACCATCAATCACCATGATAACATTCTTAGAGTAGTAATGTATTGAGCAGTCATAATATTTAATTATTCAAAATAATATTCTCTAGATAATATTAATAAATATTTTCTGAATATATACATTAAATCTTTTTGACATTTATATATGTTTCAAATTTCTCTATAATGATATTGGATCCATATCGTTAATTAAAAAATTACTGCAGTTAACTCTAAATCATGCTTTTTGAAATTTTTATCATAATTAATTTAATGTTATGATTCATATACTATAACCATATTATTGTACATGAGGATGTCTCACAATCTCTTATTAGATATATCACTATATATTACTGACTATTTTCCACTATAATGTAGTGGATGTACAGGTTGACTTACAAACCATCCCTTTAGTTCTATGTATTTTTCCTCACATTCATTTGTCAAAGGGAACTAGTTTCCCTTCCAAGTTATCTTGGTGAGTGGAATATAAAATTAATATAAATTCTCCACAAACTATCTACAATATCAATCCAATATAAGAACACATTATATATTATTAATAATAATTTTTCTGGGATAACGCTTAATTTATTACATCATTGATCTATCCACCGATATGGACTCTCTTAAGATTATATGCCCCAATAATGACTTGTTTTATAGAAAAAAATTAATACTTTCTAAATGTTAGATACAACTTCTCCATCCTCTAGGTTTTTAGTAAAATTTTCATGTGAAATTTCTGATCTTTCTTTATCTTTGAATATATATAAATATCATCTATAGGGACGACCATCAACTAGTCAATTCAATATCAAACACCTATATTCCTTAAATCCATTAATATATTGTGGGATTTAGTAAAATCTAATGTAATAACTATATATTCATATTTTCTATACCTTATATAGAATGTTTTATTGAATATATATTTCTTCTTAACAATGAATTGATGATATCCATAGAGAAGGAAAATTTTGGAGAAGTATTGAAATTTTAATATTTAATCAAACAAGTCATCAATACATGTTAGTAGATACTTTTTATTTGTTTTAAAATTTTCAGATGCTGATAATCATTGGAAATTCATAACAATCCATATTACTTCTTAATAAAATTAATAGGTTCACCCTATAGTGACACAATTTTCTAAATTAATCCCCCTTATATATTATCATGGTGTTTCTTTATTAATTCTTATATCTCAATCAGGGATATTCCTTGGACAATATTTAATATAGCTGTAACATTATGTATGAGTTCTATTCTGAACTCAACATCACGATTCTATGGAAGAATAAGAATATATTTCAAAAATAAATCGACAAAATACATTACAATTGGCTTATCATCGATGTTGAGTTACTCCTCAACCATCTATGATTAAGCCACTTTTAAATAGGGATCAAGACCCATATATTGGATGGGATCTCCATCATAATTTATTATTTATTATCACATAGATAGATGGTCATAGGTTTTTTTAGAATATCAAATGCGACATTCCTTACTCATAAAATTATGTTTCATTTAAGTAGAAAAATCCAATCCATTCATTATATAACTTCAAATTCCTCTAGAGGGAGAACAATGATATCTTCAGGAAGCACATTCCCACGAACATCAACTATAGAAGAATCATAGACTTTAGATGATATCAATATTACATTTGTATTTTTTAATGATAATTCAAAATATAACATTTTAGGATCACAAAGTACATCACTAGATACTTTTCATTATATAATTGTACTAATGTAATTAATCTCTAATAGGTTACATCAATTTTTTAGAAAACCTATTACATCCTCATGTTTATTGATCTAACTTCAATCCCATAGTAAAACCAAATTGGTCGACATGAATATCAAGTATCCTAAATTAGAGTGATCAATCATTCTTGAGATGTCTAGATAATTGAACCATATTTTCCATCTACGAACATTGAAGGATTAACCATGGCCATTCAGGGTCAGAACATATTCCAATAATTTATAATGATTCATAAAGAGTTTAATTTTCAAAATCATATTCCCGATAATTTTCAAACTAGGTGTGTAGTAAGGATCATTATTGTACACTTGGTGATGATCTATTCAAAGACCATTGTTACCTTTTTAGAATTATTACCCATAGGTATAACTATTCTTGGTCATATTCACTTATAGTTTCTAGAAAAGAATATAATTTCTTTGAAACCCCTCACCTTATCCTTCACCAAAATTATATGACATTTTCCAATACTTTGATTAGTCCATAGACTTATCCCTAGAGTTATCACTGAATTAATTTAACCCTAATCTCTAAATTATGAATAAAATATTTCTCTAATACCAACTATAGTGACCCAAAATATCCATACATTGATATTGTATCTTAATAGGAGAATATTCTTTATATATAAATATTTTTACTGATAAAATGAAATAGGTATAGTGCCATTAGAAATTTTGATACATAAACAACTAGTTCATTTGTTAACTACATCATCTCCTACTAAGGTATTATTTACTAGAACCTGTATTAATCATATCATACATACTAACCTTATTGATAACATGGGGAATGTATACATAAGAAAGGGTGTGCTCAAATGCTTAGTAAGGGTAAAAAATGAGATATCAATTTAACATTATCATAAGGGTATGAGAACTGGATAAAAACATTTAATAACCATACCTATCATATCATATAACATAAACATGATTCATGTCATAATTACTGGTTGTTCATAATACTTGATTAATAAATGAATAAAATAACATTAGAAATGAGAGCATAACATAGACATTGAAATATGGAAAACTGACATCTGATAAAATTGTAAACATGTATAATTAGAAAAAGGTTCACTCATTAAATTAAGACATGGGAGTAGGCCCTTGAATAAATTTATAAACGTGAAACCAGGTCCAAACATAACCACATGAACATGAAATATGTGTCAACACATATAAATATAGACATGAAACCAGGCATACTCATAACTTTATGGACATGAAACAAGGTCCACACATAACTTTAGGGATATGAAACCAGGTCCACAAATAACCTTATGGATTTGAAATATGGTCTACACATAACTGTATGGACCTGAAACCACGTCCACATATAAAATTGTGAACATGAAATTAGGATTACTCATAACCTAATTAACTCATGTATTATCCATATTTACCTAATGCATTGGAAAGAGATATAGGTTCCACACTTCACATAATGAAATGTATATATGTGTGTTCCAACATATAATACAACATTAATCATATAAGATCCCATTAAATGGAATGGGTTTCATAAACATATCATCATAACATAAGACATATAAATTAAACTAGTATCATAAACATCTTTTCATTATAATTATAAATCATCCATAGAATGAATAAGAATGGTATTATTGGATCATATCCCTTGTAAAGCTAAACATTCATCATAGGATGTCATTTTATATGGAAAATGAATTTGACATGTGTACCATCCCAAGTAAATAAAGAATAACACATTTGATTGTTAATTAATATTTTTAAATTAAATATTTATTTTACATTAAAGGGGATGCTATGATTGATAGTGTACCCAATACGCAATAGAGGGTTTCATTGAAATCTTACGTTGCACACTGATAATATAACATTATTATTTAAAATGGTAGTTAACACCTAGCCATTATATCAGCAGGAATGAATAGAACATACTACAATGTTATTATAAATGTTTGTTAAATGTTTTTACATTTATCCAATAAATGTTAGAGGCTTAAAATGTGAATTAATCTAATTTTAATCAGAATTTTCTTTAAATGGTCGATTTACCGCCTTTTAATGGAGTACCCTCATTAAATCTAGTTTTTTTCAATCTTATATGTTCAATTTGAAAAAATAATATACTTATTTATAATTGGGACATAAAAATTTAATTTGGATGAAATTTTGGTTTTTTTTGATAATGTTCATTTTTTAATTAATAGTGAAAAATACTGTATTTTAATTCAAAAGATCCATTTAATCTAATTTATTTATATGGTTATATTTAATTTTTAATTGATTTCAAAGGTTAATTAGAATATATATTTACCATTTAATCTAATTGTGGTCATTTTAAATAATTTCATTTTCAAATTGGACATAAAAAAGTGTCAATCTTTTGATAGTTATTATTTCTTAAAAACATGCTACTTGTTTTAACAACATGAATTAATTTTATATTAATTTATGACACTTCTGTGTTCTGAATTTGGAAAAATGGATTCCATATTAGGAATCATTTTCTTCAAATTTTGTAAACAGGTAACTTTTATTTTTAGACATTTTAAATATTTACTTCAGTAAATATTTTATTTACCATGATTAAAATGTAAAAATAATAAACACGGGTAAAATATAATATAATAATAATAATAAATTACCCTAACATGTGTCCCATTACAATTAGATGATAAATATCCGACCATGGTAATCGTTGTGTTGAATTTGGGATCCCATGGGACCACATGGGAGTAATAATGAAATTTTATATTAACTAATTTAAAGTAAAGACAAAAATGACATAAACAAATATCTTTTAGTAAATAAATTTTTACATGGTGTTATATGAGTTAACATTTAGACTATAAATATTTTTTGGAAATTTAAAATGATTTAATATATCATGGTATTTGCTTTATAATTTTTGGACATAAAATAAATTAAATTATATATGACACAATAATGATGAAATATTTACCTCAATAATAAATGATTTAAATAAATAAGATTATAATTATTAAAAAAATATCCAAAACCTATAAAATTATTGTTGGATTATTTTATTTCGACCATGAGTCATATAAAAATTTATATTAATGAATATTTTACCATTTGAAAGCGAATATGAGGTTATAATAAAATAATTGTTTCAAACATTCATAAAGAGCCCCTCCTCTCCTTTAAAAATAGCCCCACTTCTATACCATTTCTCAAACCTGTCATGCCTTTGGCTCAAGAAACCTCTACTCAAATAAGATCCCAAGATCCTTCTTTTCTTCTTATAAGCCTTACCTTATGCATAAAACACTTCAAAAAACAATTTTGTTTCAAACCAAAGGGAGTTACCCGATTTAATGGTAACATCTTCTCTTAAGTAATTTTTTTTATTTTACTTCTCCAACCCCCTAAAAACTTTTTATTACATTATTTTGTAACAAAACCAGTATCCTAAATATACTAGGGTTTTTAATGAGAAGAACTCAAACTACACTTACACACCCCTCTATCTAATGGGTAAATAACATACTATTTCTGTGGATGGAAAACTAACGCCTCACGAAATGATGATTGTTCAATTATCTCCTACCACATCTCATAGTGGCCATTAATATTGAACTATGTTTATATATGATATATATTATGTGTATATTCCATTTATTATTATGTATTTTTCTTTTATAGCATACCTTTATAGTTTCTATTTTGGGTAAACGCGATATTTTCATTTGAGGAAGTGCGGACTACGACCGCCTCAAAGTGATATGACTTGTTCATACCATATGTGTTATGTATATAGGATAGAGTTAATTATATTATATATGATAATATACTGGAATTATAATATAACTATGTATCATTATTTTTTGATTCCATTAAAATATGAAATATAAATGAAAGTAGCGTTCATGCGTATGTATGACTTACCGTCTCTATGAACGGTGCATTTCATTTCTTACCTCCAAATGTTACATAATATTATAAATACATGTATATACTATATATATATCATATATATGATATATAAATCATGAATAAAATTCTATATATAATGAAATTTTGACCACATGAACAACATGTAATTATAAGAAGTGTATTTTTCACTCAAGTACCAAATATTGACAGAATGATCGTTATTAACATAAATGATTACATAATGTTTATAAAATGGTTATAAGTGATATAAAATGAATAATTAACTTGAAAAAGGTTCTTAAGAAAGTAGAAATTAACTTTAGTTTATTATTTAGGAAATTAAAGAATGAACGGGTCAAGTTAGACACAAGGTAAGGGAACTTCTTAACCCAATTTACATTCTTTGATTTGATCTTATCTTTTGTATTTATGTCGTTCATTAATTTATGCAGGAAATTACATTATATATTGTATAAACCCATTTGACTTTTATTCAAAAGGAATCTTTTCTTTACAAAGCTGTTTACTAAATGAAAAGAAATTCATTTCTTTTTAACGTACGCAATGACAACGACCTTTCCACCACTGCGAGTATTATTTGTTCTTTGTCTTCCTTAACAATCCGTAATGTTTTTAAAAGTTAATTAAATACCAAATAATATTCAACATATTTTGGTATTGAAAATGTTTTTTTTGAAATGGATTGATTATTTCAATGTCCTGAAATGATTTCTTGTGATTTCAAAGGAAATTTTATTAGTTAAATGTTTGTATTTACAATACTTTATGTGTTATGATTTTATTTGATTGGTGGTTACGTGATGAACCAAATGATGGCTAGTTTTGTGAAAAACCAGGATGGTTGGTTACGTTGTAACCTCCAATGCATTGGGTATGGAATTTGGCCATATGGTTATTCCATTTAGTGATATGAGTGGAAGTTGATAGTATGGTTATTCCATTTAAGTATGTTTATGTCCTAAGATACCATTATATGTTATGTGTTCTTTTTATGGGTTTTATGGTAATCTTTTGGTTACAAAAGGGTAAGCAATTATCTTTTATTCATTGAAGAGTATTTACTACTTCATAAAGGTGAAAAGTATTACTTATGATAAAGTATTCATGGTTCACTTGTTGTTTTGAAAAAATAACAGTTTTCCTTATTTGTGTATCCCTTACTGAGCTTTTTGTGATCAACCCATGTTTTTGAAATGTTTTTCACAGGACATAAAGTGGAATAGGGTCAAGTATGAGATCATGGAAAATTCATGTTGTCTGAAACATGGAACTAGACAAGACACCTTTTTTAAACAGTTTTTATTTTATGAAAAAAATTGATACTAATTAAATTTTTCTACATGTAATATTCATATTGTAATGTAAATGATATGTCCAAATTCTCTAAAACTCTAAACCTAAAATGATCATCAATGTGAAT
The DNA here is from genome assembly GCA_963277665.1 of Viscum album. NCBI lineage: Eukaryota > Viridiplantae > Streptophyta > Magnoliopsida > Santalales > Viscaceae > Viscum > Viscum album. The sequence continues at coordinate 1,897,374,567 of OY728126.1, forward strand.
TATCGATTTAATTCAAGATTATGTAATGTTTAGGGCTGGGTCCTTATAGTTAGTTTCAGAGGTCGGTTTAGAAAAAATTTGGAGTTAGGGTATTGCTAAATTAATATACATAAATTAATTTATAAAATGATATAGCATTTACAGATTATCATGTTACTTTGCCTAAGATATTTCTATGTTTAGTATGGTTTTCCTCAGAGGAAACAGGTCAGCTATGTTGGAACGACAGCAGGAGGAAGACAACCATCGAAATTAGCAACCAGAGATAGTCGGGATCATAACTAAACTATTTATTACAGTGATGGCACAGTTGACGTAGGCTATAAATGGTGGTGGTGTCTATGCAAGAGATTATCCAGATCAACCACAGAGGAACATGTTAGTAGTAGAGCATTTCAGGAGGCAACATCCCCCATCATTCAGAGGATCTTCTTACAATGTGCTAGCAGAATGGTGGATTAAAGCACTAGATAAATTTTTTGATGTCATGGGGTGTTCAGAACACCAAAAGGATAGTCTAGTTGTTTACTGTTTTGAATTTGAAGTTGATCAGTGGTGGCTGATGGTGAGAAATATCAGGCATATTGACGAGATTGATGCTTTTTATTGGGATAAATTCAAATGTATGTTCCATGAGGAATATTTTCTGAAGGTAGTTCGACTTAGTATGGGAAAAAAATTTGTAGAATTGAGGGATGATGATTACTCAGTGGATTCTTATGAAGCAAAGTTCACTTGACTGGAAAGGTATGCACCATATTCCATCCGAGATATTGATAGTAAGATAAATCAATTTTACTCAAGACTGAAGCCGCGATATTGAAGGAAATTAGCCTATTGTGAGTTAAAAAGTTATGAAAAACATGTTTTATATGCGGAGAAGATGAGAATAGAGTTTCCTGATGATCATGTGTTCTTTGAAAAACAACAGAAAAAGAAGCCCAATTGGTAGGGAAAGGGAAGGAATACATCAAAGATGCCTGGAGGTATGAAGAATAAATATCCATCTAGTGATAAGTGTGGTAAAAAGCCTCCTGGAGAATGTTTATCAATGTCAAGAAAGTTCTTCTCGTGTGTTATGTTTGGTCATATTGCATGTAACTATAAGGAAGATGATCAATCAGGTAATGAGAAACCATTGGTAAGATGTTTTAAGTGTAATGAAATGGGTCATTATGAAAATGAGTTTCTAGTGAAGAATTGAACTGAGGGAAATATTTCAGACAACAAGTAGAAAGGGGTGGTTAAATACTTTGCAACTACTTCAGCAGATGTTGGGCCATTAAATGAAGTAGAATCAGGTACACTATTTGTTTGTTCAGATTATGCCAATGTGTTGTTTGATTCAAGTTCTACACAATCTTTCTTTTCTAAGAAGTTTTATAGTAAATTTGGAAGTCCATATCAAGATAAGAATACGACACTTATGGTAAAAACACATAGTGGAAAAATTGAGACAAAAAGAAAACATAAGAAACCTTCATGTCCCTATGCGTGGAAAGAATCTACCTACAAGCCTTATTGTTTAGCCACAAGTAGAGTTTGATGTTGTTTTGGGTATGGATTGGATTTCTATTTATCATGCTAAGATTGACTGTAGAGCTAAAGAGGTTTCTTTTTAGAAAGATTTTCAGTTTGTATAAAAGAATGAGCCCTTAGTTTTGATAACATATCAGGAAGCTGAGAAACTAGTAAAAGATGGAAATGAATGTTACCTTACACATATTGTTGAAAATAAAGGAAGTGTTGAGATTAATGATGTTCCAGTGGTAAATGAGTACCTTGATTTTTTTCCTAATGAGTTTCCTGGTATTATACCTGATCGGGAAGTTGAATTTTCTATGACTTAGTTCTTGATGCTAACCCAATTTCAAAATCCCCTTATCGAATTGATCAAATTGATCTTTTAGAGTTAAATAAGCTATTTTAGGAGTTATTAGATAATGTTTTCATTTGACCTAGCACATCACCACGGGGTGGTCCTGTCTTATTTGTTAAAAAAGATGGTTCAATGAGACTCTGCATTGATAATACAAAATTTAATAACATCACTATTAAGAACATGTATCCTTTGCCTCATATTAATGATTTGATTGATCATCTCCAGGGAGCTCAGTATTTTTCAAAGATTGATTTGAGGTCGGGGTACCATCATTTGAATCTAAAGGAAGAAGGCATTCCAAAGACCGTGTTTCATACTAGATATGGCAATTATGAATTTGTAGTTATGACTTTTGGGTTAACCAATGCACCTACTGTATTCATGGATCTTATGAATAGAATTTTCCATGAGTTCCTGCATAAGTTTTTGGTTGTGTTCATTGATGATATTTTGGTTTTTCCTAAAAGTAAAGAGGAGAATGAAAGTCATTTAAGGGTTGTCTTGAAATCCTTAAAAGAAAAGAAACTGTATTGTAAATTCAGCAAGAGTGAGTTTTGGTTACAAAAAATTTCATTCTTGGTACACTTATTTTTAAAAAATGGCATAACTATTTGATCATGATAAAAAAAAAGTTGTTGAATAATGCCCAAGAACAACAAATATAACCAAGATCCATAGTTTTCATGGTTTGGAAGGTTATTACCGGTGGTTTGTTAACAATTTTTCATGATTATCTAGTCAAATGAATAAATTAACTCGAAAGGGTGTTATGTTCATCTGGATAAAATAATGTAATGATTTTTTCCAAGAATTGAAAATATGATTGATGAATGCTCCAGTATTTGCGTTGCCTTCTGGAAATGGTGAGTTTTTTTATCTATAATGATTCTTGATTGAAAGGACTTGTTTTTTTCCTTATGCAGAATGACAATTTAATTTCATATGCATCACATTAGTGGAAACCTCATGAGTTAAATTACCCTACACGTGATTTGTAATTAGCTACTGTTTTTCTTCTTTAAAAATTTAGAGGCAACATTTGAATGGAGTGAAATGTGAAATCTATACTGACCACAAAATATTGAAGTATATATTCACTCAAAAATAATTGAACATGTGATGGAGGATATGGTTGGAATTAATCAAGGATTATTATTGCATGATCCATTACCATCCAGGAAAGGAAAATAAAGTGGATAATGCTTTGAGTCGAAAATGTAATGCTTCATTAACCATGCTACGTTTGGAATGAGATCCTTTGCTTTTTGATTTGATGAATTTTGGAATAGAAGTTTTCGGTGCAATAAATTCTTCTGTTTTGTTTAAGGTGTCAGTGGAATCATCTCTCTCAGACAGAATTAAGCGAGCGCAAAAGGAAGATAGTGAGTTGCAGAAAAAGGTAGAGTTGGTTTAAAAGGGTAAGTTTCCTGAATTTAACATTGATAATGATTATGTTTTGAGGTTTGGAAAAATATGATGAGTTCCTTGGGATTCATAGTTGAAGAATGAGATGTTATGTGAAGCTCATAGTTACCCATTTTTTTGTTTGTCTTGGAAGTACTAAGATGTATAGAGATTGTCTAGAGTATTACTAGTGCGATGGAATGAAAAGAGATATTTTTTATTTTACTCTTAAGTGTTTGACTTATCAGCTGGTTAAAGAAGAGCGGCTGTTACCGAAAGGGATGCTTCAGTCATTACCTGTTCTAGAGTGGAAATGGGAAAATATATCCATGGACTTTGTTGTGGGATTACCAAATACATCTAGAGGTAACAATGCAATCTGGGTTATTGTTGATCGATCAACTAAATATGCTCATTTCCTTCCTATTTGAGATACTTTGTCTCTAGATCAATTTTCTCAGTTGTATGTTAATGGGATAGTCAGGTTTCATGGTGTTCCTCTCCCCATTGTATCGGATCGTGATCACAAGATTACTTCTAACTTATGGAAAGGCCTTCAGAAGTCATTGGGTATAGAATTAAATTTTAGAATAGCTTTTCATCCTCAATCAAATGGGAAGTCAGAACAAACGATTCAGACCTTGGAGGAAATTCTATAAGCTTGTTCACTAGATTACCAGGGATGTTGGGACCAACATACTTTTTTAGTTTAATTTTCATATAATAACATTTTTCATTCTAGTATACAGATGACTCCATTTGAGGCATTATATGGAAATCATCATCGAACTGTAGCTTTTTGGGATGAACTAGGTGAAAGAAAGCTGATGGGATAAGAATTGGTAGAAGAGATGGCAGGAAATGTTCATTTGATTCAGAAGAACATTAGAACAGCTCAGAGCAGGAAGAAAATTTAGGTGGATAACCAGAGAAAGGATCTATATTTCGAGGTAGGTGATCATGTCTTTCTCAAATTTCTTCCATGGAAAAGTGTGATGCATTTTGGTAAGAAAGGAAAGTTGAGTTCGAGGATCATTGGAACTTATGAAATCCTAGAGAAAGTTGGATAAGATGCATACAGAGTGGCTTTACCCCCATGTTTATCTCAAGTACCCAATGTTTTTCATGTTTCAATGTTGGGAAAGTATATTCCATATATATCTCATGTTTGGAGCCAAAAGGTATTTCAGTTATAAGAGAATATCTCTTATGAGGACCCACCAATCCAGATTATTGACCGTAGAGAGAAAGACTTTTGGAATAATATAAATTTTTAGGTAATGGTTTTGTGGAAATCCATATGGTTGAAGAGGCAATGTGAGAATCTGAAAATGTTATGAGGGATAAATACCCCCACTTATCTTATAAGTGAACAAAAATTGCGAGGATGCAATTCCCAAAAGGGGGGAGGGATATAACATCCCATGTAAATAAATAATAATACATTTTAATGTTAATTAGTATTTTTAAATTAAATATTTATTTTACTTTAAAGGGCCTACTATGTTTGATAGCGTACTCAATACGCAACAACGTGTTTCTTTGAAATCTTAAATTACACACTAATAATATAATATTATTATTTTCAAATATAGTTAATGCCTAGAAGTTATATCAGAGGGAATAAATAGAACTAAATAAAATATTATTATACATGATTGTTAATTTTTTTTACATTCATCCAATAAATGTTAGAGGCTTAAAATGTGAAAGAATCTAATTTTAAGCATAATTTTCTTTAAAAGGTCGATTTACCACCTTTTAATGGGGAACCCTCTTTAAATTGATTTTTTTAACTCTTATATGTTCTATTTGACAAAATTCAGTTTTTATTTAGAATCAGGACATCAAAATTTACTTTAGTTGAAATTTATGTATTTCTCTGATAATGTTCATTTTTTAATTAATAGTTAAAAATAATATATTTAAATTCAAAAGTTCCATTTAATCTAATTTATTTATATGGATATATTGTTTTCTTAATTGGTTTTAATGTGTAATTAGAATATATTTTTACCATTTAATCTAATTTAGGTCATTTGAAGTAATTTAATTTTGAAATTGGACATAAACGAGTGTCAATCTTTTGATAGTTATTATTTCTAAAAAACACGCTATTTATTATAATAGTGGGAATTAATTTCTTCCACTTATATGTTTTTAATTTGAAAAAATGGATTCCATATTTGGAATCAGTAGGTCCAAATTTTGTAAATAGGTAACTTTTAATTATATACATTTTAAATATTTACTTTAGTAAATATTTTATTTACCATGAATAAAAGGTATAAATAATAAATATGGGTAAAATATAATCTTATAGTAGATTTAAATTATCCTTACATGTGTCTTAATCCTATTGGATGATATATATCCGACCATGGGCATCCTTGGGTTGAACTTGGGACCCCATGGGGCTACATGGAAGTAATAATGAAATTTTATATTAATTAATTTAATGTAAAGGAAAAAATGACATAAACAAATATCTTTTATTAAATAAATTTTTACATGGGGTTATATATGTTGTCATTTCGACTATAAATATTATTTTTAAAGATAAAACGATTTCCTACATCAAAATAGTTTTTTATAATTTTTGGACATCAAATAAATAAAATTATTTTTGACCCAATAATGATGCAATATTTACCTCATTAATTAATTATTTAAATAAATAAGATTATAAATATTAAAATAATATCCAAAACCAATCCAATTATTACTATATTATTTTATTTCAACCATGAGTCATCTTAGCTTCGATATTAATGAATAATTGTACTTTTGAAACTGAAGACGAGGTTATAATAAAATAATTGTTTGAAACTTTCCTAAAGATCCACTCCAATCCCTTATAAAAAGACCACACTTATAACCCATTTCTCACACTTCTGAAGCCTTTGGATCGTGAAAACTCTACTCCAATAAGCTCCCAAGATCCCTCTCTTAAAACAAGAAGCCTTATCTTATGTAGAAAACACTGAAAGAAACCATTTTGGTTCAATCCGAAGGGAGTTAACCGATTTAATGGTAACATCTTCTCTTAAGTTCTTTTGTTTTATTTCACTTCTCCAATACCCTAAAATATTTTTATTCCATTATTTTGTAACAACACTAGTATCCTCAATATACTTGGATGTGTTTTGAGAATAATTCTAACAATATTTACACACACCTTTTTTCTAATTGGTAAATAACAAAATCGTTCTGTGGATAGAAAACTAACGCCTCACGAAATGATGATTGTTCAATTATATCATACCACCTCTCATGGTGGACATTAAGATGGATATGTGTTTATATATTATATATATTATGTTTATGATTCCATTATGCTTCTGTATTTTTTATTTATAGCATACCTTTATTTTTTCCATTATGGGTAAACGCTGTAATTTTATTTGAGTAAGTGCGGACTACCACCCCCTCAAAGTGATATGACTCGTTCTTACCATATGTGGTACGTATAAAGGATAGGGTTAATTATATTATATATGATACTATAATGAAATTATAATATAAATATATATCATTGTGTTTTAATTACATTAAAATATGAAATAGAATTGAAAGCAGTGTTCATGCCTGCGTACGGCTTACCGTCTCCATGAACGGTGCATTTCATTTCTTACCTTAAAATGTTACGCAGTATTATAAATAATTAAATATAATTCATATATAATATATATATGATATATATGTTATGAATATAATTCTAGATATAATGATCTTTTGATCACATGAACAACATGTAATTATAAGAAGTCTATTTTTGACTGAAATACCAAATATTTACAGAACGATCGTTATTAACAAAAATAATTACATAATGTTTATAAAATGGTAAAAAGTGATATAAAAGGAATAATTAACATTAAAAGGTTCTTAATAAAGTATAAACTAACTTTTTTTTATTATTCAGGAAATTAAAGAATGAACGGGTCAAGTCAGACACAAGGTAAGGGAACTTCTTAACCAAATTCCCATTCTTTGGGTTGATCTTATCATTCTTATTTAGGTCATTCATTAATTTATATGTGATATTATTTTATATGGTGTATAAACACTTTTTAATTTTATTCAAAATGAATCTTTTCTCTATGAAGCGTTTTACTAAACGTCAAAAAATAAGTTTCATTTTAACGTACCTGATGACAACGACCTTTCTGCCGCTGTGAGTATTATTTTATTTTTGGCTTCCTTAACAAGACGTAATGTTTTAAAAAGGTAATTAAATACCAAATACTATTTTACAAATTTTGTTATTGAAAATGGATTTTTGAAATGGATTTATTATTTCAATGTCTTGAAATGATTTCTTGTGATTGCAAATGAAATGTTATTAGTGAAATGTTTGTATTTTCAATACATTATGTGTTATGATTTTATATGATAGTTGGATACAAGATAAAACAAATTATGGGTGGTTTCATGATAAACTAGGACAAGTGGTTATATTTTAACCTCCAATTCATTGGGTATGGAAGTTGGCCGTATGGCTATTACATTTATTGATAAGTGTTGAAGGCAGACCACATGGCTATTCCATTTAATTATGTTTATGTCCCAAGTTCCCTTTATATGTTATGTGTTCTTTGTATGGGTTTTATGGTTATAGTTTGGTTAAAAAAGGGTAAGCAATGATCTTTTATTCATTGAAGAGTATTTACTACTTCATAAAGGTGAAAATTATTACTTATGATAATCTATTCATGGTTTACTTGTTGTTTTGATAAACTAACAGTTTTCCATCTTTGTGTATCCCTCACTACGATTTTGGTTCTCATCCCCTGATTTTGATGTGTTTTTAACTGGACATAAAGTGGAATAGGGTCATGGATGAGATAATGGAAAAGTCATGCAATCTAAAACATGGAACTAGACATGAATCTTTTTTTACAGTTTTTTGTTTTATAAAAAAGTGGATAATAATTATAATTGTCTACATGTAATATTCATGTTGTTATGTAAATGATATGACCTAATTCACTAAAAATCTAAACCTGAAATGATCTTTAATGTGAATTATCCATTTAATTCAAGATTATTTAATGATTAAGGCTGGGTCATTATAACATGACTCATGAATCATTTCTTGAGGAAAATAACCTTTCTACTTTGAAATCAAATATTTAAAATATAAATAATTCTCAAATTTTATAAAAACATTATAATTGAAAATAAACATGGAATCATGTAAATATACACAGAAATCTATGATCATTCATGATATTAAGAAATACATTTAATATTGTACATATTAAAATAAAGATTCATTTCAGATATATATATAAAAAGTAAAAATGTACATTCTTCTGAAAACATGAGGAAGATTCCATTAACGAAATTTTATAAAAAATAAAATCATAGGTAAAAATTAATTTAAATATTCATTGTAAAAATTTATTGAAATCAACTTTGAAAAAAAATTTGAAATAAAAAATATTTTCAACTGAAGAGAGAAATTATCACAATATTATTTACAAATTTATTTCAATTTATTATGTACTTAAAGATAGTTAAATAAAAGGAATAATTTATTCTTAGAAAATACCAAAGAAGGATAAATTTTTTAGATTATTGAGATATAGATAATTATATTCATCATTATAATCATAACAATAATTAATCCCAATAAATAAAAATATTTTAACATTAATCTTTTACCACATTGGTAATGTTTGAATCATAACCCCCAAAAAATAGAGAACCTTATATGGATATTTAAATCCCCCTTATTATCATGATAATATTAATTATATAAATTCATTTGTAGAATATACACCACCCAAAAAAATTATTGGATAATATTTCAAGTGTCCCGCATAAATAAAAGTTCGATGAAAATTCACTTGCCACATTGGTAAAATTTTAATCATAAGCCCCATCAAATGATTAAATAATTTGAAACATTAGATTGAATTTAAAAAAGGATATGAATCATATAAAAATTAAATATGGTGGTATATACACCACATAAATTAGAAAAGTGGTGAATATGTCATATATCTCCCAGAAATAAAAGAGATACTAGGAATCTGTTGCCTCAAGACTTGAATTTCCATGTACACATTTGAACCCCATATATAATATAACTACCATTTTATTATAAATATATTCTATGACTATAATAATATATACAATACCATATATTATTCAATAATTAACTTTTATTATCGATTTATAAACAATTCATTCTTAAAATCTTATTTCGGTTATTAAATTCTCAATTTTTTGTGTATTTTCTAGTCTGAATTTTTGGCCCTTTTACTTTCATCATGGGTACATAATCTATATAAATTTAACCAATCTATTAATATCATATATATTATTTATATTTTTATTTATATTGATCCCTAAAATCTAGAGGTTGAGAATGAATTTCATTGTTCATGTAGACGGACAGTCTCATGTACATATAAACACTATTTATATTTTATCAATTGAAGGAGGGAAATAATTTAAATTTAAATTATCAATTTTAGAGTAATTTTCTTATCATAAATATTCCAAAAAATATATCCTAATTACCAACCATTTTAAAATAAAATAAAAATTGTATCACTTCTCTTCATAGAGGTGACTATCCATGTGTACGCCCAAGCGATGTTATCATTTTTCAATGGATTGGAAGGTAAGAAGGTAGATATGATATTATAATTATAATAGAATAATTATGTCATAAATAATTTTAAAAAAAATTTAATCCATAATTATATATAACCATGAGGGGTGATTATTAAAAATGAATTATATTAGTTCATTATGTGGCAGTTATCCCTACATACGATCGTCAATTTCATCTCCCTTCTCGAATGCTATCAGTATTCCCTTCCTATTATTATAAGATCATGTTGCATTGATCACCTCCTGTATATGATTCCCCTATTACTTATTTGTTTATTAGAAAGATTATGGTATGTCTATAATTCCAATTCATCTAAGGGAACAACCACAAACTCCTTCTTGGATTGGTGGTGGCACATTACGTCCTATGTTGAGAATTCATCCCTTTCTCAGTGGGTACCATTTTCTTTGAAGAGTGAATTTCTTGGGGTGGGAAAAGGGATTTTATTCTAAGACCACATTTCATATGGGATTGTTTTGGATTCCCTTTTATAAAATTTACCTGTGCATGCTTTTAACCTCTACTTTTTAACTAAGATAACATTTGGTATCATGTGTTTGTGTCCAAATTTTGGTTGTAGTACCCATATCTCATATTCTCAGTTTCCCTTCATGGGGTAACATTATTACTATCTCATTGATTTGATTTTAGGGAGAGTACATGGAAAGTTAGTTGTGGTGATATTTATAAATGGTGGTGGAAAATAAATTTAATGGTGGTAGACTTTTGAAGATATTGTAATGTATGATTGAATGCTATTTTTGGTTCTTGGTTTGGTACTTTGGACACTATTTTGGTGTGATTTTTGTTTTTATTATTATTTATCTACGCCTACATTATATTTTATTTTCATGATGGTTGTTTTTTGGTTGATTTAGTTGTATTATATTAAGGTTACAAATTATTTTTTGTATATTTTTTGGTTTGGTGGACCTTAGTGGAGATCTATGATGATTCTTAGGTTTCATGGGAAATTAGTTTCACTATGTATGGTGACCAGTGATGTGATGGTAGTGACGTGTCAACATCAAGTTATAAGATTAATGGATACATTTTTATTGGAAATTACATATCATCCCAAGTCTCACAATGGTCAGGGTAAAAATCTTTTGATTGATCACCTTAGATATCTATATAAACCTTTAGATGAAATTATAGTGTCCAATCCCTTGTATGGATCCCTATTAATTTTTTCTCTATATGCCATCTAAGTATCCCATCTTGGTGTCTGAGTGGCCCAAAATAATTTTTCATACTATTTTTTTGTATTTATGGTTTTTGTGGCTTGGAATTAGTCTATTGGATTACACCAAGTACCCACTAAACCTAAAAGTGGCCACATAAAAAATACAAAAATGTAAATGGATAGGTAATCTTGAGTCAAGTCCATGAATTAAGATATTATAAATAGAGAATAATTTGACTTTTAATATTATAAAGAGGCCAATCGATCCCAATGTTGTTGAAAATAAATTAGAATTTAAAAAATATGATGATTATAAGAAAGTGACCATTTAATAACCTAAAGTATTTTAAATTAAATTTCACTAGTTATTTTAATTATATGTCTTATTATATAATATGGTTTTAGAAAAAACACATGTAGTATCTTACCCAGGATTCCACTTAATTGTTCCTTGAGGTAGTGGCTACAAGAGATCAAGGGAGCCTCCCCAAATGAAAGAGGCTTCCAACAAGCATCGAAGGCCAAGGGTTTCTCTGTGGATAATCTATGACCAAATAGAATAGAGTATTCGTTGTGGTTAAAAGTTGATAACATGAAACATATTCGTAAAAAAATTACACTAGAAAAAATATACAAATAAACTAATCAAGAGAAGTAAATGACCTGCAGAATGAAAGTAAACAATATATATAGAAAATGGTAATAATGATAATGATGCAATACAAAAATGAGATTACATGGAAAAAAGGGATACAAAGAATATACTACTTTCTATAAAATTATAAAAAAATGAAAAAACATCTACAATAGAATCTTAATCATAGGATAGGTCCTATTCCCCCCACACTCTATCTTAATGAAGAAAAATAAATATAGTATCAGAAGCAACTTGCTTACCATTTCCCTAAATGTGACCCTAACATCTACTCTGGTAAAAAAATACCTGATTGGGGTGTGACATACAAATATTAGTAGTCCAGGACACAAGGAGAGTTAGATTATCCATTTCATGGAATTTATACATGATAGTTTACCCCAGTACAATGAAAAAATAAATAATAATTATCTCAGTATGTGTTTCCAAATGGATACTCAATCGCTACCTCCTGCATCAGCCTAATATGAAAGTATGAAAAGATGAACATGTGAATGTCATAACATGTACACATAAGCCAATACCTAATAATTAACCTATAATTAGAAGACCCCAATCTTGTACCTTAACCTGTAGGTCATAAAACAAGGTCATTAACGAAAAATTATCATAATATAAAGGGAAAACATAACATTTAGATAATCAATCAAGACATCAAATCCATGGGCTGAGTCTATAGCCTATCCATGAAAATAAAAATATAACCCCAAGGGTCACTAAAATAAAATTTTATATAACCAATGCCACTATTTATATCCATGAAAACCCGTACAATGTCTATTGTATCGCTCAATTCCTAGTGACTCTATTGTTTACCCAATATCTCACATATGGGATTAGGTACCACCTAAGTCATGGCATGGACATCATTCCCAAAAGTCTTTCCCTAACTACTCCCATATGGAACTAGTGTCACTCATGAGTATAAATAAACCACCCAATGAGATCGTACCTAGAAAACCGAAGTATCAATCATTGTGTGTCTAGATAAACCAACCGAGCATGGTGAGTCCGTCCAAGGATTCCACAAATTTAGACCCATGTTCTCTCCTAGACTATATAAAGTGATCCATAAAAAAGAATCACATATCACAATGCATTACATACATAATTACATTTCATAAATAAGGCATTAAATTAACCCTTACCAACAAGCAGGCCAAATAATAACATTCAATCCATTAATCATGTCATAAGGTATTAGGATCAATCATTAGCTCAAGGATATAAGGCATGATCGCTAGTAATCATGTAATAAGCATCAGCAATGGAGTACAAGTATAGACACAATGCATTGTCATCTCCTATATATAAAGAAATATCATATAGAATGATGTAATGTTATTCAAAAAACATGCCTATGAAAATATATGTAAGGAAAATGGAATTAAATGTGTAGCATCATATATGAGAATTTAAGGGTATGAGGTGAGGCATGAAGCTCAAGGGTCAATCTCATGTCCAATCATTTATCTTAATTAACATTATAATCCATGTAATTTAATCAGGTTTCTACTCTCACCTAAAAATTTAACCGTTTATGAAAATGGAAGATTGGCCATTATGGTGGCCACACCTAAAGGGTAGTCCAATGACATGTAGAACACCCACAAATGGGGTTTTCAAAAGATTAGGGTCACAACAGACATGAAAAACACTTTATTTTTTTATTAAAAAAATCAAACATCTCTCTAAGGGTCCCACATGGGGAACAATGAAACATAATATATAAAGAGTAGAAATAACGGTAAAGAGCCTAGACAACCTACCTAGATGTATTAGTGCTCCACTCACACATTATCAAGGCATGATTCAACCAAGAATTTAATAAATATAATGATTTTTCAAACACCCTGAAAATAGATAAAAAGTTGTCGCACCAAAATAGCATAATGGATTGAAGAGAAACCATGAAATGTATATGTTAGGAAGTAAGTTAATGTCATGGTATTTATGTTCCCTCTAGAGGTTAAGGAATCCGACATAGGTGGATGGAGATAACTTAAAACCCCATAAAGAGGGAGGAGGAGAGCCCCATGCACCAGGGGGGGAGAAATCCTGTAGGATAATAAATGGAGGACGAAACAAAAAAGTATAAACTCTCATTATTATTAGAAAGAATATTTCACCTATAAACTAATTTTTCCATGGTTTGTATTCATGGTTGGCCAAACAATGCACCTATTTGTCACTTTCCACTGCTTCAAAGCGATTCACCACACAGTTTAGTGCCTAATTTGACTAAGCATGAGAAAACCATGTGAAACCTCTCTATCCAAAACATTCAGGTTGTCGTATGGTAAAATTCCATGGGTCACATGGTTTTAGACAAGTCTTGATACCCCCATGTACCCAATACCAGATATTGTATGGTTTAGGGAATGTTTGAAAGCTGGGTGACACAGTTTCCTCTAACCATGCTTTCCAATATTCCTCTCCCCATTTCAATGAACTGACCTTTAAACGATCCTCAAATACACCCAATACCTCTATTAGAAGATTATGAATTTATATTAGGTTCGTTTTAAGTACATTGAATGAATAGTTAATGGTATTTACCTTTTTGAAAATATAGGACATTGCAACCACCCCTCTTCCTCATTAAGACAACTCTTCCCTAAGTTTCTTTCTGAGGGTGTTACGATGTCATCTGAGATATGTTTCATACACTATGTGAGTACATAAACCACTCTCTCATAAGACTTTTCTAGTACATGTCCATGCATCCATTTCACCCAGACCAAAGAAATTGGCATTCCTTATAGTTCCTTTATTCTTCCATTAACAATAAATATCATATCATCCTCAAATGATGTATCATCTTACATCTAGATATCTATGAGCCCAAGAGAAGGATACAAATATGGGTGATACTGTCATTGATGGGATACATGGAATACATCATTCATGTTAAGTACATATCTGGTAATAGAAATTAATGGGATACCCACTTGAATCTCAACACTATATTGAAAGGCCTGATATATCGTGGGGATAACATTACATGTCCTTGGATTCGTCTATGACCCAATCTCGGTGATACATGCCGGATGACCGAATGTCCCACCTTGAACTCTCGAGGTCTATGGTGATGATAAATATATGTATTCTTACTTGAATTATATATATCTATATTCTTTTAAATCAACTAGACTATATCTTAAGTCTCTATGAAAAGATGAGGACCCAGTAGAGAAATATCACCTACCTCAATCTAGAAAAAAGGTTTACGGCATGGTCTACCGTAGAGGGGCTCATATAGATCCATGTAATTTTTTTTCTAAAAACTGTTGTTTTATGAAAAATCATTTATAGGAATATAATTTTCCCATTACCTCTAAAATCAATTATATTGGCTCATAACATATCCTCTAATATGCGTATGGTCCGCTCTAACTTCCCCTTATTCTGAGGGTGATATGAAGTACTCAAGAGAACATTTGAAACTAGTGCCTTATGCAACCTATTCCAGATCCATGACGTAAAGTTTGAATCTTCGTTCAAAATGATTTAATGGATCAGCCCATTAAGTTTAACTATTTCCAAAATGTATATCCTTCTTACCTTGCCAAGAATATTTTTCACAAATTGGTAGAAAGTGTGTGACCTTGGTCAAACTATTAAAGTTCACTTATATATAATCGTTACCTCTAAGAGATCTCAATAATACCATAACAATATATTTTGTGCTGTCATTATATTTCTATTCCGGAATGTATTGAGGTTACAGAATTCTGGAATACCACTAGTACTCTGTCTTCTCTAGCTGACAAGTGGACCATCGAGTGATGAAGCATATTATCTTCCTCTTCATACCTGGACAACAATACTGATTATGTATATCCATGTCCATCTTTTTAAGACTTGGAAAAAATTCAAATATAGTGACATGTGATTCCCACTTCATCTATTCTCATGGTTCAGAAGGAACCCATACATTTCCACATAATAGTACAGTTTCACTTCATTCAACAACCCAAATATGAGGTAGGTTCACTCCTATAATGCTCTCCCTCAAACTGAGGCCCTCAGAATGAATCATATGCATCATCTGAGCCCATTATAGAAGATAATAGTTCTCTAAAATAACTTCTATATCTGATAGACCATTTCATTCTGGAACCTCTAGATGTAACTCAAAAAAGAAAGTCATCATCTTCCCCTCACTACCTGCTACCTAGAAGTCTTGACTCTAAGTTATCTAGATCAAGTTGTTAGCTAAAAAATACCCTTACTAGGTGTATAATAAAGGTAAATTTTAATGAAATGTATCTATTACACCCACCGATGATTCCACATATTCATGTTTTGGTGTGTGGAGATGTAGTTGATAATTTTATGGTCCATTTAGATTCCTAACCACTCACCCAACAAGTAGTTCCTCCAACATTGTTGAGAAAGAACCATGGATTCTAGATCAAGATCATGGGTAGGATTTTTCATCCCATGAGGCCTCAGATGGTGAGATTCTTATTCCACGAATTGATCACATTTCCTCATAACATCACCCAACCCGATACTTGAAGAATTAGAGTAGATTGTATAACTATTAATCATTTCTAGAAGAATCAATATTGGCACTGATATGAGTATTCTGTATAACTCTGAAAAATATGTCTCATATGCCTCAGTCCAATCAAATTTCACACCCTTTTTCATTAATCCCAAGAGTATCACTTCCAGGTGTGAGAATTCCTTGGTGATATTCTTGTAGTAACCATCCATTCCTATGGATCTATGTATGTCAAACAAATTTTTGGGATATTCCATGGAAAACACAGCACTCAATTACTCCGGGTCAACTAAAACATGTATCCCAAATATGATATTTCTTGAGAATTAAACCTTACTCATACAAAAGTGTCATAAAACAAGATTCACATATAGATGGTGTTCTCTCATTATACTCAGAACGATCCCAAGATGATTGGAAAGGTCGTGTATGGTGTTCAAGTAAAGTAATATATCATCTACAAAAACCAACAAAAATTAATCAAGATGCATATGGAAGACCATATTCATAATGTCCGTGAAAAATATCAGCATGTCAGTCATATTGAACAATATAACCAAATAAATATTCAAGCCATACATACCCTAGAACATTCTACATGGTATATCTGACGGCCTCAAACAAACCCGAGGGTATCCGGACCTCAAATCGATCTTGGAGAAAATAGTTTCTCCTCAGAGCTAGTGAAATGGGTACTTTATCTGAGGAAGTAGATAACTATTTTTCACTATAAGATGGTTTTTTTAGTGATAGTCCATGAAAAATCAGAGTGTACCATCCTCTTTCTTGGAAAGATGTCTTTTGAAGCCCATAATGATGTTCTAGGTCTAATAAAACCCTTAGCCTCAGTGTATTATATCTTATTTTGAGATTTTTTATTTCTATTGGTGCCATAATATAAAATGTAATGGAAACAGGTTCTAAACCCTGTACTGGCTCTATGGTGAACTCATCCTTTATCTCAGGTTGTAATATAGGGAAATCATCAGGTAAGACATCCCTGAAATGGTCTTCAAAAAGGATGTAATTCTACTCGTTGTGATCCCTCATCTCTCATAAACAGACTCACTATATAGGATATCAATCATCCTAGCCTAATATGTTTATTAAAAGATCAAATTAACTAAATATCCCATTCTCGCATGTGTATATACATTCTAAACTCGGGTGATGTGATTGAAACTCAACGGTTGTAGTAATGTACATGGGAATCAGAAGTTTTTTTTTTCAAAAGGTGGGTTCTGGTCAAAAGACCAGAAAAAAGGGCTCTATTTAAAGAGAAATAGTCAGAAACAAGTTACAACAAACGGAAAGAGGGCAATTTTCTAGAATCCTTAATAAAGGAAGGAAGCAACTCAGGCAGGAGTTCATTCCTCCAGGTAATCTCATGAGAAACTCCCAAGTTGGAAAGTCCATCAGCGATCATATTCGCCTCTCGATAGGTATGGGTGGCAATGAAATTGAGGTCGGTGAGCGCAGCTAGGTAGTCCGTCCATCTGGGAGTGAGAGGCCATGCAAGATGTACATCACCCTTCCAGATGGCTTGCACAATAGTTGTGGAGTCGCTTTCAATCCAGATATTCTTCCAGTTGAAGAGCATTGCATAGGAGATGGCATAGATGATAGCAAGCATTTCTGCCTCCAACGCAGAAGCATTTCCACAGCTTCCAAAGAAACATCCAAGGAACCGATCTTGATGGTCTCTGAAAATTCCACCGCATCCAGCAAGTCCAGGATTTCCTTTTGAGGCTCCATCCACGTTTACCTTGAGCCATCCAGGAGGGGGTGCCTTCCAGAAAACCTCAATAGTATAGCGTGGCTTCGGAAAATTACATTTGACCCCAATTTGGCGAATGGTTTCAAAATCTATGACAGAATTGTCACAACATGCTGTTTGGATTGTAGCCGCTTCTTTATAGCCAGAAGAATCCTAATGTTACATGTATTGATATAAAAAGTGTTATTGTTGAAAAAAGATACATTTCTACCATACCATATAATGTGCAGAAGTTCCGCAACAGTAGTAAGAAAGTGATTCTTGATTTGGGAAGATCTTGGGAATTCCACCACTCTTTTCAACTGAGAGAAAATAAAAGAGTCTAAACGCCATCTGCATCCAAAAAGGTCAAAGATGTAATGCCAAAGGGCCATAGCAGTATCACAGGATAAGAAGAGATGATTTAGGTCCTCGCGATTCTGATTGCATAATCTACATTTAGAGCAAAGATTAAAACCATAAGATTTCAAGCAAACATCAGTTGGAATTTTTTTATGCGCAATCCGCCACATAAGAGTGAGACAAGAAGGCTTAATCCAGGCTTTATTGAAATTGGACAGCCAATTAAAATTTCCATCCCTGTTAGGGAAGTGAAGGTGATAAAACTTTTTTGAATCTAAAAGACCATTATGAGAAGGATCCCAAATGAGGAGATCCTCATTGGGGGTGAAATAGTAATTGTCCACAATTCCCTTGATATGATTCATAAGTTGAAGTTCAGGGGAGTTGATCATCTCTTTAATGGAGCAGTTCAAAGGATTAGGGGAAAAGGAATTTGGCATATCAGAAATGAGGGGGGAGCCAGTCTAGTTATCAAACCAGAAATTTAAAGAAGAGTTTTTGCTAACAAGCCATCTAGAATTTTCCATGATAGAGTGAAAAGAGGCTTTAATCGAAGGCCAGATAGAAGAAGCCGTGTAATTGGAAGAATGTAAATATCACTATAATATTAACTCTAACAGTATATTTCATTGGACTCTACTCCTATGGATCTTAACGCCCAACAAACACATGGCTCATACCATATCCCCGAGATACAACCTGAAAAGCCTGAGAAGATCCACTCTACTAGCTTTGAACCTCTATGGCATGACTACCTCAGCCATGGCCAATACCAAATCGACCTGATCAGCCGATAGAAGAAAAAATCCCAATTATAAATGGATTAATAGATCATGTACTTGATAGAGGTGTCATATGGACCGCCCCTCACTTTTTGATCAAGGAATAGAATGGAATAAGTGTAGAGGGTGACCCATTATGCTTCAGTATCAGCACATTATTGGGTTCCTCATGAATTGCAGACTCTTTTTTCTAGACCTTCAACACTGATAACATACTATGGAGGTTTGATTTTGTTTCACCTATCTCAAACTATCCCCACATGTACCATCAAAATATCACTTTCGAATGCAAGAAGAATATTAATCCTATCTTGAAACTCAACTTCCCTGAATCACATTTAAAACTTCTCTGATATTTCATTCCATAATAATGGACAATTTTACTATCTCGGTATCCTTTTCAACCAAAATTTTGTCACCTGTGAGAGGACTGAATTCCCAATCCCGTCCTCAAAGTGACTTATAACCATCAATTCATCACTATTCAAGGATTACGAAAAATGATGGATCTCGATGAAATAATCCAAATAATAACACAATATCATAGTTCCTTGGTTAAAAGGAATTAATTCAGGGGAATGATCCTCTATCAATGACTATGAAAATAATTGATCATATAAATCCATCAAAAAATCTATCCATAATATGCCTCAGTGTCTATCAAACTGAGATTCGACATCACACAAGCCCTTGGAAGGGTCATGTAATAGGTAGGTAGTGATCTTGACCATCCTATCCAGATTAATCTAATGATGATCAAAGATAGCTTCCATGGATTATAACCAGGATTATGTAACATTATTCTTTTAATCCCATGATTATGTGGGACGGTTCTACTATTGAAATTCTTGAGTTAGCTCTTCCATAGTTAGGGATGGTTAGGGAGAACCTTGAATAAAAATCATGAAGCTGAGAAACCTCTCACGGAACTGAGCATCAGTGCCTAGTGGAGGATCAATAAGAGGCACCTCAGGTGGAACTACTATAGGTACTACGAGTGGATTAAGGCCCACGACCATGTGTGTTTTCACATCACCACTCTCACGGCCTAAAACACATCATCATCATGGTGCCATATCTCTACAATTTCAAAATCCACTCCTCAGAAAGAATTTTTAACAGAAGAAATAGGCAATGAAATAGATAAAAGCACGAATTGTTTAATTCCTCCCTAAGACATGTGGAATCCCTTTTCCAACACCTGGAGAAAGATCTAGGAACGAAATAAAAAAGGAATAGTAGAATAACTAAGATGCGACCTACTTCTCATTTCCAAGGTATCATCAGGGTCAAGTCTCACTATTTTGTTTCAGATAAGGGGACCAATTCATTTTATAGGTGGAAATAATTATAATTCTTTTATAAAATTAAATCACCATTAACTGATAAGAATATGTGGATCTTTATTTTTATTTATAAGTTCCCTTATGCCTTATAGATTAAAATCGGTGTCCAATTAATCCCATTTATCACACGTTCCAGCAATATGTATAAGAACACTTCTTTAAATAAGAAAAACCAAGAACTATAAGGATAAAATGAACAAAGCACCTTCTAAATCAAATGAGAATAAAATATTAACATTTGATAGTAAATATGGCATGGAATAATTCATGAAATTTCAAGTCATATTATTCTTATTATGATGCTTGATATGGTTTTCATAATCCATTAAAAAATATGGATTTTAATTCTTGATTAAATTCTCATAACATTCTCCCCCCACTATTGTCCATTACAATGATGCCTCCTCTTGTGGTTCCTTCACCCCCCCCCCCCACACCCCCACACACACACCACAATGACCTCCGATAAAGATGGACCCTCACTACTTTCCACGAAAGAAGAAATTTTAACCCCCCCTGTTTACTAATTTCTATAGTCTCTTTATCACTTATTAATTTGGGATCTCCTGTAGGTTCACATAATAGTGTCTTGTCCTCTTTTCCTAGCATCCTCTTTTTAAGAATCATCAAAAATTCTGAGATGAACTTTGGTGGATTGATTTGGGATCAACAGGACCCATCTCAAAAGGTTCCAAATTTTCATTCATGGAAGAACATGAATCGACTGACTATTTTTTCAACTCTCAATAGGATATCATTCCTCATTTTCATGGATTTTCAAAGGTATTTGTTTATGCATAGGCTAGATTTTTTTGATCCTTTACTGGATGGAAGATCAACCTTTCACATTGGTACATATAGGTTCATTGGGATTATGATTAACTAGATTCTATTTTCTATATTTATCTATTTGGCCTCCTCTTACTATTCATGAATTCATTATTCGTAGAGAAGATTGGAAACTATCTATGTGAATTTCATTATAGAGAAGTGAAGAATATCTACCTCATGGACTCAGCAGAAACATGGATTTCTGTGGTGATGGATATTTCTCCCCCCACCCCTCTGTCTCATATTCTTCCCCACATTGAGGATTCTTTGGAATGTAGACATTTTATTGTATTCCACATGATTCCAATATTTTTTACCCTTTTCAAATTATTGGCCATTCCATTTCTAATTGTAGGAAATAAACCTTTTTTCCAGCTTCTAGGTTCTCTTCAAAGGCCTCGTTTAGATCCTCCAAATCATTTTTAAATACATTGGATGAGATTGTGGTCGAGAAGCAAGCTCCCCCCATTTTCCTATGTACTTCCATCCCTCCCAATTTCCTAGGCCCCTTCCTCCTTAAACACCCTTGGCTATCTCCCTGGACCCCATCACCTTCCTTACCCTGTGATCCTCCCTTCCCTCTCTCCATCTCCTCATGCCAATACCTTGTTACCTATGTCCCTCATGATCTCTCCCCCACCCCGCCGACATTCATCCCTCCATTCTCTTTGGTCCTGCTAGTTTCCTTGAAAAATGTAAAGGGATTGTCCATGGTGAGATCCCAAATCCTCTACTTCTTCTTGAGCTTCTGATCTCCCCTTTCTAAAGATATCCTTGTCCAATTTCTACAGTTCATTATTGCATGCACCTACACCTCCCCTCCCTTGAAACCCTTTTGGGCCTACCTCTTGGCCCTATCTATAGTCCTCATCTTTGGTTCCCTTCTCTGCTCCACTACTCGGTTCCCCATATAGTAGGATGTTCACATGGTATTATGATATTTATCTATATAAATCTTAATGGGAGATAACCATTGGAAATTATTCATTTAGTTTAAAGACTCGGAGATCATGCTTTTAATGTTATCTCGGATAATTTTGAATCCCTAGGGTCCTAGGGCCCGAGTCAAGTAAGATTTCATATCCAATGAGTTGAAAAAGAACAATGTTTCTCTTTTGGTCATCCTTAATACAAATATAAATTATTCTCGATTTGGGGAGTTATCTAAAAGATCTGGAATATGGTTCTTTTTCTATGGGGACCTATAAAATCGTCACATTTTGGTATTTTTGATGGCCCATATCTCAGTTTTCAAGCTAGTGGAATCTGATCAACATATATCACTTAAGTTGGATATTGGTTATTGGTATTTCTTTTTCTCCTTTTTCTATGCTATGAGTAAGGTGTTCCTCCATGAGAAGTTCCAGATCGACCTTAATTACTTCAAACCCAAAATCATACCTTGGTTTGTGGGGTATATTTCTACTACATCATGGATCCTTCAGAAAATAAGGGGGATGTTCTCTCCTTCATAATGATAGGATCCAACTATCATCCTTTGCGGATCAGGAGGGGAATCAAGATTTCATATTTATAGGATATAGGTTCACTTTGGGAAATAATCATAGTGGATCCCAAAGGACATAGTGTAGATTGGATCGCAAATTTGTGAATCTCCCTACTATCTTTGACATTCCAAATTTAGGGGTTATTAACATGACCCCATCATTGTCAAACAACTCTATAATTCTTGTCCACATTAGGTCAAGTTATTCACAATGGCACTATTTATTTTTCTCTAGAACCTGGAAATCTCATCATATGTTCTTTGAGACATTGCATCACTCATATAGTGCTTCCTTCCATGGAATGATTTGGATCAACCTCCACATTTAATTACAACATCTACAAAATGATCACATGTCTCGCCCCCACACACTCCCATCTGTGCATCCATCTCTGGAGGACATAAAGAGGGATATTGAGAGAGAATAGCAGAGCATGGTAGAGTCTTCTGATGAGGATATACATTCCTATCAAAGTCATAATAAAAAATAGATCATCGAGCTACTATTCGAATAAGATAGGTTCTTTTGAGAGCACTTCCGGACCATGTGGCTCAAGGAGGGATATTGAAACTCATACATTTTTCATGAACATTTCATAGAGAAGTAGAATTGTTTAGCTCCATATATCCAACATGATGTTTGATCATTTACCAGTGACATGAATGTAATAGGTGAAATGGTTGGTTCTTATTTTAAATATTTATTGCGTAATCATAACTCTCACTGGAAGAATGTGTATCTCTGAAATCAAACTGACCTCTATAGATTTGTAACCATGGTATTCTCAGGTCACACCAATTATTTTATTGAGCATTTACTAGAGTGGAAGGTGGTGTGGTATTCTATTATCTCCTTGAACTAGGAGAGTGCACCCAGTCCTGTTTGATTCCCAGGGTGATTATTTATCTGCACCTAGTGTATAATCCAAGATGACACAGTTAGTTACATATTATAAGTTTTTATATGGTAGATGGATCCCTTGAGTTGTTATTACATCTACCTTGATTATTATTTCCATGGTAAGTGATCCCTTCACCATTTCCCTGTATTGGCCCATCATCGTGTGAACCATTACATATAACGTGATGTAAAACCTCATCAATAGAAGACTTTCTCAATTTATCCTAATTTTAGTTTCTCAAGAGAAGCACACTTTTATTCATGGATGATCCATATAGGGGAAATGAAAATAGTGCAGGAGATGATTGGTGAGATCAAAAGGAATGTTCTGGACTTTATCATTATTATCAGGGTTGATATTGAAAATGATTATGACAGGCTAAAGTGATGCTTCATTATTCAAGACATGTGAAGCATGGTATTTTCTGAATGGGTCATTGAAAATATTTTCTAATGCTTCAACTCTCTTTGTTTTAATGTTGTCTTTATAGTGAGGTAATTTGGATCTTGAAAATGATTAGAGGGATCAAAAAAGGTGACCCTATTACTCCCAACATCCTATTCATGGTCCAGAATGTCCTGAGTAAGTATGTGACCTCCATTACATAATGTGGTTTCATCCTCCCTTGTCATTATCGGTCTCATTTTCTAGGGGTATCTCACCTTCTCTTCATAGAAGGCCATGTATTCTTAAAAAATTGTTATAGTGACTCTATCAGATGCTTCAGTATCATCATGGATCAGTATACCTTTTAGAATAAGAAATTATTAATTTGGGAAAGCGAAATTTTTACTCGCCCTCTTCTTTCCTAGATATTCAAAGGTACACTATTGAATAAATCTTGTTAATTCACATTAAGAACATTCCCATGGTCTACCTTGGATCCCACATCTCCCCTAGAAAGATACATGTCTCATATTTTGATGGTATGGATAGCAAGACCCACAACTATATTAACAATTGGAAGAACATATTATTGTCATTTGGTAGAATAAAAAATCATGTTAATTATGTCATATCCTCTATCCCAATGCATATACTATCCCACTTCATAGTCCCCATGACAAATATCAATAATATTGTGAAGATCATGAATCGTTTTATCTGGGACTTTAAGGGGAGGGAATGTACTGGTGGGATGCCTAGATCAGACATTCTTGTCTAGTGGATCATATAGGCACTAGTGTTATGGATGTGGTGCAGGCTATGTACTTCCTACATGGTAATAATTCTTGGGAGGTTATCGAGGGTCTCTCCTTGTGGAGCTAACTTGTCACAAAAAATTATCGTTTTGGGTCAAATGAGAATGGTACATCTCCCTCAGTCCTATGGAACACATTTCATGTTTGCATAATGTTTGTATAGATCATTGCTAGTGGATTCTAGGCTCAGGGGATATCATCTACTGGGTTTGTGATTTAAGGGATGGTCCATTGGATTTTGCAACTATCCAGGTGCTAATTTAGTTACTCATGAAATACATCTTGCATCTCCCCTTTATCCAAGTGGTTCTCAAACCCACATAGATGTTCTTATATGATAGAATTAGATCTGATGAGTCACTAGAAGTATGTATTTTCATGATATCTTCAAAGGGAATGTTTTTGGCTAAGTCCAATAAGAGGGGATTGCTTGTACATCTTGCATGTGACATGTGGGGAAGGAATCTCTGGCTCAAATCTATTACAATCAAATTATCGATCCTTCTATGGATAATCCACTACCATGATATCCCATCAGAGCTGCATGACAAAGAAAAGGGTGTTTATACTACATCTAAGGGCTCATGTTGCCCATTTCCCTCAGAAGAATATACACTGCATTTATTTTTGCAATTTTTAGGAGCTGGAATGATTTGGGTGATCTCATAGAGTTCTTTTATCATGTTACCTTGGTGAACTCATCAGAGTGTTTCTTTATTAATTGTTTTTGTGGATGTTACAATATTAATCCGGATGGCATGTCTTCAGTGAATCATTAGCAGAAGGGTATTAGTGCATTTTGCAGAAGCACAACCAGGACCATCATGGTTCTCAGTACTCTAGTCTCACTCTCATAGTTAGGTCCAGATGTCTCATTTCAAATATAGATAAAATCATGAAGCAGTGGGATGTACCGCCACCCCTTAGGCACTATTTATCCATTAACCCACCCCCCCTCAGAAAAATCCAATCCCTTGTAGAGGGGCTATTGGGATTCATGGTCCCCTTATACATATGGACTGAAACTCAATATTGATTCTTCATGCAGTCTCAGTTTCATACGCAAAGGACATGTGGTTTATGATTCTTTTTGATCATTGATATTTGATTTATTTATTTTTTGTGGGTCATGTAACACTATTAAGAAGGAATATTTTGTGATTTTTAGTGCACATTTTTATTAAAATCAATGAAAATAATCATTTCTATAGTCGAAACAGATTCATGAATTGTGAAGATCTTTCTCATCATAACCACAGACTCTCTTTTGAAAATAACTTATTTTATCCATGAATGTAAGACACTTATCTCTAATGGAATGGAGATTCAACATACATTGCATAAATTTTATCATGTGGATTATTTCATGACTTCGTTTGTTACCCATGAATTAACCCTCTTAGATTTTTTACACAATGCTCCCTCCCCTAGTGGTGTACCCCATGTTATCAGTGTCACAGTCAAACATCATTTCATTATGCGTCTTTATCATGTGTTTCCTTTATTTCATTTGTTAAAATAAATTGTGTGTGTTGTTATGAGGCATGATTTTAATATTCGTTATTCTCATCTAGCAAAGTAGAAAACATCCACTTATCCGAAATACTAATATAATATCATCACAAAACACCTGTTACACCCATCTATGAGTTCATATAAACTAGAAATGGAATAATTAATATCTAAAATTTTACATCCCATGTAATTTTGGTTTCCCCTCTACATTTTTTAGC
Organism: Viscum album; assembly: GCA_963277665.1. Lineage (NCBI taxonomy): Eukaryota > Viridiplantae > Streptophyta > Magnoliopsida > Santalales > Viscaceae > Viscum > Viscum album. Next base: position 1,897,401,260 of record OY728126.1, read on the forward strand.
TACATCCAAGAATAGGATTAATTCTAAATTCTTTTAACTCCTAGTCTCCTATAAAAAACAAAATAGTATGTAAAAATGAAAAGTTCTCCGATAAAAAAATGTTGCATCACTCCCTGTATACCACATAACGGTACCCTAAGATAGTGGTCACAATACCTCATGTGCCCCTCCGCAGTGGAAAGAGGTTGTCAACTAGTAGTGAGGGACGCGGTTGTGTCTATGGGGAGACTATGACATCATAGAAAATAGTATAAATAGTGGTTAATAATATATAACAACAAGTGTAAGAAAACATAATAGGGAGAAATATACAAAAATATAGAAATAAACCAAGAAAGATATGTAAATTACAGGAGGATGTAAAATAAACAATATAAATACAAAATGGTAATGATGATCAGGATGCTGTAAAAAACAAAAGTACAAGGATTTGTGAAGTATAAAATAATATACTACACGATATTAAAATATAAATGACATCTATATAATGCTAAAACAACTTCTTGACCATAGGCTCATTCATCATCCCCAAACACTCCATTCTATAGCCAAAAAAATAAAACACACATCAGAAGCAACACACTTCCCTGTATAAATACATCCAATCATTAAATCTACATGAGTACCAAACAATTCTTGAGAAGGGTGTGAGATATAAATCATGGAATGCTACCACCCACAGTGTCTATGATGCTCCATTTAATGTAATAAATAAAGACAATGTTCCATAATACTTATTGCATAGCAATGAGAAAAAACAAAATAACCAAATTGTTCTAGGTTCCCAAATCGACACCTGATCGATACCACCTACTTAAGCCTTATATATATTTCTAAAATTAGGTACATATTAAATTCATAACATGTACACAAGGGCCAAGACAAAATAATTCCACCCAGTAGTAGAAGACCCCAAGGATTTCCTTTATCCGGGAGTTAACATTTTCATTCCATTAAATAAGCATGCGAAAAATATAAAAGCAAAACATCCCATAGGAAAAAAGATATAAAGCAATAAAATCCATGGGTAGAGTCTCGACCCTATCCCATGTGGTACAAATAGATCCTAAGGGTCACTATATGTATATATGACATATCCAATGCCACTGAGTCCATCCACGGAATCCCATATGCCATCCCTTGTATCACTCAAGGCATGGTGAATATGAGTCCGTACAAATTATATCACATAGGGGATTATGTATCAGTCAGGGCATAGCATATCCATCTCACACACAATCCCATACTCTATTTATCCCGAAGTAAATGAGTGTCACTCATGAGTATATGTAAACTTTCTTGAAATATTGTACCTATAAAACCAACATACCACTCTCGATGCATTAACTAGAAGAAACATGGAATGAAATTACCACCAATAGTGTCCTTAAATCAGAACGCACATTATCTCCTAGTCCATATCAAGTGATCCATGACAAGAAATCACATACAACAAGGCACAACATACAAAATTACATTTCATAAATTTTTCATGTAATTAACCCGTACTAACAAGCTATTAAAATGATATACTTCAAGCCATTAAGCATGGAAAAAGGAATTAATCAAAAACTTTCACTAAAGGATCCGTGTAATGATCACTATGAAACATGAAATAAGCATATTAAATGGAGTAAAAGCATAGAAATATGGCGTTGGCACAGAAAATATGTAAAGAAATATAAAATGGAATGAATCAAAGGTATTCAAACAACATTCATAAGAAATTATATTTATTACTTATGGAATTCAATATTAATATTCAAGTATAACCATTAATTTATAAGAGGGTGAGACATAAAGCTCATGGGTAAATATCATGGCCAACCATTTATCATAATTAAAATTATAATAATTGTAATATAATCAATTTGAAACTCTCATATAACAATTTAATGATTTGTGGCCTAGGAAAATTAGAGATTAATGTGGTCACACTCATACGGGTGTCCAATGATAATGAAAACACCCCACATATGGGTTTTGATACAAGGTAGGGTCACAAATGTCTAGGAAAACAATTTTATTCAATTTATTAAACAAAAAATTAACACCAATGGAAGGGTATGATGAGTGGAACATCATTACATCATTTAAAAAGTCGCCAAATGGAACGAAATATCCTAGACCACCTACCTCAATGTATAACCACTCCACTCACACATTATTGAGCCTTTACTTGACTTTCAATGGAATAAATCAAAAGGTTTTTCAGACACCCATGAAAATTGGGACTAAGCCATCACACCAGAATAGTGCAACATATTGAGAAGGAACCTTGAAATATAAGAGGGTGTAAGAAAGATATTACTGAGAGATTTCTATTATTTTTGATAGAGAAGGAATTGGACACTGGTGGGGGGATATATCTAAAAACCCCATGGGGAGGGAGGAGGAGAGCTACACACACCAAGGAGGGAGGATAAATCCGACAAGAGAATGAAGGGAGGAAGAAATAATATGTTTAGATATTTATTAATGGTAGAATGGGTGTTTCACCCACAAAACATGTTGCACACAATTGGATAAAAAATGTTCTAAGTGTTCACCTATTGTTGTATAAAAGGGGTCAACATCATAGTTAGGCGCATGCTTTGACTAACCATTAACAATCTGAATAAAACCTCTCTATACAAAACCTAATGGTAATGGCAGAACCTTTCACCCTGGGTCTCATGGTTAAAGACAAATTGTGTGGCCCCCAGGTTCCCCCTACTAGCAGTCACATAGTTTAGGGAAACTGTGTGGGCTAGGTGGCACATTTTGTTCTAACCATGTAGCCAATTTTGTCCCTTCCCATTTTGGGGATCCAAACATCAAAAGAGACTAGGATGAACTCTTGACCTCAATTAAAATATTAGTCATTATTATTATGGATGATTTAAGGGATTTAATTCAAATATTAACAGTGCAGACCTCTATAAAAATCTAATATGATACGACATGCATTTATTTTTTTTATAATTCTTCTATATTTAAAATCTTATAACATCATTACCAATGATAATATATGTGTTGAAAAATGATAACATGATTAGTAAAAATATGGGATTTTATGAAATCCTATTGACATCAAAAAAGGATGTGATGGCCTCATCTAGTAGGAACATTCCTTATGAATTTAATTTATTAGAGATGCTGAGGAAGATAACATCTATTTGATTTTCCCATAACCAATCCCAAATTGAGATCTAACAACTTAATCATTATAAAAACTTTTTATATTATAATTTCTACCTCATCTAGATCACGATCCCTACCATGTACATCGAACCACCCCATTAATGTCTCAAGGTCATGAACCTTACCCTTAGGAAGTTTTCTAGTGTATTAAAGTGGTATGCATCAAGAACCTATAAACAGAAGCATGTACATTATTCTTAATGAAATAATGAATATATTTTCAACATATTATTGTTTCACTATAAATTATTTTTATTTTGATACAATAAAAGAGTATTTTTAAGAAATATTCAAATTGAATTATGGAATTTATTTTGATAAAGTAATAAAATTTTAATATAATCTTTAAATTATTTATTTTTAATAAAATTATTTTTATTAAATATAAATGATCATAAATTTTTTATGAAGTCAAATGTAATTTCTATTTGGGTTCATAAATGATTATTATAAAAAACAAGCATTTATCGATACATGATGAATATTAATATATAAGAGAAACTACACATATTTATTAGAAAATTAATAAATAGAATATTATTTTTGAAATCATAACATATAAATTATTAAATAAAATTTTATAATTTTTTGAGATATTCATATTTTCATTATAAATTAAATACCATATGAATGTATGGTGTGTAATATGACATCATAATGACCCAAATAGTGATGTAATAAAGAATATAAAGCGTATCAATGAAAAAATATATATTTTTACTTTCAAATAATGTAATTTTACGTTTATTTTATTAATTTGATAAATTATTTAGGAATCCTACAATATAATTATAATATTTTATGATTTTAAGATCATTTCATTTATATTATGACTCACATTCACATAGGTGAGTGCAATATTATATTATTTTCATCCCCTGTCCATATAAAATACTAAAAAACACTCCATAATTTTATAATCGATTGTGAAAAACCATTTTATGGTTTCGAGGATTGGTTATATTATTATATATTTTTCAAAACCTGTGTTTGATAAATAAAAAATAATTCCCCATTCATTTCCTATATAAACCTGTTGAAGCTCCTATTTATCTTCCCACAAACTCCTAGGATTATATTCTTTCCCTACCCTCATATCTCTATAATCCTCCAATGGTTCTCTCAATCTCTTACAAAGCCTCTCCAAATTATTTGAAGTCAAATAAAAATGATTGGGATCCTCAACTTCTCTTCTTTATTCAAGTTTCTTTATTATCATATGCACTATATTTCAAATTCCTAATGTGGGTATAGGTCCTTACATGTCCCTATTACTACCAATTTTATTTTAAAATTATTATATATCCATTTATCTATCATGAACCAATTTTATTAATTTTTAAATGATGTCTTTATGATTGAAAAAGTTCAACATGATTTTCCTCATCAAAATAATTGTACAGTGAATACCTTACTGATTTCATGTCAAGTTTATTCACATTTATAAACTTATATGTATTTTAATTGAGACATAAATGAATTTATTTCAACATCCTTGATCGTATAATGAAATATTATTAAGAATATATCCACATTGTATGATTAATGTTTAACACATATGCATGAGAATGAAATAAAAGTGAGAGGGGCACCCGAAATTATATAGCACTCCAATGCACTGGTAATGATTAGTCTCATGATTCATCATGTTGGGAAAGGTATTGAACCTTATTCCTTTATGGGAGTTTTTCTATCCTGATATCATGGATGTTAGCCTTGTCACATGTATATGATGTATTTTTTTATGTTGTTTCTGCATTTTTCATATTTTAATTATCATGATACATCATTCTTTATTCTTCATGTTCCATTTATTTACAATTTTTATTCCAATTTTCTAAATTGTATTACCTTATTCCATTATTATTCCATTTCATGGATTTATGTCTCACCCCTTTATTATTAATTTTTACAGGTGATTCCATGTAGTGTGAAAAGCAAGTATGCTAAAAAAGAGTTTAAAATAGATTATTGTTTTTTACGATTTCAAATAGTTATGTAATTAATTTAATTCCAAACGGAACAATAATTCTTGATATTCCAATTTTTATTATGTTTAATTTTATGTAATAAATAATTAATTAATGTGTAATAGATATCAGGGTCATTATAGTTGGTATTAAGAAATTTTATTAATGGAAAAAAAATCTCGTAACAATATAATTTGGGAAATAGATCATAGATAATATAGATTATAGACAAGAAAATATTAATTTAAAGAAATAAATATATGTAATATGTTATCCTTCTAATGTCAATATATACTAATTTATGTGTTTTAAAGATGAAAAATAATCATCTGTAATTTTCCCTTTATTCAAACTAAAGATTAAAATAAGAGGAATCGTGTAAAAAATATATGGGACAGGTAATGTGATGACTTCCCAATAGAGATTCTAAACCTTATTGGTGTGAGAATATTAAAATTTGTGTCGATACTCTCTCTGTTGACCCATGTTATGAATAGAAACATTGATCAGTATGAGAATACTAATACCCTTTATAATGTATAAGCTTAATTTGAGATATTTATGAGATAAAGGCCTCTTAATTGCAAGTTATCATCTGATCCCTTAGTCATAGAATAACGGATCGACTACATTGAGAATATCTTTTCACCCATTAATGTTCAAAATAAGAGGACTTTATACTGTTATTCTAATCGTATAGAGGGAAATTTTATCAGTGATGGAAATTGATCAAGAATACAATGCCTCTAGAAGATATTGAAGTGATGGTGTGGAAGGAATTCTTGGAAATATTTTTCAATAAATATTTTCCCCACACTCTTCATCTTAATATAGAAGGGGGTTTCTTTTCCCTCATAGAAAAGATGATGAATATATCGGGGCATATAAGGAAAACATTACAAGACTTGAAAAATAAGACACTATATTTTTCATTACACCCAAATTCTATTTATAACTCCTTTGGTGGGATAAAACATAGTTTTTTAACAGACCTAGAGATGTATGACATTGATTTCTATGAATAAATGTTACGATGTGACCTCAAACACAAAAAAGATATCGTTGAATCCCAAGGGTGTCACTAGGAAATTAATGTGAATTTTTGGTTTAATTATGGATGTAAAATAGTGAAATCTAATGGTGCCATGATATTAAAACATCACCCTTCTAAATGGTGTGGAATGAATCACCCTACAAATTACATATGGTGTGTGAGGAAATGCATTATGTGCTAGAAAAAAAGACACATATCTAATTATTGCCGATAGGAGAAACCCAATAGTGTGATTGAGGAAATGGAATGCTTCATCCAACCCTCATCTCATTGTTTATTACTTCAAATACAAGGAACCGAGGCACTTTTCAAAATAATGTACTAAGGCAAGGGATTTTGTAGAAGACCAATAAACTCCATGGAAGAAAGGGTGATCTTTTTCCATCACAATCACTGGGGTTGATCCAGAAAATAAATTCATGATAGGTACCCTTGTTATACAATCCAAAATAGAAAAAATAATTTTTTATTTAGGTTATATGTATTCCTTAAAATCATTAATGTTCAGTAAAACTACTCAAACACCACCCCAAACCATCGAAGTATAGTTTTCAGTGAAAATGGAAAATGGGGTAATTAAGGCATCCCAATTATATAACACTCCCATATCAAAATTTATGGTCTGAACATTTTAGTGAATCTTTAAATTATTATTTTGGTGGAATATGATATAATTTTTGTTATGGATTAAATTTTATTTTATTGAACACACATAAATTTTCTCAAGAAGGAAATCACTCTTTCTACTCTGAATCAAAATATGATTTTATACATGTTCTAGGAGGTGGGTAAATATTATTTAGAACAAAAAAATTATGAATGTGTATTATTTACCTATGATATACTGAATCAAGCTCAAATTGTTGATTCTATGTTATGAACTATCCTTAAATACATGCATATTGCGAGGGAATAAACTGATTTGTTTCTAGAGGAATTATTTTCACTTTCTCATAGAAAATAGGTTTAATTTTAAATCGATATTATACCAAGGGCGTGGAATTATCCAAGACTCTATATACAATGGGTGTTGTGGAATGTGAGGATCTGAAGAAGCAATTATAGGAGAATATGGATAAAGGGTTCATATGCCCAAGTGCATCTCAATGGGGTTCACCAGTCCTCTTTTTCAAAAAAAGGATGGTTCAGTGTTCCTTTGTATTAATAATCATGACCTCAACAAGATTATGATAAAGAATAAGTACCCCTGTACATGTATTTATGAATTTTTTAATAATTTATGTAGAGAAAAATATATCTCTAATGAGGACCTACAGTCAGGATATTACCATGTTAGGGTGAAGAAGTTGGATATCCCCAAGACTACATTTCTTATAAGGTATGGGTAATATGAGTTGATAGTAATTCCATTCAGACATAATAATGATCTTGAAATATTCATGGACATGATGAATAATGTATATAGATAATACCTCAACCAATTTTTTGATGTTTTTATTTATGATATTCTAATATTCACAAAAACCATGAAGGAGCATGAGGAGCACTTGAGCACTATGATAATGAACAAGAAAAAGGAGATGATTTATTCCATGTACCGAAAATGTGAGTTCTGGTTGACTGAATTCTCATTCATGGGGAATATTATGACAAGTAATGGAATATCAATGGACCCTTATATTATAGAGAAATTTTAGGATGATTGAGGCTAACATCTACGACAGATATCTGCAGTTTCCTTTGTTTAGCTGGGTATTAACATCTATTTTTGTGAAATTCTCGACAATTTTCAAACCTTCTATCCTAGATAACTTGAATGGGAGTAATTTTTTCTTATATGGATGAATTTGAAGAGATATTCAGGGAGAAAAAAAGGAGTATTATCACTAAACATGTGATCTCACTACCCAAAAGTGGAGAACTATTCCTGGTTTTCAACGACACTTTGAAAAGGGATTGGATTGTGTGTTAATATAGAATGATAAAGTCATAACATATGATTCAAGGAAGTAGAATAGTCTTGATAGAACTACCCAATGAATTATCTATATTTGGATATAATGATCTTATATTTTAAAATATGGAGGTGTTATCTATTTGGGAAGTCTTCTGAAATATATATGGATCACAAAATCCCTAAGTATATATTCACATAGAAAGAGCTGAATATGCGCCTACAAAGATGGTTAGATCTGATCATTGATTATGATTGCACAATTCACTACTATCCTAGTTAAGAGAATAATGTGTAAGATTCCCAAAGTATATAGAACCCAGTGATTAAATCAATGATGATAATTGAAAAGGATCCAATATTATTATATTTGAATAAGATGGACATGGAAATCAAAAAGGTAGATAATCAATCCTTGCACCAATGATTTAACAGAAATATCTTTATGAGAGGGTTAAAGGATGATCAAGAAGATGAAGAATAAATTCAAAGAAAATGAAATACCATAAGAAAAGGGAAACACATGAAGTATGATGTTAATGAACAAGGAGTTGCGAGAAGTGGGTCAAGACTATGAGTACCATCAACTCCTGAGTCAGAGAAGGTGGTGTGGGATGATGTACTTATCTCAACCATTTCCATCAACATAGGAATCAAAAATATGTTTTCAGATCCTTGAGAACTCTATTTTTGGGAAAATATGATTATAGATGTCATGGAATATACATCAATATATCTTTAAGGTCATCAATTAAAAGAGGAATGAAAAAATCCAAGGGGATTATTCAACCATTACCCATACCTACATGGATTTTGGAAGACATCACCATGGACTTTTTCACTAGTATTCTAAAGATATAAATTGGAAATGATGATATATGGTTTTTTTGGATCATCTTATAGAGACTTCACACTTCATTGTGATTCAATAGGACTTTTAACTAGATCAACATACATGGATATACATAAGAGATGTTGTGAGGCTGCATGGAACACCATTATAAATTGTACCCGATCGAGATATATGATTTTCATAAAATTTATAGATGTTTAACAAATACACTCTAAATAATGAGTTGAACATCATCACGGATTATCAAAATCAATTTTATTTCTAATTTTATAAGACAATCTAGACACATGAGGATATTTTTAGAGCATTTTCAATTGACTTCAATGGGGTATGGGACCAACCTCTTCATCTGGTAATGTTATCTTACAAAATTAGTTTCCACTTGAGCATCCAAATGGATCCCAATGAATCTTTGTTTGAAGAGGTTAATAACACATACATGCTGGGATGAATTTGGGGAATGAAAACTGCTAGGTCTTAAAATGGACAAGCAAATGATGGAAAAGGATAAGACCATGAAGAAACACATCACAACTGGTCAGAGTTTAGAAAAGTGGTATACTGAACAATTTCGAAGAGGAATTTAGTTTTATTTTAAAGAAATGGTATTCCCATGAATTTTCAAATTGAATAAAGAGATGATTTTTGATGAAAATGGACTTGTGAGTCCAAGATACATTGGCCCCATTCATATCCTCGATTATATCAGAGAGGTAGCATATCAACTAGATCTCTGACATAACTTATCCCAAATACATTAAGTATTCCATGTATCTCTCTTATGGAAGTACATACCAAACTACTAACATGTAACAAATAGAATGGTCGTACAATTGGAGAATGATATCTCATATGAATAGAAGTTGGGGAAGATATTAGATCATAGAAGAAAATTTCAACAAAATAATATAATGCACCTTGAAGAAGTGTTTTGAAGAAACCAAAATATTTTGTAAGTGACGTGGGAACCGTGGGATGTGATAAAATAGAATTACCATAATCTAATTTAGTTTGGTAAATGAACATTTTGAGGGAGAAATTTCATAAGTGGGGGGGATTGTAATTCCAATAATGTTATAAATAAAATTTCCCTTATGAATTTAATTAAATTTGTGTTATGTAATATGGTTTTAGAAAACACATGCAATTATGTGGTTTTATTATTATATTGTTTTTATAAGATATTTAAGCATCTTGACCATTGATAATATATCTATTGAATAGTGATCATAATATTAGTATAATTATAGGGTTTTAACAAGTAAAACTGACATAGAAAAAGGAATTGATGGCCTCATCTAGTAGGATCAAGCCCTATGAATCCCATTTATTGGAGTATCAGATAGAGATGTTGTAACACCTTGAATTTTTATTGACCTCTTTTTTTCAAATAAATTAAGAATTTAATATTTTAAAATGCACTACGTCTATGATTCCTTTCACATGCAACCCTAAAATATAGTACATTACATGAAACACCAACATGGAATATGATTCTCACAACACTAAGTTGGCTTACAAAATTCACAACATTAAGTTCCTACAAAACATCTATTTTTATTATTTTAACTATTTAAATAATATAATTATTACCATTCATTTAAAAATAGTAGTTTGAATAGTATATATACTTTTCAAAAAATTTTATAATTATTTTATATAAATAATACATATTGATAATAAAATTGAGGCTTCTTGGTAATGTTGGTTTGATATTTAAAAAGATTGTTTTCTCGAATGAACAACTTTTAATAATAAAATAAATATTAAACAAATTTAGAAATTAAATATGATAATATAAAATTCATTTTTTATTGATAATATTAAAATTATACTTGATTAATTTGTCTTATTTTTTGAGAAACATCATTTTTTATAAATAGTGAAAATACTGCTTTTTAGAAAAAAAAACTTCATTTTTTTTCTAATTAATTATTACTGATAATTGATATTATAAATATTTTTAAGGTAAAATTAGATAAATATTACATATATTAGTAAAAATTAATCATCAAAACCAATTTCACATTGAAATTGAATATAAAATCATAACAATCTTTTGAAATTTTCCCTACATTAAAACCCTGTTATTTCGTCCCCTCTACGGGATTAGAACAAATCATACTTTTTACACTTATTTGATTCGAATATAAAAATTAAATAATACACCATTTTATTCAGTATAATATATATATTTGAATAAAAACATGTTAATTTTTAACAAAAAAAATTTAGTAAAATGGATTAAAATTAATCATAACGGTTAAAGAAAAATTAACAATAATTAGGGACTAATCCTTAATATTAATTGGTCCAAATAACCTATAAACGTTTCCAAAACCAATTATATATCCATTTTTTCGTTCATAAATATTCTATTATTTAATTGTTTTAGTTTTGTAATAATTTTTCTATGTAGAAACATGTGTACACCTAACTTGTTTTCTTGAAATTCCAAATGAGTCTGTTTCCTTCCCTATAAACAGTCACCATTTATACCCATCCATCACACCTCACCAACCATTTATGTTGGTCCATGGTATTCTGAATTAGCCTCACAATAATCTACCCATAGAACCTGGATCGTCCCTTTAGGCTTAAATATTCTAAAAGAAGCCCTTGGCCACAATCCAAAAGGAGTTACCTGATAAAGAGGTAACGTCTTCTCCCAAGCTCATTTACATTATTTTATTTCAACATACCAGGGACCCAATTATTACCTAATTATTTGAGAAACTAGTATTATACAACTAATATGATTTTATTATGAATTTTATCATACCTACACTTACACACACCTTCATCTAATGGATGTTTAACATACTGTTTATGTGTACGATGAACTACTGATTCCCAAAATGATGATTGTTCATTTCCCCTTTTCCACTAATCATGTTGGCACATATAATGGAAACTGTGTTTATATATGTCATATATTATATTTAATATGTTTTTATGATTCTTTATTACCTTTAAAACACACATCTTCTTACCATCCATTTGGTGTTAATACGATAATCTCATTTGAGAAAGTGTGGACTACCGCCTTCTCAATGTGATGAGATTCGTTCACACTCCCCATAGAATGTATTAAGTATGGGTTTAATGAACTTATATGATATATATGATATTTTTGTGATAATTTTTTAATGAAATATATATAGGTACATACATATATATACATTCATATATATTCATATTTCATTTACATACTTTCTTTCAATATGGCATTAAAAACAAAAAACAACGTTCAGGCATACGTATGACTTACCATATCCATTAACAATGTATTCCATTAATTCATTAATTATAATATATATTATTACTATATAATTATAATGGATATTAATCATATTTATATCATTTTATAAAATTAGAAATCATGATATAAGTAAATGGATCAACGATATAACAAATTGAGACACATGTGAAGAAAAAAGTGAATATTACCCAAAGTAAAACCTTAACATAGGATCATTAACAAGAGGGTAATATAAGGTAATAATAAATTCATATATGGTAACAGATATAAGAATATTATTTTATAAAATATTTACACTAATATTATATTTATTATACAAGAAACTTGTATGAGTATGGAGAGAGTCAAGACACTTGGTAAGGGGATTTTCATCTCACCTTTAATTGTTGTGGGATACGTGTTATGTTTTCCACACATTATTTTTTTATGAAATATGTACTTAAAATTATTGTATTTTTTTTATTTTATACCAAAATTAATGAGTATTCACATGCCCATTTTATAACATTTCTTTCATGGGGTTTATCATTCAAAAAATTCCAAATCAGTAAAACAGTTTTTTCTCAATTTTCCTTCTTTGATACTCATGTTTTGTAATACACATAATATATTTTTTGAGGTGAATATACATCCATTTTACAGGTTATACAATTATTATACTGATTTTATCAATATATTTAGCTACATTTAATTTTTATTGTTACATGTAGAATATTATTCCAACTCACCATGTAATAAGAGTTTATTGAAGAAATCTCATCATTTTTTTCAAGATTGTTTATATTTATGCTTACATTGATAATATATTTTGATCCATCATTCAATAATATTAATGAGTTTTCTTATCCAATATTTTTTCAAGATATCCACATTTTCAGTACTATTTTTCCATTTATTGGTACATAAGATAATGTTTTAGTAAAATCTGACCACCTCTCTCTTCGGTCAGAAATCTATTGTATTAAAAAAAGATATCTTCAAAAATGTTTTTGAAATATCCTAGAAGATAATTATCAAGGAAAAATGGATTTTCAAAATTTTATTATTCTTTTACAATATTCCCATATATGTTTTCAAAAATATTTTCAACAAAAACGGTTTTCAAATGGTTTTATGTAATAAAATGAATTTTTCAAAGAAGAAAAGATATTTTCTTCAAGTAACGTTTTTTAATTAACTTCAAAAATTATTTCCCATCAAAGATTACATCCATTGGTGTTACTCATTCATTTATGTAGAAATTATTTATTGTTTCCTTTCACATTATTTCTAATAATGGTTTATATTTTTATGGCATGATATTATGAAACCCATTTCTCTTTCAAAGGTTGTATGATTTTGAACGCCACCTCTTTTCACAGGTTATGTTTACGATGAAATGATTATAAAACTTGTACATTTCCACATATTATGATATTTTTACATGTTTATGATACCCATTTCATTTAATGGGTTATGGTATGTTAATTTATTATCTTGTGAAACATGTATGTATGATTTCATTATGCGACAGGTGGGACATATATCTCCCAATAGTGCATTGGGTAATGATTTTTATATCATGAAATAATATAGGGATGAAAGGAGGATTACCCGGTTTAGTAATGCTAGGATGGAATGGGGGTTACTCAGTTTAGTAACACAAGGATGGATTGAGGGTCACTTGATTCAGTAATATATGGCTGGAATGGGTTCACCCAATTCAATAAAGGACATTGTCCACTAAGATGGTCTTTCAAGTGATGCCTTTACTACTATAGAAATCGGTATATTCTTTTGTGTTTCTAATATTCCATTTCTTATTCCTATTTTATGATTTCAAGCCCAATTCTCTTCGTTTTATTGTGATTTTTGTCATATGAGATGCCAATCATTATTTCTTGATATTTTTTACGTAGGATATGATCTTCTGTTTTCTTGATCACATTCTCATACCCTTATGCACATAATTATTCATACATGTCTCTCATGTGTACCATTAATGAGCATTTGATATCACCCATTTTTGTATTTCCTTCCCTATGTTGTGAAGATATGTGTTATTTTTGAGGTTTATAATAAGGGTTATTATCATGAAGAACCTAGTGGGATATAATGTAGCTTATTTATGTACTAAAGTTCATGTTTCAATGTTTCCAAAGGCACTTGACTAGTATGGTCTTCTGGCGACTATTTGTATAATTTTTATATATTATGAAAAAGTTATGTAATGTTATTTTTTGTAAATAAAGGGTTGATATAGTGGGTATCATAGGTAATATTTAGTAAAACATTGGAAACATGGATGAGAAAAAATTGGTGAGAACTCTAAGAACATGGATATGGATATGTATAAGGTTTTGTTAGTGTATTGGAAAATGTCCTGGACTTTTTTTTGAAGGATTGAGTTATTGGTTTCTAAGAAGTAAATCACAATATAGGTACTATTAGTGGATGTGTCTCAAGAAAAATTGAACCTAGGGGAAACAACTCCGAAAATATGTTCTGGCCTTTTCTTTGGGTAATCTGGTACATGACAATGGGTCTTGTAGCCCACCTAGTTTGACAATCCTCTGGGATATTCTTTGGGAATTCAAAAAAATTTCAAGAACCACTATGAAGTATTAAAATATAGGCTGTATATTAATAACCTAGGATAAATCTATGGTATCATAGATTATGGAAGGTGTCATAAGTTAGAAATCCTATATGTGATTTTTCATGATTATATGGTTCCTCAATATGATAACTATTTATTACTCTATGATTTCAGTTTTAGTCAATGGATAGAACCCAAATGAACCACATTAATGATGATTGTTGGGGGAAATGAAATAAATATACTCCTGAGAAACCAATTCTATGGGATCAAGAATGCAGAATATTGTTGCTATGATCAACCAGATTTCTCTAGCTATGAATCATGGTGGGCTTCTATGTGAGTAAAGGAGGGAACAACATTCTGTTGAGTCATTCAAAATGAAATGTCCACCTTTTCTTAGAGAGACTTATTATCCAACTAATATTGAACAATTTATTAGTACCAACAAAAACATATTCTCTATTCTTCAGTGTACAAAGCATCATAATGTCATTCTGGCTATTTATTAGTTAAAAGAAAAAGAAAATCCATGGTGGAATATCATCAAGAGTACAAGGCAGTATGATGAGATTAAATCCATGGTTAGGGTTGAGTTCCATAACATATTTTTCAATAATTACATTCCCTAAATCCTTCATACCACGATGGTGAAATAGTTCCTTATGTTGAAGCAAATGGATGATGAATCTGTCAGTACCTATGAGACTAATTTCATGGGAATTGTGAGGTACAATTCAATAATTATCATCCAAATTGACCGTAAAGTGGATAAGTTATTTTATGTATTAAAGAAAAATCATATAAGTTCTTTGGACACTATATACTTTAGTAGCTTCAAATATAATGTGCATAGTGAAATCCGGGTTGAAATGGATGTTGGAGTCACATATAAATCTGAATTCTTTGACAAGAAGAGGTATATGGAGTTTAAAGGAAACTCAAAAAACTGTGGATAAAAGAATATGAAAAATCCTTTATACTATAAGTGTTGGAAAATCATGGAGTAAACTGACTTAACTTCCCTAATAAATTTTTTAAGTGGGTAATTGATGGTCAGTATGAAATTGATTACCGAACTGATGGTAAGAAGATATATCAAAATTAAAATGGAGAAAAGGCTATAGATAATGATCCTACAATCATTTAGTGATTCATGTTTAAGAAGAATGGGCATTATGATAACTACTACCAAATCCCAAAGGCTGATGATGATCATCGAATTCAACAAAATCTTAAGCTGAGGGACAAGGGGAAATCTTAGGAAATCATTATTTCTAATGAGGGGTGTGATAACAGAGTGATGAAATATACACTTACAATTCACTCTAGAACTTATAATGTCATATTTGATTCAGGATCTACCCATTCATTAATATATAAATAATTTTTTAAGGGTGTTAGGATTCATCCAAAAAAATTAGTGGAGGAATTGGAGGTGCAAACCCTAATATTATGATGATTTCATCTCAAGTATTTGAATCCTATTTCGAAGAATTATGTGGTAATTTGCTTCTTGAAAATATTTTCATTCTTACATTGGTTTAATATGATTTCATTTCATGCATTTACTAGATTTATCTATATAAATCCCACATCAATTTTCAAGGATGTGATGTTACGTTCTATATTTTGAACCATCCAATGATCATCCATCAATGTGATGAAAATTCTGAAATTACTGTGGAGATTACATCTATCGTAAGGGTCTTAATTATCTTTGAAAAGGGTTTTTTATCTCAAAATTATGTGGAGAAGATCAACATCAATGATATGCCTATTATTTTAGATTTTTTGGATGTCTTTTCAGAATAGTTTTTTAGTCTTCCACCAAAATGTGATATTGATTTTTTGATAGAACATATAAATGGTTCCACATCAATTTCTGAGACTCCATATATAATGGAAGTGATTGAGTTATAGGAATTGAAGAAGAAACTCCAATAAAACCATGATGATAAGGGATCCATTCATCTATATTGGTTACCTTGGGGTGCACCTGTTCATTTTGTGAAAAAGAAAGATGAATCAATGCGACTCTACGTTGATTACCAAGAGTTGAACATGATCAAAATCAAGAACAAGTATCCTTGTCTTTATATTGGTAACATATGTTATCAACTACATGGAGCTCAATACATTCCCATGATGGACCTTTATTATGGATATCATCAGTTGAGGGTCGTGAAAGATGATATACTAAAGACGGAATTCCATACAAGGTATAGTCGCTATGAATATATAGTGCAACCTTTTGGTCTTACTAATTCCCCAACTATCTTCATGGATTTAATGAATATAAACATTAGAGATTATCTCGACCAGTACATGGTAGTATTTATAGATGATATTATTATCTATTCAAAGAGAGTGGAACATCATTAAGATCACTTTACAATTCTACTTAAGATCTAGTGGAAGGATAATTTATATGATAAATATATGAATTGTGAGTTTTGGATACAAAAGGATTCATTTTTTTATCACATAATCTCAATAAATGCTATAGTAGTTGATC
The DNA here is from genome assembly GCA_963277665.1 of Viscum album. NCBI lineage: Eukaryota > Viridiplantae > Streptophyta > Magnoliopsida > Santalales > Viscaceae > Viscum > Viscum album. The sequence continues at coordinate 1,897,418,593 of OY728126.1, forward strand.
TATCCATGAAAAAAGACTACTGAATGATTTCCAAGTCCAACTATAGTGAAAGATATCAATAGATTTCTTCGTTGAGATGGTTATTATTAATGGTTTTTGGATAATTTCTCACAACTATCTAATCCTTGAGAAAAGTTAACTCGAAAGGCTATTATGTTCCTCTATACAGATAAATTGGAGGAAAATTGCAACGAACTGGAAAGAAGGTTGGTCAATGCACCATTGATTACATTATTCTATAGTGGAGAAGGGTTAGTAATTTATAGTGATTTATCAAATAAGGGATTGGGATATTTTCTTATGAAAAATGACATAATTATAGACTATACCTCACGGCTGTTGATGCTTCATGATCAAAATTACCAAACTCATTATTTGGAGTTAGCAGTGGTATTTTTTGTATTAAATATATGGATACATTATCATTATTGGGAAAAGTGTAATATATATACCGATAATAAATGTCTAAAATATATATTCACACACAAAAGTTTAACATCTTACATATAAGATGGTAAGAGTAGATAAAGGATCATGAATTCTCAATACATTATCACCCAATGGAAGATAATAAGGTGGATGATGCTTTGAGTTAAAAATATCATTCTATCTAATCTATGATGAGGATAAAAAAATATAATATATTTATGGATTTTCATAGGATAGATCTAGAAATAAAGAATTAAGGGGAAAATATTATCTTACTCAATTAAACGTTAAACCATATATCAATGTGAGATTAAGGAGGTACATAAGGAAGATGAAGAGTTGTAAAAGAAGTTCAGAAATGTTCTTGAGTTTAACATTGATCATGATGGAATGATAAGGTTCAATACCATGTATGTGTTCCTCCCATGCCATATTTAAAGAATGTGAAATTATATGAAGCTCTTTTTTCTTCATTATCTATTAATCTTGGATGTATGAAGATGGTTAGGGACTTTAAAGAATACTTCTGGGGGGATGGAATGAAGAGATATATAACGGAGTTTGAATCTCAGTGTCTGATATGCAAGCAAGTTAAGGCTGAGAGAAAAAAATTTAAAGTGATGTTGCATCCATTACCCATACCATAATGGAATTCAGAGAATATTACTATTGATTTTGTCATTTTACTACACAAAACCTATAAAGGGTTTAAATTTATATGCATGGTAGTTGATCTCCTTACTATGTCATCACACTTCACATCTATCCGAGCATATTTCTTAATTGATCAGCTTTCTATAATACATAATAAGTAAGTTGTAAGGTTTCATGGAGTATCACATTCCATTGTATTAGATTGGGATTTGGAGGTTTACCTCAATGATCTAGTGAAGTCTTCAAAGTGATCATGATACATAATTGAGTTTTAGAACGTCAAATCATCCTTAAAAAATAGTCAGTTTGAAAGAACTATTCGAACCCTAGAAGATATGTTGAGATCTTTATCTCTAGATTTCAATGGTGGTTGGGATCAACACCTTCCTCTAGTAGAGTTTAATTACAACAATATCTTTCACTAAATAATTCATATTGAAGCATATGGATCCATATGTGGGAATAAATGTACATCTCAAACATGTTGGGATGACGTATGAGAAATAATTCTATTGGGACATGATATTTCTAATGAAATGGTTGAGAAGATTATAACCATTTATTAGAATATATAGACAACTCAAAGCTAGCCGAAAAGATATATTGATAACCATCAATATCATATAGAGTTTCAATTTGGATAAAATGTGTTTATATGAATCTCACCCTTGAATAATGTTATGATATTTAGGATGAATGGAAAACTAATCCCTAGGTAAATTTGTCCCATTGAGATTCTTGATTGTATCTGGATGGTAGCCTATTGCTTGGCACTTACCCTAAATCTCTCTCAAGACCCCAATGTTTTATATGTATCGCTCATGAGGAAGTACATACCTAACCATTTACATATAATGAACTCATAGGTAATACTCTTAGATCAAGAGCTTTCTTATTAGGAGAACCTTATTGAAATTATAGACTGATCAAAGAATGTCCTACAAAACAAGGCCACTAGCATGGTCAATGTTTTGTGGAGAAATAACCATTTAGGGGAATATTCATGGGAACCTGATGATATTATTATGTATAATTATCTTCTCTTTTTTACCTGCGTAACAAATTTTCATGGTGATATTAATATTATAGTCGTAGAATGTAACACATTGAGTTCTTATGGAACTGTTTATTTTTACTAATTTTTTATTTTTATAATTTATATTTAAATGAGTCATAGATTCCTTTCACATGATACACCAACATGGAGTATGGCACATTCAACACTAACTTGGTGTACGTTACACATAACACTGACTTGGTGTATGATACACACGACACTGAGTTGGCAAACGATACATGGATAACTGAGTTTCTATGAAACATCTATTTTTTATTATTTTAACTATTGAAATAACAAAATTATAACCTAGAAATTAAATATAGTAATATGAATACTAATAACTACTTTATGAATATTTTTTATAATTTTTTTATTAATAAAATATATATATAATAAAATATATGGTTTTTGGTAAGTTATGTTTCAAAACACCATTTTCTTGAATGAACTTATTTTAATAATAAAATAAATTTTAGACACATTTAGAGATTTAATTTCATAAAATGAAATTTATTATTAAATTCAGAATGTTTAAATTATCCTAGTTTGAATTTTTTATGATTTTTCTAAGAAACTTTATTTTTTTATAAATAGTGAAAATACTGTATTTTTAGTTAAAACTACCATTTTATGATTAATTATTAATTTTAAATTATATTATAAATATTTTTATGATCAAATTAGATATAAATTATATATATTAATCTTTAGTTGATTCTAATCAATTTTACTTTGAAACTAAATATAAATTCATAAAAAAACTTTTGATCGTTTTTCAACTTTAAAACCCCGTTATTTCATCCCATCTACGGGATTAGAACAAATCAAAAAATTTACATTTTTTTATTAAAATTTAAAAAATATAAAATAAAACATTTTTTTCATTCTAACATTTCTATTCTTATATGTCCATGTTAAATTATGACCAAAATGATCAATAAAAGTGATTAAAATTAATCGCAGCATTTAAGGCCAAATAAAGCATAATTATGCACTAAAGCTTAAAATTAAGGGTCCAAGGGACGTAGACACATGTAACACACTGATTTTATGTCCATATTTCTCCCATAAATCTTCCATTATTGTGTTTTTTAAAAAATTTTAAGACTTTTTTTAGGTTATAACAAGTCCACACCAAACTTGATATTAGAAATTCCAAATGAGTATTTTTCCTTCCAAATAAAAGGCCACCACCTCTACCCATTCATCACACCTATAAAAAAAATAATGTTACTACAATATTTACCCATGTAGCTGCCAAAAAATCCTACTTTATACTTATATGATACTATTTAGGAATAAATCTTCTCAAATAATCCATTAGGAACAAACCAAAAGGAGTTACCTAATAAAGAGGTAACAACTTCTCTCAAGCTTCCTTCCTTTATTTTCTATCTCTACCCATTACACTATCTTATTCAATTATTGTGTGAAAACACTAGTATCCTAGATATAATATAATTTTTTTATGAAATGGGAATTACCTAAACTTATACACACCTCTATATAATGGATGTAGAACGTACTGTTTCTATGAACAATGAAATATTGTCTCAAGAAACAAAGATTTTTCTTTTCTCCATTACTATTAATCAGGGTGGAAAATATTATAGAAACACTATTTATATATGTCATATATTATATTTAATACTTATTTAAGATTCATTATTAATTTTATAACACACATCACTTTACCTTTCATTTTTTGTTAATACGGTAATCTCGTTTGAGCAAGTGTGGACTATCGCCACTCAAAGCGATGTGATTCATTCGCACACCACATATAATGTTTTAAAGAAGAATTAAATGAACATATATAATATATATGATATTTTAATGATACTAAAAAAATTATATATATATATAAACATATACATATTTCATTTATATACTTTCTTTCAATACCATAATAAAAATGGAAAACAGTGTTCATGCATACGTAAAGCTTACAGTATCTATGAATGGTGTATTCCATTATGTATATAATTATGATATATAAGTTTATAATATAATTACACTATATAAATCTAATATTTATATTATTTTATACATTCTATAATCATGATATAAGTATAAGGATCGATTATATAACAAATTAAGAAACATTTGAAGAACAATGTGAATATTACTCGAAGTGGAACATTAACATAGGATTGTTAACAAACTGGTAATATAAGGTCATATTTAAAGAATATATGGTAATAGATATAATAATATTATTCTATAAAATATTTATAAAAAACATAAATTTATTATAAAGGAATCCTGTATGAGTATAGAGAGATTGAAGACCCAAGGTATGGGGACTTTCATCTCCTTTTAAATTTCAGTGAGATACATGTAATGTTCACCACTCATTCCATTTGTGCAGTGTATGTACTAAAACAAATTTCGTTCCATGTATCATATAACACATTTTATGTGTATTCACATGAACTTTTTATGATCTTTCTTTCATGGGGTTTATCTTTTAAAAGATACCAAATAGGTAAAACAGTTTTGTCTATATTTTACTTCTTTGAGGCTGATGTTTTGTTATGCACATAAGCACTTTTTTGAGGGGTTTTTACATCCATTTTACATGCTATATCATGAATCCCGTTATTTTCCGGATATCTTAAGCGTCATGTAATTTAATGTTATAACATGGATATTGTGATCCCATGTCACCAAGCTATAAGAGTTTATTGATACAATCCTCTATCTTTTTTTGAGATTGTTTATGTTTATGTTTCCTTTGATTAAATATTGTGATCCAACATTAAATAATATTAATGAAATTCATTATCCTATATTTTTTCAATATTTAATAACTTTTTATAACAATTATCCAATAATTTGGTACTTATTATAATGTTTTATTAAAATATGCCTACCTCCCTCTTCGATCCGAAATCTATTGTATTCAAAAAACATGTTCTCAAAAAAATCTAAAGATCCTTGAACATAATTCACAAGGAAAATGGATTTAAATTTTTTTTATAGTTTTAAAATATTAAAATATAATTTTTAAAATCTATTTTCAACTAAAAAGGTTTTCAAATGGGTATTTATAATGAAAATATTTTTTTAAAGAAGAGTAGATATTTTCCTCAAGGACTGTTTTTGAAAGGTCATTCAAAATGATTTCACATATATGATAACTTATGTTGGTATTTCTATTGTCTTCATGTGAAAATTAATGAGTGGTTCCAATCATATTATTTCTCATAATGAATTATGTTTTGAAGGAATGATGTTATGAAACTCTTTTCTCAATCACATGTTATATGCTTTTGAAACCTGCTTCTTTTCACATATTATACATATGATAAAATGATTATTAAACTAATCTCTTTCAATAGGTTATGATATGTTTACATGTTTATAATACGAATATAATTTCATGGTTTATTGTATGTTCATTTATGATCTTGTGGCACATGTATTTATGATTTCATTGTTAGATGGGCGGGACCTATATCTCCCTTCAATGCATTGGGAATGAATTTAAAACTCATGGGATAAAACAAGGCTAGAATGATGGTTACATGGTTATGTAATATACAGATTAAATAAGGGTTTCTATGTTCAGTAATACAGGGCAAGAATGAGGGTCACTCTGTTCAGAAATAATGGGTTTTAATGGAGGTTACTCAGTTCAGTAAATGACTTTGTCCACTAAGATTGTCTTGGAAGTGATGTCATGGATACTATGGAAATCAATATATGCTTATGTGTTTCAAAAATTCCATGTCTTATTCTTATGTTATGATTTCATTCCATATCCTCTTTATTTCAGTGTGATTCATGTCTTATGAACTTAAAATCATTATTCCATGATATTTGTAATACAGGGTAAGATATTGTATTTTCATGATCACATCCTCATTACCTTATGCTCATGTTTTTACTTATATATCTCCCATGTTTACCCTAACTGAGATTTTGAGCTAACCTTTTTTTTTGTTTCCTTCCCCAGGTTGTAAAGATATGAATTATGTTTGAGGTGTCTAAAAAGGTTTCTATTCAGGAAGAACCTAGTGGGAGGTAAGGTAGATCATTTTTGTACTAATGATTATGTTTCCATGTTTCCTATGTCCCTAGACTAATATGATCTACTCTCATCAGTTTGTATACTATTTATGTGTTCCAAAAAAAGTTATATAATGTTAATTTTTGTAAAGATACTGTTGCTATAGATAGAATCTATTGAATTTTCCCTCGACCACTCTTAATTTGAGATCAAAGAAAATATGGATGAATGAAACTGTTTTTGGTAAATGTTCATTCTCATAGAGATCATGACACAAACAATGTACGTCGAACCACCCCCTAAATGTCTCTCTATCACACACCTTACCCATAAGAATTTTTCTATTGTATTAAAGGGATATGTATCAATACACATGAAATGTGTGCATGTAGATTATTTTGTATTCAATAATAATTATATTTTCATCCTATTATTTTTAATTTATAAATGTTTTTTATTCTGATAAAATAAAGAAAAAAAGTTTTTTGGGTAATATTCAAATTCAATAATGGAATTTATTTTGATTAATCAGTAAATTTTTGAAGTAAATAATATTTTTATAAAATAATATTAATGAATAATTTTTTAAATATAAATGATCATATTATTTTTATGTAATCAAATGTAATTTTTATGAGGGTTCAAAAATGATTATTGATAAAAACCCAAGTATTTATCAATAAATAAAAAATTATTATATTAAAAGTGAACATTTATATATTTAAAAAATTATTTGGATAAAATGAATACTATTTTTGGTATTATAATTTTGAATTTTTCCTATGATTATTTTTTTTAATTTTATTAGCCCATCAATGTTTTGGGTACAAATTAAATACCGTATAAATATACAATGTGTATTGTGACATAATAATGGACCAAAAGTGATGTAATAAGTATTATAAAGAGTATATAGGACCAAATGTATGTTTTCAATTTAAAATATAGTGATTTTATTTTTTATTTTGTTAATTTTATAAAGCCTTTAAGAATCCTCCAGAACTATTACTATATTTTAAGGATTTAAAATCATTTATTTAAGAGATTAAATAACATAACCATAGGAAAATTCATTATTTTGTTATGTTCATCCCATTTACCTATAAAATAATAAAAACAACTCCCATTTTGAAAATACCATGGGAAAAACCATGGGAAATTTTGTGGTTTTGGATATTTTAATATATATAGTATAAAACCTAAATTTGAGAAATTTATAAACAAATCCCCAATAATTTACTATATAAACCCAACAAGATTCAATTTCTCTATACTAAAACATCACTTAGATATTACTTACCCATACCTACCATCCATAGAGTCCTCCCAATGAGCCCTAGTATCTCAAGAATCACCTCCCAAGAATTGGGAGTCACACACTAATGTAAGGGATCCTCACCATCTCTTCTTTATTCTATTTTCTTTTTTATCTTACACATTCAATTTCCATTTCCTAATGATGGGAAACTACTTTAAATTTCACCATTACTACCCATTTTTTGTTAAAAATATGAGAGACTAAATTATCTCTCATCAACCCTTTTCTTAATTTTTATATTACATAGTAATACTGTTCAAATTTCACCACGAAATTCCATGCCAAAAAAATTATGTAGTGAATACCATTACTATGACAAACTTATTTTTATTACACCCATAAACATGAATTATTACATAAAAATATTTAATTGATACAATATAGAAGATATATTTTTCTAGTGTCTTGGTTATTAAGAACATTACATAACAACTTAAAACATGAAACTCTACATCCTTATTGAAAACATCTTTTACATGACCACTACATTCACTCATACTTATCATTGCATGGGATAACCAGAGGAAATTCCCAAGAAAAGGGTGATTTATAAATCTCATTAAGGGATTACACAAGGTATAACATTAATAATTCAATAAATGTTAGGAAATTATCATATCAAAGGAGAATAAATGATACATGATCTTAAAGTCATGATATTGCATGATTATCGTAACATGGAAATGTGGAAACAACACATAACATAGAATTTTCATTAGCCATGGCTCATTTCACATGGACCATGAGTAAACCCTCATTTCACTTTAATTATCATGAGAAACCTATAATTTCACTTGACGTATCCGGATACTAATCTTTACCCAATGCATTGGAGCGCTATCAGGGCTCACCCTTCTTAATCATTTCATTTTAATGAATAAGTGTGTCACATAGATCACACAACATGGATTCATTAGACATCATAATTTATTCAATGAATAAGTGTTGTGGAATACATAAATTTATTTCCTCAATCACCAATTACATATGAATAAAGGTGAATACCCTTGATAATGAGATGGTTATGGTATTCACTTACACGATGATTTTGGCATGGAAATTATGGTGTAACCTTAGCAGAATAATGACATCAAGTTGGAATCATAAAAAAGGGTTGATGATAGAGAAACAGTATGTCATCATTTATAAAAGTAATGGACAGTAGTGGGGTCATTGGACATAATATACAAAGATAATGTAATGGAATTTAGACACTTATTATAAAATCATTTCTTGAATGTAAATGAGAAGAGAGAATTTCCTTATAGAATTTAGGCATAGTAACTGGAGTACATGGGAGGAATTAATGATAGATAAAGGGGTATATCATCATTATAAAATAAGGAGTGTAGTATGTGGGATTTTTGAAATTATACCCCAACATTTATAGTTGATAATAATATGTCATAACAATATAAGGAAACATGGACCTAAATAAAGAAGGACAAAAATCTCTTACATGGAAGTGTGATCCCAAAGGCTTAGTAGGGGCTTGAGAGAGGCTTTTTGAGAAACTTGGGCACCATGGGAGGAATATAAAGGGTGGAGGGAAGGGTTTTGTAGATCTCCAATGGTTTTGAGTGAAGAGGAAGTGGGGGTTGGGTGGGATTATATAGGAAATGATAGAGAATTATTTATTATTTAGGTTAGGGTCACCACACATTAAACTAATCCAAAACACAAACTATCCCATGGTTTTTTCCCATGGTTTTTTCCAAATAGTAGTGTAAATCAATATTTTATAAGGTTAATGGCCGAATTTCTTAAAAAATAGGCTTTCTTATGTGGTGGTGAGTCACAAGAAATCATTTTAAAAAGATAAAATGTTTTTATGTCTTGGAGGGTCCACTAATGCTTTGTAAAATAAATCAAGAAAAAATAAAATAACATTATTTTAATGGTGAAACATATATTGGCCAAACTTATTGTTTATTTTATTTCATTACATCACAATTGAGTCATTATGATGTCATAAAACACATTTTATATTTAAATTGTATTTAATTTTTACCCAAAAATTCGACTGTCTCAGAAACTTAAGAAAAATTCACCATTGGATAATTTTTTTGTCCTGATTCCAAAATTAATATCCATTTTTCAAAATAAATTTCTTTATGTGTAAATTTTTTCCTTTAAAAAACATACATATGTCAAAAATTTATGGGTTTTGATCAAAACAGCTATAAAACATAATAAAAATCACTATTATATTGATAAAAACTATAAAATCATTTATATTTAATAAAAATTAAATTTAGTAATAATATTTTATTAAAATATTATTTAATTCAAAAATTTCCACTAATTCATCAAAACAGATTTCTTAGTTGAATATAAACTAAAAATTCTTTTTTTTGTTTTAAAAACTATTTACAAAGTGACCATAATAAAATGAATTTATATCCTCTATAAAAATAATGTACAAATTCATAGTTCTAGATTCTTGTTACATAACCCCTGATAACACCTGCATAAGACCTATGGGTAAGGTTTACGATAGTGACAGACTCTTCAGTGGCTCGGATAACGTCGCTCGGGTGGTTATTTCGATCAACTTTCACTTCTCGCGTAGGTGGTTCTATTGGAGCTTAACGTGTTGAAGCTCGGCTTGGGATTGGTCAAGATAGAAGAACAATGACGCCACCTTCTTTCCAAGCTCAGAAAAACGGGCTTCGTATTGGGAAAGTATTTTGGATGAATCCATCACTTCTTTGCATGAGTAAATTGGATTTGTTAAAGACCTATATTTATACAAATCATGTGATCACTGTTAAACAGCTATATTAGCAATGATACAAATTCTTAATGGTATTTTGAAATCAAAAAACAAAAAACCAAAGAAGTGAATATGTTTTATATAACCATTTAACTTAATAAGGCATTTAATTGGATCAAGAATAAATTTTAATTATAAAATTTTGGTTCGTTACAATCCTCCCCCCTTATGAAATTTCACTCACAAAATTTCCTTTTCCCACCCTAAAACATATATGGGTAACACTGCTTCATCACTTCCTCTGATTCCCATGTTGCCTCTTCAAACTTATGGTTTTTCTAGAACACCTTAATGAGGGGAACTGTCTTACATCGTAGAACTTTTTCTCTACAATCTAAGATCTGCATCAGCTTCTCTACATAGGATATGTCATTCTCCAATAGTACCACCTATGGATTGAGTAAATGTGATGGGTCAGGTATATACTTTCTCAGAAGTGATACATGCAATACATGATGTACTTGAGATAGGTGCAGTGGGAGTGTTAATCGGCAGGCCACCACTCTAATGTGACCACAGATCTCAAGAGGGCTGATGTACCTTGGAGTAATATTTCAATTCATCCCAAATCTCATAACTCTCTTCCAAGGTGATATACAGAGGAGTACCATGTCTTTGACATCAAACTCTATGTCTCATAGATGATTATTTTCATAACTATTTTGTGGAGTATGAGCACATTTATTGTGATACTGGATGGTAATAACCTTCTCCAGCATTTCATCGACTATTTCTGGACCAAGGAGTTTTCTCTCCCAAACTCCATCCCAACATGCCAGTGTCCTACTCCACTTCTCATATTGGGTTTCATAAAAATCCATTTAGATTTTTGAGTGGAAACTATTGTTATAAGATAACTCAACTTGAAGGAGATGTAGATCTCATCCTCTTTTGAAGTCCATTGAGCGTGCTCTCAACATGTCCTCAAGTGTTTGTATATTCTACTCACATTGACCATCAGTTTGGGGATGATAAGTCTTTATGTAGATCTTCTCAGTATCTAGATCATGTTGAAGACTCTTCCAAAACATAGAGGTGACTCTTGTATCATGATCAGATACAATAGATAATGGTACTCCATGCATCCTTAATACGTCTTTGATGTATATATGTGATAGTTTATCTGGTGAGAAATCCTCCCAAATTACCATGAAGTGTTATGTCTTTGTGAAATGATCCACAACAACCTAGATAGTGTTGTTTCCTTTGTCTTCAAAAGTATGGTGATATTGTCCATAGTGATGTTCTCCCATTTCCATGTTGTGATGGGTATGGGTTTCATCATCCCCTTAGACTTCTTCCTCTCTACCGTCACTTGCTGACATACCAGGCACGTTGATGTATACTCAACAATCATAATATTCATGTTATCCCACAAATAATGATTTCAGAGATCTCGATACATCGTTGTTCTTACTAGGTGAATGTAGAAATTTAATCTATGTGCATCATCCAAAGTTTCTTCTATGACTCCGGATTCGATGGAACACATAGTCATGACCCAAATCCCACAATTCCTTCTTCATTAACATCTAATTCAAGGGATTTCCCTTTTTTATTGATTCCCCCTTCTTTTGAATTCCAACGTCATCATTTTGAGCATCATTTAACCTTTACGAAAGATATGGTTGAGAAATCATTCGTTAAAGGATTGATGATGTTCCCTTCCTTATGATTCTCATGTCCATATTCATCAAATTTGAGATGATTGGATCCTTTTCAATTATCATCAATGATAGAATCACTGGGTCCTTTATGTTTAGAGTAAATCCCACCTTGTTCCCTTTCCCAGGGTGGTAATGGATTGAGATGTCATAGTCTTTGATCATCTCTAACCATCTTCGTTGACGCATATTCAACATGTTCTGTGAGAATATATACTTGAGGATTTTTGGTCCATATATATCTAACACTTCTCCCCAAATAGGGAATGTTGCCAAATTTTCAAAGAGAAGATTACTATAACCAACTCCAGATCATGTGTTTTATAGTTTTCCTCGTAAAAATTCTATTTCCTTATAGTATAGGAAATTACTTTTTCATTTTTCATCAACACATAGCCCGTTCCCTTCTTCGAATCATCATTGAATACCACAAAATATTCTCCATTTGGGGGTAGTTTGAGCGCATGTGCAGTGACAATACTTCTTTTTAACTCCTTGATACTCTCTTTTCATTCATCACTCCATGAAAACTTCACTCTCTTCCTAGTAAGCTAGGTAAGAGGGTTTTCCAATTATGAGAAATTTCTCTCAAATCGGCGCTAATATCCAGCTATCCCACGGAAGCTACAGATATCTATTATCGATGTTGGATTCATCCATCCCTCAATTGAATCTATCATGGAGGGATAGAAAAATATCCCATTTCTTTTGATTATATGACCAAATAATGAGACCTACTTAAACAATATCTCACACTTACTATAATTAACATAGATCTTCTCCTTTCGCTCAGTCTCCAATACAGTTATTAGATACTTCTCATGCTCTTCCTTGGTTTTAGAGTATATTTGAATATCATCTATAAATACTACTAAAAATATGTTGAGGTAATATCTAAAGACTATATTAATTAATTACATGAAAATTTATAGAGCATTAGTGAGTCCGAAAGGCATTATTATAAATTCATTATGACCATAACTTGTAAGAAAAGAATTCTTGGGGATATCCTCTTTCTTCACCCTAAATTGGTAATATCCTGACAAAAAATCCTCCTTAAAAAGTATTGTGATCCACATAGCTGATCGAAAAAATCATCAATTCATGGCTGAGGAAACTTGTTATTTATCATGATTTTGTTGAGCACATGAAAATAAATGCAAAGGTGCATTGACCCAACCATCTTCTTGATCAAGTGGACTGCTGCACCCAATGGTGGAGCTCTTGGGAATATAAACCCTTTATCAATATTATCATGTAGTTTTTTCTTCATATCCTCATGTTATACAATATCTATTCAATATGGAGTCTTGTATAATGACAATGCCCCAGGTATAAGATCAATTGATAATTCAACATCTCTTATATTAGGAAGACCAGACAATTTTTTCGGGAAACACTTCATCGAATTCCTTCACAATAGGCATGTCTTCAAGGATGGTTTCATCCATAGACACAATAATGAGAGCCACATATACGATCACATAGGGCTGTAATATCTATGCTTGTGATGATGGTGCTAAAGTAGATTCATATTTATCCTTCCACTTGTATAGAATCGAGGGGGGGGGGGTCGATTCTCTATATGGAGAGTGATTCCCTCTCATTTAAATCAATGTTGTATCTATATAAGGTAATTGAATACATGCCGAGAATTGCATCAAATTCCACCAGAGGGAGTATGACGAGGTTCACCGGAAAGATGAATCCACAAATTATGATAGGGGATGAGTTACATTCATAGGTCCCACTGATTTCTCCATTTTCCGTACTCACAGACATATTTACATCCATGATTTTTGGTTGTATTTGGATTGTTATACTAATCTTTTGGGATATAAAAGAATGCGTAAAAACAGAATCAAAAAGTATGTTAGCTATTATTGAATTAATAACCAGTGTACCTATCACAACATTATTATTAGGGTTCAATTCACCGGTATTGATGGAAAAAGCTTTCCATTACAGCCATGGATCTTGTCGGTTGCCTCGAAAAACCCTTGGATTAGGGAATTTATTTGAATGGTGCACAGGTTCTTTGTAGTTGAAGCAATGAACAGCATGTTGAAAGCTGAACATAGCATTCCTCTCTTTAGCCATAGCTAGGGGGTTTTCTGGTCGGCATTTAATGGCTTTCTACCCTTCTATTTCACACCTAAATCATTTCCTCATCCCCTATAGTCTATTTTTGGGGTGCTTCTTTCCACAAATTTGGCAAATGGGGTGATTTATTTTCATATCACCATTGGATTTATCCATTGGACCACCATAATTAAAGTCCACCTTATGCTTCTTGTCCCCATGATGCCCCTGATATTTTTTGATCTCCATTTCATCCTTGAGGTATCATCAGACAATTTCCTCATAGCTATCAAAGTGATGGATCTCCAGGTATTTCCATAGGCTATGTTTCATTACACCAAACGAGCATTGAACCTTGAATTTGGGGGTAACAAAAAAGCCAAAGGCGTGTCGTGCAAGCCTTGTAATGTTTTACTCGTATTCTATGATGTATTTATCATCCATTTTCTTAAGGAAAAGGAAGTCCATATCCACCTTATGTTGGAGGGTGTGAGTAAAATATTTGTCAAAAAACATTTTCCTGAAATCCTTCCATTACAACACCAAGATCTCATCCTTATGCCTTGTATTTTTATCAATGTCCACCATTGATCAGCTTCACCTTCTATATTATAAGTAGGAAAAAGAACCTTCTCTTGTTTGGAACATTAAATGATGAAAGAGATCTTTTCAAAGGTGTCGGTCCATTGTTCGGCGACTGAGGGATCAGATGACCCATTATATAGTATAATGCCTTTGTCTCAGGAAGCTCTCAATTTCAACTTGATTATTCTTATGGGGGCGGGGGGTAGAAGATTCCCCTTGACCCATGCTTCTATTCAAATCAAGAGTTAATTAAGATATTATCATGACAAAGTTCACAATTCCCACTCCTATTGGAATGGACATCTCATTATAATAATCATCACATTGTTCATTTCATCGATTGTTAGCATGATTCCCCGTATTACCATCCATTCGATGGAATTAATGGAAACATAGGGGTAACACATAAAGGTTAAATCAAGGACAAAAATGGATGGCATATAAATAACTTTTATTTCCATAACTAATAAATATATAGGGTTCAATCAATGTTATCCACGATCCACATCCCAACATATATTCATAGGGGAATTTTTCTTATTCCCATAACAATGTTTCATACTAATCTTGTTAATTTAACAAAGCATGTCCCCCATGAGTGTCATAAAAAAGAGTGTTGAAAGGCCCGTTGTCATGTACTCGGATACCCTGGGTCAAGCCTGAAACTCCTTGTTGGAGTTTTCACACCTAGGTACATCTGTTCCAGAGCTGCATCTACCTACTCATATCCACACAGGGATTTATTTTTTTGATAACAATATTACTCAATACTAACCAAAATTTAGGAATGTTTTATCAAACTTATTCTTATCTCTAAGGCTTCTATAGGGTTTTCTAATCCTAATTTTGAAAATAACTAAACTTATCCTTTGATACCAACTATGAAAACCATGTATTTAATTACTCAATTAAAAATCAATTGTTACATAAAATCATCACATGATAAAATATAGAAGATCGATAGGTCTAGTGTATTTGGGGCTTAGGAACACTACATAATGACTTAAAACATTACACACCACATATTCATTGAAAACCTCCATTACATGACCACTAAATTGCCTCACACTTAGTATTTTATGTGATAACCTGAGGACATTAATAAGAGAAGGGTGAGGTATAAAGCCTAGTAAGGGTGTAAACAGGTAATGACATGAAGAATACAATACATGTTAGGAAATAGGCATATAAATAGATCATAAAAAAACATGAACATAATGGAATGATATATAATGATTATTATAACATGGATATGTGGAAAAAACATATAACATGGTATTAGGATGAGCCAAGGCTCATTGCACATGGATCCTAAGTAAACCCTCATTTCACATGAATTATCATGAGTATACCCTCATTGCACATGATATATCATGATTCTAATCTTTATCCAAATGCATTGTGGTTCTATCTGGGTGCACCCTTCTTAACAATTTTATTTCTTGCATATGTGTCCCACATAGATCATACAACATGGATTCATTAAACATCATAATTTATTCCAAAAATAAAATATGTGTAATAGATAAATGTATTAATTAAATCAACAATTAAATGTTAATAAAGTTGAATACCTTTGATTAAGAAATGATAATGGTATTCACATATAGGATGATTTTGGCATGGAAATTACGGTATAACTTTGGCAGAAAAACTACGTCAAATATGAAACTTAAATAGTGTTGATGAGAGAGTTTGGGTATGTCATAATTTATACATGAAATGGACATTAATTTGGTCATAGATCATTATATACCAACAAAATGTAATGGAATTTACATGCATAATATAAAATAATTTCTCGAATGTAAATGAGAAGAGAGAAATCCCTTACTGAATTTTGGCATAGTAACAGGTGTACATTGGAGGCATTAATGGAAAATAAAGGGGTCTCTATTCATTCAAAAAAATAGGGGAAGTATGGAGGAGGTTTGAAATCATACCCCAACATTTATAATTTAAAATAAAATGGTATAAAAATATAAGGAAACTTGGACATAAATAAGGAATGAAAGAAATACCTTACTTGGAAGTGTGATCTCAAAGGCTTGAGAGGGGCCTGAGAGAGTCTTCATGAGAGCTTGGGGAGCCTTGAGAGGATTATAGAGAGAGGAAGTCAGGCCCTGGTCGAGCTCCAAAGGCATTTAGTGAAGTGTAAATGGGATCTTGGGTGGGTTTATTTAAGAAATTAGAGGGAATTGTTTATTATTTAGGTTTGGGTCACCACACATTAAACTAATTCAAACCACAAACCAGCACATGGTTTTTCCCATGGTTTTGGACAATGGTGAGTGGAAAAAAAATATTCTATAACTCCAATGTCTGAACTTCTTAAAATATTAGGTTTCATTATATGGTGTTGAGTCACACTCTCAAGGAAATCATTTTAAAAAGATAAAATGTATCATAAGTCTTGGAAGGTCCACTAAGTCTTCGTAAAATAAATAAAACTAAACTAAAATAACATTATTATAAGGTTAAAACATATATTATCAGAAAATAATTTTTATAGTACATTATTACATCACTATTGGGTCATTATGAGGTCATAAAACACATTATATATTTAAAAAGTATTTATTTTTTACCCAAAAATTTGACTGTGTCAAAAAATTATAAAAAATTTATAGTTGGATAATTTCAACGTCATTATTCTAGAAATAATATTAATTTTATCTATTTTTTATATATATTTTAATTTTTACTTTTTAATTAAAACTGATATTTATAGAAAATTCATGAGTATTTATAAAAACAACTTTCAAAATTTAATAAAAATAACAATGATATTCATAAAAATTATACGATCATTCATATTTAATAAAAATTAATTTAGTAATAATATTTTATTTAAATAATATTTAATTCAAAAAATCCATTAATTCATCAAAATATATTTTTTAATTGGATATTAACTAAAAATCATATTTTTTTTTAAAAAGTATTTACAAAGTAACTATAATAAAATGAATTTATATTCGGAATAAAAATAATGTACATAGTCACAGTGCTAGGGTCTTCTTATATAACCCTTGATGACATCACATAAGACCTAAGGGTAAGGTGTGTGATGGTGAAAGACTCTTAAGGTGGCTCAGATAATGTCCCTCGAGGGATAATCTCTATAAACATTAACTTCTCACATAGGAGGATTTGTTCGAGCATAACTTGTTAATCTCGGCTTGGGCATGGTAAACAGAAAAGCCCAGTGATGACACCTCCTATCCAAGCTCTAAAATATGGGCTTCATGTGGGGAATGTCTACTGGATGAGTGCATCACTTCCTTTGTTCGAGTAAATTGGATTTTTCAAAGCCTTATATTTAAACTAATCATGTGATCACTATTTAACAGCTAAATTAGCAATGGTCACAATTATTAATGGTATTTTAAAATCCAAAAAAATAGAAAAATAACTGAATATGTTTTATACCACCATTTTACCTGATAATACATTTAATTTGATCAATAGTAATATTCACTAATAAATGTTTTCCTCTTTACAATACCCATTTCCAATCCAATGTATTCACCATCCTAAACATATAATTCATTGAATTGTGACATAAATGTATTAACTACACAATACTTGATAATATAATTAAATATTATTAGGAATTAATCAACACTTTATAATCTATTTGGAACACTTAAGTGTCATAATGAAATGAAAGTGATGGGTACACTCATAATTACATAGTGCTCTAATGAATTGGGTAATGGTTTGTCTCCTGAGACATCATGATGGTATATAGATTTAACCGGATTACTTTATGAGAATTTTTTCATCATGATGTATTAGAATTTATTCATGTCCAATGATTATTATGTACTATTTTATGTTGTTTCAACATTTCCCATGTTATTATTGTCATGCTATATCATGTCGTACTGTTTATGTTCCTCTTATTCCCTATTTATGTGCCTATCAAATAACATGTTTTACATTAATACATAATTATTCCCTTAATATGATTTATAGATCACTGCTTTCTTATTTATGTCCCTAGGTTATCCTATGTATTTTTATGTGTGATAATGTTAAGGATATTTTTACAGAGATTATGTTTTTTTATTATAAATTGTAATGTAATATACCTAATAAAATAAGACACTACATATCTAGTACATAAGGGTTTCATTATGTTTAATTGTACGTAATAAATGATTTTTTAATGATTAATATAGTGTGGGGTCATTATAGAAGATTAATAATGAATTGTTGGAATATAATGTCGTGACTCATATTAATGGAATAGATATAGAAGTAACATTCACACAAAGTGAAAGACTTGAATCAATTCAATATTTTATGGTGGTTTTAATTCAACATGGTTTCAAATATTATCGAATGGATATAATGATATAAATATTTAATTGATTTCTCAATGAATAATTATATATTGAATGATTGGTTTGTTTTCAAATTAATGATGATGTAGTAAGGTTGTGTTATTTGGATAATGATTTTAATAGCTTGGGGAAGCTATAAATAAAAGGTGGTGATGTTGGAAACAACCCCTATGTGATGAATTTATAGTTATAATATTTCATAGTTCCAATATATATTATATATATCATCATTAATGGAATCAAGGTGTAATTGGTTTAATTACATGCTATCATGACGTGTAAAATTTAGAGTGTCCAGGATCAGTGAGCAAACATTTTCATGGGTTGTATGAAAATTAAAGAATGGATTACACTTTTATGTATTAATTTAAATATGAATTTTTTTTCTTAAATAATTTTCATATGGATGATTCTAAATCTATTTCAGCTCTAATATTGGTTGCAACCAAACTTGGGAATCATGATGAAATCGGTATAGATTAAAAATTATATTAGAGAATGATTGGAATCTTATTTTACATTATAGAAATAGGGTTACACATAATTTATGAAACCTATTAGGATTTGAGGTTTCAGATTAATCCAATGTAATAACATCGTAATGTTGTCAATTGATTCATGAGATATGTTCAAGGTGCCCTTGACTAAATATATTGTATTTGGTTGATGAAAATATAAAATGTGTTGGTTTGATACGTAAAAAGAAATAGATAATATCGATTATAATATTTAAAATGGAATATTCATGAATTATAAATTCATGTAGTCAGTTTATATAAAGAAAGAAATAATTTAATGGTCTTGTAGAATATTTATTGGTACCAATGGTGATCCATTAGGATAATATTAATGAAATTGAGAAAAAATAATTTTTTATAGTACCCTTATATTAATAACATAAGAATATAGTGTGTTTAAATTTAAGGGAATTTTTCTCAAGAGTTTCCACAATGTATAACTTTAGAAAAAATTAATGAGTTGTAGATATATCTAAAAAATCATTGGTGGCACTATCAATTGAGAATAAATGATTCAATATTAGTGTTCAACCACCTTCCTAATCTAGAGTAGGTTTTAAACTATCCCCTTTCCCTATAGAAATTTATTTTCATACATAGATGTTTTTAGGATTGTCAAGTATTTACACTTCGGGATTATTATCCAAGGGGTAAAAATTTGTGAAGTTGGATGACACTCAAATAAGGGGAATCACAACATTATTAGTTAAATAAGAGAATCTATAGAAGAGTTATTATAACATCTCATATTTTAATAAAAGTTTTATTAATTTTATTAGTATCTTGATTAGTAATAATAACAATATTAGTTAAATTAATATTTTAATTAAATTATCAATTAAAGAAGGAAAAATTTATAAATTTCAAACATCTGTTATAATAGTAAATGATTATTTTCTTGAAATAAAATATTTTTATATAAATATGGTACCATTTTAATTAAAATAATATGTTAATATAGATATATATTTGATTATTTTTAAAATAATTCTATTGAATAATTAAAAAATTATTTTAAAGGATTAAAAAATTATTATAAATAATTATATTGTATTACATGTATTATTTAGAACAATAGAAACATGGTTTGATCTAATAATTTATTTTTTAAATTATTAATCAAAATATAAATTAAATTAAAATATAATAATAAATTTTTAAGAATAATGATGAAAATAATAATTAACATATATAATTTAAATATATTAATTTATGTGTTAGGAGGATTGAAATTATAAAATATGAAAATATTTAAAAATGAATATAATATATATAATATATAAATAATATTTTCGAAATTATACAAATTATATATATATATTTATATTTGAGTATACTTTTGAATAATGAGAATATTATAAAATTTAAATTATGAATATTATATTAAAAAATATGATATGTTAATTATCATTTTATATAATCAAATTATAAAATTAATATTAACAATATTTTAGATGATAATGTCAAACGATGAAAAAATGAATGATAACGATAATAATAATAATAATATAGTAATAATATTTTTCATATAAGGGAAATCAGGTTGTATAATTTAGTTATACTCTTTATGTAGAGTATGAGAGGTTTGGTGATGGAGATCGGGTGCTCCAAGTGAGGTTTAGAACATGTCGAGCTAAGTGAACTTTCACATTAGAAAGGTTTACATTTGAATGAAAGGGTCATCAAGAAACATACCCCCGAGAGAGGAGTCCAAATCTAGATATGATTCTAGGATCAGAATAACATAGGGTTTTATATTCATGTCATATGTATCCTTAGATGCAACTGAGTGGTTGAGCTCGAAGTGTGACTGTCATTGAAGTTCCAAACACAAATTTTCTTCACCTTGTTTTTTTGTCATATTTTTTCTAAGTAGGTGCATTTTTTGGTGTTTGGTTATTCCTTATAGGTTTTCTTTCATTTTATGGATGACTATTTACCATCTATTTCTAATTATGATATCCTATATCATAATTCCTTCTTTATTGATATTCATTTTTCTCCCAGCAACACTAACCGTTCTCCTAGATATCATTTAATAGTGAAAATTGTAAATTTAAATCAATTTTTCAATGATTTATGATCATTTTGTGAAATTTCATATTGAAACATCACAAAGAATCATGAAATTGGTCCAAAAAAAATAAGTAGAACCTCTTATATTTTATACTGCTTTTCATTATTTTATAAGATTGTATAATACTATTATTTCTTATTAAAATTCACTTAAGGAATCATGAGGGATTTTTATTTATGTTTTTCATCATTATTGATGAATAAAAACCAAGAAAACCTCTTTAAAATTGTCGAAATGAAATTATTTATTTGTATAATATTATAAATATATTGTGATGTGAGTCTATAAATAGTTCTTCTTGGTTATAAGGAATATGAATCTATTCCACCACTTTTTATCCTATTTGCTTCTCTCCATGTATTAGTATGTCTATAAATAGGTCGAGAAAGGCATTTTTTCACTTTTCTATATTTTCCAAATCCTAGGAAGTATGAGAGAAATTAGGGTAAGAGTTAGTGATTGAGTGTTATGCAAAGAAGATAATGAATAAGAGGAATATAAAAATAATTAAGGTAAAATAAATTAATTTACATTTATTTTTTTATTTGAAATTAGTTTATTACATTTCAAATCCTGAATTTTCAAAATTTAATAAGAGAGTTTAATTTTTATTCCACGTATTTTTTTTAAGATAATATTTTCTTAGAATTATAATTTTTTAATTTATATCTATTTTATCTCCAAAATAGATCGTATTTGTGTTCAGTTAAAATTTTAATTTATATTTCATTAAAAAATATTTCCTTATAAGAATAATTTATTTAAGGGATTGATTATTTATATTATTCTAAAATATTTCATTTTAAATTCTATTTTACCGCATTTCAAATATTAAATTTAATTATTTTTCAAATAAATATATGTGTTTATTATCATGTTATTCAATTTTATCATGATATTGTGTTTTGAAATTTATTTCTACATGTTTTTTATAAGAATTTTTATTTTAAGACTCTTTATTATGGGAATTACATTTAAAAAAAATATACTTCATTTAACATTAAAAAAATTTACATGTTTGAAATTTATTTTATAAAAATATGTTTGATATCATTTGATGTGTATATTCCAAATTAATTTAATTTTTAAATAATAAATATAATAATTTTTATGTGTCAAAGTATATGAAAAAACATTGAATGTCACATGTAATATGAGATATATAAATAATCAATAACATGTGACATATCATGAATGAATTAGTTTTTATTATTTTTATATTTATGTGGTTTTTAATTGATCATATTTATATAAAAACTATGTTTCAAATAGTATTCATGAGTTTAATGAATGAACATATTAATACAAGATTGTTAATTATTCTACCATTTTCATTATATACATTTATATGATGTCTAAAATTTGAGAAATAGAGATGATCCAATTTATCAGAAGATTTCATAATTATGTTATATGTGTAAAAAAATTATAATCATATGTGATTATATTTTCAATTTTTTTAAAGTAGAAAACCATGTGAATAATTTATGTATATATAAAGAAAGCATAAAATAATATCATAAAATCTCAAACTTGAACATCGTAAATATGGTATAGAATTGGGAAATAAACTCATCCCAGGGAAATTTGGTAAGACCAAAACATCCTTCATTACATCAAGTGGCCTTAATGTATTTTTTTCAAAAGAATTCATATTTTTTTCATAAAAATCATTGGGTTGTTTTTGAAACTAAATTTTGAACGTATTTAATTTCCAAATATTAATGTATTTTAAATATCATAAGTGTTTTTAGTAATATTTTCAGGATAATTTAAAAATAATTTAAATTTCATTTATCAAATGTTATTTTGGGAAGTATATTTTCAATAAATTTATCTTTGAGATTTTTAAAACCTATAACTTTGAAATTAAATGCTTATCCCTTGTTTAAATTGTTTTTATAGGTATCATAGAAGCTTTAGAATGGATTAAATCAATTTAATAGTTAGTATATACATAGTGATGTGGAAATTATATTTTTTAAAAATATAATAAAGTTAAGTTCTTATCTTATTATTCAGAACCTAGACCAGAAAAAGGTCCTAGATTTTTTTAGTTTTGCATAATGGTTTAGTTTATTTTATAAAAAAATCACTTCAAATATATGCACTAATTTGGAAGTGCGGGTTTGGGGCATTATAATTTGTATCAGAGTAATGTTCTATATAATATCAATGATTTGAAGTTTTCTTGTTAGAAAAACAAAATATGTACACTAGAATTTTCATTAGTTAATTTTGTGTTGTTAAAAACTATAGATTCCTAAATTCTGAAGTTGAAAATTCAGAATTTACTATAGTCTGATGAACAAATCACGAGGGTGCAGTTCATTTAAGGGGGGTTATGTAACATCCTTAGTTAAAAATATTATTACATATTTTATTAGTATCTTGATTAAAAATAATAATAATATTAATAAAATTTAAATTTTAATTAAATTATCAATTAATAAAATGAAAACACTATTTTTTCAAACTAATGATATAATACGAAATTATTATTTTAAAAAAATGAAATTTTTTTATATAAATATGGAATTATTTTATGTAAAATAATATTTTAATATAGATATATATTTGTTTATTTTTTAAAATATGCGTTATTCAAAATCACAAGTTAATTTTAAAGGATTATTTAATTATTATAAATAATTCTACCGAATTAAAAGTCATATTTTAAAAAACATGAACGATGTTATAATGTAAAAAGATATTTTATAAATTATTAGTCCAAATAAAAATTCAATGAAAATAATAATAATAAATTTTTATGAATAATGATGAAAATAATATTTAAACATATTATAATTTAAATATATGAAGTTATTCATCAATAGGAATGAAATTTTAAAATATGAAAATATTTTAAAATGAAAATAATATTTAAAATATATAAATAATATTATGAAAATTATAAACAATATTAATATACAAGTATAATTTTGAATAATGATAATATTATAAAATTTAAATTATGAATGTTATAATAAAAATTATGACTTATTAATTATCATTTTACAAAACAAAATTATAAAATGAATATTAACAATATTTTAAATGATAATATTAAATGATTAAGAATAAAAAGATAACAATAATAATAAAATGATTTTCATATATTGGAAATCTAGTTTTTTGATTTGGGGATACTCCTTCAGTAGGGTTTGAGAGGCATGGCGAGGCAGATCAGGTGCTCAAGGTGAGGTCAAGAACATATAGAGCCAAATGATGTTTCATTTTGGGAAAGTTTGCTTTAGAAGGATGGGTCTTCAAGAGTCTTCGACCCCGAGTGAGGATTCTGGATCTAGATTTGAGCCCGAGTATGGAAGAACCAAGGGTTATGGATCAAATTATCCATTGGATTTAGATGCAACTGAGAGGTGGAGCTCGAGGTATGACTACAGTTGACGTTCCCAATGTAAAATGAATTCCTTTTCTTTTGGTTTTGAAATTTGTTCATCGTAGGTCCAATTTAATTTTTGGTGCCTGATTCTTCCTTCCATGGTCACATTAAATTTATTTCAGGAACTTTTCATCCATGTTCGATGATGATATTCGGTATCGGAATTGTTTCTTTGTGGTTATTCTATTTTTCTACAAACATCATTAAAGGTTGTCCTTGTTTTCATTTTTCTGTGGAAATTATAATTTCAAAACATTTTTTCAAGGAATTCGGATCATTTTGTGTGATGGTATATTGATGCTTCAGGAAGAAGCTTGAAATCAGTCTAAAAGAAATATCAATACCGTCAAATAAAAATTTCTCTAGATCAAATGAATTTTCCATAATCAGGAAAACCAAAATAGAAAACCTAGTTACAATTGGAGAATTAAAAATTAACATATATTTATGTGGACCAGATTCATAGAATGTCATTTATCCTAAGTCAATACACAATACTAAATCTCCATATTATATATTCCAAAATGAAAACAAACCCCGCTGGTTTTTATTTATATCATCCCTTTATAACTGATTGTCAAATAAATTTTTATTTATTCAAAATTAAGAGACAAATAAGTGACGGGACCTAAGAAAAAAGAGTTCAGGGGAATATCCATGAATATTGTTATTACAATCATAAGGTAAGAATTCTAAGCTCATTTAAGTAGAATTATTCACATTATAGTTTCATTTGGATGCAAGATGTTCAACAACCATATTCCCTTCACACCAACTGTTCAGGAATTCAACATATGGATGAACAAACATTGGTAATTCCTGATAATGTATGAAATACACCATGGACTGGAAGATAGGACTATTGGATATTTAACTAGTAAGTATGAATCAAATTAAACTGAGGATATATTTATTTTATGAGACCAGAAATGATTAATATCATTATTTATAACATTATATTTTATTATATCATTTTATAGTATCTTCAACCTAGATTTAACAAATGACATTGGATCCCATCCGTTTCACCCACTATTGTGTTTATTTTTTTGGTTTTTAATTTCATTTAATAAAATACCAAATATAAAATTACTATCGAGATACTTTTAAAATTAGGAAAAAAATAAAGATAAATAAGTTAGAGGATAGTGAGACTTTGAACACTTTCTCCTTAAGAGATGACCATAGTTAGACACTAAGATGTATTATGAGTATAATATAAATTTTGTTTGACCATGAATAGAGATAATGTCATTATCGGCTTAGCACCATTTATAGAAATAATGTTTGAGTTCCCATTATCTTTAACATTACTGTAATTAAGAGTTTTTTTTCTTTTTTTCTTCAAAATTTCCTTTTCCTCAAACTGGGATAATAATTACTGTGAAACTATTCATTAAAGCATTATTATCCATATTCCTTTTATATATCCCACACAAAATCCCAATAGATCCACTTTCAATGGAAACAACAACCAAAACCTTCTGTATACACCACTATGTGGGAGGATTCACTACAAAAACATTGGGTTTATCCAACAATAAGGATATAATGGCACTATCGAAACATATTGTTAAATAACCCCTTTATCAGTGCTAAAAAATTAATTGTTAAAGGGGGTCCTCTATCAGTGATTTTTTAATTGAACAGATAAATGGGTTCATTTATCATTTCCTCTCAAGAAGTGTTGATAAAGGGGGGTGTTTATTAATTATTTTCTAGTAGTGCTAATATAGACCCCCCCATTATCAATGACCTTTTAAAAGAACTGATAAAAGTATACATCAAAAAACATATATTTCATTCAAAATAATTTTTTAATGTATTAATGTATTTATGTCGATATAATTTTGATATATATATATATATTTTAAATATTTTTTAGAATAGGTAAATTTAAATTTACACTTAAAATATAAGATACTAGGTGAAAACATGGATTATAAAATAACAAATAAAATATTTTCAATTAATATTTTATTATTATAATATAGTAATAGTCATTTAATATCAATTCTAAGATAAAAAATTCAAATAATAACAACAGATCCAAAATAAGATGAAAATGTATCTCAAACATTAAATGACCACAACTTCTAAACTGGGAGTCTGTTTGGGCTTTACCACATATCAAATAAAATTATGCGAAATGTTATACATAATCATAATGAGGGGGACCCAAGTCATTTTTTTTGAAGGAAAAAAGTACCAAAAGTCCACCAAAAATTATTTCTTAGTGAGTGTACCCCATTTTTTAACTTTCTCCAGATTTTATGCTGCATTTATGGGGGATTTTTTCCTTTTTTTAGTGGGGAATGAATTTATTCTCAAGTCATACATACATATTGATATTATGGATATTATATTTTATCCTTTTTCAATATTTAATACATTTATAAGAAAATATATAATAATATATAAGCTTTTTTTATATATTCATACATAAAAATTAATTTTTTCAATAAATAATTTAACATATTTATATATATTCTTTATTTATTAATTTATAAACATATATATAAATATATTTATAAAACATTGTAATGAAATATATATAAATAAATAGATATATCATAAAATGTAAAACAAAACAGTATAGGGGAGTGGAAATAGTGCAAGTGTATAAGCTGGAGGTTTATGGTTCAAAAATCCAAGGGGGAAGTGATGCGCATGGGAGACTAGGGATTAAAGTGTTGATAATGGGGTGGGGGAAGCACTGATAAAGGGGAGGGCAGGTGGGAAGCACTGATAAAGGGAGGTGGGTGGGGTGTGGAAAAATAGTATATACCCATTATTAGTGGAGCCATTATCATTTCTTTTGTAATGTTGATAAAGGGGGACATTAACTGCACTAAAAATCACTATTAAAGGACCCCAATAACAATGATTTTTTAAAACTTTTAAGGGGAACTTTTAAAATTATTTTTTAGGGTAGATAAATTTTTTGGGCTTTGAACCATAAATCAATTATCATCATTTTTTAGCACTACTAATGGAATTTTCTATATATGGTAAAGGTCAATTTAGTATTAGTGGTGGAACATGTTGCATGAATGAACCAAACTACCATCAACAAGACACGCCCAACACAATCAAACTAGACTAGAACATACACTAGAGGATACCCAAAGGTACTTGTGAATATTGAAGGATTTTAATGTTAACCAATAAAAAGGGGAGCATAGAGACGTGATTAAATAATTAAAAAATTTAAATAATGCAATTTTAACTTCCCTTGATGAACTCATTGAAAATAGGAATAAATATGAATCTAAAAAGAAATAACCCTTAGTATTTTACAAAGAAAATGTACAATTAGTAGAGGGTGATTTTTTAAAATCATATGATCTTTTTATGTCAACCCTTGAGCACTTCTACTCAGAGCTAGTGTACCTAGCCATGATATTATATGATGGATCTTTTAAGAGATATTTTTTTATTTTACTTTTTCTAATTTTATTCAAAATAAATTTTCTTCTAATATCCCACTTGGGGTTAATGAAATCATGGAATCAGAACAATTTTTACAAGCCCTAGAGGATGATAAAAATGAATCAGTGGATGATATTCGTTTTGATGAAAAATCAAAATACCCTATACTACCACCATAGATACAAAAAAAATTATAAAGTAATTCCTCCTTCAAAATGATACAATGCTAAAACTATTGAGGGATATAACCCTTATCATAACTTGTTTCATTCTTATTTTTACACAATTAGTTAACTAATCATATCTGTAGTTATAATTTTTCTGATTCAACCCATTTGATTCCCTACATCAATGATAGAGATATGAAAACTGCATCATCCCAACATGAATAAAAATTAGAGCTGGAAATATAAGAAGTGAAACATGGGCTAATGGAAATTTAAAATCAAGCATCCTAGGACGTGGAGAAGATGTTATAGATGCAGACTACTTTGAATATCTGCTCATATCTTCTTTGAAAAAAGAACCCCCATTAGATAGAATACATGTCATGGAAAATGTACTATGTGATGAAGAAGTTGTTACTCAAGATAAATATGACATAAGATTTTGGTGATGACAGTACTCTTTCAACCTCAATCTGAACAACAATATGATATTGTAATGACACAATATAATTATTAAAAGTGGTTGTTACTCATACAGATACATACAAAGCTTCTTCATATAAATGGAGAAATTTAAATTTGAGTTTACCTTGTTTTAATTATTTTCAATTTAAATTACATACTGAATACAATTTTTTTGTACATGTAAAAGAAGAACAAGTTGAGGAGGAAATGGATGAAGGAAAAGACACAAAATTTGTGGCACAACCCAATGACACCCCAAACCTAATTTTATCACCCCAGTGTTATAAGATACAACACACTTGATAAAGGGTGTATATGCTGCCCGCTATCCATGGTATCCTCCAATAATAAGAGTTGAATAGAAATAGATAAAATATCATGTGGTTATTCACATTATGTAAGATTAATACCTATTCATATTGGGGATAGATAACAGACTTTCCAATATTGGATAGTCAAAATACATCACCTCTTTATGGGTTTTTCCCAAGAATCATTACAATTTTATTTTTCCAATTTTATTTATTTTCATTCCAATTAAATGTTCTAATGTTTTAATTAATGTTTTTCTATTGTTTTTTCAAATATTTCATTAACTAGGAGGATACCTCAAGTATTTTCATAACACACACAAGTAAGAGCTTACATTGAACTTGTTGGCCAATAACAACTAGGTTGTATCAATCATATTCTCACAGTTTCTCACTGTAATTTTTATTAGTTTTTATAGAACCTAAATGGGCGGTGATAAAAAATTATGGGTGATGATATTCAAAAAATTTATAATAGTTATTTAAAATCATTTCAGTTAATGATTTAATATTTTTAAATAATAAAACATTTTACTATTTCTAAAAAATTTTAGTAAATTAAAATTTAAAAAATAATAATGTGAAAAAAAAATTCATGACTTTAAAATGTTATAAAATAATTTTTTTTCTTATGACTTTATTTTACAAAAAAAAACTTAAAAAATTGAAGAATATATAAAAAAATAAGTAATCTATACATACTCTCACTATGTTTCAATTTTTCTATAATTGTTTTAAAATATATTTTCTATAAATATTGTATGGTTCCTGCCATTATATAATTTTTTTATTTTTTCAAATATTTCATGAATTTCATTTCTACATAACCTATTTAGAAAATAACTTGCTAAAATTAATGTAATTCATTGGTCCTAAAACAATAAGACCTTACGTGATTTTGGATTATGTTTGTCACTAAATTTATTGAAATATAGTCATAAAACTAAAATTTATACAATGAGTGAAATGATTTCAATAGAATCAATTTATAAATTTATGTCATTGGATTTTTGAACTTAATTTTAGGTAACCTAACCTCTATGAGATAAAAAACCATAGGGATCCAACATAAATGAAAATAATATAAGTCCATTGAACATTGAATAAAAATAGTAAATTGGGAACCCAAAATAGATATTGAATAAATGAACACTAAGTGTGTTTTCAAAATTAAATAAATCTATCTCAATAAATTCAATGAAATATTATTTGGACATAATTATGGTTGGGAGAAATAAATTTCAAAAGGGCCTTGTAAAAAAATTAGCTTATTTCCATGAGGTGAATATTGAACCAATAGATAGATGAGAAAATGAATTATAGTGAATTCGGTTAATTCCTATAAATTTCGTGGAAAATTAAACATTGATTTAAGGAAACTTAATAAATATTGATAAATTGAGGTTCATTTTATTAAAATTTAGATTCCACATAAATATAAATTCACCCACACTTGAACTGAAGCTTTTACTGAATTAATGTGCGGTAGTAATGTGATTTTAATATGATGCATGAAATTTATAACTTCGAAAGAATCTGTATTTTTTAAAAATATACCTTTAATATTAATTTTTTGTTAGGATTATATTTCTTTATTTTCCATTTTATATAATTTATGTTCAATGATATATTTTCTCAGATTGCAATAGTTTAAGTGTGCAGGAGTCATGTGAGATGGAAATTTCTATTCTTTTTTCTGTTATTCCTAGAAAATACCACTGATTTTAATTAAAATGATGGTTAAAAAATTGCTTTTGTGACTTTTTAGAATTTAAAAAATAAATATTAAAATAGCCAATTACTAAATTGTATTTTTATATTCATTTTATGGAATTAATAATATAGGGAATGAAATTTGATTCTGGACATGACACTAAATATGATGGAATTGAAATTTATAATTAATTTATTAAATGGATTAATTGTTTTCATGTCATTTATATACATTAATTTATAATATAAAATATAGTTCTAAAATTTAAATTGAAAGTGTGAATTTATTTTGAAAATTGGTAATTCTTGAATCTGAAAAAGATACTACGATGAATCCAATTTTTATTTAAAAATTGATTTATATAAATTGAAATTAATATTTTCTTGAAGGATGATATTTATTAATTTTTATTTTGGATCATTATTTTTCATTCAATAAAATTATTTTTTGAATGCATGTTGAAACTTTTCCAAGGTCATACACAGTCAATGCATTGACACTGTGCATCTGACCGCACGTTGAATTGGAACTACACTTGGTTTCCATAAACCATCTTTATGGTTATCCAACTAACTGTGGAGAGTCTACTTTGCACTGAATTTATACTAATTATCACTACATATATTGTGATCCACATTTATCTACTTCTTGTATATCATTCTCATGGTCACCATAGTGATCATCCAGAGAACACCTTACTGCATTCCTTCTCCATCGTCACTATGGTGAATGTCGGTCATTCCCCAACCTTGACCCATTTCTATTCCAGGGCCACCCTAATTACAAC
Organism: Viscum album; assembly: GCA_963277665.1. Classification (NCBI taxonomy): domain Eukaryota; kingdom Viridiplantae; phylum Streptophyta; class Magnoliopsida; order Santalales; family Viscaceae; genus Viscum; species Viscum album. The sequence goes on from OY728126.1 coordinate 1,897,450,402, forward strand.
ACCATTACCCATTAATTATCAAATCTTCTTGAACCTTACCTATGACACTTCAGTAACATCTCACCCAATCTTCCACAACCTACTACCATCTGTAGAGACTGAACCACACCACCTCCCTGTGAAGAAAAAATCAAACCAATTCCAAAGAAGAACTGGCCACATATCCAATTTGTTGTCACTTACTTGGAGGTTAAAATCACAAATGATCTAATATTAAGAACCATCATGATATGTATTCAATTAAGAGATCAATATAATACCAATACTATCCAGAACTAAATAAGATTTCCACCATTCTAGCTAATCTGTAGTCTTTTGAGGATGATCACACCACATTTGATGATCCACAGCTGACCAACAAATATAGATGAAGGGAAAAAAAATTTCATTAACTAGATCCCATTTCCCCTGAAAACAAACTAGAAACAAGCCCCACCACTCATCAGATCTAGAAACACCCTCGGGTCACCATCATTTCCTACTCCATCCATATCGAAGGGGATATTTGTTAAAGAAGGTCCCAAGCTATGAGAACCACCCATGTCATGTAATGGGGGTAATGATGGAACTTCCAGATCTCTCTACACCATAAAACACCATGGTGAAGAAGACTGTGATACACCCCCCAACCCCCCCCCCCCCCCCCCGTGATTTAAACCTAAAAAGGAAAACCTAAAAGAAAAACTAACAAAACAAATAGTGAAAATAATATAAATGGAAATATTATAAATAAAAATGGAAAATAAAAGGAGAAAAATTATATATATATATATATATATATATTAAAATTTATACTAATAATATAAATATATGTATGTTACATGAAATTATTGTTATTATTTTTTTGCGCTAGCATCCAGTACTAGGCCTATACTCCAAATCAAGCCCACTCTTCCATGCCAAACCTGACCCAAATAATTCAATAAGATCCAACATGTGTTGTACCATTGAGATGTATCGGACTTCCACTAGAGCGAGAAACCATTTGAAAAAATTTATATGTGTTCATGATCAGGAAACTAACATGATTCTAATAGAATTAATCTACACCATCGACCATGACACATAGTACTCATCTAAAGAAAAGAAAGGATCTTTCTGATCGTCACTGAATTCTAGTATATCATCATCAATAAAAAATTTATCCCCATCATATTGAAATCATTCATTATTTATGGAATATGTTTTAATTTTTCTTTAATTTCAATCTATAATTTCTTTTTTCATGCTTATATTAATTCTTTTATGTTTTTCTAATTATACAATGTTCTTCTTTTCTTCCATTTTTATCTGTGTTTGTATTAAAACCTAATTCTATAGGGAAATATATTAAATCTCCAAATCATGGAGAACTAACTCAAGTTCCAGGACCCAAGGGGACATCAATAATTTACAATATTATTTTTAATAATCTGAATTTCATCATTGATGTAGTGGAAAAATTGGGGGATACAGATCGATTGTATTCAACTACTCTATCTGATGAGATACCACATCCCTTAATCTAACAAATAATTTATCAGTGCGTCTCTTGATATATATTTCACACAAGTGATGGATTGTGGAATGCTGGATTAACATCATACAAATGGATCTGGGATTGGAGACAATGAATTCCTTGATCGATTGTGCTTAATTCCTTATCACTATGGAGGAGGTGGAATAAGATGTACCATGGGAGACATGTCTTATTTGGGTTCATAATCAAAATTTATATAAAGGATAGAAATGGTATAATTATATTGACACCATTTACTGATAATAACTATATAATGATCAAGAATTATTGTTTTTAACATTGGATACAACCCTATTCACCAACTATTATGTTGACTTCTATTTCTTATGTAATAATCACATTTAAAAAAATTAAAATACAATTACTGACTAGACCATTTTAAAATTAAAAAAAAAATATACACAAGTTTTAGGTTAGTGATACTCTAGCCCCTTTCTCCTAGAGGGAAGACTTTGGTCAGCCACTAAGCTCCATTAAGAGTATAATAAAATTTTTGTTTTATAGTGCCCAATGAAACCCACTTGATCAAATAGAAATATATTTATAAAACTAGGGTAATGTTTTTATATGAATTACCTTAAAAAATTCCCTTAATAAAATATTAAACCCATAATAGGCCCCATTCCATGAAAAATAACTTTACATTTTTTCTGTTTTTCGGTGTTTGTTATCCCACTTAATAAAAAATATTTCTTTTACAGTCTGGTAAATAAATATTAATCATTAGACCCAAAACTCGGTTTGATCATCCTCCTTATTTTTAGTGTATAGAATAATAAATTCAATTAGTATATATTTATTAATTCAATAAATTAATTAATATTTCCCTCCTAGAATGGAGAGTAAAAATAAATTTAATATTCACAGAAATAATTTATTTATTCAATAAATAATTATTTCTTATGTTCAGAATAACCTAAGATAAATAAATAATAGATCATTAAATAAATAAAAAATTTACATTAGAATAATTTTTTAGATATTTTTTATCATTTGATAAAACTTGAATAACTATAAACTCTTAATCCAGAGAATATTATTTCATCCAATTATTAAAAATTAATAGTATTTAACTAACATTGATGGAAAGACATTATGTGTGACCCTCTAGGACTCTTTCTCAGTGGCATTATTGATCTTACCTAATGTCAAGGATTAATATCTACTAATGGGTCAAGGTGTATATTTTGGATGAATGTATTTCGTAATGAAAAACCACATGCTAATACACAATATTTAATATAATCCAATTACCATGATATCTCATAAAGAAGGTTGCACACTCAAGTAATTAACCTCTATGCTTGATATATCTTTCATTGGATACCTAAAATAAAATCACCATTTCACCATTTTCCATGAATTTTAATGCAGAATTTCTATATTAATCAAATGGATGAGATACAAAATTTTAAAAATATTTATGGTACAAATCCTTCTTCAAATTATTCATAAATAACATGTCATTTTTTCACACCCAACATACCAAAATTAAATATGAATTGTATCAACAATGTTAATGAAAATACATTTATGTGTGAAATTCAGGATATATATTAAAAAAATTATAATTTCTAAGGATCATTATTCATGCTCATACACTGGAATATCCAACGACATATAAACATGTAGAATTCTTATTTTTGGGTAAGTTCTCATAATATGTGATGATCCTACATTGTGTATATGTTTAATTTATTTTCAATACGTAGTTAAGAGAAGACAATACTTGATGTTAATGTGAATTAAACAAGAAAACCTGATTATAATTGGGTTTTGGTGTTCCCAATTTGTTTATTAATGTTATTTAATATCTGAATATGGTCCATTCACACGAATTTCAAAGGTAATATATTATATTTTTTATTAAGTAAATACAAATGTGAATATTATTTATTTATCTTCAAATATATTTATGGAAAATCGTGATGGGTGTGTAAACATAATATATATAATTTTTTATATAATAGAAGGACGTAGGAATTGAGTTTGAGGTTATTACAAAATACCAAGTTGATTTTGAGCTAAATGTATTAAATTCATAATGGTAAAATCATGAATTAATTTATCTATCAAAAGATAAATGAAAATGTGCAGTGATATATATTGAAGGATATGATCTATGTAATAGAAATGAAATCCAATATTTAAGGGTACCAAGAGATACATGAAGGTATGTCCATAGCTATATAATGGTAAATGGGAAATCATGTAAGGGAGAATCTCATTCATGGAGGTAATTATGTAAGGTTTCATACTTCAATAATGGTAACTAGGAGCTCATATATTGGTGTGGAAGCTCGCATAAGGGTATAGAAATCACCCAAAAGGGTATCATTACCATGAATTAAGATAAATTGAGTCTTATATAAGGGTAAATAGTGGTTAATATGTGATGAATAAAGGTAAAAAAGACATGTCACGATGATGTAAGGGTAACCAGTATAAATTTACATCTGTATAAATGTAAAATGATACCTTTGTACGGGTACACTGAATTGAAGTTACAATGTGTTGGTGTTAAATTGTTCTCATGTAAAGGTAAGTCACAAATACTAAATGGGTTTTAAGGCTAATTAAAGGTAATAGAGTGCTTAGATAAGGGTACAGAAACATGCATAAAGGTAACACCTCATGTAAGTGATGCTAATATAATATATTAATGGTATAGGATATTCATGTAAGGGTTACCCATAAGGTACACACCAAATGTAAAGTTAAAATAAAATGTGTAAGGAAAACTAGATATGATGTTGAAGAACATTCCATGATGATAGAATTCTAATAGATATTTGTTTATATCTAGTTAGGAGATACTACCATTATCCATTTGAGAATGGAGGTTCCCCCATTTTGTAGTATATGATACCACTTATTAGGTGATCCTACCATTATCCCTTTATATTATATCCTGATACTATGATCTATTATAGTAAGAGGTGATACAATGTGATCCAATGGTAGAATGATTTACCCGGAATATTACATGGTAAACATTGGATTCAATTTTCAAGATAATATTTCATTCAAATATGACTTCTAGAAGCTAATGCTACCATATCCACCAATTCTAATTAATAATATGGATAGTTATTAATATGCTTGTATTAATGTTTGTTGGGTGAAATTAAAGATCATTAATGTAGTTGTACACGCATTCATGAAAGATTAATATGATTAAAAAAGGTAACGATGTCAAATTTATTTCGATAAAGGAATAGAATGTTCATGTAATGCATTTGATATTCGTGCATATGGTTTTTTATAAACCTAAAAAAGGATCTTACATTTACAATTCTTTATAAAAATAAATTAATAGGTTATGTGATATATAAACATGGTTATTAAAAACCATGTGAATAATCATGAGGAAGAATACCGAAATCAATAGGTTAATTAAATTAAGATTTGTGGAATACAATCATAAAAATTCCATTATTCCTCATAATAAATGAAAAATGTCACTATACATTATAATTTTTTATAGAGATCAAATATATTTTAATATAACATGAATAATGGAATAAATATAATATTTTAAAAATATTTTATTGTTGATTTGAATAAGAATTTAAATGAGTTTAAATTAAAGATAAATTGAGAATCAGTTGACTGACTTGAATGAGATGATCTTATTACTAAGGATCATGGTGTTTCCATATTTGAAATATAATTATAATTAATTTCGTAGTATTTAGATTAATTCTCATGATAATTTTGTGAATATAAATATATGCATGTAGGTATTGGAAGAAGGACGTGTTGGTCCCTATTATTTAAAAGTGAAATATTCTTGTATCAATATTGATATACGATATTGCATGTTTTGAATATTTATTATATATCAAAGTAAGATAAAATTAATAACTATTTCTATACATCTATAAATTTTATCATTCACTAAATAAGAAGATAATGTAATTTATTACTAAATATTTTAGACCAACCTTTGATTTATTTGATGTATAGTCAACCCAAAAAATTTCTTCATGCCGAGGATGTTGATTATATTCATTGGAGTCTATGTATTGATTACCTAGTACATTCCTTTGCTCGAGGGTACATTTAAACTCATGTATAATGACCATAGTGTGTTATTAAATTATAAAAAAACAATATTCATATTTATTATATCATACTCGATTCATTAATGACTTTTGACAACCCATTTAATAATAATATCCTAGTTAAAAGAACATTTTTTTGATAATAATCGCTTTCTTTATCGTTTGTGATTTAACTTGTTATTCTTTATTTTATCACTTAGATAATGATTTAACTACTTTGAAAATATAAATAATGAATTATATATCATATATATTCAGAATATAAATATGTATAATAGATATATATTTGAAATGGAAATACCATTCATTGAAATGGTATTCTGTACATACGCATGAACATTGTTTTTATTTTCTTATCGTATAGTATGGAAGTAGGAAAATGGTATATATTTATCAACATAAATATATATTATTATGGTAGTAATATTATTTCATATACCTAATAATTAATAAATATATTTTTTTATAAAAATTCTTGAAGGGTGATCGTTAAAGATGAATCTCATCATGTCGTGGAGATGGTAAGAGGTACGTACGCACAGGTGACAATATCATTCTGTTGATAGTGAAATGGTGTTTACATGGATGTTATATTTAATATAAATAATCATTATCATATTATATTAATTACTTACATCAATTATACTCATTATTATACCCATCCAATTAATCATGCCTTGAATAACAAACTACACCACGACGTGGAGACGGTAAACTGTACGTATGCACACATGGTGAATTCGTCATTCATAGGAGTCAGTGACCTGGTAGTTTATTTTTGTTCCAGGGATATGGAAAAAAGTTCTATATTAGATGCTAATTAAAGGTATTAGATATATTTTAACAATATTTTCTAACAAAATTAAAAATCCCAAGTGATGAATATCATTCCTCAAAATATAATTGTCGTATATATTTGAGGAAGACCTGGAATCATATGATCACTTATCTTGAATATGAATTTAAGAATAGATAGAGTGAATTAGTATAAATATTGATGAAATATATTTATATTACTAGACATGTAATCTCAAAAATTCTAAAACCAAGGATCATGGAGAATCGTGCTCTATAGTTGGGAAATATTGGTTCTTAGCTGTCAAAAATTAATAGACAACCCTTGATATTCTTGGAGATAATATCCCTATTTTAGAAAAAAAAAGAAATTAATAATATTTGTATCATGAATTATTAAATTTGGGTCAAAAAAATTAATATCATGGATCTTGACAATCTACTATAAGAGAAAAAAATACATGATGATGAAATTGAAAGGAAGAAAAAAGAATATAAAGACCAAATCAAGTTACTATAGGATTATTAATTCCTCCTAAATATAAAATAATTGTAGATTTAATTGAAATTGATAAATTCTAAATAAACTAAACATTATTCATTTCAAAAAAATGAAATATTATTTATTAATAAAAGATAAAAAACTAGCCAGATTTCTAAAGAGGATTTTAAACCTCAACAAGATTCATCTAATTGGAAGAAAACATGAAATAATTTTATTCTAAACTGAACTTAACTATATGAAAAAGGTAATATCAAGAACTGATAATAAATATCTATGGAAAATCATTCCTAATAAAAAATTCATGTTCAAAATCAAAACCTATAAAAAAACTAGATGAAGAAGATAAATGAAGATATTACCACTACATCTATATTGATGAAATAAAATAATAAAAAAAATTCTCTAAAATAATTCCATTATAATAATGATGGGAAAAAAATTCAATCTATCAAAACTATTACCCAAAAGAAAATATAATTATTTTTTGCAAACTATTGGTACCACGAAATATTCAGGAATATGTAATCTGATTATTGGTATAATATGATAGTTTTTTTAAAATTAAAGGTTGCATATATCAAGGGGTAAAAATTCAATAAGGAAGAAAATACCCCATTAGAAAGGGAAGTGTTTTTCTTCTAAATATATTTGAAAGCCTCGATAATATCTTTGGTATTTTTGATGGAATTGCTCATAGTATAGATTTATGAATGTAAAAATCATTCATGCATGCTACTAAAATAATTTTAATGAAAATACCAAAATAAAACATGGGAAATAATCCATAGATAACATCTAAAAAGGTAATTCCGAATAATTTATCATGTAAAATAGGAAATTCATCATTGGAAAACAAACCCAAGAAGGTTAAATGAAGTGTAACACAAAAAAAATTAGATTCTTCTTTTTTTAAAAATATTCCTCACTATAGTTCCCTATAATAGTCCATGGGTAATATAGTGTAAGGAGATAATATTTTCTAATAATAGGAGAGACCAGTCCAAAGAAATATTAAAATGACTGCAATGGAAAAGAGAAGACTGGAGAATCAATGTGCATCTATCAAAAAATTTGTGGATATTTTAAATTAAATACTGGTAATTTTCCTTTCTGATTTAAAAAGTGTAAAATTTTAGAAGAATACTAGATAAATATAGATTATAAATTCACAAACTGATTCAATATAAAGAATCCAAATTTCCTAAGAGTTTTCCACAAACATATGAACCTAAAATTTTATATGTAATGTGTAGAAGGTTTATAATGTTTTGAAAAATTTATTATTTTTTTCTTATTACATAATCTAAAAGAGGGATGTGAGAAAAGAATCAAAAAACACAAATTGATGAATTATACTTGTTTTCCTGTTTCAATAATAAAACCACAGACAGGTCTACTATTAATTAATGTAGAGATTTCGTACTACCCAAAACAGCAATAAAATTTGAAAAAATCATCATGAAGAGTTCATATACACATAGAGTAAAAAATTAAGAAGTTTCATGATTGAGAAACAATTATCATCCTTTATTATCTCATTATAAAGAAAAATATATCCACCTTATTCCAATAGATTTTGTGTTTTTTCATTATTTTTAGAGATTTAAAGGTGATTCCAATACTACGTGAGAGAACAAAGATGAAGAAGTTACACGTATATATCCATAAGAATGAATATCCATTACAATATTTATGGAATTAATTATCTAGGTTTAATATATTTCTTATTGTCTTGATGACTATTTGTTGTAAAATTTCAAATATATAAATTGATGAATATGATTATGGTACCATAGTTGATCAATAAATGTTTTATCACCACCATGGACTAGATATTAATAATTGGTAATAAAATAATTTAGAATTTTCAATATCAACTAATAAATAATATTTATCTTTATGGTTTGTATATAAAGATCATACCTTTAGTGGGTGTATCTAAAAATGTTACTAGAGAACTATATTTTTATAAGTGACATCTCTGGAAGGTACTTTTTTTACAACCCATTAATTGGGTATGTTAGAAAAATATTTTATGGTCATTCAAGAAATTGAAATGAAGTATAATATTAAGGAGGTTAACATTAATTAAACAATGACATTAAAACTATAATTATAAAGATGTTTGAGGATTTATTTCTTAAAAGTTAGTTGTATGTTATAATTAATTTTTTTAATCATTGTGTTGAAATGATTATAAGAATATTAGGTTTAATGAATATTGAGAATTTTTTTTACCATAGGTATAAGAAAATGTCATGTTCAACTGAATGAATTGGTATCAATCATTTACTTTAATCGTGAATAATATTGTAAAGGTCTCTGATTAAATAATTAATGTTGTGTTATATCAGTTTGTATCATATCCTGAATTGAGAATGGACATCATTGTTGTCATAATTATGCCCACTTTTTTCTACACTTTATTTTCTCTTGTAGACTTTAGAGTGGAACAACTGATGGGACATTACTTATGATAAGAATTATATCACCCATTCTCAAGTAATTTTCATTTAATATTAATAAGGGGATATAAGAAAATAAATAGAGAGTAAATGAAGTGAAAATAAGATATCTCATTTTCTATATTAGTATTGAAAAAATTCATTGGGGGGATTTATTATCCAAATTTTTTATATCTATGTCCAATAATTTATTAAAATATTAAACACATTATGTCAATATGTATTAAAGAATACAGATTACATGGAAGTGTCTAGTGGTGTTCCCAAACCTGGTTTGTAATCTAGTTTATGTTTTGATAAAGATCTATCCATAAGAAGTTAACGGTCTTATATTATATTTTGGATTAAGAAAATATAAATATTATTATTATTGTTTTCTTCATCCATGGTAAACAATTAAAGGGTTTGATGGTATAGAAAAAATTTCTACAACAATTTTTCGTAGATGGGAGGCCTTGTGAATTGATCTATGAGCTGTTTGAGAAGGACTAATTTAAGATTGAGCTAAATTTATTACCATTGTAATGATTAAATCAATAATTAAATTACCTGAATAAAGGTAATTGAACATGTGTATGGATACATAATGGAGTGTATTTTTTGGATAAGGGTCATTAAAATAACTACATAAGGTTACCTAAAACTATATAAAGGTATGTAAATACATAAAAATTGGTAATTTGGAGCTCATGTAAGTGTAAATACCATTCATAAAGGTCACTATGCTGGGGTACAATATTATATAAGGGTAACTATAAGCTTAGGTAAGTGTATGTGAGCTCACATAAGGGTACATAAATATTTTTTAAGGGTATAATGACCATTTTTTAATGGTAACATAAACTAGGAATAGTTGTAATTGTGATTTTATATGTGACGAATAAAGGTAAACATGTTTGGGTCTTGCTACATACAGATAGCCAGAATATCGGTATAACTGAAAAAGGAAAAAAAAATAAGTATGTATGGTTATACTAAATTGAAGTTCTGTTTTTTTAAGGTTATTTTCTACTCCTGTAAAGTTAACTCACTCCTATGTAGGGGTAGTTTATGGTTCTGTTGAGGTATTGACATGCTCGCGTAAGGGTATATATTGATACATAAATTTAAACCCTCATGTATGTGTATCAAACACACTATAGTAAGGGTATCGGAAGCTCATGTGAGGGTAAATGAAAATTTTTTATGGATTTTGTAATGTTTAAAGGATATAAATAAGGGTAACTGACTATGGAACATGATAACATTTCTGGATTCTACCATTAGAACAAATATTTTTCTACCACTAATTAGTAGTTTCTGCCATCAACACTTGTGAAAAATGGTTCAATCATTGTTTCAGATATATAATCGGTATTGAGGATATTTTTATATCATTCCATGTAATTATAATGTTATATTTGGAGTTAAAAAATTATGAAGTGTTTCTGTGATCTTCATTGGTAGGGGGATCTTCCATGACTCTTACATGGTCTAAGAATATTCACATGATAGGAGAAGCTATCATGAATTTGATATTTATTGATTATCATGTTATCATATTCACTTGTTCTCAAGCAATAACTTGTATGGTAATTGAGTTACATTTATCTATGGGGTTTGATAGAACTAATATATCTTCCATGATATTCTACTTGTATTTATTAATGATTAATGAGATAATCAATGGGAGTAGTGTCTAGTTTTTTCCTTACATTAATAGAACATGAATTCCACAAATGATATATTCGTGCATACAGTCTTTCATAATCATTAAGAATGATATTCCATGCCCAATTCTAGTTGAAAATAATCAATTATGTCATGTGAGATAATTTCATGGTCATTATAAACTTCATGAAGAATTGGGATGAAGAATACCTGATTCATTAGGGTATTTAAATGAATTGTTATGGAAAATAATCATGAAGAGGAAATTATTCCCATATTTAAGGAAGAATATCATTATACAAGGTAAATATTTATACATAGATCAAGTATATTTAAATATCACAAGGAATATGGAATAAAAATCATGTATTCCTAAGATTTATGAGACGATTTTTAATAAAAATTAAAATAAGTTTAAATGGAAGATAAATGAATAATAACATGAAAAATTTGAATGAGATTATCTTTATATAGAATATAATGGGGTTTCTATAACTAAAATATAGATATATTGAATGCAATATTTTTATCGAGTAATTATCATCATAATTTTGTGAATATAAATGTCACGACCCGTCCTCGGGGCCCGTGCCGTGACTACCCCAAGCCCGCCTTCCATAGGCCAGGGGCTGGCGACTAGCACCAAAGGCGTAAAATCCAGTTAACTGGGAAGGCATTGCCTTTATAAAAGAAAACAAGCACCACAGAGTACAAGCGGAAGTAAAACACTAAGTACAAAAAGAAGAACTGAAAAGTAAAAAGGGGCCAGAAATACAAGCCCAACTGTAAAGTACAACTCGAAAGGGAAAACAACGACTGAAAAGTAAAGCTGCTACGCTGAGATGTCCACTGGAAATCCCACCTGAAGGGTGGGTACAGATAGCTCCTCTGCTCCTCGGGTCCCGCCATCCGCTCCGAGTATGTCCCGCCCAGTGGTCCACCTCCGGGTACCGCCTCGTCGTATAGTCCACCTCCAGGTACCGTCCAGTCCTCGAACCTTCGGCTTCTGTCAGCACTGTCCGTCGTCTGCAACCAACACAACGAGGTGCGGGCATAGCCCGTGGAGGGGTGAGTATAACGATACTCAGTAGGGACCCCGAGACCCTCAAGGTCTCACTAAAACCAACAAGGATAAACACAAGAAGATCTCAACAGATAAACTCTACTTAGGTATATGCCCATACATATACCTAAGTTAACAAGTAACCCATCTCAATCATGAGGAAACACAAGGATTGTGAAAACGACAGATAACCACTACCCGGGTATATGCCCATACATATACCAAAGTTAGCAAGTGACCCATCTCAATCATGAGGTAAACACAAGGTCAAAAGTCTCAGCTCAAACCAGGATTTTCATTATCGAAACCATAACTGCTGAAGAGCTCCGTCTCTAGAGTGTACAGTGGTCCTGTCACGACTCTGAGGCCGCCGCTCACTAACCTAAGACTGCTGACGTACTCCTCCTGTCGAGTACTGCGGGTTTGCGGCAAACTACCTAGCGCTCCGTCCGCTGAGGGTCTGTCGCCAAATACCGGGCGCTCGCCCAAATAGCCTACTGAGGTACTCCTCCTGTCGAGTACCGTGGGTTTGCTGCCAACTAACAGGCGCTCCGTCCGCCGTGGGTCTGCTACCAACTACTGGGCGCTCCGTCCACTGGGCTAGTCGACTCACTCCAAGTCGAGTCGGTCAAGCAGTCGTCAGGTCTCAGCCGGCTACACGGTCTCCGTACTCTGCACGCTCGTCTCCGGGAGGGTCCGCTCCACGAGCTACTGGTCTATACTCCAAGTATCACAAGTCCCACGAAGAAGTATCTCAAAAGTCCGTTTCGTCACAGGGGTCTCAACGCAACAGACGGCACGTCGATCGGACGCCCGGTCTGTGAGTTATTAGCCTTTTCGTCCCAGGGGCCCGGTTGGTTTCGAGTGCGAACCAATCCCGGCCATATCTCAACTGTACCCCGAACTCCCATAGGGTATACTCATAGGGACCGTTACTAAACGTAAACACCAACGCCGCTGACGGTTCGTCAAGCGGACGTCCTGTCTGAAAGATAATAGCTTTCCCGTTCCAGGGGCCCGGTTGGATTTCGAGTACAATCCAACCCGGCCATACTCCGACTGTATCCAAAACTCGGGCGGAGTATGTCAAAAGTTCCGTCTCATCAAGAGGAAGTCAACGAAACAGACGGCGCGTCAATCGGACGCCCGGTCTGTGAGTTATTGGCATTTTCGTCTCCGGGCCCGGTTGGTTTTTAAGACAAAACCACCCCGACCGTACTCCACCTGCGTCCAAACCTCGGGCGGAGTATGCCAAAAGATTCGTCTCACTAAGAGGAACGCAACGCGACTGACGGCGCGTCAATCGGACGTCCGTAGCTCAAGATATGAGCGTTTCTGCTCCGAAGGCCCGGTTGGTTCCGTGAACGAACCAACCCGGCCAAACTCAAAGTAATCCGAAACCATGAGTGCGATATACCGAAACGACCGTCTCGATCCAAGGATCGCGTTGCCGCTGACGGTTCGTCGATCGGAGGTCCGAGGCTCAAGTTATTATCCAAAAACCAAATCTGGTTCGAAACGGGGGGTTCGGGTCCGGGCCGACCCGGCCCGACCCCCCCCCCCCCCCCTGGGCGGCGCGGCGGCGCGGCGGCGGCGGCGGCGGGCCGCGGCGGTGGCGGCGGGCCGCGGTGGTGGCGGCGGCGGGCCGCAGGGGCGGCGGCGGGCCGCGGAGCACGCGGGGGGCTAAGCCCCCGCTCTTTCCAAGAGGCGGCGCGGCTTTGCCGCGCCGTTTGTTTTTAGGAAGCGCCCCCCCCCCCCCCCACGTGGGGGGCCTGCTGGAAAAGAACCGAGGGGGCCGGTTGCCCCCTCCCTTCAAAGAACCGCCCCCTCTCTTAAAGAGGGGGGTTTTTCAAGGGGTTGGCCGGGGAATTAAATTCCCCGGTTTTTAAAACATCCGGCCGGCCAGCTGGCCGGCCGGTTTTTACCAACGGGACCGGAAATTCCGGTCCCGCCTTCGACTTCCGACACCGGCGGCCCGGCCGCCGGTCTCCTCTTCCGCCGCGGCCCGGAACCGGCCGCGGTATTCTCGTCCCGCCACGGCCCGGAATCGGCCGCGGTCTTCTCGTCCCGCCGCGGCCCAGAACCGGCCGCGGCGTTCGTCATCCGGCGCGGTGCGTCGGCACCGCGCCCCTTCGCCGTGCTTCGATTCTTTTCAACGCGGCGCGACGGCGTCGCGTTCTTGAAGATTTTTCCTCGGCGTGGCGCGACGGCGCCGCGTAAAATATAAGTACGATCATCCGCGTGGTGAGACGGCACCACGCCACTTGCTTCCGCCCGCATGAATAAACATGAACGATGGAGGGGGGATTCGGCCGTGTTCGTGCGGTCCGGCCCCCCTCACGTTAAATTAATAACGCAACTTAAACATTCAAGCATCAAGTTAGACATGCGAGATCCATGTTCAAGAAAAAGAATAAAGAAAAAATGAACCAACAACCCCTACCTCGGGTTTAAGATTCGAAGAATCGACTACGTCCCGCGGAAGACGGCGTCGCGGAGGTCGGGCGTCGCGGTCGTCGTTCGTCAAATCCGTTGACGAAGTGTTATGCCCGAAGAGACACGACGTTGGCGGATCTTCGTTTGCCGACAAAGAAGGTCCGAGGAGGAAGAAGAGGTCCGAAGATACCGGGTCGCCGAGTCGATGATCCTTGACGAAGTGTTGTCGTTCTTCGTTGAGGATGAAGACGTTCTTCGCCGGAGAAGATGAAGAGGAGCTCTCAAAAAGACAAAACAAAGAACCCAAAATAAAATAAGACTACCCCTTATTTTATTAACATAACACAAAAGAATTTCAAAGTTTGAAATTCAAAAATACTTAACTCCCACAATTAATTAAGAGTAACTTAAGCCAATTAATTAGGGGTTAAGTATGTTGAGAGAAAATGAAAAGGTTAGGGGTTCGTGTGGGCCCCACCACACTTAATCCTCCCAAGGGAGGTTAAGTGGGTGTGGGTCCCACTTCCAACCTCCTTTTATAGGTTTTAACTTGTTGTAATAAAATTGTTCTTCACAATTTTATTTAACTCAAACTAAAAACCCCAAAACGAAACTTTCAACCCGCAACAAACGCAACTTCCGAAAAGGTCTCATTAAGCGAATATCGGCGCTGCGAGTTCATCGGTGCCCTCGGATTTCAATTCCGAGCACCGGATCAAAAGTTAGGAATTCCCGCTCGTTCGTTCACTGAACGTACGCGAGCCAAACTTCGGAAATTAATTCCGGGCACTCCGGGCCTCGGAATCAGGTGCCGTCTGAAACCGCGCTCTTATAAAATTATAAAGAAAATTAAGAAAAAATTTCCCTTGAATTTTACGGGTCTTTACATTACTCCCACCTCAGGGCTTTACGTCCCCGTAAAGCTACATCAAAAAATAGGAAAACAAAAGAGGGTACTGAGCACGCATCTGAGTCTCCCGCTCCCATGTGCTCTCCTGGAGATTCCCGTGCCGCCATCTGTTGCGCACAAGAGGAATCGATCGCCCATGGTCAAAGATGTGCGTCGGGTCGTGCACGTATCTCCTCAGTTGAGACACGTGGAAGACGTCATGCACCCGGTGTATCTGAGGTGGTAGAGCCAGGCGATAAGCCACCTCACCAACCCTGCTGAGGACCTGGAAGGGTCCGATGAAGCGCGGAGATAACTTGTCGCCTCGGCCAAATCTCCGAATACCACGTCGAGGTGAGACCCTCAAGAAGACGTGGTCACCATCCTCGAACTCTAGTGGCCTCCGCCTCCTGTCAGCGTATGACTTCTGCCGGCTCTGTGTTGTCCTCATCCGCTCCTGGATGACATGGACCTCCTCTGACGTGGCCCGGACCATCTCTGGTCCCACAAGAGCTGCGAGATTTCTTCTTTGCCGATAAGAGAAACCTGGTCTCATCCCCTGGATGAACCACATTCTTTTCCTAAAACAGTCAATCCTAACATGGATGATACTAATCCATACCAAGGATGACGTCGTAAGGCCTCGACGCTACTACTAAGAGATCCAACCGTTACTCTCGCCTCCAAGGGTTGAGTCACACTGTCGGCATCAGTGTGTGGTAACTGGGTCTCCTCCAGTAGATGTCTCACAAGTGAGGGTCAAGTCAACAGTCAACTGGAACCTCTTAGTAACATCACAAAAGAGGACAGGAAAGAAAACATCACAAAGGTATGCGTCTTTTATTATTGCAGCTCATATTACAAGACGCTACACAAAAGCAACATCAACATGGAACTAGAAGTACAAAAGACGTATCCACTAGTTCCTCCCCTGTCCACCTGCTCCCAGAGCTCCAGCATTTGTCACTGCCTCAACCTCGGTGGCTCCCTCCAAGCCTGCGGATCGAGGATTCGGACAGTCACGTGCCAGGTGACCCTTTCCGCCACAGGAGTAACATTGTCCGTTTCTGGCACGCCTGGCTCTGACCCCACCTCGGGTGCCCTGCACCACCGGTCCTAAAACCCGAGATCACCCAACTGCTGGTCTGGTCCTCCTGGACCTCTGCATCATCTGTCTACTGCCCACAGATGACTCGGCTTCTGATCGAAAAACACGCGACAAAGGCAGAATCTCCTGTACACGCTCGGGGTGTAGAGATACTGGCACAAACTCCACCCTGAAGAAGGTCTTGAAGTCTTCCCATGCGAAGTTCATCTCATCGCAAAACTGAAACAAGTGGCTCCACCACCTACCTGCTGCTGCCTGAAGGAGGCTGGTAGCAAAGATCACCATGAAGTCTGCCGGCGTCCCCACTAGCCTGAAGACTCTCACCACAGCCTCCAGCCAAACCTCAGCCACCTGCGGGTCCGTCTCTCCCCGGAACCTGGGTGGCCTCTGGCGCTGGAACTCGTGCAGCGCGCTCAAGCGTCGTGCATCGCCAACTGCTGGGGCTGGTGGCATCGGTGGCCCAACGTATGGTAGTACCGCTGGTGCCTCCGCTGGTGCCTCAACTGCAAGAGGGCCCTGTACCGAAGCCTCGTCGCTCGACAGACTGTCAGCACGCTCATCCCTCCGGGCTCTAGCTGATCGTCTGAGAAAAGACATCCTGAAAGAAACAACGTAACACGATCAAACGATTATACCTGGTGAGCTGACCTGGTTTGAGCTGTTTTAAGGGGAAAAACTTTTGAAAACACACACGCAATCAGGGTTTTCGTGCACAAAGTCGGAAATCAGTTGTCAGGGTCCTGTGTATGGATACGTCGGCCGCCCGCACCAACACTGGACTCCCTGAACTGAAAACCACACTCGGTACCCTTAACACTATTGCTTCACAGAAAGAAAGATCAGAGTCTGCGGTAGAACCGACCACCTCTGATACCAATTTGTCACGACCCGTCCTCGGGGCCCGTGCCGTGACTACCCCAAGCCCGCCTTCCATAGGCCAGGGGCTGGCGACTAGCACCAAAGGCGTAAAATCCCGTTAACTGGGAAGGCATTGCCTTTATAAAAGAAAACAAGCACCACAGAGTACAAGCGGAAGTAAAACACTAAGTACAAAAAGAAGAACTGAAAAGTAAAAAGGGGCCGGAAATACAAGCCCAACTGTAAAGTACAACTCGAAAGGGAAAACAGCGACTGAAAAGTAAAGCTGCTACGCTGAGATGTCCACTGGAAATCCCACCTGAAGGGTGGGTACAGATAGCTCCTCTGCTCCTCGGGTCCCGCCATCCGCTCCGAGTATGTCCCGCCCAGTGGTCCACCTCCGGGTACCGCCTCGTCGTATAGTCCACCTCCAGGTACCGTCCAGTCCTCGAACCTTCGGCTTCTGTCAGCACTGTCCGTCGTCTGCAACCAACACAACGAGGTGCGGGCATAGCCCGTGCAGGGGTGAGTATAACGATACTCAGTAGGGACCCCGAGACCCTCAAGGTCTCACTAAAACCAACAAGGATAAACACAAGAAGATCTCAACAGATAAACTCTACTTAGGTATATGCCCATACATATACCTAAGTTATCAAGTAACCCATCTCAATCATGAGGAAACACAAGGATTGTGAAAACGACGGATAACCACTACCCGGGTATATGCCCATACATATACCAAAGTTAGCAAGTGACCCATCTCAATCATGAGGTAAACACAAGGTCAAAAGTCTCAGCTCAAACCAGGATTTTCATTATCGAAACCGTAACTGCTGAAGAGCTCCGTCTCTAGAGTGTACAGTGGTCCTGTCACGACTCCGAGGCCGCCGCTCACTAACCTAAGACTGCTGAGGTACTCCTCCTGTCGAGTACTGCGGGTTTGCGGCCAACTACCTGGCGCTCCGTCCGCTGAGGGTCTGTCGCCAAATACCGGGCGCTCGCCCAAATAGCCTACTGAGGTACTCCTCCTGTCGAGTACCGCGGGTTTGCTGCCAACTAACAGGCGCTCCGTCCGCCGTGGGTCTGCTACCAACTACTGGGCGCTCCGTCCACTGGGCTAGTCGACTCACTCCAAGTCGAGTCGGTCAAGCAGTCGTCAGGTCTCAGCCGGCTACACGGTCTCCGTACTCTGCACGCTCGTCTCCGGGAGGGTCCGCTCCACGAGCTACTGGTCGATACTCCAAGTATCACAAGTCCCACGAAGAAGTATCTCAAAAGTCCGTTTCGTCACAGGGGTCTCAACACAACAGACGGCACGTCGATCGGACGCCCGGTCTGTGAGTTATTAGCCTTTTCGTCCCAGGGGCCCGGTTGGTTTCGAGTGCGAACCAATCCCGGCCGTATCTCAACTGTACCCCGAACTCCCATAGGGTATACTCATAGGGACCGTTACTAAACGTAAACACCAACGCCGCTGACGGTTCGTCAAGCGGACGTCCTGTCTGAAAGATAATAGCTTTCCCGTTCCAGGGGCCCGGTTGGATTTCGAGTACAATCCAACCCGGCCATACTCCGACTGTATCCAAAACTCGGGCGGAGTATGTCAAAAGTTCCGTCTCATCAAGAGGAAGTCAACGAAACAGACGGCGCGTCAATCGGACGCCCGGTCTGTGAGTTATTGGCATTTTCGTCTCCGGGGCCCGGTTGGTTTTTAAGACAAAACCAACCCGACCGTACTCCACCTGCGTCCAAACCTCGGGCGGAGTATGCCAAAAGATTCGTCTCACTAAGAGGAACGCAACGCGACTGACGGCGCGTCAATCGGACGTCCGTAGCTCAAGATATGAGCGTTTCTGCTCCGAAGGCCCGGTTGGTTCCGTGAACGAACCAACCCGGCCGAACTCAAAGTAATCCGAAACCATGAGTGCGATATACCGAAACGACCGTCTCGATCCAAGGATCGCGTTGCCGCTGACGGTTCGTCGATCGGAGGTCCGAGGCTCAAGTTATGAGCCAAAAACCAAATCTGGTTCGAAACGGGGGGTCCGGGTCCGGGCCGACCCGGCCCGACCCCCCCCTGGGCGGCGCGGGGGCGGGCGGCGGTGGCGGCGGCGGCGGGCCACGGTGGCGGCGGCGGGCTGCGGAGCACGCGGGGGGCTAAGCCCCCGCTCTTTCCAAGAGGCGGCGCGACTTTGCCGCGCCGTTTGTTTTTAGGAAGCGCCCCCCCCCCCCCCCCCCACGTGGGGGGCCTGCTGGAAAAGATCCGAGGGGGCCGGTTGCCCCCTCCCTTCAAAGAACCGCCCCCTCTCTTAAAGAGGGGGGTTTTTTCAAGGGGTTGGCCGGGGAATTAAATTCCCCGGTTTTTAAAACATCCGGCCGGCCAGCTGGCCGGCCGGTTTTTACCAACGGGACCGGAAATTCCGGTCCCGCCTTCGACTTCCGACACTGGCGGCCCGGCCGCCGGTCTCCTCTTCCGCCGCGGCCCGGAACCGGCCGCGGTCTTCTCGTCCCGCCACGGCCCGGAACCGGCCGCGGTCTTCTCGTCCCGCCGCGGCCCGGAACCGGCCGCGGCGTTCATCATCCGGCGCGGTGCGTCGGCACCGCGCCCCTTCGCCGTGCTTCGATTCTTTTCAACGCGGCGCGACGGCGTCGCGTTCTTGAAGATTTTTCCTCGGCGTGGCGCGACGGCGCCGCGTAAAATATAAGTACGATCATCCGCGTGGTGCGACAGCACCACGCCACTTGCTTCCGCCCGCATGAATAAACATGAACGATGGAGGGGGGATTCGGCCGTGTTCGTGCGGTCCGGCCCCCCTCACGTTAAATTAATAACGCAACTTAAACATTCAAGCATCAAGTTAGACATGCGAGATCCATGTTCAAGAAAAAGAATAAAGAAAAAATGAACCAACAACCCCTACCTCGGGTTTAAGATTCGAAGAATCGACTACGTCCCGCGGAAGACGGCGTCGCGGAGGTCGGGCGTCGCGGTCGTCGTTCGTCAAATCCGTTGACGAAGTGTTATTCCCGAAGAGACACGACGTTGGCGGATCTTCGTTTGCCGACGAAGAAGGTCCGAGGAGGAAGAAGAGGTCCGAAGATACCGGGTCGCCGAGTCGATGATCCTTGACGAAGTGTTGTCGTTCTTTGTTGAGGATGAAGACGTTCTTCGCCGGAGAAGATGAAGAGGAGCTCTCAAAAAGACAAAACAAAAAACCCAAAATAAAATAAGACTACCCCTTATTTTATTAACATAACACAAAAGAATTTCAAAGTTTGAAATTCAAAAAGACTTAACTCCCACAATTAATTAAGAGTAACTTAAGCCAATTAATTAGGGTTTAAGTATGTTGAGAGAAAATGAAAAGGTTAGGGGTTCGTGTGGGCCCCACCACACTTAATCCTCCCAAGGGAGGTTAAGTGGGTGTGGGTCCCACTTCCAACCTCCTTTGATAGGTTTTAACTTGTTGTAATAAAATTGTTCTTCACAATTTTATTTAACTCAAACTAAAAACCCCAAAACGAAACTTTCAACCCGCAACAAATGCAACTTCCGAAAAGGTCTCATTAAGCGAATATCGGCGCTGCGAGTTCATCGGTGCCCTCGGATTTCAATTCCGAGCACCGGATCAAAAGTTAGGAATTCCCGCTCGTTCGTTCACTGAACGTACCCGAGCCAAACTTCGGAAATTAATTCCGGGCACTCCGGGCCTCGGAATCAGGTGCCGTCTGAAACCGCGCTCTTATAAAATTCTAAAGAAAATTAAGAAAAAATTTCCCTTGAATTTTACGGGTCTTTACAATAAATATACACATCTGGGTGTTGGAGATGCAGATGTTCGACACTATGATTAAAAGGACACAAATTCTTATTTTAGAGAGAGATTTGAAATAATAGAAATTTTGAATTTTTGATTTATTAAAGTGAGAGAATATTAAGAAATAATTATATGTTTTAATAATTTTTCTAGTGAACTAAATAATTAGAATATGAATAAGAAGGATATGAAGAAGAAGATGATGTAGTTATTGATTACTGAAAACACTATATGGCCCTTATATGGATGTTAAGTAGAAGTATCCCAAAAAATTATTGTATATAGAATGATGTTGATTATATTCCTTGGATTACAAATAATGAAACTTTTCTTCCATTGTATCTTACATAGTAAGGGATATGGTGATATCATGTATTTTTATTCTTCAATGTTTATGGTTACATTATACAAAGCTGGTGCCAAGATAATAGGTACAAGTTCAATCCCAAGCTAGCAATTCTCATGATAATAAATAGATATATGTGTGATATTGGGTTAATAAAATAAGGTTATAAAGAAATATGGTAAATGATTGAGTTGTGACTCCACTATCACATTTTCTCTCCAATGATGGTGCCACTGCATCCCCTCCGTGACCTGCCTCGGCAGGGGAGGGGAGATGATGCATATCCTTTGCACTCACTCCATTCCTGTTTCCTTTTTTCTCCCATATCATGGATCCATCCTACATACTTATTTTACCTATGATATAAATAAGACCTAAACTCTAATCCTACATGAATGGAGTTTTGCTAGTACATATTTCTCCTCTATAGTTCAAAAAAGCTTCAAAATTATTGAATCTCACTTTGGCAGCCCTATTCTAAATGAATCATATCTCTATTGATTCGTTTGACCAGTATGTGTTATATTCATGGAATTTTCATGATTATTTTATTGTTATCCTTTAAGATTTGAGAAAAATACAAATCCATTTCTCAAAAGAAGAAAACATGGTTTATGATTGGGTGTTTGTTGGGCACTCTATTGAGGGATTTTGGTTTTCTCTCTTTTGGTTGACATTTGATGTTCATCTAGTGGATGAAACATCGACAATAAAACTCTTGATATCCCTACCAAGAGTTACTTTTCCATTCTATAACCTTGGGATCCTCCAGTTTATAATTGATCTGTTACGCTTCTACCACTATTCGGATTCCAAAACTAATGCCATTTTCAACTAGTCTCACCTTGGCTCTATGTTGATATTGATATATCAAGAGGCCCACTAGAATCCATCACCATTGAGATAGATGGAATTCTACATTGGCATCAGAAAGTATGTTATGATTATTGGATCCCTTATATTTTTTGTTATATTTGGTTAGGTCATGATGGTTCCAGATTTCATCGAAGCTTTGTTGGTTTCACCTGAACTACCCCTCTGTATCGTGTAAAGGTTGGAAAAATCACAGTATGCAAGGCCATAGTTGTTAATAAATCAGATACTTGGTAGGATGATGTTGGACTATGATGAAAAGTGGTTACTAGTAAAACTACACTAGGGAAGAATCAGGGGATAACCAGTCTATCTGATTCTATTCGGTGTGATGCTATAAGGTTGAGTAAAAATATGAAGGAGGTAGACATGATTACTCAAACGAAACATGACATTGGTCTATTCAATCAGTTTAAGAATATGGTTCTTATGTGTAATCATTCCCTATACAACATGGTTACATCATAATTGAACAAAATGGCTCAGCCTGCACTCTTCTCGTTGATAAGGAAAATACCTTATTCACTCAACATCCCCTATATGTTTTTCAACTATGGTTGAAAATAGTTTGGAGGTTGATCCATCAAGAAATTCATTGTAGGGGGAGTATTTTCTAGTTGATGTAGAATCATAACTAGGAAGGGATGATGTGCATGTTTTGTGGACCATTTATCCACACACTCTCATTATAAAATCATCATCCCAACTTAATGTTGTGAGTTTGGGGAAGAAGACTAACTTTGAAACTAAATCAGGAAAGGTGAAATCTCCGAGCAGGTAGATCCCCCTCCACGAAGGCCCGATGGTTGAGTTGGGTTACTATTTTAAAGGTCGGTATGTTCAAGAACAAACATCGGATTAAGAGGAGGATGATTCATGTGATGATAGTTATATCCAATTCTCATTGGATAGTTTTTAATAAAGTCATGGGATAGGTATTGACAAACCTAAATTTAAGAAATGGAAAAAAGGAAAACAAGAATTATAAAAATGTGATGTGGTCAAAGGGAAAATAAAAAAGGGATCAAAAGATTATTAAAAATATTCTAAAATGATGGTAACTAGGTTGACTAAAAAGGGAGGAAATAAGGAAATAAAATCATATATAATGGGGAGTGTTGAGAACATTGTGGGAAAACTAAAATGGAAACAGATGAAGGGGGGTGTTTAAAGCTCATCCTACATTCCAAGGATGTAATACATGAAAAAGTTTAATGGTTAAACACCCCAAAAGAATAGATCGAAAGAATATATGAGAGAATTTTTTGAGTTTTATCCAATCAAAAGCAAGAGGTGTGGTTAGACAAACAAGACCGAATCCTGGGCCGAGGATTCAACCAATGTAAAATCAACATAGAGGAATTCATACATACAAAGGATATAATGGAAACCGACCTTGAAGAGGTTATTTGTAGGAATCTAGATATCTAGGTTAGTACTCTAAATTAGGAATTACATAGTTTATATTATTCCAATAATCATAGTCTTGTGTTTACCTAATTTTTTAGCTCTTTCATCATGTAGTGGGATCTATGTTTTTTGAATTATGGTTTCCCAATTTTCCAAAGCAGATTAATAAAAATTTATATTATTCTATGTGAGATTATGATAACTACCTAAATACACCAAAGACATAGTAATCTATATTGGAGGATAAACTCATTAAAAATTCCTAGTGTTCCTTCATTTATACTATTTTATGTACATGATTTTAAATTAAAAGTACAGACAATAAGTTATATATTTACTAAATAAGTAACAAAGGTAAAAATAGGATAAAACTATTAGTGATACATGTTTTCTAATAGTAATTCAACCCCTATCGATATGGTCATCATAAACATATCATAACAATCTCCCATCATTGAGATTACCGTATGAAAACATTTTGATATGATTTCTCATCTACACAGAATTACTCGCACAATATGGAAAACATAATACATGACACCTCATAGAATTTTGTCTGACCACAGAATAAGGATTAAGAATATGTTCAGAGAATCTCTATATTCTCATCATAGTAAGGAAATTATATTCCGTTTTTCAATGCGACTGAAGCTATAGTAAATTTGAACACTAATTCCACATATAACTATATATGATATGTATTAAGATATTTTAATTAATATTCTATTCTTCCAATATACATTAAATATAAATTATATATTGTTAGTTCTTAGAAATAAACTCTAACAGAATCCCACCTGGACAAGACCAAACTAATAAATATGTTTAGTCTGCTACCTCTCACAAGATGATCATTGTAACATACCAACATCAGTGCCACATATCTGTGATCCGAGTTGGGTTTTTGGCATAAAATCAAGAGTGTAATTCCACATTCTAGAGGCTACTGAATAGTATCAAGTCTCTATCATAAAACATGGGATTACTATACCCTCTTTATCAAAGAAATTGAGAAATAGAAATAAATATATCAACATTCAAGATAATAACAAACAAAAAACAACAAGGACCATGAATCACATAATAAAATACAAAAATTATAAAATAGACCACAAACCAAAAGAGTAAATATGTAATTCCATATAAAAATCAAGTGTAGACTTAAAACCCCAAATAAACACACAATGTAATCTCCCAAATGGGTTCTGAAATGAGGTTTGGTCCCTTTGTACATTACCATTCCAAAATCCGAACTCATCCATTTATTATAGGGAATTTTCCCCTATTTGGAATTCCAAAAATTACGTATACAAGGGTACCAATTAGTGGACTATGTAGGGTTTGAGTACAAATATTTGGTCCATCACCAAAAAATACTTATAAAATATCTTCTCTATAATAGTGTATGTGGTAGTATGATGAACAATAAACTAGTCAAGAAGAAGTGACAAGATTCATATTTTCTTATAATATTATTTAATTAACCTCATTGACCCCTGGTTATCAGTGACACCTGAGTCAATCATAAATTCTTTGGATCAGGATGGTGTGTGAACCGTATATAATATGATCAACACTTTAATTCAAAAGGTATTTCATAATCATTATATTAAAATTTTATTTTGGTAAATTGGGGCATCAGTCTAGGAACCATATCATGGATTCTTGGAGTGTAAGTCTAGAATCATTGTTATAGGTACATAGAAAATCAGTCTATCACCAAAATCATGGGTACATGGTGCAACACTTTGGCACTAAAATTAGGGGTAATATGAGCACTATTCTAGTACTAAAATGTTTGGGTACATAGATAATCGTTCCATCACCAATTCCACTCCATTATTCACGGATATTCATGTTCAAAATCAATAAGAATTCATAAAATATATTACACAACAACATTTATTTTAAAAAAATTACATTTAACATCATTCCAGCCATTTAGAAACAAGAATAAGATTTTTTTAACCACCTAACCCCATTTCTATCAAACAACACATATCTCATTAAAACATTCATGTCAATCCCAATAAACATTTATAAAAAGTTAACAATATAAACCCATTAAAAATGATTTAATTTAAAAATACCTCTAATTCCATATTTTCATTAGACAATTATAATTTAATGGAAATTGGAAGACCCCTTGTGAGCAATTAATTCTAGTCTAATAATATACAATGGATCCAACATGATCTATTATGGGTCTCAAAAATTTATAGGGATCTAATTCACTTTTATTATTTCAAATTTAATTTTGCAATTTGGATACACAATGATAAAAATATAACAAAATATAATCATCCCTAATGTGGTAAATTTAATTTATACAACATACCTTGTGTTTGTTGATTAACATCAACCAATCATTATCCCTTGATTCAACGTAAAATAGCCGAATATACAATAGAGAAAATTATCTAGGCTTAAAACCTATAATGATGATATAAGGAAAAGATATCCAGTAAAACCTACATATATACCATAAACAATGGGAGGATTTGTACCACTCCAAATGGAGAGAAATAAGATAGATACATAACCTAATACAAGGAATATATCACAAACTAGAGATGAGTTTATTTCTTCCACTGATTCCTTGATTTACAATAAAATAGGTATGAGGAGCCTATGAATCCTACAAAAAATATATATAAGTAAAATAATTTTATTTACATCTATTGGGGGTTATTAGGAATAAAAAACTATGGTTAATAAATTTTAAATTAAAATTTCAAGTGTTTAAAAGTATTCTGGTACAGTTTCAATGATGGATCGCATGGTTAGACAAAGTTTGTTCTGAAACAATGTACACATACTATCTGGGGTTCATATTTTCTCTTAGTTAGGAACATAGTTGAATAAACCATGAAAAAAGCTAAAAACCCACAATGTCCTAGGGTATATGGTTTTCTTGGAGTGGTTGCACAGTTCGGGAAAACCTTCTACCAATTGTGCAACAATCAACCCTCCCCCCCCAACTTGAAACAATTCAAAAAATTCACTAGAATGCACATGATATAAACCTTAGAAAAAATGATGTCAAAATAATGGTATAATGGTACCAAAAAATTATTAAAATAATGTACCACGAAAATTACAGATCATTTAATCTCCAAACCATATAATACATCATCCTCGAGCTTCACTCCCAAGCACCAAAGTGATTTTATGGTGAAAATGTTGGGTCACTAGGCCAACATATCTGCATCCTTTTCCCATGATTCATATTTAACATGCAAATTATTCCACAACATATAGGATATTAAGAATTAAAATCCCTACAAAACATTATCACTGCAATCCACACCATGAATTGGGTGCTCTTCAAAGGACTCATCGACCTCAACCTCAATATCATTATCATCGATCACATGAGAGGGGTTAGGGTTGTACTAGAAATGATATGACACATGGAAGACATCATTCATAGTACTATTTATATGTTTTAGATCTAATTGATATTCCTCAAATCTATTACCCTCCACAATCCCAAATTATTTGACAAACCTAGGATCCAACATTTCCTTCTATCAAATCTGATGGTGAACCAATCTTGGAGACACCTAAATGAATTCACTTTCACACATAATAAACTCAAGAGGTTGAAAAAATCGGTCACAATAAGTATTATATCTAAACAAAAATGTTGCCATAGATTTTTGAATCAATTTAACATATTCTATTATCTCCTACATGAGACTAAATCCCAACAATTATGACTCATCCACCTTCATCCAACATAAATGTTATTTGTTTCACCTACTATAGAGTTTCTCGTTGATTACATATGAATATTAACAAAAAATTTTGTATAGGAGACCTTAAATAGTTCTAATTACTTCTTATAAGATCCACCAATATCTATGATTCATTTTTGTAGTATTTCCTCAAACACCTATAAAGTAAACTCCGATTTTCTATCTTTTAGGGGGTTAAATATGTACCCCGATACACCTGAGTATCAAGACCGTTTCTCAATCCTTTCTGAAGTATGAATTAAAATGAAGATAATTATTCAAAAATATACATTTTTTAAATTTATGAAAATTTACTCTCTCCGGAACATATAATTCACTCAATTTACAACCATGAAGCTACCTTGATTGGAAACAATGGGCCTCTTTTTCAACTATTTCACAATCACCCATGTCGTTTCATTCATCAATGGACTCCTCAGAAGACCTACCATAAATTACATGGTGAAATTGTAGCATTAGCACCCTAGAATGAGAGTATTATTTAGAATTGTGGTAGGTAAATGATACATAGTCTTCACTTCTTGAAAGGTGTAGTATCGTTTCGCAAAACAAGAAATATTCTTTTTATTTCCCAGCCACCTATGTTTTCTTTAAAGATCATGATACATCATGTTGAAATAAGGGTGAAAAAACTACTTTGTTGACTGAAAATAATGAATCATCTCGTCCCATGTACAAGTATTCCCAACAACATGTCTATAAACATAAATGATATCATCCTCATCTATAGGTCAATCAGTAGGTGGCTCCCCACCTTCAAAATTGTACCTCAATACTGAACACTCTAGATCTTCATAATTCCTTTCCATGACCTAGGTTAGGAGTTTAGGCTCAATGTATATGGAAAAAAGTGTAATATGTCCTTGCTCCTCTTGAATATAGCCAAAAAAATAAATCATTTTCCACTAAGAACAAGAATCTCGAACTGAATGAGTCTAACTATATTAGTTTAAAGAATCAATAACATTGTTTCATTTACTTGTAATATAGGAATTATTAATATCAAATTATTACATATACTATACAATTATTTTATACTATATATTTAAATCACAA
Organism: Viscum album; assembly: GCA_963277665.1. Classification (NCBI taxonomy): domain Eukaryota; kingdom Viridiplantae; phylum Streptophyta; class Magnoliopsida; order Santalales; family Viscaceae; genus Viscum; species Viscum album. Next base: position 1,897,479,024 of record OY728126.1, read on the forward strand.
TGAAAAAAATGTACATTAGTATTTTTTGGAGTGTATAAACAATAATTCTTTTACCCATAATGTAATACCTCCAACATTTTGAGAAAAAAACCACATCTACCTATATGATATTGTGTATAGAATAATCACTTTTTGTGGTTTAATCTATTTATATACATAATCCACAACACCATCATTTTTCATTAACACTGCCCTGTGTCAAATCACAAATACATCAAAAAAAAACAAGTTACACTCCACAACCATCTTGGGTAGTATAAAAATTAGTGAAGTGGTCAAACACATCTTTAACTCCAACAATAAATTATCACATTCTCATGAACACTCAATCACGATACCATTTTGTTCATTCCTAAATGTGGTTCTTCCAAATGATAACATTTTTTAGGAACCTTTTATAATATCCATCTAATCCAAAAAATCATTGGATATCAAAAAATTCATTAGATGCTCCTAGGAAACAACTATCTCAATGTTCTAAGGGTGTACTAGCACACCATCCTATATGATGAAACAACCAAAGAAATGAAGTATATCAATACAGAAACTAAAATTTTATAGAATGGAATATATTTGATTCACTCTTAGTGATCTCAATGTGATATAAATATTTTTGGAATAATATTCATGATTCATGGAGTACACCAAGATGTCATAAAAACCACAAATGGATCCATGTATGGGTGGAATATTCTGTTAGTTGAATCTATAAACATAGCAAGAATGTTTTTCAATATAAATGACATTACAACAAACTCATATGGTCATATTTTATCCTCAATGTAGTTAGGGATATTTCATAAGTTATCACTCACAACTAATCATACCCTAACCTCAAATTGATCTTGGATAATAGACAATCACCCCTAATCTTATCCAAAATATAATTGTTGAGTGGAAGATGATACTAGTTCTTTAATTTTATATTATTTGACTTTCTGTAATTGACACACAAGTGAAATGATTTGTGAACATTCTGGGAATAAAATAAAGGAGAACCCAATGGGAATGTAATTGGATGGATAAATCTATTATCCATAAATTATACTAGTTTTGTCATAAGCACTTGAATACGTTATAGTGCTATTCTGTAAGGAGTAAAGGAAATAGGTTAAGCTCCATGGATTATCTCAATCATAATCTCAACATCACTCTAAGGATGTATCTCAAAGAATTCTTCAAGAAAAACATACTAAAACTAATATTATATAATTCTGAAGGCACTACGTTTCACTCCCCCATATTCCAAAAAAACTCATTATCAGGGAAGTGGTCTCCCCTATTTAATGATGTACTATCCTAGTACAACCTACCTAGATATCCCATTCTCCATGATGCACAAAATTGTCACCCTTGGGAGATGTGAAGTTTACTCTCCTATGGTAAAAAGTGATGTGGTATTATTATGATACTAGGCTATTCATCTCAAAATCAATTCAAAACCTTAAAAATCATGTATATACAAATCCCAAAATAAATGATATTCACCATACTCAAGGGAATTCCCCTTTTTTAGACATATTTCATTCTACCGTAAAACCAATGGTGCTTTGATTATCGTAACCCTAAAAACTCCACTGTTAGACCCCAGCCATCAATATTTTGAGATGATATAAAATAATTTTAATCTCCCCTCTCATGTAATGTACTAGAAAGTGTAGAAGATACAAAATATTTACCTTTACCTACAAATGGTCCAACCTTGCAATCAACAAGTGTAGGTTGATCTATACTCAATGGACCTATCCCTATGCCATGTTCTTTAGTATGTGTCCCCTGTAATGAAATTATCTTTTAATACAGAATCTCTTTTCCTAAAGTACCACATCCACCACACTTATGGGAACTACTATTAGAACTCTAGGTGCTTGAATGTTATGAGGTAGAATATCCCCTTCCAGTGCTTTGTGTCATCCTCTGTCCTATACAACTTCCCATTTGTTGGGTGTTCCTACAGAACAACTATAAGTGTCAAATATACCACATTATTGACATTCTACTAGTGGTTAGGGACACTAGATACAATTGTGACCCCTCCTACCAAACTGGTAGAAAAACACTCAATAGCTACCATAAAAAACTGGACATTTCCCCTAACTATTTTGTCAGCCACCACTCTAGTAAATCTTCCAATGGATTTGATTCCAACAAGGAGAATAAATACATTATAGTTTTCCAGATTAATCCACATATCCTACACTGGATGCCTCATTCAAGTTCTCCTTTGAAATGAGGTTCTAATTTAAAACCTTAGAAAAATCATTCAATTATAAGATATTTACATAGAACATAATCTCACAATTAAAGTCATTATGAAAACATATCACCATATATTCCTCATCTCCTTCCATAACTAAGAATAGAGATTTAATTAATTGAAGTAGACATCAATGTTTCTCATTGACATAATTCTATAGGACAACTACATAAACTATGTTTACCTCTTCTATCTTAGTGTCTCTGGGAAAAAGTGTTCTAGGAACATTTCATGGAAGTACTTCTATACCATGACCTACAACTTCTTTTTCCAAGCCTAAATATCCCACAAACACTTCACTAGTACTCATAACATATAGGATACTAAATTAATTATTTTCTCAGGAGGATTCACTAAATAGACTCAATCTAGAACTCAGGTTCTATATGTACACCCTCTCTAGTAAACATCATAGGGTGCTGGAGGTTGAACTCCCTGGTTAGATCAATCATATTATTAACATCCCAACCTAGTTTTCTTTCGATGAATTAGACAATGAAACTGATGTTATCAAGGAACTTCTCTTCTACCCCTTCACTCGGAACTATCAATTCCTTTTATGTAGCTACTACGGGCACATTTCCAATAATTTCCACCTTTCATTCCACTAACAAACATCATCATGGATGTATGTCCCCAAAATTCCATTCACACATCTCAATAATAATAACTCACCATTACAACATTTTAACCATATTGATTCACATAAATCCACAAAAAATTCATCCCACATCAACTACACCATGGTCAAAATCCCATTTCATCTCTACCATCAACCATTCCTAACTTCGGTCATGACTAACATAGGACAATAAAATTTTATCATTTATAAGTATTCCATTAAACATATTTTTTAACCATTTAAATTCATCACACTTCATCATATTTTAAAAATAAAAAATTCATTATTAGACACCATTTCTTTTTAATCACACAAGTCTAGAAGATAATTTTCTTATCCCTCAACTCAATCATAACCTCATTTTCCATGCATACAAAAAATAATGCTTGTCACATATATCTTTGAGTTACAAGATGGATTTATACATACCCAACTCCCATTATAGACGAGGACACGATTATAATCATTGAATGAAATAATAGCACAAAAAAAGTTAATCGCCCAAGGTGAAGTAATATTCAACAATAACAACAATAAATAAGAAACACATTTCCATCTTGGAAACATTGGTTTTCCCTCATACATAGGATAGATACTCCCATTATGAAGACCATTTCTGAGATAAAAAATAACTTATTCCCCAATCTCACGTTCCCAGATAATAAAATAAAAAAAAATAAAATCTCTTTAGATAACACATTGTACCATCTTGACAAGTGTTTCACATACTCCTTCCTCAATCTAGTTCCCCAAAAATCCTCAAGTACATCTCATCGTACACCAAAGGATACAAACTAGAATCAAGGGTGTAACTTAAATCATGAGTGAAATAAACCCCTTTTCTCAAAGTAACACAATTGATGAAATCAATATATCAAAATTCTAGCTAACAATAAGATATAACCAATAACAACTATGCATCACATAATAGAATCCAAAAATAGGGAGTGTGAACTTTATCCAAAATAATAAACATTTAATTCCATGTAAGTTTTTAGAATTCAGTAGAAAACCAAAATAAAGACACAATTCCAACTCTCAAAGTGGTGTTGACAATATATCTATTTATCTTATCCATACGGCTTCCCAAATCCCAAATCAACCATCTATCATAGAGCCTTTTCTCTTATCCTAAAATAAACCATTAATTCTACTTGGGTGACAATTGGTGGCCGAAGTAGGTTTTTATTAAAACTTAGTATTCCACCTCCAAAATTGTCTAAATTAATATCAAATATTTAAAATTTTATATAGTAGTATAAAGAATTATAAATATTCCAATTAGAATTGAATAGGTTTGAATGTTTTTAAAATAATACTTAATTAAACACATTGTCTCTCTACATATCAATGATATCAGAGTCAATCATACCTTCTTTGGCTCGTTCTAGAGTATGAAACTGATATTATTAGATCAATACTTTATTACACAATTTCATCTAGTATCATTATATTCAAGATTAATTATTATACCTTGGAGCATCATTCCATGTTCCATATCATGGATTCCTTCGGTGTTAGACTAGAACTATTACCAAGGGTACTCAAAGCATCATTCAATCACTAAAATCATGGTTACATAGAGAATCAGTCAATAACCAAAATCACATTTACCTATAGAACAATCTAGCACCAAAATCATGGATACTTGGAGCATAAGTCCATCATTAATTCCATTACATTATTCACACATATCCAAAATGAACATCGAAGAAATTTTATAAAATATACCTCATAACACCATTTTCATTTACAACATATCCATTTTACATCATTACAACCCTTTAGCAACATGAAAATTTATCCATTATCCATTTAACCCAATTACAAAAAATTAACTCACATCTCATTAACACTTCCATGTTAAACAAAATAATCATTTATAATAGGTTAAAATGATAAACATATTCACAAATGGTTTAATTTAAAAAACCATTTATTTCCCTATTTTCATTCAATAATTATCAATTCAAGGAAATTGGATCATCACATGGGTAGACATTAAACATGGCCTCATAATATAAAATGGATCTAATGGGATTTTTGAAGGGTCTCAAAAATTCATAGGAATTAAATTCAGTATTGTAATTTGAAACATATTTATACAACATGGCTAGGAAATTATAAAACTAAAACATAATATCTACATCGAGACTATGGGTATTAACATGTATACCACTTATCATAGTGGTCTAGACTAAGGGAAATATATTTTCCTTGGATTTGATGTAGAACAACTGAAAACAGAGTGGAGAAGATATTATAGGATCATGATCTAATAATGAAAATCCATTAAAACCTAGATCTATAAAATCAAAAATAGGATGGTGCATCCCTATTTAAAAAAGAGAAATGTAGGAGAGATATAACCTAAATCAAGGAAAATAACACATGCAGAATAGTAGTATATTTCTTAAACTATTTCTTGTATTTATAAAAGAATAGTTACTAGGATCATAGAAATCCTCTCAGGATACTCCCAAGGAAAACTAATTTGATTTATGTTTGATAGTGTATATTAGAAATAATAATCGGTGGTCTAAGAATTTTTAATTAAAATTTTATGGGTTTAAAATTTCACACACATGGTTTCCTAGATGCATAGCTTGTTTAGAAAAAACATGCACCCAAAATAAGAAACTTTCTACTATCCCAAGGTGGAAACTTTTGTAGGTAATGCTACATGTTTTTGAAAACTATGTGCCAATTGTACAGTATCCAACACCCCCCCCCCAAATATCCAAAAAACACTTGAAGGTACCCATGATAATCCCCAACCAAAATGAGATTAATACATGGTTAGAAAGTTTTTTAAACAAGTAATGGAAGTATTCGAGAAATATTGAGATCTAATAATCCCCCAAATTATAATTTTTTATTCTAGAGTTTCTCTACCAAGCCTAAATAAGCATTGATGGTGAAAAGTTCGTTCCGCTGGGCCCAAGTATCTACTTCCATTTCCAATGTTTCCACTTGAACAATGTCATGCTTCCAAAGAACTCAGACATATGGAATGGTAATTCAACAATAAAAATTATCATTGTGATCCAAAACACAAATCATATGATCCTAAATAGACACATTAGCCTCAAGCTCAACATCATAAACATCACTCACATTTGAAGGATCTGGGTGATACTACCGAATACTGACATGTAGAAGACATAATCCACAACATTGTACCTATATAGATGATCCGACCGATAAGAAATGATTCCGATCTACTCTATACACTCAAATAGTTCTAATAACTTTGGTGACAACTTCTTTACTTTGGAATCCAATAGTGACTCAATATCTTTGACACCCAAAGGAATAAATTATCACCCACTCTAAACTTAGTAGGTCGATGATGTTGGTCAACATTCTAATGTTTTCTACTCTACACAATAAAAAAACATTTCCAAATCAACTAAACGTATTATTATTTCTATTTCACAAGACTTGATCCCAAAAACACTAACTCAGCCTCCTATATCCAACATAAAGGTGATCTGTAATGCCTACCATAGAGTTCCCCATATTGTTCCATCTGAATAGTCTCCTGATAACTATTTTTATTGGTGAACTAAACCAGTGCTAAGTGTTTCTCCCATGCTCCAATATAGTTTACGAATCAAGGATATAATGTTTTATCTAACACCTAAATAGTATTCTCTAGTTTCATATCTTTCTATTGATGAAAACCTATATATAGAAACCCCTAGGTACCAGACACCATTGGAACAAATTTCATGAATCGTGAGGTAAAATTTGGATCAAGATTCAAAACTATATTTTGCAGAACCCTGTGAAAAATAACTATCTCTTCAAAATATAATCCACACAACTGATCAACTATGAATGATTCTCGAATTAGTAATAAATGGAACACTTTTTTCAATAAGACCATGATCACCCATATCATGTCATTCTTATAAGGAGTATTTTAATGACCTACCATAATGTCTATGGTGACATCCTCCCATTTCTACTCTGGAATTGGAATTGGGAGTAGAAGTCTGATAGGTAACTAATGTTGATCCCTCAATTTTAGACTATTGTAGCATCGTACCATAAAAAATTAATATCCTTTATTTATTCCATGCGACCCATAAAATCATCAAAGATAGTAGTGCATATGGGTAAAATTATGGTGCTCCACCCACTTCAATGTATAAAACTCATGTATCATCTCTTCTTAAATAAAATTTGGCACAACACATGGCCCAGAAGATAGATCATCTCATCCACTTATATTGTTCAATTAGGTGGTGGCTCCACACACTAAAAAAATACATTAACTCCAGACACACCAAAAACAAATAATATCTCTCTTTCATCCAAGTCTAGTGTGTAGGATTAACAGATAATGACAAAATGGTCATCTCTCTCTAATCCTTGTGAAAATCCATTTGCATCTCATCTAGAAATTCCATCTTCTACTGCTTAGAAAAAGACTCTGGAACTACTGGAGTCTGTGTATTTTGGCTTAATGTGTCAGAAATACTATTTTAGTTTCCTCGATTATAAGCCATATCCAAATAGAATGATTACATATTCTAAACCAATATTTTCTACCAGAGATTTAAATCCCCTAGAGGAAAGATGCACTTAAGGATTTTTTTGTCCATATAAAAAATAAATATTTCACTCAGAAGGTAATTCCTTTAGTAAATTAAGGAATAAACCACCACTTCCATCTCAAGATTGTGAGTAGTATAATTCTATTAATGTGGGATCTACTATTGTGGTCTATATTCCATGAAATAATCTCTCTATATCAAAATTACACCAATATAATCCCAGATGCATCACAAAACATGTTATAATCCTTAGCTGATTCATGTAGGATCGAAATTGTTATAGTGCTCAGCCACTTCTTTAACTCTTAAAAGGATTTCTCACATGATTCAAACCATTAAAACTTTATACCATTTTTCAGTACTGAAATTATAAGACCTTGATGAACCTTCTATAATATCACGCCAAATCCAAAAAGCATTAGATATATTAAAAAAATCCAAGGATGATCCCATGAATCAACTACATTATATTTATATGGTTCCATCTACACATCATCTTATATTATTATCTAACCAATTAAATTAAATATATCGATCTAGAAACCAAAAATTCATATCTTTTTTTATAGATTATTCTACCTTATTTTACTCAAGGCTATCTGAAGATATTTTTCATGATCATCATGACATTATGAGTACAAAAAGACATCGTCCAAAAAAACAACCACAAACTGATCCAAGTATAGGTGGAATATTATGTATATTAATTACATAAACACAGTGTGGGAATTTACTAGTCTGAATGATATTACAAAAAAATCATATATACATTACATCTTGTTGAAAGTAGTGCATGATACATTAGAATTTCTAACTCAAAACAATTTATTCCCTGACCTCATATTGATTGTGGAGAACACACAAGAACACCATATCTTGTAAAAATGATCATTTATTCGTGGGATATGAAAATTTTTCTTATCTATCATCCTATATTACATCCTATAATCAACTCACCACAACAACATTCCATCTGATTTCTTAGAAAACAATTCTTGAGAACCCTATGGAGATGTATACTGATAGATAAATACCTTATCAATTAATTATTACATGTAAAGACCTATAAAATTCAAGGGAAATTTTTTTTCTCTTAATTTTCTTTGGGATTTTACAAGAATGCGGTTTATGATGGCACCTGATTCTGAGGCCCGGTGTGCCCGGAATCAATTTCTGAAGTTTGTCTTGGGTACGTTCAGTGAACGAACGAGCGAGTTTTCCTAACTTTTGAACTGGTGCTCGTAATCGAATTCTGAGGGCACCGATTGAATCGAAATGCCGATAATTGCTTAATAACTCCTTTTCCAGAGGTGTGTTTGCTCGGGTGAGGTTATTAATTAATTGGGTTAACTAAAGAATAAAATAAAATATTTTACAAAATATTTTATTTTTATTCTAAGTAGTGAAAACCTAGGCATGGTGGTTGGAGTGGGACCCACTGATATCCTAACTCCTAGGTAGGATATTAGTGAGGTGGGGCCCACACGATCTTCACCCCCCCCCTTTATTTTCCTTTTTTACCTCCCACGTGCATTTAATTATGTAACTCAATCGTACCCCCCTTTTTTTAAATTCCAAGTTAACTCTTGCATTTAATTGGATTATTAAACACCTTATTAATTGGTCAACGCTCGATAATTAAATCGTGTTTTAATTTTGATTTTCAAAAACCGATGGAATGAGTAATAAAGAAACGCCTTATTTTATTATTGTTGTTTCATTGTGTTAGAGGGATTGAGAGAGGAATTACTCAAATCCATTGACTCTTCATCTTCTTCGTTGGAGAACGCAAAGAACGACAAAGAACGCCGACCTCCGACGGAAGATGATGAAGAATGCTAGTTCCCCGTAGATTGAGGATGGGAGGCCATGTACCACGACGCCGATGATCCTCCTTCCACGACGCTGTCTTCCGAGACGTCCCTTCCCTGTGAAGAACCTTCGTTCAAAAACGCTTGAGGTAGGGGTTAATTGTTTTTACCCATGATTTTTTCCTTTTCTGTTCATCAACTCCTATTTGGGCCGCCTGTTATCGTATTAACGGGAGGAGGTCAGACCGCACAAACACGGATGACCCTCCTCCCCCTTTGATGATTGTGTTTTTTGCGGTTCGAAAGAATGCGGCACGGTGCAATGGCACAGTGCGGAAACATGGGGAAATGTGACGAAGATGCGCGGCGCCGTCATGTCGTGCCGTTGAGGCCAAACGAACCCGCGGTCGGAGTTGGTCCGCAGTGAAAGGGCGCGACACCGTCGCGCCGTGTCGGATAACCACGAAGACACCATGTCCGGAGTGGGGCTACGGTGGAGGGTCGTGGCACCATCGTGCCGCGCCGTTCAGACAAGGATGCAGCTCGAAGCCGCGGCGGTGTAAGGCAGGGCGGCCGGAACTGCCGGTCACCGGCACCTCGGAAGGGCGGGACCCGAGTGGTCACGTGGTAGCAGCACCGGCCGGCCGGACCGGGCCGGACGGCTTCCAAGAAACTGGGTGTCGTAACCCCCAGCTGGCAGAAGGAGAGGCCCCCAACATGGGGGCCACAGTTTCTCAATCAGGGTGGCAGCGCCCCCCCCCCCCTGTTCCGCTCTGCTTGGCGCTGGCCGAGCTGGCCACGCAGGCCGCGGGAGCACGCCAGGCCACCGACCGCCCAGGCCGAGCCGAGCCGCCCCGGACGGGCCAGGCCGTTCCCTAATGGGCTGGACCCGGACCTGGTTCGTGTTGACCCAGTTCAGGCCGACCCAAGGGGTCTTGGGCCGGGTCAGTCCGGGCCCAAAACCCCCTTTTCTCGGACAGGTTTGTTCAAAAAACAGTAACATGGGCTATGGACCCCAGATCGATGAACCGTCAGTTGCGATGCGAACCTTGGATCAAGACTGTCATTTCGATATATTAAACTCAAGGTTTTGGAGATATTTGGGTATGGGCGGGTAGGTTCGAACCCGAAACCAACCAGGCCCTCGGAGCGGAAACGCATATAACTTGAGCTCCGGACGTCCGATTGACGAGTCGTCGACTTTGTTGGTTTCTTCTTAGTGAGACAGACCTTTTGGATTACTCCGCTCGAGTATTGGATGCAGTTGGAATGCGGTCGGGTTGGTTTTGACTTAAAAACCAACCTGGACCGTGGAACGAAAAAGCCAATAACTCTCAGACCGGGCACCCGATTGACACACCGCCTGTCACGTTGAGTTCCTCTTGTCACGATGGAACATTGAGATACATCAACTCTGGACTATGTGTCAGTTGATTTATCGACCCCTTGGATCATGGAGTGGACCCTCCCAGAAATGAGCATACTATGTGCGAGAACCCTAGAGCTGGCTGCGACTGCGAATGAAGACCGTACTGAAATATTTTGTGGGTTCGACGACGATGAAGACCATACTGAAAACCTACGTGGGTTCAACGACGATGAAGACTGTACTGAAATCCTTTGTTGGTTCGGCAGTGATGAAGACTGCACTGAAATCCTATGTGGGTTCGGCAGCGATGAAGACCGTACTGAAATCCTATGTGGGTTCGACGACGATGAGGAATGCACTGAAATCCTATGTGGGTTCGACATCGATGAAGACCGTACTGGAATATTATGTGGGTTCGACGGTGATTAAGACTGCACTGAAATCCTATGTGGGTTCGGCAGCGATGGAGACCGTACTGAAATCCTATGTGGGTTTGATGGCAATGAAGACCACACTGAAATCCTATGTGGGTTCGAAAGCTTGGCTGGTTTAGTATCCTATATGGGTCCCAGCTTAGATGAATTAGTGGCTGTATTTAATTATCTTTATCACCGAAGAAGTATACCTGTGTGAGCTAAGTCTTGACTTCAATCAATATCTTCGATATGATTGACTTGCCTTCCTATGTGGATTGAGTTGTGTTATCCTGTGTGTATTGGGTTGTACTACTATGTGGATGTGATCGAACTTGGGAATGGATGCTGGAGCCTAGCGGGAATTGATGACTTAGGTATATGTATGGACATATACCTAAGTATTGTTGGATGTTACTTCGTGGTTGTGTCTTTCCTTTGGAATTATCCTTTATCGGTTCTGGGAGACCTTCGGGGGACTCGGGGTCCCTACTGAGTAGCGTATACTCACCCCTACATGGGCTATGCCTGGACTACGTTGTGTTGGTTGCAGACGATGGACAATGCTAATCATGGTTGAGGCTTGTGGAGCAAGTCGGTACATGGAGGAGGACCACTGGACGAGACGTACTCGGAGCGGACGGCTGGACCTGAGGAGCTAAGGAGACTATCTATACCAACCCATCAGGTGGGACTTCCAGTGGGCGGCTCGACGTTTCTGCTTTACTTTTAGTTGTTTTACTTCTTTTCAGTTGTACCTTACTTACAGTTTGGGTTTGTATTCTGACTCACTTACTTTTCCGCACTACTTTTGTACCCTGTTTTACTTAGTGTTTACTTCTTCTTGCTTACTCTATGGTGTTTGTTTACTTTATAATGGAAATCCCTTCCCCTTTTGTCAGGATTTACACCTTGGTGCAAGTTGCCATCCCCTCGCCTATGGGAGGCGGGCCTGGGGTTCTCACGGCACGGGTCCCGAGGATGGGTCGTGACAAATTGGTATCAGAGGAGTTCAGTTCTACAGTAGAACTTAGGACTCTGATCTTTCATCTATGTGAATCAATAGTGTTAAGGGTATTGAGTGTGGTTATTAGTCAAGGGAGTCCAGTGTTGGTGTGGTGGCCGACGTATCCGTACACCAAGACCCTGACTTCTGATTTCCGACTCAATGCATGAAAACATTGATTGCATGTGTGTTTCAAAAGTTTTCTTTGTGATTACTTTGTGTCAGCACACCAGGTATACTGTTTGACCGTGTCACACATATTTCTTTTCAGGATGGCCCCAAGATGGTAGACAGCTAGGTTTTCGAGTTTTGTATGATCCGATAGCCCACCAAGCGATGAGGCCTCGGTGTAGGGCCCTTTGACAGCGGAGGCACTGGAGGTACCTCTACCCGCTGAGTCACCGATGTTACCAGCCCCAACCGCTAATAGTGCATGTCTCCTTAGTGCACTTCACAAGTTTCAGCGTCAAAGACCGCCAAAGTTCTACTGGGAGACGGACCCTCAGGCAGCCAAGGATTGGCTGGAGGCGGTTTTGTGAGTTTTAAGGTTAGTGGGAACACCAGTTGACCTCATGGTTATCCTAGTAGCGAGCCTCCTGCACGCGGCCGCGGGCCGATGGTGGAGCTTGATGCTTGAGCTGCATGATGAGGCATCACTTCTCTGGATGGACTTTGAGATCCTCTTCTGCTTGGAGTTATTCTCAGCCGCCCTCCGTGTGGTGCGCATCTAGGGGCTTCTACACCTGCGGCAGGGCAGCATGACGGTCGCCCAGTACTGGGTGAGATTTATCGATCTCTCATGCTATTCGACGGACATGGTATGGGACCCATTCTTCCAGGCTTGGAGCATTGAGCAGGGACTAAGGCATGAGATCAGGTCATCGATGATCTCCCTCAGCATTCCGACACAGGTAGGAGTACTGGAGTGAGTTCTTCTCATAGAGAGCTTTCTTTCCGAGCCTATGCCAGCAGCGAGACCTACCATAGGGTGGCACATAGCAGATTCATCTATAGCTAGTTGTCAACGAATGTCACAGGGGTCCAGGCGGACCGAACCATTAGGCAGACGACCTCAGGACACTGGCTCAGAGGTGCGGGGCACAGGGCGCAGAGCCAGCCATTCGAGGAGCAGGTACTGCTATGCATCCGGCGGGCAGGGCCACATGGCTCGTGACTGCCCGACCGGCCATGCAGAGGTGCAGTAGACGGTTGAGGGGCCACCCTGGCAGAGGCAGAGGGTCGACTGTGGCGGTCCGCTAAGAGCACGAGGATGAGGCAGGGGAGCTGGCTGAGAAGCAGGTGGTGGGCGACGCTTTGAGGCTTTACCACCACCAGCAACACCAGGAGGTCTGCACTGACCATAGGGAGCTGGCGGGCAGAGATAGGCTCAGCTTCGGGCAGCGGAGGCCTACGACCACGGCACGCCAGAGATGATTCGAGGTACTATCTGTGTCTACTCCACCCTTGCTACTGTTCATATAGACAGAGGAGCAAGTCATTCCTTTATTTCCGTAGCCCTTGTTCGGAGCTCGGAGATTCCTATAGAGCCGTTGGCTCGATCCTTGCGGCTAGAGACTCATACGGAAGCAGACTCTACGATTACGCACTAGTGCCTGCAGTATGGGCTTACTCTAGGAGGTGAGAGCTTCGGCTGGGATCTTCTCATAGCGGTGTCAAGGCCTTAAGATGTCATCTTGGGCAAGGATTGGTTATCCATAGTCCATTCTCAGATCGACTGTATTAGGCGCAAGGTGCAATGTGTATGCACCGACAGGAGCAGGTTCACCTTCACCGGCGAGAAGGGAACCTTTGGAGCATAGGATGGACTCACGCAGAGGAGAGGAAAACCCATCACTCATGAGTTGGCTAGCCTCATCCTAGGAGCAGTTGACGTGTTGAGTCCTCATTTTTCTGTAGTGGTGGATCAGTATGCGGATGTTTTCCCTGACGACATTCCAGAACTACCTCCTCGCAGAGAGGTATACTTTTATATTGACATATACCCTCGGACCGCCCCGATATCCACTCCATCATATTGGATGGCCCCGACTGAGCTTTGAGAGCTACGGGTATAGTTGTAGGACTTGCAGGGCAAGGGATTCATCCGACCCAGCTTCCCCAATATTGTTCACCAAGAATGTGGACGGGAGCTTGCGACTGTGTGTCGACTATCGTCGCCTGAACCAGGTGACCGTGAGAAACAAGTATCCTCTACCGAGGATTGAATACCTCTTCGATCAGCTCAAGGGAGCACGGTGGTTCTCAAAGATAGACCTTAGATCAGGATATCATTAGCTCAGAGTTCGAGATGAGGACGTACAGAAGACGACCTTCAGATGTTGGTATGGCCACTATGAGTTCTTGGTTATTCATTTTGGCGTAACCAATGCTCCAGAAGTGTTCATGGGTCTCATGAATAGGATCTTTCATCCCTACCTCGATTGACTACTCGTGGTCTTCATCGATGACATATTAATATACTTGACCACTGAGGAGGAGCACGCCTACCACTTGGGGGTTTTACTAGACACGCTCCGAGAGCACCAGCTTTATGGCAAGCTCTCGAAGTGTCAGTTCTGGTTACGTGAGGTCCAATTCCTAGGACATGTCATATCTGAGGTGGGAGTTGCGGTAGATCCTGCGAAGATCGAGGCAGTGCTATCTTGGGAGCCACTGAGAAGCGTGATAGAGGTGCGGAGTTTCTTGGGGCTAGATGGGTACTACCAGTGATTTGTGCCAGACTTTTATAAATTTATGGCACCACTCTCAGTTTTATGAAGAAGGGGAAACCCTTCGTGTGGTCAGACAAATGTCATCAGAGCTTCCAGGAGCTGAGACAGAGACTGACTAGCGCGACTATCTTGAGGCTATTGGAGGAGGGATTAGAGTACGTAGTCTACTGTGATTCATTAGGGACCAGTCTCGGATGTGTCCTGATGCAGGAGCGGGCCGTGATCGCCTATAGATCACATCAGTTGAGGTAGCATGGGAAGAACTATGCTACCCATGGCCTAGAGTTAGCAGCAGTGGTCTTCGCTCTGAAGATGTGGCGACACTATCTGATGGGAAAGCACTTTACAGTCTACTCTGACCACCAGAGTCTCAGGTACATCTTCTCACAGAAGGACCTAAATCTGAGACAGCAACGATGGCTTGAGTTCCTCCAGGATTATGACTTTGAGATAGTCTATACTCCTAGAAAGGTGAACATGGTGGCTGATTCCCTTAGCAGGAGGACGGGCATTCAGCTACTCGAGGTGGTGATGGAGAAGCTAGCCGCTTTGCAGATATCCTTCATGGATAGAGATGGAGAATCCTTTCTTCAGTCACTCACAGTCACTCCTCCACTACTACATCGGGTTAGAGAGGCACAACGTGGGGACGCTGACTGTGAGATGTGGCGTCCGCAGATATCCTCAGGACAAGAACCTAATAGATTCTCTGTAGGAGGAGAGCACATCATCCTTTTCAGAGGACATACCATGGTACCCGTTGCTTTACAGGAGGAGGTGCTGAGAGAGTTTTGCACATCCCCTTTAGCGGTACATCCATGAGTGGCGAAGATGTACCAGGATCTCAGTCGACAACACTGGTCGCCAGGTATGAAGAAGGGTGTGGTAGAGTTTGTTTCTCGATGTCTCACCTACCAACAGGTGGAGGCAGAGCACCAGGTACCATCAAGCTTGATACAGCCCTTGGAGGTCTCAGAGTGGAAGTGGGATGGGATATCTATGGATTTCGTGACTGGACATCCATGTACTTCTAAAGGTAATGACTCCATTTGGGTGATTGTCTACCAACTCACCAAGTCAGCTCACTTCTTACCCATCAGAGAGCAGGTCTCAGTAGAGATCTTCAGACATCTCTATGTTCAAGAGATTGTACGGCTTCATGGTGTGCCATCATCTATCATCTCCAATTGAGATTCTCTCTTTACTTCCCAACTTTGGAAGGGGTTGCAAGAGGCATTCAGGACACAGCTACATCTGAGCACCGCCTTTCACCCTCAGACTGATGGTCAGATGGAGAGGACCATTCAGACTCTTGAGAACATGCTCTGCGCATGTGTCCTCAACTTTGGTCACAGCTAGGAGGACCACCTACCCTTGGTGGAGTTCGCGTACAACAACATGTAACACACCACCATCGGGATGGCACCATACGAGACATTGTACGACCGACCTTGCAGATCACCTTTGTGCAAGACAGACCGAGGCGAGTCAGCACTTGTGGGACTGGAGATGGTCAGGGCCACGACAGAGAAGGTCCAGGTCATCCAGTAGTGGATGAGGACAGCTCAGATCCGGCATAAGTCTTATGCTGACAGGAGGCGGAGGCTACTAGTGTTCGAGGATGGCGACCACGTCTTCTTGCGGGCCTCACCTCGATGTGGATTACAGAGATTTGTCCAGGGCGGCAAGTTATCTCCACGGTTCATCGGACTGTTCCTGGTTCTCAGCAGGATAGGTGATGTGGCTTATCGCCTAGCTCTACAACCTCAGTTGCACCGGGTGCATGACGTCTTCCACATATCTCAGCTGAGGAGATACGTGCATGACCCGACGCTTATCACCGACCATGGGGAGTTGGACATTGATGATGGGGTGACTTTTGTGGAGGTCCTGGTGGAGTTCGAGAATCAACCGGAGCGGGTCCTACATGGACGGTCGATACCTCTAGTGCGCATCAGATGGCAGCACGAGAACCTCCAGGAGAGCACTTGGAAGCGGGAGGCTCAGATGCGTGCACAATACCCACATTTTTTCCACTAGTTTATGATGTATCTTTATGGGGATGTAAAGACCTGAGGTGGGAGTAAGGTAAAGACCCGTAATATTCAAGGGAAATTTTATTTTTCTTAATTTTCTTTGGGATTTTACAAGAACGCAGTTTCTGACGGCACCTGATTCCGAGGCCCGGTGTGCCCGGAATCAATTTCAGAAGTTTAGCTCGGGAACATTTAGTGAATGAATGAGCGGGTTTTCCTAACTTTTGAACTGGTGCTCGGAATCGAATTCCGAGGGCACCGATGGAATCACAATTCCGGTAATTGCTTAAGAACTCCTTTTTTGGAGTTACATTTGCTCAGGTGAGGTTATTAATTAATTAGGTTATCTAAAGAATAAAATAAAATATTGTGCAACAGATTCTATTTTTATTCTAAGTAGTGTTAACTTAGGCATGGTTGTTGGAGTGGGACCCACTGATATCCTAACTCCTAGGTAGGATATTAGTGAGGTGGGGCCCACACGAGCCCCACCCCCCTTTATTTTCCTTTTTTACCTCCCATGTTCATTTAATTATATAACTCACCCGCACCCCACTTTTATTAAATGCCAAGTCAACTCTTGCATTTAATTGGATTATTAAATGCCTCATTAATTGGTCAATGCTCGATAAGTAAATCGTGTTTTAATTTTGATTTTGAAAAACTGATGGCATGAGTAATAAAATAAGGCAACGCCTTATTTTATTATTCTTGTTTCGTTGTGTGAGATGGATTGGGAGAGGAATTACTCAAAGCCTTTGACTCTTCATCTTCTTCATTGGAGAATGGAAATACTGATGAAGAATGCTGACCTCCGACAGAAGACGACGAAGAAGCCTAGTTCCCCGGAGATCGACGACACGACGCAGTGTACCGCGACACCGACGATCCCCCTTCCATGACACCGTCTTCCGCGATGTCTCTTCCCCGCAATGAACCTTCGTTCAACAATGATTGAGGTAGGGGTTAATTGTTTTTTTCCGTGAATTTTTCATTTGTTGTTCATCGACTTTTATTTGGGCCGCCTGTTATCGTATTAATGGGAGGAGGTCGGACTGCACGAACACAACCACCCCTCCTCCCCCTTTGATGATTTTTTTTGTAGCAGTTCGAAAGAAGGCGGCACGGTGCAACGACACCACGCGGAAACATGGGGATATGTGGCGAAGATGTGCGGTGCCATCGCGTCGTGCCATTGAGGACAAACGAACCCGCAGCCGGAGTTGGGATGCAGCGAAGGGGCATGTCGCCGTCGTGCTGCGCCAGAGAACCACGATGACACCGCGGACGGATTGGGGCCACGGCGGAGGGGCACCGCACCGTCGCACCGCACAGGTCAGAAAAGGTTGTGGCTCGAAGCCGCGGAGGTGCGAGGTGGGGCGGCCGGAACCGCTAGCCGCCGGCACCTCGGAAGGTTGGGACCTGGGCGGTCACGTGGTAGCCGCACCGGCCGGCCGGACCTGGCCGACCGGATTCCAAGAAACCGGGGGTCGTAACCCCCGGCTAACCGAAGGAGTGTCCCCCCGCGTGGGAGCCACAGTTTCTAAATCCGGGGGGTAGTGTTCCCCCCTATTCCGCTCAGCTCGAAACTGGCCGAGCTGGCCAAGCAGGCCGCGCAAGCGCGCCAGGCCACCGGTCGCATAGGCCAGGCCGGGCCGTCGAGGCTGGGCTGGGCCACACCGACCGGGCCGCACACTAATGGGCCGGACCCAGACCCGATTCGGGTCGACCCAGTTCGGGCCGACCCAGGGGGTCTTGGGCCGGGTCGGTCAAGGCCCAAAACCCGCTTTTCTCGGACAGGTTTGTTCAAATGCCCGTAACATGGGCTACGGACCCCCGATCGATGCACCGTCAGTTGAGATGCGATACTTGGATCGAGATAGTCGTTTCGGTATATTAAACTCAAGGTTTCGGAGAACTTTGGGTATGGACAGGATGGTTCGAACACGAAACCAACCAGGCCCTCGGAGCGGAAACACTTATAACTTGAGCTCCGGACGTCTGATAGATGTTCCATAGACATTGTTGGTTTCTTCTTAGTGAGACAGACCTTTTGGCTTACTCCGCTCTAGGGTTTGATGCAGTTGGAGTGCGGTCGGGTTGGTTTTGACTTAAAAACCAACTGGGCCCCTGGAACGAAAAGGCCAATAACTCTCATACTGGGCGTCTGATTGACGCGCCGTCTGTCACGTTGAGTTCCTCTTGTCAAGACGGAAGTTTGAGATAAATCAACTCCGGACTACATGTCAGTTGATTTATCGAACCCTTGGCTCGTGGAGCGGACCCTCCCAGAAACGAGCATGTTGTGCTCGAGAACCCTAGAGGTCGCTGCAACTGCGAATGAAGACCGTACTGAAATCTTATGTGGGTTCGACGACGATGAAGACCATACTGAAATCCTATGTGGGTTCGATGGCGATGAATACTGCACTGAAATCCTATGTGGGTTCGACAACGATGAAGGCTGCACTGAAATCCTATGTTGGTTCGGCAATGATGAAGACTGTACTGAAATCCTATGTGGGTTCGACGGCGAGGAATACTGCATTGAAATCCTATGTGGGTTCGGCAGCGATGAAGACCATACTAAAATCCTATGTGGGTTCGTCGGCGATGAAGATTGCATTGAAATCCTATTTGGGTTCGGTAGCGATGAAGACGGTACTGAAATCCTATGTGGGTTTGACGGAAATGAAGACTGCACTGAAATCCTATGTGGGTTCGGCAGCTTGGCTGGTTTAGTATCCTACGTGGGTCCCAACTTAGATGAATAAATGTCTATATCTGATCATCTCTATCACCGAATAAGTATACCTAGGTGAGCTGAGTCTTGACTTCAATCAATATCTTTGATATGATTGACTTTCTTTCCTATGTGGATTGAGTTGTGTTATCCTATGTGGATTGGGTTGTACTCATATGTGGACGTGATTGAACTTGGGCATGGATGCTGGAGCCGAGTGGGGATTGATGACATAGGTATATGTACGGGCATGTACCTAAGTAGTGTTGGATGTTACTTCGTGGTTGTATCATTCCTTTGGAATTATCCTTTCTGGATTCTGGGAGACCTTCGGGGGTCTCGGGGTCCCTACTGAGTAGCGTATACTCACCCCCTGCATGGGCTATGCCCGCACTACGTTGTGTTGGTTGCTGACGAAGAATAGCGCTGATCGTGGTTGAGGCTTGTGGAGCAAGTCCGTACCTAGAGGACGACCACTGGGCGGGACGTACTCGGAGCGGACGGTTGGACCCAAGGAGCTGAGGATGCTATCTGTACCAACCCTTCAGGTGGGACTTCTAGTGGACGGCTCGACGTTGCTGCTTTACTTTCAGTTGTTGTACTTCTTTTCAGTTGTATCTTACTTTCAGTTTGGGTTTTTATTCTGACCCACTTACTTTTCTGCACTACTTTTGTACCCAGTTTTACTTAGTGTTTACTTCTTCTTTCTTACTCTGTGGTGTTTATTTACTTTATAAAGGCAATTCCTTCACCTTTTTCGGGATTTACACCTTGGTGCTAGTCGCCAACGCCTGGCCTATTGGAGGCGGGCTTGGGGTAGTCACAGCACGAGTCCCGAGGACGGTTCATGACATTACAAAGGTTTCTAGTTGTCATAAAGATCTGTTTATTCTATCTTATATAGTGTAATGGAAACTGGTTTAGCTTTAGGAATTAGCTCAATAATAAACTCAACACCACACTAAAGTGCTATCACTAGGAATTCCTTTGGAAAACATCCTAAAACAATCAATAATGGGTGGGAAGACACTATGATTCACACACCCATAATCCCACTAAAGACTATAATCCATGGTAGTGAGCCCCCCCCAATTGTTGATGAACATGCCTCGCATGACCTACATAGATATCATATTCTTCATGATGAACATATCTATTAGCCTTATAATATGGGATGGTTACTCTCCTATGGTAACAATTGATTTGGTACCAGGTTATACTAGCCATTTCATTCCCAAAATAAATTAAAAACATTAAAACTCTTGTATATAAATATCCCAAATGAAATGATACTAACAAAACTAAAGGAAACATCCTTGCATATATAGATTTCCTTCGACTGTACACTTAATGGGGTGTTTATTTAAATAACACCACACTTAAGCACCACCTTCATAACCAAACCTTCTATAAATTGAGTATCTATAAAATATAGTGAAACTCTAATATAAAATAAATCCCAAAAATGTGTACAAGTTAAAATCATTTTAACTCTGACTGTCAGCAAACCCGCCTAACTATCAATATGGAAAGTCTAAACTGCATAAAATTGATATATCCCTCTACCCTATCTCTATCTTGAGTCCTCTATGCTACACTTCTCAGCTGATATGAGTTCACTTTTTCTAGATTTCCATATCCACCACCTCAATTGGAATGGCCAGTAGAACTCCAACTACTCATATTGTATGTGGTAGAAGGCCTTATTCTAGTTATTTATGACATTTTTTTCCTCTAGAACATCCAATATATCCTTTTCCCTACAGAACCCCTATATGGGTCCCATCCCACCACATGCTTATAACATTTCCGGTGGTCAAGGATACTACCTATGAATGTGACCCAACCTATCGCACTGATTGAAAAACACTCAATCATTTTCCCTGAATAATTTATCCTCTCCCTTCATTACTCTTACCTCCACAACTTTGGTGAAAATTCTCATAACAAAACTTCCCACCCTAGGAATACCTACTTCAAAGTCATCCAGCTGAAGTCACTTTTCCTAAACCTGAATCCACATTCACGTCTCCATTATAAATGAGTTCTTTATTCTCTACCTCAGAAAACATCTTCAATTAGATGATAATAACATAAGATGTAATATCACATTTTAGTCCTTCTTGGAAACATCAAACAGTATATAACTCATATCTTACCAGAATTTGTAGAAAGAATGAAAAATTGGTGAAGTGACCAACATAGTCAAAAAATCACAAGATTCCCTAGGTTAACTGCATATACTCTAACACTGTCTCATATATCAGTGTCTCTGGGTAAAAGTATTTTATGTAATTATCCTTGAATTCCTTCCATACCATGCCCTCATATTGATCCTCATAATCCTAAATATCTCATCGATGATTTTATTATCCTCATAACATATAATATACTAAATTGACTATTTTCTTTATAGGAGTCTCTAAATGATCTAGAATTGTCCAGATAGTCTCAATCGAGAACTCATATACATCGGATCTATCATCTTCGATGAATCTTGGTGGGTGTGACAACAAGAACTACCATCTCATATCATACATATTATACACAGCCCACCCTGGGTCTCCTTCCATGATAAATTTAAATTAGTCATTTTTTCAATAGAACATCTCTTCCTCTCCCTCACCCATAACTATTGGGCCTCTTTTCCCACCATTGGAGGTACATTTCTATGAATTTCCTCTTATTTTCCATCCAATAGATGTTGTCTTAGAGGCATGTCTCTATAATTCCAACGACACATATTAGGACAAATAACAGACTATTAATGATTTATCACAAGATATATCCACATAATTCAATAAAAACACATCCCACCTACATTTTTTCTTGATCAAAATCATCGATCCATTGCTACCATCAACCATCCATAAACTGAGCCATTGTTATCATGGGATAAAAAACATTTCCAAATTATAGGATCCCCATTATATGACCAATTTAAAAGTTACATGTAACCATATTTCAATATCTTTATAAAATTAAAAATTCATTATTAGGAAATATTTATTTTATGTCACACAATTAAAGATGATCATTTTAATGTCCCAAAACATGACCATAACCTCCTTTTCTACGCATTAATAAAATGATGCATTTCACATATATCCATGATTTATATAATGATTCATACATACTCAACTATCACACCAAACCAATCAATGAGTAAAATATTTGAAAAAAATTACACCACAAAATATTTGAATCACCCATGGTGAAATAACATTCAACTATAACAAAAATATTTAAGAAAAACAATCCCACCCTTGAAACATCAGTCTTCCCTCATATATGGTTTAGTTAATACCATGAAAAATATCATTTCCAAGACCCAAAACATCTTATTTTCCTTTATAACTTTTCAAAAAAATAAAATTATGAAAATGATTGCCTCATATGATACCAGTTTATAACATCTATTCCTAGGTTTTACATACCGGTGCCATGAGGCAGTTCACCACATGACCTCAATCATGTATCCTCATACACCAAAAGCATCCGTCTGGAAGAAAGGGTCTAAAATGAAACATGGGAATACTATACCTTCTTTATCAATGAAACAAATAATAGAAAAATATATATTTATAGTCATTTAATAATAAACAGTAGCCCAAATGGAGCATGTATAACCTAATAAAATCCCCAAACATGGAAAGTCACCATAAACCAAAACAATAAATATATCATGCCATGTAAGTTTTGGGTGGTGATTGAAAAAAATATACATTTTCATCTCCCAAATAGGCCTCAACATCAAGTATGGTCCCCCCATCCATACTTATTACTAAATCCCGACAGATCCATCTAACATAGGACCATATCCCTTATTGTGGACTAAAAACATGATGTCTACTCGGGTAAAAATTAGTGGTGTAAGTAATGTGTGAGAGTGACTTAGTATGACACCACAAATTATGTATTAAGAAATATTTTTTCTGTATAAATATATATTGTAAGATAATAAACACAAATTATTTTAAGAAGAAGTGAAGAGCTTTCACAATTTTTTATAATATTATTTAATTAACTGGATTGTCCATCAGGATCTTACTGAAACCCAAGTCAGTCCTACCATTCTTGGACCATTCCAAAGTCAAAATCATATATAATTTTATCAACACATTAATTCATAGTGAATTTTATAATAATCTAGTTCAATTTTCATTTTGGTACCCTATAACCTCTTTCCAAGAACCATATCCGGGATTCTTGGAGCATCAGTCTAAAATCATTTACATTAGTACATAGTGTATCATCCTAGCACCAAAATCATAGCTAACTATATAAATATTACAACACCAAAATCATGGGTACTTAGAGCATCATTCTCAATCCAAACTCATTGGTACATGGAACTTCATTCCATCACAGATTCTATTCCATTATTCACACATATCGAGGCTCAACATTAATAACCATTTATCAAATATAAAACATTGTAGTATTTTGTGTACTATATAGATATTTAACATCATTATAACCCTTTTGAAATATGAAATGGTATTCATTAACTATTTAACAATGCTACTATCAATCAAATCACAACTCATTCAAACATCCATGTTAATAGAAATAATTTTCAATAACATGTAAACATGATAAATGCATTATGAAATGGTTTAATTCCATAAACACTAGATTACCCATTTTCATTCCAAAATTTTCGTTTTAAGGAATTTTTGACACCCCTTTATTAACCAATAAACATGGCCTCATAATATCCAATTTATCCAAGGGGATCTATTTAGGGTCTCAAATATTCATATGAATTAAATTAACTTTCCTAATTTTAGACATAATATCTCATTGTGGATAAGAAATGTTACAAAAATAAAAAAAATCATCATCAAGAATATGATAATTATGATGTATAATTACTACCTTTGGTTCATTAATTAATTTCCTCAAAACCATTTTCCTTATTTTGAGGTAGAATGGTTGAAATCCCATTGGTGAAGATGATATTTGATCAAAACCTAGGATCAGGATCCAATGAAAAAGGTTATGAAAAATCCATGTTATATACCATCAACAATTAAAGGATTCATCCTTCTTTAAGGGGACATATTTATGAGGGATAGAGAACCCAAATCAAGGAGGAGATCACAAACTGGAGAGGAGTCGATTTATTCTACTGTATCTTTGATTCATAAGAGAATAAGTTAGGGGATCCTAGGAATTCCCTTGGGAATATCCAAAACAGATATAATTTGACTTAGGTTAATTGGGGTGACATGTAAAAATGGGGGGACCATAAATATTTCATTAAAAAATTTGCGTGTGTAAAAATATGTGTGATGGATTCCTAGACGAACCACATGATTAGAAAAATAGTGCCTCCTAACTATGCACCCCTACAATTTTGGGAGAATAGTTTCTTATATTTATGTGAAATTAGTTTAAAATAATATGCCTACCATGAAAACCCCAACATTCCTAGGGTGGATAGTTTTTTTGGGGAGGATGCATGATTTGTGAAAACAGTTCCCCAACATCGAACTCCCCCCCCCCCAAATACACTCACACAACTCAAAAACTCACCAAAACTCACCCCATACAAGACAAAACCATATGTATATTAAAAAAATTATAAAAAGGTACCTGAAAATGAGTATTGAAGGTCTTGTGAATGTTTGGTATCATATAATCATGTTTCACCAGAGTTAAGGATTTAGTCAAGGGGAAACCAGGCTGTCTTCTGAGGAAACTGTGCTCACTAAAACATTGAATATTTGAGAAAAATAAATTAAGATATGATATTTCTTATGTAATTGATTGATATGATGATATTAATTCATCTATTTTTTAAGATAAACAATTACAGTACTATGAAAATACACTGTGAAAGGGTCTTCACAAAAAGGCAGCACATAAATCACTAGGATGCAGTTTTTAATCCAAAAAAATTAGAAACCTCATAATCCACATTATACTTATAATATCCTATAGAATTGGTGAAAAAAATATTACATTTATCTCTTCCTACTAATAGAACCTCCATTTTGTGTGAAAATGTGTCCTATTTATTACTTCATATCATCATGATCTATTTAGAAATGAGCATCTGCATATCCCCGGATGAATAGTTACTTGTATCTTCTATATACCAAGAATATATCCTTAATTTTATCTAGATACATTTTTATAGTCTTGAATATAATCTAACAGTGTTCACATCGATTATATTGATATTTTCTTTCGATGATTAAGTAATAAGATATATGTAGCCTGGTATATCGAATAGAATACATGAGTGAACCATTCACTAGAACATGTTGAATCATTAACATCCTGTGTATTTACTGAAAATTTTTATGACACATTTTATCGTAATGATGAACTCCACGTAACACTATAAATAATAAAATCTTGGATTATTCCATAAGAAATCAGTATCTTTTCAATGTACATGCTTTGACTTTGTGTAATAAAACTCTTGGATCTATCATATCAGATGTTAATTCCATGAATATACACTTATTTTCATAAGTCCATATTGAAGAAACATGTTTTCAAATATGACTTAATAGGCTATAAAACATGTATTTTTTATAATGAGTGGAATTTAATTGACAAAAACTATTAAGATAGTGATTGTACTCTCAATAATCTACTTATAAATAGAAGCCTCTAATTCTGTCTTTATGAAACAAAATACCATTATGGATTTGAAAAAGTAAATATTCAATGTAATTAATGCTTTAATTACTATATAAATGTATCATTGGACCTTTAATACTTCTTTGGAATCCTTTTTATCCATTAACCATTCTGGTTTCATTATATATACATCTATATTCACGAAGTCTCTCATTAAAGAAAGATGTTTCAACATAAATATTCCAAATATCATTGTCACAGTAAGATGATATATAAAGTAGAATTTGGATGGATTTTACCATAGAGAATAGCGTAAAGCGTTATTTATAGTCTAATACTTAATTTTTTTTGGATCATTTTGCAACCATTTATCCCTTATAGGTATAGACATATCCATCAATGTCCATTTTCTTCTAGAATACCAATTTTCAACCAAATGACTATACATCAGTTGGAGAATATACCAAAACCCAAAACTTTTATTAAGATAAGGAATCCATTACATGATTAATAGATTCTTTCTGTTTTGTAGTCTCATTTCCACTCACTACTTTTTTTATGTTATATGATAATTAATATCAATTAATAAAGCGTCTTCATGCTTGTTAAATGGAAAAAGTATCATCTTGGTTCTCTAAACACTCTAATACATACACATAGTACTTTTGTATTAGGAAAACCCTCTTCCATGGGGATTAATGTAATATTATCTAGTTCCAACTCTTGTATATCATGGTCCATAACTTTATCGATGTCTGTCTCCTTCATAGTAACTCTTTCTAAGATATGAAACACCTCAAGGAATATAAGATATATATATCAATCACAGCCTTCTTATTTTAGGGGTAATATAAGTACTATTATCTTTTTTCTTGGTATTTTTTATAATGATGCATATTTTACATCATGCTTCATGTTTTTTCTTAAATTTCCTTGAAAACTATTTACATCACAAAACTCATACATTAAAGAACATGGGTTGATTTCTTAAAAATTTTAATATAGAATATTATTTAGAGCATTAGTTGGAACATAGTTTAGAATGTGTGTTGATATATAAAATTCATTTACATAAAAATATAACAGAATACCCACATGACATATCAAGGATCTCACCATGTCTAATAGTGTGTGGTTCCTCCTTTCACTTACATCATTCAATATTTTTGTTTAAAGAGGAGTGAAACATCTAAATATTCATAACCGTATGGGTTTTAACTTCATTATTAAAATCCTTAAATCTATCAAAAGAATTTGACTTATGCCTCATTAAGTAATCATATTCTTATCTACTAGAATCATTATTAAAAGTTATTATTTATGAGTACCTACCCCTAGATTTAAATGGAAACGGTCCAAAAACATAGATATGGACCAAATCATGAAGCACCATGGACCTTTCACCTCATCCATCAAAGTATTATTTGGTAATTTTTTCTTTTAAACCGGATTGACATACACCAATTGGATTTAGTTTAAATGAGTCAAAATATCCATCTTGGTGTAATATGTCAAATAATTTTTTCCCTATATTTCATAGATAGTGGTTATATAGTTTGGTGTGGTATCATTCATGTGAAAAAATGTTCATTATCATCTTCCATTACTTGTTTTATGTAATACAGTACATAAATACCATTATTTAAATATTTATTACAATAAAAAAAGTTTTTATTAGAAAATAAGAAATAATTATTTATAAATATTTAAGTAAATACATCTGTATTATGTCTATATATATTAATAATTCGTTTTAAGAATGTAAAGAAATAATAAAAATCTTTTAGAGCCTATACCATTCTAGTTGGAAATTTATGGTTATAGTCCCCTATAGACAAAATAGAAAATATAGATTTGTTGACTACTCATAGGTCTACTTCATCTTGTGAAATCATCTAGAATCTATATGGATACTATATTTGAATGTATATATGAGAATTACATACTATATGTAATATTCAATATCAATAAATTGACATATTATACTCAATAACAAACGAACATGAATAGTACCTTTGCGTCTTTTTCTATGTAATATTTTTCTTCTAATGTCCTTAATTACCACATTAAAACAAATATCATCTCATTCCCTTGTATGACCCTTAATCCTACTATTTTTTGAAGATTTTTATGAATAATATTTATAATTTGAGTTAACCTTAGATATCTTTACTTGTCCTTTCCTTTTATTCACCATAAAAAGATAAGGATTTCATACTTCATAACCTTATCAACATATCGATGTTTAGTGGGATTTTCTAGTCTAGGATTCTCTATGAAGTTCATATTTATGTTCCAAAAAACTGGAGAAGCTCTAGTGGAGTCAAAAAAGACTGAGAAATAATCATATATCTTCAGATAGCTCAAACTCTAGAACCTATAAGAACTCAATAAAGCTAATATGTTTTATTAAAACTGGACTAGTTGGCCCACATTCTCCATGCTTTCTCTTGAATAATTCCTTGATGATCTTAAAATGTTCATGTCTTTCTCTCTACTAATAAATATCACAAATACACTTGATCAACCTATAGGAATCCATGATTTCTTGTGACTTCATGTCTTCAATAGAAATATATGAAAACATGAGACACTGGACATTTATAGCATCATTTGAGTGTTTTCTGTAGACAATGAACTCGTCATCAATTTCTTCCATAGCAAGTTGATCGATTACTCATGATTCTATAGCATAATACTTATGTTAATAGTACAAAAATACCCATAGGAATATACAACATTGATATAAGTTACATCTAGTTAAAATATAATCTTTCTCAAGAATTTATCATGGGGATAATGTGGTTGATGAAATTTTAATTTTTCCTACAATTATAAAAGTGAATATTATTAGTATTTTTCATGACTATAATTTATATAAGACGAAATAACTTTAATAACATTACGTCTCAAACTATTTTATAAATTATCAATTTCCATTACTATTGAATTCATAATTCCCTATCATATAGACATTCTAGTGGAATGTTTCTCAATTTCTCTTCTTATAATCCAGATGAATGCCATGAAAATAATATGTATATATTTAGGTAGGTGGTATTTCCAATTGAAAATTTACATCTACTTAGACCATTGAGTGGACTCCCAAATCTAGAAATCCTAAACAATATTTCATAAAAAGATCTCCCCAAATTTGTTTTGAATAAAGGAATGAATTTAATCCCAATAAAGATTCAGTTAAGTCTACCAACTATCATTGTTAGGACATCTTGATAATTTAATGTTCCCTATAAAGGCTTAACTGACACACTAATAATAGGTTATTCTTAATTTAGATGATGTAAATAATAATTACATAATATTTACTTGATGTGTTTTGTTTATTATGCATAAATTCTTTTATTTTATCTTCTATATGTATTGTTAAAATTATGGGGATTTTACATAAGTGGTTAACCATGTTATGATAAAAAATTTATGTATAACCCATTAATTTTATTTAAATATTTACATTTTAGTCTCTTTATTTTTGTGTTAAAATTTATCATTTGTAATTTAAATCCTGCATAAGATAGAAATAAAATAAATTAATTATTGGCACAATCATGATATTTATATATTGAATAATTTATTGAGTGTATAGTAAATAATGTTATAAACCTGCATAAAACCACTTAGTGTCAGTTTTGGCATGAGTGGTATTATTCCACTTGTACACATATGTATTTCATGGGTTTTTTCACCTCAGTTTCATATTTAATCACCTCTATCTATCATCAGATACTATTTTTTTTAAATATTTATTTATAAACCATAAACAGATGAAGGGATCCAGTAGATAGGTTAGGGGGAATTATATAGAACAACCATGGACATATAGGTTCTATATATTAAGGAGGAAGGGATAACTGATAGAACATCATATTTATTTTGAAAATAAAAATTTTAAAATCCATATAATAAAATTAAATTATTTTAAACCAACAAACAAATAGGTCTATTCAATGTTCATGATAGGTTAGACACATGAAACA
This sequence comes from Viscum album, assembly GCA_963277665.1. Classification (NCBI taxonomy): domain Eukaryota; kingdom Viridiplantae; phylum Streptophyta; class Magnoliopsida; order Santalales; family Viscaceae; genus Viscum; species Viscum album. The sequence continues at coordinate 1,897,509,173 of OY728126.1, forward strand.
ACTACTCATTTAAAACAACTAGATAAAATTTATTTCAATTATTTATTCATTAAGAAAAAATACACACGAATTTTCCATATTATTTATCTTGTTGATCAATTATTTTATTTTATATTATTTCATTCAATCATCATGGAGATTCACATCCACTATTATTTTAAATAAAATATCTTATTTTATTTTATTTGAAATGTAATAAATTTTACTCCATATTGTAATTTAAAGAAACCCACTAAGTTCCTATCTAAGTTACTCAACATGGTTCTAATTGTACACAATACGCTCACACAACATATTACATACTTTGTATATATCATAATTTCATTGCATGTACATGCTAAATAATTCCCACAGAATACATGAAAATTATGTTTCTTGAATGATAAAATGGAAACCGAGTCTCTATTATGCAATAACCATACATGAATTATAGTTTTTAATATAAATTGAAATTAATTAAAAATTTAATACATTATAAAAACTAACTCCCTGCGTGTACTATAAAATTACTAACACAAGAAAAAAATATTAGTGAGGTTTAATGGAGTAATTTATTCATTTAATATTACTTCATAAATAATTAAAGTGCAGAGTGAGAACAGGAAAGCCACATGGTTTGTACATTGAATAAATGGGTATCCAAAGTAATTTCCTAGGGACTCAACATGTACTTATTGAGGACATTTATGTTTTCTATGTCTAGTAGAATGAATAAATGTAATGTACATGAAGTTTCATGGCTATAATTATGTACAGGTTTTTTATTAAATTCAATTTGTGTATTACTTACATGATTCATCTTGGACAAAGATTTTCTACAGCAAATACATATAGACTATAGCACATGAACGCGATATATATATGGTGTGTATTTCAGAAAAAAGATGTTCCACTCAAGTCGGTTGACACATGGTGGATTTAATGTATGTGATGTGTATTCATTACATAAAGACCATAAATCCACATAGAATTATTGGGGTAATGAATATGTGTACATGACATGTAACAAAGGGGTAGATTCCATGTAACCCTATGTTACCAAGCCAAAATTCATGGCACTTATATATGGATCCCTTGGATGATTCTTTATTGATTATTAATAGTTCTTGGGAATTTGATTGAGAAAAAATGAGTAGAAATAATTTATTTCGATGATATAAAAATGAAATAATGCAACATTAAATTAAATTAAACTTTTAAATGTAAAATTATCAATAATTATATAATTAATAAAATATTTAATGTGACCACAAATATACTAATGGATAGTTCTAGGAATAGAGGTAGTGACTATTATGCCTATGGCTAACTCATATTTTTTAAAATTAATAGATCATTACCAATGTAAAAAGTGTGACCATCAAAACCCAAACAATTTCTATATAATATTGAGAAACAAAACAAAACAACCAAGACGATATCTTATTCAGGTTAATTTTATATTTAATTTAATCACATGTAAAACAATTACCTCATCCTTAAAAGATTTCTTTATTGTGGCTGTTAATTTTTCTAACCTAATTGGGGCATCACATTTCCATATTGAGGATAGAAAGTAGAACCCATGTAGTGGGGATCAACATGTTCTCCTTTGATCTTTGAACAGTGCCAGTAAAACATTAGGTGATAGTACGGTTGATTGATCATCTTGAATTGTTCAAATTGATCACTACAAGCTCCATCAGACTTAAATTAATTTTCTCTTGTTATTCTCAGTATTGAGGGGAATAGTTGGGGAAGGAGATATTGAGATAAATATTTTATTCACAATTATTAACAATTTCAAGTATATAATGTCTATCAATTTATATATATATGGTTAGTGTTTGATATTTACTTAATTTTTGAAGGGTCCTAAATAGAATATTAGACCCATTAGAGTCCCTTTGGTATGAAAAAAGTAATATTAAAACTTTGCTAATTCATGACATGTTCTATCCCATTTAATAATAAATATTTATTTATAATATGGTAAATAAATTTTTATCACCAAACCCAATACTTGGTTTCTTCATTCCCCAAATTATTTGATGAATAAATTAAAATATATTATTATTAAATATTTTTTCAATCAATAAATAATTATATATTTTATTCACAAACATGAAAATGAATATATATTTAATATTTACAATACTAAAAATTTATTTATTTAATAATTAAATAATTATATGTTAATATTCCAATAATAAGAGATAAATACTTATTTTATATTCACATAATTAAATTATTTCTGTCAAGATAAATATTTATTATATATTTTTGGTCATATAATAAATTTTGAATAAATATTAACCCTCAGTATATAGAATAATATTTATTATAATTCATAAATATAAATAATATTTAATTAAGATCGATGAAAACACATTGTGTGGGACCCACTCAACCTCTTCCACATAAGAAATAGTTTAGATTTCATAATGTCCAATATTACTTAATCGTAATGGGTCAAGGTAAGCAGAGTGGATGAATTTAGGTCACAGTGATAAAAACTACATATGAGTGATCATTGGGTAATATAATCCATTTTATAGGATGTCTCATCAAAAAGGTTTCACCCTCATTCCATAGACCTATATACTTGATATGTCTTTATTTGACTACCTGAAATCAGATCTTCATTACACATTGTATAAGGCCCCAGCATCCCAGCATTATACGTTACAACATCTTGAGTTAAGTCAGGAATTCACATTGAGGATATTTTGAGGTTTATAGTGTCATATAATTAGTCCATAATAATTACGTTACATCTCAAATTTTACAAAGTATACACTTCTACTCTATCCAATTTTTTTAAAAACAATAAAACCCATTAAATAAAATAAACATTCTTTTCTTGATATAAATATTCTTGAATTATTTTTTTCTCTTACCCTTACTCCCTATAAAAAATATTTCAAAAACATTGGATGAGCATAAAAATATCATTAAGGGATATAAAATAAGGGAAGAAAACATTAATCCATGAATACATAAGAATCATGAAATCATACTTTTCAATTATAAAACATAAGCTCTTTAATATACCTCAATAAATAATAATATTTATTAATAACACATAGAAATCATAAATCATAATGGTAACTTGTGGCATCCATAACATACTTATATTGTAGCTTTCACAACTATGTAGGGAGTTACATTTGTAATACCCATCATGGTATATTTCCTAGATCTCTTAGGAGAAACATTAATGTTTACCTCTGTCATGTTACCCAATGAATTAGAGGGCTATCTCGGGCTCTCTAACCATTGGTTTATCATGGAACTACCCATATACGTAATCAATTCCCAATAACCATAACATATTCATAACACATAAATCCATCATAAAGTAAATATATCATTTCTGAATTACTATTGAAATATTTCATTTCAAGATATTGACTTAATCATTTATTTCTAAAAAAAATTCAATGAAAAGATTTATAAAAATTGTATATTGTATTACTTTTCCTTTATAAAACATTACATCTTGTTATGGATTCTAAATATCAAATAATTTTCACAACAACAGAAAGGTCATTGTCACCACGTTCATTAAAAAGAAACATTTTTTTTGTTATTTAGTAAAATACTTCATAGAAAAAAGGAATACGTATGAATTAAAATAAAAGTAAAAGGTTTTTATATAGTATATAAAAAATATTGCACATAAATCAAAACATTCCTCAATGAAAGGGGATTGAGGTGATGTCCCTAATGAAAATATGGCAGCCTAGCGGCGTCACATAAAAATTCATAAAATGATTTATTGAGGGAGAAAAGGGTCTCTCATCACATGGAAATAAAATGTACAGAAATAAGGATATAGAATAAAATATCCCATCATCAAAAAATTCAAATTAAAATACATAACATAAAAGATATATTTGACTAAAATAGAAATGTGAAAGGTTCTGTTACATTGAGTCTAACTTGTCTCCATCGTTCTTTATATTCCTGAATAATAAAATTTGGTAAATTTCAAATTGATTTAGAATATAATTCCAGTTTATTATTGATTATATATTACTTACCATCATGTCATAAAAATTAAATAATTATCTATGTTCATATCATTCATTTTGTCGATATTCAGTACTTGAGTCAAAAATGACCTTTACATAATTACAAATTGTACATGTGGTAAGAATTCCATTATCTCTAGAATTCTATTCTTGATTTAAATATCATATATGTCTAGTATATATGTATTTAAATATTTTATATATGTTTTTATAATTTTTCATATCATTTTTAGATAATAAATGAAATGTACCGTTCATGCAGACGGTAAGTCGTATGTATGAATGAATGCTACTTTCATTTATTTTTAATATTTAAAGAAATAAAAACTAAATGATACATACATATATTATAATTATTGTATAATATCATATTATATATAGGTTAAATATGTTCATTAACACTATCCTTTATACGTTCTATTTATGGCATGAACGATTCATATCACATTGAGAGGGTAGTAGTCTGCACTTACTTAAAGGAAATTTTCTTATTTACACATTATGGAAAGAATAAATGTACGATTTGAATAAAAATATAGATAAATAGAGACAATATAAATTTAATATATATCATATATAAATATTTTTCCATCATAATGTCCACCTTGATAGGTGGTAAGGCAAAATCAAACAATCAACGTTTTGGGATGCAACACTTCACAGTACACAGAAATAGTTTGTTCATATTCATTAGATTGGGATTTTTGTAAGTGTAGTTAGGATATTTCTCATAAAAACATCATAGTATATTGATGATACAGGTTTTTTCATTTAATAAAATAATATGAAGACAATAGGGAGTAGATACATAAAATAAAAAGATAACTTGAGAGATGACGTTACCACTAAATAAGGTAAGTTCTTTTGATTTGAGACCAAAGGATTTATTTTAATATAATATTACTAATTTAAGGCTTCTAAGAGAAATATGGGGATTTTGGGAGCTTATTTTCATAGAGTTTGGACTATCCAAGTGTCTTGATAGGTGTTATTAAATGGGTAGATGTGATGACCTTTTATAATAGGGAGGAGGGGCACATTTGAAAGGTGTTGAAATATTCATTTATTAGAAACATATTTTAGGTATAAAAAGGTTCCAAAGTCATTTATTTAAATATGAAATGTTTTGGGTCGAAAACATCTCAACCAACAATTTTTAGACAAGTCTAGGCCACAAATATAACATTGTCGTTTTTCTTTAACCCTAATTTATCTAATTTGAAGCTTACCATGTCTTCTTGTATATTCATGATATATGGTTAATTTTTTTAAACTAAAATGAAAATAAAACCTAAAATGGTTAATTAATGAAATTTTGGAAATTATATTAGATATATTTCTAAATATTATAATTTTAGGACTATTATATCATTTAATAAAATGGTATTGTTTTTAAAACTATTCTATGTCAATTTTTATACTATTCATGTAATTAGTTTTTTAAAATCCATAAAAACATTTTTCAATCAGAAAAACATAATTAATTCAAATGTAACAAGTTATAATGATCCATAAAATTCTTTGATGGCATAAAAATTATCAAAATAAATGTATTTTTATATTTAAAATCTCATTTATTGAAATCATTAATTAGTAAGGTAATCACAACATCATCATAGAATCATAAATATATTTATTTATCTGATCACTAAATGTTATTAATAAAATACTAGGATTTATGAAATCTTGTAGTCTCTATAATGAATATTTTTATTCAAATAAACCATATATACAACCCCATTAAAAAAATTAAGTAAAAGATACATTTTTATGTTATATTTTTCTTTACATTAAATTAATTCTTATAAAATTTCATTTTCACATCAAAGTGGCTCCATGGGGTCCCAAAATCTACGCAAGGATGACCATGGACATAAATATCTCATCCAATAAGATTTGGATATGTGTTATGGTAGTTTAATAATATTATTATATTATTTGTTTTACCTGTTAACCAGGGTAAATAAAATAATTACAGAAGTTACTATTCATATTTTCAAAAAATAAAAGGTTCATGTTTAAAACATTTGGACCTCATGATGACTCCAAATATGGAATAAATTCTTTCATATTCAAAACAAATAAGTTCCAGTAAATAATTTAAAATTAATTCCCATTTTGAAAATGAAAAGGTGGGTTTTTAACAATTAATAATTATCAAAAGATTAACAAGTTTTGTGATCCAATTAAAATATTAAATTACATCCAATTACCATAATTGTATTAAATTATAAAAATATAATCCAATTATACATTAAAAACAATTAAAAGGACAATCTATGTAAAAAAATTTATTAGATGAATATTCAGTTTTGAATTAAAATGCAATATTTTTATTATTCATTAAAAATGAACATTATCAGAAAAATACCAAAATTTCATCCAACGAGCATTTTTATGTACCTCTTCTGGAGAATAAATTAACTTTTTTCAAATATAATATATAAAAGTTACAAAAACTATATTTAAATAGGGTTCTCTATCAAAAGGCGGTAACACGCCCTTTTTAAACTAATAGAGTATTTCATTCTTTGAATCAGATTCATTCTTATTTTAGGAATAACAAATTTACTGGGAAAATATAAAGACATTTAATAATAATATTATAGTTAGTTATGTTCATTCCTACGAATATAATAGATAGTCACTGAAAACCATTTAAAATAATAATAATATTATATTATTATTTTTGTATGACTCAAAGTTGTGTACAATGTAAGATTTCAAAGAAACCTGTTGTTGCGTGTTGAGTATGCTATCAGAAAAAGTGTAATCCTTAACATGAAAATAATATATATTTCATAAATATTAATTGATATGAAAATATATTAATCTATAATTACCTAGTTTGTTACACCTTTCTCCTTGAATTTAATGTGATTGTTTAATATCAATCAAAGGGATTAGATATCACCATTAATAAATGTTTAATAGAGAAATCCTTCCTTGACATATCTTTTAATAATGTGTCCTTTTTTATGTACCCAACACACCCAACCCCTCCATGAAATATCTTCACCAGGGTTTACAACAATACATCTAAGTAAATTAGTCCTGATATGCTTTAGTAATAATTTCAAAGTGTAAGTATCATTATACATTCTCATAGATAAGAGTATCCAATGACACACAAACATGTGGAATTTCGACTTATAAGACTATTCATATAATATATCTTATTAGAGATTACCGAATTAAAATTATTTGAGATATAGTCCCATCTTCAGACGAGTAATAACACTTGATGGTCAGTATACTATGTTCCCCATTATATAGTGTCATCCAAATATAATAAATATTTAACAATTTTATCGTGGAATTTCAAGGTCATCATCATAATGGGGAACTAATATTACCTTTTTCAATGTAAAAAATACTCTGGGAGATTATTGAATTATATTCTAATTTATCTATGAATGCTGTGTAATATGTTATTTTAGTTAATTTTCACTTTTTTTAATATACATGAAATCTAAAGTATAGATTGATTGTTTCAAGACACCAACTCTAACCATTACACATTCACCATCAACATCAAGGAAAAACACCCTCCTATTATATTATTCAATAATATCATATAAAATATATAATCAATCATTGTTAAGGATGATATCATATGGTTGTATCTATAATGGGGAAAATTTATTGACTGATGTTTCCCTATCATTTGTTAACTCTTATACCAGGCTAGACTGGTTCTAGCTGTTATAGATTAAACTAATGGTATAGGAAGTCCATCCACCATAATTCCCAACTATTAGACTAAGATAGGTGATATTATTTACTATGAGTCTTATTAATATATATAACCATAAAAATTGGTATAATAGAGAAAAATGATACTAAGTAACTCATGGAATTACTGAAATTATGTGAAGTTATTATCAACAAATATTAAGAAACTTTATAAAGATGTTGATAATATCCTTGAATTTATTTAATATATTAAATATTTTTTAAGATTATTCAAGTTGTTTGGTGGACAGTTTTTTGAATTGTAGATTATAGGAATAGGATAATTTTTCAAATTGTTGGATACAGAAGATTTTAACTATCATATATAATAATTTTTCTAATATTTTACTAGAGCATATAATGTGTTTTTTATCATATGTAAATAATACTATATATATCAAGAGTCTAACAACATCATGTTTGACATACATAAAATTTCACATGTGATATGTATGATTATTTAGAGTACATGAAAGATTAGTCATAACATACAAAAGATACTTCAAAGGATATAAAAGATCTTATGGGTGAAGCAAGAGGGTTTTAAAGATATTTATATATTGATTACTTGAGTTCAAATAATATATTAATATTATTTATAGGCTGATATTTTTAGTATTAAAATAAATAATTATGATAGAGAAGTTAATATATATTCTTGAGGAGAATAGAATTATAATACTTCAAAAATTATTCAAGAAAATTTGAATCATGGTACATTGAAGAATGGATCATGATTTATGATTGGATTTGATAAATAGCTTTTTGTCATGAAATGAAATTAATTCTGTGATGAGTGATGAAATGATAATTTCAAGAATAAATTTCACCTTAATGGGAAGTTGTAATAATGTTATGTACCACTACAATGAGGTGATGGAATGAATTATACTACAACTAGAGGAGTCACATTGTATTATTTTTATTTCTTACACACATGAAAAACCATGTGGGTTTCCTATAAAAGTGAAGTAAATATAATATAATATTGAATAGATAATTAAATGGGAATGTTGAGAAGTTATTTTCATAATTATTCTCGGATGTCAAATAATATTTTTTTGAAATCATTTATGAAGATTAAATATGGTATATTTTTTTGAGGATAATTATCCAATTTTAAATTAGGTGATCATGAGATATAATTTTAATGAATTATAAAATTTAAAATATTGGAAATAATTATCACATGATTTAGATACATAGAATTGTGGTTCAAAATATAAATAGTGTTGAGAAGAAGAAGAGATGTTTTTAGGATTACAAGAGAGATGATCTGATACTTAATAAAGATTTATTTAGACATTAAATTTCAAGAAGTGGACTACCATATTCATTATGAATTTTTTTATGTATTTCAAGGAGATATACCATTCGCTTCTAAGTAATTATTCAGAATAGATAATATCTTTTCATTTTTTTAGAATACATGCTGTAAACTAATGGTATCCAGTATAAATAATAGTCAATAGATTGAGAAAACATGATATAACCTTAATGATTAAGGATGATACATTCCATTTTTGTAATTACAATGAAAAATTAGTGATATATATTTGTTTTTAACTAAACCCAAACACTAAAAAACATGTATACCAAAATTAGGATCAATCCTTGTAAAAATATTTTTTTTCTCTTTAATTTATATTTAAATTATTTTCATGCGGGTTCAGATGAGTATTATATAACAAGTGTGTATTGACCATAACATCTAAAATAGTTTTATTTGAAGAAAATTTTCTAACACTATTAAAACTCACTAAACCCCCCTTATTAGTGTCAACCAGATGATTACCTAATCTCTTTAATTTGTATCAGAGACATCAACATACCCTCTAAAATATTATTAACTATATGATAAATAGATTGAGAATCTCAATACTAGTAACATTATTGTATAGATTTTAATTTAGAATAATTATTATAAAGGTTATAATGATGGGGTGATTCTTATTATTCATTCACTTGAATTAGAATTTATTGATGTTTCCACTATTGGGTCTAATCAAATTATTGAAGATTATCCCCTTAAATATACGGATCAGAAAAATTTTGATGTTGATTTAAACAAATTGAATGAAATTATGATATTATGATAAAAATATTGAATTGGTAAAATATTCATGACTATTTAACAATATTAATTGATATTGTCATAAATATTACAGGTTTTGAAGCAACATTTGATGAATCAACAATTGGTAAGAAAATATTGAGAAATTTTTTTAAACATTTGGTGAAAAAATATATACATTAAAAAATATATAAAATTTTATCCTAATGAGATACATAATTATATTATTTCCTTTGAAATGATAAGTTGTCATGTTTTAAAGATTAATATTATATAATATAAGATATAACAATCATTAAAATGAAGAATATCTAAATTAATGAAATGAAGAATGATATTCATGATTACTTTATAGATGATGAACAAGGTGATGTGTATTGAAAAGATAATGTATCATATTTCAAAAATATTATATGAGTAATAGGTATGTATGGATATAATATTACTTTAAAAGTATTTAATTACATTGGAATTAGAATTTTTTATATTTATTATGCAATGAAGAAAAATGTATAGACTATGTATAGTGAGCAACAAATGGGTATTCCGAAAAAATGGGTCAATAACAAGAATCTCGATATGGGGGAGAATTAGTTCCCAATAATGAAGAGAAGAAATATAATTATTAAATAATAATAAATTAAATAATATTCAAAAAATAGTGAGTTAAAATACATATTTCCACTAAAAAAATGAAATATTACTTGGTCTTGTTAATTATGGGAAGAAAATTCACTCTGTGATGAAGATAATGAATATGTTTATATTAAACACATTTTGAGAGATATACATGAGTCTTATCTTCAGTATAACACCAATATCAATTGTAAATAAACATTTTTAACGAAATTGGATAAAATTAGAAATATAAGAATAGATGAGATACTCAAGAAAAAACATTATTACATTAAATAACTCATGTTTCCTATAGAGAAAATTAAAATGTAAGATAGTATAAAAAGAGATTTTATGTACATTTTTTTAAAGTAATAGAATTTAAACATGGATCAATCAATGTTCCTTGATATTGAATACTTTGTAAAGATAATGGGTTAAAATTAGAAAAAACATATGGAAATAAATGTGGATTCATCTCAAACTACTGGGATTATTATCCCAAAAAATAAATTCAAAATATATTCATGTGAAGCATAATGATATAAAATGTACATAAACTAATAATGTGCATTTAAAATCCAAATATGAAAACTTGTGGGCTGAAAGAAATTCATAAAAATGTCAATCCAATATTAAGGGGAATTAGATGCTATTTGAAGAGAGAAACGTCACCAATATATAGGTAAAATGAATCTAGGAATACACTAAGACAATATGAAAATCATTAAAAATTAATTTATTGTTCCCAAAAAATATTAATTTTTAATTGTAATTTTTATTATTTTAGAGTCTATTAACATAAGTCATATGTATATTGGTACAAAATGTCATTTCATTGAGGTCAATGAAACAATTAATTAAGGGGTCGTATCAGTGAATATGAGAAACAATCTTGAAAAGAATAAAGTTATGAATAAAATTTCTTCAATTCTATTCACAAATCATATATTGATTATTGAAAAAAATAGAAGATGTGATTAGTACCATAATTGTGTTTAAAAATTTATTAATATAATTCTTAGAAAAATCATACAAGATTCTAGAGTTGATATGTTTGGAAAAGGGGAAAATTCTGATATATTACTTATTATATATGTGACTTTAAAATATATAAAAAGAAAAGACCATAAAATCTGTATAGTGGTTATTGATCCCACCAAAAAAGAGAAACCACGATCCTGAATAACATTAAATATTTTATCATCCCGGATCCAGGTGCCACTCAACGGGTGCCCCAAACCCGGTTGGTCACATGACCTCAAGCACATTTCCCCAAACGCCAGAGGCTGTTGACTAGAAGCAAGGGTCTAGGTCTAATAGTGGGGAAACTATGCCCTCATTTGTGAATTTGTAATGCAGCGGAACAAAATTCAAGTATACAAAAGCGGAAGCAGTAAACAATACCAAAGATGAAATGGACATAGTACTGAAGTAAAGAAATGACCATAAGTAAAATATAATGATGTAATATGTCCCTAAGACAACGAAGGGATCCAAAATAGGATACACTGTAATCTGAAATAATACAGTACAAGGGACAAATACAATAACGAAAAATAAAACTACGTAGCAGGAACTCAGCAGCATCGCAAGCCTAAGCTTGGACCCATGCTCTCCTACTCCTCTGCAACATCAATTACCTATATAGGGACTCTTTCCATTATCTATAGATACAGCAATATAATCTGTTTGGGACCAAGACATGACCCAAATAGGATGTGAGAAATAAATCCTAGTAGGAAAACAGCAAAGTCCCATGCCCAACTGTTAGTGAATTTGTGCAACATTAGTGTGCAGAAATGAAAATGCAGTAAATTGGAAGTACTAAAAAGTACCTACTCCTACCAGTTATATTTCCATTTAATTATTATTTATCAATTCAATATAATTGAATTATAAATTCCTGAGACTCAGCCTCAGCCAAAAATCTCTTATACAGTGCTGTAGTAAAAACCAAAAGAAGTTATCTAACAAGTACAAGGTAAAATGATGCCAAGCATGTGCTTTAGCTTGGAAGATATAACATGTGAAATCAACACAGTGAATATAAAAAGTAAAAAGAGTCCTCTGACATGAAAAACCTTCCCATTAGGTAATTAAAATCAAAACCCTCAAGTGATTTCCCACAGGCATAATGAATATTTTCCTCAGGCGTACGAGATAATTCCCTCAGGCACGGAAGCAACTGCCCACAGGCATAAGAAATGTTTCCCTGATGCTAAACAAAAAACTTTCCCTCAGGCATGAGAAACACTTCCCGCATGCTAAACAGGCATTCCGTCCAAGACAAACACATAAGAAAGCAATTATATACATTTTCTCTCAAGAAAACTCAAAGACTACTAAATCACGGCATACCCTCGGGTGTCCTAGAAAAACTGCTAAACAAGGGAAACGCACCCACGGGGTGGCCCTGGATCCAAGAAATGATCCCAAATAGTAGTTTATAATTATCATTATATTATCTATACATTTCTAGATTTCTCAATTAGAAAAGGCCTCATCCATACGACACCCCAAACACGGCTGCGTAGCACAATAGTAAACAAAAACCACATGATAGTTGGAATTAAACATCAGACCACCTACCTTGATCTCCACTAATAAATATATGTGAACGATGCATCCCGAAACACTGGAGAACGATGTAGATCTGGGATACATGAAAACGGGTTCAAACACAAATAACTTCCCCTCGGGAAAGAATTTGAAGGAAGGGTTCAAGAAAAGTGAAGAAATCACCCGCACGATTCAAACGAGAATGTCGGTGAAGGAAACCAAGTTTCAGTGTGATATCGGGAGCTCCTCCAAGATCCTGATCTCTCTCATGGTGCTCCAAATGCATCTAATATTACTTTGTCAAAAGATGAGGCTACTTCCCATTTTAAGCGAAAAAAACAAACCACACGGCATGTACTCTCAAGTACATGGAATGTACTTTTCATTTTTTAACTCTTTCTCTGGTATCTACTTTTCACCGTTGCACTGTTCATCTGTCAACACGAGTACACGGTGTATATTTCCGAATACATGGCATGTACTGTCGCTCCACTGGGGGCTACTCCCACCTCTTTACTATTCACATGCCGACTAATTACACAGCTTGTATATACTATGTACATGGAGTATAGTCAGTTTTTACAACCATTATCGCTGATAGGCCTACATGACCTGTGTACCCATACCACATGGCCAAAGTACACGGTGTGTGGAAAAGTACATGGAGTGTACCAACAAAATTCAGGATTTTAGCCCATTTTCCTTATCTTCTCAAAAACCTTAATGGAAAAAAGGAAAAGAAAGAACATGTACCTCAAGAATAACAACTGGTTCTTACAAACTTCCCCCTTAAAGAAATTCATGCCCGAATTTTCCTTCCAAAGGTGGTGAAGATAAAGCTGAGAACAACTCTAGCCACTTAGCACGTACGTCGGTCGCCCGCTCCCAAGTTTTGTTCTGCACTTGGTCATGCTGCCATAGCACCCGTACAAGAGGAACTGACTGGCCTTGGAGAACCTTCGTGCTCCTATCAACAAAACTAATCAGATGCTCCTCAAAGGATATATCGACTTGATGCTCAACCTCTATGGGCTAAAAGACATGAGATGAGTCTGAGTGATAATGGCGAGCTAAGATACATGGAATACATCAGGCATGGCCTGGTACCTCTATTGTAACTGTAACCGATAGACAACTGGACCTACTCTCTCCATAATCTCAAATATCCCCACATACCTCGATGAATGTTTACACCATCTCTTGATCTGCTTGTGTCCCAACCTCGGTGAACCACGCAAGAAAACATGATCCCCGACAGCAAACTCCAAGGGTCATCTATGGAGATCAACATAAGATTTATGAAGAGACATTGCAGTAGCCATCTGCTTCTAAATCAACTGAACCTGCTCTAAAGTCAGATGCACGAGATGTGGTCCCAGTAAAGCTGCCTCACCTGCCTCCAACCAGCACAGGGGTGATCGGTATGACCTACCATATAAAGCCTCATAAGATTCCATCTCAACAGTTTCTTGAAAATTGTTATTATATCCAAACTCTACTAGGGGTATGTGATTCTCCCAAGAGCCCCCAAAGTCCAGGACACATGCAAACAACATGTCTTCAGCACATGTATCGTATGCTCTGATTGGCCATCAGTCTAAGGGTGGTAAGATGTTATAAGAAGCACCTGTGTCCCCAGTGCCCTCTGAAAACACTACCAGAAACAAGACATAAAACGTGTGTCCATATCTGAAATGATAGAATGAGGGACCCCCTGAATATGTACTACCTCTCAAATATACAACTTCCTGAGGTCATCAATAATGAATGTCTCCTTGATTGGAAAAAAGTGATCTACCTTTGTAAGTCTATCCACAACAACCCACACGGTATCACTACCTCATGGTGACCTCGACAACCAGGTCATGAGGTCCATAATGACATCATCCCATTTCCACTCCAAAATGGGTAACTGTTGTAACAGTCTAGCTGGACTCTGATGCTTCACCTTCACATACTGACATGTGTAACAGCTAGCAACTCAACCAGCTACATCCCATTTCATACCCGGCCACCAATACTAACGTCTCAAGTCACGATACATTTTGGTAACTCTGTTATGCACTTCCCAAGCTAAAGCATGAAACTCCCACATCAACTCCTCACGTATATCCCCTGGAACCCACACTCATCCATGAATATGTAGTACCTTGTCATCGCCAATTTTCCAACCAGGAGGAGGGTCCTCACTTGCAACCGACTCCCGTAGAACTAGGACTTCTGAATATGGTATATGTTTCCTCCTCACCCTATCCAGGAGGGTAGAAGTAACAACTAGGGGAGAAAAATAGGCTCACCCCTGACTATCGGGCACCTCCAAAAGAATCTCAGAGAACAATTCCATAAGCTGCCACTCACCACTGGCCTCCTGTAGTGCCTGTAACTAAGTCATCCTACTCAGTGCATCAGCAACTGTGTTACACATACCAGGTGTATAGGGAAGCTCATAGTCGAAGGACTGAAGGTTTTCAACCCACCTTCGATGTACCAGATTTAGGTTACATTGGGTAAAGATGTAATTTAGACTTTTTTGGTCCGTGAACACCACCAAATGTTCTCCCAAGAGAAAATGTCTCCAACAGCGTAATGAATGAACAACTACAGCCAACTCGAGATCATGGATCAGGTAATTCTTTTCATGTGGCCTCAACTACTGAGACTCGTATGCAACTACTCGGTCTCCCTACATCAACACTTCTCCCATACCAATACCTGATGCATCACAGTAAACATTATATCCCTTCTATTGCTTTGGAATTATTAGGACCGGTGCTGATGTCAACCTTTCTTCAAATCCTAATGGGTTGTCTCACATACTTTTGACCAAACGAATTTCACACCCTTCTTAGTCAAAATAGTCAACAGTTCTACTAAGCAGTAGAAGTCCTGTATAAAGTTCCTATAGTAACCAGCCAGCCCCAAGAACATTTCTATCTCAAAAACGTTCTTAGGCTGCTCAGAGGAAACTACTGCTCCCACTTTCTCCGGGTCTACCGGTACTCCTACCTCTAAGATGATATGAACCAGAAAGTGAATCTGGTCCATCCAAAAGTGGAACTTTAAGAGCCTATAATATAGATAATGCTCTATTAGTGTACTCTGTAAAATCTCAAGATGGGTATCATGGTCATTTCGAGTGTGATAGTACACCAAGATATTGTCCATGAAGACTACCACAAAAGAATCCAGATATGGGTGGAACACACGATTCATCAGAGCCCTGAAAACTGATAGTGCCTTTTTGAGTCCGAACAACATAACCAAGTACTCGTTTAGACCATATCTTATCTGAAAAGCTATAAGGGGTATGACTGATGGTCTAACATGCTACTGATGATATCCAGATCTCAATTCAATCTTCAAGAACACCTATGCTCCTCGAATTTGATCAAAAAAGATCATCAATTCATGGAAAGGGATATCAGTTATTGACCGTCAACTGGTTCATCTTTTGATAATCCACACAAAGTCTAAGAGTACCATCCACCTTCTTCACAAACAGGATAGGCGAACCCCAAGGAGAAGTACTGGGTCAGATGAAACTCTTTGCCTGCAACTCCTCTTACTACCTCTTGAGCTTCTGCAACTCTGGTGTATCTATCCTATATGGTGGAATGGACACTGATGCTTCTCCTGTCACAAGATAAATAGAAAAATACACCCCTCGCACGAGAGGTAGACCTAAAAATTCATCCGGGAAGACATCCCTAAAATGATCAACTACTGGAGTGAAATATTTCTGACACCTTTCTCTGGTCATCCAGATATAAAATCATAATCTAGGTTGTCACTCCACCTTTCCCATGATGCTTGGGTCCAGCTCGAATCACCTGCACATTCCATTCTCCCTTTTATAGAAACTCTCTGCCCTCTGGTGATGTGAAACTCACCCTACGATGATAGAAATCTACAAAGACTCTAAAGGGTACCGACCAGTCCATCCCAAGAATTATGTCATATCTTGTTATCTCTAAGACATAAAGGTCCCTTAGAAAGTGACACCCACTAACCTCTATGGGGAACTCCCTGCACTAACACACACCAACCATTCTAGTCCCTAACGGAGTGTCTAGCATCATAGTATCAGAAGAAGAAAAAACACATAGCCCAAGTCCCTTTACAAGAGGCACATATATAAAGCTATGTGTAGCACCAGTATCCTATAATACTGAAGATAAGAAACAGGAATCTAGAATAGTACCTATGATAGTGGAAGGCCTGGGATCCTTCTCTTGTTGGGTCTGTTGCACTGAATATGCCTACCCAGTGCAGCAGCCCTACGACATAGCCTGGCTACCCTGAGCTGACATGCCCTTCTATCTCTCAGATCCTAGTGTCTGGCTACCATGGCCACGACTACCACCTCATCCTGAATGTTCTAACGTATTCCAATTCCAAGACTGGTAAGAAGATATTGTCCCTACTCTGGCATGCAGAGACTGCACAAAACCCCTCTCACTATCCACTTGGGGAAACGCCCAGCAAAATCACTGCATATGACCCATCTTGCTTCTAGCTCGACACTCCACTAGGTCACATGAACACTGAGGTCTCTTGTGCCCATCTTTACCACACTTGTAGCACATCAAATGGCCACTTAAAGAATTCCTATGGCGACTATTTCCACCCTGAGAGAAATCTATCTTCCTCCTCCTCTTATCAGTAGAAATAGTACTAGAAACTTGTGTCAAACCATCCTGGCCTGCACCACTAGCTTTCCGCAAGTTTCTCTTAGTAATCAGTGCCTAGTTTAAAATAAAATTCACTATGGGAAACCTGAAAACATTAACCAGTGCTCAGATGACATATCGAAGACCGCCCTCAAAGAATTTATCCCTCAACGTATCATCACCCTCCATAACAGGTGAAAATCATTATAGATTGGTGAAGCGAGCATAATATTCCATCGTTGACATGGAGCCCTACTACAGATTTAAGAACTCTCAAGATCTATCTTCCCTCAACATCTCTGAAAAAAAAGTCATAGATGAATGCCTAAAAAGCATCCCATGCCATGTTTATGTGATTCTCTATCTGAGTGGTAACATCCCACTATCTCTTGGACAAATCACGCAGCATGTATGTAGCGAGCATGACCCTTTTCCATGGAGGTCTCCCCATATGCTTGAATATTGTCTTCATAGAACCCAGCCAAGACTCCGCAACCAGTAGTCCACTATCCCCTGAAAATGTAGGCGGATGCTACTACTATAATATAGGCGTCAGCTTTTCCATAGATGTGGTAGCTGGAGGTGCTCCCTGGATGGTCTTCATGAACGACATGAAGCCTTCACAGAACTGCGCATTCGCGCTTGTGTCCGGTATAACGGTTGGCACCACATATGGCTCTGCTTGAGGATCCATCGGTAGCCCATAGCCTACCATATCCAGATTATGATCATTTCCTATCTCCTGGCGAAAAAATTGAGGTCGTCTCGGCGACATGACCCTAAAAGGTCAAACCCATGCCTTAGATTAATACCATTAAGGACTGAAAACAAGGAGTGTAAGAAGGGAACAAGAGAAATAAAAAATTCATGTTTTAGAAAATAAGACTACACTGTGAGTATAATAACTATAGGGTGTGTTCCCTCAATTATTCCACATGGGCATGTACTTCTGCCAAAACTGGTCGTGTAACACCCCAAACACATGGCGTATTGTCCACACACACGGTGTGTACATGAATTTTCTTCCCCTGCACGAGTCCTTCTACATGTCTTAGCCCCATGACACTACTTTAAAATAGAATAAATGATGTGTATAAGATCTACACGGTGTGTACTAGACGAGCTTCACCGGCCTGTGATATCCATTACAGGGCCGATAACACTGCTCATAGTACACGGCGTGTTCTAGATGACACGGCGTGTAAAAGAAATGATAACACTAACTCGTGTTGTAAGTTACACCGCCAGAATCCCATGATACACTACACACTATGTTCGGAATTGACACGGTGTGTATAAAAGAACATTTCTCTATATGTGTTTTTAGTTACACGATGGACATAGGGTTGACACGACACGACATGTACAACTGGTACACGGTGTGTACCCATAGTGTTTTCCCTACTCCTGTTTCTGCCAACACGGCCTATGACACGGTCAGACACTATATGGCATGTAATTATGGTACACAAAATGTACTTAATTTTTCTCCAATTTCTTCCCGAACAGAAGAATAACGACGTGTAATCAAAACTACACGGTGTGTATTCTGGGTTTTTCAGTATAGTAATCCCCAAAAACTACTCCGGAGCCCATAAAACTACTAAACGAACACCAAAGTTCCAAATTCCCGTTCGTGAGGGCCCATACTCCCCTCAAACCAAATCATGGCATCTTATGATTGTTATAATAAAGTAAATAAGTCAATGATCTACCAAATTCTGGTTGATGAGGGCCCATACTCCTAAAAAACCAAACATTGGTGTTCATTCACAGAACCTCACATAATAATACACTATCAAATATTATGTATTTATCAAGGAATCTATCACAACAGCATGGATTTTATAGCACAATATCTATCACAACTACATGAAATTTCTAATGCACCATCATGGCATGGATACTATGCATGGCAAGTGATTCTAACATGTGATTAAATGATGCATGATATGGAATACCCTAATCTCATTGGGTTTCAACTAAATAGAACCCAAGTATAAAAGTTTAAATAGAACACCACAAGTGCGTCACCCAATGGTGAAAATAAAATCAATTGTAATAATCATAAACATAAAATCACAATTTAATTCGAGGAAATCTAGCTTTTACCTATACACAGGGTAGCAACTTTCGGGCACAGTTATTACAGAGTCCCTTAAAAAACTTTCTCTTTCCGTTGTCTCCAAATAATAAAATAACTCAGAGAAATGAAAACCCTCTGATACCACTATGTAACATCCCGGATCTGGGTCGTAGTCAACGGGTGCCCCAGACCTGGTTGGTCACATGACCTCAAGTGAATTTCCCCAAATTCCAGAGGCATACGACTAGAAGTGAGGGCCTAGGTCTGATAGTGGGGAAACTGTGACCTCATTTATCAAAGTGTAACGCAGCAGAACAAAATACAAGCATACAAAAGCAGAAGCACTAAACAATACCAATGTTGAAATGGACATAGTACTGAAGTAATGAAATGACCAAAAGTCATATATATTGATGAAATATGTCCCCAAGTCTACAAAATCAGCCAAAATAAGATACACTACATTCTAAAATAAAACAGTACATGGGAAAAATATAGTAAAGCAAAATAAAACAGTGCAGTAGGAACTCAACAGCATCGCAAGCCTAAGCATGTTCTAATGATCTCTAACTCCTCTCCAACTTCAAGTGCCTATATGTGGACTCTTTCACTTCTCTAAACTTGTAGAAACATAATCTGTTTGGGAAAAATATATTACCCAAATAGGGTGTGAGAAATAAATCTTAGTAGGAAACCACCAAAGGCCCGTGCCCAACTGTTAGTGAATTTTTGCAACAGAGATGTGCAGTAAAGATAATGCATTAAACTAAGAAGTACTCAAAAGAAGATACTCCAAAAAGTTCCATTTCCATTTAATTATTATTTATCAATTCAATATAATTGCATTATAAGTTCCTCAGACTCATCCTCATCCAACAATATCCTATACAGTGCTGTAGTAAAAACCACAACAAGCTATCCATAAAGTACAAGGTAAAAAAATACTAATCATGTGCTTTATCTTGGAAGATATAACATGTGAAATCACTAAAGTGAATATTCAAAGTAAACTGAGTCCTCATACATGCAAAAAAGTTCCCTTAGGTAATCATAACTGAATCCCTTCGGTGATTTCCCATAGCCATAATGAATATTGCCCTTAGGTGTATGAGATAATGCCCTCAGGAAAAGAAGCAACTGCCCACAGGCATAAGAAAAATTTCCCTCAGGCTAAACTAAACACTTTCCATCAGGCATGAGAAACACTTCCCTCATGTAAAACAATAATTTGGGCTTATCCCAACACATAAGAAACTAATTATATACATTTTCTCTCAAGAAAACTCAAATCATGCTAAATCATGCCATACCCTCTAGTATCCTAGCCAAATGGCTAAACAAGGGAAATTCACCCACGGGGTGACCCTGGATCCATGAAATTATCCCATATATAAGTTTATAGTTATCATTTGATTATCTATGGAGTTCTAGATATCTCAATTAGTCAAACCCTCAGCCATACGACACCCAAAACATGGGCACATAGTAAAATGGTACACAAAACCACATGACCGTTTGAATTAAACAACATACCACATACCTTGATCTAATCTGATCAATATACATGAACAAAGCCACCAAAAACACCCGAGAATTACGTAAATCTGGGATAAATGAAAATTCCTTTAAACCCAAATAACATACCCTATAGAATGAATTGGAAGTAATGGTTCAAGAAGAGAGAATAACTCACCCACGCGGTTCAAATGAGACCGTCCGCAAAGGAAACCGAGTTCTGGTGTACGGTCGGGAGCTCCTCCAAGCTCTGTCCCTCTCTCCCGGTGCTCCAAACACGTCTATGCTTCCTCTGTCAAAATAGGAGTCACCTTCCCATTTTATGAGAAAAAAAACTACACGGCGTGTACTTTTCAATTTATTAACTGTTCCTCTGGTGGCTACTTTTCACCTCCACACTATTCATCTGTCGACATGAGTACACGGCGTGTATTTTTTAATACACAGTGTGTACTGTCACTCTACTGGTGGCTACTCCCACCACCATACTGTTCACCTGCCGACAGATTACACGATGTGTATATACTAAGTACATGTCATGTAGTATGTTTTTACCACCTTCGTCACTGACAGGCTTACACGCCCTGTGAACCCATCCCACATGGCCAAAGTACACAGCGTGAGGAAAAGTACATGGCATGTAAGCACAAAATTTGGGATTTTACCCCAATTTCCATATCTTCTCAAAAACATTAAGGAATAAAAGGAAAACAAGGAAATCATACCTCAAGAATAAGAACTGGGTTTTTACAAATATCATTGATGAGTATAAGTTACCTTTGGAAATGTAAATTCCTTGAAAAATAAAGGATTTGGTACAATTGACATTGAGACTCCAAAATTAAAATCAAAGGTGTTTGTTTATTGATGTGCATAGACACAATTTTTTTTGAATTACCCAACTAGGTGATGATGTAAATGAATTAATATTCATAATGAACTCCTATATAATTATGAATTTACTGAGTGGAAGAGTTATTACTAAATGAGAAAGAACTAGTTGTAGTATATTTTTAATTGGAAATTCTAGTGACTCTTGTTATTTGATATCAAAATATTAGAGAAAAATGTAGAATATATGACTTCGCCATCTTGATCAAAGGATGTTAAGAAAACATTCCAATGGGGATGTGGTAACATACCTTCCCTAAATAAATAGAATGGGAGGGGATATTTTTAAAACTTTTCAATAGGGGAAATTGTTTAAGAAAATTACAAAAAGTTATATATTCAGTAAACTGAGACACTTAAATTAATATATTTAAATTTACATTTTCTAATGAAAAATCATTACACTAAAGGGGATATCTATGTCATCACATTAATTAATTTTTTCACTTTGATGACTAATGTAGATTTTATTAAGCACAAATTTAAATCATTGAGATATTCAAAATGTTTTGAAGAGAAATTCAGAATGTTCTATGAGTTTATATCAAGATGTTGATAATATAAAATTAAAATGAGTTCACTAAAAATCGTTTGAATATAGTTTTATAAATTATTATATTAAATATTAATATTGTTCTAAATATAATCCTTATTAGAATCATTTTGTTGAGAGGAAAAGTAGATGTTTGGTTGCGAAGTGAAGAACCACTCTAGTACAGTTCAAACTCAAAAAATTATTTTTATGGAGATGTTGTGAGTATAGTTATGAATATTAAAAATTGATTCATATATAGAATAAATTCAAATAACATTTTTTACAAAATGTGTTACCAATTTAATCTCTTTAAAAATAAATTAAAACGTTATGAAATTTCATTATTAATGAATATAAAAAATTCATATCTAATAAATATTAATGAAAAAAATCGGGGTAAGGTGGGATCATTGGATATTAATCTAATATTAAAGGTTTTAAGTGTTGAAAAAAAGGCTTCACAATATGGTGGAGTTATATTTTATGCCTTTTATTAAAAGTAAAATTAATTTTCATACAGAAATTGATGTATATTTCAAAATTTCTAAATATGATATCATGAAGAATCCAAGAAAAGTGATTGAATAATAATATAGAAATAAAACAAAAAATGTTTATATTGAATAATAATAGACCAGTGTCGATGAGTGTTCTCTAGGTAATTACAAACTATTAAAATAGTGGCTAAAAATTGTTTTAATTAATATAATATTATAATAAATATGAACACACCTATTGATTCATGATGAAGAGTGAGGTTCAATAACGAAATAGCTCTTTTATAAAAACATAAGTCCCAAAAAATTTCTAAAGTTGTTAAATGAAATATATTTCTTTATCTAAATAAATGTGGAATTGGATTATATTTAAAAGAAAACTACATGGGATCTATTACTCATACTAAAATGGAAGAATAATGGTCGAACGAAGTGGGTTTTCCGAAAAAAATAATGAGAAAGGTTTGTTTTCAAGAAATAAATTCAGATTATCATGTAAATGATACACTCAAGTAGAATGATTTTATTTTATAGAAGTGTTTTCACATGTTTCAATACATGAATATATGATAATGTTTCTAGTTATTTTAGCTCACAAACAATATAATTTTATCAAATGATGTGAAATATGTTGTCTTAAATAGAGAACTATAAGAAGAGGTGTCTATTGAGAAACCTTGAAATTTTATCCCTAGTAATTATGGAAAATTGGTATGAAGACAAAAGAAATATATATATAGGATAAAATAGGACCCTAGATCATACTATTCTAAAATGGGTTACTTTATAAAGTAAATGAAATTTTCAAAATTACTATTTGAAGGAAACCTATATGTAAATTATATGTTAAAAAATACTCTTATTATCATTATATATGTTGATGAAATCATTTTTAGTTAATAAAGAGTATTATTTTATTAAATTCACAAGGAAAATTAATAGACATTATAAAATTTATACACTTAGGGAGATGAGTTTCTTCCTATGAATAAAATAATGTCAAAACATTTGATTTTATTTTTTAGTTCAATAATAAATATTCTAATGACTTATTTAATATATTTGGCATGAAATTTTGTAATTATATGTCTACACCTTGGATATTATTCATAAATATGATAAAAAATAAATTTGGGAAAATATTTAATGAAAAGAAATTTATAATGCTAAATGAAATATTTTTTTCTCACTACATCAATACCAAATATTTTTTATGGATTAATATTATGTGAAAGGTTCCAAAGAGATCCAACAAAATAGAATATGATTTATGTGAAGTTATTTTTCAAATACTTTAATGGTAATTTGAATTATTGTCTATTGTATATAATAAGTGATTAATTGAACATTTTTAGTTATACTAATATTGACTAGCCTGGAGATTATGATTTTAAGAAATCCACATCCAGTTTAACATTTTAATGGAGGATTATATTTGAGTTATAATTGAAAAAAATAAAATTTAATAACTTTAATAACTATTGAAGCTATGTTTTTTGCTGCAACACATCCATACACATATGTGAATAAGATGAGAGAATAATTTGAGGAATTAAGGTTATGATTAGAGAATCCATTATGAATTTTAATTGATTATCAAAGTTCAAATGAGTTATTGGAGATTCATTTATAATGCTTTATATTCATGTATATGGAAATCAAATATCATTTCATCAAATAGAAGGTTTCTAATGGAGTTTTGAAATTTGAATATATCCTAATAAAGTATTATAATGTTGATATGTTCATCAAATTCTTGATAAAATGTAGCTTTCCAAACATAAGTATGTATATGAAATTTTTTAATTTCCCTCCATCATGATGAATTTTATACATTTCCTCACATTAATTTAGAGTTTTTTATAAAATAGGGGAAGTTAAAAAGATCATTTGCTACCTATTTCTAGAATCCAAGGTTGGTTTTACAAATAAAAGGGGGATAAATTAGTGATTTGATTAAGGAGAAAAATATCAATGTCATAATCCAAATATTTTTTATCACAGAGGTATAGAATTCAAAAAAAATATAAATCATCCAATATTGTGGTTTTAGGATATTTCACATTGATAAATTATGATATTTAATTTATGTATGATAGTTTATGTTGTTGATAAAAAACTAAATTAGATATTGAATAACTCCTGAAATCATTGAATTTATTTCACATTTGTTACTAAATATTATGTAAAATTAATAAAAAGGTGTTTATATTGTCTTTGAGTTGATTTGAGATCATTAAAAATGTTTTAATATTATTTTAGTTGGTTATATGAGAGTTTGTAGATTTCTATATAATAGGTGTTACATAATTTTTCTATGTTTTAGATATATTATATTTTCACTATGATGGGTAATGTCTTCTTGAATATATATAATATGTTTATTTGACATTTCACTAAAATATTTAACATATATATAATCACAAATATTGAAAACTATATGTTTCTATAAGATACTTAACATATTTTAGTGGATACATAAATCTTCATAGGTGACTCAACATATTTTTAAGAGGATATGAATTATTAGTTGGATTATATGGATGATATTTTAAAGGACAGGTAATATCTTAAAATTGAAATGTAAGGTTTTTTAGATGTTTTTGAGGTTATTATTTGACTTAATAGAATGTTTTAAGGGGATTTATAGTTAGATATTATGGGAATTTAAATTTATAATTTTTAGATAAACATCAAGAGATATTCATGAGTAGAATAAAGTCTGATGATGTTAATGTCACTTTTTATATGAAATTTGATATCCTAGTTCATTGAATATTGGATCATGGTAAAATATGGAATTTAAAAAAGAACATTTTTTAATAAAATAAAGGTTAAGTAATGATGATTTATAAAGCTAGTATTTTAGGAGTGAATTTTTCCACAATGAGAAGTCATGATAAAATGGCGTAACATTGTAATTAGATCATGAAATAAATTAAGCCTCAAATATAGGACTCACATTACAATATTATTATTATATTAATACATTAAAAATTGTTTTTGGTTCATATAATAGTTAAGAGAAGGGAAAATGACATTCAATTGAGAATTAAATGGCAATGTTGTGAAGGTATTAACATGATAATTCTCGGATATTAAATATAATTTTTTTAAATCATTAATATTTATTAATGATGGGATACATTCTTGACGATATCAATACTATTTTAAATAATATGATCATAAATTTTTTATTTCAAATAACTTATTAATTCAATTTGTTAGAAACAATTATAAAGTAATATAGATTCCCAATATTGTAGTTCTAAAAACAAATAGTATTTATAAGAAGAATAAAAAAAGCTTTGTAAGAAAATTTATTTAATTATACCTAAAATAATTATCTATAAATAAAGTTTATTGAAGTTAAAGCTTAAATTTAAACTAAATATTTTATATTAGAGAGGCAATATTGGTTATTTTGTATTAAATAATCCTTAAGAATATAGAAATTAATTTTCCTTCGATTGGAAAAAATATTGTGAATAGGTGGGAGCCAGTATAAATAATAATTGAGAGACTGTGCTGTCGGTAGATTGGATCAAATTCAATGAATGATATATTTCCTTTTTGTAATAAAATTATTATACTATAGATATATCTATGTCTCAATCTCAACCTAAAAACAATAAGGATGTATAAACCCACACTGGGTAAAAACATTGTAAAAATCATGTTTGAACATACATTTCTATTTATATTCATCTCATGAAGATGTGGATGAATTTTACATACACAACGGATCATGAACATATTAAGAAACAAAGGTTTATTTGAATAAAAATATTAAACAAAATTGATGAGAAACCCATTTCAATTCACACCCCTAATTTATTTGACTATAAACATGATTTCCTATTTTAATCAAACGTTGTGATTAGATTAATAAACCTCAAATTGCACAACATGTTCAAGAGAATGAGAGGTTAGCTCATCCAAAATGGGTATTAATTCATTTATTTTGACTATTTTATAGATTTAAGATTTATTCAATAAATCATTCCAAGGAAAAATATTAGTTACCCCTATTTTTAAAGTGATCGATCGATGTGATACATTGATATGAGCATCTATTTGAATCAAATGTTTTTCATATTTCCCTTTATAGGTAGATTAAACTATAGTCTAATGATACACATCTTGGAATTCTATAAATCATTACTATCTAGGGAGGTGGTCGGTTTCTTGGATTCAAGTTTGATCCCATGAAAATGGATTCTTAAATATCCCTATAAGGGAAATTCGGACCAATGTAGATTAGTTTAGCGTAATAGGACATGTCATATCTTTTAAAATCATATAAAAAAGACCAATGTGGTAACTTTTAATTTTATGTACTCACAACCAAATTATATTCATTTTCTGTATTTTTTTCCAAGAGCAAATGAAGTTCCTTTTTATTATTTTTTCAATTGGTACTATGGGGTCTTATAGTTTATGTTCATGTGATTATGACCTATTTTGATAATTTTAATTTCATGTAGGACTTTCTACTTGGTAAAAGAAAACTAGAAATGTTTTTTGTGAATTTTCATGATAGTCTCTTTCAAATTAATCATATTTATTGGTAACTAAATATTTGAGGAGATGGTTATATCTTACACCTAGTAAGAATACCATGGTATTATGGATCATTGATATGTTGAAGGGATTATATTATCAATGAGGACATGGTCTATTTGTACACCTAATAATATGCCCTATAATATTCATGGCTTGCTAATTGGACTTGAGTTTTTTATTTAAAGTTTTATTGGGCCATTTTTTGAACATAATTTTATTCTAGAATAACCAAGTTAAGCGAGACAAAAAAATTTGTCCAAAGAAGATTTCACAAATATTCCATAAAATGAATTCCCTATTTTTAATGGAATACATTATTGACTACTTATCAACTGTCTTATCGGATAGGGTCGAAAACTTTGGGATATCACATATAGGACTCATAATTCCCATTATGAAAGGAATACATTATTATAAGGGAGTATGTTGTTTTTAATTACCATGTCATGTATCTCAAGATCACATGGAGGAGGGTTATGTGTGTGGGATTAAGTAGTGTATTGGTTAGGGATATAAATTATAGTAATGGTTCTAGGGGTAATAATCATAGCTTACTTATTATACCTTTGTGGGTAGCACCTTAAGAGATCTTTTCTGGATGTTCTTGGATAGTGGAACCCTAGTAAACCTCTACTAGGTGTCTTTTATGAGTGGAACCCTAGTAAGCCACTATTGGGTGTCATGAATTAGTTTCACTCATGTATGCCTCCCTAGATTCCATGGGTTACTAGATCTCAAATCAATGTCTCTAGGGTTTCCTAGGAATTTAGCACCCTAGTTTTCCTCTTTTGGGTGTCTTGGGAAAGTGGATCCCTAGTACACCTCTTAAGGGTCGTTTGGGTGAGAAGTACACTAGAAGATCTCCCTGATGGTGGAAGTCCTTCACTCTTGTCATAGGTAAGTATAGGGGAAACTATTCCTTCATCATTATTTACTAAAAAACCTATAAAATGACATAAATACATATAATTGCAAATATTTTACATAGTTTTCATCTTATAGGGCCACCTAAATGAGAAATAGTGGGTCTTGGGATAGCACCAGTGTTACTTTTGGACTCAATTTCAATAACTATGTGTCTTGATGCATAATATACAAGACAAAATGCATTTTATAGGAAAAATGAAAGGGAATTTTTCTAATAGAAGTAACCATCTCAGGCATCCTAATTATGACAATAATGCGCAGTCATAGTATTGTGCATAAGTCAGTTTATATATTCTATTAATGTTGTGTGACTTGGATATAGTGTGGTGGGATGTGATGGAAGGCCAAGGTGTCATGGCTAGGATCGAAGAGTCCAGAGTTACGGGGCCATATAATAATTTTTGGGTATAGAGTGTCATATTCATTAAAAAATTCATCCACTAAAAAATGTATTCATTCAAATAAAGTCTCCATCAATAGAAAATATGAGCACCAAAAAATACTGTCGATAATTGAGTTTAAACAGGAATGAGGAGGATACAATTTTAAGGAATATATGTCCCCATAATGATGGTGTCATTTAAGGATAGGGTATACCCAGGTTTGATATTAGAGCTTGCGTGTAATGGGGTTCTATGGTATTGTTAATTCTTGTAGCATTTGGTGTAGTGTTATACCCATAATTGTTTTGCATGAGATGAAACTCCACTTCTATCAATAAATGGTACCACTATATTCAGAGTACACTTATATACGATGATAGATTCTGTATATTTTTTTCTCTTTTTCACAATTGTTTTGTACTCTACTTCTAGAGAGTCCGAGAAACACCACTCTTTCCACTTAAGACATAGCATGCTAATAAATATGATCTAATATTTGAATACTAATTTAGCAACATGTATCATGGTTTTACGAGATTTTTAAAACCAATACTTGGAAAAGTGACATGGTAGAAATTTTTTAAATCAAAAAAACTTCACTAAGTTGTATTCACACTCAACTCATCTTCATTCTTGTGGTATTTTGGAATTTACGATCCACCGGAAATTATTTCCAAATTTTTTTCTTATGAAAAATGTTCAATACAACAAATGATTCCTTCTACATCGAAGGAGCATCCTACGTTTACCAGTTAGATGGTAACATTAAATTTGGAAAATCCCTATAGTTCTAACCATATCTTTTAGCACTTTTAAAAATCATGTGGTTTCATCATAAATGATTTTATTTGTCAGACATTAAATATCTATGTGATCATGATATATTTGTTGGTGTTGACATTCATAAGTCATATGAGAACATACGAGACTCCTAGTTCATAAAGTATAAGAATATAGGTAGAGCCAACATTTTATCGAACAGATCACATAAAATTATGGTGAGACCAGCCTTTCCTACATTCTTCCAAATTCTAATGTTTCCCCATATTACTATTTTTAATCATCATATCCCCAGGAACACTACTATTAGTCTATATTTTACCAATTATCTACCAGCTAACATCGGGGAATGATTGAGGCTTGGGAACTATAACCTATAGGTGGATTCAAACCTGAATTAATAGTGATGTACTAGGTTAAATGAAAATATTTTTATATTAAATATCAACTAAAATCAACTGGGATATTCAGGGTGTTCTAGATATCATATTTGTTTTTGTATAAGAGCTCTTATCTCATTCTGGAATTACTAATTCACCTCATTCCACATAAAAACTCATTCCACTTAATTTATGGAATGGTGACACCCTTAAATTCTAATTACCTCTAAATTAGTCATTTATTTATATAAACTATGCCACATTTTACACACGACATAATAAATACCTATTATATTATGAAATAATTATTAATAAATATATAATTAACACTAATATGGTAACCCATTAATAGTGATTACCACTATAAGGTAAATAATAAATATGTTTTAATATTGTAATGGTTATTTTAAATAGATTTCTTTTTCGTTGTTTTATTTATTTTCATAAAAAGATATAAATTTACAATTATTATTATTTAAATTTTATAGACTAAATTTTATTGTTGAATTATAAACAACAATATAATCCTTTGATATATTTTTGAGTTTTTTCTAAAATAATCAATTTTAAGGTGAACAGTTAAAAATACCAATTTTATAAAACTATAACATTGATATGAAAAGAAGGTTTATGAAACTATTTCATTATAAAAAAAAATATTTTTTAAAAGTAAAATCATAATTTTGAAAATAAAATTTCAATTTATAAAATATATGAATATCATTTTAAAAAATCAAGTAATACCATTTCAAAAAATAATTTTTCCACCATTTCTTTAAATAAATTTTAACATGGAGAAATTTTTTTATACATTTATTTAACATTAAAATAAATCCCATTTTATCAATTATAATATTTTTAATATTATTATAATCAATAACATTGATAGTTTGTTCCCCATTACTAAATATTATGCTTAAAAATATAATTTTCTAAAAAGAGGGTTTTTATACATTACATATGCTAATGTTAAGATAGTTTCCCTACACATAGAAAATTAATATGATAAAATTATTTCTATAGTTGAGATAATAATTTTCAATTTATTTATTATGAAAAATTACATTTTTTGGTATAGAGTTAGATAGTTTTGATTAATGGTAATTACGATATTAATAAAGAAAAAACTATTTAAAATTATTTTTTCCTTAATATAAAAGAATTTATATATAATCAATTAAATTAATAAAATTTATATTATTAATCTGATAATTTTTATAAACTCTTAAATAAATATATTAACACTAATTTTTTAATCATTAATAAATAATTTTAGGAATCCATAATGTTAAAAATGACATTTTTTCTACTACAAAAATTTCACTACAGATTATCTGTAGTAATTTAATTATTAATTTTACAGTGTTTAGAAATTGAATCAGATTAAATTGATTTATAATTTCATTGCCCCGCAGTCAATATTTTTATTTGGGTTATTTAATATATATAATAAAACATAAAATTACTTAGTTACAAATTAGTTACAAAGTTTAAAAGAAAAAGGGTGAAATGTAAAAACATAATGGTAAAATACTATCAAATTTTAAACATATATTTTTAAATACTTTTTTGAGAATTTATATACCCCCCCCCCACAAACACTATTATTATAATCATTTCATTAATTTTCCATGTAATATTATCATTTCATTATTAAAATATAAAGGGTGTTTCCAAAATATCCCTTTTCATAGCTTATAAAATGGGGTCATTAACATCGTTTCAAACAAACACCTCCCATTCAAAATATTAATGAACATCTAACCAAATAATCTCTCCAGAATGCATCTAAAACTAACATAATCAACTTTTCACACTATGTAATCTTAATTCCTTCAATTCTAATGACTTTTCCATGGAAATATCAAGTCTCCAAAGTAAGTATTATCCCACCCTTAAGTTTTTCTCCTTAATATTAATCCTAGAATTATTTTATTTAAATATAAATATAGAAACATAAGTCTCATAGTTATACTAATGCATTATTATTCTAATTTAATAGATATTATTAATTTTTCTCCACCCACTAGGATGAATAAAAGCGTTGTTGGTGCATTCCATGGACTACAACCTCTATAAAGTAGAATCATTCATTTTACTCAAGACTACCATTCATGGGTGATAAAAATTATTTAAGGTATGGATATATATTGTTCATATAATATAAATATGATACTGAAATATCAAATTATCATTTACATTATTTCTCTCACATTTGACGAGAAGTGAAAACATTAATCATGCGTATACGCTTAATATCACCACCCTAATAAATGAGTTTCATTTGTTATCACAACCCATAGTGGATTTATTTAAAATTAAATTTAATATATAATAATTATTTATAAAAATAATAATAATAAAAATAATTGTATTATGATAATATTTTACAATGATTTCAACCATGGTTAACATACATAATGATATATGGGAAAAATAATTGAATATCTTCATGTAACAGACGTTAGCAAAAAAAATATTATAAATAAGTATCCAATGATATTTAAAGGAAATAATAATATAAAATTTATATTATAAGTATGTTGGTTATATATCTAATGTAATTAGTTTAATTATTTTTCATTTTATGTTTAATTGCAGAACACTTTTAGAAATGAGATAAGGGTTTTAATCTCAATATCCTTTCATTGACACATGTTTATGTTATACACCATGTTTTCATTTGTATGGTGTACCTACCTTACCATTATAATATTTATATTATTATTCTCTTATATCTCATGATATTAAATATCCCATTTTAAGTAAAATTTCAAATGGTATTTTGGTTCCAATGTTCAAATATGGGTAAGGGTTTTTATCTCAATTTCCCTTTATTGTGATTAGTATTTCATTTAAGAATGTATTTTTATTTTTATGGTGTTTATAAATAAAACTTTAGATATTTTAACATGGATAAATTTTATTTCATTATATATAGATATAAATTTTATGTTTTAACCCTCAATGTTTTCTGATCCAAAATTTACCAAAGTTGTAATGGTTTCATATCAAAACAACCTTATTTGAGTCACATGTTATTCTATGAACCATATTTATTTTAATTTGTGTATACACTAAATATTATACACTTTATATCATGTATTATTTTAAATAATTTTATTTTAACATAAAATTAATTATTCATATCTATCATGAGGATTTAATTAATGTGTTCCTTAATAAAGAATGTTGTTTTTGGTCTCAAATATGATTCTTTGAGACATGTCACATGTTAAGAAATATTTTTTATTTTTATGATATATTCCATACCCCTGGATATTTTTTTATCATTATATTTTTATCTTATATGATTTAACATTGAAATCAAGTTCCCTTTTTTAATTGTTTAGTGATTTAGTTCTTTCCCCTATAGTAAGGATTTTTTATAACTAAAATCTCCTTCTTTTTATTATAATGTTTTATCTTAAAAATTGTTCATCCATTATTCAATTTTCCAAATATAATATTTTATTATATATTATTTAATCACTTACTTATATTAAATAAATATTTATTACCAATAATTTTTTCTTACTCTTTTTAAAGGATATTCTTTCAAAAAAACATAATTTATTTTTTTAGAAATATCTTTTTCATTATCAATAGTTTTTGGATCCATATTTCCCTAATGAAACTTTATTTCGTACTAAATGATACATTTATTTTTATTAATTAAAAATAATTGGATTTCAATGAGTTTAAACAAAATGTTTTTAAAAAGGACAATTATATGTTACTCGTAACATTCTCTTCTATGAAAATTCATGATTTTTTTTAATAAAATATCATTAAAGTTTTCACTAACATTTACCTTACCATTTTAAAGAAGTATTTTCTATAATAGGTTTTATGTTTAACGATTTGTCCTTATATATATGTATATAATCATCTTTTAGGAGTGAAATTAGGATACCAAATAATTTTATTCATACACTTATCTTGGGTGGTATCGTCCAAGAACTTTTTTATGAGGATTCTTTTCATATATGTCATAATACTTCTAGGATTCCATTGTTGAATGGGAGATAAATTATTTTTAAACCAACCAAATCCTTCCCATGTATGTATTATGATCATTAATTCAATTTAGTAATCAGTTATATATTAATTTCCTTATATGGTTTGAACATCACAATTTATATAATTATTATTAGATGATGTTCACCTTTAAATAACTTTTATACTATTGAAATGTGAAAAATTATTCTCATTATGTATGATTTTATTTCACTATAGATGATTATTAGAATGTTAAATATATATTATTTAACCTTCCTTATTATTCCTCAAGATATGTTACGATTAATTTATCCCTTTTATTTACATGGGGAAATGTTTTAAGGATTAATATATAGTTATTATAATGTGGATGGTTATTGGAAATTTTACTTTGTATTGTTTGACCACCCACCTTCATTATTAAGATGGGTTGGGAATGTGTTATCCATTTCATTGAAATGGGTAAAATTATTGGAATTTTTTATGATCATTTTTTTCCAATTCATTTTGATCATTTATTGAGATTTTTTATTTTTCATTATATAGATAAGAATGTTTAATTTATTATGAGATTCATTTTAAGATGGCTTGAAATGTATTTCTAACACTTATAGTGAATGTATTGTAAATAACCCAGTGATAGGTGTGGGTTGGAAAAATATATCCCCAAAATTAATTAACTAGTATTTCGATTCAAAACATGTTTTTTAATTTGGTGTATGGCTTCCCAATTAAGAAAAATTTCTTGACTATTGTATGGATGACATGTAATGTGTCTTGAAATAAATAAGTAACTATATATTTTTATTCCCAATATGATTCAATCCATAAATATTAGATTAGTGTTACTTAAATTTATTTTTTCATTTATTTTCATTATATATGATACATACAGTTTTAATTTTATTTTAGATTCGTGTTTTTATCTGACCCTATCATAATGATTATTCCATGCTTATTCCATGATTTTTGTAGTTATATGTTTCCCTTACAGAGAATTTGAGCCCACCCCTTATTATGATTTTATTTATAATGGTTATAGAGATAATTAGTACGTTTAAAATGTTTATAATGACAACACATGTCAAAGAATTTGTATGATACGTTGATGATTTGTCAGGAATTTAGTAGTTCCATATATTATGGGAGAATTGTCCATTTGATACAAAAATCCTACGATTTATTAGATTATGTTTTTTTATAATTAACTAAATATCTAAACCTAAAAATATCATTTTTATTTAAGAGATTAAATAATAATTATTTTTTTAATTAAGGTTGGATATATCCCAGATTTTATAGTTGGTATCAAGAAAGAAATGTAAAGTATGTGTTTATAAGCACTGAATCTGAGAGTTTGTGTATAAGGTGCATATTTTTTATCAAAATAATGTTTTATAATACATTATATATTAGGATGTCTATTGATAACAATTTATGTACAGATAATTTATGTTTTATTATAGTTTCAAATGTATAGATGAAACTTTAGAATAGATTATGATTTAACGTTAAGTAAATAAAATGCATTATATTTACGGATTCGGATAATGAAACACTAATAAAAATCCTTTCAATAATTCTATGTATTGGATAACATCATGAGGTTTTTTTAAATTAGATATTTGGTGGCGTTTTCTAGAAATACATCAAAATCTATATACAGGTGAGTGGATGTGATTGTGGAATTGATGCACCTAAAGGTAATCACACCAAAAAGGTTAGTTGAACATTGAATCAATAATCACTCCAATGTATGATGAGTGGACCTAAGATTACACATATTATAAGATGATATTAGGGGATATAATTTGGTTAACCACATTCTCATTATGAACCGTTGTGAAGGATTTAAGAATCATGTTAACATATTTAGTTACAGAACTTAACAGAAAAATGATAATAGGTCACCATGTATTTAACAAAAAGAGTAATAATTTTATCTTAATGTATCATATATTAAAATATTTTTAATAATGGAATATATATTTATATTTATGTTTCAATAATATTATTTTGGATATTATCATATCTATTTATGTTTTAGTATTTCATTGGAATAAGATCATGAAAATGACGCTGAGAAGTGTATGCACCTTGTGACCACTATGTCTTATAAAAAAAAGTAGCATACTTAGATGGTTATAAATATTATTATATTAATATCATAATGGAAATGGAATATTCCTTAGTATTAAATAAGGCATTGAAATTGATATTTTATAGAAACTATTAGTTATTTAAATTATTGAAGTAATCTCTATCAATGATATTTTGATATATTTTAAATGTTATTGAGTATTATGTGTAAAAGATAAGGATTATTCCTCAATAGATTAAAATTAATGGTTTGGTGACCTATTTTAAATGGTATTAATAACCATTAAATGTGATTTTTTACATGGTTATATTTTTTGGATAAACAATGGAGAACATGTGATCGAGGTATGGATAACTCTTAAGTTTAATATAAACATTATGATGATATAATTAAGGGTGGTTAAATTTTAATGAGATAATTTAGATACTAAATTGAAACCTTGGGATTGATAATTGATTCATGGTATTTATGGGGAAGTTCATCTCATTTTTTTGAATTATTATATATAGAGACTAATGTTCAGCCTTATAAACTAGTGGTTAATACAATATATGGGTAAAAAAAATTAATTTTTAGAGGAATATATAATATTATTGTGGATTAATTTATTTTATTTTACAATATGTTTGTTTTAAATATATTTTTTGTATAGTACTAATGTGTATAAATACTTGGTTATATGGTTGTATGAATGATTAATGGTGTTTGATGAAGGATTTGTTGGATTTTGAAAGCATAGTTTTCAATAATTATTATGTTTAGAATATATTAACAAAATTAATGTTATTTTGGTATCACTACAATAATGATTAGTATTACATGTAAGATGAAACCCAACTCATAATAACCTAGTTTTAACCAATAATTATATAGGTTAAATTAAAATCTATGTAGGTTTAACTAAAGGAATTACATGTTAATGTAATGATCAGGGTAAAAGGTTTTAATGTTGAATCCCGTTGATGTTATTTATTATAATAATTACCACACATAATTAATGTTTTATCAATCATTTCAAAACTTTTATTTTTAATAATGGATGAAACTAGACGGATCCATGGGTGAGAGGGATAATGTGGAGATTACCTAGAAAACAACCCATTGGAGTGGGAGGAGTGAGAAAATTTGTTATTATGAAAAACAAATTGTCATGAAATATTATTAACCATTTGAACATATTAGAAGTCCCAAACACACAAAATAAGAGAAAGATGGAGTCTCATGAAAGATCAAGTGATGAATATGATGAATTTCTTCATACCAAAAAGTATAAATAAAATAGAGGATCTAAAATAAATAAATTGCTTCAATTGTAAGAGATTTGGGATCTCTGACTCATTATCCTAATCCAAGGGCCAAAAAAGAATATTTTCACCAAAACCATGCAAAGAAGGATATTTATATGAAACTAAAATTAATGAATCAAATAGTTAGCTTTCTCTCTTGATTTTCTAGTTTATTATGTCATGTATAATTTCACAAATTACTATAAATTGAATTATAAATGTAATCCCCCTATAGGTATTACTATCATATAAATATTTCTTGGTGATTGTGGAATATTAATCCTTATGGATCAATATTTACATCCAACAATATACCCTGAAAGTCCAAGATCCAGTGAAAATCAGTCCCAAGTAAAATTTATTAAGCAAAAGAAAAGAAATTCAAAGTTAGACAACAAAAAGAGTATTACAAGACCGAGAGTAGAAAACCCCACGCATGTCTGCCTCTACCAGTGAAGAGCAGTAATCAGGGACCGTAAACGACTATGCCATATCCTTCACCATGATTTCCTTCTTGGACAAAACATGCGAGACAATCACGTTTTGGTGGCGATCCTGATTGAGGCACTCATCCCAATTTGAGAGTATCCTCCACGGCACATTCCGCATTATTTTTTGTAGGGATTGGACCACATGTTGAGAATCTGATTCAATCCACAGTATGTTCCAATTATACAAAACACATACCTGATTACGTGAATCATCACCCAGAGCTCTGGTTCAAACGCAACACCAACACCAATGAATTTATAAAAACATCCTTTCACAATGCCACGATACGTATGAAAAACACCACCACACCCCGATGGGCCAAGTGCACCAGAAGCAAATCCATCCACATTGACTATAAGCCATGGACTGATCGGGGGAATATAGCGAATGTACCTGGTCATCATTGGCTTCCAAGGCTACCCAGAAACACCAAGTACCCGCAAAATCTACAAGTCTGAAACACTGTTATTCATCACAATAGATTGTACCTTGGAAGAAGCGTAAATCTCCTGGTGAATTGCCAGAATTCCAGCTTAAATGGGCACCTTCCTGTCCTCAAAAGTTGAAGCATTCTTAGCCGTCCAGATGGCTACAATCACAGCCGTAGCAGCCACCAGGAGGAAGTTCTGCACCTGTTCGCTGTAGCAGTACCCGAACAACCTTACGAGCAGATCCAGAAACAGGAGCCGGTTCACCTGTAGTCCAAACAAATGACCAAAATATACCCACAATTTCTTGGCATATGCGCCCTCCCCAAACAGATTTTGGTTATCCACCTCAACTCGCATACAAAGATGGCATACTGATGCAAACATAAATCCAGCTTTCTTGAGCTGATCAGGGGTGGGAACATGGTTCTTCCAAAGCTTCTAGATCAAATAATAGCGAGTGGTCCGAATGAACAATGACCTATATTTCTTGAGCCATGCAGGTGGGCTACAAGAACCCATACAAGCCAACTGATAGTGATCCCTTCTAGTAAATTGACCATTCCTATTAAGCTTCCGTATCAGAGTGTCACGATCCATAAAAACATAGGATTGAAATTCCAGATCCACCTGAGGGGGTATCCTGCTATCAAATAGATGTTTATGCATTAAAAACTCGGAAATGGAGAGCTTCTCAACACCAGAGGGAATGTCCATACTGTCATGAAGCAGCCGATCAAGCCAAGTCGTGCTCCAACAATTTAGGTTAGAGTCACAACAAACCAACCACATGGTATCGGTCATAATCTACTTGAAATAGAATTTAAGAGTACCCATACAGATGAAGCAAGGTAGTATTTATAACCATTAGTTAACCTGTCTTTGAAATGGTTAACTAAAAAATCACCAGAAGTATCTTTAGAGATCAGACCCCAAGTGAACTTACCAATGAGCCCATCATTAAAAATCATGAGATCTTTTACCCCAAGACCCCCACATTCAATAGGCTTGACACATTCCTTCCAAGAAACAGTATGGGGTTTGCGCTCATGGATTGACCCTATCCAGATAAAGTTTCATACTAGGCTTGTAGCTCCTTGATAAGCCCCCTGGTCCACCGATATAGAGAGGAATAAACAAATTTAGAGGTTATCCCTGAATTTACAAGGCATAAACTAACATCCAAGGACATTGCCTTTCCATTCCAGCTGGAAATTTGATTGAGGATACCAGAATAAATCCCCTCTAAGTATTGCCTCTTCACCTTTCCCCAAAATAATGGAACACCAAGGTATTGAAATGGAAATGACCCCTTTTTAACCCCAAGGACTCTAGTTATCCTGTTCTGCTTCCCATTCATTACACCATTGCCAAACACAATGAAATATTTATCCCAGCTTATCGCATGACCATCCACTTCCTCATAATGTTGAAAAAGGGCCTTAATGGATGAAATAGTTTTTTCTAGAGGCTTTCCCAAATAGTAGAATTTCATCAGCATACAACAAATGAGATTGAGTGAAGTCATTCATATCGTCCGGAATTCTCTTATACATGCCTATCTGTGGATGGTCATTATTGCATATACTAAGATAATCTTCAGAAATAGAAAATAAAGAACAGAGAGTGGGTCCCCTTGTCGCACACCTCTGGTACATGGGAAAAATCCCCTAGGTGTGCCATTAATCAGAATGCACGGCCTTGATGAGCAAAACATGGTGCTGATCAATTTGATAAACTCGTTGGAGAAACCATACCTCTTAAGGAACTCCAAAAGAAAGTTTTATTTAAGTGTATCAAAGGCCGTTAAGATATTAATTTTCAATGAAAAATTACCTTCTTTCTCCTTCTTTATCATTAGATTGACACTTTTTGAGGTAGTGAAAAAACACTCTTGAATATTCCTTCCAGGAATAAAACCAAATTGATTTGAAGAAATCAACTCACCGACCACCCAACTCAACCTATTCATAAGGATCTTACTAATCATTTTTGGGATAGTATTTCCAAGAGCCACTGGCCTAAAATCCTTTATGACAAGAGCATTACTTTTCTTAGGTAAAAGGGAAATGAAGCATGAATTAATCTGATATGGAAAGTAGTAGTCAGAGAAAAAATCCATGACGTCCAGGGTAAGATCATCCTATAAGGCATCCCAGTAAGACACAAAAATTTTATTACTAAACCCATCTGGACCAGGAGAACTCTCAACATTTGATGATAAGAGAGCTGATCGAATTTCCTCCTCGAGAGGGGGGGTGAATAGAGACTGATTTTCATAATCTTCAATGCACGAGTTGATGTTCCCCACCATTATGTGTGTATTCACCTGTCCATCATCAGAATACAGACCCTTGAATTTCTCCACAACTGCCAAAGAAATATCATTTTTAGAAGTATATAAATGACCATTAATAATGATTAGTTTATCCCTCATACATTCTCTTTTCTCCTTATGAAGCCTATTGAAAAACGTAGAGTTTCTATATCTATCCTGTAACCATCTAATATTCAATATATTTCTAATTAGTCTCTCTTTGATTGTTATATGA
This sequence comes from Viscum album, assembly GCA_963277665.1. Lineage (NCBI taxonomy): Eukaryota > Viridiplantae > Streptophyta > Magnoliopsida > Santalales > Viscaceae > Viscum > Viscum album. Next base: position 1,897,550,266 of record OY728126.1, read on the forward strand.
TCATGCAATCTGTTATGTGACAGAATGTCCTCTCGGGCAGGACTAGCCGGATACTGGTTGCGATTCTGAACACTTAAAAGCTCCTCCTCAGTAGCCCTGGTATCATAATTAACTTTAGAGAAGGACTTTTTACTCCATTCCTTAAGACTAGCTTTAAGATATTTCAGTTTTTCAGCAAACCTCTGAAGAGGACTTCAAATCGGTTATATCCTCCAAGCTTCCAAAACCCTTCCCCTGCATCTAGGCTCCACAATCCACCCATTGTTAAACTGAAAAGGCAAAGGACCTGACCTTCAAACCAGTGTTTTAATGTCAACCAAAATCAGGTTGTGATCCGAGTGATGTTTAGGTAGTGTAAATCCCGAAATCCCATTAGAAGAATCCTGATCACACATGTGAACAAAGAATCTATCAAACTTGCTATCCTGTCTCCCACTCCATGTGCATCTACACAATGTAATGGCATCTCCAGCAATCAGGACCTCAACAAGATTACACTGGTCAATGCAAATAGAAAAATCAGTAACAACAATCCTGTTGAAATGCCCACCATTTTTTTCCTTAGGCCTCAAAACCATGTTAATGTCTCCCACAGAAAAGCACAGATGAATCATTCGACCATAAGTTTCCTTGAGCTCCTCCCATAATTCCCTTCTCCTGATATTTTAATTGGAGTCATACAAAAATGAAACTGAAAAAACATAATCATCAAGAATGAAATAAAGAAAAATTCTTTGGGACCTTTCCATGCAAGAATTAATACAGAAGAATTCATACCGAAACACCAATAAATGATCCATCCCAATTTCATGCATGTCATGTGCCACAAACTTGTAGCCCATGGAATTCCATTAAAAACCTTTCTAATTGTCAAAGAGTAACTTTGGTTCCGCAATTCCAACCAGCATAGGCTTGTGGGCCATGATGTAGTTTCTATGGGCTCTGGCTGTTTCGGAATTCCCTGGCCCTTGACAATTCCAGAAAAATATCTTTATCAAGGGTGAGTCATGATCCTTGTCTGTGGGCCACCCTGTATCACCAAAGGTATGCTACCTTTCCCTTTCCTCCCATTTCCCTTCTTCCCTCAGCCCTTCACATTAGAGGAAGCTCTAGGCTTTTTGATCAAAGCCCCAGCATCCTGCACAACAGCATTGCCAACATCCCCAGTGTCTCCAATATTTTGAGATGCCTAAACAGATGTTGCAGCCCCTGTACTAGAAGTATCAGCTGGCCCATGTGCTCCGGCCACAGTGTCCCCAACTTGTTGCTGCCCTTGATCAGTGGCAGCCTCTGTGCTATGAGGAACAGCTAGCACATGTGATCTAGCCACAAGATAATAAGCTGCAATACCAGGATTAATAACACCTGGGTAAGAAGATTGAGGTTCATCCACGTTATCAAACCTAAAATTCCCTTCAATGGTGTGAATTTTTTGTGATCATTCAGGTGAGAAGGGTCACTACGCGATTGTGATTTCCTCCTGGTGGCTTTGGATGGCAATGTCTCAGTGAAATTACCACCTGTATTAGAGGTAGTAAAGGACTCATCATGCCCACCACCCTTGTTAATATGAGCTGACAGACTTGTGAGAACCTCAACAAACTGAGATGTATCATGCGCCATAGAGACATCATGTGCAGCAGCCGCAACACTGAGCTCCCCAGCCTCAAGTGCAAGCCGTTCCATATTGGAATTCACTACTCCCTCTACTACCTGATGCATTCCTTGCACCACAGTAGCATCCCATGCAGCATTATCACGAGGTGCAGCATCACTGGGCGCCTTAGCTCCCAACGCAGACCCTTCCACCACACCTGTAACCTGTATAACCACCGATTCCTGCCCAGCAGAAGGTTCAGAAGCTTGACCACCAGCAGCCCCATACTTCACAATCTAGTCTGAGTGTACAAGTGAGTTCATCCCTACCATCACCCTCAGATTGACAGCTTCCTCATCCCGAGGGTCATTTGAAGCCTTCTCTTTTCCTTTCCTCCTCCTGCATGTGGCATCATCATGCCCCTTCAATTTACACATACTTCATTCCTTATTCCTTTTGCATTAAACCATTGAGTGACCAAATAGCAAGAAGCCCGAGAAGAATTTAGGCTTCCATTCGTAGACAATGTCCAACTTCATCCTATCATCCTGTGTTGTGAGAACAACCTCCTCCACAAGAGTGGCCGACATGTCCACTTCCACCAATACTCAAGAAAAATGCCCAAACCTCGGATTAATGGTCTGTCGATCCAGTCTAATTGGATTACCAACAGCAGATTCAATGTCCCATAAAATCCTTGGGTTCCAATAGAACCAATTTAACCTACATATCTGAATCCTTATTTGAGCATAAGTGTTCTGGACAGTCATGGGATAAAAATTGTGATCCCACTCTTGTATATTCAAAAAACCAGGCTTCAGCGAGATGGAACCCTTGCTCCACGCCCTTCTCTTTCATTCATCCAAAGGGAAAACAACCTGATAATACCCCCTACCGATTTCATTCATACTCCAATCCTAAAAATCCCACACCTCCGCAATCCGTTTAGTCAGATCATTGAATTTCTAGAGGCTCTCACACTTAGGGATCAGAAAATAGGCAATGATTGAGTACCGACATTAGTTGGCCCTCTCCTCAAACACCTCTTGGTTGGCCGACACATGAGAAACCCTCCCCTTTTTAATCACTCGACCGATTAGAGGTGAATTAAAGGAGAAATCTGGCCCAAGAACCTCCTTCATGATGTCCGAAAACTTCCACCCCAGGTCAACGACTTCGGGAGAAGAAGAACCAAGCACCCTAGGTGTTTTCTTCGCAACCGAAAACATCTCCTTATGGACGATGCATTCCGAGAAGGAACTCGAACGATAATCTATATATGCAATTGGATTTGAAAAATTCAATAGAGATTCCCCTGGATCCCCAGGTTTGGGGTTTTCTCCCACCTCTCTCATTGTTTCCATCCTCCAATAGTATAATTCTATGTGAACTTTGGAATGGATTAGAACTCATTATAAACCACTTTTAATGATTTTTCAAATAAATAAATCTCATTCCACATACTTGATAAACCAACGACTAGATAGCATTGTATGGTTAACTTTATGTTCCTTTTCTTAGTTACTATAACCTTATGAGTATAACTGTGAGGATATAATTTATTTATGGGGGTATCTAACCAATTGAAATTCTATTCACCTTTAAATAACAAAATTATCTCTATAACCTATCACAAATGCTACACCTATTGTAAAAAACCATATCATATTAGGAATACATTATTAACAAATCTATAATAATCACTACTATTGTAAACCCTTAATAGTTATTACAATTATATGGTAATTAATTAATATTAGTTAATATTGAAAATGTTATTTTCAAAATAAGTCATTTTTAATATATTATATATTTTATTTTAGAATTACAAATGTTAAAAAATTATAATTTAAATATAATAATGTAATCATTTTTGTTGTATTCCTCAAAAAATAATCATTGCATATAATTTTGAGACTATTATAATAAAATCAATTTTTAGGTGAATAATAAAAAATAATAGTCTTTTAAATACCATCAATTTTATATGAAGTAAAATTTTGTAAAACCATTTAGATATAAAAAATATATATTTATAAATGAAAACAAGTCATTTAAAATTATTTTTTTAATTTATAATATCAACAAATTATTTTAAAAAATCAAATAATATTTTATGAAAACATTTTTTTCTTATATTTCATTAATTAAGTCTGAACGTGGAAAAAATTAGGTTACATATTTATTTAATTTTAAAATAAATATTATTTTATAAATAATAATATTTTTAATATCTTTATAACCATTAGAATTTATAATTTTTTCCTATACCTAAATTTTGGCCAAAAATGCACTTTTCTAAAAAAAATGGGGTTTTAAGCATTATATAAACTAAAGTAAAAAAATAATATCCATTAACATATAAAGTTAATATGTCAGTATTATTCCTATATTTGAGATAATATGTTCATATTAATCAATATCTAAAATTTCATTTTTCTATGTAAAATTTAAATTGTTAGGATTAAGGTTTATTACCACGATAATAGAGACACAATGATTGCAAAATTATCACTGCATTAATATCAATGAATTTCTACAAAAAAATTAAATTGAAATAATTAATCTTATATGATTTATAAATACATAAATAATTATTTTTATTTTTATTTTTTAGTAACCAATACTGAACAGGATTATAAAACCCTAGTGGTCAAAATAAAACATTTATACTAAAATAGTACTAATACACATTACCTATTTTAATTTAAATGTAAATATTATAGTATTTATAAAATGAATTGGATAAAATATATTTCAATTAGGTTCCATAAAACTGCAATTTTTATATTTGTGTTATGTTTTTGTTTTTTGTGAAACATAAAATTACATATTTAAAAAATATTTACCTAGTTTAAAAGTAAACAGTAAATGTAATAACTTAATGGTAAAAACCTTTTTACATGTTTGAAACATGACTGAAACGACTTTGTTTTTGTTTTTATGAACCCAAATTAACTACAAAATTAATTATTTAGTAATTTTGGATCAAAGTAACTTTGCATAGTTTTCTTCCATTTTAATAATATAAGGGGTGTTTCCAAAATTTCAATTTTCCAATCTTATAAAAGTGGATCTTTTACAAACTTTTATATATAAAACAATCATTCTAAATTACATTGAAAATATACTAAAGTATACTATACTATAATATCTTCAGACACTATTAATCCCCTAGTCACACTATGTTATCCAAATTTCTTCAATTCCAAGGTGTTTTCCAAGTATTACTCAAGTCCCCAATGGATGTATTATCTCCTTGTTATGTTTTCCTCCTTAGTATCAATCTTCCAAATATTTTATGAACATAAAAATATAATGATATATGTATCATAAATATACTGATATGTAATTATATTAATTTAAAAACTATCATTTACTCCCTTCCATCCAATAAAAAATTCAAAGGTGTCATTAGTTCGATATGCGGACTACCACCTCTACAAAGTGAAGTCTTCAAATTTTTACAAAACTAACATTCATGGATGATAAAAATAATCTATGGGATAAATAAATATTATTTATATAATATATTTATGATGATAATGTATAAAATTATCATGTAATTTATTTCTTACTCATTCATTGAGAAATTGATTCGTTAATCATGTGTTTGTGTGAACTATTTCCTCCACGAGCAATGTGTTTCATTTTTCAACAACACCCATTAGAGTTGGTATTTAAAATATATTTAATTTATAAAAAAATTTCCATAAAACTTCCATTATTCTCGATATTATGATTTTATATTACAATACATTATACTATTTTCAACATACATAAGGAACTTTTAGAAAACTGGCCAAACAACCTCAAGTAATAGACGTAGCCAATAAAACATTATTATAAAAAATAAACTATGATTTTTTATGGAACATATCATATTAAATATATATATGAATATTTTTATCATTTATAAATATAATGGAATTAATTTAATTATTCATCATTTTAATTTCATGTTTATAACACTTTCGAACGCAGGGAAAGGGTTTCAATTTCAATTCTGTTTCGTTGAGACATGTTTCTTCTATACACCATGTTTTTTTATATGGGGTCAATACCACCCTATTTTAATATTTATATCATGAATATATTATATTTTTTGATATTTCATTTCCCATTTCAAGTTAGCATTCTCCTGGAATTTTGTTTCCAATATTCCAAAAGTAGTAATGTTTTTATCTCAACATCCCTTCATTGAGACTAGTTTTCATTTATGAATCTATTTTCATTTTTATTTTTTATACTACCAATTTAGGTTTATATAATTAATTAATATAATATAATGATATATAAATATAAATTATATAATTTAACTCTCAATTGTTTCTAATTTAAATGTTACTCGAGCATTAAGGGGTTCTTCTCAAAACCTCTTTCTTTGAGATGCATATTCCTCTCTGCCCATATTTTTTTTAAATGATGTATATATTACTAATTCTATTATTAATATAATGTATTTTAATTAATCATTTAATTTGAACTTCCAATTAAATATCTCTTATTTAAGGGTTTTTAATTAAATTTTTACTCAAGATGCAATATTTTTCCTGGGCTCAAATATAATTCTTTGAGACATGTTACATGTTAAGAAGCATGATTCCATTGTTAGCTGTATTCAATTACAATGGATTTTTTTCTTGAAAATCTTTTTATTTCTTGTGACTTACTATCCAAATCATGTTACCCCTTTCCAGTGACTTGTGAAATAGTTGTTTCCCCGGTAATATGGATTTTTGATAACTCAAAATTCTCTTCTTTCAGTGGTAATATTTTATCTTGAACATTGTTTATACATGTTTGGGTTCCCAATCCTTAATATTTAATTATATTATATTTCAAGATAATATGTGGGAAAATTAAATTTTAATAAAAATATTATTTTATTACTCTTCTTATAATGTGGGTTTTTAGTAAAGGCAATTTAAATTATTAAAAAATTTCCTTTTCATAATCAGTTATTTTAGACTTGCATTTCTGAAAGAATAATATATTTTATTTTCAATGATCCATTATAAGAGATTATTTTAAAATAAAATGTTTTATAAATGTTTCATATTCACCTTTTGAAAAATAATTTTGGATGTGACCTGTAACATTCTCTTTTATGAATAATTAAAAATACATTTTTAAAATCTATTTTAGTTTTCACATACATTTTCCTAAAAATTTACAAAGGATTTTTTCCCTAATAGGGTATATTTTTAATGATTTATAATATTATATATATAAATTCATTTTGGGGTAAATAAACTCACAATAATAAATAATCAAATTCATGATCCCTTCTTAGGTGGCATCATTCTTTCTTTCTTTTTCAAGGTTTTTTTCATCTGTGTTGACATCATTATAGGATTCCCTTGTTACAGTGGTTTATGTTCTCTTGAAACAATATAACAGAATACCATGGATGATTTATAATAATGTTTAACATTGTTGTATACTCATTTCTCTACTTGGTGTGAACATCACATTTTAGATAATTTTAATTACATTGTGTTTACTTAGAAATAATTTTATTATATTGATATGTGGAAAATTATTAAAATTATATATATTTTTATTAAAATATGAATGATTATGGGAATCTTTAATATTTACATGTTAACTATCCACAATATTTCTCTAGATGGATTATTTTCATGTTATCAATTTTATTGAAATAGGGAAACATATTGGCTTTCCATACATAATTATTCCAATACAAGTGGTTATTTCCACGTTGACTATGAATTTTTCGACCAACCACCTTCTTTTTGAGGATGGGTTATAATCATGTTATCCCTTTTATTAAAATGGAGAAAGGTATATGTATTCAGGATGATTATTTTCTAACAACACATCTTGATCATGTATTGATATTTTTTATTCCTCGATATATAGATATCCATTTTTTTAGTAAGAGGTTCATCAGGGAATGGTTTGAAAGGTCTTGTAGAATATTATGGTGAATAGGTTGGAATTAATAATCGGTGTGGCCTGGTATTATATTCATTTTTGGGTATTGATAGGTCTAATGAGTGAAACATGGTTTGGGTATTTGGTGTATGACTTGTTAATTCAGCAAGATATCTCACCTACGATCCTAATGGAATGTAAAGTGTATTGGAGTAAGTCCTAGACAATATGTTTTATTTTCTAAAAATATTCATTCCACTGGTATAAGATCGGTATTATTTATATCCATGTTTTAATTTATTTTCATGGATATAAAATTTTTATGTTTAAATTTTATTATGATTCATGTTGTTTATGAAATATGTACATAATGTTTATACTGTGATTATGTCGTGATTACTTTATTTATATGTTTCCTTTACTGAGATTTTGAGTTCACTTATTGTTATGTTTTGATTTCCCCATAGTAAAAAGAATAGTAGTAAAAGTGACATGTTTATAGTGATAACATCTGTTAAATAATTTGTCGATGATAACGAATACCGATAATGAATTGATTAGTTTCATATATAATGGGAAAATTCTCTATTTTATAAAAAGAATAGAGGATTTTTAAACCATAAAATATCATTCATATGTATGTGAGGAAATAATCATTTTTTATTTTTTAATTAAGGTTGGTTATATACATAATTTGGTGGCTCGTATCATGAATGTAATGTAATGGATATGTTTATGAGTAATGGATCTATGATTTTGAGTTTGGGGAATCATATAGAAAGTAAGAATTAATTTGTTTGAAATTTATAATATATTAAGGAAATTTATTCTTCGAGTAATGTGCGATGAATTCCTCCCACATAATTCCATTTTATGAAACACTACATAAATTCCACGACTAGACCATTTGCTTAGAGAATATTCCATAAACTCCATGAGATGTTTTTTTCTCCTTAAGATAAATATTAGTTTTTAGATTTGGATAATTATTTTCCTAGTCTTGTGGAGGGACATTCCATCCTTAATGCTCCTAAAATGGTTCCCCTCTATGAAGAATAATGGAGTCGCACAAACATATTGGATTTAAAATGATTGGGTTTAATGTGGGATATAGGGAAATGATTTCAACCCAGATATTACCCAGTTAGATTCACCTTGTCAACATCCTCCTTGGGTGACTATGTGGATACATGATCTCAGTCTATGATTTCCATATATCTGAAAGGTTCTCACTTTGTTTACAAATTCATGGTTATAAAATATGAGTCATGTTTTCTTGTTGATATCAGTTGGGGATATTAATCATAAATTTATACCACACATATACAAAGAATAGTCTCCATTAAACATTTTAAAAATATTTGAGTGTTTTGGGGTTGGTTAGTAGCTAATTTCAACATGTATAAAATAATAAACATTGATCAAATCCTAAGATGTAGAATCAAAAAATTCATTCATGTTTTTTCTAGTATTAGGAATTTATCACTGAAGGGTGAAAAGGATATGAAACTTTTGAAAATTCATTTAGAGATTATTTTCTTTTTTATGGTAAAACACCTTCTAGGATGATCATAGATGATAGTAGAAATATTTTTTATGTTTGATCATACAATATATCCATCAAAGACTAAATTTTGTTATGTTTGGATGATTGAAACTTAATATTTTAATATTTAGATCCATAAATATTCATGTTTCAGTTTATATGCATATAACAACAACACTTGATTTCAATCACTTATTCTATATTGGAAATGAATCCAATGGTATCATCATAGTTATTGTTGAATATGTTATTTGAGAAAATTTATTATGATATCAATTTTCTTTCAGATAATTAATTTATTATCCTAAAAACTAGGTATACTCATTCATGGATAACCTTTTATCCTCATAAATTCTAATGATGAATATACACGGCTTCATTCTATCCTTATCTCCATATAGAGGGAAGTGATCTACCATTAAATCTAGTAAGAATGGTATGACCCTTTAGGAACATAGGAATACATATCAATAATTCTTGTAAGACTTTCTAGATTTTAAAACCAAATATTGTGTATATCAAGAACCATAGCTGAGATGATACAACTGGTGATAAAAGAGTTGTATCCTAACTAAGGATGAAATATTAATAATGAAGTTTATAATAACAGATCCCAAAGATTTTTTAAGTGTTAGAGAGAAACATGTTGATTCCTCCATGGACTACTTATTTGTTCAGCCATATAATTTTTTGACTGGGTTTATATTTTCTTAAAACATTGTGGTATTATATACATCCCTCAAAGGTGATGTATATATCCCCAAAATCAAAAACATAAAGACACCCAAGGATATTGACTTTGAATCTTTCCCTAGTGAAGCTATAAAGTATGATATGGGGAAGTTTATGCCAATACATGTAATGGATTATATTATTCCCATCACATGTTGGGAGCAAGATATGATTGATTTAGGAACCATTAAAGGGTGATCAATTAATTAACAATGAGGAATGATATTATTTTATTGACCTTAAATATGTATTGTGAAGATCCTATAATAATATTACAATGAAATTTAAAAAAATATAAAAATATGTTCTTCTTCTGGAGAAAAGATGAAATGAAAGAACTAAAAATGTTTCCTCATTATATTAAAGGGTTACCCTAGTGAGAAGTGTGGCATAGTTGATGACTCTAGTAGAAGAGAAAATCTCTTTACATCATATTATGATGTTGGTGATCCCTTATATATTTTCCCAATCATAGGACAATTTTATCTAGAACTATGATCATATATCACATTGTCTCTATTTTGGAATTGATAGAGTTCTGATATATAATCCAAACAAATTCACATTATAGAAAGAGGTTAGTTTTAAAAAAAATGATGTAGTCTCCTCATTCGAAACTGATATAGTATCCATTTTACTATAGAATCTCTATTTTCAGAGAGGCCTCTTTATGATATAGGCTCAGAGAATGGATACGGAAAACTTAATGAAGTATGCTTATATAGCATCCCGCCATTTTAAAACATAACTTTCATTTTATTACACGGAACTGAGGATCATTAAGGTTTAGTGTCTTGGAAACAAGGATCATAATACATAAAAAAAACATAAAACATTCTTCCTAAACACTTGAAAGGCTTCTCCTTTAGTTCATCCTATGTTCATTATGCATCTCATAACCTGGGGACATACATCAAAAGAAAGGGTGAGCAGAAGGCCCAGTAAGGGAAACAAGAGAAACATTTTACAAGTGAACTTGAGATACTTCAATAAGCACATGAAAAGAACTTTAAGGCATGAGAAAGAAATCATGAGATACATCATAATAAAAATAACATTTTTCATAACTTGAATATCTGGCTGCAACATTTAATATTGACAATCGTTTCGTTTCACCAAGGTCCATCCCCAAGGTGTCGTTAAAAATTACCAAGGTTATTCACCAAGGCGTCGTTAAAATGGTCATCTCTAGAGATTAAGTCTTTACCCAATGCATTGGAGCGCTATCAGGGAACACCCTTAAATTTGACTTTATTATCATGTGAGCCACATATATCATCATCAAACATTTCATAAATAACCCATATAGCATAAAATAAATGGGTTTCATTTCATAATCATAACGTTTTAAAAACTGCTTTAAGGACATGATCTTTTACGTCACTTTAAGCCCACAGAAAGGGAAAGCGGGTCTCATGTATGTAAATCCCAGAATTTAAAATAGAACATTTTGATATATATGTGAATACCCTTGTATAAATAAGAGCCTTGAGTATTCACTTTATAACATAAAATAATTTTGAGAAAAGAGAGAGGCATTTTGAGACCAAAAATTCTGCAGCATAACGACTATGTTTCGGGGTTTTAGAAAACATTGAAAAGAGAGGGGACATGGGTCACACACTCATAAATGATCCATAAAACAGTAGGGGAACTGAATAAGAAGGATATATAGACATGGTAATGAAATTTGTAGGACATACCATTTGAAATGAAAAACATGGAAGGAAGACAAAAATTAGATTTCTCTTATGAAAATTCGGCAGCCTAACGGCGTCACTTAAACTTCAATAAAAAAGAATTGACAAGATTAAATAGGGTCCCTCATCATATGATCATAAGAGATCAGTATGATAGATATAGAGATCATACCCCAACATAATAAAAAGGAACTTGACAGACTTGACATGAAAATCGAACTTGAAAAAAATGAGAAGGGTGAAAGAATCCCTTAAAAATTTGGCAGCCTAACGGCGTCACTTAAACTTTCATAAAACTAAATGATGAGAGTAAGAGGGGATATCTCATCATATAAACATGAAAGGGAAGTAAGAGGAATATAAAAGAAAATCCTCTCACATAAAAACATGGAGCATAAAAGGAATGACATAAAAGAGATTACATGAAAAGAAAGAGAGGGGTCAGATCCCTTACCTTAAAACGTGACTCTTGAAACTCAAAGGATTGGACCTTGAGGGCATGGGGGCACCTTTGGAGGAAACTTTTGAAGGTAGGAAGACCAGAAAATCGTTGTGGGAGAGTTAGGAGTGAAAACTAAAGGAGTAAAGGGTTGGTATTTATAGGGAAAGTGAGGGGACAAAGCATTAATGGCCAAGGGACACCTCACATGTGCTTTTCTCAAACCCATGTGCTCTCCCTTGGCATTTATCATGGAGATAGGCCACATGGGGCCCCCAAAACAATAATTCATCACTCTTGGCCGTCCAACCCTCAAAAAATCTCATGACATCATCATGACACCGCTATGATGTCATTAAACATACCGAAACCCAAAAACTGTATTTTTACTATTCACTGAAAATTCGACTTTCTCAGAAAAATCCCAAAATTTCACATTAACCAAATATCAATGCTATGATTTCAAAAATGAACTCCATTTTATAAAAATAGTTTTCCAAATATTTTTAATTTTATTTTTAAATAAATACACTATTCACTGAAAATTCATTTTTTTAGAAAAATCCCCAAAAATTACCATAACATAATATCAATGCTCTGAGTTCAAAAATAAAGTCATTTTTATAAAAATAATTTTCTTATTATTTTTAATTAAATTTTTAATTAAAAATCACTATTCATCCAAAAAAACTAATACTTGATTAATAATTTATGAAACCGTTATTTACCCATTTTATTGAATCACATTACTTAATCTAGGTGTCTAAATTATATTAAAACATTATTTGAGTGAAATTACTAATCCATTTGGTCACATTACTAATCCTAAGCATAAAATCACTATTCATAATTTACTATTCATCAAAAATTAAGTTGATCTTATTAGAATCCAAATTCCTTACTGAACACTTTTGTAGAAGACCATTTTTTGAAAACCATTACACATCATTAGTTATTTAGGATTTACATAAATATTTTGAAATATCCCTTTTTCAAAATTCATCAATAAAATACATTCTAAACTTATCTAGACATTTTAAATTTCACAAACATCACTAAAGGAAGAAATCTCAATTTATTCACCCGAAAGGATTACACAAGGAAGCTAGGGTCTCATCACATAGCCCCTTATAACACCAGCATAAGACCTAAGTGTAAGGTGTGCTATGGTGAGAGAATCTGAGGGAGGCTCAGATAACATTGCCCTAGTAGCAATCTCCACTAACTTGAACTTCTCCTGCAAGCGTTTTCGTTCAAGCTTGACACACTGGAGCTCGGCTTGGGCTTGGTCCAAAGAGAAGCCCACAGATTCTACCTCCTTCCCAAGCTCTGATAAGTGGGCTTCGTAAGGGTTGAGTCTACTGGATGAAGCCATCGACTCCTCTTTATGCATTAACCATTAACATCTTATTAACTCATTAAGATTAAGTTAATATAGTACTCAAAAAGATTGGGTCGTTACATTCTTACCCCCTTAAGAAATTTCGTCCCCGAAATTTATTCTTGAGGCCTAGTCGAAAAGGTGAGGGTACTTTTGCTTCATTGTTTCCTCCGGCTCCCAAGTCGCCTCTTCATATTTATGATTCCTCCACAACACTTTCACAAGGTGGGAAGTCTTGTTTCGTAGAACCTTGTCTCTACGGTCTAAGATCTCCACTGGCTGCTCTTCATAAGAGAGGTCATGTTCAAGTTGTACCACCTCTGGGTTCAGTACATGCGAAGGGTCGGGTATGTACTTCCTCAAGAGAGATACATGGAAGACATCATGAACCTGAGCTAGGTTCGGTGGAAGTGCTAGATGATAGGCCACTGCTCCTATGCGATCAAGGATTTCATAGGGGCCAATGTACCTAGGGTTGAGCTTCCCTTTCTTCCCAAACCGCATGACTCTCTTCCATGGAGAAATTCGAAGGAAGACTTTGTCACCAACACCAAACTCCAAGACCCTTCGACGATTGTCAGCATAGCTCTTCTACCGACTCTGAGCAGCCTTTATGTGTTGTTGGATGGCATGAACCTGCTCCGTCATCTCTTGCACGAGATCAGGCCCAAGAAGCTTCCTCTCACCAGTTTCATCCCAACAAGTAGGAGTTCTACACCGCTTTCCATATAGATCTTCATAGGGTGCCATCTGAATACTCGAATGGAAGCTGTTGTTATAGGAGAACTCAACTAATGGGAGGTTTTGATCCCATCCACCTTTAAATTCCATTGAGCATAATCTCAACATGTCTTCGAGTGTCTGAATAGTCCTTTCAGATTGGCCATCAGTTTGAGGATGATAGGCCGTACTAAAATTCAATTCAGTATTCAGAGAATGTTGAAGACTTCTCCAGAATTTTGATGTGAATCTTGGGTCACGATCAGATACGATGGATAGTGGTACCCCATGCAGCCTTACCACTTTCTTCATGTATATCTTGGCAAGCTTATCCAGAGAGAAATATTCCCGAATGGAGATAAAATGGGCTATCTTGGTGAGACGGTCCACAATAACCCATATCGCATTGTTTCCTTTGGATGTTTTCGGGAGACCAGTTACAAAGTCCATGGTGATATTATCCCACTTCCATACTGGTATGGGTAGCGGTTGTAATACCCCCTTAGGATGTTGTCTTTATGCCTTTACTTGCTGACACACCAGGCACCTTGTAGTGTAATCGACAATCTCCCTCTTCATGTTATCCCACCAATAATGATCACGAAGGTCTCTATACATCTTAGTGCTTCCCGGGTGTATAGAGAATGTAGAGATATGAGCTTCATCCATCAGTTCTTTCTTTATCTCTGGAATAGATGGAACACATAGTCTTGTACGAAATTTCAATACACCTTCTTGATCAATTTGGAAATCAGGGAACTTCCCATCCTTTACAGCCTCAAACTTCTCCTGCAGTAAAGGATCTTCTTTTTGAGCCTTCTTGATCCTCTCTAGTAATGAAGTTTGAGAAATGATTTGGAATAGGGTTGATGATGTCCCTTTTCTTATAATTCCCATGTCCAGTTTTACTAGGTCTTTAATCTTGGGATCTCCTAAGATCCTCATTGTTGCCAGAACAACAGGATCTTTCCTGCTTAATGCATCTGCGACTTTGTTTGCTCTTCCAGGGTGATAGTGTATTGAACAATCATAGTCTTTAATAAGCTCCAACCATATCCTTTGTCTCATGTTCAATTCTTTCTGTGTGAAAATATACTTTAGACTTTGGTGGTCAGTGTATATATCACATTTCTCCCCATAAAGATAGTGCCTCCACATCTTTAGAGCAAAAACAACTGCCGCCAGCTCTAGATCATGCGTTGGATAATTATGCTCATGAATCTTCAACTGTCGAGATGCATAAGCAATTACTTTGTCATTTTTCATGAGGACGCACCCAAGACCTTTCAGAGATGCATCGCTAAAAATAACGAATCCTTCTCCGATAGAGGGTAGTGTTGACACAGGTGCAGTAACCAATCTCTTCTTCAGCTCTTGAAAACTTTCCTCGCATTCCTTTGTCCAGATAAACTTAACCCCTTTTCGAGTCAACTTGGTTAGTGGATTAGAAAGCCGTGAAAAGTTTTTCACAAACCTCCTATAATATCCCGCTAAACCAAGGAAACTAAGAATCTTAGTTACTTTTGTGGGTTGAGGCCACTCCTCCACAACCATTGTCTTTGCAGGGTCAACCGAGATTCCTTCATTGGTTACGATGTGCCCCAAGAAAGCCACCTGTTGTAACCAAAACTCACACTTGCTGAACTTCCCAAAGAGCCTCTCCTTCCACATAGTTTTCAATATAACCCTTAGATGACCTTCATGCTCCTCACGAATTTTTGAATATATCAAAATATCATCAATAAAAACTACCACAAAGTTATCAAGGTAGTCCTTAAAGACTATATTCATCAAATCCATGAAAATAGCAGGAGCATTAGTCAAGCCGAAGGGCATAACAGTAAACTCATAATGCCCATATCTTGATCGGAAGGCAGTCTTTGGAATATCTTCCTTCTTCACCCTTAGTGG
Organism: Viscum album; assembly: GCA_963277665.1. NCBI lineage: Eukaryota > Viridiplantae > Streptophyta > Magnoliopsida > Santalales > Viscaceae > Viscum > Viscum album. The sequence continues at coordinate 1,897,566,193 of OY728126.1, forward strand.
ATGATAACCAGATCGAAGTTCAATCTTAGAGAAGAATTGAGACCCACGAAGTTGGTCAAATAAATCATCAATTCTAGGAAGAGGATATCTGTTCTTCACTGTGATCCCGTTCAGTTCTCTATAATCAATGCATAGCCGCATTGATCCATCCTTCTTTTTCACAAAGAGAACTGGTGCTACCCAAGGGGACACACTCGGTCGGATAAACCCCTTCTCCAACAAGTCTTGGAGTTGTTTCTTTATCTCTTCTAGTTCCACATTTGCCATTCTGTACAGAGTCTTTGATATCGTCTGAGACCCAGGTACGAGTTCAATGGAGAACTCTACCTCTCATTCTGGGGGAGGTCCAGGTAACTCCTCAGGAAATACATCCATGTATTCCTGAACAATCGGAACATATTCTATTTGTATGCTCCCTTTTCCTTCTTCCTCATCACCGATTAACTCCATAAAGAAAGCTATAGGAGGTACTTCTAGATAGGGATCAGTTCGGGATATCTCTCCTCGGAAGATAACTGTAGGTCGTTCATTCAAGACTACTGAGATTTCCTTACTTCTGCATTTGATCTTAGCATTATACTTTGAGAGCCAGTCCATCCCTAGTATAATGTCAAATTCCATCATGGGAATGACTACTAGATTTACGATAAGATTGTGCTCACCAAAGTAAACACTAGAGTATCTAAACACTGTTGATGCATGGATAATCCCACTTGGAGTCTTGACTGACAACTCTACCTCAAGCAATTCGGGGATTGATTCTATATTCTTTGCAAACTTGGAAGAAATAAAGGAATGCGTAGAACCAGAATCAAATAATGTACTTGCTAGCTTTGAGAGGACGACAAGAGTACCTGCTACCACATCGTTCGGGACTTCAACTTCAGTTGTTGTGATAGCGAAAGCACGACCTTGCTCTCTTGGCCTCTGCTGAGGTTGATGGTGATTCTCCTCCACCGCCCTTGGATTTGGACATTGGTTAGCAAAGTGCCCAAGCTGTCCACACTTGAAGCATGTGACTTCGGGTAGGGCCAGAACCATCTTTCCTCTGTTGTTAGTGTTGGGAAGCTGAGGCTTCACCTCACTATGACAATTCCGAGAAATATGGCCTCCTCTTCCACACTTGTAGCACTTGCCACTTCCGTTCAAGCAATTCCCCAGATGATTCTTCCCACATTTATTGCATGTGGTAAGTTGCATTTGCATTCCACCTCTTCCCTGATCAAAAGACTTCCCTAAACTGGCCTCCAATGATCTCTTCTTTTCATTTGGTTTATGAGACCATTGTGTCTCACCAAACTCCAGCTCGACTTTCATAGCACTTCGAACTATTTCTTCATAGATATCATAGTCCATGTTGGCTAGATTCTTCCGCAGATGAGGTCGTAGTCCACCAAAGAATCTATCAACCTTCCCATTAGGGTCCATGACAAAGCTTGAGGTATAACGGGAAAGCCTTGTGAAGTTCATCTCATAGCTTCCGACAGATTCGTTCTCCTTCTTCTTCAGCTCGAGAAACTCTTTCTCCATTCTCGTTCTCATGGAACGAGGGAAATACATGTTAAGGAAAATTCCCTGAAATTCTTCCCACTCCATAGATTCTATCTCTCCTCGTGGCTTCGTGTTTTTGATCAGTGACCACCACTGATCAGCTTCTCCCTCTAGGCGGTAAACAGCAAGGGTGACTTTTTCTTGTTCCGAACAATGAAGTACAGAAAAGATCTTTTCAATGGATCTTATCCATTGTTCCGCAACCAATGGGTCAGTAGATCCACTGAATGTTGGCGGTCGTTGACGCATGAAGGACTCAACAGAGTGTTGTTCCCTTCGTGGTGTGGTCGGCCTCTCACCTTGATTCAAGTTATTACTCATAACTTGAGTCAGTTGGTTCATCATTCGCATGAATGTTTCCATTCCGGCTTCCATCGGAGGGCCGTCAGCACATGGTGCATTGCGGTCACCATCGGCACGGTTCCTCCTATTGCCCGCTATTTTCTAAAAGAATAAAACCTTAATAAGAAAATTATTTCATTTATGAATCTTTTAACTAAGACTTCGTGCTTAGACAATTATACTTCTCTGTAATTCCTTCATAACGATAAAAAGCTTGTGATTAACCAAACATATCCCCCGGGATTGTCGTAACCAAGAGTGCAGCAAGGCCCGTTATCGTGCACCAGTTCCCGTTCGAGTCTAGCTCAAAGTGGTGTTTTCGGGTTTTACCCCTTTGTACATCTGTGCCAGAGCCGCCTCTACCTGATCGTATCCAGACAGGGATGTATTTGTTTGATAAACCACTTACTCAATAATTACCAAAATACCCGGAAGTTTTCCTATATTTAAACTTTTCTATAGGGTTTTTCCTAAAGTTTTTATATCCTAATTTCCACAAATAACTAAACCATCCTCTGATACCAACTATAGGATCCTGCCATTTGAAAACATAACTTTCATTTTATTACACGGAACTGAGGATCGTTAAGGTTAGTGTCTTGGAAACAAGGATCATAATACATAAAAACGCATAAAACATTCTTCTTAGACACTTGAAAGGCTTCTACTTTAGTTCATCCTATGTTCATTATGCATCTCATAACCTGGGGACATACATCAAAAGAAAGGGTGAGCAAAAGGCCCAGTAAGGGAAACAAGAGAAACATTTTACAAGTGAACTTGAGATACTTCAATAAGCACATGAAAAGAACTTTAAGGAATGAGAAAGAAATCATGAGATACGTCATAATAAAAATAACATTTTTCATAACTTGAATATCTGGCTGCAACATTTAATATTGGCAATCGTTTTGTTTCACCAAGGTCCATCCCCAAGGTGTCGTTAAAAATTACCAAGGTTATTCACCAAGGCGTCGTTAAAATGGTCATCTCTAGAGATTAAGTCTTTACCCAATGCATTGGAGCGCTATTAGGGCGCACCCTTAAATTTGCCTTTATTATCATGTGAGACACATATATAATCATCAAACATTTCATAAATAACCCATATAGCATAAAATAAATGGGTTTCATTTCATAATCATAACGTTTTAAAAACTGCTTTAAGGACATGATATTTTACGTCACTTTAAGCCCACGGAAAGGGAAAGCGGGTCTCATGTATGTAAATCCCAGAATTTAAAATAGAAAATTTTGATATATATGTGAATACCCTTGTATAAATAAGATCTTTGAGTATTCACTTTATAACATAAAATAATTTTGAGAAAAGAGAGAGGCATTTTGAGACCAAAAATTCTGCAGCATAACGACTATGTTTCGGGGTTTTAGAAAACATTGAAAATAGAGGGGACATGGGTCACCCACTCATAAATGATCCATAAAACAGTAGGGAAACGGAATAAGAAGGATATATAGACATGTTAATGAAATTTGGAGGACATACCATTTGAAATGAAAAACATGGAAGGAAGACAAAAATTAGATTTCTCTTATGAAAATTCGGCAGCCTAACGGCGTCACTTAAACTTCAATAATAAAGAATTGACAAGATTAAATAGGGTCCCTCATCATATGATCATAAGAGGTCAGTATGATAGATATAGAGATCATACCCCAACAGAATAAAAAGGAACTTGAAAGACTTGACATGAAAATAAAACTTGAAAAAAATGAGAAGGGTGAAAGAATCCCTTAAAAATTCGGCAGCCTAACTGCGTCACTTAAACATTCATAAAACGAAATGATGAGAGTAAGAGGGGATCTCTCATCATATAAACATGAAAGGGTAGTAAGATGAATATAAAAGAATATCCTCTCACATAAAAACATGGAGCATAAAAGGAATGACATAAAAGAGATTACATGAAAAGAAAGAGAGGGGTCGGATCCCTTACCTTAAAACGTGACTCTTGAAATGCAAAGGATTGGACCTTGAGGGCTTGGGGGCACCTTGGGAGGACTCTTTGGAAGGTAGGAAGACCAGAACTTCGTTGGGGGAGAGTTGGGAGTGAAAAATAAAGGAGTAAAGGGTGGGTATTTATAGGGAAAGTGAGGGGACAAAGCATTAATGGCCAAGGGACACCTCACATGTGCTTTTCTCAAACCCATGTGCTCTCCCTTGGAATTTATCCTGGAGTTAGGCCACATGGGGCCCCCAAAACAATAATTCATCACCCTTGGCCGGCCAACCCTCAAAAGATCTCATGACATCATCATGACACCGCTATGATGTCATTAAACATACCGAAACCCTAAAACTGTATTTTTACTATTCACTGAAAATTTGACTTTCTCAGAAAAATCCCAAAATTTCACATTAACCAAATATCAATGCTATGATTTCAAAAATGAACTCCATTTTATAAAAATAATCTTCCAAATATTTTTAATTTTATTTTTAAATAAATACACTATTCACCGAAAATTCATTTTTTTAGAAAAATCCCCAAAAATCACCATAACATAATATCGATGCTCTGAGTTCAAAAATAATGTCATTTTTATAAAAATAATTTTCTAATTTTTTTTAATTAAATTTTTAATTAAAAATCACTATTCATCCAAAAAAACTAATACTTGATTAATAATTTATGAAACCGTTATTTACCCATTTTATTAAATCACATTACTTAATCTAGGTGTCTAAATTATATTAAAACATTATTTGAGTGAAATTAATAATCTATTTGGTCACATTACTAATCCTAAGCGTAAAATCACTATTCATAATTTACTATTCATCAAAAATTAAGTTGATCTTATTAGACTCCAAATTCCTTACTGAACACTTTTGTAGAAGACCATTTTTTGAAAATCATTACACATCATTAGTTATTTAGGATTTACATAAATATTTTGAAATATCCCTTTTTCAAAATTCATCAATAAAATACATTCTAAACTTATCTAGACATTTGAAATTTCACAAGCATCACTAAAGGAAGAAATCTCAATTTATTCACCCGAAAGGATTACACAAGGAAGCTAGGGTCTCATCACATAGCCCCTTATAACACCAGCATAAGACCTAAGTGTAAGGTGTGCTATGGTGAGAGAATCTGAGGGAGGCTCAGATAACATTGCCCTAGTAGCAATCTCCACTAACTTGAACTTCTCCTGCAAGCGTTTTCGTTCAAGCTTGACATGATGGAGCTCGGCTTGGGCATGGTCCAAAGCGAAGCCCACAGATGCTACCTCCTTCCCAAGCTCTGATAAGTGGGCTTCGTAAGGGTTGAGTCTACTGGATGAAGCCATCGACTCCTCTTTCTGCATTAACCATTAACATCTTATTAAATCATTAAGAGTAAGTTAATATAATACTCAAAAAGATTGGGTCGTTACAGCTTACCAAATTTTGAAGATATATAATTGTATGAACAGAATAATGGTAATTAATTGAGGTTTACCTTACTACAGAGGTTGATCAATCTGTTGGTAAATTAGTTATGAACACTTAATAATGAAAACACATTTTTTATCACAATACTAATTTTTTTTATCATGATAGTCCTCATAACACTTATGAAAGATATAAACTTAGTGGATGATATTCTATCAATAGTAGATATCCATTCATCTTGGCCCAAGTTCAATTATTCGAGTTAATTATTGAAACTATTTACCTTTCCCTTGGTTATTCCTACCAAATATTTGTCCACATTTCATGATTATTTTTTCTCCAAGATTATATATATTTATATATATATTAATTTTAAATGATAGTTTTTCTATGTGAAGTTTGAAATATTTATCTTATTGGGTAGAGTATTCAACAACCCAAGATCGTTTCTGAGTAGACCCACTTGATATAAGTAATAGGGGCCATTATGGTCCTATGGAGGGTTTTCTACACTTCTATATAATTACCCAACATATTTATGAGATTACCATGATGGGAGAGTGTCATGATACATTGGAAAAACAAAATATAACACAAGATGAAGATGTTTCTATATTTCTAGGTAATGAGGAAATGGTGATAGATGAAGAATAAGATACTAGAGAGTACTCCCACGTTGAACCACATGAGGAGGTGGAAATAATCAATGTACTTAATGCTATGGGGGGAGTAAGTGATTATTTATAATTCCATTTGTTTATTTTGAAATATGTTAAATGATATATATACCACCCTGTTACTTAACTTAATTTTATAAAAAATAATAGAGGTGTGAGGTGAAGAATATATAATCACAATACGCTAACTACTAGGGAATATTGAGATTAGAGATATTCTAGTCTTGGAGATATTAGTGAATGATGAGAATGTGACCAATTTCATTGAATTGATCCTAGAATATGTTTTAGACCCCATGAGTGACTCTAAATTTTACCCTGGCACTTTTTATTATCAAAAAACCCATGTTTAATAAGGTATGAAAGGACATTTTGAAGATTATTTAAAAAACTCCTATGGAGGTTCTACTTAGAAAAATCACATGATTCTCTATATATTTTTTAACATAGGGTTGTTGTGGGTTTGAAAATCATATCGTACATGCTACTAAATCATAAAAATTGAAACACATCAAGAAGCACTAGTAAAGTGAAGTGTGAAAACCTCACTTCTTATACATTATATGGTAGAATCTATACATCACTACATATACATTATATTGTCGAAGCACTAGTACAGTGAGAAAACCTCACTACTTATACATTATATGGTATAATCTATAGCTCATTTTTTGAACCTTATATTTCAAACACATCAAGAAGCATCTCAATATGCAGTGGTAGTAGTGAAGTGGATGTATCAAGTTATGTATGGAATAGCCTTGGTGGACGGACTTCATTAGGAGATGACCATGACTAGTAAAGTGATAGAAGAATAGTATAATAAAGTAATAAATTCAATAAATTTAGGATAGATATTATTATAGTTAAGATGAAATGTTTATTGATTAAGAGGAGAAAATAATAAGGTTTGATTTACTATGAAATCCACTGATTACTCGTATAAATCGATGATCCAATTCAAGTGTCTATTTAGATATATTGAAATTTTATTTCAATTAATTTTATTGTTTCTACCTTGTCCAATTGTGACTCTAGTTTTTGTACACTCCTGTACATTATTCTCAATAAATTAAAAAATATCCTATCTCAAATTATCATCAATTTTCAACATTTTTTTATTTCTTTAATAATCCATCATTGAGGATATATGAAATTTCAAAAAGAGTTATATCATAACACTTGAACACACTATTACATTAATTGGATATGTTTATCAAAAATCATAATCCAAAAACACATGTATCAAAGTCCAGATGTTTGATATAATCCATTATCTTCATAAAATGTTACCTTGGGAGGATATAGGCATGCTAGATATGTAGAAAATATATCATCACCTTAATACATGGAAATAATCTAAGGAAAAAGTCCCCAAATATGTATTTCTTAATAAATATTTACACTTTTTCATATATAGGAAATATTGATATGTAGACCATTCACCATTATTATAATCTTGGTTTTTTCTTTCAGGTACGAGGGAGTGAATGACTCTTCATAATTGAATTTATGGTGGTTTTTCAGGAGGATTCTAGTGTGTAAGAGGTTCTACATATCTTTAAACTCAATCTATTCACATTATATATATATATATCATTTGAACCAACTTGTATATGAGGAATAGAGGGGCTCTATAAGATTTTCTTTGATTTTTATACCTAAAAATTACAACTTGAATTTATCCACCATTGTTGGTTTTCTCTAAAATATTTTTCCTTTTTTATTTTAGCCCAATATTATTCCTATGAAATGAATAGAATGTACTTATAGGGATGGAACTATAATTTATCTCATGTCTCACTTTATGAATTTTCAATCTAATAGGTTTTATTTCTTTTTAATTAAAATGATCTATATTGTTTCTAGTCTATATAGTATATGGGCCTAGTGAGTGGAGACTCAACTTTGTTCTAGGATTACTTTTATTTTTTTTCAACCTAATAACAACCATTTATTTTTCCTTTGGTAATTTTAGGTCTTTCTATTTGGACTAATAAAGATGATGTTAAGTTAAAATAGATTTCACTGAAAGTTTATTGGGTTAATGTTCATACACATTTTACCAAAATTCACAAATTTTTAGGGAAGTAATTAAATGAATAAAATAAGGTTGGATTTTCTCTTTATAAAATGATCTAAAATCTACCTATGTTGAATTTATTTAGATAACATCCCCTGATTTTTCCCAGATGGAAATTTGGGAAGGTATTTTAATTTTCAGTTTACTGGATTAGTCAAATCTCAATAACAGATTCAGAATTTAATTCCAAAGGATAGAAGGACTCTAAATGTTGTTTTTATATGTGGAATGAGGTTGGGTTTTTATCTTGTAGGATTTAGGATCACACCGAGTGTTCGAGACCCAAAACCAGAGTGTGGGAAAAGTATAGTAGAGGGTGAATGGTTTTTGTATATTTAGGGAAAACAGTGTGACAAAACTATGTGGGCCAATTATACAAGAACATAGGATAAGGAAACCATGATATACGCTAGGGAAAACCATTTGGGTGTATTTTATTTGTTACTAAAATGTAAAATGGTTAGCACATGGTATGTTAAACCATGTTCCATTGCCATGTGTGGGGTTGGTACTTGGATATTCCCAACTTCACGGTTGGTGTACAGTTTCCCAACCATGCGGCCAAACCATGTGGCACATTTAAAAGGTGGTAAATTAAAAAACCTCCCTACTGACATTAATAGGGAATCCCCACTTTGTTACCTTTTGTTTCACCTACATGAGAACCTTCCTCTCCTCCCTTCCTCTATAGGAGTTCTTCTCCATTTGTTGCAGGAATACAGTTCAGTTAGGTGTGTTGGAAAAATTTAGGTAATTCACAAGCTCTGTTATTCTTTATAGAGTAATTTTTATTCTCCCTATAACCTAGGTTACTACAATTAGAGATTTTTTCTCTATTAAACTAGTACATGGTTGAATTGCATACCGATGTTGGTTTTACCACTCTACTATGGAATAGGATAACCCAAGAGGCTGTCTATACCTCTCCAAAAGTCATTTCATTATGTTATGTCATCATATTGATTTTATAAAGCCACAATGATTAGAATTAAAAAAACTAAGTGGTTCTTTTGATAATATTTTTAGGGATCATAACTATTTTGAGGTTGGTTGTGTGCATCTTATTGTTAGTGGGTATTAGGTCATCATTCTGGTGCCACAAGATTGGTCGGTGAGATTTTAAGATTTAGGAACTTTTAGAATGATTTTTTTCCTTTGTTTATAATTTTATTGGTTTTATAAATCAATTATAGTTGTTTTGTATTTAATTAATTTTGATGGTTTTTTGGGATACTACTCTTGTAGCACTTAGTCGATCATGTACATGCCATAACAGTTGATGTTTGACTTAGAAAAATAGATGTAAAGATTCCTAAAGGAATGTCTCCAATCTTATATTACCCAATAGTATTAATAAATTTTTATTGTTTTATGTGGATTCTATTGTTCACCCATGAGGGTGAAATCCCCAATCTAAATTCATTCTATGGACTAATTTTATTAAATTAAACAGGTATATGGTATATGATGAACAACTAGGGTCACTAACAACCCTAGTGGGCTAGTTTCATCCCATAATATGAGGTTGTGAACTTGATGGAGGATCCCCTATGGGATGACTCTACATATTCCAATCTAGGATCCGAATAGGGATGATTTACTTATATATTGACTTAGAGGACCCCAATAGGGATACCTATTTTTACCACAGATCTTGAGGATCCCTATTAGGATGCATATATAGTGTTATAACATGTGCGACCTAGTGGGTTCCCAAGTTCTTAACCACCCCTAAGCTAGTTAGTTATGGATTTTTGTAGAGATGGTAGCTCCATTCACCTTAGAACCCCTAAAAACGTTTAATTTGTGAGGATATGTAAGTATTGATGAGTTAGTTATTTGGCCACCATCACTCATTAAATTATGCATCCACCTATTTAGTACTGATACAATGATGATTTATATATATTTTTCCTGGTTGGTGGCTGATGAACAGGTCATGATCTATTTTTTGATAGGTATTCCTAGAAAAGATTTATGGGATCCGGATATTGACCCTACATGATTGATTGTTGTATTATTAGGGTTGCCTAAACATTCTTCCTAGGATCCATCTGTTCAACCTACATGTTTTAATGTTACATTATCAGGGATTTCCAAAGGCACTTCCCAGTGCAGTTTTGAGACTTACATGATCATATTTGGACATGGTTCTCTGCATCATTCATTGGAATGGTTGGACATAAATCTCCCCACACTTTTGAAATATACTAGATGTTTGATTTCACTCTCATTGAGAGATTCCAAAGATCCTCCTTAGGATCAAGTTGATGTTCCATTACTACATATCCCATAGTTACTCCATGTGAGGGGGGGGGGGTGTTGATCCATTCATAAGAATTAAAATTGATCTTATGTTTATATCCATAGATCATTCCATGTAGATTTTTAAAGGTTGATCCCCTTAGAGATTTTCTGAGTTATAATGTCATGATTTCCTATGGATTGGGACCTAGGAATAAATAATCAGACTACATTACACTTTAATGAATTATTGTGAAATATAGATCAATACAATATTAACAAGATTTTCCCTCGGTATATGATATCCTTTATTATCGTAATTAAAGGCCGGTGTGGGTGAACCTAGCATTAGGACATGTATCCCCATATGGTGATGTAGCCTTCTTAGAAACATTTTTTACACTGGAAAAAGAAAATATTTTTTGTTCTGATTATGAACCCATAGATGGAATTAATTATACATGGACAGGCTAATACGATACCAAACTTAACACCCTTTTCATATGATGTCCAGATGAATGGGATTACAGACCCATGGATTGAATATTGTTATTTATGTGATTTTTATCCGTAATCATGTATATCTATTTATGTTTATATATGTATATATATGGGAATATATACAAACATATAAATACATATACATGCTATCACATTAAAATTTTTATTGGGATTGCGGACCTAGGGATCTACTAGGTTTTCATGTAATTTATTAATTTCCAATTGTTTCTCATATATGTTAAGAAATTACCTAATCATGTCTTCTTTGAATTTTTGGTTAGTTTATTTCAATTAGCTAACATTATTATTATTATTATTTATATCCTAATGAGTTTCTCACTTATATATACATTGTATATTACTTGCAATGTATAAGACCATGTTGGTGGGTCCCTAATCCGTTTTGTACTCACAAACTACCTAGGCCTCTATTTCACTAGGGTACCCAAGCATACATTCACATGGTTGCAGGAATATGTGGGTCAGTGGATTGGGTTAATCAAGCGGGATGGATTGAGTATGTATATTTGGAGATCGAGGGTGTCATCTGGATCTGATTTAATTGTTGATCCTTGTACATTATTTTCTTTTCTTTTAAGAGCTCATGTATATGTGATCATACCAATGGGAAATTTGTGTTGTATGTATTCCATATCAATTCGGGATTTTATATAATTTATTTTTTTATTTTAGAATGCCTATGTTTCATTTATTTACTACTCTCTTAATCTTTATATTTATAGAATGGATGATATCTTATTATTTCAATTTTTTTATTTTTTTCCGTAATAGTCTCTCCACGGAAACACCTTAGTCCCTCACTACACGTCGACAGCCTCTGGAGTATGGAGGGGAATGCTTGAGGATTTGGGTAAAACTGGATTAAAGCACCAGTTTAGTGTCATCCTGGTCAAGATGTTATAATGTGGTATCATATCATTTCATTACCTATCATATTACTATTTGGTATATGGTAGATATGAGTATTGGGGATGTGTCATAACCTATGATGGATACCATTTTGATGTGTTGAGAACACTTGTTCTGATAGAAATTTCTGGTTTTCATGGATACGATAATATTGTTATTAATAATGTTTTCGTAGTGGTATATGATATTATATTTATGGAAAACACATATTTTGTGGATGTTATGAATAATTATGGATTTTTTCTCTTGGTCATTAGAATGAGGCAAATGGTTGATTTTTACTCTTGGACAAAAAAGTCTAGAGTTATCTCATGCAACAAATTTGGTAGATAGGATTCACATTTGATAGTCATGATAGTGTGTTATTTTACTAATAATAGAGGAAAATTGTTTAAGGTGTCATCAAAAACCTAAATTGTTTCTTCTTGTAATGTTATTTGGTGGTGTTATAATAAATTTGGCTATCTTATATGAATATTTCATTCTGATGTGATGGGTTTTGTGGATTACTGTTGAGATGTTTGATAGTGAGGATGATGAATCGTCCCTCATGAATTTGAGGGGAGAATGGCCCTAGTAGGTCAATAGGGAACATGATTCCCCTGTTGTATACCCCATTTATGTTCTGGTTTCTTAGGTTCAGTTATTTAATGTGTGAGTAATAACCTATATAGTGTTTTCTGACATATCTTGGAATGGAATTATGCTTAATCAACCTTTATTGTGGTTGTCATGTTAGATCACTCAGTATGATTATGATAGGTACCTTATCAAGTCTAGTGGACAGGATCTAGGGGGTCATTTCCATATACAGATGCTGGTGCGTGTCTGTTCTGTATCTCTTTTATGTTTGTATCATGACCTCCAGTGAGAATTTCCTTATGAGTATTTCCAGAGAGGATATGGCCCTTATAGGCCAGGTTATCAGTTTTTTTGCTTATAGGTTAATGTTCTCTATACCTCTTTTGGAGAGGTTTTACATGTGGACAAAGTGGATAGACATAGATCCCCTATTATAAGACTCGATCGATAGGACTAGTTGGGATACTAAGAGTCCCTTTGTTTTGAATTTGAACACCGTAGTTCTTTTTTGTTTGTTTGAGGAAAACCATCAAATGAGATTGGGCCAGGTTTATGGAATATATTTAGCTAGTGATCTTAGTGGTATTCTCACTTGAGAACTGTGCTTAGTAGGTGCTCGTTATTTTATGAATTATGAATGATAGTGCCTTTGGGTTCTGATAATGAACTTTGGGTTCCTTTTTTGAAGACATGTTTTAATGGGCTGGTATTTTTAGGAAACTATCCAAATTAACTAGTAGTTTATCATTTTTGCATAAATTTTAGAAAATGATTTTGTGGGATGGGTGACCGTATAACAAATTATGGAAAGGGTAAGGTGTTTGATTTTGAAGAAGAGTTTCAAGGGAACTTCTGGATTAATAAGACTATAGTGCTTTATAGCATTGCCATCATAGTTTGGAAATGGAAACCCATTGAAGAGAGAGTTGGGTGATGTGGTAAACTCTGGTTTTGCATGGTGTCACTTAATCATAAATCATTTGGTAGCCATACGCATGGTGTGGAATGAATTTTTCAGTAATTTAAATGGTCATATTTTCTCATGTTTTTAATAAAAATAGTAAATGTATCTCAATGTTAGAGGATACATCGAGAGTAAATCGGGTTCTGGGAGGTAGTTGACCCGTGGTTAGACATAGACACATGTTGTCAGGAGACTTGTTGACAAGGGTTAGTTATGTGAAAGTATAGTATTTTTTATGTGAGTGTGGCCCAGTAGAGTGATACATTCTTATTGATTATATCCTAGAGTACTCTGTGATATATTTGATAGTTCTCTTTATTGACATCATCTTGAGTACACAAAAAGAGTGTCAACTCTATGCCAACATTCATATTTTAAAAATAAAAAATAATTTTCTTGGTTAGTGATGCAACCTATTGAGGTTTCACTTTAGGAATAAAATAATGAAAGTATTAAGGTATATATATTGTCCATTTTATTATGGAGACCCTCTTGATAGGTAGAAATTTTTCAGTTTCATGGAAAACCATAGTTAGGAAGTGGGAACATGTGATTCATGGATGTTACGAGTTGACATTAAAGGGTATTTAGGTTTCAAGCCATGATTATTATTATATATGGGGAGGAAAAGTTATATGTTGTGTTGATCGAGAATATATTTCCCTAATTTGACAGCAAGGATGATCCGACGGTGGGGAGAAAGACGTTGGTTGAAGGAGGGAGACACTCTTATGGGATGGGTTATGAGACCCATGGAACTAATTGTTTGATGGTGGTTTTAGAAATTTCATATCATATTAAAAATGAAACATATAAGGCTGGAAATTAATGAAATTACATGTTATTTTTCAATTTAGTATTGTTGGAATCTAAATGTTGGCATTAAGACCGATGCAGCATGAGAATCTATGAATATTGGGTCAGGCCTGTATGGGCCTGGATTTTCAAAAAGGTATGGAACAGTATTATTCCATTTTAATTTCTCTTTTTATTAGATTAAGGATTATCTATGGACATGGAAAGGTCTTAGTAAAATATGTGGCTTTTTTGGATCATGGAGTTTAGAAAATTGGAGAGACAGACTGAGCCACATGGTTAGCAGACAATGAGTGAAAACTAAGGGACTCAACTATGTAGGGCACTTAGTGCACAGGAAAAGGCTACGTTGTTTGTCTACCACCTTGAGAGTCATGATACACACCCATGTGGGTTTTGTAAATTTATTACCATAGGCATTTCACACATTTTTCACATGGCTATACAAACCATGCACCAAGCTCGTGTGAGGGGGTTCTTTGGTAGTAGCTTCTAGATAGTGGGTGCATGGTTTGGCCAACTATACCACCAAATTGTGTGACCCCTTATTGGATTCAAATATTCCAATTTAACCCTAATTTTTAAATACTTATTCTCTTCTTTTTTACTCGAACACATATAACTCTTTCATATCTCCCACAATTAATATCTCCCTCTTCTATTGTTAAGGATTTTTGTAACTCTCTCATCTGACTACCATTTTCCCCGTAGTTAAGAGCATTGGATCAAAAATGATAATCTCCTTAATCAACTTTCTTTATATATTAATATATCATCGCATATCTTGTGGTATTTTGGTGCAAGATCATATGCTTAATTTTTAGGGAATTTGTCCATTCTTATAATTTCTCCCATTCTATCTCGATTTAATGATCAACACTGTTCAAAAAGACTGATATGGGCCTTAGGTAGGCGGTCTAGTATTTTCCCTAAAGGTTAATGTTTTTTATAGTATTTATAGTTTTTCATCATATCATGAATTCCCATGATTTGCCTTAAAATGTGTTAAATCCCATTAATTAATTTTACTTGGTATAATAACTCCCATAAACACTTTTTAATTTATTATAGGATTGTTACCTCTTGGATACCACCCAATTGTGTATGTCAAACGAATTTACCTCCTTCAAATAAATTTTTAAATGACCAAACATTCTTATACGTGTTTTTATTAACTTTAAAATGTTTTTACCTTGATTATAAATTGAATGGAATAATTAAATTTAATGGTAATGGGTGAAAAATCCACCCCAAGTGTTGAATACATAAATTTATTTGTATTATAAAATTATAAATCTCATGGTTATAATTGGATTGACGTTTATAGATTCGTATAGTTATTCCCTCATGATTATTATTATTATTTGACCATGGATAATGGTCAGTGGACAATAGTTGATGGTTCAGTTGAGTATAGTGTTTCATGATCCCTTACATTCGGTGTTGGGAATGATGCTCACACCGTTAACATTATTTGGGTGATGTGAATGATGTTACATGTTCCTATATATCAATTTTTGGGCATGATGAATCACCCCATTATCTCGAGTGATGAGCATGATGTCTCACATTGATATAATATTTAGGGATAATACCCTTACTGGAGCCATTGGATCATTAGAAAAGTCATGGATGCCTATATTATGCCTCAAGTCTAGATAGCACGTAGTATCTATGAATATTCCTCTAGATATCTATACATATTTTGTGAATATACATTTATACATATTATATATTTATATATATTATTACTTATATATACGGTAAAATGATTAGAATTATTATGTCTTATGTTGAAGTAGGTATATTCTGCCAAAGTTTATTTTGAAAATGTGAATGACTAGTATTTATTTTCCGTCTATGTTTATTTTTCATTATCCTACAAACTACTATGGTATACACACTAACTGTATTATTATGGACATAGTTGGTGGTCATCTACTGAGTTTATCTTATACCCTACTTTTTCTACCTTTGATACCAAATTAGACTTCATGACTACATGTGTGGATAAGGGAAGTCACCCTATCTCATATGAATGATTTTTCTACATATAGATCATATCAGGAGAGCATAGGACTGAGCATATGTTCATGATGCTAATAGAGATATATTTTTTCATTTTTTACTTTTTATTTCATCTAGTATATTCTTTTAATATATATCCCCAGTATCCCATTATTGTACATCAGAATGTCGTGAAATAAGTGTTTATGTGAATCAATAAATAGATTGATTATTATTTCCGCTTAAATGTTTCCATTACTGATATTCTTATTTATGGTATCTGTTTTTGATGTTTTATTATTGTATTATGCTTCCTCAATTTCTTTTTGATTATTAACATTGTTTATATCTACAATTCCACTTTGATTTGAGGGTATAGTCTCCCCATCTCACCACCATAGACCCTTGCTACTAGTTTTCAACCTTTAGCATAGGGGGAGGCACACATGAGGCCATGTGACCCATCGGCATGGGGCTCCATTTGAATGTCCCATGGGTATAGAAATTACAATGTTTCATCATGTGGGGTTTTATTTGTTCAATTTGTCTTACTATTTGGGTATTATAAAGGATACAAGGATTTAATAGAATTTGGTAATGAGCTTGTACCACGGAGTATCTAACCCACATACTGGGTAAACAAAAATTACCTAGGATGGGTAATTATTGTGTTGATTTTTCACTTATTATAGTTAATTTATTTCAAAATAGGGTGACACACATTTCTTTTGATGTTATTAATATTGGAATTATTACTATTATTGATTTAATCATTTTTCCTTGGCTTACTAAGTAAATGATATATCACCTAATGCATCATCATAGGTACTTTAGAACAGATATTCCAAGCATTTTCTCATTCCATGTATGTTTTTTGTCTGCATTTTCCTACTTTATATAGCTCGATTCCTTCTTTAGTATTTTCAATGTGATATTTATTCATTCAATGATAACAGAATTAGATTAGTTAATTTGTATATGTCAAAACAATTGATGTTTTACCACATAGATTGATGAAGACGCCTTAATTTGTTAATTATGTCATGTTATAGGTTCTGGATCTATTTTCTCAACGGATACAAACAATGATTATTGATTGGGTTACATGAATGAAAATGGTTATTTATAAAGAGAGTAATTCTATAAATCTTGAATGGTGATTTATGTAATCAAATCATTTTATTTGTTCTTTTACATCCTGATACCGGATGTGAAGGTTGGGTTGTAGTTAAATGACATTCCAATTGAAATTTATAAGAGATATTACATTTATAAATTGGAAGTGTTGATGTATATAACTAAAACATGTTATAAATACACATAAAATAATATGAAATTAAATGGAATTAATACTTTTAAATTAAATGGATACTTCTAAATGGGAATACCTATTGAAATGTAAAGTGTATTTTCCTCTATACCTCTCAATTGAAAATCTATATTCCCTAACCTCTATCATGTGATACGAGATTAAAACCCAAACCTGGACGTTGTCATGGGTAGTGGGGTGTGTCTTTTAAGTTCTATATCGAATATTATTGTATCACTTTACCTTATAGAACTAGATTTTAGAACAATTAGAAAGGTGTTACCTTTTAGACAAAAAGGATATGAACCTATCCTATTATCTCTCTGAGATATTTTCTAATTTTATACACTATTCTGAGGATTGTGTTTCACATTATAGAATAATTACATTACGAAGGGCTCAATTTATACATCATAAAGGCATTGAAAACCATGCATTGGAGTAAGTGTCCCATGATCCACCGATATTACCTCATGTACTCCCACTATTCGAACCAACAACCATTACTGATGTGGATAGTGTTTCCCAATATCTAGAGGGTTTTTTTATGATGAAATCTATGACAGTATTTTCTCGACCTAGCTAGGTTATAGTGGTTTTGAATCACAAAATCCAGTAGTAGTATCCTCCCAACTTCATAGGGGATACTGGATCTCATACTACTAAGTCGTGGATGGAAGACAAGTTTTCATTATTTGAGCATCTGGGGACACATCCAATGCCAAGGGTCATTATTTCTTCCTATATATTGCATGTTTATTCCATGTGGTGGTGAGATTTCATTAAATCGGAATACTGACATCAAGATATGATCTGGAGGGAATTCTAGATTAAATTCAATGATTAATTCTTTCCATATACCTTGATATCTTACTTATATAGAGATTTCCAAAACCAGTATTAGGGATCCATGTCATTCAGGGAGTATTCTTCCTATTTGGTTGAGCTACAGTGATTCGCACCGACTCTTGTGGGAGATGAGGTCCTGAATATTAGTTGACTTAAGGATGGTATGGTATATACTATATGATCATAGATTATTGTTTCCTATTAGAGAACTATTTTTGAGATAGCCAATGAAGCCCTCATTATAGAGTGGAAATTTAGGTAATCTTATAGTGTGATCTAGAGTGGTTCAACACCCAAGACTAGAATTGGTTCTTATAGTGGAAGGAAGTGGTGTTTAGTGGTTTCTCATAGCAGTAGTATTTGTCAGGAAACCCAAGATAACTGATTCCTTATTTTTCAATTGTGAGAAAAGATGAGACATACCGAACCCATATTGTATACGAGATATATTAGAGTGTAGAGGTTGTGGTAGGATAGTTCATTACTAGGTATTCTGCAAGATGTTTCCACCAGTGCCTATAGATATAGGGTCTACATTGAATTCATGTTCTAGAGTAGGAATAATAGTATCTCTCCCAGTAGGAGGCTCGAATACCACCAGCCACTCAGGCTGATGTGGTGGTTGAGGTAGAGGGAATCATACTCAACACCTATAGCTCCAGTAGAGTGGTTGTTCACAAGTAAGATAGTTTATGACTCTGTCACGTTGAATAAACCACTTACATGTAGTGAAACCAATGTTGGGGAAGTAGAGCACTAGACCTTCTTCTATTTGAGGTAAAATTCAAGTATCCTCTAGTCTAGTAAATAATTTATTTAACATAGGTTCATTTCACTATTTTAATCAGAGGAAATTATAGATAGTCTGGGCCTCGATATAGAGTAATTATATGGCGTCAAGAATCTTGATAACCCATTTTGTATCCAATTAGAGAGTATGAACTGATGTAATGATTGTCCCCTTGAAGTAGGTAGATGTCTATTCATGTGAATCCTTTTTTCCTTGACATGATAGGGGTTTATGTAAGTATAGATATTGATTTGTTAGTTCCATGTAAAACCTGTATTAGTTATTATTAGTGGAGGATGATGTTCACAACATTATAGGACAAAGGACACGTACACAAGGGAGAATAGTTTTCCCATGCATATCTAATGGGACCCAATCATCATGAACTGGGTAGGGTGAAAAAACAAATTTCTAGTCTCTTATTATATGATCATGGGTAATGACTTGTCCTTTTCCATCCTACAGTGATTACTTTCATGGGTGTCTTCCTAGCTGAATTTTTTTGGGACATCTCTTGCGAGAGAGGAAGAATTTACAATTGGAAAAGTTCCATGAGTGGAACAACAGATCATTATTTCATATAATATGGAACATATTGATCATATGGATCTCAATAAGTTGTTGGAAGATCTTGAGTATAATGGTTTTATATTCCCAAAAACTTCTTCTTAGGGTCACTGGTCCTTTTTTTATGAAGGCATACGGTACCCTTAGGATTTTTATGGATTACCGATATTTGACCTGGTTTATAGTAAAGAATCAATATCTGTTTTCTTGAATAGATGACATATTTGATCATCACCAAGGAGTGATAGTGTTTTCAATGATTTAATTGACATCAACTAGTCATAATGTGTATGTTATAACTATTATACATACCTCACACAACATTCTAGAGAAGGTACGGTCATTACAAGTATCTGGTGATGTCATTAAGTCTCACAGACACACCAACAACTTTCTTAGCACTAATGAATTTGGTTTTCCACCTTTATGTTGATTAATTCATGGTAGTATTTTTGTATTAAATCAAAGTTTATTATCTCACTAGACATGACTATTCACAGCATTTTGAGATCATTTTTAATACACTGAGATTGCAATTGATTTATGAAAAACTCACAAGATGATACTTTTGGATGGATAGAGTCCACTTAGAATGTCACATCATCTCAAAGTTAGAAGTATCAGTAGACCTAGATAAAGTGAATGTTTTTTTCATGGGAGTATCCCAAAAACAGCTTTGATGTATGGAGTTTCTTAGGGAAATATTGGTATTACATAAGGTTCATCCAGAATATCCCATGCCTAGAAGTACCTATTACGATCATTACTAAGATGGGATTGAAATTAATATGGTTATATGATTACAAAACATCCCTACAAGTGTTTAAAAGGAATCTTGACAAAACCATTGATTTTGATTCTGCCTAATATAGGAAGGGGCTACACGATTTATTATGACATGTCAGATATTAGTATGGGAGAATTTATGTTGATGGAGGAGTGAGTTGTATCATAAATTTCTCCTTAGTTAAATCCCCACGTGTAGAATAACCTAGCATACAACCTCGAGCAAGCATTTTTAGGTAATTTTTTGCATATCCGGGGTCACTATTTACATGGGGATCGTTTTTTGGTATTCACTAATCACAAAATCCTCTTGTACATCCTTACCCATTGTGATCTAAATCTCAGACAGTGCATATGGGTTGACTATATTCATTCATTATATTTTGAGCTCACCTATATACCTAGAAATTCTAATGTAGTATCTAGTAATCTGAGTTGGAATACTCCAACATAGGCAATTCAAGAGGCTAGTGGTGAGTGTAATATTATGGCCTTGATTATAGATATGCATTTTGAGGTTCAAGAGGGTCACAACCAAATATCCCTCACAACTTCGGTAGGGACCCATACCCTTCTATGACGAGTAAATTTGAGGAAAAATTCATATCTATATGGACTAACCATGATGGAATGTATCTCATATGAGGATTTATTACTATGTTAGACAATGGATTACAATGAAAACTTATGAATACATGGGCTTGTATGGGTCCCATCAGACATCTGAGAGGGGATGTTTGTATACTTTCACGCCTCAACTTGGGTAGTACATCTAGTGTCACTAAGATGTATTAAGAAATATGTCACTTGTTTTGGTGGCCTTTTATGAAATTGGAGATAACCATTCATTACTCAGGGTTCCAACCATAATCAATTGATGGGAATACATCAGCAATTGTTGATACTCTTATAGTCATTTACCATTATTGAGTAGAAGTGTGTTGATGTCTCTATGGAAATCATGAAAAGTTTACCTATATCACCTAAATGTAAGGATAAAGCTCAGGTTATCATTGATATGTTAAAAAATTACACCCATTTCTTACTTATTAAAGAGACCTTCTCAGTAGATGAGATAAAGAGGTTATATGTCAGTGAGGTCTTATATCTTCATGGAGATCCTTGTTCTATCATATCTAATTGAGATGCTCATTCAATATCAGAGTTCTAGAAATAGATTCATAAGACTTTGGGTACTTATGCTCTTCTAGGAATAACTTATCACCCTCATACCAATGATGATACAAAGAACATGATTCATGTGTTGGAGGATATGCTCCTTGCATGTGTCCTTAACATTGGGGGTTCTTGGGAGAAACACATAACCCTAGTTGAGTTATCCAATAATTACATCCTTTATGATACCATCCAGATGGATCCTTATTAGTATTTATATGGTAGTCCCTTTGATCACCTCTATGCTAGTTATATGTAGGGGAGGTTGTTTTTGTTGGACCACGACTCGTTTTAGAGACTTCTAACAATGTATAGTTGTCCATGAAGCGCATGCTGACAAATCAGTCCAAGAAATAGTCAACTGCCAATCAACGATTATAACCTATAGGGTTCAATAATAAGGATTAGGATTTTATGGGTGTTTCTTCTAGTTTGGTCCTATTATGGATTCAGCAGAAGGGTAGGCCTTTTCCTCAATTCATTAGACACATTGAGGTTTTACAGAGAATTAGGCATGTGTCTTGCATGATAGCACTTTCATAGAGATACTAGTATATCAATGATGTTTATCATGTGTCTCAGATCATCAGATATTATCTAATCCCATCACATGTTTTCTAGCATAATGTGTTTGATTTATATGCGTATGTTTCCTTTTATGTGTACCCAACGTGTATCATGGATTGGACTGTGAAGACACTCCAAGGTAGGTCAATTCATTTAGTACAAGCACTATAATATTATGACGGAGTATAATAACATACCTATATGTGTAAGGTGGTTTTACATGATAAATTCATTGATATTTACTTATATGGTCCCACTTTACCATTGTAATTCCAACTTGGGAATGAGTTTCTTTAAGGAGGGAAGGTTGTAAAAACCCATCTTTTCACAGTAGTACAAATCATTTTCTCCATTTTAATTTACATGTTTTATACATGTAAGGGTTCCCAATAGCCTTGGAATGATATCATCAGTGTCTAAGGCTTCTTCATAGCATGGTGTTTTAGAAATTGGATATACATATTGAGATCCACAGTTAGAGCACACTTACTAAGAATCGTGTGACTCAACCGTAAGGAGAGATCAGTTCATGGAAAGAGGTCGTAATTTTTTTCTAAAACCATGGTATCAAGACTGCACACCCATGTGGGTGTTTACAAGTTATTAATAAATTAATTTTCATGAATTTTTCTTGTTTAGACAAAATATTCCTCAATCTTGTGAAAGTTGTTCCTTGGTAGTATTTTTAGCATGGTTGGAACATGTTTTAGTCGAATGTTTGGCCAAAACATGTGACCACTTATTTAATGTTTAATTGACCAATATTCCCTATATTGTTTTAAAAACATCTTTTCTTTTTCTTTTAATCTTGCAGAAATAACTCCCTCATCTCTCTTACTATGAATCTTCCCTTTTTTCATTTCAAGGGATTTTGATAACTCCCTCATCTAACCTATGTTTTCATTGTTTTCATAACCCTTTTATCTAAAATAGATAGATAATTAATCCTCTTTCCTCCTATCATAATTTATCTTCTAAAATATTGTGAAGTTTTTATGATGTATTCCCTATTTTATGAGAATTGGTATTGTGATAGGGATTG
This sequence comes from Viscum album, assembly GCA_963277665.1. Lineage (NCBI taxonomy): Eukaryota > Viridiplantae > Streptophyta > Magnoliopsida > Santalales > Viscaceae > Viscum > Viscum album. Next base: position 1,897,589,379 of record OY728126.1, read on the forward strand.
AAATATCGAAAATATTACATAGATAAAAAAATCTTTTGTTGATAAATTATAATTTTTGTGTGTGAAAAAAATGTTTTATTGATGAGAAAAACATTATAAATGTGGTCAAGTCCTTTCGTGAGAGTAAAATCTCAATTAATAGTTTGGAATATTCAATCAAGTAATTTAAAAGTTAGATGATATGTTAGTGTGAGAATATGAGGCTCATGATGCCTCAGAAAAGACAAAAAAATATTAAATATATTATATTACGCACACAAAATGATTGAATAACTTCAAAATGGTTCATATTATGGTCAATCTGAGAACACCAAATGGTTTGGAATATAGTTTTTTCCCTATGTGTTGTATTACATTTTTATGTATCAAATGTTTGGATTTCTCACTCATAGAAATAAATTTTTTTATATTTAATTAATTTCTAATATTATTTTAATATTAAATAATTAATATCTCTCAATTGGTGTATCATATGAAGAATATGAGACAACAATTGCATTCGAAATATTGGTTTTACTCAATTTAGGGTATAAATTTTATGTGCGTCACGTGTTTAGCGGCATCGCACATGATAAAACCCTTTTATATTTTATTAGTTATTTATTCCATTTTTAAATTAATAAATAATTAATATATTTCCAAAGGTTCATCATAAGATAAATATGAGACCGACTTTGGGATAGGAATGAGGTTTTTACCCGATGTTGGGTCTAACATTTATGCTAATCAATCGTTTGGTTTGGTGGATCATCATTTTTCTATGTTATTCAATATTAAATGATTAATTTTATTAAATTAAATTAAACGAGTTTGATTTTACATTTTTCCCCATTCACAAACCACCATGGCCATGACCACCATGTCCCTAAATCAATAGAGTCGCCCTTTTTTTCCACATAAAATTTTGAAATTCCTTGAATGGGGGAATTAACTGTGTATTCAATTTGAGGTCAAACCAAAATTTAAAATGGGAGTTTGATTTGAGATTCCTAGATGATCAGAAAACCTATGTGTATTTGAATTTTTAAATATCCATATAATCTTTAGTTGATTCAGTCAAGATCAATCAACCCAAAGAGTTGTCTACACATGTCTGGTTGATTCTCCTTTATTTTCCCTTCTTCTCGATTTGGGTAGCATGATTCTCTTTTTCCCTTGGTGTGTTTGGTGTAGTGTGGAGGAAGGTGTGTTTTTTATTTTTATTTTTATTATTTTCTTATGTTATCTATTGTATATTTTGGAAAAGATGATTGTGTTTTTTAAAAAATAATTATGGAACTCAACAAATTGTCAAGAAATTTTTATTCAATTTATCAATAAATAATTTTACTATTTATCAAATGATATTTTCAACCATTTATCAATGGATAATTACATGAGTATATTAAATATAATAAAATAAAACTATCAAATGAAAATTTATAAGAAATTTATATATGTTTATTGTTAATGGGTAACTTAGGAAATTGGTCAATGTATAGTCTATTATCATAGGATAATTTCAAAAATTTCCAAAATCTTGTTCTATAAAATAATAAATGATAATTGTAATGAATTATTAATCAATAATTACATTAATATAAAAAAGGATAATTATTAAAATTATCAAATTATTATTTATATTTTATTAAAGGTACTAAATATGGACTTTTTGGGTAATCAAAAAAAAATTACAAATCAATAATTTTTTTGAGATTAAAATAATGCAATTTTTGAGGTATAATTATAAACACTTGCATTGTTTTAAAAATATATATGAAAATTATCCAGGAATGATAATTATCATCTCATGTGATATTTTAAATAATTTTTTATGAGAGATAAATTATCATCCCATGATTTAAGTTTGATTGTAGTTTTAAAAAAAATCATGATAGATAATTATCGTCGCATGTGATAATTTAAATGATTTTTTATGAAAGATAAACTATCATCACATGAGATAATTTAGATAATTATTTTAAAATTATCCAATAAGAAAGAATATATAATAATATATCATAGTTTATTTATTTTTGAAGTGAAATAGCTTTTTTGGTTTGAGGAAACCCCTAACATACCTCGAGCATTGACGTGATGACAACTTGAGACTTTGACATGTCTTTTTTGATGATAATAAAAAAGTGAAGATGTTTTTATGACTTTTGAGTTATGAAGTTCCTTACCTTTTGGGATCTCATTTAGACTTTTTTCAATATTTTTTATTTTTAGAACTATTTGATGAGTGTTCTAGATTATGATCACATGTGGGTGTGTGTGTCGAGTCTTAAAAAATTATGTTACATTGGTTTCCATCAGTACCTTGTATTTTATTATTCATTTTTGATCTTTTTCGCTTGTATTGTCATGGTCACTACTTGTTATGATTTTCTATGGGTGTTTATCTCATGATATGGTATGATTTGATTCCATGATATTGAAGTGATAACTTGATTCCATAATGATGTTTGATTAACGTGTTGATTTTGATAATGATTATATGTTTCTTAGCTTTTTTGTTATGGTTTCTATCATGTTGTGCCTTTCCATGATTTCTTTTCGATGATATGTATGTGCACACATGATATATCAAGGTCATGGAATGGTTACTCCATGTGGGGTGTTCATATGATGTGTGATGAGAATGATGGTGTAGTGTGATAACCTTGTAACCTGACGTCTATAGGTTACCTTGTGGATTCCAAGTACCAGACCCACACATGATGCCTTGTGGATTTTTACTATTACCCAATTCCTTGTGAATTCCAGGTAGGTTATAGATATTCAATACCTTATGGCTTCAAAGTATTAATGGATGCCTTTTGGATTTAGGGTATGTTTTTTTATCTGATTCCTTAAATATTATGAGTGGACCACCAATATCCTTGTGACTAGTTTTGGATATTTATCAACATACATTATATTTCTAGCATGTAGCCAAAGTAGGTATTATAGGCTGTTTGTAGAATCTTGGTTAGCACATGACTACTTAGTTTTGGATTGTGTGTTAAGATCCTTGTTACACATTTATTTTATTATGGAATACACTTGTATATTTGAGAACATCAAGTTAAGGACACATTGGTGGTGACCTACTGAATGTTGTAATCACACCCGACTTGGTAATTTCAAAGTGCTCTTATATAGCATGAGTGGTCTGGTGAAGGGTAAGAACCCTATAGTGGGGATCTGAGTAGAAGAGAATAGAGCTAGTAGTAGGCCAAGATGAACTATAAAGAACCATTGTTTTTTCATTTACATTATTTTATTTATTTCCATTGGACACGATCACCTCTTACTGGAACTGATTTATTAGTATTATGTGTATTCTATTATTAATTTTATGTATGTTTACTCTGATTATCTATTGTATTGTTTATTGTGGATTATTGATCTTATTACATGATATTAAGGGTATAGTCCCCTCACTAATGGACTCATACCCTCACTACTAGTCAGCAACCTCTTTCCTATGAGGAGACATGCATGAGGGCATGTTTTATTTCGACTCGGACCTAGTGATTCAGGTCAGGATCTTACAGATATGTTTTTTTGATTTCTCTTGTTATATCTTGATTCAAAGTCCTCCAATGGATGAGGAAAGTTATAAAGGCCTAAGCTATGTCATCTAGAAAATTTTCCTACAATTTTAGGTGTTTTTTTAGTATTTCCATTTGTTCTGCATGTCATACATTCTCAAGATTTACCTTAAAATGTGTTAATACTCTTAAATTCATTATACCATGTTTAGTTACTACCATATACTCGTATTTATTTATTAAAGGTTTCATTACTCTTGGATACCACCCCTTTGGGTGTGTCAAATTAATTTCCCTCCTTGATATAAATGTTTAAAGGACCAAAACACAATATAAGAGTTTTTCTATACATTAAAATGGATTTTCCATTATTTTTAATCTCAATTTTTAATTAAATTAAATATTAATGGGTGGAAAGGACATGGAAAGTGTGGAATACTTACATTTATATGGATTAGATATTCTGACTCTCATTTTTAAATTTGATTTGATGTTTATAAATTTGTAGATGTAATCCAACATGAATTTTTTTATTTTGTGACCATGGATAATGGTTGGTTAACATTAGTTAAGAGTTCCGTTGAGATTATAATTTGACACTCCCTTATGTTGGGTGTTGATTATGATGTTTTAAACTATTTACATTATTTCATTTATGGGAATAATATTGTACATTTTTTATCAGGTGTTTGGAATGATGACTCAACCCACTGTCTCGAGTGATGAGCATGACATCTTGCATTCATAAGGGATTCATGGATAGTACCCAGGATAGAGCCATTGGATTGTTATACCAGTCAGGGAAACTTATGTTTTGTATCAGGACTAACTATCACATAGTATCAAAGTATATTCCTCTAGATGTCCCAATATATAGGGTGAATAAATTTCGTTGTATATTATATATACATAAAATTACTTATATATATGTATGGTAAACTGATTAGACTAATTCTAGCCTATGAAAAAGTAGGATGAGTCTTCCAGGATTCCATTTAGAGCTTGATCTGATAGGTATTTATTTTCTATATTCCATTATTGTTAATTATCATGCACAATACTATTATATACACACTGTCTCGATAATATAGACAACATTGGTGATGGACTACTAATTGTATCCCACCCCCTACTTGGGATGCCTTTGGTACTGAGTAGAATTGATGAATGTGGGTGTGGATAATGGCAAGTTCCTGGTCTCTGATGCAATATTTTTTTACTTATATAATAGAGAATGGGACAAGAGATTTGATCATATACTCATGATGCAATTGGATAAGTCTTTTGGTATATTTTATATTGTGTTAGATATTATTGTATATTCATGTACTCTATATATTATATATCCCCTTGTTGTACATTAGGATTCCATGATACCATTTGGTATATGAGTCATCCAATTGATTGATTATTCTTTCTCTTGTATGTTTCCTTTAATGATATGATTATTTATGGAATATGTTTCTACTATGAATATTTTATTATGATTCCTTTATATCTATCTATTTATTATAACCATCTATATCATCTATTCTACTCTTATATGAGGTAATATGCTTCCAACCATACAACCTTAGACCCTCACTTCTAGTCAACGACCTCTGGTGTATGGGGAGGCATGGTTGAGGCCACATGACCCACCAGATTAGGGGACCCTTTGAGTAGCCCTTGGCCCAAGATGAAATAATGTTTCTGCCACTGATGGTTTTATAGAATGACTAAGGTTTTGATAAGGATATAATTCATATTGGATACGTAACTGAAATTTGGGTATAATATTTGGTGATCATGCTCATAAAATTCATTGAATGCCTTAAGATGAGGTTGTGGAAACCTGTTTTTGAAGATGCATCAGCCATGGATGTCAACAATTTTAGGGAGAAGCTGGCCGAAGGAGGTTACAAAAAACATTCCAAAAGTGGTTTGATTTGCTCGGTTGGATAGTGCTACATTAGGTTGATATGGGTGTACCATGATGTTCAACCGTGAATTTTTAAGGAAATGTTGGTGTAACCAAGTTGATCTTTGTCGATCTGAGTTCATACATTATGATCAAATTAAGGACCAAGGGTAGCCCCCAAAATTTTATTTTATAAACACATTGAAAGTGTCACTATAAAAATAATATCATATTATGGAAAATAAAACATTATGGAAGAGTTACCATGGATTGTGTTTTGATAGCTTTGGTATCGTATGTTTGAAATAACTCTTACTGGTGCATAAATAATTTGGAAATGCGATGAAACACATTGAAAAAACAATATCTAACCCTAGTAGGTTGGGTTATGTTTGTATCGTCTATCGAGACTTCTTGAAGGAGATATTTTATATGGTGGGGATACTATTGTATCCCATGACTTTCTAAGCTATAAATTTCAAAATGAATCTTTATTTTTTGTTTACTAGATGGTTTAAATCAAGATTGGATATTCGAAAAGGAATTATTAAGGTCGTAATGCTTTAATGATATCCTTGTATGATTAATTATATTTTGTTTATATATTATAGGTTTCCAAATCATCCTGGGGATTCGATATATAAAACCAGAATTTAAGAAAAGTGCAGCAAAGGGAATATGGTTGATTCCCGGTTAGTTATAACCACCTAACCAAACCATGAAACCCATTTCATATAGGTTATCAGGCTAGGTAAACCATGTGGAAGGTAATGGAAAATTGTGTGGGTGTTTTTAATATACTTTACATATTTTTTCACAACTGAAACACAATTTTTTAAATTGTGGGTCATGCTCGTGCAGGGGGTTAGTGCATGGAATGTTCTTACTGCACGGTTGGTGCACCGTTTATCCAACCATGCACCCAAAGCAAGGATCCCATTAAACTATTATAAAATTACTGTTTCTACCATACCTAATTTAGGATGTGAGCTCGTATTTTCCTCCTTATCTTCCCTTTATGCACACACCTTCCCATCCTTCCTTCCTCTATGGGGGTTCTTGTAATAAACCAGGTATTTATAAAACAATAATTTTTAATTTCAATTAATACATATGAATAAGTGATTACTTTTATGTTAAAGGGGACACTTTTTCTGATAGTGTACTCAACCTGCAACATGGGGTTTCTCAGAAATCTTAAGTTGTAGAAAATATTGAGATATATGGAAAAATAATATTATAATATTGTTATGGTATTTAAGGCATAGTCATTGTATTGAAAGAATGAAAAAAATAACCATAATATGATTAAAAAAATCAATTGTTTTTACATTTATCCAAAAAAAATAGTGGTTTAAAATTATATTGTGTCTAATTTTAAGCATGATATACTTTAATATTCGTTAAAAGGTCGATTTACCTCCATTTGATGGAGAACCCTTTTTAAATCTATTTTTTGTAACTTTTATACGTTCCATTTGAGAAAATAATCTTCTTATTTAGATGTGGGAAATCAAAATTTCCTTTTGGTAAACTTATGGTATTTTTCTAAATAAATTTAATTTTTCAATGAATAGTTAAAAATACTACATTTTTGGTCCAAACTATCTTTTCATATAATTATTTTATATGATTAGATTGTCCTTTTAAATGGTTTTAAAGTTTAATTAGATTATTGTTTTTTAAAATATAGTCCAATTTTGGATGGTTTATGTAATTTTACTTTGAAATTGGACATTAACACGTGGAAATCTTTTGGTAGTTTTTACTTCTTAAAAACATGCTTTTTGGTTTTGAAAATGGGAATTAATATTAAATTAAATTTTCCAACTTCAGTGTTTTTAATATGGAAAAATTTATTCCATATTTGGAATCAAGAGGTCCTTATTTTAAATATAGGTATCATTTATTTTTAGACATTATGAATAGTAACGTTAGTAAATATTTTATTTACCATGGTTAAAAAGTAAATCTGGTAAATAAGGTTGAAAATAATAAAATAATAATCTTATATTTCATTAAAACATGTAAAAACACTATTGGATGAGATATATCTTACCGTGGGCTTCCTTGGGTAAATTTTAGAACCCCATCCAGCCACTTGTGTGTGTAAATGACATTAAACTACCTTTAATTATAAATAAGGAATACAGAACCTAAACATGTGTAGTTTACTAAAACAATTTTTTTATGGGGTTATATAAGTTACCTCTTCGACTATAAATATTAATTAGAAATATAAAATTATATCTTGCCTCATTGTATCTTATTTATAATTGTTAGACATCAAATAAATTTATTTATTTATTACACTATGGTGATGTAGTGATTACCTTATAAATGAATGATTTAAATTAATGTGATTATAAATACTAAAGAAAATTGAACACATTTAATTCCATAAAAAAATCAAGGGATTCTTATGACTTTTTATATTATAATTAATTATGTTGGTTCGAAGAATCAAGTTGTTATTGATTTTTTAAAAATTCATGATATGAATAGTATAAAATTGACCTAAATGAATTTTTAAATAAATTAATATTTTATTAAATCATATAATGGTCCTAAAAATATAAGATTCAGAAAAATGAAATGTATTATGTTATAAATTTCATAATTATCCCTTTTTGGGTCTCCTTTCATTTTATAATAACTATGGTAACCATATATTATGAATATACATAAAGACATGGTAAAAGTTAAATTAGTTTACTAATGATTAAAGCTAAAAGATAAGGTCCATTTTATGTCCAAAAAATGTCTAAAATATATATTCTAATAGGATTTAGACCCATAATAATCTTATCATATAAATATATCACTTTTGTGTTATCATAATTCCAAAATAAATTAATTATAAAATAATATTTCCAACTTTCCTAAAATTCCCCTCCTAGAACTTATAAAAGGACATAACCTCTATCCCTTACTCAAAGCCCTGAATCCCCCTTGGATCATCCAAAATCTACCCATTTATGCTCCCAGAATCCATCTCCTCCTAATATAAGCCTTAAATTGGGCATAAGGAAAATAAAGAAGTCCTTTTAGCTTAAATCTAAAGGAGTTACCTGATTGCAAGTAATGTCTTCTCTGATTATTCATTCATTTGTTTTTCTTCTCCAATCCCCTAAAACACATTTATTCAATTATTTTATTAAAAAAATAGAATCTTCAATATACTAGGTTGTTTTTATGAGAATCATTCGAAATAAACTTACTCACACCTCTATTTAATGGGTATAGAACATTATTTTTCTTTGGAAGGTGAACTATTGCCTCACGAAATAATGATTATTCAATCTTCTCCTACAACCTATTATGTTGGCCATTACGATGGAACTATAATTATATATTATAATTATGATATTTATTTTATCTCTATTCTTCTGTAATTATCATTTATAATATACCATAACTCTTTCAATGTTGTATTTATACAATAATTTCATTTGAGGAAATGCGGGCTACCACCCCCTCAAAGTGATATGACTCATTCATGCTACACATGGAACGTATAAAGTATAGAATTATATAAAATAAGTAACACATATAAAATATGATATTATAATGGAATTATAATATTCCTTTGTATCATTATGTTTTCATTCCATTAAATATGAGATGAAAATGAAAGTAATTTTCATGCATACGTACGGCTTGCCGTCTCCAAGAACGTTGCATTTAATTACTTATCTCCCAATGTTATGGAATATTATAAATACATATACACTGGATAGATATGATATATATATATATATATATGTGAATAATATTAGGTATATAATGGTATTTTCACACAATGGATAAATTGTAATTATAATAAGATCATTTCGGACTCAAGTACCTAATTTCAACAGAATGAATGATATTGGCTTAAATAATTATGTAATTTTTACAACATTTTAATAAGTTATTTAAAAGTATTAATAAAATTGAAAAAAGGTTCATAAGAAAGTATAAATTAACATAATTTTATTATTAAAAAAATTATATATTGAACGAGTGAAGTCGGACACGAGGTAAGAGAACCTTTCACCATCCTCTTTTAGTCAAAGACAAAGATTATGTTATGTGTTTTAATTGAAATTTTCTTAGGTTGAAATATGTTCTTATGTATCCTTATTTTTGAAAAAAATATTCCAAGTTATGAGAGACCCTTTTCTCTCCAATCAACTCATTTTTTAATTTTAATGTGACGTTGATAGGCTGCTGAATTTTCGTAAGGAAACATCTTAACCCAATTTCAATTCATTGGGATGATATTATACTTCTTGTTTATCTCGTGAATCAATTTTGTGAGAAATAGATTTTGATATCTTATCTTGTATTTATAATTTATTTATGTGTACTTATAGTGAACACACACAATTGATCTATTTTATTTACAAAATGATCTTTGTAATGGTCTTTGTATCAATATACTTTTAATAAGGAAACTTTTGAGAATATAAACCTCATTATATTAAACTGTTTATTATAAACCCCTTTAACTTTTAATTTCAATCAAAGGTAATATTTTTCTAGGAATCCTTTTACTAAATGAAAAATGGGATATTTTCAACGTATGCAGTGACAATGACCTCTCTCTCCCCGTAATCGTTATATGGTATCCTCTATAAGCTTTAATGCTTTTAAACAGAAAAAAGAAACCTCTTATTCCATTTTTGGTTGTTTTGGTATTGAAAATGGTTTTTAAATGGATTTAGTATTTCAATATCTTTATATTATTTATTGTGATTGAAAATGATATTGTGTTAGTGAAATGTTGATATTTGATATATTTTATGTGTTATGATTATATAATGGTACTTGGACATTTGATGGGCGGTTGCATGATAAACCAAATGACAGGGGGTTTCCTGATAAACCAAGTACATGTGGTTATGTTATAACCTCTAATGTATTGGGTGTGGAAGTCGGTCCTATGGATATTCCATTCAATGATATGTGTGGAAGTCTATTGTATGGTTATTCCCTTAATATATGTTTATGTCTCTAGTTACCTTTTATATGTTTTATGTTTCATGAATGAACATAGAAAATTCTAATATATTCCCAAATACATGATTAAAACAATGAAAATTTCATCAAACATGTCCTAAAAATAATAATTATTTTTAATCTAATTAAAGAAATTTAAATTTAATAAATAAACCTGGAAAAAAAACATATATGATATAAAATTTAAAACATAGGATTCTTTTTTATATTAATTATAATAATCTACATATGAAAAAATCATTTGAGTTTTTCCTATTGGACTTTTTCACTACTTATAAAAATTTACCACATAGGAAAATATCTTAATTTATTCAATATATATGCATTTCTAATATTGTAATCACGTAATGGAATTTCATGTATCTGAGTTTCTCTTGTTTGACATTTTCCCTGAAGAGGTGAATTATCAATGTAATGGAATCAATATAGGCTATTCAAATATTGGATTCATGTATAAAATAAAATGAAGGTTAATTATGTAATAGATTCAATAATTAATTTATTTTATAATGTGTGATAATTTCACATGTCATTAAATTTCTTAGGTAAGGAAATTCTAGAAAAATAAAACTGAATTCATTTTAAAATTTTAAAAACAAAAATATTCCAGGATAATGGTATAATTACCTTTACATCGATTAAAATAATGTTTATAATCATTCATTATATATCTCAAGAAATAAGAGTCAACTTAATCAGATATATATAACTAATGTTATCGTCCAAAAATAAAATATATTATCTTCTGAAAAAAGGAAAAAATATGACTGAAAATATATAGTTTTTTAAGAAAATTTTAAGTCATGAAAGAGATTGATTCAGAAGTGATGTAATCTATTGAAATGTAGAAAAACATCGTATATATCTAAAAAACTAAACACTCACTATGGGGTTCTCGAGGTTCAGATATGGTCTAAATACAAAGGTAACTTGATTCTAGTAACTGGCTATGTGGATTTCAAAATCGGTTATGTGAATCATAAATTGGATTTGTGGTGTACAATAATTTTACAATATGTAAACATTATAAAACATATATAAATAATAATTAATGGTTCCAAATGATTTATTTATCCTATGAACCAAAAATTAAACTTGTAGAACATGTTATAAAAATCAAAAACATTGTATTTAAAGAACATTAAGGTAAATAAATATTATGATATGATCAAAGTTAAACATAATTTAATAAATAGAAAATTAAAATTATAAGATATAAAAGAAATTAAAAATAACTAATTGAAAAAATATAAACATTTAAAAACATGTAATATTAAGAAATCATGAGGGAGTCGTAGTCAATAAAAATAAAAATACATGTAATAACTTCCACAAACATCAACTACATACCGTGATTTAGTCTTTGTAACCTATATGTAAAGAGATGGGTAAAATCTAATACATAGTAAAAATAGTTAGCCACTTATTTTTAGGCATTATCTCTTGATATCACCCATGAAATCCTTTTATGTTATCTTCCATTTCAAAATGAATATAAATTTTTATAATTATGTTCTAGAAAATTGCTAGATCATCAAATAGATTTTTCAGGGATGTTTTTCCTACATGCATCAAATAAATGATTTAATGTAATAATTTAGGATAAATTAAATAGTGACGATCATACATTTCATATATCACAAAATATATTCCAAATAATTAGGAAGACTTTACAATAATGGACCTCACTCCTCTATATGTCTATAGTATTCTATATGGTGCTGATATACATTATCCAGATCATGAATTTTCATTAACTAAATTTACAAGATTCTAGAGTCTTAAGCGGGTGAATATTTGGATAAATGAGAAATTTATTAGGGAGGACTCTATAGACCTGATTTATATAATGTGATACATGATGGACAATCTCAATTATCTCAAACCATAACCATGAATTCAAAAAAATTATTATCTATTGATCTCTATTCTAGAATCTAACTGTCGGTTCCATGGATTGAATGTTGTATATAACCTTTTCCTAGAAGTTTGATTCAAGATTGAGTGGAAATCAGGGTTCTAGGTCCAAAAAACATGTGTTGAGCTAGAGAACCATCTTTTGGATGCAATAATATTTGAGGATGTTTGGATGTTAGAGATATATATCAAAAACAAAGAAATAAACTGATACCTATTCATTAAATGGTTCCCTCAGACTAACACATTCCATCTGGGACATGGATATGTATAGAATATTCAATGGAATGTGTATTGGATTTCGAGGGAACCAATCCTCAGATATATGTATAATAAATTCTTGTCACACAAGTTATCATGTGGATTTGTCCAGAGGATACCCCCTTTAGAATGGGATTTGTTAATGAAAGCTATAAAAAATTATATGAATGAATCTCACCCCCATACTGACATAAAATTTGTGAAGTGAAATAATCTCTTATTAGTAAACCATGGTGATGAACCAACTTATCAATTCTTGAAGATGTGTCTTCATATTCCTAATATGGAAACCGTATGAACTTATTGTTCTGAACTAGAGATAGTTTAGATGAATGATGGGTTTATAAAGATAAGATGGATATAAAACCTTAAGTTTGTATTGATGAATTATTAGACCTGGGGATTAGTGGGTTCATGATAACATTCCATGATTCACATATGGTTTTATGTCTATTGAAATTATTTATGGAGGTGAGGTTTATTTTGGGGAACCCTAAAAATATTATTTTATATGTCTTGATGTTGGATAGGATATATAAATGTTTTTTGTATGTCTATCGAATTAATTCTTTGTTTTTTATTTTTAGACCATTCAAAGTGTTATATAGTTGGATAGCATTGCATTTCACGTCTTAATATTTCCATGAATCACTAAAAATTTTGAGGAATAGATTTATGACTAGAATTCAGTTTTTCTCTAGATTATGTGCACTTCTAATGGACATAGTTTCATTCTTCATGGATTATGGGATAAAATTAGGGTTTAATTTATTTCCATTTTGTGAATTCCAAAAAGGAACAATCATAGATTATGGCCATGGAATATATCAATATATGTCATTTATATTAGGTCTCTGTGACTAAATTCTATTAGTGTGAATTGAATATAAGTTTACTTGTGATATTTATCTGCCATATAGATTTTATCATCAATTTAGGTTCATTAATGATAAGTCCCAACACTATTTTTAATAGGATAGATCATCACCTGAGGGTTTCTATGAAACTAATATTGGTTCTTCTCATGGGAGACACCCACAATTAAATCATCCTTTCATCTTCATATTATTTCATTGGATACATTTATGAGTATGAATATGTGTGAATCTCATCCTATCCTCACAAGTTGTGTAATAGGAATTATTCAATGGTCGATGATTCAATGTAAAATCATAAATGGAAGTATCCAATTAGGATTACATTAAATGAAAAGCGTTAGTCATAGGCATATGATTAGAGGAAGTATTAATGCACTTAACCCTCCCAAACACTAATGATTTAGGATCTGGTGTATCTTGAGCCTATAAATAGGTGATCAAGATATAAGAAACTAGATATTTCCTAGATAAAGGGTCATAATTCATAAAAATGGCTAAATATGAAATATATTGAGGCCTATTTTTTATCATGGAGGACCAAAAAACTAACCCTTAAAATAAATTATATATCGAGGCCTTCCATTTCTAGAGTTCTTGGACAGAAACTAAAAAGGTGAAGGACCTATGGATTACACTCCAAAGAAGAGTACAATACTCAAAAATAAGAAACATGAAAATTTTTTCTAATATTTTCATTTAGAATCATGCAATATAGATTTCCATTATATTGGGTAGTTGGAGATTCTAGTGGTTTTTACTAATGATAGGGTCCACCATATAATATTAATGATTAAAATGATAGACAATTAAAACATTGATGGGTTGATCAATTATTTTTCCAACGAGGAGTGGAATGATTTACTTATCCCCAAGGACCTACGTCGATAACATTTTGGGAAATTTTCTTCAAATTTCATACTTCCTATACTAGGTTCAACATTATTCTTCTTATAAAGGATGAAGGTAGTGTATAAAATAATTTATTCCCTCCAATATTTTAAAATTTCTTCTTCAATGAGAACTATAGGGTTGAAGCAAAAGAAGAATAGAAACTCTCAAGAATCTATATAATGATGTTGGAGGTAGTGGGGGAGGACCTTCTCTAAATGGTCCTAGTACTAAGGTCATCTAACCCAAAAAAATAGAACTATATTTTCCACCATTTCTAGTCAAAAACCATGGAAGTTCCTCAATATTGGCTAAACATGTTTTAATTAGAGATATACCTTAATATTAAAACCATTTTCTTTATTTTTCTCATTTGGTTCTAATATAAATTTTTTTATCACATTGAATCATTTTTCTTAGAGGGGATTATTTATTAGGTATTCCAAGATGACAAAGTATATGGAAGGGTCACATTGGGTAACTAACACTTCCCCAGTAAACTAGATTCACATTTCTAATCAGGTTATTTTTATATTTCTCAATGACATACTAAAACTTTTATTTTCATATTTTATTTCCTTGTACACAATGATATAAATACAAAGATAACTATAAGTGGTAAGGAATAAAAATACTACATTATTTTGAGGTGGATTATTCGACTACAGTGAGGGAAATATTATTGTATTAAGCCCAACATACCACTAACACTAATGGTTTTTTTCTCTCGATAAGATAAATAATTCATTGAGAATGAATCTTTGGTATTAAATGTGCTCAAGACTCATTTAGATCTTCTTGTTGTAGTCTGGGATACATCCAATATGTTTTCTTTAGATACTTAAAATAATCAATAAGCAGACATTTTCAACACATCATTCATATTTTCAATGAAACATTATCTTTATTCTAACAATATTCTTATAACAATCCCTGAAGGTTTTGTGAGGGTCATGAATATCGAATAAAGTTTGTGGGTGATATTGGGGATGAATATCCTAGATCATTTTATGGATATCTATGGTTGGGAGGGTTTAGATTCTGAACCCATATTAGTTAATCTTCATGTTGTTGAATATGAAATACCCCATGGGGACTCTCCGTGATCATCAGGGTAACTTACAGACTGAATAGAAGTAATTCCATCGATATATTTCAATCTGAGAAATATATAATACTAATAAGTTAAATAAATGATGATAATTTATATTAAGAAAACCAATGATGTCATAGTGATATAGGGTAATCGTATCAATCCTTGTGGCTATATTAATTTTCTTATATATAGATTGATGTATATGATTCCTATGATCATTCATTATATTTCCACTAGTAATCCTAGGTTATCAAATATACTATTATTATAGCCCTTTTTCATGATCATTGAATACTTAAAAGAGTAATTAAAATGTTGATCTCATATTCATATTAACTAGCTTAATTTTGGAATACATTTCTATTATCTCTATGGGATGTAGTTCAAACCAAGGATCTCCCTCCCTCCTACACCCCATGAGAAATTTTTTGTGCTAATAAATTTGGATGCTGATCCATTAAACTCCTATGTGATCATTACTATATCAATTTCCCAATATTGATAATATATTAATAACCCTATTGTATAATGGGTATGACTATAGATATATTAATGCTTCCTTAAATTAAATAGATGATGAGTTGGAGAAAGTTGTGAAACAATGAATAAATCATACAAGGGTCTAGATTTTTTTCACCATGTAAATATTAGGGTTATAGAACAACATGAGCTACATAAACATTAAAGTATAGTGGTTGAGAAATGTTAACTTCCTACTAAAAGGGTATCCTTGGAAAACTATATCTAACAATAGTTATCTGAAGTAAAGGAAGAGATAAGTACACCTGATTGGCTAACTAAAAAAGATAAGAATATAGGAGATAATGTTACCATCAAGGCATGTGAGTAACTGTTATAGGAAGACATAGACATAAGAAAGTTGGTTATAATTCATTGAATTGTTGATGACTCAGAGTGAACATTGATCTAATTTTTATAATTGATAAAATTCTATTTATAATATACTATTAATATTTTTTCCTCCTACAATTTTATAATCAATTTAGAAGAGGATTTAAATTTTCAAATGTTCATACCATTCTATTTAATGAATCATAAAACTTGTTTTTATAAATTTATATCAATTTCATGATTGTTTTTATACATTCACTATGAACTCATGATAATCTATGAAACTCACAATGTGTAATATCATAATAATTTTATTCATATAAAAATATTATAAAGAAATATTGGGTAAAATTTAATTTATGAAAACTTTATTCAATAATGATATATGTGAATCATTCCATTATAATAAAATAATACATCCTCAAATGGATATATATAGGTTTAAAATATAGAAAAAACATTTTCACTATCACCCTTGCAAATTCCATGATACAAAGATTTAAAAAATTTATTCTTTCTGGAACATGTAATCATATATGTATATAGGAAACCTAGATACACTATGTAATTACTATCACAATATCCATGATTATTTTATTTAGTTTACTTCCACCAAAACATGTACACTTAAATAGATATATTCTATCTAGATATGTGGTGAATTACAATCACCATAGTCCAAGATTAGTATATTTAAATATGATAGAGGAGAATGCATCAGTATAATAAAAATCAAGATGGTCATTTTGAGTGAGGATTTCAATTCTCAAAATTGATAAAATGCCCTAATATATACCTTTGTTAATTTTTCACAACTCAACTGAACAATGATTTGTAAGGAACATAAAGATTTTCTGTCATTTTCATCGGATGATGAACCAATGATCATAGCATAACTTTTTCCAAGGATGCAGTATGGTCTCATTTACCTAACCCATGAATGGGGAGAGTATGTTGGGTAGGAACATAGATTCTGATCGATATCCCCTTTGTGGGTTTTATTCCTGAAAAAAACAAATTCCTTTTTCTCACATTTGAAATGTTTTTACAATGGTATGTGAGGTGTAGTCCTGGTGATCATAGGGTCAATAGTTATTTAGGAAGTCCTTTTTTGTTATGAAATAGGTGGGTATCGTATCACTTTATTTTAGCAGTTTAAGGACATTCTAATTTGAGTAATTAAGTATACATTTAATATTGAATAGCATTGAACAAAATGAGGTTGAATCTTATTGATATACAAAATTTACCAATGGATGAGATATTTTGTATAAAAATAAGAGTATGTTAAATATTACCAGAATTATGAGCCCAATGTTAATATAGATAACCTCAAAGATGAGATCACATTGTTTTATGCCATAATGCTTGGACTAAAATATTATGGGGTTTATGGTCATACAACTTTGACCAAAATATGGTTGAGGTTGCATATATTAAATAGAAGAAAATACTACCTATAATGAATTAATGATCCTCATACTAGTAAAACTAACCCCTAAAATGAGAATATGCATATATTTTAATGTCATAATGCTCATAAAAATGAAATTTGAGGCCTTCTATTTATATATAAGGGAGTGGAGACAACATTTCATGAATGAGTGAGGAAAAATATCATCATAGAATCCATTGGGAAGAGGTTAATGTATTTTAAGGTATTAGTGTTTCGACTAATGGTGTCCAATGCCTAAATCCATATATCTTATACTAATAATGAGTTTCTGAGTTTGGTGGTTGGGTTATAATTGAGAAGATGTGAATGAAGTCTCAACATAAATATGAAAACACTTGAGAAGAAGTGAACATAGTTTAAGTACATAATTCATGGAATAATGTGAGTAGGGGTGTGACAACCTAAATGGGGTTAGAGATTAAAGAGTAATACCAAAGCTATGAACAAGGAATGAGAATGATGCAGCTCATAATAGTGATGAAATCCAAAAATCATGTTGAGGAGGGACACTATCCAAATTCAAGTTATTACTCATAATACATTACTATTGAGGGTGTATGGGGTTAGAGTATATTTTTATTTGTATTAATACATGTATTTTATTGGATAAAATAATCTAGACACATGGTATGAATTTTATTACCATACAATGGGGTTTTTGGAATCAGATATGCTCATTACAAATATCCATGAAAAGTTTCAGTTTGATTCAAACACATAAGGTAAACGATGTGGCTTATGGGAACATGATATTCATACTGTTATTGGAATACAATAGTCCAAAACTGACCAAAGTTAGGCGCTTATGTAATGTTTTGGAAGATTAAAATTGGATGAATATTTTTGAATGGTCTCCAGATTGATATTTCATATATGATTATGAATCCAATGAGAATGAAAATCAAGACACATGTAGTTCTTATATAAAATCATTTTGAATATTTAATTTTAACACATGGAAAATAATGATTGATACATCTAAATATGGGGTCATTAAAGGGACTTTAATGAATGGGAGGGTACAAATATTATGATGGAGAGGTAGATTGTTGTTTTTGGTAATTTTTCATCCTAAAAATGGTTAAAAAGGGAAAACACAACATGACTTTTGAGGCCTATGTTTTTTAGTGGTATGGAAAATGGAATGGGAATGAAATGTTTAGTTAGGCCTCAAATATATAATATAGAACTCAAAAATTATCCTAAAATATTAGGAATAAAGCTTCATTTATTTCTAATAAAATATAATTTCATACATATAGCTTTGGTGTTGGGGACATGGAAGTGAAATATATAATAATCCTCATGTGATATGGGAGAAAATCCAATGTGAATGAGGGATTTTCACCCAAACTAAATGAATTGGCTGTATTTTAAGGCATGACCTGGGTAATTCCTAGCTTGAGTGATGTGAACTTCCAAAGAAATGGATGTAATGGGATTAATAGGGGAAATATTGGTGGTTTTAAGGTGGATAACCTATATGTCACAACAAATCCTAGAAGGTTATGAATCAAGACAAACATTGTTCTTAGAATAAAAATTATCATTCTCATGAAGAATAATAACTAGAATAAAATTCAGGGATATGAAAATTATAGAAGATATGTGTTTTTATATATAGTTTCACATTATATAGTTGATGTTGAAAACTCAACCTATATATAAGGGAAATACACTATGATAGTTTAATTAAAACATAAATTTTTTTTAGGCCAAAGATATGTGAAATGTATACCATGATGTATCCTTTGAGAATAGAAATCTACCAACACATAATTCTTAGAAGTGATCTCTCTGTAAATATCAATCATATGCAAGGGAAATAGAGAATGAATGAATGTGATGGTCAGTGAAGTTAAAATAAAAACTAGTGTGAGAAGACGATGGTATCAACACAAGGTTTATAGTGAATATAATATGTTTTAATTTGGACTCAAATAGGTAACATAGAAATTATTGTGTATCCTACAAGAATAGAAGTCAATCCACTAATAGCTCTTGGTAGAGGATATTTGTAAAAAATTGTCTAGTGTATAAATGAAAATAAATTAATTTTTTCCTTGGGTAGAACTATTGTAGACTACATAACATAAGACTTAAACCCATTCCCTGTGAGCATTTATATTGACCTAAACCATATGTAAAACAATCTGGTTATATAGTGTATACTACTCTATGAAGTTTGTGGTCCCACAATATGAACCATTGTTTCATGTGGTTTAGGTTCATACAATTATTACTGTGTTAAAATGGAAATTTTAGAAAAATAAATTCATATATTAATGATGTAACGCCATGATAATTTATAATATATTTCACTTAAAATAAATTTAATTTCTTTGATAACTTTTTATACAAGGAACCCTTAGTCTAAATGAACCATAATGTAGTATATCATCCTAACATAATTGTTAAATTGGAGCAGTGAATAGGAATAACCATATTTTTATAATACTTTTAAAAATATTACTTATAAAATTATATTGACAAATAATTTCTGAATTTTTAATAAATTCATTATATTCTTTAAAAAATACTTTTTTCTTCAAATATCGTTATTTTAAATTTTTTTAGTAGATAATAAAATATATTTATTCCACATTTATAAAATATATTTTTTAAAAACGAATCTTCTTTTTGAAATAATCATATAAAAATGAACTCAGGGTAAAATTTTGGGATTTTTGTTAAATAATTGATTTTTAAGAGAATAGTGAAAAATCTAAATTTTCCAAATACATTCATTTTTCATTAAATAATGAAATATTTATTATTGGGTATTAAATTGACATGATACATTAATTTATAAAAAAATAATTAATTCCATTTAAATTACAAATATTCAAGATTTTTATCTAAGTAAATATATATACTTAAAAACAAATTTGTATAAAAACTATTTTTTATTGCATTTTACATATTTATATTAAATATGATTTTAACCACATCAACGAAATTAATATTATAAAATTTGAACCATATTTTTTAATTATTTTTATATTTATTATGTAGATCCCTTTTATTTTTTCCCAATAAATAGTAACTGTAGTAAATATTCGTCACATTGGTGATGATAAAATCCATAAAATCTGGTTCAAACCATGAGATAAGATCCCAAAATTAGCCCAACACTTTAATTTATTTCATTAGATGAAATAAATTAAAAATAATACATACCAAATTACAATATATAGATTTTTGGTTCAATTTTCCATTAATTATAAAATTTATATGATTTTGATAAATATAAATTCCAATATGTAACTCTCTTGAATTTAAAATCTTTTAAAATTTAACAGTTGGATTAAAAGATAATAAGTTCTGTTATAAATTTTTATTTTAAATATGAATTAAATTTTTATCATGTTAATTTATTTTTAATATAAATTGATGAAATAATATCTTTAAATGCTTACTCGATGTTTTCATAGTGTTTGTCTAAGTAGTATAAAATTCATGTAAATATTTTTAAAAACTCAAAAAGTTATATTTTTTGGTGATTTATTGTTACCAACGAATTTAAAATATTAATATAATATATTATGTATTTTTAAATGTTTTATATTTTAATTACATCACTTTATTCATGTATTTAATGTCAAATTAAATGAATAGTGTCAAAAATAAAATTATTGCTATTTTACATTAAGTAATATTTTATTAAATAATTTAAGTATCCTAAAAATCATGAAATATGATGATTAAGATTAAAAATCGTCCAAAAATTCACCCCTTTTCCATTTATGTGAAATTTTTTAACATATTAGTAAAATTAGGACCCTTTAATATTGAAAAGTTGTAACAGCGGTTAAGGTTTAAGTCAGTTAATGAAAGGGATAAAAAATATATATGGTTTAAATGTCCCCAAAATGTGTCTAAATTAAATTGGATGATGATATTTTGACCATATCCTCTTTGTATTCCAATTAATGTCAACTTTGAATCATTATACCTGAGAAATATATTAATTATATTTTATGATTTTTTTGTAATTCCATGTGTGACTATTCCCTCCCTTATAAAAGGAAACTCCTTACCTCTTTTAATTACGCCACCATGAGCCATTTAGATCAACCCAAACCTACCAAGTCCATATATAAAATTAATCATCCATTAATTATTATTTTATTTATTCAAATAATACATTTCTTAGGGTCCTTTACAATGGATCTAAAAGAGGCCTACTGAAGAAGGGGTCATCTTCCTACCCAAACTATTTCAAATTATTTCTTTTATACATCCAATAAATCTATGGTATTCAGAATAAAACAATAAAATCATTATCATAAATATACATAAATTTTATTATGATTATGTAACTAACATTGACCAGCCTCTTTTCTAACAAATATAGAGTGAATGTTTTATTCATGCGTACGTGTGGGCTACTGCCTCCACGAAGCATTAAAATTCATTTTCCAGTACCATCATCCATGGATGGTTATTAGAATGGGTTTAAAGGATATATATTATATTTATATTATTATTATACTTCTGTAATTATAATATAATTTTCATGACCCGTCCCTTGGAAAATGTGTTGTCACTACACAAATCATGACTCCCATAGGCCAGTGGTTAGTGACTAGCACAGAGTATGCATATCCCAAAAAATGGGTTGAAATTGCCTAAGGACCTATATAGATGCACAAAACTCTACTAAATAGATAATGGAATGTGAAAACACTAAATAGAAAAACACAAGGAACTATAGTAGAAATTTTACGGTAAAATGGGCCATAATACAAGCTCAAACAAAAAGGAAAAGTAAAATTACAATATCTGGAACTCCTCCATAGAAAACCCTACCCTAAGGGTTGGTACAGAAAATGATGTCTAAATCCATAGAATCACACCTCGTTTTTCCGGTCACTCTAATAAAAACATGGCCCAGGTCCACCATGAACTCCATAAAAGCACCAATCGTCTACACAAGACATGGAACATGCAGGAAAAGCCCTTGCATGGATGAGTAAAATAATACTCATTAGGGCACCCCAAAACACAAAGTAACAGATCATAAAGGAAACACCTCTAATAAGATACAGTCAGATCAATGAAATTATGTGTCACCAACAAATATTACAAAAACATATAGGTATTCATAATGGATTACAAGATTCAAGGTCTCATCCCCTGTCATCCATATGGACCCCCTTGTATCATGCTCAATCCAAGAGATCTCACTCCTCGAGCTATCTGATAATAATAAAATAGATATATTATAACAAAGTACCTGAGAAAACACCTGGTCTCGGTATGTCATGATGTTCACTAAAAATACAATCTTTATAAGACAAGGAGTCCCGATATCACAACCAATACATATCCACAGGATTCTTCTCAAAGAACATTCAAATCCATTGAGAAATTCACTCATTGTAGGAGATCTCCTCCACTCTGTCACAGGAGACCTACTCCTCTCCCTCATAGGAGACTAACTCACTATCTTTGTAGGAGACCAACTTCATGTCTTCTCTTGATCCCAACTCGACTAAATTACTGGATACCGACCTCACATCTATAGAGGAAACCAACTCCATGTCATTGCAAGATACCAACTCCACGTATTCACAGAAGGCCAACTCTACTTCTTTGCAGGAGACCAACTCATCATCATTTCCATAACCAGTCATAGGATTCCATCCATTGCGCGCTCGTTCTGGGAGAACCTACTCCTAGAGAAAATATTTCATACCCAAACCTCCATAAAAACTCACATAGATTTTCTCAAAAGTACCGCCTCATCATAATGATCCCAACAACTCAAATGAATTGTCAAAGGGACACACATTTTGAGAGTTATGGGAATTTTTGTGAAAAGGGGCCGGTTGGGACCGTGTCCTACCCGATCTACCAAGTTCAACCCACCATGATGGGCCTAGCAGGGCCTGACCCATTCTGTCAGCACAATCAGCCTGCTCTAGCATGGCCCTCTCAAGCGGGCCAGTTTGATCCACCCAGATGTGGCCGGATTGGCCGCGCCCCTCTATGTCACACATGGTCGCCTAACTGCTAGCCAGCCGAAGCCCTAGTCAATGCAGTCACACCGCATTGTGAAGCAATTCCGTGTGACCAACACACACCTGTGGCTCCGCCATCGGTTCTCCATCTGATATGGCTTCGATAATATTTATCCCTATACCATTATGGCCTTCCATTGTGGGTTCTCGCAGCCATCCATTGAGTCTTAGACCTCCTGTCTCCTCCACCTGTAGACTCCTACCCTAGGACATCCCACCACTATGGTACCAATGGACTGCAGTTGTTCTTCGATCCTCAATCCTTGATCTGTGATTCAGGATCTGCGAGCATTCTTCTATCCTCAATCTTCGATCCATGATCTACGATCTGCTAGCATTCATCATCACTTATTGTTAAAAAATGGGATGGAACCACAAATTCCCTTCCCCATATTTTCCATGGAATTCTAAAATTATGCATTAACCCTGGATTCTAATTTAATTACCGAGAAAAGAAAACACATCGTCTTGTTGTTGCATTGCAGCACCACCAAGCTATTTTATTTAAGAATCAAAATGTTCTAACTCATCAGTAGAAAATAGTTTCATTGTGTCTTTGAAGTTTTTTTAAAATAAATAAAATAAACATCATTACATTTATTTTATTCTTCATTAATATGTCCAGAAATTAACTTTTATACTCATCCCATTTTGTTCAATGTTAGGTACTGCCTAAATAAAACACCACATTAAGAACCCAGTGGTGGTCTTAGAATTTGAATTTGAGTCATCTCTCATGAGTTATTAAGATCTTAAAATAAAATAGTAATATTTAATTATTTTATTTATGGTTATGTCCTTTTCAATTTTTCTCACTGGAGACATGTGCCAACAAAATGTAAGTTGTGCATATGGTAAACCAGCCATCCAGAATGCAATGGTTCCCTAAAATTTCTGTTTTGAGAACCTATTTAATTTTTATTTTACATTTTTAGTAAAACAACTCATGTGATATATTAAAAACATAGGATTTTATATCGAACCATTCCAGGCACACTGGGCCTCGGAATCACACATCGGCTCAGCGCCTAATCTCGTAAGTTTCCCAAAAATCTTTTAAAAATAAAATTGGGAAAATATGAGTCAATACATTCTACCCACCATAAGTCTTTATGTATATAAAAAGAAAACCATGGGATACCAAAAATAGATTACGGTATGAGAACAAACCTGACCCCCCCCCCCCACTCACATGTGATCTTCAGCAGATTCTCATGATACAACTAGGAACGCACTAATGGAATCGACTCTCCATGAAGGGTCCTCTCCTGCTGATCCTTGATCTCTGTGATTGTGATATAAAGAAAGAATCTAGATCAGAACTAAAATCTATGGGATTACATGGAGTCAAGCTATCTTCTTCTCATAGAGTGATCTCATGCACTCTATTGAACTCTGCTCTCGAAAAGCTAATAAGTGTCCGACATTGTGAGTCAGCCAATGATCACCCATATGGTATCATATCCTCTAGACATATGTGGTAAACCCATTATGAATTCTATCGATATCCTTTATTACTACCTTCCTAGAACACCATGGATGAAAATAGAAACCCCTTCCAAGCATATGGGCTCGACATGGTCAGTTGACAACCACAGAACAGATTTAAAGAAGTTCTCATCTTTTATATCAACACCTAAACCTAGATTCATCTTTTTTTATCTTCCCTGGTGTCCTCCATGACACCAACATGAATATCCTGATGCATCTCTCCTCTCTAAGATTCCACTAATAATACATTGTGTTGTTTGAAAGGAAGGACGTTCTCCTCACATTTCAAATATCCATCAGGGGAATTTTAAATTGAAAATTGAACACGTAAAGTTTCACCATCGGTATCACCGAGCCATGTCTCTCTGAATAAATATAAGAGTGGAGGGGTAAAAAACACTAATTGGATATAAGGTACATCATCTCTATCCATGAACGATAACTATAATAAGGCCAATTGCCCGGTTCCCTCATTTAGAAACTATAAACTAGATCTTCTACATAGAACATTTTCTAGAATGTTTCCCATTCCAGGAGTATAGAATCTCTCCAAGTCATAGTCTTTGAGGAAATATGGCCAATGCATTTGAATCGTTCTTAGAACCTTTAAAGTGAATATATACTTGAGACTATTGTCATTTGAGTAGATGATAGATCCCATGTTCATCAGGTAGTGTTTCCACATCATCTATGTGAAGACTATTATTTCCAACACAATTAAGTGGGTCTCATAGTTCGGCTCATGTGATCTCAATTGACATGAACCATATTCAATAACTTCATACCTATTCATCAGAACACAACCAAGTCTGGTCCTTTATGTCTTGTAGAACACTATGTATTTTACTCCCTCCTCTAAAAAACTCATGGTCGGGCACTCATCAAATTCTGTTTTGACATCTAAAAATCATATAGGAAATTTTCTATCCACATGAAATGTTTTCCCTTTTAGCTAATCAAAGAGTCCATTGATCCATTGGAAGTGGATACTCATTCTCCATGATCATTTAGTTAATTCACCTATAATCAACACATAAACTCAAACACTATGTCTTACTAAGACCTATCTCTACAAGCCATCAACTTGTACCCTCATCTCATAAATCTTTGTGAAATCCATCTAATATGATGATTTTGGTATAAGTTCTATATCCGGGTATAGACCAATGTTGAATTCTATATCTCTATTGGGAGGTAAAATTAGAATTAATCTCCTAGAAAAAAGTCCTCATACTCCACCACATCTTCTATGAACTAAAAAACTCATTACATCCACTGCCCAAAGGTTAAGGGTATCCAACTCAAGATTGATCGGCTGCACCCTCTTATACAGGAATATACCCCATGTTGTTTAGGTTTGTTTTTTTATTGAATAGGGAAAACCCCATTATATCACTGTGGACATACCACAACCTTTTTTCTAAAATAGTCAATCTACTAATTAATTGTGCATAACTAATCCATACCTAGACTAGCATCGTAAGGCCTAGACACTTCCACCATGAGGTTCCAAATGAAACTCTCATTCTAAGGGTCATATGACACTATCGACAATAGTGTATTTCTCGAGATACTCTTCGTAGGTATCTCTAGACGTAAGGGTAAATTAAATAGTTTATGTTCAAACTATAGGTCTCAAAAAAGATTTGTGATAAGGAAGAATCATTAGAACCTATGTGTATTAATACACTATCCAATGGTAAACAAATATTTTACCTTGAATCTTTCCTAGATCCCTTGGTTCATATTTCTTAACCAAATGCGGCTACCCCTTTCTATGCCCTCCAGCTTTCTATTCCAGGTGTGGACCACATAGGGGAGGTGGTGGTAACATGTCAAAATATATAAAACCTCCTGCTACTCTCCAATATCCTCTAATATGTATTCCACCCTACATATCCATCTATTCCTATCATTGTCTCTACCTCTGTGGCCCATCCACCTTTTCTATGTTAGTAACACGACAGGCTGGACAATCTGTGATGAGATGTCCCCTTCTATCTCATGAAAATAATTTCCTCTCCCTAGGAAGACTGGACTCACCCTATGATCCCTGGGTTGTAAATCCCCTATCATGGGACCTATTCTCAGAATGTCTCATGCATCTATATCTCTTATATTAGAATCAGATTCCTACTCCCAATGATTCTACTCCAGCTTTACAACTGCTGATATCCAATGGTTGTATACTCATAGCTGAAGGACATTCAACCAGAATGGTTCACATCAAAACCCTAGAAAAAGTATGAATACACATAGGAATAACACTAGCTCAGATGTCCCTAAGCACACCAAACTCATTGTTATGAGCACTGAATCGTTGGTCGTGTATCATATCAATCAAGTATATTGAAATATTGGTATGCCCTGATGAATACATTGATACTGACATGTCACATAGTTGGATCTATAAATGCTCTTGGGCATGAATAGACCTTATCATTTATGGTGAGAGCCCATTCTCTGCGAAAGGTTCTCAAAATCTATCCATTGACGAGTGGTATCATCATAATATCGGGTAATATAAACCCTGCCATCACCTTATTGAGATATATTGAAGGCTCATTGCTAGGACCTCCATCTAATCTAATGGTGCCCTGACTGGATGGATATCTCATTCACCACATCAAGATAGTATCTAGCCACCTATGAGTCAGGCTCGCCTCAAAGCCTGAGGAGTTTTTGTTGATGAAACTCTTAATGTGTTCTCATCCCATGAATCTCATCCATGGGTAAAACATGTAACATGTGTTGCTTCACATGTGGTGGTATAACTTCCACACCACACTGAGGTGTTTTCCCTTGTACAAATCTTCGTAGCGATCTCTTCACCCCACAGATCATCCTTTTGATCACATAGTGGAATCTTAGATGGATATTTACATAGAAGCATCTTGAAATTAAACAAGATGTACAACAATTAATAGAGTATACCAAGTTATAAGACTCAAGAAATACATATAAAATAGAAACCATTCCCATATGATACATGTACCATAATCTTTTCCTATAATTATTGTTTTCATGTACTGAGTCGAAAAGTAGAATTCATGTTCTTGGTGTTTGGATACATCAGCCACCACACCAACACTGGATTCCCAGGCCTAAAATCTGAAATCAAAACTCTTAAAAATATTTCCCCAAACCAAACTCATAGTCTCTGGTTTCTTAAGGTAGAACTGACAGACCTTTGATAGCACTCTATCATGACCCATCCCCCGAGGCTCATGTCATGACTACCCCAAGCCCGCCTCACATAGGGTAGTGGTTTAAGACATGTACCAAGAAGTTATGTCCTTAACAAATTGGAGGAATTTTTCTATATACATATACACATGAACACAACTCCAAGCCATAGTTTTTGGAAACTGAAAACACTAAGTAAGAAAACAATACGTATGCCAATAGGAAACTAATGGTAAACAGGGGTAGAATACAAGCCCAACCAAAAAGTAAAATTACCAGTACAAGTCCCTATAACTCCTCCAGAGAAAACCCTACCTAAATGTTAGGTACAAAAACAGTTGTCTGAAGCCGCAAAAGAAGACCTCGTCTGTTGGTTCACTCAAACGACCACATGGCCCTGGTCCACCAAGGAATTAATTAAAGAGTCGATCATCTACACAAGACAAAACACATTTTGGAAAATCCCGTGCATGGAAGAGTTAAACAATACTAAGAAGGGATCCCACAAAATATAAATTAAAATACCAAAATGGAAACACCACTAAGAATATATATTCATCTCAATACAGTTATGTTTTAATAACACGTATAATAAGAATTTCCAGGAATACTCATAAAGGATTCCAGGACTCAAGGTCTCATCCAATTCCATCCATATGGTCAAGCTCATAGAACGTTTCATCTGAGATATCTTACTCCACAATCTATCTGATAGTATGCACGTAAAACTAGTCTACCAAAATTACGCTAGAAAATAGCCGGTATTTGTACGTCATAAAGTTCCCAGAGACATCTAGTCTTCCTAATACATATAGTCTCGATATCACAACAAATACTTGGCCATAAAATTATTCTAAAGGAATATTCAAATCCAGCGATACATACAGTCTTCATAGGAGACCAACTCCACATTTCCATAGGAGACATACTATGGGCCCTTGTAAGAGACATACATTGCGTCCGCAATGGAGACATATTATAATCTATCAAAGGAGACCAACTCTACTTCTTCGCTGGAGACCAAATCTACATCATCGTTAGAGACCAACCTCATGTCTTCACAGGATACCAACTCACTATCTTCTCAAGAGACCAAATTAGCATCTTCATAATAGACCAACTCCTTGTCTTCCAAGGAGACCAACTATATGTCTTTCCTACAGCCAGTTATAGGATTTCATCCTGAGCACACTTGTTCCGGTGCACCAACCCCTTGATCTAATAGTTCATATTCCAAACTAACTAAAAACTCACATTGAGTATCTCAAAAGTACCACCGCATCATGAGGGTCCCAATGTTCTAAATAGATCATCAAACAGACACATGGTTTGAGTGTTATGGTCATTTTAGTGAAAAGGGGTCAGTTGGGCCTGGGCCTAGTCGGACCGACCCAACCCACCAGGTCTAACTAGTTGGGCCTAACCCATTCAATTTACCTGAACCACCTGCTCTATCCTGAAGCACTCAAGTAGGCACATTCGATCCTCTTAGAAGTGGCATAGCTGTCTACGACCCTCCCTGGCCCACGCAGTCACATGACTGCAAGCCAGCTGGTGCCTTGGTCTACTCGGCCAGTTCGCATGACTAGCACACACCCACAGATCCACTATGGATTTTCCATCTGGCATGGATATATAAAGTAGTGTTCCTCAACTATTGTGGACTCCTACCATGGCCTTCCACCACCTCCCACAATCACTGCGATCGCAGGTTCTCGCTGTCGGCCTTCGAGACGACAACCTCCTATCATAGTCCCACTAGACCCCGAGATGTTGTCTGTGGCCTTTCACGCACCACCACACCCACATGAATCCACCACCACACGACACCTCCATCCACCTTAGGCACCGATCGCTAGTGTCGGCGTGCCGAGGGCCACTTCGATGGGCCACTTCTATGGGCCACCTAGTTTTCTCTTGTGTCTGATTCTTGATTTGAAAGTTGTTCTGTGATCCTTCAGTCACCACCTTCACTAATTTGTGTTATAAATCTTCTCATTGTCAATCAGGGGTTCCAAACATGTTCGGAACCTTTCCAAAATACACGTTGTGACCACGAGGGTCTTCGGAAGAAGAAAACAATTACATGAAAGAGAGATAAACAAATGAGTACCCTTAGTACATACTTTATCCTTGTTTATATCGGTCATGGACCATTCATGTCCACATGATTAAATAGAATAATATTAATCAAATATATACCATTTAATCACATAGTTTAACCATCCCACAAGAATGATCGAACCTCATATCCACCTGTTCATTGGTGGGTCTGTGTTCATCGTTGGAATAAAACCATTATTTTGTGTCATTAAAAACATAACAATTATCATTCAACCATTCCTAGAACATCGGACCTTAAAATTGCATGCCATCTCAGCACCTGGTCTGAGAATGTTTCCATAAGTTTTCTAAAAATAATACCATGAAAATATAAATCATTACAATCTTATCTAGTTTCTAAACTTCTCATCATTTTGAAAATGATAACATCACTAATTCTTATGTATGGACTACCACCTTCACAAAGCGATGTGATTCTATCTTCATTTACACATTATGTGGATGTAAATAAGAATAAATTAAATAAATATATATTATATAATAATAATTCCATAAAGGTTAATTATTATTTATCTTTCTTTCTTTATATCCTCCAAAAACTCTAAACAACATATATTTTCATGTATGGTTTATCGTCTCTATGAATGGAATAGTTCAATTTTCAATCTATTATATATAGATGAATTTAAATATGTATGCGATAAATATATGTGATATTTATTTCATAAATAATTTTTTTATATGATGTAACCAAGATCAATGTATGAGGAATGGAGCTACCAAAAAAATTCATAAATAATGTAATAGATAACACCTAGAAATGATAATTTTAAAAAGGAATTATTAATAAATGGGTGTTAAAATATTACAAATGTATAATATATGGTATTATATGTATATAAATGAAACGTTTATATAATTATAGTATATTTTATTATTTTATAAATGATTATAATGAACATTCTAAGAAAGTAAAACTCATGGTATGGGGTTTCTGTTTCAATGTAATTCTAATTCGAATTTTTCATTCATAAATTTTTATTGAATGAAATTATTTATTACATTACAATAATCCAATTTAATTTTAATATCCTATGTTTATTTCTTGGGAATACAACATTTCCATTCATATTCCTCACTTTAAGTAGTCTGGTAACTAAAATAATGTTTTTATGGAAAAAAACAGTTATTTCTCTCTTCTCTCGAAAATCATTTTTCTTCCATATCCTTTTCATATTAAAAATATTTTCCAAAATATTCTTATATTATTCTATAATTTTTTAAATTCATTTTTACCCATGATTTATTTTAACCAAATATTAAAAGAAAAATTCTTTTCATTTTCCTAGTGTGGTACTTTGACTTTTTAATCAAAATGTAAAAGGAAACATTATTTTAATATACATTACATGAATAAAATTTTAAATAATTATTAATTATCAATTATTTGAAGATATATTTAAATGTTTTCAAGTTTATTTTAAATGAAAAAAAATTTCCTTGACATTTAATTTGTTTTTTAGATTTAAATATTTGATTTAAAATTGGAAAGGGTATTTTCCACTAGAACATTTTCAATGATTGTTTAAAAGAATATTTCATATATGATATCATATTTTGATGTTACATTTGGTTTATTGGGGGAATGATATAATGATATCATCATTAATTTATATCTAGTGAATTTATTGTCGTGATAATGAAATATCAATGAAAATAATTCTTCTTTCTATAAGTAATGTTATTGTGAATGTTTTTATGATTTTGTGTCATATAAATGAATGGATTTGTGATTATTTGATGGGTGGGAAAGAAATTATATATCCTTACAATTAATTGGGTAAATATTAATCTTTAATGAGATCTAAGGGTACACAATAGGTTATTCCATGCCCAAAAGATGGTAGAGGGGTGGTTATCCCAGGGCCAAAATAAGGTACATGGGAGGTTGTCTCAAGCACGAATAAGGTACATGGTTAGTTATCCCAATCCAAACATGTTATGTATATCTTAGAGGGTAGGCATGACAAAATATTTTTATGATTATGAATATTCCAAAATTTATGAAAGTCTTTTATGACCGGATCTTATTCCAATGTTCTGCTCTCAAGGCTCATGTTCATTAATAGATTTATGATTAATGTCTAATAAACTACTAATATTTATACCATGACTCATTTTTATGATATAATAATTAAGGGGTGTGATTTTAAAAGGTTAATCTCATGTTATCATACCCTTAATACTCATTTTATGTTTAAATGACCATTGATATGTCCCTTTATTACCCTTACTAGGTATCATTGATTACCTATTATTATGTTTTATTTTCCCCAGGATATGAAGAAAATATTAATGTATGACGTGTATAATAAGGTTTTATGTTGTAAAGAACTAATATGAAAATTTTGTAGGTCTTTTACAAACCTTTTTTATGTATCTATGTTTCAAAAGAAACTAGACTATTATGGATTGGTACTGGATCATAAAGTTATTTAATGAATTTTTATATAATAATATATAATATTAATAAATTAAATATATGTGTTGTTATAGATTGTATTAGAGAAAGGTTTCATTTCCTTTGGAAACAAGGATGAGAAAATTTATATGATAACCACAAGGATAATACTATGTATAGGATAATGTCCAAAGTTATAGTAATGAAAGAAGTGTATTTTTACTTTAAAAACAACATTGTCTGGATAATATTAGTGAAATTGGTTTAGGAATCGATTATCTTAGGGTAATAACAATGAAAATATTATTCAAGAATATCTCAAAAATCATTCTCTTATATATTATGTTTTCCATTTACTACACACAATTTTTGACACTCATGGGGGATATATTAACATTAATTCACATTTTCATTATAAACCATCATGAATGATTTGAATAGATATTGATAAATGATGACCTAGGTTAAACCTATGGTGTCATAGATTTAATAGAAGATGTCATTATTTAAATATATTATTAATTATTTTTCATTATTATGTGGTTTCCCAATTTGATTATTATTTCTCACATGATGATTTTTGGGGTTTTTTAAACAGTTAGAACCTGAAGAAACAATGATAATGCTAAATGTAAAAAAATCAATAATTACTCTCTTGAAGAACCAAATGTTATTGTGTATGGAATATAAAATATCATTATTATTATTACACAATATTATCATGTCATTAATCATACTGAGCTTCCAAATTATAAAAGATGTGAATAATGTTTTGTTGATTCCTTGATGAGGTAACATACAGATTCTTTTAGTGGGTCTGTTGATCCATTAGTATCTGAGTAATGTATTAGTACCAATGAAGTGATATTTTCCATTCTCAAGTGTTCAGAGCATGAAAATTCATTATAGTTTTCAATAATTTGTAATTTTAAGAATATCAATATAGGGATCTAATTAAGAACATTAAGAATAAAGTAAGAAAAATTACATATGGGGTGTGATGAGTTTAAAATGTTATTTTTAAATAAGTAATTTCCTTTTATTATTTATAAAAAATGGAGACAAATTTCTTTATGTTTAGGTACATGGATAATTAATCCATTATTACTTATGAAGTAAATTTTATAAGACTTATGAGATAAGATTTTTGTATTATCAATGAGCATGAATGTACGATTTATCTATTCATCAACTTTGTAAATCCATGCCTTTAATCGGAATTATTCATTTCGGAATTCAGTAGTTATGAAAATAAATCATGTTATCTACTACCATGGTAGAAATGGATATTGGAGTTTTCCATAAATATTATGGTTTTGATGAAAAATATAGATGAAATTGAAATAAAATTAAAATAATAAAAAACAAAGAGGGAAGAAGATAATCCTTACATTATGTTTATAGTTTGGAAGGATAAATGGAATAAATTAGCATAGTGGAGTAGTATATTCTTATGTGTGGAGAGGAAGGTCATCATGTATTAAAATTTGGAACAGATGTGAAGAATCTATTTTATGATGGAGGAAAATCACTATAGAATGCACCACACACACTCCTATATTTCAAAAGAAAGTATTATGAGCCTAATGCTTAGAAGTGCTCAAATATGAAGGTTAATTATTAGGATTTATGTCATCAACATCATAATCCTTGAGAAAACTGTAAATCCCTTTGATCACTACTACTAATATGGGATGTGATAATGAATTTGTAAAAGGTTAACTTATCATCTACTCTAGAACAGATAATGTCTTATTGGATTCTAAATCTACCTACTCTTTTATATCTGAAAATTTTTTAAGGGTTTCATAATTCCACCCCAATGGTAAAATTATGAATTAGCAGTGAAAACTTATAATTTTATGATAATCACATCCCAAGCCTATGATTTGTCTTTTATTTAATTTTTTTGGGAATTTTAATCCTATAAATCTCATTATTACCTCTAGTTGAATTTGATGTTATCAAAGGCATGGATTTTCTTTATTAAAATAAATCCCATATTAATTATCATGGAAACATAGTGATATTTGATATTCTAAACAGACATATGATTTTTTATTGGTGTGATGATAAATATGAATTGAAAAAGAAATTTCATCCATTGTATGTGTCTTGATTCCTATAAAAATGTGGCGCTTCGCTCATATGGTTGTAGAGAAACTCGACATTTATAATATACCACTTTTAAGAGAGTTAATTAATGTTTTCCAAAATAATTATCTACTATTATAAAAAAAATAAGATTTTGAGTTTCAATATAACTCAAACCTAGTTATTTTCTTATTTCAATGACTCTATAGAGAAATTAATAAATTGGGTTGTGGGAACTAAAGATGTAACTCCACGAAAATATTGAAAATAGATTCATTTAGATAGTGATTTCACCTTTGAGTGGACCTATAATCTTTGTTGACAAATAAAGATCAATGAGATTCTGTATTAATTATTAGGAACTAAAAAATATCAAAATCAATAATAAGTGTCCCATGACTTATATTAAAACATTTTTTGATCAATTATAAGGGAAAAAATACATTTCCAATATTGATCTTTGATTGGGATACTATTAGTTTATGGTCAAAAGTGAAGACATACCAAAGAATTCATTCCTATTAGGGTATAAATGATATTAATTTATAGTGATGAATTTTTTTCTTTTTGTTAACCATTTTATCATCATTGATTTGTTGAATAGATTATTTAGAGGTTTTATTGATCATCGTTTGGTGATATTTATTGACTACATCCTTATACATTCCATGATTAATGAAGATGATGAATATTACTTGATGAATGTATTGAAGTCATTTTGGAAGTGAATGTCTATAAAAATTTACCATGTGTGTGTTTTTTATACATAAAACATTCATTTTTTGGGTCATATAATATGAAGGGAGGGTATATAAGTGGATCCATCAAATACTGTAGTTATTGAAGGACCATCCATACCAAACACAATGACTATGATATATAGTTTTATATGTTTCGATGAATATTTTCGGTGTTTTATGGATAATGTTTCATGGAAATCTAATCCACTCACCATGTTAACTCAGAAGGGAGATAACTTCCTTTGGAAATATAAATGTGAAAAATAATCAAGTAACTAAAGAAAATTTTATTTATCACAAAAGTAAATATATATCCCTACAATGGAGAAGGGTTTTTGATCTATGGTGATGCATCAAAGAAGGGACTATGATGAATACTAATGCAGAATGATATGGTGACAGATTATTTCTCATGATAATTGACATTTCATGAGTAAAATTACCCAACTCATTATTTGGAGTTAGGTATTGAAGTTTTTATATTAAATATATGGTGTTTTTATTTTTATTGTGTAAGGTGTTACATATTTAATGATCATAAAATTTTAATCTATATATTATCTCAAAAATGGTGTAATATGCACTAGATACGATAGTTTTAGTTGATTAAATGCTATTTATTATCAATACATTAACACCCATGGAATTTGAATAAGGTGGAATATTCTTTAAGATGAAAGGATCGTGTTATATTATCTATGAGGAGGATCAAAAAAGATCCAATATTTCAATATTTTCAAAGTATAGATCCATAAATGTTGAAGGATGGGTAGATATATTATCTTACTCAAATGGGTTTTTAACCACCTATTCAAGTAAATATTAAAGATCTAAAAAAGGAAGATATAGAACTGAGAAAAAGAAGGTAATAAATGTTACAATGTTTATCCTTGGTTGTGTTGGATTTATAATTATTTGTAATTGGGTATGTGTCCCTTTGATATTAGACATGAAGAAGGAGGTATTTGATGAATTTTATATTTCAACCTTATATAATCAACCAAAAATTATGAGGATTATAGAGATCGGAAAGTGTATTTTTGTAGAGACAACATTACGACATATGTTTCATATTATGTATCTTTGTGCTTGGTATGTTATCATGCTAAGTGTATAAGACATAAGTATAGGGAGGTATTATAACCATTACACATATCATAATAGAAATGTTAAAACATCCTCATTGATGTTTTCATTAGACTCCCCAAACATATAAATCAAATGATTCTATTTATGTTATAGTGGATGACCTTAAAATTCATCACTATAAATTTTTCACAGATAATATTTATCTATTGATAATATTTTCAAAATATTCATTAAAGAAGTGGTTGCATGGAGTTTCATATTCTTGTATCTAATCATGGTCTATTGTTATACATGATGTTTTGATAAATATTCAACATTATTAGGATAAAGGGTTGAGTTTTAGTGGTACTTATCATACATAGATAGATGGTCAGTCAAAGAAACCCATTAAAACCCTAGACGGTATCTTGAGATATTTTCTATGTATTTTTAATTTGTTTATGATGAAAAAATTCCTCTAGTTGAGTTTTCTAACAGTAGAATATTTCACATGGGAATTTAGATGGCTCCTTATAATGATCTATTATGAAAGATTATTATAACTCCAAGGTGTTTTGATAATTTTGGATAAATAAAGTTATTGGAACCTAATCTAGATTAGGAAATGGTAGATAAATTCAAATGAGTTCAGTAACATATCAAGGAATCCCATATTCAGTAAAAAAGTTATGATGACGATCACCAGTGATATTCAAAATTTGATGTTAGTGATAAGGTATTCCAATGAATTTATATAATGAATAATATTATAAAATTCATAAATAAGAGAAATTTTATCCCTAGGTATAATGGGCCATTTTATATTCTTGATCATGTATGGAATGAAGCTTATCGTTGGGCACTTCCACCAAACCTCACTTTAGTTCAATATATGTTACATGTATCTTCTTCAAGAAAGTTCATACTTGATTTATCACTTGTACTAAATTAAAAGGCTATGCCACTATGGCCTAATATTTCTAATTAAGAAAATTTGGCTGAAATATTAGATAGTATAGATAAAGTGCTAAAGAACAGGATTATTCACCTTGTTAAATTTATCTAGGGGAATAAAAAATTAGAAGAAGCTACATGTAAACCCAATGATGTGATGAAATAGAGATATTTTCTTTTATTGTGACGCAGTGACATTAATTTTTTTTAATATTTCATTTTAATTTTTTAACAAAGTAACAACCAAAGATTTTATGAATTATTTCTCTTTAAATAATTTTAATTTGTTCGATTTCTTGTGATACATGCATCGTTGTGTTTAAATGAACCATAATATAGTATAGAATTTTGTCAATGCTATTAAACTATTGGAGTAAATGGGATTAGTTATTTTTTAAATATATATATATATATATATATTGGTTTTAGATAAATCAAATATATTGAAAAATAAGTACTCAACTTTAGTTAAAGTCATTATATACTTTACCAAATAATTTTCCATAAAAATGGTTTTTTTATTTTCAAGATAAAATAAAAAAAATAGTTTCATCCCATTTTAAAAAAAATATTTGAAAAATTAAAGTTATTTTTAAAATTAAAATATCAAAATTAACATAGGTTGAAAATTTGGGATTTTTCTGAAATAGTTGATTTTTTGGCGAATAATGAAAAATTCAGATTTTCAAAATACTGTCAATTATTTTTATAAAATAATTAATTTTTAGTTTTTGTTCTTAAAGTGAGATAATATGTATTTTCTAAATAATAAAATTAATTTCAATTGGATCAGTAATCTTTAGGATTTATATAAAAGTTAATTTTATGCTTAAAAACTCATTTTTATAAAAAATAATATTTTCCATTACGTTTTATGCATTTATATGAAAATTAGTTTTTGACACATATAAATACTGAATCATGAAAAATTGATACAATATTTGGAATTAGGATGTTCAAATTTGCTAACTAGGACCCTTTTATTTTTTTTCATTACAAATAGTAACCATGGTAACTATTTTTCACCTTAATAAGGGAAAAATTGTTAAAGCATGGTTAAAACCATGATATAAGTTCTCAAAATAAACCCAAAACATAACTTTATTCCATTTTATTGAATAAAATTTACTATATACATCCCAAAATTTAAATATATATAATTTTAGTGCCACTTTCAATTGATAATGAAATTTATATTATTTAAAATTCCAAAATTCCAAAATATCACAATCTCCAATTTATTATCTCTAAAATTGTTTTACTTATGGATAAATAGTGGATAGTTTTAGATATAAATTATTATTTTAAATATTATTTAATTTTTTTATCATGTTAATTTATTTTTAATTTTCTATGATCAAATAATTTCTTTAAATGCTTACAGAATGCTGACATAATTCTTGTGTAAGCCATAGAAAAGGAAAGTAAATGATTTTAAAATTCTATAAGTAATATATTTTTAGTGATTTATAGTTCCTAGTTAATTTTATAATTGAATATAACCTATTAGTGGTGTTTTATAGGTTTATATTTTAATCAACTTACTATCTTGTTGTCTTTAAAGTCAAATAAAATGAATACTATTCAAACTGACATTAATGATATTTTATGTTAAATATTATTTTTTTAAATTATTTTAAAATCATATAAACATTTAAATAAGTAAAATATGATGATAAATGGTTAATAATTTCACCCCATTGACATTTATGAACTAATTTTTAACTTATAGGAAAAATTAAAACCCATTAATATTCAAAATGTTTTTATCATGGTTAAAGTTAAAATAGGTAAATGAATGGGTTAAAACAAAATATAACGTTTAAAATGATAAAAAAACTTATAAATAATTCATTTTATGAAGATATTTCAACCATAAACTCTATTTATATGAATTCATTATAATTTTGAAGCATTATACTTGAGAAATACATTAATTATATTTTAATTTTTTTAGTATTCCAAATGTGGATTTCCCTCCCTTATAAAAGGACATCCTTTATCTATTTTATTTAAAATAAAATGAGACATATTGTCCAACAAACCTAGATAAAATCTATTCAAAAAATATCTATACATGAATTTAATGTGCTTTTATTCTTGAATGACCATTCCAGAGGTCCTTAAGAAGGGATCGAAATGTGGCCCACTGAAGAAGAGGTAATCCTATGACCTAATATTTTCAATTTATTTATTCATCAAAATACTCTAAATATATTGTATTAATCATAAAATTAAAACTTATGTATCATGAATATACTAAAATTATATTATCCTTATTTAACTACCATTACCAATCCACTTTTCTGCCAAATGGGGAGTGAATGTATCGCTCGTGTGTACGTGTGCACTACATCCACCGTGTAGCAATACAAATAATTTTATATCATCATGAATCATGGGTGCTTAAAATGATTTTTAATGGTTATATGTGATATCTATATTATTATAATGATTATATAATTATAATATCATATTTTGCTTCTTACCTTCACATCCATTGTAAAACGATAATGTCACTTGTGCGTATATGTGGACTACCAACTCTATGAAGTGATGTGAGTAATTTTTCATTTAATTTGTATATGGATGGTAATAAGGATGGATTTAATAAATATGTATTGTATATAATATATAAGAATTATTGTGTAAATTTTAATTATTATTTACCTTTATTTCATTCCATCTACTGAAATGTGAAAATAGTTTTCTTCTTTATGTACGGCTTACATTCTCAATGAATGGTGTAATTAAATTTTCTATATAAACCTTTTATTGGTTATTCTAAATTTTTAAATAATGAATATTTGTATTATTTATATGCTAAATAT
This sequence comes from Viscum album, assembly GCA_963277665.1. Lineage (NCBI taxonomy): Eukaryota > Viridiplantae > Streptophyta > Magnoliopsida > Santalales > Viscaceae > Viscum > Viscum album. The sequence goes on from OY728126.1 coordinate 1,897,630,064, forward strand.
ATTTATTTAGATTATATGATCATAATCATATTATGAGGAATATAACTACCTAAAAGATATTCCTAGGAAAAAATGAAACATTTAATTCTCAGAAACTATGATTTTAAAAAATAATTATTAAAAATGGGTGCTAAAATGTTTTAAGTGGATCATATTGGATATTATAAGCATGTAAATTACTCTATTATATAATTATAATAAATTTAAATTTATTATAAAATAGATTAAATCACTATCTCATCAATTCAATCTTGATTTAAGTGATTTAGGTTTCATTCTCATTTTTATCAGGATTTTTTATATTCGAATTTCCATTAAATAAAATTATAAGACTTTTTCTTGTTAAACCCCATAAATTTTATTCTCCAATTTTTATTTATTAACACTACATTTTTTTCCATTTCATTTTCCTCACATTAATAACTCAAGAAACTAAATGAATATTTTAAGTAAAAATGACATTAATTCTCTCTTCGGTCAAAAATAATTTTTCTTCAGTATCCATGTTATCTATATAAATAAAAAAATCAGATTATTATATGATTTTTTTGATTCATTTTTATCTGTGATTTAGTTTTTACAAGATGGTTACAAATGAATCATTATTTTTTTTTCAAATGTGGTAATTTTGATTTTTTACCGAAAATGTGCAAAAAATATTTATTTTAACAAATACCGCATGAACATAATTTCATATAGTCGTTACCCCTTAATTCATTAAATATTTATTTAAATTTTTCTAAAGTTATTTCCAAAGAATGTTTTTCACTTAATATTTGATAGATATTTATATTTTAATATATAATTAAAAAATTAATTTTTTATTTTTCCTCAAGAAATATTCCAATCATAATTTAAAATAATTTTTCATCTATGATAACATCCTTTTATGTTACTTATGCTTTATAGGGGGTGTGATCCAATTATTCCTTCATCATTATTTATATGGATGGTTAATGGTTATAAAGATGAAATATCGATGAAACCAGTTTTCTTTTCATCGATTTATGTTATGAAGAATATTTTTATGATCTTCTGGTGTATATATGGATGAGTTTATGATAATTTGATTGGTGTCCCTGGAATTTTATATCCCTCTAATTAATTGGGTAAATATTAATGATCTATAATCTCAAAGGGTACACGAGAGGTAATCCCAATCCTAAAAGAGGGTATATTAGAGGTTATCCCAAACCTGAATGAGGATATAATGGAGGTTATCCAAATAACTATGTAAGGATATAGAAATTTATCCAAAGACTAACTTATTATTAATTTATTGGTGGGTATAACTAAAAAAAATGTCAATGATTATGATTATTCCACAGTTTATGTCACTCTTTGATAAAATGCTCTTATTATAATGTTTTGTTCTCATGTATCATGTTCTTTGATCCCTTCAAGATTAATATCGTATGAAATACAAATATTTATTCGATGACTCGTGTTTATTATATATGAATTATTGTGTATGATTTTAAAATGCTAATCTCATTGTATAACACACCTTATTCTCATATTAAGTTTAAATGATCATTGATATCTCCACGGATTTCCCTTTATAATCATCTAAGATCACCATTTAATATGTTCTCTTTTCCCACAGATATAAATAAATGTTTTATGTATTATGAGTCTAATAGGGATGATAGTTCTGAAGAATTATGCGGGAGATGATATAGAACTGTTATGAACCAATTTTTTATATATCCACATTCCCAGAGACAGTAAACATTTATGAGTCTGGTATGGATAATAATGTTATTTAAAAAATATTAATAAAATAATATGTGATATTTATATCTAAAACTTTTTGGTCACTATAAAGGATTTTGGGTTTATATTATGAATAATCAGATCTAGGACTTTGGTATCCTTGAATATGGTTAAATGAGGATAATGTGATGTGACCATATAAAATATCATACCAAAATATGAGGTGAATGTTTGTTAGTATTTATATTCATGGCTAGGTTCCATATGAATAATCTAGAATTAATTACATATCATAGGATTACATGCATTACTCCACATATAGTTGTTAATAAAGAATGGTTTGTCCTAGTGTATGGGAAATTGAAGAAAACTCAGCGTAAATGAGGAGAAATATTACACTATTATAGAGTAGGTAATTAGATGGTAAGTGGATTTTCTATATGGGCGTAATATAATAGATATGTATTTCATAAAATATATCATGATAAATACAATGAAGAAATATTTAGTTTTTGGAATGCCCTTACATGGATATGGATTTCATGTAAGGAAGTCATGTCGTATAAAAAGGAAAGATCCAAGAAGTCTAATGTTTATGGGGGTGGAAATTATTTCATGTAGTTTAATATAATACGATAAGTACTATGGTGTTATGAAATTTATAGTCATATAATGAGTGCCTTTATTCATTTAAATTTATGTTCATATAACTAAGAACATCTCAAACAACATCATTGTCAAATAGAATAGACTTTTCTAAACCCAATGTGGGAAAGTGAAAATAATTTCATGAGAAACCATTCATTGTTAGTATGTGTGATAGAATATCATTCTATTTTAATCACGTAGTAAATTTTTTTTATTAAAACTTGTGTATATAATAATTTCCTTCCATTTTCTACTCCAATTTTGGACATTTCCTCCCTATTATAATCGGAGTTATTATACCCCAGACTAGTTCTCCTTATTTGAATTAATAGAGTTCATCCTTTTTAATGAACACCTATGCAATAGAAAATAATATATTTATAGCTTGTTATGAATTTTTAATCTTTTCTTGTTTATCCACTCTAATTCATCAAACAAGAACAAAGACTACTCGTCTTCAGAAAATTGATCAGTGGTGATGATTCAAAGTTAGAGAAACTGAACATTGATAGGAAATATTATCTTTGACCCATACACCAGTGATAATGTTGTGTATTATATGGTGTTATAGGTCACAGTGTGATAATACCATAGAACATATAGGGTTTCTTATGTCCAATCATTTTGGTCTTTATCAGCTACCTTTTTAAGGATATTGTAATGAGCTTTATTAAAGGGATCTATCTACTCTTTTTCTAATATAAGATAATATGATGAATGGTTAGATTGGTTGTTATACTCCATATACAACATCTCCAATTTTAAATAAAATAAATTACTGTTCTTATCCATTAATTTTGATTAATCTACTCAAAATGTAATAATTATATCAGACTTCGTGAAATTGTTGTTATTTTTTTCGTATTTATTTAAAGGGAATAACTTCAACTCATTCAGAGAAAAACTCAATATAAGTATGAATGAACTTAAAACTATCAGGTTGTAGTTATAGGGTATGAACCTATGTTATTTATTCCCCTATAAAACAAATCTCCAAGCATATTTTGTAGTTTTAAACAACTCTTAGGTTTGATAAATGAAGTTGGTATGGATCAGAAACACATCTAAATTATTTGTGATATCATGTAAATCCTATATCATCAATGGCTAAAATTATCCAACTCTCCTAGTTAAATAAAAGATCATGTTCCCCAATAGTGGGAACCATAGACACCATCATTGAATTCCAAAATAACAGTGATTGTCTATCCTCTATTAAAGTACATAAGGAGGCCTATATCACAGTCTCATTCAAATAGGACCTTTTGGGAATTAGGGACATTGAAGATGAAAAATTTTAACTCACATTGATGGATGTATTCATTCTTATATCAATCCTATAATATAATTACTTGTTGATTGTAGTCTAATATGAGTTAAATCCAGTTAAAATATTTCCTATGTTGGAGAGGGAAATTACATCACCTTGATCTGAGGGGGAATTGATTTCTTTAATTTCTTTTATATCATTATTAAAAAATGTAGAAACCACCCTTTATGTCTTCAATCTCCTTTGTTATTTGTTGATTGTGGAATGTGAGATAGAATTTTATTTTAAGGTTTTTCAGCTTTTAACCCTCATATATAATAAAATAATGGAATCAACTCTTTGTTTTTGATGATATAGTCACCTGTGATTTCTTTTATCACTATCTCTTGATTAACCTTGATATCTAATTGGTTGGAGATTATTTTTATGTTCAATTCCAAGCCTTTAATGATGTGCTAATATTTATCCTTGTTAATTGTACATCCCTTAAACTACAATAAGTAGTGAGATAAAACTTATTTGACTAAAGAGATGTATAAAATCCCTATTTCCGACACTTTCGCCGGGGTGCGCGCATCCGTCTGTGAGGACGCACGACTGTTGCCCCGCATTCTCGCTTTCCAAAGGCGGGCGGCATTTGTTCCTTGTTCAGGTATGCCTGCTCCTTGATCGAAACGGGATGATTGGATGTCGATTCTTCCCTCCGTGGATTCCTTCTCAGAGTTCATTACCTCATTCGGGTCTCCATCATAGATTTAATACGTTGTTCGTGAATCTCATTCCTGGTTCCATATCGTCATGGACACCGGTTAATTACACTACTTCCGTCAAGACATTCCATGGGGATTGACATGGTAGCGACCTTCGGTCATAGTAGACGGCAACATCAGGCATGTCAGGGCATCTTTGGGTGCATGGACATTGGGGAACCTGTATTCTTCCTCATGAGAGGGCATCTTAAGGGTGCATAACCCGAGGCATCCCGCGTCGAGTGCGGGGAATCATATTCTATAGGCATGTGCCAGAGGTTTTCCTCAACTTCTCGTGTTTAACACAGGGTATGTTGCAAGATTAACGTCTAGTAGAGACGGTTTCACCAAAGGCGTGTCATCTGAGGTTTTCATCAGGCATCTCGTGTTTATCACGAGGTAGGCCGTGAGTTTAACGTCTTACTGAGACGGAATGAGGGTGATCAGAACGTCCCATAGAGACGGATCAGATTGGTATATCGCCTAGAGACGGCTATGGTCCCATAGAGACGGATCAGAACACCCAATGAGGACGGATCCGAGGTGGTTCACTCCCTAGAGGGGAAAAGGGTGATGAGTCGGGGTGTACACAGAGGAGAGCGACCCGGAGATATGATGGGGATTACACGCGGAAAGCGGCCCATGCGCCTCTAGGAGCAGTGAGGAGGTGGATGGCATGATTCCACTGGGATTTGGCGGCCCGGGTGAGAATCAGAATGGGTAATGGATGGATGAATGAAGTGGAGGGTGAATGAAATGGGACCATCGCAGGGGCGACGGTGAAGTTGGGCTTGAGCCTTGAAGAGGATTCCTACATATCCTTGTGGCAGGGAATCAAAGTCCGCGTAGTTCGGGATGGTGCCGGTGAACCGACGTGAAGGTGGACCTTGGTCAGATGGGCATCATCAGTGAACCGACGTGAAGGTGGACCTTGGTCCGATGGACATCGTCAGCGAACTGACGTGAAGGTGGACCTTGGTCCGATGAGAGATGGGCTTGAACCTCAGGGAGGCTTCCTACGTACCATGCCTTGACATGGATCAAAGAATTCGTAGTTCAAAGGGTTTCATCACTGAACCGACGTGAAAGTAGACCCGCGGGTCCACTAGTGGTGGGCTTGAACCTTGGGAAGGTTTCCTACGTACCATGCCTTGACATGGATCAAAGTCCTCATAGTTCAAAGTATTGATGGAATACAGTTTAACGTCATGCGGGACGGTAGTGAACCCTGATGTGAATAAACGACATGCATTGGGTGTTGGTGAACCGATGTAAATGAGGGACCTTGGTCCAATGGGAGATGGGCTTGAACCTCTGGGAGGCTTCCTACGTACCATGCCTTGACATGGATCAAAGTCCTCGTAGTTCGGATTGGGGAATAAAGTTTAACATCATGCGGGACGGGGGTGAACCGATGTGAATGAGGTTGTAACGACCGGATGGTGGGTTTGAACCTCGTAGAGGCTTCCTACGTACCATGCCTTGACATGGATCAAAAACCTCGTAGTTCGGGTTAGTCACAACGGCTTGCCGTCGGACTGGAATTGCAGTTTAACGTCACACTGGATGTAGGTAGAACTCGACATGAATTGGTGATGGGTGGGCTTGAACCTCAGGAAGGCTTCCTACGTACCATGCCTTGACATGGATCAAAGACCTCATAGTTCAAATGGGGCTTTTTCGGTGAACCGACGTGAAAGTGGACCTTGGTCCAATGAGTGGTGGGCTTGAACCTCTAGAAAGCTTCCTACGTACCATTCCTTGACATAGATCAAAGACCTCGTAGTTCAGGTGGGAATGGGTGTGCAGTTTAATGTCATGCGGGACAAGGGCATGTAGTTTAACGTCATGCGGGACGAGGCGTGCAGTTTAACATCATGCGGGACAGAGACATACAGTTTAACGTCTTGCTGGACGAGGGAAAAACTCAACATGAATGAACGACCGAGCAATGTGGCTTGAACCTCATGGAGGATTCCTACGTACCATGCCTTGACATTGATCAAAGTCCTCGTAGTTCGCTAGAATGGGTCGCAACGGCTTACCACTGGACCAAAATGCAGTTTGACATCGTCCTGGACAGGAATGGAACCCGACATGAATAAATGACGGGTGGGGGTCAGGGTCGGTGCTCACTCTAAGCCCACGTGAGTCATGCTCGGTGTGGGAAACAAGAGGTTGCAAGGACCTGACGATCATGTCGCGAGGGATGAGTCTGTGAGAAGTGAAGTGGGGCTTACGCGTTAGGCGGCCCATGGTGCTGGGACTTACTCCAGGATGGAGGCCCAAAGAAAAGGATGATGATAGTTTCGGGCATGAGCCTTGAAGAGGCTTCCTACGTACCATGCCTTGACATGGATCAAAGACCATGTAGTTCATCTGATGACGGCTTACCGCCGATTGGGGGTTTCAACGGCTTACCGCTGGATAAGGATGTGAACGACTTACCGCTAAATGGGGTCGCAACGGCTTACCGCTGGATGAGGATATCAATGTCTTACCGCTGAATGAGGATATCAACGGCTTACCTATGAATAAGGATTTCAACGGCATAATGCTGCATAGGGTCACAACGGCTTACTGCTGATTGGGATCACAACAGTGGACGGGGCTTACGTGAGGAAGCTGCCCGGATGCCGCTATAGAGCGTCAATGGTGAATGGTGCTTACGCAAAGGAGCTGTAGGGGTGCCGCTATGGAGCAGAAATGGAGGATGGGGCTTACGCAAGGAGGTTCCCGGGTGCCGCTATAGAGAGGCATTGGTGAATGGGGCTTACTCAAGGAGCTGTCTGGGTGCCGCTATGGAGTGTCACTGGTGAATGGGGCTTACGCAAAGGAGCTGCCCGGGTGCCTCTATGGAGAGGCATTGGTGAATGGGGGTACGCAAGGAGCTGCCTGGGTGCCGCTATGGAGTGGAACTGGTGAATGGGGCTTACGTAGAGGAGTTTCTCGGGTGCCGCTATGGAGTGGCACTTGTTAATGGGGCTTATGCAAGAAGCTGCCCGGGTGCCGCTATGGAGTGGCACTCCTGAATGGGGCTTACGCAAGAAGCTTCCTGGGTGCCGCTATGGAGAGGAACTGGTGAATGGGGCTTATTCTAGGAAGTTGCTCGGGTGCCGCTATGGACTGGCACTGGTGAATGGGTCTTACGCAAAGGAGCTACCCGGGTGCCGCTATGGAGTGGCACTGGTGAATGGGGCTTACGCAAGGAACTGCCCGTAATGTCTTCCTCATGTCAGGCCATGAGGGCATCCCAACTCACTGGTGAGTTGAGGCCTTCACTTATGCACCGGTGCACAAGAGGGATAATGCCATGTGGCATTGGAATCATGCAACTATAATCATGACATTAGGCGTCTTATGCTTGGAGCATAAGGCATCTCTTGTTTAGAGCAAGAGGCATCCTATGATTGGAACATAATGATTACTACAATTTATAGTCATTAGAAAGGACTATTGGCATCTCATGCTTGGAGCATAAGGCATCTCTTACTTCGAGCAAGGGGGCATCCTATCATTTGTTAGATAAGGAGAATGCTAAAGTTTAGAGTCATGTAGGTAGGACTATTGGTGTCTCATGCTTGAAGCATAAGGCATCTCTCGTATAGGGCATGAGGCATCTCTTCTTTGGAATAAGAGGCATCCTATCATTTCTTAGATAGGTATAATACTACAGTTTAGAGTCATGTAGGTAGGACTATTGGCATCTCATGCTAGGAGCATAAGGTATCTCTTGTATAGGGAAAGAGGCATCCTATCATTTGTTAGATAGGGTGTACTACAGTTAATTTTCATGTAGATAGGACTATTGGCATCTCATGCTTGGAGCATAAGGAATATCCTGCTTGGAGCAAGGGGCATCCTATGTGTGGAACATAGGGAGAATACTATAGTTTATAGTCTTGTAGGTAGGACTGTTGGCATCTCATGCTAGGAGCATAAGGCATCTCTTATTTGGAGCAAGAGGCATCCTATGTTTGGCACATAGGGATTACTACAGTTTAAAGTCATATAGATTGGACTGTTGGAATCTCATGCTTGGAGCATAAGGCATCTCTTGCTTGGGGCAAGGGGGAATCCTATCATTTGTTAGATAGGGAGAATGCTACAGTTTAGAGTCATGTAGGTAGGACTATTGGTGTCTCATGCTTGAAACATAAGGCATCTCTTATTTGGAGCAAGAGGCATCCTATGTTTGGAACACAGGGATTACTACAGTTTAAAGTCATGTAGATAGGACTGTTGGCATAAGGTGCCTAGAAATGGTTGGTGTTGGGACTTACGCAAGGGAGGCCTTTTCTGGTTCAACCTGGCATCGGAGCCAAGTGATTGGGTTTGGAGTAGTTGCCTGTGGAATGGTTCGACTCAAGGTACTCGGGGAATTGATGATGAGAATCTCAACTCACGGCATGGAATGAAACCCAGAGGAATATGTCGACTCAAGGTGTTCCACGGTGTGTGGAGGAGTGTATCAAATCATGGTATTCCATAGGTGGAAGGTGGGAGTGCAGAAGGGTGCAATAGAAAATCCCGGCATCCCGGCCCTAAAATTTCGCGGTGGGAGTCTCCATTTTTTCATGGGCGTCTGTGACGGTAGCGAAGGGACCGGCCCGGAGGGCCGGGACCGCAGCCCGAAACTGACCACGAGCGGGGGTGCGGGGGCACAGCCCCCGTGGTATGGACCAGTGGGCACGAAGGTAGGATCCTCGCGAAGGATAGGTCTTCACGAAGTAGCTTCGCGAAGCATGTCCTCGCGGAGCGATGATCTCTCGTGGAGCAAAGGGGTCTCGTGGAGCAAATGGGTCTCGCGGAGCTTGGTCTCGCGGAGTAGCATCGCGGAGCATGGGCTCTCACGAAGCTCGGTCTCGCGGAGCAGCATCGCGGAGCATAGGGACGCGGAGCATGGACTCGCGGATCCTCCGCTCGCGGAGTAGCAACGCGAAGGAAGCTGCTCGCGGAGCATGGCTTCACGGAGCCGCAATGTGGTGCTCCGCTCGGCCGCCCAAGGGGCGAAGTGGCCGTGACCGTCCTCTGGAGGTGGGGGGTGAGCTGGGTATTTATAGGAAAGGGGCGCCATGAAGCAGAACTCCCGCACTGCCTCAGGAGCTTCACGGCGCGCTCGCGAAGGTAAAATTCGTTCGCCGAGAGGTACCCCCTCCAGAGCTTCGCGGCGGGCTCACGAACGTCAAATTCGTTCGCGGAGAGTTACTACCTCTAGAGCTTCGCGGGACCGTGATGCTCGGGTGCTTCACATCTGTGATTCGCATCAGTGCTTCTCGAGGGGTCTTCACGGCGCATCGCGAACGTCAAACGGGTTCGCAGAGCCTCTCGCCTCATTACTTCACGGCGGCGCTCCACGATCACGGAGGGGCCTTCGCGAATGGGCTTCGCGAACCAGATCTCCAGCCCAACTTCAAATGTCCATAACTCATGTTCCGTAGCTCCGTTCGGGCCCCGTGACCTACCAAATTGAAGCTTGTGAAATGGACTATGATCTTGGATCATGTATGGAAGCATTTGGAAAATTTTGGGGACGCATTTTCCGGGGTCTAAAAAAGCCACCCCTAAGAACGGGGTCCCACGAGGACGAGAAGGGCGAGGCAAACCGTGTTCTGAGGAAACGACTGAGGAAAATGCGTGCATTGGGGTCCATTGTACCTCAATCGTATTGAGGATAAAATCAACTAAATCCCTAAGCCTGCGTGAGCTATGCTCGATGCAGGAAACAAGAGATAATAGGAGCTCCTGTACGAGAGTGTAAAACAACCGAAGGTGCCAGGGGATCGACATGGGACGTAAATCACCATTTGGGGGAATCCTAAAGAGAGAGGGGTCACGGCTGGAGAGCATGGCTCTCTGAACAGCCGACCTACTTTTCCCACCCTGCTCTGGTGCACGAGCGGGGTAACGCCAGGGGAGTTAGAATCAATCCAAACAGAGGGAAGTGGGAGGTGTGAATCACGATACCCAAAATCTGAAACACTATGGAGGCGGCGTGACAATAAAGGACAACCGTTAACTGTGGCGGAGAAATGGTATCCTTACCGCGTTAGCCTGAAATGGGGACAACAAATGAGGGTCGACCATTGACCATGTTTGAAACGCGGGACCATGTCACAAATGTTGTCGATCAATCCTTCAGGACTATGGCCCAGGACAGTAGGTGGGCCCTAGGTCGAGCATCCATACTGTTAAGGGGTCCTTCCAAACATGACCAGTCTTCCGGTACATTGGCCCAGGGCGGTAGGTGAGCCGATGTAGCATGAGACCAGGCCGTTAGGGGGTCCCTTGAGACATGAAAGGGGATGAGGGTCCGAATAAGGGGCACGCAAATCGTGGAATATGGAGTGATGGTTTCTCTGAACAAAATCCAACACTCAGGTAGTTACACCACCGTGGTGGGAGTACGCCAGATGGGCGCATTGGTTTGATCATGGATCATTCCTTTGTGACAGGGCCTCTCTAGAGTGGGGTCTGGACACTTCCCAATGGGATCTTGGGGCATCCTGAACTTGTTCAGGGCAAAATTGCAGCTACATAGTTCCCCCCGAGGGGTCAGGCCAGAGGGCTAGAAATGGGGAGGGACACGATTTTGCGATTCCTGGGGCTGGACCTAAGGAGAAATGCCTGGGTGTCTCTACGTATCCCATGAGGATGGGAATCAAGCCGTACGTAGTTCTAGAAGCGCAGTTTAACGTCATGCGGGACGAGGGCAGCCTGACCGTGTTGGTACACATCCTTCCAAAACTACTAAGCCCACGTGAGTCGTGCTTGGTGTGGGAAACAAGTAATAGTGGTGGGAATTTCCCAACACAGAAAGGGGCCATGTTAGGGCAAAGTGACGCTCGGTGAATACCGACCCAGTGACACAAACACGATCATTTAGCACACCTAGATGCGTGAAGAGAAAGAGCCGAGTATGATGGAATTCCACGTGAACATGGGGAAGTCGAAATGTGTGAATCATGGTGCTCGAGATTCAGATCACAATGATGGTGGCGTGACGACGGAGGGTAACTGCGGACCGTATTCGCAACGCAGTATCCTGTCGCATTAGCCTAGAATGGGCGCGAAGGTAGGATCCTCACGAAGGATAGGTCTTCGCGATGTAGCTTCGCGAAGCATGGCCTCGCGGAGCGATGATCTCTCGCGGAGCAAAGGGGTCTCGCGGAGCAAATGGGTCTCACGGAGCTTGGTCTCGCGGAGCAGCATTACGGAGCATGGGCTCTCGCGAAGATCGGTCTTGTGGAGCAGCATCGCAGAGCAGCATCGCGGAGCATAGGCTCGCGGAGCATGGACTCGTGGATCCTCCCCTCGCGGAGCAGCAACGCGAACGAAGCTGCTCGCTGAGCATGGCTTCACGGAGCCGTAATGCGGAGCTCCGCTCGGCCGCCCAAGGGGCGAAGTGGCTGTGGCCGTCCTCTGGAGGTGGGGGTGAGCTGGGTATTTATAGGCAAGGGGCACCGCAAAGCAGAACTCTCGCGCCGCCTCAGGAGCTTCTCGGTGCACTCGCGAACGTTAAATTCGTTCGCGGAGAGGTACCGCCTCCAGAGCTTCGCGGCGGGCTCGTGAACGTCAAATTCGTTCGCGGAGAGTTACCGCCTCCGGAGCTTCGCTGGACCGTGATGCTCAGGTGCTTCACATCGGTGCTTCGCATCAGTTTTTCGCATCAGTGCTTCGCGAGGGGTCTTCGCGGTGCATCGCGAACATCAAACGGGTTCGCGGAGCCTCTCGCTTCATTACTTTGCGGCGGCGCTCCGCGATCACAGAGGGGGCTTCGCGAGGATGAAAAGGGAGAGGCAGATCGCGTTCTGAGGAAACGACAGAGGAAAACGCGTGCATTGGGGTCCATTGTACCTCGATCGTATTGAGGATAAAATCAACTAAATCTCTAAGCCTGCGTGAGCTATGCTCGGTGCAGGAAACAAGAGATAATAGGAGCTCCTGTACGAGAGTTTAAAACAACAGAAGGTGCGAGGGGATCGACATGGGACATAAATCACCATTTGGGGGAATCCTAAAGAGAGAGGGGTCACGGCTGGAGAGCATGGCTCTCTGAACAGCCGACCTACTTTTCCCACCCTGCTCTGGTGCACGAGTGGGGTAACGCCAGGGGCGTTAGAATCAATCCAAACAGAGGGAAGTTGGAGGTGTGAATCACGATACCCAAAATCCGAAACACTATGGAGGAAGCGTGACAATAAAGGACAACCATTAGCCGTGGCAGAGAAACAGTATCCTTACCGCGTTAGCCTGAAATGGGGACAACAAATGAGGGTTGACCGTTGACCACATTTGAAACACGGGACCATGTCACAAATGTTGTCGATCAATCCTTCAGGACTTTGGCCCAGGACAGTAGGTGGACCCTAGGTCGAGCATCCATACTGTTAAGGGGTCCTTCCAAACATGACTAGTCTTCCGGGACGTTGGCCCAGGGCGGTAGGTGAGCCGATGCGGCATGAGACCAGGCCGTTAGGGGGTCTCGTGAGACATGAAAGGGGCCGAGGGTCCGAATAAGGGGCACGCAAAGCGTGGAATATGGAGTGATGGTTTCTCCGAACAGAATCCAACACTCGGGTAGTTACACCACCATGGTGGGAGTACGCCAGATGGGTGCATTGGATTGATCATGGATCATTCCTTTGGGACAGGGCCTCTATAGAGAGGGGTCCTGCCGCTTCCCAATGGGATCTTGGGGCATCCTGAACTTGTTCAGGGAAAAATTGCAGCTACATAGTTCCCCCTGAGGGGTTAGGGCAGAGGGCTAGAAATGGGGAGGGACATGATTTGGCGATTCCTGGGGCTGGACATGAGGCGAAATGCCTGGGTGTCTCTACGTATCCCATGAGGATGGGAATCAAGCCATACGTAGTTCCGGAAGCGCAGTTTAACGTCATGCGGGACGGGGGAAGCCTGACCGTGGTGGTACACATCCTGCCAAAACTACTAATCCCACGTGAGTCGTGCTTGGTGTTGGAAATAAGTAGTAGTGGTGGGAATTTCCCGACATAGAAAGGGGCTAGGTTAGGGCAAAGGGATGCTTGGTGAATACCGGCCCAGTGACACTAACATGATCATTTAGCGCACCTAGATGCGTGAAGAGAAAGATCCGAGTATGATGGAATTCCACTAGAACATGGGGAAGTGGAAATGTGTGAATCATGGTGCTCGAGATTCAGATCACGATGATGGCGGCGTGACGACAGAGGGTAACTGCGGACCGTATTCGCAATGCAGTACCCTGTCGCATTAGCCTAGAATGGGTGCGAAGGTAGGATCCTCGCGAAGGATAGGTCTTCGCGATGTAGCTTCGCGAAGCATGGCCTCGGGGAGCGATGATCTCTCGTGGAGCAAAGGGGTCTCGCGGAGCAAATGGGTCTCGCGGAGCTTGGTCTCGCGGAGCAGCATCGCGGAGCAGCATCGCGGAGCATAGGCTTGCGGAGCATGGACTCGCGGATCCTCCACTCGCGGATTAGCAACGAGAAGGAAGTTGCTCGCGGAGCATGGCTTCGCGGAGCCACAATGCGGAGCTCCGCTCGGCCTCCCAAGGGGCGAAGTGGCCGTGGCCGTCCTCTAGAGGTGGGGGGTGAGCTGGGTATTTATAGGCAAGGGGCGCCATGAAGAAGAACTCTCGCGCCGCCTCAGGAGCTTCGTGGTGCGCTCGCGAACATCAAATTCGTTCGCGGAGAGGTACCTCCTCTAGAGCTTCGCGGTGGGCTCACGAACGTCAAATTCGTTCGCGGAGAGTTACCACCTCCGGAGCTTCGCGGGACCGTGATGCTCGGGTGCTTCGCATCGGTGCTTCACATCTATGCTTCGCATCAGTGCTTCGTGAGGGGTCTTCACGGCGCATCGCAAACGTCAAACGGGTTCTCGGAGCCTCTCGCCTCATTACTTCGCGGCGGTGCTCCGTGATCACGGAGGGGGATTCGCGAATGGGCTTCGCGAACCAGATTTCCATCCCAACTTCAAATGTCCATAACTCCTTTCCGTAGCTCCGTTAGAGCCCTGTGACCTACCAAATCGAAGCTTGAGAAATGGACTACGATCTTGGATCATGTATGGAAGCATTTGGAAAATTTTGGGGATGCGTTTTCTGGGGTCTACAAAAGCCACCCCTAAGAACGGGGTCCCACGGGGACGAGAAGGGCGAGGCAGACCGCGTTCTGAGGAAACGACTGAGGAAAACATGTGCATTGGGGTCCATTGTACCTCGATCGTATTGAGGATAAAATCAACTAAATCTCTAAGCCTGCGTGAGCTAGGCTCGGTGCAGGAAACAAGAGATAATAGGAGCTCCTGTACGAGAGTGTAAAACAACGGAAGGTGCTAGGGGATCGACATGGGACATAAATCACTATTTCGGGGAATCCTAAAGAGAGAGGGGTCACGGTTGGAGAGCATGGCTCTCTGAAAAGCCGACCTAATTTTCCCACCCTGCTCTGGTGCACGAGCGGGGTAACACCAGGGGCGTTAGAATCAATCCAAACAGAGGGAAGTGGGAGGTGTGAATCACGATATGGAGGAGGCGTGGAAATAAAGGACAACCGTTAACTGTGGCGGAGAAACGGTATCCTTACCGTGTTATCCTGAAATGGGGACAACAAATGAGGGTCGACCGTTGACCATGTTCGAAACATGGGACCATGTCACAAATGTTGTCTATCAATCCTTCAGGACTTTGGCCCAGGACAGTAGGTGGACCCTAGGTCGAGCATCCATACTGTTAAGGGGTCCTTCCAAACATGACCGGTATTCCGGGATGTTGGCCCTGGGTGGTAAGTGAGCCGATGTGGCATGAGACCAGGCCGTTAGGGGGTCCCGTGAGACATGAAAGGGGACGAGGGTCCGAATAAGGGGCACGCAAAGCGTGGAATATGGAGTGATGGTTTCTCCGAACAGAATCCAACACTCAGGTAGTTACACCACCGTGGTGGGTGTACGCCAGATGGGCGCATTGGTTTGATCATGGATCATTCCTTTGGGACAGGGCCTCTCTAGAGAGGGGTCCTGCCGCTTCCCAATGGGATCTTGGGGCATCCTGAACTTGTTCAGGGCAAAATTGCAGCTACATAGTTTCCCCCGAGGGGTCATGCCAGAGGGCTGGAAATGGTGAGGGACACGATTTTGCGATTCCTGGGGCTGGACCTGAGGCGAAATGCCTGGGTGTCTCTACGTATCCCATGAGGATGGGAATCAAGCCATACGTAGTTCTGGAAGCACAATTTAACATCATGTGGTATGAGGGAAGCCTGACCGTGTTGGTACACATCCTGCCAAAACTACTAAGCCCACGTGAGTCGTGCTCGGTGTGGGAAACGAGCAGTGGTGGTGGGAATTTCCCGACACAGAAAGGGGCCAGGTTAGGGAAAAGGGACGCTCGGTGAATACCGGCCCAGTGACACTAACACGATCATTTAGCGCACCTAGATGCATGAAGAGAAAGAGCCGAGTATGATGGAATTCCACTTGAACATGGGGAAGTGGAAATGTGTGAATCATGGTGCTCAAGATTCAGATCACGATGATGGCAGCGTGACGACGGAGGGTAACTGTGGACCGTATTCGCAACGCAGTATCCTGTCGCATTAGCCTAGAATGGGCACGAAGGTAGGATCCTCACGAAGGATAGGTCTTCATGAAGTAGCTTTGCGAAGCATGGCATCGCGTAGCGATGATCTCTCGCGGAGCAAAGGGGTCTCGTGGAGCAAATGGGTCTCGCGGAGCTTGGTCTCGCGGAGCAGCATCGCGGAGCATGGCCTCTCGCGAAGCTCGGTCTCGCAGAGCATCATCGCGGAGCAACATCGCGGAGCATAGGCTCGCGGAGCATGGACTCGCGGATCCTCCGCTCACGGATTAGCAACACGAAGAAAGCTCCTCGCGGAGCATGGCTTCACGGAGCCGCAATGCGGAGCTCCTCTCGACCGCCCAAGGGGCGAAGTGGCCGTGGCCGTCCTCTGGAGGTGGGGGGTGAGCTGGGTATTTATAGGCAAGGGGAACCGCGAAGCAGAACTCCCGCGCCGCCTCAGGAGCTTCACGGCGCGCTCGCGAACATCAAATTCATTCACAGATAGGTACCGCCTCTGGAGCTTCACAGCGGGCTCGCGAACATCAAATTCGTTCGCGGAGAGTTACCGCCTCCAGAGCTTCGTGCGACCGCGATGCTCGGGTGCTTCGCATCGGTGCTTCGCATCTGTGCTTCGCATCAGTGCTTCGTGAGGGGTCTTCGCGGCGCATCACGAACATCAAATGGGTTCGCGGATCCTCTCGCCTCATTACTTCGCAGCGGGGCTCCGCGATCACGGAGGGGGCTTCGCGAATGGGCTTCACGAACCAGATTTCCAGCCCAACTTCAAATGTCCATAACTCCTATTCCGTAGCTCTGTTCGGGCCCTGCGTCCTACCAAATCGAAGCTTGCGAAATGGATTACGATCTTGGATCATGTATGGAAGCATTTGGAAAATTTTGGGGACGTGTTTTCTGAGGTCTACAAAAGCCACCCCTAAGAACTGGGTCCCACGAGGACGAGAAGGGCGAGGCAGACCGCGTTCTGAGGAAACGACTGAGGAAAACGCGTGCATTGGGGTCCATTGTACCTCGATCGTATTGAGGATAAAATAAATTAAATCTCTAATCCTGTGTGAGCTATGCTTGGGGCAGGAAACAAGAGATAATAGGAGCTCCTGTAGGAGAGTGTAAAACAACGGAAGGTGCGAGGGGATCCACATGGGACATAAATCACCATTTGGGGGAATCCTAGAGAGAGAGGTGTCACGGCTGGAGAGCATGGCTCTCGGAACATCCGACCTACATTTCCCACCCTACTCTGGTGCACGAGCGGGGTAACGCCAGGGGCGTTAGAATCAATCCAAACAGAAGGAAGTGGGAGGTGTGAATCACGATACCCAAAATCTGAAACACTATGGAGGCAGCGTGACAATAAAGGACAACCGTTAACCGTGACGGAGAAACGGTATCCTTACCGCGTTAGCCTGAAATGGGGAAAACAAATGAGGGTCGACCGTTGACCATGTTCGAAACACGGGACCATGTCACAAATGTTGTCGATCAATCCATCAGGACGTTGGCCCAGGACAGTAGGTGGACCATAGGTCGAGCATCCATACTATTAAAGGGTCCATCCAAACATGACCAGTCTTCCGGGACGTTGGCCCAGGGCGATAGGTAAGCCGATGCGGCATGAGTCCAGGCCGTTAGGAGGTCCCGTGAGACATGAAAGGGGAAGAGGTTCCGAATAAGGGCCACGCAAAGCATGGAATATGGAGTGATGGTTTGTCCGAACAGAATCCAACACTCAGGTAGTTACACCACTGTGGTGGGAGTACGCCAGATGGGCGCATTGGTTTGATCATGGATCATTCCTTTGGGACAGGGCCTCTCTAGAGAGGGGGCCTGCCGCTTCCCAATGGGATCTTGGGGCATCCTGAACTTGTTCAGGGAAAAATTGAAGCTACATAGTTCCCCCCGAGGGGTCAGGCCAGAGGGCTGGAAATGGGGAGGGACACGATTTTGCCATTCCGGTGGCTGGACCTGAGGCGAAATGCCTGGGTGTCTCTACGTATCCCATGAGGATGGGAATCAAGCCGTACATAGTTCTGGAAGCGTCGTTTAACATCATGCGGGATGAGGGCAGCCTGACCGTGCTGGTACACTTCTTGCTAAAACTACTAAGCCCACGTGAGTTGTGCTCAGTGTGGGAAACAAGCAGTAGTGGTGGGAATTTCCCGACACAGAAAGGGGCCAGGTTAGGGCAAAGGGATGCTCGCTGAATACCGGCCCAGTGACACTAACACGATCATTTAGCACACCTAGATGCGCGAAGAGAAAGAGCCGAGTATGATGGAATTCCACTTGAACATGGGGAAGTGGAAATGTGTGAATCATGGTGCTCGAGATTCAGATCACGATGATGATGGCGTGAAGACGGAGGGTAACTGCGGACCGTATTCTCAATGCAATATCCTGTCGCATTAGCCTAGAATGGGCGCGAAGGTAGGATCCTCGCGAAGGATAGGTCTTTTCGAAGTAGCTTCGTGAATCATGGCCTCGCGGAGCGGTGATCTCTCGTGGAGCAAAGGGGTCTCACGGAGCAAATTGGTCTCGCGGAGCTTGGTCTCGCGGAGCAGCATCGCGGAGCAAGGGCTCTCGTGAAGCTCGGTCTCGCGGAGCAGCATCGCGGAGCATAGGCTCGCGGAGCATGGAATCGCGGATCCTCCGCTCGTGGAGCAGCAACGCGAAGGAAGCTGCTCGCGGAGCATGGCTTCGCGGAGCCGCAATGCGGAGCTCCGCTCGGCCGCCTATGGGGCGAAGTGGCCATGGTCGTCCTCTGGAGGTGGGGGGTGAGGTGGGTATTTATAGGCAAGGGGCGCCGCGAATCAGAACTCCTGCGCTGCCTCAGGAGCTTCACGGCGCGCTCGCGAACGTCAAATTCGTTCGTGGAGAGGTACCGCTTTCGGAGCTTCGCGGCGGGCTCGTGAACATCAAATTCGTTCGCGGAGAGTTACCGCCTCCGGAGCTTCGCGGGACCACGATGCTCGGGTGCTTCGCATCAGTGCTTTGCGTCTGTTCTTCACATCAGTGCTTTGCGAGGGGTCTTCACGGCGCATCGCGAATGTCAAACGGGTTCGCGGAGCCTCTCGCCTCATTACTTAGTGGCGGCGCTCCGCGATCACAGAGGGGGCTTTGCAAATGGGCTTCGCGAACCAGATTTCCAGCCCAACTTCAAATGTCCATAACTCCTATTCCGTAGCTCCGTTCGGGCCCTGCGACCTACCAAATCGAAGCTTGGGAAATGGATTACGATCTTTGATCATGTACGGAAACATTTGGAAAATTTTGGGGACGCGTTTTATGGGGTCTACAATCCCAAATTCATCCTATTGTACATTTATTTTTCCTTCCTTCTACCGATTAGGCCCCTAGAGGCACTGTCAAAGTACATATCCCATGTATGTGAAGTTTTATTGTGGGATAAGATTTCTTCGTCAAGGTATTCCAATTCTAATAGTGAATTATCTTTTATACAGTGATTCATAAGTAAATCTATTTATTCTTCCACTTGATCTTTTTTTGAGACATGGATCTATTGTAAAAAAACTAAAAATGACCACATATCGCATTAAAATAACATTTAGCATTGGAAAACTAAGGATATATTTGATATGATCAGTATGAGAGACAAAGGGGACCATATAGAGACCATGTGGGAATTATGGTTCTATAAATATTCTCTTAGCTTATGTATAATGGAAACCAATTTAAATTAATTTGTCACAATATCATAATATAGGGTCTTAGAATCCAAATTTATTTAGATTTAATAACAGAGACAATTTCCATTTCTTGTATAACTCTTCTTAAAAAGGAAGGATCCAAGTGACCATTCCAGGGTTTCCACATAGAGGAAAAAGGTATTACCTTATATGGGTAGCATTAAGACGGGAGGGCGTTTAATGTACCATTTTATATCATAGGAGGCCCTCTAAAAATCAATTTCTTAGTGACTAGTAACTCCATTTATTAATCATTGTAAGGGGAATACACTTACTAGAGATATTTTCTATGAAGCACTTGATGTAGGTGATCCTACCTTGAATTCCACTTAATTACCTATGCTTTGAAAGAGTCATATCAAATATCGAATTTATCTTATTAGGTTCAACCTTGATTTCATGGAGGCATATTATAAATCCAAGTACTTTTTTACATCCCTCCATGAAAAACATTCCTCGGGTTCACCTTAGATCTTTGTTGATATAATTTAATAGAAAATTCCTCGAGATAAGTATGGTAATAACGACACTATTGATATTTTACCACTGGTTCTTCCGCATAATATTATATGTTCTTTCTTATAAAAACCTAAAAAATTTGGTACATGGCAAATTGGTAGGTAGTGAAAATATTATTCAACGAAGAGGATATTACTTGGTACCACTATGACCCTTGGGGTTCCATAAAGGTAGTGGCTTCCATGTCATTAGAATCATTTAAAATCTAGTTATATTCAGAATACATTTCTCTAAGGAATAGGGACTAAAAAATAATTATTTTACGGATGAATAGTCTGGAAACTGAGTCAAAAAAATTATCATTTAGATACTGATGATTGAAATCCTAGAAATAAATATAGAACATGATTTTCCCATTCCTTTTCTTTGTGGGAAAAATTTTGGCAAGGCACTTTATTAATTGAACATCCTAGATGAATTTTAATTTGTTCAATTAACAAAATTATTCATCCACCCTGATAGCATGGATTGGATGCATTCTTTCTACTACCTACTTACAACGAATGTGGTTATCTAAAAGACCTAAATGTTTGTTAAAAACTTTGGTATCTACCATGGGAAATTCAGTGTAATTATATGAAAATAAATATCAATGATTCTTATGGAAGGTGATTTATTTCTCCTATTTTTTAGGATTCATGGAGATGTTGATCAATGTAGGTCACATATATTCTTTCATACTAAAATTTACATTTGTAGGTTCATCAATGGTGGTTGAGACACCATGAAAAAATTATTGGTTGAGAATCCTTGATGTTGTCCTCTTACTCTTCACTGATTTTGGGAGTGGAATATTGAATCGAATATTAATATCAAAGAGATGATATTGGTCAATTATTACTTCCATCAGGATTAAGAATTTATTCAGATTTGATGGGTTCATTTGGTGTAGCTGACTTAATGAGAATATAAGTGAAGGTTTCTAGAAATCTTTTTCTTCTTTTGTGATTCATTTATATCCAATTAAATATACTTTTATATCTTGTATGAATATTATTTAGACCTCCACATGAGTAAATATTATTGGGGGTAATATTAATATGCATGGACTATATTGTGGATGTTTCCTCTATTAGTGGTGGTTGTTCAAATGTTATGTTAGGCTAAGAATCATAGAGTAGAAATATAGTGGTATGATTTAAATCATTAGATACTAAAACTCATTGATTTATTATAATTAGTTTTTTATCCTCAATTCAATTTATGGGAAAAATGATTTCTTCACTACATTCACTCTAAAAATTGATAAGGGTGACTTATAGGCCATTAGGGTAGTAATCTATTAGAAAGTATTTACCAACCAGTTCTTTACATATAATTATTTAGAATAATGTATCTATTTATTGAGATAAACATAAATCAAAAGGGGAGATATCACCGTAAATTGCCTCTAATTTCCCATCGACATAGTATTTCTAGGACTAGTGATATGACTAGGGAACTATTGCATGAATATCAATCCAGGACCTTCCCAACTGGAAATCAAATTCCATTTTCTATAAAACCACCATAAATTCAGATTTTGGGAGGTTATATCTAACTATTTTTCTCATCATGATCCATTCAATAGGTCTCTATTATTTTTTCATACCCCCTAAATTATCAGGTTAGGAATAGACAAATCAACTTCACTATAGACTATAAATTAATGGTTATAGATCAATCTGATGAAGATTCTGAAACCATTGTCTAATATTTATCAAAGATCATAAATATCAATTAGATTTTTGGATATATATAAATCCCTAATGTTCCACTATATGTTTTTCACCTAGTCTTGTTCTTTAAAAAAATTAATGTATGACACTCACTAGATCCAATATCTCATAATATGTCTTGATAATACCAACATTAGTTTTGAAATCTTGAGGTCTTAAAAGATCCAAAATAAGAGTTTCTTTTCAGTATTTTTTTTAAATTTAATGGAATATAATATTGAGAGTCTGGAAGGTGTGAAAGTAAAATGCTTAAAAATTACATTCTTTTGAACCAAGTTCTTTAATTTATTTAGCTAAATTTTCTCCCTGGATTGAGGCCTAGATGTTAAAACTATCTTTTTCCATTACAGTATCCCGTTAATAAAATTTATCGGTGATTTTTCTTTCTATATATTAGGTTACATTGACTTCCTACATCTTGGTGTTGATCAGATGATTTATTGTTTATTAATTAGTCTTCTAATGTGATCTGGTTAGAAAAATCTCTAATGGATTCAGTATAAAAATAAAATTCACACTAAGGGACATAAATGACAGGTCGTTGAGTCTCATATATATGTATATATATATATATATATATCTCTCTCTCTTTAGTGGAAATTGGACAAGAAAATTGGGTTCTATAATAATCTCTTTTTCTTTGGCCTCTACAACCACTTCCTTAATTATTTATGGGGTACTTTGGTTCATTTGAATCCTCCTCACTAATGAAAAATTATTTCAAGTGGATGAAATTTATTGAGCGAGGATATGAGTCACCATAAAATAAAAATTCCAATTATTAGGGTATTTCACATCCTCTTAGTGATGTGGAAGGAAATCTAGGATATTCTTGACTATTTTGGAATCTATAGTGTTTCCTCTTCTCATGAATTATTCTATTATTGATTATTATTCCTACTCTGGGATGGTTTTGGTGATGAATATATCACCTCATATACCATAGAGGAAATTTGGGTAATGTTTGATTGATTCATTCATTCCTTGATAATGAAATGATCATTGATAACCGATTTATTCATCATATAATCAAATTTTTTAACATTCCTATTGGAGAATTATTTCTACTCTCTTTATTCTTCAAGTAGAGTAGTATTGACCTAAGTAACCCAAGATGGTGTTTACCATGTTTTACATGCTCATTTTTAGTCATATTATGGATAAATTATTTTAACACATGGATGTTTTTCATTTTATTCCCCAACATCAAATGAAATAGGAATTAATGGGTAAAATCATTCAAGATGGCCTCATTGGTTCTTCTAATCTTCAGTAATTTGAAAAATAAAATCACTAGGTTAGTGATGAAAAATACTTGTACCTAATTCATTCATATATAATACTATGTATTCTTATATATTTTGATTTATATGAAATTTTATTCATTCATTCAATACTTAGGAGGGTATTTTTTGTAATTATTATTCATGAGGATTAATCACATGATAGTGAGTAGTCCTCGGAGTTGGAACAAGTTTCAATAGCAGTTTGAGTATGATGATTTATTTTTTCAATTTACAAATAAAACCTCATGATAAAAATGAATAAAATTGTTTTTGATAGTTTATGTGACAAATAAAATCATGTGTGAATAACCAATGAAATATATTTCACAAATTCTAATCAATTTGATAGTTTTTGGTACACGCAACCCCAAGGAAAAATGAACTGTAATGGAATATATCGTTACAACCTAGCTGTTAAATTTAATGGTATGAATAAGAACAGATAAATTAGGAAAATTATTATTTTTATACTTAAATATAATAAAGTCAATTGATACATTTTTATAAAAAATAAAAAATGAATCATTTGAAAGAAAAGAAATTTTTTATAAAAAAATTTATTTTTCTAAAAGGCAGTTTTATAACACATTGAACACACTTTTTCAAAATAATTTTTAAATTTTTTATAAATTTTACATTAAAAAATAAAATTTATTTTTTAAATCTTTATTTAGAAATAATATTAGAAAAAAAAATTGAGAATTTTGTAGTGAGATGATTTTTTCAATGAATAGTGAAAAATTACTAGTTTTTTATTGACAATTGTCTTTACCTTTAATGAATTTAAAATATCCATTTTTATTTCCAATTTTTTTAATGTTAAAATTAATTTAATTATATTTTAATTATTAAAACTTAGGTATTTGAATCAATTTCACATTTATTTTTATACTAAAACTTTCTATACTTATGAAAATATTTTCTTTGGACAACTACCTTCTCATCGCATTTGCAGGATTAATTTTAAATTATATTATTCTAATTATATTAATTTAATTTATTAAAATGGATTAAATATTTTGAATAAGAATAATAAATATTATAGAATAATATCAACTTTATTTTTTTCCTAATGATTAGTCAAAACTGTAAAAATTAATTATCGTTGTTATGGTTATAACAGGTTTATTGGAGGTTAAACTAAAAAGGAAATTGTTAACACAATCTTTTAACATGTAAAATTACTATTTAATATCAATATATAAATATTATTTCAACCATTATTTTATAATTATCTTTTTTTATCCTTTTATCATGTCAAAAAACTGGGTATCCCTTTTTCATTTCAAAAATTATATGTGTGTCCTCTCCCCCCACTTATAAAAGGAAACCCTCTATCCTCTTCTATTAACACTCCCAAAACCATTTATTTCATAAAATACCTTCAAAACTATATTAATTACATTATTACCCAAAATTTATTTTCCATTTTATCATAAATCCAACCTATGAGGGATATAAGTGAAATACTAAAGAGGATTTCCAAAGAAGAGGAAAAATTATTAACCATGTATTTTTATTTTACATCTTCCTATATCTCCTTAAAATGTTAAAAAACTATGATAAAATAATAAAGAAATTTTCTAATATATTAATATATTTTATTATGTTAATTTATTTACATATATCAATCTCATCTTACATCAAATGGGAAATGGAACTATCGATCATGTGTATGGAAGACTACCACTTCGCGAACCAATGTAATAAGTTTTACATAACCACCTCTCATGGAAGGATATATTGATATAATTGAAATATTTATATGATATTTATGATATAATACACTTATATAATTATAATATCATATATAACATCTCACCATCCAATCGGTTGGAAAATAATAATGCTTCTCATGTGTTTGAGGACAATAACCTCCATGTAGTTATGTGAAATTTTTTTCATTTTATTTTTAAATGTATGATAATTAGGATATATTTATTGAATATATATGATATATTTTATATAATAATTGTTATTTAATGTTTTAATATCATTTAACATTCTTTCATTCAATCTTTTGAAAAAATAGAAACAGTTTTCATGTGTACGTATGACCAAACATCTCTATAAATAGTGTAACTCATTTTCCCATATCTATATTTATATACTATTATAAATACTTATATGATTATTATATATGATATTTTTATAATTTTTTAAATTATAGAAAATATGGAACCATGTTCTAAGTAAAAGGACCTAAATTACCAAACCAAAACCTACATGAAAAATGAAGTAATTATCATATGAAATATATATTGCAACAAATAATTATTAATAAATGAGTCATAAAAGACTATGATTAAATCATATATAATCTGATATAAATTATTATGGTTCATTAATTTATTTTTAATAAATATATATTAATTATTATTAAATTATGGACCTGTACAAATAATATTTGACACGAGGTAATTGTTTCTTGCCTCACAAAAAATTCAGTGAGATGTATACCATATTCACCAATTACTCATTTTTTATTGTGTATATACCACACCTTTGATATGTTATATCATGAATCAATTTATATTCATGGTATTTCAATTTTCATTTTAAGTTATTTTTTTCATCAGTCTTAGGATTCATATGTTACCAAAGTAGTAAATGTTTATGATATAGTCTCATTGTTTATCGAGATTATTTGTGATTAATATTCCAATCAAAAAGCATTATGATATATATTTTAGGAAACTTATGAATTTTCATCTCCTATGTTTATTTCTAGAGAATATATTATTTCCTCTCATTTTCCTCTCTTTATGAACAAAAGTTTTCAACATTATATTTTTAAGGAAAACCAACTTCATTTCCCTCTTCCGTCAAAAAAACTCTTTCTTCCAAAAACATGGTTTTTAAAAATGTTTTTAATAATATTATAAATTTCCAAAAAAATAATTAAAGAAATTTTTAGTCATTTTATAATTTTAAAAAAAAAATTCATGGAATCTTATTTTCATTTTTCGAACAAGGCACATTTTATCTTTTTTACAACTTTGGGAATTCAGTCAATTTTTCTTATAAATGTACAGAATTAACAACTATTATGACATATAATTTATTATAATCCTTATTGACAATATTACAAGGATATTTTTCAATAATTTTTTTTCCTTTATATTATTGACATTTAAAAATTGAATTTTGAAATGAAAATTATCTTTTCCTTAAAAATTATTTTATAGGAATTATAATTGTATTTATATTCATCATAGACAAAAACACTTAATTCCATTTTTCTATATTGGGATTTTTTTGTAATGATATCATCCTTATTATTTTTCTGAATGGTTTATGATTAGTTTGACTGGGGTGCACTATTTTGATATCATTCTCCATATAAATTTGAATTTTTTATGATTATGTTTATTAATTTTTTAATGTTTCAACATTTCATCTGCTATATTTTAAATATGAATTTTTAAATTTATTATATATCACTCCATTCATATTAGGAATGTATTGGACTTATTATGTGGTGGGAAGGGCATGTTATAACCCCTTGATGCATCTGTAAGTCACATGCGAAAAACCAGCTGGTGTATTTGGCTGAGTCCTTACCCAATTATCTAATATTTCATGGCATGATACCATATAAGTATGTTAATGGTCTCTTAATTTTATGAATTATCTCATTATGATATTATTTATTTATTTTCCCTGTGATTATTTGATCAATTTAAATATCCATTGTTAGGTTTCGTGATTATTTGATTATTTATATGAAATTATTTGATACTTATTTATTACTACCATATTATGCTCATGTAATTGATTTAATGGAATGTATTTCAATTATTTAACCTACCATATTCATTATTCTATAATTATTAATGATAGATTCCATTTTAAGCATTCCTTTGATGAGCATCTGAGATCACTCAAATATTATGATTCCTCTCCCCATGATTTTAGGAAGTGTATTATTATTTATTTACAGGGAAATATTATATGCAATAATGTTGTTCTCATAGAAAATACTATGATTTTTTTTATTTTTTCAATTATAAATTGATATTCAAGTATATATCTAGTATACCTAGAATAATAAACTATTAGGTCATTCGAGATGTGATTCATTATATCATTTTGAAATTTAATAAAGTAACCACTTAGTCTAGGAAAATTGGATCAAGGTATTTGTTGTTGGTATTAGGGAAGTTTGAGTAGAAAACTTGGGAACTAGATTTAAGAAAACATAAATAGGGTATATAGCCCTATGGCTGGAATTGAAGTAATACTATTTTTAATATAACATCCCCAATTTTTTCTAAGGTATAGGTTATGGGTATTTACTATGAATAAATAATTACCTGGATAGTAAAAGTTGATGTAGATCTGAAATAGAGGTAATTGTGGTTTATAACTCTAAAAATGGAACATTAGAGCTTGACTTGATCGTCAGTAAGTCCACTAAAAATGGCCATTAATACACACCTGATTTGAAACTCTCAGGTGATATTCATGTGTTAATTCAAATTTTCTTTATAAATAAATATAAACGAATTGGAAATATTTTTCTTATTTGAAAACATTCCCAATGAAACCTTGTTTATTATTATGAATTTATGTATGCATAAGTTTTTCAATTTATAGTAATTTTTTCCCAAATTTTGAGATTATAAATTATGTTTCATAATGTCATGATCTAATAAAATATATTCTCTTATTTAGAAATAGAACCACATAAAAGGAATGGGAACTGTATCAATGGATGTAATCCATGTAGGTATTTTTTAATGGGAAAGATAATAAAGCTGTTGTAGTAGATGCAGCTATAAATACTCAAATTATTACTATATTGGGGTAGTTGAATCAGGTAATGACTAATAACCTTTCCAATATGGAATAACCTACTGATCCATAGGTGTGACAATGATTAAACTCTTTATTCATTAGAAACCTTCATCATTAAATGGGAAAAAATATATTTTATCTCATTAATTTATAATTTCCATATATAATAAGTTTCTCACATTATAATTTAAGTAAAATGAAAATGTTAATATAGAATTTTACTATCTCCCAAGAGATGTAGATCAATGTCATTCGTTGACTAAAAACACTATAGATGAAGATAAAATTAAAATCATGGAGTTGAAGGATTTTAAGGTACTCGTCTGGTAAAAACATTTTCCTTATAAATAATGAGTGGATATAGGGAGATGATTCTTGAGTATATGAAAAAATAAAGATAAAAATGTTACAATGAATAAATCTAACATTAAAAGGGATAACATGCAATATTTTAGACTATATATGTGATCCAAAGAGTAATAGTTTTCGGTTCTCGGATGCGTTAAATCCAATACCTTATATGGAACTAGTCTCCATAACCTTATAATCATATGAGGATATTGTCTCATGGGTTAAATAGATAGAGAAATAATCATCCAAGTCTTATAGCTTCTAAGGGAAGTTAGGGAAGAAGAGGACAATTGAAAAAAAAATTATGCTCATGGAGGGAAAGAATGATTTTCCAACTTTTCAAAATTGTGGAATGAAACACATTGGTACCTACATAATGGTAATGTTATTTTTCTTCATTTGTGGATGAGAAAGGACATCAGGCTGGTGATCGCAAGGGCTAGTTTGAAGATATTAATGTTTAGTGTTTTAATAGAAAATAGATGGTACACTATAAAAACCAATAACCCAATTTCAAGGGAATATACATTATAAAATTTAATGATTCAAGGTCAATCATATGATATTAATATAGCCAAATTGAAATAATTAATGTTCTTGTGTATTTGGATTCATGAATTATGTTGTATGTGTATTTATAATAATGATATTTTGGTTATAGTAATCATAAAACAGCTGTGTATTTTTTTTAATTTTTGAATCATAATTTTATTCATATAAAATTAAATTACTTTTTTGGATACCATAATTGGTTTATGATTTTATGTTTGACCATAATTTCAATTTCTGAAACACCTCATTTTGAGTGTTTATGTGATAATATTCTATCAAGACAAAGTATATTTTTGGAGACATTTATGGAAATACAACCCATTGGTTTAGTATATATTTTAGTTTAAATTTTATGTAAGTAATCATTCCTTTATATTTTAAGAACATAATATTAAAGGTATTAATAACCTTTAGGTTCAAAATGATATGTTATTTTAAGGTAATAATAGTCAATTAATATTATTTTATTTTTTGAAAAAGGAATAGTTCATATAGAAATCCCATGTGGTTAAAAAGTGAATTGAGGAACAATGTCATTTTTTAGGACATTCATTATATTTTTCTTTACATTATAAGAATTATATTTATATGGTCATATAAAAACAGAAACTTGCATGTTAGATGATAACCTATCACATCTGACAAGGTCATAGGTATTGAACCAATAACTGAAGGGTGACAGGGGTAAAACCCCTTCCATTATTCTATATAAATCTATGGTTAATATGAATTTGTTTTTACATAAATTAATTAATGGATAAATATTTATATAAAGGATAAATTTTTACTTTGGTTTTTA
The DNA here is from genome assembly GCA_963277665.1 of Viscum album. Taxonomy (NCBI): domain Eukaryota; kingdom Viridiplantae; phylum Streptophyta; class Magnoliopsida; order Santalales; family Viscaceae; genus Viscum; species Viscum album. The sequence goes on from OY728126.1 coordinate 1,897,659,769, forward strand.
CTATTTAGGTTTATAGATTAATAATTTATATTGGATAAATCATTATAATTGTTTTGGTTATAGTAAATATTTAGTGATATGTGAAAGGACTTGTCACTACTTTATGGATCTTATGAACCTTTAAATGTTAATTTGTTCCTTCAATAATAATAAATTAAAGTTATATATTCAATTATTATAGTAAGAAATGAATTAGAAATTAATTGATGAAAGAAAATAGGATTAAATTTTTCATATGAGATAAAACATACTAAATAAGTACATATTCTAGGGTTTTCTATCAGCATAGTAAAAGAATACCTCTAGTTTAGGAAAATGATCATGAAAAGATTATTTTATCTTATTAACTTCATTTCCATCATATATTTATGGATTTTTGGTTATTAAATTTCTATTAATATTTAAATTTTTTATGATCAATGAACTTTATTACTCTCTATAATTATTATTCTTTTCTACCACGTCCCATAAATTTTTCCCTACTCAAAAACATAGTAATTTTTATTTAATTTACCTATTTACTTCCCTTTATCTCTATTAATTTGATGTTATATTAACTCCTTTTATGATGTTGGATTTCAAGAAATGTATATTCAAATGATGAACATTTGATTATCAAGATCAAAGTCAAATTACAATGAATAAATTCATTAAATGTTGGGAAAATTTAACACCCTATAATTCTAAAAGAAAAAAATTTAGTTTTATATCATATACGACACACCATAATGATCTTAAAAGAAACATTAAATATATATCTTTAAATTTTGTCCCCTCAAAAGCTTGTGATTCACACAATTATAATTTTAAATGAATTGTAACATAGTTTATTTTTATAACCTGGATGTATGTTTGAATATGACTAAATAAAAAATTAATATTATATTATAAGAAAATTTAATAAATAAATTCAATTTTTTTCTAGTTATTTGATACAAAATAATATTATTTTGAAAGAAAAAGAATAATTTTTCTAAAGAAACCATATTTTTTAAAAAAGAGATTACATCGCTCATTGTGAACAAAATTTAAAATTAATTTTTAACCCTTTTATAAAATTACTTTATAAAAATTAAATTTATTTTTGAAATTATAAGTTAAAAGTTATCTTCAAGTGAAGTTTTGAGAATTTTCTAAAATGTTTAATTTTTTGATGACTAGTGAAAAATACTGGTTTTTTTATAAAATACTTCACTTTTGGGGCATTTAAAATTTAAAATTGATTTATAATTTTTTTAATGTAAAATTATATCAATTATATTATATTTAATTAATTTTATTAAATTCTAATTAAATTCATATTTAATGTTTATATTAAAACATTCTAAACATATAAAATCCTTTTTCTTTTAAAAATGACTATTTTTGTGTCTACATGATTAATTTTAAACTAAATTATTCAATATATATTAATTTAATTTTTAAAATGGATAACATATTATGAATAAGGATAATTAATATTATATAATAATTTCCACTTAATTTTTTTTATAATGAATAGTAAAAATAGTAAAAATTAATTATTGTGGTTCAGGTTCAAACGGGTTTACCTGGGGTTAAACTAATAATATAATGGTTTAAATGGAATAGAAACTTGTCAAATTACTATTATATAGAAATTTTTCAACCATATCCCATACATGGTTTTATAATTATCCATTTTTTATTATTTTATCATGTGAAAACATTAGCATATCTTTTTCTAATCAAAACATTCAAGTGTTTCCTCTCCCCACTTATAAAAGGCCACCCCCACTCTTCTCCAATTCACACTCTCAATGCCTTTTGGTTCATTCAATACTATAAAAATTTATTCCTTAAATAAATATACACATATTAGAGGCCTTTTTTAATCATAATTAAAATATATGAAGAATTTTGGAATAAACCTTAATAGGGTTTCCATACAAGTGGTAATGTTATGAACTATGCATTTTATTTTCACTCCTCTCTCTATATCCTTGAAATATTTTCCAAAAATGCTGAAATATTGAAACCAATATCTAATATAAACTTTTATGTTATAATTTTAATGTAATAACCTATATCCATATTCACTTCCATGAAATGTGAAATGAAAATTTTGATCGTGTGTATGGTGGTCTATCACTTCATGAACTAATATAATTTGTTTCATATCACTACCGCTAATGGATGAATATAATTAAGGATTTTATATATTTATATAAAATTTATTACTTTAATGTTATTATATAATTATAGTATCACATATACCTATTTACATTCCAACCCATTGGAAAATAATTATGTCTCCCATGTGTACTTGTGGACTACTGCCTTCATGCAGCGATGTGAAATCTTTTTCATTTAATTTTGAAATTAATGTTTATAAGGATATATTTAATGAATATTTATTATACATTTCATATAATAATTATTATTTAAATTTGATATATTATTTACCATTATTACATTTTATCTGTAAGAAAAATAGAAATAACATTCATTCATACGTATGACTTTCCATCTCCATGAATGGGGTAACTCATTTCCACATAACATACTATATGTTACATAATAAATGATTAAATAATGATTATATTATATATATATATATATAATGGATAAAATTATTGTTATTATTTAACCTTTATCAAATTAAAAGGATCGAAATTACAAATCCAAAACATACTTGAAAAACCAAGCAATTATCACCTGAAACAGTGATTTCAGTAATGAATTGCTAATTAAAGGGTCATAAAAGAATATAATTAAATAATATTTGGTTTTAAATATATTATTATTTTTCTAGAATATAATTATAATAAATTTATATTAATGTATATATAAGTACGGACACATATAAATGAAATCATACCTGACGTAAGGGTTTCTCATCTCAGTTTTATTTTCGTGAGATATATGCTATATTCAGAACTTAGTTATTTTATGTGGTCTATATAATACAACATTGATATGATAAATCATGAATCCATTTATATTCATGGGATTAAAATTTTCATTTGATGTTTTTACTTTAATAGGGCTTATGATTGAGAAGTTACCAAAGTGGTAAAGGTTTATGTTACAATCTCATTGGTTGTCGGGACTGTTCAGGATTAAGTTTCTAATGATGAAATATTATGATATATATTTAAATAAAAACATTATTTTTAATATAAATTTTATATTTTTATAGAATAAATTTTTTCTATCATTTTACTCTCTTTAAGAACAAAATAGATCAAAATAATATTTTTATATAAAACTGACTTTATTTCTCTCTTGAGTCAAAAACTCATTGTTTTTCATATTCATGTTAAAAAATGTTCACAAGAATTTTTTAACATTTTCCAAATTATTTTTTAAAAACATATTTTTCCATATATGATTTTTTTTCAAAATGGATTGAAATGAATATTCTTATCATTTTTCATTTGATGAACTTTTTAACCTTTTACAACAGTGTGAAACTAATGTTTTTTTTTAAAACCTATATGGAGTCTATTGACTTACACACCATCATAGACACTAATTTCTCATTAATTTTATTTAAATGTTTAAAATTTTATTTTTAAAGGTAATTGCTTTCTTAATTTGGTGGGAATTATTTATTTTTTTTAAGTTATTTTAATATTAAAAGAGATATTTTCCTTAAGGATGTTTTTATGGAATTTTTATGGTATTTATATTCATAAATGACCACAACCCTTATTTCACTAATGATATTTTGGGAATGCGTTATAACGGTACCATACTTAATATTTCTCTGGATTTTTTATGATTAGATTTACTAGGGATATATAATTTTTATACAATTCACTATATTTACTTGAATGGTTCATTTCTATGTTCATTAATTAGGGAATGTAAAAAAAATTCATATGTATGTTTTCAATATATATTTTTATTTTTCATTTTAAGAATGTAGGGTACTTAGTAATTGATAGGTAGGGGAAGGTATATCCCCTTGATGCATCAGTAAATTTCATGATACAAACTAGATTTGGTATTTAGTTGTATACTTTACCATTTATGTAAGATATCTTGGAACATGCATTTAAGGGTATGTTTATGGTGTCTATAATTATGCATTACATCATGATGAAATTGGATATTGATGCTCCATGTTATTATTTTATTAGTTAGAATGTACATGGTTATGTTTTAAGATAATGTGATTATTTATACGGAATTATTTAGTCATAATTTATTCCTACCATTTTATACTCAGGTAATTGATTGAATGGAATGTGTTTCAATTATTTTAATTTCCATATTGAATATGATTTATTTATTCATGACACCTTTATTTATACTCATATCCTTAGTTAGAATTTGTGATCTCCCCTTTCTTATGTTTTTATTACCTGGGATACGAGGAAGTGAATTTTGGTTGATTTTTATAAATATGATAATGATAATAATGGTGTACTCAAAAAAAATAATGTATTATATTTTTTTCAATTATAATGTGATATTCATGAATGTATCTATTATAAAAAAAATTACACTATTCAATTATTTGCGATGTGAATCTCTTTATTTTTTTCCAATGTAATAATTTAACTTCCTACTCTAGGATACTTTGGTCAAGGTGTTCACATTCCAACTTTCTTCCCTTATATTGATGGCATCAGTCAAGATTTGTTTTGGGAATTCGAAATTCAATCTTACAGCCACTGAAGTACCATTGAAAACTATTAGAATTCACAAGGGTATTTCAAATGAATAATTAGTGTGTGTAACTCGTCTTAAGGATTCTATATGAACATCTCGAAAAATTAATTTGGTAAGTGTTCCATATTCATAGAATATGATAATCACTTACACCTTCTAATGAAGTCTAAAACTCTCTCATTTTCACATTGTTCAGAACTTGAGAGTTCACAACCATTTTCTCTCATAGTGGATCTAAATTGGTGGATAAAATTTAATTATAGATCTTCCCCAATGGAGGTATTCCATGGTTGTATTTTTTAATAATAGAAAAATTATTTTTCTTTATTGGGTTTTTACAAACCACTATAGATTTTCTAATTATTTTTTATCTAATCTTTTCATTATGGGTACAAATTGAGAACAGAAATGTGTGATTCATTTCTCCCAATCTACCATACTATTAAATATATTAAATGAGGGATTCCTCATATTTCATATAAGAGGTGTCGATTTTACCCACTCATGATATAGTTTCCTATCTTGCTTAACCGGTTATTTTTATCCCTCCATGGATTTCATTAAATAAGTAAGGGAAGTAATGGACTAACTATAATATGGAGGTATTATCCCCAGATCTGATTTCATGGGTGGAACCTGATAAGATTAGCTCACATGTTCCTATTGATGATTGTAATATTGAGTTGGATAGAGATAACTTACTTGAAATCATGGAATTTATTTACCCAATGGGTTGATTGTTTTTAATACATAACATCTAGGGTTAAATTGACTGGTTATATGGGCCTTGGATTGAAGGTATAATTTGTCTATATTCTTTCTAATTGAGAAACTGTTTCTTGTTAAAAAGGATTCAACATAGGATAGATATTAGCCTCATACTATGATTTATAATTAGTAGTTATATTACCTCTATGGAATTAATTATTTATTCAACTCAACTTATCTAACTCAACATCATACTATATAGTCTTCTCTTAATCATAAAGAGGCTCAACATCATTACATAATAGTTGGTTTGTGTATAAATCTAAATCATTATTGTTATATATAGTTGATGATTATTAAGTTTTGAGTAGATAGATTTTCATAGGTGATATAAAATCATGATCATACCTATTATGTTAGTTTTCCATAACCTATTCATGTGTTTCAGTTTGAAACAAATTTCAAATGGATTTCTCTCCATTTCCCTCTTCCCGATCTATTTAATGTTTTATGTTATATGTTTGAATTATGTAAATAAAATTAAATGATATAAACTTTTTAGCGTGAATAAATTCCCCATACATGTAGGGGTATTAATTGGATTCCTAATCCATTGAAATCCGATGATGGAAATCGTGATCCCCATTAATTTATTCATTCTTGATGGACTATTTTGAGTTATGTCGCTTATGAGGATTCTCATTCTCTCATCAATGCAATCCTAGAAGCGGTTTGTGTAAGATAATCTTAAGAATTTTCAAAACACTTTTCAGTAATCTCACTATATTATTTCCCAAAATTTTTCACTAAACACTCTCTAGATGATAGAGATTAATGATGAGAATTTAGTAAAATAAACCACATGGGAACTTCTTGGGAATATTCTCCTAATCTGGAAAATTCTTACTTCCTCAGAGGAGGGGCAATAATAATGCTCATATCCCAATGAAATATGGATTCTTTTTCTATATTAACATCTTGATAATGCTTCTCTATGGGTTTTATTATTCTAGGGATTGTAATAATTGTAAAAATTCCCCTATACCTATGGGTATGGATTTCTCTTATTTAACCAATGTGGATTTCTTCATGGCCCTGTTAGCCTTTCAATGTGTTATCCCATCATGAGGAAGTAGAAATTCATTTTATTAGAATTAATTTATTTTCAATGATCTTTTCTTTATGATTTTATGATCTTATTTCCTCATGTGGGAGTCCTTATTTACTATATTGGTATCCTGATATTGGATACTTTCGATAGCTTAATCCCACTGAGTATGCCTTTTCATGGATTTAGGAAATGATGGATTTCATTGGACAAACTAATTAAAATACAAAAATTCATATATTAAGACTCTTCTAGATGTGATAAAATTGAAGGATGATTTACTAAACATACCTTTCCAACCTATGAATAGATTGAAATGTTGAGTTTTATATTCACCCTACCTACTGATACACACATCGAGTGGGGTTTCAATGAAATTTTTTCAAAGAACCCTCAAACTGATAAGGTAGGAATGTTTGATAAACATGTATTATTTTCTTATTTTTGGATTTTTAACCACATGTATGAAATCCAACAAATAGGAATAGATCATCCAGTGCCAAGAAATGGTTAGTGTACTCTCTATATTATAGGTACCTTGTCTTGAGATGATGGAGAAACACCCATAGGTTATGTTGAAATTAGGGTATTCATTCCTCAACAAATTTTGTGGGAATTTTATACTGAGTATCCTTGGGACATAACATTACTAGTATTCTACCATTAACTAATTATTTCTATATGATAATGGAGTTTTCTTCATCCTTAATGAGGGGTTATTTGAAATAACTTGACTACAATAGTTATTTCTTCATCATATTAAAAATATAAATTAGATTATTTGAAACCTACTCAATCATATCCAAGGGTGAACGGTCTAGGCGACATACAGATGATGATCATTAACTCAAATTGGACATTTATTTAGATAAGTTATCATTTATTGGTGTTAAGTATCCTAGTAAAGCTGGAATGGGTTTATAGAGTTCCTCATAGTATGAGGGTAACATTATATTAACATTGACATAGGTATGACCTTGATGTAGATAAGATGTGTAATTATGATGATGACCTTAAAAAAGATCACCATGTGGATAACCAATATAGTTAATTTCATAACCACCACTTTGGAGACTACATTTACTCGGGAGGATTTCTTTATTACAGGGAGGACCACTACAATATATACCCAGGGAAGGACATATATGTTTTTTCAAATTGATTACCATAGAGTGGACCTCCATGATTTATGACTTTTTCGTTTCCTTCATACATAGAACCATCATGTTTCCTATTTACATTTTCACATGGAATTTTTTTTGAATAATATACTCCTTGGAGGACCTTCATAGTTCATATCTTGGTATATATTTGAAGGAAATACATGATTAATGATTATTGATGAGTTACTAAAGGGAGGACCTCATTATTGGTAAATCTTTGTGCTATATGTTGGACCTCTATAACTACTTTGAGGAGGAGGACCTCCATGATTGACCATCACATTATTGTGAGGAGTACCTTAATAGAGGTTGATCTGTGGAAGTCATTTGGAGATCCCTATCATCACATTACAACATCGGGTGCCTTCATGGAATGTAGTCATTTATTTTATACTCTAAGGAGTAACATCATGGTTGATATATTTAATTTTTCATGGAGGATATCTATGAAAATTACTCTTTGGTGGACCTCCTATGTCCTTTTTTTATTTAATGGAGAGGTCCTTTACAAAATATGAACTAGGGTGGATATTTAGAGTTATTGAATATGGTGTTTAATTGTGGACCGTTATAGCAGATTATATGGGTTAGACGACTAGAATTTATTTTCATCGTGTTGCATGTAGTACCTTTATAACAGCTTCTATTGGCAGGAAATCCATAGTTTTATATTAAAATACCTTGTGGAGAACCTCAATGAATATGGTTCTCTTAACCCTATGCTATTATCAGTGTATTCCACTAATACATAAGGATGTTAGAATCTATAGGTCTCAGACCAACTCAAGGATTATATATTCCCCCTGGAAATCCCTCCTTTTGGTCCGGTGACCAGAGTTAGAACACAAATCACAATCAGGGTTATCCGATGAATGCACTAACCTTCAAGAGAAGGATCCTTCAAAGGTGGATGATAAATTTTCATTGTTATATACCATTGAACATCATTGGTTTCTAAGGGAACAAAGGTTTGTACCTACTCTTGAGATAGATCACATAACAACCCCCTCTAATCCCTCCTCCTAGATTTTATTTTATATGCAACTGAGGCTAGGATATCTAATGTGGTGACATCAGTATAATATTGAGTATTAGAGGATATGTAGTGGTGGAGATGACAACAAATATAAGGATACCTAATAGGTAGATCTTGAATAGTGGTATGGATTCTATTGACTACATCCTACACCTCTCTATGATATGTGAGATATGTATTTTTATACACTAGGGCTTGAATCGTGAAACAATTGTATGTAGAAATTAGGGCCCAGTTTTTTCCTACATCCTATCATTGTTAGAATGGGCTATATGGAGCCATTGAGGCTATACTTCCACACCAAAATGTTCACCACCTGTTTTCAGTGGTATTGGATTATTGATACTGTTTATTTTGACTTTAGACCCATTGAATTTATCTCGGTTAAAGTGTATTTCTAGTGTGTCAATTGGTGGTGTGTGGTAACCTAAGAAATCATATGATTATCACATGCATATTCCAGAATATTAACAATTGATGGCATGCTGGGTGATTTGATTTGGATAATTAATGCTATCATAAAGGGGAAAGTCAAAAACAAGGAACCCTTTATTTAATAATTATATGAAAATGTATATTGTCAATATATGTCTTTTATGAGTAAAGAATTCTATTTCATGATCATTATTCCAATTCTATCATCCATTTACACTAATTGTTTAATTTAGTTGTGGATCTTCATTACAAAGGATTGATGTTATTAGGATATTCTAATGACACTTAAAATTATATTTTTAGATCAAGAATATGGGAGTTTTTATTTTTCCTTAAGGGGTATTATAAACCTGTTTGAGAATTTAGAATATATTTTAAGACATATTCATAAAATCCATCATAGTAATAATACTGTTTACCTTAGTCTTTTGAGTTCCATTTCATTATCACGCATCGATGGGAACATTTTTATATATAAAAGTTTCTCTAAATTTTCATTATTGGTTGATTATTCTATAGTTTAAACACTCACATCTAGGCGCTCTGAAATTTATCACCATCTATAGAGGAGGTAGATGTTGTTGAATTGGGATATGGCCCCTGAGAGGGACATCCTATGTATCCATATTAAGGGTAAAAAAATCTATACAGTTTTATGAAACATAATGGGAGAGACCATAAAATTTATGTTCATGTGACATAGACTATTTTTTTCTATTTACAGTCATTCATCCATGAAAAGGGATGTGTCTTATATGTCTGTACAGTATGGACTAATAATACTCCTTTAGAATTTTGGAAACTATAACCACAATGTATTTCAGTTTATGGTATTTGGAATAAGACCTAGTTGAATTTTATTTTTTCATAATAATAATAGAACCTAGGTTTTTAGTATTTTAGTATCATATAACGAAGACATATTTCAAGTAGTTTAAAATCAAATAAAATGGACTATTAAGAAAACGAGACCTAGTGATGGTTTGTGTAGGACTTATGTATGATCAACCCTTTTTATCCCATTTTATTTGTTGGTAATTAAATAAGAGAGGGTTTGGTTAGGGAATAAATATAAAAGGATGATAATTCCCATCTTTTTCTCATTTATTGAGAATAAGGGTGGCTAAATGAAAGATCGAATAAGTTATTAGTGGATACAAAACCAGTTCAAGTTAACTGATTCATGTGAGCCAAGAGGATTTGGTTAGAGATTCTTCCAAAAATCCTCCAAGATATATAATCCTCATTAATATGTGGTTGATTAAATTATTTGGATTCTATAATCAAGAAGATAAACAATAATGTATATTTTATATGATGACAATTTCTCTTTATCAAATTATAACACGATTGTAAGGCAGAACCCTAGTGTGCATAACCAAGTCATATATCTCAAGAGTTCATGGAGGATTCCTATGTGAACGGGTATTAGAAGTGGTTTTCTGGGTTACAAAGTCTCAAAAAGGACTTTTTGGAAATAAATTTACACCAATTAAATTAAATATGTGAATGGGTAACCAAGGTGGATTTCATAGTTGGTGTATACTAGGAGCTAGGTGTGGCCCCACATAGAAGACATCGGAAAATTGGTTCCCAATTAGAAGAAATGGGTGGATGTTTTCTTAATTTGGTGGAATGGGTGGTGGAATACCAAGTTAGGTTAATTGGGTGAGTTTGGAACCCATATAATTGAATTGCGAATGGATTTATATTGAAGACGTGGGCCTATATAGAGGGGGGCTTAGAGGTTGAACACCATTCTAAATTTTATACCCTTGTGACTGAGCTCTAAATTGTGTAGCCATTTATAATTGGGTTTTTTCCATTAAGGATATACATGGTGCATCCCATTTATTGGGAATTAGGTATTGAGATTGTGTACCCTGATTTCTCTAGATAGCCTCTCCTAGAATTTCCTTTACCCTAGTTTTTGGGATGGCTTCGGTAAAGTGGTTTTATAATGATAAAAAAATATAAGCACACAATTACAATTAATTCCAATCATCTTCACCCAAGTTTGTAATTTAAAATTACTTAATGCGGAATCTTATAAGGCTTGGAAAAATATTTACTACAATAAAATATTTCTAGGTATTATCCTTCCTACATGGCCCACACATAGTATTATAATTAGGGGCCTTTGGGTCCTTATATAGGAAATGATATTTAGGTATCTAAATAACCATTTGTAACAACATGGGGAGCCCATATTATATTAATTTATAATGAAACATGGGAAAAGGAGTGTTTTCGTGTGTGGAATAACATAGTGCTTTCAATGAAAGGGCATGTTGGTGCTTTAAGGAACATGGAATGTGGGAACTTTATGGAACTCATCATTGGATATATGAGTGTCCATCACTCTTTTCCTCATATGAAAATTATTTGATCTTATGAACGTATTTTTGGAATTATTTATTTCATAAAAAATTAACACCAATAATGATATAAGGACCTTTTTATTCCTACATAATCTTGGGTGACTTCTTCCGAGGTATCAGGGTTTTCCTAAATTCTAGTATCAATTCTCCATAGATGAATAAGTGGAGGTGAAACTTTTTATTTATTTCTCATTTGAAATAGTTTTTATGATCCCTAATGTTATGAAATTTATGAAAACTCATATCATTGAATCACTCTAATTTATCTATCTAAGGTTTTTTTTCATCTTCCGACAGTTGATCAATAATAGAAACACAAAGGGAGGGTAATTGAACCTATATGGGAATGATAGTTGGTGTCCCATTTATAAGCCAATATAGAATATCATTTGTTGTTGTAAGTTTTATGGTGTGATAATCCACCAAATTAAGAAGGTGATTTTCAAGATAACATTTCATGCATGAGTACACTATTTTATGAAGGATATTGAACAGAATATTGTTAAAGGCCTTTTTTAGTTCATTTTTTCTTACATGTTTTTTGGATGAGTGGTTAAGTTAAATGTTTTACTCTTTATATAAATTATTTTCCTTAGAGGAAAGAAATAATTATTCATTATCTGCTAATATCATATTATGTACTCAAAATTTAGAAATGATACTATAATTCATGAATTTGATGATATAATTTGTTATAAAATTTTTATAGGTATAAATTTGACCCATTTTGAGAATAAGGCATCAATAATAAGAATAAACTTGATCTTACTCACTATGGATAAAACAAATAGACCCATGTTGTTTATTCCCCAAATGGAAAATATTCTTGATTATTTGGTAGTTTTCAATAAATCTAAGGCTTAATGAAATAAATTTTAAGGAATATATCATGCATTGAACTTCTCCCGTAATTCTATAAATTCTACCATCGTCAATAGATAAAACTATTTAAGTATTCTAATTTGGGAGAAGTGTTTGGTTCCAGATTGGTGAGCACTATAAGAACAAACATAGACATACTACTTAATGGTGAGGATAACCATTCATTTAATGAAATTATGGAGGACCTCATCAAAGTGTTGTTTTTAGAAGACCATGTATGAATTTGGTTCGTCATAAAGGATGAATTTTACTATTTGTTAACATATCTTCTCATTATTAGTATGTTCCAATGGAAGTGTCATGTTTTGAAGATACTTTATTATGAAAAACATCATATCAATTGTGGAGTTAATTCCTAGAGGGTAAAGGATCACCTTGGTCAATGGTGTAATTAACTTTATTTATTTCATATATCATTTCTCATAAAAGTTTATACCACTCGGTGATGTGTGATATAAATAATCATTTTGTCCTGATCATGATCTTCCAAAAAATTAGCTACACTGTCCAATGAATTCACTTTGGGATTTTGTGGATGTGTTATGTGTGGAATTATAGAAAATGAGGGTAATTAGTCCTTATTTCCTTATATGTAATTAATCAATGGTATCAATTCTCCTTTATTGATGGACTCTTCTCCAATGGATTTCTTCATTACTATCCTTGAATCACCCATGATGTTTAATCGGGTATCATATACTTATTTGGGGAATTATAATCCTACAATGAGGGTAAATTATTACATATTTTTATTGTTACATCTTTTTGATGATAATAATGAATAGGGGGAAGTTCTTTTAGTGGACAGATGAACACAATTCCCAAGTTTACCTTATTAAGATTTAGTGTAACACCCTATTATTTTAGTATGTATGTCCATTAAAATAAATGTTGTGTGTTTTATAACTTGAGATATACAAAAAATTTAAAGAAATCTAACAATTTTTTTAGTATAGGAGAATATTAAAAAAATGAAATATATTATGAATTAACTAAATGAAAAATAATTTTTAAAATTACAAACTAAATGTAATCAAAAGAAAATAAAATTACAACAAGGATGAAATTTTCATCATCATGATCTACCATAAATATCATATGGTTAATGATAACTATAGAAATAGAAAAATACATTTGAAATATGGTAAACAAAATAATAATGAAATTAGATAATAAGATGAATGATTCAAAAGATATCTGTAAGGTTATATATAGGGATTTAATTTGAATGTTATATATAGTCTTTGAAAATATAGACATTGGATATATGTTCATTGGATATATATAGTTATTTAATATACTTTTATCCCATAGGTATATTGAATTTGAATAATTTTTAGTAACAAATTGAAAATGATATAATTCACATATAATAAAAAACACTTGAAGAAAATAAAAATATAATAATTAATTAAAACTATTTATTATGGAAATATGTATATTTATTCATTAAAATTTCTTATTATTGTTAAATAATTACTTGATGTGTTTATAAAATTCAAAATAATGATTCTAATACTAATTCATTGATAAAATTGAATAAATAATGGGATGTGATTAAAATCAATAAATGTTAAAAGGGGATATTTTTTAGGATTTTTTTCTATATATTTTTCAATTTTTTTATTAAATTAAATTTATATCAATTTAAGAATTATTTTAAGGAATTTAATTATTATTTTCTAAGTAATAAAAGGTTAAATTAATTTTTATTCTTAAAAATACATATTTCGAATGAATTGTTTTTATGTGTTATATATATTAATTTTAAAAATATATATCATAGTTTACAGATGATTTTATTAAAATTTAAGTTTTATAAGTATAAAAAAATTTATTACCCATCTGAGGATTAATAATTGATATGAAATAACAATAATAACACATGATGTTTAAAAACTCATTTTTCAAAAAAATTGTATATTTCTATATATCTTATGAATTCATTTTAAAGTTAAATTTATCATATATAAATATTTCATAACATTTTATAGTATCAAACTTTTTAATCATAATATAAAAAATGTGTAAGAGGGTTTATCTAATATTGCTATTAATAAAAGAATTATCGTGCTATATATTTAAATAAGGTAAAAAGAGGTGATGGGGGTAAAAATGACATGGCTTATATTTTTTATAATAAAAATGAGTTAAATCATATTATAAGACATTTTTTATGTTGTGGAGTAAATAATAAAATTATCACAAATATTTTCATAACTAAATTACCTCACCCTCATGTGATTCCATATATACCCTTCACCTAATTCATGTTTCTAAGGAATTATCCCTCATTTTCATTTATAATAGGATATCTATTACAACCACTTCTAACCACTTCCATCATTGTGATTTCTCTTTAAAAACTAATAAAATTTCTAATCCAAAATTCTTATCTATTGTTTGGTATCGCATATCATAAGAATGAGTCCTTAGTCCTTCATTCTAAAGGAAAACAGTATAATATGGATTGATTCTGTCAATGTCATGAGTTTTTATTCATTAATTTCACTAACATTATCATCTCCACTTTTGATAAATATCATTAAATTTAAGAATAATGTAATATTAAAATCATTATTCAACTTTAAAAATTATATTATCATAATATATATATATATATATATATATTCTCACTCATTCATTAGTTATAATGCATTTGTTTTGGGGACAGTTTTACCACCTATATGAATTATGTTATAATGTTACAATCATGAATTATCAAGATAAATTAAACACTAGAAATATGTTATGATATTTATTATTTTATTATTTTCTCATAATTCTATAATGTTAATATGAAAATTTATTGTTCATAAATAAATTTAACTCTTTTTCATATTTAATAATAAATGAAAAGGGAATTTCTAAGCATTCCAGAAAAACCATCACTATAATATCCTTAGAATATACATGGGACTCTATAAATATATCTAAAAAATACAATAAATATTCATGAAAATTGTTGGGTTGATTAACCCATGAATAAGGAGAGAGGACTAGAACATCCAAACTGAAGCATGCATAGAAAAAAAATAGTTAACACCAAAATAATAATTTTAAATTTTAAAAATAATATATGAATAATAATAAATTATAAATATATGATCTTAAATAAAATAAATATGGATATGGTTCTGATAAATTTTAATAATAAAACTAAATTTTTTATATAGTGGATTTGAGTGTGTCTGACAAAGCTGATATATGAGGTAAGGGTTTCTCAACTCAATTTTCCAACCAAGGATATATATTACATGCTCACCACTAATGTTATTTTATATGGTGTATATATTTACCAATTTATTTATAACATAATAATTTTTATATAATTTAAGGATTTCAAAAATCCAATGCATTTACTCTATTTCAATGCTTATTATTCAAACATTACCGATGTAGTATGGATTATATTTCCAATATCACATTGAATTTGAGATTTTCCATATCTAAATTTATATTGGTGGGAAATTATATGTTATTTATCTCTAAAAAATTAATTTCTTCTAGTATGGTTATTTTCAAGGATTTCATTTCCTCTTTCCATTTCACATCCCTTTGTTTCATAATTAAACTGAAAGGATGCATGTTTGTGAATATAATATCATCTCATCTTTTTTATCATGAATCTTTATCCTCCATATTAATGTATTTCACATATCCTTATCCCTACTTTAGATGATCGATTAAGGTCATCTTATATTAACTTTTACTTTATTTACCAAATTATTATAGAAATATTTGTTTAGCATTTTCACATAGTCTCTTTCTCAAACTATTTTCCTTAGTTTTCATTATAAATATTCTTTTTAATGTGTTTTTAATTCTCTAGCATAATTTTTATTTAATTTATCTGTATTTTTTAAAAAATATTATTTTATAAATTATTTCCTTTCAAAAATACATTTATTAAAAATTAATGGATAGTTCTATTTATTTTTTAATTTCATTTTTATAATTTTCTTATTTTGTGTTTTTATCCTATTTTAATATACATTAATGTTTCTTATATTTCACTACATATGTATTCAAATGAAATCATCCACTTAAATTTTATATCGATTCATTTGTGTTGATTGTGATGGTTCTTATACAACTCGTTTGATTCTTGTGAGAAAATTATACTATGATGTAATTAGGAATGTTTTCATGTTCATATATTATACATGTATATCATTCTTTCATTGTCTAATGAAATTTAATGAAATTATATATCCCTTTAATACATTTATGAATTATTTATATCTCATAAGATAACACGTATAGGATAGGGGAGTGAACCAAATTCACTATGGAAATCTATCATATATTTTTACAAGAATAATGAGTGAACCCAAACCACTATTGGACTTTGTCCAATATGGGATTATGGTATTGGATTTTTGACATGATACATGAAATTATTTTCTATACATATTTATATGTCTTATTATTATTTTAAAACACTATATTATGAAACATTCCGATTTTATGTTTTTATGGATCATGATTATTGACTCATATAACTCATGTCTTATGTTATTCTGAAATACTAATGCCATGACTTAGGATTTATGTTCTATGTTTTATTTGGTATGATTTCCCTATATTATGTGTATGTACCTTAAATATATTATTATACCCACATGTTTATCTTATTCCCACATATGATCATCAATTTGTGTTTCTTGTGAGTTCCCCTTATTGATCATCTGTGCCCACCCCTATCCTTATTTTTTTCATTACATAAGTAATAAAGGGGAGTATTATATATAATATTCATAAATTGATATCATGTGTCAATAATTTTATGGTATTTTTTGAATTGTTTTTTTTAAATAATAAGTTCTTTAAACTAATCTCCATATATATTAAACCATTAGGTTTGGGGATTGTGTATTTTATTTGTGAGAAGTAATTATTAAATTATTAAAATGATATAAAATATATTCATGTTGTGTTTATATATCCTTGTATGGTATTATAATGAGATTTAGTTAGTTTTTGGGATTATGTTAAAAAGAATAAGTGGATAGAAATTAAGAAACAAGTGTTAAACCAAATGTGGTGTAGGATAGACAGAAAATATAAAATGTTTAAATAAAGGTATCATAATTTTGGATATCTTATGATTTGTTTCCTTATCAAATGATTTATTAACCTAGACGTTATTTCTAAATATTCACACTAACCTTTTTGGTTTTCTCCATTGGATGGAACCTGGAGGATCCATGTAAACAATGAGTTCAATGGGTTATGTACTAATTTTACCAGTGAGAAGTAAAATGGGATTAAATATGGAGTTAAAAAATATCTTTTATAGTATCAAACAACTCATTGAAGATATGGACAATAACATGAACCATGTAAAACTTCTAATCACATTCAGGAAGGAAATTCCCAGTATAGAGTCATACATGTGAAAATACCCACCTTCATTTAGTGAGACTTACAATCCACTAATTATGGGGTGGTGGAAAACCCCAACCAAAATGATATTTTACATTATATGGTGTTTGAAGCATGAAAAATAAGTTTTAATCATTTATATTTTGGAATGTGAGTCATATAAACAGAAATCTATCATTAATTATACTAGGGGAAAAGAAAAAAAATCAACTCCATCAAATGAGAGGAGTTTAAAAATATATTTTTTAAAATATATTTTCACTAAACTCTTAACACTAATATATATATATATAATTCGAAAAGTATATATAAGATGATTAATCCATTTATATCTATAAATTAAGCATAAAAATACTTTTACGGTCTTCTTCTTTTTTATCACACACATAAAATAAAAATCATATGTGTACTTAATATCTTAAAAATAAGAATATAAAATGTTTTATCTATTAAGGGACTTTGGTTACTATGAAGAAATTTTTCAATGTTCTCTCATGATGGAAATAAAAATTAGATACAACCATTATTCTCGTGGATTTGGGTATAATAAGTGAAAATGTAGATCGGTAGAAATTTAAATGATAAAACCCTTAGAAGAAATAAAGGGCATCTTCCTACAAGATAAAAATGTTGGAAGAAACATATAAGAATTAAATAAAATGTATATGTAAATTCTTTAAGTATATGATATAATTCAATCCATCACATGACTACCAGAGAGATATAAAGAGTCCAAATAATTAAATAGATGTAAATAATGATTATCCTAATGCACCTCATACAATATAGTGTATCAATTATAAATAACATAGATATTATATGAAATAGTGAACCAATAAAATATTTGATTAGGAAAATAAAAACATATTACCTATAAATATAGTGGAGAAAAGGAAAAATTATGCAATCACAACTACTTATGTGGGTTAGGAAACTGTACTGGTAAAATATATACTCATAATCAACTCAAGAACCATAAATGTCTTATTTTATTATAGTTCCACCCACTCTTTTATTCATAATAATTTTGTTAAATGAATTTATGCATCTATCATGGGTTGGTTAAGAAAATAATTCAATATAAAGAATAAATGTAGTTCTTTTTTTTCACTCAGGTTTTCTCATAAGGAGAAACCACCTATTTATGTTTTATTTGTTTGAGAATATTGTAAGAAATTGTTTTGGGAATTTATGGGAGATAAAAGCCTTAACTTAGTTACTCCCGCACCCTTATGAACTTATGATAACTCTTTACATAGACTCTACCTCTCTTAATTTATCACTATATATCAGAAACCTTACACACTAAATCATATTTAGTGTATTTGAATCAGAATAAGAGATGAAACAACCTATTCATGAAAATCCTTCACACGATCCATCTTATACCAAATAAATCTATTGGGGTATGCCTCAAATTCATGTGGGTTAGGGATATATATTTTTCACCATTAATTAACATAATATATTTTTTCATCAATGACACTCATCCTTGTACAACTCTTAAATAACTCATGTGAAGAATCTTAAAAAAAAATAAATCCAAAAAATTACCTTATTCGATATAAATATGTTTTCATGAAATGGTCATCACTGGTGGATGTTTCTCAATGGAACCTAATCCAAATCCCTCTAGATCATCCACAGATTCTTATAAAGTCTGAGAAAACATCATTTATCCAATTTTAGGTGTTATAATGGATGTTTGATGATGAATTCAACATCTCTATAACCCCTGAATCCATGTTAATTTTATTTTTAAAGGAGAGATCAGTTTGGTTGATTTTATTGAGACATTATCTCTATTGTATGAGGGAGAAATAACATATATATTGTAAAATTTTAATGATTAATACATCATGTTAATGAGAGCCTCCCACTAATTTAGAAAAGTTAAAATATGTTTGAAAATGGATCTCCAACCAATACATATATATTACCCTCTTAATAATCTATAAAACACTTCTTATTAAACGATTATTGATTCATATATAACATTTATATTTTTATCACTTAGTTATAATATAATAAATATGTAATATACTAAAATCATTTCTTTAACTTGACTCGTAATTCCCACAAATATTAAAAGAAAATTGAATATTAAAATAATATTAATTCATATTATTTTTTCCAATGTATTTATTTTAATATCCGTAAATAAAATTTAATAAATTATTTTAATACTAATTATTATAAACTCAAATAATATGAATTTATTTATTCCTTAGTGATCATATATTCATGGATATCTCCCAGAACTCGTGGGGTGTCTGCCATGTCCTATACACATATTCATCAGAATAGGGAAGACTTTTGAATCCACTAAGTGTGTAACTTTATAGATAATTATCTTGATATTAGTTAATATTATTCACAGTCTATGAGTGTAACATCCGGGACCTGATTTACTCATAAGTAACCGAACATGGTTGTCCATATAGCCTCAAGTGCACCTTCATGTATGCCAGAGGCTATCGACTATTGGTGAGGGTCTATGATGGTATGGTAGGGAGACTATAACACCTTTATCAATGTGGATAATGGTGTTGATATATATATATTGTTTAATAAATAAAATGAATGGTGTAAAAATAAATAATCTAGATCTAATAATGAAATAGGCGTAAACAACAAGTTGAACCTTATCTAGTAACATACACAGACGATAATGACATGCTGCTATACAAGAATGGAGAATACAGGGGGAATAGGGTAGCATGAATGTTCAATACATGCTATAAAAAAATAAAAAATAAATTATTCAATTTTATCCCTAATATAATCATGAGAAAAATCATTATTAATTACTCTAAAACTATGTCCAAGTACAAAAAATCAATCATCCATTGTTGGAAGCATTCTATTATTCATGCCTTCGTCCATGAAGATTATTTGAGTACCAATCAGTGGACTAGAAATGGTGTGAGTAAAACATAGTGGGACACCACCAATAGTTACTAGAGTTATCAATTTAGTGTATATACAATGAGAAGTGTGTTGGTAATAATTAATGTAAGTAGTAAATGAATAAATAGACCACATTGGTTTTGGTGCCTCATGGGAAATACATCTGACACAACTTACCTCATCCTAGGTTGGAATTCTTATGAGCACATAATATTTTATATTTATTATTACAAGGATTGGATATCAGGTATACATCCAATTATTCTATAAATATGTTAGTCATATGAAGCTTCACAACTTCAATGTCAATTAATTTTCGTAAACTTGGTGAATTCCGCTAGGGTGTGCCCTTGGAAGTTCACCAAAAGTGGAAAGATCTACCTAGTTCCTAGGATCATGTCCTAGGTATCCTCAGTGATAAATATGAAAGGATCCCAAGGTAGTAACTACTGCAGCACATAATATCAAACCAAATCCAAGGAGAATCATCAGGGTATAATTTTATTTAATTTTTGGAAATATACGTGAACCATCGATGCCAATCTAGGTTCCCAATCATAAAAAAAGACTAGATCCAATTCTGGTCAATCACATGGTAGTGGAATCAATGAATCAGAGGTACCACATGACCCCATCAAAGATAAACCATTAGAGGGTCCATGTATTTCTCAAGGCATGCCTTATCATTAATAGAATTAAAATTTTGTGACCAAAATCAAGAATGATATAATTATTCATTAAGTATCCATAAATATAATATTATCCTTGATAAAATTTCATAATCAGGAAGGGTCTAGGTGACCTGAACTTTCCATTCACCTTCCATTTATTTCAATACCCCAATTTATTTATAAGCAAGCCAGATCACATTAGAAGGAGGTTCAATTATATATCCTAGGATTACGAGTCCTAGAAAGGTATCACTCCCTTAAAATTAATTATATTTATTCATTTAATTTTTATGGTGCCAAGTAACTCACCTAAAAGGTGGTTTAATAACATAATGAGACGTAATGTTTTAGGCATTTAAAGTGACACAACCAAATGGGTGTATCACATAGAGTAAGGCAACCTTTGATGAAATGTTTGGGTGTAAGGAAAACCAATTATAGGTTCTAACAAATTTAATAACTCAATTTTAAATTTATTAGGTGTCATAAGGGTTTTATGGAATGTGACATGATGGAATAATAATATTATCATTAATAATTTTAGGGTAAAAGGGATATAGCACCTACCTTTTAGATATATTAAACTCATTATCTTGTATCAATCCCTAATATGGGCTAGAAGGAGATAAATCCAAGAAATAGTAAAATAACTAGAAAATAAGTAATATTATCTAGAATGGATTTACGATCATAAATGGTGAGAGAAGCATTGATGAAAAAAAGATTAATCATAGACTTTCTAATGGTTTAAGTGATGAACAACGGTTGAATTCGACGTCAAATAGAGAAGTAAAATCGTAGCCTAGATTGATGACCAAGGGGGATATCTCAATAAATGTGTTTTTATCCAGATAAATGAAAAAGGTAAAGGATTTAGGTTATAATTAATTATGGGTGGAAAATTAATTATCCCCTATTTAAAGTCATGCATCATATTTCTGGAATAAATTGGGGATTTATGCCACAAATTCCCTCTTTATAGGGTTTGCTAGAGATATTTACTGTGTAACATTTCAATTTACACTGTAAATTAGAAAATTAATATGTAAATTACATATTGCACCATAGACTGTATTTAATTCAGGGTCATGCTCCCCTTTTGCTGTGACCTCTCAAATACCTAAATGTTCATTAGTGTTTTCCACCAGTGTCTAAATCAAGACAAAAAAATTAAGCATCATACCTTACTAAAGACGTTATATTATAACCTCTACTCCTTAAAATACATTGTCTCCAAGTTCCCCTTTAGTGGGTGGTTGTTTAGTTTCTAAGAACAATTTTGGACACTGATTATATATATTGGCATCTCACTCCCATTTCTTTTAATGTACATGGTTGTTCTATGATAGATCCCAAACCACAAGAACTAGTCTACCTTGGAGATACTTTTTTATTCAATCACTGAAATGGATTCATTGATCCTTAAATGTAGCATCAATATCCAAAACAACATCATCAATTTTAAGGACATTAGACAAATCTAAATTAATACAAAATAATTGAGAAATTTGAAAGACATTGTGAATTGAGCTGTATCTCTAAGGGAGTGTTATTTGATAAGTAATATATTAGACCCCCTCTAAAACATCAAAAGGTTTGATGAATCTAGGTGACATCTTACCCTACCAAATAAACTCTAAATCCCCCATACTAGTTAAAAAACTAAAGAATAATTGATTCCTAACCAAAAACTCTAGAGGTATTTGATGGAGATTAGTATAAGACTATTACCTCTACAGAGCAATGGCTATACACTTCCAAATAAATTATACCTGCTATGAGATTTCTTGATTGAGACATCGTCTCAGTTGAACTACCTCTCTTACCTCTAACCTGCACATTGTTGAACGGCATAGACTATCATATAGGGACTTATTAGGATTCATCTATAATGTAACCAAAAATATATTATTATAATTGAACTAAATAATGGGAAAATATTTCTCCCAAGAACCTCCAAAATCAAGGATAAATTCCCTAATAATTTCCTCTAATTCTTAAATAGTATGCATTGACAATGGATGAGTCTAAGAGAGATAGATCATAATCATTAATACCTATGGAAATAGATCCTTCTCCATTCATTTCCATAACCATTATGTAAAATGATAAACTATATTAGATATGATAGTACATGGGACTCTATAAAAGAATATAATCTCATATACGTAAATCCTCTTAATCTTGTCCACTAAGACGGTCTCTTGATAGGCAATAAATGAATGATCATAAAAATAATATTCCTCATAACCAAAATAGAATCAAAACGTTGAGGGTATTTTAGTAAAAACATCATGAAATAATTACTAAAATCATCCCATTTCTACCCAGGATTGGGAAATGGATGTAAAATTCTCATTTTTCATTAGTGTTCCTCCCTTACCTACTGATAGGTAGAACACTGAGTAAGAAATTGATCTATCTCCCATTTCATACCAGTCCACCAGTACGGGTGTCACAAGTCTTGATACGTCTTGGTAATTCTAGAATTCGCTTCCCTTTTGAAGGTATGATACTCTCACATCAACTCCTCTGGTAAATCTACAAGAACCCAAAATTTTCCATGAATGAATAAGATCTCATCCTCATCAGAGAGTCAACCAGATAGTCGGTACTCACCAAAAACAATCTCCCTTAGGAACAAGTCTTTGGGATCTTGATACTATCTCATTTTAAATCTATCCAAAAATGAAGAATTCACCAACCATGATGCAAGTACAGGTTTCCCAAGATGGTTCTGCAACCCTAAATGCATCTCTAAAAACAAGGCAGTAAATTTTTTTTCATTAATATCCTTCTGAATTTCTTTTGACTGAGCATTTATACTCATAACATCGGTAAATTCACTTCATTTTATATTCATATAATCAAGATCTATATCGAATAACAGGATGTATTCAACCCGTCTTCATTTTTAAGGTTCTAGTAATACAAAGTGAATATGTATTTGAGGATTTTATGATATGTTTACCCAAAATTACTCCCTAACTAATGCTTGATGTATCAAAAATATATAGTACTTAATCAATTTATTTACATCATAATTACTCCCTACCTAATGCTTGATGTATAAGAAAAAATAGTACATAATTTTTTAGGCTCAGGTAAATATAGGATCAGTGCTAAAGTTACTCTTCCCTTTAACTCTTCAAGGGCTTCAACATAAGTTTAAGACCATATTAAATTAACACCCTTATTTGTATCATCCATGAACCTACACTCCTGAATCCGTTTCTAAAGATATAAAAATTATATTTCTATATTCGATAACAATTTATATGAAACAAATTTTTTTATACAAAATTTATGACATCAAAAGGAAATATTGGATCATTACATACCAAATGATCTTTTAGGATTATAGTTTTAGAGAATTTGAAAAAACTATTAACCACATAGTTTTGTAAATAAATGGTTCATAAATATTAACCTTATCTCACAACAAAATATTTGAATCTAATGAACTTATTCGGAAAAACATACTTAAAACAATTCTTCACTACCTAGATAAAAGAAACATAAGGAAAGGGTGAGCTCAAATTCTCAGTTGGGGTTATATATAATGGAGTTATCATGAATCAATAATTAATTAAACTAATTAAATTAGGAATAATCATTATGGAAAGGTAAATAATAGAAAACGACTTTCATTAAATCAATAAATTGACTAATAAGTGTAGAGATGGAATGAAAAGGTAAATAAATGAACGTAAAATATATTTAATTAATATATTGAGAAAAAAATGCATCCCCAGATAATATCATAGGGAAAATCTCATGGATAATAATAATTTAATTATTAATGATGGAAATGATTAATTATTGTAGGTCATGATCTCAAGAATCCTGATAACTCTACTGTCAAAACCATTCACAAGAAATTTTATATCAAATAGGTAGGTAGACACTAAAAACCCATTTAACAATGTTTAACTAACTAAATCATCTCATGAGACTACTAATTCATTAAGGGGATTTCTATAAATGGGTCACTTATATATCCATATGTCTAATAATTCCTCATATATGAAATAATCTTTTTAATTCAAGAAAAATGTACCGTATCAACTATTTTTTGTATCGAGTAAGGAAAAAAATTAAAAATCATTTCCCAAGTGATTCATATAACATTCAGAGTAGAACATTGTAAATTGAATTGATATATAATTTAATTAATAAATATATTCATGATAAATAATATGGATATTTAGGGTAAATTTAATGTCCAATGATGACATGAAAGTGAATATTTAAATGTATTTTATAATTAAAAGATATTCCTAGTGGTGAAAAAGTACAAAAGGGTTTATTTTATTAATGAATAAAAGTACCATAAAAAGATCAATAAATACATTTTGAGGGACTTATATCTTTCACTTTGAAAAAAAATTTAAAAAAGAAACTGAAAAAATATGAGGCAAGAAACTTCATTGAAAAAAACATTGTAAAATTTTAAATGAAGATTCAAATAAAATGTTGCTCAAGATACTAGAAAAATCTGATCATTCTATATCAGTTAGAAAAACATTCCTTCTATACTATTTTTAGAAAAGACAATAATTAACTTATTATAAATATGAAAAAAATATACCATTCAAAATATTTTTTAAAATAGTTATACATTGGTAAAAATGTCTTTTAAAAACCATTTATGAAGTGAAAAAAGTTGTGGGGAAAATGTTATAGAAAATATTTTATTTAATAAAAATATATTTGGTCAAAATATAAATAATAAGAGATTTTATTTTAAACATTTCTTTTCTTGATTCATGTTCTAAAGAGATTAAAAGTTGGAAACTATTTAAGAGAGTAAACTAAAAAAGAAAATTAATCATCATGAAAAAATATATATTCTTGTTAATTACCTCTAAATGGAACCATATAAAAATTAATAGGTTTATAATACCAATATATGTCTCAATATAGTGTAAATTGAGACAAAATCCATACCACAAGATTCATTTTAGTTGAACATTATTTAAACACCAGTATACTAGTTTTGAAAATTTTATTAATTTATAAAAAAATATTTATATTTATAATATAATATATTATCCTCTTATATCATCTCATCACCCATTAGTTAATATTATTTTTTTATTACACGTATTTTGGGTGTTTACAACTTTATTTTCCCATACAGGTTTTGTCATGTAAGATATTTTCATTGTACATAAAATATAGTTCCATCAATACAAAAAATATTTTAAGTTTTTATATATCAAATTTATTCATTAGATACATTTTTTTAATCACTCTTTAAAGGTGGAAATAGAAAATTAGTCACATCTATTTGTGGAGACGGTAAGCTTTACATATGCACAAGTGATGATATCATTTTTAAATGGTTAAAAAAGGTAAGGAAGTAGATGATATATCAATTATTATTAATAAATATAATTTCATTATTATAATTTATATCCATTATTTCCATTATTATAACAATCCAAGTAAATTGATTATGAAAAAAATGTGCACTATTTTTCGGAGATGGTATGTAATACGTATGCGTTCATTTTGTTTAAAATTTTCGTAGGATGGATAAAAGGTGGAATATGGTTTTCTCATAATCATAATAACATCTAAATATTTATTTGATAAAATATTTAGTAATTTATTATGGAAACAAAACATTATTATTTAGTAAAATAATAATTTAACATGATAGAGTTGGTAAATATGATTAACTCTTCTTTAGTGGACTTTTATTAGACCTATACACAAGGGTTCTAGATTTGGTCTTTTGGATGAACCAGAAACACTAGAACATGCATGAAAGTTTTTATAAGAGTAATTTTAGTGGTTTCTTCCTGCTAAATAAATCAATTTGATGTAAATAAGTGTTGAAGTAGGTTCCCTTTTATAATTAAAGTGAGACATACTTTTTGAATTTCTAAAAATATTAAAATATAATTTTATTATTATAGATCCAAAAGCTTCAAAATGGCCTATAAATGAAAAGGGTATTAAATTTTAGTACATATATTACAAACTTATTCTTTTTAATTTTTTTATAATTTTTAAATAAATTAATAGAATATAATTTTCTTAAATTATCCTTATTATCAATTTTACAGTATTAATTAATTTGAATTTAATAACATCAAGAAACTAGTAATAAATAAATAAATTATTTCAATACATCCCTAACATTTCAGGTTTATTTATAAAATTCAGGGATAATTTTAGTTATCTAAAATTATAATACTTTTATAAATTAAATATTATTTATTCAATTTTTCAATTATTTGAATAATTATTGCATCTCCGTTTTGTATGAATTTAAGGTAATTATTTACCCAATATAAATTAAAAATATATTACCATTATTTATAAATATATGTTATCTTTAAAAATAAAATTTATAGTCGAACATACCATTTGGATATCCCCATGTAAAAAATATTAAAATTATTAAAAATAAGAGTGTGACATGTTTGAGTTTTCATAAAAAAACTATAAATGTCATTTTCTTGTCTAAATGGCCCTAAAATTACATATAACCAAAACTTCGATGATTATGGATGAAATTTAATCATAAATTAAGACTAATACAACTATTATAGCCATATAATATTCCTTATCCTTTTATTTTTAACTTTAATTTCTTGATTTACTCTTTATCATGGCAACAAAAATTACTAAAGTTGTTATTCATATTGACCAAAAAGAAAAGAGACCTATTTAATAAATTTGGACAATATTAATCCAAATATGGAATCTATTTTCCAAAATTAAAATCATATATGTTGAAATATTAAATGAAAATGAAAATCTGTAAAACACAATGAAAATCAGTATTTCAGAAAAATGACTTTTTAATTATAAATATTTTTTTATACCAAAATCAGACATGAAATTGATTCCAATGAACATAATTGCATTATTAATTAAAGAACATGGATCTTTATATCAGGTATGGATCTTTATTTCGGGTTGTTTTGAGGAAAAATATGAAATGGGGTTTTTCTACGTACACATTGTGTAATTATGAGTACACATCGTGTTCCTGGTTGTCTCGTGCAGCCGTGTACAGGCCGTGTAATGACCTGGATGACATTCTTATATCGGGGCCTGGTGAGGCTAATACATGACATATATATTTAATAATCATTCTGTTTAATTTATATTTATTTGACAAATTAGAGCGGGGTTACGTCTTATCCTCAAAAACATCTTCTCCTCCTCTTGGTTTATATAGGAGAGTGATGGAACTGCCAGGAACATCAAACCCCTCATTTTTTCCCATTCGATCTCTAATTGAGATGTTTTCAGGTGCGTTGTAATCCCATTGTTTTGTTCTTAAAGCCACTAGAGATATTATTCTTGATTATTCTTCTCTCATGAGTTATTCAAGGTTGTAAAGTTTTCACCTGTTTATAGATCAACAAAATTTTGGGATGATTCAGGGGCTGATTATCAAGGATATAAATCGTGAGATATCGAGGTAGGTGGTTTATGAATTTAGTTGTTCATCTTTGGATAATATATTATTAATGTTCTGTATACCCATGTTTGGGGTATTTCATGATTTAGAATTTAACCATGTTAATCACCTACAATGGTTTATTAATTTTTAAAGGGTAGTTGTTTATAAGGAGGTTTATACATCTTTTTTCAGGGACACCCCATGGGTTCATTCCCTAGTTTTGTTTTTTCCCATTTGGTATAGGATTCATGTAGGCTTTCCTTATTTCCATGACTTGTTTTGTTTGGATAGAGTTGTTTTTTATATGTAATTCTGGTTGTAAGCATTGTGAATGTTCGGCCAAGGGGAATTTGACTGTGGGAGCTTCCTGAGGTTGGGTCACTTATGTATGTTTTAGTATTATTTGGACCAAGGGGGTTTTGACTATGATAGATTTCAGTTAGTCATCGACCTAGGGGTTTAGGCCGTAAGATCTTCTACGGTGGTTGTTTATTACTTATTGATGCTAGGTGTCCCAAGAGGTATTGACCATGTGAGCTACCCAGGTGATCGTCCGTAAATGTTTGGTTCTATGTTAGACCAAAGGGGTTAGACTGTGAGAGCTACCCAGAGGGTTATTAATAAATGAATTTTTATTATGTTATAGAAGGGGGATTAGATAGTGAGAACTTTCCCCAGGGGTTGTTATTGAATAATTTAATGATTGCGACGAGTCTGTCATGACAAAGAACAATCTTGGACTTAGTCTTACCTGATTATTTATATGGTCTTCTAAAATATCTATTTTGTTACTCTAACATAGAGGATTCAGAGCTTAGGCTATATACCAATGTTTATAGTCTTTAATTAATTGAATAATTTAAAAGTTAAAATGAACATAATTCAAAAATGTAGGATTGTTTTTATTTTTTTTAGAAATTTATAGTTTATTACTTCATTTCATCATATTACCTATTATGTATATTCACTGATAGTTAGGAATAGATATTTTGGTGGGTTTTACTGGGATTCCTCTCACACCCTATTTGGGTCATTTTTTGACAAAAAAATATTATATGGTTGTATTTATTGACAAGGGAAAGTACGCTTCTTCATCAGTTACTTGATTATTATCCGAGCTTGAGAGCATGGGACCAAGCTGAGGCTTCTGATGCTGTGGGAGTTTACTTTTTTTTACTTTGGTTTCTGTACTTCTTTCCAGCATTTTGACTTATAGGTTTATTTCATAGAAACATATCACATGAATCATTTATATATATGTTCTCTATTTGTTTCATTATAATCAGTCATTGGTTGCTTACATTGATTGTATTGTATTACTACTTATACTATAGTTTACTATTTTTTTCACTATGTATACTCTTCTAATAAAGGCATAGTTTTCCAATTATCACACTTTTGCCCTCGTTACTAGTTAGTAACCTATAACATTTGGGGAAATGAGCTTGAGGTTATGTGACCAACCAGGTTTGGGGTATTTTTGGGTGACCCCTAGATTTGGGACGTACCAATGTGGTATTTTAGGTGTTTCTTTTCATCTTTCCTTACTATTTAGATCTTATAGACTAGGATAGGAAGGAAAAGTTTGTTGGTAATAAGCTGTGACTGGGAGTAGCTAACCCATGTATAGGGAAAATCCATGTTACCTCGAATATTGTAAATTTTTAGTTTTTTCAATTCTTAATATTGATTTGATATCACCATTGGATGATTCACTTGTTTTCTACTATTATGATTGATTCCATTGTGGTTCTATTTCTATTGAAACCTGATGAGATGAGGGTATTCTAACTCATGCATCATATATGAACATGTTAGAGATCACATGCCATGCATTCCTTTAATTCCAATTTGGGTGTATTAATGATTTCATTTTGTTGTGATAGATGTCGTACTAGATATGCATGTTGTTGTGATATATTTCGTGATATAAATACCTGCTATTCTGAAAGGTTATTTCTACTTTTAATGTTTCATTTCAAGGTGTACAAAAATTTTATCCTTGAGGTGTTATGGACCCTCTTGGATCTGAATTTAGTGGAATATGTTTGAGAATTAATTGAATTTTTTTGAGAAATGATATGTATAAGGATGAAAAACGCTGATTCGCAGGGTGTATTTTATCTCAAAGATCAGAAATAGGGATTACTTGGAAAAAATTTATGTTTTAAAGGGTTCTGGAGAAGTTTTGCAGGTTTACGATCTGGAAACCCAAAATACACAGCGTGTGATATTATTCTTTTTGGGAGGCAAAAATGGTTGTGCCAGAATAAACAAATATTCTACAAAATATAAACACAAAGTAACAACAATGGTAGAACCCACCATAAAAAATATATGTGCTTCATCCAAAAATATCAAAAAATGTAGGCCATTTCACTAAGCCAATGATGTCTACCGTTTGCACAAAACAGTTAGAAACGAAGCATCCATCACTGTCATGCCACAGCCGGGAACATAGGTGGCATCCAAGCTGGAAACCCACGCCCATGGATTGTGTCATCCCAATCATCAGCAAACGCAAACCCTACAAGAAAGACAGCCGAGTTTTAGTAATATGCCTCCTTCTCATGGAGTAGCAACAGCATAGAAGTGATCGGAACGGCGTGGAATGACCTCCAGTAGTTTTGTCACTACAGGCAGCAC
Source organism: Viscum album (assembly GCA_963277665.1). Classification (NCBI taxonomy): domain Eukaryota; kingdom Viridiplantae; phylum Streptophyta; class Magnoliopsida; order Santalales; family Viscaceae; genus Viscum; species Viscum album. The sequence continues at coordinate 1,897,691,167 of OY728126.1, forward strand.
CCCTAATAAACCCTGTGTTACTCATACATCCGGTAACAGTGGGGGAACGACATCCAAAATGACACCACTTCATTCCACACCCCACATCAAGTTCCTCCGGGACCCTTCTTCCTTGTGCCACCTCACAACACGGGGACTATGACATTACTCGGTGGCAGTGGCCTCCACTCTCTAGCGATCTTGAGATGGGCAACCTCGATGCTGGAGATGAGACAGATCTCATTATCGTAATTTGATTTTTTGAAGTGGTCGCCAATGATGGGCCATGTGTCAGTGATGATCTTGAAGGAAGCATCAGAGAAGGCGTACTTGTTCTTGTTGGGGTGGAGAATTAGCGAGAACCGCCAGTACTGCCTCCTAATGATATTTGGGTCGTTGGTGTGGCGCTCCAGCTGGAGGACGTAGTACCAACCATGGTGGTTGTTGATCCTCTTCTCGGCGGCGAGGAGAACGTCTATCATGGCCAGGATCTGGTCAGAGCCATTCAATAGGGGCTTTGACTCCTAGGATAGACCGGCCACGTGTGATTCTATAAACACAAGCTATGTGTTCTTCTCTTTCAAAAGAAACAACTTTTCTTAATGTACACACTGTGTATAGTATGTACTTTTCATGTTGTTGTTTATTGTGTGACATACTATGTGGGAAAAGACATAGGGTTGATAAAAGCATGGTAGACCACACTATGTACGCTGAGTACATGCTATTTTGTAAGAGAATATGTATCTGGTTGTGGGACTAAAGACATGACTAGATGAAATTTAGGTGGTACACTCCGTTTCTAGATTGTACATGAAGTGTGGTAATCTACCGTGTATACGAATGTGTGACTAACGTCATGGATGGATAGAACTTAGGTAGTACCACCCATGTCTAGGGTGAACATGTCGTGTACTGTTACACTAGGATAGAACCATGTAGTTCTATCCAGTTAGAAGACCATAGGCTGGAGGGAAAATTTATGTACATGTTGTGTCTCAAGATAAACATGTTGTGTGTATGGGGTGTTACACGACAAGGTTGAAAGAGGTACACGCCCATGTTAAATCATAAGGGAACACATTGTGTAGTGGTTCTGCATGTCGTGTAACCCTATTTTGTAAAACATGAATGCTTTCCTTCTCATGTTTTCTTCTTGCACATCAAAGTTACTTTACTTTATAATATAGTATTGTGGTGTGTGCTTGACCATACAGATTTTTTCCACCAAGATGACCTTCGGTTGTTCTTCAAGTACATGGCGATTATCAAACACAAAAAATTTTAGATTAGGGCTACCAGTAGATCCCCCCATCGTTCCTGTCCTGAATCCAGCTGTTATACCAGATGCAAGTGTTGATGAACCGTAATGTGAAGGCTTTTGAGGATGATACTGACTATTCAGGGAGCACTAAATAATTCCCTAACTATGGTGGAGAATATGAGGGTGTTCCAGTAGTAGAATCCTCCCAACTTTTTAGGGTATTGAGGACCACATGCTATAGAATCATAGTTGGAGGCCATGCTTTCTATCATTGAGCATCCAAAGACACCTCCAGAGATGATGATAAATCTCGAGATGTACATGCTATGTGATTCCTCCAACAGTTGGTGGGATGTTATCTCATCAGAGTGATGTCATCAGGATATGGATTGGGAAGAGTTTCAGATGACTTTATGTGATTATTTCTACCCTGATACATTGAGGGCCGATCGAGCCTGAGTGTTCATGCATATGGAGTAGGGTGCTCTTTAGTTGAAGGATTATTCTTCTCATTTTACAGAGCTTCTACACTTCACACCTATTTTTTTATGTGATGAGTAATCTTTGTCTTGGTGATTTGAGGATAGTCTTAGGTATCACATATGATCATACGTGAATGGTTTCAGGCTGACTTTGGTGACTGCTATAGTAAACCAGTCAATGATTACTGAGCACAATATGAGGGTCTTGGGAGCTAAAAGCTAGGTTTGTTTAGCGTCCAGGGCTGGTACTCCTTCGACTGATAGCAGGAAGCACCATAGGTAGAATTCACATGATGTTTCATCAGGTTTCTAGGTGGTATGCTACGATTACAGGAAGAGTGGGAATTTGATACCACATTGACCGAAGGACCTAGTCGAGTGCTATTCTTGCAACAAGATGGGTAATCATTAGTATTTTTTCTGGATTTTCACACCAATAGTGAGTGATAGAGGATCTATTATGACTCCACATTCTGGAAAAGTTCCACATGTTTCTCATCAGCCTGGGAACTGGAGATCTTCTTTCCATTCCAGCCAAGGTGGTGGTTGTGGCCATGGTATCCAGATGACCGTTTTTAGCGATAGTAGAGTGGGTCAGCTCAGGTATTTTAGGCAGGGTCACAGGGTCGCGATACATGTCATACATTTGAGATGCAAGAGACCTAGTAGGAGTGGGATCCCAGACCTTCTACAGTTAGAGGTATGATTCAAGTTTTCTCATTCTTAGGTTCAACTCTATAGATATAGGGGATTCCTATAGTTTTTTATTTGTTGTTATTGTAGAGAGCTCTGGGATCTATATCTTTATTTCTAATGCTTTTATGGAACTATAAATTTCGTTGGAGATTAGGATGGAATTTGTATGTCACTACAAGGAGTGACCTCTTGATGTTAGTGTGTGTCACTTCTTAAGGGACCTATATGTCATATATATGGTAGGATTAGATGCAATTATCATAATTGACTAGTTGGTCTTCTTTCTGTCATTTATTGACTGCTATAGTCACTGGGTGAGTTTCACATTACCAGAGGGTGGTTCTTTTCTACATAAGGGTTAATGGGATGTCCTGGATAATAGATAGGGACTCAAACATTATGGGTTGGGAGGAATTACTGCCCAGATTTCTAGTTTATATCTGGATGACTATGGGACTTCACAGATGGACATTCCTCATGTTTTGGATCATTTTTAGATGTATTTCTAGAAGAATTTTTAGTTTTACCTCTGGTGTGAGAGGTTGATTTCTCTATTGACCATGTTCCAAGTGTATCACAGGTATCCCTTCCTCATTATAGGATGTCTACACCAATGTTACAGGAGATCAAGAAGAAGTTAGAGGAGTTGCAAGAAAAGTTATTCATTTGACTTAGTACCACTCCAAGAGGTCCTCCTATCCTTTTTGAAAACAAGGTGGACAATACCCTCAGACATTGTGTGGATTATCGAAAGATGAACTAGTTGACAGTCAATAACCGATATCCATTACTGAGGATTGATGATCTCTTAGATCAACCTTGAGGAGCCTAAGTGTTCTCGAAGAATTAATTGAGATCATGTTATCATTATTTGAATATTATACCATCAGATATACCTCGTACATCATTTTAGAGCATGTATGGTTTGTACGAGTATTTGGTTATGTTGTTATATCTAAAAAATGCACCAGTAGTTTTCTTGGAAATGTTGAACTGAGTGCTCTATCCATTTTTGGATTCTTTTGTTGTAGTTTTCATGGATGATATCTTGGTGTACTATAATACTCAACATGACCATGCCACCCATATTGATATCATATTGAGTACACTGATAGAGATTCAGTTATATTCTAAACTCTCAAAGTGACACTTTTGGATGGACGAGATTCATTTCTTGGGTCATGTTATCTCAGAGACAGGAGTATCAGTAGTCCAAGATAAAGTGATAGTAGTAGTTTCATGGGAGTATCCAAAGAATTAATTTGAGATAAATAGTTTTTTGGGGTTTTCTAGTTAATATAGACACTTAATACAAGACATTTAATGCTTATCAGTGCCACTGATGGGTTTGAATAAGAAGGGTGAATGTTTCATGTTGATAGATTCCTATTATTTAGCCTTTGATGAGATAAAGGGGAGGTTGAATTCAGCACTGATACCAGTTTTGATGAATCTGAGAAGGAGTTCCACCATTTACTAGGAGTCATCAGGCATCGGGCAGGGAGTAGTGATTAGGCAGGGGGATTCATTGTGTATGGGTCTCAGCAGTTGAGGCCACATGAGAAGAATTACCCAATGCACAATCTCGAGTTATCTGCAGTTGTGCATGATTTGCAATGTAGGAGACTGTATCTTATGGGATAGTATTTTGTGGAGTACACTGACCACAAAAGACTCAAGTATATCTTTAATCAGTAAGATCTGAATTTGAGACAGTGAAAGTGGGTTGAGTTCCTTCAGTCTTTTAACATTGATCTTTCATACATGCCTATAAAGGGAAACACAGTGGAAGATGTGTTTAGTTGGATAAATCAAATAAAGGTAGTTTAGAAGGCTAGATGTGAGTGGAAGTTTGTGGCTCTGTTCATTGAGATTCCTTTGGAGGTGCAAGACCTATAGGGGCAGACTTTTCTCTCTCCTATAGTGGTTACCTCTACTCTAATAGATCAAGTGTGAATGAGGACGCTATTAGAATCAGAAGACCTGGTCCTATGGGATAATGTGTTAGATGGTGACCCTACTCCTTGGAGCACCATAGGTGATGATGAGGACTTGTGTTTTCATGGACATTTAGGGGTGTCAGCAGACTTACATGAGGATTTTATGTTATATTTTAAAGCCTTAGTATGGGTTTTTTATCCTAGTGTCACCAAAATGTATCAAGATTTACATCGTTAGTATTGGTGGCTCGGTATGAAGAGGGATGTTGCTAGTTTTGTTATGGGATGTTCCACCTATCATCAAGTGAATGTGAAGAATCATCGACTGGTAGAGATTTTACAGCAGTTACACATTCTTGAGTGGAAGTGGAATGATGTCGCGATAGATTTATTAATGGTTTTACCGAGTTCTCCTCAAGGGAATGATGTTGTTTGGGTTATTTTAGATAAACTCACAATGGTTTCACATTTCATTCCAATAAAGGAAACCTTCAGTTTTGATGATATTGGAAGGTTTTAAATGCGAGAGATCGTATGTTTTCATGGGGTTCTTCACTCTGTCATTTCATAGAGGGATACCAAGTTTAATTCTCGTGCCTAGAAGGGACTAAATAGGTCTTTGGGTACACATATACTTCTAAATACAACTTACCATCCCCATATAGATGGCCAGTCTGAGCACATGATTTGGGGTTTTTATGAAATGTCACTATAATGTGTCTTGGATTTCAGGGGATCTTGGGAGAGACATATACAACTAGTAGAGTTTCCCTAAAGTAATAGTTTTCATGAAATGATTCAAACAGAACCTTATGAGGATTTTTATGGTAGGCCACACTGATCACCCCAATGTTGGATGAAGGTATGAGAGGCAGCTATGCTAGGACCTTGTCTTTCCCAGGAGACAATTGAGTAGGTGGAGTTGATTCAGAAGAGGATGGCTACAATAGAGTCTCATCAGAAATCATATGCTGATTGACGGAGATGACCTCTGGAGTTTGAGGTCAGATATCAGTTTTTATTATGTGTCACAACGACGTTGGGACACAAGAGGATTAGGATACAGGAGAATAATTCACTGATATATGTCGAACCATTTGAGTTTTTGGAGATAGTCGGGTTTGTTTCCTATCAATTGCAGTTACCTCGAAGGTAACAATCTATTCTTGATGTGTTTCATGTTTCTCTGCGATGGAATTAATTTTCAAACCAATCTTTTGTTTTTTAACCTGAAGAGGTCGAGTTGAAGGTGGATGAATCCTTTAAGGATCACCCTATTCAGATTGTGGATTGCAGCTCGATGGTCCTCTATGGCCACTGTATTCTTTTGGTATGGGTGTTATGGAAGCACGGTCCAATAAAGGATGACACTTGGGAGATAGAGGCCGACGTATGGTCATAGTGGCGAGAGTTGTTTGATGTTCCTTCTTCACGTCCCATAGAAGAGAAATTTGGGGTTGAATTATTTTAAGTGGGGAAGTTTGTAAGAACCTAAATATTCATTTCAGGTATAGATCTTGATTTTGGGTTATTTTTTAGGTAAAGGAAGAAATTGGTTTTTTCTATATACATTTCAGGTACTTATGAGTACACATCGTGCACCCAGTTTTCATGTGTAGCTGTGTACTAGACAAGTAATGACCTCGATGGGCCACTTCTATCAGGGTCAGTTGAGGCTAATACACGTAATGTACATTTAATGAACACGTCGTGTACTTTTATTTTCATTTAATAAATCGGATTGGGGTCATGTATCATCCTCGAAAGCAACTTCTTATCCTCTAGGTTCATACATGAGAGAGAAGGAACATCCACAAACTTAGAACCCCTCACGTTTATCCATTTGAGCTCTGATTGAGATGTTCTCTGGTGTGTTGGAATCTAACTGGTGAGTTCTCAAATCCCTTGGAGCCTTTCTTCCAAATTTCCCCCCTCTCGCGATATATTCAAGGTTGAATGTTTTTTTATATTTTTTAGATCTACAACATTTTTGGCCAATTCAGGGGATAACATTCAAGGATATGAATCGTGAGACATCAAGGTAGGTGGTTTGTGCCTTTTATTTTTTATATTTGGATTATATATTCTCAAAGTGTCGCATACCCATGTTTGTGGTATTGATAGATTTATAATTTGTCCCTCTTATCTCCTGATATGGTTTGTTTAATTTATAAAGATTAGTTGCTTATGTGTAAGGTTATACACCTTGTTTCTAAGACACCCTATGGGTGTGTTCCCTTATTTTGTTTTTTATGGCTATTTGGTCAAGTATTTTTTTAGGCTTTCCTTTCTTTCATTCCATGTTTTGTTAGTATGGAGCTACTGATTATATGCAATTATGGTGATATTCATTTTGAATGTTTAGCTAAGTGGAATTTTATTATGAGAGCTTCCTGAGTTAGGGTCACATATGTTTGTTTTAATATTTTCCTAACCAAGGGGGTATTGATTGTGAGAGAAACAAGGTGTTCATCGACCTGGGGTTTTAAACCTTGAGAGCTACCCAAGTGGTTGTCTATAATTTATTGATTCTAGTTCAACCAAGTGGTACTGACTGTGTGAATTTCCTAGGTGTCCGTCTCTAAATGTTTAGTTCTATATTAGAAAAACGGGGTTAGACTGTGGGAGCTACCTAGAGGGTTGTTATTAAATGAATTGTTGTTTTGTTATACCTAGGGGAATAGATAGTGAGAACATTCCCAAGGGGTTGTTATAGAATAATTGAATGATTATGATGAGTCTTCCAATCTAAAGAACAAGAATGGACACGGTGTTGATTTTTTAGATGGTCTTATAAGACATTTGTTTTTTTACTCTTACATAGGGGATTTAGATCTTATCCAAGATCTAAAGGATTACATGATTCAATGGATTGAAGAATTTCTAAATGAAAATAAATGTAATTGAAAACTATATGATTGATTATTTTGATCAATTCCTTGTTTATTATTATATTTTTCATATTTCCTACTATGTATATTCACTGATATTTAGGCACAGATCTTTTAGTGGTTTCCGAATTGGATTCGTCTCACACCCAGTTTGGGTCATGTTTTTCAACCCAAACAGATTATATGGTTACAGGTATAGATAAGGGAAAGAACTCTTAATCATTAGTTTCTTGATTGATGTTAGAGATGGAGAGCATGGGATGAAGCTAAGTCTTGAGATGTTATTGGAGTTTAATTTTTTTTACATTGGTTTCTATACTGGTTTCCAGTATTGTGACTAATTTGGCTTCTTTCCTAGACACATATGACATGAATCATTTATATATATGTGCTCCAACTATTTTATTACTATCATTATTCTACTGTTTACTTCTTATTTATGGTATTACTACTGCCACTATTACTTACTATTTGTTTTATACTATGTATATTATTCCAATGAGGGCATAGTTTCCCCATTATCACACCTTGTCCCTCGCTGGTAGTTGGAGGCCTCTAGCATTTGGGGAAATGGACTTGAGGTTATGTGCCCCACGAGGTTTGTGGAACTTTTGGGTAGCACCCAGATCTGGGATGTTACAATTCATAATATAAATAATTTAACATTGAATCCATTTTAAAAAAAGAAATATAACTATTCAAAATTTTCAAACAAAAAATATAGCTTTAAGAAAGAAACAATATTTTTACTATTCACTAAGAGATAAATATTTTCAGAAAAGTTATAAAAATTCAACCAAAAATAATTTTTTATAATTTAATTTAAAAAATTAATATCATTTTATTATGAAAATTGTTATAAATTTAATAATTAATAATAATATTCGCTCATAAAAATAAGAAGACTCATTTTTATTGAGAACATATTTTTGAAGAATAAATTAACTTTTCTAAAATTTAAGTGATTATTTTAAAAAAAAATTCCAATAAATTAATATTGAGTATGTTATTTATATGTATTTAAAAAATCAATTGATCTTATTCATACCTATCAATTTAATGGCTATTATATAATGGTCGCATTAAAATAATAATATTTATTTGTTCATATGTGGTCAGTGTTGCCTTCCACATACGCTATCATATAAGATGTTGTTCTTTTAAAATCTCTAAGATTTACATTCTCCACCCCCACCATAAATTTCATCCTCCTAATTTAAATTTAGATTTAGTAGTAAATGTTTTGACAATTTCAAATACCTTTGTTGAAATATTACATCATAAAAGATTAATAAAAAATTTTCTTGAATATTAAGGAAGGGGGTATGAAGGTCTTCTGGGAGAACATATACTAGATTTCAAAATCAGATAAAATTAATGGGAATTTCTGATTTTGTAATGGAAGAAAAAATAAATTTTCAAATGATGATGAATAGATATAAATAACTGTTATCTCAATGAAGTTATAATTAACAAAAATGTTAGTGATTACAAAACTACAACCAGATGAGGTGTGAAAAAGGCCATACATTCATCAAAAAAAGAAATTATTATGATAATTTTTTTTCATTGAGTCACTTTTACTAAATTTAATGAATTAATTTATCATGTATTCTAATAACATATTGATATAGACATACCCGAAGAGAATAATTTCATCCTTCAATCAACTTCTACCACAAACTCATCTTTAACTCTAAATAATAAATTTTAGGAATGAAATTATCAAGACTAAATAATTAAAATGAACATCTAAATAATGGAATAATCCACTATATTATAGAAATATATTCCTTATATCTTTTAATATTAACCAAAACCAAAATAGTTATCACAATTTGACATAATTCCCAAAAACATTATACCTTTAATCGAAGAAAACTATTTTGATCTCAAAAATTCAATAGTAATACCCAATGTTTATCTTAAATCATTCAATAAATAACTATTCCAATAATTAATCAATATATTCCAAACTATGATTAGAACCCAAAAATTTTAATACTCACCCAAGATAAATTCAATATTTGTCGTTGAATAACATCAATCGTCTTTATATTCATATACCCAAAAATATATGTGCCTTATTTATATAATCTACAAGATATGATAATCATTTATATAAATTATTTGAATCCCCATAAGTCCATAATAAAATAATATATGCCTCCAAAATACAATTAAACCATTTTTCCTCAATTAAAATTGCCTAATTTTTTGATTAAGATAATCACATAGGGTTCCCAAAATAGTGAGGGTTTTCAGAAATAACATTAACCATTTAACAAAAAATCAATTTCCAATCTCATAGTTATCTATATGATAAAACACATATTCCCAAAATGAACATATACATTATTTCTCATATAATTTAAATAAATAAAAGCAATTTCATACTAACAAGGACATCACATATGCCAATGGTAGGTGATTTTCCATTTCTTCACTATGGTTGTTAGTTTAGCCTCACAAACTATTTAGATGCAATGGGTTATTGCAAAAACTAAGGCTTGTTCCTTTTATATCACTATATAAATATAATACTTATGTCATTCTTATAAATTTGATAAAAAAACACAAAATAAATTTAATATATATGACATTATATAAAAGTTTTAACATCAATGGTTACCTCATACTTTTCATTTTTCATTCCAAAAAATGTAATAACCCATGATTTATCTAAAATAAGAGATCATATATACCCTAATGTTTATCCTTACCTTAATACTTATTTCCAAAAACTATGAAAAAATAATTCTTGCTTAAATAATTTTTCACATTCTAAACATATGGGTGAAATATCCGACCAGCATATATCAAAACTCAATTAAATATTCTTTAAATACACCTAGACAAACTAACCATTATGCTTATATAACACTTGTAAATTATGATTAAATAAAATCTTTACCTCTAATGTTATATAAACCCTCCTATGATACCAATTGGGACATCCCAAAGACCACACTCCTAGATCTAGTTCTAAAGACATCATATTTAAATTTATATATTTTATACCAATAAAGGTGAACAAATTTTTTCGTTCCAAAGACACAATGTAAAATGGAAATATTATATTATTTTAATAACCAAAGAAATTTTAGGTTTATAGTTTTAAAGATCTAGGAAAAACTCATAACCATGATGTTTCATAAAAAATTGATTTATAAATATCAGCATCATCTCCCACTAAAATATTTACATCTAGTAACCTTATTAGGAATAATATGCATAAAACAATTCTTCACTACCTAGGGAAAAGAAACATAAGAAAAATGTGATCTTAAATTATTGGTATGGTTTATTTATAATGAAAGTTATCATGAATCAAAAAAACATAAACTTATTCAATAAGTCATAACCAATATAGAAAGGTAAATAATGAAAAAAACAATCCGTTTAATAAATAAAATAACTAAAATTAATATATAAGGCATTGGAAGGTAAATAAATAAACAAATGTTCCACTAAATTAATAACTTGATTATAAAATGCATCCATGGATAATATCATAATGAAATCCTCATGGATAACAAAAACTAAATTATTGATGAAGGAAGTGCTTAATTATTGGACGTCCTAATCTAAAGAATCATGATGCCTCTAATATCAACACCTTATACAATACTATTTAAAACTAATGAGATGGTATACCCAGGAAACCTTTATAACTGATAGTTTCCAACTGGTTTATCTCATGAGACTACCGATGCATTGAGAGGATATATGTAACTAGGACCAACCTATATTTGTGTCTCCAAATCCTTCATCATGTATCTAATAATTTATTTAGTTTATGAAAAATATCCCTTATCAAAACAAATTTATATCATGTAAGAAATAGAAACTGTAAATAATTTCCCCAGTCGATCATATAACTTTCAATGTAAAAATCCAGATACAAAAATAATATATGGTTTAATTAACAAATTTATTCAAGATCAATAATATGGATATCTATGGGAAAATTAATATCTAATTATGTAAAAAAATAATATTTAAAAGGATGGTGTCCTTAAAACATATCCTTAGTAGTAAATAATAAAAATAATGCATTTTTTCATAGATGAATGAAATTTCCATAAAAATAATTAAAACAATAAGTAAAATATCTTTTCACTTTGAAATTCACTTATAAAAAAACTGCACAAATACGAAGGAAATCATTTTATTTGAAAATAGACTTGTTAAATTATAAAGGAATATTAAAATAAATGATTGGTTAGGATTACAGGTAAATATTCTCAAGACATATAAGTTAAAAGTAATACTTTATGTACTATTGTGGGAAAAGAAATAATGTACCGCATTTGGAAAACAAAAAAAAAAGAATATTTTCAAAAAATTTGTAAAAAGGTCAAACACATGTGAAAATGTATTCTGATAAACCATTTAATGTCTGTAAAATATTTTAAGAAACATTTTTTAAAAATTATGTATATGGAGAAAAATATAATCGATCAAAATAGAAATAATATGAGTTTTTCTTTTAACAATTTCTTTTCTTGATTCATGTAATTAAAAGATGAAAATATTGAAGAAAATATTGAAACTCATAACGATATTAAACCATAAATGAAAGTTAATCATCAATAAAAAATATATATTAATGTTAATTTCCTTAAAGGAGAACTATAGAAATAAATAAACAGGCACATAATAATGAATATGTCTCAATAGAGTGGAAATTGAGGTGGAATTTCATACCTCATGCTTCCCATTAGTTAAACATGATTTAACCTCCTTTATAATGGTTTTAAATATGTTATTAATTTATAAACAAAATATATTTATATTTATAATATCATATATTATCTTTTGGTGTCATCTTATCACTCTTTTGTTGATAATATTTAATTATTACTCGTGTTTCAATTATTAACTTCTTCATTTTCACATGCATGTTTTGTCATATAAGTTTGTGTTATTATGCATAGGATATTTTTAATTGATATAAAGAATTATTTTAAGGTTATAGATATCATATTTATTAATTAGAAACATTTTTTGATTCATTATTCAATGTTGTACAAAGGAAATGAGTTACATCACTTTTTAGTGACTGTAAGTCATACATAGTCATGAATGATATTATCATTTAAAAATTGTTGAAAATTGTATAGAATTGGAAGATATATTAATTTCTCAGAATAAATATCATGTAATCAGTATCATATATATAAATTATTTCCATAATTATAACCATCCAAGTAAAGTTCTAATGAAAAAAATTACACCACTGTTTGGAGATGATAAGTCATACGTACGCACACATGGTTATTTTTTTTGTTGGATGGATAAATGGTTTAATTTTGTTATATCATAATTTTAATAACATCAAAATATATTTATATGATATTTTAGACATTAATTTGTTATATAAATATCACATTTAATGTAAATAGATGAATAAAATACTTTAGAGAGTTGGTAAAGAAGATTGCATCCTCTTCGGTGTATTTCATTTAGATATCTTCCTAAGGGATCCAGGGTTGGTATTTTTGAAGAAAAATAACCTATAAAACATGGATAAATATGTTCATAAGATAAATCGTTAGGGTTTGGTTGATATATATGGATAAAAGTGATGTAAATAAGTGAGGAAAGAGGTTCCCTTTTGTAATTTAAGTGAGGGTAACCTTTGGAATTTCTCTAAAGATTGAAATATAATAAAACTATTATAGAGCCAATTGCTCCCAAATTATCTATAAAAGAATAAAGGCTAAAATTTACAAAAATATTTTATGCCCTTTTTTCTTATTTAATATTTTTTTATTTTTAAATTATTTATTGAATATTATTTTAATAATATATCATTATTATCAATTTTGACACTATTCATTACTTTGACTTTAATAACATTGTGAAACAAGTATAAATTTGAAGAAACATCTTTTAGAACATACCTAAAATATCATTTCCATATATAAATCTATGTATCACATTAATAATCTCAAATTATATTATTTTTAATATTTTTAATATCATTTGTTTGATTTTTTCTATTAATTGAAAAATTAGTTCATCAAAGTTTTGTAAGCATTTAAGGTAATTACTTCATCACTAAAAAATAGTAAAAAATTACCATGATGTATATGAATATTTTATCTTTAAAAATAATTTTTATTATCGAACATAACCTATGTACAACCTCATAATAAAAATATAATCTTAATTATTAAAAATAATATTGTTACATGTTTTACATTCCATGAAATAAAATACTATGAAGGTCATAATATCATATAAATGGAAATGAAATTTAGTATAAAATAGTATTTGATGCCTATGGATTAAATTTAATCATAAAATAAGATTAATGAAAGTGTTATATTCATTTTATTGTCCATATCATTTTATTATTAACTTTAATTACTCGATTTACCCATTATCGAGTTAATAAAAAATTTGAAATTTTCTGTTCATATTAGTGAAAAAAATGTGCATATTTATAAAATTTTAACCCCTTGAATCCAATATTTAATCCATTTATCAAAATTAAAAACAAATATGTGGAATAATTTAATTTAAAATTAAACCTCCAAAACTCAACAAATAAAAGTTTTTTAGAAAAAAAATTCCCTTTTTAAATGTAAAAATGTTTTTATACTAAAATCAACAATGAAAATTATTCTAATGAATATAATTGTATTATTCATAATATAAATACTTTTAATTCTAAAATTTTTAAAATTAAATATATTTTCTAAAATAATCGAAAAGGATATAGTTTTTATTAAAAAGATGTATATCTCACTATTCACTGGGAAATAAATCATTCCAAAAAAAATCATACTCACCCTAAGATAATTTTAAACTGATTATTTAAAAAATTAAGATAATTGTTTTTGATAAAATTTCTAATATTTTCAGATATTACTTATTTTATTCACGTATAAAAAGATGAAAACTAATTTTTCAAGAAAACATATTTTTGAAAAATAAAATGAATTTACTAAAATTACAGTGATTATTTTCAAAGAATTTAACTATAAATTTACATTGAGTATGTTATTTATATTTATTTAATAAATCAGAAAATCATATTCATACCTGCAAATTTATTGGATAGATTATAATAGTCACATTTAAAAAAAATATTTAGTTGTTCGTTTGATCATAGTTTTTTATCTCATATACGCAATCAAACATAATGTTCTTATAGTAAAATCACATAGATTTATATTATCCCACCCCCCATTAATAAATTGGTATCTCATAATTTAAACTCATATTTGTTAGTAAATGTTTTTAAATTCTAGAATATATTTGTTGAAATCCCAAATCATAAAAGGATTAATAAAAATTCCTCTATAAAAGAGTGGAAGGGAAGTATGAAGGCCATCTAGGTTAACACATAATACGTTTCCATATATGATCTCAATAATAAGAAGTGAATATTTATAAACAGAAGGAAAATTAATATCAAAATGATGATAGAGAGTGATATAGAACATTGATCACAATGAAGTGTTCATTCAGGGTAAAGTTGACGAGAACAAAACTAAAACTTGATGAGGTGTGAAAAGTATCATACATTCATTGGAAAAGAAAGTTATCGGATCCAATTAATAATTTCTAGATCCTTTTTAAATAGTTGATAAAAACATTTATCATGTTTAAAAATAAATTATGTAAATACACTTACATGACAATAATTATTTCATCCTTTAATAAACTTCCCCCACAAACTCATCTTTTTCTCCAAACGATCAGTATTCTGGATGAATTTTTCATGAATATAGAACTAAAATAAACTTATAAAAAATAACATAATCTATTATAGGATAAAAATATATTACTAATAACTTTATACATTAACCAAAAGATAAATAGTTAACAAAAGATAAGATAATTTCCAAAATTATTAAACCTCAAAATGAAGAAGACTATTATAATATATAAAATTATATAGCAGAACCCAAAGTTCAACATAGTTCATTCAATAAATTTTTATCAATAAAATTCCTAAAAAAATTCCCATCGATTATTTTATCCCAAAAATTGACATATTATTCCATGATAAATTTAGTATTTATCTCCAACTAACATCAATCATCTTATAGTCATATACCCACAAATGCATATTCACTATTCATATAATATCCATGTTATGATAATTATTTAAAAAAATAGCATGAATCTCCATAAATTCACAA
This sequence comes from Viscum album, assembly GCA_963277665.1. Classification (NCBI taxonomy): domain Eukaryota; kingdom Viridiplantae; phylum Streptophyta; class Magnoliopsida; order Santalales; family Viscaceae; genus Viscum; species Viscum album. The sequence goes on from OY728126.1 coordinate 1,897,706,581, forward strand.
TAAAATAATTTATTCTTCCAAAATAAAATTCAATCATTATTCTTGAAATAAAATTAATTAAAATTCTATACGACTTAATCATATAGTATTTCCAAAATAGTGAGTATCTTCTAAAATAACATTAAACATTTAAAAAAATTCAATTACCAATTCCATGGTTATATATATGATAAAAAATATGTTCAAAAAATGATCAAAGCCTTTATTATTTATTTTTTTTAAATAAAGAAAAACTATATCATACTAACTAATAAATCGTATAGCCCACTATTAGGTGATGCACCCTTCCACCCTTCAGTTGTGGGTTCAAGCCTCATGGCCATGTCAAATGTGATAGGTTGTAAACAAACCTTCCATTTGTTCTTTTTATAAAACAATATTAACAGAATCCTCACAAAATTCTGATAAATATGATATAAATCCTCAAATAACCCTAATACGTTAAATGTTAAATAAATGACTTAACCTCAAAGGTTATCTTATACTTTTAATTTTTTATTCCCAAAAATGTAATAACTCATAATTAGCTTAACATAAAAGATCATATAAACACTAAATCGTATCCTTAACCTTTAAACATATGTCCACAAAATGAAAATATCATTCCTCAAAAAATAATGTTCACTTTATAAACATAAGGTTAACATATACCTTAATACTATATCAAAAAATAAATTAACGACTCCCAAATTACTCCAAACCTAACTAACCATTGTGGTTATATAATAGTTGTAAGTTTTGATTAAATAAAATCATAACCTTTACAGTTATGTAAACACTCTTATAATACCAAGTGCACCAATCCCAAACCACACTCTCAGATATGGTGTTAAAGACATAAAATTTATAGTTATGGATTTCATACCAATAAAGGTGAACCAATTTCTTCCATCCAAAACATGAAACATCAAAATGAAATATTGGACCATTGAAATAACCAAGGAACATTTAGGTTAATAGTTTTATGGAATTAGGAAAAACTCCTAACTGCATAGTTTCATAAAAAACTTGTTCATAAATATTTGCATCAACTCCTACTAAAATCCTCACATATAGTAACCTTATTAGGAATGAAATACTAAATAACATTATTCACTACCTGGATAAATTATTCCTAAGAAAAGGGTGATCTAAAATGCTTAGTAAAGGTTACTTATAGTTAAAGCTATCACGAATCATTAATAAATGAATCATATTCAATAAGTCACAATCAATATGGAAAGGTAAATAATTGAACGTACATTCAATTTAATAAATAACATTACATTCATGATTATATATGCAATGGAAAGGTAAATAAATTAACACACCTAACATTTGATTAATATCATGAGAAAAAAATCCATCCACAGATAATATCATAGAAAAAGTTACATAGATAATAATAAATAAATTACTGATGAAGGGAATTATTTTAATTGGACATCATGATATCAATAACCATGATACCTGGACTATCAAGAAATATTACAATAAAATTTAAAACTCATAGGTATACACTAGAAACACATTTCACTATGTCTAGCCAACAGATTCGCCTCATGAGTTTGGTGATGCCTTGAGGGGCTATCTATAATCAGGCCCCACCCATATCTACATGTCCAAATCAATCCTTATATATCGAATAATTCAATTAATTCATAAAAAATATTCTATATCAAAAATATTCCATATTGAGTAAGTAATGTAAATTTACTATAATTACTCAGTTAATCATATAACATTAAATGTAAAAAATCATATGTAGAAATGATATATTTTATATGTAATAAATATATTAATGAAAAATAATATTGATATTTAGGGGAAATGTAATGTTCAATGAAGTTTATAAAGTGAATATTAAAAATTATAATATCATTAAAACATATCCCTAATGTTAAATATGTAATATAAAAGTTTTTTTCATTGATTAATAAAATTACCATGAAGAAATCATTAAAAAAATTCTTATGAAAATATATTTTTCAATTTAAATTCACTTTTAAAAAGAAATAATGAATATATGAGGAAAAATATTTTATTTGAAAATAAACTTGAAAATTTTTAATGTAAGATTCTATAAAAATATTATTCTTTATATGAGGAAAATCATATAATATCATATATGATAAAAAACATTCCTTTGGTTTTGTTCTTATGAAGTCACAATGTACCTTATTTAGAAAATGATAAAATGATTCCTTTCAACCAATTTTTCAAAAAGGTTAGGAATTGGTAAAAATTATTTAGATAAACCATTTAATAATTTTAAAATGTTTTTAGAAATGTTTTTAATATATATGCATGTAATGAAAAATATATACGGTCAAAAAAGAAATAAGATCAGTTTTTCTTTTAAACATTTCTTTTACTGATTCACGTTCTAAAGATATGGAGTGTGGGAAGAAAATATTGAAAATATTTAAGAATTTAGAGTTTAAATTAAAATTAATCATCATGAATAAATTTATATTTGTTTTAATTACCTCAAAGGTTAAAAAATAAAAATTAAAAGGTTTATAATACCAAATATGTCTTAATGAAGTGAAATTTGAGATGAAATCTATCACCCTACACTTCCCTTTAGTTTAAAGTTCCTTAACCTCATGTATAATGGTTTTAAAAAAGTTATTAATTTATAACCTAACCATATTTATAAGTATAATATCATATATTATCCTATTATATAATTTTAACAAACTTCATTAATAATACATCATTATTAGCCTTGTTTCAGGTGTTAACTTATTCATCTTCTCATGCATGTTTTGTCATGTATGTTCCCGATATTGTAAATAGTATATATTTAAATTATATCCAGAATTTTTTAAGGTTATATATATAATTTTTATTCATTATATAGATTTTTATAATCATTATAAAAATGTGGACATATAAAACGATTCACATCGATTCATGGATTTGATAAGTCGTATGTACGCATGAGCGACATTATCATTTCTAAATTGTTGAAAATGATATTTAATTGGATGATATATTAATTTTAAACAATAAATTTAATGTCATAATTATCAAATATATCAATTATTTCCATTATTATAACCATCTATGTAATGTCGGGTTGAAAAAAATTACACAATAACATAGAGATGGTAAGCCAGACGTACGTACGAACGACACTTTCATTTTTTGTAGGATGCATAAAAAGTGAAATATGGTTTTATATTAATAATAATACATATAATTTTATATATAATACTTTACTTATTAATTTAGGATGTAAAAAACAAATTAATAGGAAGTATAATAATGAATATACTTTCATGAGTTCGTAATGACGATTACCTCTTCTTCGGTGAACATCTTTGAGGTCCCTTCTTAATATATCTAGGGTTTAACTTTTGGATGTATTATAACATATATATCTTGGATAAATATTTTTATAAGGGTAATTTTTAGGCTTTGGTCAAGATATATGGCTCAATGTGATGCAAATACGTGAGGATGGAGGTCCCTTTTTATAATTAAAGTGTGGGGAACTTTCGGAATTTCTCCAAATATTCAAATATTATAAGATTATTCTAGATACTAACGATTTAAAATACCCTATAAATTCATAGGTGATTAAATATTTGAACATATATTATACCATTTTTCAATATATATAATTTTTTGGTATTTATATAATTTAATAAAATATTTGTTTCTTAAAATATCAGTATTATCAATTTTTAACACTATTCATTCCATTCAATTTAATAACATCAAGACACAGGTAGAAATTTAAAAAAATACATTAATTACATGTAATTTTAATCTATAAAAGTTTATTATTACATTAATTATCAACAATTATAATACATTTCATATTTTAAATATCATTTTTTTATTTTCCATTAATTGAATAATTACTTTATCCATGTTGGGTAAGAATTTATGGAAATTATTCCTTCGATAAAATTTAATAATAAATTACCCTGATGTAGATAAATATTTTATATTCAAATATAATATTTATAGTAAAACATATCCCTTGGAAAACCCTATATTAAAAACATTATATTTATTAAAAATAAGAGTGTGACAAGTTCAACTTTTCTTGAAATAAAATACTATAAATTTCATAATTTCAACCAAATAAACATAAAATTCCATATAAACAAATATTGGATTACTATATATGAAATGGAATCATAAAATTACATTAATACAAGTGTTAGTTCCATTTTATAATTCTTATTATTTAATTTTAACTTTAATTACCTGATTTACCCTTTACTACGGTAACAAAAATTACTAATCTTACTATTCAAATTGAAAAAAAATATATAAGGAATTTATTTAATAAATTTGGAAAAATTGAATCCAAATCTGGAATTAATTTTTAAAATTTAAGAACATCTAAGTGGGTGAATTTAATTTAAAAATGAACTGAAAAAATGCTATGAAAATTATTTTTTCATAAAAATTCTTTTTTATATATAAAATTGTTTTTAAACCAAAATAAACCATGAAATTGATTTCAATGAAACTAATTGGATAATTATTAATATAAATAAATGTAATATGACACAATTTTAAAATAAAATATATCTTTTAAAATGGTAGAAAAAATTACGATTTTTAATAAAATAGAAGTTTTTTTCACTATTCACAAATAAATATATATTTTCCAAATAAATACTTGAACCACACACTATGATAATTTTTATATAATTATTTAAAAATTTAAGGTAATTTCATTATATAAAATTTTAATAACATCATGAAATTAATTTTAATATTCACTTATAATAAAATAAAAGTCACTTTTGAAGAAAATGTATTTTTGAAGAATATAAACACTTTACTAGAATTTAATTAATTATTTTCTAGTAATTTACCAATTCATTTATATTGAGTAGGTTATTTATATTTATTTAATAAATTTTTTATTCCTATTTATACCTACCATTTTAACATATGTGTTATAATAGTCACATTTAAATTAAAACATTTATTTGTTCTTTTGAGATCAGTGTTGCATGTCACATACGCCATTATACATAATGTTACATTTTTAAAATCATTGGGTGTTTGACTCTTATTCAAGACCATAATATGTTCTAAAAGGAATGAAAATTCTTGATTAAAATTCAAATAATATCCAACTCGATAAAAAAAACATTTTATTTCAAAGATGTTTCTGGGATACTCCCTGGAAGCAATGGCTCTCTCCTTCTATAGATCTACAGATATCTTTGATTTTTATATAATCTGACCAAGGAATTGAACTTGGTCAATCGAGGAATGGTATTTTGTGATCATGGGATAAAACATACTCTCCCTTACCATTCTAAAAATGTTTTCAGAATATGGGGAATTATTGTGTTCATTGTGTGACTACACCAAGATATCATCAATGAAAACCACAATGAATGAATCTCAGTATGTGTGGAAAAAATGAATCATCAGGTACATGAAAACTACTGGCACTTTCTTCAGACCAAACGACATTACCAAATACTCATAGAGGTCATACATACTTTAGAAAATCATTACGTGGTATATATGAAGTCCTAAATCATTCCTTATGATATCGATATCTCAAACCAATTTTTGAGAAAACTCATGCTCCTCAAAGGTGATCAAAGAGGTTTTCTAATAATGTTAATGGATACCAATTCTTACGTATAAGATGGTTAAATTTTTGTAATCCAAACTAAGCCTAATAGTTTCATACACAATATTTTTGTACTTGATGAGTAAACCCCAAGGAGATGAGTTGGGTAATATAATCACCTGAGATTCTATGTCCTTTAGTTGTATATTGTGTTCTAGAATATCTATTAGAGCCATCATATTAGGAGCAAAATATAATGATGTTTCTCCTAGAATAAGATAAATAATAAGCTTCTCATTTCTCTTAGTATGTACACTAGTAAAATCATTGTTCAAAATGTCCCTAAAATGATATAAAACAAGAGGTAAATTGGTATGACATTTTCCCTAAAAATTTAAAAAGAGACTATAAATAAGAGTTATCGCATTACCCATCTCATGATGTTCATGTGCAACTCAACTGGATTATACATCCCATTCGCCTTTATAAATTTAATTAGTTCCCACAGGTTATTTAAATGATACCCTCAGTAATAAAAATCAATATCGTCATAATAAAGAACTAACCAAACCATCATAATGATGATGACAAAGACAAAATTTAAAGCCCAAGACATTCCAAAATTTCATTGATATAATATATTTTTAGGTTCCTATATCTAATAATGTTGATAGTATTATTGAGGCTGAAAATATAACATTGAACTGTAGATGTACTGAAAATCTGATATTTAGGTGTAGTATGTATTGAATAAATATGGCCTAAGCTATATCCTTGAGTTTCCACCAAAAAACCCTAAGCAGGTGCACCCTACATGCGCTACATATCAGAATTCATACTTCTTCAGCCTCATCCACCTCCTCAGCCTATAAAGCCTATAATACTCCATATCCTTCTCAGATGTGGATCTATTTATCAAGATTTAAAACCTTTTTGTTGAAGATCCTCTCTCACTATACACAATAAGAAAGATTTTCAAACAACTATGAATATTTCACATCATCCTACTAGACACAAACTCATCTAGATCCAAACTACAATGGGGCTCTGTGTGTAAATTCTTTCTAAATTTGTGATATATAAAATAGATACCTTTTAAACACTCTGAAAACTAATCCCTCCTCAGGAAGGCTCATTATGGTGTTTCCTGCAGTTGGTTTAAGTACTACTCACTCTAAATATTGAATCACTCTATCCAACACTTTTATCCTCCCTTATATTTCACCCACTGACGAGGGATAGGTTCATTATCTCAGATATAGTAGGGAAACAAAATATATTTATCTATGAATGGATGGAATACACATTCCCGTCCTCAAATCTCCAATCCTTGGACAACTCATTAATAATGATATCTAGAATTAAATGATTAAGATTCTTAAAATGAGTGGATTTGTCCATAACCGATAAATTTCCCTACATCATGTGCATAAACAATCGGTAATAGTTAGTCCTCAATGACTGAATCACGAAATTATCATAGAAGGCTGCCTAAAACTCCCTTTAGAAAATTATCTGATGTTGGTCATCAAAGGTCAAAACACCCCACCATCTATTAGAAGAACCTCTTAGAAATTAAGCTCCAAGATTCACCCTCCTTTCTAGTGGTGTCTTTAAATTCTCAATGAATGATAGTATGTTCTCTATTGAGGAATTGTCTCCTTCGGGAATTCCTTCCACCAAAAAGGTAAGAGGGTGCTACTGTAGGAACTCCCTAGTCAACTCTATCATACAAAAGGTAGGTCATAGGGATCCCTATATAGATTGTAACATAAATATGTATCCTTCTTGAAACTGAGCATCGGTACCCAGATCAGGAATAGGAGGAGGTTCCATATGTGGGACTACAGAAGGTCTTACTGGTGGCTTAGGTCAAAACATCGCCAGTGTCTGGTCTTTACAACCTTCTAAGGACACAACTCAAGCCCATCATCGTGGTATAGTTCTATAATTCCAAAAGTGTGCTTAAAAATTGTATTTGATAATATAAATTATCTTAGGTAAAATAATAGGACACATATATGGCCTTCCTAGATAAGGGTAAACACCAAAGTCTCTATTCCTAAATCCAAGACAATGTGACATAGAAAATCATATGGAATCACAAGAGACACTTCCAACATCCCATAACAATGTTCAATTCTGAGTCAAGGTATCATATCTCATAGAATAATTCCTAATATATGAAGTGTCTAGTGAATTTTATAGAGGAAGACACTCTTTAAGTTGTAATTTATATCTCCCTTTAACTGAAATAATTTCATTCAAGGGTTCCAGTTCTTTTATTTTTATGTATAATTATATATATATATATCCTGGTGCATTTAGATGCATCTTCTATGCACAAGTTCTAAAGTCCTTTTCTTTATATGTTAAAATTTTTACTTCATGTAACTACAACCAATGTATTATGATGGTAATATTATCGAGATCACCATTCCTAATTTATATAAGTATTAGATTTATAAATTAAAATTATTATCCATTTAATCACAACCAACTAATGTTTCAAATCGTGTAACCATAGTTACATAGTTAAAATATATAATAACTTTCTAATTAAGTTTCCCTCACCAAGATATATTGTTAAACACCATTTATGTAGATGTAGAAAATTAAATAACCAACTAGTTATCTTATTCTTCTCGTAGAAACATTATTCAATAACATAAATATCATTCATGGCACAACAACATGTTAAAATGGTAATATAAAACCAACATGGCATATGCATCAATTATGAATCCTAAAGAGCCTATAATGATTCATGAAAAGATACTTTCTTTCCATATCTGGGCAACAGTAAATTTCATAATGATCATAAACTCCAAAAATCATGTGTGTCACCCAATAGTGAAATCAATGCAACTGTAATATGAGAAATCCAGAATAGCAAGTCTCATCCCATTTAAAATAGATTTTTCACAAAATGTGGGTAAGAAAATCCCAATCACATTCTCATTAATATGTTTTGACACATTCTTTTTCTCCTATCTACCAACCATAAATAGTAATACCAAAGAAAAAAATTTCCTTTGATACCACTTGTAACATCTTTTACATAGTTTACACAAAAGTAACTAAACCCAGTTATCTACATGGCCTCAAGCATTCCTCCCCATATTCTAGATGCTGCACAATTTTATTGAGGTTCTATGATGGAATGGTGGGGAGAGTATACCCACTTTATTAGAGTGTAGCACAATTGTAAAATGTAGATTCAAATCAATAGTAGAAGAAATATAATGAACATTGGAAATGTAAATAATCCAGATGTAATAATATGATAGAAATAAACAATAATCCAAACCATATCCAAAAACCTACAAAATAGTATTTTATGATAACATAAAAAAATGGGGAATAGAGGGTGAAAATTATAGAATTTATAGATAGAAAATTCTATAGAAAAGTAATCTGAAAAGTGAAAAATCTATCTATAATACCATCATGAGCACACGGTCTATCCTCTGATCCCATAATCCATCTTAGTATATAAAATCATGCATCCATATCTAAGAACATTCTTTTTCCCCTACCTATATCCATGAAGTATGTTGGGGTACTAATTGTTGGTCCAAATAGGGTATTAGTAAAATTCAATATTCCACCCCAACATTGTCTAGAACTATCCATCTATTGAATATATAATGAGTTGTGTGTAGGTAATACTCAATAAAAATCATGAATTGATAAATTAACCACATCCGTTTTGGTTCCTCGTGTGATATCCATCAAACACTACCTGATTTATCCTAATCCAGAATATCTTTGAGGACATAAAATTTTATATTTATATTTATATGGTTGGTACCCAAGGTATACGATCAAGGAATCCATGAATAATGATAGTCATATGAATCTCTATAATTTCCATTCCATTTAAGTTTCATAAATTGGGATAAGTCCACATGGGTGTACCATTGGTAGTTCTCCCTAATGGGAAAGCTATACCTAATCCCTAGGATCAGGTCCTATGTATCTTTAGTGATAAACATAAAAACATCCCAAGGTAGTAATCAAGTAATTCCCTAATATCGAGCTAAATCCAAGAATAATATTCCAACGCATCCAATTTATGTAATTTTCTAAAATAAAGGTGAAACCTTGGTACAATTCTAGGGCACTCACAATTAAAGAAAAAGACCAAATCCATGTATGTTCATTTACTTGGTAGATCCATCAATGAATCGGTGGTGTCCCATGAGCTCATCCAATGAAAACAACAATGGTTTTCAATGTATCGCTCAGTTTATGCCTCTCCATTAATATAATACAATATCATTATCCAAAATAATGAATGATATAATTATTGAATAAGTATCAATAATAAAAATAGAATCCATGATCGCAATTCATAATCAAGAAGGTGTTATGTGACATGATATTTCCATTCATCATTATTTTTTATCAATTATCCATTTTATTAATTAACAAGACAACTCACCTAATAAGGTGGTTCAAATATATATCCTAGGTATAGGAGGCCTGGGAAGTTATCATTCCATTTATGTTAATTCTATTAAATTGTTTTCTTTTAAAGATCCAAAGAAACACACCTCCAAGATGGTTAAATTACAGAACGAGAAATATCATTTTTGGATTATAAAGTGGAACACATAAAGGGTGTCCTTCAATATGGTTTAAAACCTCCGTTAATAAGTTATATTTCACAGACATCCCATTTTAGGAGTTAAAAAATTTATTAAATCATTTTGAAATTTATAAGGGGTTTCACAAGAGTTACAATGTGCGGAACAACGGAGGAATCATATAAACAACAAGTCTTTTGGGTAAAAGGTCTTGACTACCTACCTTATATTGTTAATAGACTCCTTTTCCAGTATGAGCCTCTAATTTTGGATGGAGTGGGAGAAATTGGAGAAATAAAAAAATACCCTGAAAATAGGGCATATTATCTTGTATGGATTTAGAATTATAAACAGTTCAAGAATGCGATAAGGGAAATTTTAAGGATCCTAGACATATCGATGGCTATCCAACGTAATTCATAGTGGTTGAATCGTTCCTCATATGGAGATGTCATCTCAAGTCCTATATTGATGCTCAAGGAATATCTCTTAATGATGTTGTTATTATCCAAAATTAAGAAAACTGAAATGATTTTGGTTATAAGGAATTATGGGACAAAAGGTATTTTTCCCCTATTTAAATCGTTGGGATATATTTGCATGGTTAATAGGGGATTTATGCTATAAATCCCTACATTATGAGGTCTTCCTAAGCAATTTAAAGTGTAAAATTTGAATTTAAAACATAAATTGGAATCTTAAGGAATAAATTTCAAATTTACACTATATGACTATCCTACGGTTTGTGAACTACTCCCCTTTCTCTACAACGTCTAAAATATGCCAAATTTCAGTAAATATTTCTACCATGGTATGAATCAATATTGATAATTAGAGTATTGTACCTTAAAAAAGATGGGATTTGGAATTCTACGAAGTATAGTAATCCATAAAGGCCCATAAAGAGATAAAAAAAATTCATAGAAATAACAACCATTCCCATGAACACACATCATGTAATATAACCTATTTTTCTTGAAATATTTCATAAATTCGGATGCACGCTTTGGCTCTTCATCCATTACTTCTTTATTATTCATTGACTTAACTAGATGGAGTTGTTGTATTCTACGATCGACAAGGATTTTGTGTAGGTAATATTATCCGAATCAATTAGGCCTAAAATATTAGTTCCAATAAGAAGTGAAAAATTCTTACATGATTATTTAGTCAATGTCATGCAACCAATAATGCACCCAACGTAAGAAACATCATTATGACATCAATTCCATAGTTTTTTTCTTTTTATAAAAGTATGTAATAAAATGGTACATACAGATAATAAGCCAAATTAAAGAGACCATTTCATGTGTTCATAAATAAGAACTACTAATGACATCAAAAACATTTGGTGTTCTATTTGGAAGGTCAGTCCTTATGATCTCATCTACTCAAGAGCACTAATTGAGATTATCGTAAGAATAAGTCTCAATCTTTATGAGCCCCCCAGCACATGATGGCCATCCATCAATTTTTCCCAGTCAGTATGATGTGTTTAGAACATAGATGATTTGTTTAAGATAACTATCATGGTATCATTAGTTTATCATTATATCATGTGAACTATTATAACCATCTGATATGACAAATAATCTATGTAATTATCATTTAAATATAGGATGAATAAATATAAACACTTTTATGGTACGTTTTCACAAGGAGTAACTCACTATATACATGATATGTTAATCAAAAATTATAGTTCAATTTCGATCAAGGTCACATACATTTACAAATCTCCCACTTTAATGAGAGTGAACTTGCTAACTAACCTTTTATAACTCATATAATAAAATCATTCTTCTACTATGTCATGGATTTAATCCTTTGTCCTACCACATCTCAGCTGCATGGATATTGTATTATTTTCAACATCACCTCCTTGGGTAAGACTCTTCAAGAGATGATATCCCAGTTTATCTTTGATTTTCCCACTTTCAAAGGCTTCAAATCATGGAAAGTATGAGTATAATGATAATCATAATCTATATTATGATAAAAATATAATTACTAGGTGTGATTCCAAGAACTATAAAAATCATTTTATATTATACACTACCTATTCGGTTACATCAAAATCTATAAGGCACTAAGAATTTGTAGATATGGCTACCAGTGGATTGAATGAGATTCTCTTTCTCATTACTATATCTAGACAATAGTATTATATCATAATGTTCCATAGGAGGACTAATTCCCCCCCCACTAAACTACTGTATCTTCCTCTCCATGTACTAGGAAAATATTTATTGTACTCTATTATGTAAAACTACATAGTTCTAACTACATACTATGTATTTTCCATATATATAATTGATATTTTACTTAGATAAATTATATGTTGGATATATATTATCTAATAAATATCATGGAATATGCGATTAATCCATCTCAAAATATTATGAAAGCATACACGTCACTTTAATCTCCTCCTATACTTTATTTGGGATATTTATGCCATGTGACATTAGTATCATTTATCTATCTAATTGTTCCAATACCTAAATTGTATACATACTTAGTCTTGGTCTAAGAAACCCATTATATCTTCCTCCTTTTATCTTGTCTGCTAAAACATAGGTTGCTTATAAGAAATTGAGTTTTTCTTATGGTATGATTTTTTTCATTAATGTTAAATGTGTTTAATTTTATTTTTGGAAGAGACCCTATGTCCGACCATGGGCTAGTGGGGTTGTTTTTGGGAAATAAAACGTAAAAGATGATGAAATCTATCTATAGGCAACATATATGTAGTGTACTTGGCCAACACGTTGTGTACTTGGCCTACATGTCGGGCACTAGCCCGTCACGATGTGTAGCCTTTCTGATCAAAAAATAGGGTAGTAAATGTTTTTTACTTGGACAATACATAGTTTACTAGCCACCATGTTTTTAACAAAAGTGGTAGTAGCCTATGATTTTTATTATATAAAACCTTTTCCTCATGTTTTTGAAACTTAAAAACTATATAAAATGGGTTTTCACATCTAGAATCCATCTAGAATCCAATTTATGTGTGGTTTCTCTCATTGGAATTGCATCGGTAAGTACTCGATTCCTTTTTAGACATTATTGATTCTTCATAACAATGAATGAGCTATTTTTATTTTGGATCATATTCCCTAATATTCTGTTCTTCTTCAATTCGTAAGATTTCTTTTATACCGAGGTGAATCGAGACTTGATACTTGATGAGCACTACAGAGTATATGTAGGTGGTATATAAATTCTTTTGTATTTTATTTTTCTTTTTGGGAATTTAGCTGATATCTCATCCATTTTACTTTCTTGTGTGACCCCGTTTTTTAGTGAGCTGCTTCTCGTAGTCTTAGTCAGAATAAGTGAGGATGCATATACGTTCTGTTTAGGTCTGGTAGCAATTTTTTATCATTTCAAGGTCACCCAAGTGGTGTGAATTATTAATTTAATCTATTTATGCATGTTCAAACCACCCAAGGGGTGTGTGCTTCTACTTTCCTTGGTATAGTAAGCCTATTAATGCTCTAATAGCTTTAATGGAATGTTTAAAAGATGTGCTACCTCTTTTCCTTGTTATATTATATGATACCATGCCTATTCTGATAGTTTTTCTGTAAGTAAATGGATAATATGGAAGGTTATACCTAAAAATATTTATTAATGGATTGTTTAAAGGTTTATATGGGAGGGTCGGCCCATATTCTTTGAAAATGATAAATGGTTGCATGAGTGGGTATACTCATGGATTGTGCATGTTGTTGTGAGTGGGTATACACACATGGAATTTTTATTTAAATTGAATGATTTTATTGAATGGTTTGATAGTTCTCAAGTACTATACTCCATGGATCTATAATGCTGTAGTGGATGCATTGGGTTATCTATACCCCTTAGGTCATGATTCCAAGGGATTCCTCGGGCCATTCTACATTGCGGATCCAGGTTTTTGGGCTCATGTAGGACATGCCATTTCTATTCCCTAAGACCATAACCAGTGCCTAACTGAGTTTCTACTATAAAGCTCATGGGAATAGATGGGATGAGTTTGACATGATCCTTGGATCTGACCTTTCATGGTCTAGATTTATTACATGGACGCCTAGGTATGTTACACATTAGATCTTTCCATTGGGGTCTACTTTTCACTATACAGTGTGGTCATGGGATTTTACTTTTCACTATACGACATGGTTGGGGAATTTATTACTTCTGTATACGGAGTGGTTGTGGTTTTTTGATATGAATGGATGCACCGCATGGTCATGTGACTTCTTTAATACTAACATATCTACCTAGTTAGGAGCTGACTTTGTTGTCGGTATCCTTGAGGGGATGTACAATAACCCTTATTGTAGTAGACTTACGCCATGGGTGTTCACTTTACTTTACTAATTTTTTTACACTTGCAATCACTTTGGTAGAATTTCTGTTAGAATTGTATAGACCTGGGTGGTTTCTTACTGGGATGTTTATCTCTCACCCTATTTTGGCCTCCTTGGGGACCCAAAAAGAATATATGGTTGTATGTGATGATAAGGGAAAAATACCAAGTACAGGTTGTTGATTATGTCTTTGGATTAGGGGAGCATAGGACCATAATATGGCTTTCAATGCTAGGATACCTTTTTTTTAATTTTGTTCATTTTAGGACTTGTACTATATTACATTTCTATGTACTATTCTAGATGGATTCTAAATACTTGTACCATCTTTATCATTTTGTATATTAGACAGATTTTGTTATTGATATGTATTCATATCTTGTATTACTTTTTTTGACTAATATTTATTTTATTTTTTATATTTATTGTATGTTCATCTTCAACAATAATACTCCAGAAATTAGTCAATAGTCTCCCAACTGACTCACCTAAGACCTCCCTATAGGTCGGTAGCCACTAGCATTTGGTGAGATATGCTTGAGGATATGTGGCGAACAATTCTTGGGGCACCATAGGGTGGAATCCAAGTCTAGAACATTACAATGAGATATCAGAGGAGTTTTGTTTCTTCTTTCCATTACTATTTAGCAACAATAGAAAGAGATGGGATGGAAATAATGTTTGGTAATAAGTTTTTCATGGTATTAGCTACCCCATGTTCAGGGAAAAGACAAATTGCCTCAAATTGAGTTATGATTTTTTGGATTTTGATTTTTACAATTGATCCAATTTCACCATTGGTGACACACTTGATTTATTCTATTACCTTTGATGCAATTGTAGGTTATATTTCAGTTGCAAACTAATGATATAAGGGAATTCCATCTCATGCATCATATAGAAACATTCTATAATCACATTACATGCATTATTCCATTCCATTTAGGATTCATTATATATTTCATGATGTTGTGATAGTTGATGTGATTGTTGTGACTGGTGTTGTGTTAGTTTTGGTACATCAGATAAAGGAGTAAAGTCATATTTTAATTATTAAGGTGTATAGGACATTATAAATTGGGAAATGATGCATTGTTGGACGGTAAATGTTAAATGAACTTATTATTTGTATGGATTATATGGGAATTAAAAATTGGTTCAGGAGGTGTTATCAGCCCTCACGGATTCAAATTTGGTGGACTATCAATTAAATAATATAAACAAGTTGATGTTCAATTAAAAAAATGGAAACATGGAATGATGAATAGAGACTTCACCTAGACCAGGATTTTTACTTGTCAAGAGGCATAGTTTCTAGTTGTTCATTGGTTTTTCATTATCTAGTCTAGGATTTAAGAGAAAGATATGGGTTTGAAATGGTTTCTTGGTGTTTTGGACCAGTCTTATTCTTTGAGCTATGTGGTTTTATTTTGTTCTTTCTCAAGCTATGTGTTTGTCATTATAGAGACATGCCACCACGATGACCTCAAGTGGTATGTCATGAGGGAGGTTATGATCATACATTGGATATGGTGGGCCACATGCTGCTATTTTATCCTTCTATAGTGATAACTGTAGAACCTGAGGTTGTTCAAGACATAGGTGCTGAGGCACAGCTCCATGAGTGTTTCATTAGCTATATGCAGATGATCTAGGGATCTCCACAATGAGCCTCGACTATGGCTAAGCTATCATGGGTGTTCCAAAAACAGCATCCTCTTATGTTTTTAGGGGATGATGGACCACATTATGTAGAGTTGTGGATAGAGACCATGCTATGTATTTTTTATTATCTGGATATGCCTCTGAAGTGAAGGGTCAAACTTGCAACTTACATGCTATGTGGAGTGGGAAAGTGCATGTGTAACATTTTGAACTAGGATGATTGTCTGTGGAATATGGGTTGGGATGAATTAAAAACCCACTTCTACGATTAATTTTACCATGTTCTCCCGAGAGAAGAGTGGTCTAGTGGGTGTATGCACTTGGAGAAGGGTGTGATGATTGTTATGGAATACTCAACATGCTTTACAGGGCATCAGAGTTTGGTGCTGGTGTATCGTACTAAGGATTTTTTGAGTGTGAGATGATTTGATGAAGGTCTCACACATGATATCAAAACTTAGGTAAATGTGTTCAAGTTTCCTTCTATCATTGATATTGTGAATCAGGTGTTGGTCACAGAGTAGAACCTGAGGGAAGTTGAGGTGTATAGAACAGGGGAGTGTTGTTTCTCGCCTAACTAGATCTATGTTCTCATGTAAGAAGCAACATTATGAGGAATCCCTTGATGTGAGTACTAGTCAGGTTGTGGATAGAGACAGCTTGGTATATTTACATCATTGTGGTAGGAAAGGCCATGTGAAAAATCCGTGCGACCACAACCCTATTAAGTGTTGAGCTTGCAGTGGGATATGTCACATATAGTGGTTTTGTAGGACCTTCCTTCCAGGTGTGAGTGGTAGGGGTCAAATCTGATATCAAGTTCAGGAGTAGGTTCTTCATGTCAGTTTCTCGCTAGGAGCTAGAGTAGTGTAGGTCAATCAGGCTAGGTAAGTGGTGGTCGTGGCCATGGTATCCCAACATAGGGTTCTTAGATACAGTAGGGTGGATCAATATAGGGTAGCCAGACCGGGTAACTGGGTCATGGTACAGGCCATATGTATGGAGTGCAACAGACCCAACCAGAGTAGGATCCCAGACTATCTATGATGAGAGGTATGATCTTAACAGCTTCAAATAATGCATTTTCACTTCTCAATACATGTACATATCATAGTTCTGTATCTTCATGGTTATTTAGAATACTTGGGCTGGTGTTTCTTCTTTCTGAGGGATTTTGACACTAGGCACACCATTAGGAGTCAGAACAAGTGATGTGCTCTGGTGTGTAGAGTGTCCCATTCAGGTTTGAGGGTGTCACTTCATCCCAAGAAATTTGTGTCCTCAAGATGAAAGGGTTTTATATCATTATAAAAATGAATTTTCTCATGGATTATCGAGCAAAGGGTGAATTTCACATCACCATAGGGTGCAGTGTTTATTCACAAGGGTGAATGGGTTGTCCAGGCGAGCATAGCTGGACCCAAACATCGTGGGATGGGAAGGATGACAACCCATATCACTAGGTTGTTTCTCAATGATTAGGGAGTGAGTAAGGAGGACTTCCCACCAATGGTTGAGCACTTTATGAATGTATTCCCCTATGAATTTTATGTGTTACCTCTAGAGACAGAGGTGGAGTTCTCCATCGATCAAGTGCCTGAAGCTGAATTAGTATTCATTCCTCTTTATAGGATGGCTATAGATGTGCTATAGGATTTCTCGAGGTAGCTGGAGGATTTTTAGGCAAAGGTTTTTATCAGACCAAGAACTTATCTATGATGTTCACTAGTCATTTTGTGAAAAAGGGTGGATGGAACTCTTAGGCTATGCATGGACTATAGGAAACTATTCCAGTAGACGATTGAGAACTGATATCCTTTTCTAGGGAAAGATGGCCTATTTGATTTCCTTCAAGAAGATCAAGTGTTCTTGATAATTGACTTGAGGTCTACATATCACCAGGTGCATGTTCAACCAACAGACATACTTTATAACACCTTTCATAGTAAGTATGGATTATATGAGTATCTTGTTATGTTTTTCGGTCTCACTAATGTGCCAACAGTTTTTTTGCCACTAATGATCTGAGTGTTAAATCCTTACTTGGATTCTTCTATGGTGGTTTTTTGGATGATATATTTTTGTATTCCTTCAATAAATATGACCATAATAATCATCTTGATATTGTTTTCAACACACTAAGATTGAATTGGTTACATGCTATGCTCGCAAAGTGTCACTTTTGGATGGATCAAATTCACTTCCTAGGTGACATCATCTTCTATACAATAGTTTTAGTGGACCTAGAGATTTTGGGAGAAGTAGTTTCATGGGAACTTCCCATTAACTAATTTTACATACAGAGTTTACTGGTGTTATCTAGTTACTAAAATAATTTTATACAGGACTTGTCATGATTATCAGTGTCATTGATGGGATAGACCTAGACGGGTGTGAAGTTATTCTAGTGAGATTCCTATGATATAGTATTTCAAGATCTAAAATATAGGTTGAAATTAGCACCCATCCAAATACTTCCAAAGAAGGGAATCAACTACAAAATTTATTGTGACACTTCAGGTTTTGGGTTGGGGGTAGTTCTGATGCAGGGAGATCAGTTCATGGAATATGGGTATTAGAAGATGAGGCCTCCCAAGAGAAATTACACTATGCACGATCTCAAGTTAGCATCTATTGTTCATGCATTGCTCTGTTGGAGGAACTATTTACTAGGAGAGATAACTATGGTCTACATGGAAAACAAAATCCTTAAGTATATCCTTATGTAGCATGACCTAAATCTGAGGCAGTGAAGGTAGGTGGAGTACCTACAGTCATTCAACATCGAGATTGCATATATTTCAAGTGAGTGAAATATAGTGGCCAGTGCACTGAGCATGAGGACTCAGATACTGGAATTCAAGTATGAAATTAGTGAGTGGCATCTTATAGCACTGTTCTCTGAGATGCATCTGGAGGTGCATTCAAAACGGGGGTTGACATGACTATCATCCTTAGTTGTGACCTCTTCCCTATGGGATAGAGTTATGATAATGCGACTATCAGATTCAGAAGGCCGAGCTCTACGGGAGTGTTTGGTAGGTGATGACCCACTTTCTAATTGGATGTTAAGAAATTTTGAGATCCTACGTATCTGTGGATGTGTTAGGGTTCCATTGAATATATGAGTGTATCTGATGTGGGAGATTCATGTTATAACATGAGGAGTGCATCCTAGGGTCACTAAGATGTACCGTGACATGAGACATCAGTACTAGTGGCCAGGAATGAGTTGTGAGGTGGCTGGTTTTGTTACGTGGTGTTCCACCTATCAGTAGGTGAAGGTGGAACATGAGTAACCAGCAGGGCTTTTACAGTAGTTACCTATTCTAGAGTGGAAATCAGATAATTTCATGATGGATTTCATGACTTGTATACTGAGGTCACCTCGAGGTAATGACACCATGTGTGATGTTATTGAAAGGATTATAAAGGTTGATCATTTCATGATGATCAAGGAGACCTTCTGAGTGGATGATCGTTGGATGTTTTACATCCGAGAGTTGGTTTGACTAGATGGGGTACCCCACACTATAGTTTTGGATAGGGATTCCCTCTTCATGTTTTGTTTATGGAATATATTTTTAGAGGGTGTAGGGTACCCAGGTGCTTATGAGAACAACAGGCCACCCTCAGATTGATGGCGAGTCATATTATAAGATACATGTGCTTGAGGTCATGTTGCGAGCATGAATCCTACATTTTGTGGGATCTTGGGAGAAGCACATTCCCATTGTTGAGTTCTTCTACAATAATAGTTATCTAGAGATAATACACATTTCACCTTATAGGGCTTTATATAGTAGGTCATACCATTCATCCCTAGGCAGGATAGAGGTAGGAGAGGCAGAATTATTGGGACTGTGTCTCATGGAGGAGACTTTTGAGCAGGTCCTATTGATACGGAATCAAATGGATACTACACAGTCTCATCAAAAATTTACACCGATAACAGTAGGTAACTTCTGATGTTAGAGGTCAGGGATTGGGTTTCCCTACATTTTTCACTGAGGTTGGGACACAGATGAACTAGGAGATAGGGAAAACTTTAACCTAGATATGTCAGGTCATTTGAGATTCTAGAAAGAGTCAGGTTGGTTTCCTATCGGTTGAAGTTGACTCATAAGTAATGATCTATGCAAAACATCTTCCATGTATCATAGTGGTGCTGCTGTCAGTCGGACCCATTTCACATTTCTCATGCCTAGGAGTTTCAGGTTTATGTTGACGCATCATTTGAGGAGCATCTGATTCGAATTGTTTATAGGAGCATGAAGGTTCTTGCGGCCAACCATTTCAACTAGTATGGGTGTGATTGTAGCATAACCGTTTATGGTATAAGAATTGGGAGAGGGAAGCCAAAGTACATGCCTAGTGGCCAGAGTTGTTTTTTAGATGAATCTTGACCACCCTTCAGAGAGAAATTTGGGGATAAATTGCTATAAGGGGAAAAAATGGTAAGATCATAGGATTTTATTCAGATATATATCTTTTATTTCGGGTTAAAATTGTTTACTTTCAATTTAGATTATCCCCTAAGCTAAGCCATGGGATGGTTTAGATGTTTTTTGAAGGCAAAATGGAAAATAGGTTGAAAGTCGGCTTCAGGCCAGGTATAGGTCGTGTATTTGGCCTACACATCCTGTACTTGTACAACACATAGTGTACTAGCCTATCACATGGTATAGCCTTTCTTGTACATTAAATAAAAAAATGGTAATACAAGCTGTGTACTTTGTGTACATGTTGTGTACTAGCCGACCATGTTTTTTAAAAAAACATGCCTTAGCCACTTATTTTTGATTCCTAAAACCTTTTCCTCTCATTTTTTAAGCCTAAAAACTGTCTAATTTTTTTTTCAGATCTAGAAGTCGACCAAACTCTGATTAGAGTTTGGTTTTTCACCTTTGAACGTCATTGGTAAGTAATCGATTCCTTTTTAGTTGATCATGATTCTTTGATACAATGAATTCACTATTTGTATTTTGGCTCATATTCCCTAATATTATGTTCTTTGTCTATTCTTCAAATTTCTCCTAAACCGAGGTGAATTAGGAAATGAGAAAAGAAAATCTATCTACTACCAAGGTGAATTAGGACTTAATACAGGGCAAGCTCTCTACTACCGAGTTGGGGTTGGTGTTTTAGAATTTCATTCGGCTTTTCTTCTACTTTTCAGACATTATGACAATATTTCTTTCATTGTACATTCTAGAAAATCCCTATTTTGGATCAAGCTTCTTTTTTTAGGCTTAGTTGGACCTTGTAAGGATTATCATAGGTTTTTTATTGGTGTGTTAGCACCCGTTTCTCATTCCAAGGCCACCTAAGGGGTGTGACTTATAAATTTAATCTATTTATGCTTGTTTAAACCACCAAAGGGGTCTCTTTGTGTGCTTCTCTTAGTAAAGGAAGATAATTAATTCTTGGATAGCATGAATAACATGTTAAATAAATGTAATGTGTCCTTTCTTGCTTATATCCTTTGATGTTGTGCCTACTCTGATAGTTTGTCTTAAAGTAAATGTATAATATGGGTGGGTAACCATATACGAAATGATTAATGGCATGTTGAATGTATTATATGGGAGGGTAGGACCATATGATTTGTAAATGATAAACGGTAGCATGAGTGGGTATACTCCTGGATTTTTCATGATGATGTGAGTGGGTATACTCACATGTGATGTTTTATTAAATTGAATTCTATGATTGAATGGTTTGATAGATGCCATGGACTGCTCTCCATGGAACTTCAATGTGGTAGTGGATGCCTAGGGTTGACTCAGGACCTTGAGTCCTGATTTTATGGGATGAATTCGGCCTTTCTACCATATTGATATGGATTGCCTGTTCTCACATAGGACTTGAAATTACCATTCCCTAGGACCCCAAATATTGCCTAACCTAATTTCTACTAGGATGCCCACGAGACTCGATGGGATTCCTTGGAAAAGCTCCTTGGATCTGCCCTTCATGGACTTGATTTATTATGTGGATTCTATGGTATGTTACACCTTGGATCTGGGCCTTGGGGTCTACTTTTTACTATACAACATGGTCATTGGATTCTACTTTTCACTATATGGTGTCCATGTGGGATTTATTATTTCTTTATACAGTGTGGCTATGGTTTCCATGATATTAATGGTTGTACAAAATGGATGTGTCATCTGTTTACTACTGATATAGTTGCCTTATTAGGATCTGACTATGTTTTAGGTATCCCTTAGGGGTCGTAAAGTATTCTTTATTGAAGTAAACTTATTCCATGGGAACTCTATCTACATTACATATTCATTTACACTTCCTAACACTTTTGTATAATATTTTTTTAGAACTATATAGACCTAGGTGGTTTCCTACTAGGATGTTTATCTCACACCATTTTTGGGCCTCCCTGGGGACCCAAACAGATTATATGGTTGTAGGTGATGATAGGGAAAAGTGCCCTGGTACAGGATGTTGACTGTCGCTTTGGATCAGGGGAGCAAAGGACCAAGCTGAGGTTTGTGATACTAGGATACATTTTTGGTATTGTGTTCTTTTTTGGTACATGTACTATATTACATTGACATGTAATATTATGGATTTCTAGATATTATACCATATGGATCTTTTTGTATATGAGACACTTCTGGTTATTGATATGTATTCATGTGTTTTATTAGTTTCTTTTGACTGATGTTTATTTCACTTCTACTATTTATTTTATGTTTGAATTCTATAGTGATACTCTGGTAATGAGGGCATAGTATCCCCACTGACTCACCTAGGCCCTCACTACTATTTGGCAGCCTCTGGCATTTGGGAAGATGCACTTGAGGCCATGTGGCAACCAGGCTCGAGGCACTATAGGGTGGCATCCAGGCCTGGGAATTTAAATTCCCCATTAAGTCAATCTCTATAGAGTTATATTCATTTTTGATCTTAACTAACTATAATACCAATAACTATTTTACATTTTTTGCTAAATATATTTTACATGGAATAATTTTTCACCCCCACTATCCTCTTCTGGACTCATGGAAAAAAATAATTACAAATAAATATTCTATAAAATTGTTCCTTACACTAATCCTTAACTATATTTTAGTAACATTCAACCCACGTTGCAATTCTATGGTTTCACCAAGCCTTACTGGTTTCATCTTGCAAATGTCTTCCATGATTTGGGGCCTTGAAATCCAATTCGCAATTTATAGATCATATTATGTAGCTATGAAAAGTAGAATTCTAATGTATTTAGGTATAATGAATATTTATTAACAACTGATCCATATTGGTATTATGCTTTTACCGCCCTTGTATCATTTCACTTGAATACCCATAATATATTATTCAAAATAATAGTCCCCTATACATTGATACATGGAATCCATTATTGAATTTTAATTGATCTTGTCAATATTATGTTTTTTATATACTAATCACATATAGGATTCATTAATGGCAATGAATAAAGTATCCCTAGACCAATTGAATATAAAACCACCACTGTGCTTTTATCTTTCCAATACAGCATGTACCTATTGAACTTTCCTTTTCTATAATATTTTTCGGAACTTGTTCCAATACGATCAACTTTTTCAATTTAGGATTTGATTGTAGTCAAGTAAATCAAGTTATCAATATTTCAAACAAAGATGTTTACCCTTTTATATAAATATATCCTCTCACTTGACTGTAACTTTTCTATCATTGGGATTAATATAATGTCCTATAAGAACATTAGGATACTAACAGAGATTCACATTTTGTTTTACATATTGCAAGTGTGTTTATATTATTAATAAACACTTTTCATATTAAAGAACATTATGAGATGGTGGATTTATTTCATACTATAACTCATATGGTATCAATATTTCATTATATTTTGCATGTAGTTATGGGATAATTCTGCTATTTATGAATCATATCCCAAAAGTAATTGAATTTTTTGCAATTTTTATGAGTCTCAATATTGATGATCCTTTTAATTACAATATAGATATCATGTGTATATGTAAATTTTCATTTAGGAATTAATCCAAAATACATTTTTGTGATCATTTTTAGTATATGAGACTCTTCATTGATCCTCTTAACTAACATTTTAACATTGATGTTTATAAAAAAATATGAATTTATGAATTCTTCCATGATACATTTAAATGATCAATAAATGCATAGTTAAGATATTCTTTGGCACATGGGCCCTAAGAAACGTGTTTCTTATGACCATGAAAATTTTTTACTATACTTTTTCATTCCATAATACACATAAAAAATCTCATGAATTATGTATTTTTACATATAGCTTAACCTTGAAATATTTTAGTCTCTCAAGTGGAAAAAATCCTAAATATTGGTGGATTTCCATTATTTCAAATGGTTTATTTGTACAGAATAATAATTAAATATGTTTATTATAACAAGGGTTCATAGCTAAAAAAATTAAATACCATAATGGGTATATCCATGAAAACCACTTTTTGTTTTATAGAATAAGAATTAACTTTCTACAACTCGGTATTAGAGATATCAGAACTATTAGGTGATTAATAAACACCACAAATAGAATTCATTCCAAAATGTATTAATATCTTCTTATGTAAAATGTAAACATGAGTAAATTTTTTGGGTAATATTAAATAAAAGTTCAACTAGAATCATTAATCTTTACAACATGAAGTCATGTACTTCTCAACGCAGACATAGAAATAATCCTTTGCGATCCACTTAGAGAAATTAACTTACTTATTGTAACATTACTTCTCTTACTTGGTTTATATATTTATGTACACATATGTTATTGGATTATTATATTTAATACCCAATAATTCTGATATAAACATATCATATAATGATGAATATATAAGAAGAAGTAGAGACTACATGATTCTTCAATTCGGTTCCTTTCATTTAAACATCCAAAAACATATTTCATGACATGTGAAGTATAGAATCCTGTGTTTTTTTGGCAGACTAAAATTTGAAGGTTTTTGAACCATTTCTATTCTAAACTTGTCATTTTTAAAATCTAAACATCGAAACAAAATTTATATTGTTGGAAAACTTATACATGTTGTTTGTGTACTTGGGTGAAGGCCCAAGAAGTCATCTGAGTGGATCGAGATGTTTTGGGAGTGATGGACCTGAAAAATGTCATGTTTCAAAAGACAACAGAGGGTGCATAGTTTGTGCATGGTCTGCTAAACTGGATGGCCCACTACAAGTAACTGTGCGACCATATTTCAAAAGGGGTAGCGGCTTAGGGCATGGGCTACACACTATTTCATAAACTGTTTTCATAGCCCGTGCGGTGTGTGTTATGGAGGGAGTAGACTCTGCACGATTTGTTCACGTTTTTCATAACTGTGTAGGCCAACCCGTTATAATGAGTTCTTTTAAAGAATTTAATTAAATTAAAATAAAAATGATATTAAAATTAAAACCTAAAACTAACTACACATCCCTCTCTCCCTTGACTCATGATTCACCAGGGGGATCCCCTTTGAGTGATGTATGCGACCCATACTCAGCCTCCCCTTCCACCTTCGATCCAAAAATATTTCCAAAAAATCTCTACATGATCCGTTAAGGTGATAACTCTCCACCCTTATTCGCCCTTCTTCCATCTTTTCTTCAACCTAATCAGTGCCTAGTGAATAGAGTCTAAACCCTAGATCAAGGGTTAACACGTTTTTTTATTTCCCGAGGGTTCTAGGTCACGAAAATGGTCTCTCAGAAGTTTTTCTTGCATGTTCCGTCAGCCACCGTGTAAAGACCCATAAAATTCAAGGGAATTTTTTTCTTAATTTTATTTGAATTTTACAAGAATGCAGTTTCTGACGGCACCTGATTCCGAGGCCCGGTGTGTCCGAAATCATTTTCCGAAGTTTGGCTCAGGTACGTTCAGTGAACGAACGAGTGGGTTTTTCAAACATTTGAACCGGTGCTCGGAATCGAATTCTGAGGGCACCGATGGAATCGCAGCACCGGTATTTTCTTAGAAACACCACTTCCGGAGTTGTGTTTACTCGGGTGTGGTTTTTAATTTTTGGGGTTAAGTTGAGAAAATAAAATAAAGTGGTGCGAGAACTTTATTTTATTTCTCTTAAATCCATTTAAATCCACTTAAGCTAAGTTGAAGCGGATAGGGTGAAACCCAAAATATCCTACCCTCTTGGTAGGATATTTGTGAGGTGGGGTCCGCACGAGCCCCACCATTTCTTTCCCCCTAAGTAACACACCCGTGAAAACTCCTCTTTAATGAAAGTCAGCTGGTGCGTTTTCTAAACTCTTAACGCTCCTATTAATTGGACAGTTAAGACATTACCATTAATTCACCGAATTAATGGTTCGTTTCTTAACTTGTTTTTCAAATTGTTGGCATGGAATAAAATAAGACCAACACACATTTTGCTTGTGGGTGGATTGTTGAGAGGATTTGGAGAAACTCTATGTTCTTCATCCTCCTTCGCGAAGAACGCGAAAAATGCGAAGAACACGAAGGCAACGAAGAACACCTAACCCTCGGAGATCGAAGATGTGACGTTGTGTTCCGCGACGCCGACGATTCTCCTTCCGTGATGCTTCTTCCGCGATGTTTCTTCCCTGAAACAATCTCCGATCATCAACTGCTTGAGGTAGGGAATTACGGTTCTCTAATTCTTTGTGGATTTATCTTCAACAAGGGTTTAAACGTGCAATTAAATCTATGTGTTTTCTTTAACCCTCGGAGATCATCGACGCGACGCCGTGTTCCGCGATGATGCGACGCCCCCTTCCGCGACATGACGATCTTCTTCTTCCGTGATAGTCATTTCCACGAAGAACTCTCTTCTGATGACAATGAAGAGGTAGGGGTTTGTTTTATTTAAATATTTGTGATTTATACTTGCGGCGTTTGATTAAACTATTTTTGTTGTGAGACTTTTAGAACAGCTAACACGGTGGGTGCGGACTAACGACCAAGTCTGAACCCACCGCCCCTTTCGTTCTTGGTGTGAGAAACGGTGGGCGTCGACAAAAATCAACCGCACGGGCGATGTAAGGTCCTCGTAGTGAAGGACGAACCCCAGTAGGGCTTTTGGCGAAGATGACAAGGATTTCTGACCACCGGAACTCGTCTGGTGGTCCGCGGAGCGACCCGCCGGCGCGCCACGCTGGGACGGCGGCTCTGGCGGAGGAAGGCGGTGGCGCCCGGCGTGCCACCGTGGAGAACCGCAGCGGCGGCAGCAGTGCGGTCCCGCGACCACGCGGGACCGGAGGAGCAACGGACGCGACGGCCCGGCAGCGTCCCCGGGTAAGGGAGGCCCCACGCGGGGCCGCGGTTCTCTCACACGGATGCAGCACGCCCCCCGCTCCGCTCGACCGTAACCAGCCTAGCCGACCCGCCGGCCGGGCCGGGCCGCGCCGGCCGGGTCGACCTAGGGGGCGTTGGGCCGGGTCGGTCCGGGCCCAGAACCCCCGTTTTCGGACCTTTTTGACCTTTTGCTGATAACATGAGTTGTGGGCCTCCGATTGATGCACCGTCAGTGGCGATGAGATCCTTGGATCGAGACGGTCGTTTCGGTATATCGCACTCAATGTTTCAGAGTACTTTGGGTTTGACCGGGTTGGTTCGTACACGAAACCAACCGGGCCCTCGGAGCGGAAACGCTTATATCTTGGACTCTGGACGTCCGATTGACGTGTCATTGACTTTGATGGATTCCTCTAAGTGAGACATATCTTTTGGCTTACTCCGCCCTAGGTTTGGACGCAGGTAGTGTACGGTTGGGTTGGTTTTGCATTAAAAACCAACCAGGCCCCTGGGACGAAAAAGCCAATAACTCTCAGACCGGGCGTCCGATTGACGCGCCGTCTACGACGTTGTGTTCCTGTTGACGATACGGAACTTTTGGATACATCAACTATAGACTATGTGTCAGTTGATGTATCAGCCTCTCGGCTCGTGCAGCGGACCCTCCCGAACGAGCTTGCTGTGTGCGGGAACCCTAGAGCTGGCTGCGACTGCGATGATGATGACGACTATACAGAGGTCCTTAGTGGATTCGACGGCGATGACTACAGCACTCATCGATCATACGTGGATCAGTGCTACAGATCCTGTGTGGGTCCAATCCTTTGGGGGTTAGCGCTCAGCGGTCCTATGTGGGCCAGCGCCTACAGATCCTTTGTGGGTCCGATCCTGTGTGGTTCTTTGCGGGGGTTAGTTACCTATCGATCCTGTGTAGTTCAGATCTTTTGTGGGTCATTGCGAGGGTTAGTTACCTATCAATCATGTGTGGGTCAGATCCTTTGTGGGTCATTGCGGGGGTTAGTTCCTATCAATCCTTTGTGGGTTTGATGGCTTAGATGAATTAGTGGATATATCTGATTATCTCTATCGTCATATGAAGAAGTATACCTGTGTGAGTTGAATCCTGTTTTCTTTCCTTTGTGGATTTTGTTCTGCTATTCTGTGTGGATTACGTTTTTCTTTCCTGTGTGGACTGGGTTGTGTTTTCCTTTGTGGACTGGGTTGTACTTGGGCTCAGTTGTTGGAGCGTAATGGATTTGGATGACTTAGGTATATGTATGGGCATATACCTAAGCATTGTCGAATGTTACTTCGTGATTGTATATTTCCTTTGTGGTTTATCCTTTGTGGATTCTGGGAGACCTTCGGGGGTCTCGGGGTCCCTACTGAGTAGCTTATACTCACCCCTGCACGGGCTATGCCCGCACTACGTTGTGTTGGTTGCAGACGACGGACAATGCTGATCGTGGTTGAGGCTTGCAGAGTTGGACGGTACCTGGAGGTGGACCACTGGGCGGGACGTACTCGGAGTGGTTAGCTGGACCCGAGGAGCAGTGGAGGCTATCTTTACCCACCCTTCAGGTGGGATTTCCAGTGGACATCCCGACGTTGCAGCTTTACTTTTCAATTGCTGTTTCCCCTTCCAGCTGTACTTTACTTTCAGTTTGGGTTTGTATACTGGCCCACTTACTTTTCCGCACTTACTGTTGTACTCAGTTTTTACATAGTGTTTACTTCTATTTCTTGCTTGCTCTGTGGTGTTTGTTTACTTTACAAAGGTAAAGTCTTCCCTTTCTACCGGGATTTGCGACTTGGTGCTAGTCTCTTGCCCCTGGCCTATGGAAGGCGGGCTTGGGGTAGTCACGGCACGGGCCCCGAGGGCGGGTCGTGACACGCCGCCAAATGCGAAGCTGTTAGGGTGGTTTCGGTCTATCAGCTGGGTTTTGGGGTAAGGTTTTCTACTCATTCTTTTTTTACTTGATAAATTTGTGGATTTTGGTGTTTATTTGTCCCTATAATTTTTCTTGTATTTTGTTGAGATTATCCATGTGGTTTCATCTCATTTCGGTTCGTCTTCACCCACCACGGTATGGGTTTAGGCCCATTGTTGTCTTTATCCAAGGTTTTAATGTGTCTTTTATGTGTTTTATGGTCCCTATTATCCTTTGTGTAGTGTTTGGTTTCTTCTCATGGGTTTCAAGTCACTAATTCAAGGGTGACTCGCCTATTTATGCATAGGTATGTAAAAATATGTATATGTGGGTTCCCCCATTTTTGTGAAATTCATCCATGGAAGTGAATGAGCATGTATGAGAATAGGTGTACACATTTAAATATATAAAAATTCAGGCATATTTGAGTGGTGATTGGCATGTGCATATACTCATATATGTGAGGATCCCCTTTAACATACCCATGGCCATGTGGGTGTGTAAATATGGGATAGGTGTCATCACATGTATGTGAAAGTGTGTACGTTCAATGGGGGATCATTTTCTTTTACTTAGAAATCTCCAAGAGCTGAAGTGGAAAACATTGTTCCTCCCTAAGGTAGGGTCCATTTTCAAGTCCTCATTTTTATAACTGCATTTATAAATGGTATACTGCAATTTTATTTGAAATTAAGTCCATGTAGTTATGTATTTATATTAAATTCCTCTTAAATGTGAATTTAACTTATTTCATGTTTAAAATTATAAAGATGATAAATGATTTGTGTGATATGATATATCTTGTTTTTTGTAATAAAACCCCTCAATCGAGGTTGGTTACCTTCAAGCTGAAAAGTTGTGGTTAGACCTTTCTTTCTTGAATTTTTGTGTTTATAATTATTATTCCATGATGTTATGTTGAAATATAGCTTGTTTAGGACATGGACCTAATGACATTATAATAATATAGTTACCTTCTTAAAATAATTAAAACTTCCAAGGAACCGGCTAAGTGTTTTTCCCAGTTTTTAATTGGATTTAACCATGTGTGATGTTTTCCATAATTTTTGTTTTGTGTTTTGACACATTCGGGCCACTGTTTAGGTGTTCCTTGGCTTGACCTTTATAAAGGTATGACATTCTATATAAAATTGTTGACTTGTCCTCTGAATTTTATAATATAAGTTACCATGGATTGTCATCACTTTACCTGCTTTAGGTAATTCCTTTGAATTGACAATTAAATGTGAAACATGAATTTTCAAGTATACGTAGCATATCACATGGACATGTTAAGAGTAAATGAATAATGGTTTCATGTTTATATCACCGCATTCCATATTTATGGAAGGTAGTGGAGTGAAACTTCATTATTGAAAAAGAGATAATGTATATTACTTAATGGTTGCATAAAACTACACCTTGTCACACTAGTGAAAGGAAAGGCTTGGATCAAATGAACTTAATGATTTACTAAGACTTGATTAAATATTTGTAATGCAACATGGCCTATCCACACTAATAGAAGACAAGGCTTGGGCCAATAAATAAATGGTTGCAACTCTACATGACTTATCCACACTAATGGAAGGAAAGTCATGGACAAAATAAAATACGACATTATTTCCATAACAAAAGGGCTGGGTTGACCTAGGATCGCCTAGAATTCTGAGAGGAGAATACCTTGGGACTCGGGAACACCATTCTAATTCAAGGATGCATTTTTCTTTGGATGATACCCACCTAGACTCTAGTCCTTTTCTTTTCTTACATTATTACTGGATACCCCATATATACTCCTTGGATCTAGCAATGACTAGTAGGTTCCATAGTGAAATCCCATTGGTCCCATTCATTACATATCCCTATTTTACCTTATTCAATCACCTTGGACTTAGTAGGCACCTTATGGTGGAATTCTATGGATTAGACTCTTTCCCTTATCTAGAATCAGATAGTACTGAGTTAGCATTTCATGAGATCTATGTTACCTGGGTTATTACCCTAGAACATCCTCACCATATATCATTTTCATGTTTCTTTGTAACATCTTGAAACTATCACTATTTATACTATCACGAGGTGATTTCAGTGCTGGATATGCCTCACTTGACCTTTAAAAAAAGGTAATTACTTAATTAATGAACTAATAACATGTTCAGACACCAGTTGAGGGATGAATCAGGTACTCCATTATTTGGATAACATGTACTAATTACTTTATTTATGCATGTCTACACACTGTTTAATTTATATTACACTATCAGGATTAGGCTAGACACCAGTGGTGATGGCCTACAGAGATTTATATCTCAAACCCTACTTAGGTTTCCATTTCATGCTTGTACCAAATTATACATTTCTTGTTCACAAGACTATAGACCATGATTGATTATTGTATTGCTTGTACCTTGAGGAGGAGCAAAGGACCAAGCTAGAGCTCTGGAATCTCAATGAGATCGCCTATGGGGATTTTCTATCCTTTCCTTGTTTTGTACTGTATTGAAAAGAATGTTTTACTGTTTACTGATTTTAAATGCGTATCAATACCATGTCATGCATTCATTTATTTTATAAACTGGATTTTGCCTCTATTTTTTAGTTATATATATTGTTACATGAAATCATTGTTTTTCTGTTTTTATATTTATATATTAATGCTTCCATTGATGATGGTTATTTACTCGATTATACTACTACACAAATCTGATAAGAGAGTATAGTCACCCCACTAACTATTCTTACACCCTCGCAGCTAGTTGGAAACCTCTATGGTATAGGGAGGTGTGCTTGAGGTCATGGGGTGACCGGTACGGACACTGACTTAGTGGTGAGTTGGGTCGACACCTTACAAAGTGGTATGAGAGCTGGATTTTCCTTCGTCTTACTGTTTTGGGGTGGTAGATAGGATACTAGGAATGTTTCAGTGCTTGGTTAATAACTGTGCTTGGTTAATAACTGTGCTTGCGACTAATCACCCCATGTGTTTGGAATGACTAGACGGCCAAGGCTGGGAACAATCTTTATGTATTTCATTACTAAAATTGATATGATTTCACCTAGAGTAATTGGTGTACATTCTGCTGCTTATGATTTATGGAATTATGAATATTACCCATGGTATGTTATGGAAATGATGAAACATACATACATCATATTAGGCACATAGAAATTAACATGCCATGTATATATGCCATGCTAAGTAGTTTCATTACTAGGTTGCCTGCTAATAATGATTTTGTGCCTTATTTTTATGTCATTATTAGATTTATTCTTTGTTTGGTAATTCATTAGCTTGCCATTCATGCTTACTGCTCATTATAGAATACTTCTGTGATTTCAAAATGTTGATATGTGTTAGTTTCTTGTAGTGGCATGCTACCTTTCTTAATATGTATATAGTTTATTTCTTTTGTTAAATTAAAAGGTTGGGATTATGATGGGTTCAGTATTTAGTTTTAAGGTGTATATGCACCTTATAGCTTTGAAAAGGTAGCCTGTGCAATTGAACCACTGTAAAAGCTTGTTAAATTCAATCGTTAAATAATGTTGGTGTTAAATGAAGGCATCCAGATGAAAAACTATAAATTTTATAGTCACTTTGCAGGTTGGTAGAGGTCCACCCATGTAATTTGGACCATTATGTTTGATCATGTTAAATTCTAAATTGAACATTGGATTCAATTAATGGGAGAAAATTTTCAATCCATGGAGTGTCTGGGCACATCACAAATTGGAAAATGGAAACCCATATTAAATGTGATGGAATGAGGGATTGTGAAATTATTATAAATGTGAAAGTGGTTTCACATGGATCTAAAATAAAATGGTTATCTTTTAAAAAATGCAACTGGACCCAAGTAGGTCTTTTGAGTAATGTTCTTATGAGATGAGAAGATGGGTGTTTTAACATTAATAAAAATATTTGATTGCTACTACGTTGTTTTCTAGAATACCTAGGTCAAAATGGCCCCCTCAAAGGTCCCCTTATCTACATAAAAAAATTTATTTTAATAAATTTCCTAACTTATGAATGATGTTAATAATTTTTCAATGGTTTAAAGGGTGGTTTTATACAACATGCCTATTGTTTCTATGGGTCACTGGTTAAAATAAATTACCATGTGATTTTTTTCTTGAAAAATGGTACCCTAAGGTTTTAATTAAATCTTTTGATAATTATATATTAAATTTTATTAAGTATAATAATCTTGGAAATGGAACCTATTGTGGTTGACACTATTTAAAACCCTCATGTAAGTACAGTTTGGACTTCCCTTGGAGCTTCCTTGGAACAGAATCATGAGTACCTTTTGTAGGAATTATATTCCTTAGAAATTGATTTATGATCTTATTTTGATCTTAGTGACTTTTGTATGATGTGACCCATTGTCAGGGTTGAATATTTTTCTCTATAAGGGGATAACCCATGGTAGGTAGCACCATCAAAATATAAATTCCTTGATACTGCTATGACTTTTCTCACTTTTGGTGTCATTTGGGTGCTGTTTTCTAAAGTAGGACATTCAATTCTAAAGTGACACCCTTGTTCAGACGGGTGGTCATGTCTTCCCTGACATTGATATGTGTTTGAGCATCGATTAATGTTTGTTTTTAGATATTTAGACATGCCTTGAGCATTTTTTGGCTCCTTTTTGGTCATTTGACCCTCTCTTTTCTTAGTAGTGGATGACAAGTTTTGCCATCATCTAGGATGATAGTCGTATGAGGTAATGTGACTCTATAATAAACTACTTGTACTTGGAGTATGGTCTTGGGTCATATCCAAGTAGATTGACTTGAGCATTAAACAATCAGTTACATCCCAATGTTCGGGATGTCTCTCAGAATACTTAGGTATTTTAACAAGCCAGACCTAATGGTATTATCTAGCATGCTTATGAGTGACTAGTTTTCTTCCCTTTTGACCAGGACACTCCTAAGGTGGGTAGTGTACTGTTGAGTCTATTAATGTTCCCATCTAAGTAAAAGGAACACCTAAAAGGACCATTGGTAAATGGTTGGTTATATATTGAATGCCCATGAGGCTTGAAAGTCTTAAATCGTATCATTTATTGCTCGGCAACATGACTTCGATCTAGTTAGACTGTTTTACCATCCAGTTTCTAGGTGATTTTGACTGGAAACCCCATCTTAAATCTTTTTAGTGTAATCCTATTATGATACGAGGATGTCCCCTATCTTAACTTCATCCTCGATGCATTAAGAGAGTGTATATCTTACACCATGCTAAAACTATAAAATCTATTGAGTTTATTGGATAATCATTTTTAGTGTTACACACTGAAACAAGGTTCTTATCCGGGCATGGTAAGTCCTGGGTAATTTTGGGGTTCCAATGTAAGAATGTCTTGGCTAGACTCACAGACTCCAATTATTTCTTTTGAGTTATATTGTAAACCTAAGCTAGAAATATTCGAGATACATCATCCAAGTGGATTGACTCAACATCTTACCCGAGTTCATGTTTACAATTGATGATGAAATCATTTTAAAGCACATTTCCAGGTGAAGGAAAGTGGGGTTTTAAGGTTAGTAGTGTATTCTGAAAAATCATTCTTAACTATTTTTGTTAGGTCGATTAGAATTCTACCATTTATTTTTATCTAAATAATTCTAGGTGTGTCATAATAACACTCAGATTTGTGACTTGTACAAAAATTCCAATATTTGAGGTACCATGGCTAGGAATCCCCCCTCCTTAATTTAAGACCTATTATGGGAAGAACCATCGATTGAGTGATTATTGAGTTTATGAAATGATATTGTCTCTATTTGAATGGGCTCATGTAAGCTTTGTTTCTATTTTTAAGTTGAACTATGAGTGTTGGATTGAGTTTTAAAGTCCGAAGTACAGAATGCATAGGAAATGCTTATGGTTGATCGGGCATTGGGAATGCAATGCAGGCATTTGAATGAAACTCCATAACCCTTATAAGTCAGATAATGATTATGTTATACCCAAATACTTCTCTGTGATGAGATTTTTTTAAGGTGGTTAGAATATAGAATCCTGTTTTTTCGAATTGGACTAAAATATGATGGTTTTTGGAACATTTCATTTCTAAACTGGTCGTTTTTAAAAAAATGAACTTCGAAACTAAATTCTGAGTGTTGGAACACTTAAATATGTTGTTTTTTGGACTTGGGTGAATACACAAGAAGTCTCATGAGTGGGTTGATATGTTTCAAGAGCGTTGTACCTGAAAAACATCAAATTTTAAAAGACAGTAGAGGGCGTACAACTTGCACATTGTCTTCTAAATGATGTGGGCCAAAATAGGTAACCATGGAACCCTGTTTAAAAAGGGGAAGTGTCTTAGCATATAGGTTTCTCATAGTATCTTAAACAATGTGTATAGATCATGCAGGGTGTGTCTTGGAGGCAGTAGACTCCACAGAGTTTATGCATGGTTTGGAGAATCATGCGGGTCAAACCGTACTGATGGTTTCTTTTAAAGAATTTAATTAAATTTGAATAAAAATGAAATTAAAATTAAAACCTAAAACTATCCTCACCTCCCTTTCTCCATAAACTAGAAATGCACCAGAGGTATCCCATTTGAGTCGCGTGTGTGACCCCTCCATGGCCTCCCCTACCTCCTTTCATTCGGTCAGATTTCCACTAAATCTTCGCACAATCCGTTAAGGTGAAAACTCACCACCCTTATCCTCCCTTCATCCAGCTTCTCTTTAACCTAATTGGTGCCAGGTGAGGTATATATGAACCCTAGACCAAGGGTTAAATCATTTTTCTAATTTTCCTTGGGAGATAGGTCCTGCAAATGGTCTCTCTGGTGTTGTTCTTGCATGTTCCATCAACCGCCGCCAAATGTGAGGTAGTTCATGTGGTTTCGGATTGTCAGAATTATTTTGGGTTATGGTTTTCACATCCTACATTGTTTCTAATTTTCAAATTTGGGGAATTTTGTGTTTATGAGTCTCTGGAATGTTTTTTATAGTACATTGAGGTTGAACATGTGGTTTCATCAAGTTTTAGTTTGTCACCTACAACCAAGGTAACGGTTTAGGCTCTTTTTTGGTTTTTACCTAGGTTTTAATGTGTCATTTATGTGTTTCATGGTTCCTAGTAACCTTTTTGTAGTGTTTTGTTTCCTACTCATCATTTTTGAGTCACCTAGTCAATGGTAAATCGACTTCTTATGCATAAGTAAGTAAATATATGTATATGTGGGTTCCCCAATTAAGTGAAATTCATCAATGGAAGTGAATGATCATGTTTGGGGTAGGTGTGCCCATGTATATATATAAATCCATGTGTAGGTGAGTAGAGAGTGACATATATATATATGCATATATGTGAGGTTCCCCTTGCATATGCCCATTTCCATGCAGGTGTGTGAGTTAGGGCTAGGTGTCCTCACACGTTTATAAATGTGTGTGTGATCAATTGGGGAGCATCTAGTTTTAGTTAGAAATATCCTAGAGCTAAGGGGGTGGCTTGCTTATACCCTGTGGTAGGGTCCCTTTCCATGTCCTCAATTTTATAAATGCATTAATAAATTTCTTACCACACTTTTATTAGAAATTAAATCCATGTAGTGATGTATTTATATTGAATTCCTCGTAAATGTGAATTTAGTATGATTCATGTTTAAAATGATAAGGATGATAAATGATTGGTGCGATATGTAATATCCTATTTTTTCTAATAAAACCCCTCAATCGAGGTGTGATGCCTTCAAGCTAGAAATTAGTGGTTAGACCTGGCTTGACTTGACTTGTCGTGTTTATAATTCTTATGCCTTGATATTATGTTGAAATATGACATGTTTATGACATGAACCTAATGAAATTCAAAGAATAGTGTTTCCATCCTAAAAAAATTAAAAGTTCCATGGCACCCCCTAAGTGCTTGTCCCATTTTTGAATTGGATTTAACCATGTGTACTATTTTCGATAATTTTCGTTTTGTGTTTTGACACATTCGGGCCACCGTTTGGGTGTTCCTTGGATCGGCCAATATAAAGGTAATACTTTCTATATTAAATGTTTAACTTAACCTACGAATTAAATAATAGAAAGTACCATGTATGATCATCACTATACCCAACTAAGGTATGTTATTTGAATTGAAAAATTAATATGAAATGTGAATTGTAAAGTATAATGAGTATATCAATTGGTCTTGTTAAGAGTAATTGAATAAAGTATGCATGTATATAGAACCCATTTCCATGTTTTTATAATGTAGTGGAGTGAACCATATTTATTGAAAATTCCATAATGAATTTTAGTAAATGGTTTCCTTCTATATGGACTTGTCACACTAGTGAAAGGCTATGCTTAGATCCAATGAACATAATAATTTACTAAGACATGATTAAATGGTTGCAATTATACTTGTTCTATCTCCACTAATGGAATAAAATGCTTGGACCAATAAATAAATTCTTGTAACTCTACTTTACCTATCCAAACTAATTGAATGAAAGACTTCGACCAAATAAATTACTACGTGATTTCCATATCAAAAGGGATGGATTGACCTGGGATCACCTTGGATTATGAGAGGTGAATACCTTGGGACTCAGGAACCCAATTCTGATTCAAGTATATGGTTTTTTTAGGTTGATACCCACCTAGACTATGGTAATTGTATATTTAAAATACCTTGAATACACTCCTTCGATCAAGCACTGACTAGTAGGTGCCATGGTGAATGCCCATAGGGCCCTATCCTTGCTTAGCCTCATTTTACCTAGGTTGATCAACATGGACTCAGTAGGTGCCTTATTAAAGAATTCCTTGGATTACGCTCCTTGGATTACATTCTTATCTCTTAGCTACACTCAGATACTACTGAGTTAGCATTTTGTGAGATCTACATTACCTTGGTTATTACCTTGGAACTTCCTCACCGGATATCATTTTTAGGTTTCCCTGTTACATATTGGAACCTTCACTATTTATACAATCCCTGGGTGATGTCAGTGTTGGCTATGACTCATATGACCTTTCAACATAAAATGGTAGTTACATAATTAAAGAACTGGTCACATGTTCAGACACTAGCGGAGGGATGAAACAGGTACTTTAATATTTGGTTACATTGTACTACTTACTTTATTTATGCATGCATGCACATTGTTTAATTTTTATAATACTGTCGAGATTAGGATAGACACCAGTGGTGTTGGCATAATGAGATTTATATCACACACCCTACTTAGGCTTCCATTTCATTGGAGTTATTGAGTAGACCTTTCTTGTTCGTAGGAATGTGGACCATGATTGATTTTTGTATTGCTTGTACGAGGAGTTAGAGAAAAGGACTGAGATGGATCTCGGATTGCTTAAGGAGATCTCCTATCGGGCTTTTTTTCTTTCCATATTTTATTACTATTTTGAAAACATGTGGTACTA
Organism: Viscum album; assembly: GCA_963277665.1. NCBI lineage: Eukaryota > Viridiplantae > Streptophyta > Magnoliopsida > Santalales > Viscaceae > Viscum > Viscum album. Next base: position 1,897,745,376 of record OY728126.1, read on the forward strand.
TTTACAACCTTCAAATGTGTATCAATACAAAGTGATGCATTCATCTGTAGTATAAACTAGAATTCGCCACTATTGTTTAGTAATATATATTGTTATCTGAAATCTCTCTTCCTATGCTTTGTCAATTATGTATTACCACTTATGATATTGATTGTTATTTATTCTTTTATACCACTTCACAACTCTGATAATAGATTATAGTCTCTCAACTGACTATCCTTACACCCTTACTTCATGTCGAAAAAATCGGGCATATGGGGAGGCACTCTTGAGGTCATGTGGTGATCGGTCCGGCCATTGTCATAGTGGCGAGTTTGGTCAGGATGTTACATGAATTGAATAACCTCTTATATGATAATCACCCTCACTTACTTCAATGATGTTTTAAAGGTAAATTTGGTCTCACACATTCCATTTTTCATTTATTTTTTTCATTAAACTTGTTTACCATAATATCTAGATATTTAAAAATCTTTAGGTTCTTATTAGTTTGGTAAAAATTACCTAAAATATAATGAAGAATTTTTTTCATAATGTTCATTCTATGATATTTAATGAAACTTGAGAAATTTGGTGATAAATGTATAAGAATGGGTTATATTGGAATAATGTTTTCCAAATTTCAATTTACACTTATTCAGGGGAATCATCACCTGTTTCATATCTCGCTTCACTTGCTCCCTAAAAAAAATTTATTAATGAGAAAACATGTAAAATAATTAACATGTTAATGTTTTTCCACAACACAATGATCAATTATGAAAGAATTATGAAGTAAAAAAAAATTTCATACATGAGTCGTATGTAAGCATCTTTCACACCATTGCATCCTGAGGTAGCTCAATAGGTATTGGGGACTCCAACACCTTTCTTATCCTATATCATAGTACATTTCACAACCACCTATTATACACTTGAAAATTCATGCTGGATGGAATCTTTATTTTTATCCAATTTTCATTATAGTTCATATATAGTATAACATTCCATTTTCAACAAAAAATATACAATAATTGATTAGTATAGATATCTTAAAAATTGATTAGATATTATTGATCCATAAAATCATTAGATTTTTCGTACTATTTTACTGAACTCCAGTATCTCTCACTACTAGATTTGGAATAATGATTCTCTAGAGTATTACAGTGGCAAGGATCCCAAAAAGCCTCATCATAGTACAGTATATTTTTATGCCACTACTCAAAGAGTTTCAATTTTGGTATTTGACTGGGGAACCACAATAACTTATGTCTCCTTAAACTATTATGTGGAGTTGCATCTTCTAAAAATCATAAACATGATTTACTCAACATGTTTACTATAAAGATGCAACAGTCTAGTAATTGATATTTATATTTTTTCATTTTAGTTATGTCTACCCATCTCTTTCATATAAAACTCTTAAGTAGTAGGAGGCACGCTCAACTACATCTGAAGAACACCCTTTACACCCAGTTTTATTAAAATTTAAAAAAAATGGATGGCATTGTGACTTGATATTTCTATGTGGTTTTTTATTTCTTAGTTTAATGAAATAATTTTCTATCTTATATTTACTTTGTATATGATCCAACTCACAACTGTACATGTATTAAATAAATAAGAATTCATCATATTATAAAAATATTTAATCTTTGCATTCAATCTATTATATTATGTGATCACATAAACTTCAAAACTCACTAAAAAATAATAAACAATTCATAATACAATGCATGATTGATCATTAGTATTTGATATTGGTGGATCCATTTAAAATCAATCAATTAACCATTTCCCTAGGGGTAAAATACTTAAGTCATCTCTAACTCATATCACAACTTGCACCTCATTCCAATGTATCACCACCTCATCTAGAATATCAAGTCATCTTGGTGCAGTCCACGTCGTAGAACATCCTTGAAATAGTACATAAATACATACACATACGTGAGGGGGTCATAGAAATGTGTAAGACACATGCAATATAGATCTCATGGATATAAAGACCATTATACATATTAGAAAAGGAAATATATTGTGCAGACTCTAAAACTACATTTAATTATTACATGCACCACTTGAATTTGAACAAATAATTAAATACATTTAAAAATATACATACATTGTTTAGTCAATTATTAAGATTAGCCCGCGTAGAAATTAATTATGAAATAAAAATTAAATATATGGTAAATTTATGTCGAGGGCATTAATTGAATTTAAAAATTTGATTTAATTTATAATTAAATAAAATATTTCTGAGTCCTCAAAAATTTATTATTATTATATTAAACTATATATTCCAAAATGTGTAACTTATTTTGAAATATATATTTAAAAAAATGGTCTCAGGCCCCCCACAAAATCTATAAAACACTGAAAGGGATTTCAAATTTGGGCTTGATTGTAATGGACTGGGTGATTTGGGAAGGGCTTAGCCCCATTCTCCCATGGTTCAGATTACCAGGTTTTTCCTATGGGTTACTAGAAGAGGGTGAAAGTGATAACTGGTATAGGGGAGGTTGCAAAACATGCTTAAGGGAGTGAAGAATATGTATATCTTTCCTATAGTTCAATAGAAAACTTGTAAGGGGGAACCCAACTGTAGGTGGTCACGCACTGATATTCTTCTAGTTTGGAGGGAGGTGATCGTTCCTGATTAGGCCATGTGATGGTGCCTGAAGGCAGGAATCACTATATCTATCCAGTGTAGCATTAGTAAAGGGGGATGACTAAGAGGTGACTCTATATCAGGGCATTATGAGGTCAATTATGAATGGGGAGGCTAAGGAATAAGGGGTTGGCATGTGCAATAAGGTGGTCCAATAGAAGCAGTCAGATATGGGCTCGCTAGCGCGGAGAGCAATATAGGTAGTCACTGATGAGGATGGAGGTCTATAGGGTTAGGTTACAGGCACATTGGGCCACTAGAGTTGAAGATCAATAATGGGAATTTTTTATTAAAATTTAACCTTCCCCCTCCTTTTCTTTAATTTTATATTTATTTTTTTTTAGTTTTTTCTGAACTATACTGCAGTAACCCCCTTATCCCCTACTTTTAAGTTCTTTTTATTTCATTATTTATATTTCGAAAGGCATACCCCATAGACTTGGGAATTTATATTGTTGTTGTTATTATTATTATTATTATTATTATTAGTATTATTATTCTTATTATTATTATTATTATAGTGTTCTTCCACAAACTGGTGAAAGGAACCCTTGTTGAAAGAAAATATTTCATCCAATATAATTTTAGTTAGAGTTCTGGATATGATCATAACTGCCTTGCTAACAGCTTTGGGTATAAAAACAACACACACATATATATATATATATATTCATTTTTTAACTCATACAATATTTTCCAATCCATATTTTGATCTTTACATGGGAATATCTCAATCATATGATATCATATATGATCTTATTCTATAGAGATGGGTTCATTGCGATTCCCTCTATATGAATTTATTACAAAATTATTTTTTATCTATATAAAAGCATCAGTTGATGTCTTTGATACCAATTGAATGTACCAGGTTACATAGTGAAAGTATATGGGATGGGGTTTTAAAAAATTTCCCCAGTGATCGATGTAACTATGTTATCACCGTTGACACGCAGCCTAGAAAAACTGTTAAGTATCTCACATGATGAATTTTAACCACAAAAATAAATCAAAAAAATGTGTTGTTCGATCTAGATCCCCATTCATGAACTAATCATCTTCTCTATCTATCTTTCAAAGGAATTGAATTTAAGTTCCACTAGATCATTCGCATTAACTTTTAGTTTTTATAGGAACATCATTTTCCAAATTCTGAGTGAAATAATTGAGATTAGATGATGAATTTGAGGTTTCGATGATCATGTCATCATTGTTCCGTCAAACTCTGAAGGAGACCTTGGTCATGTTTTTTGGACTGTGTGATTTTTTCTCTAGGATGTGTGATAGGGGATAGGTAGTCTGTCAAATTCATATGATGAGTAGTTCCAACAAAAGGTAGCCTTTCTAACTTATATATAACTGTTATAAACACTGAAAAATGGATCTCCCACCCCAGGATATATATTACCCACCAAATCAACTATAAATAAACTTCTTATGACTAACTTATAGATTCTTAAATATGATTTATATTTTTATCAGTTACTTGTAACATAATAAATATACTACATGATAAAATTGAGTGTTTAAATAAATTTTTAGTTACCACAAATATTAAACAAACACTAAATATTAAAATAATATTCATTCGTATCATATTTTTCCATGTCATCATCGAACATTATTTTTTATTATTTCAAAGGAAGATAAAAATAGTCTTGAAATATAAAAATAAACAAACTAAAGTAAATCAATTCTATGTTTTCCTAAATTAGTACAACCTGATAGGTCACCATTAATCAGATTCACTACCTCTAGTTCCATAGATTTCATGCTATGGACCGCCATCGTCATGAGGAAATATGCAACCATGTTACCCTCTCTCAAGATGTGAAGAATGCTCATGATGGTGTTAATAAGACCCTAAAATAGTCTACTAATGTATGATATTGACCAAGGGGTGTGGTCTCAACAAACTAAGGACTTCAATAATGTTATTGAGTTTATTTTGGATGCCACTAGTGGAATGTTTTACTGCTTGCTTGAAAGAATTCATGTGAACATCACTTGTGCCTTGTCTTATGGAGAATCTATATTACCAAATCACTCCATGAAGATAAAAATTAAACCACCCCTAGAGTTACACAGCACACCACCTCCCCGAATGTCACCCATTATACAAGACACATCCATATTTATTTTAGTACTAGCAAGATGGCAGTTCTAGTAAACAAAATTTCCCATGTTTGGACTGTCGTTAGATGAATAGGGGATATACCAACCAGGACTAGAATATGGGTTGGTTCTTCTTCCTAGTTCTTGTCAAGATGGTTCAGATCCACCAAAAGGATCCTGGTACGAATGATAAAAACACTTCATATGCATGAGCTACCTTCAATGTCAGTCGTATTCCTAGCCTACCAGATACACCAGGAACCTGCAGCAATAACCATACCTCTAGCATTCTATTCCATCCCCACACTCTTACACCCTAGAACCATTGGTCAAATTTTTTTTACATCCATATGTCCTGGGAGGTAAGACCTGTAAAGTCCCCAAATTCCCTCCACACAGACCGAGCCCAAACCCCTTCAAAAAACTAGTGCGTAGAGCTCTCTTCCCCATATTCCTCAGATCATGGAATTTGGAAATAATGATAAATCCCAATATTTTAAGGTTTTTATCTTTGGGGAATTCTTGGTTTCTTATCTTCCAAATGAGTAATTTGTATATAGAAGGAATATCATTACACCACAACACCTCACTCAATGAATCTACCGAATCAGGGGATGACATTAGTTTATAGAAGTCCGGCTTAAAAGAATTCCCCAAAAGAAGACTTGGTGAAAAAAACTAGTCTAACTAAATACTAATATCGATGAGGTCTATAATATCATGTTTTTGTTTTCTCAATATGTAATTAATGAATTTTTTTTACCTTCATACACTTTTAAATGATAAATATAGAACTGGGAAACATGGGAATCCATGTGTGATACCAACTCAATTATTATGCTAGAATGAGATGTTGCCTCTTACCATTATCCATCTAAGGTGAATTTTCAGATTCATAATATATTTTTGGATGACCAACCATTAGGATTAGGAGACCTCTATTTCTAGTGATATAACCAGACTTCATTTATTCACCATTAATCAACCCTGAAGAGTTAATTATTTATTAATCTCCCAAGACAATTTCTCATGCAGGCTTCAAAATGTGTCTAAAATATTTTTGAGGTTGATGCCTCCCTCCATAACTAGTCTAACCATCCTTGACCCTGAAGCCTAATGATAAATTACCTCGTCATGATCATCCCAGATTAGCGATTCCCAATTATTATCAATGTGTGTGATAACTGCCTTAGGTGCATTGGGTTCTTCAATGGCATGAATGGGAATAGATTATACGATGTTGTTCACCAAGGTTATTTTGTCACTGAAGGAAAGTATTGGTTTTTATAGTTTTCAATTATACCTATGGTCCTCCCAACTATATTATCAACATGGTGTATTTGTGTACTACTACCTAAGATGGGAGAACCCAGATAATCCATGGGTACGGCTCCTATTTTCATTTCAAAATATTTAATCATCTGGTATTCCCTTCTATTTGAACACATGTTTGAAATATATTAGCTTCCCTTTGATTAGTTAATAACCTTTCTATTCCATTCTCAATAATATTCTAGAAGAAGGTTGATACCTCATAAAAATCACTTATTGGAATTTGAAAATATAGTAGTGTCATTCTCAAACATTAGGTAAAAATGGACCATGAGTGATTTCTACACCGATGTGGAATCTCCCTAGCCCTACTGATACTCTTGTCAATGATACGACTGAGGAAATAATGAGAAATAATTAAAATCATATGGGAAAATAGATCACCTTGTCTTCTCCCCAAAACCATCTTTAAGAAGTCACACTTTTCCCCCAAGAATAATATTGGCATCGAAGAGAAATTATAGCATCTAAACAAGTTTTCAGAGACCTGGGAAGAAAACCCCATTCTTGAAAGCACCTTGATGATGATGTTCCATTTGAATCAATCATAAGAATTATTCATATCCAACATAATCACTAAGTACAAACCACGAGGCTTCTAATTGATATCACTTATAACTACATGATCTAATGTTATGGCCCCATTAATAGTCCTCCCCTTTACAAATATGTGTTCATATTCAGAAATCCAATAGGTAATGAGGGTGGAGAGTAATTTTTTTGGCACACTTCCAACACATTATAAGGGTAATTATAGATTTTGATCGGGTGATAATGGATGAGGGTCGAGGGATCCTTGATCATTAAATTAAGCCCCAAGGTGGTTTCACATGGAACCTTATGGAGTCCACTTCCCAAGAAGGAATCTTGCACAGTATTTTCTAGGTCACCCTTGATGAGGTCCTAAGAGACTCTATAGAAAGAACTTGGAAATCCATTTGGTCCTTGCACACTTTCTAGATTCAATATGATCATAGCTTTATAGACCTCTATCTCCTTTGGTATTCTTCCAAAGAATGAGTTATCAGAACTAGTGATCACATGTCGAAAAATATTAAGCAGGTATTCGCCTCCCCTAGGTTATCATCCCTACATTTAGGGGTTGGGGTCAACAAGAAGTTATTTTAAATAAGACTCGGTGATACCTCTAACCACATCATTGTCCTCTTTGTAGGTTTCATCCTCTATAATAATATAAGGTTTAGCGAGCCTCCATATTTCTTTAAGGAATCCATTAATGAACTCCTAATTCTAATCACCTTCCTATATCCATTTTATGTAGGATTGTTTGTACATCATGTGCTTCTGTCTCAAAATCATATCATCCAAATTTCTTTCCTCTTAACATGCTTGTAGTACTTAGTTTTATTCCAATCATTTCCAAGATCAAATTCTAGTCGTTCAACATATTTATTCGTCACGTCAGATAATGTGAATTTATTTATTCATGGTGATATAATATTCTTGGACATCTCCCAGACCCTATAGTGGGGACCACCATTTCATATATTCTTATTAATCAAAATATGGATGAAAATTCAATATACTATGTGTGTGGCCTTCTAGGACCCTATCTATATAGAAGTGAATATTTTTCACAAACTTAAAGCAGAGTCTAGGAACCCATCAATTCCCCTAAAGAGATAAGGAAAATTCATAGTAATGGAAACCATTTCAATAAACACATGTCATGTAATATAATCTCTTTCTCTCACTTTATCTCATAAAGAATGATTTATGATTTCTGTTATCATCCATTCTTCCTTTATTATTTTTTAACCTAACTGGATGGACATACCTTCTTCTACAATGGGAACGGATTTAGTGAGGGTACCACCATCCTGATCAACAAGTCAAGACATAACACTTCTTATTAGAAGAATCAAATTCAATCTGGACTATTCAATCAATTACATGTGACCAATGAGAGGAAAAATTCAAGTTGCGTCGCTATGACATCAATTTCATAGTTTTTTACTTCCATAAAAGTACACCATAAAATAGTACACATAGATTATAATATTATGTAAAGGTGTCGTTACATGTGTTGGTAGATGGTAACTACCAATTACACCTAGAAGATGTGGTGTTAATATTGGTAGGTTGTCCATTTTGATCTCATCTACTCAATATCACCATGTGCGAACTCCCATAGAAGAATTCTCATTGTTTATGAGCCATCATCACCTGATGGTAACACATCATTTGTGTCTAGTACACATGATGTATTGAGTCCATAGAACATATGTTGGTATCTCTAAGTTTTTATTATAGCCAAATAACTGCTATAAACTTTTGATATGACAAATAATATAATGATATTAACATGTAAATAGTGGAAACAACAATATTTTCACTATTATCGTAAATGTAATTCATGTATAAATCATTTAATATATGATATAGTAAGTAAAAAAGAATTGTTCAACATGGTTATGAGGTACCAAATTTTACAAAAACAACCCTTCACCAAAGATGAAATGAATAATATCTTGGTATGTTATATAAATCAATGTAGAATATAATAATTACAAAACACAACTAAATAAAAAAACATCAAGTTGAATCATACATTCAAATTTAAACTCATGTGATAAAACAAGTAATGATTGATCTGTATATTTTTTAGAATTCAAAATTGGGAGGGGGACTCCTTGTATCTTCCACAAATGTAAATGTGCTCCATTAATATATAGAGAATAATATTTTAAAATAATAATATTTCAAAATTTCTTTACACTAGTGAGTTTTATCATTTTTTATAATTTCATAGACATTTGTGATTCTCTCTTGAAACTCTAAATCACTCTATATGTTTTTTCGATATTGTGACCTCCAATAGGTTTCACATTTTAGTATGTTTGAAACAGTTCTCAAAATACTATTAGCTTATTTTCCTGATTATTATAATTTCTCCACACAATCATTGTTTTCCTTGATTTATAGTTGAAATCTATAAGGATTACTTTTCGAGTGATTAACAAATTATTTCATACATCTAGTAGTGGGAATATCCCATTAGTTTATATTTTCCTTTAACATTCCACATTTTTTACTTATATTAATCCCATGAGCATATTGTTTCTCCATGAATGATCTTTTATCCTTATAGAATGATCATTAATTTTTGAAATGCCTAGAAAAGTGATTCACATGTAATTTCAGCTTACGATGATACTTTGTAACTATCACCCACATAACATACCATGGATATATTTCAAAAAATTAATGACCTTATGTGAGAGTCAAATTATCATACATATCTGCTGGGTACTCATCTTTCCATCTAAAAAAATGTAGTTTTTCTTATTTATTGAAAATTTTATTACTCTTCTAAAGGGTGTGTCACTTTTCACCTCCTCAATAAAGTTATAAACAATATACATCACTACTTAAAAACTAATTATCTTATATATTTTCCTAAATTTATTACAGACCAACAAAATATATTATTCATCATCTAGGGGATTCAATGAATTAGTGCCGATAAAGTGCATTGTTAATTATTCATGCATCATTCAGGCTATGGGAGAAAAATATTATGCAAGGTAATATATCTCTTACACATCTCCCAAAACAATAAATAGACATAAAAACTTCCTAGATTTTTTAAAATATGTTTATTTGGAGTATCCGCATAGAAGAACCTTATATATTTCGGGATACGTCACACCTTTTCCATATTTCAAGTTATAAATCATCACTCGTATAGTACTTTCAAACTACATCATCTATTAACTATTTGAACTTACATTTCTTATGAAAATTATTGAAAACAACTATTTTGTGTATCATTGTCCCAAATTAACTCAAAATTGATTAATTAAATTAAAATACTGAATTTTAATCATATTGGTAATTAGTTATGACATCAATAATTATCCTAGAATAAAATCATTTATTTATAATTAAGGGAAAATAAACAAAAGAATTTTATACAAAACAAAAAAAATGTCACCTAATAAGGTATAAAATCACCACCACAAATGATTTGATATTCAATTATGTATGAAAACTGTTGGTATTATGATGATTATGATAAATTTTTATAACTCCTATTTGATATAATTTTGTGGTAATCTGATTCCTATAAAACTTATTATTCTCTCTTCAGTCAAATATGATGTGATTTTGGGAATGGATATGATCTCTCTATAAATATCCCATATTAATTTTTGGGATAGTGAAGTCATATTTCATAGCCCAAATCAACCCTTAATCATCTATCAGTTCATGGTTGACTATTAAATCCATATAGAAATTAATTCTATTATATGGGTATTAATTAAAACCTCTCTATTGAGGATATGATGATTGTTAATGAATACATTAATGTTTAGTGGAATTTTTTCCTAGTCTTCCCCTATATAGTGAGGTTGAGTTTTCTGTAGAACTCATACTCTGTATTATACATATATCAAATACTACATATAGAATTACCTTGATTTAATTGGAGAAACTAAATAATTAATCCAAGAGAATATATATATGTGTTTTTATTCCCAAGTGTTTCACCATGGACTTCACCAATCCTATTTTATTTGAATAAAAATAGATTAGGGTGTCTCTGCATTGATTATCATGAACTAAACAGGATCACAATCAAGAAAAAGTATCCTTTACCTTATATTGATGACTTTTTTGTTCAATATTTAAGAGCATAGTATTTCTAAATGATTAATATTTAATATGGATATAATCAACTAAGGGTAAAAATATATGATATACCCAATCCAACCTTTCATACAAGACAATGACCCTATAAATTCATATTGATTCCATTTAGACATAATAATCCCCTTTCTATCATCATGGATATAATGAATAAAGTCTTTAGATATTACCTTGATCAATTTTATGTAGTATTTATAAATTATATTCACATATATTATAAGAGTATGTAGTAGAATGAAGATCCTTCGGGGGGTTTTCTAAATACCATGGGAAAGTGAAATGTTATGCCAATTTTTTAAAGTGTGAATTCTAGTTAAACGAATTATCATTCTTGGGTAATTATTTATTATTGATCCTATATATTTGGATTCATAGAAGATAATTGTATTTGAATAATGGCTGAAACTAAAAATTTAACTAGAGATCCATAGTTTTAAGGATTGGATGGATACTACTAATGATTTTTGATAAATTTATTATAGTCATCAAATCTTGTGTATTTTACTCAGTATTGGTTATCTACAGTGTTAATATGGATTAGTAGTGGACTTGGAATAGAATGGGTTGAATCGAAATTTGGAGTACCACTGATAGGGCCACTAGTATGCCTTTAAGGAAGAACCAGCTCACTAATGAGTAACCACAAGCTATCCTAAGGAAAAATCGTAATCCAAGAAGGCTATCTGCACCCATTTCCCATTCTGTGATCCAACGAATCCCTATTGAGATCCAAAAGCTAGATGGTGGACTCCATGAAAGAAATTTTAGTAAGTAAGGTCCTGTAATTTTATAAAAAATTAATTTTCCCTTCTCGCTCCTCCCCAAACCCCACTCGACCTATAAAAATGTAGTGGATATCCATGGTTATTTTGTATCCCTCTTCCTCTTCCCTTATCATTTTGAAGTTTCATTTGTTGTGAAGGATAAAATTTAGTGAGTCTAAAACTACCTTGGCCCAACATGCTTATTTATCATTGATTCTTATTACTAGAACCCTATTGTGATGAATTTGAGATTGATCCTATGTTTTGGTGCTTCGGGTTTGATTCGGGTGGGGGTTCTTAGCAATTAGATTCTGTTATTCTTAAGGAAGGAAATTCATACCATGTTATAGCTTTTATAATACAATTATGCCTTTATTAAAATGTGAGTTTTTTATGCCTATGAGACTTTGTTGTGTGATTGATAAGCATGTTAGTTCTAATTATTTAGTGTTTATCCACGAATGATATTGTTTATTCATTGAATAAATTGTTTTATTGGTGTCGATTATATTAAGGATATATATCAATGAGATGGTTGGTTTGTAGAACATATTATTATTTTTTGTGTTGATTATATTGTGGTTATCCATCAGTGAGATTATTGGGCTATGAAAATATTTATTTGTACAAGTTTGGATTATGTGACTAGATATACATGACTTAACTTCCTTTATAGAGAAGAATCAGGTAGGATCAGGGTTCATGGTAGCCTTGTTATCACATGATGACCCAGATGGTAGTGTCATTACATATGAATTATTTCATGTAATTATTAACACATTTATTTACACATGATTCACTTATTATTGGGGAAAATGTGTGGTGTCCTAGTGGGTTTTATACTCACACCCTATATGGGAATAATAGTGTGTGTATGAAATTTATGGTCAAGGATCTAGTGAAGGTAAATGGCCATATGTTGGGAAGTTTGGTAGGAGTAGGGTGGATGGAGGTATGTCGAGCTAGAATTTAGAATATTTTTTATCATGCCTCATGTATCATTATATTTTTTTCGTCACATTGATCCACCACAAGTGAGGATCACGTTGTCAAGATATTACTCTTGTATGACATATTATTGAAACAAGGATATTGTATCAATTTTTATTTTGGTATATTTCTGTCAGTGTTGTTGATTCTGATATATTATGTATTTAATTATATATATGTTTGTTAGAATTTTTTACCGAGGGCATAGTCTACCTATATTACTGCTCAAGAGCTCAAAAATGGTATGTAACCTCTTGAATATGTGGAGGTATATATTAGTTCATGTAACCCTTTGAATTGGACTATGATATTTGATTCACAGGTAGAAAATGTTATAAAAGGGGTTTTTATTTTTCTATGATTTAGTACTTAGTAGAATGAAGATAGGATGCATGAAACAATGGTGGGCAGTTATGCTATTGTCTAGCTATCACTATTATTATTATGAGTATTATAAACTATGGAATCACAACATGTTGTCATAATATGAGTATTATTGTTTTTATATTGTATAAGGTATTCTCGTGGCAAATTGGAAATATTGGGTAAGTTCATGCATCATGGGTAGGCATATATTTTCAGACGTTTTAAACTTATTTTCATGTTATTGATATAACCCAAACATGTTATGAGTTTTTTAATATAAATTTATGACTAAAGTGAATGTAAAATGATGGGTTTAGGAATAGGGGAGTTAAGAAAGATTATTCTTAGTATCCATGGGTATACAATTATGTCATATTTTTAGGGTTATAATATGCCTATTAATTTCATAAATTTTAATGGTGATTTAAGTTGTTATGTGAAATTCTTAGTTTTTTTCTGATATTTCAACGATTCTACTTAGATTATAACACATTATGGCCCCCAAGGGACCAATTCAAGAGGTTATTGATGTGTTATATTCTCATTACGTTCCTATCGATGTATAATAGGTTGTGGTTGTTAACATTCTATTAGTTTTTCTAGTGGTAAAGAAAGATAAACCAATTTATCCTAGGGTTTTTTGTTTACTGTCAGTTCAAGTTGTATGAGAATATAATCTTAGAATGAAAATCGTATATTTTTATTAGTATTTTTAGTTGTTGTTTATTTTAACATTAAAATGTATAGGAGGTCCACATGATGAATATGATTATGTAGATATCATCAAGGGGATGTTTGAGAAGGTTTATACTCTTGATGATCAGAGGGTGAAGCTAACTGCTTATATGCCTTTCGGACCCTCTAGGAGGTGGTGGAGCATCGTAATTAAGGAAAACAGGAATGAATGTATTCCATGTAGGGATTTAAGGATTTATTCTTTGGGGGATTATTTCTAGATAATATCGGGTTAAATAAATCCCAAGAGTTTATAAGTCTTAGCCAGGGAGTGTCATTGGTGGCCAATTATGTCACTATTTTCATAAAGATACTTCATTTTGAACATCATTTGACTGGAAATGAGGCCCATAAGGCTAGGAAATTTAATATTGTTTATGAACCAATGTGATGTACTATATTAGGATTTTTTTATGGACACCATACTCAGATATTATTTTCATGACTCACAATTTATATGTTCATGGAAGATGACATGGTAGAAATAATTCTTCTAGTTTTTATACACCAAAGGGTGGCCTTTATAGTGGTGTCATAGGTACCTATTATGGTGGTAGGAAGTTGACAGATGAGTATATGTGTCAAGGTTTTGAAATTTTTCTAGAGTATAGTAGGGTTTCTTCAACTCCTTCCATGGCAGGAGACTTTCTCTGTGTCTCTAGTTCAGGTAGAGGGGACATCACCACAAGTATTATACTAGACCACTGAGATAGTTCCACCAGATTGGTAAGATATGGAACCTCTAAAATTTTTATCATGGATACCACAAAGTGAATTAGGAAGGGATGTTTTTCATATGAATTAATCACGGGATTTGTTAAGGGGGAATGAAATTTATAGTTGGGATACTATTCGAAGGTTGGTTCATTGAGTGGTATGGGAATCTTAGCAACGATTGTAGGATATTTGGGATTTAGTGGTCCAGGTGATCCATGTAAAGTGGAGTAAATGTTTTGTGTCTAATAAAGGAATATTTTATTTAAAGAATTATTTTTTATTTGATGATTAATAGAGACCATGGATGGTCAGGGGTACAATTATGATTATTTCGACACTTTATACTACCTTGTTTAATGTAAGAGATTATCATTATTTTTTCTATACTCATGTATTTTCTAGTTTAGATATGATATTAATGATTTACCTTATATTTTCATCCCTTGGAACTCCTATTATAAAGAGATTATAACATAGCCAAATATTCCTAGAGTTTCATATAGTGATTGTGGGCTATGAACATCAATGGTATTTTTTGGACTTAAAAATGGAAAAATTCGATGTAATATTTAGTATATACCTGCTGAAATTTTTTCAACATCACAGCGGCTGCTACTATAAGAGAGTTCCATTTACCCCTCGTTATGGAAAGGATTATGTTTTTACAGGGGAATATAATTTCATAATAGGTATAATGGGACTGGACAATAGTAATATTAGGACCATTATATTACAGCAAACAGGTATAGATCTTAGAGAAGATGAGGTGACCATTCTATCCACTTTTCCTTCAATAGTGGATCATTATCTGGATTTTTTTTATAAAGTATTTCTATGGAATCCCTAATGAAATGATAATTCTATTTAATATTTAACTCTTTAGCATATGAGATCAATTACTCCAATTCATATGGCACTAGTACAGTTTAATGTGTTAAAATTACAGCTTGAGGATCTATAGGTGAATGGGTTTGTTGGCTGAGAAATTTTTATTGGTTTTCTACTATTTTATTTTTTAAAAATTTGGATGGTATGAATTGGTTTTGTGTAGATTATTGGTATCTATGTCTAGTTATAGTGAATAATAGTTATCCTCTACCAAGGATAGATTATTATTTTTGATCAGTTTAGAGGAGCATGATGATTCTCTAAGATTGAATTATGATTTTTCTATCATTAACATCAAGTGAAGACCAAGTATGTGTCCAAAATAGTGTTCATAAGTAGGTTAATATTGTATTATTATCTCTTTTTGTCATTTTATTTAGAAAAATGTAGTATATTTTTTCAAGACACATTTAAATTTCATTTTCTATCCCTACATAGACATCATTATCATTGTTTTTCTAATAATATCTTAATATACCCACAGACCTAGGAGTTACATGATTAATATTTTAAAATTGTTTTGAGTATAATTTAAGTGCATAAACTCTATGACATGTTTTATAAGTGCGATTTGTAGATCCAATCAGCTCATTTTAATGGTCAAGAGATCTCTAAACCATGAATATAATTCGATTTGAAGGAGGAAGTAGTAGCATCATCTTAATGAGATAAAAACATGTTTTAGATATAGATATTTATAGGTTTGGATGGATATCATCGGTGTTTCAACTAGGACTTATATTATTGAGAAGATCCAATGATGGATCGAACTAAGAAGGGAGTTGTGTTTGAGTGGAAAAATCAGTGTCAAGAGGCTTTTCAGGTTATAAATAAAAGGCTGAATTCCACTCATATTTTGACTCTTATAATCCCAAATGTTGAATATGTATTCAATTTTTATTCTTCATGAGTTATTGGGGGATATAATGATGCTTGAGAATTGGGTAATCACTTATAGGTCTTAACAACTATTATCCAATGAAAGAATCTACCCTACATATGATCTATAGTAAACTATTCTTGTTCCTTCCATGACGTGATAACTCCATTATATATTTAGTGTGATATTTTTCATCAATAGAACCCATAAAATATTTCAATACATTTTCTCCCATTAAGACTAAAATTTGTGATAGAGGTTTTGGGTTGAGTAGTTTCCAACATTAAACATTGAGATACCATATTCCCTAGGGAAAGGAAATGTTTTTTATGAAAGAACACAATAGTAAAATGAATGAATATGGGACTTGAACATAATAAGAGGAGTTGAAACTGATGGTATTTCTAGAGGATTGGCATATGAATGTATTAAAAGGCCAAGTTGTTTTTTTTGATATCCTCTAGTTGTTGGGTGACCTTGGGTAGATCATGTTAAGTCTAACCAATAATATAATTCAGATTTTCAAGTGATATAGTAGTGAATAATGGGATACAATCCTATTCAATGATGGTCCTTGTAAGATAATGACATAATTCACATGCATGGAAGAATTAAGGATCCCACATCCATGATTGATGTTTTTTTGAGAGACTCTCACACCTAACAGTAAGTAGCATATCTAGGATCGACCAAGATGTATCAATACATGAGTCATAATTTTTGGTGGCTGGGTATGAATAATTACATTGTAGGTTTCATCACTAATTACCTTAACTACAATTGGTTAAATGTGTAACACAAGGGAAAAGGAGTATTACTACATCCTCATCTAGTTCCCACATGTAAATTGGGTATGGTGATAGTTGACATCATTATTGGACTATCCAAGACTCTGAAGAGTCGAGATGTAGTGTAGGAAGTGGTTGATCGGATGAAAACTATTTCACACTACTTGAATATTTGAAAAACCTAGTTTGTGGATGAGTTAGGTAGGATATATTTATGTAAAATAGTGTGACTACATGGAGTACCTATGATTATAATATTATATCTAGATACATATTTCATGTTGTGATTTTAGAAAGGCCTACATAATAATTTTGGTTCATATCTGAAGTTGATCAGAACATATATCCCATAGAAAGAAAATAAATCTATGTGAATGATCCAAATTTTAGTGGATATTCCAAGATATTTCTTTTTGATTTTAGTGGGTCATGTGATAATAATATAGCTTTAGTAGATTATATATATAATAATAGATTTTATTATTTGATTATTTTGGATCTATTTTAGGCACTCTATGGTTGACCATATAGTTCAACATTGTGTAGGACTAAGATGAGTGAGTAGGTGAAGATCTTGATGGGCCTAATTAAATGGAATTTGTAGTTAGTATAGTCTATACAAAATTGTTTTTTATCACTTAGTGCTGAAAATATTTATATTTTAATCAAATTTACTGACTCTTGGAGTCATCCATGGTTGATTAGGTCTTCTTGTAGATCTCACCTCTATTGGGGATGTTGTGTTTGAGAAAACATTTGAATCTAGAACAATGGTTTTTTGATTTGTTCAAGATTTTACAATGAATAGAGATAAGGGATATTAGAATGAATCTTTATGCACATCATTAAGGCATTAATGATGTGTTTCTTGTTTCACAATCCATACATGATGTATGTGATTGATCGCAAGGATACTGATTGAAAGGCAGATGCTTCATTTGAGGAACATCTTGTGTGGATCATGGAATAGAGTGAGAAAGTTTTCTACGGGAAGATAGTACCTATTGTATATTTATTATGGAGGCATGGATGTATATAATAGGATACTTGGGTATAGAAGTTACATGTTAGGGAACGATGTCGGAATATGTTTGGAGGATACCCATAGAGACAATTATTGAGGATGAGATGCCCTTGGAAGCTGAGTCTGTAACTCCCCTTAGATTTTAGGTGTGTTACTATCTCATTTATATCTAATCCAGTAATTGTTTTATTGGTTATTCAGTGATTCCATATCGATAAGAAGTGTAATTAAGAGAAATGGTCTCAATCCTGTAGCTATAATTCTGATGAAAGCAACATCATCTAACCAGAGAGGAACCACCAACCCACCATTGGGCCAACTAGAAGCCCAACATGCTGTCTAAACCCACCATCTTTCCAGTGTGACACTACTTCTTTAGTAGACTCCTATAAGAAAATTTTAATATGGTAATCCTTGTAATTTTATCATAAACCCCTATTTTTATTCTCTATCCTTCTCCCGAGTCCTCACTCAAAATGTATAAATTAGAGTGGATATCCTTGGAAATTTTAGAACCCTCTTCCACTTCTCTTATTTGTATGAAGTGATGTTTTTTATGGAAAATCTTTCTTAATTATTATAATAATATATTATCCCTATATACTTCCTACTTCTTAATTATTACGGTTGAAACCCTACTATTGTGAATTTGGTGTCGATCATGGGTTTTCGGTGTATGGGGATAGATTCTGGTGTTGGCTCATTATAATTGGACTATGTTATGCTCTAGTTATGAAGTCATTACCATGTTATAGATTTTATGTAAGGATGTATGTCCTGATTATCTTTTTTTAAGTGTATCCTATGTGACCTTTATGTGTGATTAATTATCATGTGGGTTATGATATTATAGTGGTTATCCATCAATAATATGGTTGAGTCATAGAATAAATTGTGTAGTTAGGGTGGATTATATTGTGGATATCCATCATTAGGAAGGTTGATTTTTAAAACAAATTATACTATCAGTAATGATTATATTGTGGTTATCCATTGGTGAGATGTTTGAGTCTTGAAAATAATTATGTGACCCAGTTTGGATTATGTTACTGTGAACAGATGACTTATCTTCTCACATGAGGTCGATGTAAGCATTACTGAGGTTCATGTCACCATATTTAGCGCATAATAACTAGGATGGTAGTGTGATTACATATGGTTTATTTTTAGTCATTTTGTTTATCTTTATATGTGTGTGTGTGTTTTTTTCCACTAATATTAATGCTACATTAGAGGTTTCCAATTGGGTCTTATACTCACATATTTTTAGGGAATCTTTGTGAACAAACATACTATATGGAAATGGATATTGTAAAAGGAAAGGGTTGTATGTCAGGTAGATAATAAATTGGAGTATGGTGGACTAAGGAAATTCCATGATAGAATCTGGAATATTTTTTTGTCATGCCTCATTTATCATTTCTTATTTCTTTTATTTCATTACATTTAATCACCACTTTTTGGGATCTCATTGACTTCATATAGCTCTAGTGTGTGATCTTTTTACAGCATGGATATATCATCCCTTTTTAGTTCTACTATATTTATGTGGGTTTTTGTTGATTCATCAATTTTATAGCCTTTACTACATCTATTTTTTTTGTAAATACTCTATAGAAATAATAGTCTCACCATGTTTTTACCCATGCCATTTCTTCAAGTCAACATCATCTTGCATATTGGGAGTCATGCATGAGGTCATGTGACCCTTTGATGAGAACCAGGTGATTTGGGTCAGGGTGTTACAAGACAACCTATTATAACAAATATCTACAGTTATTTTTGGATTTGATGGATAATGTCAATTCTTTGTGAGAAATTTATTATAGTCATCAAATCCATTAACCAAGTGAACTCGGGAGGGAGTAAATTTCTCTTAAAAAATGAATGTAAAGACAATTTCAAGGATTTTATGATAAATTTGGTTACTAAACCTATACTCACACTACCCTATAGTGGAGAAGGTTTTTTTAACTACATCCATTCATTAATTAAAGGACTTGGATGTGTCCTCCATAAAAATGAAATGGCAGTGGCATTGGTCTCTCATCAATTACAAGTTCATGTGAAAATATACTAGATTCGTGATCTAGAGCTAGAAGTGGTGATCTTTTCATTAAATATATATATATATATGTATTATCTATATAGTGAAAATTGTGAAATATATATTATCATAAGACCTTAATGTATATATTCACATTGAATTCATTGAACATGTTATAGAGTCTAAGGACTACTTTGGTGCAAATGAGAGGGTGGTGAATCAATGGTACATTCATTTCATTAAAAATAATTTAATTCAATCTCTTCAACATGTTATGTTTATCAATCCACTAAATATTATATCTCAATCTCACCTCATGCATAATTATAATAATAGAGAAATAATCAAATTTTTGTTATAATGTTTGGATAAACTGTATACTTCATTCCATGATGGTTATACCCTCAAACAAGAATTCTCCACTATATTTAAAACCACTTATATAAAAAAGAATCCATTCTAACCGATCGACTTATAGAATCCATTGGATGAAAAAACAAAACTTCAAAAAAAGATCCAAAAAATGAAATTTTCTAGAAATCTATTAGTGATCTTCGAACCTTTTGGTGATAATCCTTTTCTCTGAGCATATGGATTGGCAAGACAACACATATACTCCTCATTAAATAACCTCTACAACTTTTTATTATTCTAGAAAATCTCCCCATTTCTTGAGTGTATTTTTTATTTTATATTTTAATACTAGGGAACATAATTTTCTTATTCTTCAAAAACTCCTAGATTTAAAATATTTTTTTCTTCCTCATACAATATTCTATCAAATTTGATAATTATCATTTTTTCATAAAAATTCTTCATCACCTGCATGAAAACATTCATCCATAAGAAAAACAGTATTTTTCTTGTGATATCTAATTTAGATCATGAAGTAAATATGTTATTACTAATGCATTTATTTTTATCAATTTAAATACCAAAAAAGGATAAGTCATTTTAATTTATCATTAAACTCTTTCCTATACTTTATTTAATTTTTTTTAATAAAACATTAATTTTTCATTCATTTTTAATATGAATACCCATAAGGATTTGGGTATTATATTTCCTCATTTTAAATACCTAATAATCTGTGTGTATTCTTAATAAAAATCATTTAAAATGCCTAATGGTTTTGGAATTTACTTATTTTTTTACAAGACATGACATCATTCCAAGAGGTGTTTAATTCATTTTAAACACCTAAAGGATTCTGGTTCTCTTCATTCTTCATGGGAAAATTATCCTATGTGCTTCAAAATGCATGACTGCATCTGATTTAAAATTCCCATATAATTTAGGCATATCAATTTTAATACCTCAAATTTATAATTCATGAATGTATTAGGATAACAAATTTATTTACATGGAATCTTCATTCTCAAATTCCCATGTCTTAACATTTCATCACATGACATCATTATTGGTTTATTTCACGACAATTCTCTCATTCAATATTATATAAATGAAATTTTAAATGAATAAATTTATATTTATCTTGAGATAACTCATTCATTTATCCTTTTACTATTCCACTTGAAGGTTCTTATTCATTATAAGTAATTATATGGATTAATTTATTCTGTACATGCAT
The DNA here is from genome assembly GCA_963277665.1 of Viscum album. Taxonomy (NCBI): domain Eukaryota; kingdom Viridiplantae; phylum Streptophyta; class Magnoliopsida; order Santalales; family Viscaceae; genus Viscum; species Viscum album. Next base: position 1,897,766,943 of record OY728126.1, read on the forward strand.
GTAAGATGCATGAATATCATATGTAACATGTGATTTGGACTTTTCAAGATCTTAATAGATTGATGGATTTGACCATGGAAGTTTAACTTTTCATTTGGCAGATTATCAAAAATACATAAAAGATAGTTTTTCTAAACCTTACATGTCTTCCACTTACATTTACATATCCTCAATATACCCTTACCTAGGTAATGAATTACCTTTACATGTCCAAAATATACCCTTAAAATGTAGTGAATTACATTTACCTGGCCACAATGTAACATTACATAGGTAATGACATACCTTTATATAGATACCCTTATGAAGCCTCATTACCCATATGTTGGCACCAAGACACCCTTACATAAGCTACTTATACCCTTACATGGATGAATATTTACCCTTTCGTGAGTTACATGTACCCTTACATAGCCTCATTGATAGATTTAAACATGTCCCCCTAAAACCCTTACATAGACTTCTTGATGGCTTGTTCACCATTACATTATTGTAGGAATATACTACTACCTTTACATAGGTAGCCAATTTTACTCAAAATCCCCTTATTCATTTCATAATCAATCTTTAGGCCTTATATATTCTATAAAATTTTATATATAGTGCCCATATATCCTCCAAAACTTGTTTTGTATTCTTTTTTTATCATCCCAACAATCATATCATATACAAGGATAATTTCTCAACCATGGAATCCATTTCCATTAAATTAAGCCATAGTAATTCTCTAAGAATCAAAACATCACATATTGACTCAATTACAACAAATTCATCACTTTTTCTCAATAACCCCCCTATATTTTTTCAACATCCCTTCACCTTAGATAATTCAATATTTTTTCTCAAATATTTCCTCCCACTTTTTGAAAATAAAATGAAAAAATAATTGGTGATATTCATGTCTCATCAATAATCTAAAATAGCCTTCACTTGATTTTAATAGAAGGAAATATATCACATGATACATAGTATACATCCTTTAATTAGTAAAATCTAAGTCTACATGTACTAACCAATTTTATAAAATGAGATAGAGATATACAAGGTAGTCTTAGTTGAACACAAAATAATCACAAATGATATCATACTTAGAAGTTATCAAATCTCAAGATAAGGGTTGTTAAGATAATAAATGGATTATCTTTATTATACTATAAAAACACATAAAAAAGTTTCAGTGAACTAGAATAACTCCCTCATTGTTTCATCTTTTCATCAACCAATACACACCCTAAAACAATAGAATTTAATACAATCATATGAAAGGGTTGTAAGTTTGATTTTCATACCATAACCTTAATTTTTGAAATCTATACATAGTTTCTAGATTCACTAGAATTTATAATAATGATATATTCTTCTAAAATTTTCATCATCTTAAATGATGAACTCCTTTTCATTTATTTCTTGGAAGTCATTAATCTCCTTAAAGTGAAATATATTCATGTTCTCTACCACTGAAAACCTCAATAATCTCCTTAAATTCCATATATGTTAGTTCCAAATTCATAAAATAATAGGGAATAATGATTGGCCTTTGGGTCTCCCATAAATGGAATCTATTGTTACTGTTTCCTCTCATCCTAGGCCATTCCCCACCTAACCCTATATAGAAAGAATTCTTTGTATGCTTCTTTATATTTTGAGTCTCATCTATTTGACTATAGTATTCATTCAATTGAACTTATTATTTGTGTGGAATGAATTTTCCACCTTCGCCTTTGGTACATTGAATTTATCGATTTTGGAAAACATTTTAATAGATTTTACTTTATCTTCTGAATAAAATTTATTTCATTTAACATTATCAAAATTTTCATCTTCCACCTTTTTCCTCTTCGTGGTTTTTTTGGAACACATTGGAAAACATATTCTGTGATGGCCAAAAGTATCATCTTGAAATACAACTTTCATGGTGGAGTCAAATTTGCATTTTCTTCCAAATTTTGTCATAACTTGAAAAACAACTTATTTTTTTCTTTTGGATTTGTCTTTTTTTCCTCTGAGAGTATTTTTATATGTTCTAAAATTTTATTTCTTCATACTCCCTTTGTTGAGGCTCATTTTTTTCCTCCAAAACATTACAACTTGTTTCCATCATAATTGGTCTTTTTCATGGATAAATAGTCTATTTGTATGTAATAGGAGAAGATTGTATTTGTATGCATTCTTTACCTTTCCATGCATTCCTAAAATTTTAATACCATCCCATATGATTGATGTTGAAATAAATGAAAATTTTACCATAAGATTTATACCCCATTTCATCTCTCCTTGATTGATTTGTTTTCCTGTATAGAGTTCTTCTAACATCTTTGGTCATGATATCTTCAAAACATCTACACATGATGTTCCGAAATCATCCACAATAAAGTGAATTGGATTATTTCATATTTTGTGGAATAATAATTCCAAATTTTTCATTTAGCTACATTTTACTTCCTGATTTATAGTCTAGATTCAATTTTCTACAAAATATAAGATATATTTTGGAGGAATAATATTTTCTGTTTTAAGGTGTTAATCCTTTCTGCAAGGTCTCTAATTTTCATATTTTGTCTCTCAACTGAGAATCCTTTATATTCTTATTTGAATTATAATCCATACATGATTTAATCCTTCATTCATGATAGGTTTTGAAATGTATGATTGTAGCCTTCACCTCCTTCTATGTAGTAATTTTATTTAAAATCTCTTAGTAAATCTCCTAAATAATAACAATTTTTTACTTTATCCTAGTTCCCATTTTATTTGTGTTCATATTAAAGACCACTTTATATCTTCCTGATCTTTTTTTAAAAGGATAATTCTTTTACCATCAAATAGTAAACTTCATACATTATTCTCTATTGGTCTTGTTTTTAATTTCATAAGTATTCCCTAGAATATAAGTTTCATTGTGTCTCATATTCATCACCAAAATCATATCTCATTTTCAGCTTCAAGATAGTGTCTAAAATTTTACATCCTTTCTCTATATGAGGGTTATATTTATGGATGAAATTAGGTTATGATTTTATTTTTCTTAGAGGACAAAACATTTCGGATTATTTGTTCTTATTCTTCCTCTCATGAAATTCCAGAAGATTGATTTCATCTCTAAATTGGTTTTATGAAAAGGATGAATCAAATTTCTACTTTCTACTCATTAGAATATTCTTGGGGAAATATATGGAAATGTGTTTATTGTCATTAAAATTACAATACATTAGTGATTTTTTAAATTCCTTATTTTCTTTAACCTTTTTGAATATTTCTGAAATAAATTATAAGATATCATTGAAATATATATCATATTCCATTTTCAAAACTTCTTGGTTTTTATAGGGAACCTACTCTTGTACCACTTGTAATTTCTATGTATCAGTTTTGTTTCATTGAGAGGTGGGGAATATGTTGGATAATCATGTTAAACATTTTCTTTTATTTCAACATCTTGTAATTGAAAAGGTTCTTAACCCACTCGATGGTATCCCTCAATCTCATCTCATGTGTAGTTATAATAATAGATAGATAAACACATGGTATTTAAAAGGGTTGATGTAAAGGGCTACTCTATTCCATGCTAGTTAGACCCCCCCCCCACATGGATTATCTATTATCTTCATCACCCTTTATACAATATATAATACATGGTTCCCTCTCAGCTTCTATATTCCACTAGAAGAAACTATAACTCTTCAACAAAGAATAACAAACAAAGAAAGAATTATAGAAAGATCTTGGTGATATTTGTACCTATTGATGACAATCATTCTCCCCTAGAAGATAAATAAGTTGGTATAAACATGTATACCTTCTTCAATAACTTTAGTGAATTATTATTCGTTTGGAAACTCTCATAAAATATTGATCATTTCAGTCCATTAATCTTTGAATATTCTTTCAATCTTGTTGTTTCGTATTCAAGGGATCTTAGTGTAATGCGAAAAGAATTTAAAAATAAATTTAATTTAATTTATGAAACACTAAGTATCTATGAAGAAAAACTAAGTATCTATGAAACACTTTTTTAAGAAGATAGTTATAAACTATCCATCCAACATAATTTTGCAACTTCTGTGTTTTGAATTTCAAAAATCTGACATACACCATTATGATCAGTAAGATTTCTAGATTCATATAGTAAAAATTTAATTTTAGGTGAATAGTAACCTACCCTTCTGAATAGTAACATACCTTTATGAATAGCAATATGACCCTTATTAATATTAAATCGACCAAAAGAATAGGTACCTCACCAAATAATTTATAATAATAAGGCATTATATATGTAATAATATGAACATTGTATACGTGTTTGTATTTTTATAATTCATAAATAATTTATTACACTATTCTAATTAATTTAATAATTTAAATGAAAATTTATGTTCATAAAATGTAGTCATAAATCATTATTTTATTGTCTTATGGTTATAAGATAATTTTTTGGGACCTTGATTTATTTTTCAAGGTGTTATAAAACCAGTTATACTTTTAAAAATCTTATTTATCGAATAAATTATTATTTTATATTAAATTTTAATTTCTCATATTTTGAAATTTATTTTGAGAAAATTGTGTTAAATTTTAAATTATACATGTATAAAAATTATTGGGGTGATTTTTTGGTTTTTTTCTAAAATAATTGAAATTTTTGGGAATAATAAAATAAAATAATTTACAAAATAAGCTAAACACATGATTTATTGAGTCATTGATGATGTTCTGCTAAGTTAAGAACCCTTGGTTCAAACCCAATGAACAAATTTCTATTTTTTTCACATGAAATTTTACTATTAAATTTTTAAAGAAAAAATAACAAACTAATTATTAAAATAAGGTAAAACCCCTCCTCTCATCCACTATAAATGCCACCCTCACCCTCTTCTTCCTCTCACACATCTCAATCATTTTTCATTGTCTAAATTATTCCCAAACCACTTCTTGAGGCTCTTTCCCACGTCCAATACCATATGGCCCCACCAAAAGGCCAAAACCAAAGGCCTTAATAAGGATCTCAAGGAGAAGAGATCAAGAGTTAAAAATCATCTTCCATTTTCTTGTGTTTTCTTTCCAATTATTTTCTTTTCTTATACTCTCTTCACCTCCCATTATCCAAGAGGCATTAAATCTCTAGTATTAAATATATTAAATATTTTTATCATGTTTATGGAAATATTATTCATCATTATTCCTCTCCTCTTCCTCTTATTCAAAAAACAAAAACAATGGTCGTGATGTGTCGATTTACCAACATCGTGGACAATATGTCTTCAATTTCCTTTAATTCCTTCGAAATATGGTTGTAAACCCATTTTAATTGTTCAAATATATTGTAATTTATTTTATATGACATCTATTATATTTTATAATTAACTGTTTTCATAATATTAAATCTTCATGATGAAACAAGTTCTTGATTATCAAATAACTACAAAAATTATCTAAAAATATATCATTAATTTTTTAGCTTATAAATCATCCTCATATCATAAAATAAAAATGATAAATGGTATAATTTAATATTATGGAAACATTTATATACAAAATATTTCGACTTTTGGTTTTTCTCTTTCATTTGATGAGGAAATACATTACAAACCCACCATGGAAACAATGCAAAGAATACACTTGAAACAATGTAAATAAAAAAATTACTAATTGATGGGTTGAATGATGTGGTAAAATGATCTTATAAGGTGTTATAAAAATGATTATGATTCTTTAATATATTAATAACACTATTTTAACCATTATATAGGAGGATTAAACATGTTTTAAGGAAGTCGAACCCAAGGTAAGGGATCCTCTCTTTCCCACATTAATTCAAGAATCTATTCTATGTTACCCCCTTTTGACTTTAATTTCTAATTATGGGGTATGTTTCCACACCTTCCCCATAATGGACTTATGATATTTAGATGATTATAAACTCCTTTCTCCCAAATTAATCCCTATCATGTAAACCCGTTACCATGCATAAATTTCATAGAAAAATTTTTAACCCAATTTCTATTATTTGGGATAACTATCTACTTTATTTATTTCATGGAATTGAGATTATTTGTGTGATGATTTTTTGTTTTTTGTTATGTTTTATTATGTCTATTCACAGTGTATACATATATCCATTCCATTCTATTATTTATCACTCCAATTATATTTTTAAGGGACATTCCTTTTAAAATCATTATAAATGTATCTTTAATGAAATTTAAAAATATTATATTTTTTAATATATATTCCATGAGTTGTTTCTACTAATTTCATGATTCTTTATTACAAATATATGATTCTTAGATATATTTATGTTGGTTTGATCCCATTATAGCTGAAATATGTTGGGTTTATCCCATTATAGCTCAAGATATGTTGGGTTTAGCCCATTATAACTCAAGAAATGTTAAGTTAAACCCATTATAACACGAGATATGATGGGTGAGATCCATTAAAACTCTCCAATTCATTGGGTACATCAATGATTGAAGTTGATCAAATGTTTATTCCATGTGTAAGGGTTATTTTAAGAGTGATATGTTAAATATTTCCCAAGGATACTACATGATGTTTTTATGAATGTTAATAAGATATTATGTCATTGGTTTTATTGGTTTTTATATTATCACATATCTAAAGAATTCATTATTTATATCCATTACTGAGATCTTTGTTCTCATACTAATTTTTTATATGTTTTTCCATGTTTATAAGGATTTTTAAGTGATGTAAATAAGGAAATTTTAATGTTATAATGTTTGTTAAAGAATTTTTGTTTATTTGAAAAGATTTATATTTTGGAAAAAGTGGATACTGTTTTCATAGTATCCTCGTTTATGGATATGGGAAGTTATGTATGTTTTATGTCCAAATTCAATAAAACATTAAACCTGAAAAGATCCTCAATGTGTAATAATTCATATTCTTGTCTAAAGACATGATTATGTAATGTTTTAATATTGGGTCCTTATAGTTGGTATTAGAGGACGGTCTAGATAAATTTAGTGGTTATGATGATGTTAATAGAATACCATAAATGATTTTTTTACTCTCTGGTTAATTTAAAATGATATAGAATTTCAATATTACAATGTTACTAATTATAATATTTGTCAATTTAGAATGGTTTTCTACTGAAAAAATTGGGAGGATGAGGTTGGAACACACCAAGAGGCTTATATTTATTAGAATCTGCAGCCTAGAATGGTGGGAATCGGAACTGAGAAGTTTGAGACAATAATGGATTAGTTGACTCTGGTGATAAATGTTGGTGGTAACCATGCTAGAGAGAAAATTGATCTATCATGAAGAAAAAAGTCTTCTATGGTGCATTTTATGAGGCAACATCCACCAGAATTTAGTGGAACCATTGATCCAGTGATAGCTGAAGGACGGGTTAATTCTCTAGAAAAGATATATGATATCATTTGATATTAATAATTACAAAAGGAAATACTTTAAATTTATCATTTTGAAGGTGAATCCAATAAATTATGGTCTCTTATTAAGAATAATAGATAAAGTGACGATCCTGGCAGTCTAGAATGGGATGATTATAAGCGTATTCTTCTAGAAATTTGTTTTCCTAAAACTATATGACTCAGAATGCAGAAGAAATTTTTGTAACTGAAGCATAATGTTAATTATTTGATATAATAATATGAATCTAATTTTAAAATACTGTATAGGTACATACCGGATTTTACTCAGGATTTTAATTATAAAATTAATAGATTTTACTCTGGTTTGAAACCATTTTTAAGAAGTGATTTGACTTCACAAGAGTTTAAAAGCTATGGGAAACTTGTTCATTGTGCTGAAAAAGTTCAGATGGAGTTTTCTAACACTTATATGCCTTGTGATTACCAAATTAAGAAGCGTTCTAGTTGGCCAGTATTGGGGAAGAATTATTTAAAAAAAATTAGAGGAAACAAATCAATTTCCATTCTTGTGAAAAGTGTGGTAAAAAGAATCCGGCTGAATGCCTTGTAAATTCTAGGAAATGATACTAATGTAGATCATTTGGGAACATGTCTCATAATTTCATGGAAAATGATCTAAAAATTAATGAGAAATCGATGGTGAGATGATTTGACTATAAGGAATTGGGTCATTTTGCTAATGTGTGTCTGAATCGAGTCACTCGTGATATAAATATTCTAGATTAGAAGAAGGAGGATCTGTAAAAATCCTTTGCAGCCACTTCAGAAGTTGTTAAGATATCAAATGAGGTGGTATGAGGTATATTTCTTGTTTTTATACATTTTTCAAATGTGTTGATTGATTAAGGTTTTAGACATTCCTTTATTTCTGGGAAAGTTTCTACATAATTACGAATTACCCATCATGAAATGAAACCAGAACTAATGGTAAAAACACTCGGAATAAATATTGTGGAAAAAATAAATTATAAAAACATACCTATGTTTTTATATGCAAAGAGTTTTCATGAAAACCTTGTTGTATTTCCACTACTAGAATTTAATGTTATTCTAGGTATGGACTTGATTTATTTTTATCATTACAATATTGATTATTGAGAAAAAGAAGATTTTTTAGAAATAATTTCAGTTTGGGTATATGAATGAACCCATACAATTAATAACATTTCAGGAAGCTAAGAAACTGTTAAAATATTGAAATGGATGTTATCTTGCACACATTATTGAAAGTAAGGGAACCATTCAGATTTATGATGTTCCAGTGGTAAATGAGTATCTTGATGTATTTTTTTATGATTTTACTGGTGATATTCATGATCAGGAGGTTGATTTTAAAATTGACTTAGTTATTGATTCTAATCCAATTTCTAAATCCCCTTATCGTATAGATCAAGTAGAACATCTGGAATTGAAAAGGAAATTATAGGAATTACTAGATAAAGGCTTAATTCATCTGATCACGTCACCATGGGGTGCTCTTATCTTGTTTGTTAAAAATAAATGTGGTTCAATGGGACTTTTCATTGATTATAGAGATGTGAATAACATCACATTTAAAGAAAATTATCCATTTCCTCATATCGATGATTTGTTTGATCAGATCTAGGGAGAAATTTTTTTATGATGGTTAACATAAGGTTGGGGTACCATTAACTGAATGTAAATGAAGAATACATCTTGAAGACTGTGTTCTATTCTTGATATGGTCATTATGAATTTGTTGTTATGTCATTTGGGTTAACTAATACCCCTTATGTATTCATAGATTATATGAATAGAATATTTCATGACTTCTTGGATAGGTTTGTGGTTTTGTTTATTGATGACATTCAGGTATATTCTAAAAGTAAATAGGATCATGAAAAACATATAAGGGTTTTTTTGAAACCATTAAAGAAAAGAATCTATATGGAATATTCAGCAATTGTGAATTTTTCTTACAACAAATTTATTTCCTCGGTCACATTGTTTCTAAATATGGCATAATGGATGATCCTTCTAATACAAAAGTAGATAAAGAATGGCCGAGACCCATGAATATAACCAAGATTCATAGTTTTTAGGGTTTGGAAGCTTATTACTAGAGGTTTTTTGAAAAAAATTCAATGTTATCTATCCCGCATACTATGTTAACTTGAAAAGGGAAAAAATTTGTTTGTAAAAAAGAATGTGATGATTTATTTCATGAACTGAAAAGAAGATTGTTGAATGATCTAGGTCTGAGCCTACCTTCCAAGAGTTGTGAATTCTAAATCAAAAGTGATTCTTCTTTGAAGGGACTTGGTTTTATTATGATGCCGAATGATCAAGAAATGGCTTATGCATCACATCAAATGAGACCTCATTAGTTAAATTACCCTAAACATGATTTAGAATTAGCATTTGTTGTTTTTTCATTTAAAATTTGGAGGCATCATTTGTATGGAGTAAAAAGTGAAATATATACAGACCACAAATGTATAAAGTATATATTCACTCAGAAAGAATTAAAGATGAGGTAGAGAATGTGGATTGAATTGAAAGAATATTACGATTTCATCATTAATTACCATCTTCAAAAAGAAAACAAAGTGGCAGATGACTTGAGTTGAAAACATCTTGTGTCATTAAATATGTTACAGCTAGAACAAGACCCTTTTATTAATGATGTAATGAATTTTTTCTTGTATGTTATTAGTGTAGGAAATTCCTTTGTTTTGTTTCTGGTGTCAGTGTGGTTGTCTCTATCAGACAAAATTAAGCAAGAACAGAATGAAAACGACGAGTTATAACAAATGGTTGAATTAGTTAAAATGGGTATGTAACCAGAATTTAACTCTGATCAGGATTATTTATTGAGGTTGGGTAATAGATTATGTGTCCCTTGTGATTATCAGTTGGATAAAAAAAATTATGTGAAGATCACAGTTCTCCATTTTAAGTTCATCTTGGCTACACAAATATGTATAGAGATCTTCAATAGTATTACTGGTTGGAAAGAATGAAAATAGATATTATTGATTTTATCGTGAAATAATTTACATGTCAACTGGTTAAGAAGTGTGGAAATTACTAAAGGGTATGCTTTTACCTTTACCAGTGGTAGAGTGAAAATGATAAAATATATCTATGGACATCATTGTGGTACTACTAATGAAATCTCAAGGTAACAATGAAATATGGGTTCTTGTTGAAAGTATGAAAAATCATTACATTTCCTTCCTTTTCGAGATATTATGTCTTTTGATCAGATTACTCAATTATACCTCAAATATATTTTCAGGATACATGGAGTTCCACATTCCATTAAATCTGACAATGATCCCTGGTTTACTTATATCTTTTGGAAGTTCCTTCAGAAGTCATTGGGAATAGAAATAAATTTCAGTATAACTTTTTTATCCTCATTATATGTGAAGTCTTAACGAATGATTCAGACTTTAGTGGATATTATTAGATCTAGTTTAATAGATTATCAGGTATTTTAGGATCAACACCTTTCTTTAGTTGAGTTTTCTTACAATAACAGTTTTAAATCAAGTATATAGATGACACCATTTGAAGCATTATATGGGAAGCCGTGTTGGACTCTTAATTTTTTAGATGAAGTTGGGGAAAGGAAGTTCATGGGACTATAATTAGTTCAGGAAATGGAAAAAACATATAGGTGACTCAATGACACATGAGGACATATTATAGATGGATGAAAAGTTATGTATATCACATAAGGGAAGACCTTTCTTTTGAGATAGGTGATCACGTTTTCCTTAAAATCCCTCATTGGAAAATTGTGGTGCATTTTAGTAAATAAGAAAAGATAATCCCACGGTTAATTGGACTTTATTAAATCCTTGAAAAATATGGACATGTCACCTACCGTGTAGCTTCTCCTTTGATTTTATCTTAGGTACACAATGTTTATCATGTTTCTCTATTAGGAAATTATGTTCTAGATTTATCTCATGTTTTTAGATCATAAGTATTTCAGTTGGAAGAGAACCTTTCTTATGAAAAGAAGCATGTTTAGATTCTTGATCATAGAGGGAATGTAATTCAGAATAAGGTAATCCATTGGGTAGAGGTTTTGTGGAGAAACCACATGGTTGAAGAAGAAATAGGGGAATCTGAAAATTCTATGAGGGAGAGGCACCCACACTTTTTTAATAAGTAAATAAAAACTATGAGGATGCAATTTTTAGAAGGGGGAGAATATAACTCCCCAAGGTTTTAAAAATAAATTTAATTACATTCATGAAACACTAAGTGTCTTTTAAGAAACACATTTTTAAATATAGAGTTATAAACTAGCCATTAAACATAATTTTCTGCATTTGGGTTTTGAATTTCTAAAATTCGACATACATGGTTGTGATCAGTATGTTATTTGAATTCTGATAAGGAAAAAATAATTTTTGATTAATAGTAACCTTCCTTTATTAACTGTATTCTACCCTTATTAATACTAATATGAGCCTTATGAATAGTAAATCAGCCAAATAAATAGTGTCCTCGCCAAGGAATGTATAATAAGACGGCATCTTATAAGTAACGATATGACGATTGTAAATGTGTTGGTAATTTTTTAATTCATAATTATTTAATCACAATTTTTGGATTAATTTAATAATTTAAATGAAATTTCATTTTCCTAGCATGTAGTCATAAAGTATTATTTTATTTTATTATGGTTATAAGATAATTTTAGGAGACCTTGATTAATTTTTCAAGTTTTTATAAAATCAGTTATAGTTTTAAAATTATTATTTATCGAATAAAAAAAATATAATAATTAAATATTTAATTTCTCATATTTAGAAATTTATTTTGATAAAATTGAGTTTATTTTTATATTCTACATTTCAGACAATCGTTGAGGTGTGTTTTCGGTGTTTTTCTAAAATAATTGAATTTTTAGTGAATAGTAAAATACGATAATATAAGAAATAAGATAAATACAAGATTTATTGAGTCATTGATGATGTTATGCTGAGGTAATCACACTTGGTTTGAATAGACATTCCCAAATACAATTTTTCACAAGAATTTAGACTATTCAATGTCTTGATAAAAAATATTAAACTAATGACTAAAATAATGTAAAACCCCTCCTCTCATCCACTATAAATACCACCCTCACCCTCTTCTTCCTCTCACACCTCTCAAGATTTGTGAATTGTATAAACTCTTCCCAAACCTCTTACTAAGTCTCTTTCCCACGTCCAAGACCTGATGGTCTCAAAAAAATTCAAAACCAAAGGCCTTAAAGAGTATCTCAAGGAGAAGAGATCAAGAGGTAAAAATCATCTTCCATTTTCTTGTGTTTTCCTTTCAATTCTTTCTTTTAATATAATCTCTTCTCCTCCCCATATCCAAGAGGCATGAAATCTCTAGTATTGTATATATTATATATTTTTATCATGTTTATAGAAAACTCCATCACCATTATTCTTCTCCTCTTCGTCTTGTTCTAAAAATACAAACAACGTCAGTGATGTGTCGGTTTACTGACATTGTGGATGACTTGTCTTCAATTTCCATTACATCCATTAAAATGTGGTTGAAAAACCATTTTAATGGTTGAAAAAGTTTTTAATGTGGATTATATGACCTCTACTATGTTCTTTAATGGACTTATATGGATAATATTAAAGTTATATAATGAAACAAGTTTGTTATTATCGAAGAACCACAAAAATAATCTAAACAAATATCATTAATTTTTTAACAAGAGAATCATCCATATTTCAGAAATTAAAATGATAAATGGTATAATTTATGTTTATGGAAACATTTAAATACCATCCCTTTACACTACAAGAGTTTCACTATCATTCAAAAAGAAAATCCATTACAAACCGAACATGTAAAGAACAAACCTAAAACAATGTAAATAACAAAATATTACTAATTAATGGATTGAATGATGTTATAAAATGGTCATATAATGTGTTATAAAAATGACTATTATTAAATAAAGTATTAATAACAATCTTTTAACCATTATACCAATGCTTTAATTGCGTTTTAAGGAATTAAAACCTGAGGTAAGGGATCCTCTCTTTCCCAATTTTATTCAAGAATCACCTCTATATTTTTTCTTTTTTTTTAATTTGCAATAATGGGATATTTTTTCACACCCCCCCCATACCACCCTTATGATATATAAATGATGATATAACCCTATTATATATAATTAATCCCTCCTAACAACACCTTTTACCATGCCTAAATTTTGTATGGGAATTATTAAACAAATTTCCATTCGTTTGATTAACCTGATACTTTATTCATTATGTGGTATTGAGATTATTTTTGGGATAATTTTTTGTTTATATTATGTTTTATTATGTGTGTTTACAGTGTATATACAAATCCATTCAATTCTATTAGCTCCCACTCTAATTAAAATTTTAAGGTACTTTTCTTTTAATTCTTTTAAAGTCTCTTTAATGAAATTCGAAAGGGTTATTTTTTATATATATGGAATGCGTGGTTTATCAAGATTTTATGATGATTTATTACTATGATTTGTTACTTGGACATATTTATGGTTTTTAGCCCATTATTTCTCATGATATGTTGGTTTGTGTCCCTTATTACTCAAGATATGTTTACTTGAGCCCATTTTTTCTCAAGATATGACTGGTGAGCCCCATTATAGGTCTCTAATGCATTGTTTGCATCAGAGATAGAAGTTGACTGAAAGGTTATTCCATGTGTAAGGGTGATTGTAATAGTTATATGGTTTATACATCCCAAGGATACTACATTATGTTTTTATTTATGTTAATAAGTTTTTATTTTATGGGTTTTATTGGTTTTTAAGTTACCACTTGAGTAATGATTTATTTCCTCATATCACTTATTGAGATATTTGTGCTCATCCCAATATTTAAATGTTTTTGATAGGTTATAAGGATATGTAAAATAATAATGGAAGACAATTTAAATTTTGTGAATAGTTTTCAATGAATTTATGTTTATTTGAAAATAAAATTATTTTTGAAAAAGTGGATAATGATTTAGTAGTACCCTCATGTATGGTTATGGGATATTATGTATGTTTTGGGTCCTTATTCTCTAAAACTACATACATGAAAACATTCTGAATGTGTAATAATTCATTTTATTGTCTAAAACTCAAGATTAGGTAATGTGTTAAGGTTGTGTCCTTTTACTTGGCTTCAAACTCATTATTTATTCTTGATATAATAATATATCAAATTCACTCATGAGTATTTTTTTCAAAACATTTATTCAGAACCTACATTCAAACATTTATCCACAACAACAAAAATATTGTGAATCAGATATATCATTTATTTCATTATTTAAATGTGTTTTAAATAACAAATTTATTGTTTCTCAATTTAAATACCCATAAAGAATCAGGTATTTTAATTTCATCACTAGCTCATTCAAATCCATTATTTAAATGTATTATGAATAAATAATTTATGCTTACCTACTTTTTAATATGAATAGCCCTAATTTTTGTAGGTATTATATTTCATCATTTCAAATAACTGATAATATTTTTGTATTATTCATAAATATCATTCAAAATAACCAATGTTTTGGGTTTCCATTATTTGTTCACATATAATTCCAACATTCTAGGTAATGTTTTCTTTATTTTAAATACCTTAAAGATTCGTGTTTTCATTATTCTTCACTAGGATATCGACCTCAACAACTCAAAAGGATTTTATGCACCCCATTTAAAATTTTCAAATAACTCAGGATTCTCTTTTTTAATACCTAACATTTATAATGCTCAAAATATTCAGGAATAACTATTTATTCACATGAAATATTAATTATTGAATTCCTATGGCTTCAAATTTCATCACGTGGCCTCATTATTGACTAATTACATAGGCCTTCTATCATTCAATTCTACAAGCAAGGATGTGTAATTTTATACATGTGCATTTACCTTGAGCTTACTCATGCATTTATCTTGTTTCTATTTTTTTAACATTTAGCATCATTACAGGCGACTTCACCACTATGTGTCTTCGATTATAGTAAGGAAGTTTCATGAATATCATATAAAACATGTTATTTGTACTTTACATGATCTAATGAGGTTGATCTCTTTGATAATGGAAGTGGTGTTCTTCAATCAGTTTCTCATCACCCTTATATATCTGATATTTGTTCTAATACTTTCTAATTTTCCACTAAACTTTATATTTCCTCAATGTAACCTTACACATGTTATGAATTTCCTTTACATATCCTGAACATACCCTTATAGTTAATGAATAATGTTTTCACAGTCTCTATATACTCTAACATGTGTATTGACTTACCTTTACGTATCATCAGTTCCCTTGTGCAGATACCCTTATGCATCCTCATCACATGATTGTAGGATCCCTTATGCACCTCATTACGACTACAAAGGTGCCAAGATACCAATACAATAGCCTCTTGTACCCATATGTGGTTAAGTATTTACCCTTAAATGATCTCATTACTACAAATTTGGCTTTATCCAGCAGTTGTATTTATCATTGCTAGCTAAAACTACAGATAAAGTCCCCCTTTATTGGATCCAAGAAACTCACTAATAAAGGGGGTTTATTAAAGAAGAAAAAAGTGCTAATAAAGGGGGTCTTTATTAGTGGAAAAAGATGGTGGTAATGGGTATATTTCATTAAAATATGTAATTGTATAAATATAATTGTATTGATATAAATATAATATATTATTTAAAAAATTATTAAGATAAGGCAAAATAAGCATTTTAGTTAATATATATGAGTTTTAGTGAAAGTGGATTATAAAATAATTTAAAATTATTAATTATTGATAATTTTATAATTATTATCATTTAATATTTATTTAATAACAATGGGATGACATAAAAATTAAATAAATTAATGATGGGTTTGAGAAACGTTTAAAACTGGACATGAAATTCAAATGGTCATAACTTTTGATTTGGTTCTCCATTTGGGCTCTATAAAATATTAAATATAGGTTTGTGAAGAGATCAACTCCATGTTGACTATATGACCCTAGTCACTATTTTTTTGAGGTCAAAAAATACCCAAAATGCCTATAAAACTGATTTTTTTAGTTGGGATACCTTGATTTATTAATATTTTATACTATTTCAACTTTGTTTAAGAGATATGTTTTGTAAATATTCATTGGAGACTAAATTTATTCTCATGTATTATGTTCATATATATATATATATTATGGTTTTGAAATTTAATCATTGATTATAACGTAGTTTTCTTTCTAATTAACTATATGAATTTTTCATATATTTACTTATAATAAATAAATTTTTGAAATTGATATTTAAGAATATTTAAATACTAATTTATTTTTAAATATATAAACCAAATTGGATATAAGTATTTATTATTAATTTTTTTAAAGAAAAAAATTATCCATTTTATTTACCTTATAAAAATGTATTAATATGAATATATATACCTTTATAGGTAATGTTTAAATATAAAATTGTGTGTGTCAATAGAAAATATATATTTATATTCATATTCTAATATATGTAAATAAATACACATATATATAGATTTTAAGTGTTTTGGATAAATATAAATGTTTACTTGTGTTTGTAAATTTGTGTGTATATGTACGTGTATCAATAATGTGTATATAAATCATATATAAATCTATTTTTGTAGATATATCATTATCCTTAAATTTACTATATCAATGTATTTTTATTAAATATTTATTAATATATTATAAAAAATTTATATCTAAATACACAATTACATGTAAATTTTTAAAAATATATATGTTAATATAGAGATATATAAATATCTATGTCCTTTATAAAATTTATATATAAATATATTGATATATTTTCAAAAATAATTTAAAAATAATTATATAAATCATTAAAATTTAATTATTAACCATTTTATTTAAAACAATATCAAACTATTTTTTATACATTGTAAAAAAATTCTATATGTATACTTATAAAATGCACATATAATGCTTATACATACATATGTGTGTGTATTAATTAACATAACTTTATATTTATATTTATTTTATATATATATAGATGAATATTAATATATAATATATTTTAATTAAATATATTCATGTATTTATATATATCATACATTTCTAAATAATAATAAAATAATTAAACTATTAAAAAAATATAAAACAAAAAAAGGATTGGAGGAGTGGTAAAGGGAATTGAAACTATGAACTGATGTTATAGGATCAAATCCCAAATGAAAGTTGGTATTTGGGGAAGCTATTATAGAATTTTAGAATGGTGGGAGGGTTTTTTGACCTCTGAGCAAGGTTTGGGGTGCATGATTGTGGGATGGGGAATTGAAAGTGATGAGAAAGGGGGGAAAAGGGTCGAGAAAGGGGGTGTTGTGGTGTGTGTGAAAAATAATTTTTTCCTCAAAATTTTTATCAGCACTAAATATATCCTAATAAAGGGTTCGATTGTCAATGATTTTTTACAACTGATAAATCTATCCTTTATCCATACTAAAAAGGTTTTGATAAATGAACCCTTTATTGGCATTAAAAACTCTCAAAATGGAACCCTTTATCAGCATTAAAAAAATTCTGATAATGGGTGCCTTTATTAACTTTTTTTAGCACTGATGAGTCCTCCCTTTATCAATATTTTTTTATAGAACTGATAATGGTAATCTTTTATCATCCCTAGCAAAATCGTTGATTTTTAGGCGATGATAGAACACATTTTATCATTATTAAAGGCTAAATCTATAGATGTGGATTCATATACCCTTACACAACCTCATAGCTACCTTTATACAGGTCATCCAAATACCCATATATATCATTTAGCTAGTATTATTTACCTTTACATCATTATTGTAATTTGGTATTACCTTTTCACATGAATCTAATTTAACTCACTATCATCATAGTCCTCTCATAGTCAATCCTAAGGCCTTCTATATTCCATCAAATATTGAAAAACGTTTCTCTGCACAGGATAATATATTGGGATAATGGTTATAATAAAAGTAAAAATGATTTTAATGTCTTGTGATCTATGGCAGTGTTTTATACTTTGTGGTTATTGTGTGTGGGAGATTCGTGATGTTTTTGGTGTAGAATTTTGGTGTGGCTTTGAGATGGTTCCATTTTGTGAGGGTTCTCCCTTAACCAATAAAAATGAACTTTGTGAAGATAAAAAAATTAAATATTTCTGTGTCTCTACATCCACCAACAATTATCTTGTATTCTGTTGATGATCAGTGCAACTATCATCACATATACAAGAATAATTACTCAATAATTACATCAAATTTCATTAACCGAATCCATAAAAATTCTCCAAGAAATATATCATCACATATTGACTCATTAAAAACAAATGAAGCACTTTGGATAAACATATATTACTATGTAGATGGTAGGAGTTTATCAATGGCAATGATTTCCCAATACATTACACCATAAGAAGGAAAACAAGGTGTGTGATTCTCTAAATAGGAATAATCAAGTCACTATACCCATGATGATGATAGAAAGATACCCTTTACTCATGGATTTGAAAGGGATATACCTCATGTTCATAAGGTAAGGGTGGAAAACTCTCCTTTCTAAATGAATGCTCAATTATCCATTCATGTGAAGATCAAAGAGGTGAAAACAGAAGATGTGGAGCTATAGAAGATGATAAATAATTTTTCAAATTTTTTCTTTGATAACGATAGAATTATATGATTTAATAAATGAACATGTTTCCCTTCAATGCATGGATTGAAAAAATAGTTTTTCAATGATTTACATATCTCATCATTATTTTTCCATCATAGAATAAAAAATATTTATATAGATATAAAAAAATCAATTCTAGTGGTACAATATGAAGTGGGAGATTCTAGAGTATATATCCCAGTGCATCATATTAAGAAAATTAATTATTGAACATCATAAGTCTAAGGTTATGAAGCAACCACTACCTGTACTTGTATGGGAATTGGATAACTCACTGTGGATTTCATTTTATGACTTCATAATAAATTTAAATGTCATAATTCCCTTTTTAATGTATTTAATCACCTTATAAAGTCAATAAATTTAATTTTTATTTGAGAGTATTTCTAACTCAATCAACTTTATACGATATATATAATGGAATATTTAAGTATACCTAGAGTATTAATATAAATTATATTGAATAAATATCCAAGGTTTACCTCAAACTTCTTGAGAAATATTCGGAAAACATTGTATATGGTGTTGATTCTTAGCACTACTTATCATCCTTAGATTGATGTTCATTCGGAAATGACCATTTAAAAATTATAATATATACTGAAATATTATTCAATGAATTTAAATGGAGGTTAAGATTAACACATTAAGCAGGTAGATTTATCGTATAGTAAAAAGTTTCATTCCAGCATTCAAATAGAACCATGTGTGGCTCTGTTTGGGAAGAAGTGAAAAACTCCAACATATTAGAATAAAGATAGAGAGTAATGGCTGTTGGGATCAGATGATTATTTAGAAATGTAAAATAAGATTCAAACCATTCAGAAACAAATTAAACTATAAAACAATTGATTTAATTTATATACTTCTAATTATAGGAAATGTTTGGAGTTTGTAGTTAGAGATAATTTATTAATTAAATTACCATCATAGAAGAGGGTTATGAGATTCAAGAAGGTAAATATGATCCCAAGATACATTTTCCCTTGAAAAATCCTTGATCATCTGTATATTGAAGCTTATTTTCCTACACATCCACCAATCCTCTCCCAAGTTCATGATGTGTTACATTTATTACTTTTTAGAATGTTAATACATGACCTGTTACATGTATTGAACATATAGGTTTTTAAAAAAGAATATGATCTATCTTTTAAGCAGAAACCAATAGAAATATTGGATCTGGGATATGAAGTCCAATAAAACAATACCGCTTAGCTGGTTAGAGTTTAATGGGAAATCATAGTATTTAGGAATAGAGGTTGTAACACAAAATGTAATGAGGTAAAATTAACCACTTTTTTCATTAATGTAATGAAATATTGATGTTCTTTTAAGGGGTGCAATGAGGCATTATATGATTTTAGTATGTATTCACCTTTAAATAAATATTGTGTATTTAATAGCATCTGATACATGAATCAGTAAACTAAAGTGAATAATGATTTATTATAGAAAACCATTGAAAAAGAAAATAAAAAACATTATGTGATAAGTAAATGAAATATAATTACATAAAATATTAATGGAATGAAAACATAAGTAAATAAAAGCTACCAAAATATTTAAATTCTCATTATCTTGATTTGACATGAAGATCATACCAAAAATGATAAATATTGAAAGAATAAAACATATTAGAAATATGATAAACATATTCAAAAGGAAATTCGATTGATAAACATATTGACAAATAAATTGGAGAATAATATTAATGATTTTAAAGATATATGTAATGCAATATATGGGAATGTGATATTACTAATATATATAGTCAATGGTCATATGTTTACTGGATATATGGTCATTGGATATATGGTCATTGAATATAATTTTATATAGTAAGTATATTGATGTTGTGTAATTGAAATTAATAAATTAAAAATGATATAACTCACTTATAATTAAATATTCTGGAATGAAAAAAAATTAAAATTATTAGTTAAAATAAATTAACAAAAAACGTGTATTTTTATTCATTGTATATTATTATTATTATTAAATGAAGGTTGGATATATTAATAAAATTTAAAAATATATATATATAACACTAATGGATTTATACTATTGAATAAATAATGGGACATTATTAATATCAATTAATGTTAAAAAGTATTGTTTTTACTGAATTTTTTTATATATTTTGCATATTTTTTTAATAAATTAAATTTATTATATTAAATAATTATTTAAATGAAATGAATTGTTTATATATATATATATATATTAATAAAAATCACCAATCATATCATCATTACAAATCGGTAAGGAATACAAACAAATTCATTTTTAGGCTTAAAATAATATTTTTATGAAAAATATTTTTTATGAGTTATGAATTTTTATTTTAGAAGAAATATTATATCCTGGTTTAAGGGCTATTTTATTAAAGATTAATTTTTATATATAAAAAAATATCTTAGTAATCATGTGATTCTTAGTAATTGATATCAAATAATAATAACACATAATATTGAAAAAATCAATTTTCTATAAAAATAGTTTTTCATATATCTTATGTTTTCATTTAGAAGTTAAAATTATGATTTATATAAATAAAAAAAGATAAAATAATGAAATAAGACCATTTAAATTATGTAATATGATCTGTATTATATATTTATTAAAAAAATAAGTTTTTTGGTAAATAATTAAGAAAAAAAAGAGGTAAGAATGGTTTAAAATGATATGAAACAAATTTTTGAAAATTAAAATTATAAAAAATTGTTATATAAAACATTTTTTTAATATAGTATTAAATAATACAATTATCACCAACATTTTCTTAACTAACTCACTTAATTATAAAGTAATTAAATCTTTTCTCTTCACCTAACTAATGATTCCAAAGAAATATCCCTCATTTTCAACTATATAGGAGATCTATTTCACCCAAACCTAACCATTTATGTCTTTAATTTTTCTATTGATTACCAGACAAAATTAACTCTTCAAAAATTATATCCCATGTCTGATAGCCTATGTTCAAAATATGTAGGCCTATGTTCTTTATTATGAAGGAATTCATTTTAGTAAGGAAGAATTATGTCAAAGTATATAACATGTTCTTTATCATTCCTTTCATTTAAATTATCATTTAAACTCTTCCTAAATATCATTATCCACTCTAATGATTCAATATTAACATCATTATTATTATATAAAATTATATGATCATAATATAACTCTATGTTCATACTCATTCATTAGTTATAACACTTTCTTTTTTGTATTTGTTTTACTGCCCACATGAACGATGTTATAACATTGCCATCATAAATTACTAACATAACTTAAATATAAATAATATAATGTAATAATGATTTATTTAATATTTTTTTCATTATTCTATAATTGAAATATTTTCAAGTATATTCACCAATAAATTCAACTCTATTGTTAATTAAATAATCACTCAAAATCATACTTTTAAGAGTTCCATGTGAACAGTAACTTTATTTTTCATGAAATTATAATGGGACTCAAAAATTTTATCAAAAACATATAATAAATCTTTATATTATTATAGAGGATATGAACCCATGATCAAGGAGTAAGTACTAGAACCTCCAAACCAAAATATGCGTTGAATAATGAAATAATTAACACAAGAATAATAATTATAACTATAAAAATTTAATATATGGGTAATAAAGATTTATAAATTAATTTTATTAAGTAAAATAAATAATACTATTTCTCTTATACATGTATTTAATCCATTTTTAACTAAGAATTAATCTAAGGTTAGGGTTTCTCATCTCAATTTTCCTTTTAGTGGGGTATATTCCATGTTCACCACCTATTTTTTTATTTGATATATATATTTCTCTACTGATGTATTAAGTCATATTTTTTATTTATTTTATTATATTTATAAAAAAATACATCATATCACTCAATAGTTTTTATTCAAACATTACTGAATTCATAAGGATATTTTACATCTCACTTTGAATTTGAGATTGTCCATGAAGAAATTTCCATTGGGGGAAAATTGAATTTTATTTATCTCTAAAATCTCATTTATTTTCTTCTCTTATTGTAATTAATTGGGTTTACATGTCTTATTTTAATTTGACCTCCTTTTGGTTCAAAATTCAACTCAAATTATGTGTGTAACCATGTTCGGCCTAAAATCTTCTTTTTGATTGGGAATCTTTCTCTTTACTATCCATTTTTTCATATATCCATATATATTCTTATACAATTGATAAATGATATTTTATATTTAATTTTAAATTATTAGGTTTGAAAGGAATATTTTTGACCATTTTATATATGATATATTTTTCCCACCATTTTCATTGGTTTTCTTTATAAATATTACTTTATGGGTTTTCATAATTCACAAAACTATTTTTTATTTACACTCATTATTTTCTAAAAAAATATTATTTTATAAATTATTTCATTTTAAAATAAAGTTAACAAAAAGTGAATTATTTATCTCCATATTTTTCAATGTTATTTTATAATGATTAATGTTTTAATATGTGTTAATATCATTTAATGTTTATTTTATTTCAACAGGGATATATTTCAGTGGAATAATACACCTTCCATCTCTAGGTGATTTAGTTTTTTTCCTTTTTATGATTCCTATGAAACCCATTTCATTCTCATAGGTTAATTATTCTCTGAGAGAATTAATAATTTTTTAATGTTCATGTGTCAAACATATGTATCATTTTTTTCATTATGTGATCGGAGATCTTGGAATTATATATCCCTATAATGCCTTGGGTAATGCTTTATATCTCATTAGATGACATATAAGGGATTAATATTTCCTTTCTTCTCCTCTGATTGAAAGTGTCGTAACCATAGAATTCATGAGCACTGACTCCTGACAGCTGGCTTGGAGAGTCATCCCCAGACTCCTCCCACGGTATACCCTGCTCCTGCTCCTCATTGTGAGGTACTGTCCGATCAGCCTTTTTTATTCTTCCCATCATCCTCCAAGCTCCCAAATCGGTTACACAGCTTCAAAACTGGCAACACACTCCCCGAGCAAGACCTGATCGCTGGAGATGGCTCAACCTGGGGACCCACAAAACCCTTCTTCTAAATACCTGCAAGGGAATCCTCCTGGTAAGAAGGTGTATTGGGAGCCCTTAGAAGGGGATGATACCACTATGGATGTACTACAGAATACATGAATGGATGTTGATTAACCTATAGAGCTACTAATGAATTCCGGAGAAGAATTGGTGGAGGAGGAATCCCTTGCGACCCATGCTCCAATAGAGGATATTGATAAAATGATAGAAAGGACGGTTCTAGAAGACACCAATAGAGAATATAGGGAATATATTGACAAGAAGAATTGTATCCATGTAATAGGTCTCAATGTTTGGAAAATAAATCAAGAGGAATACAAGCAAGAATGGGATAGAATGGTGCATTGATTTGAGGACCTTATAAAGGGTGATCTAGAAATATTGTTCACTGCTTTTTCATGGGAACAATGTCAGTAGGCTCATGTTGTCCTTTAACAACATTGTTTTTTCATGGGGTTTCTCACTTTTTCTGTAAAAGTGTTTTTGTTTTACAATAAAAAAATAAAGTTAGTAGTAAGGGACTAAAATGATAACCTAATCCACTCTGGGGTTTGTTTCCTATGTTTATGGTAATGGGGAGTAAACCTAATCTATAATACATTGTCCCTTATGTGATGATGGTATTTTTAGTGTTCCTTAACATAATTAATGATTTTCTATTGTTATGTATTTTCCATATTCTTATGCTAAAAATCTATGTTGTGAACCATTCCTATGTTATGTTTTTGTGGCTCGTGATTGTTGACTCTTATTACTCATACCTTATATTATGCCAAATACCAAAAGACATGACTCGTGAGTAATGATATGTGTTTTATTATGTGTGATTTCCTTTTGTTATTTTCTTATAGATTGATTGTCTTATCATACCCACATGTTTATATTATTCCCACTAATGATCGCTGAGTTATATCTCTTTTGTTAACCCCTTACGGAGCATCCGAGATCACTCATTTCATATATTTTAATTCTTTGGAAAATTAAAAGGAGTATTACATGTAATTTGTCTTGGAGGATATCATGTGTGGAGAATTTCTTTGAATTTCATGAACAAATATTTTCAATAATATTTCTATGTAGCTAATCTCTAAAGACACTAAATATTGTGTGTTTTATTTGGGAGATACAATATTTGAATTGTGGAAATGATGTAAAATTAATGAAAATTATGCTTAGGTTGTCTCATTAGGGTCATCCATCATTTTAATTATTATTCTCTTAAAATAATTATCAATTTATATATATCAAGCATGGGAGGTTTTATGTATAATGGATACTTCTTTGTTGTGGAGATATGTTTCCAATAGTGACTTCTTGGGGATATGGTATGCTGTAAAGAAATTTGTTGACTATTTCCACCTCATCACTTTCTAAGATTCGAATTGGGTGTGAAACCATTTCAAAATGACTTCCCACCATTACAGGTTCTTAGTTAGCATTATAAAACTAGTGATGTGTTGAGATAACTAATATATGAGAACAATTGGACCTCATGATTCTATTGAAAATTTATAAGCTTCTACAACATAAAGAACATTACAAGATAATTCATACTGATATTAGAATATCAGGTATCAGTTTCTAACATTTTATAGCCAATATATTATCCATTACTCTCATTTCCCATATCATTTTTATAAATTAATATCACACTAATCATTCACTCTGGGGTTTAATATTAGATAAGGATAGTTTTTCCTTCTATTGGAAGCATAAATTTTAAAGCGTATTAGGGGTAATATTTGAGATCGTCAAAGGAATTCATGCAGTCTTCATCCCATTTTCCCAAAACTCTTTTATTTATTGGTTTTATTAATGTAAATTCTTTTTTGAATGAGGTTTTTTTATCAAATGTATGATATAAGAAAGGAACCCTTTGATTACTCTTAATTTTTTATGGCTTATAGGACTTGTTGAATCAAGTATTGATTCATCTTATTAGGTTCTACATCAAAGACCAGATAGAATACAAAAAATATTATAAATTTTTCTAATTTCACCTGAAATGGTCATTTCAAAGGGTTTTTCTATAGGTTTTTGGGTCATGGTTTATTAAAAACTGCCTCTAGATCAGTGATCTAGTCACAACACTAGTGTTACTTGACTACAAGATCTTATATGTAGAATTATATTATTTTACCCAAAAGAACTTAAAAATATAGTTCACGGAATGTTAGTTTGTAGTTTTGGTATTCCACAAACCAAAAAAAATTACATGGTAAGAATACAACCCTTGAAGAGACTTAAAGGCATTAGATTATTCACCCTCAAGGGGCATCTAGATTCGATTATATCCCAAGTACACATATAAAATTGAGAGGTCTTAGAAACCAGTCATTATGTCAATTAAAAATTTCATGATGAGTACTAAGAAGACATATTTTTCAAAATGATAGTTTAAATGCATAAATATAAAACAAACCCTGACATTAAAATTATTCTTCTTTATTGGAAAGTTATTGGAAATAAATTTCTAGTATTAAACATCCTGGATAAAATGGTGTTTGATAAATTTATCAAAATTCTCTTCCACTTTGGTAGAATGGGTCAGATGAATTCACATTATCACTTGCTAATAATCATAGTGATTATCTGATAAACTCAAATATAGGGTATCCACTGAGGATATGACCCTAAATTTTCAATCAAATTCCAAAAGAAATCTCAAAACTTCTTAATAAAAGACATTTATTTATCATGTTCTTCATGTGTCATGGAGGCACTGATTAATGTTGGTCACAAATAATATTTTATAACCAAATTCACCTATTTAGTTTCATTTATGGTAATCAAGACACATTCCTCAAATTCTAGTGGATAAGATATGAGATAGTATTCATTATCATCATCTTATTCATTATTCCTAAAAGTTTTAACTTGTCTCACTCTTTAATATTTGTGAGCTGATATAAGGGTATTTTTTCATCCACTAGATTCACATATATCAAGAGTACAGAAACATTCATTAGCTACATATGAAACCATTATTATATAGGTGAATGTGTATAAAACTGGGTTTCTTCTTTAATGATTCATGTCTAACCAAAATATCCTTTTACGTTTTGACAAAATGTCATTCAAACCTGAATTCAAGTAGATGTGCTCAAGGGTGAGAATAATCAGCATGGGTTTTATGGTGTCTTATTTCTTTATTGGTAGTTGATTCCCAATGGAAACATCTTATTGAATATTATATGCGGTTAAAATAATTTTATGGTTATTTTCATTTAAAAACAAGACCAAATAGTTTCCCAAAATCTTTATTTATCTCCTAAATTTATTTTATGGGAAACAAAAAATATTCATAGAGATCATTACAAGGGTTGACTAAAGTAGATTATATACATTATGGGTTGAATGTTTTGTAACTCCCTATGATTTTATGATATATTTATCCCTAAATGTGTTTTCTATCATTTATGGATTAATTCATATGAAATATTGTGTTTAATCGAAGCATAATAAACTGTTAAACTTTTATTTTTTATTAAGACATTTATCACTCAATCGTTGGATTTCTGGGTATGAATAGAAATAAATAAATTATGAAAAATTATTGTTTAAAATTGTATAAAACTGATAATCAATCATGCATTGATTATCAACTAGATGGAAATAAATATAAAATCTTTTGAAGGTAAATGAGTTATTTTTTATAAAATAGTTTTAATTTTTGAAATGTATTTTAATATTAATAGATTTAATTAATCACTAGTGATAAATTTTTTTACGATATAATTATATTACAATAACTGATTTAATTAATTAATATTCATTTTATTATTATTCACATGAAGGAATTATAATAAAGACATTTTATGCTCAAAAATGACTTTATTTATTTTTGTTACCTGATATTATAATTAATTTAATCCATTTTGAGAAATTTTATATTAAAAACTAGAAATAATATTTTAAATAATCATTTCATAACAAAATTTTGATAATTTTTTTTGTATTTTAATGAAATTTTTTATTTTTTAGTTAATAGTGAAAAATATCAATTTTTTCAAAACTGTCATTTATTATCATTAAATTAATTGAAATAAAAGCACCATTATGTTTTTTATTTGT
The DNA here is from genome assembly GCA_963277665.1 of Viscum album. Classification (NCBI taxonomy): domain Eukaryota; kingdom Viridiplantae; phylum Streptophyta; class Magnoliopsida; order Santalales; family Viscaceae; genus Viscum; species Viscum album. Next base: position 1,897,795,201 of record OY728126.1, read on the forward strand.
TTTAAAATAATATAAGATCTATTTTATTAAAAATAATCTAATTAATTACATATTAATCATCATTGTGTTTTATTTTTTTATAAGTTCATTTTATGCTTAAAATTAATGTTTCTAAAAGTGGTTTTCACTTTCTTTTTCACACAAATTTTAAAATTAATTTATTCCACCTATGGAAATTTAATATTTTGAAATTTATTATGTATTTTTAATCATTATGATTAATATTATTTAATAATATCAACATTTTCATTATGAGTAGTATCATAAGAAAAATATTATTTCGAAGGTAATTGTTAAAAGGGGTTAATGAGGGGTTAATCTTAAGGTATATGTGTTAAAAGGAAGAAAAAATTTGTCCTAATACTATTGTATGAATTTATTTGGATCATAGATCATCCTACCTTATAAATTTAATCACTTTAGAGCTGCTTTTTCTTGATATTTTCTTTATTATATTTTATTATTCTTAATATTACTAGTGTGCCACTCCCATCACTTATAAAAGTGAACACCCACTTCTCTTCTCTTTACACCACTTGAGTGCTTTAGCTTGACCAAAGCCTACCCAGATATCTTCTCAAATTCCCAATCAAGGTATTAGTTGAGATTATATTCTTAAAATAAAATCCCAAGGGTCATTAAGAAGAGATTAAAAGGAGGTTTCTCCTATAATATGAGGTTTTGATGATTATAAAGTATGAGGAGACTTGAGGTAAGGGATTTATGTTATAATCTCATTTATTTTTGTTAATTTATATTTTGGATTAATAATAAGGTAAAATATATATTTATTATTCTTTAAACCCCATATATTTTCTTCTCCTCTAGTTATTTTGATACTTTTCATGTAATTGCGTATTTTTCCAATATTTGTTTCTTAAAATGATTGGGAAAATGATTTTGAGAAAAACCAACCTTATTTCATCTTTTGTTGGTGAAATTTTTTTCCCATATTAATATTCTATAATATTTTTTCTATAATTATCTTTCATATAATCAGATAATTATTTAAATTCATTTTTACCAAAATTGGGCATTCTTTTCAAAAAATTTAAAGAAATGTTCATGTCATTTTCTAAATGATGTACTTTTAGACTTTATTACTAAAAGTGGGAAAGTAATATTTGTTTAAAAGTTTACCTCACTAACATATTTTATCTTTTTCATTATTTACATTTCTATTTATTATTGTTTTATGAGTTTTCATGGTTATTTTCAAAGAAATATCTTTTCACAATATTCTAGTAATTTTTAATTTTTATAGATACCATAAGAAAAGGATATTTTTCAAATTTTAAAATAAATATTATAAGTATCTTTTAAAGTCATTTTCGACTTTTTAAACATCCTTTTATGTTTCTTATAATTAACTAGTGATATGATCTAATTATACTAATGTTTTTGAGCATATCGGAAGTGTTATTGGGGTATTTCCAACCCAGATTATGTCATAATCGATTATTAATCTAGGATGTACATCAATAAATAATTTCATAAAAAATGAAATTGAATAAAATATTAATTGATATGATAATTTTAGAACCAAATATATGATCATCAAAAAAATTATTTATAAATTAATTTAATTAGTTAAATAAATACTTTCGAATAAATTATTTATTCATTAATGAATATGAAAACGTCTCAATGTCATACCACCATTATGTCACATGAATCAAGGCAAATTAACTCTAGTAGTGATCCACATGTGTACCAAGAACCTCTGAGAATCACTGTATGAATCTCTGGGGGTTGGAACAATAAATCCTAGTGCTTGTTTCATTTATCCTTGATCTCAATGAGAATTGATTCTATGAAGGATACTACTTGATCTCTCTAGGATCGATACAGGTGATGGGGGAATATCACTATCAATTCATGAGATAATTATATGATAGCTTATCTCTAGGGATCTAGAGTATTATTTGAAATAATTGTTCATAACCAACACCATGGAAAGCATTAGGTTTCGAAATAATATGACTGGGTTTATATTGTGTTAGGGTTAAAAAAAATAATTTTACATGGACCATTATTATTTCCTTCATACTCATGGAACCCCCTGTATATCATAATAATATTATTATGTATTAACATCTAAAAACACAATTAATTAAATAAATATTATTTCTTAATTAAATTCTGTAAAATTTATTCAAAAAATAGTTAATATATATTATTTATTACCATACCATTAAAATCATTTCTCCATTCCTACCTAATATTTATAAACCCTTGAATAATTACAATTTATTTAATAATTAAATCACACTATATTATTCTCCAACAAATAAACAAATTTTATATTTACAAAATAGAAAACAAATATCTCATAAATATTCTACATATAAAATATTATCTCTAATAACATGTGATTGAATATTTATGATCAAGAAAACATGAAAAATTATTAAACATAATACTGGAATAATATTTATTCAAAATTTTAAATAATAAATAATATTTAATATTTAACCTAGGTTTGGGGTACTATTATTGTATGTCTCTCTAGGATTATTTATTAGTATTATTAGGTGGAACCACTCAAATTACAAGGTTAGATACTAGAAAAATGATAATGAAACCAAAGATAAATTAGTTAATGTTACAATGAAATGAAACCTCAAATTTATTATTACTATGTAATATAATCCAATTATCATGATATTTCTAATCAAGCGGGTTTAATTATGGTGTCATCATCCCATATGCTCAATTTCTTTTTCTTTTACTTTATAGAATTAAAATTTTCCTTAGAAAACCTTGGAAATGGATATATTGTTTCTGTTTTATTTTCATCATGGGTCCAATGTTATGAACATTTGTTAAAATAATGGAAGGTAAAAACCATTTATCTCGTCATTAATTAATTTATTATTACTCATGACATAATCAATGTGTCCTACCTCACCGTGAAAATGAGTTATAACAGCCCTAGATCCACATGGCCTTATCTAATGAAAAAAACATAAACATTATTGTTCTGATTTTGATAAAAATGATGGTGAACCAAATTCCGCCATAAAAACATTCAACATCAAAATGGAATAGTGGATAAATTACAATCTCAAGGACTTTTTAGGTTTAGAGTTTTAGAGAATATGGAAAAACTCTTACACAAAAAATACCCATGTATTTAAATGATGCTTTCTTCTACTTAATCAATATATCATATTTCACATTAGTTCATCACATTCATCTATATTAAAGCCTTCAAAACATAATTAATTTAACATCATCCTTCATAGCATGGGGAAATAGAAATATAAAATGGGTGATCTCAAATTCTAAGTGAGGGTAAACATAAGCATTAAGAATTTAATGTCATTAGTGAGAATAAGATTATCATAAGGGTATGATGGAATAATAAAATATCATGATCATAACATAAGAATATGCATACCCCTGAATACCTAAATCATCAAACATGAAAACATAGCATAATGATTTTACAAAGAAAACAGTCATTAAATTCAATAATACTTATCCATGTGATTTCAATCATGATCAAAAGAAACATTTATATCCCATAACTAGAATAATAAAAACATATTGTTATCTTGGGATGTTATCTTCATATCACTCTTACAAATGGAAGAAATAATATTATCGACTTCCATCTTCGTAGTACCCAATACATTAGAGGGATATCACATACATACCAATCCTTGTTTTATCACAGAACCACCCATATAGTGTTTATCACAAATCCACTCATCGTTGGTTTATCGTAGAATCGCTCATATTTGGATAAAAACATAAACACCCATCTTTGGTTTATAATTAAACCCCTTATACTTAGTTTATCATGGAACCCCCCCTTCCTTGGTTAAAAATATAATAACCTATCTATAGTTTATAATGGAACCACCCATACGTTTTTAATGATGGAACCACCCATACATGGTTTATAACAAAACTACTCAATATTATAAACAAATTCCCAAAACCTTATCATGAATAAAGTATATGGGTAATTTCATTCATTTTAAACTCATATAAAAAAAATTTGTTCTTCTTATAACATTATTAATCTATAGAAAACATATCAGTTCCAAAAAAATTGTTGAAACATGGTTAACACATAGAAAGGAAACAGTTTCTATAAAAATATATTCGAAACAAGATTAACCCATGGAAAATAATCAGGTTCCCTAAAAATCTCTTTGAAAAATGATTAACCTATGGAAAAGAAATAGGTTTCATAAAAATATTTTTTAAAAATGATTTAATTATGTAAAATAAATGGGTTCCATAACATTTTCATTGAAACATGATTAACCCATGGAAAATAAATAGTTTCCATAAGAATATATTAGAAAAATGATTAACTTGTGGAACCTAAACCACATGGATAACCACCTCATTGAAACAAGATTAACCAATCTAAAAGAAACAACTTCCATAAAAATATCATTGAAACGTGATTAAAACATGGGAATGAAATAAGTTCCTTTAAAATCTCATTGAAATATGATTAACCTGTGTAAAATAACTAGGTTTTGTAACAGTCTCTCTAAAACTAGATCATCTTGTTGAACATAAATAGGTTCCATAGAAATCTATTAGAAACATGATTAACTCATGGTAAATAAATAGGTTTCATAAAAATATCTTTGAAACATTATTAAACTATTAAAAATAAATGGGTTCTATAATAATCTATTTAAAACATGATTAACCGATGGAAAATAAAAAGGTTCTATAACAATCTCTTTCAAACAATCGTAATCCATAATAATAAAGAAAGATGATAGTATCATTACAACATATAACAAATTGATCATAAGTAACTTAAATGGTTTTGTATGTTAATTAATGTAAATTCAACTAAAATAGAATTAAAACATTTTTGTGGGAAATAATAACCTTTTCATTTTGAGTGATTCCAAAAAATTTCATCTTAGATGGAAAAATTATTTTGAAAGATCACATGGAACATTTCTTGAAGAAAATATCATTATCATTATGAAAATACTTATTTAAAATATAAAACATTAAATAAATCATTTTCATTGAGAATGACCTTTGAAACATATAAATTAATCTTTAAAACAATGATTGGTCATGGCAGTGGAAATTTCTATTCATTCCAAATACATTAAAAACATATATTCCTTTGTAAATTAATGAAAATTCAAAAATTAACTTATTCATAAAATGATGGGAAGATTTATTTTAAAAAAAATTAAATCCAATTATGGGTAAAAATGACTGTGAACATTAATAGTAAAACCAAAATGAAGACATTTTTTGAATGTTTTTAAGGAAACATGGATATGGAAGAGAAACATTCCTAATAAAATAGAAGGTATAAGAATTGTATCACTTACAAATAGCTTTCCTGATATATATTTAATAAATGATGTAGGAAAAGGAAATTGAACATGTGGACCAAATTAATTACTAGTAGAGAGTAAATAGTTATGGTTAAAGAAAATAATATCGTATTATTAGCTTCAAAGAAACCTCAAACATAAAAAATCCCAAAAGGAATGTGATTGTAACATAAAGTATTTTCCACTTTTCTAACTCTTCAAACGCAATCCCCTTGAATGAATAACTTCATATTAAACTTTAAATATTCGGAAAATTTGTATATATATGATATAACATGTTAGGTTTTAGTTTAAACACCTCACAAATGAATAAATGTGCATATAATAAATGCATGTCTTAAAGAAATATAATTTCGTATGAATAGGCCTTAAAAAGATCATACTATGGAATTTGAGAATTAGTAAATTAATAAATAATTGGTATCATATGTAAATTAGTATAAAAAATGAGGTAATACAACATAAGATAATAAAAATTTAGTACACAGATAATCCAATTATATGAAATACAATGAATAAGTAGTATAACCCAATGAAAATAAATTTAATTATAAAATTCATCACCACTTGGTAACTTTCATGTGAAATCCCCTTGGATGAAATAATTAAAATTAAAACATAAAATAACATTATATAGGACATATAAATGATATTACATATAAAACTGGAAACATATAAACCACATAATATTAATAAGTTTTAATATAGAATAGTAGTCACAAAAATTAAAAGTGAGATGTGAAACCCTTACCTTTAGTATATCTTTCTTCATACATCTTCAATCCTAATTTATAGTAAACATATATTGATTATTTTATTTATTAATAACCTTTTCCTATTTTAATAATATATACTTAAACCATTTTTTTATTTCTTTTTAATTATATATTTAAATACTTAATCAGTTAATTCTACGTCGAGTGTTTTGAGGACTTTGGGTTAATTGCATCAAAATGGATTTGGTTGCTGACCGTGGTCAAAAAGTCATTATATAAACATATAAATAATAATAATCCTCATATAATTATCATATTTATTCATCAATTATAATTTTGAAACCAATAATTAATGATGGTTATTGAAAAATGGACTATGCTATGATCCTGGAGATGATAGGCCCTACCAACACATGAGTAACATTTCCATTTTGCAATGATCATTATTGAATCAAGGTAAGTAATATTTTATATTTCCATAATAATAATAATATAATTAATATAATATTATTTCATTAAATATAATTATATATATCATCTATGTTTTTTAGTTAATAAAAAATAATCACATTGCTTTGTGGAGGTGGTAGTCCACACATATGCATGAACAACATTATCAATTTTTAGTGTTAGAATGAAAATGATATATTATATTTTAAGTGTGATAAATAATTCATGAATTTAATAATTATTTCAATTATATTAAATATAATTATTAACGTTATACTTATTAACATTCATTTAAATCATAATTGAAAAAAAATAATATCACTTCGTGGGGCGGTGGCCTGCTATACACACGATCGATGTTATCATATCCCCTACAAAATGAAACAGAAGAAGTTATATGTGATATAATGACTCTATAATTGTAAATATGTTAAAATTTTCATATATATATATATATATATATTCTAAATAAATCATTGTAATGCATCATGAGAGTTAATTATGGAAAACATATGGCATCGGATCACGAGATGGTCATTCATCGTACACACATATAATGATTTCTTATCCCATTTGATGGAAGAGGATATGGATTTAGGTTATTATATTAACATAATAATATATTAGTATATTTTACATAATATTTTATTATATCATAATTATTGGATTATATTTTAAGTAGGTGGAAGAAGAAATAAAATAAAACTGATTGGTTAAGATGAAACCTCTTTTCGGAAAGAATCCTTTTGTAAACATCAAAGGCATTCTTTTGATGTATTTATGGTCAAAATAAGCACTCTAGTATGTGAGTTTATAATTAATTAATACATTTTCATATTTATTGGCTTATCAAAATAGATTTTATTATGTCAATAGGATAGGAGATGGGTGGCCTTATATGAGTGAGGTGGGTGGTACACATGTAATTTTGGAAAATAAACATTGTACCCACAATTTTCACTATAATAAAGGCACAATAATGTTCCATTACATATAATTAGACATTATAAGGGCTCAATATGGCCATAAAATATATTTTATATAAGTTTTTAGGTTATTTTTACCCTTATCTTTTTAGTTTAACCCCCCGGGGAACCCGTTTTTACCTTGACTGTGGTATTTTATTTTTACTATTTTCACTTTTCATTATGATAAAAAAAATTAAGTTGAACATAATAGATAACATAAATTATTATAATTCCAAATTTTAAATAAATTTTACCAGAACCAAAATCACAAAATTAGTAAAAATTAAATTAAAATTAAATACGTAGACGCAACAGAAAAATAGGTTTTTAAGAAGTGTATTTTTAAAGTAAAATTGATTTTATGTTAACTACATGAGTAGTGATAATTATTTTTTTAATTTAATATTTATTAATATATAATCTATGCATTTAATTTATAAATTACTGAATAGGAATTATTTTAATTAATTAAAAAAATAGAAGCATTATTCTCATTAAAATATTTTTTATAAAAATCTTATTTTTAAAATCCAAAATAAACTTATACTAAAATTCAATATACGGATGATTAAAATGTAATTAAGTGGATCAAATATAAATAAATTATATTTATGTTTCTTGAAATCATTTTCAAAAAAAAATGATTTTTTTAAAATATGTAATTTATTGAAAAAAAATCTTAGTTTTATAAAAAAATGTATTTTCATTATTCCTTGAAAAAAATCAATATTTTCCAAAAAAATCCAAAAATTTCACTACATATTATTTTTTATTTTATGATTTAAAAATTAATCTAATTTTATAAAATAAATTTTATAAACATTAAAAAAATTATTTATAATTTTTATCAAAAAAGTAAATAAATAAAATTTTTTATGAAAACATAATTTTGAAGAATAAAGTTACTTTACTAAAGAAGTATTGATTATTTAATAAAAATTTGTGAATAATATATTTTTGTTTTTAAATATATATATATCATAAGGTACTTTATATAATTAATACCCAATAATTTAATGGCTGTTTTATGAAGTTTATATATTTCTTGGTTCGTTTAAGCTCGATGTTAGATGTTGAAGATGCAATCGAACATAATGATTATATTTTAAAATATTGGGGTGTTATATCCTCCCCCGCCCCACCCACTACAAATTCCATCCACAAAATTTTAATATTAACTTTTTAATCAATTTTTTTATATTTTTAAATTCTACTTTTGAAAAACAACATTGCATAAAGAGTTATTAAAACATCAACTTGTTAAGAGAGAAAAGAAAGTACAAAGATCATCAGGAATAACACAAACTAGATTAAAAAATAGAAGAATGTAAGTTTGATGTGAAGATTTGTACATAATAGAAAATCATAGAGTCCAAATAATAATGGATAGTGATAGAGATCAATTAGAATAACAATTATAATGATCATGAGAATGTACACAACTAAAAAAATATATACCAAAAAGGTACGAAAAAAAGGACATTGATATCATCTGAAATGATGGTAATAGGACAACATTATGTTTAAATATCATTTTACTATGGTTGAGTAATTACATACCATATAGACTAAGTAAATAATGAAATATTCCAAATTTATAAGGTAATATTGATTCCTCTAATAAATTTCCTCCACAATCTGATTTTTTTTCTCCAAATGATGAAAATGCAAGATGAATTTCTCAAGCCCGGAGCACCAAAGTAAATTTTTAAATGAAAAAATATTCATAAAATAGATAATCATGATATTAAACCTTTATTTTTACATTAACCAAAACTAAAATTGTTATCAAAAGTTAAAAGAATTCCCAAAATAAAAAAAAATTATATGATGAAATAATACATTAATCTCAAAAATTCAATAGTAGAACCCAAAGTTAAAACTAAATCATTACATTTATAAATTACCCTTTATCAAAAATATCCTTAATAAAATAAAAATTAAATAATTTTTAACCTTAAATTTTATATAATTATTTTCATATTATAATCCCAAAAATACGTTGATCCTATCCTGAAATAACATTAATCACATAATATATAAATCACATTCAATATCATGGTCAACTATACAATAAAACATGGGTCCCAAAAATTACCTCAATATCCAAGATTATATAAACCCAAAAGTTTATCTATACAATTAAACATATATATGAAAAAATTAGTGGAATACTTCGCACTAAATTAAATCTTTACATAATCTTCAACCGAGTAAAACAACTTATAAAGTGTCATTAATATCCCATCACTTAACTATGGTAATTTAATTTTTCTATTTTCACTATTTACTGTGCTAACTATTAATTTTAAATAATTACATAATATAAATTATTTTGATTCATAATATGAAATCCATTTTACCGAATTCAATAAATATAAATAAAAAATATTAATTAAAAAACAAATCCACAAAAATGATGAAAAAGCCAGTTTTCCAGGAGTATATTTTTCAAGAAAAAGTTGATTTTATATTAACTTTATAACTATTACTAATTATTATATGAATATAAAATATTATTTTATGACATATAATATATTAATTTAATTTAAAACATTCCTCATTAGGGATTACTTAAATTAATTAAAATGGATAAACATTATTGACTTTAAAATAGTTCCCAAAAAATTCCCGTTTTTTACCCATAAATAAACTTATAATAAAATCCAATATAAAGATGATAAAAATAATATTGATTGGATTAAATATAATTAAATAAAAATTATTTTACTTTATCAAATTAAAAACATAATGGGAATTTTAAATTACTGAATTTATTGAAATGAAATGATAGTTTTACAAAAAGAGCGGTATTTTCATTATTCACCGAAAAATCAATATATTTTGAAAAATACTAAAATTTCAGCCTTTTTAAATATAATATTGTGATTTCAAAAATGAATTTAATTTTATAAAATTTATTTTTCAAATATTCCAAAAAAAATAATTATAATATTTTTTCACAAAAATAAATGAAAATCATTTTTCAGGGTAACATAATCTTGATGACAAAAGTTACATTACAAAAAAATTCATTTATTCTTTTTTTATGAATTTATAAATAATTTATATTGAGAGGGAAATATATATATATTTATATATATATATATATCCTAATGTATTTAATAATGTTCATTCTGTCAAATTTAATGGCTAGGTTATAACATTATCATATTTTGTGGGTCATTTAAGTTATGTATTGCATATTGAAGAAACTATTAAACAAAATAATTTTATTTTAAAATATTAGGGTCTTACATACTCCCCACATTAATAAATTGCACCCTTGTAATCTGAACTTGAAATTGATAATGTTTTTTTGACATTTTCAAATACTATTGTTGAAACCCAATAGTGTATAAATTTTTAATAAAACATCCTCTTTATAAGAGATGAAAGAATGTAAAACCGTCAACACGAATAACACATACTATGTTCCTAAATAAGAGAAATTGGGTGGGAAGTGAATATTTGGACATGGAAGAAAATAAAAAATTCCAAATAATTATAGAGAGTGATATAGAACACTAACTATGAGAAATTTAATGGTTATCATAAAGTCAACAAACCAAAAACCATAAACTAAAGAGGTGTGAAAAGGTTATTGATATCATCATAAATGAAATTAATAGGACCCCATTTGGTTTCAAGTTACTTTTACAAGTGGTGAGGAATTAATTACCATCTATATTTAGGAAATGAGGAAATATACTTACTTGATAAGTTAAAATTCAATCCATTATTCATTTTGTGATATAATCTCATATTTTCTCCAAACAATGAGTATTAATGATGATTTTTTCATGCTCGAAGTATTAAAATCAACTTTTTAAGGGCCACATAACCATAAAATTGATAATCAATATATACCGCATATATTTATACATTAACCAAATCCAAAATGGTTAGTACATGGTAATATAATCGTGAAAATGAATAAACCTTCATATGATGAAGTAATTCATTATCCACAAAAATTCAATAGTAATAACTAAATTTTAGAAAAAATAATTTCCTATATAAATTTTCACAATTATATTTTTTCTTTCATCATTTGTTTTCGTTAATATTTTGGATTTTCTTTTTCTCTTGAGTTTCACATGTGATGGTTTTGAATTTTGATGTCATCATTTATTTGATTTTGATCTTGGGGTTATTCCATCGTTCCTCAGAGATTTTATTGTGAAAAATATTTATTTTGGGTTTGATAGTAGGTTGAAGGTGTTTGTCACATTATTAGAGGAAACCTTGTTGCTCAGCCCGAGAAACTATGTGGCTTAAGGGTTACTGTCTAAGGCTTGGTTAACGTCTTACACGCGGTTTGGAAAAAAATGTGGCAAGTGTGAAGGGAGGCTTTATCCTTTGTAAGAACTATTTTCATGGTTGTAACATTGTTTATTAAAATATGTAGCCAAATCATGTGAGTACCCAGCTTTTTCTAGTAATGTATGCGTTGTTGGTGCCCTGTTTGGTAGACCAAGTGGCCAAATCATGTGTAGTTCCAATATCTTCAAATTTATGAAATGACCCTTTTACAATAACATGATTTTAACCCCAAAACACTAATTTTATTCCTCCTATAGTTTTTGTGACCCAAATTTAGCTTCTACCTTTCTCTCCAAGTCTCTCCTCCTCTCCCATGGTGTGGATCGGGGGTTTATTCAATTTTTCAGGATAAATCTTCATGGTAATCCTCTCCTCTCTTCTCCCACTACCTTCTCGTCCAATTTTATATTGAGATATTTTTATTTATGGTCTCTTGGACCTAGGTTTAAATTTTAAAATTTGTTTTTGTGGTGGGTTTTACTTGGATAGGGTTCCTCTTGGTCGTGCTTAGTATTTGGAACCTTTGTGGAGTGGTTCTGGGTTGGCGTTGTCGAAGTGCATGATATCTGAGGTAGGTTTCCATTTTGAATTTTCTTTTTATTTAAAACATTTGTGTATATTTCTATTCTCATCTTATTTATATGTTAAATAGTGATGAATGATCTTTTGAATAATTGGTTTGTGTGAAAAGTGGTGATTTTATCCTTGTTTGGTGACAAATGGAATTGTTTTCTTAAATTTTTCACACCAAGTGTTTGATAAAATGTATGTTTGGCCTTTTTGAGTGATTTTTGATGACTAAATCATGGTATATATTTTTAAATGAAATTATGGAATTTTAAAATATGTTTCATTTTCATAAAAGGGTTTTCCAAGTAGTTTTGGATTTGAAAGAGGCGTGTGATTATTTTATAAAATGGTTTTTCCATGTGATGATGGTGTGTGGCTCATTATTCATTTTAAAGAAGGTGTATTTGATTTGAAAATGTGGTCTGAGTTCAAAAATATAATTTTTTATAAAATGGTTTTGAAATGGAAAATGTTGTGTCTTCACCATTTTGGAATGGTGGATTTGGTTATTTAAGAAATGATCATTTTGAGAAGGATATATGAGGCATGTTTAGAACTTTTGGATAATTAGTTAAAATGGTTGTTGTGAAATCTCTCCTTGGATAATACTATTACATTTTTTTTATTGAATGGGTGGAATTTTCTTACTATGGAATCCTCATAACCCATTTATGTTGAATTGGTGGGACTTCCTCATTTTGGACTCCTCATGATGTGTTGAATTTGAGAAAAATGTGAGATATTCAGTGTGAAATCCTTTCATATCTATGAGTTGTAAGGAAATATATTCTTCCATGGAGTGTCTCGGGGTCATTATTTGTGTGATATGCATATATATCATATATGTGCAAGTGATTGGATGATTGATTGGCATTTTTGGCTCACCCATTCTTTTATACTCTTGACAGGGGAACACAACATATCAAGTGAATTTTCTAAGAATGATTGTTGCAATATTTTGGATTATATAGTAGCCCACAATAGGGGGATATATTTTTTGGTTAGGGGATTATTCTCCTCAGTCGGACCAGTTAGGGTGTGATTGAGAACGTCAGAGAAATTTTATTTCAATGAGTGGGGAATTTTTTCTATGATGAGTCAAGATGTATAGTTTTTTAAGGATTATTTCACCAGCTCCTAGGTTCTCTCATGTCTATTGGCACCTCGTTTTTTGTAATAGATGATTGATATTCTTTTTTGGTTCATTATCCTTGTATTCTTATTTCTATTTCCCTAATGACTATAACATACATTCATGGATTACTTATTATATAAAATTTATGTGTTTTATTTTATATGATTTTGTAAAATGTTTTTCGAAAACAATTTTCACACTTTTTCTTCCTTTCTAAAATGAAATCATATTCATTTCTCTTTAAAATTCTAATATATCCTTCTTGGGGAATAATTTGGTTTTAAATGAAAATTTAAAATGGGATGTGTTTGGTTTTAAAGTGGAAAAATGTGTGGAAACTATTACTCTTACATATTTTATTTCAAATAAAAAGTTGATGTTTCTAATATATAAAGGAAATGAATTGGGAATAGATTTTTCTGAACATGTCTACTACGTTTTAATACTCAATTCTATAGTTATATTTTTTTAGATTGTGGTGAAGGTTTGATCTTTCTTTTAATCTCCATGGGAAATTATTATTTTGGTATCAGAGAGCGAACCTTAGGGTCACATGGATATATTATGATCATCATGCAGTTTGGTATTTGTTGTTTAGTTTTTTATATCCATATTTTTATGAAAGATGATAAGTTTTGATGTTTGTATATTTTAGGATTCCTCTATCTAGTTTCCTATGTTCAGTTTATTTTTTCGTAAAATAATTCCCTTGTTTAATATGTTGATACCCAACACTATTTTCCCTCCCTCTAGGATCATAAATTCTTATCGGGCCTGGTTGAGGATCGACTCAGGTGACCGGCTCAGGGTCGACCTGAGTTGGATCATTATAAAATGGTATAAAAGCAAGCTGGTTTTTATAGGACCTATATTTTAGAGCATCCTATTATTTTTTTGGGATGTCAAGTTACATTGAGTAAGACTATCAGAACCTGGGTTTTAGGTATTATGGAGTGTCTGGAAAATACATTCTTGAAAAACATTGAGTTTCTATGGGAATTCAGGATATGTTTGGTTCTTTTAGGTTTTTTTTTGTTTTGAGTTTGGGATACGAAATCCGAGTTGAGATAAATGTCTCGGTGAGTTCATAGGGCCTGTAAATATATGAGGAGTTGGGAACAAGGTTCTAAAAGATTATCTATGGTGGTGGAATGATTTGAATATTGCCTATAACTATATGTCCTAGTCACCCATCAACACTAGTTTCCCCTTGTGATTTTTTTTTGTAATCCTTTGTTCTAAAAATTGTTTTAAAAACTCTTATTTGGTAATTCAATAAATAGGATTTAATATGGTAACAGTTTGGTTTTGGGTTATCTAAAATTATTTTTTAGAATCATTTTAAAGAATGCTTTTGAAAATGAATTTTTGTTAAATGAATTATGATTAAATGCGGCTGAGTTTGTCGAGATTTGTTGTTTGAAAATCATAAATTTATTTTAATGTGGGATTCAAAAAAAATTTCTAAAGGAGAAGAGGTGAATTTTTAATCAAATGATTTTTGATGAGTGAGATTTTTAGTGTTTCTAAAAAAAAGTTTTTAATGGGAATAATTTTATTTTTGGATGGTATCAATGAAATTTTATATTGAGAAAGAAGGAATGGATTGATTTGTGTTGTCTAAAAACTCTTTTTTATTTGTTATTAGTGGTATTTTTAAAGGGGGAATTTGGAAACGATCTACAAAAATTGAAATGAGAAGTATATTGAGAATTTGAAAATATGGGTTGTGTGTTTAATTTTAGAAACCGTAAGTGTTTTGTTTTGTTCTTTGGTATTTCCATGGTTTCTCACATAGATGGATATATGTGGGAATGTGGATGGATATTGATATGGGTAGATGAGTTCCTCGATTGGAATGAGTTGATTAGTGCCTAGAGAGGCACATGAATATGCATGTGTGAGGCTCTATGGAATACCATTTGAGAGGGTGAAAGTCATAGATTTTTTTCTTTTTAAAAGTGTTTTTTAGGGGAAGGTTGTGATTCTCTTATAACCATTGGATTATGGTGTGTTTTCTTGTGAATTGAAATTGTTTCTTATGAGGTTTTTTTAGAATGAGAATTTTTATTGATGAGTTTATTTTTATAGAGATCTTGGTTTTCTTGTTGGTTAGTGTTCACTACTAGAAATATTTGATGGATAATCAAGGTGCAGAAATATGTGGTTTACTATTAGTAGAATATCTAGTTGATTAACCTAAGGATTCCATTCTTGAGTTCCAAAAGTTAAATCATCCTCTCTTTTATGGTCAAGTGGATCCTCTCGAAACAGAAGAGTGGGTGTGAAAAATTTAGAGAAATTTCATTTTCCTTGAGTTTCCTAAGTCATTAATAGTAATGAAAGCTACCTTTATGCTTTAAGGTCCACCTATAAGTGGTGGAATTTGGTCTTTAGAAACAATCCTCAAGAAATTCTTATCTGGGAGTTCTCCAAGACATTGTTCATTTGGATTTTTTTCTCTACGATAATATTGGTTTAAAATGGATTGAAGATGTGTTTTACACATCAAAAAGTTGGATCAAAATTACAATAATCCCTTATTTTTTTAGATCTAATTCCTTATAATCTATATTTGGATAATAATGATTCCTTGAAAGATCAATATTTTTAGTATGGGCTTCATCATGATGTAAAGTTGAATTTGTTGAAGTTCGGTTTAACCACTTGTATTAATATGGTGAGAAATATATTCATGTTAAATACATACTAGTGGGAGTAATTTATGCATCTAATATTTCTCCAATATATACAAATAGAGAATTAAATCCTGGAAAAGATAGTAGAAATCGATCTGATGTTTTTTATGTTGGTCATGGAATTAAAATTCCTCTAGATATTTCAACAGATTTTTCTTAGCAGAGGATCATGGTGTCTGATGAGTGAGGAAACAGAGATCAAAACAAGTCATCGTGTATAAATTCTCCAAATACCATCCATTCATGTCGACTCTTAGGTAACATATATTGGATATTTTAGGGTATTTCTAGGAAGTGTCATGAATCTAGATCCACCCCTTCTAAAAACACCACAACTCGTTGGTAGGAGTAGTGTGTTGTTTTTGGTTTATTTTAATGTCCCTTTCCCTATAATTCTTATTGTTTGTAATGATTTTATGCAGTGGTGTTTCTTGGAATTGTTTTTTCCATGAATTGTGAAAGTGGATTCTTTGGATCTCCCTGAACTCAAGTTTAAATAATTCATTTTCATTGTAAATTCTTAAAAATTTTCATTCTAAGTGGAGATGTGTTTTGTTGTGTGACATGTTCCTTGTTTTTCTTGTTAGGTTTAATGAGAATAATATTTGGGTATCTTTGGAATCTTTATTTTGGTAAAAAAAAATTGTTGGGGATAATTGAGTCCCTTGGATTTTGTTTATTCTTTTGGTTCCACTCGGGGTGTCCTGTGGCCGCTAGTATCATCAAAATGAGTTCCAATAGGATGTTAGAAGCTCCTTACTTTTGGGAAGACGGTTCTTTAAGAACTCATAGATCTATCCATAGTCCCCTATGTGAATATTTTCAGGCAATCATAAATCCAGTTATTATAGAGGACCTTGGTCTAGGTCGTGTCTCCAACATTGGGGTATAATAGTGTAAATGATCTTATTGTAGTTGTCCTTATAATTGTAAGTTCCTCCTTGTTGATCTTTTCAGTATTGGTTTCCTAATTGATTTAGAGTTTATTTCATCAGGTTTGTTCCCATGTATTGGAGGTTTTTTGGCCTTTGTGAAAAATTCCTTGTTTGTTTTGTGTAGGGGCTTCTTATTTTGGACCATGATGGGTTTCCATATATTGGTCTGTGATAGTTGATTTATTCCAGTCATTTCTTAACAGTGAGGAGACCCACCATGGATCTTGTTGAGTTTTCATCTAAAATTTATCAATTATAGTTGGTTTATAATAGTGTGGGGTTCATTCTGTCCTCTCGTGTTGATAATATGGCTTCACCACAGATGTTGGCTTCGCTCCGTGTAGTTTCGTTGAGTTTTCACTTCCGATTCATTCCATTAAAGTGAATTTTGGGAACCTAGAGTACACCCAATAAAATTTAATAAGGAAAATTTACAAAGATGTGGTTGATCTATAATTCATTTCATGATGAATGGATTTGTTTAATTGGTTTGTTTTAGATAATATTTATGAATTTCATTTTGTGGTGGTGGAGGTGTTCTACGTTTAATAGGTTGGATTATGCAGTTATAGAAATCTTTTTCCTCTGATTTATCATCTAAAAAATTTTGTAACATTATATGAGAAGAATGTGTTAATGGTGGGGATAATTATCACACTTGGAGTTTTTTCATTATTCCTTTATTTTGGTTCATATTTTTTTGGTTTTGTCTCGAGTTCTGGGTGTGATAGTTTTAAAATTGTGATGTGATACTTTGTTTAATTTTGATCTTAATGTTATCCAATAGTTCCTTCAGAATTTTTTGGTAAAAATTGGATATTATTTGTTTAAAAGAAGGTTTCTCTGGGTTAGAACATGGTTAGACTAAACTTTGCAACTCAACCTAGGAAACTGTGTGGCTTAAGGGTTGGTGTCTGAGACTTGGTCATGACTTTTTCATGGTTTGTCAAACAGTGCGGCAAGTTTTCAGGGAGGCTTTGTCTCTTAGATGAACTATTTCTCATGGTAGGTGCATGGTTTATCAAATTGTGTGGCCTAATCATGGAAGTTGATAGGTGTATCTGGTAAGGGACCCATATTTGGTGTGTATTTTAGTAAACCATGCATCTAATCCGCTTATTTCCCAGATCTTAAAAATTATAAAAATGACCCTTCTACCCTATAATAATATTAACAAAAAACAACCATTTTCTTCATCCTCTAGTTCATGTGACCAAAAGGGAGCCTCTCCCTTACTCTCTAAGTTTCTCCTACTCATGTATGCTGTGAAACTAGGGTTTATTCATGGTTTTTGGAAACAATTTCAAGGTGATACTCACCTCTCTCCCCACTCTTCCTTATTCTTCAGTTCTCTCTTGAGATCTCATTATCCTTTGGTCTCTAATAATTGGATTAATGTTTTCCCTTGGTTTATGTTGGGTTTCTTACTTAGTTATGGTTCATTATTTCTTATTGGCTTTGGGAACCTTCGTGGTGTGGTTCCATGTGGGTATTGTTGAAGCCCGTGATATTTAAAGTGGGTTTCCATTTTTAATTGAATTTTTATTTAATAATTGTTGGTTTCATACTTTTTCCACTTTCCTTATATGTTAAATAGTGATTTTTGATCTTTGGATCAATTGTTTGGTGTGAAAAGTTGTAATTTCTGCCATGTTTTGAGATAAATTCTATTGCTTTGCCAATATTTTTCACTCCAATTGTTTGATAAAATTTTTGGTTAGCCTTTGTGGGAGCTTTGTGATTATTAAAAAATGTTTTTGATTTCTAAATGAAATTATGTAATTAAAAAAGACGTTTGGTTTTATTAAACAGGTTTTTCAATTGTTTTTGGATATGAAAGAACAATGTGCTTGTTTTGGAAAAATTTATTAACATGTGATGATGGTGTGTGGATCGTTTGGCATGTTAATAAAAGTGGATTTGATTTGAAAATATGGGGTGAGTTATTAAATGGAATTTTTACCAAAATAGATGTGAAATGGAAAATTTTCTGTTTTTAACTTTTTTGAATGGTTGATTTTGTTATTTTTGAAATGATGGTTTTGTGAAGGATGCATGAGGCTCTTTTGGAACTTTTGTCAAATTTGTGAAAATGGTTATTGGGAAAACTCTCCTTAGATAATCCTATTTCATTATCTATATTTATTAGATGGGATGTCCTATTTTTAGAGTCCCTATTATCCATTTATTTTTTGAATTCATGGGACTTCCTCATTGTAGACTCCTCGTGACTCATTTACTTTGAAAAAAATGGGAGATCCTCAGTGTGAACTCATTTGAGATCTACGAGTTATACGAAAAGATATTATTCGTTGGAGTGTATTGGGGGTGATTTATTATGTGAGTTTCTTATATATTATATATGTTCATGTGATTGGATTTTTGGTTGGAATTTAGTGTGCCTCCCTTATTCTATACTCTTGACATGGGTACAAGGCATAACTGGTAAATTTTCTGAGAATGATTGTTGGACTTGTTAGGATTCTACTCTGGCTAGTGGCCCATAACATGGGATATAATTTATGTTTCTCTCAATTGGATAGTTCCCATTTTTTAGACCAGTTAGGGTGATATTGAGTTTGTGGGTGAAATTTTATTTCATTGAGTAAGGCATGCTTTCCAGAATGAGTAAAGATGTATAGTATGTTTTGGATTACTTCAAGAGCTCATAGGTTCTCCCGTGTCTAAAGGAACATAGTTGTCTATAGTGGATGATTGATATGCATTGTTCATTGTTTATAATTGTGTGCTTATTTTCATTTCCCTTATTATTTGATCATTACTACATCTTACTTTCATGGTGTTCTTCTTGGGTAAAAGTTGTGTGTTGGATTTCAAATGTTTATGGAAAATGTTATGGAAAATGTTTTGCACACTTTTTCTTATTTTCTAAATTGAAAACATCTTACTTTATATTTATAATTCTCATAGTAACCTTTACCTAAATAATGTTGTTTTAAATTTGAAAAATGTAAATTGGTCATGTTTGGTTTTAAAGTGAAAAAATATTTGGAAATCATAATCTTTTATATTTTATTTAAAACCTAAAGTTGATGTTTATTTTATTTAAAGGACGTTCAATGGGAATATATTTTTTGGGAATTCCTACTGATTTTTAATACTCATGCCTATTTTTCTCTCTTGTTATTATCTTGTGGTATATCTTTCAGATTGGTTTCAATCGCCATGGATGATTTTTGGTTTAGTATCAAAGATTGACCCCCAGGGTCACATGGCGACATTGTGGTCATCAGAAAGTTTGGTCTTTGTTGTTCAGTTGTTGTATTTTTATATTTGTATAAAAGATATTCATTTTGGATATTTTTGTATTTTAGTATACTCTATCTATTTTACACTATTCATTTTATTATTATTGGGTCAAATCGTTACCTTGTTTACACTATTGATGCCCAATACTAGTTTCTAGCCCAAGAGGATCTGGAACACCTCTTGGTCATATTGTGTATCATCTCTGAGGAATAGTTTGGGGTTAACCCGGTTTGTCTCGTGAAATTAATGACTCTATATCCCAAATATCCATAATAAGTCAACATTAAATAGTGTCTTATCCATAAAGATTATAGCATTCCTTTCATCTTATTGGAACTAAAATATCATGATATTCATTTGTAATTATTTTAATTACTTAGTCACATGATGACTTTCCTATCACATTATCATTTATACAATAAAACATTCATTCCCAAAATTACCTTAGTATCTAAGATCATAAAAACCTAAAAAGTTTATCAATACCATAAAACATATTTTTGAAAAATGTAATGTAATACTTCAGATTAAACTAAATTTTTACATATACTTCATCCTCATAAGATATCTCCAAAAGTGTCCCTAATCACTTTAAAATCTCATCACATATAACCTCAAAAGGGCTATCTAATACTTTGAACATATGATCATCATTAATATTATATACATATGATGGTATCCATAAATATTCATATACACTCAAATAAAATCATCCAAATCTCAAAATTTATCTAAACCCTCCTCAAATACTAACTATAACAGCCCTAGAGCTATACTACTAGATCAAGTGCTAAAAATATGAACATTAAATTTTCAGAATTGATACCAATAAATGTGATCCAATTTTCACCATAAAAAATATACAATATTAAAATGAATGAATGGATGACTTAGATTATCATGGAACATTTAGGTTCAGTGTTTTAGATAATTACGAAATAAATATTACATAAATAATACCCTTGAATTTAAATGAAAATTTCTCCTACTTAACCCATATTTTCTTATTTCACATTTTTTTTCATCTTCATCCATATAAAATCCTTATTGAAGTAATTCATTTAAAATTATTCTTGATAACTTGTGGAAAAGGAAATATAAGCATGGTAAGATGAAATTCTTAGTAGGGGTATACATAATAATTAAAAATTTAATGTCATCAGTGGGAATAAGATGATCATCAAGATATGATGGAATAATAAAAGGGCATGAACATAACATAGGAATATTAATACCCATAAATACATGGATCATAGAACATGAAAACATGGAATGTGGTGATATAAATGGAAATAGACCTAAAAACACTAACAATTTTCCTTGTGATATTAATCTTGATCAAAGGAAACATTTTTATCCCATAGCAAGAATAACGAAAACATAACGGTCTCTTATGGAATTATGTTTATATCACTCTTATAAATGAAATAACTAGTATTGTCAACTTCAATATCTAGAGTAAAAAATGCATTAGAGGGATATCTTAGACCCACTTTTCCTTTGTCTATCACAGAACCACCAATCATAGGTTTATCATGGAATGACATGTATTGGTTTTATCCCGAAACCACCCATCCTTGGTTAATAATGTAACCCCCCCCCCAATTCTTGAATAATAATTAAAACACCCATCAATGCTTTATCATGAAACCAAACATAGATTGTTAATAATCTGACCACCCAACCTTGGTTTATAATGTAACCACACATCTTTAGTTTATAAAAAACCACATATCCTTGGATTATAATAAAATAAACCTTTATTACAAACAATTTCCAATAACAGTATTAGGAATAAAGTACACATATCACAAAATTCATCATAAAATCATAGAAAAAACCTTTATTATATTCATAACATAATTAACCCATGTAAAATAAATGGTTTCTATGACAATATCTTTAAAAAATAATTAACTCATGGAAAAGAAACTGATTCCATAACAATCTGCTTGAAAAATTATGAAGTCATGGATATGAAAAATTTTCTATAAAAATCACTTCAAAACATTATTAACTAGCAGAAAATGATCTTTTTTTATAAAAAACTATTTGAAGCAAAATTAAATCATTCAAAAGAAACAATTTATTAAAAATGTCTTTGGAATATAATTATCCCAAGGAAAACAAATAGTATCCATAACAATATCATTGAAACAAGATTAATTTATGGGAAAGAAGTAGGTTTCATAATAATCTATTTGAAACATGATTAACCCCATATAAAATATTTAGGTTCCATAACAATCTCTTTGAAACATAGTTATCCCATGGAAAATAAATAGTTTCTATTACAATATCTTTTAAATATGATTAACCTATTGAAATGAAAAAAGTTTCAAACTAGTCTATGTAGTGACCCATCCTCCAATAAATAAGAGCCAGTGTATTATTTATTTTCTTGGAATAAGATACAATGAATCACATCCTAAATGATTGAATAATTTATTAGTCTTAGTAAACTAGATACATGAATGATTCCCATATTGTATTTAAAAACAAAATTCACAACATAATTTTATTCATGACTCTCATTATTCCCACTATAATATCCTTTCATATCAATCATAGTGCAATTCATGGATTTCTAAGAAAAAAGAAGAAATAAGGGTGATCTCAAATTCTTAGTAAGGGTTAAGTATAGTGGAAGAAATTAGGAATCAATAATCATAATCAATATGGAAAGGTAAATAACGGACATATGACACATAGATAATAAACTATTAAGTAAGTGCATCTGGAGATAATATATATTCCAAAATATCATAGATAATGATCAATATAGGAGGGTAAATAACTGGCGAAAAATTTCATTTAATCGAATACATGACTATCATAACTAGAAAAGGCATAATAAATATGGGAATTTAAATAAATGACAACATATATCAGTTAATCAATAAATTAATAATGAAATGAAACTAGAGATAAGATCATTTTGAAAATATCATGGATAGTAATAGTTTAATTCTTAATTAAGGAAATTATTAATTTTTTGGTGTTTTGTAACAGGAACAAGAAAACTTCTTCCATTAGGATCTATCCACAAAACAGATTAAAACTGATGGGTAGAAACCTCTATGACTAAGGATGGCCAACTATTTTGTCTCCTGAGACCTGTTTATGAATCAAGGGTCTATGAATAATTGTTCTCGCCCATTTTTATACTTCTAAATCATTCCTCTCATATATTATAATCAATTTGACTAATGAATCAATTTGACGTATATTAAAATATATTTATCGAAGAAAGAATACAAATTATCAATATTTCCCGATAAATTAAAATAACTTTGAAAATAAATCTCCATATGTATAAATGATATAAATTTAAAGTAACAAGTATATCTATGATAAATAATATATATATTTTGGGGAAATTTCATTTTTAATGGTCACAAAGAAGGTGATTAATTCAACGGAAAGTTAACGACTACAAAAATGTATCAATAAATTGAATGAAAATACATTAATTCATAAAATGAACATAAACCAATAATACAATGAATAATTATGGTATTAATACAACATATACCTAGTATAGTATATGTTAAATAAAGTGATGATGCCTTTGATGAGTATAAATACAATAAAAATATCTTTAAAACCATTATTGAGTAAAATAACCAATTCACATTGAAATTATTTTGAAAACCAAATTTTCATAAATCAATTTGAAAACAATTCGCTTTAAAAATAAATTTTTAAACTCTTAAATTAGTCCTTAAAACATTTTATTAGACATGATAGCCGGAAATCTGGTTCATTCCATACATATTTAAACTAATATTCCTTTCAATTTTTTAAGTAAAATCTAAATTGAAATTATTTTGAAAATAACATAAAATTCATATAAAAAATTTGTAAAAAGTAGAAATTATTAAAATTTTATTAAATAAATAATTTTTAATGGTAAAAAATTAAGCATTTTTAGAAAATATTATGTTAGAATAAAACATATTTCTAAACGAAGAGAAAAATGAAGTCATAATTTCTTATAAACATTTTCCCTTTATTTTAAGTACTAAATAGTGGAAAACGTTTTTCTATTACTTTAATATATAATTAATAACCATATTAAGTGAAAATAAAATGGTTTTACTATAAAATGTTTAGATAATTTAATTAAATTGAAATTAAAGAATAAACCATCTCTTTTAGAATGAGATTGTGAAATAAAATCATACATTGACCATAACGTTGAAGTAATAATTAATCAATGAATAGATTATGTGTATCAACTATAAATCCGCATTAAAAATTACAAATAAAATATAATATAATAAAAATTAATTACACGGAAAGTCTTAGAATATCAATGATGATTACAAAGTAATATAACCCAATGAAAGAAAATTGAGTTATTAAATTCATTAATAATTGGTAAATTTTTAGTCAAATCCTCTTAGATAAAGTAATTAAAATTAAAACATAAGAGTACATAAATTATTAATTAAATATGATATTACAAGTAAAATGATAATTTTATTCACTATATAAATGATATTTTGTGCACAATATTATAATATTCCTCACCTAAATGAAATTGAGACGAAATCTCTTATTTCACACATCCTTTTGTTTTAATGTTAATTAACCTCTTATATAGTTCTTTTACAAAAGTTATTAAATTATAATAAAACCATATTAATATTTATAATATCATATATTATATTCTCATAACATATTATCACCCATTAATTAATTGTCTTTCAATATTTTCATTGTTTTTTGTGTTAAATTCTTTATTTTCTCATGCGTATTTTGTTATAAAGGATTTGATTCATTCACATATTTTATAGTTAAATAATATCAAGATTAATAATCATAAAAAAATTATAATATTTATAAATCCAATATTCTTTAAAAACTAATCATAAAATGTAATTATGAAAAATGAGGTATGTTATGATCATGGATATGGTAGGCCATATATATGTGTGGGTCACGTTTCCATTTTTCAAATATCATTATAGAAAAGAGGTAGGTAATATATTATATTCCAAAAATTGATCATAATATAATAAATAAAATATTTTTTATTTAAATACACTTATATATATCACCCATGTGGTGTGGTGATGAGAAGAGAGTCACATCTCTTTGCAAAGGCGGTAGTCCACACATACACGAACGATGTTATCATCTTTAAGTGAGTGAAATGGTAAGAAATAAAATGATATTATATCTTTTTAGAATGATAAATATTTCTTGAGTATCATTATATTTATATATATATCACAAATGTAAATTAACATTTCCTTATTACTTTCATGAAAAAAGGTAATGTAAAATGAATAACAACACTTTGTGAGGTGATAGTTCACCGTACACACGAGCAACATTATCGTATCACCTTTTGAATTTAATTTAAAAAAACTTATATGTGAAATAGTGATTCCATAAGTATAATTATGTTATAAATATCTTATATATACTTTAAATCCATCATTATACCCAACTTTAAAAGATAGTGATAGAAAAATCAATGACATCGGTTAGTGAGGTGATAGTCCACTGTAAACAAGAATGATGATTTTGTATCCCATTAGATGAAAGTGGGGATGATTTTAGGTAATTTCATTAACATAAAAAAATGTGTGTGTATTTAAGATAATAAGATATTATTTAATCTTTTTTTTATAATTGAATGAGGTGAAGTAATGAATAAAAGAAAGATGCTCAATAAATAATGTTACCTCTTCTTCAGGTATCCTCTATAGGTTATCACCAAAGCCTTTCTAGGTTGTCCTTCTGACCAAAATAAGGATTTTATTGTTAAGGTTGGAAATTTGGGAATCTATTTGGGTATGGATTACACAAAAAAATTGTGAATAAGAGAGGATAGGGGTGGCCTTTTTTATGTAAGGTTAGTGTTACACTTTTAATTTTCTTAAATAAAATGATGTACCAGCATTTTTCACTTTCTAAATACGTCCAAAATAGAGAATTATAGTGAAATGGACATTATAAGTTCAAAATAAGGTTAAGAAATATATTTTATTCATTTTTTAGGTCAATTTAACCCTTATTTGTATAGATTAACCCTTGGTAAATCCATTTTTACCTTAATCACAGTAAATAATTTTTACTAGTTTCACTATTCATTTTGGCCAAAAATTAAACTCACCTTATTAGATAATATTAATTATATTTATTCCAAATTTGGAATCCATTTCTCAAAATTCAATTCACATAAGTGGAAATTTTTAATTTAAAAATAATCCCACATATTTGATGAGAAAGTGGGTTTCTAATGTGAAAATATTCAAAAGTTTTCAATTATTATAAATCAAAAACAAATATAAAAATTATTAAAATGAAAAAATTGGATTAATTTATATATTATTTAACTAATTTTAATTTAAAACTAATTCAAAACATAATTAAAATTAATAAATAACTTACATGAAATGACAGTTTTCAATTAAAATTCGGTATTTTCATTATTCGTTAAAAAATGAGACATTTCAGAAAAATAAAAAACAAATTACTATTATATAATTTTGTTATTATAATTTAAAAATGAAGTTAATTTTATCAAATAAACATTCTGAAATTGGTAAAAATTACTTTGAAATTATGTGTACAGAGATCGAACAAACATTCTTTTAGAATAATATAGCTTTTCAGAAAACCTTTTTTCCTTTTAATTTATTATTATTTTATATATAAACAATATATTACAATAAGTTTCATAATTTAGTTAATTATATTCATACCTTTTAATTTAACTACTAGGTATACTATATTATGGTTCCCTGAGTCTCATGATTGCATGTTCTTTAAGCTATCAAAGAGATTAAATTTAGGTAAATATATTACATGGGATGTTTAAGATCAATTTTGTTTTTCATGTATGATTTTGAATAAAATGTTATTATTTTAGAATTTTGGGTTATTATATTCTCCCAAAATTAATGAAAATTATCTTCATAATATAGATTTGATATCAGAAATCAATTTTTTGACATTTAGAAGTACCATTGTTGAGATTCCCACATCATAAAAGGGTTAAAAATATCCCCTTAAAAAGAGATAATGAGTAGTATAGAGTTTATATGGAATAAAACATAACAATGTTTATAATTAGGATCAAAATGGTAGGAAATGTAGATGCCGACATTAAATAAAAACATTAAAAATTATATTGAAAGCTACAATTCATTTATCACAATAAAAGTGAATGATCAATGTAAAGTTAGGGACCTCAAAACCCCAAATCAAATAGGTTTGAACAAATCAGTGATATCACTAAAAATGATGTTATTATAATTAAAAAAATTAAAGATATTTTTTTATAAAGATGAGTAATTATTTTACAGTCTAGGAAAATAATGAAATATATTTACTTGATTTGTTTCAATTTTATAAGTACAAATGTATCATTTGGTTTTACTTTGTTAAAATTCCAATTCAGCACTTAATTCAAGAACATAATACCCAAAAATGAGTTTTTATTCTTTAATAACTAAATTTTACTTTTAATAGATCCTATTATCCATAAACTCATGAAAATTATTTCCAGCTATCCCTAACTATTTTCAGAAATCAATATGGTTAACATAAGTTATTAAATATAATACATCAATCTCTAAACCACAAAAGTAACACTACTAGTTCAACATTAATATTCATTTTTTAAATTGTTTTACTAAAAATAATGACATGTTAACTATGAAATCACAAAGTCTAGAGGTAAGTGATAAACTCTTATCTTCTTTTAGTCATAGTTTTAAGCATCGCGACCTTGTTGAATATGATGGGTTATCACCACACAAGAAATTTTTTATTTTTCTAAATAATATTAAAATAATTTTTATATTGTTCCCAAAAAAATATCATGGATATCCTTGAAATAAAATTAATCATTAAATAACATTTTTACTATGGTTTTCAATACATAATTTTTTCTGAAAATTCTACTAATCTTATATGACTATTATTACAATGTCACTAATGATCAAATCAACCCTATAGGTTATAAATACTTTTAAACTTATGTATATATAATTAAAAGTCATTACAACTCAGATAAAGTTTTCAATAAAATGTAGACTAAACCAATGGGTTGTGTTTCCATTCATTTCTCCCAAAATATCCTTAATCTTGGAAGACCCCCATCACATAATACCAAAACAAAGGGGTGTTTAAGTCTTTGAACAAATAATAAATCATAAAATAATAAAACCATGATGGTGTCTAGAAATATTATATAAATTAATACACATATTCTTCTAAAATTTAATATAATCCTTAGATGTTTAAAATTTCTTATAATCAAAATATCATTGGTAAAATAATTTAACAATTTAATTCCTGAATCAAAATAAAAAAATACTTCAAAAGTTTTATTTCAACATAGGTACTTATATGGTCTAGGGTTTAATCAATAGAAGAGGGAATTAAGTTTTTTAATTCCCAAGTTATCCTTATTTAAGTCGAAAAACTATAAATGGATCATTGGGATGAGATTTATTTCCTTCTATCATACTCATCATTTTTTGTTGGAAATTATTTTCGTTATGACATTACTTTCCAAAAATAAATCATTTTCCCTATTACATTGAGACACTTTTATGGGTATATCATTCCAAATTTCATACATGATGGAAATTGGGCCTTCTTTTCTCTATAGTATTCATCACATTATCACTTAGTGAACTCCATACTTCTCCTATTTTGTGAGTCTTGGAGTTTGTTAAGGTATAGGTTATAAATCATATTTTGGGATTACTGATTAGTAGTGATCATGATATCTTTCACTCGTATCATTATTTTATTTGGTTTCCCATCGTCAGTACATTGTCCTTTAGGTTAAATATTAACATGGTCCCTTCAGGTTCCAACCAATTATTAAATCCTAAAATTATATTGCAAGAAACAACAAATGTAGTGGTAAAACCTTATAATAATTTATAGGAGTATAATTCATGACCCACTATTTTCAATATAATACACTTTAGGTTTAACCTATATTATTCATTATTATCATTGATTAAAATCCTTCATAATGTTTTGTAATTAAAATTTGAATTTTCCTAAGCATATCTCCCAGGAGTTTCGAACCATGTGAATAGTAAGGCCCGTTTTAATGCACTAGGGGACTATAAGGTCAAGACAAATGACACCTTCTTCAATTTATCTCCCATAAATAATTTTTTGTGAGAACCATTTCAAACTTATATTATCTAGAAATGGATGTATTTTCAAGAAAATCAACACAATATCCACCTAACCAAAACATTATGATGTTCTTCTATACTAATTATCAAATTATATAATAGGGTTATGATCCCTAATTAATTGTTTCCTAAATCTATCTCCCAAGGATTATACTAAACTTAATACAATATCAAGTGTAGAAAACATGGCCCCAATAACCCATAGTTGGTGTATACTTTATTAAATTGGAATAACTCCCAAGTAACTGCAGCTTGAAGGACTAAATAATTTAGTAGTCTTGGTAAAGAAATACATCCACGATTCCCAAATTATATTTCAAAATATAATTTGCAACATAATTGTTTTTCGATAATAAAATTATTCCATTGAGAATATCCTTGTATATGAATCATAGTATACTTCATGGATTCCTAGGGAAAGTTAAAAAAATAATTTTGAACTCAAATTCTCAGTAGGGGTTATGTATAGTGGAAGCATATTTGAATAAATAAGCATAACCAATAAGGAAATTTAAATAACTGATCACATATTCCATGTAGTGAATAAACTAGGAATGAAATTCCTCCAAATATAATATTAATGAGAAAATATAATGGATAATAAAAAATGGGAAGGTAAATAACTAAAAAAACTCATTTAATCAATAAAATTACTATCAAAACTGTATAAGGAATAATCATCATGGAATGGTAAAAAAATAAAAACACATAACATTTAATCAATAAACTGAAAGAGATATTTGTCTAGAGAATATATCATCATGAAAATATCATGATAAATTAAAACTAAATTCTTAATGATGGAAATTTTTTATTTTTGGACTCATTTCTCAGAGACATGAAAACATCTACCATCAAGATCTGTCCTCAAAATAGTTAAAACTAATGGATAAAAACCGATTTAACTAAGGATAACCAGTTTTTTATTCTCTAAATTGTTTTTGATGTATTAAGGGTCTATCTAAAATTGGGCCCCACTCATGGATTCATGTCGAAAGAATTACTCACATGTCAAATGATCTATTTAATCCATGAATCAATATTCCTTACTGTTAAATATTCATACAGAAGAATGAATATAGATTATAAATATTTCCCAATTCAATGAAATAACATTCAAAATGAAACAACATTTTTAGAATTGTGATATAGTTTAATCAATAAGAATATCCATGATAAATAATATATATATTAAGGTTAATTTAAATTTATAATGATCATAGGAAGGTGAATAATTCAAAATAAAGTCAATAACTACAAAAATGATCTAGGAAAGTGAATGTTAATACTTTCCATGGTCAAATAATCATAAAATATCCCTATAAATAAGTATTATAATATCAATAAAACATTTAAAAAACACAACAAAATTAAAAATTATTTATGTTGTTGATGAGTATAAATTCCATAAAAATAATATTCAAACCATTTTTTAGAGAAATAACAATTTCAATTTTTAAAAAAATTTAAAACCAAAAGTTCACAAAACGTTGTGAAATTTTTATTTTAAAATAATAATTGAAAATTATAAATGAATAATTAAAATATTTTAGTGTCCATGATGTCTTTAAATTCCTTTCATGTCATACATGATAAACTAAATATTCCATTCACTTTTTCGATAAAATCCAAATAGTAATTATTTTGAAATTGATATGAATATTTCTTTCAAAATATTTTAAAATGTAAAATGGGTAAAAATTTCATTAATAAATAATTTTTAAAAGGTTAAAAAAATTCATAACTATTTAGAGAACATGGTTTTAGATAAAAATGGATTTTTTATCAAATAGTTAAATGAAGTCGTATTTTCCTAAAAATATTTTCTCAATTATTTTAAATACCAAACAGAAAAAAAAATTGTACTATTAATTCAAAATATAATTAATAACCATAGAATAATAAATGGAAAGTGTTTATTAAGAAATGGTAACATAATTTCCATTAAATGAAATTCAAAAATAAATGACCTTGATTAGAATGATATTGTTCAATAAACTCCTAAAATGGTCACAATGTTAATTTGAGAATTAATATATGGATTGATTATGTATAAAAAATTTCAATTAAAAAAATTAATCCAATGTAATATAATTAAAATTATTTACACATATAATATTTTAATACCAAAGATAGTGCAGAAGTAATATAACCCAATAAAGAGAAAATGAGTTGTGAAATTCATTACCGCTTGATAATATTTAGGTCGAACCCCCTTGGATGAAATAATTAAAATTGAAAATTAAAATATAATAAATTATTAATTAATATTTATATTATATTTAAAAGTGGTAGTATATACACCATATAAAATAAATTATGACCATAAGATTATAATAGGCCTCAATAAAATCAAATAGATATGAAATCCCTTACCTTATGCTTCCTTTTAGATGACCAGGAATTAACATAATTTATAGTGCTTTTGAAAATGTTATTAACTTTCACTAGTACCATATTATTATTTATGATATCATATATGATCCTTTTAAAACATTTTATCTCTCTTTTTTTAATTATCTTTCATTATTTGTATTGTTTTGATTATTAATTGCCTTGTTTTTTTTAGGTATGTTTCGTCAGGAAAGATATAGGTATTGCACATATTATATCATTCCAGAATATCCA
Organism: Viscum album; assembly: GCA_963277665.1. NCBI lineage: Eukaryota > Viridiplantae > Streptophyta > Magnoliopsida > Santalales > Viscaceae > Viscum > Viscum album. The sequence goes on from OY728126.1 coordinate 1,897,827,422, forward strand.
TAATAATGAAAATTAAATAGATATCATAATTATTCATCAATAATACTTTTAAAACTAATAATTAAATATCATTATGACAAATGACGTATGTTACGATCATGTAGATAGTATATCGTACGTACGCATGGGTAATGTTTCAATTTTTCATATATCATTATCAAAGAAACATAAGCACTATTTTTCTTAAAATAATGATAATAATATTATATATACATTGTTATATTTTTAAATATACAAATAAATATAACCCATGTTGTGTGGAGATGAAAAGAGAGTCTCATCACATCCTGAAGATAGTATTCTACATGTACACAAATGATGTTGTCGTCTTTAATTGAGGGAAAAGGTAATAAATAAAATTACATTTTTTCTCTTAATTATGATAAATATATCATGAATTTAATAATTATTTCATTTATATCACTTATATTCATTGACATTTTTTATATACTTTCATGTAAATCATTAATAAAAACAAATCACATTGCGTCACGAGGTGGTAGTCCATCGTATACACGAGTGATGTTATCATGTACCCTATGGAAAGGAAGTTAAAAAATATATATTTGATATAATGGCTACATAGTTTTAATTATTTTATAAATATAATATATATACATTATATCTGTCATCATAACTAATCATGAAAGAAGGTAATAGAAAACAAATGACATCAATTCGCGAGGCGGTAATCCATTGTACACACAAATGATGATTTCATAACCCATTTTATTGAAGTGGGGATTATTTATAGAAATTAAAATAACATAAAAAATAATTTTATATAAGATACTATATTTTTATATAATAATTGATTAATAAGAATTGATGGAGTTTTAGGTATGAAAAAATAAAGATGCTCGTTGAAGAATGTTACCACTTCTTCGGGTACCATCCTTAGTTTAGCAAAAAAAATCATTTTAGGATGGATTTAAGAAAAAAATAAGGATTATAGTGTGATTTTTGGGAGTTTTTTATGTGATTTGGTAAATTATTTTCTAAACCAAATGGTTTTGAAGTTGTTAAAAAGAGAGTAGAGGTGGTGTCCTTTTCTAAATGAAGTGAGTGACACACTTGTAATGTTTTGAAATAAAAAGGTGTAGCCACATTTTTCATATGTTACTAGAGAAACAAAATTGTGTATTATGGAGGCTTAGAAATTATAAGGTTTAAATATGGTCATAAAATATATTTTATACAAGTTTCTATGTTAAATTAACCTATTTTATTTTAGTTTAACCCCCAGTGAATCTATTTTTTATGTTAATAGTGATAAATAATTTTTACACTTTTCACTATTTATTTTACTAAAAAAATTTGTATACCTTATTATAGAATAAAAAATATTTTTATTCCAAATAATTAATCCATGTTTTCAAATTCATTTCACATAAGTGGAAAATTTCAATTTCAAATCAATCTCGTAGATGTGATGAGAAAGAGGGTTTTTAAATGTAAAATATTCCAATGTTTAAAATGTTTTTTATCAATGTTCAATATGAAAATGATTAAAATTAACAAAATTGGATTAATAGATATATAATTGAACTAGTTTTACATTAAAACTAAATAAAAATAAAATTTTACTATATAAATAGTTTAAACGAAAAGACGGTTTCTAATAAAACAAATTATTATTTTTGACTATTCATCAAATTTCAAAAAAGTACAAAAAATTAACCATAAGATAATTTTTTTATTGTGATCTAAAAAATAAATTTTCTAAAATAAGGAAAAAATTATTTTAAATAATATATGTAAAGCGTGACAGAACATTTTTTTAAAAAAAAATTAGTTTTTCATAAAACGTTAATTTTTCATCTAAATGATTCTTATTTTATTTATAATCAATTGGTAACCATAATTTTTTAAATTTATTTTGTACTATTTATATGAAAAATTTAATGACTAGGTATAATTTATTTTGGTTCACTTTTACTTGAGGTTATGTGTTCTACAAGATATCAAAGAGATTAAATTTAAAAAATATATTTTGTGGGTTGTTTAAGCTCAGTGTTTCATGTTAAATATTCTATTAAATAAAATGTTCTTATTTTATAATTTTTTGTTGTTACAATTTCATTGAAACATGGTTATCCTATGTAAAATAAATAGATTCCATAACAATCTCTTTGAAACAATATTAACTCATAGAAAGGGAACGTGTTCCATAACAATCTCTTTGATACATAATTAACTCATGTAATTGGAATGGGTTATGTAACAATATCATTAAAACCTAATTAACCCATGGATAATAAGTTGTTTTCAAAATAATATCTTTCAAAAAATCATAATTTATCCCTATAAATAATTATAATGGTATTATTAAAACATATCCTCAGTGGAGCATAGGTAACATCTATATTTTCTGACATTGATGAATGGAAATACCATTGAAATATTTTAAAAAACATTTTGGAGTAAAATAACCTTTTAAATTTGAGTAACATCAAAAGGATTTAATCTTAGATTGAAAAATTATTTTTAATGATCACTTAGAAAATTTCATGAGGAATGTACACTTTCCATTTTAAAAATTCTTATTTAAAGTCTAAAACATAAAATAAGTACTTTTATTTGAAAATATCTTTTTAATATTAAAATATATGATTTAAAAAATCATTTTTCATGATAGAGTAATGTTTTTTTTCATGATTAATACATTAAAAATAAACATTCCTTTCATATTTTTGTAAGATATGTCAAAAAGTACCTTGTTTAGAAAATAACAGAGAGATATCTTTTTAAAAAAAAATTAAAAATCCAACACTTCGTGGGGCCATAGTTCATCGTAGACACGAGTGACGCTATCACACCCCCCATAAAATGGAATGTTAAAATTCATATGTGATATTAACACCATAAGGATAAATATTTTAAAAATATCATATATATATATATATATATTCTTTAAATCCATCATTATAATGATCAGTGAGATTTGATGATGGAAAATGAGTGACAATGGTTCGTGAGGTGGTAGTCCAGCGTACACATGAATGATGATTTTATATCTGATTGGATGGATTAAGAGATGTATTTAGGTTACTAAATTAAAAAATTACATCATATTATATTATATATACAATTTTTATTATATTATAATTATTAGGAATATTTTAAGGAGGTTTAAGGATAAATAAAATAAAAAACTCTCAGTTAAGTATGATACCTCTTCTTTGGACATCCTCCTTAAGTAAGCACCAAAAGCCTTTTTGGGGATGAATTTATGATCAAAATAATGTATGAAAGATATTGATAGGAAATTAATGAAGATTTTATTTTGGTATCATATAAGATATTTTTCTTTGAAGGTGATGATACGTGATGAATGTGGATGGACTTTTATAAGTGATGTTAATAGCACAATTGTAATTTTTCAAAAGAAAAAAGGTATACCCATGTTTTTCAAATGAAACCAGGCTTAAAAATAGAATATTATTTATAATAATAGGGGAAATAATCAAAATATATCTATAAAACAGATTTTATAAACAAAAATAGGTTATTTTTACCATTTTGTTTTATGTTTAACCCCCTTGTAAATTTTTTTCACCATAACCGTGGACAATTATTCTTTCAATTTTAACTTTTCATTATTGTAAAAAATAATGTTAACCTTATTATATAATTAAACTTATGATTATTATAAAAATTTAATCCATTTTACTAAATTAAATTCATAAAATTTTCAAAATTTATTTTAAAATAAATCCACACACGTAACTAAAAAGTGGGTTTTCGGGAATTGTATTTTTCAAGAAAAAATGATTTTATATTAACTCTCTGACTAGTAATATTTATTTTATGAATATAAATTAATAATTATTTGTATATTATATATATATAATTTAAAATATTTCTCATTAGGTATTAATTTAATTAATTAAAAATGAAAAACATTATGCACTTTTAAATTGATTTTAGAAAAATCTTGTTTTTAAACCCAAAAATGAACACATACTGAAATACATTGTGAAGATTATTAAAATGTAATTAATTGGATTAAATATAACTAAATAATAATTATTTTACTTTAAATAGCATTCAAAATTTAATTCTATATTGAAATTACATAGTTTATTGAAAAGAGATTATGGGTTTACAAAAAATCGGTATTTGTTACTATTCATTGAAAATTCAGTATTTTCTAAAAAACAAAAAATTTACCACATGTTAATTTTGATATGATTATTTAAAAAATGAAGTTAATTTTATAAAATAATATTTCTAAATTTTCTATAAGTTAATTATAATAATTTCTCACCAAAATTAATAAATACATTTTTGAAGAGAACTTAATTTTGAAGAATAAAGTAACTTAATGCAAAATGATTGATTATTTACTAAGAATTTATAATTAATTTTTATTGAGTAATAAAAATATATATGTATATATATGTTATAAATTATTTAATACTATTTCTATGCTCCAATTTAATCACTAGGATGTAATTGTTATATATTTCACGAGTCGTTTAAGATTAGTGTTGTGTGTTGAAGAAGCTATCAAACATAATGAACTTCTTTTAAAATATCGGGGTGTTACATATGTAATCAAATTTTTCCTTAATAAATAAAATTGAATGAATAATAATATCCATTAATAATAATATTGAAGTCTAAGGATCAATAAATACATCCACATATAGTAATATCCATTGACACATATAAATGTGGATTTACAACCAGCGGGTCAAGTTCTTATAATATCCTACACTAGAAATTACCAAGACATTACACAATGATAAAGTTACTTGAAATCATATAACTCTCCACCCCCGATAGCCTATATCCCTATTTTCCCAAAAAAAATTATATCATCGGGATAGAGAACATGTATTTAGGAATATTTGCATGACACTTGTGTATTATCATCATAGTAGAGAACTGTTATAACCTTTTAGTGCGAAAGTTTATATTAGTATATTATCCTTTACTATATCAAATATAAGAATAATAATTATGTGATAATAATTTTATTAATATTAAAAACAATTAATATATGTTATCGTGATGTTTATAGAAGTTGGTTCTAGGGTACCAACTTCAACATACTCCCACTTTAGCAAAATCCAACTGTTAATGAATTTTAGACCTCTACCTCTCACATGATAATCATTATTATGCAAATATAAGACATTAGTCAAGGATTTCAATATGTTTTCTTATGTGTATACTCATCTTAATAAAAACTCACTACTCTATGAAGAGTTACTCAAGAGGTGATACTTACGAATTATGTTATTTGTCTTTTGATGTGTCCTTATATAACTTATGATAGCTACTACCATAATATTATCATAATATAATCTAACATGGTCTTTAATACTAGGAACCCCATCAGTATCTTAGGAAAAAAATCATATCCAAATTTCTTCGTTGTATGCATCATAAGCAACTATATATTCATACTCCATTATATAATTGGTGACACTTGGCTGATTTGAACTCTTCCACCTCACAAATCCTTCATTGATACTAAAGAAATTATAGAGTGTAACATCAAATCATTCCAATCCATTGGAAAACTATTATCTACATAACCTTGGATTGCTAGATCCATGTATCCTCTATACACTAAGAATATATCCTTAGTTCGTCATAGATACATAAGTATTTCTATAACAATATACCAATGTTGTTCACCTAGATCGGCTTGAAATCGTTTTTCCATGCTCAAGATGTAAGAAACAGAAATCTGAGTACATAAAAAGAAACAAAATGATATATCATATCATAGAAGATTTTGGAATCATATTCATTCTCTCTTTATCAAAATATTTTGTTTTTCTGTACTTAATCTAGATTTATCCAGAAAGATATTGATCCCTAGAATGTATCCTTCTTCACCTAAGTCCTTCATGGAGAATCACTTTTTAAACTAATCCTTAACTGATTGTATGATAGGAACATTGTTTCTAATAAGTATTATTTCATTGAAATATATTACTAGTATAATGATAACACTCCCACTAAACCAAATATAAACACTTGGATCGAATTCATTTTTAATGAAATGAAAAGATTTTACAGCTTTATCAAACTAAATTTTCTCTGACCGAAATGTTTACTTCATTCCATAGTTGGATTTATATAAATTATAAACCGTTTTGGCATTATTTGTATTCATAAACCCTACTAATTGTGTCATATAGAAAAATTCATGAAGGTTCCCATTAAGGAATGATATTTTTGACATCCATCAACCAAACTTCATATTCATGGTAATTTTCAATAGAAAACAGATTTCTGATGGATTTAAATATGGAAACTTGTGAAAAGTTTTCATCATAGTAAATGATTTTATGTTTCCTAAATACTTTTTTCCAAAAAAATACTTTATAGGTACTTAAATTACCTTATATTTCTAATTTTATCTTCAATACCCATTTTTCCCAATAATATTTACATCAACTGGAATATCCAACAAAACCCAATATTGGTTTTGATACATGGAATACATATCAGAATCCAGGGCATCTTTCCATCTTACAACTTTTGATATCTCTACCACCTCTTTCTAAGAGAGTGTTTCAGTATTTTTAACTAATAATGATTCAAAATCTTTGGTGACTAGAAAATTGTATCTATTATGTTCACTTACCTCTATGGTCCTCTTACATTGTACTACTGTTTTAGGAACAACATCTTTTATGGAGACCTATGTAATTTTTCCAATACTAATTCTTTTGTATATTTAGAATAAACTTTATCTAAGTAAATATTTCTCCCACTATCCTTATTGGGGATGTTTTCTCTCTGATGATATATAGATTCTCTTGGAACAGTCATTATCTTGTATGAGGGTTTGTATAGATAGTATCCCTATATTTCCACAGGATACCCTCTAAAGATGAAATTTGTGCCTCAAGGTGTTATATTATTTCCAGATATAGCATTAACAGACAACCCGCATCCCCGTACAAGAGTTTGTGACAACATAGATTTCATTACATGTATTAACACTTATGGAATTATGTTTTTAACCTTAGTTGGTACTTATTTTGGAACATGTACTGCAACGTGTAATGCATATCCCCAAAATAATAATGTCATGTTTTCATGACTCATCATAAACTTTACCATTTCATGTAAGTTATGGTTCCATACTTCACTATCATCATTCCAATGTGGTGTACAATGTGGAGTTAGTTGGGGGAGAGTCACAAACACCCCTAGAAATTTGATAAAATCTTCGTTAAGATATTCACAACCTTAATCAAATTTAATCTTCATTATCTTTTTACCAATATTATTCTCTACTTAATTATTTAATTATTTTAATTATAAAAATTTTCAAACTTATACCTCATCAAGTAAATATAACCATATCTACTCTATTATTTATTAAAAGTTATGAAGTAAGAATATCCACCCCAAGATTCTTCTGGAAACAGTACATACACATCAGTGTATACCTATCCTAGAATCCTAGATTCTCTTTCACCCTTTCAAATAAATGGTGGTTTAGTCATTTTTTCTTAAAAATAATCATATCATCTTTCAATTGGTATTATCTCAAAGTATTTAAAATAACCATCATGATTTATCTTTATCATACATTTTTCATTTATGAGCCCGAGATGGTGATTCCATATTTGGGTGTTATATGAGTCAATAAAACATGATTTTTTATCCATTTCCAATACCTAGTTTTCATAATTTAATACATAAATTCTATTATTTGTTTTTTCCATACCATAAAAAAGGCTTCATTATAAAATAAGCATATTTTGTTTCTATATTTGAAAAAAAATCATCCATGTTAAGGAAATAAATAAAAATTATATATTTAGAAACACCATGATTAGGACCCATAGTTTCAATTACCCGACCCTTTATTCAAGTACTTTGAGCATCTATAATGCCCAGGTTATGTTTTGGGAGTTTTTGAAGGTTTTTGGCATATATTGGAAGATTTTATAGAGTTTCATGGTGTGTATAGGGATAGTAGAAACCATTATCCTTCTCCATGAAACCATGAAATGGAGGAAATTGGTCACTTGGAAGGTGTAAGGTTGGTACATGGATTGGAAAAACTAGAAAAGTTCCTAGGGGGACCATGAAACTTTAAACTAAGGGTAAAACATGTTTGGTTCATAGTTTTATAACCATACGAGCCAACTGTGTGAAGGGTTGTCTTGTGACAGTATCACTTCATGGTTGGATCACAATTACCTAAATCGAGCTCCCAATATATGTGGAATATTATTTGCACCCAAAAAATTAATATCTATTGTTAATTAATTCATTAGTCCCTCTTTAATCTCTTTCTATCTTAGGATACCAAATACGTTTTTCTCCCAAGTATTGAGAGGAAATCCCCATCAATCCGAAAGTGATTATTAGGTGAATCAAAGCATGTTGGAGGTTATGATTCATCAGTATGTCATCATTATTTACCACTTCTATTAGATATATTCCCCTTATATCTTCCAATACCATATATCTTTTCCATCATGGATAGATCTAAATTGTGTGACTTAAATCATGATATGGTTGTGTTCGATCTTCTGAAGGGATGGTGTGGTGTGATCGAATCTATAGAATTATAGTGTCGTTTATCATTTTCTCCATCCTTTTAGAGGTAGGTTCCATCTCTCTCATCTCTACATGACTTAGACCTTAAAATATTAGTTTTCATTAAATGATTTGATTGAAAGTTTTTTTAAATCCTTATGTTATTCTTATTGGCTAATCCCTTTTTGATTATGGCTTGGAAATTGTGAAAAATGATTGGTTTTCAGAAAACCCTTTGGTTGTGATATTAAAATAAGGTTTTTAAAATTATGGTTGGTTTTCAACACCTGTACAGTTTGTGTTAAAATTATTTACAGAAATAAATGATTTTATTTGGAATTGATTTTAATGATTTCAGAACAAATGATTTGGATTGTGTTTGGTGGGATATATCATGATCATTATGTACCACCATTAAAGGGGAATATATTATAGCCATGAAGTTACACCATCAACAATGACACCAATATTGTGTGTGTGTTAGTTTCTGTGTGTGTACATGGAAATGGTAATTCCAAATCAAGGGGAAAGGTTTTAAATGATTTTTTTATTTCTATCCTTTGAATAAATTTATGGTTTTTATATAAATTATTTAAATTGATTTTAAACTCATTTTTATAAATGTGTTAATAATTTTTATCCTAGTAGAATGAGTTGGGAAGTATTTAGGGAAATATTATTAAGTTTTACTCGGCCCCTACTTGGGAACATTGGTGTATTTTTAGATATTGTGTATCCTGACATATGTAATGTAATATTATCTCATTTATCTAGTGATTCAATTTGATTCACTAAGGATGAAATTTGGATTTAGAGGTTGATTCTACATCTAATGTTTTTAGATAATTCTACTTTTGTTTCTTTTGTTTTTTTTGTATTTTGGTTCCATTGCTTATGAATTTTATTTACATTGGTACTATAATTTTGGTTTTACTTTGCATGTTTCATGGTTTTATTGTTATTCATGCATATTATAGAGGATTGGATTTTTATTGATCATGTTTTTCTGGATTTTTATTCATTATAGGGAAAACCATCCCACAAAATTCCCTGAATCCCTTGGCATTTATTACCAGCCTTTTTTGTATATGTATGTCACTTATTTCCATTAGAACCCGTCACTTCTCAGGAAAATTATGAGCGATGGGATGTTGCCAATTGTATTAGTCTTGGTTAATCTATATTCTATTTTTGAAAAAATAACAACAATTTGTTTAGTCCTTTATTTTTGGAATGGTAACATAATATCATTGGGATGGTAGAAAGAAGATAGGATCATAAAAATGTGTATAATAAATAGATTTAGATATCTTTTTTATGTTTAACTTCAGGTTACCAAGGTTTTTTGGTACATAATTGTTTTATGTAACTTCTAGATAGTGTGACATCATCATTTTCGGTTTAGATGATGAGAGTTTCATTCCATGCATTGATAGTAATACTTCTCACTAGGACTACATTGTTCACTCTAATTTTAGTGGTTCATGAAATGAGAAAAATGTGTTGATTTTTAAAAATGGTTAAATGGTTGAATTTTTAAAATCATGGTGGAATTATTTACAAATATGGTGAAAATGTTGACAATGGTGGTATTTGGAAATGTATTCTTTGATATGTTTTGATATGGTAGTTTTAAATTGTTAATCCTTCATTTGATAATGAGTGAGAATAAATGAAATTTTTTCTAGTTATAGGTAATGGTAGCATGTAGGAATCATAGAAATCAACCAAAGAGGGTAAAAATATGGTTGAACCTAAACCATAGGTGAACCAATGGTTGGTACAATGTATTTTCAAGGATTTTCAAGCTATGGGAAGGGGAAATAAAAATGATGATCCACAAAAAGTGAACAATTCAGTTTAGTTCCAAAAGAAAAATCCACCCATCTTTTGGGGGAATTCTGAGCTAGAGAACGAAGAAGTATAATTCAATAATATTAATCCTATATTTTATTTAATTGGAATAATAAATGATAGAATGTATATTTGGAATCATTTATGCTAGAGGATCCTTCTCACTAATGGTGGTGTTTAGTTATTTAGGTTAAAGATGACCAAGGAAGGACATGGGTGGATTTTGAGTAATTATTTAACAAGAAATTATCTCCTAAGACCTTTTAGATTTCTAGAACATTGAACATATTTTTGTTTCGATAGGACCACGTTGATTATAAAGAATATCTTTTTTAGGAATTTTCTTATGTTGTCAAGGAATTTTGACAAGAAAGGAAGTCACTTCACATTGTATAAGTGGTTAATAGAAGATAGGGAAGTTATAATACGTCCAATGGTAACTATGATGATGATTTTCTGGTTTTTATTTCAAAAATATCATAATTATGGAAAACTTATGATGCAAGAATCATGACGGATAGGGGGAGTAAATAAGTGATTTTTGGAAAAGGAAAGAAAGAAGTGTGCAAGTCAAAAGTTTCACACAAGTTAAAAAGTGGCTTGCAAGTATAAGTTTTGCACAAGTGTATGTTGTGCACAAGTCATATTCAATATAATCATATTAAAATATTAAAATGGACCGAATGTGAGGTGCAAGTGATGGATCGTTGCAAAAGTGATAGAGCAGTGTGCAAGTGATGGATCGACGTTCAAGTAGGAATGGAACGTAAGTGTGTGTGGCATGAAAGTCACCCAAATTCCTATAAATAGATGGTTACCCTATTCATTTTGGTAAGCTCAATACATAAGAGAAAATTTGAGCTCTAATCACGCAAGTAGTAGAAAGTGGTGTGCAAGCTGAAGTCTTAGAAAGTAAGGAGTTATTCATAAGGCCCCCAAGTTGGGAGGCGTTCAAGCTGATTGGAGAGAAAAAATGGTGACGCGCAAGCTGAAGTGCCATAAAAGTTGTAAGAGGCATGAAATAAGGGAGTTGTGTGCAAGAATTGTGTTTTCTATAAGCCAAAAGTGGTGTGCAAGTTGTGATCTATACACAATAGTGGCACGCAAGTAGTTTGTGGCGTGCAAGAATATAGGCATGCAAGTAGGAAAGTGTGCATGGAGAGTGTGGTGTGCAATCTATTTGCACCAGAACGTTCTTAAAAGCTTCTAGGTAGGAATGTGAAAAACTATTTTAAAAGATTTTCTTTTTTAATGTTCATTAAGAAGCACAGAAACATAATATGACCCTATTTTTTCCAAGAGGGATCCCACACACAATTGGATTATTTTCAAAGTGCTACATGAATGTAAGGGAGTATCCTACTTATTGTATTCCACATCAAAAGATTTTTTTCTAGTGGATTGTGTGGTACTTTATTGTTTATTTACCATACCAATGACGTTGCTACTCTTGTAGAGTAGTGAACCTTGTAAATCTTTTTTCCTAGTGGTTGTGAGTTTTCAGCATAGAAGAAACTCTATAATTGGAGGCGAAGGTTTTTTCAAGAAGAATCAAACATAAAAAAGAAAAAGGATATCACAAATTCACCCTCTCCCCCTCTTAGTGATACTTGGTTCTTGACTGGGAACATTAATTGGTATCAGAGCGAGGTTGCCTTCGTTTGGTCTTTACTGAAGTTTTGAAGAAAATTTTTGATGGAGAATATGAATTGTGTGAATAGTAAAAGGATTCCGAAATTTTATGGAAAGAATTATCATATCCGGAAAGAAAGAATGATGCCTTGTCTTATGTCTCTTAGGTATGAAATTATTGAAAATACAACTAATGGATTTCCTCCTATTGATGGCAAGGTTCCTCTTACACCTATCGATAAAAAGAATCTTGAGAATGATGGAAGAGATAAAAATGAATTAATATCATCTATTTCAAAGAGTGTGTTTTTAAGAGTGAAAGGTGTCTCTATAGCTAAAGGCATCTGGGATAAGTTGAAGAATAAATATGAAGGAAATAAAAATGTGAAGAAGAAAAAACTACAAATATTGAGGCTAAAGTATGAAGACATGAAAATGAGAGAATCTGAATCTGTTGGGAACTTATTTACTAGGGTAAATGACATTGTCAATACAAGCAGATTTCTTGGAGAAAAAATGGAAAAGTCTTCAGTTGTTGAAAATATCATGAAAATTCTACTGAACAAGTTTGATGCTAAAGTGTCTTCATTTGAAGATAGAGACCATGAAACATTATCTCTGGATTAATTTCATAGCACTCTCATTACTTATGAAATGAGAATGGAGAAGACTATGAAGAGATAAACAAAAGATGATAGAGAAATATCATTCAAAGCTGCAAAGAGAGGGAAGTCAAAGAAGACTCTTATTGAAGTTGATGTTAGTGAATCTGATTCTAAAGATGAGGTATGTAAAAATTTTGATGAAATTTTATCCTTGTTATCTAAGAATATGAAAAAAGGTATAGGGAAATACAGGGTGAAATTTTTCTTGAAATGTTTTTTGTGTGGATCTATTGGTCGTTTTGCGGCTAACTATCCTCAAAAGAATAAATAATAAGATATTGATTAGGATGACAGAATGCCAAGAAGATCATAGAAGAAACAAGCTGACAAAGATAACTATTTTTCAATGGGAAAGGATAAAAAGTTCTTTAAATAAAAAAAACTTTTTATCTAAAGATGAAGAGGAAGAATATTGTGAAGCTGAATCCATGATATAATTTACTGATAAATCTAGAGAGAATACCTTTATTGAAGTAGTGAATAATGAAGATTACGGAAGCAAGAGTTCTGAAGACGAAGAAACTCAACTTGAATATCATCTCAAAAAAGAGTTGAAATAATGTTTGAGGAAGATCAGAAGGCTTGAGAAAGAAAAAAATAAGGTGATAAATGAAAACTCCATGTTAAATAATCATGAAGGTTTACTTAATGAGAAAATCATGATGGAAAAGGAGATTTAGGATATAAATAATTCTCTTAAGAATGATAATAATCATAATGATCATATTAAAGTAAAGATCAAGTAAAAAGAAGAATAGGTAGATGTTGTCCCAAAGAAACTTTTTATGGATAAAGAAATGAATATATGTTTCAAACAATCTATCTCGGAAATTGGTGAATGTTCTAATAATAATAAACCAAAGAAGGATCCAAAAAAGTTTCCTTCAAAGGTTGAGAGGAAATACATAATTGGTTCTAATAATATGAAATATAGAAAGGTTATGTATGTGTCCAAAGTCAGTAATACTGAAAAATAAAAAGTATATAAAAATCTTGAATCATGAAAGATTTATACCACTTTTGGTACTAATAAGTCTGAACAGAAATATGAGCTGAAGAAGAAAGTTTTGATTGAAAACATGAAGGTTGATGGTCAGCATATTTCTATTAAGAAGGTTATTGAGAATCATGTTCACAACTCTAGTTAGTATAGAAGTATTAGAGGGAAATACTCATTCTATGGTTTCTGCTGGTATTGTGGTGGATTCAGATACACTACAAACATGTGTTGGTTCAGTCAAAATCATTACTAATATACAAAAAGTTATAGAATACAAAGTTTGAGGGGGATTCAATACTCTCAAAAAGGGAACTACAAGAAGGATGTTCAGAAGAAATCTAAGAAGGATAGTGTGAGAGTTAAAAAAAGGTTCCAACCATTGGAATCTATTTGTGAAAGATGTGAACAGTTTGGATATCTTGCTATGGGATGTCATGTTTTTCTTCCATCAAAACAAAAGGATCTTAACAAATCTCAGAAGCTGGAGGTGAAGAAAGAAAAAATGTATAGAAATATCTTGTTGTTTAAACCAACATGAAATCTACAAAAGAAAGTGTCCATGGATTCTAAATAGTGGGTGTTCTTCTCATATGATAGGAGAATTAAAGTAGCTGAAGAATTTGAAAGACTTCAAAGAAGGAACAATTACACTTTGAAATGATTAATCTCTGAGGATCAAAGGTGTTAGATCAACCATCATTGGGAAAGAAAAAATGAAATCTAAGAAAACATTATATGTTCATGTGCTGAAACACAATCTTTTGAGTGTGTCACAACTCTACGATGTTGGAAACAAATTTATCTTCTGGAAAGATGGGTTTGATGTGGAAAATGAAGATGATGGAAATGTAGTTACAAGAGGCCAATGTACAAAAGGGAATGTGTTCCAAGTTGGTGAAGTACATTAATCTTATTACATAGGTATAGTGGATGAAAAGTAGTTATGTTATAAAAGGCATGGACATATGTGTTAGAATAACATGTTAAATTTATCAATATGAGATAGTGTCTGAGATATGCATGATTCATCATGAAGATGAGATTGGTATAGCACTATTTGTGAGAAAGTGAAGATTAAAAACTCTATTCATAATAGAGTGTATATTAGTTAAAAATTACCTATGGAACATATACATTTTGATATATGTGGACCAATGAGAAAGAAATCAAAAAAATGGAGATAAGTACTTCCTTAGTTTCATTGATGACATTACTCGCTTTACTTGAGTTATTTACATGAGACATAAGTCAGATGCTCTTAAAATGATTAAGAGTTTTAGGAGGAAATCAGAGAAGGAATGTTTGTATTCAGGGAAGAAGTTGAGAAATGATAATGTTGGAGAGTATAATAATAAATATTCTGAAAGATACCTTGAGAAAAATTTAATTTGTCATGATTTTAGTTCACCATACAAACCTCAACAAAATGGGGTTGTTGAAAGGACGAATAGATGTCTGGTTTTAATGGGGCGAACTGTGCTACTTGAACATGATCTCTCTCATTATTATTGGTGGAAATCCATGAGTACTGCAGTTTATATCCAGAACTGATGATTCTATAGTACATATTCAGATATAATTCCATATGAAATGTTATATGAAAAAACTCAATGATTTAAAAAATAAAGAGCTTTTTATAGTCCATGCATTATAAAGAAAAAGAGAGGAAACATTGGAAAGTTTTAACAAATAGGAGATGATGGAATTTCTCTTGGATATGATTCAGAAGGAAGAGGATATAGATGTTTCAAAAAATAAACATGATGAATTTTCTACTCTGCTGATGTGAAATTTATTTAAAATGTAGATAAATAAAAATTGACTTTTGACGATATAGAAGTTAATAAGGATAAGGAAACTCTTGTTAATGACTATGATAATGATACCAATAGTTGTAATCCTTCTCTAGAAGAATAATCAGACTCATAAATTTCATGTGATGAGGATGAAATTCGAACAGCTCATCCTAGGCCGAGGAAGTAAGTGGTGGCTCAGAACATTATTGGTGATCAACATCAGAGGGTTCAAACAAGAAGATCAAAAAATGTTGTTACACATACTTATTATTATTCAAAAGTGGATCCAAATGATGTGAATGATGATTTTGAGCATCCAGAATGGATTTAGGCTATGAATGAAGAGATTTATCAGATAAAAAAGAATGATACATGGGAACTTGTACCCATGCCTGATGAAAAAAATGTAATTGGTACAAAATGAGTTTTCTAGATTAAGTTGACTGAAGAATGAAAAGTGATATGGAACAAGTGAAGATTATTGTTCAAAGGTTTCACACAAATTGAAGGTGATGATTTTGATGAGACTTTTTCTCCAGTGTCTATATTAGAAACAATCGGAATATTTCTTGCAATTTCGGCACAATGAGGTTACTAAATTTTTCAAATAAATGTGATGCCCGCATTTCATAATGGAAATCATGATGAAGAAGTTTACATTGAAAACCCTACTAGATTTGTTGTTGTGAAAGATTAATATTATCTATTTAGGCTAAGAAAAGCCTTTTATGGGCTAAAAAAAGCTCCAAGGGAATGGTATTCCAAACTAGATACTTTCTTAAGGAAGATGAGTTTCAAGAAAGAAAGAGTTGACAACAATATATACATCAAGGAATGCTAGGAGTCTTCTCCCATTGTATTTTTTTATGTATATGACATTATCATTTCAAGAAATGATGAAAGATCTTGTGAAATAATTGATTATGATATGAAGAAGTTATTTGAGAGGTCCATGCTGGGAGAAACGAAATAATTTCTTGGGTTACAAATCTTACATAGGTAGAACCACATTTTTCATTCTGAAGAGAAGTATTTTATATAACATCTAAAGAAGTTTGGGATGGAAAATTTGAAACCATTTTCCACACCATTCTCAGTGTGAACAATGATTTCTAAATATAGAGAAAGAAAGGAATTTGATCAGAAAGAGTTTCGAAAACTGATTAGAAGTTTATTATATTTGACTTCCTCAAGACCCGACATTTTCTATGTTTCTACCTTAGGTGAAAGGTTTCAGAGTGCTCCTAAAGGATCACATTTAATTACTGAAAATAGGATTCTCAGATATATCAAAGGAACAACAAATTTTGGAATCAGTTTTGATGGAATAGAGAATATTTATTTTTTTAGGTATTTAGATGTTGATTGGGAATGATTTTGATGATTGAATATCCACATCTGGTGGAGTTTTATTTCTGGGGAAAATTTGTATTAGTTTCATAAAATGAAACAGAATTCAGTATCACTTTGCACGGTTGAAGATTAGTAAGTTGATTCCAGTCAATCTGCTACCGAACTAATGTGGATGAAGACTCATTTGGAAGATCTAATTGTTGAAGTGAATCTACCCTTCCTCTTGGTATGTGATAATCAGAGTGAAATCAATATAACAAGGAATCTGGTATAACAATCTCGTTCAAAACACATTGACAAAAATTACAACTTCCTCAAAGTGTAGTTGTAGAATAATGAATTGAAGTTAGAGTATGTTCCTATAATGGAACAAGTTGCTAACATATTCACAAAGCCTTTACCTAAGGAACCATTTCTTAAATTGAGGTAAACACAGGTGTCAAACCACATTCTCATCAAGGTTAATGTACATGTGTTTGTCCCCTCTCCCATCTTACCTTTGGATAGTGTTGTCAACTGGGATAATTGTTTCATAAATCTCTCCTTACAGTTTCATGCATAATGGGGAGTTGTGGGTAAGATGTGAATTCAGCATGTAAGTGTGTGAACTATTCCAATAGTGTGTTGGAGTGGTTGTAGGAAACAAATTTTTTTGTCTACTAGGAGTTTAAGCAAAAGAAGAAGGTTAAAAATGTGAGAAGGTTTTGGAGAAGGAATGAGAAGAATGTTGTAGATGATTCATAGTTACTATTTTTGGATATCATGGTTTTGCTGTCGACATTTCTTATTTCCTAGAATGAGTTAGCTCACATTATCTTAGAATTGTTGATTAGTAATCCATTTCATTATTTTACAAAGTTAAGTGATTTATGAATATTTGTTGACAATAAAATCCAAATGGTGAGATTTTTAGAAATAAGATGATTATGAAGAATATCCTTTTCATGAATTATCTTTTTTTGTTAAAGAATTTTGAGAAGAAAGGAAATCACTTCACTTATTATAAGTTGTTGATCAATGATAGGGAAGTTACAATTCTTCCCATGGTAACTATAATGATGCTTTACTGATTTTTATTTCACAAATATCGTAAATTTTTAGAACTTTTGATGCAAGCCTTATGAAGGATAGGTGAGTAAGGATGTTTTTTTGACAATGGAATGAATGTAGTGCGCAATACAAAAGTGGTACACAAGTTAAAATGAGTCATTCAAGTATAATCAGCTCACTAGTGTATGTTGTGCACAAGTCATATTTCAACCTCATCTTATAAAAATATGAAAAAGGAAAGAAAGTGGTGTGAAAGTGATGGAGTGGTGCCCTATTGATTGAGCGGCACTCAAGTAGGAATGGTGTGCAAATGTATGTTGTGCGCAAGTCACAAAAATGCATATAAATAGAGAGTTACCCTCCTCATTTTGGTAAGATCTACACTTTAGAGAAAATTTGAGCTCTGATCGCACAAGTAGAATAAAGTGGCACACAAGCTGAAGTGTCGTGCAAGTCAGGAATTATTCTTAAGGCAGACAAGTATGGAGGTGCTTCAGTAGAGTGGCACCCAGGTAGAGTGGCGTTCAAGAAGAAGTGGCATGAATGTTGTAAGAGGCTTGCAAGAAGGGAATTGTATGCAAGAAGTGTTTTTTGTATAATCAAAAAGTGGAACACATTTTGTGAGTTGTGCACAATAGTGGCACGCATGTAGTTAGTGGAGCCCAAGTATGTAGGCGCACAACCATTGAGGTGCACAAGCAGGGTGTGGTGCATAAGATGTTTGCACCATGAGGTACTTACCAATTTATGGGTATGAAAGTGAATTTTTTTTTGGAATATTTGATTTTTGAAAGTTCATTTAGAAGCACAGAAACATTATATTACCCTATTTGTGTTAAGAGGGAGCACACGTACTGTTGGATTGTTTTCAATTTGCTATATGAGTGTAAGGTCATATCATACTCATTGTGTTTGACATCAATGTTTTTTTCTAGTGGATTGTGTGGTACTGTATTGTTTCTGTACCATACCAAGGACGTAGCTACTCTTGTTGAGTAGTTAACCTTTTAAATTGTGTGTCCCTATGGTTTTGTTTTTTCATCAGGGAAGTAACACTTTAGCTGGAGGCAAAGGTTGTTTCAAGAAGAAGGAAACATAAAAAAGAAAAAGGATATCACTGATTCACCACCTACCCCTCTCAGTGATACTTGGATCCTGATGGGGGAACATAATGTTTAAAAAAAGGGAATCTCTCAGTCAAAGAGTACACACCTAAATTTATTAATTTAGTCTAATTTTCACTTGAAGTTATTGAAAGTGTCTCCTTAAATGCACTAAATTTTTAGTCTGGGTTACGACTAGAAATCCACTAAAAGAATTATGTTATTTATATTATGAACTATAATGAAATATTAAATATAGTGATAGAATAATAAAGGCGTATCTCATAAAATATGGTTGGAGAAATCATTTTTATTTCTATAGGAATAGGTGGGAACTCAGATGCTAATAATAATCCAAAGAGGAACACATACTTTCAGAGTAGTGAGATACCATAGAATCAGACCACGGGATCAGTCAAATTCCCTCCTTGACTGAAGAGTAAGTTTAGATGTTCTCAATTTTTTTTAACTTGATCACATTACTCTATATTTTATAGAAGCACCAATATATTTCCCTAATTACAATCAAATGGGACACCTTCATCACTATTGTCGAAGTGCCCCATGGTCGGGTGTTAGAGACACATCACATATTTCTAAAACATTATACACTTTGATGGGATGAGTGGAGAAGTATAATTCTATTTATTAGAATATAGAGAGCCAAGGTTATTCTAGGAACACAATGACTCCTCAACCGATGAATCTCAATAAGGTAATGAAGAAAAAAGTACAATGTGTAAGAAATTGTATGGAGAAGATCAAGTGATCATGGATGACAAATCAGGTCCTTGGATGGTGATAGGTACGATTATTTTTGAATTACACCCTTATAAAAGTTTGTTTTAATATGGTCACATTCCACTCATTTATTACTTCTTGAGTTTTTGATCAAACTTATTTATGTGTTGAAATGATGCCTTTTGTTTTGAAAATTCAAACTCATATTAGAAAAAGAGGGTGTCAAGCCTTTCTATGTAAATTTTATTATATAAAAATATATGGGGTTCAGTAGCTTTTGGATTTCACTTTGCCTGAGATGGATGTATATGAATTTATTTTTGGTAGGGATTGGTTAACAACTGTTAATACCCACATCTACTCCTATTCCAAAAAGGGTAGTTTTATATATCTTGATAGCATTGAGAATATATTTAGATGATATTGGGATGAAAAGTAAAGTAGAGAAAGACTTTTGGAACTGGAGGTTAGAACCAACTCTAATTAGTTGGAATTAATCAATTTTTAATTGTTTATGAGATTTAAAATAGATATTTTCCAAACATCATTGATGAATTAGTTGATGTTTTTGTAGACAATTTATTAAGGTTTAAACCCAAAAGATTAGTAGATTTTATGATTGAATTCCTACTCAGGACCAATCTGATTTCACTTCCATCTTATAGGGTAGTACCAATAGAAATTAATGAATTAAAATTTTATTTGGAAGGGTTAGAAAGTAAAGGGTTTATCTTATCGAGCACATATCTATGGGTAGCACAGTTCCTTTTTTGAAAGAGGTTAACAAAAAACTTAGACATTGTGTTTATTATCATAATATTAACCATCTTATGATAAAGAAACAGTCTTCTCTTCCATGAATTGAAAACCTATTTGATAAATTTAGGGGATCCCAATGGTTTCTTAAAATTTAATTTTGTTTATCATATCACCAACTATTAGTTTGAAAGGGAATATTCTAAAAACATATTTCATAATAATATATGGACATTATGAATATGTTTTTATGTCTTTAGTTCTTAAAAATGCACTAGATGTTTTTACGGAGGTAATGAATTAAATATTTCAAATATATTTGGACTCATTTGTACTTGTGTCTATTGATGATATACTGGTGTATTCTATGACAAAAACTGAACCGGAGAAAAACTTGGCTAGAGTGTTGGGTATATTGAATGTTTATTGCTGCTATTCCATGTTATCAAAGTATTATTTAAATATACAAGTGTTAAATTTCCTTGGACATTTAATTTTATAAAATTGAATTTATATGGATCCTAATAGAATTTTGTATCTCAATGAAACCTTCATAAAAATGTTTGAAAGACGTAGTTTCTTTGTATTAGTGGTATAATATAGATTTTTTGTTGGAGATTTTTCACATTTAGCCTCACTAATGATATCCTTGACATGGAAAGGTGTTCCTTTCCAATCAAATAATGAGTTTTAAAAATTATTCCATGAATATAAGGTTAGTCTTACATCAGCATGTATCCTAACATTTCCATAATCTAGATAAGGATATATAGTCTATTTTAATACATCAGGATCTCAGTTGGGATCTGTTCTCAAGCATGGAAATCTTGTTTTTTCTTATGGCACAAAGAATTTACAGATTCAGGAGAAAAACTATCCAACACATGATTTGGATTTAAATGCATAATTCTATTATTTAATGATTTTGAACCACTATCTTTTTTTATGAATTTACGGTGTATATGGATCATGAAATCTTAAAGTACATTTTATCACAAAGATATTTGAACCTAAGGAAAATAATATGGAAAAATATCAAAAAAATATTTTACTTCGACTTGTAGTATACACTAGGGAAATAAAATTTCATAGCAGATTCCTTAAGTAGAGATTCATATGATTAGTTGTCTACAGTTTCTTTAGATAAATGGAAGATTATGTCATTCATAGTTGATATTTATCTAGATTACTCATAACAATATATTGTTGGAATATTTTTTTTAGTATTTTTTATTCCTAGTTTATTTTATCATGTTAAAAATTCTAAAACATCAGATCTAAAATGTCCTACCATAAGGTCAAAACTAAAAGTTGGGTGGACCATTGATGGATGGGAACTGGATGGGAGTTTAGTGTAGTGGCTTAGAGATTTGATGGTTTTACCTTTTGATTATAAGGATCATATTTTTATACCTATAACCATTTAAGAAGGTTTGTCCATCATGGAATTCAGAAAATGTATAAAAATTTTAAAGAAAATAATGTGTGGTTTGGCATGAAAAGTGCTTTAGTGAAATATGTCTCAAGATTCATCAACTATTAATAGGTCAAGGAATATCATTAATGGACTAGATTTATGTTTTAGTATTTAATGATTCTCATGTGGAAATGGGAGTATATATTCATGGATTTTTTAACATATATACTAATAATGGTTAGGAATCATGTTTCTATATGGGTGATTGCGAATCAAATAAAAAAATCAGCTCACTTTATCAATATTCCTATAAAAAAATATAGTGGAAGACTTGTCCAAAATATAAATGCATGAAATTATAAATATTCGTGGGTTTTTAGTCTCGATTGCATCGGACTAATAGTCCATATTCAAATATAATTTTTGGAAATCCATTTAAAAATCCCTTGGAACTCAATTGACTATGATCATGGATTATCATACTTAAATGGAAAGATAATTGAAATGTAAAATCCAAACATTGGGGGATATGATTAGAGATTGTGTAATGGATTTTTAAGGCACCTAGGAGGAGAAAATACCAATATTAGAGTTCTCATACATTAACATTTTTCAGTACATGAACATATGGATCCTTTTGAATCATTTTATAGGTGTCCTTTTCATTATCCACTTTGTTGTTTGGAAATAGGTGAGACTTCAAAAACTGGACCTAGCCATGTGAAGGATACAATATAAAAGATTTTATTGATAAAAAAAGAGGATAGATATGGCTAAAATCCATCATAAATCATATGTCGATCATTATTGGAGGCTGTTTTTATTTGAGTTGAGTGACCATGTCTTATTGAGAATCTCTTTGAGACTTGTGACTCACATTTCATTAAGAGGATAGATATGGCTCACACCTGATCCTGACCATGTGATTTTATGGGATCATGTGGACCTAGATTTGGATGTTACATTGATTCATGCACTAGTATGGGTTTTGATTAGGAAATAGAATATCTGTAATGGTAAAATCATCATTATTGTATGGGTTTTATGGAAATATGGTAAGATTCTGGAAGAAATGTGGCAGCATGAAAAGGAAATGTTAGATCAGTGGCCCGAACACCTCCAGGACAACACCAGATTTCTACTTTTCCATGATGGAAAATTAAATAGTGGGGAGAATTTATCACACATTGTTTCACGTACAGGACCCTTTATTTATGTATTTTGAGACTTGATAGTTCTTGGGTTGTGTTTCTTGAGGTTCCATGGGCTTTTGGAATGTTTTGTAGGATTTTCTGGAGGTGAACAGTTATTTGAAACTATGCACCATCTCTAGGAAACTGTGTAAGGGTGGAAAATGGTCATTGGTCAGGCGCATAGTTGGTTTATGGTTTAGATAAACACTATGATTTCCCAGGTGAAACTATGCAACATAAAATATAGTAAAAAACATGGTTATAACATTATTTTTCAAACCGTGCTGGCTAAACATGGGAGGGGTTGGCTACAGAAAGTAATGTTGTATAGTTGGCACATGATTTACCCAACTATGTAGCCTTACTATCTGGAATATAGTAAGAAACCTATATTTTTTTATATAACCCATATTAACTCCCAATACCCCATTTAATCCTGAGGATTTAGAGATAATATCCTTCAATCTGGAAGTGATTCTTAGGTGAATCAAAGCATTTTGGAGGTCCAGATTCATCAGTAAGTCATTGTTCTTCACTGTTTCACATATAAATTTTCTATTTTTCACTTACTAAACCATATATCTAGTTAATAGAGGATAGATATATGTTTTTTTACAGAAATTTTGATAATATCATTTTGAATCTATTGAATTATAGGTGAGGTGTGATTGGATCTAAAGAAATGTAGTGTCATTCATCACCTTTTGTCAATTGTTGAGAGGTAGGTTACATATTTCTCATCTCCACTAGACTTGGAACTTGAAGGCTTAGTTTTCATTAAATGATTTCATTGAAATGGTTGTGAAATCCTTGTGTGATTATAATTGTAAAATCTCTTTTTCGTTATGTTATGGAAATTATATTAAATTTATATTTTTTTCAGAAAACCCTTTGGTTGTAATTTTTAATGAGGGTTTTATAATTATGGTTGGGTTTTGATGAATTTAAAGTGGTTATTAAATTTTTTTATAGAAATAAATTATTTTATTTGGAATGGATTGGCAGGATTTTTTCACAACTGGTTTATCTTCTATTGGGTGAGATGGATTATGGTCATGAAGTGCCACCATAAAATGGCATAGGGTATGGACCTAATGTTCCACCATCAGTAGTGAAACCAATCTTGAGTGTGTGTGTTTTGTGGTTATTTGTGTGGACATAGAAATGGGTAATCAAAATCATGGAGAAATGTTTTATAGTATTTTTTATTTTCATTCCTTGGAAACTTGTTTATGATTTTGATGTAAATTGTTTAAACTTATTTTAAACATTTTTATATGAATTTTCTAACAAGTTTTTTCCTAGTACCGTGAGATGGAAATACTTTGGGAAATCATACTGAGTTTTACTCACCCCCTACTTTGGAAATTTGGTGAATTTGTAGATTTCATGTATTGGTACATAGGTAAAGGCATGGTATCTCATTTCTCTATTGATTAACGTTAAGGAATTTGGAATAACATATAGAGTTAGATATTGGAGCTAGATCATGAGTTTCAGGATGATTCCACTTTGGTACCTTTGGGTTTTATTTTCTTTGGGTTCCTTTCATTACGTATTTAATTTCTATTGGTACTCTTAATTTGGTTGTACTTTGGATGTGTCTGGGTTGTATTTTTATTCATGCATTATATATATGATTGGATTTTTATTTATCATTTTTATCTAGAGGTTTATTATTTAAAGGTAAAATTATCCCCCATCATTCCTCAGGCCCCTTATCATCTATTCTTATCCTTTGGCATATCGAGGATGTCACTTAGGTCCAGTAGCACCTGTCACTTCTAAATACAATGTAGTTGTTTGGGATGTTACACTAAGAACAAAAAAACAATTCTTTAAAACCAAACCTCTTTTTAATTGGAAGAATAAGGTGGTAGTATCTTATAGTCAAAATAGTAAGTCGCACATTATTGGTTACTCTATGATTTTCCTCTCCTCTTCAATGTTTTTGAATTTACATAGTTCCTGCATTTTGATGTAGATTTGAGCACCAAATATGTATCAAATACCCAATGTCTAGATATCGAAATATTACACTTTATATTGAATTAACTATTAAATTCCCCATTCTTCTCGGTACAATTATTCTTTCAAGTGGCCTAGCTTACTACATGAAAATCAAATAACTTCATTTTGTTTCATCTACCTTTAAATATTCTTATTTTTGGAAGGGTAGTGCTCAAGTTATTGAAAACTGGGGTGACTCTTAGTCACAGTTTACTAGTTATTCCTTTTCTTATTCACCCAAAGTATCATGGGTCTATCACTCCCCATTTCCTTGTCCACTTGGTGAATGTGAGTAAGAAGTTTCAAAAGAATCTTCTCATTATTAATCATTTAGTAATTCATAAAAAATTGGAGAATTATTTCGGATGTGATGATAGAATGAAATCTGTGTACTGGTTTTTAGAGAATGTAAAGCCTATGATTTCCAAGAACTCTTTGTATCCAATCATCTTGACTACATGATTACAACCAGGTACCAACTCTTCATGAATTCATATAAATAGTGCATTAGACAACTTGTATCTCTTTTTCCCCACCTTATCTTGATAGAGAACATAATTTTTTTACATCATGATATATGCGTCAATGTCCTCAGATTAATTTATAATCTCATTAGTAATGTAATATTTAATGAAACATTATACATATAAGGAATCGTTAACATGTTTCTTGTATGGGTATAATTTTTCCTTAAAAGCCTCTTGGCTAGGCACCTTATAAATAGTATTTTCTAGCACATATTAATTTCTTTCATGGTGTAGAATAATTTGTAAGTTTCTTTTAAGTTCCTTGGAGATTAGTACTGGAGATAATTTTATCCTCATCATGTATAGATCATAGTGATATGGTTAAATTCACAGCTACTATTTCTATAATTTATAAGATAAAGGTTTTGTCACTTAATCTAATTTATAAAAATAGATAATAAATATTTAAATCTATTAATCTCTCGATATTTTATTGAAATCTAATATCTCTTTCCATAAGTTTTAATATATAAGTTTTCTTGGATATTTTAGTGTAAATTGTTCCTATGCCCCTTCTCAAAATTAAAATGGAGGATTGTCAAGTTATTAGAAGTTAATTATGTAGTTTTAAGTTTCCATTTGCATTAACACATTGTTATTTGATCTTTGGAGGGTACTCCCCAATCCTAAAATCCTTAATTTGGATTCCCTTATAATTTTATCTACTATTTAGACTATGTTTCTTAGAGGTGATCGACCCTTAATTAAAACTTGGTTAATTTGAACCAAAACTCAAAATAGAAAATCCTTGATAATTAAAAGAACCCGAATAGAGGTTGTCTAGAAACATCGAACTATGGTTAGATTCCTTCCCAAGTAGTAGAAGGCTATAAAAACATAATATATATATTTCATTTATTTTAATCTTTCCTGTGTTAATAGCCCATTTATTATTATTACATGCTTATTAATATTAAGTGGATTAATATAAGTGGTTAACCATTTCTTAGATAAAATTTAAACATATTCCAATTTATTTTAGTTCTATCAGTAATTCTAGTTAATTAATTAATTCATGTGATCATGAAAAAACAAATATAATGAAATTAACCCTAGAACTTGATAGAAATATAATAATCAGAGTTGTTTTATCATGATCTTTTTCTAATAGTTATTTTATATCAATAATGATAAACTAAACACTGACCTTAGTGGAAAACACCTTGAACCATGACTTAGTTCTTATTGTAGATTTCCACCTGTCCGTCCATGTATCTCTTGGATTGGTTTTGTATCAGCCCCAAACATGAACCACCACCAATCACCTGGGAGATCCATCAGATATATAAGCTTTTACTTACATTTAGGTGAGGGTAACCCAAGTATTAGTTAAGGGAGTTTACATAAAAGGAAATCATGCTCATGAATTCTCCTACATAATGAGAGGTGGGATGACGTGTAGTTCATCAATATAATTTAAAAAAAAATTAAATGGTAACCAATCATATATAATGGTTTGGTATATTCTCATGATCAACAACATTCATGTAATAAATTATGAATTTGATAAATCAAATTTATTCCTGTTAGTTATTAATTAATATAAATCACACTCAAAAAAATTAATTTTCTTCTTTAATTTTTCAATTATTTTAACTTAATTTTCATTTGAAATTTCATTAGATTCTCATACATCATAATTTTAATCAAATTAAATAAATTTATTTAAATTTAACTATGTAGAAGAATGTACCTTGGAGATAACATGTTGATTACCTGTCCAAACTACCCAATGTTTATTATGTTTAAATATAATTTACTCATGTGTCATGTAGAATATACTTCCTCTTGTGTAATTTCATGGTTTTTACAAGTCAAATTGATAACAATAAGAAAACATGTTAATTAAATATCATTTTATGCTTTAATGTGCATAGAGAAATCAATTTATTAATACTTATACATGTTATGTGGTACTATATATTACACATAAAATTATTTAGAAATTTAATATACATAAAACCCATCACATGGAATGTAAAATTCATTTTAATGAAACACAGAACTCATGTTGATAAGGTTAAAATAGGATAATAAATTTAATATAAATTTTGTGTAAATAGATAATATACACTATGTGTACAATTCCACTCTATTTCATCTTCAAATCATCGTAGTCAATCTACAACACATACCTAGGGACTCGGTTTTTTATCTTTTCATGGAAATTAATGGATTATAAAGTGTGTACATGGGATATATTTCATGTGGTCTCTAATTTACATGGTTACCATAAATATAAGTCATGTAAAAATACATGGATAATATTTGACAAATATAATACACATCATGTACACAAGTTACATTCCATGTAGTATGACTAACCATGTACCAAGCTAGTTCGGTCAACACATGTTGTATTAAATACACCCAACATGTAATAAATTTTTATGCTCTGAATTAATTATAAATTAATTCATGATTTTTCTTGGTGTATTAAACATGGTTAGATAGTGACTAAAAATAGGCTACACACCATGTACTATTGTGATATCTGGTCAGAATCTTAATCACCTATGGATGAGTTCTTCAAATGTTATTCTTTCAAAATTAATCCATTTATTGATTATGTTTGTGAGAATGAAGTTTGAAAAGAGAATACCTCTCAATTTTAATTATAGAAATATTAAATTAGAATAAAAAATTAAGAATAAATGGGTAAAATAATCAATAATATTTACATAATTATAAATAATTATGTGACCGCTCTAAAAATAACTGAAAGACTCAGGCATATAAGAAGAGACGGTGGGGAAAACCTGACTAAGATATTTTTTATAATCAATTAAACATATAAGGTGTACATTTATAACTAATTTTTTGGCCAATATAATTTAATCAAAGATTAATTAACATGAAAATTCTGGAACCAAACATAAGATCATCACATAATTATTTATAATAAATTTAAGTAGTTAAATAATTACCATGCGGTGAATTATTCCTTTTTTGATGAATCTAACAACATCTCTATGTACTACCATCGTTGTTTCGTAACAATCTAATTTATATTCTCTCAGGTGGTGATCCCCATAAATACCATGAACCTATGAGTGTTATCATAGAAATATTCGCGTGAAAGAATGTAAGATCTTATAACTTTCATTGTTTATCCTTGATCACAATGAGAATCGCTTCCGAGAAGGATTGTCTTGGATCACTCTAGAATCTAGAGGGATGGGGGAGGAAGATCTCTCTCCATTATTGAGATAGTTATTTGAGAGGTGATCTCAAGGGATTGAGAGGATTCTCCATAATTTTTGTTTACAAAAACACAATGGGAAACATTAGTTTGGTAAATCATATAATTCATTATGAAATGTGCTACAGTTAGAAAAAAATTGCATATGTGCCCATATTATTTCTCTAATCCCTGTGAAACCCAATTTATATTATAATAATATTTTTACTTTTACTATTTCATGACATGTATAAAACTAGTGAATTAATTAAATATTATTTCTTGAATAAATTGTTTCAAATTTATCCATAAAATATATAGAATATATATTATTAATCATTAGACCATTAAACTCAATCATTCATTCCTCTAAAATATTTTTCAAGCCTAACATAATGACTAATTTTTTAATAAATAAATGTTAGTGCATTATTCACTAAAAATAAATCAATATTATATTCACAAAATAGAATATTAATATTTATTAAATATTATACTCACAAAATATTCACTCAAATAACATGTGGTTGAATATTTGTGATTAGTAAAAAATTAATTAGTATTAAACTGTGTAATAGAAAAATATTTTTTCAACAAATTAAATAAAAAATAATATTTAATATTTAACTAGGGTTTCGGATGCACTTAGTTTGTCACCTTCTAGGTATCTTTCTCAATGGAATTGGGTGGATTCACCTAAATTTTGTGTTTAGAATCTATCAACAACCCTTGAAACGCATAGAGAATGATGTTGATTTCATAATGAAATTAAACCTCAAATTTATTCTTACTGTTTAATATAATCTCTTTATCATGGTATTTCTAATCAAGTATATTACATGCTGGTGTCATCAACCTATGTGATCGATGTCTTATTATTATTTTTAATATAAAAATTCCTATAACACCATGGTCATATATTTATTTAGGATATTTTATTTCCACCATGCACCTTAATATATCAAAATATATTGAAGAATAGAATCGAAAAATATGTTTTCACATTTTTCATTATAATGATATTACATGTGGAACACCCAAAACATCCTCCCTCAAATTACTATGAGTCTACCCCTTGATAACCTATAACTTTTTTGTTTCATCAAATGATATTATCTGGTAATATGACATGTATTTAAGAATACTATCAAGGAACATTTGGGATCTCATCATAGCATGGAACTATTATGACCTTTTGGTTTGACATTTAATTGTATGACATTATCTCATACTATGTCATGTATAAAAATAATTATAATTTAATAATAATTTTATTAATATTAAAAAAATGAATACAATTTTTAATAAAGTACATTGATGTCGGTAATAGGGAACTAACTCCATCATATATCATCCATGTTCCTTCTCTGCATGGATTATATTATGTTATAATGAAATATTTATGAAACTCATTTCTTTTCCATGTGT
The DNA here is from genome assembly GCA_963277665.1 of Viscum album. Taxonomy (NCBI): domain Eukaryota; kingdom Viridiplantae; phylum Streptophyta; class Magnoliopsida; order Santalales; family Viscaceae; genus Viscum; species Viscum album. The sequence goes on from OY728126.1 coordinate 1,897,857,654, forward strand.
TATTTTAAAATTAATTCATTAATTTTTTTATGGTATTTTTCACACATATGTATGGTTTTTATTATGTCGTGAGTGGTTATTTTAATGCCCTCCAATTCATTACGTACTATGATATAGATGTATCATCCTATAATAGTGATAATCATGGATATTATAGAGAATAGGTATGTTCATATTTTTATGTGTGAGTATGATTGATTATAGATATGCTCACAATATTATATGTGGATATGATTTTAAATAGATATATTCAAAATTTTATGATTTCCTATGCTTATGATTCTACAGGCCTATGTTATTAATATTGAATAATTATTTTTTACTTTAAAATATTTATTAATCATTCTTATGGATGTGGCATGATTTTAGAGATTATAATCTAATATTTTCTAGGTATGAATTTTTTATGTTGATAAAATTCACTTTATTATATTATTATACCCTTATGATCATCTTGTGCTCACTTATTTTTTGATATCTCACATGTTTACCCTTACTAGGGATATGATCCCACCATTTCTTATGTTTACCTTCCCTAAGTTTTTATGAAAGGTTATGAGTATGATATTTCAAGATGAGATAATAATATGTATAATTTTTATATAATGTTGAATATCCTTCATGAAATAAAATGATTATGTATCTAGTCTTCAAAGGAACTAAACAATTACAGTACTCAATCATTTATTATTACGATATGTATCGAATATTATTTTAAAATTATTAAATATTTATATATGTTATGATCGGGTTACCTTAGTTAGTGTCAATGTGGGGTTTAATTTTTTTGAATATTGATATTAGATAACATTAGTGAAAATCCAAGTGATAATTCTATTTATAATAGAACACCTTTATGTTTTGGGAAAGTAAATATTTTTTGGATTCCTAAAAACAAAATCTTTATTTGGGTACTAGAAACGGGATATGGTTATGGAACATATTCACTTAGGGGTAATTACCCTAAAAAGGGTTGTCAAGTATTAACTCGATCTTCACTTGATGAATGATGAGTAGACCTAAGACTACACACCGTGTTAGACACTCCCAAGGGATATTCTTTAGTTAATTAACATTATTAATATGAACCATTTTGATAAATTAGAGGATAAAATCTATGAAAACTTAGGATAACACATAGTGATATTAGATAAACATAAAATGTCATGAGTTGAAAGACGGTGTCATAATTTAGGACATCAAAAGAATGATTTTCCAAATCATATAATCAAATTTTTTTGTGCGGATGAATATGAACATACATTGGAAATTAATTCTATTTTATCATTCCTAATACCTTTTCATGAGGAATATTTATCTTAAATGGTTTGGGAGAAACTCAACATAGAAGATATTCTTATTATTTATAAATATGATAATTTACTTTCCGAATACTTCCCTAGTCTTCCCAAAATTCGTGAATATTATTTTTAAATAGACCTCATACCTGTTTTGATGCCAATTTCAAAAACTCATTATATAATGGACCTAATTTAGTTCTAGGAATGGATGAATAAACACTAAGTAAATCTAGAAAAAGAATTAATATCCCTGGGTATATCAGCATGGGGAGAACCTATTCTTTTCATTATGATGAAAAATGGTTCAATGATACTTTGTGTTAATTACTGAGAACATAAAAAAGATAACTATCTAGAAAAAGTGTCCTTCATTACATACTGATTCATTGTTTCTTCAACTTTTTGGAGCTTAATACTTTCCCAAGACTAACCTTCACTCTGGATTTCATCAATTGAGGGTCAAAAAGGAGCGTATATCAAAGATAGTCTTTTGTACGAGGTACGATTATTATGAATTTATAGTAATTCCATTTGGACTTACAAAATTTACCAAGTGTGAATTTTGGATATAGAAAGTTCTATTCTTGGTCCATATAATCTCAAGTGAGGGTATATTGGGGGACCCTTCAAAGATAAATCCTATTATGAAATGGACTATACCAACCACTATAATTGAGATCCATTATTTTCTTGGGTTTCTTAGATACTATCACTGATTTGTGATGGATTTTTCATGGTTATATAATCCACTAAATATGTTTACATGGAAGGGGTCTAAGATCCTATGTATAGATGAATGTGAGGAAAATTTCAAGGAGCTAAAAATTTGTTTTTTTCAGTGAACTACTACTCACAGTACCCTATAGTGGGGAATGGGTTATGATCTATAGTGATTCATAGAATATAGTACTGGGATTTCTCCTCATAAATAATTGTATGGTGATAACTTATGACTAATTATAATTGAAAATTCATGATAAAAATTATCCAACTCATGATTTTTAGTTACTAGTGGTAATTGTTTCATTGAAAATATAGATCTATTAACTTATTCTGAAATATTTTATATATATACTAATTATAAAATGTTGAAGTATATATTCTCATATAAAGAGTTGAATATGTTGTAAATGATATGGTTGGATTTGATTAAATATTGTGACTTCTTAGTACATTACCACCATAGGAATTTGAAGAAGGTGGATTATTCTCTCAGTGAGAAATACCATGTTAGTTTTCCCATGATGAGGATTTTAATATATTCAATATATAAGAATCTTCATAAGACATATATTAAAACCCTGAGAAAATGGGATAGATATTATATTTCTAATATAAATATTCAATCATTCATCCATGTTAGGATTAAGGAGGAACAGAATGAAGATGTAAAACTATAGAAGATGGTGAGGAATGTTTCTAAGTTTAAAAATGAATGTGATAGTATAATCAGGTTCAGAAACTGAGTATGTGTCCCATCAATTCCATATGTGAAGGTGATATTGGATGAATCTTTTAGTTCATCACTCCCTATGCATCTTGGAATTACGGAGATTGAGAGATATCTGAAATAGTATTTCTGATGGGATAAAATGAAAAGGGATATTTCATAGTATATATATTGATTCCTAGTATTTCATCAAGTTAAGGCTGAGTGAATTAATTATAATGGTATGTTACAACCATTACCCATAAAATATTGTAAATGGGTAAACATTAACAGGTATTTCTTCCTTAGGCTCCCCAAAATACATAAATATCGTAATGTTATTTGGGTTTTAGTCACTAACCTTATAAAATCATCACATTTTATTACTAACATAAAATATATCTCTCTTGACTAGATTTCCAAATTATATATTAAAAAATTTTAAATGTTTCTTGTAGTATAACTATCAATTTTGTCTAATCAGTATCTGAGGTTTACCTTAATATTATAGAGAATCCTTTAATAAGAGTAGAATACATATTTAAATTTTTAAACTTCATATCATCCTAAAACTAATATTTATTATATTATTAATATTAAAACCATAGAATATATGTTGATAGATTATTATATGGATTTCAATGGTGTTTGGGATCAATACCTTACTTTGCTGTAATTTTATTAAAATAATATCTTTCACTCATGAATTCATATGGCTCTTTATGAGTCTATTTATGATAAGAAGTGAAGAACTACAACATAATATGATTAATATATATAAATAAATAAATTATGACTTGATATAGCTAAGGAAAAGGTATAGAATGTTATATCCATTTAGAAACACATCAGGGAAACTCAGAGTTGATAGAAAATTTATAATAACAATCACCAATGAGATATAATGTGAAAAGTTGGTGATAAGGTGTTCCTATAGATATCACTATAGGATCAGGTTATGATATTTGGAAAGAAGGAAAATGTTACCTCTAGATATATCAGTCCCTTAAAAATTCTTGATCATATTTGGATGATTTTTTATCACTTATAAATTTTATTGAATCTCTCTCAAGATTAGGATGTGTTCTATGTATCACTTTTCTTAAAGTACATTCCATCTCTTTCATATATACTAAACTCAGGTATTGTACCATTAGAGCTTGATAATTCTTGGAAGTAATAACTATTAGATATTTTTTATCATAGAAATAATGTTAAATGAAACTTGACCACTCGCCTTGTAAATGTTTTATAGTGAAACCATATATTTAATGAAGCTACTTGTGAAACTGAGGAGGTGATGCGGTAAAAGTACCCCTGGTTGTTTTTATCAGAGTAATGTATTCTTATGGTAAAATTAATATAATGGGATATAATGTAAAACTAATGGGTTTTATGATAAATTTTACTTTAAATAAATTTTATTTTATTGATAGATTATTTACATGGAATTCTATGTTAAAACGAACTATGATATGCTATTGAAATAATATTATTTAATGTGATGGTTATCACATAGCTGTTAGATTAGAGGGTCTTAATATTAATAAATAAATTATGAAAATTTATTTTTTTACACATGTATAAAACTAATAATCAATCATAAATTCATTATTAATTGGTTTTAAATGAAGATAAAATCTATTGAAGGTAAAATATATATTTTTCATTAAATGTTTTTTATGTGTATAATGTATTCTAAATATAATAGAGTAAATTATAAAAAATTTATAAATTATTATAATAAAATAACTATATTAAAATTTCCAATTTAATAATTCAATATTCATTTAATTTTATTCATTAGGAATTTAATGAGTATAGAGTCATTTTATGCTTCAAAAATACATTTTCATCAAAAAAATTGTTTTTTTGGTTTATTGTATGAATATAATAAATAATTTATACAATTTAAAGAATATTTATTTCAAAAAAATTAAATAATATTTAAAATATTCATTTCATAATAGGCGTATTAGGAATATTTTATATTTTTTTGAAGGCGTTATTTTTTTTGAAAATAATGAAAAATGTTGATTTTTGTATAACTCTAATTGTTATTTTAAAATCAAGTAATTTAAACATATCATTATTTTTTGAATTTTATTAGTGTAACATAATATAAATTTTATTAAATATAATATAATTAATTCCATATTAGTCATCGTTACATTTTATTTTTGTATAAGTTCATTTTTTTGTTTAAAATGAATTTTTCTATAAAAAACTTTCACTACATTTTGTGCACTTATTTTAGTATTAATTTACACCAAATATATAAATTCAATATTTTAAAATGTATTAAATATTTATAATCATCATAATACATATTATTTAATTAGTATAAACTATTTTTTGGTCATTATGAATAGTAATCGAGGAAAATATTCATTATTATGGAAAATGATTATTGGGGTTAATGAGGAGTTAAACTAAATTGATAAGTATTAAAATTAACTAAAAACTAGTATAAATACTATTATATAAATGTATTTAGTTACTATATCATATTACCTTGGAAATTGTGTCACTTTGGAGCCACATTCCAATGAGATTGATTTATTATATTTTATTATTCTTAATAATTACAAGTGTGCCACTCCCCTTATTTATAAAAGGGAACCACTATCATCTCTTATCTACACATCTTGATCAGTTTAGGTTTACCGAAACGTACCCAAATCTCTTATAAAATTACCTATCCATGTTATATAAAATATTATCTTCATGGAATACCAACCAAAGTGTCCTTAAGAATATATTCAAAGGATTTCAATTAAAGAAGACGGAGTTTGAATGCATATGATGTTGGACGACACTTGAGGTAAGGTATTAATGTTACAATATTATTTATTTTAAGTATTTTCCATTATAAATTTACATTGAGAGAAATTATATTAATTTTATAATTTACACCCCATCTATTTACTTCTACCCAAGATATTCTTGGAATTTTTAAGTAATAGTACTATTTTCTTCTCCTTTGTACACAAAATGGTCTATAATTGTTTTAAGAAAAATCAACCTCATTTTCTCATTATTTGATGAATTTTTATTCCATGTCCAAGTTATTTAATTAAATAATGTTATTTAATACAATAAATACTTATTTAATGTCCTTTCCAAACATATTTTACTTCAATTTCAATGTTTTAAAAGGATTCTTCTTTTCTTTTACCAAATGAGGTACTTTTGGACTTTTTACCAAAAGTGTGAAAGGAATATTTGTTTTAAATCTTACCACAATAATATATTTTCGCACCACCTTGACCATTATTATATTTGAATCTTATTTTATGAGTTTTCATATTTATTTTCAAAGGAATTTTTTTAAAATATTTTGGGAATTTTATGTTTTTAAATATACAAAAGAAATTTAGATTTTCTCTATTCGCAAAGAAATGTTCAAATGAAATTTTAATGGTATTTTTATTCTATTTATTTATCATTTTATATTTCTTATTCTTAACTTGGGATATTATCAAATGATTCTATTTTTTTTCTTTGACTAGACTTCTGATTATTATGTGATGACAAAATTATTATGAAACATGATTTTCTTATGGGATATTCTATGATGAATTGATAAATGTTTTTATGATCTTGTGTCACTAATATATATGGTTTTCATTAGGTTATAAGTGGTTCTATAAGATCCCTATAATTAATTGGGTAATTTTATATAGATATATCATGATATAATGATGATAACCATGGACATGATTAGGAATATCTATGCTCACATTTTGATGCATGAGTATGATTTCTTTTAGCTATGATCACAATATTATGTGTGTACATGATTCTAAATATATATGTTCATAAGATTATAATTTATTCTTCTTATGATGCCACATGCCTATGTTATGAATCACAAATAATGATTTTTTATTTGTAACCATTATTAATATTTCTTCTGTATAGGACATGATTTTTGAGATTATAATCTAATATTTTTTGGGTATGAATATTTTTCATTGAGAACATGCACTTGATTATGATATCATACCATTATGATAATTTTATTCTTTTTTATGATTTATATTTACCATATTTACCCTTATTTATAATTTTAACTCACCCTTTATTGTGTTTCCATTCCCCTAGTTTTAATGGAAGGTTACGAGTATGATACATTTTGAAGGGGTAAAAAAATGAATAATTTGTATGTGATATATTGAAGATTCTTCATGAAATAACATGATTATAAATATAGTATAAAAATAAACTAAGCCTTTACAATCCATGGGAATTTATTATTTTGATGTTTAATAAATATTCATCTAAAATGTTGAAATATATATGTATGTATGTTATATTCTGGTTGCCTCAATTTGTGTAGTATTTTTTACCATTATAATTTTCCACTCCCTTTTGTAGTACCATTCATCAATATATTGATATTAAAGGAATTAAAAAGGTGATTTATCACCATAATGTTCCCTGAAAAGCCAATCTTAGTAGTGCTTCAGGAATTTGGGATATGAGGATGGAACCTCTATGTGCATATGAATCTAAGGAATCCTATGAAAGTAATTAAAAACCATGTCTTTTAATTTTACAATAAATTTAGATAAATAATCAGTTCTATGAATTGGTTCTTCAACATGATTATCCCTAGTGGACTCTACACTTATTTTCATATCCCAATATTTTCATGTTTGAGGAATATAAGAATGATTCCCTATAACCTAAATAGTAGAGGGTATGGATTTGTATGAAATTTATTTCAGTACCATTATCAACTATGGATTGGTGATTATAAGTACCATCATGATTTTAAAATATATACAAGTGTCTAATATGACTCTTTATTGAAATTTCCATATCTTGTTCCTTGAAATAAAGGACTCTCTAACATATCATAGAGCCTATTACCATGTGGTATGTTTCAATCATGTCCAATTTAGTCTCAAACTCTTATAAAGTTGAAAGATCCTCAATAATGGATTCCCCAAGTTCGTAGATAAGTGAAGTGTGCACACAACAGATTCTTGTAGGGATAATATAGCTATATTTAAAAAATTTATATTTCTAGACTAAAGGTTTTTTATTCATGTTCTATGTTTATTCTTTTATATTTGGATTGGGGGAAATAGTTGAATGTGTTGGATACTCCCTTCCTTGACTGGAATAGGGGGTTTTTTCCCTTTAAAGGTTAGGTAGAACTATCCATCCCACATATCAATGTTGATATCATAACTATTTGTTTATTAATTTATCTACTAGTATAATCAGATCATATCAATCCCTAGGGAATTCAGTATAAGACTGGTTCTCCCGTTGAGAACATTGCAGTGCCTATCTTTGGGTCATAGCTATATATATTGCTTTAGTGGGTATAATTTTTTAACATCTGGGTTCATTTTGACCACCCTTTGTTGACTACAAAGACCACTTTCCAAGTTATTTATGGGCAACTTCGATTCAAATAATTCCTCCTTATCATTAAAGGGGTATTCCAGGATAAAGGGATTGATTAAGTTGTATTGTGACTCTATATTATTTTAAATTATAATTTTCATGGTGGTTCCCATCCTCTAGATGATAAGGTTATAAAATCTAAAAGTGTTTAAATTAGTTTGGGTACCTGTTAGGGGCCTTATTATTGATCCTTGTTCAGTAACATAGATTAAATTTAATCCTATAAATATATAATAAAGAAGATATATTCTCAGTTTTTTAGAGGTAATTGGTTCCGTGGTTTGTTTATTCATTCATTATATAATGATCACATTGGCTTAATTACCCAATTTCATGATCATCCAATCTTTTAATTTCTATAAATGCCATTTCAAAACTTCTTTTTACTCTTATTCTTCCCCTAATGGGGTATAAGTGACACAAGCCACCTGCATTGGGAGTTTGACTAAAATTCAATGCCTGGTGTCAATCATCCTTGAAGATTAAACATTTGGGGTTATTATTCCCATCATATTGGGTGTAAGGGTAGTAATTAGGATAATTATTTATAATAACTTTAGTGAATCAATTGATCTATGATAATGTATCCAAATTCTTCTCTAGATTAGTAATTAAGAATATCAAAACCAGCTCCTTTTGGAAGGAATAAACATTATGCTTTTAGTTTTTAATGTTCTTGAGATTTTGTTCCTTCTTTCTATACAAATATGGAATTATTTTTTTTTGTTAAGGAGAAGGTACTTCATAATTTTAAGTGATCTTAAGGTTGTAATTGGCATCAGTTCTGGATATAGAGTAATGGTTCAACTAATTCTTTTCTGTATTTCTTCCCCTATGCCAATAGTAACGACTAAGATTTTTCTTTGTTCTTCCAATAATTTCACTACTGTTTAAAACTCTTAATATCTAATAGGTTATTTCAACTAAATGAGTTTTGTATAAAGCTAATATCAGATATTATCTATGAATATCATCTATATATTCTCTTAGAAGAGTTTTATATTTATATGTTAATTTTTATACCATGTGATGATATATGAAACCATCTGATTTTTTGTTATTTTCAATTTGAATGGTTGACAATAGTCATTATCCTCAGTGTTACATTAAATTAGTAAATGAAATAATACCAAATATCATATAAATTGAAAATATAAACAACTAAATGTTTTTTGTACTATATAAATTGTGTTCTTCATAGGGTTTCCACAAATAAAATAATATTTTACACTTCTTTTTGCTCCAGTTTTCCCATTATAGGGTTTCATCAAGAGGAAAATTATATGTGATGTTGCTCTCGATCTCCCATATCATTAAACATTGAAAACATAGGATTTAAAATTTTTATTGGGGAATTATTAATGTCCACTCACTCAGTAAATGGTTTCCTTTTCAGTTATACTTGCACACACTACCCTTCTATGGATTCCATATGAGATATAAGGAACTAAATTGAATTAAATAGATTTTGTGGTATTGTCACCTAAGTATATTCTTGAGTGGAAGTAATATGTAGAACCTAGTAAGTTTGTAATGTCTACACATGTCCTAGATAACATATTTGAGTCATACAAGGGCAACTCACTTGAAATAATGTTGATTATTTCCCTAGAGGAGGGAATTTATGACAATTAATAGCAATCATTGTTTGATAGACTGGTTTTTTAGATCGGGGTTTGTCAAATGATCGGATTTGTGGATTTCTGGATGATTAGTTCCTTCTTGTCAATGTGGATTTTACAGATCATTGATAGTGGACTCATCCTAAATTTTTTACTATGTAGGTTTATTACCTCTAATAAATTCAGCATTGAGTCACCTGAACATCTCTATGTCAGCTTCATATTTAGTGATTTTTACATAGTGAAAAGGGGCTCAACTTCATCAAGTGGTGGGTGGGTCATGGATACAACCTCACATTTCCCTTTTTCTTTAGTGAATTCCCACCCATTGGGTGGAAGTTGAATATTAACAGGGGATCTGAAGCTTTACTTTTTTCTTTGAAATTGGTTACACACACTCTCTTATCACACTTCAACGTGAACCAAATTTTGAACATACATCACCTCATCAAGTTCTTCCTCACTAATTCTATGCTCTTTTTCTTCTATATGGATTATTTCTATAACATTCAAAAATACTAATTGTGTATAATGAATTAAATCTTTATCTATATCTGAATTGTAGGGATAATCATTGGTGTCTATGTATTCATTGAGGAATGTGTCAAGATCTTCTTCCACCTTTTACTTTTTAGGAGGTCATTTTTATTTTTTAACCCTATGAATATTTATCATATTCCTCTGATTCTACTTTGTAAATTGTTTTTTATATTATTCTTGATTCATTTTCCCATGGATTTTACTAAATGTTCTCTTATCAAAGGACATGAGTCATGAAACACTAGTGGATAAAATTAAAGTGGAATCTTTTGTGAAGTTTCTACCATCCTAGAAAATAATTAAATTATTTAAGGAAGATGTAAAAATACCCCCATCCCTAGAGAATAGGGTGTTCCTCACTCTTTTACTGTCACACATATACTTCACTTTGGGTTTGATGGTTCCTGATATAGTGGTTTAGGAAAAAACTTTCTTGGGCCTACAGGATGGGGTTTCTCCAGTACAACTACCAAGGATGTTATTGTTGTAATTTTATACTTTTGTAATTTTATTATGGTATGATCTATATAAAATTCACTCTATTGGTAAGAGTTAATTTCCACATGAGATGATTCCACCCTTGTAAAAAAATCCTTCGACTAGTATCCTATTTGATCATCTTATTAACATAGTGAAGAATCCTATCAAAGGTCCAATCAAACTGAGCCCATATCATTTTATATTTAAGAGTTATAGATTTATTTTGAATAAATATATTGCATACCTAGATCCAATACTTGGTACCGAACCTAATGAGATAATATTTTATGCCACCTCTTCTGATATTTCTTGTTATCCCATGAGCGGAGTAAAATGTAAAGATCCATATTCACCCCACCTATCACGAACCGAATCTTGTCTAAATCAAAACTAGCACCAAACCCATCTAGTGACAAGTCCCAAAGATCGTTACCAATACCCACGGCTGTAAAATATCACTTTTATCATAAAATGAAAATTGGGAACAATTTACTTGAGTTTATAAACATACAATGACAAACAAGTCCAATAAACCAAATCTGGATTTTTCAAACAAAATCGTCTTTTACAAAATTTCAATGCAGAATTACATGGTTTTAACAACTCTCAACGACTATAAAAATGATTATAAAAAAAAATAAAATCCTAAGAACCTCCAAATGGTGAGAGGCACCTCCCTAAATCCATTCCACAACACCTCATCGTGATAGACCGCTAAAAACCAGAACCGTTGGCACAAAAGTTGTACCCAAAACTGTGGAAACAATTTACCAAGTCTACTAAAACCCAAAGGAGTAAGTAGGGTGTGGTCAAAATCCTAGTAGGATACCAACAATAAGAGATTCCGTGTGATAAACATTCAAATATGAAAATCATGCAAGCTTTTAAGTCATGAAATACAAGTGAAAATTTCTAAAAGATGAAAATCAAATAAGAGCAGTTTTCAAGTGGGCTATTTTAAAGAATAGGCACTTATAAAAATAATTTCAATGCTACTGAATTTTCCAAACAACCATACCATATATTGACTATATTATAAATGTAACTAATGAGTATAATCAATGGGAATGTAACCCCTAGGCACTAGCTCGTTGTGGGTCTCATGTACCTCGTATCTCGATGAGAGTAACCATCACAATATGGGTTCTCATGCACACAATCCACTAGTATGGATTTTACTCATAACCGGGTGGCCCCCCATCTTTATCGTCATCATAGTTTAGATATTGTTGTAAGATTCAAACAATCTACATGAAACTGAGGCCAAACCCCATGGTATCACTAGCATACTTGTACACATCCACCCACCTAGATACTCGGGTTTCCCTCTTGTGCTCAAACAAGTTCAACAAGTAAAGAAATATAATTTCTACATGAAAATTACACTTACACATCACAAAGTCAACAAATATATCACATGTATATCATGAAAGTTATATAATCCACTTTTTCATTCAAATGCATATTGAAATCATACTCACACCAAAATAGCCAAAAACACTTTTCACATTTCATTAATACTTCCACAAATCCTTTAAAAAAACTTATAAAACCTTTACAAGATAGTAAAACACACATAACATACCACACACACATAACATAATACTTCTTTCATCAACGAAATTCATTTTTCACATCACACTCCCACAAAATAGCCCAAAAATGTGTTTCTCACCTCTCTTTCCATTTGATAAAACATTTTAGAAATTTATAGTACATCTTGAAAATGTTTGGCATCTTAAATCACCACTTTAGCTTTCAAAACCCCATATTTGGCGAACACACTCACCCAAACAATACATATACACCATTTTCCCACTTTTTTTACCCAAATAAAACATTTACAATTTTCACAAAACAATCTCCAAGGATATAACTATATCTTGCACACAAAACCCATTTCGAACCCCCCCTTTCAAGGCCAAAATCACACAAAGACCATACAAAAAAAGAATTTTCGTCCCTTGAAACATTTATTAAACCCATATCAAGTACTATAAAAACACCTCAAATTATACCACAAAAGGTACACATGAAAAACACACATTTTCATAAAACACATTCAAGGAGTGACCTAAGGTTTTACACATAAACCAATTCAAAACCCTCTTTTAAAACCAAAAGAACACCAATACCCTAAAAACATAGATTTGGTAGCCCAAATAATGTTTAACAAACATCTTTCATATGTTATAACATCAAACCAAAGATTACCGCAAGGTTTACACCTGGAAAACCCCCAATTTGAAACAAACTGCAACTATAAAATTTACTTCTTAACAAACTCCAAAAAAATGATTTTTTCATAATGAAAAGCATATGACGAACATTAAAAAAAAATTATATCAGTCGTTATAAATCATCAGAAATTGATTACACATGGTATCACCTGCCTTTTGAATCTAAACCTCCAAATATTGGTGTTAAACATCAACCGCACCACCGCAGCACCTGAAGGAAGTGAAATACAACCAAAAACCCAAATATTTGAACAAAAAGATGCAAAATCAAACCCTAGGTTCTAAAACAAACTTCTGGTCATTTTAGAACATAATGAAATCGGTATAAAACCCTAAGGATAAAGAATTAAATGAAGAGAGAAACACTTACTTAAAAAAATATTGAATAAATCGGCCCAAATCCACCAATATTTGAATCTTAAAGTTACCAAAAGTAGTACGGAGGCTAAAAGGAGTCATAGTTGGTTATGTGAAGACTGAATTTAGGGTAAAATAGTGAAAATTGAAGGATTTATGAAAGAAACATTTTACCTCTTCAAATCTGGGTGATTTGAGAATGATTAAGAAATATCCCCCTAATCTATTGGGTAGACGATGTCTAAAGAGGGGGACGAGATCATGGGAGAGGGAATTGGGTAATTGGGATTGTATTAGAGTTAGAATTCCCAAAAAAACCTAAAAATTAAATGATATATTAAATAATTAAAAAAATAAGGAAATGGGCTTTCGGGTTGGCCCAACTCCATAATAAAAAACCCAAATCCATCATTATTATCGATTCATGGGATAAAAATTGATAGGGTGGTGTTAATATACTAAGGTATGAGAATTGAGATGTAGAATGGGTGTAAAATGTTGAAAAATGAACAGGTTATAAAATTTAAAAAAACATTAATCTGGAAATGGGCTCACTGTTTGGCCCAAATTTTGAAAACCCACTATTTCCACCAAAATGAATGGGAAACCCACAAAAACAAATCAATAATGGAAATTAAATGAAAAGAAACCTATAAAATAAGTCATTTATGTGGAAATTATCCCCACTATAAAACTTTCCGCCCTCAAAAAGCCACAGCAAGGCCATAGGCAAAAACCAAACCCAACTGAAAGGCCAAAATGGACTCCTTCGCCATGTTTCACACTCCCCCAAAAGGATAATACACCTACAATTGATCAATAAATGACGGAATACTCTCACCAATAAAAACATACACCACTTCTTAAAATTATTAGGTTTATTCAGATTTTATCCCAAAAGAAAACTCCTCCAACACTATCCGAACAAGATTCCAACTATATACCCAAACGAACAACAACAATTAACTAGTTTACACTTACCTTACATTAACCAGACCATTGGGCGTCCTTCACTCCAAAAGTTTACCCATGGAAGGGGAAATTAGTTTGAAAGATCTAAACAAGACTACCTACCTCCATGCCAAGACCATGGTAAAATCTGAGTTACTAGTATGGGGAGACACAAATGGGCTCCCCACCATGGGATACAACTCAAATTTTCTCGAGACAAGATCAGGACACTAACCGGGGGAGGCCTGAATGGACTCCTCAATACAAGGGGTAGACCTCCGTTCAAAATTTCTAAAGTAACATACATGAGAATCATAGTGGGTCTCCCCACCATAACGACCAACCATCTTAACCGACCATCATGGTCCATCATAGGAAGAACCAAAATTTAAAAATTTGGGATGGTCACACGGTTAATCAACACAGTTGGAGAAATCATGCTCTAAGTGTGTGGATCCTTTTACATTCATGGTTTTCTAGGTCATGGTTACTACAAACCATGCGAAAACCGTGTGCTCGACCTATCTAGCCAAATTCCTAACCATACTCTAAAAACACAATGGAACCCAAAGGAGAAAAGAATGACATTGGGAGATCACATGGGCATGAGGCCCTCTACCTCATTCAACCAAATGGGAAAAATAAAAGAAATGTGTTGATGCCAGAGGTTTAAAATATTACTATCTTTCATACTGAGGATACTAATTTGTACAAGGGTTTGAACGACCCTAGGGCTTCCCTTGACTACGCGTCAGCTTCACTCTGGGCCCTATTGCTGGAGCCCAAAAGATTGAAGCATATTCAGCCTCGCAGTTAGGATTTGGAAACCCCTTTATTGAACTTCTTCTTTCTATAAAACAAAAAACTATATCTCAATACTAGAAATGTTTACAAAGACATAACACACTCCAAACTCATCTTTCCTTAAACTGGCATTTCATTGAAACAAGGGATTATAAGAAGAACACACATCACCCCTTGTTTCATCAGATTATAAATGGAAGGAGGAAACAATATATAGAAACACCTCACTCTAAACAGAGGATGTTGAGATTTATCAAAAGGTGACACACTTCTGACAAAAAAAAGAGCCACAGAAGATTGTACAACTTCACCTTTACATTCAAACGATCATGAGACATCACTACGCATCACTGAACATGACCAATGCAACAAATAAAAACAATACATTGAGGGGGGGCTTATGAAACATCCCCAAACATCACCCAATTCCAGAAAATGGCCATAACAAGCTCTCATGACCATATTTCCCACACAGGTGGTTTCACATAAACCCCTTCTTCTTATAGACTACAAAGGACCCAAAGGCCATCTTAGACACCATCCAGATACTCATCCCCATGAACAACCCCATACTACTTTCACCCTCGACGAATCAGGTAACTTAAGAAAATAAGGTCTCTTACAACGTTCCACGAGCACTCTCTCATTACAAGAGTATCATAAAAACTGAAAAGTAATGGTTGAAGACTCATTATAAAATGCTCAAGAAAAGGTTCCTTATATTGATCAACTGGAGTATTTTCCAGTGACGAAACAATACGGGTTGCACTTCCATAGTGCACTAACCCTTACTGGGGGTGTAACTTATCCAACAAGAAGTCCCAAGGACCTAAACAAGATATAACATTGGTCAACACATGCCACAAACTAGATCCAAACACATGAAGGGAACCATAGTAAAGGAATCTCAAAACATTATTTAGAAGAGATCACTAACCAGACCTTCAACCAAGATTATTGATCGAACACAAACCCAAAACATGGTTTAAACAAGAGGGGTTCTTGGAATAAAAACATCCCACAAAATCAACATTTTAAAAAATACATAATATAAATTATCCCATACCAGTCATAAAGACATCATGTTTTCATTTAAAAACATTTCTTTGTAAACAAACGGTTCAGTAGTTCGTGTATCCACCAATGGTACCCCATGGGCCTCACACATGCAAGTTTCAATGACACACTGGAAACCCTCATCATATATATACCAGAATTTATCCATTAATTCAATTAATCATCTATCATCCCATATAACCCCATGTATGCGGTCGCTAACAAAAATACCAAAGGCTAAAATAAAAATTCTTTCCACTTTTCAGAACCAAAACAATCAACCAATACTTAATTTTTCACAAGACTAGTAACCATGAAATAAAAATCCAAATCATTCAAAATAATAAACACTTTAAAGTTATATACATCAATTTAAAAACATCTCATCCCATTAAAACACCCTTCAATAGTTTAAAAAACTCTATTAGGAACACTTTTTCAAAACCAACATTAACAACATTTCTTGATTTCAAAAGAGGTGTAAACACACCATTTTCCATTCCAAACCAATTCTGAAAATTCAGTTCCACAATTTCACAAATCAAACCACTACCCCTTTATTAGAAAATAATTTCACAGAAACATTACGCTTCTTTAAACCAATTCAATTTTTCTTTCAAACCAAACTTCCAAGATTCCAAAACTAAAGAACACAAGACAATTCTAGAGGGAACTAGTTTAATTGGGTGACTTAGATTTATGGTTTTTGGCCATATTCCATAACTTAACCATCACAGAGATTGATCTAGAAAAATATCTCTTTCTCCACATGGTTTTTTAGGCCCTTATAACTCACTGAAACCATTAACCCAACTCTCTTTTCATTCCCCCTAATAATCAGCAAACCAAGAAAACCAAAGGACTCAGAATAATACCGACATCCCCTGGTGACTCAAATCCTGTCATGGTGTGTGATATCTAGGCTCACCACCCATAACTAGAATTCCAAGTCCCAACAGTCCTAACTCCAGACTATCCAGACTGTTCCACAAATAACATGACCCAAAAGAGTGAACCTCCTTAGATACTATTTTGTCTCAAACCGAATCCAGTCACCCTCAAAACATACACCAAACCTAAATTGTGACAAGGATCTAAGGGAATTCCCAATATTCATAAGGTGTCACATGTTCCCAGGTATCATAAAATCAAATTTGGGAATGATTTACCAGAGTTTATAAACATTCAATGATAAACAAATCCAATAAAACAAATCTGGAATTTTCAAACAAAACTATCTTTTAAAAAATTTCAGAACCGAATTACATGGTTTTAAAAAACTCTCAAAGACTATAACAAATGAATAAAACCAAAAAGGATATCCCAATAACCTCTGCATGGTGAGAGGCCCTTCCCTCAATCCATCCCCACAAGGCATCATTATGATTGACCGCTAAAAATCTTAACCGTTGGCAAAAATTTTGTACGCAAACCTGCGGAAAAAATAACCAAGTCTACTTACACCCAAAGGGGTAAGTAGGGTGTAAGAAAAATCCCAGTAGGATACCACCACTATTATATTCCATGTGATAAACATTCAATGATGAGAAATATGAAATGTTTCATCATATTAAATACTAGTGAAAATTTCTCAAAGATGCAACTTAAATAAAAGCAGTTTTCAAGTGGGCTATTTTAAAGAATCAACACTTCTAAAAATAATGTCAATGCTATTGAATTTTCCAGCCAACCATACCTTATACCAATGGTAAGAACAATGTAACTAATTATTATAAGCAATGGGAGAGTAAACCCTAGGCACTTCCTCGCTATGGGTCCCTGGTATCTTATATCTCCGTGAGAGTAACCATCATAATATCCATTCTCGTGCACATGAGACACTATTATGTATTATACCCATAACCAAGTGGTACCGTATCATAATAATAATCATAGTTTAGTTATTTTTGTAAGAGTAAAACTTTCTATATGAAACTGAGGCCAAACCCCATGGGATCACTAGCATACTAGTACACATCCACCCACCTAGACACCTGGGTCTCCCTCTTGTGCTCAAACAAGTTCAACAAGTCATGAAATATAATTTGCACATAAAAATTCCACTTACACATCACACATTCACCAAAAAATGAAAATTTATATCATTCATGTTACATAATCCACTTTCATTCAAATGCATTTGGAAATAATACTCACACTAAAATAGCCTACAACACTTTTCACATTTATTTAACACTCCCACAAATCATATAAAAAATTTTATAAAACCATTCTAAGATATTCCAACACCCATAACATCCCACATACACATCACATAATAATTATTTCATAAACAAAATTCATTTTTCATATCACCCTCACAAAAAACATCCCATAAATGTGTTTCACCCCTCTTATGTCATTTGATAAACCATTTTAGAAATTTATAAAACATTGTGAAAATGTTTGACATCTTAATTCACCACATTAACTTTAAAAACCACATATTATGTGAACACACTTACCCAAACATTACATATACCCCATTTTCCTTCTTTGTCTAACCAAATAAATATTTTACAATTTTCACAAAATGATCCCAAAGGATATAACTATGTCTTTCATACAAAACACCTTTCAAAACTTCCTTTGAAGGAAAAAATCATACTAAGACCCTACCGAATCATAATTAGAATCCCTTTATACATTTATTAAACCATTCTCAATTACTATAAAATCACCTCAAAATCATTCCAGGAAAGATAACCATGAAAAACACACATTTTCAAAAAACACTTTCATGGTGTGAAACAAGGTTTTACCCATAAAACCTTTTCAAAACCCTATTTAAAACCCAAAGCACACCAATACCCTGCAAAAGTATAATTTTCATAAAAAACAATATTTAACAAAACACTTTCATATGTTATAACATCAACCCCAAGATTTTCACAAGGATTACACATGGAAAACACTGAATTTAAAACAAAGTGAAACTATAAAATTAAACGCTTAAAAAACTCCATCAAAAATGTTTTTCTCAAAATTCACAGCATATGTGTAATGTTTAAAATAATTAAATCAATGAATATAACTCATCAAAAAATTATTACACATGGAATCACCAACCTTTTGAATGAAAACCCCCCAAATCTTGGTGTGAAACATCAACCACACCACCGTCGCACCTCCGGGAAGTGAAATACAACTTAAAACCCAAATATTTGACCAAAAGGTCACCTAATAAAACCCTATGTTCGAACCCAAACTTCTGTACATTTCAGAACATAATGAAACAGGAAATAAATCCTAAGGGGAAGGAATTAAATGAAGAGAGAAACACTTTCTTTAATTAATCTTGAATAAATAGGCCAGAGTCAACCAATAGTTGAATCTTAAAGTAACCAAAACTGGTAGGGAGGATAGAAGGTGTCATAGTAGGTCAATTAAAGACAGAATTTGAGAAAATGACTAAAAACTGAAAGAGTTGTGAAATAAACATTTTATATCTTAAAATCAGGGAGATTTAAGAATGATTAAGAAAGTGTGTCCTAATCCGCGGGGGGGATATGAGCTTTAAATAGTAAGAGGATATCATGGGAGATTGCCTTGGGTAAGTGGGATTAGATGCAAGTTGGAATCATTGAAAAACAATAAAAATTGAATGAGATAACAAAGAATAAAAAATAAAGTAGTAAATGGGATTTTAGGCTGGCCCAACACCTTAATAAAAAACCCAAATCCATCATTCTTATAGATTCCTATGTGATCCAAATTGATATAGTGGTTTTAATATACCAGGGGATGCCAATTGGGAAATGTAATGGGTGTAAAATTTTGAAAATGAAGGAGTTATAAATGAAAGAAATATTTTTTAAATATGAAAATGGGCTCATGGTTTTGCCCAAATTTTGAAAACCCCACCATTTCCACCAAAATGAATGGGAAACCCTTGAAACAAAGCAAGAATGGAAATTTAATGAAAAATAAATTTAAAATAAATCATGGGTGTGACACCACCCTCTGATATATATAGTGTATGGAGCGTGACCAACCATTTAGAAGACTTTACCCAAATCACAAAGGAACAAATGTTTGATATGGTCACACTACTTTATTTATTTAGGATTTTGATCCCATTAAAGGGAGGGTAGGTCAACATGGTGGGATAGATCATCCAATTCCCTAAGATGTTCAGTTTATTCCTTATATGGTAGATTCCAAGATTTAAGATAATAAAGATTCACCCACAAGTTGTGACCAATATGAGTTATGTTTTCCACCATAAATGTTTTGGGGATGTTATATTGATGATTTTCAATGGGTTAAAACATGATTGGTATTTTATCATTGGATAATTCTCTCCATATATCTATAAATATTTATTCATCCTTATTAAGTGATTAATTAATATGGTTTGACCATAAAGTCCATTTCTTTATTCTTTCATCATGGGGAATGAGATAATTCATAACATTCGTAGTTTCATTCAAGGTTACACGACCTAAGGGACGCACTAATGATAATCACTACCTTGGGTTATCCATTAATTAAGATGAAGCATCATTGATTGGTTATGATTTTCTAAGCGTATATATCTTCAAATTATTAGGTGATTCTTGGTATGATTGAAAATTAAAAATATACTCAAAATTGGGAGGACCTTCATACAAAGGATATGTTTCATCATAAGGAGGGCCTTCTCAATGAGTGTTATGGGGAGGACCTCCATGAATTTTTATTCTTATTTCATTATTTAAGTGAGGACCTCTACTTCAGTTAGATGTTTTTTTATATGGAGGACCCCTATAACATATTCCTTGGGAGGATTTTTTGAGACATCAAATTTACTACCATTGGTAGGGACTCTGTAATTACAAATTTTTTAGATCCTTGTATAGGGATGACCAATATGTTTTTTTCTTTCTATTTGACCATTATATGTTAGAATTTTTGTTTTTTAATTATTGATGGATCGATTATGGGGTACCAAGTTTCTTATCAATATTTTTGTTTTGGGTAGTTTCCCTATATCCAATTCCATGAAGAGAAACTTTTTGATCGATATTCATATTATTTCAGGGAGAACCTCCTTAACAAGAAAACTAGGGTGGGGCTTTAGAGCTTCCTAGTTTTATCTTACCATGGGGAGGACTGATGTGGAAGATGATTTATTACCTATTACCAAAATTTTAACCTTTATGGTTGATTTATTCAATATCATGGGAAGGAATTCCATGTTGGGTACTCTAAAGAGGACCTAAAAAGTCATTTGTTATGTTTCTATGTAGAGAACATCCATATTCCTGATCACATTCTCCTATTGATGGAGAGTTTTGGAAGTATTCATAGGTATTCAAATCATCAAAATTTGATCATTCATGAAATAATCATCTTCGTGTGATCTTTGGGCCACTATCAAGGTATATCGATGATCCTCATAGATACTAGTGTCAAAAAGGGTAGGAACCTCTCTATGATTGGAATGATAGATTTACCATAAAAATCCTTCCTTATAGATTCTTTTCGTTAGGTGATTAGGTTTAGAATATCTAATATAATTGGGGTCCTGCAATATTGGAAATGAACTTCATGAGTAAGATACCTCCTTGGATACTTTGTGATTTTCATCGACATATACAAAAAATATTCATGGGTGTTGATGTGTATAGGGGTGTAGACAAGCTCTTGTTATTTGGAGATCAAATTATCCCAATGATCCCTTCTCCTGGGTGTCCAGGGATGGATAACCAATGTCAATATTACTAAAGTAGCCTCATCAATTCATCCTTGAGGAGTTAAGGTTTTGTAGTGTTTGTGGTGTTTTTTGTTGATGGAATTTTCCCCAGGAATACCTAAGGAAGTTTCATGAACATGGGGAATATCCTCCTCCACTTCCCTGATATATGGAATATAAGTATTTATTTACTCCATATAGATGCTCCAAAAAATAATTTGATGAGGAAACATGGTCCACTTGCTTCCTGGTGGTCTATTTTTGATATGAAAACCTATAGGTATTCATCTTCTAATGGTTCTCATATTTTACCTCCAATGTTGGGAAAGAACCATTGAGTTTTTACACCCAAACTAAGGTTCCCACCACCTATATCATTATTCATTAGGTTAGTAATAGTGTGAATTGAGATTTTGGGGACTCAATATCATTATGTTTGATTCATATGTATGGGGTTACATCTTTCTACTATGTTTAAAATTTTAACTTAATCCATTATTTCCACTAGACTAGCTAGACAATTTTATTCTCTTTGATTAATTAAGAGATGATTCCATTTAGATTAAAGTTAGATTGTGTCAGGAACCACAAATAATAAACCATTCAATGTAACTTCATAATAAAATATGTAGGGTATCAAATGTTTTATTTCATAGGTAAAGGATCTCATATAGATTTAATCACTTATGCCCCCCTCCCCCGTGTTTACACCCATGGTTTATTTGTTTGTGGGCCTAATTCTAAAATAATGAGGTCATTAAGATGATTTAATGACACTTATAAGTTCATGTTGACATTAAGGTAATGGGAAGTTGTCTTTTCCCATAAAGGGTCGTATTAACTGGTCTGAGACTCTCTTATAGATTTAAGATGTATTATTGAAATCATTCCTTTTAACAATACCAGTTACCCCTATTTTGAAAGTGATTGATCAATATAATGAATTAATATGAGTTTTTTTATGTATCAGAGGTTCTACATCTTTACAGTTTCTAGTTAATTACACTATAGTTTAAATCCACCCAGGGGGGAACTCTCTGAGTTATTGACATCTAAGGAGGAGGTGTGTGTCATGGAGTTGAGGGAAATCCCACGAAAAGGACTTCCAATGTAGACAAATAAGGGGACTCAATCCCATGTAATTTAGTATTATTTAATGGTACATGTCATAACATTCAGGTTCATGTGACAATGATCAATGTGGTTCCTTTTATGTTTATCAATCCATGACCAAATGAAGTTCCATCCCTATATTTTTCTGGGTTTGTGGTTCCCAAGTATGCATCTCTTGGGTTGAATGGGTGATTGAAACCCTAACAGTCATCTCAGAGGTAGCCTAAGAGAGTGCTCCCTAGTAAGTCTCCACTGAGTTTCTTGGGTAAGTAGGGACCTAGAAGGTCTCTTTGGGGTGTCCGGGTGTAGTGGTTCCCTAGCATACCTCTATTGGGTGTCCTAGGTGAGTGGCACCTAGAAGGCCTCTATAGGGTTTCTTAGGTGAGTAGCAACCTAGAAGACCTCTCCAAAGATAAGGATCCTTCACCATAGTCATAATAAAATATAGGGGAAATGGTCTTTCCTGATTATTTTATGTAAAAATATTTTTATGACACAAATACACTGAATTGCTATTATTTTCATTAGGTTTTGCCTTCGAGAGTCATTGAGAAATGGCAGTCATAGGCATGCATAAGAATTAATTTTAGAAAAACCATACGTAACTCCAGTTCTAGATTCTAAAAATGGTATACATAAGGCCTTTTATTGGGAAAAAATAGGCAGGACATAGGTCCAAGTGGAGTAACCACCCATAACCACCTTTTCTACCCTAGTTGCAGTGAGTAGGCATCACTGGATCAGGGTATATGATGCAGTTACTACATGAAAGGTAGGGTACTAGATGAGGTTATAGAATGGGATAAAGGAATAGGATGGCTTAGGAACTAAGGCTGGGCATGATGAGTATTAGGTGTTAGGGCTAGGCATATGGAATCCTAGGTTCCACATGGTTTTTCCAATGAAAGTATTATTTATTCAACTGAAGTCTCAAACCATAGAAACCGTGGGAACAGACAACTATTGACCATAATTAACCACCACCCCCACCCAAGTGTTAACCATTTGATTACATGGGATATTCTTGACCTCAAAACAACTTGGGTCCTTTTGATATTGGAAACTCTATCATATACATTTTTCATTATCTCGTACCTTTACCTCATTTCCACGGGTGATGCCCATTACCGACTCCACTATCTACCCAATACCACTAAGAAAGGTTAATATCTCATAGTCTTCTTCTACCTAGACAATATTTCATATGAGATCTTAAATATAAAGGGTCTATCTACTGCTGATAAGGTCTAAAAGTAAGTTGTTGTTGAGGGGAACCTTATGTGATTCATCTACTTCTCACTAACTAGTAACGAAGATCGGACATATGTACCATCGATTCCCAGTTCCACTATAAAAGTAACAAAACATTCATGAATTCTTAGTATAATTATAATTTCATGAATTTTCTTCACTAAAACACCTCCTGAGTTTAAATTGAAGTCATGTGTGTCCCATAAATCATTCTACCAATTATCCATAGTCTAAATAGTATAATTGGGGATATAAAACTCATAAAATGGTAGGAATTACCCTCTTTAGTCCCAAGAAAATAAGCACATCCACCAATCCATAATAAATATTAAAAATTACCTATAATCCCAATAATGATATAATATAAACCCAAATTCATAGAAAAACATAGATAATGTCTCCAAATAATTACTCTAAATGAAACGACTCATAAGACAATAACTCCACCAATTTCAACATAACAGCACGTCATGAGCTAGTAATGATAATCCCAATCACTAAATTTATCCTAAAAATATATTAAAACATTGTATTGAAGTAGGGGGAGAATATAAGTATAATCAGTCGGTTCCCTCTTAGTAAATTTCATGTGAATTTTGAGAAAACATACTAAAGCCTCATTGAATAAACAGTGACACCGACTCAGGTCCTATCCCAATTAAATGATAAACCCATCTCACTAAGGCTGACTCACAAAATCCACACATAGTATAGTAATCTAGTAATATAGTAAACATTAAAATCTATCAAGGTAGGCACCCCACACCTAATTTCCCTTTCATCTAGTCAAACTCATGTCCCAATGACATGTGTTAAAACTACCATCCCTTCTCATAACCACACACCACAACTCTAGACTATATTCAAATGAAACAATCACATACAACATCCCCATGACACAAGCATATACTAAATATTTATACCAAATAAATAATATAAATAAAATAATTGTATTATCACACAATTATTGAAAGGAAGAGTATGAGAGATGGAGTAGTTACTCATTCGTATCACCCGTATCTGGGATGTTGGGAGTTCACTGGGTACCCAAAACCTCACTTGGATAAATGATGGGTTACCAAACACCAATGGTGGTGTATATTTATTAAAAAAACATATAATTAGTTTATATAGAATCAAAAAATCCCAAACTAGGATCCCATTTATATCAAACACCTATACAACCATGTCCCCGTATCACATTATCACTGTCACATAATAGTAATTATTACCACCTCTAACCATTAAACAAACCAGCAACACAACCACACAAAAACCATTAAAATGTTATGAATTTTACCATATCCTTATTCATATTTCATAATTCATTATTAGTTCCACGGTATACATTACCAACATATCACATAATATCATTTAACCACATAACATCAATTATAATAATTTATTAATATCCCACTAATGTATTTTTACATTTCATCACTAATAATTTGACTACAATATAATGTTCTCACTACATTAATCAGTTAATAATGAATTCTAGGTATTCAAAAAAACCTCAAAACATCCCATGTTATTGATTTTATTCATTAATTTTAACATATTCCATATCTTGTGGAAATACAATAGATTGACCACATCATCCTCAGTACACCACTAAATCAACATACTATACTATCACATATTACACAACCATAATAATTTAAAAAATCGAATATGACACTAAAATAATCAAACCATAGTATTTATTCCTTATTTATTTATCTAATTAAACTACTTGAATTCCCCTCTATAACAACACCCATATCCCAACAGTTTTAGAAAATTGTTGGGACAGGGTACCATATCCAAACGGTTTACACAAAATCATTGGGAAAGTAGAAATTTAGTTATGTTTTACTAATGGTTTTTCAAAACTATTGGGAAAGTGTATACATGGTGATGTTTTACCAATTTCTTTTTAAAACTTTTTGGAAAAGTATTCATATACCAATAGTTTTTGTTAACTACTTGTATAGATGCTATATCCCAATTTTTTTAAATACTATTGGGAAATATTTACCCCAAAAATAGTAGAGCCCCCCTCCCCATTTTATTCCATATCCAATAGTTTTTTCCCAAACACATGGTTCTCTATTTCATCTGGCGACCACTGTCTTCCGACACCAGATCCATCGTGGTTATAAATCCATTTATTCCTCTTCAAATTGGTTCCATCCATTTCTTCCTACATTTATCTTCAAATTAGAGAGTTATGTTTCTTCTATTTATCATTTGGTTATATGAAATATGCTAACATATTTCAGTTTAATTGGTTATAAACCTTGTTTTAATTTCAAAAATATATTTATCTTGTTTTGTGGTTTCTTATAATAAATTTTTTTATTTTGAGGGATCTTAAAAAATATGGGTTTTATACTGAAATATCTTTTCAAAGGGGATAAATGCTAGGATTAAGGGGTATTATAATTTTCTATTCTACCTTTGTTTATCATTTAATAATTGATATCCCCTTAATTAATATAATTTAGTATCTTAGTTTTATTTGTACCAGGTTTTTTGTTTAATATTGTTATCCATAGTTTATCATTTTATAAATATTCATAATTATTTAATATAGGGAACAAATTTATTTTTGTGATTCACATGATCTATATATTTAATTTTATATTAATTTTAATTTAAAATGATCTATACTTATTGGTTTTATATTTTTATTAATTCAAGGGGTAATTTGATGGACCCTCAATTGTGTTTTGAAATAATCTAAAAGGGAGAGGTTGTTTGGGAGATTTTGATTTCATAGGTTTGATGTCTTTCAAAGCACTCAATTTATGTGTTATTATCTTCATACGTTCATATATGTTCTTGTTATATAATATTATATTATATGAATTATAATATAATATATTATTACATATGTTATAATTATTGATTTGTGTCACTGAAATAATGTCTTCAGCTTTTTTTCTTTTTTTCCTAAGGAAAAAAATATTCAGTATAATGAAAAGAAATATACTTCATATTTTTATATTCTCCAGGAACCAAAATTGAATATTTTAGTCTATTTATTTTATATTTTAGTTTAGTATTATTCCATTTTTATATAGAAATAATTTATTTGGATCTCTATTTCCTTATTGTTAATACTTCAGTTAGAATATAATTATTATTCCATTTCATATATGTGCATAAATTCGTATAAGGCTAGATGGACTTTGGATTTTTAGTGGTGTAAATGATGATAGTCTACACAATTCATATTATGCTTCATGGATATCACATTAGATATCACATGGGTGAATTATATTGTGTATGTGTGATGGTGTATTTTATAGTATATTGATTTAAAGAACAACATTACATATAGAACACAACTTGTTAAATGATCTTACATAATGTCATAAACACAATAGATATCACAATAAAATACCAAAATAACATCATTAAAAGGATGATAACAATAAAGTACCATCATACCATTTTATAATGAGAACAATAACCATGATTGGTTTTAGGATAACATCTCATATATAATGTACTCCATTAGCTCTACACACATAGTGAAGTAAACCAACAAAGTTATGGTTAGTCTATGAACCCAACATAGATACTCTAGTTCATACCACATCTGAAACACATACACCAAACTCGTTCCTAATGAGGGTATACCATAATCCAAAATAAATCATATGATGTTTTTTAGTGATTTCATAATGAATTGGTGTGCATGTAATAGGTTATAATATATATGAATCCAAAGAATATCATATGATTGAAATAAAGGATGTCATAAGGCATGATATATTGGTATCGTATTACCACTTCCATAGTCGATCACATTTCACAATATGGTGATATCATAATATAATGATATGTTTTAAACATATATTATGAAAAACATAAAAAATCGAATGTTAAGTGTTTATATTTGGGTAATCTTCTACCTAATCTATAATTAATCATTAACATTTCACAGATTCAATGATTATGTTTCATATACAACATCTAGTTAAACAATATTTATATCATTAAAAAATTTTTGGTTATACAGTAGTTATCTATTTATAATTACATTCATATTTGTTTTCAAATGAAGGAAATAAAACTGTATGAGACGCAGTGAAGAAAAAAGATGATAGATGACAATCGTCGAATGAATGAGATAGGGATTCCTCTATTAGTTCATATGGTGAGTATTTTATTTCATATATATATATATATATATCACAAAATAATAATGTAATGTCATTAATTTTTTTAAAACTTTTATGCAAGATCCACCACTAAGGTGCCAATTATTCAACAAGTAGCCTAGTAGTGGTCCCTGTACTTAGGCCGGTGGTATGAGGGGGGTGGTACGAGAGATAGATGCTCCAGTCATTATGCCAATTTATACCCTACCCCTCACACTAATGTACCATCTTCCACACATTCTGATCCCATTATGTTGCAAGGGATACATGGGATATTTAGGCCTCCCATGTTTTCACCACCCTTCATATCTCAGCCTCCCCACCCATCGTTACCATATCCCATGATGATTCCCACTCCACATCCATATTATGTTGTTAGTCAGTCATCCATGCCATCCTCTTTACCATATACATCTTTTTCTCCAGGATTCAACATTCCTTCTTCGACCGTTGCTCCAACACAGTCTATTCCTGTAGAGCATACACTAGGATCTAATCCACCAGTACAGGGTGATGTTCCTTTAGTGGTAGCAGATCTAGAAGTGCCCATTGAGCAGACTCTCAAAGGTGTATTTTGGAACCCTAAAAAAATATACCATAATTTATTTTCATTATAACATTTACTCATATAATATTTTTTTATATCATAACAAATACATCTACTAATAGGCGGTTTGGGTGGGAGTGAACACGCATGTGTTCTATATCGAACCATCACACATTGTTGATGGTGGACTACAATGACTACAATCAAATGATCTAAAAATAGGGTTGTAATGTCAGATTTCTATGGGGATGTTTTCCAAATACTTCGACATCATTCTTGTCTGCCCGATATCATAGAGACAATTGCCAAATGAAGTCAAGGATAATGCTTGTTCTTGGATATGGGTAAAAAATATGTTGTATTTAATGTAATATTATTTTTTATTTATATGAATTAATATTTTGTTGTCAGCTTCGGTTTAATTACCCCAATAGTGAGAGTGCATGGCCAACACGTTTAAAAGAGTTAGGTGAGCTTTGGAGAGCCTATAAGCAAGAGTTGTATATTGGATGGTGTGCTAGATTTGGCACCGAGTTAGAGGTGGTACCTATCATGGGTGATTTTTTGATAGAACGGTATTAGAAAAGGATTACTCATTGGATGACTATCGTGTTTAAGGTATTAATCACATTTGAGGTATTTAAATGGAAAATTTCATGTTTTACATTAATACTATCTTTTTTAATATTGAATTTTATTTAGGAATCATCCATAAAAAATAAAAATAAAACATTATTGATAAAAAATACCTCCACACATTGGGATGTACTACAATGTCAGATCATGAGAGGATGTAGGTACGAGAGTTGTTTATTATTTTTCATTAGAAATTGTCCTTTATATTGTTTCCTTTGTAATTTATTCGATATCTAAAGATTTCATTTAATTTTAGTTATGAAATTAATTATTGGTAAGCTATTTTTAATTATGTTTTCCTACATTCAATGTCCTTAGAGAGGCAATTATTTAATAATAAAGGATGTGTGCCTTGGGAAAAACAATTTTGCTTGAGTAGAAGGAAAAAAAGATGGAAGTGTGGTCAATGAACTGAAACAGCAGCAAATTGTAAGTTTTAATTTGTAGATTTCAAATTTTAATATCAATTTTTTAACTTAATAATCTTTTTATATTTGTAATAGGCTGCTTTAGAGGCCCTTGATGCCCAGGAACCGATCAATTTTTGTCCAAATGATCACTTACATCATGTGTTGGGAGATGAGCACATTGGAAGAGTATGCTGCCAAGCTGGGAAGAGTATAGTCCTGATAGGGTATTGTCCCTATTCTGGTACCAGTTGTAGTGACACTATGTTTGAATAGGTAAAGGCATGGGCAGAACAATATGAAAAAGGGCCACACAAATGGAAGAATGGTTTATTAGGGAAAACACTAAATTTGTGAAACTGATGAAAGTTTTATGTACAAGACATCCACCATAGGTCATCATAACTTGTGATGAATATATGTAATTGATGTGTTCAATATATAGTGCACTAGGTGGCAGTTCTAGTGTTGGTTGAGACGATGTTATTCCTAGGGATGACAATGGTGATGTAGTGTTTAAGGATGAGGATGATGTTGAGACAGAGGTCGAGGACGAGGCCAAGGCTGAGGGAGATGCAGAGGCCGAAGTGGAGGGTGAGGCTGAGAATAAGGCCAAGGAAGAGGTTGAGGATGAGTTAAAGGATGAGGATGGGGGGCGGGGATAAGGATGAGGATGAGGCTGATGATGACGGTGGTGATAATGACGATGTTGGAAATGAGGGAAATTTTGATCTTTTACATTTTCTGACTGATATTACTGACATTTGATGTTTTCTTGTTTGTTGTGACTGAATATATGTGTGATTAGGTAGTTAAAATTATGATTATATCTTTGTTTTTTACATATAATTGGATTCCATGAATTCTCTTTTTTCATGGTATCAAATCTATTTCACAACCCAACCTATCGTTATCCACGACACCCTCCCCAACGCACCAACCTCCATACCAAAACAACCCTTGTCTATAGCCCTTCCTAGTATCCCCTTCCATGTTATATCCTTACCACCCACTCATAGTGCCATCACATCTTTTCAAGGACATGGTATGTATACATTCATGTACCTTGCTCAATAATAAAACTCCATCATCTAACCATGCTCCTCTCATCATAGAGTGTTTCCATTCATGTACCTAGGTTAATAATAAAACTCCATTATCTAAACATCATGAAAAATGGGGAGCAACCAAAAAATATTAGCTAACCATAACATGATACTCTAGTATACATATCTATTAACCTACCTAGAAAACCTTATAACCATTCTAGAGAGAGCCACAATATCATCCCACAATAGAATCACCACTATCAACTTGACTAATTGAAATGTATTTAACCAAACAACACATCTCATGAATAACCCATAGTTGAAAACTCATACATAGATCCCATCATAAGGAACCTCATACCCAAACCTACACTTTAAATGGTTTTAAAACACTAGGAGAATAACAATAATCACATAAAAACGTCACAAAATAATCACCACAATCATTCTAATTAATTAAGGAACCTCAAATGAGTTATTTTATAAAGAATTGAATATGTTATTTTTAACACATTAATTAATCAAAACCCATTTTATACAATTATCAAGAATTTTTTTTTCTTTTTTTAAAAATTTTATAAACCCACTATTCTCATAATGATAATAATTTCATACCCCCAAGGATTCATGAACATGTAAAAGTATAAAAACATATGTGATACATGAACCCACACTCTCATAGAACCTCGAGATAAGAGTAAAAATAAATAAATAATAGATCAACCAAAAAATCATACTTGAATGAAAATCTCAATTAGAACACTAAAAATAAATGAGCAAAAATATCATCACCTTATAGATTTTCCTTTCTTTAAACATAGATTAGTTACATACCGGTACAAGGTCTATTCCAAGTTCCAACAACACGGCCTACCTCCAGCTACCATTCTCAAATAGTCAAACAACCAAAAAAATTTCTATGTAACCTCTTTGTACTGCCTCAACTAAAATATCTCATATTAAATCATTGGTAAATCACCATAGGACCTCAGGAATGCCTACCCTTATACTAGTTGCTTTAGACTAGTGGTGAAAGTCTATAAGTATCATGGGGATATGATACTCTCTTTACCATCCTAAATAAAAATATATAAATCACATAATCAAAATAAAACATTAGAGTAATGATAAGAAATAATAGCTATGAGACAACCAATAATAACAGATAACATCACCATGATATAACATAAATTAACCTCATGCTAAATACACACTCATAAAACAATGTCCACCCATCATGATGAAAATTTAAAAAAAATAAAACAACTGTGACTTGACTATAAAACTTAGGTTCCACCACATAGCCATCACCCAATATCCTTTTAAATAATCTAGTATGATTATCCATACAACCTGTCACCTGAAAGTGAAACATAAGCTCTCAATAAGAAACAGTGAGCTCGTGTAGGGTGTGATCATATAACATGGTAGGGTCTTTCCAATTTCCACCAATATACATCATTATATACAGTATATACATATATGGTAATATAAAATAAGTACCAATATACAACATGCAACAATTGTGTTTATGGAGATGTTTGTTTTCAAAGTATTATGGTTTAAAATGCGTTATTATGTATATTGGATTTATTTTGAATTCTTTGATATATTAACAGTGGTAATTGTAGAGTTTTACACTTACAGGTAATTTCAGGAATTGTAGAGGGGGGAGGCAAGATGCTACTTGTTGTGGAATTACAGAAACTACATACCAACAGTTTAGAAATCGTTGGTATAGATGTGATAACCCAATATAAACAAAAATTTCATATTAAACCATTGGTAAAACACTATACCAATTGTTCATAAACCATTGGTATGGAGTTATTTATCAATTTTATAAAACTGTTGGTAAAAAGATATCCCAACAGTTTGTAAGAACTATAGGGATAAGGTGATTTTCAGTGCTCAATGCCAAAGGTTATTCAATAACCATTGGCATATGTCTATCCCCACACCTCAGCATCCAATGGTTTGGAAAACCATTGGTATAGTGTATACCAACTGTTTTCAAGCCTATATGAATGGATTAAAACCATTTGTATATAATAAATTTCCAACAGTGTTATTAGTTCATTTATAATTCAAAAATAATCAATTGACCAATTTCAATTTCCAAATTCTATATTATGTGGTAATATTTTAATTTACCTAAAAATTTCAAAACATAATTAAATGAACTATACAATTACTTTTAATCATAAAAACATGCTAACAATAATAAGAAAGAAATAATATAAAAACTAGAAAACATGTAAAGTATTATGACCCACTTCCCTTTAAGGTTAATTGAATTATTTATCTTTATTAAGTCAAATATCATCTCTTTACCTAAAGTGAAACTAAATAATTCTTAAACCATAACACTAAAAATAATAACAAATTAAGGAACTAAAATAACAAGTACAAATGAAT
The DNA here is from genome assembly GCA_963277665.1 of Viscum album. Lineage (NCBI taxonomy): Eukaryota > Viridiplantae > Streptophyta > Magnoliopsida > Santalales > Viscaceae > Viscum > Viscum album. The sequence continues at coordinate 1,897,891,110 of OY728126.1, forward strand.
CATGAAATGAAACAACATCAAGATTATATGAACCCGATTATAAAAAACCCACAATATCACATGGATTATCCCACAAGATTATAATCCTTGACTAATACATAAATAATACATTGTATTTATGTATCCATAGCTTCCATAGCTCCTCAGTAAATAAGATAAAAAATATTATTAGATGAATATAGTATAAGAGAACCATAATTCACAAAGGCTAAATCATATGAATCTAAAGTCTCAAGGGTCCACCATGGGCATCAAAAATTGCAAAGGAATATCCCTGTAGCTATATAGTGTTTAAAGAAAGATAAAATAATCTATATATAGGAAATGGATCTATAAAATTGATATTTAAATTTTTTATGACCAATAACAGTGTGGTTAACTTAAACTAAGTTGTTGTTTCATTTGGTTTACGCCTATCTAAAAATCATTGGTCTTAAAAAATAGTGAGATCTAAAATCTTGTATGATTATTTTACATTCATAAAACATTATTTTTACTAATATATGTTTTGGATTATAGAAAATAATAATTTTGTTATCTAATCACCTTTTATTCCCATGAAAAACCATGGTGCGATGTTCACCAAACCAGGCCATTTTTTCCACAATGATGGTATCCATGAGTATTTTCTTCATCCTTATTCAATATAAGGATAATTATTCCCCAAAATAACTAGTCTAAAATAAAACTCTTTATCCCAAAAAATTGTTCACTTAACCATGACCAAAGATATAACTTTTTATTGAGATATAGTGATGATAGAAAGTCTATATTTCTAGTGAATAGACGACATTAAATTTTTAAAGAGATTTAAATTAATTATTAAAGTTATTTATAATTCCAATTAAATAATAATATGTTGGAAAATAAATAAAGAACATAAATAAATATATATTAGCTTGATCCAAAGTGGACTTACTCTACTCATACACCTCTCTACCCTTTGAGAGATGCGTTATGAACTACATGAAATTTTAGGGGGGGTCATAACATAATATCTCTAGTGTAAGTATAACCATGACACCTGCCTTTTGTTTCTTGAGTTACATCCCTTAAAACATGAATTTAGATAGCTGGATTCACAGCCCAAATAGCCTTGAATATAGAATCCGAGAGCCAAATATGAAAGAGAGACAATTATATTTTTGGTAAAATAATAAACCAAAGGTTAGAGTATGAGTGAGATAGATAAAAAGAATTAGAGAAAACTAAAAAAACTACGTATAAGAATTCATAAAATAATGACAAAGCATAGAAACTGGTCGTTGAGTTGTGGAAGAGTGTGTCTTATCAAAGTAGTAGTAGTCGAAGAAGATTCATATTAATAAGAGATCATTGAGAAGAAGTATCAATGATCACACAGGACCTCAAAGAAGTTTCAAAATACTAAAAAATATGAAAGTTGTAATTTCACCTTCAAAATAAATTCATCACAGTGCTATTTATCACAGTTCCTTCTAATGAACCAAAAATCCATTAAAATATATCTTTAAAAACTAAAAAACCAATATCCTACCAGGTAAAAAAAGACAAATTTATTATTCATAATTATCCAAGAGAAAAAAATGTTCCCGAATTATGATTAAAAAATCATTTGAATTCTAAAACATAAAGACAATTTAAAATTTGGGGCAATTCAACTTTAAAAAGTAGAAAAAATATCCATATGAATAAGTTAATATAATCCCATGAATATTTCATAGTTTATTTCTATAAAGTTAAAATTTTAATTTGGAAAATAAATTTCATTATCATGATGATATGTAAATATTCAAAAATTAATTACAATACGTTAAATATTTTAAAATAAGTTTGAATAAGATCATTCACTGATACAAAATAGATCTTTAATAGAGTCGTCCTTTATCAATGCTAGCAAAAATACACTGATAAAGGTTCCTATTATTAGTGCTACAACAAGCGTAGATAAATGATACCTTTTATCAAAGTTTTTTTAGCGATGATAAAAGGGGCCCTTTATCAGTTCTTTATTTTAGCACTGATAAAGGATACGCTTTATCAGCGGTTTATTTTTCGCATTGATAATAGTTACCCTTTATCAGGACATTATTTTTAGTGCTGATAAAGGGTTCCCTTTATTGGTGATTTATTTCTAGGACGCATAAAGGGATCCTTTATCACCACTTTTTTAATTGTTGATAAAGGTTTAAATAAAATGAAATAATTAAATAAATAAAAAAATTAGTTTATTAAAGAAATATTAATTCTTTTAATTAAATAATTATTTATAAAAATGAATAAATTGATTATACTATATATAAATTATAAATACTAATAAATAGTATATATTAAATATATATATATGTATATAAAATGAAAATTTAACAATTAAAAATTATAAATAAGTAAATTGAGAAAAATATTAAACATTTTATTAATTAATTAATTATTGATAATGTTAATAAATAGTTTATAATAAATATATAGATATATATATATATATATATATTAATGTATATAAATATGTTTTAAATAATATGAAATATTTATGATTTACATTAAATAGTCATATATTTAATGAAAAGTGGTTTATAAATAAAAATTAATATGAATTAGAAATATTGATTAATTGCATCGAGTAATGGACCTAATGCAATATCGTTTGACTTTTCAATTTAATATAGACCAAATGTTTATTATATTGAATTCACATATACATAAATAATTAATTTTTATATAAAACACATGCACACACAAATATTTACTTAATTAATGAAATCTTATATAGAAACACATGCACCAAATATTTATGTAATTTTTTAAAATTTTAGTATTCATTTTATAATTTCATTACAATATGGTACATTTAATATATCATGTCTTTAATGAGATTAAATTTTATTTATTTATTTTTAATTTTATTTTAGTTAGGTATTAATTCATTTTTATTATGTTTTATTTTTTATTATAATTTTTTAATTTTTTTTTTGTAAATTTCATCACTTTTATATATATATATTTATTTACTAATTTTTAACATTTGAAATATGTATTCATATTTATTTCAATATAATCAGTATTTTTTAAATAATTTATATTTAATTAATAAAACTTATCCTTTTTGTCAATATTGTGTAGTGTACTTATTTTTAATTATTCAATTTCACTAGTTTTAACATACATGAACATAAGATTAAATATTCATTAACAATGTTAAAAAATATTTTTAAAAAATATTTATAAATAAATATATTTATAAAGGTAAATTTACTATATTTATAAATATATATATTTAATTATAAACAAATAAATATTTTTTTTAAAAAAATTTGTTTATAATTATAAATAAATAATTATATATATTTAAATAACTATAAAATTTATATTAAATTTATTTATTTAATAAATATATTTTCTATATTTATATTTATATATATTTATTAAATATATACATATATAATTATATAAATGTATATAATTATATAAATATTATTTTTTAAAAGTATTTATATTATTATAAATAAATAATTTTATATTTAAATAATTATAAAATTAAAATAAATATATTTCAATAAATAATATATTTACTATAATTATATTTATATATATTTATTATATAAATATATATACATAATTATATAAATATATTTAAAAATTTATTAATTTTAATTATAATCATATATATTTTATCAGTGCTTACGTAATAAGTGCTGGAAAATCTTTATCTTTATTAGAACATTTTTTGGAACCACTGGTAGAAGTGTCTTAATATATTTAAAGTACCCAATCCATCCACGAACACATTGCTATATCTGAAGCTTTCCATAGAGGTCGCCCTATCTTGACGCTCCTCCTTGGTGAATCGAAGCGCAAATCAAGGATTGAATCAAGGATCGAACAATTCCAAGGCTCAAATCCAAGGCTATAATGATTCAAGGGTCGATTGAATCCAAGGCTCGACCCTTTTATAGGTTTTCTATATCTCTACATTCTCTCAAATGTATTAAAGCTTCAATCTAAGGTATCTTATTTTCACCTCCTCCTCCTCACTCATTGATTACTTTTTTAGAGATATCTAGTTGAATTTTCTTATCATCATTATTTATTTACTGTTGGCATATTCTTGTGGTCAATAATGTTTATTGAGGTTGTTTAGTTGAAAGTATATAGGTCTGTTGGATCTTGATTAATAGGTTTGAAAGAGTGTCTATCCAAAACTCTTAGCCTCCTCTCATGAGTTTCCAAGTGATGTTGAGACCAATAATTTAATTGGTGATTATTTATTCCTTTCATTTGATCTGGTCCATGGACCCTACACTTTCACTATATTTTATAGTGTGACATGAGTTTTTAAATCCATTTTATTTTGATTTAATTAAACATTTGTTGGATATGAGGATCCTGACCAAGTGTTTCTTCACCATAAGCCTCCATCTTTTCAAGGGAATATGATCCTAAAGAGATAATGGATTGGGTTGAGAAAATTGAGAGGATCATTGACACCCCCAAGGATTATACCATTCATTAAGGTAAAATTTGATTCTTTTATACTTGAATGTCCAAGCCAAAGGTTATGTGATAATATGGTCCAAGATAAATGAAATTAAAATCTTAAATGGAAAGACCACTTTAAAAAAGGACCATATTCCATCAAAATGTACAATATCTCATTCAGATATTCTAATGAAAATATGTGAGTAAGTTTTGAAAGATCTCACATTTTAATATTGATAGTTGCATCAAATTTCCACAGCCACTTAATACATCATATCCAAGAGTAAATCTCACTAGGGTTATCCCAACTGTTTTTTCATTTAAATATCTAATTTTTTTTAATTATTAACAATATCCTTATTTAAATTAGTAAAAAATATCTATCAATTTTATCGTTTCATCAAAAAAAAATCTCAACCCACCCTTTTTAAGTCAAAATTTAAATTTTTCATTATCTAATATGATCGTATTTTCACTACCACAAATCAATTTTCCCTTTCAAACAGAATTACCATAAATTTTTACCAACCCTAAATTATAATATGGTTCAAGTAGTTTTCTAAACCTTTGTAAAAATATATCCATATTTGAAATTATAACCCACTCATTAATAATTCTTAAAAATCACATCATTTCCATCATAAAACATCTAATAAACACTATGTTTTTTTAGATTTAATTTATCTAAAAACATTTCATTCTTTAACATTTCCTTTTAATTCCAATATCATTTAAATTCAAAAAAATTATCTTAAGAGATCCACCATTCCAAAAATAATAATTACCCACTAAACTTGTCAAAAATATTTAATTACCTCAATTTACCAATCACATGACTTGAGCAACCAATATCTAATATGAAATGATGATTCTTATGTAAATTCCTTAGTGTGATATCAATTATAAATTCCTCTTAAATTACATTCTTCTTCACGTAATACATTTCTAATTCTTTATTCACATTCATCTATGTTTTTAGAAAAAAAATTACAATCCTTCATACAACTATTTGATTTGCCACATGTTTAATAGAGTTCATTCAATAGTTTAAATTCGTCATCAAATTTTACATATGATGTTTCGTTTCACTTTGGAACTAATTTTTTTAAGATTGGGTCATCTCCTGTTTAATTTAAAACCTCTATATCTTCCATAATTTCAATTATTTATTTCATTATGACTAAATTTTATACTATATTATCAATATAACCATATAAAACAAAATTTCCATGAAATAAAAATTATCTTATAAATCCTACTCTTCGTATTCTTGAATTTTTTTATTGTTTTTAACCTATCAAGACATAATTCATGAATTAATTTATCAACTATGAGTTTTGAGATGTTTAAAACCATTATCATTATTAGGTATATTATTTTCCAAAAATTATCTTTTCCTTTCCTTTTTTATTTTTAAATGAAATTATAATTTTGAGATATTTTCAAATATTTGATATACTATTAATATTAAATGTAATAATTTTGTAGGATGTTATGTCACATATTTCAAAAAATATATAATTGAGGTTATCAAATTTGGTATATGTTGGAATAATTATTATAAAAAATTTCAGTTATTAATCATTATAGGTCTACATATATTGGTTCCACCCCTAGGAATATCTTATTACCATCCATGTATATCAAATAACTCTTTTTTTAAATGTTTTATCAATACATGTTTATATATTCTAGTTTATTGAATGAGAGTTTATTATTCTTATTTATCATATTTGGGTTTGTTATTACTACTTAATTTCATGTATGGTATTTTCATTTGTTTATGGGATTTAATAAAGAAATTATAGCTCTTTTTAATAGAGGTAGGACTAGTCTTAGTTAGAGGATTTAAATTATTAAAAGTAAAAACATTTCTATAAATATAGAATTCCTAGAGTCCCCAAAGATTCATATATCATAAAATATCCCCCCTGAGACCCCTTTAAGAACCAAAAAATGTTTATTCCCCTCAAATCTCTCCTTCAATAGGCCACAATATAATAACGAGTGAAAATGTTATATTTTTTATAAATGGGAAGAATTATCCCTTTTAGAGAACACAATGCAATACAATTTCCATCCTCATCAGCTACATCTCCCGAATAGTTATTATTGTAATTTTTTTCTTGATAATCACCACCATATATTTTATGTTTCTTGTACTAAATTGAGCATTAATAATTCCATGTATGACTAATACTTATAGTGTTTCATGAAATATAGGTGTATGTCTACAAGAGGTAAAGGATGTGCGTCAAACATCAAAATGAAATGATAAATGTTTGGGAGATGAGTTAATGAAGATTACAGTTGTCTATAACATTAACCTTTTAATTTATTCATAGGATAATACCTACCATAGATAGGTAATTATTTTATTAAATTAAATTACCTATTTTCATCAAACGTACTAAAATTATTTCAAATATATATATATATATATATATATTAGATTTCTATTTTTTGAGTTATCTATAACATTCAACTTTGATAATGAATATTATATGTGTTTTTATTTAGCTATTGTACAAAATTAATATATTATGAACCCATAAGGATACATAAGAATTGAAAATGGATCAACTCTAATCAATTAAAAAAATATTATGTAGATGGATTTAAATTGTTCATCAAGGTTGCAATAGAGCATGCATACCACCCTTCTCAATTACTTTAACCATGTTTATGTTATTTTTATTCAATAAAAATTAATCTGGAAGAGTTATAAAAACATTTGATTTATTAAAGAATAGATCAGAGCTATAAATGATGAACTAAATTTGAGAAAAACTGAATGTGCATGCCAATAAGGATGATACTATAGTTTATAGATCGTATGATATGAATACCAATGTAAATGAAGATGGATATTGTATGAAAGAAATGAAAATCGAAATTGAATATGACAATCATGATTGTCCAAAGATGTTTGAAAAGGTAAATATTTATGCTAAGAGACCATTGTATATTGGTTATACTAAATACACAATATTTTCATCTATATTGAAGTTATATAATTTGAAAACTGGAAATAGATTAAGTGACAACAGCTTTAAATAAATACATGGTATCCTGAATGATATGATACTAGATGAAAATGATCTACCATGATGAAAATATGATTCTAAATGAGTTCAAGAAAAATAAATCAAGTACTTTCAAATATGTATGTTACTTTCTTTTCATTCTATGATTTGGAAGACTAAAAATATAACAGGAAACCTAGAGACAATTGACATGGCATGTAGATACAAGAATTAAATATGGGTACTTATGTCATCTAGAAAATTTTAATCAGTGGAAGAAAATTTATTACGGGTATCCTGGATTTGGAAATGATATGAAAAAAACATTCATCTAGAGTTGTCTACAAATGGAATAATTTTTTTTGGTGTATAGAGTTTCACTCATATTACATAGCCCATGATGTTGGTAAATTATAACCGACTACCTTGGTTATGCATTAATTGAAAATAAATTATGTTTTCAATATTTATATCTTGACCAAAGAAACTCGTTAATGACATTGATGTCTATTTGGATCTGTCTATCGCAGATCTGAAATTGATGTGGGATATAGGTGTTACAATTTCTTATTCTCATATAATTGAAGAATTCACATTGAGATCCATATTGTATGGGATGATAAATGACTTCCCTATTTATATAAATTTATCAGGATATAACAGTAAAGGAATTTTAGGGTGTCCCATTTGGGAAAAAACACACACTCAGTTTGGTTGAAACATTCCTCAAAGACTGTGTTATTAGGACATCCTAAATTTTCACCTCAAAGAGATAAATACCGATCCTGGATGACAGCATTCAATAGAAATATCAAATAGGGTACAACACCATCTCTAGTAATGGCTGATCAACTACTTGATAATGTAAAATATTTTGAAAATGTTTTTAGTAAACCATTTTTGAAAAACCTTATAAAATCATGTTGGAATAATAGATCAATTTTATTTGAATTAAAATATAAGAATTTTTTATATGTCATACATTTTCATGAAATCATTCATATAGAAATAAATGTATTTGATGGTTTAATTGGCATGACACTAAATTTTAATAGAAAATCTAAAGATGGATTCAGGCTAGGATAGACATGATTTACGAGGGGATAAGGGAATATTTGGGATGAGTGAATGGTAAACGGTGTAATTTTCATCCTCTATCACCTTGAACTCTATCCAAATAGGAAAATTTTCAATTTTGGATTTTCCTTAATAGTGTAAAAGATCTATAGGGTTATTCATAAAAGAGAAATAATGCCATGTTAATGACTAATTTGAGGTTTCAAGGAATAAAATCTCATTAATGTCATGTTTTTATGCAATATTTGATGCATGTTTCTTTTTTACATTCTTCTTCAAAATGTACAACATACATTAACCATGATCTGCTTCATTTTCAAATCCATATGCAGAAAAGTTATAAACCCATTGAAGTCTTAAATCATGAATAAATAGGTTGTATTAATATTATGTGAATTAGCGATATTATTTCCACCATAATTCTTTGATATGATGGGCCAATTTATTTTTGACTTGGTTATATAGGTTCAACTGTGTAGTCATGTCCATTACAGATGGGCTTATGGCATTGAACGGTAAATAAATATTTTGAAAGTGTATGTAATGAACATGACCCTCAACCAAGTTGGTGAGGACTCCGTAACTGCATCCAGAAGACCCTGGATCAAATCCAGGTGGAAGCTAATTTCTGGTACTGTAGTAGTACTATAGCAGTACTATTGTAGTAATTTAGTAGTACTGTAGAAGAAACTATACAGAACTGTAGCAGGTACTGTAGTGGGGAACTATAGCAGGCACTGTTTGGCACTGTAGTAGTCGGAAATATTCCCCCATTTAGGCCTTTGGGCCCCCGATTTGGTCCCCATGTCCTTTAAGACCTTCGGGCCACCCATGAATTCGAGTCTGTAAGGCCTTCGGGCCACCTCAAGGCCTTCAGGCCACCTTAAGTTCAGATGAAAACCAGACAACCTACAAGGAACAAGCTTCAAAAGGATGAGGAGTAAGGAGCTTTCACTATAGTAGAAGCTAAATAGATTACAAGAATGAAAGGGTATGGCACATGCCATCAATACTAGCCTATTCATTCATGAGAATGCCTAGCCGAATAGCCATGTGAATGTGGAGAGCTGATTTCATGATGAAGATGTTGGGGAGGAGAAGTTCCAAGTAGTTAGTCTAGTTTGTTTGTAATGTTTGAAGCCTATGGGAAATGAATTAATTTAAAGACCTACGAGCTATGTAATAATTACACCAATGGGCCTTGTAAGGGTTCCAACTCACCCCCTGAAAGGTGGATTATCACAAATCAATAAAAAATGACGGCATTCGGGCCATTGGAGGAAAGGGTATATCTTGTATCAAATTCTTCCTGATGTTTGTATTGCAGAATGATATATTGGTGAAGAATATATTTAATTTTTTATGATTACCTCTCATATGTTGTCAATATCAGTCTCCCAAAGTCTCATCATAGTGGATGCCTTATGGGTGAAGGTATTTCTGGAAGATATATTGTTACAATTACTATAACAGAGCTGGAGAAATCAAACCTTTAATTTTACATAGTTGTGAATATGTTGATCCATATATTGAAGTCCAAAAAAAGTTCTTAGATATTTTAATCCACTAAGGGATGAAGTGTGGATAAAAAATAAATATAATCAATAGTTTATAAGATGGTTCTATATCAAATTTATAAGGAGTTATCCAAAAATCCAAATTCAATTGCTGAATGAATTCAATGGATAGCCAGGGCAGGGAAATATAATGTTATATCTAACAAAAATTTTGTAATTAGTGGTTATATGTTCTATACAAAATATCATGACGATTACTGTATAATGAAAAAAAGTTGTTTTATTCTTGTGGTAGAAGAGACACACATATCTGGTTCAAAGGATACAAATTTAATTTATGCAAATATGTCATGTTTTTTCATTATCGAACATATATATGAGTAAGATTATAAAAAATTCAAGTTTCAATTTTCCATTGAAAATGGGTTGAAAATATTACTTGAGTGAAAGATGATGAATTAAGATTTTTGAATGTTAATTTTAGTATGGAAGGGGAAAAAGATGAACTGTTCATAACCAATGATGATCCTTTCATTGGGAGATCACAATCAGTTCATGTTATTCCTACTATATCCAATGTTTTGTACATTATATGGGACCAAAAATAGGGAATTTTTATTCTCTATAGAGAATCCAAATCCAAAAAAAATATTAAAAAAATAAATAGAGTTCAATGAGAAGATAAAACTATTTTTAATATTCTATGTTTTTCCTTATAATATTATATGTTCTCTACTCCATTAACAAAAGATAAAGTAAATGTTTGACTACTCATGCAAAAAATGTCTTCTACACATGATGATGAAACCAATGCCTTAGAAGAACGAACTATAATGGATTAAAAAATTTGGGAGAATGAAAAGGTAATATTATGATATAATTTCTCTATTTTACAAAAAAATATATATAATGAAACGTTGATTTAATTTTAATTATTCCTTGAAGAGTTTATTTATTTTAGAATATTTATATTAAAATTTCATTTCTTTTTACACCAAAACATTAATAGAATTTTTCTCCCTTAAAACGGTTTCACACTTAAAGTGTTGACATTTATCACATTCCTTAGTGTTACCTCCACTTAACTTGCAGGAAGAGAAACAATGTTGCCTCGACTAAATTATAGAGGAAATCTTGATGTTTTTTCAGTAAAATAATTGTCCATAGTATTAATTTCTTTTTTCATTTTTATGTTTAATTTATTTATTTTTAATATTACTTAGTTAATAATTTTTTTCTTATATATGTGGCTTCATTTCTTTTATTTGGGGTGGTATATTCATATTTCATTCCTTTCTAGACCAAGACATCCACAAAATTCTTCCCCCTTGAAACCTTTTCACCCTTGTAGTGTTAGAATTTTATCTCTTTCCTTTAAGATCCCTCCACCACTAAAACACAGAGGTAATCTTGATGTTTTCATAGAAAAATAATTTTCCATATAATTAATGTATTGTTTCATATTTATGTTAATTTATTTCTTTTTATTATTACTTGTATAATAATTTTTGTCTTATACAGGTGGATTGTTTTGTTTGATTTGGGGTTATTTGTTCAAATATTGTCATGCTCGTGAGAGATTAGACTACATGCCTATAATTGACATAAAAAATAATGAAATTTTTCACGATTTTATACAACCATCATGAAAAGGTGAATTCATATTACTTATTTAATAAATTTTTTCATCAGTTTATCTACTATTTGTAAGTTAATTTCCTGGTCATTTTTATTTAATGCTTATTTATTTTTTCATTGATATTTTGGGAAGTCATATTTTTCTTTAAGCTATCTACAACATAACACAAAAGAGATAAAATTTTCCTTTCTTTCAATTTTTCCATGCTTTCCATTACCTTACTTTGTCAAACATCAACACTGCATAATGATTTGATGTTCTTAGCTAAAAAAGGTTATTTTTCTAAGAACATCGGGTCAATATGTTGTTTTGGAAGTTCAAAAAATAAATAAATTGTAAACATTGGTATTTGGGAATTTTTTTTGACATTGGGATGTGCAGGAATCAACTGCACCTCAATCCAACACATGATGTGACCTATATGACTCTAGGTGAATATTTTTATTTAAATTGAAATTAATTTTGTTAAAAAAGTAAACTAACATAATTAAAACTAAGAAAAAATATTCATATTATTTTTATACATTAATAAATTTATCCATAAGTAATTTTTGACATGTTAGAATCATCTACACATCAATGTAACACATAATGTGTCAGATATGAATCAAAAAGTGTTTGTTAAGAGTTAAAAAATAATATTTTAGTTAAAAAAGTTTCAATGACTAAAAATAATGAAAAATCAATCATATTGTCTTGATAATTTGGTACAAAAATTTATATATCATTTTTTATGTAGAGGAATTATTCTCACATCAAAATGATACATGGTTTGACTGGTTTTATCCAAAGTGTGTGTTTCCAATTTAAAAATACATTTTAGTAAAAAATACAAGTGATGTAATAAAAATGGAGAAAAACATTTGTATTGTTTTTATAATTTATGAAACTATCCATAAGTCATTTTATATGTGCATAATTCAGTCGCACCTCACTCTGACGCATGGTGTGACCTCTATGACTCTATGTGTTTCTTTTTATTTAAAATTGATATCAATTTTAATTAAAATATTAACTGACCTACTCAAAACATAGTAAATACATTCAGATTATTTTTATAATTTAGTAAAACAATCCATATGTAATTTTTTATGTGTTGGTATCAGTTTCACCTCAATCTGACACACGATGTGTCTAGTATGACTCAAAGTGTTCGTTATTAGTTTAAAATCGACATTTATTTCATCAAATGTCACTCACTGAATACCTAGTAAATCCACTCATATTTCATTAATAATTTAGGAAATATTTTATAAATTGTTTTTGATGTTTAGGAATTTTTCTCACAACAAAATGATACATGATATGATGGGTATGAGTTAAAGTGTGTGTTTTGTGTTTAAAATGACATTTTAGTAAAAAATTCACATGATGTACTAAAAATAAAGAAAACACATTGGTATTAATTTTATAAATTAAAAAAATTATCCATATCTCCTTTGATATGTGTAGGAATTAGCCTCACCCCAATCTAATTCATGGTGTTATTGGTACAACTCCATGTTTGTCTTTATATTTAAAATTGACATAAATTTTAATGAAAAAGAAAACTAACCTACTCAAAATCAATAAAACTCTTTTGGATTATTTAGATACTTTTTGAAAATAATCCATAATTCGTTTTTATGTGTATTATATTATTCACCACAATCTCATACATTAAGTTCTAGGTATAACTCAAAGTACTCATTATCAATTTAAAATTGACATTTTAGTTCCAGATGTGTCACTCATTGAAAATTGAGAAAAAAAATACTCAGATTACGATGATAAAATAGGAAAATAATTCATAAATCATTTGTGAAATATAGGAATTAGTCACACGTAAATCAAATATACTATGTGACTGGTATTATTCAAAGTGCATGATTCCAGTTTAAAATGAAATTTCAGTAAAAAATTATGTGACATACTCAAAAATGAGTAAACGAATTCAGATTGCATTGATACTTTAGGAAAATGATCCATAAGTCATTTATACTATTAGTAATTATCTACACCTCAATATGATGCATGTTGTGACTATAATGACTCCAAGTGTATAGTTTTATTTAAAATTCACATCAATTTTAGTAAAAAAGACAATTGTCATACTCAAAATAGAGCAAACAAATTCAGATTATTTTTGTACTTTATAAAAATTATATATAAGTACTTTTTGTTGTATATGAATTAGTTTCACCCCAATATGATACACTATGTTCGCTATGTGACTCAAAGTGTCTGATATCAGTTTAAAATCGATATTTTAGTTCAAAAATTATCAATCACTAAAAACTGAGCAAACACGCTGGGGATTCTTTCATATTTTATAAAAGTGATTCATATATTATTTTTCATGTGTATTAATTGGTCTCACATAAAATGTACACATGATGTGACTGGTATGTTCCAAATTTTTTGTTTTCGGTTTAAAATTACATTTTACTAAAGAATAATTTGAGTTATTAAAATTAAAGAAAATGCATTTGGGTTGTTTTGATACTTTAGGAAAATAATCCATATGTCATTTGGGAAGTTTAGTCTTTTCAAAAGAAAATAATATCTATAATGTGTATAAGGATTTTTTTGAGATATTTTGGAAGGTTTTGGTCTATAAAAATGGATTAATATGTGTGAATAATAGATGGGAGAGGGGCCTTTTATAATTGAGCAGTGGAATTTTTATAAATACACAAAACTATTGAATAATGGGAAGTCACTCTCATGAAATGTGATTAAAAAATGATAAATAATATATTTTACTGGTTTTCTGGTCAATTAACTCCTCCAAAATTCAAAAATAAATTTTTTTATACTTTATTCCATTTAACGTTAAGATTACTCACTTTTCCCATTTTATTTTTTCTCCACGATAACTACTTATTTCTATATTTATTAATCATTATAAAGAAAATTATTTTTAAATAATTAACTAATATTAATAATCATGATTAAAAATATAAAATCAATTTTATAAAACTAAGAATATATTTGTAGTGTAATTCAATATAAAATTAAACTCGTAAACCATGTCGAAAATGGTTTTTCAAGAAATGCATTTTCCATGAAATTGATTATCTTATATTAAAATTATGAATAGAAATCATCATTATAGGATTTTAAATTCTTATAAATATATATATAATCTATTAATTTCATTTCAATATTTCATTACTAGTGGTTGTTTAATTAATTAAAATAAATTAGCTTCAGGAATTTAAAAAATATTTTGTAGAAAAATGTATTTTTAAAAATAAAAATAAAATTATAAAAAAATCATGAAAAATGATGATTAAAATTAAATTAGTTATCTTATTATAAATAAAATGTTTCATATTTCACTCTAATACTAAATCGAAAATATAATGTAACATTCAATTTCAATATTTTATAAGAAGAAATGTCAGTATTTGAAAAATCTATAATTTTCACTATTCACTATAAAATAAAATATTTCAGAAAAATCCCAAAACATTTACCTAAATTAATTTTCTTATACTAATTGAAAAAAATATTTTAATTTAATAAAATTACATTTCAAAATTTCCTATAAATTAATAATAATATTTTCTCGAAAAATCAATAAAAACATTTTTTATGGAAACATAATTTTTATAGAATAATATATATATATATATATTAAAATTTGAGTGATTATATATTAAGAAATTATCAATAAATTTATACTGAATAAGGCCTTTATATATATTTAAAAAATTATTCAATACTATCCATACCTTCCAATTTTATGGTTATGTTATAATGATAATATATTTCACAAGTCATTTAAGCTTGGTGTTCAGTGTTGTATATTCTACTGAACTTTGTCTTCTTATTTTAAAATATCATTGTGTAACATTATACCCCCTTAAATAAAAAAATCTTATAATTTGAACTTCTCAAAAATCAATGGTTTAATATTTGAGAATACTTTTATGGAAAACATGTATAGTAAAATGGGTCAATAAAACACCCACATAAAGATATGGAAAGGAAAAAAATCAGGGTCATATGAAATAATCCAAAATTTGGTTTCCACGTAATGATACCATGGATGATAAGTGAAAACATTGTATTTTAAAATGTGATTCATTTATGAGTTAATGTTATTCCATTTTTTAAGATAGAAGAGACCTTAAATTTATCAAAAATTAATAACATTTTTATTTCATAATTCTTTTCCTAAACATGAGAGATACTTTTACCATCAATAATTAGAACATAAGGAAATATAATTACTTGAAAAATTATAATTTCATCATTTAAACATTTTTTCCCACAATTTCATTGGTTTCTCCAAATGATGAGTATTGAGGATGATTTTTTTTCCTAAATCACTTGATTTCAAAAAATGATATCAAGATATTACTATTGTATATATAAATTAAAAAAACAATAAATTGTTATCACATGGTAAGATAATTTTCAAAATTAATACACCATCACATTAATCTCTAAATCCTAATTTCAACATAAAACATTCCATAACTAAAAACCATACATTACAAATAACCTCAACATTAAATTATTAAATTATTTTCTTCTCAAATAATATTTAATTTTAAATCACTTATTATACCCAAGGGTTATATATACTTAAATCCAATGAATCATTTCCCAAAATATCATCAATCACCTCAAAATCCAAAAAATTCAAAAATATTTTATCCAAATATGTGTTTCCTGAAATCTAATTAATACTTATCTATAATTCCATTTAAGTGAAAACAAAATAATAATAACTAATACATTACATAGTCCAGTGGTAGTTACTACACTATTTTTTCCCTTCAGTAGTGGGGTCAAGCTGCATGGCCTTAATAGATGCAACGAGTTTTCGTCCCGATTATTGGTTGCCTTTTTTTCTAAAACTATAGGAAAAAAGCGATAATCATATTAACAATTCACCATAATCCTATAATTTCTTCAATAATATAATGAAAATTTTAAAAAATAATATTATTAATCAAATAAATTTTTTAACCTCTATGGATTTATATCCACCTAATTGTTTCCAGAAAATAAAATAATTTGAATCGACTATAATTACCCCCAACATCAAGAACATATATAATATTATCTTTTCCAAAAACATATTTTTTCTATAAAATATCACCTTAGTATTAAATCATATTCCTAGTTCATTGTTACCATTAAACATATTCTTGAAAATACTCAAAGAAAAACTACTGTAGAAGAATCCTTTGAAGTTTCATGATTCTTTTGACAAGAATACCATTAATAAAAACACTTTAACAACATGATTCTAGAATCCCAAAACTAAAACACTTCAATACTTCCACATAAATGATTTAAATAATATTGTAACTTTGGAATTAATCCTTGGATTAGGGAATTAAATCAGATAATGACCATGTTCCTCATATCTACAATATTAAATTGATATTAGTTCATTTGGTTGAACTTTACTTCCCTATATCCTGTTAATCCGGATCTTCATTTTTTATTTATAAATTAGCTATATTTTTCCTACATTAACATGAAAAAATAATATTACAATTCCTTTAAGGCATTTTCAATGGTTCCTCTTCAAACATTTTTTACATGTAAGAAATTGAATCTTCTTTTCTTTGACATCTTTAATACATGAACTACCATGATATTTCATCCTTATCTACTTTGATGGGTTGGTAAATTAAATAATTCTCTACGTATTAATCATAATTCATTGTATCTTATTTTAAACAATCAAAATTTGTATAATGTAACAACTCTATATTTTTATGATATAGATTTTGTTTTCTTTGATGTATTGTGTTGTACGCTACACCAAGGTAAGCTTACGTTATACACTACACCGTCATAGCTTGTGGTATACGTAACAATATTCTTGGCTTGTACTTTATGTTATTTTGATAGAATTTATTTCAGGAAAGACTGAGTTTAAGTGAAAAACTAAATATTATTATGTTACCTTAAAACCTAGTTATTATAATGATAGGTATGAACAGTATTAATTTTCTTCTGAAAAACTATTTAAATGGAAATAAGTGAGTTTATAAAATAATTAAATCACTCTTTATGGAAATTAATATCTTAAATATCATGTTTATGATTACTCTTATATGTATTCTAGACATTATATAAGAAAAAATTCTATTTTTCAGAGAGAAGAGTTATTTTTTAAAAAAATGTAGTTTTGCCACCTTTTTATAGCGCACCAATTTTAAATATAGTTTTTGAAAAATTTATATATTCTATCTAACAAGATAAATTTCTTATTTGGAATCTGGGTATAAAAAATTACATGGGATGAATCTTTGATATTTTTGTGATAAGTTTTAAGTTTATTTGAATAATAAAAATATATTATATTAAATTGAAAACAACTTTTTTCATAAAAATAATTTATTTGAATAAATTATATTATTGAATGGTTTTAAATTATAAATATAATTTATTTTAATCATTTAATATAATTTTGGTTATTGGAATTAATTTTACCATGAATTTTGTTTTAAACCATTTCAATCTTTTATACTGTTTTTACTTTTAAAACCCCATTTTTATGATAATGAGATTAATTTAAAATTAATTACTTAAATTTGTGTATTTTGATTTTTAAGAAATTCATTCCATATTTGGAATCATTGGGTCCAAATTATGTACAAAAATTTGTTTTATTTTTTGGCATTATGAATAGTAACTTCATTATTTTTTATTAATACGTCAAAAAGCTAAATCATGTAATTAAGGGTAAAAATAATGTTATTAAATTACTTTAACACCTGCCCTAACATCATTTTATGAGATTATTTCAACCTAAATCATCCTTGGGTCAAAATGGTATCCTTTGTAAGCCACTTGGGTAAGATTAAGACAGTTAATATATTTTATTCAATGAAAAGTTAAATATGTCTTACTGAAATTTTTATAACTATAATATTTTTAATATAAAGTTATATAGAAGATAAATTAGCCTATAAATACTCATTTAACATCTAATTTGTTTTTATTTATCATGGAAATTTATTTGTAATTTTTATGAAATAAATATTTACCTTAATAGCTTATACAATAATGATGTGAAATTATTTAATTGATGAGAAATCCATAAAATAATTTTTTTTAAAATGATAATAATCATTTAAAGATAATAAAATTTGACCAAATATTATTTTTAAACTATATATCTGCCATAATAACCCAATAGTCCATTTATTGACCATTTGAATTTATATGGAAAGGATTATGACACTTATAATATTTTATTTAATGTGATGTTAAAGTCTTTACATTCATGTTTTAAAAAATATAACATTTTTAATAGAGTATTTTCTAGAAGATATATTTGACTAAAAATATTCATATGAACTATAAAATATTTATATTCATTTTTTAATTTTATTTTTAATTTTTATTCAAAAATAATTATATTAAATAATTATACATTACAGATACAGTAATTATTTTACTAATAAAAATAACAAATAAATGTTATTAAAAATATTAAAATAAATATAATTTTTGATAATTAATAAATATAAATAAATTTATAGATTACATTGACCCCATAGTGATATAATACTATATTTTTCTAGGATAACATCTTATCTTGATATTTTTAAAAAACAATAAATTGAATAGTATCAAAATTGACACTATTGATTGTTTATAAAAATTTTGTATAATTAAATTAATTAAAAAAGCATAAATCATTTTAAAAAATATAGAATAACTATTATATGGTATAAAATGTTATAAATATTCTTTTAGGTTCTAATTTACATTCAATAAAAATAATTACACAAATTTAAAATTGAATAATTTGTTACCTTAGTTAAAAATAAAATAGAATTACTAAATATTAATTGAAATGATAAGGTTTAAATTGACAAAACAACTTGTATAAAATTAATTTTTGGATGATATTAAAACCTTATATATTTTAATCTTCTAATAAATGTAATTTTGTGGTATTTGGATTGAGATAGATTTTACTATAATTAAATATTTTTGGAGATTCCAAAAGTGTCCCTCACCTTAATTGTAAAAGGGAACCTCCTCCATCACTTATTCACTTTAATTTTAAACTTTATGTTCATACATACCCTACCCATATCCCTTTTCATGTTACATATTTAAATTCTAGAGACTTTGGTCCTCTTAAAAGACCAACCGTAGTGCCTTTAAGAAGAGATCTAGAGGGAGCTCGCCGAATAAGATGTAATCTCCTTTACCAACTCTCTCTCAAGATCATTTCTTCTTCTAATTACTCTTCTTTTTTCATTTAAATTATTAAGCAACAAATATAGTATCACCAATATAATTATATTTCATTATGGTAATAAAACAACCTTATTCAACCTTCAATTCATCCAACTAAAAACAAAATCACCATGTGTGTGTACCTACAGCTAACCATCTCCACAGCGTGGAGTAATCTTTTTTTCCCCACCACCTTACATGGATGGGTATAATGATAGAATTAAAAAATAAATGTGAATATTATAACATTATATAGAATTTGGAACAAATTATATCCCATTCAATTCCATACCATTTCACAATTATGGGAATGATATTTTTGCCCGTGCGTACGTATGGTCTACAGTCTCCATGATGTAATTTGATTCATTCTTCATGATATCCATTAAAACATGATTATATAAAGTATATAATGAATATTTATGATATATATTATGTTAATAACATTTTTTTATGTTATAAATATATCCCAATAAAGAAAAAATAGAACTTATTTGAGAAAACATGCATAAGAAAATAAAGTAGTTAATACCTAAATGACGAGTGATAATTAAATGTTATTAAAAAAGAATGATAATATCATCCGATATGATATAATAAAAATTAAAATGATTTATGAATAATCCAATTACATTATTTAGATCATTATTTAGGATGTTTGGATACATACAAAGTGTGTCATCCCAAAAGTAAGGGATTATTTTTCCCTCACCTATATTTTGTGGGACACATGCCTTATACACTGTGTATTTTTTTGTAGTGTTTAAGTTGCAATGAACTTTTTTAGGATTATTATTAAGAAGGTTATGATATGAATATAATTTTATTTCTTTTATAATTAATATTATATTTTTGGTTATAAATTAGTTAGGGATAATTTCATAATCTCATTTTTATCAGATATTATTTATAAGTATTTACCGGGGTATATTTATCATCTATGTCCATGATTTATAAATATGTATTATAAAATATTATTTATATTCTTATAATATTATTTGAAGAAAATTTCCCCAATTTTTTAATTTTTATGAAATGATATGAAAGGAATCTTTTTTCATTTTCGATATGAGATACATTTTAACTTTATAACAAAAGTATGAAAAGAATGTGTTCCTTTAACTTATATGAAATCAAAAGAATTTTTATGCTTTCATAATTCCTTATTTGCATGAATATTACATTTTAATATTTTAAATATATTTAAAAATAAATTATTTTATTTTAAAATTGAATGTAATTTTTAGAAAAAAATAATTTTTAATAATAAAGGATATTTTCCTAAAGAATTAATTTCAGGTGTTTTATCAAAATTATTTTCCATCTTAGATAACATTCTTTAATTAGGTTTATGTTTATATCCTTTGTTTATGTCCCAATTATTACTAGGGTTTGATTGTGTTTATTCGGGAATGCTATTTATGAAATCGATTTTTTATATGGAATATGATGGAATGATGTTTAATAAACCCATTTTATTATTTGGTTTATACTATGAAGAATGATTTATGTTATTGTGGAACGAGTAAAAATAATTACATTTTGAGATGGGTGGGATCTATATCTCACTCCAATACATTTAGTAAATATTTATATCTCATGATATTGATAGGACTATAGTGGAAAGTAAATATGATTTTTTGATATAGGGATAGAATGGCAAGTAAATCCGGTTCAGAAATACAGGGCTGGAATGACGAGTGAACTCAATTCAATAATGGACTTTTTTCGCTATGATGGTCTTGGAAATGAGGTTTGGCTAATATGGAAATGATTTTATATACCTATGTGTTTTCCAAAATTCCATTTTTATGCCAATGTTATTTCTTCATGGTTTATGATTCCTTTATGATTTATGTGTTATGAACTACCAAGGTTTATTTCATGAATCAAAATTTTGATATATGTTAAATGAGGTGTGGTTTTCAAAGGTTTTTTTCATGTTTTTACATTATTATGTTTATGTTTTGTATTATATTTTCCATGATTTCCCTTTATGAGTATTTGATATCACCATTTTTATATTTTTTATTTTCCCTAAGATATAATGAAAGGTTTTATATAGGAAAAATAAAGGATTAGATCTTTATGGGAGATGTTTAAGATATTTCACCAAGTTAGTAGAATGTGTTCCCAATTTCCAAAGACACTAAACTAATATGTTCTTTGGGTATATCTTTGTTTCATGTGTTAAGTATTCCGAAAAAGTAACGTAATCTCCATGTACATCAAGATTAGGTCTCTATAGTCGGTATCAGAGAGAATTTTTAGTTAACCTTTGGAAACTAGGATGAGAAAACTTTAGTGAGATCCCTTTAGATAGTTATAAGGTATGTCTAGGTATTTCCTATGGATAAGTCTAATTATAGGTTACAGTCCAAGAATTTTGGTAACTATCATGGATAACATTCGATTAAACCTAATATGTTATAGATTAAAATTAATTTCCTTATATTATGTGGTTTTTCTAGTATGATTATTATTGGTCGCACTTTTATTTTTTGGGTTTTAGAAAATCTATGGAAATAGAAGGATTCATTTTAATGGAGAATATGATGGACAATGGGATGATATTCCTCATGAGGAACCAAATAGAATGGGAGTTGGAAGGAGAAACATCATTGTTATACCTAATTATTAATCTCATAATATGATCAATAATCTCAAAATTGTTGAGTTTCTTGACCCCCCTAATAAGAGAAATATAGAGTTTTATTGTGATCAATGAGGAAAGAAATTATTATTTTCTTAATATAAATAATGTGGGAAGAAGCATCAAGGATAATTTTTTTAATGGAACTGGAAGATGTTTTGGGTGTGCAAAAGAAGGACACAAAGCCAGTGATTGTAAAGGAAATGATTTTGTTAATATAAAGGATAAGGATAATAGTTTTTTAATACATCAATGATGGTTAAATGTTTCAAATGTGGAATGTATGGGAATTATAAAAAAATTAAAGCCTTAGGGGAAAACCTTAGGAATAGAATCATCATGGTTGTAGGGTGGTATTTATGTTTTAGATTTTGAAGAGACTACGAATGACATATGGGATTGAAGAAGTGTTAAGGAATAAAAAAATGAATCTTGATCAATGGTTTAATAAGATAGTGGCATGATTGCATGTTTATCAAGCCTAATGTTGTATAAGTAATTATATGGTATCATGGAATAAATAAACCTCTAAGTTTTTCCTTAGGTATTTGAAAGTATATTCTGAATGGTACTAGTAAATAAGAAAAGTCATTGGGGTAATAAGTTGAAAAGGACATGATTAAGGGGTGGATAACCCTTAATATTATCATGATAAGGATTTAATATGTTGTTCATGAATAATTAAATTTTATGGCAGTGATTTCCTTTGAACTGAATAAGGATTTTTGGTTTATTCTATCATGGATGAAGTTTATAGCCTTTTGAAATTAAGAATGAGGAAACATGCATGTTTTCAATATAGATATATGGTAATTGGGGTTATTATGAATAGAATACATGATGAAGGTGTTTTCATGATTGGAATGTGACCAACAAGATAAACCTTATGATATATGAGATATAAATGTTAAGATGATTTAGTTCACCTATTTCTAATGTTTTGGATTTTCAGTTTTCAGAAGGATTGTAAGTTTATCCATTTATGGAAAGTATATGTTAAACCAAGGATGATGTTTTTTAGATTAAAGTGATATCTCACTACAAGTGGACTTATGAATATTTGATACATTGTGCTAAAATTTTTGTAGTGATATAGATTTTTGGGATGAACTATCATTATATTTATGGATATCATGATCCACTAATGCTTTAAGAATAAAAAATTCATCTTCATTTCTTGGAATAAGAGATGAAGTGGAAATTGATCAAGTAACAAGGGAAGGATTATATTATACTTAAACAAGTATTTATTCTCATTATTCAACTCTAGGGAAAAGATCGAAAACCCAAAATACTTTCCCTAGTACCTTCATTTCTGATGAATCAAATATCCCCTTAAATCATCATAGATTTACAGCCGTCTGATTGTTAGATTTCTTCTAAACTTGTACTCTATAACTCTACATCAGAAATTTATGGTTATATTTCTCTTCCATATCGATGTTCTCACTTTACACCTATGTTATCCTCTGTGGAAACCCAGTTATGATTGACTCTGGGTAACCGTTATATTTCTCACATTCCTTTTTGAACGGAAGTTTAAGTATCTATTTATTTTATGTGGGTTTCTATAAAATAAATTTTGAAGTATTAATCCTTTTATAACACATATTAATTTAGTGGTATAAATTCATATTAAGGGGGTAGAATTTAAGTCCCTTATATTTTTATGAGATAGATTTTTTCTTTGATATCTTATGTTATACGCTACACCAAGGTAAGCATGCGCTATATGCAACACCAGCATACCTTATGGTATACACAACGCTATTATTGTATTTTTTTCAATATATTTGGATATAATTCATTTTACTCAAGATCAAGTTTAATTTAAAAACTAAATGTTATTTTTTTACCATATAACCTAGTCATTATAATGGAGGGCATGAAAAATATTAATTTTCTTCAAAAAAACTATTTCAATGAAAATAAGTGAGTTTATAAAATAATGAAATCACCATTAATTGATTTTAATATGTTAAATATAATTTTTAAACGTCATTTAATATGCTTTTGGTATATTATATAAGAACCAATTCAATTTTTCAGTTTGAATAAGTATTTATCAAAAAATACAGTTTTGCAGCATTTTGATGGAACACCCATTTTAAATCAACTTTTGACACTTTTATATATTCTATTTTTTAAAATAAATTTCTTTGGAATCATGATATTTAAATTTACTTTGGATGAAATTTGATATTTTTCAGATAAGTTTTAAGTGTTGATGTATAGTAAAAAATATATTAAATTTTAATTGAAAAAAAACATTTTCATCAAAAAAATTTCTATAGATAAATTATATTATTGAATAATTTTACAGTATAAATAAAATTTATTTTTATCATTTAATATATTTTGGTCGTTGGAAATAATTTTACCAGGAATTTTGATGTAAAACCATTTCAATCTTTTGCAATGTTTTAACTTTTAAAAACTTGTTTTTATGACAATGAGATTAATTTTAAATTAATTACTGAAACATTTGTGATTTGAATTTTTAAAAATGGATTCAATATTTGTAATTAATGGGTAAAAATGATTTAAATATCTTTATTTTTATTTTTGGGCATTATGATTAGTAACTTCTATATTTTTTATTAATACGATAAAAAGGTAAGTTTTTTAATTAAGGGTAAAACTAATGTTATAAAATTACCTTAAAGATCTTCCTAATATAATTGGATGAGTTTTTTTACCTAAATAATCATTTGGTCGAAATGGTATCCTTTGGAATCCACTTTGTTGAGATGAAGACATTTAATTTACTTTATTTAAAGAAAAGTTAATTTTGTCTTACTAAATATTTTATAACTATATCATTTTAAATATAAGGTTATATAGAATATAAATTATACTATAAGTAATCATTTTAAAGATAAGATTTTTTATTTATCGTGTAAATTTATTTTTAATTTTTAGGTAATCAATATTTACCTTAATAGCTTATACATTAATGACGTATAAATTATTTAATTAACAAGAAATCAATAATTTTTTTATTAAAATTATAATAATCATTAAAAGACAATAACACTTGATCAAATATTATTAGTCGAGTATATCTAGACAATAATCATCCAATATTCCATTTATTGACCATTTGGATCCATATGTAAAGGATTATGATAGTTATAATATTTTATTTAATGTGATGTTAAAGTTGTCACATTCATATTTTGATAAATATAACATTTTTAAAATATTATTTTATACAAGATATTTTAGAATAAAAATATTCATTTGAAATATATAATACTTATCTTCATTATCATACTTTATTTTTAATTTTTATTCACAAAATAAGTATATTAAATAATTATACAATACAGATGTAGTAATTATTTTACTAATAGAAATACCAAATTAATGTTATTAAAATTATTAAAATAAATATAATTTGGGATTATTATTATATTAAAATAATTTTATATATTACCTTTACTCCTTTGTCATATTATAAAATATTTATTTCAACGAAACATATTATCTTGATATCAATAAATTAAATAGTGTCAAAATTAACACTGTTGATTTTTTATCAAATTGTGTATTATTAAATTATTGAAAAATAATAAATCATTTTTAAAAATATAAAATAATTATTATATGGTCTAAAATGTTATAAATTATTCATTTATGGTTTAATTGACGTACAATAATAAAAAATACACTAATTTAATATTGAATAATTTGTTACCTGAGTTAAAATTAAAATAGAATAATTAAAGGTTAATTGAAATGATAAGGTTTAAATTGATAGAAAAACTGGTCTGAAGTTTATTTTTATATTATATTAAAACATTATATATTTATAACTTTAAATAAATGAAGTTTTTTCTGTATTTTGATTTAGATATATTTTATTATAACTTAATATTTTTGGAGATTCTAAAAGTTCCCCTCACCTTAATTATAAAAGGGAACTTCCTCTCTCACTTATTCACATCAATTTGAGGCTTCAATATCTTCCATCCTATAAATATTACCCTTATCAACTTCCTTATTCATATTTTAGAGGTTATTATCTTCTCACAATACCATCCTTAGTGCCGTTAAGAGTAGGTCTAGAGGGAGCTCCTCGAAGAAGAGGTAATCTTCTTTACTAACTCTCTATCAAGATAATTTCTCTTCTAATTACTATACCTTTTTTGTTTCCAATATTAAGCAATAAATCCAGTATCACATATATTCTGAAATTTTATTATTTTTATGTAATAATCTCATTCCACCTTCTATCCATCCTACCAAAAAACAAAATCACCACGCATGTGTACGTACGGCTTACCGTCTCCACACTGTGGTGTAATTTATTTTTCACCACCACCTTACATGGATGGGTATAATGATGGAAATAATAACTATATGTTATTATTATAACATTATATATATTTTCGAACAAATTATATACCATTCAATTCCATACCATTTCAAAATTATGTGAATAATTTCATCTCTCATGCGTATGTACGATCTACCGTCTCCATGATGTGATGTGATTCATTCCCAATGATATCCATTAAAACATGATTATATAAATGTATATAATAAATAAATATTATATTTATTATGTTAATATAATTTTGGAATTATATAACTATGACCAAAGAAGGAGAACTGGATCTCATTTGAGAAAACATGCATAAGAAAAATGAAGAAGTTAATACCCAAATAACGAGTAATAATGAAATGTTATTAAAAATGATGATAATATGATAATATATGATATCATAAAAATTAAAATGATTATTAAATAATTCAATGAAATTATTTATATCATTATACATGTGTTTCTGATACATACAAAGTGTATCATACCTAAGGTAATGGATTATTTTTTCTCTCTTTTTTTCCTATGGGATATATGCTTTATGCACCACCTATTTCTTTTATGTGGAGTTTATGCTTAAATAAATATTTTTTTATTATTATTATGACGTTTATTATATGAATATAATTTTATTTATTTTATGAGGCATACAATTCGTCTAATTATTAATTAGTAACTGATAATTTTGCAATCTCATTTTTATCCAAGCTTTTTTATATATAAGCATTTACTGGGGTATATTTATCATTCATGTTCATGTTTTACACATATTTATTATAAACTATTATTTATAATATTATAATATTTTTTAAAGTAAGTTTTACCCATTTTTAAATTTTTACGAAATGGTATGAAAGGAATCATTTTTCTTTTTCGATACGAGGTACTTTTTAAATTTCCAACCAAAGTATGAGAAGAATGTTTTCTTTTAACTTATACAGGCTGAATGGAATTTTTACTCATTCATAACACATTATTTCCATGAATATTACTTTAAAATATTTATGTTTCATTTTCAAATAAATTATTTTATTTTAAAATTGCATATTATTTTCAGAAAATAATTTTTTTTTAAGAATAAAGGATATTTTCTCCTAAATTAATTTCATGTGTTTTATCAAAATTATTTTCCACATAATGTGAAATTACTTAATTAGAGCTGTGTATCAATCCTATTTATCTATCCTATGTTTATATCCCTATTATTAATATGTATTAATTTTATTTATGGTGGAATTCTATTTATGAAGTCCATTTTTATATGGATTATAATGGAATGATGTTTAAGAAGGTCATTTTATTCTTTGGGTTATGCTATAACGATTGATTTATGTTATTGTGTCACACATAAGAATTATTTAATTATGAGATGGGTGGTACCTAGATCTCCCTCCAAATAATTGGATAAATATTTATATCTCATGAGATAGATAGGACGGGAATAGGAAGTAAATCTGGTTCAGTAATATAGGGTTGGAATGGCAAGTAAATCTGGTTCGGTAATATAGGGATGGAATGAGAATTGAACTCAGTTCAGGAGTGGAATTTTTATGTTATGATGGTCTTGGAAATGATCCTTTTATAATATTTAAATGATTTTTTATGCTTATGTGTTTACCAAAATTCCATGTTTTATACCAATTCTATTCCCTCATCGTTTGTGATTCCTTTATGATTTATGCATTATGAACTGCCAAGGTTTATTTCCTGAAACAATATTTGAATATATTTTAAATGAAGTATGGTTTTGAAAAGTTATGTTCATTTTTTTACATTCTTGTTTATTTGTTTTTTATGATATTTTCCATGCTTTCCCTTACTGAGAATTTGAGCTTACCATTTTTATATGTTTTTCCCCAGGATATGAAGAAAGGTTTTAGGTAGGAAAAATAAAAGAGAAGACATTTATATTAGAATTTGAAGAAATTTCACCAAGTTAGCATAATTTGTTCCCAGTTTCCAAAGACACTAAACTAATATGGTCTTTGGGCATTTGTTTGTTTCATATATTGAGTATTCCAAAAAAGTAACATAATTTCCATGTACGTCAAGATTGGGTCTCTACATATAACTATCATTCTCATTAGTTTATTCATCTTATTATTTAAATCATTATATTTCCCATCACATTAGTTGTTGGTATGTTATCTCTCTTTTCCCACCATTAAATAAAAAAAATATAATAAACAAGATGATAATGCATTATAATAAAAAAAGTTAAACTTATAAAAATAGAAGGAATAACTTATAAATGATAAGTATATCTAGACTTATGATACTAAAGCTTTCAATATAGGTTATCAAAGGTAATGTTTACTATTAGTTTTTTTTTCCAAAAAAAAATTTCAAGCCCTTCATAATGGTTTGTAAAGTTTTTTTGAATTTCAAAAACATATCCCTCATGAGTTTAAAACTAGTTGTATTGCAAGGCCTATTGTTCTGCACCAGGTGATGATCAATTAGAATCCCAATATTCCCTTTTCAGGGTTATTACCCCTAGGGAAAATTGGTCCATATCTATATCCACTTTTAGTATCCATACATAAATTTAAATGCATGGAAACCACTCACTCTATACTTCAACAAAATTCTATGATATTTTTTTATACTTTTATTATCCTTATACCTATCTGTAGGTTTGTCACTAAATTATTATTGTCCTAATCCCCAAATATAACATTACATTTTACTAATAGAAAGTATAGATACTCGATCCTTCTATACATATTATTATATGTTTTTTTTGACATAAACATCCATTAATTACAACCCAAAGATCGTGAGGCCTAGTGTCTTTGGATGACTAGGTTCATAATACAGAATATTGAGACTAAAATAAAACTTATTCTTTTTAATATCCATAATGAGATCTTGAATCCTTTCTAGGTCATAAAATTTATTTGGATAACCTAGGGAATATATATACAAAATGGGTGAGCTAAAAATACTAGTAAGGGAATAAACATAATAAAGAATTATAATGTGTGAGTCAAAGGTATAACATGATATCATGAAAAAACATTATCAATAGTAATAAAATGGAATCATATCATAATGAAAATAGTATTATAAAATCATGGCAAAAAAATAAAATTTGGCCGAAACATATAAAATGACATAGACATGAGTCAAGTCTAACTACCTAGAAAATATCACATGGTGTTTAAATTCCCATAATGAATTAGGTTTACTCCCTATTCTCTTATATGATTCCTTATAGTAATAAATATTTCCTCAAAGAATATGATAATGATCTAGGAACAACCATCATAAAATGTTCATGAATTTATGTACCACAAAATATAAATAAATATAAGGCATAAACTTAAGAATTACCCCTTAAAAGAAAATGGGTTTCATAATCTTGTTTCATATCACTATCTATGTAAAATTCTTAATGAAGGCATTTTAGAGATGAACATAAGTCATATATTTCCAAATCAAAGTGATTATAATCTATTTATATATGTGGGAGACATATATTCCTAATTTATAATCAATCTATAACATCAATTGTTATCTTCATTGATTAAAATTCCATTAAAACATTACATGGAATATTTTTTAATAAAAATACATTTTCCACTTCGAATTCACTTCATTAAAATCTAAAATCATTCAAATTATTATAGAAAAAAATTTATTAAAAAATGACCATGTAAACATATAAAGGAATATTCAAATAATTTAGTATTATTTATGGTGGATAATTTCATAAATGTTTTATAAGTTTAAAAAATAATCTCTTTCAAACTATTGTAAAAAAGGTTAAAAAGTACCTCATTTTTAAAACAATATGAAGATTACTCAAAAATTATTTTTTAAAAATAAAAAATGAATAAATATTCCTTCAATAAAGCATTTCAATAATGTTAAAAAACTTATTGAAAATATTTTTAAATATCATTGATATAAAAGAAAAAGGATTTTCAACTGAAGAGTGAAATGAAGTCAAAGTTTCTTAAAAAACATTTTCTCAATAATTTTAAGTATCAAAGAGGGTATAATGGCCCCATTACATTAAAATTTCATTAATAAAAATTGGAAAATAAAATTAAAGGGTTTATAATACAGTGATCAAATAGATTCCTACAATAGAAATTCAAGTATAAACAATCCCAATTAAAATGATATTGAAACATAAACCCGTTCCACATTATTGAATTTTGAATCATAAATCACATGAATAAGTTAAATTAATTTTTACTTAAAATATTATTAATTATTAATTGTTAATTATATAATATATAAAGGGGTGGTATATACACAATTAAAAGAAGTTAGGTGTATAAAATTACATGTGTCTCAAAGAATAAATTTTGGAGATGATACCCTTACCTTGAGTATCATGTATGTCCTTTATCTCCTATATAATTAACATATATAAATTATTTATTTTATAAGAAACTTTTTTATGTATAATATCTTATAATTAAACCATTAACATAATTTATTTTAGTGAAATATTTAATTAATTGTTCAATTAGTTTCACATTGGTTGTTTTTGAGGATTCTCAGTTCAATTATACTTTAAAGAAACTACTGAATATGGTTCTAAAAAATGAGGTATGTTACAATCAGGGAGACGGTAGGCCAACATATGCATACGGAACATTTATATTTTTCAAATATCATGAATGAAATAATGTAAGTGTTATATTATATTTTAATAATTATAATTATATCAAAAATATCATATTAATTCAATAAGTACACTTACATATACCATCCCTGTCATGAGGTAATAAAAAAAATTCACATCTCTTCATGAGGTGGTAGTTCGCCGTACACACAAATGGTGGTATCATTTTTTTAATGGATGGTAAGGTAAGAAAGTATATGATATGTTAAATTTATAGAATTTTTAATATTTTATTAATATCATATATGAATTTTAATTACATAATCATGAATATCTTTGAGAGGTAATTATGGAAAACAAATTACATTAGTTCATGAGGCGGTAGTCCGTCGTACACACAAACGACGGTTTCATTTCCCATTTGATGGAAGAAGAGATAGATAAATATTATTACATAAATATAATAACATATTATTATACAGGATATACTATATTTATTATATTAAAATTATTAACATATTGTCTACGCTATAAAAATAAAATTTTAAAAGAAGGAACTCGGTGAAGATGGTTACCTTCGCATAGAAGAGCCTCTTTTGGATATCTTATTTTGAACCCTATGTTTGGTTATTTTTGAAGAAAAAAGGCTCTATAATGTGGATAAGGATTTATGGGAGAAATTTTTTTAGGTTTTTGTCGAGATAAATGGCTTTAGTGGTGTGAATAATTAAAGATAGGGGGTTCCCTTTTATAATTGAGGAGGAGTGACATTTTTGTAAATATCTAAAACCATTAAATAATGGGAAATCAATCTCAAGAAAAGTTCCAAAAATTGATAAATAATAGAGTAGAGGGGTGATATGGTCTATCAAAACCTTCACTATTAAGAATTAATTTTTTTTAAACATGTTATTTTATTTAACTTGAAGGTTACTCACTTTTACTTTTCACTACGATAACTAGTTTTTTTCTATTTTTACTATTCATTATGACTAAAATTTATTTGAAATTATATCATAATATTAATTATTAAGATTATAAATATGAAATACATTTTATCAAAAACAAAACATAGAAGTGACATAATTGAATTTAAAATTAATCTAGTAAAACATGTCGAAGAACGAGTTTTCAAGAAATGCATTTCTCAAGCAATGCATTATCTTATATTAACTTTGTAACTATAAATTATCATTATATTAATTTTAATTAATATAAATAGATATATAATATATAACTGTAATTTAAATATTTACATAATTGAGGTTATTTAATTAATTAAAATGGATAAAAAAAATTCATTGAGAGAATAGTTCACAGAAAATCATGTTTTTAAGCATAAAAATAAACTTATACCAAAATATTTAAAATTGATGATTAATATCAAATTAATAAGGTTATTAAAAATTATATGGTTCATATTTAACTTTATTAACATATCTAAAATATAATGAATCTTTATAATTCCTTATTTGATAATATAAAATGTCAATATTTGAAAAGTCGGTAATTTTCCCTATTCGCTGAAAAAATAAAACATTTAAAAAAACAAAAATTTCACCGCAATTTAATTTTTATATGATGATTTAAAAAAAATTATTTTCATTTTATAATATAAAATTTCTAATATCTCTATAAATTAATTATAATATTTTCTCACAAAAATTAATAAAAACATTTTTCAAGGAAATGAATTTTTTGTAGAATAAAATATCTTTATTAAAAATTGAGTCATTATTTTTTAATAATTTATAAATAAATTTATATTTGGTAGTTTCTTTATATATATTTTATAAATAATTTAATACTACTCACACATAAAAATTTAACAGCAATGTTATAACAGTAATATATTCTTTGTGTCTTTTAAGCTTGGTTTTCCATATCGTATACACTATTGAACATTATGTAATTATTTTAAAATATTAGGGTGTTACAAAATATTATTCCAAGAATTATGGAGGGTTAAATGGAATAATTCCATGACACTTTTACATATCAATTTATAGTTATGAGAAGTTATGAAAATGAGAAGTGGGAACTTTTGAATGTTGAGTATTCAACAATTTAAATTCAAGTATTTCTAACTTTTTTATAACATATGGAAGACAATAAAAATGTAGAAAAAGAGGGAATATTATTTACAAGTTTTTTTAAATAAATATTCAAATAATAAGTATAATATTTGTTGGTGTACTTTTTAATTAATCCTATAGAATATCATTGAGAATATTTTTGAAGAAATTCGGTGAGTAGGCTATGAAGCTCATAGAAGATAGAGATAATGATGTAGTTACTGATGCCATATATTTTGAAAGATATAATTTATGATTAATATGTTGATAGAATTGGTTTAATTCAATGTTTTTTATTTAAATTATAGGGGTTTATTTCTACTGTGTAGGAACAGAAGAAGAAGAATAACTCATCACACTTAATAAATCATTAGTAAACTACTGTTATAAGGCATATTAGTTATTATAAAAATATATATTGAGAGATTAACTTGTGTGTAGGATACACCAAAGAATAGTCACGAGACATGAAAACATGAATTTAAAGGATATAACCAACTCAAACAACCTACAAAAATTATTCTAGTGGGTTGTACAATATCATAAGAATTAATATCACACCAAGGATTTTCATTCTCACATTTATAGGTGAATCTTGTAAATAGATATTCTAATTATGTTAGTGTTTTTTTGGGTGTGTGTGTGGATATAAAACATTACTTATATTAACATATCGGGAATTTTATTTTTAAAAGAAATATAAAAATAGCAAGGTCATTGAATCACCCCCTCTCAGTAATCTCTCAAAGATCCTGAAATTGGTTCCATAGACACCCTTATTGATGTCTAATTCCTTTTAAACACTAATTTATTGGTAACTAAGGGTAGGTATCATATTGGGGTTTTCCTCTTCCTACCTAAAATCACTTATATATTCTTAATGTCTAATGATCAGGTTTCTATATAGAGGGTCTAGGAGGCTATGATTGTTAAATATTTTGAGTCTCATACACATCTACGTGAACAACTCTATGTTGACCAACAAGAAAGGTTAGATTAAAAAACATCCTATTATCACATCCACCATAGTAATAAAAATCAAAACATGATGTCTTGAAAAAAATTTGAGAACATGTAACTATAAAAAAATGGGAAAATATTGGTTCGGATCAACTCAATATAGGTCAAACCCTCAATTACCCTAAACCAATTTCTCAAAGGCCTTATTTATATTTATTTTTAGATAATCCCCATTTTAAGGTTTAAATGGGAGCCCTTACAAAACTCTTAGGCCCAAGGAACAAGGCCCATACATAACCCAATACATGACCTTAAAGGCTTAAGATCTGACAAACTTGAAATAGCCCCTCCCCAGCATCTATATCTTAAAGCTTCCTAGCTCCCCACCTTGCATGGATGATCAGCTATCATTTATTAGTGCAGAGCTACATGGTGCATGGTCTCGATGGTAGTTTCCATGCCCTATCATTCTTCCAATTTAGTTAGCTCTACTCTGGAGGTTGTTATTTCTTTCTCTAAATCCCGGTCTGGGCCTACTCTTGTGTTGTCTGCTTGAGTTTCTTCTCAGTATTTTCTATGGCCCGAAATCATAATAGATCAAAGGACATTGGAGGCTTAAAGGCCCTTATATCCTAAAGGCCTTGTTTCCTGAAGGCCTATGGTTTCCCGAATGCCCTGAGACCCGTAGGCCCGAACTGGTGGCCCAAAGGCCCAAATTGGATGAATAGTGTCAAATGCTACCATACCAAATAGTAACTACTACAGTACTACTATATTAGCATGTAAATTCAATCCCACACAAATTTGATCTTGTATCTCTTGGATTCCAAGTAGGAGCATATACCACTCGAGTGCAAGCTCATTGGAAAAACATCAATTAACCTAACAATCAAAAACTACTCTCCATAGATTCACTACATGATAATTTATTATGATATCCCAATCAATACAAAAACCTTAATGGCTATATTTTATCAATAAAATTATTTTTCATAAGAAAGTTGATATATTTTTACACAACGAAAGGGTTAAACATACATTGGATCTTTAGAAACAAAGACTCTTCAAAATATTTCACCATCACCTCATCATTAAGAATAATATCAAGAGAATAGAGGATAAGGCTCTTGAACATCACTTATAACTCCCTCACACTAGAGATCCTCTACTGAATCTTAAGAAAATCCCACCGTTGTGTTGCCTTCTACATCATGGATAAGAAATTAGTCTAGAACTGACTTATGGACATTTCCCACATCACCTAAAACTCAAAAAGATTGAAAATATAAAGATTCCACGAATTTTAAGATACCATTATCAACAAGTTATCTCATGAATGAATCTAATTATCTTTTCTCCTATAAATTAATACAAAGGTGATATTAATCTCCACTAGCCACCTCATCATCACCTAATCAAAGATAATTCCCTAATATATTATCATCATCCACTATTTAGGATCATGAAAATACATCCTCCATAAATTATACTCTTTGAGATGAACCCTCCTATTATCAACTAAAAAAACTTTTACACCACATTAACCCGAACCATATGGGTTCTTCATCCACCAACTATGTTAAAAATTAAAAAAAACTTCTAATATTATGATATATATATGGGTGATCAATGGGTTGGATGAGGGTGATACAAAAAAAAACTTCATATATTAGGCCTAATGTCTATTCTATTTACGAATGCATTCAAGAGAGGCTACAAAATTTAAGTTTGATCTAGTCCACATTTAAGGAGAACTGATCTATGGGATAAACCACATTTGTAATTAATGTTTAAAACAATTTTTTAAGATATATACAAAAAAATTTATTTAATATTAAACACATAATATTGATCACATAAATATTAATTTATATATATATATATTCATTATTTAGTTAAATATATATATTTCATAAAATATATATATATTAAATTTAAATAACCTTAAAATAAAATATAAAAAGTTCTTAGATTGTGGTCTAGCCTTTATTTGATTACGTCTGTCTGTTTAAGAACATAGTATTTTCTTCCCAAATCTATTTTGACCATTTAAAATGTGGTTAATT
Organism: Viscum album; assembly: GCA_963277665.1. Lineage (NCBI taxonomy): Eukaryota > Viridiplantae > Streptophyta > Magnoliopsida > Santalales > Viscaceae > Viscum > Viscum album. The sequence continues at coordinate 1,897,927,701 of OY728126.1, forward strand.
TCTTCTAGTCCTTACCACCCTATAATTTTGGGTTTGGGTACCTAGATCATGGGTACAGGGACTATTATAGACCTATAAATATGGACTTCATTTAATATATTTTTAATTTTTAATTTCATTTTCATTATATATATATATATATTCCATATTTCAAACACGGATAAAAAAAAGTGTGATGCATGTACCACACCTAATTATCTATGAAGCAATTTGTTCATTTTTCATAAGAAGGTATAGTAGACTATCAAATCCCTTGTTTTGGATTATAAGGGCCCTTATATGCCCAAACTGGTCTCCCAGATCTATGTCACCTATTAAAATCAAATGAACAATTTCCCTATTAAACCAATGTATTCCTCTCTAGTGACTAACTTCAAACTCTAAAAAAACCCTTATCCTAGTTTTAATACCATTCTATCATGAAATATTCTAACCACTACCCCTATTACATTGTTGGTGAAGTTGATTGTGACCCCCAAATCATTCCGTGGATGGGTCAAAAATTGGTCACTAACGTTGAGGGTGTAAAACACAAAATATAGTAGGCATTACCCTCTTTGGTTCTAGGTGTTGACTGGATCCTTTCCACTTTTTTCCCTTTAAAAATTATTAATCCCACACTTGTTTTACAATGTTTATTATTATTCATGTTTGAATCATGTAGTTCTTATAGAATAAAATAATTGTGTTAATATTTTACTTAATTATACAATTTAAACATTAAATTACATTATAATTTCAATTCATTATTAAGTTTGAAATCTAATTTATGATTTCATTTGATCAAAATATGTGTAAAGTGATCACGATATCTCAAGCAGAGGATTCTCTATTAAGTAAAAACTTGAGATTATATATTTTTTTTGAATAAATACTATGATAATAATCCACATGTTGTCACCTCTACAATGTATTTTAAATACTATTCATGGGTTTTCAAAGGGGAAAATTCTATCAATAGTATTATCATTTGAATATGAAACATTGTAAATGCATTTTCATGGTTTTACTTGAGCTTATAAAGTGAAACTAATGTAATTTTCATTACAACACTCTATTTCAAAACAATTTTTATATTTCTATATATGAAATGTCTAGATAGTTTGTTTGTTATGTTATATCAGTTTATAAGTTACTTATAGAATCTAATGATGTTATTCATAGTGGATTCAAAGATTTTGAATTTGTATTGTTTTAGTTATATATATCAAGATTCATAAATTATTATGATATGGTCATCACTATGTTGAAAACAATGTACCTTCAAGTAATTACTCATGGATATAAAATTATGACTACTGAATGATGTGAGTTACCATGGGACTATGTTTCAATGAACATATGACTGGGTTTTATCATAAAAATATGTTTTTCTCGAACATTTTATTATGAATATTTTAAGACTATATTAAAGTGATGCAGGCATGGTGTAAGTTTTTTTTTGGGGTTACATTATACATCAAAGTTTTTTTATTAATTTTTACTTCCATGATACTTTGAATATGAATTTATTGTTAAGTATGTTTCCTATATATGATAAATTGGATTATTATTTTAAAAATTCAATTGTTTGGAATTTTAAAAGATATTGTTCAATGTGATTTAAGGGAGTATTTGGGAGTATTTAATATTGTTTATTATGATAGTATTTAATGATTCTTTAAATGTTTTTTCATTGATTTAAAACCTATTTATATAATCTAAGTTGTTTTCAATAATGGAAATTTGAGTGGATATTATAGTAAGAGCTATATCATTTATATAAAGATGATTGAAGCTAATAAAATTGGAGATCAAGAGATGTGATATGCACTATTTGATATACTGAACTACTGAATGGTTGGCATGCTACATTGGATAGTTTTCCCAAGATTTACTGCTTCATATATACTATAAAGGGTTGAAGCTACTTATTCATACACTAGGAACCATGATTGAAATATTCAAATGGTTTTTTTATTTTATCATTCATTGGGTTGTTATTTTATAACAATATAATGTTATTTTCATGATTTAGGGGTTATAACTCTCTAAAAAGGTATATTTTAGTTATTTATACCTAAAAAAATAATGTACATTGAATGTTTCATGGGTTTAGTAAAAGGTAATGAGTATTTTTGTGTCTATGTAATGTTAAATTCAAGTTTAATTTTTTCCTTCACTTAAAGAATAATGTTTTGGATTATAACACCAGGTGTGTAAAAGGTAGGGGATAGGGTTATTTCTCCATGGTTGAAAAACAGCAGTTATAAAGTGTTATCACTCTCCTCTAAAAGTGAAATACCTTTTTAGTGAATGTAATATCTCTTAAGGATGGAGGGGTGTGAAGATCAGACATGTGATCATTTAAATATGAACTACTAGAAAAATCCTTGTGATCTATTATTATTTTGTCATACTATATACACTCTTCACAATAAATGCCCTTAATTATAATTTATTGAGTTATTAAATATTTTAATCCACCATATTACACATTATCATTTTAGTAACTTTAATCATTTAAAGGTATTTAATTCACCCACACCCCTTGTATTTTATATATCACTCTATAGTAAAAATAATTGGTATCAAATTGGTTTTTTAAGGATATTTTTTCTTTAATTTTGGTTTATATTTCTACTACTAACCACATACTAGACATAATAGTATAATGAAAAGATATTTTTAAGACAAAATATCACATTTATAATGATGGTTGAATTTTCTTAATGCCGCCTTATTTTGATATAAATGATTATGGTTATTGGAATTCTTGGATGGAGGCTTATTTAAATTATTTAATCATCAAGAATTAGGCTCTAATTTTAAGACCTTATAAATTACTCTAATTTAACCTGGATTATCTCACTAGTAATTATGTGGATCATTATGTACTTAATTATAAATTCATGAATATTACTTATTATGTAATTAGTATAAATTTACTTAGACATGTTTCTATATGAATAAATTCTCATGATATTTAAATAAATTTTCAAGTTACTCATTATATCATAGATAAGATAAAGAGGACTAATCATGGAATATTTTAGGGTAAATATAATTATTTAAAGCTGGGAGAAAATGAAATCAGCCATCATATGTTTCTTAAATTCACAAGTGTTGTGAATGGAATGAGTAATCATATTGAAGCTTTGTACAACAGTACAATGGTTGATAGATTTTCGAGGTCACTACCTCAAACGTGTGATACTAAGGATGTTTTTATTGGTGAGATATGTAAAGACCCAGAAATTACATGTAAGGTTTTCTCTTAAATTCATGGGATTTTTATGAGTCCGCAAAAATTTATGCCGCTTGATTCTGAGGCCCGGTGTGCCCAGAATCATTTTCTAAAGTTTTGTTTGGATATTTTCTGTAAACGTACGAGGAGGATTTTATAACTTTGGAACAGGTTCTTGGAATTGAAATATGAGGGCACCATTGAACATGAAACACTGGTATTCACTTAAGGAGACATTCAACACAGTCGTGTTCTAATGAGAATGAAATTTAATTCTTGGGGTTTTTAAATAAAATTAAAAAAATAAGTGTAGCTTATTTTTATTTGTTTGGTGGTCAAAACCTCCAAGTGGAGGTTAGAGGTGGGGCGCACCCGCACATAACCTCCCTTGGGAGGATATTATTTTAGTGGGACCCACCTGAAGTTTAACACCTCTTTCTATCAAAGAGGTGGGGCCCACACGGGCTTTAAACCCCCTTAAAACCCCAATTAAGTAGAGAGCCTCTCCAACTTCCCCACATTAAAGTGACAACTCCTTTACTTAATTAATTGGAAGATTTTAATTCTTTTGAATTCATGCCATTAATAAAATAATAGACAAAGATATTATTTCTTTTTGGGATGGCAACTCTCTTTTGGTGGATCCTTGGAGAAACATTGAAGAATTGAGAGAAATTCATCTTCTCGATGAAAAACATGAAGAACGCCCCTCACCTCCGAAGAACAATGACCACCATCTTCTTCCTTCTTCAACCGGGGCAATAAAGGGAAGCACCGCCACCCACGAGGTACACCGACGACAACATCTCGACTCGTCTTCTCCGAGTTCTTCCTCCTCTGACATTGACAGAATGACGTCCGCCTTCCGTGACTCCGTCATCGATCACCGGACTTGAGGTAGGGGGATTGGAGTTATTTTATATATTAGTTATAACCTTCGTTCTTCATCATTCAAATTTCTGGATAATGAAATGCCCAATGTTATCACCATGACGACGAGGGTTCGGACCTCACGAACACGGCCCGAACCTCCCCCTTTGGTTGTTCTTGTTTGTTGACGACGGAGGTGGACCGCAAGAGGAACCGACGGCGCAAGGGCCACTGGGTTGTGGAAGGGGCACGACGTCGTCGCACCGCGCAAAGAACCAGTCCACGGCCAGGCAGGCCGCGGCGGAGCCAGAGGGGCGCGGTGTCATTGCACCGCGCTGGAATAAAGGGTCGTGGCCAAGAGGGCCACGGTGAACGGATGATGAGCATAGCGCCATCGTGCCACGCGAAGGGGCTGGAGGCTGCGGCCAGGTCGGGCCGTGGTGGAGGAGGTTCGGTGTCGTCACGCCGCGGTGGAGGAACCAGGGGCGGCCGGTTGAGTCGGCCGCCGGTTCATGCTACAGGCAGGACCCAAAGGGTCCCACGGAGACCGGGCTGGTGCCACGCTCTAGCTGTTTGGAAGACATGGGTGTGTAACCCACACCGCCCACGGCGTCGCCAGCCGGGCCACACAAGCTAGCCAGCCGGGCCGGGCCGCCCCCCCACCCCCCACCCCGGGTCGGGCCACCCACAGGATGGGCCATGCCGATGGTCCGGGCTGCCCCATCGGGTCAGTCCACTCTCAGACTGGGCCGTCCCCACGGGCCGGGATAGACCATTGTGCCGGGTTGGACCCGCGGATCGGGTCGGACCCTAGTTCGGGCCCGTTTGAGCCGAAAACTCTTATTCGCCCTAGTCCTGGGCTACGGGAGTCTGATCGACAAACCGTCTACGGCAACAAAAAGCGTAGAAAGATATGGATCTTTTGGCATACCCCGTTGAGGTTTGGACATAGTTAGAGTATTTTCAGGTTGGTTTGAACCTAAAATCCAACCAGGCCCCTGGAACGAAAATGTCGATAACTCACAGACTGGGTGTCCGATCAACGTGTCATCTGTTGCGTTGAGACCCCTATGATGAGGTAGGACATTGAGATATGGTATCATGGTAATTCGTGAGAGTTGATGTATCGACACTTGGCTTGAAGAGCGGACCCTCCTGGAATCAAGCATACCTGAGTGGAACTCTGTGGCTAGTTGTGCACTGTTGACTATTCCTGGATCATGTGTTGGTCCGACAGTTCTGATGACTGTTCCTTGATCATGTGTTGGTCCGAAATTTCTAATTTATGTACCTAAATCATGTGTTGGTCTGACAGAATAGCAGGACCTGGATCATGTGTTGGTCCAACAGCTCTAACGACTGTTCCTGGATCATGTGTTGGTCTGAAAGAATAGCTGGACCCGGATCATGTGTTGGTCTGATAGCTCTAATGATTGTTCCTAGATCATGTGTTGGTCAGACAGTCTTGACTTCTATTCCTGTATCATGTGTTGGTCCAACAGAATAGCTGGTCTTGGATCATGTGTTGGTCTGATAGCTTATATGACTTGGTGGCTATATCTGATCATCTATACCTCTCTACAAAATTTTTATACTTGTGTGAGCTGAGTCACTAACTCTTATGTTGAGATGGGTCATTTGATAATCTTAGGAATCTATAGGGGCATATACCTTAGTGGTATTTTCGATTGATTTCAAACTTTTTGGTATATCCTTGTTGGATTTAGTGAGACCTTGAGGGTCTGGGGGTCCCTATTGAGTATCGTTATACTCACCCCTACACGGGCTATGCCCGCACCTCTTTGTGTTGGATGCAAACAACGGACAGCACTGACGGAGGCCGAGAGCGCCAGGACTGGACAGTACTCGGAGGTGGACCTTACGACGAGTCGGTGCACAGAGGAGTCTAACGGACGTAGAGTGCTGAGGAGGCTATCTATACCTGCCCTTCAGGTAGAATTTGTGGTGGATGATCCAGGAGCTTCTTGTCACCTTCCAGCTGTTTTGTTTTTTCCTTGTACTTTACAATTGGGCTTGTATTTCTAGCCCATTTTACTTTCCATAACTTCTTCTGTATATAGTTTTTAAGTTGTTTTTTACTTCCAATTGCGTACTATGTTGTGTGTGTTTCAGTTTATAAAGGCAATGCCTTCCTAGTTTAGGGATTTACGCCTTTGGTGATAGTCGCCAGCCCTTAGCCTATGGAAGGTGGGCCTGGGGTCGTCACGATACGGGCCCCGGGGGACGGGTCGTGATAAATTTCTATCAGAGGAGTCGGTTCTACCACAGACCATAGGACTCAGATCTTTCTTACAGTGAAGCAATAGTGTTAAGAGTATTGAGTGTGGTTCTCAGTCCAGGGAGTCCAATGTTGGTGCGGTGGCTGACGTATCAATACACCAAGACCCTAACCCTTGATTTAAGACTTATTGCATGAAAACACTGATTTTGTGTGTGTTTCAAGAGTTTCCTTTGTGATCTCTTTGATTCATCTCACAAAGTATAATTTATTGACTGTGGTACACCTATTTCTTTTTAGGAGGGCCTCCATGCAGATAGCCATCCATGCGGATTGGAGCTTGAGGCTCTGTGTCAACTACCGTCTCCTGAACCAGGTGACTGTGAAGAACAAGTACCCACTCCCAAGGATTGAAGACCTCTTTGATCATATCATGGGAGATAGATGGCTCTTGAAGATATACCTTAGATCATGATATCACCAGCTCAGAGTTCGAGATGAGGATGTGCAGAAGACGGCCTTCAGGTGTCGGTACGGCCACTATGTGTTCTTGGTTATTCCCTTCACCGTAACCAATGCTCTAGAAGTGTTCATGTGTCTGATGAACTGGATCTTCTAGACATACCTCGATTGCTTTGTCGTAGTCTTCATCGATTACATTTTGATCTACTCGACTACTAAGGAGGATCATTCCTACCATTTGTAGGTAGTACTGGACACACTCTGAGAGCACCAGCTTTATGGTAAGTTCTCAAAGTGCCAGTTTTTGATTCGAGAGGTTCACTTCTTGGGACACGTCATCTTGGATGCGGGAGTTGCAGTGGGCCGAGTGAAAATCGAGGCGGTACAGGCTTGGAATCCATATAGGAGTGTGACAGAGGTTTGAAGTTTCCTGGGCTTGGCTGGATACTATCGAATATTCGTTCCAGACTTCTATAGAGTTGCAGCACCACTATCAGCCTTGACGAAGAAGGGGAAACCCTTTGTGTGGTCGGAGAGATGCCAGCAGATCTTTCAGGAGCTGAGGTAGAGGCTGACCAGTGCCCCCATCTTGAGGCTCCCAGAGGAAGTCGTAGGGTACTTATTTTACTACGACGCATCATTGACTGGACTTAGGTGTGTCTTGATTCAGGAGAGAGCAGTGATCACGTATGTTTCTTGGCAGCTGAGATAGCACGAGCAGAACTACACTACCCATGACATGGAGTTAGCGGTAGTGGTCTTCTCCTTGAATATGTGGTGACACTATTTTATGGGAAAACATTTTACCATGTACTCTGATCACAATATTCTCATGTATATCTTCTCTCATAAGGACATGAACCAGAGATAGTGGCGATGGCTTGAGTTCCTCCAGGTATATGACTTTGAGATAGTCTATACTCTTGGGAAGTGGAACGTTGTTGCGGATGCGCTCAGTAGGAGGACTGGTATACAGCTTCTCGGAGAATCGATGGAGCAGTTGGTTGCCTTACAGATATATTTTGTGGATAGGGATAGAGCATCCTTTCTATAGTCACTCCTCCACTTCTTCAGCGAGTCAGGGAGGCATTGCATGGGGACGCTAACTATGAGACGCGACTGCTCAGAAATCCACAGGGCAGGCACCTGAAGGATTTTCAGAAGGTGGGGAGCATGTCATTCTCTATAGAGGATGAACTATAGTTCCAGTGTCACTTCAGGAGGAGTTGTTGATGGAGTTCCACATGTCCCCTCTAGCGGTACATCCATGAGTGGAGAAGATGTATCAATACCTCAGAAGATAGCACAGGTGGCCATGTATGAAGAAGGTGGTAGCAGAGTTTGACTCATGATGCCTCACTTGTCAGCATGTGAAGGCAGAGCACCAGGTACCAGAAGGTTTGGTACAGCCCTTAGAGGTCCCAGAGTGGAAGTGGGATGGGATATACATGGACTTTGTGAAGGGTCTCCTACGTACATCCAGGAGTGATGATTCAATATGGGTGATCGTTGACAGACTCACCAAGTCGGCCCACTTCTTACCGATCATAGAGCAGGGCTCAGTAGAGAGCTTGGGACGCCTCTACATATAGAAGATTGTGTATTTACATGGAGTACATTTTTTTTATTTTCTCCGACCGTGAAGCACATTTTACTTCCCAACTATGGAAGGGGTTGTAGGAAGCTTTCGGAACACAGCTTCATCTGAGCACCACTTTCTATCCTCAGACGGATGGCCAGACTGAGCAGACCATCCAGACCCTCGAGGACAAGCTCCATGCTTTTTTCCTCAACTTTGGTCACAGTTGGGAGGACCACTTACCATTGGTAGAGTTTTCATACAACAAAAGCTATCACTCTACCATCGGTATGGCACCTTTCTAGGCGTTGTATGGTCGACCCTGAAGATCGCTATTGTGCTGGACAGACCGAGGAGAGTCAGCACTAGTGGGACCAGAGATGGTCCGAGCTACCACCGAGAAGGTGCAGATCATCCCGGAGCGGATAAGACTACATAGAGCAGGAGGAAGTCCAATGATGATAGGAGATGGAGGCCTTTAGAGTTCAAGGATGGCGACCACATCTTTCTACGGGTCTCACCTCGACGAGGTCTACAGAGATTTGGCTAAGGCAGAAAGCTATCTCCGAGATTCATCAGACCATTCTAGGTCCTTAGCAGAGTAGGCGACGTGGCTTGTCGCTTAGCTCTTCCACCTCAGTTGCATCGGGTGCACGATGTCTTCCACATATCTCAGCTGAGGAGATACGTGCACGGCCCATCCCACATCATCGACCATGGAGAGCTGGAAATCGATGATGGTGTGACTTTCCCGGAGGTTCTAATGGAAATTGAGGATTGATAGGAGCGGGTCCTACTTGGATGGTTGATACCTCTTGTGCGCATTCGCTGGCAGCACGGGATCCTCTACGAGACCACATGGGAGCGGGAGGCTCAGATGCATGCTCATTACCCCCATTTGATCCCTTAGTTCGAGTTGTAGCTTACGGGGACGTAAAGCCCTGATGTGGGAATAATGTAAAGACACTAAAATTCTGTGAAATTTTTTTTCTTAAATTCATGGGATTTTTACGAGTGTGTGAATATTTACGGCACTTGATTCCGAGTCCCGGTGTGCCCGGAATCAATTTCTAAGTTTTGTTTGGGTACGTTCAATAAACGTACGAGTGGGATTTTTTAACTTTTGAACCGGTTCTCAGAATTGAAATCTGAGGGCACCGTTGAACTCGCAGCGCTGGTATTCTCTTAAGGAGACCTTCACCAAAGTTCTGTTCTAATGAGAATGGAAGTTAATTTTTATGATTTTTAAATAAAATTAAATAAAAATAAGTGTAACTTATTTTTATTTGTTTGGTGGTTAAAACCTCCATGTAGAGGTTAGAGGTGGGGCCCACCCACACATAACCTCCCTTAAGAGGATATTATTTTAGTGGGACCCACTCGAAGTTTAACACCTCTTTCAATCAAATAGGTGGGGCCCACACGGGCTTTAAACCCCCTTAAACACCCAATTAAGTGGAGATCCTCTCCACCTTCCCCTCATTAAAGTTCCAACTCCTTTACTTAATTAATTGGAACATTTTGAATTCTTTTGAATTCATGCCAGTAATAAAATAATAGAAAAAGCTATTATTTCTTTTCGGGTTGGAAACTCTCTTTTGGTGGAGCCTTGGAGAAACTTGGAAGAATTGAGAAAACTTCATCCTCTCAACAAAGAATGTGAAGAATGCCCCTCACCTCCAAAGAACGACGAACACCATCTTCATCCTTCTTCAACCAGGAAAAGAAAGGGAAGCATCGTCGCCCACGAGGTATGCCGACGATGTCATATCGACTTGTCTTCTATGAGTTCTTCCTCCTCTGATATTGATGGAACGATGTCCGCCTTCCACGAATCTGTTATCGATCACCGAACACGAGGTAGGAGGATTTGAGTTATTTTATATATGAGTTCTAACCTCTATTATTCATCATTCAAATTTATTGATTATGAAATGCCAAATGTTATTGTCATGACGAGAAGGGTTCAGACAGTACGAACACGGCCCGAACCTCCCCCTTTGGTAGTTCTTATTTGTGGATGATGAAGGCAGACCGCGAGAGGAACCTGTGGCGCAAGGGCCACCGGGTCGCCGAAGCAGAGTGGCACTGTTGCGCCGCACAAAGAACTGGGCCATGGCCAGGCAGGCCGCGGTGGAGCCGGAGGGGAGCGGTGTTGTCGCACTGCACCGGAAGAAGGGTCATGGCTAGGGGGTCACGGCGGACGGACGATGAGCGCGACACCGTCACGTCGCGTGGAGGGGAAGGAGGCCGCGACCAGGCCGGTCTGTGGCGGAGGTGGTGTGGAGTCGTCGCGCCATGCAGAGCCCAGTAGAACCGCGGCACTATCGCATCATGGTCGAGGAGCCAGCGGCGGCCGGCTGAGCAGGCTGCTGGTTCTCACTATAAGCGGGACTTGAAGGGTCCCACGGAGAGCAGGTCGGCGCCACGCGCCGGCCTTTCGGAAGACAGGGGGTTTAACCCCCCCCCCCCCCCCCCCCCCACATGGCGTGGCCAGAAGCACCAAGCGGGCTAGCCTGTCAGGCTGGGCCTCCATGGGCCAGGCCGCCTCGGGCCGGGCCGCCCCACCGGGTCAGGTCGCGCCTACGAGTCGAGCCGCCTCACCGGGTCGGGCTACCCTCGGGTCGGGCCACCCCATCGGGCTAGTCCTCTCTCGGGCCAGGCCTCCCCCACAGGCTGGGTCGGACCCTCGGGCCGAGTCAAACCCGCAGACCAGGTCAGACCCCAGTCCGGACCCATTTGACCCGAAAACACTTATTCGCTCATATCATGGGCTACGGGAGTCCGATCAACAAACTGTCTGCAGAGATGGAAATATTAGAGCGAGAAGGTTATTTTGGAATACCCCCATTGAGGTTTGGACACAGTTAGGGTATGGTTGGGTTTGTTTGAACCTAAAATCTAACCGGGACCCTATAACAGAAATGTCAATAACTCATAGACCGGGTGTCCGATCGACACGTCGTCTGTTGCATTGAGACCCCTATGATGAGGCGGAGCCTTGAGATACTTCATCATGGTACTTCATGACAATTAATGTATCGACACTTGGGTTGAGGGGTGGACCCTCCCAGAATCAAGCATACCTAAGCGGAACTCTATGGCTGGCTATGTACTGTTGATTGATCCAAGATCATTTGTCCGTCTGACTGTTCTAATGACTATTCCTGGATCATGTGTTGGTCCGAAAATTCTAACTTATATACCTAGATCATGTGTTGGTCTGACAGAATAGCTAGACCTGGATCATGTGTTGGTCTGACAGCTCTAACGACTGTTCCTGGATCATGTGTTGGCCCAACAGAATAGCTGGACCTGGATCATGAGTTGGTTCGACAGCTCTAAAGACTATTCCTAGATCATGTGTGGGTCCGAAAGTCTTGAATTCTGTTCCTGGATCATGTGTTGGTCTGACAGAATAGCTGGTCCTCAATCATGTGTTGGTCTGATAGCTTAGATGACTTAGTGGCTATATCTGATCATCTGTACCTCTCTACAAAAGTTGTATACCTGTGTGATTTGAGTTAGTAACTCTTATGTTTCCTCATGATTGAGATGGGTTATTTAATAAACTTAGGTATATTTATGGGAATATACCTAAGTGGGATTTTTGGTTGATTCCATACTTTTTGGTATATCCTTGTTGGATTTAGTGAGACCACGAGGTCTCAGCGTACCTACTGAGTATCATTATACTCACCCCTGCACGGGCTATGCCTACACATCGTTGTGTTGGATGCAGACGACGGACATCACTGACAGAGGCCGAGAGTGCCAGGACTGGACGGTACCTGGAGGTGGACCTTACGAAGACTCTGTGCACAGAGGAGTTTGACGGACGTAGAGTGCTGGGGAGGCTATCTGTACCTACCATTCAGGTAGAATCTGTGTCGGATGATCCAGGAGCTGCTTTTCACCTTCCAGCTTTTTTGTCTTTTCCTTGTACTTTATAGTTGGGCTTGTATTCCCGACCCCTTTTACTTTCCAGCAATTCTTCTGTATACAGTTTTTACTTAGTGTTTTACTTCCAATTGTGTACTGTGTTGTGTGTGTTTCAGTTTATAAATGAAATTTTTTCCTAGTTTATGGATTTATGCCTTTGGTGCTAGTCCCCAGCCTCTGGCCTATGGAAGGTGGGCCTTGGGTAGTCACGATTAGGGCCCCTGGGGACGGTTTGTGACAAGAGAAATTACCTTAAGGTTACAATATATATGATATTATTGGTTAACTTCATTAATATGAGCTTGATTTGAAAAAATATTGATAATTAAGTTGAGAATAAAAAAAGAATGTTTTTTCTTTTAAAACTATTATTACCTCATCAAGTTCTTTTAATGATTCATGATATTCAAAAAAATGTAATGGATAGGAAAATCATGGTTGTGAATGGGATATTAAGAACAATCAGTTTAGAAAATAAAGGAATTATATGAATGTTGATAGGAAAGATAGTTATAATTTAAATTTAAACAATTTAAATATTATATGTTACATATAAAGGAATAAAAGGCATATAAAACATGATTTTATAAGGATGAAATATCAAACGGTGTATAATTATTTCAAGAATATATATAAAAATGTTATGGTATCATTGATAGATTATAAAAGTTTGGATTCAAGTAATAAATATAAAATCATAAGGGAAATTAATAATTTCTATCATACGGTTAAATATAATAAAGATGTTTATTTTACTATTGATTCATATTATTAAAGTGACTTGGGTAAATATATAATAAAAAAATGAATTATATATTTTTTGGGTAGTGTTAATAATGTAAGTAGGTCTAATTATAATTCTAATTTTAATGCTAAATCTGAATATACTAATCCTAGTGTTAAAGATCCTGAAAACAAGGTTGATGAGTATAAAGAAAGTGTGGTTACTATTGGAGATGCTAAAATTAAATTATAAAATAATGATAAAGAAATGTTAAAGTATAACCTTTATGTTGATTATAATATTTTGAAACTTAGAGAATAAAATGAAAATTTTAACTAAGATAATGAAAATATATAAATACCACGTATAGTAATACTAATGTTTTTAGGATTTTGAGGCTGTTCAAAAATATAATGGTGAGATAAAATATAAAATCAAAATTCATAAGAAAACTTTGTCTGTATTTGTTCTATAAAAATAAATATATGAAAATTTTATGTCTATTAATCGGATAAAAAAGAAAAATAATGGACTTTTTTACAATGATTGTACTCTTTTAGTTTTCAAAAAATAGTTTTTGAATGTGTTGGTCAGAGTGGAATCTCAAGAGGGGGGTGAATTGAGTTCCAACTTAAAATTTCAATTAAAAACATTCTTACAAAGATCCTCAAAATATGAAAATGGCCTAGTTAATTAAGTTAGTAGGGATACAAATGTTTAGTTGGTAAAAAAGTTTCTCAAAGGGTGATTTTTCCTCAGTTGAATCAGTGTAAAACACTTCTTCAACTTTTGAAACAAGTTTACTGAATTAAAAAAATACACACACAAACCAGAACTAACTATTAAAGTCAATGAAAAACAATTTTTAGTTTTAGAAATTATTGAGCAGTGGAAAATAGATAAAACAAAGTATCAAAAAATATAATACACAATATAGATAAACAATATATTCGGTCTCAAGATGAGACTTAATCCTCTCCACTTTGAGATCACCTGCCACCAAGCAGTTTATATTAACAATTAACATGATAGACAGTATGTGTCAGTATTTACAATAGTTTTCACAAACTATCAAGGGTTCACACCCTCTACCATAGTTCTTCATGGGAAAAAAATCAATACAGACCACACATGGTCTCTTCCACAATTATACATGGGAAAGAGAATGTAAGTGAAGTTTGATGTGAGGATTTTCAGTATCCTCATGTTTAAGCATAGGATAGAGTGTGTGTAATAGATAGACACACACTTCTAATAATGTTTAAAAAAATAACATTGTAGATCTAATATTATGAGATTGAGTTTATAAAGATCTATGTGTTTTCAGTTCTGCTATTGACTCCTTGGAATGAATAATTTTCAGTTTGAGTATATATCTGGAAGTTTTCCTCCAAATAAAGTGCTGTAACTCCAGTTTCTAGCTATCAAGAGGTTAGTGTTTTGCTTCTTGTTTGACAGAAATTTGATGAAGCATAGAAGACAGCCTTGAAATTGTTCTCCCCAAATTATCTTTTTGTGATTCTTGGGTTCATAGTACAAGGATCAAGTGTTTCTTCCTTGTTCTCTTTCATCTAGTATATAAGTTCTTTCTCAATAATTACTCTGTTGTTTCTTGCTTCTTCTGTTATCTTTTTACTTCTTGTTTCTTCCTTAGTCTTCTCCTTTTTATATTTGAGATTCGACAATAGGAATAAGTAAACCATGTGTTGTCCTCCTCATACCTCGTACTGTCCCTAGATACGGTTTCTTGATATGTCTACAATCAGCATTAATTAATGTCAGATGCATTAAATTTACCAAATATGACCATTATAATAATTTTAAGAATTTGAAAAAGTAAGGAAGATTAAGAATCAGTAGACTGGTAATGGTAGCCTTTACAATGGTAGGATTTAACAGTAGGTTTATCAATATCCTTCATCGGTAACCTTGCATCAGTAACCTTCATAGGTGACCTTCATCAGTGACCTTCTCAATGGTATCTTTCAGCAATAACCTTGCATCGGTGACCTTTGCACCGGTGGCCTTTGCATCGGTGACCTTTGCATCGGTACCTTTGCATCGGTGACCTTTACATCGGTAACTTTTGCATCGGTAACCTTTGCATAGGTCACCGATGCATCGATAACCTTTGTATCGGTACCCTTTTCATCGGTAACCTTTTCATCGGTAACCTTTGCTTCGATAACCTTTTCATCGGTGACCTTTTCATCGGTAACCTTTGCAATGGTGACATTTTCTTAGATAAAATTTTTAGTGTAAGCTTAAACAATAGAAAAGTGAGATTAAAGATACATAGGTATCACTGGATAGAGATTATAAATATAAATGAAACATGATTATTCTGTAGTAGAAATATGATTGTCACATAAATGTAACATGATATGGGATTATCAAAACTGGTGAGTCCAACGATCTCCCCCTTTTTGACAATCAAAAAATATTTCAGTATTTTCTCAATCAGGGTTAAGCACATTTGGTAATATCTTCGGAGATGTGTATAATTAAAACTGAACCATGGTTATGGTGGAAATTGCAAATAGTATATATATGCAAAAATTCTAGGTAACGTAAAAACTTCTCCCCATTTTGGTTACTTTGGGAAACATGAAACATAAAACTTCTCCCCCTTTGTGATTAACAAAAATATTGGAAGACATAAAGGGACAAAAAAGGATTTGATTATTAATGAAGTAATAATACAAGATACAAAAAGTTTACAAAATATTCCTATAAACTAAGACATCCCATAGTCAATCCACATCAGATATGTCTATGGGAGCTTTGTCTTTTGAAGTTTAAGTGGTAGGTTTTGAAGATGGATGGATAGGCCTAGGTAAAAAAGTTAGTAGGGTAAGAGGAGCTGCTATAGAGGCATCAGTAGACCTATAGAGATTTGATCTCTGAGGAATCATAGGGGTTATGATTCTGATGGCCTGTGCAGAAGTCATCATTGGTGCAATATTGGTAGATCATGAAGCAGCTGAGGAAGAAGCCAGGGCTAGAGGAACAATGATGGGAGTGCAGTCCACATGGAGGAATGGTAAAAGAAGGTTTCTAAAATCCAAAATAATACTTCCTCCTCTTTCTATGGCTGAGATAATATCATCTTTATCCTCCATAAATCTCTCTAAGGCAGGATTTATCTCTCTAGGCTTTCTAACTTGATCCTTAAACACCTGCGTGACAGGTGGGATTCTCAAGCTCTCTAACAGTAGCTTAAAGTAACCATCCATTTGATGCTTAGTGTACACCATTTTGTAACAGAAATCAACTTGTTCTTTGATGGCCTTATGATATTGAGAAGCTTCCCTTAGATAATATCCCACAAGATTATGAATTTCCTGGGTAGTGGAAATAACATGAGTCATAGACTGAGGGTATGAGGTACTTGCACCAGGGAACTTCTCTACTTACACTCTAACAACTGACCTGAAGGCTTCTATATCCATAGGAGGTGAAGCTAAAGAGGATGAAGATGCACACAGAGGTGCCATAGTGAAAGCCACTGTCTCCTTAAAATATATTTTCAGCCCACTGATCATCCATTTCACATCATCATCCTGGCCACTCGCATGTGTCTCAATGGACTTATTAAAGTCTTCAAACATAGTGACCATCTTCTGAACCACACTTTTAAAATATCTAAGATCTTTGTCCACTTACACCCTTGAATCCATATTGGTGTCTAAATTTTAAATAGACTACTTCCATGATTCCATAGATTCTACCAAGGTTCTCTCCTGATTCTGTCACTCCTTCAGTTCATGTAGTATATTTGAGTGAGATACAAAAATAACTCTTTCTATGGATGATTTTACCACTTCATAGTTTAGGGTCATAGTTCTTTCTATCTCAACAGATTTATCATCAAAATGAATTTTCAAATATAACTTTAAATAATTCAAATCATTCTTCTTCACATTATCTCAAGGTAAAAGTACTACTAGCTACACAATAGTATTCTCTATAACCTAATGAATTTGAGGAATTATGATAAGCTGGTCATCATCGCAATCTCCATAATCTAATCCTAAGACCACAAATCCATGGTATTCTAACCAATCTTTTATCCCATGATATACAATGACCGAACCTATAGAAACAGGTTCCTCCCCCTCACATTGAGCATTTTCCTAAACAACTACATCCATATCAGCTATACCTCTTTGATCAACAGTATCAATAGGAGAGTCCACTGCCACTTCCTCCATAGAATCTTCAACTATTGTAATTGTCATTCCACCTTCAACCGAATCACCAACTTCTCCATTTAGATTTTCTACCATTTCTCTTTGTCCTATCAGAGGACTGATACTTAGACATTCTTATTCACTTTCACCAGCTGCTGTCTCAAAGTCATCATGACCAGATTCAGTGTCATATTCCACCCCTAAGGTCTCTCTAATGTCTCTTAATACATTTTGATCTGCTTCTTCTTCACTGGTTTCATCATCATCACTATACCTAAGAATAGTATCCCTTATAGGCAGCATTTTTGGTGGGATAGGCTCACCAAAAGATACAATATGTTCCTGAGGAAGGTCAGAATCACTCCTGCCATCTATAGGAGAGTCCTCTCTAACATGCATTACAGCAGCCTCTTCTTCTTCATCTGAGTATGTAGGCTTTAATTTATTAGGATTTAGGATAGGATCTATCTTATCTTTAGGAATAGATGGATGAGTAACTGGGGTAAATTCCTCATATACCTTAGCCTCATTATTTACCCATATTCTTTGCCAAGGGTTCCAATCGATCTTCATAAACATGAAAATTATCTTGGGGATGCAGAAATTGTCTCTCACAATAACTATTTCTTCTTTATTTGCATCAACTCCTTTTACTTTCAATATCAAGGATATCAATTTGGCATGAAACAATGCAATATACTTGGAACTGGGCTTTGTCATATCTTCTAATTCAAACATTATCATCCTACACAAATTTATCTTTTGTCCATGATACAACAGATACAAAATAAATACATCCGGATATTTCAAGGTAGAAATGTCCCCTCTTCTGGGACTCAACACATGCTGAACAAATTTAAACAAAAACATGTCTTCTCCTTCCATTTTGGTAGCAATTAATTTTATTGGGATCCCATTTCATGTCAGTTTAGATAGAACTACTTCATAACAGAATAACTTTGTAGTGGGAGGCACCACTCCTGAGTAGTAATCAAAAATCCATTCATGTGGTACTCTCAAACACTCATCCCATTCAAGAGAGGAGAAGCTTATAATTACTCCATTTACCTTAGAAGACATTTTGTTCTCAACCCCAGTCTTCTAGAACTTTAGAGATTCATAAAACTCATTTACTAGATTCAGATAATAGGTTCTATTTTTATTTACAAAGCATTTGACCCAGCCTTGAGGTTCAAGTTCCTTTGGCACTAAAGACCAGCTCAACATCAGCCATTCCGATCTTAGTTCCTTCTCAACCACGATTTCCCTCTTAGACAGATGCTAATTGATCATATTTTCCACTACCTGGCTTCCACTACTCGACTCAGCTCGAGGTCTCTTAGGATTTCACACATCCCCTTCATCACTGACCAATGGTTGCGTCAACCTTTCCATTTCAATATGTAGCGGTTCGAGGGTTTCAGTAGAAGTTGAGGTTCTTAGGTTAGGGTCTAAGAGGTTTGAGAGAGATTAGAAGTGGATTGAAATGTATTGTGTTATTTATTTTTATCATTTAGGGATCGAAAAACAAATCATGTAAAAGAAATAAGTAAAATTGAAAACATTTTAGATTCCTACAGAGAAAATTCTATGTCCCAAAAACATCGACTATTTGTAAGGTAACAACAGTGAGATATATCAGTGAGGTTATAATAGTGAGGTCTATCGGTGAGGTTCCAACGGCGAGGTCTATCGGTGAGGTTCATAATGGTGAGGTCTATCAATGAGGTTCCAATGGTGAGGTTTCTAATAGGGTGGTCCAACAATGAGGTTTCTAACAGTGAGGTCCAACAGTGAGGTTTATAACGGTGAGGTTTATCGGTGAGGTTCCAACGATGAGGTCTATTGGTCAGGTTCCAATTGTGAGGTTTATAATGGTGAGATCCAACGTTGATGTTTCTAACAGTGAGGTCCAACGGTGAGGTTTCTAACTGTGAGGTCCAACAGTGAGGTTTCTGAATGTGAGGTCCAACGGTGAGGTTTCTAACAGTGAGGTCCAAACGGTGAGGTTTCTAACTATGTGGTCTAATGGTGAGGTTTCTAATTGTGAGGTCTAACAGTGAGGTTTCTTACTGTGATGTCCAATAGTGAGGATTCAAATGGTGAGGTCCAATGGTGAGGTTCCTAATGGTGAGGTCCAACCTTAACAGTTTATCATACCTAACTCATTTTTTATGTAATTTAACCTCTGAGAATTCAAAGGCTTTATGAATATATCATCCAATTGATGTTCAGTGCCAATGAATTAAAGAGGGTGATATCACCTCTTTGATAATGATCTCTCAAGAAGTGATATATCACATTAATGTTCTTTGTCCTAGCATGAGATATTGGATTTTTAGAGATGTTAATAGCACTTGTATTTTCACACATTATAGAGACGTGTTTAAATTGATATCCATAGTCTAGTAAAGTGTGTTTCATCCATAGAATTTGAGCACAACAACTACCAGTAGCTATATATTCAGCTTCTGTAGTAGATAATGCAACAGAATTATATTTCTTATTACACAATGATACTAGTGACTTCCCAAAATGTGACATGTTCCAGAGGCGCTCTTTATATCAAACTTACAACTAGAAAAGTCAACATCCGAATAAATTATTAAATCAAATGATTGTCCTCTTCGATAAAATAGTCATAATTTTGTAGTACACTTGAGATATTTAGAAATCATTCTAATAGTAGTTAAATGAGACTCTTTGGGATTGGATTGAAAACGAGCACACATGCATACACTAAACATAATATCATGTCTGCTAGTAGTAAGATAGAGTAGACTCCCAATCATACCTCTACAATTGGTTTGATCCACTAATTTACCAGTTTCATCAACATCCAATTTATAGGTGGTACTCATAGGTGTATCGATAACCTTATTACTTTCCAAAACAAAACGTTTCAAATATATATTTAGTGTATTTAATCTGATTTAGAATAATACCATTTTTATTTTGAAAAATTTTAAATCCAAGGAAAAATTTATGTTCCCCCATTAAACTCATTTCAAATTCATCTTGCAGCATTTTTGAAAAATCAATAAATAAATAATTTTTAGAGGATCCAAAAATAATGTCATCTATATAAATTATTACTATTAAAACATCTTTGGAAATCCATTTAATAAATAGAGTAGGATCCTCTATTCCTTTTGTAAAACATTTTGAAATAAGAAAAGAACAAATTATATCATTCCAAGATCATAGAGCTTGTTTTACACCATATGAATCATTAGAAAGATTAAAAACGTGATTTGAAAAATGGGGATTTGTAAAACCATGGGTTTGATCAAAAAATACATCCTCAACTATATACCCATTTAGAAATGAACTTTTGACATCAATTTGATAAAGTTTGAAATTCATATGAGTTTCATGGGTAAGAAGTATCCTAATGGATTTTAGTCTAGCTACTGGTGAAAAGGTTTCCTCATAGTATATTCCTTCTTCTTGACTATATCCTTGTTCAACTAGTCTAGCTTTGTTCCTAACTATGTTTCGAGATTCATCAACTTTTTTTCTGAACACCAATTTAATTCCTACGGTCAAAGTGTCTTTAGGTCTTTCTACTAAATCCCAAACATTGTTTCTTTCAAACTAATTTAATTCTTCTTGCATAGACATCAACCAAAATTCATCATTGATAGAATCATTAAAAAAAAATCAGTCTGTGAAAGAAAAGCTCGATGTTCAACCTGGTTTCTCATAAAATCTCATGTTCATGTTATTCTATTTAGAACACCTACTACCGTATCTAAAGGATGATTCTTGAGAGTTCTAATACCTCTAGAAATAGTTGAACTATACTCCTCATTAGTTTCTATAGGTTCAGATTCACCATTCATAGATTTTGGAATATTTCCAGGACTAGTTGTTTTCACTAAGGGTTCATTGTCTTTATAATTAAGGTCCAGAATTGACATATCTTCCTCAAGATGTTCGACAGAGTTTTTGGGTTCATGTGGATTAGTGTCATAAAATTTAACATGAACTGATTCTTTCACACATTTGGTTCTCTTATTGAATACTCTATAAGCTTTACTAGATATTGAGTAACCTAGGAAAGTTCCTTCATCACTCTTTGATGGAAATGTTTCAAGATTATCCTTAATGTTAAGGATAAAGAAATTTCAACCCAAAACTCTAAATTAATTAACATTAGGCTTCCTATTATTCCAGAGCTCATAAGGGGTCTTCTTAAAAACATGTCTAATTAATACTCTATAGATAATGTAACAATCTATATTAACAGCTTCATCCCAAAAATAGATAGGTAGATTATACTCATTTAGCATAGTTCGAGAAATCTCTTGAAGGGTCATATTTCTCCTTTCTACAACTCCATTTTGTTGAAGTGTTATGGGAACATAAAAATTGTTATTATCTCCATTTTGTGAGCAAAAAGATTAAAATTCCTGATTTTGAAACCCAAAGCCATGATCACTTCTCAAGGACTTAATTCTGAGTCCACTAAGATTTTCTCCAGACTTGGAATATTTAATAAAGTATGAACATGCTTCACTTTTGTGAGCTAGAATGTATAGCCAAGTATATCTTGAAAAATCATCTACGAGAATATAAAAATAGTGCTTCCCATTTAAATATGAAACTCTAGATGGTCCAAACAAATCCATGTGAACCAACTCAAGTGGTTGAGAAGTACAAACTTCTTTCTTTGGATTGAAAGAAACTTTGTGTTGTTTTCCCTTTTGACAAGGATTACAAATTTTGTTTAGTGGGAATTCCAGTTTAGTTAAATCTCTAAGTAAACCATTCTTAATTAGTTTCCTAAGTGATTACACATTGCACTATCCTAATCTTCTATGTCATAACTATGATTCCTTATGAAAAGCATTTAAACAAGAAATATTTTTCTTAGATAAATTATTTAAATCAACAACATATACATTTTCATTTATAAGAGTAGTGAATATTAAATCATTTTCAGAATTAAAAACATTGCATGAATCATTTTCAAACATTAAATTAAAACAATCATCACATAACTAAGAGATACTTAGTAAATTTTACTTTAACCCATCAACAAAAAGTACTTTTGAAATTAATACAGTATTAGGGTTACCAATTTGGCCTAAGCTGATGATCTTCCCTTTATAATTATCACTGAATGTGACATGTCCACCATCCACTTTAATTAGGCTCTTGAAGCATGAATAGTCTCCTGTCACATGTCTTGAACATCCACTATACAAGTACCATAGAGTTTTATAGGAGCTCTTTAGACAATTTTTCTTCAAAATAGATTAAGTGTAGGGTAACTTTGGTACCCAAATTCTATTGGGTCCAGAGAGGTTAGCAAGTAAAACTTTGGAAACCCATACTTGTCTCACATGTTTCCTAAAATTAGAATTTTTGTTTTGAGACATGAATTCTTTGTTTGGTCCTTTAGAGAAATGTTTTTCAAAAGATGGTCTAGAGCTCAAACTAGCAGTGAACAATCCAGATTTTGGAACAAATTTATTTTTAGTAATCCTTCTCTGTCCTGGTTGATATCTTATACAAGTTGTGTATTTCAGAGAAATCTATTTCCCTAGAAACTGATTCATGGTATCCTGACCTTCAGTAAATTTATCAAGATCTCTTTTTAATTGCTTATTTGATAATTTAAGTTTAGTATTTTTTTTAACAGCTGAGGACATTTTTCTTTCTCAATATCCAGATCAGACTTATAATTATCATTTCAAGTGTGTTGTCTTTTCAATAATTTATATTTATCCTTGAGTTCATTAATGGTATCCTCAAGAATTCCACAATATTCAGATAGTTCATCCTTATTCATATTCTCATAATTATTTGATTCACTTTCATTCCCAGAATAATCATCATTAGGTATAGTGTAATTGGGTGTTACCTTAGATGTTTTTGTCATGAAACACAGGTTTTCATGTTTGTTCATTCCAATATATGAAGTGCCAGATCCACTCGAGCTATCTTCTAAAGCACTCCAATTATCCTTCATATCATTTTTATATCCCTTTCCCTTGTCTTCATATTTTTTTTTAAATTTATCTTGGGGTAATCATCCTTTACATGGCCTTTTCTTTTACACTCATTGAAGACTATCTTATTTGTGTTGTCATTCCATTTTCTATTCTTTTTCCAATGTCCTTTATTTTCATAAATTCCATTATAGTTTTAATTTTTAAATAACTTCTTCTTACTGTAGAACTTTTTGAATCTTATAGCAAGATGAGCCATCTCATCATCACAGTTAGAAGTTGAGTCTTCACTGGTGGAAGTTTCTACAGGAGCATGAACTTTTTATTTGTCTTTTTTTTTTGAGGTAGCAGTCTTGAATGCTACATATTTCTTTCTCCGTTCTTTATCTCCTTCTTGATTTACCTTTATCTCTTATTCTTACATCATATGTCTTCCAATTAGTTCCTTCCCTGGTAGCTTTCCTATGTCACAGGATTCTTGGATATAAATAGAAGTTCCTCTTCATCTGCCAGGTAGGCATCAAAGAAATATCATAATCTGACCCTTGATATCCATTGGTTTCCCAAGCAGACTCATAGTATTTAATATTTCATTGAACCTGAGATACATTTCAGATATAAGTTCATCAGGCGTCATTTTAAAATTATCATATTTAAAAGTATAGGTATTTAATCTCATTTATTTAACATTGGTTGTTCCCTCATGAGACACAACCAAAGTATCCCAAATTTCATAAGCAATTTTACAGGCATATATTCTATTGAACTCTTCATTACCTAAACAAAATTACAATGCATTCATTTCTTTATAGTTATTTTTATATATAGCCTTAGTCAACTGAGACCATGTTTCGTTAGTAGTAAGAGGCAATGCATGTTGTTATTTAATTGTGTCCCAGATTTCAAGACCCATGCTCTCTAGATACATTTTCATTTTTAATTTCTAATGAGCATAGTTATTTCCATTAAAGAAAGGTGGCATGTTAGTAGCAGGACCCTCAACTCTATTATCCATAGTTAATTATAATTTTAAAGATCTAAAAATTTAGATATGATTAAAAATTTATGATCTTTAGGATACAACTAAAATCACAGTTGAAAAGAATTTGAAAACGTGCACAATAGTTCAAATAGTAGCAATAAAAACTATGTCCTCTACTACCAAATGTTGTTTAGAGTGTAATATCAAGAGGGGGGTGAATTGATTTCCAACATAAAATTTCAGTTAAAAATTTTCTTATAATGATCCCCAAAATATGAAAACGGCCTAGTTAATTAAGGCAGTAGAGATATAAATGTTTAGTTGGTCAACAAGTTTCTCAAAGGGTGATTATTCCTCAGTTGAATCAATGTAAAACACTTCTTCAACTTTTGAAACAAGTTTACTGAATTAAACACATACACACACTAACCAAAACTAACTATCAAATTAAATGAAAAACAATTTTCTATTTTAGAGATTAATAAGAAGCAGAAAATACATAAAATAGAGTATCACAAAATATAATACACAGTAGAGTTAAAACATAGGTTCAGTCTCAATATGAGACTTAATCCCCTCCACTTGGTTATCACCTACCACCAAGCTATTTATATTAACAATAAACTTAATACACAACCTATATCGGGATTTATAATAGTTTTCAAGAACTGACCAGGGTTCACACACCCTACCATAGTTCATCATTGGAAAAACAAACAATACATACCACACATGGTCTCTTACACAATTATATTTGGGAAACAGAATGTAAGTTACGTTTGATGTGAGGATTTTCTGTATCCACCAGTTTAAGCACAGAAGATAGTGTGTGTAACAGATAGACACACACTTCTCAAAAAGGTAAAATAAAAGAACACAGTAGAGATAATATTATGATATTGAGTTTAGAATGATCTATTTGTTTACAGTTCATCTCTTGACTCCTTGGAATGAAGAATTTTTTGTTTTAGTCTTTCTTCAGAAGTTTTCCTCAAAACAAAGTGTCTTAACTCTAGGTTCCATCTTTTGGGAGGTGAGTGTTCTGGTTCTTTTTTGACAGAAATTTGATGAAGCATGAAAACAACCTTGAAATTTTTCTCCTGAAATGATCTTCTTGAGATTATTGGGTTCACATTATAAGCATCTTGTGGTTCTTCCTTGTTCTCTTTGATCTAGAAAGTTAGTTCTTTCTCAAGAATTCCTCTGTTGTTTCTCACTTCTTCTATTATCTTTGTAATTCTTCTTTATTCCTCAGTCTTCTCCTTTTTATATTTGAGATTAAACAATAGGAATAAGTAAACCACGTGTTTTCCTCCGCATACCTAATACTGTCCCCAGATATGGTTTCTTGATATGTCTACAATCAGATTTTATTAATTTCAGATGCATCAAATTTACCAAAAAATGACCGTTATAATAATTTTAAGAATTTGACAAAGTATGGAAGGGTATGAATCGGTAGACTGTTAATGGTAGACTTCAAAAAAGTTGGATTTAACAGTAGGTGCATCAGTATCCTTCATCAGTAGCCTTGCATCAGTGACTTTTATTGGGGACCTTCATCATTAACCTTCTCATTGGTATCTTTCAGTGGTAACCTTGCATCGGTGACCTTTTCATTAGTGACCTTTACATCGATGTCCTTTTCAACAGTAACCTTTGCATGGGTGACCTTTTCATCGGTAACCTTTGCATCAGTGACCTTTGCATTGGTGACCTTTGCATCAGTAGCCTTTGCATTGGTAGCCTTTTCATCAGTAACCTTTGCATCGGTAACCTTTGCATCGGTATCCTTTTCATCGGTAACCATTGCATCGGTAACCTTCACAATGGTGAACTTTTCTTAGATAAATTTTGTACTGTAAGATTAAACAATAGAACAGTGAGATTAAAGATACATAGGAATCACTGGATATATATTATAAATATTTATGAAACATGATTATTCTATAGTAGAAATATGATTATCAAATAAATGAAACATGATATGGGATTATCAAAACAGGTGAGTCTACCAGAATGATAAATTCAGGGGTATTTAATTTATTAATTTTCTAAAATGTCAATCATTTAGCCATTGTGATTGTTATTTTTCTTTAATATTTTTTTAATCTCTTGGATATAAGAATAAATTTTTATCAAAATATACATTCAAGATATAATTGTTCATTCGTTCTATATCTTGGGTTCCAAAAGTTTTTTATACAAATATTGTTGGACAAAAATTGGCCTATATACCAAAATAAATTATTTATTTATGGCCATCATGCATAAACACATTATTTTATTACATAGTATGTTGGTAGGAGATTATTTTTTTGGTTTTAAAATTGGATAGTGAGATGGTTTTAACTATTTTTTTCGTTTAATGGCATGAGAAAATTGTTTATTTCATTTTTATTCATTTCATATCATTTTATAATTATTTGAATATTATTAAATTGTTTCATGGAGCCTTGTAGAATATTTTATTATACATGGTAACTTCACATTAAGTACATTAACTATCATATCTATTCATGAGGTAGAATATTTGGATTAAGGGAGATCATTTTCTATTTTATTTAATCCTTAACCAGTTGGTTTATATTTTATATGCATGTGTTTAAGAGGATTTTATTCATTAAACTTTTAATATCTATTTCTACTTCAGAATGTTTTTTATTATATAATTTATATTTTTAATGATCCATGATATTGTTCTATTGGTCTCTTATTGTTTCACTTATGGGGTAAATATTTATTTCAAGTTCAATTTTAAGAAGTATTATTTATTTATATTTATAAACTATTATAATATTTTTATTTCTTATAAAAAGTTTTTGAAGTATTCTTGTACAATATATTTGGTTTTGTAATTAACCAAGGGGGTTAATGTTTAGTGTCACCTTGCCACTTTGTTTTTTTTTTGATAATTACTAATCCCTCACTTTTTTTAACATTATTTATTATTGTTTATGTTTGAATATTACACTACTCATAGAAGAAAATAATGATGTTAATTCTATACTTAAGTTTATAGATTTAACATTACATTAAATTATCATGTGAAAAAAGTTTTAAGCCAGAAATCTAAGTGATGGTTTTAGTTGATTGAAATATGTTCTAGGTGATTAAGATATTCCAACCAAATATATTCTCTCTTATGTTGGAACTTTAGATATTATATATTATGTTGAAACATGAGATTATGTTACATAAATAATGGATTATTCATTAATACTTCACATATCATCAACTCTATGGTGTATTTTCAATTTCCACATGAGTTCATGAAGACTCCATATTTATATGAATTATTATCATGATATTACAAAGTAAATATAATGTATTTTCAAGTATTAACTCGAGTTTATGTAGTGAATCTAATGTAATTAGTGTTATGATACTCTATTTCATAACTTTTTTAATATTTGTAACTACACTATTGATATCTAGTTTATTGATTATATTATATCAATTTTTAAATAACTTATGAAGTCTAATGACGACATTCATATTGGTTTTAATGATTTTTATACAATATTATTCAAGTTATCTGCTAAAAGATATATTTTCTGTTATTATAATGTTAACACTACATTTAAGAAAATGTAATACCAGGTGATTTCTCGAGGATGAGACATTATGATAGTGTAATTCTAATAGTTATTATGATACTATGTTTCGGTAGAAATACTACTAGGGTTTATCATGAGAATTTTTTTAAGTGAAAAATATTATTAGGAATATGTAAAAACTGTATTAAATTGTTGAAAATATAGTTATGTGCATTTCAAGGTTACATGAAACAAAAAATACCTTATTAAGTTTTATCTATAGGAGATGCTAAAGAAAAATATATTATTAAGGATGTTTCCTAAATCAAATATTACTGGATTACAATATTCAAAATTTCAATTTATAGAATTTGAAAGGTTGTTGTTCCATGTGATATCAAGGATTATTTTATATTATTTAATTCTTTTTTATTATGGTAGTATTTAATGATTCTTTAAATTAGGTTTTTCCTTTCTTTATATGTTGTTTCCAGGAAAAATTACATATTTCTCCTTGAAGGAAGTTTGAGGGTATATTTTATCCATTTGTGTATCATTTATATAAAGAGGATGAAAGCTACTAGAAGTAGAGATATAGAGACATGATATACATTTTTTTATTCACTGAAGTGATGAAAGGTATATTATTGTAACGCAGAATAAAAACTTTTTTTTTAAACATTTCCATAATGAAAATATTTCATCATAAAAAAATAATATCATAATCCCAATAACATATGGTATACTATTATTTAGTGCTAGGTATATAAGAAAATTATTTTACAAACCTTTTAAATATTTCTCATTTATCAAAACATACAAGACTCTTTTCTAAACTTCTCATAAGATATAGTCACCTTTAAAACCTAGGTAAAAGAAACATAAGAAAAGAGAGATCTCAAATTCTCAGTAAGGGGAATCCAATCAACATTTCATCAAGGTTTAGATCATAAATATATGAGAAAACTTGATCTAGGTGAAATATCTCTTTAAAAAGAACATAGAATAATAATATTTATCCATAAGTCATGATGGAAGGGAATGTAATCCCAAAAAAATATACCATGGAAAAAGAGTGTATAAAATGATATAATAAACATCTTCCATAGATCATAAAATTATTATATACCATAAAATTATGGAATCAGAAGAATAATAGGTATTAATAATATTGTGAAAATAGCTAAATGCATCATGTTTTTTATTATTTTTTAAATATAGATAATATTCATCATGTTCACACTAAATTCTGTGAGTATAGCTAAAATGGATTTTTTTTACACTTAATCTTGTGAATGTGGCTAATCTGTATCATTTTCATGCCTAACCTTATGAATTTTGAAAATCTTCAATGTGTTCATGCATAATAATATAAACGTAGATAATTTTCCTTATGTTCACGAACATGTTATTGAGTGTATCAAATTAGATATTGAATTTTCTAGATTTTTTGTAGTATATCAGAAACCCTATATAATCTCTTGATGGAACTTTAAACAACAAATTTTAAAAAAAATGTTTTTATTATGAAAAAATAAGAGTTTTTTGAATAAATTGGATTTTTGGGGATCATGAATCAAGTAAAAAATTAATATTTGAAAAAATAATGATGACCTTATGAGTTTGAAGGTGATCAACCCTAGGAAATCCCTTGATTATCATCCTTTATAACTTTAATAGATAGGGTTTATATCTTTTAATCCCTAATTATAAACACCTGTAACTATAATTTTACTATTTTTATTCTAGGATACCTCTAATGGTTCATTTAGAAACACAAAAATGATTCACTGATCACCACCCATGATTGGGAGATTTGTTTTTAAATTAATAACTGAAACACACTATGTAAAAACATAAAGAACTAAATATGATTTCTGGTTTTGTATGTTATTTAAGACTAATATCATTATATAAATTTATATCACCATGGAAGTGTTTATGTGAGTTCAATCTACCAATATGAACCACACACACACTACAATTAAAAGGGGGAAGAAAAAGTGGGGAACAATGTGTGAAACATCACATGAATGGGTACCCCCAAACATGATCATGTTATTTTGAGAATTACATACCACTACATATCTCAATTAAATAATAATATAGCATGAATAAAAAATATACAAACTATGAATTTAAAATATCATTCAAATGATACATACAGGGAGCTCGGGATTTATATCTCATTCCTTCCCATGTGATCATAAGGAGTTTGAAACTCCATTGAAGGGGAGGAAACCATATATTATAAATAATAATGTCCAAAACGTTCAAAAATCACCATATGGTTGATAATCCTTTTATAATTATAGGGGATTGATTTTATAGACAATTACATTGTATTTTATACAAAATAATTCAAGTACCTATGAGGCTTGGTAGGCTATTCATAACAAAATTTCTATCATCTCTTTATCTAATAGATGATAAATTACCCTTTATATATTGACTTAAAATTAGGTGGAGAGTTGTAACTTCTATTTTTATTCCCAATTGGGGTGGAATAATCCCATTTGGAGTTTTGAGTCCCAAGATATATATTAAATACTATATGTGGGAACACTTTGTCTCACTGAAATTTTCTTCACATTGTAGGTCTTTGTTGAGCCTCTAGTGCTTGGATCCAGCCATTAGTTCTGTTTGATGAATTGAAGCTCCAAGATAATTGGATCATGAAAAATGAATTTTCACATTTGGATTAGTGTATTGAATTTTATTATATAAATAGTGAGTTTCTATCGAATAAAATGTGATAAAACATCAAATATTCTACTTAAATGAAATTCATAATGTCTCATTTAGGAAATAAATTTTCCTATAATTATTATTCTCTCCCATTCAAATTTTTTCAGCATTATTTTTTCATCCATTCAACTTATCTCAACCTACCTCACCTAGAAATTTTCTCTCTTTATATTAAGAAATTATGAAAGTGGATTAATACTCATTTACTAGATTTTATGTGATCTTACCATATTCTTGTAGAGATCCTAAGTTATATTAAAATATAAAATAATGTGTTTCCCAATATGACTACTAATAGTTTTTTCTAAAGTTCAAGGGTTGGTTGGATTTGATGATTAAAAATATGAGGTATAAGAGGATTTTTTAATCCCTTAAGTAAAAAACATGTCAAAATTCAACAAGTGTTCATAATGAATTTACTCGATCAACAATTCACAAAGTGTATCACTTCTAACTCACTCTCACCATTATTCATTTTTTGTGGGTTTCAACCAAGTAGTGAATAATAATGAGTAAACTTCTTATTTTCTCTAGTTCTTTTCCTTATGTTATATTTTGTTCAATGTATAAGACTTATTTTTTTTATTTACAATTTTATTGGAGATAAATTGGTATGAATGTGTAAAATAATGATATAATGTGCCTTGTGATCTAAATACCCAATACAAATTTACTCAATATTTAAGTCAACCTATAATAATGAATCTTTCCCAATAATTCCCATGGAAGCACCCTCTACCCCCATAATATCTAAAAATAAAACATTAATATACACAAGATATGAGTAGGTAGGGATAAATTATTTTATAATGTGGATTTACTAACAAGTATTCCATCATATATAAGTCCTAATAAGGTCAAGTGCCATGGTGTCCCAAAACAGAGGTTAATTGTAAAAATGGTTTTTCGAAGAATGATGTAATCTATCATGAATGTAGCATACTCGAATATTATGGATTCAAATGGAATCAAGGAAAGTTATAGTTTCTCTACATGACTTGATACTCTCAAGAAAATTATTAAATGGAATAATATGCATTAAAATGCTTATAATTTATCTTGGGTAAGGGATTTGAGATATTGGTTATTTTTAATGATGTATGGGTTTTAAAAATCCATTAAAAACTTAGAATAATTTGAAAATATGGATTCTAGAAAAATATTCCATATCACCGTTAATTTGAAGTCTTTTTTCAAAAAAAAATAATTTTATACACAATCAACTCAAGTATGAAAAATGATTTTGTATATCCTATTTATAACAAAAGATTATCTAAAAACATAAAATGAATAAAAATAACTAAAAATGGAAACATAATGTTTTTTTGTTTGTTTCTTTGTTTTTGTAAATATATACATACTTGGTATATAAAACAAAACACACAACATATGGGTTTTTTTGAATTTAAATACTAAATATTCTTTGTTTCCCTCCCCCATACTTAAAATTTTCATTTTTCTCAATGGAATAACATTAAATAAATAGACAAGTGAATAAAGTAAGGGAGAAGGGGAAACCTACTACGTTGTGTCATATGTGGCATATTCTAGCTATATTTCCCAGACCAGATGATTTAGAAAATTCTCATAAAAGTTTTTAGTTCTATATTCATTTATAGTAAACCTATTTCCACTAGATTCTTGTAAAAACAATATTGCACCAAAAGGGTAAACATTAGTAATAGTTCAAGGACCGAGCCATTAGGAAAAAATCTTAAATTTGTTGATCTTTATCTTGGAATTGTACATGCAGACCTTATCAACAATATAAAAATTATATTGATGAATCATATCATAACGGATAGCCTTTTTATTATCATTATAGATCCAGGAGTTCTCATAAGGATCACACTCAATTTCTTCTATCTCCTGAAAATGTAACATCTTTTGCTCAGCTATATCAAATAGATTAATATTACATTATTTAATATCCCAATATGCATTAATATCCACCTAAATTCATGTGATAAGCCTTTTCAAACAAAATCATATATGGTGGAATTTGTATTGGCGGTTTAAAAACTATATGGTGTATTAAAATTACATCATCCAAACACATAAATAAATCTTTATTATTGGACTGTACCATTTTCTCAAAGATTCATTTCACTTCCCAATTTAGGATTTCTACTTACACATTATTTTGGAAGTAAAATGAAGTGGATAATTTATGAGAAACACTATAATTGTTGAGAAATTTTTCATTCTGTGTGTTCAAAAAATGGGAACATGGATCAGTAATGAATAACCTTAGTAAACCAAACCTACTGAAAATCTAAGATCTCAAAAAAAATCAACTACCACTCAATATTCATCTTCCTTAGTAGCCTTTTATTACACCCATTTAGAAACATAGTCAATATCCAATAATATGTATACAAATCCAAATGAATTTGTAAATTTCTCCACGAATTCAATTCCCCATTTATTTAAGGTCTTACAAAATAACGTGGTTTTTTGGATTATTTCATTCATCTTGGAGATATTCCCAATAAATTGACATCATGTGCATTACTTATAAAACCAATGGGAATATTTATAAAATTTTGGAAAAAAATTACAGATTCAATGAAATTTAAATCTAAATATTTAGATCCAAAGTGGTTCCCCTAATCTATAGTGTGGAAGAAGAACAAAACATAGGTGAACTCATGGTCAGAGGAACACTAATGAACAACGTAGTCACTACAAATTCTCCAAAGGTATAGGTCATCCTAAATTGACCATCATGACTCATGCTTAAGTATTTGGGATTGGATTGTTCTAAAATATATGGAGACCCAATATGATATTAAAAAATTGATAATGATATCATACTAAGGGGTAAGGTACAATACATGAAAAAGGTTATTATTAGGGAAGGATTCTCCAATGGGGAGCGATGAGTCAACATAGTGGTCAAATGGAGGGGAAATCCTACTGATGTGGTCATTTCCTACATATTTCACTCCTCACTTATATTAAATCTCTATTTAAAACTCTCAAAGGAGGATCATCCAATCTATGAGGTGCTTCTTAGCATCTAGTTTCTTAAAGTGAAAGTGAATGTCATCATGATCAAAAAACATAAGGAATTTTGACCCAAGAAGATATGAATGGAATTTTTCTAATAAAAACATAATAGAAATTAGTTATTTTTCAGTGCTTGTGTAGTATTTTTGGGTATGTTCATGGGTACTTGAGGAATATATAATGACATGAGGATCTCTATCAACCCTTTTTGATAAAACTTCCCCAACTATAATGTTAGAGGCATCACACTTAAGTTCAAAGGGGAGATCCCACCCTGGTGGAAGAATGATGGGAGGTGATATAAGAATCATTTATAGTGAATTAAATTAATTAATATAGTTGATTAAAAAACTCAATTGTTTTTATAATAATCAAGATAGGGAAAGTGAGATTTTATTAAAGTCATTACTCAATCGGCAGTAAAAACCCACATGAACTAAGAAATATTGCACCACAAAAACACATTTTGGAAATGGTAGGGAGGAAATTAATTCAATTTTTGATTTATAAACATCAATTACCTTAATAAAAATAAAATTCCAAAGAACTAACCCCCACTATACCATGAAATTTTATATCTCACAATTTAATATGTTATTTTTTCAATGAAATATTAAAGGATAGAACCAACTTGTGTTGAAAATCATCAAAGGAATTTCTATAAACTGTGAAATCATCCACAAAAACTTCTATAAAATTCTCAAATTAGTCAAAAAATATACTCTAAATACAATGATAAAAAGTAAAAATTGTATTACAGAGACTAAACTATATCCTCTTGTACGAAATGTTTTGATTGGATAGGTAAATTTTGTCTTTTCTTGATCCTTATGGGTTATAAGGATTTGAAAATAACTCGAATATACATCAAGGAAACAATAATAGAACCTAAAATAAATCCTTCTAACAATTTTTAAATAAAGTGTAGTCTTTTCACATGGATTTATTTTTTATATGGTATTCAATACAGACTCACCAACTTTTTTACACATGTGTCAGAACTAATTCATTCCTTTCATTTTACACGACTGTAATTTTAATTTTTTTAGGAATGATTTTCTCTAAGTTAAACCATCTACTATCATATGTGGGATAAACTAGTATCAAGTAATTTACTAACATCAAATTTTACCACTTCAAGGATGGTGAGATTTTATTGGCATTGAGATTTCATTGCAAGCTTAGACTCATCATCAAAAGGTATATGGTGCATGAAAAAAGATGGGATAATCTCTGGAATATAATTAAATGTCCATACTATCAACTTTTTGTACTCACTTAAAAGTTCTTTAAGTTTTTATTCCTATTATGGAGATAGTTTTTTGGAAATAAAGATGCAAAATTGTTCAATACCCTCACGATAGGTGTATTTTAAATTAGATGGATGTGGTTTTAATTCAAATCATGATGGTTTTTAGGATTGAGGGTAGGGATTTAGGTGGAGTGAGTTCTATGAAACTATCTAATATCTCTTTTTTATTCTAAAATGATATAGAATCAAATGAAATGAGATTTTTAGAATCATTAATGGTCATGGGAACCTCAGAATGAATGCACTCATCAATTAAAAAAGAAAAATCACACTTTTTAAAACCCACACAACTCTCAAAACATGAATTACATCCTAGATTACCAATGATTAAAGAAGAGGAAAATTAATCCCAATATGGTTTGAGGATATAATGGTGTGTGTCTTTATATAGAACTTATATCAAATAGACAGGAATAGTGGAGTCGTATTAAATGGGGTGTTTCATAGCATCATGTATACTAAAACCTATATTTTCTCACCAAACTCCATGGATAGTGTGGCACTGTTAAATTTTATGCTTGTATTCACCATTTTAATGAAAATAATTCCATTTATGAAAGGAGATTTTCCTTAGGTTTTGGTATCTTCCATCTCAAGAACATTGAAGTCTTCATGAAAAATGAGATTCTTCACCCATATGAGGATGTTCCTGATCACTTCTATTGAGTGTTTTGTGATCCAATTGTAATGTTTCACAAAGATTATTATTATTTTAAGTTATCCAACCTCTAGATAAGTATATATAGAGTTAGGAGTCACATTAACTTATGATCCGAAATCAGGCATTGTATCCAAAAAAAGTCCCCCCTATAGTGAAATGTATTATTAAATTTCATGGATCTGTGAATGTTTATAGAATCACGGGTTGTATTAATTCCAATACATTCCTTAAAATGTTATCTCTCTCATTCCACTTCATCCTTCATCTATGGGTGAAATGTTTTTTAATCAATTTGGTATAGAAAGAAATTTTTTAAACTACATCCAAGAGTGGAATGTTAACTTAGGCCTTTTAAAATATATCCATGGACCATTTATTAATTTCATTATCAAAATAATTCTTTGATTGTGAGAGTATTTGAGGAAAAGTAATATGAATGTATTTTTCGTGGGATTCTCAATTATAAATTTCTTACCCTTTTTTTTTACATTCACTTGAATATTTTGAGGGTAGAGAATGATATTTTTCAAGAATACATGCCTATTGTGTTGCATCTTTGGAAGAATAAATTAATTTACCACTATGAAGTGTGATAGCATAGAAATTAACTTTATCCTTGATATTTCCAAAAATATGGGATGGTAATTTTCTAGAACAATGAATCTTTATCTCATCGATAGTGTTTTTTAGTTGTCCCACTTGATTTATAGGTCTTGAATTGATGATGGTGTATTCTGTTGGAACTAGGGGTTCTAGGATACCATTTTCTTCACCATGTACTTGAGTCTTGGTTCGTATTTTTGAGGAGTAGGGTTATTTCGAGAAGTTAAAGGATTAAAATGATGTATAATTTGTCCTTTTTTATACCAGTCCTATTTAGGATAGCTTGGGTTTCCTCCTTGTTGGTATTGTAGTTATGCTTTCCACCCTGGGTTTGTGTTTGTCCTGAATTACTATTTCTTTAAGGGTAGTTCTTATTAAAATCTATCACTAAAAAATATACTTGCACTAGAATCCAATGAATCCTAACTTTAGGGGCACTAATGAACTCCTTGAGTGGGTACAATTACTTGTGTAAAAAATTATTTTGTATTTTGATCAATTTTGGATAATTAGTTAAAAGCAGTGGAAGGAGTTTTATTCACTAGGTAACCACCAACTGTTACAAATATCTTTCCAGGATCCATGGATAAAACCCATAATTAAAATTTTAAGTTATAAATTTCTCACAAATTTGGTGGTGGTGGAAATTAGAGAAAAGTATTTTGAATCATTCCTAATATTTGTGAAGGGTTTCTTCTTTAAATTTCCTAATGGCACAAATTTGTTTTTCTAATGGATATAGTTTGGGAGGTCAGGAAAAACTTCTCTAGAAATACTCTGTTAAGTTTATTCTAGAAAAAAAGTATAGTAGGTAGATATTGTAGTTGTCTTTTGCTACACCATCAAGGGAAAAGAGGGAAAAACTAAACATTTTGTTGTCCACAAA
The DNA here is from genome assembly GCA_963277665.1 of Viscum album. NCBI lineage: Eukaryota > Viridiplantae > Streptophyta > Magnoliopsida > Santalales > Viscaceae > Viscum > Viscum album. The sequence continues at coordinate 1,897,964,639 of OY728126.1, forward strand.
CATATTTTGGGGTTTCATGGTTGAAAAAAATATATGAAACTCCTTTACATGTTTTTGAGGGTCCTAAATAAGAATATAATGTAATTTAGTAAGTAGTTGGATGAGTCTTGATCTCAACTCAATGTTGGTTTCTTTGTCAAGATGTTCGATGTATATAGTTTGATACTCAACATCAGGAGGTTAATTCTTATAAGGTCCAGTTTTTTTATCCATGTTTTTTTGGATTTTATTTAGTTTAATTTTGTATTGTTTTAATACATATTGAGTTTTCAAAATTGTATCCTTCATGTTACTTTATTTTCCCACTCTAGAAGACCTCATGTGTGAGTAGAGAGTCATTTCAAATTCAATATCTATTTCAAGCAGCTTTTCTTTTATTGATTGGTTCAAGTGAATTAGTTGTGATGTTTTTTTTAAAAATGTGAACAAAATAAAAACACATAATAAATATTAATAGATAATAGATAATAAAATACTATATTACAGAACTATAAAGATAAGAGAAGAAGAGATTGGGGAGAGATACCATAAAAACATTTTTTTTATTTTTTTCAAGAAGGGAATAGTGAGTTTAAGGGATTGATAGATAGAAAACACATAAAAACAAAAAAAAACAAAACTAAAGGGGGATTGAAATGAGTAATAAATAAATAGTAAGAGAAATAAATCAAAGTGAAATAGTGATCATTGATCTCCAATAATAGTGTCAAAATTTTATTGTGTTGTTGAGTGCATCAAATTAGTTGCTGAATTTTCTATAATTTCTACAGTATGGAAGAAATATAAGGTTGTCTCTTGATATATTATTATACTATTAATTTTTTAAAATGGTTTTTATTATGAAAAATAAATTATTTTTTAAATGAAATAGTATTTTTGGGGATCAAGCATCAAATAAAAATAAAATAATATTAAAATAAAATGAAGATATCCTAATGGGGTTGAAAGTGATCATCTCATAGAAATCACTTGATGCTCATCCTTCATCGTTTCAAGATGAGGGGTTTAGATATTTTAATCTATGGTTTATAACACCAATAACCATAATTTTACTAATTTTATTCTAGGATACCTCCTAGGGTTTAGTCAGAAACACAAAATGATTCCATGGAAGTGTTTATTTGAATTCAATCTACAAATATAAACCTAACAAACACTATAATTTAAAGGGGGAGAAAAAGTGGTGAACGTTGTGTGAAACATCACATGAAAGGGTTCCCCTAAATATGTCCATATGAGTTTGATCATGAAATATCAATATATTACTCAATTAACTAAGAAAATTGGATGAATAATAAACATACACACCTAAAATTTAAAAAAACATTTAAATAATAGAAATATAAAGACTGGGATTTACATCTCATTCTTTCTCAAGTGATAACAATGAGTTTAGAACCCCATTTAATGGATGAAATCCATATATAATGAATAATATTGTCAAAATAACTCAAAACTAACCCTTTGGTCCATTATACTTTTATAATTAAGAGGAAGAGTGATATTATGGACAATTTCATGTCATTTTTCACAAAATAAGTCAAGTTTCTATGAGACTAGGTGGGTAGTACATAAAATAATTTTTAACTTCCTTTTATCTAGATTTAATATTGACTTACCCTCTATATAATGAATTTAAATTTAGTAGAGAGGCATTCCATTGAGTTAGATTCCCAATTAAGAAGGAATAATTCTGATTGGAGTTTTGTAGCCCAATATATGGCTAAAAAACTATCGGTGGGTCTAATCTGTCTCCCATGTATTTTATTAGCATTGGGGGCCTCTATTTAACCTTGTTTTCTAAGATCTATCCTTTAGTCCATTTTTATTATTTTAATATCTAATAGAATGGTATCCTAAAAAAATTTATTTCCATTTTTAGATGAGTGAGGATAATGTTATGATAGAAAAAATGAACTGTTATCAAATTGGGCCATTGTGTAATTACATGTTTTTAATAATTTTTTCCACACATGAATTCAAAATATATATTTAGTGCAAATGTATTTAATAATTAATTACTAAGACCTATAGAAATTTTATTCATGTGTATAATGGTGATAATATATGATATATCCATGTGGAATCAGTTCATATTCGATATTTTTACATCATGAGGTATAAAACATTAACAATTTCATTGGTTGTAGATATAAGACCCACCCATCATTATCAATACATATGTTTTCTATAAGATGTTAATAATTCAACATAACATGAAAATACATGGAAAAGAAAATGAATATCACTCATCCCATCATAAAAACCCCATGGAAAGATAAATGTGTCTCACAACACTTTAAGATGTTATCACAAAAATTAACCTCAATAATGTAAATGATTGATTTTGAAAACTCAATCACCTAAAGAAGATATTTTATAGAAACATTTATAGGTTGATTTATTAAAAATAACTTCCATGGAAATTAAGGTATCAGAGACAAATTTAAAATCTGATAGTGAAACTTTAAAAGATAATTAGATAACACTTTTAACTTTAGTGTATGTCATGAGGTTATGGGTCACATTGAAAAAATAGTATCATATTTGGAAAGGTAAAATTTGGGAAAATAAAAAAAAATGAACGTTCAAAATAAATATTTCTGGAGATATCAAAATAATAAATCCTTGAAAACAAACTGTGGTTAAAAAATATTATGTGAAACCATTTTTAAAACTTTTAAATTTTAAAAATAATCATCAAGTAAGAAGATTTTAAAATGGCATAAATGTTTCAAAAATGTGAAGTGAAACATTTGTAAAACATTTAATTTTAAAATGATATTTTGATAATAGGTCCTTGAAATACATAATGGTTGTCAGAATAAATATGTATTGGAAGATAAAATATTTTATTTTGAAATAATGTAAAACCTTTTTAGTAATTTGATTTATCCTTGATGAAAACCTAAATCATAAAAAGTGTAACAAAAAATCCATTTTAAAAGAGGATAATGGAAATATGAGGGTCACATGAGATAAGACATAATCAGGTTTCTGATTTTAAATGATGACATTATCAAAAATAAAAATTATGGACATGAGGGGAAACTGTTATTTAAGAAGATGGGAATTATCCTCAATAATGATATACTTTTTTAGTAATAAATTCATCAAGAAAATTATTTTAATTAAAATTTTCGTTTTCCTATGAGATTGGTATTATAATATCGTTGTATAATTTAAGTAATATATCTTCTAGAACCATATAAATAAATTAATCATTATGACTTGTCAAGAAAAACCCTTACATATTTTCAAATTTGTGAGTCAAAATACCAAGAGAGATAGAACTTGAATATCATGAAATAAAAAAAATTAATTAATCATAAATATTAAATGGATTTATATGAACCACTGAAAATAAATCAATGTGTACAATTATATATATGGCTTAATGGGTGAAAATTGAGACAAGAAAACCTTACATGGAATTCACACTAGTTGATCACACTGTAACCTCCTATATAATAAACATAACTATCCTAATAAATTATTTAACAACATTATTCATATATATACAATTTTATAAAATTCATTTATATTATTCTCTACATTTATTTTAGTTAGTTATTTTCTATTTTCAATACCGAGTGTGATAAACTGTGATTTTTTTGTCCTAGTTTCATAATCATAGTGTTTTTATTCATTCTTCTACAACATTTCACCATTCATGTGTCATAAAAAAAATAAATTGATGTTTTATTATAAAACCATAATATTTTATGAGAAATATATATTTTTTATTATGTCTTATGTTATACTCAACACTAAAGGAATCTTTCACTACACACAACACTGGCTTGGCTTGCGTTACACGCAAGAGCAACCTTCCTCGATGGCTTGCGTTGTACGCAATACCGAGTTTCGCTAAACAATGATATATTATTATAATATTATGAACTATCCATTATGAATATTATTAACAAATTTTTAATTTTGTAACATTATAATTTATCTTACACATTTTCAAGAATGAGATATGAAAACAAAATCAATTTTTCGGATAAAAGAAGTATTTTTCAAAAAATGCAGTTTTACCACCTTTTGACGGTGCACCCATTTTAAATATAATTTTTCAAAAGTTTATAAGTTTAATTTTACAAAATAAACTTCTTATTTTGAATCATGATATAAAAATTTACATTGGATAAATTTTTGATACTTTTCTGATAACTTTTATATTTTGATGAATAGTTAAAATACCCTAAATTTTTCGTAAAAATAACTTTTTTCATCAAGATAATATATATGGTTAAATGATAAAAGTTAAAGATTTTAAAGTATAAATATAATATATTTTTACCATTTAATATAATTTATGTCATTACCAATAATTTTACATTGAATTCATAGGTAAAAACATTTCAATCATTGACAATGTTTTAACATTTAAAACCCGTTTTCTTAACAATGAGATTAATTTTAAATTAATCACTAGAACTATGTGTTTTGAATTTTGAAAAATGGATTCCATATTTGGATTAATTGGGTCCAAATTATGTTAATAGGTTAATTTAATTTTATTTTTTTATATTATGAATAGTAACTACGGTAATTTTATTTACTAAGTTAAAGGTAAATCGGGTAATTGAGGGTAAAAATAAGATTATAAAATTACCCTAAGACCTGCCAAAATTATATTCGATGAATAAAAGTCTACCCATATCACTTAAGATTCTGGATAGATTCATTTAATGTAGTTTTGACCATGAAAATCATATAATTATTATTAAAACCAAAGAAAGTGACAACATGTCACTCTCTTATAACTTTTAAGTGTAATACTTTTAATTTAGTAATAAACCAAATAAAACTTCTAATATAAATAGTCTCCAGAAAGATAATAAAATTATATACATCATTTAAATTTATTTATAATTTTTAGGGATTAAATAAGTATCATTAATGATGACACAATAGTGATGTAGAAATTTTTTTATTGATAAAAATATCAAATAAATGGTTTAAAAAATATTAAAATATATATGATATGAACTAATTAATGTTCTCCACAATTTTTAAAGATGAATATGACATTTTATTAATCTATTAAATATTTTGTTTTGAATATATCCTCTGTTTGTATTATATTTAAATTCAAATAAATGAATAGTTTCAAGATTGACACTATTGTTATTTTATAATAATAACATATTATAAAATTGTTCAAAAATCAAAAAAATATTTAAAAATTATAAATTGAAATTTATATGGTCTAAAATGTCATAAAGTATTCAATTATTTAAAATTAACAACAAATAAGTAATTATTTATAAAAATATAAAATTTAGTATATTATTACCACAAATAGAATTAAATAGATTAAATAAGGATAAATCAAGTTGATAAAGTTTAAAATAATTTTCCAACAGGACTAAATTTTATTTTTTTATGATATTACAACCCTATCGCATCTAATATTAGTATTTGAGTCATTTTTGGATGTTTTTACATGGGTTTGGAGTTTATTATAAATTAATATTTTAGAGGTTTCCAAAAGTGCCCCTCTCCTCTCTTATAAAAGGGAACCTCCTCTCTCTCCTCCTCACAACATTTTGAGCATTCAAGCGTGGAAAAAAACTATCCATTTCACTTATCCACTTCCCTATAAACATACTAGTGGTTATGTTCTTCTTCAAAGACCAACTTTAGTGCCCTAAGAGGAGGTTTAGAAGAGGCGCATCGAAGAAAATGTAATATCCTTTACTGATTCTTTAAAATTAATTTCTTATTCAACTTCCTATTATTTATTTGTTTCATTATAAATTAATAACATCAGTATCAGTCATATAATTATATTTCATTATAAATATGAAACAACCATATTTCACCTTCTATACATCCTACAGAAAATGAAATCACTATGTGTGCGTATGTACAGAATACTGTCTCCACGTTGTGGTGTAATCTGTTTTCCACCACCACCTTACTTGGATTTTTATAATGGTGTAAATAATAACTATATATGATTATTATAACCTTATAATAATTCTTAGATATTCTACCATCCACTCCAATACCATTCAATAATTATGGGAATGATATTGTCGCTCATGCATATGTACAGCTTACCGTCTCCACGGTGCGATGTGATTCGTTCTACATGATCTTCATTAAACCATGATTATATAAAAGAATTGAATGAATAAATATGATATATATTATACTAATACCATTATTTAAATTATGTAGCTATAACCTAAAAGGGGGTATAAAAATTTATTCAACAAAACATGCATAAGAACATAAACCAATGAATACCCGAATAACAAGTAGCAATGAAATATTACTAACAAGAAGACCAGAATATGACCATATATGATATAATAAAAATTTATATGATTCTAGAGTAAGTCAATGATGTTATTTAAATCTTTATACAGGAGTTTCAGATATGTATAGAGCATATTGGATCTAGGGTAAGAGAAACTCTCGCAATCTCATTTTTATCCGAGATTTTTTATACTTAAAAATTTACTAGCGCATATTTATCATCCACATCCATGTTTCCACAATATATAATATTATTTCTATCCTCATAGAATTTTTTAAATCCAATTTCACCTATTGGTGAATTTTTATTAAAATATATTAAAGGAATATTTTGTCATTTTCAGTACGAGATTCTTTTTGACATTTCCGGCCAAAGTACGAAAATAATGTTTTTTTAACTTATACGACATGAATGGTTTTTTATGGTTTCATAGAAAATTATTTAAACTAAGCTTATATTACATGTTTTCAAGTCTATTTTCAATTAACTTCTTTTACTTTAAAATTTTATGACATGTTGAGAAAGAAAAAATGTTTTTAAAGTAGAATGGATATTTTCCATAAGAATGGAGTTCAAGTGTTTTATCAAAATAATTTTACATATAAGATATTATAGGGTTATGTTTATATCCCTATTATTACATTAACTTGATTATTTTATGAAGGAATTATTTTCATGAAGTCCTTTTATCTTATATAGATTATGTTATTATGGCATGATGTTTATGAATCCCATTTTTATTACATGGGTTATGCTATGATGTATGATTTATGATTTTATGGCACACATAAGAATGGTTTCATTATGATATGGGTGGGACCAATGCCTCCCTCCAATGCATTGGGTAAATATTTATATCTCATGAGATAGACACAACTTGAATGACAAGTTAATCTGGTTCAGTGATACAGGACAGGAATGAGGAGTGAACTCAGTTCAGTAATGGACTTTGTCTGCTGTGATGGTCTTGGAAATGAGTCTTGACTAATGAAAAAAGATTTTCAATGATTATGAGTGTATTAAACAAATTTTCATGTCTTATGTTATGAATATTGGGATTACATTTCACTATTATGATAAATCCCATGTCATGATATTATGATCTCTTTTGCAGGATAATATTTTCAAAATGTTATGTTCTTATGAATATGATATGATTGATATTTCCTTTGTTTTCCCTAACTGAGAATTTGAGCTCACCATTTGTATGTTTTCTTTTCCCCAGGTTAGGAAGAAGGGTATTAAGTAGGATATTCTAAAAGGGACTCTAGATATGATTAAATAAACAAGAGACAATGTAGATGATTTATGAACCAGTTGTTTATGTTTCCCAGTTTCTAAAGACACTATACCTATACAGTCCTATCATGGTATTGTTATATGTTGTAATAAGTATGCTTCAATTTTAATGTAATAACAATGTATGTAAAGTATGGGTCATTATAGTTGGTATCATAGGGAGGTTATAGTCAACCATTGGAAACTAGGATGTGAGAGCCTTAGTAAGAACCCTAAGGATATGTCTAAGCATAGAACACAATCTTAGTGTTTTAGAAATTTCCATGAATAAATATGATAATACCTAAAGTGTGAAATTTTATTCCTGATTATGTGGTTTTCCTGTTGTAATTAGTGTTTCTCACATTATGCTTCTTGGTTTTAGTCAATGGATGGAACCCGAAGGAACCGTGTTAATGCTGAATGTGACGGGCAATGAAATGATTGTCCCCTTGAGAAACCAAACTTTATGGGAGTTGGAATGAAAAATCTTATAGCAATGCTCACACAGCTTTCTCAAGCTATGAATCATGAAGGACTTCTAAACGAGCAAAAGAGGGAGCAACATTCTATTAAATCCTTCATGAGGTAGTGTCCACCTTCATTCAGCGGTTATTTTGATCCATTAGTGGGTGAAAAATGGATCAGTACCACTGAAAATATGTTTTCAGTCCTTCAATGTTCTAAACATGATAAATTCATCTTAGAAGTATATCATTTGGAAGGTGAAGCTGATCAATGGTGGAATCTTGTCAAGAATACAAGGAAAATGGATTAAACTAAGTCCATGGAATGGAACGAATTCAAGAACTTATTTTTCAATAAGTACTTCCCTCATATTCTTCGAACAAAGATGGAGAACGAGTTTCTTGAACTGAAGCAAATGGATGATGAATCTGTTGGTACCTATGAAGAAAATTTTACAAGGCTTACCAGGTAGGCTTCTAGGATTATTATCCAACCTGATAGTAAGATCGATCGATTCTTTAGTGGTTTAAAACCTAGTCTCTGAAGGGAATTATCTATAAGGGACTTCAATAGCTATGAGTAAATTTTTCGAGGTGCTCTCAAGGTTTAGATAGAGATTGGAGTAACCCATCGGTCATATGGGTTTGGTAAGAAGAGGAAAATTGAATTCAAAGGAAAATCTAAAGACCACACTGAAAAGAAGATGAGTTTTCCCTTATGCTCAAAGTGTGGAAAGAAACATGGAGGGAATTGTCTTAAAGGGACAAGTAAATGTTTTAAGTGTGGAAAAGATGGTCATCAGGAAATTGAATGCCGTAGTGATGGTAAAAATATTTCTAGTGGTGCGAACATAGAAAAGGCTTCATAGAATGCACCTCCTACACATGAATGTTACAAGTGCAAGGAAATGGGAAATTTTTCCAATCAATGCCCTAATCCAAAGTTTGTTGATGATAATCGAAGTAAAAAACCTATTAAGGACAAAGAAAAAGGAAATTAACATGCAATTTCTATCGACAATGTGGAGTACTATAACAAAGTGGTGAAAGGTACACTTACCATCCACTCTAAAGTAGAAAATGTTTTATTTTATTATGGATCCACCTACTCTTTTATTTCTGAAGAATTTTATAAGGTTATCATCGTACTACCCCAACAATTAGTTGTTTAGTTTGCTATGAAAACTTATAATGGCATAAAAGTCGTATCAAAAGTTTACAATTCTTCTCCGATTGAAGTTTGTGGGAAAGTGCTTCCTGTAAATCTTATGATCCTTCCTATAGTGGAATTTGATATGATTCTTGGCATGGATTGGATTTCTTTATATGGAGCTCATAACAATTTCCAAAGAAGGGAAGTCACATTTCATATTCCTTATCAATCTATGATCATATATCAATGCAAGGATGAATATAACCTTCCAGTGGAAATTTCTTCCATCTTATGGGTCTTGATTCCAAAAAATTAAGGTAATTTATCTCAAATGCTTGGAGAGAAACTCATGATTAAGAATATGTACATTGTACGAGAGTTTGATGATGTCTTTCCAGAGGAATTTCCAGGTCTTCCACCAAATTGTGAAGCTGAGTTTTCAATAGAACTCATACCAGGTGCTATGCCCATTTCAATGAAACCTTATAGAATGTCCCAAATTGAGTTTCAGAAATTGAAAAGAAACTCCAAGAGAATCTTGATAAGGTATTCATACGCCCTAGTTCATCACCTTGGGGAGCACCTGTTCTGTTTGTTAAGAAGAGAGATGTATCAATGAGACTCTGCATTGATTATCGAGAACTTAACATGATCACTATCAAGAACAAATATACTCCCCCACGCATTGATGACTTATTTGACCAACTACGTAGAGCTCAATACTTTTCCAAGATTGATCTTCATTCAGGGTATCATCAATTAAGGTTTAAAAAGGAGGATATACCAAATATAACTTTCCGTACTAGTTATGGACACAATAAATTTTTAGTGATGCCATTTGGTCTTACTAATGCCCCTACTATCTTCATGGATCTAATGAATAGAGTCTTTAGAGACTATCTTGATCAGTTTGTGGTAGTATTTATAGATGATATTCTTGTCTATTCAAAGGGAAAGGAAGAATATGAATATCAATTAAGAATTGTATTGAAGACCCTAAGAATGGAGTAGCTTTATTCCAAATTTACCAAGTGTGAATTTTGGCTTCAAAAAGTTTCATTTTTGCATCACATAATCTCAAAAGAGGGTATATCTGTAGATCTATCAAAAATGGAGGTTATTGAAAGATGTTCGAGACCAACAACAGTAACTGAAATACAAATTTTTCATAGTTTAGCTGGGTATTATCAAAATTTTGTGAAATATTTTTCAAGATTATCTAACTCACTCACCAAATTGACTCAGAAAGGAGTTAAGTTTGTTTGGACGGAGGAATGTGAGGAGAATTTCAAAGAGCTAAAAGGAAGGTTAACCAGTGCACCTATTCTCAAACTTCCTTATATCGTAGAAAGGTTTGTGATCTACAGTGATGTATCCAAGAAGGGGATGGGGCGTGTTCTCATGAAAAATGATATGGTGATAGCTTATGTCTCATGACAGTTGACAATGCATGAGCAAAATTACCCAACTCGTGATTTGGAGTTAGCTACGGCAATCTTTGCATTAAAGATTTGGAGGCATTATCTTTATGATGAAAGGTGTGATATTTATACTGATCATAAAAGTTTAAAGTATATTTTCACAAAAAAGGAGTTAAATATGCACCAAAGAAGATGGTTGGAGCTGATTAAGGATTACGACTGCTCAATTAATTACCACCTTGGGAAAGAAAACAAGGTGGAAGACGCATTAAGTTAACAAGACCATGATAGCTTATCTATGATGAGGATTGGAAAGAATCCAATATTTATGGGTTTACAAAGGATGGATCTTGTAATTTTAATTAAAGGGTTTATGTCTTATCTTTATCAAATGCATGTTCAACAATTTATACAAGTGGAGATTAAGGAGGCGCGGAAGGAGGATGTTGGGCATCAACAGATGGTGAGAAATGTTCATGAATTCAACCTTGATAGTGATGGGATAATAAGGTTCTAGAACCGTGACTGTATTCCTACCGTACAAGAATTAAAGAAGGAGATGTTGGATGAGGCTCATAGTCCTTCATTCTCTATTCATCCTGGAAGTACAAGTATGTACAGGGGCCTAAAAGAGTACTTTTGGTGGGATGTCATGAAAAGAGATATCTCCGAATATGACTCTCGATTATTGGTTTTTCAGGAAGTTAAAGCAGAGAGACAGAATTCTAAATGGATATTACAACCATTACCCATGGCAGAATGGAAATGGGAAAACATCACTATGGACTTTGTCATCGGACTTCCCGAAACATCCAAAGGCAATAATGTTATCTGGGTTATTTGATCGTCTTATGAAGTCGGCACACTTCATTTCTATTAGATAGGATTTCTCTCTTGATAATCTTGCCATGTTATATGTAAATAAAGTGGTAAGATTTCATGGAGTACTACTTTCCATTATATCTAATCGGGATCCAAAGTTTACCTCGATGTTTTGGTGAAGTCTTTAGCATGATCTAGATACATATTTGAGTTTCAACACTGCCTATCATCCTCAGACAGACGGTCAGTCTGAGAATACAATTCAAACTTTGGAAGACATGTTAAGAGCTTGATCTCTGGATATCAAAGTTGTTTGGGATCAACAACTACTTTTGGTGGAATTTTCTTATAATAATAGCTTTCACTCTAGTATTCTGATGGCTCCTTATGAATATCTCTATTGAAAGAAATGAAGAACTCCAACTTGTTGGGATGAAGTTGGGGAAAGAAAGCTATTTGGACCTAATCTTGTTGATGGGATGGTAGAAAAGGTCATATCTATTCAACAACACATAAGAGAAGCTCATATTTTACAAAAAAGTTATTCCGACAACCAAAGAAAAGACCTAAAGTTTGAAGTACGTGATAAAGTGTTCTTTTGAATATCTCCTCGGAAGAGAGTAATGAGATTCGGAAAGAAGTTAAAGTTAAGTCCTAGGTATATCAGTCATTTTGAAATACTGGATCATGTGTTCCATGTATCTCTCCTAGGAAATTACATACATGATCTTTCACACGTACTAAGCTCAGAAGTTGTACCGCTGGAGAAAGATATTTCTTTTGAAGAAGAGCCGATTGTGATTCTGGATCATAGCAAAGAAGTTCTATGAAAAAATACCACTCACTTGGTTAATGTTTTATGGAGGAACAACCAATTTGAAGAAGCTACATTGGAACTTGAGGATATGATGAGGGAGAGGTATCCTCATTTGTTTGTTATGAAGTGAAAAATTTTGAGGGCGAAATTCATTTTCAGGGGGGTAGAATGTAACACCCTGAGATTTATGAGAAATATATTTTTTTATGTCTTTTGTTATACACAACACCAATGTAATATTTCACTACACACAACACTGGCTTGGCTTGCGTTACACGCAAGAGCAGCCTTCCTCAATAGCTTGAGTTGTACGCAATACCAAGTTTCACTAAACAATGATATGTTATTATAATATTATGAACTATATATTATGAATAGTATTAACCAAATTTTGAATTTTATAACATTATAATTCATCTTACACATTTTCAAGAATGAGATATGAAAACAAAATCAATTTTTCAGATAAAAGAAGTATTTTTCAAAAAATGCAGTTTTACCACCTTTTGATGGTGCACCCATTTTAAATATAATTTTTCACAAGTTTATAATTTTAATTTTAAAAAATAAACTTCTTATTTTGAATCAGGATATAAAAATTTACATTGGATAAATTTTTGATACTTTTCTGATAACTTTTATATTTTGATGAATAGTTAAAACACCCTAAATTTTTCGTAAAAACAACTTTTTTCATCAAGATAATATATATGGTTAAATGATAAAATTTAATGATTTTAAAGTATAAATATAATATATTTTTACCATTTAATATAATTTATGTCATTACCATTAATTTTACATTGAATTCACAGGTAAAAACATTTCAATCTTTGATAATGTTTTAACTTTTAAAACTTGTTTTCTTAACAACGGGATTAATTTTAAATTAATCACTATAACTTATATGTTTCTAATTTTGAAAAATGGATTCCATATTTTGATTCAGTGGGTCCAAATTATGTTAATAGGATACTTTTATTTATTTTTTTGATATTATGAATAGTAACTACGGTAATTTTTATTTACTACAGTTAAAGGTAAATCTTGCAATTAAGGGTAAAAATAAGATTATAAAATTACCCTAAGACCATAAAAATTCTATTAGATGAATAAAAGTCTACCCATATCAATTAAGAGTCGTAATAGATTCATTTCATGGACGTTTGACCATGAAAATGATATAATTATAATTAAAACCAAAGAAAGTGACAACAAGTCACTCTCTTATATCTTATAAGTGTAATAATTTTAATTTAGTGATAAACATCATAAAACTTAGAATATAAATAGTCTCCATAAATATAATAAAATTATATACATCATGTGAATTTATTTATAATTTTTAGGGATTAAATAATTATCATTAATAATGACACAATAGTGATGTAGAAATTATTTTATTGATTGAAATATCAAATAAATGGTTTTAAAAAATATTAAAATAAATATTATATGAACTAATTAAATTTCTCCACAAATTTTATATATGAATATGACATGTTAGTAATCTATTGAATATTTTGTTTTTAATATATCCTCTGTGTGGATTTTATTTAAATTCAAATAAATGAATAGTGTCAAAATTGACACTATTGTTATTTTATAAAAATAACATATTATTAAATTGTTTAAAAATAAAATAAAAATTAAAATTTATAAATTGAAATTTATACGGTCTAAAATGACATGAAGTATCCAATTATGGACAATTAATGACACATATGTAGTTATTTATAACAATTTAAAATTTAGAATATTATTACCATAAATAGAATTAAATATATTAAATAAGGATAAATCAAGTTGATAAGGTTAGAATAATTTTCCAACATGAATAAACATTATTGGTTGATGATATTACAACCCTATCTCATCTAATATTTGTATTTTAGTCATTGTTTGAGGTTTTTATGTGGGTTTTGAGTTTATTATAAGTTAATATTTTAGAGGTCTCCAAAAGTTCCCATCTCCCCTCTTATAAAAGAGAACATCATCCCTCTCCACCTCACAACCTTTTTAGAGATAAATCACAGCAAAACCCTATCTATTTCTCTTATCCCCTTCCCTAGAGACATAATAGAGGTCCTGGTCTTCTTCAAAGACCAACTTTAGTTCCCTAAGAGGAGGTTTAGAAGAGGCACGTCGAAGAAGAGGTAATATCCTTTACTGATTCATTCAAATTTATTTCTACTTATACATACTCTTATTTATTTGTTCCATTATAAAGTAATAACGTAAATATCACTCATATAATGATATGTTATTATAAATATGAAACAACCCTATTTCACCTTCTATTCATCCTACGGAAAACTAGATCACCGCGTGTGCGTATGTACGGAATACTGTCTCCATGTCGTGGTGTAATCTGTTTCCCACCACCACCTTACTTGGATGGGTATAATGGTGTAAAGAATAACTATATATTATTATTATAACATGATACTAATTTTGAGATATTATACCATCCACTCCAATATCATTCAATAATTATGGGAATGATATTGTCGCTCGTGCATACGTACGGCTTACCGTCTCCACGGTGCGATGTGATTCGTTCTACATGATCTTCATTAAAACATGATTATATAAACGAATTGAATGAATAAATATGATATATATTATAATAATACCATTATATAAATGATTTATCTATATCCTAAAAGGTTGAATAAGAATTTATTCTTCAAAACATGCATAAGAACATAAAGTAATGAACACCCGAATAACAAGTAGCAATGAAATATTACTAATAAGAAGATATGAATATGACAATATATGATATCATAACAATTTATATGATTCTTTAATAAGTAAATGACATTATTTAAATCATTATACAAGAGTTTCAGATACGTACAGAGCATATCAGACCTAAGGTAAGGGAAACTCTCGCAAACTCATTTTTATCAGAGATTGTTTATACTTCAGAATTTACTAGGGCATATTTTACATCCACATACATGTTTCCACAATATGTAATATTATTTCTATCCTCATAAAATTGTTTAAATAAAATTTTACCTATTGGTGTATTATTAGTAAAATATATGAAATGAATATTTTGTGGTTTTCTGTACGAGATACTTTTTGACTTTTTCGGCCAAAGTACGAGAAGAATGTTTTTTAACTTATACGGAATGAATTGATTTTTATGATTTCATAGAAAAATATTTCCATGAAGCTTCCTTTACATGTTTTCAAGTTTATTTTCAATTAACTTCTTTTAGTTTAAAATTTTATGACATGTTGAGAAATGAAAAATAAAATTGAAGTAGAAAGGATATTTTCCTCAAGAATGGAGTTCAAGTGTTTTATCAAAATTTATTTTCCATATAAGATAATATAGGGTTTTGTTTATATCCCTATTATTACATTTATTTGATTATGTTATGATGGAATTATTTTTATGAAGTCCTTTTATCTTATATGGATTATTTTATGATGGCACGATGTTTAAGAATCCCATTTTTATTATATGGGTTATGCTATGATGTATGATTTATGATTTTGTGCCACACATAATAATGGTTTCATTATGAGATGGGTGGGACCTATATATCCCTCCAATTCATTGGGTAAATATTTATATCTCATGAGATAGACATGGCTGGTACGGAAAGTTAATCTGGTTCAGTGATACAGGACTGGAACGAGGAGTGAACTCGGTTCAGTACTGGACTTTTTCCGCTACAATGGTCTTGGAAATGAGTCTTGACTAATATGAAATGATTTTCTATGATTATGTGTGTGTGACACAAAGTTTCATTACATATTTTATGAATATTGGGATTATATTTCACTACTATGATATATCCCATGACCTTATATTATGATCTCTTTTGCAGGATAAGATTTTCAAAATGTTATATTCTTATGAATATGATATGATTGATTTTTCCTTTGTTTTCCCTTACGGAGAATTTGAGCTCACCCTTTGTATGTTTTATTTTCCCTAGGTGAGGAAGACGGGTATTAAGTAGTATATTCTAAAAGGGACTCTAGATATGATGAAATAAATGGGAGACAGTGTAGATGATTTATGAACCTGTTGTTTATGTTTCCATGTTTCTAAAGACACTATACCAATATGGTCCTATCATGGTTTTGTTATATGTTGTAATAAGTATGCTTCAATTCTGAAGTAATAACAATGTATGTAAATTATGGGTCGTCATATTTATGATATTTTATAAACTTATAATTACATTCTATGAGAGTTTTATTAATGGTTCTTATAGGTGAAATTAGTGAGGATTATATTTTGATGATATTTAACAAATGAATAATAGAAACTAAATTCATTAATTTAATGTTTATATTAATAGAAAGAAAAATTAATTAATCAATTAATAATATAAAATATCATGTTTCCAAATCCATCCTTGATATAAATTTATATCACTATTCATGTAGGTGGATAAAATGACCCAATAAGAATACGCTACAATATATGTGTGTATATGGTTATGGAAGAGACAGTTTTGTTAAAATATATTTATCAAAAAAACATAATAGGATTTCTTATATATTATAATTGGTAGTATTTATAAGAATATAGTAAATGAAAAAAGCTTTCTCTTATAAATAAATCACATTTTCTCTTGGTATGTTTTTTGTCTGGATAGTTTTTCAGTGATTTATTATTACTAATATTACTTATAGAATTCAAAATTTAAATTTACATAAATATAAATAACCTATTTTTTCACTAAACCCATTTATATTACCATACTTTAATGGTGGCGATGAAAAACGAAACGTGTCCTTCGTAGAGGTGGTAGTCGGCACACACGCATTAGCAACATTTTCCTTTTTTGATTGAATGGTAGGGGAATGGATAAAGGCTAAAATATAAATAGAATATCATTTAAATATATTAATTTTAATTATATCATAATATATATATGGTTATAATGGTTTTGGGGAGGGTGTATGGGACAGATAAAGAAATAATGTGAAAGTGTAAGTAATAATTACATTGAGAATTTGGATCTTCTCTTGAAATATCATTTTGAAATAAATGAATTTATGAAATTTGATGAGTCTTGGGGATACCAAAAATATAGAGGTTCGTTAGAAGAATAAATTTGGTATAGTTTCATGGGAATTTATAAGTAAATGGGTGGATTTATGTGGTTGGAAGTGATCTCTTTTTATAGGTGAAAAAGAGGGATTAATCATTAGAAAAGAATGTTAGGTAAAGTATAAGAATTAAATTTCATGAGTTAGGTGATTTAGGTGAGTTAATGTTTGTGAGAAATGTATTTTTGATCTCATAACCTAAAAAAGTTAATCTATAAGTTCTATGTGTCAAATTGATTTAGTAAAATTCGAGCTACATTAGATTACTCATTTTAACACTTATTAATCTTAATTAAAATTTAACTAGAAAAATTGGTTTATTAATAAAAATAAAAATTTACTCCATTTAATCTATTTCAATTTCTAAATATGATAGAATTGATTTTTAAATTAAACTTATAATGTGCTGAAAAACTATTTTTGTAGAAAATTTTGTTTAATCATTTAGTGTTCTAAATATTTTTTAACATTTATTTCCTATTAAATTATTTTTTATTTATTTTTATATATTTTTGAACAAAATATTAGAGTCTTTATTTTTAAATAGACACATTTTTTAAATATATATTTAAAAACTATTATTCTTTGAAAAAAATAATTATTTTAACATGAAAACTGATATTTAATTTGGAAACTTAATTTTATGCCTAAAAATTAAGTTTAAATTATTATATAATATGAAAATTTTTATATAAAATATTAAATTAAATTTATAAAATTAAATTTCTAAAGATTATAAAAGTAAATTTTAATAGTAGCACACATAATGCATAAAAACTGCTTTTAGAAAAGGAATGTTTTAAAATTTAAAATTTATTTGTAGTATAAATTTTTTAATGTAGATTACTTTCATTTAATAAATTGGTTTATTATTAAAAAAATAGTTATGTGGCTTCCAAATCAATCCAAAAATGAATATTTCCATTAAAATGTTTAATTAAAATAAAATAATATAAATAGTTTTTAAATTAGAATAAAATGTTACTTGTGTTTAAAAATGTTTATCATGGGTTTTATAAGTTCAAAATGATATTTTAAAATAATTAATTTTACTCCTTAAATAAATATTTATAAGATTTTATAAAATTATATTTCTTCTTCTTATATTTATAAATTCATAAAATTTACAATTTTTGTAAAACCAATAATTTTCAGTATTCAATTAAAATCAATTATTTCAGAAAAATACCAAAAATTATTATTAGAATAATATTGATATAACATATTCAAAAATGAAATTATTTTTACAATATTGAAATTCTATAATTTATAAATTTATCTTTTAGATTAAAAATATAATATATAATGAAATGTGATTTTATTAAAAATGTCCTTTAAAATTGTAGGTGTTATAAATCCTATTTTTTATACATTTATAATTTTTTAAAATATTTATATTCACTATATTTCTTATTATTCTAAAATTTTCTTAACAAAATTCCTCAAATATTGCGTGTATCATTTTATTTTTGTGTTTCATGTGAAGCAAGCTTTCGAAAAAAATAGTAATTTAGAGGAACAAATGTTCTTAAATATTAGGATGTTACACTGACACACTTCCTTTTCAAGTTCACTCAACCTTTATTAGTAAACATATCATATGAATGGAAAAAGATACTCATTCCTACACCAGCAAACACCATCTACATATTTCCTTAGTTTCAAAATTATTTCATTCATTGGGATGTTATTTTCTTGCACTGTATAATTTGTTTTTGGGGAAGATTTCATGGTTTATACCAGGTTGTTCCTTCGGTCCATTAAAATTTAAGGGGTTTACATTTTTCTTTTATCTTATTTAATTCAAGCTTGATTCTTCCTCCACTTAAATGGAAAGGTTCCAGGTTTTAACTCTAGGTCTGGAAACGTCAAGGGATAGGGTTGTGCCTCCGAGGTTGAAAAATTAAGGTTGTAAATATTTTCCACTCTCCTTCAAAAGTGATATACTTTTTAGTGAGTTCTATATATCTCAGGGATAGATAGGTGTAAAGAGTATTTGTAATCTGATTTAGATCTAAACTACTCTAGATATCCTTATAATCTATAATTATTTTGTTATTTTTTATACACTCTTCATACACAATTAACTTAATTATAATTGATTGTATTGTTAAATAGTTTAATCCACAACATTCTACATTATCATTTTTGTTACTCTGACCATTTTAAAGTTATCAATTTACCCCCCTCTAGACTTTACCATCTCACTATCTAGGGAAAAAGCTAGGAAAATGAGAACATCCACTAATACACTCTAACTTCATTGAAAAAACCCATAATACAAAAAATGATATAATATGGATGTAATTTCATACATAAAAATACTATGTATCAAAAGTAATACCCGGAAACAAATAGATCCTAAGGAAAAAATTCCACCAACTCACACAAAACATCATGTCACTGGATAATAATTTTCAAACCGATTATTGACTCTGTCATGAAAATCTATAAAAATAGTATATAAAAATTGGGATGTGTATACAAGTATACAAAAAAATCTCATGAGAAAACATCATGCTGATATGGAAGAAACATATTAAATCTATGGTGAATAAATTATAAAACCAACTCATGTCTCATTCCTGTTCAACTATAAAATCATATATATAATATTTAATCACAAAATCCACATATAATGTAAGTAATATAATAAAGATAAAAATATATTGAGGGAGGAAACTGATACCCACTTCCCCATTGGTCAACTCACCCTCATGTCCCTAAGACATAAATCCTAGAACTCTCATCCATTCCCATAACTACATACTAAAACCACATATTGCATCTACATAATATAACCACATACTACATATACATACCATATAACCACTACCAATACAATAACCATATAACCATACCAATGTTGCAAGGAAGAGTATGATAGGGGGAGAATTAAATTATATATATAAATTAAATCCTAAATGTTTGCGGTTTACCCAGTGCCGAAAAACTCATGTAGGCATCGGTTAGTTTACCCAACTCAAATGGATGTTTTCAATAAATAATAATACATATAATGAGTATATATAACATCATACAATCCCATCATAGGGTTCACTTCATATGAAACACCTCTACAACCATGTCATATCACCACATTATCATTACTGCATCACAATAATTGATACTGCATTTAACAACACAATAAATGACACTAAAACCACATAATTTTTAACAATTTTACTATGTCCATCTTCCCGTTTCATGATTCATTTCTAATTCCACATTATAAATTATTTATTTATTACATAACTTTATTTAAACACATTACTGTAATTACATCAATTAATTATGATTCTAAGAACCTCTTATATACATTTTATCATTCATAACTCAAATTTCGCATAATGTTATCACTACTATAATCATTTAATTTGACCTTAAGTTTATTCAAAATATCCCATACCCATTCAAGTTTCTTTAATTTATTCATTAGTTTCAACACATTCCACAACTCAGGAAAATAAAAAACACTAACCACACCAACTTTACCATGAAATCATGTTAATAAACCATATAATCACCTCTTACAATACATACATGATTCAAACACACAAATATATCACAACAAAAATCTAACTATAACATTTATTCATTACGTATTTATAGAATTATCACTTCATGATCACCAAAATAATAATTCATCAACATGATGGACCTCGAGACACCCAAATAGGGTAGAGTTGAACCGTGTTGTTAACTTTTTCTTCTGATTTAAAGGAACTTATAGCCAAATTGGCAGGAACGGGTTAAATCTATTAATATATTTTACTCAAATTCTAACGACATAAGTTCATAAAAGAAAACCCAAAAACAAATAATTTTAATTTATTCACCGTAAAGGGCTATGTTCATAAAGAATTTGTCAATGATGTGTCTATCATCCCAAAATAAACTAATCTTTACCAGAATTTTTGGTTTGAAATTGTTTTTCCATGGAAACTCTTGTCTAGGTACACTCCCTTTATAATTATTCCATGAAAGTACACTACCTCCTTCCGATCACCTCTATTGAATCCACATTATAAATTTCTTTGGAAGATATTTTTCTCAGTATATGAATTTTATGGTCTTATAATCCTCATTAGAATTATACTGAATGTTTCATGACATTAGTTACATTATATGATTCTTCAATATGTTCCTTTTTGTTCAAGATATCTTTGGAATTTACCTCTTTAAGATTTTATCAAAAATTTTCTTAAAAAAACTTTTCATTTCTTAATACCCAAGAATGATACCTCTATCACATCACCTCTATTACAAGAACCTGAGTGTAAGAATCTCAGGTGTATCTTCTTTGAAATATCATCTGGCATATAACCATGGTAGCAGGATCCTAAGTCCAAGACCCGAGTATATTTCTCTTTTATGATACATACTCCTAATAAAATGTTTCATAAGTCCTTGTTCACATGTCTCCTCACAATTTAAGCCATCTCATGATCAAGTCATAGAAACTACGGCTCATAACTCAATCACGTGACTGATTCAAAAAAATACTCCAAACTCATATAAAATCTATAATCTTATTATAAACCATAAAGAAGTGAAAATGGGAAATTATAGGGTATTTTCCACCATCTTAGCTCCAAAAATCCAGTTGTTCACCCAAACCACCTCCTTGAGTATTTTTTTTCTTTGACTGACCTTATTGCATGACAATCACATAATATTTTTCACCTCATGAAGCTACAAAACACTACACAAGACTTCAATTGCAAGACCAATTTGGGAATATAAAATCTCTAGACATATTTGAATACAAGTGATCACATAATTTGTTCAATAATATGCACACTATAAAATCATTTGTCGCAAAAGGATTTCCTTCACTTCCAACCTAATATCCAACATATGATTCACATTAACCCACCACAAGATTCCTTTTCACACACACGGTTCACATGATTATAATTATTATTTCATTCTTTTATAAGCTTCCAAAAGACTAAACACATCTCAAAAAATCATGTAACTCCCCAGTAAACATGTTGTCGTGAAAATTTTTAGGGTTTATGCACTCAACCTTCATTGTGTGTCACAAATTTTTTCCATAAAAACTAGTGTGACTTTGTATACATGATTCACCAAATGAAATCACATGATTATCTCATCCACATGTTTTACTTGTGGTCTATATTGGCTTATGTGATCACATTATCAATAGGAACTTATGTGATCTATCTTACTTTCCTCCGGATTTTATGCACAAAAAAATTTGGCAAACATTGGAAAATGGATCCATCATCTCAAACAGTCATAAAGAAAGTATTGAGCCTTATTATACAAAAAATTAACTTCCTTAAGTAATAGTATTTATGAAAATACTCTAACTATATTGAAAATAATCACAACACTAATATTTAAACACATATCACCTTAGTTCAAACATTATTCCCATTTGGGTCTATTGATAATATGAATTGATATTCACTTATAAACACCCTATATATGGCCATAGAATATCTTTTATAACACTATAATTCTATGTTATTAGTTCTAGATGTATAAAAAAGAGTTCAAGAGAGAAATTCATGCCTCCACGTAGTCCAAAAACATCCCATGTCTCCATTCAATAAAAAAATTCTATAACTTTCACACACATCGCATCGTCATGGATTGTATATACCTTTAACATCAACACCATATGCTCACCCTGAATAACAGAGAACATAGTAGAACATTTTTTGGTAGAAAAACACATAAAAAACATTTAATTTCATAGAACTATTATCCCCTTTTGACCACAAACCTAAAGAGAAAGAACCTAGAAGCCCTAAAAAATAGTTAAAATAATATATACAATGGGGATACTGGGAGAATCTAAACCTCTCCAAGATGAGGGATGTGGTTAGGCACTAAGGTTTAGTTGATGCTTCTCAAATATTGGAGTGGAAAATGTTTTTTCATAACATCACCAACCTTTCCATTTGTTCCAACATTCTCTACTATGACAATTCTTTATTCCACCTTTTCATTAATTAAATGATACTAAATTTCAATATTTTCAGTATGAGAGTGTTCTAATGGATTCTTCACATGATCAATAGCACTCTTATTATCATAAAAGACTATTATATGTTGTTCGAATACACCATTGATATCTTCTAAATATTTTTTAATCCACAGAATCTGAGTAAATAATTCATGATCCTTTTATTCATTAAAGAGTAATCCAAAATTAATTGTGCATTGGATGTATCTCATGATGTGTTTAACTACTATGAGATGCTCTTCTTTTAGATTAATCTGGAAAAAATAATTAAAAATGTTAGAAATATAATATCTAGTCATGTTCCATTAAATTATAATAATATTTTAGTTATCTTTACATATAAGTTGGGATCCATGGAATTCTCATCCCCATGCTTCTTATGTTTTGTCCCAACTACAATCAGAGCTAGCATTGGTTTGGAGTAATTAATTTTGAAATTTTTCAGAAACTCCCTTGAATAATTTTCATGGTAGATAAAACTATATTTCTCCTTATAAAGTAATTTTAACTTGAGAAAATATGTTAACTCACAAATCATAGAAATATAAAATTCAATGATCATCAATCTTGTGAGTTGTTCCACTAAATTTTGTTTAATTTCACAAAATATGATATCATCAACATAAAATATTACCATAGATTATTCTACCTTGAATGTTTTAACATTGATATTGTGATCTAATATACCTATATTAAATTCTATATTTCTTAAATTTGAGTCAAACCAAGAATACGATAATCTTGGTGTCTTCTTTAGACTATAAAAGGCCTTCTTTAATTTGCACACTTTGGTTTCTTCGTTTCTAATCCTGAAACACACTAGTTGTTTATTATAATCTTCTTTATGAATTATACCATTCATAAATTATAGTTTTATTTTCATTTGATATTCCTTGAAGCCTCTATGAATATCCATTATTATGAATAGTTGAATATACTCAATTTAAGATACTGGAGAAAATGTTTCATCAATATTTACACCTTAGAGATTGAGTTGGTGGCGATGGGATTTTGGTTCTGGTTTGATGACATGTTGCTGGTCCGGCGATTTGTTTCACGATTCTATTGTTTGATGATGGTTGCAAGGTGATGCGTGGTCGGAATCCATGGATTCAAGGCTATGGAAGGATTCTACTTTTGATTTTCTGCATGTTGATTTCACTCATTTTGGTTTTGGATATGCTACTTTTGATTCTCTCTGATGTGGTGGTTTGATGTTTGAGATTTTATTTTTGGTTTATTTCTTCAGTTGGCCGCTTCATATGGGGACGACGGTGATCTGGTTTTTGTAAGTCATCTTGAGTGATATTGTGAACCCCTTCCTCTATGACGATGACGATGAACACCGATGAAGCTCATCGGTGATTCGGTTTGTGTATTCTCCAGTTGTCTCGGGTGTGTTTCAAGGTTGACCATGGTTCGAGTTGTTTCAGGAATCGAGGGATCTCGTGCTTCGAGGACGTGTCGTGGGTTCGTGGATCGAGGTGGTGAGTGGTGGTTTTTTTGAATGTTGTTTTTTAATTTGAATGTGTGTTATTATGGCTATTTGGACTGTGCGGTTGGTATTCATGTACTGGGGTACAGCAAACCCTTAAACCGGCTCTTATAAAATGAAAGAAAATGGTTAGGCTAACATATTTTCTCACCCTAACTTTTTATGCCTATTGTTGTAGAATTTGTAATCATTATTTTTTATAGAGTATCCAAGAAATACTCCTTCATATACTGAATCTATATACTTTCCCTGATTTTCTTATTTGTATTAGATAAAAAATTATCTTCTAAAAATAAAAATGTGTTTAAGTGAAGGATTCCTACCATACCACATTTTGTAGGTTGTTCTTTCTTATCCTAGACTCAACACTATCTGATTTTGAGTGTATATAGGAACTTGAACAGCCTCTTTCCAATAGTGATGATAAAATCCACTCTTAGTCATCATAGTTTTAGCTATATTTTTCACCTATTTATTTCTTAATTGAACAAATCTATTGGTTTTGGGGTTATAACTAATTATACCTCTTGTTTTATGTCATGATTTTTGAGATAGTTCTATAACCCAATGAATGTGTACTCTATTCCATTATCAGAACACATAATTTTGACTTTTCACCTAGTCTCATTTTAAACACATCCTATATATATCTTCATGTATCCCATTACCTCCCACTTAATTTTCATGAATATGAGACATTTTATTATATTATAGTCATCAATAAATAGAATAAAATATCATTCACTATTTATACCATATATGGTCATTAGACCACATGCATCATTGTGAATCATATCAAGTAGAGTTGATTCCCTTTTTTCTTTGGTTGATATGGATTTCAGAACATTTATCCTTGCATTCTTGTATCATATGTTCTTATTTGATCATTTTTCAGGTTTATAATATCCAATAAAGCTTTTAACATTGACTAATTCTCAATACTCTATTAGTGAATGTGACCAAGACTATGATTCCATAAGTTTTTTCCTCTTTAACTATCAGATGATAGGTGTTATATTTATTTTCCACCTAGTACCAATAACCATTGGTCTTCCATATTTTCGTGAGATAGTTCCTATCTTTTCCTTTGATAAATAATCATTTTTATTGAATAATACTTCTATTTTTAAGTCAAATAATTGAATCACACAAAATAGATTATATCAAAATCCATCCACATATATAGATTTTGTTTTATTTAGTTTATATCTATCCAATGATGTGTTTTGAATAAATTTAATTTTGAAGGCCTCACCATTCTTGATCCATAATAATCCTTCAACTCTTCCATTTACATTCTTTATAATATTATTATTACTAATCATTTGAGATGATCACCCACTATCAATAATCTAGTTGATTTTTTCTCTTGTTTTTTTGAGATAAATTTATGTAAGATTAGTCTTAGCAAACTTCCTATTTTCTTTACTTTCTTAATCATAGGAAATTTAATCATACTCATCTTAATATTCCAATGGTGAGTATATATTTTTTAATGAACCCTCAATAGGTTTAATTTAATTTCATTATATTTGACTTCTATGCTAGAAATTACCTCTTCCCTTTTCCCTCCAATCAAGATATTTATACCCAACGTTAGAATAATTAAATAAATATACATTAAAAGAATTAATTTTATGAACTTTTTGATATGTTATCATTATCATTTTTTGTCTTTAGGTTTTTATCTATTCAAAAATATTTGTTACTTCCTTATAATAGGACATTGTTTGGCCAAGATAGCTATAAAACTGACATTCTATAAGAGGAAATATCTTCTATCCTCCATTCCTGTGCATTTCTCCAAGCTTAGTAAAACTATTTTGTTATTAGTAAACCCTTTAACATTGAGAAGTGTTTAAAATACTCTGATTTTATTTAATAGGGGTAAAATTTTTCCACCCAAATATTCTTTTAGTTTTAATAATAATATCACCAACCTTATGTTTTACCTTATCATGTTCCATGATAGTTTTAATATTCAATGTATCATCCTGATAACCAATGCCCCTTTAAATTATAGTCTAGGTATTTTTTTATACAGAATGAAGTTTGAACCTTCTAAGCCTCTCTTAACTCTTTCTATCATTTAACCATCTATTAACCTCTTGAAATTAATTTTCTTTTGAGGATAACTTTAATTCATTTTTTTCTCCAATTTTTTCTTAGAGAAACAATATCTTCTACCAGGGATTCAACCTTCTTTGTTTTATATTTTGAAAAACATTAAGGTCATCAATCACATTAGTATTATATTTTATTTTCATATTTTAGGTCAAAATTATTATAAACTTTATTAACTAAATAACTAATCATCCAACACATCCTAAAATCTTCAAATATCTGTTTCAATCCAGTCCATATATTTAGAGGATTCCTTTAGCAACACATTAATCTTTTGATTTTTCGTTATTTGAATACCAATATCTTAAATATCACTCTCATTTTCAATATTTAAATTAAATAATCATTTTAGTTCATTGAGATTTTCTAATTTAGATTATTTCTTATCAACATATTCCATCATATAATCTTTAATATCATATTTAAATTTTTTTCAAATTCCTCAAAATAGTATATATCATCAATTTCAAATTTTCACACAAGTCCCTCACATAGAATTTTATTTCTAGATAAACTCCATGTTTAAGGTTGGAATCATATTCAGGGATTCTATGAAACTTCTACTTCACTTTCTTTAGTGAAAAATATCCTTAGGAACCTTGTGGTTATGTGCTTAACTTTTACACATTGGAATCAAGAAATTGGTAACTTACCTTCAAATCTACCTTTTCCCATTTTGAATTTTCTATCCAACATTAATAGAATCATGTATTCTGTATACTCTATCTCTTTATCATCATTTAAGTTAATATTTTAAATTTACTTGAAGGTCATTTTCCTACTAGTTTGAGTTTTTATGTCCCTTGGTTGATTTCACATTTCATAAGTTATAAGACTATGTAGAAATCCATCCAGTTAAATTTGGTTCAAGTCCTTTTCTTCAATAGTTGAAATTTTAGGATTATAATGGGGGGAAAGATGCCAAAAAATATTTTTGATGATATACATATCTTTAATTTCTTCTATAAGTCCCTAGATATCTCTAACTACCCTTTTGATTCAATTAAATAAATTTTTTCCATTTTAATTCATATGAATTTTAAAACCATTGAATCTATTGTGAATAATTTGGTATTTTACTTCCTTCCCATTTCTATCTCTTTTATTTATATTTGAAAATTTATCCCACATATAATTATCCCTATTTCATCTCATTATTATGATATATATTTGATCTAATTGTGCTCTATTTAATGCAATAAAATCCTTGGAAACTGTATCTAGAATTTTGTTTCAGTTTTAGTAATAGAAAGGACATTCATATCATCGAAATAAACCCCATTTAAAGTATCACAAAATACTTTTATCCCAAGATAATGGATATGTTACTTCATTATTTTTTTCATATCTGATAGTTTATCCTATGAAAGAGAGGGATTCCACTTATATTGAAAATGTTATCCATGATATCAGACTTCATAAAATAGTTTTATCCCTAATATCCTTCTATGATACCACTTGATAGACCCTAGGACACCCTAAGAATAGAGAGGTGAATCAGGGCATTATCATTTTCCATTTATTTAAAGGATCTAATCCCCATGTTGATAGGAAATGTTTAAACCTCACCACAAAGGGATACATCCAAGAAGAAAATATAGACGATGTATCTATCGTACCAAAATCCCTTATGATTTACTAGAACCATTTGGTAACAATCTTCCATCCATGATCACTCAGTTTTGGGCACACTATATTTACAATTTACTTACAGATAGTACACTGCCTTCCTCTGATCACTTCCCTTGACTCCCCCATACTTCTTTCTCTGGATGAAGTATTTCTTAGTATAAGGACATAAAGTTAATCTTCTATGCATTAAAATTATATTTACTGTTTCACATCATTAATTATATAGTATGATGATCCAATATGTTCCTTGTTGTTTATAATATATTCAAAATTAATCTCTTTAAGAGTTTAACCAAATTTTTCATGAAAACACTTTGCACCGTTTAATCTCTAAACATAATATCTCTATCACATAACCTCGGCCACAATATTATGAGAATGGTACATCTACACATATCTCCTTCATTATATTAGTTGATGTATAACCCCAATCATAATAGACCAAGCACAAGACCCCCTCATGTATCTATTTTTTAGACCTAAATTGAATAAAATGTACTACATGACCTCATTCATGTATCTCATCACTATTTATGTGATCTCATGATCGAGCCATCTAAAATCCATCACATAACTCAATCAAATTACCAATTCATGGAAATAATTTTAAAATAGATTAAATAATTAATATTCTAATTATCCAATTATGAATTGAATAGTGGGTATTTATAGTGGATTTCATATTGTCATGGCTCTAAACAAATATGGTTAGTCATCCAAACCACCACCTCAAGAATTTTTTTTCTTTTCCTAACCTTGTTGTGTGATGATGGAATAACATCATACAAATCATGAAACCACATAAGTGCTACACAAGAATTAAATCACAATACCCTTTTTATTTTTTATGATTATTAGACTCATTTGAATATATAGGATTGTGCAATCCATTAATTATTATTCACACCATGAAATATTTTTCTGTAAAAAATTTATTGTTTCCATCGTAACTTCTTTCATGCACTTCACATGACCCCATCATAATATTCTTTCACACACATGAAATTCAGATGATTACATGACTATTTAACTCCTCCATTATGGGTTACAAGATTCAACACATATTTCCTGACCACGTAAATCACCCATAAACACATGATAATGTAATTTTTAGTGTTTATGCACTAAACCTTTATTGTGCATCACAATAATTTTCCATCAAAACTAACCTAACTTTCTATAAATGATTCACCTCAAGAAATAACATGATTTCTTCATACATACATGAATTGTCTGATTTATAATATCTTATGTGATTTTGTTATCTATATGAACTCACACTGTCCTTCTTTCTTTCCTATGAATTTTACACCCCAAAAATTTGGAAAATATTAGAAAATGACACCACCAACTCCAAATTTATTCAATAATATATCAAGCCTTATTCTTAAAAAACATCAATTTATTAAGAAACAATTTTCGTGTTCATACTAGAATCACATTGAAAATAATTAAAACACCACTATTTCAAAATGGGTAACCTTCATTCTAATGCAACCAATTTCAATTGACCACATTTTCATTACAGTAACATCATTAAATTTACCAAACCAATTTAAAACTGAATAATATTCACATAAAAAACTTTAAATAATAGTAGTATGCTAACTATAACCAAAAATAAATAATATAAATAACTAGAAGAGAAATAATGTTAATAATTATGACCCACTTTCCTATAAGTTTAATTCAATTATTAATATTCATTGAGGACAATTTTAACAAATTTACCAATGAAAAACTAAATCATTTATAAACCGCACAAAAAATAATAATAATGATAGAATTTGAATTATATACATTAAAATAAGCTCAAAATGACATAACTCCAAGAATAGATGAATCATAATGATCAAGCTACTACAATATCATAATGATTCTTCTATTTACCTATAATGCATGACCCATACATTAATCCTTCACTATAATAATAAATAAACCTCTAAAATAACATATTGAGAAAAAAAAGATAACATAAAGAGAGTATAGGGGAAGATCCCATTAAACCAAAAAGATTCTATCACATGAATATAATGACTCAAGGGTTCACAAATATAATCCTAAATTTCTAAGGAAGACCCTCACAATTAACTTAGGTTTCAAAAAGGATAGAAGAACTAAGAAAGAGGAAAGAATGTACCCATTTTTATAATTACATTTAGGGTGATCAAACCATGACATTATTAACATAAACCAATATGTTGTTTGGTTCAGTCAACATAAATTTTAAAACCCTGGTAATTCAAAATGAGGAGCTCTAAAATATTTTTAATTCATTTCCTATTATAAAACATGTATTTAACCAGGAAATAACATAAGCACTACAAACCATGTCCATTTTTCTCCAATATCCTAAAATCCCTATTGAAAAAATATATGGTGATTCATTTGAGGTTATCATGAGACTTATAAGATAAAAATAATTAAATCTTGGAATGTAGTGAGGGAAGATGATTGGGGTCATCTCGTATAGAACCAACAAACTGACTCCATGATTTATTACACTTATTTTAAAAATATTTAAAAGTAAAATAAATTCATTATTAATTCCTGAAATAATTAAGAATGAATGTAGATAAAAAAACTAACAAAATATTATTTATAGTACATGAGATTTCCATGGATTGAACATGAATGATCATTTATTGTCCACTTTCCTTGGTTACCTATTCTAACTCATTTTGTGATTCAAACTGGTTACACACACCACCACTACACATTTGTGTGAATGAATATCAAAAACAATAAACCCCCCAAGTATTCTTCCCACCACTGCCAACAAGAAGAGAGTGGGAAATACCTTAACCAAGAATACACCCATCACCACATCAATGGATCACAACCATGAATTTGTGCGCCACTCAAGATAATGATTCCATAATACATTAGTAACTTAATAAATGGGAGGGATAAAATATTTAATAATGTTAAATTAAATAGGGAAAATAAATGAGTAAATTTATGCCACCCAACTTACCTTCTCAACCACCCAAAACCTAAATTAAATAATGGATTTAAAATGTTAGGTGTGTGGTATCTAAATCAACTAGTTTTCATTTAGGTGTTTATTCTCAATTTAGTCACTCACAATTGATGGGAGCCTAAGATATCACTTTTTAAAAAATTAAAATGACAGGGGGAAAACATCATGGATATAGTATGTAATAAAATGAATTATTATAAAAAATAAAGAAATTAAAATACAGAATAATATGCTATCTCAAACCATGGATAAAGGGATAAGGGTATGAATCCATTATATTTGATAAGAGGAAGTTTATTTATAAACATCAATGAATAATCTTATTATTGGTGTATTTCAACACATTTGGATACATTCCTTGGATCACCACCACATAAACTATCAAGGAAGATGATTTTGTTATGTATATGCACACTATAATATTCCCCAAATTTTTATTTTCTTTAAATTATTACCATAATCACTATCATTTTTGATTCCTTGGTAGTGGTTTAATAGAGCTTTACAATATGATTTTACAATTTTATATGGCATTAGAATTATAATTTTCAGTTTTATTTTGATCCCGAAATAACTTTCATGTAGTTCTGTTTTTATCTTATCCAGTTGACTTTGATCATGGGATTAATCTCCTAAAATCATTGGTAATGTGCTTTAAACTAATTTTATGGTTGTTTATAGAACATAAAATATGACTATTGTATGTTAATAACCTTTGGTATCATCCTAAATATATTATATAATTCCCAACTTAATACTATAGGAGTGGAAGTTTATTTTGAAGAGGGAGACTTTAATATGATGGAGAAGTTGGTGTGGCCTTCTTGCCTTATGCAAGGGCATGTGGGATTAATCATGCATGGTGATTGGATTTTCTAGTTAATCCTACTTATGAATCCTTATAGATGAGAAATCTTACATAGGGACTTAAGAGTGGTTTTATTCTAATGTGTTTTTGGTTAGCTTATTGATTCTTATACAGTGACTATTTTGGAAAGATGATTTATTTTTAACTCTAATTTCATGGAATTAATTCATACATGGTTGATTAGTTGTGAGATTAAATCCCACGTAGGCCCTGACTCATGGGAATTAATCTTATTCAGTGATTTCCCCTTTATTTTTATCACATGTGAGGGGGGATTAACCTAGTTAATCTCACACATCACTTAACTTTAATGAATAAATGTCACATAGGCTCTTCAAAACCCATTATAATTCTATATATCCCATTTAAATTCATTTTTAACAATATGAATGCCTCCATAATTCATTTAAATATTTCATATCCTTGAAAAATATAACGTAATAACACAAAACTAAATATTTCCACTTGAAATTAATCAAAGACTAAAAAATAATATAGGATTTAATCCAAATAATTTTAAAATGAATTCAAAAATTAAAAAATTTAATTTTAATTCCTTTTCAAATAAATTCCAGATTAGTCTAAAATGTCAAAATGGGTAATTTTCATTGATTTAGTGAAAATATGGTGTTAATTAACATTTAAAAATATGAATATTTAAAGGAAAAAATTAACTCTCATCACTCCCCCACATTGAAACCATTTCACTTCTGGAAAACTTTAAGGAATTCAAGCACAAAGATTATCATTTCAATTCCTACAACTCAAAATATGAAATAATAAATTCATATAATTCATCCCTAATTGAAATTAATATACCTAATTTTTAAAAAAATATAGTTTTGATCAGAAATCCCAAAAATAGATGTAAATTACCTTACACTCATCCCTAAAAAACAATGAACTTTTTTCCTAGAATCACAATGAACACACCCTCTCCCCCACACTTAGCTAAAAATATAACCTAAAATGTACTAATATATGGGTAAAAGTAGATTAATATATCTTAAAATATGTATTACCTAATAGTTATTTTAGGGAATCTAAGTATTAAAGTGGATAAAATGTTAATTTGGCCAAAAAATAGATTTTATAAGAGATAATTAAAATAAACAATGTCCTTAACCATGCATAGCATAATTTGATTTTATATTTTTGAACAATAACTATAGAAAGTTATATTTTCACTAATGCATCACGACTCTAAAATATGGGATTACATAAAGAATATGAAAAAATGGGCTCATAACGTTACTTGGATTGAGGATAAAAAAAATTTAGATAGTAATTTCATGGCATGGAAATTCATTTACAATTCTATTCTACTAAAAAATGTTTAATATGATGTGTTTAGTGATTTAACTCACTTCAATAATCATTTAAAAATCAATATTTTCTGAACTAATGAAATCCTAAAAAGTATAAATATATTATCATAAGGATTTTAGTATTTTAAGAAAATGTTTCTTTCTATTAAAAAAATACTAAAAATAAAAAAAATACAAATCAAAAATTTCATAGACAAGTTAATACCCCCCCACTAACTCATCTAACACTACCTCTCTAAAGATAAAGAAAAATTTATATGAGATAAGTAGTGTTCAAATAATTGATAAAGATTAATAAAACTTGTCTTATTACTTCCATTCATATCCTTGACCTAGGATCTAAATTACTATCCACAAGAGTGCAACAAGAAAGAATATAAAATAAAACATAATAAAATTATTAAAACAAAAAATAAAAAAGAGATATAGGGAAGGAAAGACTCATTAAATATTCCCTATGTGGCTTATATATTTTTTAAAGTCTATATCCAGATAGTTTTATTTAATCATCCCTAATTAGATGGTAGGTTTCTTTTCTTTGATAAAAACCACCATAAGTGATTTTTACCAATGTCATATATTGACACTGGTGTGTGATAACCCCTTGAGAAAAGGAAAATATCCCAACACTGGAATTAATAAAATTTGAATATGTAATGCCCTGACACCATTTTCTCAGATCTAGTGCATTATTTTATTACATTAACAAGATCATAAGAAAATTAAATCCAAAAGGACCAACCTATTTAGTTGCCTTAGAAATACTAGATACAAATATAAGTTTTATATTACATCTTGAAATTAATAACAACATATTATCCCCTTTGAAAACTCTCATATCCCTTATAATATCATTGTATGTCAATCATCATATACTTCTTCACATCATGGGGAGAATGAAACATAAAAAATGGGTGATATCAGATGCTCAATATGGGTAAACAATATAGCAGAAACAATCATAAATAAGCATAAGATTTTAAGGAATGGTATAAAACTGAAACACAAGACTTTTAAATATAATCTTCAGCACAATATGGGAAAAAATAAAATAATACCATTTAAAAATTCACATAGTTATTTTACTAGTCAAACTATCATATTCAATATCACTAATTAATTTCATAAAAATGGAATGCATAATTCCAGACATCATAACCATACCGTCAAGACCTCATGCCAATATCATTGCCATACCATCAAGGACTTACAGCAATATACTTGTTTGTCTCATGAGATTTACTGATTCATCTCTGGGTTATAGCAGGCCCCACCCGTCACTTACTACGTCCAATGCATTCCTATTATGAAAAAGGTGAAACATAACATAAACATTCAAATTAAAACTACAAAACAAAATGTCAATACTTCAACCATAAACCATGAATGGTATAAACATAGCATATCTATATTCAAATATATCATAAACCCTTCAATGAAATATGGAAGATTGTATCATAATAATTTAACCTCAAATAAGCATAAAATCCAATAAATGATGTTGACATAGAAGAAAATAATTCATTAAATTCATTAAAACTCCTTGAGGGAAATATCCCTTTTTTACATTGAATTCATTTAGAAGTTCAAAAATTATAAAATAAAACATTTTTTTAAATAACCTTATAAGATTTTAAGGAAATTTTAAAAATTTTAAGGATTCATAATGGCGGAAAATAGTCACTTTCACCATATAACATTAAAATTACATTCTATTATTAAATATGCTAAAAAGGTTATAAAGTAACTTGTTTGGAAAATGATGGAAAGATTCATTTCAAAAAAATGTAAAAAGTCAAATTTGGGTAAAAATGAATTTAAATAATTTTCTATAATATTTTGAATTACATTTTAAGAAATATGGACTTGGATGGTAAGGACTTCCTAGTAGCTACTTACATTTAGAAATCTAGTATAATATAGAAATTGTTAAATTAACCCTTACCATATAATTTTATTTTCTTGAGGGTGAGTTAGCCTCTTTTATAATTTTTAAAACATGTTATTAAATTATAATAGGACCAGATCCATAATTATTATGTCATATATTATCCTTCTATATCATTTTGGTAATAATACTTCAGTATTACCATTGTTTTGGATGTTAATTACTTTGTTTTCCAATTTGTGTTTTTTCATGTATGTCATGTTTGTTATGAATATATTATATTTTATTCATATAAATAATGAAATGAAGTTCATAATTATAATTTTTAGAAATCATATTATTTTTATAATCATTCTTGAATAGTTAATTTAGAGAATGAATTTCATCATGTTGTGGATACGTTAGGTCATACATATGCACGAGCGATGGTATCATTCACGTAATATTTAAATGGTATGGAATTGGATTGTATATTAATTATAAAGAATCATTATCATGTTATATTAATTATTTATATCCATTATATCCATCATTATACCCATCCCTATAAAGTATTTTTGAATAATAAATTACACCACAGTGTGGAGACAATAAGTTTTACGCACGCATGTTTAGTGATATTGTTATTTGAATGATGGATAGATGAGGAATATGGTTTTACCATGATTATAATAAATTCTAAGAATATGTATTATACTAGATTTATTTGTTTTATATAGAAAAAACCTATAAAGAAGTGGTAGAATAATAAAATAACTTTGAAAGAGTTGATAAAACAATTACCTCTTTTTCAGTTGTCTACTTTTTGTTTGGACAACATTACTCCTTATGTTGGATTTCATCACAAAGTGTGGCCTCTAAGATGAAGTTAGAGAAGTTGGGAGAATAATTGGATAGGTTTTGGACGATACAAATGGATATGGAGTTGTGAATTAATGATAAGGAGAGGTTCCCTTTTATAAGATAGGTGAGGGGAAATTTTTAAAGTTCTTAAAATATCAATTTATTATAAATTTATTTTCTCTTTAAAATAGTTAAAAAGTGATTTATGTCAATGATAAGATGATTATGGGTCAAAATAATCTTATCTAGTTATTTTTATTGTAACACCCCAGGTAAATAAAGAATATCACATTTTCATATTTATCCATATTTGTGAATAAAATATTAATATGACTTTAATGGGGACGCTATGCTCGATGGAGTACCCAACACACAACAACGAGTTTCTTGGAAATCTTACGTTGCACTCTAATAATAAAATAATATTATTTTAAATGGTAGTTAACATGTAGCCATTATATTGGTGGGAATGGATAGAAATAACTAAAATATGATTATATATGTTTTTAAATGTTTTTACATTTATCCAATAAAAGATAAAGGCTTAAAATACGGAAAGAATTCAATTTTAAGAGTATATGCCCTAGTTTTCACTAAAGGTTCACTTATCGCCTTTTGATGGCGAACGGTCATTAAATATAGTTTTGTTCACTAATATACATTCTATTTGACCAAATAAAACTCTTCTTAAGAATTGGGACATCAAAATTTACTTTGTGTAAATTTTTGGTTTCTTTCCGATAAAGTTCATTTTTTAATGAATTGTGTAAAATGTTGTATTTTAATTCAAAACCACTTTTTAATCTAATTTATTTATATGATTATATTATCTTTTTAATTGGTTTTAAATTGAAATTAGAATATATTTTTACCATTAAATTCAATAGTGGTCGTTGGAATTAATTTCACTTTGAAATCAGACTTAAACTAGTGTCAATCTTTTGATACTTATTGTTTCATAAAAACACTCTATTTTCTCTGACAGTGGGAATTAATTATTAAATTAATTAATGTGACTTATATGATTTGAATTTTGTAAAATAGACTTCATTTTTGAATTCGGAATATCAAATATATCTTAAGGTGAATTTTTGGGATTTTTCTGAAAAACTTCAATTTTGATGAATAGTGAAACCACTAAGTGGTACTTTAAAAACTGATTTTTCCATTTAAATGAAATTATGCCATCTTTGTGTTTTGAATTTCAAAAATCTGACATACATGGTTTTCATTAAGAAGTAAAATGTGGTTCAATGGGATAAAAATAATTTTTTGGTGAATAGTAACTTATTAAGTTTTTAATCGCGATTAGAGGTAATTAGTGTAGTTTATGGTAAGAATAATGTTTTCATAAAATGAAATGACCTAGACACATGTCCTACCCTCATTGTATGTGTCATGGCCGACCAAGACAATCCATGGGTCAACTTGGGGACCCCATGTAGCCACTTTGGTTGGAAAATGACATAAATATCTTTTTATTTAATGTTAAAGTAAAAATGACACAAACATGAGATGTTTTACTAAAACAATTTTTACATGGGGTTATTCAAGTCATAGTTTTGACTATAAATAGTCATTGGAAATATAAAAAGATTTCCTACATCATAGTATTTTCTTTATAATTTGTATACATTAAATAAATTAAATTATTTATGACATCATGATGATGCAGCGATGACCTCATTATTTAACGATTTAAATAAAATGTAAAGATAATGTAATATCTAAGACCTACACATGTCCAAAACCTATTGGATGAGTGTATTTAAAACCCTTATCACCTTATCCTCGAAATACATCAATGTGGTAGCTATAAAATCAGAAACTCTTAAGAAAATAAAGTAACATTTTGTAACTTTACAAGAGTGCCCCTCCTCTCCTCTTATAAAAGGCCCCCACCTCTACCTCCTTACCCACACTCCCAAAGCCTTTGGCTCGGCCAAACCCTACCCATTTTGTCTCTCCACTTCCCTCTATAAATCCTTGAAGCCTCACTTTTGGAAGAAGTCTTCCCAAAGAAGCCTTTGAGCTCAAACCAAAGGGAGTTACCCGATTGTAAGGTAATGTCTTCACTTGTGTTCTTTTGTTTTATTTGGTTTCTCCAACCCCCTAAACTATTTTTATTCATTTAATTTGTAAAAACTCCAGTATATTCAATATACTAGGATGTTTTTATAATAAGGATTCTAGCTAAAATTACACACACCTACATCTAATGGTTAAAGAACATACTATTTCTGTGGATGGCGAATTTCTGCCTCACGAAACGATGATTGTTCAACACTCATATAACACCTTAAAAGGTGGCCATTAAGATGTCACTATAATTATATATGATATATAATATGTTTATGTTTCTGTATTTTTCTTTTTTGGCATACCATTATGGTTTCCATTGTGGGTAAACACGATAATTTCGTTTTAGGAAGTGCGGACTACCGCCCCCTCAAAGTGATTTGATTCGTTAATGCCATATGTGGGACGTATAAAGGATGGATTTAAAGTTATTATATATGATTTATGTTACATATAAATGATGAATATAATTCTGGAATTAAAATATACATACCTCTCATTTGGTTTTAATTCCATTAATATGACATAGAAATGAAAGTAGCGTTCATGCGTACGTACGGCTTACCGTCTCCATGAACGGTGAATTTCATTTCTTACCTCTAAATGATTATGTAATATTATAAATACATGTATATTCTGGATATATAATATATATATGAAATCCAAATAATGAATATAATTTTGGATATAATGAACATTTGACCACACGAACAACATGTAATTGTAAGAAGTCCACTTTCGACTTAAGAACCAAATATCGACAAAACAAACATTATTAACTTAAATGATTACATCATATTTATAACATGGAAAAAGGAATAATTAACTAGAAAAAGGTTCTTAATAAAGTGGAAATTAACTCAAGTTTATTATTCAGGATGTTAAAGAAAGATCGAGTCAAGTCGGACCCGAGGTACGGGATCCTACTCCACTCTTTCTTTTTAAGTACACTCTTTTATGTAATTTCTTATAAAGCTCATCATTCTTGTTATAGGGATGTTATTTTATATTAATCTTACTGTAATTTTTATGTTCATGTGATGAGAGACCCTATTCTCTCTCATCAATCCATTTTGGATGTTTTGAGTGGCGCCGTTAGGCTGCCGAATTTTCGTAAGAGATCTAACCTCTCTCTTTCTTTTTAAGTACTCTCCTTTATGTCACTTATTTTAAGATCCTCTTTGTTATGTTGGGGGATGTTCTTTTATATTCCTCTTTCTATAAACATTATTTTAATATGATGAGATACCCTATTTTTTCTCATCAATCCATTTTTGTAAGTTTTTTGTGGGTCGTTAGGCTGTCGAGTTTTCGTAAGGGATTTTTCATCTCACTTTTATTCTCGTGAGATTTATGCTAAATTTTCCACAATTTCATTTGAGTGGTGTATGTACTGCCCATTATTTTACTAATTGTGTAATATAAATTCTTTTATGGGAATTTACATCAATGTTGTATTGTCCTTCTTTCACGAGGTGTATGTTTCGAAAGATACCCATGTCGGTAAGGGAACCTTTCACCCTCCTCTTTTTCAAAGACTTATTTTGTTGAGTCTTTTAATTTACATATTGTTATGTTGGGATATGTTCTCATATATCCTTATTGATGTAGATTTTATGGCCAAGTGATGAGATACCCTTTTTTTATCTCTCATCAACTCTTTTTGATGTGACGCTGTTAGGCTGTCAAGGGAACTTCTTTACCCAATTTCGATTTCTTTGGGTTCAACATGTAGCTATTGAATATGTCATACTTTTAATATATGTGAATGACCTTTGATTATTTTACACTTAATATCCACTTATATTTGGTGTATTAATTTGTCACACATAATTGTGTAATTGATTTATCCTTAAACCAAGGATACCGTCTTTGTATGGGACTTCGTCTCAATCTCCATTCATTGAGACATATTTTGTTTTATACACAACCTTATTTTATACAGTGTATAAACCCCTTTGACTTTTATGTTTATTAAAAAGAGAATATTTTTTATATGAAGCGTTTACTAAACGACAAAAGGGAATGTTCTTGTCGTACGTATGCGGCGACAACGACTTCTCTGTCGTCGTGACCATTATTTGAGTTTCAGCTTCCTCTACAAGCCATACCTTATTTTTAAAAGAAAAATAAATACCATGTTTTAACTTTCTTTCATTTTGGTATTGCAAATGGTTTTCATAATGTTTTTATATCAATGTGTTGTATTTATATCTTGTGATTGAAAGGTGGAAATGTTATGTTTCCTTTATGCATGTTTTATATGACACGATTATGTTGAGGTTCTTGGGAATTATTATGAAGACGGTAGGTTCCGTGATAAACTAAGGGCAGGTGAGCCCGATATAGCTCTCTAATGCATTGGGTAACGCGAAGGAGTGTAACGTTATGTTTTCTCCGAAGAGATTTAGGTAATATACTATGATAGGTATTCCAAACGTAACCAAGAGGGTTACTCCCTACGTAAGAATGTTATGAATGCCTCAAGTTACCTTTTATGTCTTATGATTTCTATGATTTATTCATGATTTTATGAGGTATGTTAAAGTGCCTGTGTTTTATGGGTAAAGTATGATTTCATTCTTATGTATATATGAACTCAGGTTTCCTTTCCATATTTTTATAACCCTTACTGACCTTTTTATGCTCATCCCAAGTGTTTGAAATGTTTTTCACAGGTCAAGGGAAAGGTACATGATGTGATGATAGTGTCAAGGATGTTTCAAGAAAGAATCAATGTTTTATTTTAAATATGTTTTCATTGATGGGAAGAATGAATACTATCTTTTATGTAACCACTTTGTTTAAATGTAGAATGTGATGCAAGTTTTATGATCTAATTCTCTAAAACTCTAAACCTGAAAAGATCCTCAATGTGTAGTCTTGTAATAACTCAAGATTAAGTAAGGTTTAAGGATGGGGCCTTATAGTTGGTATCAAAGGTTGGTTTAGATAACTTTAGAGGTTAGGGTATTCTTTAAGCATAAGTGGCATTACCATAATGGTTAGGATTTCAGAAAGAGTCCTAGTTTTAGATAAAGTGAATGAGTAAGTATATCTTAGTGTTTATCTTCCTCATTAGTACATGATGGTTTTTTTTTATATACTCACACTGACCTTTTTGGTTTTAGTAAATGGCTGGATCTAGTAGGCACCAAAGTAATAGTGGATGTGAAGGAAACTGTGACAGTTTTTTGAGCAAGCAACTGAATGATATGGGAGCTGCAATGAGAACTCTTGTGATTATCCTCAACCAACTATCTGGAGTCATGATTTACCACCTAAACCTTGGTGATTTCTCTAAGTCATCATATATGCGAGAAACAAATCCCTACGGAACTACAGGTAATAATCATAAAGGTATGTGTGTTGAAAAACCTATTTGTCAAAGATGTGGAAAGAAACACCTAGGAAAATTTTTCAAAGGGATAGAAATATGTTATAGATGTGGAAATGAAGGTCATAAAGCAAGAACATGCCATAGAAAAAGGAAGCATCCAGTTGACTCGAGGAAAAGGAAAGAAGTTCTTTCTGAGGGATCAATTGAATGTTTTAAATGTGGTGTGCATGGTCATTATGAAAACACATGTCCTATGAAGAATTTTCATGAATGGGATAACCAAGAGCGTACAAATGTTCGTTTACCAATACCTAATGTCATTCCGATTGAGGATGAAGAAACTGACAATGACCAATCAAAGGTATGTATTATTTCATAACTATTGTTTTCCTATTTTGGAATCTTAGGATATGATTAATGATTTTGTTTGAAGGAAAGAAGTATTTCAGAATAAGTTGGAAAGGAATGGTTAATGGGTCATGAAGAATGTTGAATGAGTAAGATGTCAATATATAAGGGCTTCAAGAGTTATGGTGAAATTCTTAAGAGTATTAAGTCTCTTTTGATGATGGGGTTACATTAGATGACTTTTTATAGTATGTGTAACCCTGATGTTTAATATATGAAAATTTTATTCAAGGAATAATTATCTTTTCTTTTGTGGACATAGTTATAAAGAACCATTTGGGTTTATATGATCCTTACTTTTGAGGTAATTATGGGTTACTATATGTTATGATTGAAGTGAAAGGCATGAGATAAAATTGAGGTTAAATTATGTTATGGTTATTTTTGATGATTTTATCCCTTTTTGGAGAATGATTTGAGAATTATATAGTTTTGGAAAAAGGACAACACGCAAACCGTGTGACAACCCGTCGCGTCGGACAAAGCTGCGGGAATCGAACCCACAACCAAAGTGCAACTGGTATTTATCGCCTACCACTGGACTACATGAAGTCCCTGGTTAGTTTCACTGATTATTTTTAGTTAGATGATTTTATGAATTAAGAGTAAGTTGATTTTGGGTTATTTATGAAAATGATTAACCTATCATGGAGGATATGTGATTAGGTTAATTACTTTTCAATACAAGACTTTAGGAGCAACTGATGTTGTTTGGAGATAAATGTTACGATTTAACTTGGAAGACTATGTGACTAAATCGTTCAAATATTTGGGTTTAAATCTTATATTGGTTTACTTTTAATAATTTTATGGACAAATTGTTTATCGGATGGTCCTCATTGAACATTGGGTTTTGTTGGACAAATTTTGGAGATTAAGCATAGATTTTCTTTTTAAAGGTTTATCCTTTTCTGGATTATCTGACCTTGTACTAACCTTTTTGGTTTTGGTTTTGGTTAAAGACTAAAGTCATGGGAAGTATATAGTTCTATTTGGTGGATTAGGTGATTCTCTAGAAGTTTATTATAGTACTCTTAATGCGAACAAGTCTCCCTAAATACTCGTCTTTTGGAAAAAAATATGAGTTTGATTAAGGAATCTAGTAAAAGTTGAAAGTCAACCTGATAAGTGATTATGTTTCCTTATGAATAAATTCCTCAATAAAAAGTAACTTAAAACAAAAATATTTTCTATTAACTTTTCCTACTGGGGAATCAAATACCGTTTAACCCATCACAAGTTTGTGATTT
Source organism: Viscum album (assembly GCA_963277665.1). Classification (NCBI taxonomy): domain Eukaryota; kingdom Viridiplantae; phylum Streptophyta; class Magnoliopsida; order Santalales; family Viscaceae; genus Viscum; species Viscum album. The sequence continues at coordinate 1,898,008,201 of OY728126.1, forward strand.
TCTTATGGTTAACTTTCTCCTAGACATGTTTACTATCACTCTCCCTCAAGAACATGACCCTTTGCTTTTTCTTCCATGTCCATGTTTTTTTACATGGAATCCTAGTATGGGTTAACTCAGGTGACCTCTATACTTATCTTCCATTATTTTAAAGTGATTGTTTTACTGACTCTTGTTCCGATGTGGGACTTTCAAGGATGTTTCCAAGCTCAATTTTAAAAATTGCGAGGACGCAATTCCCAAAAGGGGGGAAGGATGTAACACCCCAGGTAAATAAAGAATATGAAATTTTCATATTTATCCATATTTGTAATAAAATATTAATATGACTTTAAAGGGGACGCTATGCTCGATGGCGTACCCAACACGTAACAACGAGTTTCTTGGGAATCTTACGTTGCACTCTAATAATAAAATAATATTATTTTAAATGGTAGTTAACATGTAGCCGTTGTATTGGCAGGAATGGATAGAAATAACTAAAATATGATTATATATGTTTTTAAATGTTTTTACATTTATCCAATAAAAGATAAAGGCTTAAAATACGAAAAGAATTCAATTTTAGGCGTATATGCCCTAGTTTTCACTAAAGGTTCACTTATCACCTTTTGGTGGAGAACCATCATTAAATATAGTTTTGTTCACTCTTATACATTCTATTGGACCAAATAAAACTCTTCTTAAGAATTGGGACATCAAAATTTACTTTGTGTAAATTTTTGGTATCTTTCCGATAAAGTTCATATTTTTAACGAATAGTGTAAAATGTTGTATTTTAATTCAAAACCTCTTTTTAATAGAATTTATTTATATGATTAGATTATATTTTGAATTGGTTTTAAAGTGAAATTAGAATATATTTTTACCATTAAATACAATTGTGGTCGTTGGAATTAATTTCACTTTGAAATCAGACTTAAACTAGTGTCAATCTTCTAATACTTATTGTTTCATAAAAACACGCTATTTGCTCTGACAGCGGGAATTAATTATTAAATTAATTAATGTGACTTATATGTTTTGAATTTTGTAAAATATACTTCATTTTTTAATTTGGAATATCAAATATATCTTAGGGTGAATTTTTGGGATTTTTCTGAAAAACTTCAATTTTGATGAATAGTGAAACCACTAAGTGGTACTTATAAAAACTGATTTTTCCGTTTAAATGAAATTTTTCCATCTTTGTGTTTTGAATTTCAAAAATCCTACATACATGGTTTTCATTAAGAAGTAAAATGTGGTTCAATGGGATAAAAATAATTTTTTGGTGAATAGTTACTTATTATGTTTTTAATCGCGATTAGAGGTAATTAGTGTAGTTTATGGTAAGAATAATGTTTTAATAAAATGAAATGACCTAGACACATGTCCTACCCTCATTGGATGTGTCACGGCAGACCAATAAAATCCATGTGTCAACTTGGGGACCCCATGGAGCCACTTTGGTTGGAAAATGACATAAATATCTTTTTATTTAATGGTAAAGTAAAAATGACACAAGCATGAGATGTTTTACTAAAACAATTTTTACATTGGGATATAAAAGTCATATTTTTTACTATAAATAGTCATTGGAAAGCTAAAAAATATTTCCTACATCATAGTATTTGTTTTATAATTTTTAGACATTAAATAAATTAAATTATTTATGACATCATGATGATGCAATGATGACCTCATTATTTAACGATTTAAATAAAATGGAATGATAATGTAATATCTAAGACCTACACATGTACAAAACCTATTGGATGAGTGGATTTCGAACCATTATCACCTTATCCTCGAAATACATCAATGTGGGACCTTTAAAATATGAAACACATTTGAAAATAAAGTGACATTTTGTAACTTTACAAGAGTGCCCCTCCTCTCCTCTTATAAAAGACCCCCACCTCTACCTCCTTACCCACACTCCCAAAACCTTTGGCTCGGCCAAACCCTTCCCACTTTGTCTCTCCACTTCCCTCTCTAACTCCTTGAATCCTCACTTTGGGCAGAAGTCTTCCCAAGGAAGCTTTTGAGCTCAAACCAAAGGGAGTTACCCGATTTTAAGGTAATGTCTTCACTTGTGTTCTTTTGTTTTATTTTGTTTCTCCAACCCCCTAAACTCTTTTTATTAATTTCTTTTGTAACAACTCCAGTATCTTCAATATTCTAGGATGTTTTTATAAGAATTATTCGAGCTACACTTACACACACCTACATCTAATGGTTAAAGAACATGTTGTTTCTGTGGATGGAGAATTTCTGCCTCACGAAACGATGATTGTTCAACACTCATATAACACCTTAAAAGGTGGCCATTAATATGTCACTATATTTATATATGATATATAATATGTTTTGTTTCTGTATTTTTATTTTTTGTCATAACTTTATGGTTTCCATTGTGGGTAAACACGATAATTTCATTTTAGGAAGTGCGGACTACCACCCCCTCAAAGTGAATTGATTCGTTAATGCCATATGTGGGATGTATAAAGGATGGATTTAAAGTTATTATATATGATGTATTTTACATATAAATTATGAATATAATTTTGGAATTAAAATATACATACCTCTCATTTGGTTTTAATTCCATTGATATGAAATAGAAATGAAAGTAGCGTTCATGCGTACGTACGGCTTACCGTCTCCATGAACGGTGCATTTCATTTCTTACCTCTAAATGATTATGTAATATTATAAATACATGTATATTCTGGATATATATGATATATATGATATCCAAATCGTTAATATAATTCTGGATATAATGAACATTTGACCACACGAACAACATGTAATTGTAAGAAGTCCACTTTCGACTTAAGAACCAAATATCGACAAAACAAACATTATTAACTTAAATGATTACATAATGTTTATAACATGGAAAAAGGAATAATGAACTAGAAAAAGGTTCTTAATAAAGTGTAAATTAAATCAAGTTTATTATTCAGGATGTTAAAGAACGATCGAGTCAAGTCGGACCCGAGGTAAGGGGTCCTACTCCACTCTTTCTTTTTAAGTACACTCTTTTACGTCATTCCTTTTAAAGCTCATCTTTATTGTTATTGGGATGTTATTTTATATTAATATTACTATAATTATTATTTTCATGTGATGAGAGACCCAATTCTCTCTCATCAATCCATTTTGGAAGTTTTGAGTGGCGCCGTTAGGCTGCCGAATTTTCGTAAGAGATCTAACTTCTCTCTTTCTTTTTAAGCACTCTACTTTATGTCACTTCTTTTAAGATCCTCTTTGTTATGTTGGGGGATGTTCTTTTATATTCCTCTTTCAATAAACATTATTTTAATATGATTAGATACCGTATTTGATCTCATCAATCCATTTTTGTAAGTTTTCTGTGGCGCCGTTAGTCTGCTGAGTTTTCGTAAGGGATTTTTCATCTCAGTTTTATTCCCGTGAGATTTATGCTACAATTGCCACAATTTCCATTGAGAGGTGTATGTACTGCCCATTATTTTAATCATTGTGTAATATACTTTCTTTTATGGGTATTTACATCAATTTTGTATTGTCCTTCTTTCACGAGGTGTATGTTTCTAAAGATACCCATGTCGGTAAGGGAACCTTTCACCCTCCTATTTCTCAAAGACTTATTTTGTTGGGTATTTTAATTTATATATTTTTATGTTGGGATATGTTCTCATATATCCTTATTGATGTAAATTTTATGTCCAAGTGATGAGATACCCTTTTTTTATCTCTCATCAATTCTTTTTGATGTGACGTCGTTAGGCTGTCAAGGGAACTTCTTAACCCAATTTCGATTTCTTTGGGTTCAACATATAGCTATTGAATATGTCATCCTTTGAATATGTGTGAATGACCTTTGATTATTTTACACTTAATATCCACTTATATTTGGTGTATTCATTTTTCACACATAATTATGTAATTGACTTATCCTTAAACCAAGGATACCATCTTTGTATGGGACTTCGTCTCAATCTCCTTTCATTGAGTCATATTTTGTATTATACACAACCTTCTTTTATACAGTGTATAAACCCCTTTTACTTTTACATTTATTAAAAATAGAATCTTTTTTATACGAAGCGTTTACTAAATGACAAAAGAGAATGTTCTTGTCGTACGTATGCGGAAACAACAACTTCTCCACTGCTATGACCATTATTTGAGTTTCGGCTTCCTCTACAAGCCATACCTTCTTTTTAAAATAAAAATAAATACCATGTTTTAACTTTCTTTTATTTTGGTATTGAAAATGGTTTTCATAATGTTTTTATATCAATGTGTTGTATTGATATTTTGTGATTGAAAGGTGGAAATGTTATGTTTCCTTTATGCATGTTTTATGTGATACGATTATGTTGAGGTTCTTGGGAATTATTATGAAGACGGGTGGTTCCGTGATAAACTAAGGGCGGGTGAGCCCGATATATCTCTCTAATGCATTGGGTAACATGAAGGACTATAACGTTAAGGTTTCTCCGAAGAGATTTAGGGAATATACTGTAATGGGTATTCCAAACGTAACCAAGAGGGTTACTCCCTACGTAAGAATGTTATGAATGCCTCAAGTTGCCTTTTATGTCTTATGATTTCTATAATTTATTCATGATTTGATGAGGTATGTTAAAGTGCCTATGTTTTATTGGTAAAGTATGATTTCATTCTTATTTATATATGAACTCATGTTTCCTTTCCATATTTTTATAACCCTTACTGAGCTTTTTATGCTCATCCCAAGTTTTTCAAATGTTTTTCACAGGTCAAGGGAAAGGTACATGATGTGATGATAGTGTCAAGGATGTGTCAACAAAGAATCCATGTTTTATTTTAAATATGTTTCCGTTGATGTGAAGAATGAATACTGTCTTTTATGTAACCACTTTGTTGAAATGTGGAATGTAATGCAAGTTTTATGATCTAATTCTCTAAAACTCTAAACCTGAAAAGATCCTCAATGTGTAATCTTGTAGTAACTCAAGATTAAGTAAGGTTTAAGGCTGGGGCCTTATATTTATAAAATGTTAGGTCATGAAATTAACCTTATCTTTTGGTTTTAACCCTTAGTTTAACAGTTTAACTCTTACCATGTCTTCTTTTATTTTGACACTATATGGTTAATATATTTACTATAAAATTTAAAAAGAACCCCAATTGGATAAATTATGACATATTTAATACTATAATAGTTATTTGGATGAATATGATATTTTTATGAATTTTATAACACTTAATTAAATATTATTTGTTTTAAAGTATCATTTATGTCAATTTTGATACTATTCAAATTTTTCATTTTTTAAAAATATCAAAAAAAATGATAACTTCTCAAAAATACTTATAATATGTCAATAACATGTATATGTTATCTATAAAAAAATTTATGGAATTAATTAAATAAAATAATATTTATTTTAATATTTTAAATATCATTTAATTGACTCTTTCATTAATATTCATTTATTGTATCATTATTCTGTCACCATTTAATTAAATTACTTATTTCATAATATTACTAAATAAAATACATTATATAGATAATAATTTTATATTTATAAAGAATATTTATAGTAGAATTTATCTTATTTATAACCCTATATTAAAAATAATTTAGTTATTAAAATTTGAATATGAAATTTTTAACTCTTCTTCAAATAAAATATAATAAATAACTTAATCTACGACAAGTGGCTTAAAAAGATCAAAATTTATACCTAAGGGTTATTTTGGTCTAAAAGCACTTATTAAATTAAATTAGGACTTGTTTTAGGATAATATTATATTATAATATAATTTTTACCGTAAATTACCCTATGTACCTTTAAGTGTGGTGAATAAAATCTAAAAGTTACTATTCACCTAAAATTATTTTGATCTTATTAGAAAAAAAATTTCATAATCATTACACCCATGTATATTTATTTTTTAAAATTTAATTCACAATAGTTGGAAAATTACAATTAATGCAAATCTCATAGATGTGCCTAGAAGCCGGGTAAAAGAGACATTCAAAAGTTTAATAAATTTTATATCTAATTATATTATAAAATGATTCCAATGAACTATATTGGATTAATATATTTATTATATATCTTTTGTAACTTTAAAATCAATTTATAGTAAAATAATTCTTTAAATTAAATAGTCTGCTTTTAACAACAATTTAGTATTTTACACTATTCATCCAAAATTAAAACTTTTCAGAAAATTACCAAAGTTTTAACCTAAGCTAATATTAATATTCAAAATTCAAAAATGAATTATATTTTGAAAAATAAAATTATATATTTCTTAATTTGGTTAATATTATTCATAACCGATTTTTAAACGGCTAGTTTGAAAGGTTATGGTGCGCTCGAAAACGATATTGTGTGTAGCGCAATTTATTGAATTATTTAAAAGGAAGTGTATCGTGGAAGCTTGGGGTGTTACATTAATCCCTCCTTAAAATAATTTTGTCATAAAAGTTTCTAGAATATCACTTCAAAAAAATAATAGGGTTGTTCTTCATCATAAGTTCTTGAGATTCCCATGTCACCTCTTCCATTTTATGGTCTCTCCAAAGAACCATTCTAAGACGAGTTGTCTGATTTATCAAAACTTGTTCTCTGGTATCAAGAATATTTATAGGATATTCACAATAAGATAGATTTGGTTTCACTTCTATTTCTTTATAGGTGAGGACATGTGTTGGGTCTGGCATGTATTTCCTTAACATTGATACATGGAACACATCATGAACTTTGGAGAGACTTGGCGGCATTGCCAAACGATAAGATACAACTCCAATTCGTTCCAAAATTTCAAATGGTCTGATGTACCTGGGACTTAATTTACCCTTCTTAAAAAATAATATAACACCCTTCCATGGAGCTACCTTTAAGAAATAATAATCTCCCACTTTAAATTCTAAATCTTTCTTTGGTTATCAGCATAGATCTTTTGCCTACTTTGAACTGTTTTGATATGGGCCTGAATAGTTTTTACCTTTTCCGTCTTCTCCTAAACAAGTTCTAGGCCTATGAGTTTTCTTTAATCAACATCATCCCAATAAGTTGGTGTATTGAATATCTTTCCATATAGTTTATTTATTCTAAGAGTCTTCAGAACATTGTGCAAGTGGTTCTCATGGTCTTCGAAGCTTTTGGAGTATATCCTGATATCATCAATAAATACTATGAAAAAATCATCAAGATATTTCATGAACACTTTTTTCATTATATCCATGAAAACAGTGGGTGCATTAGTCAATCCAAATGGAATTATCATAAATTCCTAATGACTATACCTTGTTTGGAATGCTCTCTTTAGAATATCTTCTTTTTAACACATAGTTGATGATATCCATAATTAAGGTCAATTTTCAAAAAATATTGACCTCCATGAAGTTGATCAAATAAATCATCAATGTGGGGTAGAGGATACTTGTTATTTATTATAATACCATTAATTACTCTATAGTCAATGCATAGCCTCATTGATCTGTCTTTATTCTTAATAAAAAAAACTATAGCTCCCCATGGAGAAACACTAGGGTGAGTAAAATCCTTATTACTCAACTCCAATAGTTGTTTCATCTGCTCTACTAACTTCACAATGTATATTCTATAAGTATTCTTTGATATTGGTCTAGCATCAGAGATTAAATTAATAGAAAACTCAATTTCACACTCAGGGGGGGTCTAGGTAAATCTTTGGGAAAAACATCAATGTATTCCTTTACAATTGGTATATCCTCAATTTGAATATTTTATTATTCATCCCTAGATGTTATTTACTCTGACTCCCCAATATTTTTATTCATTAAACCTACTGAGGGAGGATTTTAATAAGAACTAGGTGGTGAAGTTTTTTCTCTAAAGATAATAGATCCTACATCATCCTCACAAATTGTAACTTCCTTCTTCATGTAATAAATTTTCACATCATATTTTGAGATCTAATACATGATGAGGATTATATCAAAGTCCATCATAGGTATGATAATAAAACTAGTAGATAATACTTTTTTATATTCCATAATGGGAACTTCCTAACACATCTTTATTGTAATGGTACTTCGCTTAGGGGTTTTGACTGATAACTCCATAGTTAAATTGAATTGAAAATACCTATTTTCTAAAGAAAACTATGAATATATAAAGGAATGAAAGGATCCATAATCAAATAAAGCTTGGCCTAAATTTTATTGGATGGTCATAGTACCTACCACAATGTCATTAGGAGTTTCAACTTTAGTAGTTTTGATCACAAAAGCTTGGTCTTTCTCCCTTGTCCTTTTTTAGGTAAGTTTCCTTGACAGTTAGGATAATCATTTCCATAATGTCTCATTTATTTAGAATTGAAAAATTGAACATTGATAGTTTCCTTCTTCCCCTTTCAATCACAAGCTTGGTGTCCTTTTTCTTCACACTTGTAACAAACTCCTATTCTTTTTATCCAAGTACAGGGGTGTTTCTTCCCAAAATTATTGTAGGGTGGAAAGTTAGTTTTTCCCTACTTCCCCTTATTTCCTTTCCCATAGTGTTCAATGACCCACTTTTTCTCTTAAATCCTTTTAAAGTAATAAGACATAGAGAATTTGTTTTGTTTTGATAGAACAAGATACTAAATATTTGTATGATGATAAATATTGTGAGACCAATGCCCATGAATGGAATGGTTTTAACCCATCAAATAATTAATAAATCATAATTATTTGGTTATATATGTAGTTTCCATAATTTCTTGATTTCCTTTTGAGTTGGCATCATACTTTTCAACATTTTCATACTCCTTTTACCTGAGACTCTGAAATTTCCTTTCTATATTAGCTATCTATTCATGAGGAAAGTATATTTATTGGAAAAATTATTTAAACCCCCTCTATTCCATATTTTCTACTTCTTAATCCTCCTTCATGTTTTGTATTAATGACCACCATTGATCCTCATCTCCTAAGAGATGATAAACTACCACGACAACCTTTTCCCTTTAATTAATCCCTAAAGTAAAAAATATTTTCTCTAAGGAACTTATCCATTGCTTAGCTACAAATGGATTTGTAGTCCTATTGAATGTTGGAGGTTGTTGTCTCATGAATCGGTATAACAGTTATCCTCCCTGTTGTGGATTAGGGTTCTCCATATGGTTGAGGTTATTATTCATAACCTGAGTCAGTTGTCCTAGTATGGTTATAATATTTTCAGCACTTATTGTATCACTAGCTCCACTACCATTATCTTTCATAGGAGGTAAATACCTCTAGGTATTACATGTGTTGATATTATTTCCATTTCTTCTACTAGGTTACATTTCTAAACAATGACATACACTGGATTAGGTTTCGAATCATAATGAATAATTCTAAACTAGTAAAATACTTAACATAAATTGAAAATTTGTATGCATATCTAATCCATAATCATAAACATGTTTATTTGGGTACATAGTTAATCATAAATCTTTCATAATGTTTTGTAAAGAAAATATTAATTATCTTAATTATATCCCCCAGAAGTGTCAAACTAGATGTGTAGTAAGGCTCATTGTCATGTACCAGGTTACCCTAAGTTAAGCCTGGAACACCTTATAATAGTTATTACACCTAGGTACATATGTTAAAGAACCACATACACTTGTAGTATCCAGATAGGGATGTATTTTCTAGTAATACCCATATAATCTCTATAATACCAAAATCCTTGATGTTATTCTATACTTATCTTCAAATTATATCTTAGGGAAATGTTCCATAATCAAGGTTGTTTTCTAAATATAGTTTCCAAGGTTTGTGGTAACTTCATCTGATACCAAATGTAATGCCATAACCCCAGTTTCTTGGAACTAGTGCATTATTTTATTATAATGGTCTAATCAATAGAAAATCAAATCCCAAAGGACCGATTGTTTTAGTGTCCATAGAAATACTAAATTCCAATATTAGTTTTATAATACATATTGAAATAAAAATCAACATATTATCCCCTTTTTAAACTCTCATAACCCTTATACTATCACTGCATGTCAATAATAATATACTTCTTCATGTCCTAGTGAAAAATAAAACATAAGAAACGGGTGAACTCTAATGCTCAGTAAGGATAAACAATATAGTGGAAGTTATCATAAATTAACATAAACTTCTAAGGAAAGGTATGTAACTGAAACAAAAGACTTTTAAACATAATATTCAGCATAATGTGTAAAGACTAAATCAAATAATTCTATTTAAAATTTTACATGGATATTCTACTAGTCGAATAATCACATTAAATTTCAATCACTAATTTCTTAATGAGGACATGCATAATATCAAAAATCATAACCACACCATCAAGGCCTCATGCCAAGAACATTACCATACCATCAAGGCCTTATGCCAAGACACTATTTCGTCTCATGAGACCCACTCATGTATCTAGGGACTATAGTAGGCCCTACCTGTCACTTACTAAGTCCAATTCATTCATCTCATGAAAAGGGTGAAACATAACATGAACATTCTTATTAAAACAAACATACGAAATGTTAATACTTTAACCATTAACCATGAATAGTATAAATATATAACATCCACCGTGAAATATATCATAAAACCTTCAATAAAATATGTAATATTGTATCATAATAAATTAACCTCAAGCATGGAATTTAATAAGGGATGTTGACATATATGGAAATAATTTAATAAATTCATCAAAAAATCTTTGACTAAAATATCCCTTTTTTCCATTGAAATCATTTAGTATCCAAACAATTATAAAATAAAACATTTTTTTGAAAATAACCTTATAATATTATAATGAATGATTAAAAATATCAAGGCATCATAACGGAGAAAAATAGCCACTTGCATTGAATAAGTTAAAAAATATTCTTTCCTTAAATATGTCGAAAAGGTTATAAAGTACCTTGTTTGGAAAACAACAGAAATATTCCATTAAAAACATTTTTTAAAAAGTAAAACATGCATAAAATGAATTTAAAAAATTTTCCATAAAATTTTTTATTACATTTTAAGAAATATGGATATGGATGATAAGTATTTCCTAGTAAATACTTACATATAAGAAATCTCGGATAATAAAGAGATTGTGAAATTAACCCTTAACTTATAATTTCCTTTAGTCAAGGGTGAGTTAGCCTCTTGATTAATGGTCAAAACAAGTTATTAAAGTATGACATGACTATATCCATATTTATTATATCATATATTATCCTCTTATATCATTTTGGTAATAATATTTCATTATTACCGTTGTTTCGAGTATTAACTACTTCGTTTTCTCATTACTATTTAGTCATGTAAGTTGTGTTTTTTATAAATAAGATATATTTTATTCATATAAAAAATTAAATTATCTTCATAATTGTTATATTAATTCATTATATAAATTTTATAATCATTCATTAATGGTTAACAGAGACAATAAATCTCATCGCATCATGGAGACGGTAGGCCATACATACGCACGAGCAACAATATCATTTCATTAATAGTTAAATGGTATAGAATTGGATTTTATATTAATTATAAAGAATAATTATCAAGTTATATTCATTATTTATATCCATTATACACATAATTATACCCATCAAAATAAAGTAGTGTTGAATAATAAATTACACCACAGTGTGGAGTCGGTAAGTCGTATGTGCGCACGTATGGTGATATTGTTATTTGTATGATGGATAAAATGAGTAATATGGTTGTCCCGTGATTATAATAACATATTAGTATATTTATGATACTATATTTATTATTTTTTTGTGGAAACATATAAAGAGGAAGTAGAATAAGAAAATAACTTTGAAAGTGGTGATAAAACAATTACCTCTTTTTATGGTGTATGCTTTTGGTTTGCACAAAAGGACTCCATAAGACGGATTTCTGCCCAAAGTGTGACCACTAGGATGAATTGAGGGACTGTTTGAGAATATTTGGGTAGGGTTTGGCTGAGACAAATGTATTTTGAGTTGTTAATTAAAGAGAATGAGAATTTTTATTTTATAAGAGATGTGAGGGGTACTTTTGGAATACTTTGAATATAAATTTATTATAAATTAATTTTTTGTTTCAAATTCCTCCAAAGTAATTTATTTAGATGATAAGATGATTATGGGTCTAAATCCTCTCATAAAATTATTTTTATATATGTTTAGGTCACAAAAGAAACCTTATCTTTTGGGTTTAACACTTAGTTAAATAGTTTAACTCTTATCGTGTCTTCTTGTATTTTTACACTATAGGATTAATATAGTTACTATAAAATACCAATCAACCCCCAATTTGATAACTTATGACATATTTAACATTATCCTAGTTATTTTGTCAAAAATTATATTTTTATCAATTTTATAACATATAATTAAATATTATGTATATTAAAGTATCGTTTTGTCAATTTTGATACTATTCAAAATTTTAATTTTTTAAAAATATCAAACCAACGTGATAACTTCGAAACAATACTTATAATATTTAACTATATTTATATGTTATCTATAAAATTATTTTATGCCATTAATGAATTAAAATTATATTTATTTTAATATTTTAAATATCATTTAATTGATTCTTCCTTTAAAAATTAAATTACTCCATCATTATTATGTTACCATTTAATTTGATTATTTGTTTCCAGAAATTATTAAAAAAATACAATTATTTAGATAATCATTTTATGTTTCTAAATAATATTTACAGTCATGTTTATCTTATTTATAACCCTATATTAAGAATGGTTTATTTATTAAAATTTGAATATGACATTTTTAACTCTTCTTTAAATTAAATATAAAAAATGTCTTAATATAACACAAGTGGATTAAAAAGATAATAATGTCCTACTAAGTTTGATTTTGGTTGAAACACACTTATTCAATTAAATTAGGACAAATTTTAGGGTAATATTGTATTATATTATTAATTTTACCTTTAATTACCCTATTTACATTTAACAGTGGTAAATAAAATCCAAAAATTACTATTCACTGAAAAATATTTTGATCTTTTTATACAAAATTTTATATACTGATTACAAACATGTATATACTTTTTCTAAATTCAATTAAAAAAGTTGTAAAATTATATTTAATGCAAATCTCATAAATGTGGCTAGAAGACGGATAAAAGAGACATTCAAAAGTTTAATAAATTTTTATATCTAATTCTATAATAAAGTGATTCAAATGAACTATATTGGATTAATATATGTATTATTTATCTATTTTAACTTTAAAATCAATTTACAATAAAATAATTATTTAAACTAAATAGTCAGTTTTTAACATTAATGTAGTATTTTTCGCTATTCATGTATCTTTTTAACACTTTATAGAGTTGTGTACAGGTCATCTAGATCTAAAAATTCACAATAAAAATATTTAAAAGTCATTTTTAGTAAGGAAATTCAAAATAAATGGTTTTCAATGAATTTTTAACTCCCTTTAGTGGGTTTTCCATGATCCATAGCTCTATTTTTCCACATAATTCCATGTGGAAAAAATTTATGATAGGGAAGTGTACACTCCATTATTTCTTTAAATACCACTGTATTTTTTTCTTCTTCTTCATTTACAACAAACTATAAGGATGTTGAGTCAAAATTATAAAAAAATAAGGTTGGTTTTGAAATGAATTTAACAGAAGACAAAAACTATATAGTTATGAATTTAATCATATCCCTATAGTGTATCATTTTTAATCTCTTATTGTCCTTCGATTGCCATTGGAAAATTTATTATGTTCTGTGGGAGAGAAATATTTTACAAGTATTCTTCCACTTCTTGGATGTCTTCTTGAGAAAAAGGAATAATATCTTCTTCATGTTGGTTATCTAGTTATTTTATTACATACTCCTTGTAATATTATAGTGTGGTGGACATCATATATGTCGTTTACTTTAATTATTCTATGCGATTTTGGTTCTCCTTGAGTTGTCTTTGTAGTAGTAAAGAGTTAGTGATTACCACTTTAATTTCCTCTTGTGTTTGTTCATTGGTGGCTTGATGGCATGGGGGCATGTATAATTTAAGCTGATCGGGTTTGTTATCATATTAATAATCATCCACCCATTCATTGGTGTTAATCATTGGTTTCTCCTGGTGAATCCCTTAAATTTAGTACTTGGGGTCATGTGGTAAGAGTTATTAATTGGTTTTTAATTTTTTTTCTAGGTGTGAATATCAAACTTCAGTAATGATTTTTTGAATCTCTTTGAATCGAACATATAATTAGTGGTCCATTATTAATGAATATTCACCCTATAAGATTATCCTTGTTTGAAATAACATAATAAAAGGAAGAAAGAAAAAAAAGAAGTCAGAAAAATGACAAATGTGAAAAAATAATGAATTATTAGGTGGATCCCTAGTAACAGAATCAATTAATGTGAGGATTTCATGGGCCTCACACGTAATAAAAATGTGTAACACTTGGAATGTAGCTAGGGAAATTGACCAAGGTCATATTGTGAAGATCCAAACAATCCACTCACATATCTATTACACTTATTAATATTTTTATTACTTTAAATATTTAAAAATAGTGTAAGATTGAGATTAAATGTCAAAAAAAAATTAGCAAACCATGCATATGAAAATTATAATAGAAGGGAATTTGGAAGAAAGGAGACAACCCTAGAATAAAATCAAATGATACTCCAATGTCTCACTACCTTGGTTGTCTATTCTAACTCATTCTCTTCTTCCAACAAGTTTCACACACCCATAATACACAATTATTTGAATGAACATCACACATAGGAAACCTTTTAAGTAATCGTACCACCACTATCTCTAAGAACAAAGAGTTAATAGTACCTCAACAAAGAATGAACATATCACTCCTTAGTGGATAAAAACCCATGAATCTTTATATCACTCAATCTAAGAATCCTATTACACTATAGAAACTCAAGCAGTGGGTGAGAGAAAGGAATTCATAGTGTGAAATAAAATGGGGAAAAGAAAATAGTGAAGTTCCATTTTCCAACTTCACCTTCTAGATCACCCAAAACCACAAAGTAAAAAAAGGAATTAAAAGTTCTAGGTGTGTGGACTCAGAATCACATATTTTTCAGCTAGATGAGGATCTTCGTGTTATACTCTCATAATAAGTGACAGATTGAGAGATAATTATAATAAAAATTGAAAATATAGAGGGTAAATACCATGAACATAGTTTGAGATAAAATTAATTATTGTATAAAAATAAAAAAATATAAAAAAATCTTAGTCTATATCAAACCATGGATGAAGGTCCAAGGGTAGGAATTCCTTACTAGTGATAAGGGTAAGTTTAATTATAGGAATCGACAATTCTTCTTCTTCCTGGTGAATTTTTGGGCTAACAACTCTTTTCCCAAGATCACCTAAACATGTACTACCTAAGGGTAAAATTTCCTCATGTATTCTCACTATAGAATATTCCTCATCTTTGAATTATTTTTAATATTTCAATGATCATTTCTTAGATTCATTTCTAGATGGAGGCCACTTTGAGATTTGGATAATATATTCTAAATTTGGGTAGGAATGGGAATTTTTATTTTTGATTTTAGATCGATCCCTAAATCCATTTCATGTAACTTTGATTTAATCTCATGTGAATGGATTTAATCTTGGAATTAATCTCACACAAGTGTATTCAATATGGTTTAAACTATCATTTTGGTTATAGATGGATCACAGAATATTACTAGTGCATGCATCTCCCCATTTGTATCATCTTAAATAGATTTTAGAGAATGTGATTTAATCCTACATGAGAAAAAAATTATTTTGACATGGGAAGCTTTAATATGACATGAATAGTGGGAAAAACCTGGTCACCTTATGTGAGGGTTCATAGAAATGATCATAAGAGGTGCTTGGGATTCCCCACTAATCATACATGTGACTCCTCTTGGTCGATTCATCTTAAATAGAAACTAATATACATGTTTATTTTTATTTATGTTAGTCTAACCTGTTGATTTTTACCAAATAAATTCTTAGGCCATATGATTCCTATGCATCTTTGGTTCTATTTTAGTCATTCATATGTGGCATCCTATCTATGGGAATTAATTTTACATAGATCTTGGTTTTTGGTAATTAATCTTCTGTATCACCTTCCTCTTCATTTTAATCACACACTAAGGGGTTCTTCCAAGTTAATATCATGGGACATTCAAATATTCTAATTTAATGTTACATGGGTACTTCAATACCAATTTTAATTCTATGTAGTCCATGTAAATTCACACATAATAATACACGGGACTCTAAATTTTTTTGAATATTCCGCAGCCTTTAAAAATATCAAATAATTTCATGAAGATGCATATTTTAACCTAAAATTAATCAAACACTCATAAATTAATATAAAATTTATTTCAAATAATTCTTGAATGGATTTAAAAATTAAAAAACAAAATTTTATAAAATTTAAAAATAAATTATAGATAATTATAAAATGTAAAAAATGATTAATTTACCTAGTTTTAGTGAAAATATATGGTTAATTAACATTTAAAAATCAAAAAAAATAATGGAAAATTATCTCCCATCAATGATCACCAACATACACATTTGTTCTAATATGATGAAAATGATGAGTCTTTCCCTCCAATTAATTTAAGATCAAGATTCTACAAAAACTCAACCCTAATCCATGACTAGAAAAATGAGAAAAATACACAAACCACATTGTAGTTCACAACTACAATGAAATCCAAACCTAAAACTGGCCGACCTAACTCAAACTCTCTATCCCAAAGAATAGTCACTCCAACACAACCTGACCTACAACCATGAGGAACCTAGAAAACCAACAATATGGTGAGGACTGTAATATCATGCTTTTTCCCATAAATAACCAAAACTTATCTCTATTGGATATACTTCTTTTTTCTAGCATATTGTGATGACCCAGACCCCCCTTGGTCCCTTCCTTTTCCAAAATCAGGATCCTTAAGGGGTGCCGATCGTTGCGACCGATCGCTGAGACCGATCGGTGAGACCGATCGGTGAGACCGATCGCTGAGACCGATCGGCGAGACCGATCGGTGAGACCGATCGGCGAGACCGTTCGGTGTGACCGGTCGGTGAGACCGGTCGGTGAGACCGATCGGTGAGACCGATCGGCGAGACCGATCGGCGAGACCGATCGGCGGAACCGGCCGATGTCACCCAGCCTTGCCAAGTTGTTCCAGTAACGCTCCTTTTTCGCAGATAGGGTTTTAAACCCTATTCTGCCTCGTTTCTTAAAGACCCGAAACGCGCACAAAAGTTTAATTAAATACTGAATCGACTCATGAGTCGGTTTAAACCACCCAGCACCTTTAATGATGAGTCAAGCCGCGTGGTCAACCCATGACTTCCACGTCTTACGCGGTTTCACGTTTTCACCTCAACCGTCCCCGGCTCTTATAAATTAAGGGTTAGGCCGTGGTTTCCCCCTTCTTCGATCGTGGCTCTTCTGGTGCATCGGGACCGCCGCGTCGTTATCTGTAAAGTTCCGCGCCCCCGTCCTAAACGTCGATCTTCTATCAACAGGTAGGGAATTTCTCTCGTCTCTCACTTTTGTGTATCATGCGGGGTGGGCGTTATTTTTTGTTCCTATGGAATTGGTTGAACCGAACCTTAATGAAGATAATAAACGAAGTTCTAAAGAAAGAAGGGGAAGGGGTTTTGATTGTTGTTTATGCTTTATCTTGTGATCATCTTTTTTTTTTGTGTTGGTTTATGTTTTCTGAAAATTGAGGCCGTTGGTGGTCGTTTTATGCACACTGATGAATCCCCTCGTGATGTTTTAAATGGGTTGCTGAAATTGTGAACTCCTGCTATGAAATTGGTTAATCACGTATATCCGGATGAATAATTGAAAGCACCAGGATCAACCCTTCTGCGATAACTCCCGGTTAGAACACACGGGATTTGAAATCATGGAGTGTGTTAAGTCGTTTAAATCTGAAAAAAATCCCTGACTTGTGTTGGAAATGGTAGTTGGTTGTTTTCCTTTCGGGCCGATTGCTGGAAATGTAGGAGGGGATGGGATCCCCTGATCTTTTATACTCTCGGTGGTTGTGTGAATTTGGGGGATGGGATCTCCTGTTGGTATGGTTTCGGTGGTTGTGAGTTTTAAATCCGAGTGGTTACTCGTTCATATCACAAATTGGGGAGAGATCCTCTGTTGACAGGACCGGGTGTGAGTGTTTTGGTTGATCCATGCTTTTGATGCTTTCCTTGGTTATGCTTATAGTAGTTGCCCAGTAGTGCTTAAAATTAATTGAACATTTTAACTGAACGTGAAACAAGAATGGGGAAAATGGTTTTGTGGGCAAGGGTCGTGAACTGTGACTCGGACGCAGTGGTGTTGTGTTCTGTAGGTTGGCTAGGAAAACCTAAGCTTTGGGTGAGTGTTTGTTACCTATATCTATACTTGTAGCTTTGTGTTTCTTATTCGCGCCCCACCCAAGTTGAGCACTCAGTGCCGAACACCCCCATTTATGGGGGAAGGGTGTTTTTCCCAACGCTATTCTTAGTGGCTGGTTATTAGCTCCTTTTCTGCTCCCTTTCCCGGATAGCCCAAGTATCTTCGGGCAGGCTGTGATGGCCTGAAGTCCATTATTAGCCCAAGAACCATCGGGCAGGGTGTTGTGGTGGTTGGCCAGGTGTGTGCGGCAGGTGGTTTCCCAAGTGTCTTCGGGATGAGGCCTAGGTGTCATCGGGCATGGCGGTGGTTGTTCTGGCCTAGGTGTTTGCAGGCATGGTTACATGTGACAGTTGTGGCCCAGGTGTGTGCGGGCGGGATTCAGTAGTGGGACTGCGTACGGTTGAGGCCCAGGTGTGTGCGGGCGGGATTCGGTAGTGGGACTGCGTGTGGTTGTGGCCCAGGTGTGTGCGGGCGGGTGTGGCAGTGGGACTGCGGTGAGAATGGAGGGATTGGTCTGATGCGCAGGATGTCTCAATAACCAGTGGGAAAGTGGCGCGGGGTACCCAAACATCGATGTGCTCTTATTATATATTACTTGACTTGCGTTATTTGGGGAGTGAGCCTTGGTGAGGCCTGGGATGGATAGTTTGCCTTGTTAGGTGTTTGGTTTACTCTTTTTCTCACGGGACTTTAGTACGTTCCCCCACTTGTGCACGAGAGTCTTGGTTTTCCCTACTGAGTGTACTTGTATACTCACCCTACGTTTATTTTCAGGTTTCCAGGAGGACTACCAGGGCTGTGCGGGACCCTACTAGTCGGACAGTTGGAGTCGTTGCTGTTATCGTACCTTTGTTTTCATTTGGTATTTTACTTGAGCCTCTTTTTGTACTCGCACCTTGTTGTAAACTGTTTAAACATGCATGGGGGCTTTGTTTTGGTTTAATTATTTTCACCTGTTTCTTTCCCTTTTTGGGTGGTTGACTTGTCCTATTTCCCGATCCTAAATAATAAAAAGGGTAATGCCTTCCATTTGCGAGAATTTTCTATACCCTTGGTGCTAGTCGCCACTCCGGGACCTATTGAAGGCGGGTTTCAGGGGTCATTATCTCTCCTTCAACTTAAATAAGGAAGGGCCTGGCAATCCGCTGACTCTTCCCTCCTTTTGGTGAAGGCGGGTCATGACAGAATGGTATCAGAGCAGGTTGAGAGATAGGACGGAGTCTGGATTTAGGCACAATGAGGATTGCATGGGATGGTAAGGCAACGGTGTTGGGTGACCTTGGAGCGTGAATTAGGTCAGGGAAGACCGGCTAGGACACTGGATTTTAGGGCCCCCCGTGATCCGATGTAAGGACTCCGGACCTACCGAACAACCAAGTGAGGCCACACTGATTGCAGGGTAGAGACCCTAGGAAAGGTATATGCATCATAATGACTTGTGTTCTTGTGTTTCTGGGATGTCTTGGGAATTAAGAATAAATTAAATCTTAATAACTTTTAATAACGATATTCTGCACTACTTGGGCTTAGGCATTCCTTGTTTACCTTGCAGCTATGGCACCTGGAAGGCGACCACGTGTGGTACAGGCGATCAAGGCCCCTGAGACTACTTTGGCCAATCGGCAGAGAGCTGATCGAGAGGAAGAGGATGACCAGTGGCAGAAGACTCTTCAAGCCTTCCAGCGACAGGCCCTCGAGAAGTATGAGGGCAGCACCTCCGATATGAAGACGGAAGGCTGGCTAGAGGAGCTAGTTATAGCCTTTGGCCTGATTCGGGCCCCGACCGAGTACTGGGTTCCTCTAGCTGTTAGCCAGATGAGAGGATCGGCACGTCAGTGGTGGATGCTTCACCTGGGGAATAGGAAAGAGTCTGAGGTTTCTTGGGCGGATTTCGAGAAGGAGTTCTGGGCGGAGTTCCTCTCCTCGACAATGAAGGCAGAGAATAGACAGGAGCTATTCTCCCTCCAGTAGGGGAGTATGTCCGTAAGGGAACTTGGAATCAAGTTCAAGGACCTCCTAAGTTTTGCTCCGGACCTCTTTCCCGATGAGGAGTCTCGGGCAAGACGTTTGGAGGAGGCGCTCTGACCCTCCCTCCAGTATGTTGTTACCCCCTTTACCCTTCCGACATACTTATAGGTCCAGAAGAAGGCCGAAGTGGTGGAATGGATGCATGCTCTGGGCGGAGTGTCACGAGAAGGGATCCAGCTGGGACCATCGAAGGGGAAGGCCGTCAGTGCCAGGCCTCCAGCATCGGGACCCTACAGGTTCCGACCCACAGGGAGCAGGCCGCATCAGTTTCAGTTTCGATCCCCTGGCCCACGTTCTTTTCCTTCAGGCTCGGGACCACGGTGCTTCATCTGCGGGAGCCCTGGACATCTTCGGAGTCAGTGCCCCGATCGGGTGCAGTACAGCAGTGGCAGTCATCCCCAGCGTCCACCGCAGCAGCAGTTTCCAGCCAGACCCTTCCAGCAGCAGCAGCAGGGACAGCGAGCTCCCGCTCCTCCACAGGCAGACATAGGAGGGGGAGGCCGACCTCAGGGCGCTCCCCAGGGACCTCGACCAGGGCGTGGTCGGGGAGGTGGCCGATAGCCGAGGGGCAGGGGAGCTGGGCGTGGACAGTTACACGCCGCATAAGCAACAGTTCCAGCAGGGCCAGAGGTTGTTCGAGGTATGATCAGTGTGTTTAGAACTCTTACTTATGCTTTGTTTGATACCGGAGCTTCGCACTCCTTTGTTGCACCCAGCCTAGCCCGTACCTTGGGTCTAGATGCTGAGAGACTTCCAGTGCCCCTGGTGTTGAGCACACCAGTTGGAGTTCAGACCGACTTGTTGTTCGTTTGTCGGGGATGTAGACTGATGTTAGGGCCACATCAGTCGGTTAGGGATCTCCTTCTGCTACAGATTCAGCCGTACGATGTCATCCTAGGCATCGACTGGCTATTTTCTGTGTGCGCCGTCATCGACTGTTTCCAAAGAAGGGTGGTGTTCTCAGGATTGGATGGCCAGCGTGTTACCTTCACCGGCGAGCGGAGCTGTCCGAAGGGAAACAGGAGGGAGGAACCTCTCCTCTCCTTATTGACCGAACTGACGGTAGAATCAGTAGATGCGGAAATGGTGGAAGTGCCAGAGATCGTCCGTGAGTTTATGGACATCTTTCCTGAGGAGGTGACGACTCTACCCCCTCGACGTGATATCGAGTTCGGGATAGACATGCAGCCCGGCTCTCGTCCAATCTTGATGGCTCCTTACCGGATGTCACCTACGGAGCTACAGGAGTTGCGGATACAGATTGACGATCTAATGAAGAGGGGTTATGTTCATCCAAGTGCGTCACCGTGGGGTGCTCCGGTCTTGTTTGCAAGAAAGGCAGATGGAGGTCTTAGGCTGTTCATAGACTACAGGAGGTTGAATCAGGTGACGATCAAGAATCGCTACCCTCTCCCAATGATAGATGATCTTTTTGACCAACTGAAAGGGGCAGGATGGTTCTCGAAGATCGACCTGCGGTCTGGGTACCACCAGCTGAGGGTGAAAGAGAGCGACATCCCGAAGACAGCGTTCAAGTGCAGGTATGGGCACTTCGAGTTCGTATTCATGCCCTTTGGTGTTACGAACGCCCCGGCCGTGTTCATGGGGCTTATGAACTCCATCTTTCGGGAGTACTTGGATCGGTTTGTGGTGGTATTCATCGATGATATCCTGATCTTTTCAAGGTCAGAAAAGGACCATGCGGAGCACCTGAGGACAGTTTTGGAAGTCCTCCGACAGCACCAGCTCTACAGGAAGTTGTCAAAGTGCAAGTTCTGGGCACAAGAAGTGCACTTCCTCGGGCACGTAGTGTCTGAGCAGGGGGTAGCAGTCGACCCATCAAAGGTTGAGGCAGTTGTTTCTTGGGCAGCACCCAAGAATGTGGCGGAAGTCCGGAGTTTCCTCGGACTGGAAGGTTACTACCGGGGATTCGTACCCAACTTCTCCCGAGTAGCAGCCCCTTTGACGGCTTTGACCAAGAAGGACCAGGTTTTCGTGTGGAGCGAGCAATGCGAGTCATCCTTCAGCTACCTAAAAGAAAAGCTGGTTAGTGCCCCAGTGTTGAGATTACCAGAAGAAGGGATGGCCTATGAGTTATTTTGTGATGCTTCAGGACAGGGCCTGGGATGCGTGTTGATTCAGCAACAAGGGGTGATCTCTTACGGGTCCAGGCAGATATGCCCCCATGAGCGTAACTACGCCACCCATGACCTGGAGCTTGCAGCGGTCATTTTTGCGCTAAAGTTATGGCGGCACTACCTCATCGGGGAATGCTTTGTGGTCTTCACAGATCACAAAATCTTAAAGTATATCTTCTCCCAGCGGGACTTGAACTTGCGACAATAGAGATGGGTGGAGTTCCTCCAGGACTACGACTTTGAAATCTCTTATACTGAGGGCAAGGGCAATGTGGTGGCCAATGCCTTGAGCAGGAGGACGCAGAAGGATGCGGTCCGAGAGTCGGCAAATGCCTGGAAGGCAATGGAGGAGTTGGATGCCTTACACCTGGATGCGAAGATGGATAGTGGCAGGGGCTGCTTATATCAGATGATAGTGCAGTCATCTCTGTTTCGACAAGTGGAGGAGTCTCAGTGGGGAGACCCCGAGTGCGAAGTGATGCGTGATCGGGTTGACCAGGGCGATGCTCCAAGAGAATGGATAGAGGACGGTCAGCACCAGATGCTCTTCTAGAAAAGGTTGTTTGTTCCAAGAGTGATGTGTGGCAAGGTTCTCAGTGAGTTCCACAACTCGCCCCTAGCGGTGCACCCAGGAGTTACCAAGATGTACCAGGGGCTGAAAAGGCAGTTCTGGTGGCCCGGAGTTAAGCGAGCGGTGGCAGAATTTGTGGCTAAATGCTTAGTATGTCAGCAAGTGAAGGCTGAACACCAGGTTCCAGGCGGCCTACGGCAGCCTTTAGCTGTTCCCGAGTGGAAGTGGGATGACATCACAATGGATTTCGTCACGGGACTACCCAAGGTCCAAGGAGGGTGCGACGCCATCTGGGTGGTGGTGGATAGGTTGACGAAATCGGCTCACTTTCTGGAAATCAGGGAGTCAAGTATTGTGGATGCTTTGGCACGAAAGTACGTGAATGAGGTGGTGCGGTTGCATGGAGTTCCGAGGTCTATAGTCTCAGATAGGGATTCACGGTTTACCTCGCGAATCCGGAGAGGATTGCAGCATGCGTTTGGCACCCAGTTACGCCTTAGCACTGCTTTCCATCCCCAGACAGATGGACAAACGGAGCGAACCATCCAGACCTTGGAGGATATGCTACGGGCATGTGTTCTGGACTCAGGAGAGTCATGGGTGCGATACTTGCCTCTAGTAAAGTTTTCCTACAATAATAGCTACCACTCTACCATCGATATGGCCCCGTTTGAGGCTTTGTACGGGAGGTCATGCCGTTCACCTATGTGTTGGACCGAAGTAGCAGAGGCAGGCATCCTTGGCCCGGAGGTGGTGCAGGACACGACAGAGAAGATTCAGCTCATACGGGAAAGGATGAAGGCGGCCCAGGACTGACAGAAGTCGTATGCTGATACCAGGAGAAGGCCCTTGGAGTTTGAGGTTGGGGACCACGTGTTCTTGAAGGTCTCCCCGCGGCGTGGGCAACGAAGGTTCGGCAAGGGGGGTAAGCTCCCCCCCAGGTTCGTCGGACCCTTCAAAGTGTTGCGGCGGGTCGGCGAAGTGGCTTATCATCTAGCGTTACCTCCGCCGCTGCTAAGGATACATGATGTCTTCCATGTATCCCAACTCTGTCGTTATCTGCACGATGATTCACACGTCCTTGATTGGGGTGAACTGGACATCGAGGACGACGTGACCTTTGTGGAAAAACCAGTGATGATCTAGGATCGCAAGGAGAAGGTGCTTCGTGGGCGAGCCATTCCCTTGGTTTGTGTGTTGTGGAGACATGGCAGGCTCGAAGAGAGTACGTGGGAGAGGGAAGCATAGATGCGTGTCTAATACCCCGAGTTGTTTTGAGCTTTGTTCCTTTTGTGCCTGTTGTGATAGAACGTTTGACTTTTGGCTATGAAATGTACTAGTCTCTTTCCTCTATTGTGTGTGAAAAGCCCCGGCTAAAGGGAAGAGGGAACCTGACCCCTAATCAAGACGCATTAAGGTGGATGCGATTGAACTCGTGCGGGCGAGTCAGTGCCGCCCAAAGCGGATAATATCTTGACATGGGGGAGGGGAAACTCCCCAAACCCACATGACCGGGCGGTTTGGCATGGTATGTTGCTTGGTTCTTGACAGGGGAGTGTTTTTAGTTAGCAGAGGTTCCCTCCTAAGAGGTATCTTTCGAAGATGGTTGTTTAGACCCTCTCTTTCCTTCTGGTTTGTTGTGATTCTCGAGGACGAGAATCATTTAAGAGGTATCTGATGTGATGACCCAGACCCCCCTTGGTCCCTTCCTTTGCCAAAATTCGGATCCTTAAGGGGTGCCGAACGGTGCGACCGATCGGTGAGACCGATCGGTGTGACCGATCGGCGGAACCGGCCGACGTCACCCAGCCTTGTCAAGTTGTTCCAGTAACGCTCCTTTTTCACAGATAGGGTTTTAAACCCTATTCTGCCTCGTTTCTTAAAGACCCGAAACGCGAACAAAAGTTTAATTAAATACTGAATCGACTCATGAGTCGGTTTAAACCACCCAGCACCTTTAATGATGAGTCAAGCCACGTGGTCAACCCACGACTTCCACGTCTTACGCGGTTTCGCGTTTTCACCTCAACCGTCCCCGGCTCTTATAAATTAAGGGTTAGGTCGTGGTTTCCCCCTTCTTCGATCGTGGCTCTTCTGGTGCATCGGGACCGCCGCGTCGTTATCCGTAAAGTTCCGTGCCCCCGGCCTAAACATCGATCTTCTATCAACAGGTAGGGAATTTCTCTCATCTCTCACTTTTGTGTATCATGTGGGGTGGGCGTTATTTTTTGTTCCTATGGAATTGGTTGAACCGAAACTTAATGAAGATAATAAAAGAAGTTCTAAAGAAAGAAGGGGAAGGGGTTGTGATCGTTGTTTATGCTTTATCTTGTGATCATCTTTTTTTTTGTTGTGCTGGTTTATGTTTTCTGAAAATTGAGGCCGTTGGTGGTCGTTGTATGCGCACTGATGAATCCCCTCGTGATGTTTTAAATGGGTTGCTGAAATTGTGAACTCCTGCTGTGAAATTGGTTAATCACGTATATCCGGCTGAATAATTGAAAGCACCAGGATCAACCCTTCTGCGATAACTCCCAGTCAGAACACACAGGATTTGAAATCATAGAGTGTGTTAAGTCGTTTAAATCTGAAAAAAATCCCTGACTTGTGTTGGAAATGGTATTTGGTTGTTTTCCTTTCGGGCCGATTGATGGAAATGTGGGAGGGGATGGGATCCCCTGATCTTTTATACTCTCGGTGGTTGTGTGAATTTGGGGGATGGGATCTCCTGTTGGTATGGTTTCGGTGGTTGTGAGTTTTAAATCCGAGTGGTTACTCGTTCATATCAAAAATTGGGGAGAGATCCTCTGTTGACAGGACCGGGTGTGAGTGTTTTGGTTGATCCATGATTTTGACGCTTTCCTTGGTTATGCTTATAGTAGTTGCCCAGTAGTGCTTAAAATTAATTGAACATTTTAACTGAATGTGAAACAAGAATGGGACAAATGGTTTTGTGGGAAAGGGTCGTGAACTGTGACTCGGACGCAGTGGTGTTGTGTTTTATAGGTTGGCTTGGAAAACCTAAGCTTTGGGTGAGTGTTTGTTACCTATATCTATACTTGTAGCTTTGTGTTTCTTATTCGCGCCCCACCCAAGTTGAGCACTTAGTGCCGAACACCCCCATTTATGGGGGAAGGGTGTTTTTCCCAACGCTATTCTTAGTGGCTGGTTATTAGCTCCTTTTCTGATCCCTTTCCCGGATAGCCCAAGTATCTTCGAGCAGGCTGTGATGGCCTGAAGTCCATTATTAGCCCAAGAACCATCGGGCGGGGTGTTGTGGTGGTTGGCCAGGTGTGTGCGGCAGGTGGTTTCCCAAGTGTCTTCGGGATGAGGCCCAGGTGTCTTCGGGCATGGCGGTGGTTGTTCTGGCCTAGGTGTTTGCAGGCATTGTTACATGTGACAGTTGTGGCCCAGGTGTGTGCGGGCGGGATTCAGCAGTGGGACTGCGTACGGTTGAGGCCCAGGTGTGTGCGGGCAGGATTCGGCAGTGGGACTGCGTGTGGTTGTGGCCCAGGTGTGTGCGGGCGGGTGTGGCAGTGGGACTGCGGTGAGAATGGCAGGATTGGTCTGATGCGTAGGATGTCTCAATAACCAGTGGGAAAGTGGCGCAGGGTACCCAAACATCGATGTGCTCTTATTATATATTACTTGACTTGCGTTATTTGGGGAGTGAGACTTGGTGAGGCCTGGGATGGATAGTTTTCCTTGTTAGTTGTTTGGTTTACTCTTTTTCTCACGGGACTTTAGTACGTTCCCCCACTTGTGCACGAGAGTCATGGTTTTCCCTACTGAGTGTACTTGCATACTCACCCTACGTTTATTTTCAGGTTTCCGGGAGGACTACCAGGGCTGTGCGGGACCCTACTAGTCGGACAGTTGGAGTCGTTGCTGTTGTCGTACCTTTGTTTTCTTTTGGTATTTTACTTGAGCCTCTTTTTGTACTCGCACCTTGTTGTAAACTGTTTAAACATGCATGGGGGCTTTGTTTTGGTTTATTTATTTGCACCTGTTTCTTTCCCTTTTTGGGTGGTTGACTTGTCCTATTTCCCGATCCTAAATAATAAAAAGGGTAATGCCTTCCATTTGCGAGAATTTTCTATACCCTTGGTGCTAGTCGCCACTCCGGGACCTATTGAAGGCGGGTTTCGGGGGTCATTATCTCTCCTTCAACTTAAAGAAGGAAGGGCCTGGCAATCCGCTGACTCTTCCCTCCTTTTGGTGAAGGCGGGTCGTGACACATATCTCATAAAATAATATATATTTTGATTATCAAAAATTCCTCATTATTTAATTATATGTTCATCTTAATTATTTCATAATCATATCTTATATTCTTGATTCATTTAAATTCCTTAAGTTGTCGTCAAAATTTTACTAAGTATTTTCTCACATGCATTTAAATTTATCTTATGTTCTGAAGAATTATCTCATGGATAATCTCAATTCTTGAACTAAAATTTAGTTTATGCTAAAGGATTTTATCTTATAGAAGACCATCATAAAAAAATTATCTTACGGTTTAGAGGAATCTATCTTATATAATGATGTCAGAATCAAAAAACAAAATCATACAGATTTGTAGCTATGACTTTTCTCTTACATAGATCTTGAAATATCATACGAAAAGAAAATTTGTAACTTAATTATCTTACTCAAAGGATAAGTTAAAGAGTTGATAATTTTTTTAGCTTATGGATGTTGTTTATCTTATGATGATGGAATTATCTTATGACAATAGTGATTCTGTAGAATTATATTATGTGGATCAATTTATCTTATGGAGGATCAATATTTTATCCTCAAAGTTAGGTTATCATTTTGATCCACTATTTATTATTATTGTATCATTTTAAAAGTAAAATTTTACTTTTATGTGAAAAAAATAAGTTTTATAGATTAAAGAGAAACTTTTTTACAATAACATAAATAATATGATAAAGACATAACCTACTAAATCTTATCATCTCAATTAATGAATTATTTGGAAAAGAATGTCATATTCTAATTAAGATCTGATCACTTCATATTTAAAAAGGATTATTCACTCGACTTTTGATATTAACAAAAGTGCATAGCTCAAATTCTAAAAAGGTGGTATAAAAATTAAAACACACTTATTCATGAAGATATAAATGTAGAGACAAAATATATGAAAGATACATATACATATAGCCATTTCTCTCCTTTTCCAATAGTTTATTTCATATTTTTATCATATTTCACTCATTGTGTTCAAGTGTGGTAAAACCATAGACAAGTCTTGTAAATAGATATCTAGTGTGAAAGCTCTTGGACCTTTTTTACCAAGTAACAACTACTTTCTCTTAGCTGGACAGCCCCCATAAAAATACTAGTACTGTGAAAATCACTAAAATCATGGAATAGAGTATTGGGGGATTGTACTAAAGGATCTTTATTACCCAAACAACTATAAATTATTATTTTTGTATATTTTTCTTAATTTTATCATTCTATTTCTTATTTTTGATAAGATAATATCATAATTGTTCATTCCAAAAGATTATATGATTTTATGTGATGAAATTTCAAATAACTCAATCCCACCTCCCCTCTAGTGTCATTGTGAAACATTTATCTTAACAACAGTTGGTGTCTGTGATAGAGACTCTTGAGTTCTCAAATCTAGATGGTTGATGTTGTAAATATCATCTTTAAATGATTATAATGGATGATAATATAAAGGTAGTTTTATGGTTAGATCACCCAATTTTAGTGGAAAACTATGGATCTTATCTATTAGAAAAATATTATTCTAAAGTCTATTTTAAGGATATCAATCCCTATCAAATAACCAAGACTCTACACAAAACATGGGATGATACTGGTGAATCCAACTATGATCTGACGTCTAAATACATGAATGTTATCATAGGTGGTCCTAATCCTCGTGATTTCAATAGGGTTTCTCAATGTTCTATCGCAAACAAAATATGTACACCTATATTAGTAGCTTTTGAATGTATTTATAATATGAGACAGATCAGGTACAACATTATAAAGAAAAATTTTGAAACATTTAGAATGATTAATGGTGAGATTTACATTCAAATTAATGGAAGGGTAACTAAAATTATAAACAATATTGATACCTTAGGTACTCCTGTTATTTAACCCAACCATGATCTTAAAGGTATCATAGTTCTACCAAAGAAATGGAGTGGAATTTCAACTTAAATTGTGTAATATATTACAATGAAATATTTCAAAATAATATAAAATATCTCAATGGATCACTCATGATTTAAAAATCTTATATTAAGGTGAGGATTGATATCATAATATGATAAAATGAGAAATTGATTATTTAAAGGCATCTAATTTATAAAAGGAGGAAAAAATGATATCATTTTCATGATCATCGAATGAAGATAATTCAATCAATTCAGAGTCAATTGATGACCTCAATCAATTTTA
Source organism: Viscum album (assembly GCA_963277665.1). NCBI lineage: Eukaryota > Viridiplantae > Streptophyta > Magnoliopsida > Santalales > Viscaceae > Viscum > Viscum album. The sequence goes on from OY728126.1 coordinate 1,898,037,770, forward strand.
TAAGAAGTTAAAAAGGTTATACAATATGAAAATAGGATTCAAAAAATCCTTTAACAAGTACCAAAAGTATGGCAAAGATACTAAATATTTTAGATGTTAAGAGTGTAAGAAGCTTGAGAACATTAACCTAGATTCAAAAAATTGCGATATAATAAGAAGTTTGGGAAGAAGTTCTTCAAAAAAATGGATATAAGAAGAAATAAAATAAATATATGATAGAAACAATGAGATCCTCAAGGGACTCTAGTAATAACTCGTATTAGTAAAATATGTGCATCATGGAACAAACTGATGAGGTAAATTCTTTTTATTACTCTTCTTCTAAATTTAAACCTGAAAACTTCTCTTATGAAAAATTAAATTACTATTTTTCTATATTATTTGGCCATTATGAGTCTTTGAAGAAAAATAAAATGAATATAAATAAATCTTATGATATTATTGTTAATGAAAATTAATTATTTAAAAAACAAATTTCTAAAGTCAAAATTAAACTAGATGAGATTTTTTGTAGTAGTGATTTCCATGATGGAAAATAAAATAATTACATATTAAAGTTAAAAATATAAATTATATTGATATTTTTTACTAGGGTAATATTTAAACAAAATCCTCAGTAATAAAAAATAAAATAATGAAGAATATGTTCTAGAATGTAAGGTTGAAAAACCCAATCTTTATAAGAATTATTTTTTACCTAGTTTGTAAAATAGAAATATTTCTAATATCACCTAATTTCATTATGTAAAAAATTGTAATTTTTTGAAATATTTTTTCCTAATACAACCACGGGTGTTTAGATAAATAATGAATTTATTTTGGTTAATTTATCTGAATATAATTCTAAAAATTATGTAAAATTTAAGCAAATTTTTTTTACCAAATATTTTTTAGTTAACACTTCTAGACCCAAGAGAATTTGGGTACCAAAAATTATTTTTTTCATAAATTGTTTCATAAGAAATAATAAAAATTAATATAAATATAAATTGTTTTATGGGAAGTTGTTTTTAAACACATATGAGTGGATATTTTTCTAATTTTCACAGACTATATAATATTTATAGAGTACATGTAACATTTAGTTTCATTTCCAAAGGGAAGATGGTTAGTATTGGATCTATTGCAGATCCCCGTTAATTCATCATCACAAATTTATGTTATAGGGATGACATAAAGCATAACCTGATATGTATTTATCAACTTTTTGATGATGTATATTTATTTTACTTTTCTAAAAACGTATTATTAGTTTTCAAAAATAAATCCCAGAAATTTAAGGCCCTAAGAACTAAAAATGTTTATACCTTATATCTTAATTATTTGTTTAAAAAAATTTAAACTACTTAAATGATGAAATAAGTAAATCATGGATTTTAAAGAGGTTTATTGGACATTATAATGTTTATTCCCTAAGAAATTATTCCAAAATTAATTTGATTTCTAATTTTCTTAACGTTAAATTGGATAAAAATAAACTATTTGATGCATGGAAAATTGGAAACCAACACAAAACATTTTTAAACTAATAAAATGGGCTTCTACTTATAGACCCTTTAAAAATCATTATGGATCTATTCGAACCTTCTATAATAGTAATAATATTTTTCAAATCATTTTTTAATGTTTTTGTATATGTTTTTTCAATATTTAAATGGGCCTATTTCTTATGAATAGAAAGTGAATATTGTGTTGTTATTATTAATTTTTTAAAATATATAAAAATTGAAAAATATTTGAAAATTTTGTCATTAAGAGGTGACCAAGGGGGAGAGTTCGAGAATCATGAATTTAATTCGTTTTTTACAAAACATGGCATTAAATGCACCTTTTCTAACCCTAGAACACATCAACATAATGGAGTTATTGAAATGAGTAATATGAACTTTCAAGAAATTTATAGAACAATATTATGTAAATATAGCATACCCACTCACTTCTGGGATAAAGTTGTTAACACTGTATTTTATTTCATTAACAAAATTCTAATAAAGTATATATTTAATAAAAAACCCTATGAGATATGGAATAATAGAAAATTGAATGTTGGATACTTTAAATTTTTTGAATACAAGGTTTATATCTTGAACACTAAATTAAATCTTGGTAAGTTTGATCTAAAGTATGATGAGGAATCTTTCTAATATATTCTAGCACTTCCAAATCTTATAATATTTTCAATAATAAATCAAAGGTAGTTGTAGAATTTACTAATGATAAATTTGAGAAAAGGGATTTTTTATCATAAAAATACTCAATTTGACAACTTAGTTTTATACAACCTAAAACTTGAACCTATATTTGATGAAAAAAATGAATTATGATTTGGAATATGATAAATAAAAATAAAAACCTTGAGGGGTTGATTTTTAATGTCTGGAAATTATACAGCTTATACAACCTACAAACCTTAAATTCTATACTTTAGTAACACTTACAAAACCGAGATATAGTTGTTAGGACTAGGAGAAGTGCAGGAAAACATATTGAATTTTATATATTTATTTACTATATTTAACCTAAAACTATAAAGGAAACCCTAGATGATGAAAATTGGGTAGTTACTATGCAAGAAATTTTAAACCAGTTCAAATAGAAAAAAGTATGGGAATTAGTTGATATACCATGTGAATATCCTATTAGTATAAATAAATGGGTATTTAGGAATAAATAGGATGATCAAGGAGTAATCCCTAAGAACAAATATATAATAATTTCCAAATATTGTAATCAAGAAGAAGGAATATATTATGAGGAAACCCTTGTTAGAGTTGGTTCCCTAGAACCAACTTCTTTTGTACGTTATGATAAATTATATTCATGGTTTTTAATTTTAATAAATTCATTATCAAATCATGATTGTTCTTCTACGTGACATTGAATGTGATAATTTTCTAAGAGTAGTTGTCACAGTAATAGGTCATAGTGGATCCCTTCTATAATGAGAACCCAGAAGTGTTGTGGAACTATTCCTAAATATATTTTCTATAGCTAGATGATATCATTTGAGGTAAAAAATGATACAATCTATAAGGGGTAGATACATGTAGGACTTTGAGGAACCTTTTCATAGTGTACTCCCTTGGTAATGTCTAGGAGGATATTATGAGAAAAAGACCCACCAGTAGAAAATACACATTTATATATATCATTGGATGTTCCTATTTGTGGATGTGTGTATTGGTCCTTAGACTTTAATATTATTATTAATTAGTATTATGAGTGTCACACTTAGATTTATTGATGAAAACCATGATGTCAGATGTTTGTTGTGTGGTAGGTTATGTTGGGTGTGTCACGATTAATACTGCATTAATGAATAATGTGAAAAAAGGATTTGTCTCTTGTGTTTTGTAACAGAAGTTGATGTCTCAGACCCTTTAATATAAATGATATAACCTAAATAAATCCATGGACATGGTGTTCTATAGGAAAAATAAGTTTCTGGGAATTCAAAGAAAGATATTTCGAGTATATTAGTTGATGGTACTAGCATGCAACCATCATGATTTGAGATATTGGGATAAAGGGATTATATTACACGGTAAACATTCATATGAGGTGATATGTCGTTGTGGCATTAACTTCTTTCTCTATGGATGTATTAGCATGTTTCTAGATTCAAAAAATTGACTTTAGGTTGTTCCACTTAATTCCACTGAGAAAGAGGCATATAGGGTCACATAGTAAGTGTATCAAATATCTTAGTTAAATAATATATATCATTTTTATAATTTTATAAGTTGAATAAAGATTATTCTCAGTTGTGCTTTAATAATTATTTGAGGATATCCGATTGCATTTATTTTAGAACTATTTATTTGAGAGAATATATTATGGTCATAATATTTAATAAATATTAATTTGTTTTTAGTGAATATAATATTTATAAATTTATTGGTGAATAATGCAGTGAAATTTATTTAATAAATAAATAGATACTATTCGAGGTCTAATAAATATGGTGGTGAATAAGCGGACCAAGTTCAAGGGTCTGGTGAGAAATAATAATGTTGAATATTATTTTATTAAATAATATTTATTTATAATTCGCAATTTAAGAATGTGTCAAGAAAAAATATTAATAATACTATTATTATTTGACATGGGGTTTCACAAGGGTTAATAAAATAAATAAGGGAACTTGTGCAATTGTGTTATTTTAACCCTAGTGATATAAATACATATTTATTTTTATTTTCTCATAACTCTAGACAAAAAAATGGTTGTGCACAACATATTTGAGAAAAGATCACAAGACTAGAGAGTTCATCCCTCTCCAATAATGCTCTCAATAACTAGAGAGATCCTCCTCCACTGGATCAAGGATAATGATTTGTAACTGGTTCTCATGGAAATCAAATTAAGGCATTGTAATTACAAGGATCATCTATGCTAGTACCCAAAGACTCCTTAGGGAATGTCTAATGATTCATGGAGAATATGTGGATAACCACTAGGGGAATCCTATGCATGGATTATACAACACAAAAATGGTGTACTACAGACCTGTGGAAGGATGCATCATTATAGAAAGAATAACCTTGGAGGTAATTATTTTTTAATTAAATTAATTTTAAATAACATGAGTTTATCTCCTCTTTCTTGGTTTTGGGTTAATAACCCTTGCTTGTTATTTGATTCAAATCTATTGATCACATTGTTCATCATTGTTTGATCTTGGATTAATCATTGATAATGGAAAAAATAAAACTTGGGAACCATCCCTCACATGCTTCCACTGAACCTAGAACCTATAAGTGGTATCAAAGGGGGAACATCATTGTTTATAATTACTTAGTTTCATTGGTAATTTATGCATTCATAATTTAGTTTTTCAATTCGAGTTTAATCATTATTTAAATTTGAATTAATAGGTATATTTATCCCTTTATCGTTTCTCACATATCTAATACAAATAATTGATTTTATTATTAAAATAAAATAGAGGATCTTATATTGAGGTGCCAAGGATCCTGTTTTTACAACACCAGTCTACATTCTATGTAATCAGAATTACATTCCATGTAGTCATGTTCAACACGTTAAGATTGATTCGAAAATCAATTAGATATTTTTCATTGATTAGGGAATTAATTACACCATTAATGCACTATGTGTTGACTAGGATTAGCTAGTACACAGTAAACTAGACTACATATCATCTGGCCCATTAGACACACCGTGTAGTCTATTCGGGTCTAGTTTAAGCTCTGTATTACATACACATCCCACTTGACTAATGACCATGTAACATAGAGTCAACACAGCGTGTGTCCTACTGGACATGCCATGTACTCCATGATTTCTGAAGTATGCCACACATGTCGAGTCCCTAGACATGTACTTCAGATAGACGGTGAAGGGTGTACACATCATGTAGATCAGATCTACATGCTGTGTACTTTTACCATATTATGAAGATTTAAAATTTATTTATTTTACTATTAAAACCTAGAGACATGTACTTCCATGTGGTCATAAAGATACCACACGCCATGTGATAAGTTTTAATATACATAAATTTATAAATGTTTAATTAATATTTTTGTAATATTCAAATCTGCATATCATATATGAGTTTTATTACATGTTGTTACTCTATATGCATTTGAGAATATCATGTGATAAAAAAATCATGTAATTCATGTAATAATTCATGAATTACACATCATAAAAGTACGTAATAAGTTGTGTATGATATATTTAATATGAGTAAAATATTATATGAGTATAATACATGTTGGGAAGAATTGAATAGGTATTCACCGTTTTCCCTCCGAGGTACAATTTATGTACACAGTTAAGTTTAAATGAACTTAATTAATTTGTTTAAAATTATAAAGGATGAGAAACTCAAGGAAATTCATATCAAGACTAAGATAAGGATTAATTAATTAATTATAATAATTAACTGATTTGATCACAATTTATCTTAAATAATAATGATTAAGAATTTAAAGCTAGTTTTATTAAATGTTTAATTTGTTTTATACTAGTGGATGATCATGAGCTATGCCAGACCGTTATATATGATTGGTTTCATTTTTAATTAATTATTAAATTAAATTCTTGGCATGTATTCCTTATCTCTTCATTAATATGTAGGGATTGCATGCCCATGGTTTCTTTTATGTAAACCCCTTTTTACCCCTCACCTACATGTGTGTAAAATCATATGTAATGGATGGAGATCCCAATCCAGTGGAGGCGGTTCAATTTGGGAGCCGATAAAAAACCAATCCAATCATGATACAAAGGTGGATAGGTGGAAAGCTGTAAACATAAACATCGGATTGGTTCGAGGTGTTTCTCCCCTAGGGTTTCTCTTAGTTTATCAAGCACTGGATAAACTAACTATTAGAACAAGCTCGCAATCACACTATTTATTTTATTTTATTTTATTTTTATGGTTATTAATTATGGATTTTTTTTCACGAACACATAATTAATGAATTAATAAGTATGTAAAGTGGAACTAAAATAAACTATCTTATGAATAAATATTATCTTAAGATGTAGTTAATCACTTATGTAATCCCACTTAATATTAACAAGTATGTGATGAAGATAATAATTGGATATTTACTTATAAAGGATATAATCCCTTAATAAAATATTAAGTTGGTATAGCCTTCCAATAGGTTGGTTTGAATTGAACCATAGTTAAAAGTGCTTTACTAGCCTAAGTTAGGGTGTGTTTAATTATTAGGGAATTCTAACTTGAGGTTTTGGGTTGAATTGAATTGGTTCACATCAAGGGTTGATTTTCAAAGTATGACTTAGTGTAACTAAGAGGGAAAAGTTGAGGAAATCCAACTAAAGTATTTCAAAATTGGGGAGTCCACTCAACAGATCAAGGAACGGTGAGTTAATGTAGTTGGAATTTAAAATGCATACCTAAAACCTTTCAAGTTTCTTTAACAACCAAAGTTGGGGTAATGAGAAGGGGAATATAGATCATTGCCACTTGAATGTCCAAGAAACATGATATTCTAAAGCCAATGGTGAGGTCTATCGGATTTCAATAAAATATTGGGAGACTAATAAATATAATATTTATTTATTTATTTGTATAAATTTATCAGATAAAGTACTAAATATATTCTTATCTTATTTATAGAAATAGAATAAAAAATGACATCAAACATATCATTGTGATCCATACTTGATAAGGAAGACCATATCACTAGCACAAATTTCTAGGAATGGTATAGTGTTTTATGCATCATCCTTCTCTATGAAAGAAAGTTATTTGTGATGGAAGAACCTTTTCCAATTGTGCCTAGAAATGAGGCAAGTGGTGAAGATTTATCTCTCTATGAGAAACATATGAATGATTCTACAGATGTTCAGTACTTCATGCGGCCATCCATGTCCAATGATCTCTTAAAGAAGCATGAGGATACAGATGCCTATAGCATGATGTCTCACCTCCAAGATATCTATTAAGAGAAGGTAAGACAAGAGAGGTATGAGATCTCTAATGCTTTGTTCACAACTAAGATTGGAGATTCTACGCCAGTTGGGCCTCATGTAGTCAATCTTATTGGCTATATTGAATGCTTAGACGTCTTATGGATTAAATTTCATGATTATTTTCATACAGATCTCATACATTCATCTCTTCAAAATACCTTCTCTAGTTTTATTACGAATTATAATATGAGTAATAATGAGAAGTGTCTTTCAGAACTTCTGACCTTGATTCGCCAAGTGGATAAGGACATGGTGTGTGACAAACCCACTGTCCTTATAGTGAATAAGAAAAGGAAGAACAATTCAAAGGGTCCCAAGACCTATAAATATTCTAAAGCTCTTGAGCACCATCCTTACAAGAAGGGGAAGATCTAGGGGTAGGGAAAGAAAAAAAGGCAGTATATTTTTTATGTGTAAAGCTAGGCCATTAGAAGAAGAACTGCACCCAAAAACTTTAGGAAGCTAAAGGTGAATTCATTATTCAGTGAAATCTTTCCATATATACACATTGGATATTAGATTCAAATTTTGGTGCTTGCATATGTATCCAAATGTAGGAACCAAGTATATTCCAAAAGATTCCCAAGAGGAGAGGTGGATCTGTGAGTTGTCAATGGTGTGAGGTTGGCTACTCTTTCTATTGGTGACAACCACCTTTCATTTCCAACAAGAATAATTTTGTTTATATGACTGTTATTATGTACCTACTATTACCAAAAACATAATTTATGTATAATTTTTAGCTACATATGTGTTTATTTTCAAGTTCAAAAATAGAACATGTTTCTTTTATAAGGAAAACATATATTATGGTATGTAACATTTAAATAACAGTCCATTTGTTTTAAATTATTAAAACCAAGTGTTGGGAATTGATAACAAATCAAGTTCACTTGACTTGTTTAACACACAACTTTGGAATAACTACCTTGGTCATGTAAACGAGAAGCATTTGAAAAAGATCTGTCAAGATAGTTATTTAGACTCTTCTTAGCTAAAACCGCTTGATAGATTTCATGCTTATTTACAAATTAAAATAACCAAACCACCATTTGATAGATAGGGTGAAATGTACAAAGAGCTTCTAAGATTAGTACAAACTGATGTGTGTTGACCATTTCTAGTAGAATCTCTAAGTGGATATTCTTACTTCATAAATTTTACTGATGACTAGAGTAGATATTAATATATTTACTTGATGAAGAATAAGTCTAATTCCTTTGATAAATTCATGGAATTCAACAATTAAGTAGAGAATAAACTGGGTAAAAAGATAATGAGTCTTTGATCCGATCGAGGTGGATAATATCTTAACCAAGAGTTCATCGACTTTCTAGGAGATTTTTGGATTCTATCTCAACTCACTCCATCTTATACACCATAGTGGAATGGTGTTAGTGAAAGTAGGAATCGTACCTTATTAGTCATGGTAAGGTCAATGATGAGTTGTGCAGATCTTCCATTATCCTTTTCGGTATATCCATTAAAAACTATGGCATACACAATAAACTGAATACCAACTAAAGTGGAAAACAAAATTCGTTTAAATATATGGAGTAGAAAGAAACCCGTTTTGTCACATACACGTGTATGGGGTTGCGAGACATTTTTTAAGGCTTTCTCAAGCAACAAACTAGCACCCTAGGGCAGAAGGTGTATCTTTATAGGGTATCCTAAGGAAACAAAGGGATACTACCTATATAACCCCTCAGACAATAAAGTGATTATCAACAAAAAAACCCCATCTTTCTTGATATGGATCGTATACTCAAAAAGGATAGTGGTAGCAATATTTACTTTGATGAATTTGATGCTCAAAATACATAGGATTTGGTACAGAAAAAGTTCCATAGGTCTCCATGGAAGAAGTTGTTCCCGAAACACAAGTACTACGTAGGAGTATAAGAGAGGTAAGGTAACCAGAGAGATATGGTTTTCTACTCACTAAGGATGGTGACTCTTTATTATTGGACAATGATGAACCTCTCTCCTACAAGGAGTCAGTATAGAGCTCAGAATCTCAAAGATGGATAGAAGCTATGAATTCTAAGATTTATTCCATGTATCTGAACCATATTTTTGTTATAGTCGATGCACTAGTAAATGTAAAGCCTATTGGGTGTAAAAGAGTATTCAAGAGAAAATTATACATGGAAGGTAAATTAAGTTCCTTTAAATAAAGGATAGTGGATAAAGGTTTTAAATAGCATCAAGGTATTGACTATAAGGAAAACTTTTTGTCAGTTTCCATGTTTAAATACATAATAATCATAATTTCCATAACAGCTTACCATGACTATGAGATTTGGTAGATGGATGTAAAAAATGTATTCCTTAACAGGAACCTTTGGGAAAATGTATATATGACACAATTATAAGGGATTATGACACCAGGTAATTCCAAAAGGTTTTTCGTGTTGCATAGATACATTTTTGGATTAAATAAACCATTTCGTTCATGCAATATTGAATTTGATGAATCCATAAAATAATTTGGTTTCGTTTAGAATGAATGTGAGCCATGTGTTTAAAAAAGGTTTAGTGGGAATGTGTTTGTTATCCTAGCAGTGTTTGTTGATGACATGTTACTTATTAGAAATGAAATACCAGTCTTACAATCAGTTAATGACTAGTTTAACAAGTGCTTATCCATGGAAGACTTAAGTGAAGCATCTTACATTATAGGGATCAATATTATTCATGATATATCCAAGAGGATGCTTGGACTAATACAAAGTACATATATTGACCATATACTAAACAGATTTAGTATGGAACAATCCAAAAGGGGATTGGTTCTAGTGTCACATGGTTTACATCTTTCAATGAAAATGTGTCCCTAGACACAACAAGAGAAATAAAGAATGAATAATATCTCATACGCTCCAGCGATAAGATCAATATTGTATTCCATGTTATGTACTAGACTTGATGATCCCTATTTATTGAGCATGGTAAGAAGATATCATGTAGATCTTGGAGAACAACATTGGACTTATATTAAGACTATCCTTACGTATCTGAGAATAACTAAGGATATGTTCCTAGTGAATGGAGGATATGAGGGTCTTGTCATCAGAGGGTATGATGATACTAGTTTTTAGAAATATCAGAATGATCTGAAGTCAGAATTAGGATATGTTTTCTATCTCAATAGAGGAGATGTGATCTATAATAGTTCCAAGCATCTAGTTGTTGTTGATTCTACAATGGAGTCCAAGTATATAGAGACTTATGGTGTAGCTAAGTAAACCGTATGTATTAGGAACTTTATCCATGATCTTTATATGGTACCTAGAAATAAATACAATATCACATTGTATTTTGATAATACTACATTGGTGGATCTTAAAAAAGATCCAAGGTTACATCCAGAGAAAAAGCACATACTCTGAATGTATCACCTCTTGGGGGATTTTTATCAGAGGTGTGAAGTTGAAGTGAGTAGATTACTCATGGAAGAGAACCTGGTGGACCCATTGACTAAAGGCCTATCTCAAAAGAAAAATGAGTATAATGTGAGAGATGGAGAACTAAAGGTTGTTATTAATTGCCTCTAGTGAAAGTGGGAGTCTGTTGGAGTTGGTTCCTTAGAACCAACTTCTTTTGTATTTTATGATAACAAATATTCATGGTTTTGAATATAAATAAATGTATTATCACATTGTGATTTTTCTTCTGTGTGACATTGAATTTGATAATGTTCTAATAGTAGCTGTCGTATCAAAAGGTCATAGAATATCCCTACTACGATGATAACCCATAAGTTCTATGACACTATTCTTGAATATATGTTCTATGGTAGGATGATATAATTTTAGGGAAACAAATTATATATGTTATCAGAGGTACAGACTCATTGGACTTTGAGGCACCTTTTCATGGGGTACTCCGTTGGTAATGATTTGTAGGATATTATGAGAACAAGACTCGTCAGTAAAAAATCCACATTTATATATGCCACTAGATATACTTATATGTGGATGTGTGTATTGGACATTATAATTTAAGATTATTAGTAATGAGTGTTATGATTCATTCACATAGATGTATTGATGAAAAACTGTAATGGTAGATGTTCACGGTGAGGTAGGATAAGTTGGGTGAGTCGTGAGTAATACTACCTTAATGAATTGTGCAAGAAAGGATTTTTCCCTTCTATTAATTAATAAAAGTTGATGTCTCAGGACCTTTGATGTAACTGATATATCCTAAATAAATCCATGGAAATGGTGTTCTATAGGAAGCTTCAATTTCTGAGAAGTCAAATAAATAGATATCAAGCATAATGGTTGATGGAACTGTCATGCAACCTACTCGATTTGAGATATTGTGATAAAGGGATTATATTACATGGTAAATAATTATATGAGGTGATATGTCATTGTAGCATTAACTTCTTTCTTTATGGGTTCCTTGGAATGTTTCTAAATGCCAATCGTGGAATTTAAGTAACTCTGGCTAAAGACACTAAGAAAGAGGCCTAGAGGGTCACACAATAAGTGTATACAGTGTATCAGTTAAATAATATATATTGTTAATTATTTAATAAGTTGGATAAATATTATTCCCTATTTTGGTTTAATAATTATTCATGGATGCATGATCACATTTATTCCAACACTAGTTATTCAAGAGAATATATTTTTGGAAGAATATATAATAAATATTTATTTATTTTTTAGTGAATATAATATTTGTATATTTATTGGTGAATTATGAAGTGATATTTATTTAATAAATAAATATAAATTATTCAAGGTCCAATAAATATGGTGGAGGATTAGCGAACCAAGTACAAGGGTCCAATGAGAAATAATAATATTGAATATTATTTTATTAAATAATATTTAATTATAATTCTCTAGTTAAGTATGTATCAAGAAACAATAATAATAATAATACTATTGTTATTTGAGCTCGAGTTTCACTAGGGTTAATAAAATAAATAAGGGAACCTGTGAAATTATGTTATGTTAAACCGAGCAATATAAATACCCAATTATGTATATTTTCTCATAACGCTATCCAAGAAAATGGTTGTGCACAATAGATTCAGCAAAAACTCTCAAGCCTAGAGAGTTCATAAATCTCCACGAATGCGATCAAGAATTATAGATATCCTGATCCACCAGATCAAATAGAATTCTTTGGAAGCAGTTCTCAAGGCGATCTTAGGTGGACATCGCAAGTGTAAGTACCTTTTGTGCTGGCACTCGAAGACTCCTTTGCTGATGTCTGGAGATTACTAAAGCATGTGTGGATCACCACTAGAGGAATCCTATGATTGGATTCTAAAATGCAATGTCAGTGCACTATAGATCTGTGTCCATAGACATCAATTAAGAAATAATATCCTTAGAGGTAATTCTTATTTAATTAAATTAATTATAAATATCATGTGTTGATCTCCTCTCTCTTGGTTATGGTTTAATGACCCTTTCTTGTTGTTTGATTCAAATATATTGATCATGGAGATAATCATCGCTTTATCTCATATTAATCATTGATATTTGAAAAAATAAAAATTGGACACCGCCCCTCCCATGCTTTTTCTATGCCCGTAACCTACAACGTTTTCCCCTATTTCAAGATTATAATCCATTAGTATCCTTTGATCATATACATATCATATGAATTTTGAATTATATATATTGGATTTCAAATATACTTTTCTAAATTTATTTTTAATATAGTAATTTTTTGTTGAACAACCTCCTAGTTTTTAAGACCCCCATTTTCAATTTTTTTTCATACTTAAAAAACATCGTATAGTCTTAAACAATCCACTAGAGCTTGGATTGAAATATTATATTCTTTTATTTTATCAAATAGTTTTAATGTTGTATTGAGAGACCCCACTATTTTCAAATAAATTTAATCAAGGATCCTTCTCTTGTCCAAATTTATGTTGATGATGTTAGTTTTGGTTCAACAAGTCAAACACTGTGTAATTATTTTTCAAAACTCATGAAAAATTATTTTGAAATGAACATGATGGGTGTGTTAAACTATTTCCTTGGTTTTAAAATTTATAAAAAGGTTTTTGGAATTATTTTAAACTAAATAAAATTCATACTTGATTTACTTAGAATGGTTTTACTTTAATGTAAAATAATTTTTCAGCTCCTACGAGTTCCAACATTAATATTTACTTGGATAAAGCTGGAATGCCAATTGACCACAATCTATAGAGAAGAATAATTTGTAGCTTTCTTTATCTCACTAAAAGTAAATGAGATATTATATTTTCATTATATATTTGTGCTTAATTTAAATCATATCCATAATAATCTCATTTTACTAATGCAAACTAAATTTTAAGATCATTTAAAGTAATAATTTCTTTCTCTTTTTTTTTCTAAAAACCTTTGATTTTAATTTAAATTAATATTTAGATACTAATTTTTGGAGTTTTAGACCAGATAGGAAGATTAACTCAAGAACCTATCATTTTCTAACAATATAATTAGTTCCATGGTCTAGTAAGAAACAACACATTATTTAATTATAATGTATATAAGATAAATATATTACATTTGGTTGTTATTTTGAACAAGTATTGTGGATTAAACCCACCCCAATGGATTATGGGTTTAATTTTGATCATATTAAAATGTGATAACACAAATATTATAAATATTTTAAAAAATTATATAAACCATTTGAGAATAGAGTATATAGATTTAAGGTATAACTTCCTATGATATCATTCATAAAAAAGAGATATCTTTTGAAAATTCTTTTTTATATAGAATCAATTAGAAAACATTTTTACTAAGACGATTCCTTCTAATCAATTTTTTTATAAAATATGAGTTTGGTTTTTATTTTAATTGATTTCATAATAACTATATGTTTTATGATTTTCTGAAAAGAAAAATATTTTCAGTTAAAAGTTTTTTTCAAGTTGTATTTAGAGTTTCCTATTTTAGTTCTGTCATGTCATAAATTAATACATTGTATGTTTTTATTATGATTGGTGTTGACATCAATCTATGTAAAATTCTGTTTATATCAATATAGAGAGACTCTAAATCAGTCTTATAAAAGAAAAACTCATTCCCTTTCGAACCATAGAGATTTTTTCCTTAATTCTCAGACCCTTCTTGCCCTAATCCTTGAACGTGGTTTCTAATTCATTCATTTATCATGGGAAATATGAATCATTCTGATAGTATAATCACCATTATCTCAAAGATACCAAGTACATTGAAAAATTTCCTTAGTGGAAAATTAATCGATATTGATTTGTTAGGTATAATGGATATTCTACTAAATAAATTAATATAGCATCAAGGTTAAGAGTATGTTTATGATGATAAGTGAACAGGATTATTAATTTATAAAAAAAATGTGATAATTCTATAAGCATGTGGTATTTCATTTTTTGATACAATGAAGACTAATTCACTATGACAATAAATCCTAAATATTTCTCAATGTTGACTATGATAATGGATGGCATATTTCAGTTTCTTTGTGAGGGAAGCTTTGACTTTAAAATATCTCTTATTGTCATTGATAAAGTAATCCCTCCTGTGATTATGAAATCTATTTTTGGAGTTAGGGATTTTGAGAAAAGGATTTTAAATGATATAGAGCTACAATAGATGTTTTTATTAAGTATATTTAAAATATAATTAGTCAATGGGCTGGTGAGTTTAAAAATATTATGTTTCAACATATTGTGTTGATGTATTTTTTATAGAGAATAATGTAAATATAGAAAGATATATCATGCAATATATGTTTCATGTTTAGAACAAGACTATGAAATTTTATCATTTTGGAAGGATTCTAATGCTTATTTTTGTAAAATCTAATGTTCATCTAAAATATATTATAGCTACTAAGTTTTATGGACTGGAAAAGCATAGAAATGGGGTATTGAAGAGAAGTGGGTAATTCTAGAGTTTTTAATTGAAGAAATTATTTATCATTAGGGATGAATAATATGTTGATGTGGCCCCTTATCAGGTTTAGGGGGATAAATCTTAAGAAATATTTGTTTTTGAAAGACATGAAGATATTTTTTTCAGTGTGGAATTTGAGGCTCCCTTAGATAACTTAACTTTTATCCATAGGAGATAGAGAGTTAGAGTGGTTATCTAGGATGATATTCAACCTTAAACTTATGTAGTAGTTGATGACATAGCTCAAGAATCTAAGTTAGTGGTGAATTTTTATTTATTTTAGACGACTACAATTAAATCTACCTTTCCTCAAATATGTATAGAAGAGTATCGAGAAAATCCAATTCCAAAGCCATTTGTTCTATTTTATACAACCAGAGAAGGTTTGTATATGTTTATCATTAGGCTCATTGGTATTTATTTGTAATGTAACATCTCTATTTTTGTTGGTTTAGTTCCCTTTTTTGAATCCTCTCGGCCTATTGAATTTCAAATAATAATCAAAATGGGTATGATTCAGTTTTTTGGGAGAGTAAGAAGAAGAATTAGAAATGGGGATGTTTTTTAGTGACTACAATAAAGAAGAATATAAATTTGGTTGAACTATCAAATATTAAATAGAATCAATATGTTTAAGTAACTCAAGAAGTGGAAGAGAATAGAGAAGTCACTTCTCCTACTCATGTTCAAGTTAATCATAGTCGCACTAAGATTCATACTACTGATGTTGTCAATTATAGTAATCAAATTTTATCTTAGTATGATGAGTTTTGTGATGAAGTAAATTCTTTGAAGGATACATTGTTAGATTCAGGTACTAACATTTAAATTTTAAAGAGGAATTCAATATCTAAGGATGATTTTGATTCTATAAAGATAGTGTTAGAATCTCAATTTTAGTATATCATGACAATTCCAACTACTCAACCTAATATAGTCTCTAAGATAGATTTTTATGGTTTAAGGAGAAAGATCCAATTTACTTTGGAGGCATCTCCTAAAGCACTTGTTTTTGGATCATCTAATAACTTTTTACTCAAGTTACCATGGATGAGAATCTAGAATTGGTCACTATCTCCATTAACTCTCCCTCAATAAAAATTTCTTTGATCCAATGTGATATTATCTCTCTAAATATCATTCAAGTGTTTAAAATATATCTCTATATAGACATTCATAATATTCTAAATTTTCCTATAAGTGGTTTCCAAATTATTGAAAGGTCTGCAAAACATTTAGGAAGCTTTTTTTATTTTAATAACTCTTTAGTCAAGAAAAACTCTTTATATACCTTGAATGATATGAGATTTATTTTAACTGGACTATAAAATATGGTTGGTTCAATTTTTAATAACTTTTATTTTATGGAAGAAAATGTTTCAAAAATTCATTAGCTAGTTTCCTAGTATAAATCATATGATTCCTTCTCAATTGAAGAAGATGTTTTTTAACAGTCAGCAATCCCATTCTTAAGAAAGGTAAATAAGTTTTTGTTATTTTTCACTACGTTATTTGGGTTTTCACTTCCCCTGTCAAAAGTTTTTCAAGAGTATCTAATAGTTAGATCAATGGGAAGAAATAATTAAAAAATATTTTCAAAATGATTTCATACATTCAAATTTTCATCAGTACCTTTACCCAAAATTCATATCATTGTTTTATTATTCTTTTTGACTTCTTTAAAAATGAAATTTTGAAGAGGATCAACATTTTCACATATTCACTCTTTCAGTTACATGTTCAATGATTGCTTGGGCTTAATATTCCTGATCATCACCCTAATTACTCATAGTACCTGAATCTGATATTTCCTATTGTCGATATATAATTGAGAACCAAAATTTCATTCCTGAATCCTTGATTCTTACTTCTTCCTCATCAAAGATTAATTTCACTCATATAGATATATATGATTTATCAATATATTAGGAAGCATCTTCTAGACTTTAAACTACTACCACCAAGATAATTCCCCATGAAAGAGATGTCCTCAGAGGTAAATTTTGATTAGATGTCCCACTATATGATCTTTGCAGAAAAAGTGTTTTTCTCCTTTAACTACATCATCTTTTCTACTCAACTAGCCTCGATATTTTAAGAATCCTCCTCATAAAAACCATCCTTATGATGTTATTACAAGATAATTATTATTATTATTATTATTTAACTAATAGTTTTTATAACATTTTAATGCTTGAATGCTCATTTATTGAATGTTTGTCTTTTAGTGTTTATTTACTGTTCTTTGTATACTTTTCACTACTAAATTTATATGTTTATCATTTTATTCATTGAATGTTTATTTATTAAGTCCATGCATATTTTTATGCATTTTATTACTTTATATTTAAATTTTTTATACTTGTTAATGTATTGTAGTAAATGTGTATGTTTATACTTTCACCATAATTTTTTATATCAAAGAATGGGGAGTGTTTCTGGAAATATTTATGAGAGTATTTTTTGAAATTATAATGATACAACACAACATTTTTAGTTGTTTTCTTAATGTAGTATTTCTTTAAAGATCCTATTGATTCTTTTTATTTGGGTTTTGTGATCATCAAAAAGGGGAGATTATTGGATAGACTTATATTATTCCACTATATCTTTTAAAATATTCTATATTTTGATAATCACGAACATTTTATTTGTTTTAATGATCTATTTATCTTAATTTTTTTACGATCATATCTTATATTATTGAATACCTTAATGTTTTTGTCAAAAAAATTGCCTAAGTATTTTTTCTTACGCATTTAGATTTATATTAAATTCCAAATAATTATATTAAAGGTAGTCTCATTACTTTCTCTAAAAGTTAGTTTTCACTAAAGGATTTTATCTTTTGGAAGACCATCATAAATGAATTATCTTATGGTGTAGAGGAATTTATCATACATAGAGAAGTCAAACAACAAAATCAAAAGTATATGAACTTGTAGTTAAGTCTTATATTCTATGTAAATATCAATTAATCATATGAAAAGAAACTTCATCAATGAATTATCTTACACTATAATGAATTAAAAGTGTAGATAAGTCTTTTATCTTATGGAATCTTCTTATATTATGAAACTGGAACTATCCTATGATAATGGCGCTTATAGGGATTTATCTTATGCAGATCAATTTATCTTATGATCGATTGTTATTTTATTCTTAGAGTTAAAGTATCTATCATATGCACTATTTACCATAGTCATATAATTTGTAAATTTAACTTATTATTTTATGTGCATCAGAAAAGTTGTTTTATAAATAAGTAAAGGTTGATTTGGAAAGATGAGCTTTTTAACAAGAATGACAAAATCTAATAACAACACAACCTACAACATCTTTCTATCTCTATTCATGGCTTTTTTGGAAAAGGACATGGTATAATTAAGATTCAGTCACTTTACATTTGAAAAGAATTGTTTTCTCTACCATTGGGATTAACAAGTGTTCTTAGTTCAAATTCAAAAGGACAAGATATAAAAATGAGTGCATTTGTATTCATGAAGACATATATATAGAGAGAAGATATAGAAAATATGTGCATACACATAGTCATTTCTCTACTACATGATCATTTTATTGATAATATATGTTGTTGTAGTTACAATATTATATTTTTCAGTTGAATAACCTACATATTTTCTATTTGAATATATTTTTGTTCTCTGAATGTTTTTTTTAATATTCAATTTTTTGTTTGCAACTGTGTGCTAAACTTGTATCAATGGGTTATTTCATCATTGTATCATCATGTAATTGATGTGTTTGAGTGTTCTAAGTCCATGGAGAGGTATTAAAAATGATATCCTAGTTTAATCTCTTTAACCTTTTTTACCAAGTAGCAATTTCTTTCACTCAGTTAGGAAGCCCCTAAAAAGGGATGGTATAGTGAAAATCAACGAACACATGGAGTAAAGTTTTGGTGGAGTGGACTAGGGGGTCTTTGTTCCCCAAACCACTATAAATTATCTTTGTTCAAAATTTATATTATTTTTTCCATTCCTTTTATTATTTGTAATAAGATATGATCAAAATCATTCATTCCTAAAGTGGATGTATTTTTCAAGTGAAGAAAAATTCAATGAAATCAATTCACCCCCCCCCCCCGAGTCATTGTACTACTTTTATCCTACAAAAAATAACACAACCCATAATTCACCTCTAAAATCACTTCCTCAATCTCCAAAGCCAAAAAAACAAAAATTAGAGGACCAAGAATATTTTAGACCACTACATTAAAGAACTTATAGTTTAAGATATATGGGAAAAGGAGGTCTGTGAGAAATTCCATAGGTTAAAACCTCAACTTCCCTGTCATTGAAAAATGTATTTCTATAAATATATTCCTTGTGAAGTTTAGTTTACTTACATGTCTTGGAAAATTTGTCCTCTTAAATTCTTCTCTATCACTTCATCCATTATCAACACCTCAATATACATCATCAACATAAAGGGTCTTACCTGATATTGAATCTTCAGATGAAAATCCTTCTCCAAATTTCATGACCATGCTTCATCATTTGGAAAATGATAAGGGATATAATATAGAAGGTTCATGAACATCACCCTAGATTCCCTCACCCTCAAGATCCCTTATCATATGGTGAGTAAATCCTTCCATCATGTCACCTTTAAAATCAGATATTAGAACACATTTTGAAATTAGCTCTGGGATTTCTCTTGTGGAAACCTGGTCCCATTATGATTACCAAGGAAAATAGTACTCCATCATCAAGTTGTGCCTCCCAATAGGATTAATACTAAAGGAATTCAATGCTTGTTACTTATGTGAATAAATACAAAAGAAATATCTATCTTATCCAACCACCTCCCTAACTCCTGATCAAATATAAATCCTCCATATCTTTGAAAAACTTACCAATGAGTCTCTTAAAAATTCATCTTCTATTAATAATTTTCCTTAGGATAAACATTCATATTATCCACTAAGGTTTCTTGATACACGCCACCAGCTAAAAATATATGAGTTTGTCTTCCATTGTCTATCTTTAAAAACATAAAAATCAATCCCAAGATATGTATTTCATTGAAAGTATTGTAATTAAATTCATTTTAATCTCTTTGGAAATTTTCCCAATTTAGAAACATATGAAACCAAAATTATGATGCATGTACCACACCTAGGCCTCTACCCTAAAATTAATACACTCTTAATTAAGAACGTTTAGAATACTATCAAAGTATATATAAAATTATAGGGGGTCGTTTATTTCCTAGTGGTCTCCCTAGCCTACATCATATTCCAAGATTAAATGAATTAATACTATATAAAATGAATATAATCCTCACATATACCTACTCCAATATCTATCCTATTTCAAAACCATGGATCTAATACTACTATATCATGAACCTTCCCCACAAAAACCCCTAATAGTTATATATTTAATCCAAGTGTGACCCCCAAAGCCTACCTCCAATAGGTTACAGTTTGAGGACTAACACTGGGGGCATAAAACACATGGTATGGGAAGAATTATCCACTATAATCCCAATTAAGTAAGTGAACCTACAAATAAACCCTAAAAATAATATATAAAATATTCTTAAAAATTATATAATATTATGAATCTAAATTTATATAAAATAAATGGGTGACATCTCCAAATATAATACTAGAACCAAACAACTCTAAAAACTCATCCCTTTTTTAATCACTATCCAAAAGCTAATCATTAGCTGACAATGTCTGAACCAGTCTCTGAAACCATCCTAAAAATCTATGTAAAATCATATATGGATGTATGTGTGAGTATACAAGTATACTATGAAGGTTCATCCCTAAAATATCATGCTAATATAGAGGAATCCTGATAATGATCCAACGAATAAACAGTGAAACCATATTTTGTCCCAATCCCAGTCAACCAAGGCCTATATAAACATAGTCTCACACTCCAAATACACATACAATATAATAATATAGTAAATCATAAAAAATTTCATGAAGGTACACTCCACCTTCTTTCTCGCTTATTTAGTCACCATCATGTCTCGATGTCAAATTTATTATCACAATCATCCCTTCCCATATCACATACCACATCCATATGTTTCTTCCTCATACCACAACCATATACTACATACTATTTTCATACCATTTCCATATATTTCATCCAAAATTATACCACATACCATAACCATTAGCACTTATAATTAACCACACTATAGTCAGATGGAAGAGCAGAAGTGGATGGTAGATATCCATTTATATCACCCACATCTTAGATGTTTGGGGTTCGCCTGATACAACAAAACCCCATAATGGAATCGACCAGGTTACCTAACTTGAGTAGTGGTTAATTAGAAATAACAAAACATATAATGATATAACATATCATTTAATTTTTATTGAGGGCCCACTTCCTATCAAACCACTACTATTAAAGTCCCATAATCACATCTTCATCACCTCACAACAATAATGGCTATCACCTCTAAATATTTGCAACAAACCAACACCATAACCACACAAAAATAATAATAAACTCTATATTCTTCTCCCCATTCATACATAATTACTAATTATACATAGTTTATTACCAACATATTTAATAACTTTATTTAACTATATTGAATTAATTTAAACAATTCCTTCTAATTTAGTAACAAATTCTAAAAATTTCATCATTAAAAATTCAATCTCCACATAATTTTTTCACCACTTTAATAATTTAATCCAAAATTTTGTTTATCCAATAAATATTATACCCATTTTATGTTAATAAATTAATTCATTGGTTTCAAAATATACAAAATCTAGGGTAACTACCATACCCTAATAAACCAACCTCACTACATCACCTTGTCATGATCCCATATTCTAGTACCGATCCTAGGAAGGTGGTGAAGAGGAGTAACCCCCATGTCCTGCCCCCAGAAAGCCTAAGTTCACAACTAGCACTAAGGGTATAAAACAATTAAATGGGAGGAATTACCATCAATATAATAAAAACATTGAGACAAAATATAAATAACCACCAAATAACTTTATCACATAAAATAATATAAACCAAAATCCCATACAAGTGATATATTATATACATAAATATAAAAAACATACAAACATATCCCAAGATAAAATAATACAAAAGAAAATATTTTGGTATAAACCATAATAACCCAAGATCTAATATAGTACTATCCAACTTGATCACCAAAGCCCTCATCAAAACCTGAAAAAATTGTTTATAAATACTTGGGTGAGAATTAAATGTATACTTAGTAATATCATACCCAAGGTATCTTGTGAAAAAGTGAAAATATTATTCTAATTCCCTAAGGAAAAAAAACATAACTAACCATCACCTACACAAGTAAACTACCCCCCCCCCCAAGCCTCATTAAGGCTTTATCACCAGATAATGCATCCAAGAGTAGTGGATTAATGTCATAAGAATAATAAAAAAGGCACCCCATAACTACTTCCCCACTGATTTTCCACTCCTTCCCAATGGGAATACATCATTTTCTATCATCACTTTAATATCCACCCATAACAGTACAAACCTTATGTCATTTCTCATATCACCAATCGTTTATCATATCTTATGGAACCAACCGCATATCACATCCCTTGTTACCAACCATCTATCATATCTTATATCCCACAATCAGGGAAGTAAGGTATCATGAATGTATTGGACATCAACCTTGTGTCCTACACCTACCATACATATCCCCCACTGTATATCTCATCATACACCCCCAATATCACCAGAAGATTCTACTGAATGGAATCGGGGGAGAGAGGGTAGTCAAATATCTATATCTTCCCCATCCTAGATGTTGGGTAAAATACCACTATGATATCTAGGAATTGATCTCATTATATGATTTGGTTGTCATGTATAGAGAAATCATAAAGAAACCTATATATAAAAAGTCTCACATAATCCCATACATATGGGTTTACAAAAGAAACTAGCCACAACCATCATCAAAACACTATCGATATCATGAAACCTGATACTACCTCTAATGTAGAATAACTAACCACAAGAATCACACAATGGGCCATAACTTGTGTTCCATTTCTCATTATTAAATTTAAAAAATTATCCACCAAGATTTATTCATTTAGTTATTAGATTATATTCATTCCAATGAATTATTTATCCATATCCATATTTATAGTTCATAATTATTCAATTATTACCAAATTTCCATCAAGTAACCACTACACAAAAACCACTAAAAAAACAAGGTAACCAAAACATATGTAACCAAGGACACTAAGCTGTAAACAACCATGGCCACAAATCCACACACAACCACATCCACCAAGTATCACACATCAAGGAATCTAAACCTCACATAACAAGTTTACCATAAAATAAGAAAATTCAAATTAGTCTTTTCATTTTTAGGATTCTGGTTTTAAACTTTTAAATGGTATTCACAAATCAATCCATTACTATGGGGTATAAACCTATAACAAGTTTATAACATGAAACAACATCAGAAACATCAAGAAAACTAGTAACCATGTATGCAGCACATTTTCCACTTTCAATTTCATTAATATGGTTTTTTTATTATGAAAATTCATTTCATCTACCTAAGGGGAAGAAACATCATAATAATATCACATGTGAGAAAAAAAAGAGTGAAATTGAATCCCCTGACTCAATATAAGTATTTTGATTCACCACACAAATAAAAAGCAACATAGGATGGACCACGGGGCCCTAACCAAAAAAGGAATCCCTAAATCAATCTTAAATACACCAATATCACTTCAAAATTATATCCCAAAACCCTTAACTACAAATAATTCCACCACATTAAAATATTTTAAGAAAAAAATGAATAACTCATATAAAAAGAGAAGAATAACTTTCCTTAAAATAGAAATATAAAACCTCAATAATCCAAGGATGAACACCAAAGATCATATGTTGTCAGGGCTCCCAAAATCCCCTTGAAATAAACTAAAGTTTGAGATGAATGATGATAAAAGAAGAGAAATTAGAGGGAGGACAAAATTTATAGACATCCTATAAATCTCCCCATTCATGGTATTAATTTTCTTTTCACGTCATAAACCACACAATTTTTATATCCACTAAAAAACAAGGTGCTCGATCCAATAATCCCGGGTGGGATTTCACACTGTTAATAAACATTTTATATCCTGGATTATTCAAAGAAAGAACCCGAAAAAACATCACTATAAACATTCATGATGTGAACCAAATTTCATTTCATGAACTAATCCTTGATGGAAACTCCAAAAAAATCCTCCAAATCTATGAAGCCACCCTGAAAAAAAAAAAAATAACCCTATAAACAAGTTATTCACTATATGAATTCCCACCTACAGTTGAAAATTTCACTCCAACACCTCTTTTCCCTTCTTCAATCCCATATCAAGGCTCCCAAAATCCAAAACTCATAATGTAACTAGCTAGAAGGGTCTAGGTTGTTACATTTGATACCTCTAAAGTGATTAGTATCCTTAATAATCAAAACCATACTTAAAAAGGGAAAGAAAACACCAAGCACCAGAAACCACCAGACACCACCAGACACCACCCGAGGAGATACATCTCAAATAAGGATGAAACCATATCTCAAAACAGAACATGACTTTAAAAAATAAAATGAATAATTCCAAACACCATCACAAAATTAAAACATAAAAATAATACAAAACATCATGGAACAAACAACCATGGTTACCAGGTGTGAATATGTGACTCTCTCTCCCAAGTACGTGCCTCCAAGACACCAAAACTACCTCTTCAAGACTTGGTAAATCGTAGATATGATGGGGTGTATCATTAGGGGTGAGTTTTGAAACTCATGACTAAATCCTTTATACATAAACAATGAGATGAACATCCTTCTCTAGAATATGGCCTAATGTTGGTCGTTATTTGACCATACCTATGATGAATCACCATGAACAACCTGATCACACATCACTTATTCCTCTGAGTCTCCCCACTGAGACTCTATCACCTAATATTAAAAATTAGGCCTCATCATCATCTAGAATAGGTACCCACTAACATCACCCTCCTATAACTTGAGATTCAAAGATTCTAACTCCTGAATTGATCTCTAGGCATCCAAAAATTCTCAAAAAAACTCCCTATGACTTTCTTATTAGACCTTCCACCACAACATTTCCCTTTCTTAGTGTATAGAAGATATCAAAGGTGTGGTACTAGTGAAACATTATCTACCTCTATTTTCATATATTAAAGTCACACTAATAAAAGATATATCTCAATATTTTGTGATTTTGAAATACAATAAAGAATTCCCCGATGAGGTAATGTCACTAAAGCTTTAAGGAAACACCATTTTTGTCATCTACAGGATGTGGGTGGCATAGTTACCCTCATATGGATGTATGTTCCAAGACCCATAAGAGTTCATTTCCCATTCATTCATAAAGACACATTTCAAAACCATGAGGGAAGAATCATAGGGCACCGAAAATATCATGCACTATTTAGGAAACTGATGAACCGAGGCACTGATATAAATCATACACATACCTCTGATAATAACCCATGAGACCAAGAAAGCTACAGACCTCAGTCACATTCTTGGGTGCTTTCCAAGAAATAACCACCTCAACCTTTACATTATCCACTCCCACTACCTGCTAATACATAAATTGTCTAAGGAAGTTCTCCTCTTATATACAGAACTTCTACTTGGATAATTTCCCACAAAATCAGTGGTATCATAGTGTCTGAAAAATGATCCTTATGTTCTCAAAATGCTCCTCCTCTAATAACAAGTATATGAGAATGTTATTAATAAAAAATATGAATTGGTCCAGGAAATCATGAAACATAGAGTTCATGAGCCCCATGAACACTGTTGATTCATTTATGACACCAAATTAAATGACTATAAACTCAAAGTTTCAATACCAACACTAGAATGTGTTCTTTTAAATATCATCCTCTTTCAACCTCAACCGATGATATCCTGACTGCATAAAGATCTTAGAAAACCAACTAACTCACATCAATTAGTTAAAAAATTCATTAATTCTAGAAATTAGGTAATTATTCTTGATCATCACTTGATTAAACCACTATAAGTCTATGAAAAACATTAGAGTACCATCTACCTTTTCTGTGAAAAAAACTGCAGCTCCCCCAAATGACATGTTAATAAATCCTTTTTATTTAAAATCATCAATATGGATCCTCAACTCCTATAACTCTAAGGGTGTTATACATTAAAGATCCATATAAATTGATAAATCACCCAACTACAAATATATCCCAAATTTGACATATCTTTGAAGGGGTAGCACCACAAACTCTTTGGGGAAAACATCCAGAAACTCTGAAATAACACCACCACATGATCTATCTTTGACTTGGTCAGTGACTTATACATAAAGGAATGAAGGTTCACTACTCACATACTTCCCATCCATAAACCAAAATCATCGATGAACACCACACATCTTCCTTCCTCCTCAAAAAACACAAATCACCTCTAAAATTAGTCAACCACCATATTAATGGGATACAATCAATCCATGAAGAGACTAAAATTGTATGGTTTTATCTACAGTAGAAATAAATATCCCAAGGACTAATGTTTCCCAATCATTGATATTGATCCCCAACACACATAAAACAAACTAGTATGGATTTTAACTAGTGTGGATAACACTAGGGAATGTAAAGCCTCTCAAAATCTAGTACCGGTGCTCAAACCAAGGTAGGTGAAATAAAGGAGTGTGAAGCTCTAGATTCAAACAAATAATAAATCATGGAAGATGATAAACTAATTTTACCATGAATAAACACTAAAACCTTAAGAACTATCACATATATTTCAATAATCGCACCTTGTCTTTTTACTTAATGTGGATGACCTCTATATACTTACTTCATCCTAGGTCCCTTAAGATGAGGACCATACTAGGGATTCCCTCTTCCAACTGCACCTCATCCTGGATGAGCATAAGCCTACTTAATAGGATTCTAAACATAAGTTGGAAGGTCCATCTATTGAAATTTACTTGGGGGTAACCATCTATGCTATTTGAAGGGGGCCTCGCGACCTGATCCATGTTGGATCTTCGAATTTGAAGGAAATTTTGGTTGATAGTGACCATGAACTCTACAACCATAGTAAAAAAATTGGAGAGCTCCAAGTAGATTCATGGAAACTACCAACCCTCATGAAATGTGATGTTGACTGTTGGGTTCATTTCCCTACTGATTGGAACCTCGACTAACCTATCATCTTCGGACCTACATATAATATCATTATTTTTAGAGGTCCCTTTTGACCCTCGACTAGGTGAGTTTCAACCTACTCATGCACCCCCTCTATCAGCTCCACCTTCTTTTACACCTTCAAATACATAGGTAGCATACATTGGGAAACCCTGGAATAATGTGTGGGGTATAATGCCTCCTCTAATCATTGGGATCTGGTATCCTCATTTGAGAAGACATCAATTAAAAATCATACGAGGTCCTTAAACATATTCTGTGGATCCCATATGCTCTTATTTTCCTAATAATGTGATTATAACTCCTGCCTCCTTAACTCCTTCATCATTATCAAAAAGAACTAATTCATGGACTCCTTCTAGAAGTCATATTTGATTATGTCATATAAATTCTTCCCTTCAAGATACAACATCAACCAATGATGTGTTTCTCTACTCAATTGGTTAACCACTGGGGGAACACAATACTCATTCCGATCTCAAATCACACCAAATGAGATCTCCATCTCTTCTAGTTGGCATTCTCTCTATAGATAAGAGACATTTTCCTCATATATTTCTAATATCTTGTATTGAAAGGTACACAACATTTGTTTCCATTTCTCATCCACTGGATTAATATCAACCCTCCCACAATAAACAGGTTCAACGTTATGAACCTCCCCAACTCGGACAACACATTGGTGGAAACCAATTTTAATCTCTATAATAAAAGTAGAAACACCTAAGTCTGATAGATATGGATTTATTTAGATTCATTTAATTAATTAATTTTTTCATTCTTAGAACCACCTCATTTGAAAAATAACTCAAGAAAGAATGATTCATATACCTCTCTAAGTTCACTGCCCTAGAAACTTTACCACATTACCTTGTATATTCGGAGAGAATAAGGCCCTTGTGTCGGATCATAGGTGGGCCAAAAATTGTGTTTCCTAGATAGTCTCCCTTTCAATCATCCCATACTATGTTTAGATAATAAAAATTCCTTACCAAACCATGAAATACTCACCAATTTTTAAATCCAAACTCCACATTATATATTAAATAACACCTTTGATACCACTCAATAATGACCCCACCTCCACTGGTGTCCCTACTAGGCTAGAAGTGAAGAGTAGTGACCCCTGAGCCCCGCCTGTAGTAGGCCCTGAGATAGAGACTAGCACTGAATGTTTAAAATACACAAATCAGATTCATTACCCTCAATATAATATAAATATTGAAAGATAATATGAGAAACCACCCAAAAAATATATCATATAAAATAAATGAAATCAAAATCTCATACAAGTGACGTCCCGTATTCATGAATATAAATCAAATACAAATTTCCTCAAAGATAAAATAATTCCAAAATAATGTCATGTGGATGAAACCACAATATCCCAAGATTTAGGATAGTATTATCTATTTCAATCACCAAATCCATTCTAGAAACATAAAAATGTATTACATAAACATAGGGTGAGTATAAAATGTATACTCAGTAGGACCATACCCAAGGTATCTCATTAAAAAGTGAAATGAGCATACTAATGCAATGGTGAAAAAAATGTAAAACCCCCAGATTTTATGGTATGTATATTTTTAAAATTAAAGTTTTCAATAGCTTATGTTTCATACAACACCAATTTTAAACAAACAATTATATATAATTGAATCTCATTATTTTAACACGGGTGTTATAACCTAGCCGTTACATTGGAAAGAATGAATGGTATTAACTAAATTATAAAATTAATATATTATATATTTAATAAAAAAAATTTACAATCATCCAAATTATTTTATATGCATAAGATAAGAAAAAATTCAATTTTACACATTAAAAGGATATATTTTTTAATGGTATTATTTCCGCCTTTTGATGGAACAATTGTTTTAAATTTAGTTTTTGACACTTGTATAAATTATAATTGAAAAAAAACATTTTACTTCAAAGAGTAGAATAAAATTTTAATTTGGTTGAATTTTCGGTGTTTTTCTAATAAGTTTCATGTTTTGATGTGAAAAAATAATGCGTTTTAATTGAAAACTACATTTTCCTAAAATTTATTTATAGTATTTAATTATATTATTCAATAGTTTATTAATATAATTATATAAATTTTTTATCATTTAATACAATTTAGTTTATTGGAATAATTTCACTTTGAAATTGGATATAAAAACATTGTGAACTTTTGAACGTTTCAACTGTAAAAACTTATTTTCTCATTTTGTCAACAAGGTTAATTTTTAATTAATTTCTAAAACTTCATTATTTTTAATTTTGAAAAATGGATTTCATTTGTTGAATTATAAGGTCCAAATTTTTTAAATAGGTACCTTTTATTTTTGTACAATATAAATAGTAACTTTAATAATATTTTATCATTTCCATGGTTAAGGGTAAATCGAGTAATTAATGGTAAAAATTATATTATAATTTTTTTAAAATTATCCTAAATTTTGTTCTAATTTAATTAAATGAGTTATTTTCAAACAAAATCATACTTTGGAAAAACATTATAACCTTTTTAATCCACTTGTATGGGTGTATGACATTCATAATATTATATTCAAAGAAAAGAAAATTTTTTCACACTTTTGTTTTTAACAAGTGAAATATTTTTAATATTGGGTTATATAAGTGATATGTTAAACTATAAATAGTATTTAGAAATATAAAATGTTTATCTTTAACATGGTAATTTATATATAATTTTTAGGGATCAATTAATTACCTTAAATAGTAACACAATGATGAATTAATAGGAGAATTAGATAAATGATATTAAAAATATTAAAATATATATTATTTTGTAGAATTAATATCAACAATCAATTTTATGGAAGACTTTGACATATTATTGATGACTTAATGTAATTTTTTAAAATATATCATGTTGGTATGATATTTTTAAAAACTCAACTGATGAATAGTGTCAAAATTGAAATTGATGATATTTTAAAATAAATAATATATTACTAAATGATGTAAAATTAATAAAAATATAAAATTCAGAGAAATAATTTTTATATGTAATAAAATTTCATCAATTACTCATTTATTGGTATTTTTTCATTTTATAGTAATTATATTAACCCTCAAAGTGTAAATTACTTAGTATCTTGGTAAGAGTTAAAATGGTTAAATAAGGGTAAAAACATAAATATAAGGATTAAAAAATAGTCAAAAATTATCTTATTTTAATTGTATGAAGGTATTTAAACCAAAAATAATAATATCATAAAAATAAATCACTTTGTAAACATTTTTAATAGAAAATTAATTTATATTAATTTAATATTTTTAATATTTCCAAGAGTGCCCCTCCCCTATCTTATAAATGGGAACCTCTTCTTCTTTTTTATACACACTTAAGAACCTATTTGGTTGTGTGAAACCCAATAAAATTATTCTCCAAAAATCCCTCCCTTCATACTATAATCCTTAATTTGGGTATAAATCCAACCAAATAAGTTATTGTGTGTAAATCAAAAGGAGATACCCAATGGAGAGGTAATGTTCAAAAATGAATGGTATTGTTTAGTTTCTTTTTTAAACCCCATAAAATTATTTAAATTTCATATTTATTTGAAATATTTAGTATAATAAATATAAATATATGTTTTTATATAAATTTTTCTACCTAAACATACACACACATCCATATAATGGTTAACAAACTTATCGTTCTTGTGTACGAAGACGTATCGCCTCACCAAATGGTGTTGTTTGTATTTCCTTTAACACCTCTCATGGATGGGCATTATGATGGAAAATCTATTTTTATATGATATATATGGTATATAGGATTTATTTGTACTTATTTAATTATCTTATAACACACACATTCATGATTTTAATTTTGTGTGAATACGATAACTTCGTTTGTGGACGTGTGGACTAACACCTCCTTAAAGCGTTGTGATTCATTCATGCTATATATGGAACGTATTAGAGATCTTTTTAAATAAAATTATGTGACATATATGAAATAAATTTTATAATAGAATTATAATATACATATATATCATTTAATTTTCATTCTTTTAAATATAATAAATAAATGGAAGTAGCGCACATGTGTACTTATGACCTACCGTCTCCATGAACAGTACATTTCATTTCTTATCTCCAAAAATTAAGGATTATTGTAAATAAATATATAATTTATATATATATTATGTTTAAATCATTTATTACATTCTTTATATGATTAAATCATGATCTAATTAATTGTAAAAACAAGTAACAAGTCAAAACATACTAAAGAAACTAGGCAATTAACATCCAAAATAGGGAAAATAAT
Organism: Viscum album; assembly: GCA_963277665.1. Lineage (NCBI taxonomy): Eukaryota > Viridiplantae > Streptophyta > Magnoliopsida > Santalales > Viscaceae > Viscum > Viscum album. Next base: position 1,898,069,713 of record OY728126.1, read on the forward strand.
GGAAGATTGTTAACAAATTAGAAATGAGATATGATAAGAAGTTAATATATGGTATTATAATTATTAGAATGGTTCTATTATAAGTTAATAAAATTATTATAACCATTATACATGGGGTTGAATAATTTTCAACTAATGGAAAGAACAAGGTAAGGGGTTTCTCACCTCACTGTTACTTTCACGAGATATATGCCGTATTCACCAAATATTTTGGTTGTGTGGTGTATATAATTTTTATCAGACATGTTATATCATGAATATATTTATTCTCATAATATTATATGTTTTATTAATTTTATTCCTCTCTATGGATTATAATTCAAATTTTTCAAAGTGGCATGGGATTATTTCATACAAAAATTGGTTTTTTCTGAGGAATAGAATGGTCTAATAGGGACTAATCAGTACATCCCTTTTATTAAAGTAAATTTCATAATTTATTCATTCAATTCATGTTTACCATTTTCTATTTCTAAAAGAAATGTATTTTTCCCAAGTAACATAATGGTATGACATATACTAATCAGTACATCCCTTTTATTAAAGGAAATGCCATAATTTAGTCACTCACCTCGGGATCACTATTTTCTTGTTTCTCTCAAAAATGTGACTTTATTGGGGAAATTATTATTTATGAATTGTTTCTAATGGGTTTTTTCATGCACCTGGAAACACCCAATGGTTTTGTATTCATAGGGACCTACTTTCCAAAGGCAAGCACTCATTTGAGATTTTTACCCATGATGATTAAGAACTTACAATGGTCAAGAGGATGGGAGGTCAGGCTCATCACATAATTTTGGAGGAATTATTTCCTACTCTGGGACTCTAATAAATATTTATGATGCGTTCATTAATCCTTTATTAATTCCCAAGTATGATGTGGGTCATAAAAAATTAGAAATTAATTATTAGCATGTGTGGGACTCTAAATCATTCGTATGTATTCGAGGCTCTTCATTGATGAAGATATATGTATGTATCTGAGGTTATCCATAAATTGTATATACTCATATAATACTTAGTTATTATTTTATTTTTATTATGAAAATTTTGTTTTTATATCCACACAGGGGGCGTTATGGAGTTTCTTTTCATCCAGGTAGATGAATGTCACTCTGGATTTTATCATCATCCAGGGAGATGGGAAACTTTATGATGTTGGGATCAAACCCATATATGTTATTCTTATATATTCTTGTGAAATTAATCAAAACCCACATAGTTTGGTTCCACATAATATGGAAAATCATACCTTCTAAGGTAATGTTATGTGGAACCAATTTTATAGTTTAACATCATTTGGAAAGGATGTCTAGGCGGAAGTTTCCTAATAAAAGTTTAGTGTGGGAAATATGCTGAAATATCCTAAGGAACTTGGAAGGGATATGAGTTTACAAGTTGATCTAGACCCTATTGTGGATATGCCCTAGAAGAATAGGGTTGGTTTGGGGTGTTGGGTTTTAACCTCAATGAGGCTTCCTACATATCCCATTTAGATGGGAATCAAATCCCACATAGTTAGTTTGAGAGGAACCACACCTATGGAGTCCCTCAAGTGTACATATTTTATGGGAGTATGGCCCTTTTAGATGATATATTGGGGATACTCTTGATAAGGATATCCCCCATGAAGGGCCCATGAGGGATATTTTCACTCATAGTGATTTGGGGGGCTTAACTCAGAGTTTACTGCTAAGGAAGATACCTAGATTAATATAAATATGATTAGGACTTATTCTTGAGGATTTCCATTGAACTCATACCCTATATGGGTTTCCTACATATCATGCTTAAAAAGAATCTGATTTTTCATAGTTCAATATGATTTTTAGCTTACACCTAGGAGGAGGCCCATTGAGGGGGTTATATTTTCCCATTTCATGGATTAGATGATATAGAGATCATGCCTTGAGATGGCTTCTTATATATCTCAGTTATGGTAGGAATCAGAGTTCTTGTAGTTCATTCATTTAGGTGGATTATGTGGCTTTCATAAGCATCACAAGCCTCTAATCCCACACGATTCATGCTCGTTGTGAGAAATAAAAGGAAGTAGAATATTTGACAAACCACACACCTTACTTACTTAAATGATATAAGAGGAAGAGGATGATGGAGAAAGAGGCTGAGATGACCACTAATGAGGTTGGGGATACGGCGGAAGAGGCCAAGGCGACCGTGGAAGAGTCCAATGCTACGGCAGAAAAGTTTGTGGCTATAAAAAATCATTATCTTCACTTTAAATTAAATGGTAGTCCAATATAAAGAAGGAATTAAAGTCAAGAATGTATAGAGAAGAAATATTGAAACTTTATACATGAAAGGCTAGGGGATTTCACCATGATGGTTTCCCTAAAATTGGTCATGTAGTGAGGTAGGAGGATGTCATTCCCTACCAAAAGAAAATGAAAGCGTAATCCTCACACTCCCTACTATATACTGAAGGCTCTGTATCTCAAAGAAGAGAAGGGAAGTAAAAATCCCTATCCTCGGAATCTGATATCAGGAACTCGTCAACACTATACCTAGGGTAAGGGTCCATGTGAACATAGATATCCAATTCTACAGATGTCCTGAGGATCCTTTCCCTCTTATAGGACAAGTGCGGGAAACCTCTAACTGTACAAATCCAAATCCAAATAGGAGACATGTAGATATAAATTTTACCAAGGTTTTGTAAATCAGGAGGTCTTGGTAGAGGTTTCAACATAGTCCCTTTCTTACAAGGGATACAAGTAAGGAGAGGCCTTGTTGTGGGTTTCTTTGAAGATGGCTTAAAGGTTGGCTCGCATAGGTCCTGAGAGCATGTACTCGTCATAGGTGTACCATGAATATGTGTTGTAGAGGTGTTCTATATAGGTCCTAGGAGGAACTGAAAAGGGATTTGCATTGGGGAATAAGGCCTATGTGAGCTAGAGATGTCTTAGGAAATGGACAACCAAGACACAAGCCTTGGGTAAGGCTTTAACATAAACACCCTGGGTTGCCTCTGATATCCTTGAAATAGTATTGCATAAGTCCCTGATTAGGGAGAGGTACCTCATGTAGGTGGTTTTTTCTTAGGGTAGAATGGTCCTTGGGTAAGTGTCTTATGTTGTTAGACCCTGAGGGGACTTTGATCTTACTCATTACATTAATTTACTCTTCTCTCATGTTTTAGAGAGCTAGCAGATAAATTTTAAGAGACTTAGGAAAAGGGGGGTGCACAATGATAGCTCTGGGGTTTCTTATTATTTTCCAATTATCTCAATTATGATTCCAAGGGTCCTATTTATAGGCAAATAGGTGACCTAGTCGAATGGATTTGTTGGTGTAGGTCCTCCATGCAGGTCTTCAGTGTAGTTATTCTATGCAGGGGTGCAAGAATAACACAGTCGTGTAGGTCCTCGACATAGGTCTTTGGGGTAGGGGGGCTTCTCCCTCTAGGCTATACTAGTAGGAGTTGTACTGGCCTAGTGGCGCAGAGGTGGTATGTGCATAGGTCCACTTGGATAGATCTCTTGGATTCTAAAAATATTCCTTGATACTTTAATATATTTAATGTTATCTTCATAATCTTTTTTTCTTCATTTATTAAAAGGGAGTTTTAACAAAATCCCCTCCTCATGATTGGATCCTAATGAAGGAGGTGGGTCTAGTCCTGAGGAAAAATTCCTGGAAAAGATTATGAAGGATCATTAATGGATCACATAGCTGCTCTGTGTAGCTTTCCCACAAAGGTTGTAAGTGTAGGTTCTTGGGAACAGGTCAGTGGTTATTATAAATACACCCTTACTTTGTCACTTTCTTCACTTGTGTTTTCTGATTTTTTTTCTCTTGTTATGCAGGTTCTTCATCCAGCTATGTCTTTTTGTGCACCTACGAAGGTTCTCCAAAAAAATCTCAAGGTATAGCCACCTGAGCAACAATGATGTACAGAGTCATATTACTAAAAAGGGTTTCATGAAAGGACCTTGTTGAATTCCTTTATCGAAGGACCTTTGCACGGAACCTTGTTGAAGGACCTGTATGGGGAACCTTATCGAAGGACCTATACGGGGATTTTTCTTTTATAAATTATTTAATCTCTCTATGTTAAAATTTGAACTTTCATAAGTCAATATTTTAATGTAATGAGAAAATTTTTTGCCTTCTTGTAGGTTTCCAAATGGATCCTTTTATGACTACAATAGAGGAATCTATTATGCATCAAATTGAAATGATAAAAGCTATCAAACCATAGTATTATGATGTTTTTGAGACTACCTTTATCAAATTGGCCAATAGTTTGATTCTGTATCTGCGTGAGTATTCATGAATAGACTACCTTCCTCTTTACAGGCATGGGCTTCTAAAAGATGCCCACATTCCAGCATATAAGAAATATTTCCCTGATACTTTGTTTATGAAACACATTAGCTATACCTATTTCAATAACTTTGTGAAGGGTGTCCCCATTAATGAGTGAACAATCCCTATTGGATACTTCCTAAATCACAGTACATGTACTTCATATAAGAAGGATCATGTCATATATCCAAGGCCTCATTGTGATTATTTTACATTTCATGATTCGAATATAGATCAATATCGTGGCTAGAAAGAATACTGGGATTATAAGGCCCCAGCCTTAAACCTTACTTAATCTTGAGTTATTACAAGATTACACATTGAGGATCTTTTTGGGTTTAGAGTTTTAGAGAATTAGGTCATAAAACTTGCATTACATTCCACATATAAACAAAGTGGTTACATAAAGATAGTATTATTCTTTCCCATCAACAGAAACATATTTAAAATAAAACATGGATTCATTCTTGACACTTCCTTGACACTATCATCATATCATGTACCTTTCCCTTGACCTGTGAAAAACATTTCAAAAAAACTTGGGATGAGCATAAAAAGCTCAGTAAGGGATATAAAAATATGGAAAGGAAACATTGGTACATATATACATAAGAATGAAATCATACTTTACCCATAAAACATAAGCACCTTAATATACCTCATCAAATCATGAATAAATCATAGAAATCATAAGACATAAAGGTATCTTGAGGCATTCATAACATTCTTACGTAGGGAGTAACCCTCTTAGTTACATTTGGAATACCCATCACAGTATATTCCCTAAATCTCTTCGGAGAAACCTTAACGTTTCACTCCTTCACGTTACCCAATGCATTGGAGAGCTATATCGGGCTCACCCGCCCTTAGTTTATCACGGAACCACCCATCTTTATAATAATGCCCAAGAACCTCAACATAATCGTATCACATAAAACATGTATAAAGGAAACATAACATTTCCACCTTTCAATCACAAGATATAAATACAAAACATTGATATAAAAACATTATGAAAACCATTTTCAATACCAAAATAAAAGAAAAGTAAAACATGGTATTTATTTTTCTTTTAAAAAAAGGTATGGATTGTAGAGGAAGCCGAAACTCAAATAATGGTCACGGCGGCGGAGAAGTCGTTGTCGCCGCATACGTACGACAAAAACATTCCCTTTTTTCGTTTAGTAAACGCTTCATATAAAAAAGATTCCTTTTGAATAAACATAAAAGTAAAAGGGGTTTATACACCATATAAAAGAAGTTTGTGTATAAAACAAAATATGCCTCAATGAAAGGAGATTGAGACGAAGTCCCATACCTCGGGTCTGACTTGACTCGATCGTTCTTTAATGTCCTGAATAATAAAATTGAGTTAATTTATACTTGCTTAAGAACCTTTTTCAAGTTCATTATTCCTTTTATATCACTTATTTCCATGTCATGAACACTATGTAATTATTTAAGTTAATAATGGTCGTTTTAACGATCATTGGTACTTGAGTCAAAAATAAACCCTTTATAGTTCAAGTTTTTCATGTATTCATTATATCCAGAATTATAATCATGATGTATATATCATATATATCCAGTATATACATGCATTTATAATATTACATAATCATTTAGAGGTAAGAAATGAAATGCATCGTTCATGGAGACGGTAAACTGTACGTACGCATGAACGCTACTTTGATTTCTATTTCGTATTTTATAGAATGGAATCACAATGAAATTAAGGTATATTATAATTCTAGTATATAATATCATATATAATATCATAGTTCCATACTTTATATGTCCCACATATGGTATTTAACGAATCAAATCACTTTGAGGGGGCGGTAGTCCGCACTTCCTTAAATAAAGATATCGCATTTACCCATAATGGAAACCATAAAGGTATGCCCAAAATGAAAAATACATAAGCTTAAGGAAAACATAAACATATTATATATCATATATAAATATATTGACATCTTAATGGCCACCTTTGAAGGTGTTAAAAGAATGATGAACAATCATCATTTCGGGAGGCATAAATTCACCATCCACGGAAACAGTATGTCCTTTAACCATTAGATGTAGGTGTGTGTAAGTGTAGCTCGAATCCATCTTATAAAAACATCCTAGTATATTGAGGATACTATATTTGTTAAAAAATAAATGAATAAAAAGAGTTTAGGGGGTTGGGGAAGCAAAATAAAACAAAAGGACTCAAGTGAAGACATTACCTTAAAATCGGGTAACTCCCTTTGGTTTAAGCTCAAAGGCTTCCTTGGGAAGACTTATGCCCAAAGTGAGGCTTTAAGAAGTAAGAGACGGAATTTTAGAGACAAAATGGGTAGGTTTTGTCTAAGCCAAAGGCTTTGGGAGTGTGGGTAAGGAGGTATAGGTGGGGGCCTTTTATAAGAGGAGAGGAGGGGCACTCTTGGAAAGTAAAGAAATGTTACTTTATTTGAAAATGATTTTCGGATTCAAAAGGTCCCAAATTGATATAATTTGAGGGTAAGGTGATAAGGGTTCGAAATACACCCATCCAATAGTTTTTGGACATGTGTAGGTCATAGATTTTACATTATCATTTCATTTTATTTAAATCCTTTATTAATGAGGTAATCGCTACATCATCATGATGTCATAAATAATTTAATTTATTTAAAGTCTAAAAAATGCGAAAAAAATACTATGATGTAGGAAATAGTTTTATCTTTCTAATTAATATTTATAGTTCAAAATATCATTTATTTAGACAAAAGTAAAAATATTTTACTTAGGTGATACATTCTTTGTCACATTTAACATTCTTTAAAAATAAAAAGATAAAAAGTCACTTTCTCACAAAAGTGATTCCATGGGGCCCCCAAGTTTTTCACAAGGAATCTCATGGTCGGCCATGAGACAAACAATATCTTTAGGACACAAGTTTTAGTCTTTTTGTATTATTATGATATCATTTTATTATCCTTAACAACCTAATTACTCATTAATCAAGATAATTAAAGATAATTACCATCATTACTATTCATAATGTCCAAAAATAAAAGAGTCTTAATTACATAATTTGGACCTTCTGATTACAAATATGTAATCCATTTTACCAAATTAAAAACACATAAATTGAAATAATTGATTTAAAAATAATTCCCATTGTTAAAACAAATAGCGGGTTTTTTTGAAACAATATCTTTGAAAAGTTTGGCATTAGTTTATGACCAATTGCAAAGTGAAATTAATCCTAATGATCACCATTATATTAAATGGTAAAAATATATTAAGATTAAATTTTAAGACCAATTAAAATGATAATATAACCATATAATTAAATTAAATGAAAAAGAAGTTTTGATGAAAAATGCAGTATTTTTTCACTATTCATTAAAAAATGAACATTGTCAGAAAAATACCAAAAATTTATCCAATCTAAATTTCAATGTCCCAATAATAATTAATATGTTTATTTTGACAAATATAGATTATAAAATTTTCAAAAGTTTGATTTAAAAAGGGTTTTCCATCAAAAGGCAGTAAAACAATCTTTTAAGAATATTAGTGTATTCCATGCATAAGATTGTACTTATTTTCATTTTAAGCCTCTAAAACACTATCTTAATCATTAATAGACATAGATAAAAATATCTATTATTCATTACTTACTTGGTATGTTACATCCTTCCCCCCTTTAGAAAATTGCATCCCCACAATTTATTTACTTATCGAATAAATGGGGGTACTTATCCCTCAATGCATTTTCAGATTCCCATGTTGCCTCTTCCATCATGTGGTTTTTCCAAAAAACCTTTACCTAATTAATCACCTTATTTCATAACACTTTCTCCTTGTGGTCAAGAATCTGGACCGGTTGTTCCTCATAAGATAGGTTCTCTTCCATCTGAACTACCTCTGGACTCAAAACATGAGATGGATCTGGCATATACTTTCTCAACATCGAAACGTGAAAAACATTTTGTACCTGAGATAAACTCGGAGGTAAAGCCACCCAGTATGAAACTGATCCAACTCTCTCCAAAATTTCATATGGTCTAATGAACCTTGGACTCATCTTTCCTTTCTTACCAAATCTCATCACACTTTTCCATGGTGAGACTTTGAGAAAAACATGATCACCTACCTCAAAAGTTAGATCCTTCCTCCGGTTATCTGCATAACTCTTCTGCCTACTCTGAGCTGTTCTCATGTGTTTCTGAATCAGTTGAACTTTTTCTGCCATCTCTTCTACCAATTCTAGTCCCATCAACTTCCTTTCACCTACTTCATCCCAGAAAGATGGAGTTCGAAATCGCTTCCCATATAATGCCTCAAATGGTGCCATCTGTATACTGGAATGAAAACTGTTATTATATGAAAATTCAACCAAAGAAAGATGTTGGTCCCAACTTCCCTGATAATCCATCAAACAAGCTCATAGCATATCCTCCAAGGTCTGAATTGTTCATTCTGACTGCCCATCTGATTGAGGATGAAATGTTGTACTAAAATTTAATTCAGTACCCAACGAATTCTAAAGGCCTTTCCAAAAGTTAGAAGTGAACCTGGGATCACGATCAGATACAATGGAGAGGGGAACTCCATGTAACCTGACTATCTCTTTAAGATACAAACAAGAAAGTTGATCTAGGGAAAATGTTTCTTGTATAGCAAGGAAATGATCATATTTAGTCAAGCGATCAACAATAACCTAGATTGCATTATTACCTCGAGATGTATTCGGTAATCCCACAACAAAGTCCATGGATATATTCTCTCATTTCCACTCTGGCACTGGTAAAGGCTGAAGCAACCCTTTCGGTAACTGCCGATCTGCTTTAACCTGTTGACATGTCAAACACTTCACAATAAAATCAGCAATATCTCTTTTCATTCCATCCCACCAGTAATACTCCCGTAGATCTCTGTACATCTTAGTACTGCCAGGATGAACTGAAAATGGAGAACTATGAGCTTCACATAACAACTCTTTCTTCAACTCTGAATCATAAGGCACACACAATCTCTTCACAAATCTCAAAACACAATCATTATCAAAGTTGAATTCAGGAAACTTACCTTTCTGGACCAGCTCTACCTTTTTCTACAAATAACTGTCTTGCTTCTATGCTTTCTTGATTCTATCTGATAGAGATGATCTCACTGATACCTGAAACAAAACAGAAGAACTTCCTGCACCAACAACTTCTATTCCAAGGTTCATCAAATCCTTAACCAAAGGATCACGTTCCAAACGCAACATTACTAATGAAGCATTACTTTTATGACTCAAAGCATCATCCACTTTATTTGCTTTTCCTGGATGGTAATGAATTGTACAGTCATAATCCTTGATTAATTCCAGCCATCTCCTCTGTCTCATGTTTAACTCTTTATGAGTGAATATATACTTTAAACTTTTGTGATCAGTATATATTTCACACTTTACTCCATACAAATGATGCCTCCAAATTTTTAAAGCGAAAACAACAACAGCTAATTCCAAATCATGTGTAGGGTAATTTAGCTCATGAGTTTTCAACTATCGTGAAGCATAAGAAATTACCTAATCATTCTGAATTAGGACGCAACCAAGTCCTTTCAATGAAGCATCATTGTATATAACAAACTCACCATTCCTGGAAGGTAGTGCCAAAACTGGACCATTCACCAATCTTCTTTTCAATTCTTGAAAACAATCATCACATTCTTTTTTCCAGATAAACTTAACACACTTCCGAGTTAGCTTAGTCATTGGACTAGATAACCGTGAAAAATTTCTAACAAACCTTTGGTTATAGCCTTCCAAACCAAGGAAGCTACGAATCTCAGTTACATTTTTGGGTCTTGGCCAGTCTTCCACAACTTTTGTTTTTGCAGGATCAATAGTTATCCCATATTTAGAAACAATGTGACCAAGGAAATAAATTTGTTACAACCAAAACTCACACTTTCTGAATTTTCCATACATTTTCTTTTCTTTTAAGGTTCTCAAGATAACCCATAAATGTCTTTCAGGCTCCTCTTTACTTTTAGAAAACACAAAAATATCATCAATGAAAACCACCACAAACTTATCCAAGAACTCATGGAAAATTCTATTCATTCAGTCCATGAATACAGCAGGTGCATTGGTTACCCCAAAAGGCATTACTACAAATTCATAATGGCCATATATTGTACGGAACGCGGTCTTCGGAACATCTGCTTCCTTTACCTTCAGCTGATGGTACCCCGATCTCAAGTCAATCTTTGAAAAATACTGAGCTCCCTGGAGCTGATCAAACAAATCATCGATATGAGGCAAAGGATATTTGATCTTAATAGTGATGTTATTCAAGGCTCTATAATCAATGCAAATTCTCAATGAGCCGTCTTTCTTTTTAACAAATAAAACAGGATCACCCCATGGTGATGTGCTAGGTCGAGTGAAACCTTTCTCTGATAAATCTTGCAATTGATCATTCAACTCTAAAAGTTCAATTTCAGCCATTCGATAAGGGGGTTTTGAAATTGGCTTAGCATCAGGAACTAAGTCAACAGTAAACTCAACTTCCCGATCTGGTATTATTCCAGGCAACTCATCAGGAAAAACATCAGGATACTCATTTACCACTAGCACATCATTAATTTGAACAGTTCCTTTATTTTCAACGATGTGTGCAAGGTAAAATTCATTTCCATATTTTAAAAGTTTCTTGGCCTCTTGATAAGTTATCAACAGTAAGGGTTCATTCTTGTACACAAACTGAAAGTCTTTTTGAAAAGAAACTTCTTTAGTTCTACATTCAATCTTAGCATGGTAAATAGAGCGCCAATCCATACCCAGGATAACATCAAACTCTACTAGAGGTAGAACAATAAGGTTTGCAAGTACGTTCTTTCCACAGATAAGGATGGGAAGATTCTTATAAATTCGTTTTGCCTCAACATTTCCCCCGGTGTTTTTACCAAAACTTTAGGAGTCATTTCTTGAGATGGTATTCCCATTTTATAAGAAATGGTTTCAGAGATGAAAGAATGTGTGGACCCCAAATCAAACAACACACTGGCATAATCTGAAAAACAAACAAAGTACCTGATACAACTTCATTTGATGGCCCGACATCTACTGAAGTAGTTGCAAAGGATTTCACCACCCCTTTCTGCTTGTAGTCTAATTTCTTCCCATCACTCAAGCTCTTTGTCGGACACTCGTTTGAATAGTGACTCATCTCATTGCACTTAAAACATTTCACTAACTGTAAATTAAATTTGGTCTTACATTCACCTTGATCTTTTTCAGTGAAATCACGAGCCTTATGTCCCATATTACCACATCGGTAGCACTTTTTAGAATTCAGAATACATTCCCCATCATGCCTTTTTCCACATTTATCACAAACTAGAAACTTAGATTTCTTACCATCATACTTTTTTGAAGAATTCCTCCCTTTCTCCTGCCACCTTGGTCTCTTCTTCTGCTGGTTGTTATAGAACACTTGATCATCGGAAAACTCCATTTCCACCTTCTCAGCACATCGAAATATCTTTTCATAACTTTTAAACTCATGAGAAGCTAATGCCCTTTGATATTTTGGCTTTAATCCCGAGTAAAAACAATTGATTTTACTATCAAGGTCTCGGATAAAATTTGGAGCATACCTTTCCAATCGAGTGATCCTTTCTTCATAGGTAGCCACTGAGTCTTCCTCTTGCCTCAATTCCAAGAATTGTTCTTCCATCCTAAGTCGAACATCCTTAGGAAAATACTTTTCAAGAAACATACCTTTGAATTCATCCCAGTCGAGAGCATCAATCTCATCAGCCTCCCTGATATTTTTAACCATCGACCATCACTGATCTGCTTCAACCTCCAAACCGTAAATAGCAAGACTAACCTTTTGATTGTTTGAACACCCCATGACATCAAAAATCTTCTCCAGTGCTTTAATCCACCCTTCAGCTAGCACAGGGTCAGATGATCCTCTGAATGATGGTGGATGTTTCCTCATGAAATGTTCCACCACTGAAATGTTCCTCTGTGGTTGATCTAGATGATCTCGTGTATGGATACCACTGCCATTTATCGCTTGAGTCAACTACGCCACTACTGCAACAAACTGTTCAGTTCCAATTCCGACCATCTCAGGATGCTGATTCGGAAGGTTATTTCCTTCTGCATGCCTTCCTAGCACTGCATCCCTGTTTCCTCTACGGAAAACCATTCTGAACAAACATGTCTTAGATGAAGAAACATGGTAATCTTCAAATACTATATCACTTCAATTTGACCATAAAAAAATTTTGGATAATCATTTAATAGAATTATAACTCCTAAAGTTATCTAAACCTCCCTTTGATACCAACTATAAGGCCCCAGCCTTAAAACTTACTTAATCTTGAGTTATTACAAGATTACACATTGAGGATCTTTTCGGGTTTAGAGTTTTAGAGAATTAGGTCATAAAACTTGCATTACATTCCACATATAAACAAAGTCGTTACATAAAGATAGTATTCTTCTTTCCCATCAACGGAAACATATTTAAAATAAAATATGGATTCTTTCTTGACACTTCCTTGACACTATCATCATATCATGTACCTTTCCCTTGACCTGTGAAAAAAATTTCAAAAAAACTTGGGATGAGCATAAAAAGCTCGGTAAGGGATATAAAAATATGGAAAGGAAACATGGGTACATATATACATAAGAATGAAATCATACTTTACCCATAAAACATAAGCACCTTAACATACCTCATCAAATCATGAATAAATCATAGAAATCATAAGACATAAAGGTAACTTGAGGCATTCATAACATTTTTACATAGGGAGTAACCCTCTTGGTTACGTTGGGAATACCCATCACAGTATATTCCCTAAATCTCTTCGGAGAAACCTTAATGTTTCACTCCTTCATATTACCCAATGCATTAGAGAGCTATATCAGGCTCACCCACCCTTAGTTTATCACGGAACCACCCGTCTTCATAATAATTCCCAAGAACCTCAACATAATCGTATCACATAAAACATGTATAAAGGAAACATAACATTTCCACCTTTCAATCACAATATATCAATACAAAACATTGATATAAAAACATTATGAAAACCATTTTCAATACCAAAATAAAATAAAAGTAAAAAATGGTATTTATTTTTCTTTTAAAAAAAGGTATGGCTTGCAGAGGAAGCCGAAACTCAAATAATGGTCACGGCGGCGGAGAAGTCGTTGTCGCCGCATACGTACGACAAAAACATTCCCTTTTTTCGTTTAGTAAATGCTTCATATAAAAAAATATTCCTTTTGAATAAACATAAAAGTCAAATGGGTTTATACACCATATAAAATAAGGTTGTGTATAAAACAAAATATGCCTCAATGAAAGGAGATTGAGACGAAGTCCCATACCTCGGGTCCGACTTGACTCGATCGTTCTTTAATGTCCTGAATAATAAAATTGAGTTAATTTCTACTTTCTTAAGAACCTTTTTCAAGTTCATTATTCCTTTTATATCACTTATTTCCATTTCATGAACACAATTTAATTATTTAAGTTAATAACGGTCGTTTTAACGATCATTGGTAATTGAGTCAAAAATAAACCCTTTATAATTCAAGTTGTTCATGTATAAATTATATACAGAATTATAATCAAGATGTATATATCATATATATCCAGTATATACATTCATTTATAATATTAAATAATCATTTAGAGGTATGAAATGAAATGCACCGTTCATGGAGACGGTAAACCGTACGTATGCATGAACGCTACTTCCATTTCTATTTTGTATTTTATAGAATGGAATCATAATGATATAAAGGTATATTATAATTCCAGTATAATATCATATATAATTTCATAGTTCAATCCTTTATATGTCCCACATATGGTATTTAACGAATCAAATCACTTTGAGTGGGCGTTAGTCCGCACTTCCTTAAATGAAGATATCGCGTTTACCCATAATGGAAACCATAAAGGTATGCCCAAAATGAAAAATACAGAAGATTAAGGAAAACATAAACATATTATATATCATATATAAATATAGTGACATCTTAATGTCCACCTTTTAAGGTGTTAAAATAATGTTGAACAATCATCGTTTCGGGAGGCATAAATTCACCATCCACGGAAATAGTATGTCCTTTAACCATTAGATGTAGGTTTCTGTAAGTGTATCTCGAATCCTTATTATAAAAACATCCTAGTATATTGAAGATACTGGAGTTGTTACAAAATAAATGAATAAAAAGAGTTTAGGGGTTTGGAGAAGCAAAATAAAACAAAAGGACTCAAGTGAAGACATTACCTTAAAATCGGGTAACTCCCTTTGGTTTGAGATCGAAGGCTTCCTTGGGAAGACTTATGCCCAATGTGAGGATTTAAGGAGTAATATAGGGAAGTGGAGAGACAAAATGGGTAGGGGTTGTCTGAGCCAAAGGATTTGGGAGTGTGGGTAAGGAGGTAGAGGTGGGGGCCTTTTATAAGAGGAGAGGAGGGGCACTCTTGGAAAGTAAAGAAATGTTACTTTATTTGAAAATGATTTTCGGATTAAAAAGGTCCCACATTGATATATTTTGAGGGTAAGGTGATAAGGGTTCTAAATGCACCCATCCAATAGGTTTTGGACATGTTTAGGTCATAGATTTTACATTATCATTTCATTTTATTTAAATCCTTTATTAATGAGGTAATCACTTCATCATCATGATGTCATAAATAATTTAATTTATTTAAAGTCTAAAAATTAGGAAAAAAATACTATGATGTAGGAAATCTTTTTAGATTTCTAATGAATATTTATAGTACAAAGGATCATTTATTTAGACAAAATTAAAAATATTTTACTTAGGTGATACATTCTTTGTCACATTTAACATTCTTTAAAAATAAAAATATAAAAAGTCACTTTCTCACAAAATTGATTCCATGGGGCCCCCAAGTTTGGCACAAGGCATCCCATGGTCGGCCATGAGACAACCAGTAGCCTTAAGACACATGTTGTCGTCTTTTTGTATTATTATGATATCATTTTATTATCCGTAACTACCTGATTACTCATTAATCATGATAATTAAAGATAATTATCATCGTTACTATTCATAATGTCCAAAAATAAAAGAGTATTAATTACATAATTTGGGCCTTCTGATTCCAAATATGTAATCAATTTTATCAAATTCCAAAAACATAAATTGCAATAATTTATTTAAAAATAATTCCTGTTGTCAAAACAAATAGCGGGTTTTTTTGAAACAATATCTATGAAAAGTTTGGCATTAGTTTATGACCAATTCCAAAGAGAAATTAATCCTAATGAACACCATTGGATAAAATGGTAAAAATATATTCATATTAAACTTTAAGACCAATTAAAAGGATAATCTAACCATATAATTAAATTAAATGAAAAAGCAGTTTTGATGTAAAATGCAGTATTTTTTCACTATTCATTAAAAAATGAACATTGTCAGAAAAATACCAAAAATTTATCCAATGTAAATTTAAATGTACCAATAATAATGAATATGTTTATTTTTACAAATATAGATTATAAAATTGTCAAAAGTTTGATTTAAAAAGGGTTTGCCATCAAAAGGCAGTAAAACAGTCTTTTAAGAATATTAGTGTATTCCATGCATAAGATTGTATTTATTTTCATTTTAAGCCTCTAAAACACTATCTTAATCATTAATAGACATAGATAAAAATATCTATTATTCATTACTTACTTGGGATGTTACAGGGATCTCTGTTTTGGATAGGGATTTAGGCATGAATGAATGTGGATGTTTTGGGTATGCCAAAATTGTTCGAATTTTAGAAAATAGCTGAAAGAAGTTCACATTTATATGGATATCTACATAGGAAATACCTATTTTTACAAGAATATGGATATAATTTCTGAATTATTGAGCTGATGGAGTCCAAAAACAAATTCTTTTCATTTGATGCATGGGGAGGTCGACGTCAGTTTTTGGAATGTCTAAAAAATATCTGGGGATCCTATTCTTGGGGAAATATATGATGAATTTATTCCTCCAATGAAAATATGGAACGATTTTGAGAGGAAACCATCATTGGCCCATGAACTATTCAAAATAGAGAATAAGATTTAGAATAAAAACTATCCTCACCCTAGGGCTGATGTCCATACAGAAGTGTGGATGTGGGATTTCTTAGATATATTAAAAGATAAGGGTCCTACTTTCAAGCGTCCTACCATTTAACCCATTGTCGATAATCAGGGTGCCTCGGGAACATTTTTTCCTACATTAGATAAGGGTGATTACAAACATTGGGGTTACAATGTCAGAGCAAAGATTGGTGAAAAGTATGCATGGATGGATTCCATACCATTTGAATAAGTATTTATCTGTTTACAGTCTGTGATTATATTGGTGGTGTGAGGCCAGGGACTTTTTTATTGTGTCCATGTTAGCAGAGGGGTAGTATATCGGGTTGGTTGACCCTGTGTTAGCAAGAATCTATCACTGATTATTACATTTATACAATATTAAGGAACCTTTTAGACTTGGAGGATCGTTCCAGGTGTTGTGGGATAGATTGCAGTACATTTTAGTTCATATTAGGTGTTGAATTCAGTTAGGATCCCCAATAGTTGATTTACCTCATTTGTTCAGAAATTCTCTGGGATTCAGCCTTTGAGTCTAAAGTTTGATGAGGTACTGAAGGAGTTCAATGTATCTGGAGACTTTAGCTTCTTTCCATATGGTAACCCACCAACCTGAACATTTTTCAATGATGGTAAGGAAAATAATTATGAGTTTAGAACATACGTGATGGCGTTTAGGGATAGTGTATTGGTGGCCTGTATTGATATTGAGATTATCCGTGAGGCTTAGGTCCCTTATCATTTTACTTTCCAGTTTAAATTTATCCAAAAATCAAGAACCTTCTCTTCAATGTATGTTAAGAATGAGAAGAATCCAATGGTAGTCCAACAATTATGGATCTTGATGGCTATGGATGCATCTAAAATTTTGATCACGTTACCTCTGTCAGAGGCATAAATTGGACAAGTGGATAGATATTCCAAGTTCAGGGCTTCTTTATACCCTTAAGGGGTATTTAAAAAGAGTTCATATCGAGTAAAGGCCACAAAAACTACTCTTCATGGCATGCAAGAAAAGAAGTACAAAACCAAAGATTATTAATAGGCTTCAGATCCTTCAAAAATATCTCGATGAAAGTCCACTAGGAAAGCTATGTTTAAAAATATACCACCCCGAGTGCCTAGGTGATCTAGTCGCCATCATTGGGAGGAGGGTTCCATCTCATCCCCTCATTCTTTTGAAGGAGAAAGGAGGCCTAAATAGGCTTTCCAATCCAAAGGCACTGAGTTTTCTCCACATCCAAATGCATCAAATCCAAACTATGTGCATCCATTAGAAATCCATTATTGATAAATCATGACTCATAATCTCAAGGATACATGGGATTTTCTCCAGGATTGTCTTCGAATTATGGAGTTGTGTGATATTAAATCACCCTCTGATTGTCACCATGGAAATAATTTGGATGAGGTAAAAGGGTATATCAAGGAGCTGTAGGAATTCATATATGAGAATGATGATCAAGTCCCAGCCTCGAAACGAGTATCCAGCATGCAGGATTAGGGAGTACTTGAAGGGGAAATTTTTCACCCTAGGTAGGAATGGGACATTTATTTTAACACTAATGAAGTATTTCTCTTTTCGTTTTTATCTTTTCTTATCTTCATTCAAAATTACTAATATTGATGGGATTACATTTTTTAGTTTGAAATAAGATAAGTAGAAGCAGTAGTAAAGGAGCTTGAGTCACTGAAATATGGGATTACGGGTACCCCTATTGAGATGGTGAATGAGGCCTTAGGATCCCCAGAACTCTCTCTAGGTGGTAAGACTATTATGGAGGTTATGAAGATGAAAATTCCTCAGTCAATATATAACGACCAAGCCTTAAAACAATATATAATCATGAATTAAATGAATAATCCACATAGAATAACTTTTTATATTTAAGGTTTTAGATAATTAGGACATAACTATTACATCTCAAAAGATTACAAAGTAGACACTTATACTAAGTTTCCATTTTTACCTTTCATAAAATAAAATCTCTTAAAAAGAAACATGTCTACTTCCATGTTTTAGATAGCATGTCTTTCCTTGATCCCATCCTTGACCCTATTCATCTTTAAGTCATGTGGAAAACATTTCAAAAACTTGGGATGATCATAAAAATCCCAGTAATGGATATACAAAGAAAGAAAACTGTTAGTTTTTCAAAACAATAAGTAAATCATGATTACATTATCATAAGTAATACTCTTCACCTTTACGAAGTAGAAAATACTCTTCACTGAATAAAATATCGTTACTTACCCTTTCGTAACCAAAAGATTACCATAAAACCCATATAAAGAACACATAAAATATAAAGGTGACTTAGGACATAAACATACTTAAATGGAATAACCATACGGTCAACTTCCACACATATCACTAAATGGAATAACCATACGGATGACTTCCATACCCCATTAATTGGAGGTTATAATGTAACCACCCATCCTGGTATTCACGACACCACCCATCATTTGGTTTATCACGTAACCACCCGTCAAATGTCCAAGTACCATTATAAAATCATAAGACATAAAACAAATATAAAGGAAATAAAACATTTCCACATTTCAATCACAATATATCACTTAAATATATTGACATAAAAATCCATTATCAAAACAATTTTCAATACCAAAATACATAAAAAATTATATGGTATTTATTTTCCTTTTGAAATCACTACGGCTTGTTAAGGAATCCAAATATAAAATAATACTCACAGCGGCGGAAAGGTCGTTGTCACCATGTACGTTAAAAAGAAACATACTTTTTTTTGTTTAGTAAAATTCTTCATAGAAAAAGATTCCCTTTGAAAAAATAAGGGTGTTTATACAGCATATAAAAAGAATTCATGTATTAAAACAAAATATTCCTCAATTAAAGGAGATTGAGATGAAGTCCCTTACAAAGATGGTATCCTTTGATTAAGGATAAATCAATTATATAATTTTGTGTGACAAAAGAATACACCAAATATAAGTGGATATTAATTATAAAACAATCATAGGTCATCCACACATATTCATAGAATGAAATATTCAAGTAGTATAGGTTTAACCCAAATAATCGAAATTGGATTAAGAAGTTCCCTTGAAAAAATTTGACAGCCTAACAGCGTCTCTTAAAATTTCAGAAAAAGAGTTGATGAGAGAGAAAAGGGTATCTAATCACTTGGACATAATATTTATAGCAATAAGGATATATAAGAACATATCCCAACATAACAATATTTAAATTAAAAGACCTAACAAAAATAATTATTTTAAAAAGAGGAGGGTGAAAGGTTCCCTTACCGATTTGGGTAACGTTAGAAACGTACACCCCCTGACAGAAGGATCATACAATGAAGATGTAAATACCCATAAATTAAATTATATTACACAAAGAATAAAATTATGGTAAGTACATACACCACACAAAATAGATAGTGACAAATATAGCATGAATCTCACGGGAATAAAAAGTGAGATAAAAACCTCTTACCTCGTCGTAATAAATCGAGTCGCACGACCAAAAGAAAATAAACACCAAATGACTCTCTGAATATCATGAATATAAATATAATCATGGTAATATATATCAAATGGAAGTAAAAAATACACCACATTCAATAAATAAGTGGCGAACAATGGAAATCTCACAGAATTAAAAGTGAGATAAGAAATCCCCTTACAAAAATTCGGCAGTCTAACGACAATACTTAAAAATTCATAAAATGAATTAATGAGAGTAATAGGGGGTCTCTAATCATATGAAAATAAAAATTACATTAATTTTAATCTAAAATAACATCCTCCAACATAATAACATGTATCATAAAATAAATTACATAAAAGAGAGTACTTAAAAAGAAAGAGAGAGGTCAGATCCCTTACCTCGAGTCCAACTTGTCTTGTTCGTTTCTTTATATTCATAAATAATAAACTTTGGTAAATTTATAATTTCTTAATAAAATCCTTTAAATTTTATTATTCAATTCATATCACATGTTATCATGTTATAATAATTAGATTATTATGTTAGTTCATATCAGACGTTTTTGTCGATGTTCGGTACATGAGTCAAAAATGAACTTGTTTGAAGAGAAATGTCCATGTAGTTATAAGTAAATCATCTCAAAAATAGTATTAATGATTTACATATCATATATAAACAGTATATATTCATTTTATACTATTCCATAATATTTGGAGATAAAAAATGAAATGCATCGTTCATGGAGACGGTAGGTCGTACGTACGCATGAACGCTACTTTCATTTCTTTGTCATATTAATGGAATTAAAAATAAATGGGATATATATATATATATTATAATTACAGTATAATATATATGTTATCTAGTTCACATAATTTCCTTAATTTAATTCTTTATACATTCCATGTATTGGATGAACGAGTCACATCACTTGAGGGGGCGGTAGTCCACACTTCCTCAAATGAAATTATCACATTTGCACAACAAGCAAAGCATAAAGGTATGTATTAAATATAAAATACAGAAGAATAGAAAGGACATAAATATAATATATATAATATATAAATATAGTTCCATCATAATGACCACCATGAGAGGTGGTAGGAGAAGATCGAACAATCATCGTTTCATGAGGCAGTAATTCGCCTTCCACGGAAACATTATGTTCTTTAACCATTCGACGGAGGTGTGTGTAATTGTAGCTCGAAAACTTCTCATAAAAAATCCTAGTATGTTTAAGATACTTTTTTTTACAAAATAAAGGAATAAAAATATTTTAGGGGGTTGGAGAAGAAAAATAAAACAAAAAAACATAAGAGAAGACATTACCTTTAAATCAGGTAACTCCCCTTGGTTCGAACCAAAAGGGTTTCTTGAAGAGATTTCTGCCTAAGGTAAGGCTTCTAGGATGAAGAGAGGGATTTGGAGAGATAATATGATCAGGGTTTGGATGATCCAAGGGATTGAGAGGTGTGTTTAAGGGGGTAGGGGTGGGGGCCTTTTATAAGAGGGAGGAGGGGCACTCATGGAAGATCATGAAATGTTACATTATTATGAAATTTTTTTTTGGATTTTAAAGGTACCAAAAAGATATATTTCGAGGATAAGGTGATGAGGGTTCTAAATCTACCCATACAGTAGGTTTTAGACAAGTTTATTTTTTAGAGTTTACCTTATCTTTCCATTTTATTTAAATCGTTCATTAATGAGGTAATCACTGCAACATCATGGTGTCATAAATAAATTTATTTATTTATTGTCTAAAAATTATAAAAAAGTTACCATAATTTAGGAAATATTTTTAGATTTATAATGAATATTTATATTCAAAAAGATAACTTATATAACCCCATGTAAAAAATGTTTTAGTAAAACAATACATGTTTGTGACACTTTTATTTTTTACTTTAAATAAATAGTTATTAATGTCATTTTCTTACCCAAGTGGCTCCATGGGGTCCCCAAGTTGACCCATGGATTTTTATGGTTGTCCATGACTCATAAAATATGTGTAGGACTAGTGTAAAGGTAATTTCATATTATTATAACATTATTTTTACCTTAAATTACACTAATTACCTCTAATCGTGATTAATAAATCTTAAAAGTTACTATTCACCAAAAATTATTTTCATCCCATTGAACCAAATTTTACTTACTAAGGACAAAAATTTATGTAAAATTTTTAAAATTCAATTCATAGAAGCGGTAAAATATCATTTAAACAAAAAATCGGTTTTTTAACTACCACTTAGTGGTTTCACTATTCATCAAAAATTGAAGTTTTTCAGAAAAATACCAAAAAATCACCCTAAGCTATATTTGATATTCCGAATTCAAAAATGATGTCTATTTTACAAAATTCAAAACATATAAGTTTCATTAATTAATTTAATAATTAAGACCCCTTGTCAAAAAAAATAGTGTTTTTTAAGAAACAATATATATCAAAAGATTTACACTTGTTTATGTCGAATTTCAAAGTGAAATTAATTCAAATGTACACCATTGGATTAAATGGTAAAAATATATTATAATTTAACTTTAAAACCAATTAAAAAGATAATATAACCATATAAATAATTTATATTAAAAGGAGGTTTTGAATTAAAATACAACATCTTTCACTATTCATTAAAAAATGAACTTTATCAAAAAAATACCAAAAACATACACAAAGTAAATTTTGACATCCTGATTATAAATAAGGATTTTATTTTGTCAAATATAACATATAAATTTTTCAAAAAGTGTATTTAAAAAGGGTTCTCCATCAAAAGGTGGTTAATCGACCTTTTAAAGAATATTATAATATTTACGCTTAAAATTGGATTCATTCGCATTTTAAGCCTCTATCATTTATTGCAAAAAAGTAAAAATATTTAACAAACAAATATAATCAGTTTTTAGTTAGTTCTGTTCATTTCTTCTATTATAACAGCTAGGCGTTATCTACCATTTAAAATAATATTATTATATTATTAGTGCGCAATGTAAGATTTCAAAGAAACTCGTTGTTGCGTATTGGGTACGCCATCAAACATATAATTACCTTCACAAATATTAATAAATATGGAAAATTTTTATTCTTTATTTACCCGAGATGTTACATCCTTCTCCCCTTTTGGGAATTGTGTCCTCGCAATTTTAAAATTGGGCTCCAAAACTTCATTGAAAGTCCCATATTCTAAAAAGAGTCATCAAAACTATCACTTTAAAAGAAAGAAAGAGAAGTACAAAGGTCACCCAAGTTAACCCATACTAGGATTCCATGTCGTAAAACATGGATATGGAAGGGAAAACAAATGGTCATGTTCTGATGGAGAGTGATAGAAAATATTTCTAGGAGAATGTTAACCACCAGAAAATCAAAAACTTGTGATGGGTTCAACGGTATTTGATTCCCCAATAGGAAACGTTAAAAGAAAACGTTTTTGTTTTATGTTAATTTTCATTGAGGAATTTATTTATGAGCTTAACTAAAACATAAGGAAACATACTTACTTGTCATGAAGACTTTCATCTCTTACTAGATTTCTTACAAAAACTCATATCTTCTTCAAAAGATGAGTATTTAGGATGACTTTTTCACATTAAGAGCGCTATAATCAACTTCTAGAGAATCACCTAATCCACAAAAGAGAACTTTATATTTCCCATGTCTTTAGACCTTGTCCAAAACCAAAATTGTTAGTATAAGATAAGATAATCTTTTACAAAAATAAAAACTACTCTTAATCTCTAAAATTTGTCAAATAACCCAAAGTTCAATAAAGACCATTCAATACAAAATTTCCCTTAGAATTATTCAAAAATAAACCAAACTATGATTAAAACCCAAATCTCTAAAGGATTTAATCACATAGTCTTCCAAGGTAAATCTTAACATTTATCTCCAAATAACATCAGTTACTCTTAAAGACTCATACTAAAAAGTAATTAACTTAATCACATATCCTCCATGATAGGTCAAATATTTACATAGATAACCCAAAACCAACTTATTCCTGATTCATAAGATCATCTAACTAAAAAGAATTAGTCATACTAACCAGGGACTTCACGTAGTCCAGTGGTAGGTGATAAATGCCAGTCGCACTTTGGTAGTGGGTTCGATTCCCGCAGCTTCATATGATGTGATGGGTTGTCACACGGTCTGTGTGTTGTACTTTTTCCAAAACTATATAATTTTATAAAATTCCTCAAAGAGAGATAAATTCATCAAAAATATCCATAACATATTTTACCCTTAACATATATTAACCCATAATTACCTCAAAAGTAAGGATTATATAAACCATAATGGTTACCTTTATAATTATTACCTGAACTTCCACATCGAGTTGGTTCTCTCATACATGGTGCATTAGAGAACTCACCAAGGTTAAAGTGGTTAATCATGAATCCTTGATAGTTGGTTTATAATAACCACTAGATTCCTCATTGAATCCCCCATTTCATCTAGTCTCTTAATCAGAGAACCACCACAGTTTCCTTCATACCCATTGTCACTTTGGTACCTGCAAGATCAATCCATTTACTAAAACCAAAAATATCAGTGTGAGTATATCAAAAAAATTATAATGTACTAAAGAGGAAGATAAACACTAAGATATACTAATCCAAGTTATCTCAAACTGATTCCAACTTTCAAAAATAACAATGACTCCATCTAATATAATAACCATTGTGGTTGTACACAACCTTTCACTTATGCTTAAACAACACTATATCCTCTAAAGTTATCTAAACCTCCCTTTTATACCAACAATAAGGACTCAGCCTTAAAAAAATACATAATCATGAATTAAATGAATAATTCACATAAAGGATCTTTTCAGGTTTAGAGTTTTAGAGAATTAGGACATAACTATTACATCTCAAAAGATTACAAAGTAGACACTTCTACTAAGTTTCCATTTTTTTCTTTCATAAAATAAAAACGCTTAAAAAGAAACATTTGTAGTTCCATGTTTTAGATAGCATGTATTTACATGATCCCATCCTTGACCCTATTCATCTTTAAGTCCTGTGGAAAATATTTCAAAAACTTGCGATGAGCATAAAAATCCCAGTAAAGGATACACAAAGAAATAAAACTGTTTGTTTTTCAAAACAATAAGTAAATCATGAATACTTTATCATAAGTTATACTCTTTACCTTTACGAAGTAGAAAATACTCTTCACTGAATAAAATATCGTTACTTACCCTTTCATAACCAAAATATTACCATAAAACCCATATAAAGAACACATAACATATAAAGGTAACTTGGGACATAAACATACTTAAATGGAATAACCATATGGCCAACTTCCACACATATCACTAAATGGAATATCCATATGGCTGACTTCCATACCCAATGCATTGGAGGATATAACATAACCACTTGTCCTAGTATTCACGGCACCACCCGTCATTTGGTTTATCACGTAACCACCCGTCAAATGTCCAAGTACCATTATAAAATCATAAGACATAAAACAAAAATAAAGGAAAGAAAACATTTCCACATTTCAATCACAATATATCACTTAAATATATTGACATAAAAAACCATTATCAAAACAATTTTCAATACCAAAATACATAAAAAAGTATATGGTATTTATTTTCCTTTTGAAATCATTGCTGCTTGTTAAGGAAGATGAAGATAAAATAATAATCGCGGCGGCAGAAAGGTTGTTGTCACCGTGTACGTTAAAAAGAAACATAATTTTTTTTGTTTAGTAAAATGCTTCGTAGAAAAAGATTCCCTTTGAAAAAATAAGGGTGTTTATACAGCGTAGAAAAGGAAGTCGTTTATTAAAACAAAATATGCCTCAATGAAAGGAGATTGATACGAAGTCCCTTACAAAGACGGTATCCTTTGATTAAGGATAAATCAATTACATAATTATGTTTAAAAAAACAATACACCAAATATAAGTGGATATTAATTGTAAAAAAATTAGAGTTCATTCACACATATTCATAGAATGACATATTCATGTAGTACAAGTTTAACCCAAAGGATTGAAATTGGGTTAAGAAGTTCCCTTGAAAAAATTCGACAACCTAACTACGTCTCTTAAAATTTCAGAAAAAAATTTGATGAGAGAGAAAAGGGTATCTCATCACTTGGAAATAATATTTATATCAATAATTATATAGAATAAAATATCCCAACATGCCAAGATGTAAATTAAAAGACCTAACAAAAAGAAGTCTTTTAAAAGAGGAGGGTGAAAGGTTCCCTTACCGATTTGGGTAACTTTTGAAACGTACGCCCCATGATAGAAGGATCATACAATAAAGATGAAAATACCCATAAATTAAATTATATTACACAAATAATAAAATTATGGGTATTACATACACCACAAAAAAGAGATAGTGACAAATATAGCATGAATCTCACGGGAATAAAAAGTGAGATAAAAACCTCTTACCTCGTTATAATAAATTGAGTCGCATGACCAAAAGATAATAAACACAAAATGAATCTCTGAATACCATGAATATAAATAGAATCATGATAATATATATCAAATGGAAGTACACAATACACCCCATGCAATAAATAAGAGGCGAACAATGGAAATCTCACAGAATCAAGAGTGAGATAAGAAATCCCCTTACAAAAATTTAGCAGCCTAACGGTGCCACTTAAAAATTCTTAAAATGAATTAATGAGAGTAATAATGGGCCTCTCATCATATGAAAATACAAATTATAGTGTGTTTAATATAAAATAACATCCTCCAACATAAGAACATGGAGCATAAAATATATGACATAAAAGAGAGTACTTAAAAAGAAAGAGGGAGGTCGGATCCCTTACCTCGAGTCCAACTTGTCTTGTTCGTTTCTTTATATTCCTAAATAATAAACATTGGTCAATTTATAATTTCTTAAGAAAATACATTAAAGTTTATTATTCAATTCATATCACATATTATCTTGTCATAATAATTATATTATTATGTTAGTTCATATCAGACGTTTTTGTCGATGTTCGGTACATGAGTCAAAAATGAACTTGTTTGAAGAGAAATGTCCATGTAGTTATAAGTAAATCATCTACAAAATAGTATTAATAATTTAAATATAGTATATAACCAGTATATATTAATTTTATACTATTCCATAACATTTGGAGATAAAAAATGAAATGAACCGTTCATGGAAACGGTAGGTCGTACTTACGCATGAACGCCACTTTCATTTCTTTGTCATGTTAATGGAATTAAAAATAAATGAGATATATATATATTATAATTACAGTATAATATATATTTTATATATTTCACATACTTTCCTTAATTTCATTCTTTATTCATTCCATGTATTGCATGAATGAGTCACATCACTTGAGGGAGCGGTAGTCCACACTTCCTCGAATGAAATTATCGCATTTTCACAACATCCAAAGAATAAAGGTATGTATTAAATATAAAATAAATAATCATAGAGAGGACATAAATATAATATATATCATATATAAATGTAGTTCCAACATAATTACCACCATTATAGGTGGTAGGAGAAGATTGAACAATCATCGTTTCATAAGGCAGTATTTTTTTATCCACGGAAACAGTATGTTCTTTAACCATTAGACGGAGGTGTGTGTAAGTGTAGATCGAATAATTCTCATAAATAAATTTTCCTATTATATTGAATATACTGTATTTTTTTTACAAAATAAATTACTAAAAAGATTTTATGGGGTTGGAGAAGAAAAATAAAACAAAATAACATAAGAGAATACATTACCTTTAAATCGGGTAACTCCCCTGGGTTTGAACCAAAAGGGTTTCTTGAAGAGATTTCTACCTAAGGTAAGGCTTCTAGGATGAAGAGAGGGATGTGGAGAGATAATATGACCGGGGTTTGGACAAGCCAAGGTCTTGAGATGTGTGTTTAAGGGGGTAGGGGTGGGGGCCTTTTATAAGAGGGAGGAGGGGCACTCTTGGAAGGTCATGAAATGTTACTTTATTATGAAATGTTTTTCAGATTTTAAAAGTCCCAAAAAGATATATTTCTTGGATAAGGTGATAAGGGTTCTAAATACACCCATCCAATAGTTTTTAGATACATATAATTCTTATATTTTACCTTATCTTTCCATTTTATTTAAATCGTTCATTAATGAGGTAATAACTACATCATCATAGTGTCATAAATAAATTTGTTTATTTAATGTCTAAAAATTATAAAAAAATTATCATGACGTATGAAATATTTTTATATTTATAATTAATATTTATAGTCAAAAAGATAACTTTTATAACCCCATGTAAAAATTGTTTTAGTAAAACAATACATGTTTGTGACACTTTTATTTTTACTTTAAATAAAAAGTTATTAATGTCATTTTCTTACCCAGGTGGCTCCATGGGGTCGCCAAGTGGACCCATGGATTTTCATGGTCGTCCATGACTCATCCAATAATTTTAGGACAACTGTAATGGTAATTTCATATTATTATAACATTATTTTTACCTTAAATTACACTAATTACCTCTAATCGTGATTAATAAATCTTAAAAGTTACTATTCACCAAAAATTACTTTCAACCCATTGAACCACATTTTACTCACTAATGACAAAAATATATGTCATATTTTTAAAATTTAATTCATAGAAGTGGTAAAATTTCATTTAAACGAAAAATCAGTTTTTTAACTACCACTTAGTGGTTTCACTTTTCATCAAAAATTGAACTTTTTTAGAAAAATAGTAGAAATTCACCCTAAGCTATATTTGATATTACGAATTCAAAAATGATGTATATTTTAAAAAATTCAAAACATATAAGTTTCATTAATTAATTTAATAATTAATTCCAGTTGTCAAAACAAATAGTGTGTTTTTAAAAAACAGTATATATCAAAAGATTGACACTTGTTTATGTCCAATTTCAAAGTGAAATTAATTCCAGTGTCCACTGTTGGATTAAATGGTAAAAATATATTCTAATTTCACTTTAAAACCAATTAAAAAGATAATTTATCCATATAAATAAATTATATTAAAAGGAGGTTTTGAATTAAAATACAACATCTTTCACTATTCATTAAAAAATGAACTTTATCGGAAAAATACCAAAAACATACACAAAGTAAATTTTGACATCCTGATTCTAAAGAAGGATTTTATTTTGTCAAATATAACATATAAAATTTTCAAAAAGTTGATTTAAAAAGGGTTCTCCATCAAAATGTGGTTAATTGACCTTTTAAAGAATATTATAATATTTACGCTTAAAATTGGTTTCATTCACATTTTAAGCCTATATAATTTATTGGATAAAAGTAAAAATATTTAACAAAAAAATATAATAATTTTGTATTTGGTTCTGTTCATTTCCTCTATTATAACAGCTAGGCGTTATCTACCATTTAAAATAATATTATTATATTATTAGTGTGCAATGTAAGATTTTAAAGAAACTCATTGTTACGTATTGGGTACGCCATCGAACATAGAATTCCCTTCACAAATATTAATAAATATGGATATTTCATATTCTTTATTTACCCGGGATGTTACACAATACCACAGTTCTATGCTTCCAAAAAGATTAGTATAGTTTCTCCGCTATCTTATGAGAGGAAGTAAATGAGAGCATTGAAGTTGGTTCGGAGAATACATCATAGTGAGTATTTGTGCAGTCATTTGGTACAAAAAATTGTTTAACACACCTTTCCAACCATATTAATATTTTCTCAGAACTCACAATACTTTATTCTGTTAAAGGATCTGGTACTAGTCCTTCAAGTATTGAAAAGGACACCCTAGGCGAAGTATAGATTTGGGCTGATAAATCTTTTATTTTGATAGAAGAAATGGCAAGGGGTGTGGTTTCATCTTCTCATGCTTCGACACAGAGGGAAGAGGGTCATGGTAATGTTAGATGCACTTTATTTTGTTTCTATGTGTTGTTTCAAACATTATTCTCCCCATAATATCTTAGATCTATTGCCTGCACCAGAGGATTGTGCGGTAGTCAATACTGATATTCTTGTTGCTCCGGGAGGGACAAACGAGGATCCTGGTAGTCTAAGGAAGGTTTCGGTATTGATCCGAACACAAAAAGTCATACAAACATCATATAGATTGAATAAGTGATGGAGATAAATGTCAACGGAGCTAGTGCCGATCTTGATCAAAATTTTATAGATACCCTAAATAGTGATGATTCTATGATATACAAAGCTGTATACAAGGAAATAATAGATTCTCTTAATCCATACATTGATATTCCACGTTCTGTCAAGGAGTTTGGTGATTTTCATGAGGAACTAAAAGGATGCAAGTTTTCTCATTCATTCATTTTCCATACATATAAGTTCGTATTTTATCTAATATTTAACATCAAATTTCAACTCATGCATCTTTGTCTATAGAAAATGTTGCAAAGTCCTTTCAAGAGTGGGGCATTCCACTCCATCCTATCTCAGCTGATTTCAAATAAATATCGACTGAGAATCCAGAATTGGGAGATGCTCTAGAGCTTCTAATTATGGTGACTGAACAAGATTAGAAGAGTTACCCTCCCCAAGAAGGACTGGTTCATTCTTCCGAAGCTAGGAATATTAGGGAGGAATCTACTCAATATGCTGACTTATTACTGGGTCAATTTCACTGACTATCTTGATCAGGATTTTTTCTTGTTATGCTTTTGAGGCTAATAATAATTCTAATTTATCATTTAGGATTATAAATTTCTACTGATAGGTCCAAGGGTGATGTTTTTGAATCAGATAAAATAGTAACGGAAGGCGAGGTAGTGGCTACCCCAGAGAGAGTAGAGAAAGGAACTTATTTATGTGATTTGGTTTTAGAGTACGTCTTGCCTCATGGAAGTGGCTCTGATTTAGATTTAGAGCTACAAGTGGATCTCTTTGTCACATGTGGTGGGTCTTGGTGGATCATCTGGAACATGATCTCTAAGACACCTTTAGAAGAGAATCCTTCAAATTTTGGTTAACTTCCAGAACTATTTAGAATACTAGGATTTGGAGGATTTGAATATCATCCAATCTATACTATGGTGAAAAAGACCATTCTCTAGAGGGAGAAAAATCATAAACTTTGATAGGACCTTATAAAATCCAAACATCTCACCAACATTGATGGTTTTCAAGCAACATTATCCCAGTTTTAGGCTAACCATAACATAAATTTGGTGACATTCAAATGGAAAATCAAGGAGAAATCGATTAAAGTGTCATTTCTTCATCAAGAGTTGTATGCTACTCAAGAAGGACTTGTATAACTCCACTAATATTTAGAAGAATCTCAATTGGAAGGTGTAACTACCATTACGGTAGACATGAAATCACTTCGCAAATCCAAGGAGACTGATGTTGGTTGACTGAATGAGCTTTAACAATATTTTGATAGGTCTCAGTAGGCTATTCAACAAATGGAGAGTCATGTTGAAGTCATCTGATAATATATGATAGGGATACTCCATTTTTGGGATATTCCTCTAATTTTTCTCCATAAATGAAAAGGAATTTGTTTCCAATCATATATTTCTTCATATCTACCTTCTATCTGTTAATCATAATATCAAATTTGATCTTCATAGCATTATATCTTATTGAAAGATAATCATAATTACAATGATAGAGATGGGTTATGCTTTAATTTTTACATAAACTAATGGTCCTAGTCTACGTAATTTGACTTTTACTGAGGTTATATGAACAATCCTACAAACCTTATGTATTTTTTTTAATCACCATAATTTTTCCCTAAACTTAATATAGAGGAGACTTAGTGGGTGAGAGGTAGATTTTTCTAAGGTTGTCCCTTTTTTATTTCTAATTTTTCATCCTAAAAATATTTGTTCCTTTTAACTTTTTATTGCTCAATATTACCTAAACCATACAGAGTATAGGTCTAGTGAGTTGAGACTCAGCTTTTTCCAGAGTTCCCTTCGTGGTTTTTCATCCTATTTATTACTATGTCTCTTTTTGTGGGTAGTTTAAAGTCATGCATGTCAAACTAAAAGGGTTAGTGTTTTAGGTCGAACAAATTTGACCATGACTTTTGAGATGATAAACCAAATAAGTTATGGTGACTAGGAATGTTCAAATATTCTTCTGATACTTCCAAGGTTAATATCGAGCCATGATTGTATGATTATAAAATCTAATTATTGGTATTTGAGAATAGAGGAGTTCTCTCCTGAGAATGAAGTTATCAATGGTTGGAAAACCCATTATGAGGGTTTTCTTATGCAAGGCCAACTAGGGAATGCACTGTATGGTAAAGTAGCGGAATCCTTAGGATGATAGGTCCATTATGGGGTGACTTATGCGATAATGGGGGAAAACTACATAGTCATGAAAAATATTTCCTAGGAATTTTTGTCATTTTATTCTCTTGGGTGAAGGATGTTTATGGAGATTCAGATTTCTCAATACCACAAGGGGTGGTTTTTCGAAGGTAGGTGTCAGAAAATGAACGGAATATCTATGTCGACAAAGTACATAAATGAGAAACCACTCCTACAAAAATTTTATGTATGGAGGGTAAATGTTTTTAGCTAACCAATGTTTGGGGGAGAAGGATCATTTTTGAAAAAGGATAAAGTTATCATGAAATTTAATGTCATGTGACTAATAAATTATGTTTTGTAGTATAAATTCATGCAATAAGGACAATATGTTATGTATTTAAGGTTGTGTAGAAAGGAAATTATACAATGAATCTTAAATTCATGTAGCAAGGAAATTAGGGAGATATAATTTAAGGTCTTTAGATATGACCAGAGTTTTGAAAATTCTCTGATTCTTGGTAATCTATCTAGAAATGTTCCACTATATTCAGGAATAGAAGGAGAACATTGTATGTTGTTATTAGGGGATTTCTAGATATGAAGAGTGATATGGGAAAAAGGGATAGTGGAACTAGAGGAGGTCTCCCCAAAGAACGAAGTTTCTATTGCTTAACAAACCTGTTATGGGGCTATTTTATGCAAGGCCAACTAGGGAACGTACTTTATAATCAATAAGAGTATCCATAGGTTTAAAATCCCATTATCTGGGTGGCTTTGTGAAAGGATAACTAGGGAATTTACTATATAGTCTGGTAAAGCAGCTTTGACGAATTCTAACATTCTATTACTAAAAGATGATGAAATTTATGGAGATTCAG
The DNA here is from genome assembly GCA_963277665.1 of Viscum album. Classification (NCBI taxonomy): domain Eukaryota; kingdom Viridiplantae; phylum Streptophyta; class Magnoliopsida; order Santalales; family Viscaceae; genus Viscum; species Viscum album. The sequence goes on from OY728126.1 coordinate 1,898,102,810, forward strand.
ATTTTACCAAGAAAATAGTTTTATTTTTAGAGAAAGGGCCTAAATATAGAAGGGTTATTTCAAGTCATAATTTCCAAAGAATCATGGAAATGGATACTCTGTGTGGGTCTGAACCAAGCATAGGAATTATGCTGATTGTGGTTTTAGGTCATACAACTAGGACCACAAGATTATAGAAATTATATATGGTATTTGCTCAAATAAACCATGATTATTCTAGTATGTCTTGAACAATTATAAGGGGAAAAGTTTAAACCATGGTCTTAGAGACTTTTTGGTTGGGAGAAAGGATATTGGAAAAATATAAAAGGGATGACCACTGATTTTCAGGTTCTAGTATATCGTCATCATATCTTATAGGGATAGAAGAGGCTTCTTACAAGGGTGAAGTTAATGATTTTTGAAAAACCTATTATGAAGGATATTTCATGAAAGGCCACCTGGAGAACATACTGCATATCCAAACAGTGGAATCCTTTGGATGAGAAACCCCTTATGGTCGAAATTTATGAATGGAAAACCGGGGAGCATACTACATGGTCAGAAAAAAGAAGATCTTAGGTATAAAATATTCTACCACCATAAGAAGAGGAAATTTTATAAAAATATAAGATTATTCAAGATTAGGAGTCTGACATGTGAAAGGGGAAATGACCAATGCAAAAGGGAAGTGTTTGGATCGATATTGTCTATGAGTTTTGAGTCCCATACATAGATCTGACTCATATGTAGAATGGGTACATATCTTTTTTCCTTGGTGGGTTCTCTAAAAAGAGGACCCAAAAATAAAATATCCTAGATAGATTTTTGATTGTATGCAGGAGAGGGGAAATTTTATTTTACCCCAGGTCTGCGGTTAGGTCTTATGACTTAGGCTTCAATACATATCTCAATGGGTGAGAATCAAGACACACATGGTTCTATACGTACCATGCAGTTTGAAATCATGTGGTGACCACATTGGCCATGCAGTTCAACTTCCTATGGAAAGGACAAGGTTGATTCTGATGTAAAAATATATATTGTGGCTGGACTAAGGTGTAGGACCCAAAAGTCACTAAGTATCTTTCTAAGGAAATAATCAAGACATATGCAGTTCTTTGAGGGATTGTGCAGTTTAACATCATATAGTAAAGACATCTGATGTTCCTTTTAAGGTCTTGCAGTTAGGACCATAATAGCCTCAATGTTAATAGACACAACTTACTGATGTAGAGAAACCCTTTACCAAAATTATAATCCCACATGAGGTGTGATCGATGAGAGAAACAAGGAGTGGTAAAATTTTCATCTATAACACAAAGGTAACACAAGTTAAGGATATGGTCATTTCAATTATGTTGTGTTTAATCCAACAGATAGGATCTGTCCATCACTACCACTACACCAAAATCAGTGTTCAGAGGTTGTTTTTAGTGGTGGTTTATTAAACCACCATGAATTCTTTTTAAATAATTTAGTGGTGATTTGTTAAAAACCACCCCTAAAACATACATTTTTTAAAAAAAAACTAACACCTATACCCCTAACCCTGCACCCCCCCAACCCCTATGACCCCCCAACCACCCGTATCCATACCCTCATCATGCATCGTTGTGGCACCTCATCGACATGCCTCACCGCTAGTGTCGATCATCGCTGCCCCTCATCATAACTTTTCATTGTGCCTCGCTGCCGGTCCAGAGCAACACTACCCCTTGTCGTAGGTCCCAAGCCTCATCACCCCTTGCCGTTTCTCACTGCCTGTCCTGAGCCTCACCATCCCTCTGTTGTGGCTTTTAAACTCTTAGATCATCAAAAAACATATACCCATTAATCAAGGCGATTTCTTCTATCTGTTTCACTATTATTTTGATTATGTATTTTATGTTATACCAATTGATGTGTTGTCATGAGATTTTTAATTGTTATTGAATATTGTGTTATCCTTACCTAAATAATTTATTAAATTTATCATTCTAGAATTGTGTAATTATTATTAATCATGAGAAATTATTTTATAAATTTTATTATATATAACATGAAATATTTCTATGTATGTTCTTAATTTATTGAAAAGCTATTAATGACATGGATACATGCTTGAAATAATTGAAAACATTTCAATTTGTTATTTTATATTAAACTAAAAGTAATTTAATCATGTTTATGATTGCATTCTTGGGATTATTAAAGAAATTTATATATGGTTATGTTATATAAATAGGGGAGTTGATTTGTTATGCTATGTTGTTACTTGGATAAAGTATAAAGCATTTTTTATTTTGGTTTTAGGTTAGTGAAGGAAGATAAGATTCTTCAGTTATGGTATGCCATCATTAATAAATTATGTAAGCATGAATTGGGTTTTTAATAAAAACAGTAACAATGTTTATATTAGTTTCATTATTTTTAAGAATTATTGAGTATAAAATTTGGTTTTGAACAAGATTTCAATTCTACAAGAACTAGTTGTATTTATTTTGGGAATTTATTGTGTATGATTTTATTGAACCCAGGAATAAAATTGAATAAACACTTTTTCACTCTATTTATAAAAGTGTCCAGGTATGGGTTAGTTTATGAACCAGACTTTAATTATATAATATATTCTATGTTGAAATCATATACATTAAAAAAATATTATTTTTTATAATTAAATCATATGTATCAATTTTTACCCATACATGATTCATTTGGTATGTCTTAATATGTAAACATATTTTGTATAAATGGAATACTTATTAAATTGAAATGGTTCAATGTGTAATAACCTTTTTTCCTTTGATACTACCTATTTTTATAAATAGAGTTTTCCCAAATTTTTTGTTTTAAAACATTGAAAAATTATTTGGATGAAAAACGTATATTTCTTCTTTTAGAATGTATTTATTGTAATGTAATACAAGATATGTTCTTTGATTGGCATATTACTAGAATATATAATTTGTTTCTTATTTCATGTCTTATACTTTGTTTGGGTCACTACTAGTATGCATCAATTATATCATATTCCCTCTCTTATGGTTTATTTGGATAGATACTAGCATGATTTGATGAATTTCAAATTAAAATAGGTATTTATATTATCTTTTTGTTTTCATTATTTGGATATGATATATTATATGATTTCATGCTAATATTATAAATGTTTTCCCTGATAAAATTTTTTTTATAAAAGATATGATTTTTCATGTAGTGTGGAACAATTTTCTTCTTTAATTAATGTTTTCCATTACCAAAACATATGTATTTATTTTTGGAATTATTTTTTTATCTTGATATTTATTCAGAATATTCATTTTTTTACGAATTTTTTTATTATAATCTATAATTTATATATTTTAAAAATATTTTTTATCAAAATATAGATAATTTGGATGTATGATACTAATTGGATTCCAATCGAGTTTCAAATTAAGTATTTTTTATTTTTTATTTAATAATTCATCAAATATATGACTTATACACTTCCCTTATTACAGTTTCATTACAATACCTTGGATAATTCATAATAAATTGAGTTACCATATAAAAAAGTTTTTTTCCAGATAAAGAATTATGTTTTGTATTTAAATTGAGAGAAATAAGTCTCAGTATATTCATGATTAAAATAAAAGGAGTGGAATGAAGAATACGATATTTGACTGGTTTCCATTTATCCAACCTCATAAGAAAGAAAATTTAACATGGAAAGAATAGAATGGGATGATTACATGATACAACTAATGAAAATAAATATTATAAGAGTAGAAAATTGATGGATGATGTAAGGAATCTTGTATATCAAGCATGTGGGAAGATAAATTAGTTGGAAATTTTAATGTGACTATATCATAGAAAAAATACGTATTTAATTTCTAGTATTGGAATCAATTATATTCTTACCTTTATGCAAGTGATTATTACCTTTACACAAGTGTTTATTACCTTTACACAAGTGTTTCTTACCTCTACACAAGTGCTAAGATACCCTTAAGCGGCCTAAAATAAATGTAAGTTACCCATGTGTTGTGAACTAGAAACCTTTAAATAGTGTATGGAATTTATGTTTTTCCTATAATTGTGCTTTAGAAAATTATTATTACCCTTTTGTAACTTATGAGTGCCTTTATACATCTTTTTTAGTTACCTTTACAATATCAGTTTAAGAAAAAGCTTACTGTTACATAACTTTACTAGTTACCCATATGCAATTCTTATAATTTGTTATTACCCTTATATAGAATTATAATTTACTTATATACAACATGTGTAAAATTCATCTTATCTTTATGCAAGATATATATTTTAATGGTTACCTTTACGCAAATTATAAAAATTATGAGGAACCCTTATACAGCCTGTGAAAAAATTATTTTACCCTTACGTGGGCTATATAGGTAAAAAAAATCTATTAAATTTAAGTAGTAGTGTATCTCATCTGTTTGAATAGTAGAAAGCCTTTGTCACTAGAAAATGATACTAAGACTGAAATACATAGATTATTTTTGAATTTTAGCATCATACATTAAATAATATTATATTTCTATTTTAATTTTTTGACTTTTGGGTATTAAATTTATGATGAATGATTAGGAAATTCCCATGTGTATAAGATTTAATGGATTTCTAAAGAATGTTATCCATTTTTGTTTTTTATATAAATATAATCTAAGAAAATAAGTGGATAAAGAATAAGAAAGACATTTTGAAATTCATGGATTCATTATACTGATTTGTTGAGGCATTTCTAGTTTCCCTATATTTCTTTATCCTGTGTCAATTAAAGAAGGGTTGAAGCTTACTACTCTACACCAGTTTCTTTATCGACGTATTCTAATAGTCCAAATAGTTTTATTATTTTTTATAAGTGCCTATAATTCTTATTAAACTGATGGTTATATATACATTTAAATGGTAGTGTGTGGTTATTTAACATATTCATGTTTTTTCAACTAGTATATATGAATATTTTTTCCTATTTAGTAATAGTTATGTGTTTTAATTTTTTTATAATGTGTAGGAACATTTTGATATATATGGATAAAATCTGGATCACATTACCTAGGAATACACCTCAGTATGATAAGGTTTTGGAGGAGTTTTTAGACTTTCCAATTTCCAATCTATCTATTGATGGGAGAACAAGATTTCTATGTCTGAAATGTAAATTTAGAACATGGTTGAAGAGAGATGAATTTTATGAACACTTGGTATTGGAGAAATTCCCTGCTCATTATTTGTGTTGGATTTGGAATGGAGAATCTAATGTTACATAAATGTTATGCACTAATTTCAATCCACTGAATGAGCTCCCAATTCGTTGACAATAGAAAATGAAATGAAAAACCTTATAAATGATGGATTCAGAATTGCAACACACCAGCATCAACATAAAAACATATCAGAACAACCAGTTGAGGGTGATACAAATAGAAATGTGACAAGTGATGTTTTTGAGACTATAGGACAACCAGATCAAGATTGTAACATATCATTGGATCCACCTCTTTATTCTGTAGAGAATAATGTAAGAGAAAACTTCACTAAGTAGATAGATGTTTTTCATGGTTTAGTTGACGACGAAAATCAATATTTTTATAGTCGATGCTTAAAATATTTAAATATTTCTTTTCTACTAAATTTATACCATATCAAATGCCTATGTGGAATTACAAATAAGGTGGTGTCTATGATATTAGAATTATTTCATCATAAATTTCCTAAAGAAAATATCCCTGAATCTTTTTATGATATGAAAAAAGATGATAATAAGCTTGGTCTGAATTATACAAAAATTCATGTGTCCCAATGACTGTATGCTTTATTGGGGAGACTATTCAATCATACAGGATTGCATGAAATGTTATTCCTCTAGATGGAAATCTGTGGGTGATTTTGGAAGTTTGAATCAATATACTACCATGAAGAATATTAAAATGAACACACCTACAAAGGTTTTGCATTACTTTCCTTTAAATCCTTGATTGAAAAGATTATTCATGTCATTAAAAACCGTCTAAAACATTAAGTTTCATTCTATAGATAATAACAATGATAGGTTAATGCGACATGAAATAGATTCATAATTGTGGAAGATATTTGATTCATTACATAAATATTTATCATATGATCCTAGGAATGTTTGATTGGGATTATTTGTCGATGGATTCAACCCATTTGGGACATTGAGTACCAGTTATAGAATTTGGATGATTTTTTTGATCCCTTACAATAATCCTTTGTGGATGTGTATACAACAGAAATCATTTATCATTTTGATGATTATTCCTGGAAAAAATTCGAGGAAATTATATTGATGTATACTTGTAACCTTTATTTGAATAATTATAGGAGTTATGGGGAAACAGTGTTGAGACGTATGATGCATCTTCTAGAACAGTGTTCAAAATGAAAGCTTCTCTAATGTGGACCATTAGTGACTTACCTGGATGTGTAAATTTATCTAGTAGGAACACTTACATGGGTTTGGATTTTCCAGTTTGTAACTTCAATTTTAATCATGAGTGGCTACCTCATAGTATTAAATGGTGATTCTTATGTCACTGAATATTTCTCAACGCAACTCATAGATTTCAGATAAATAGGTCAAAATTCAATGGTTTCATTGATCATAGACCACCTACAAAGTTGTTAATAGGTTCTGAAATATTGACACAACATGGAAATGTTAAACCATAATTTGGGAAGGTTTATCATTTTAATTATAGTGGGAAACGAGTTCAAAGTGCATTGTCAAGTGAAATCAGAACGCAAAAATGGAAGAAAAATGTATATTCTTCAAACATTCGTATTGAGAATTTAATTTGTTGCAGAATAATATTGATGTGATGCATATTGAGAAGAATATTTTTGAAAATTTGATCTTTAAATTGCTTAATGATCATGGAAAGTTTAAGGATCATCTCAATGTTCGAAAAGACTTACAAGCAATGAACATAAAGCATGATCTCCAGCCAAATGAGAATGGAAAGTATGCTAGGACAATTTTTTTCAATGAAAAATAGGGATAAAGATACATTTCTTTGAATTTTAAAACATTTGAAGGTATATGATGGGTATTCAAGTAACATCTCAAGGTGTGTTGACTTAAATAATTATAGGTTACATTGATTGAAAAGCAATGATTCAAATATTTTGTTACAGCAGTTAATTACATTGGCATTTCATACATTATTACCTGAAAAGGATAATGATGTTTTACTCCAATTATGCACATTTTTTAGACAATTATGTGAGAAAAATATACATCCATTTTAGATTGACAACATTTAGGAAAAATTTGTAGTGACACTTTGTGCAATGGAGATGATCTTTCCTCTATCGTTTTTTATTGTCATGATGCATTTAACTATACATTTGGTTGAGGAAGCTAAATTAAGAGGCCCCATACATTATCGATGGATTTATCCAATTAAGAGGTACTTTATTTATAGGTTTTTCATTTCAAAAAAAAATCTTGGCACTACATTAAATACATAATTATATTTTTTTATTTTGTTTCACATATATCTTGGCCATTTGAAATCATACGTGAAAAATAAAGCTCAACCTGAAAGATATATTTCTAAGGGATATTTGGAGGAAGAGTGTCTTACCTTTTATTATAGATACTTGGATGATATTGAGACAATGTTACATCCAGTTGGACATGTTGATGACACATCAACTCAATCTAAAATATATGGGAAATCAAAAAACTTTCCTACTATTGGCCGAAAAGTTGGGATGAGCTCAAATGTTACACTAATAGAAATGGAATTATTACAGGCACATAAATATGTGCTACTAAATCGTGAAATTTCAGATCCATTTATTAAATATTTGAGGATACAAACAAAGTGATGAATGAGAGGATGAACACAAAATGAGAAAGATATAACAAAATCTATTAATAAAGATCTTGTATAATAGTTTTCACGACTTGTATATCCGTAAATATTGGAATCAATATAGATATTAGGTTGATACATATATTTTTTATATATAACAATGTATATTAATGTTTTCAAATCATGAATAATGATACTCGAGTAATGTTTTTAGAAGATTTAAATTTTCTTACTTGAGGTCCTCTAAAACAATCTATAAAGTGTGATGCTTATAACATGAGTAGATTTATATTATGTATAATTGATCGAGAAGAGGGTTTGAAAATATATAATAGTAGCATATTTACATTTTTTGAAGTGAAATACTATGGAAAATTGACTTATATTATCGAATTAAACTACCACAGACATTTTTCTGTTGTTTTATTCAAATTTAATTGGGTAGATATTATCAGGGGTGTTAAAAGATATTCCTTGCAATTTACTTCTATGAACTTATCTTGCTGGATGGATGTTGGTGACCATGAACTACATTATCTATATGTATTATCATTGCAATCAAAAAATTTATATTATGTTAAAGATTTTGTGGATGAGGGTTGGAGTGAAGTGGCACATGTAAAACAAATAGACTTGTATGATATGGGTCAATAAGTGGAAGATTTGACATATGAAATTGAATCCCATCAACAGTAAGTAGTGTACTTATTTTTTCATCGTGATATTGAAAATTTTAGTATTCCAAGAGTGGATGTAGTAGATAATGTAATGATGGAGCAAGAAATTGGAATGATTGAAGGAGAAAATGATTGTTTGTGCAGTTATCCCATCATTTATCAACCACTTATGTCATTTGTACAATCAGTCATATCATTGTTATGTATATTTTTTTTTGTTATTATTGTTCATCTTTTATAATTTCTATTTTATTTCTCCATTTATTTTTTGAAATATATGTTCCAAACTTAATTTTATTTGATTAAATGATAGGAATGGTGAGAAAGTGTTATACTCACACTGTGGGGTTAAAGAGTTTTTCTAGAAGCTGATTGACTCTAGTAATAATTTCATTAGTTTAAATATTTATTATAAAACTTTCTCTATTTAATATATTAAATTTTTTATTTATCTTTGTTTAATGAATTTATCGAGTTTAGGCCACCAAGGATCTCAAATAGAAGTTTGGTTTAATGTTCATAAAAAACTGATGGGAGTTTTGTTAATGATATTTCTAAAGAAGTTGGGGTATGAATTCATTTTTCAATATAATAACCTATTATTATTTGTCACTATATTAATATATATTGCTTCTAATGTGACTGATATTTGATTTATAGTTAAAAGTTAAATAATTATGCGATATCAATCCCACAAAATCCTACTCAGTCTCCTAGGATGACCTAGTTGGTAAAGTCCTTAGGAAGGAGCATCCTGGTTAAGTGAACGGATGGGTTTGGGACTATTACCATCTAAGCTATTTGGTAGAAAAATGGGGACTGCAAGTGATGACATGTGGTAATAAGGTAAATCAGACAACTTCAAAATCATTTAGTTCACAAAATTTTATTGATTTTAAGTTTAAATATAAATATACAACATTTTTTAATTTTCAATATAATTGTCTTACAGGTGTCGATTGCAGGAAGTTGAGATGGAGATGGAGAGGATGATGAGTATAGTTCATCATTGGGAAAGGATTAGTGGAGAGTGTTTTTTCATGTATCAATACATCCAATGTAGGTATTGTTTTTATCTTTTTCTTATATTTTATATAGGATCAGGACAAAGAGATCCCTATGTATGTGTTTTATAACTATGTGTCTATATGTTGTGTTTCAATTGGCTATGGAGATAGAAATTTCTATATGATCATATATAATGTTTAGTTTGTTTTCTCTCTTTTACATATAGTTTTATTCTTTTAATGTGTTGTATTTTGTTTTATTCTTTCAACATATTGAGAAATGTATTATTTCTTTCAATGTGTGGTTTCCCTTATTCAATGTGTCGATTCTTTTTTCTTTCGTGTGAATCAACAAATTTTTATTCTTTAGTTTTAAAAAAATTCTTGTACATTGATGATATATTTGATGATCTAGTAAAATTCTCAATGTCACATTTTTGTTGTTCTGACTGCAGTTTTTGGGGCTACATAACCTACATCTTGTTTTTTTAATTCATGATATAGCGGTTGTTTAAACTACCACTAGAGAAAGATTTTTTTTGCGGCGGTTTAAACTGCCTCTATATTATGGTATTTTTTATGGGTGGTAGTTAAAACCACTTCTAAATATGAAAAAAAAATTTACTTATATGCGATTTTTATGTATTATTGTAGGTTTTTTCTGGAAAAAAAGGCCCTACTTTTGTAGCGGTTGAAAACCACCACTACATCCCAATTATTTTTTTAAAGAAAAAACTATTGCTAAAATAAAGAAAACCATCATGAAATATTTCTTCTATGAAACTTTCCAAAAACCACCGTTAAATGGAATAAACTACCACATGTTGATTACTAACACCAATTTTAGTGTCGGTTTTTTGAAACTATCGTAGAACTATATAGTGATGGTTTAAACTACAGTTAGATTAAAAACTGTCATTATACGGTCATTTTATTATAGTGTATGTATCTCATTAGGATGATAAAAAAGACATATGTAGTTCTTTAGATTCATTTTAGTTTAATATCATATGGGAAGGACAATATGAACTTATTTGAAAGGGTGAGAACATTGCAGTTGAACCAAGATGTAGGACCCATGCGTCACTATGTATCTCATTGGAATGATAATCAAGCCTCACGTTGTCCTAGAAAATATCCCTATATAGATCTAATTCTTTCATAGGAATTAAATAGTTTTTATGATTTAATCATAGTTAGACCAGGGTTTAGGACCCAGGTGTCACTAAGTATCTCAATAGGATGAGAATCAAGCCATGCATAGTTCTTGGGAGTTCTTCCCCACACCAATCAGACATTAATGTGGGCAAGGGGACTTTTGATAACTTCCATATTGATGCTTAGGCCTAAATCATAAATTCTATGTATCACCACACATCTCATTGTAATGGTAATCAAGGTGTAAGTTTAGGAAATGTTCCCTATGAAGATCTGATTCGTGCATAGGGAAAAAGAAGGGGGTTTTCTTTTCCAAAATCTTGACTGGGCCCAAGATTGGAGATCTATCTATCACTACATATTTCAATGGGATGAGAATCAGGCCACACATAGTTCTAGAAATTTACCCAGTGTAGGTCTTAACCTTACATAGGGAATGAATTAGATTTTTAAAATTATGGTTGAACCTGAGAAAGGAGATCTGGGTGTCACTACGTATCTTGCTGGGGGAAAGAACCAAACTACACATAGTTCTTGATAATGGTTCCCCACACCAACTAAGGTTTGATGTGAGGAAGGTGCTTTAATATTTTCCAGAATAATGGTTGGGCCCAAGATACAAGATGTGATGAGAATCAATTCATATGTTCTGGAAGAGTTCCTAGTATACAATTGGTTCATACACATGGAAAGGGGAAATTTTTTCTTTTATGGTCATGGTTGGGACCTATATTGGAGATCTGGTTGTCACTACATATCTCATTGGAATAAGAATCAAGCCACACATAGTTCTTCACAGACTGTGCAGTTTATCATCATGTTGAGAGGATGTGGGTCGCCTAATGTGAAAGAAGCATTCTGGCCAGACCAGGGGATAAGACCCTAGGTATCACTACATATCTTGTTGGGGAAATAATCAAGCCACACATAGTTCTTGACTATTATTCACCATGCATTTTTGATCCCAACATAGGGAGAAATGGGGTTCAATTTCCACTTGGGAGTGGCAATGATGTGAGTGAGATTTTTTCATGGAAGAAACTCATTTTTTAAGGGACCACAAGGAGTTTCTACTCATGATTTCATATGGATTTATTAACGTCAAGAATGGGAGATGTTAACGTTATATTTTAATTTCATGTGGTGAGGAAAAATGATGATATGCAGTTTAACATCCCGTAGCTAGGACCTCTTGTCATGCAGTTTATCGTCATGTGACAAGGATGATGATGTTACACAGTTTAACCTCATGCAATATGGATGAAAATGGTGTTATTAATTTTAACGTCTTGCAGATAATATGAACTTTGTGTGATTATACAAAGTACTTATTTAAGAACCTTTCATTGTTTGGAGTTGTAGTGAGCTCCCCATCCATTGAGATTAAGGAATATGCTTCATTTGAGTGGACCTTATGTATGGAGTAAGGTCCCTCCCACATTTTCTCAATATTTATAGTCTTCTTTCCTGGTATCATAAGAGTTCTAAGGACCAATACCAATTCTAATTTGAGGAATAAATAATGAAAGACCTTATTATTAAATGTTCATGCTATCCATTTCGGATACACATCCAAGTGATGCATGGTGTACAATCTCTTTTCATCCAATCATTCCAGGTCATCCATGCATTTCTGGGACTGTTCATCTGTGGATTTCTTGTCACAAGTCACTAATAGAAAATTGGGCTATAGCCACAGACCTATAGAAATGATTTTATAAAATCATGGCTATAGGTATTTATACCAAGGCTAAAGCCTCGTTATTATATAAAATCATGGAGATAGGGTATATTTTCGAAGGCTATAGAAATGTTTCAGTGAAACTGTGGATATAAATTTTTTCTGATAGTTATAGCCATGGTTCTATAAAAACATGGCTACATAGTATTTTTCAAGTTTTATAGCCATAGTTTGTGTAAAACCATGGGCTATAAGGACTTTTTCCTAGTTCTATATCCATGTTTTGTGTAAAACTGTGGCTATAGACTTTTTTCCCAGGGCTATAGCCATAGTTGGTGTAAAACCATGGATATAGAGTTTTTTTCAAGTTATTTAGAAATGGTTTGTGTAAAACCATGTCTATTGAGTGTTTTTTCAAGGTTTATAGCCACAGTTTTACTAAACCATGGATATATAGTGTTTTCCGATTTTCTATAGCCATGGTTTCTCAAATTGTGGTTATATGTTTCCCACCCTTGTGCATGAAAAAAATAACCTATGAAAAAATAGAAGGATGGTTTTCATATTATATCCATGGTTTTTAATAATATATAAAACAATATATATATATATACCCAAAGTTATATGTGGTGTAGTGGTTAGGTTGCTGGTGCACATAGCAGAGATACAGAGATCCAATCTAGCTGGGCACATATTATGTTTGGACCATAGGAATGGTTTACTTAAGATATAGCCACCGCTATCCATCGTGAAAATAGATCTATTACCACGGTGGATAATTGTGACTATAGCCCATGTTTCATGGTGTAAATCTATGGGATTTATTTCCATGGTGTACAGTTGTGGCTATAGATTTTAGCAATATCTATGTCAATATGTGTCACGGCTAGCTGAAGCCATGGCTATAACTTATAGCCACAGTTTTGACCATTATAACAATGTTTTTGGGTTATGGATATAGAAAAAGTTTCTACTTGTGAATGAAAATACGGAGTAATGGAAACTAAACCTCAATGGGAAAGATTGCTTTTGTTCTATACACTAACAAGTATTGGGTTTCTTGTGTTGCGGAACAAGTTGTAGTCTGATAATCCCATAATGCATGCAAGATCATGTCAGGCTAAGATTTTTTATCTTTATCCACCATCTTCTAGAGTATGTTTGATAGGGTATTATTAAAATACTTTACCTATCCATTTTCCACTGCATGATAGCAGGAATAATGATTGGATTTGATGTTGTATTCCTGATATAGCCTTTTCGCCTCAACAGAACAGAAATTGGTGGAATTTTCTATCAAAATGGTATGAGAGACACCAAAATAGGTAATGATGTTACCTTTTATAAATATAAAAATTATTTTTGCTCTATATTCTTTGAGAGGTATTACCTCAGTTAATTTGGAGAAGAAATCAGTAGTAGTAATGATGTATTTGAATTGCTTAGCCTTAGTTGGAGGATATGGTCCAACAACATCCATTCCCTATGTGGAAAATAGAAATAAGTATTTAGTTATATGTAGAAACTCTAGGGGTTGATAGATGAAATTTACCTGAACTTGGTAGGGATGACACTACTTAGTGAATTCTATGAAATCCTATGTCACTGAAAGTTAAAAGTATCCCAGCCTCTATATTTGATCAGAAATCCTATACCCTGATTGGTGGGAACCACAGGATCCTTCATGTACTTCTTCCAAAATAATTGCAGTATCTTCTCCATCAATGCATCTGAGAAGGAAAATATTAAATACTTTCTTGTAAAGAACTTTTTGATGATTTGGTTCATCATAAAGAGTGAAATTACTTGCTCACCTATATATCTTCTCTCTTCTAACACTATCTACTGGTAGTATTCCATCTTATAGATATTCCCTGATGGGTGTTATCCATTTCATTGTAGGGGTATTTGGCTCAGGGATGGGACTGATTTCATTTATCTCTTCTCCTATGATCTGAACAAAAGGTGAAACCATTCGAAGATAGGAAATGTTGATGATTGTTTCATCCCGATTTGAATCTTACAAAGTTGTACCTACATTTTCCAATGCATCTGCCTGATCATTTTTTGATCAATGGATGTGAGTCAATGTTGGATCTGAGGGAAATTCTACCATTATCTCTTAAACATAGTCACACTAGAGAATTATCTCTTCTTTTTTGATGGATTAATCCCCATTGATTTGTGTTATTATCAATTTTGAATCATCCTTCACCTCTAGGTAGTTCACTAATATTTCGAGTGATAATTCCAAAACTATAATGAGATCTTGATATTCTACCTCATTATGAGTACCAGCTTTAGATAATAAGAAATAGTATAAAGACACCATCTTTTCTATGGAGATAAGAAAAACTCCCAACCCGACTTTGTTCTTCTTAGGGTCTTCCATTGTCATCCCCATTAAAATCTTGGAAGCACTGTAAAAATAAATTTCCCATGTTCAAGGGTTTTTTGAATAAAAATAGATTTCTTCATCAGGTAATTTAGTATTTAATGACATCACTTCTACAGATGGGTGCTTAGTGAGGAGGTCTACTGTGTTTTGGCCTCCCAATAATTTTTTAGGAACAAAATGTATATCAAACTGCTATAAGATAACTACCCACCGTGCTATATTTCTTATCAATATAGGATTACTAAGGATAAATTTGAGTGGGTTATTGCAAGAAACCAAGTGGATCTCATGGTGTTGCAGGTAGTGCCTTGACTTCTAAACTGAAAATATTAACACCAGGAAAATATTTTCAATATTTGAATATCGAGTCTCTACATAGATCATGGTTGAAATGAGATAATAAATAATATTTTTATTCTCAAAATAATTCTTTTGTGCAATGAAGGTTCCCAGTGATCATTCTAGGGATTTCACATAATGAATGAGAATATTTCCTTCAAATGTGTCATTAATATTGGTATGAGAAAGAGTTATTTCTTGAAGCCATAAAATGTTTCTTGATAGTCATTGGTCCACTGATAAGTTACCCCCTTTTCATCAATTTGGTGTTGGGTAAACACATGCTATCAAGGTTGTCTATTAACAGTTTAATGTAGGCCAAGTGCCCTTGAAATCTTCTCAAATCATTCATGTTAAGAGGAGGTGATATTCGAAGGATTTATTTAGTCTTCTTGGGATCAAATTCTATTCCAAGATGTTATATAATGAAGATTATAAATTTTCATAAGGTTACCCTGAAATCACATTTCAAGAGGTTCAACTTTAGATTATGCTGTTGAAGCTTGCTGAAGATGGTGTCTAGGTTATCCAAGTGATCAGATTTTTTTTTGGATTTTACTGCTAGATCATCAATGTAGAATTCAACAAACTTTTCCAAGAAGGGTTTTAATATGTGATGTATATCACGTTGGTATGTTGCATTAGTGTTCTTCATGAAAAAGGGCATTACCCAATAGTATAATACACCTTGAGTTTCTCTGAATGATGTGGTTTCTTAATCTCCTAGGGCCATCCAGATTTGATTATACCCAGAGTATCCATCCATGAGTTAGAGGTCTTGATAGCTATTTGTTGAATCAATCAAGAGTTCTGTGATTAGAACTGGGAAGTCATGTTTAGGACAATAATGGTTGAGATCTTTGAAATCGTTGCAAACTATGATTTTCCCATTATTCTTTTTCATAGGGACAATGTTGGATATTTGTTTTGGGTATTTTACCTCTCATATGAATTCATATTTTATGAGTTTTTCCACTTTATCCTCAATATTGGATAAATGAGTGGGGTGTGTCCTTTTGGATGATTGCTTGTATCATCGATGATCTTCCATAAAACCCAAATGATGGGTGGCCACCTTAGGGTCAAGGTCTGGAATATCTGTTTAATTCCTGGAAAACACAACCTGGTTCTATTTTAGGAAGGAGTTGTATTCTTCCTATTCTTCTGGAGTCAAGGATGCACTAACTAGAGTAGAGAGTGTATATTCTTTTGTACCCAGATTTTTTTCTCTGAGTTCATCCATGGAAGTGGAGACACATTCCTCAAATACTAGAGGGGATTCTTTGAGATCTTCTTCTTCTTCCTCTCCCTCTTCTTCATGCTCCACTATTTTTAATTTTTCTTGGAGAGGAGAAGATAAAACATGTTAAAATAAGGGAATAGGGGAGTCACCATTCAGATACTAGGATGATGAGGTAATCATTTCGAGTTCACTTGTGGGCATGTAGCTTTTTTGGAGCCCTAAAGGGGAAACAAGGGAATAAGAAAGATTCTCTTCACTTTATCCTATAGTAATGATGTTTTATTCCAGATTAGCTGGAAGAATCATGCTTTTTTGAAGCTTTAGGGATATAATGAAGACATTTTCATTCAATCTTTCATTATCATTTAGAGGGTTGATAACTTCTTCAGCACTGTTGGGCCTAACTCTCATGATTGAAATTACTAAAGCTATTGAATTAATTTATGAATTCTAGACCACCCATTTAATGTGATTAATATGAAATATGAACTAATATTCCTGAAAGGGTTAGTTGGAATCATCTCCAATCCATTTGGGGCATTGATTCAGGCGACATCATTAGTCATTGATTGCTTCCCTTCATGGAGATATAACCCTAAATAAAAATATTGTATTTTTTAGGATTTGAATGGGGAATTTTTAGAAAACAATGTCCTAATTTGACTATTGATAGAATATTTGAGACATTTGTTGGTATCGTGAAGGAATGGTTGCATGTTCATGTAGCCAAGGTCTTCCAAATAGAACATTTAAAGTTGTGTACTATAGGACCACCATGAATCCTGAGTTAGACACGAGATCTATGAACTGAGTCCTGAGTGTAATATCACCTAGAGGTTCTTGATCATTATTTTCATAACCCTGTAACATCAATGTGGAGGGAGAAAAATTATATTCATTAAGACCCAGATGATAAACTCTCTGAACTGGGATGAGGTTGACTCTTTAGTCATTATAAATGAAGGCTCTTCAGAAATCAATGACATTTGACATTCCAGATATATAAAAGGGAATGACATGTCCTTGTATGACATAATCATTATCTTGCTCTGTGAATTAAATGATCGCATGCAATTATTCGTAATCATTCTCTATAGGATATACTTCAGTAGAAGCTACCTCAACTTCAAATTTCTTTGGGATTGACAATTTCTCAATGAGTGCTTCCCATAGGTCTTTTGATATATTCAGAGTATCCAGGATTGATAACTTAGCTGGCACTCGGTCTATTTTCTTCAAGACATCATATTTTGGGTTCAAAGTTCTATTATTTCTAGAATGTAGATATTCTTTTTCAAGAACCTTATGATATGATGTTCCTAAAATCGATGGATCGTCTCTTTGGGAAATAACCAGAAGTGATCCCGCTCTTAGTGGATTAGTCATGGTAGGTCTTCCCTCCTATTGAGGAGGTGGTGGAGTATCATATAACCTGTATTCTCAGATAATTATGTTAGGATAGACCCTGTCATGTTTATAGGAAGAACTCCATTGTTCCTGTTGAACTTACTAGAGAGATTTCCCATGATTTTTGGCTATGTAGACGGTTCGAGTGGGGGTTTGGTTGAATTAGTGTCTCCCAGAATGATCATGTCTTCCCCTATATCCTTGATCTTGACCAAATCTTCCCCCAATTCACTAATCAAGTGTTGGTAAATCAGGTTCATAGTCAGATTAATCATTTGAGTAGGGATCTATTGATTGAATAACATTAATGGAACAAAATATTAACTCCTCATATGATAAAGATTCTTCTTAGGGTGTTGAATCATGTTGTACCTTTTGGTAGGGTGTTTCCCATGATTTTGAGATAGTTGGCATGAAATCTTCTAAGGTCAAGGACAAATTTGTCCTTAACACAATCTCATCTTCTTCTATTTATTCCTTATTTTTCTGTCCAAGTCCCTTCTTTGAAGATTGTCCTTCAGATGATGGGGCTTTTGGTAAAGCTGGATTTGCTATAGCGGTAGCGGTAGTAGGTACAGTTGGTTGTTTCAATTATGTTTGTAGAATGGAATGAGTCCTATTGATTTTTTTATGACCATATAGTCATCAAACTTGTATGTGTTCTTTCTTTTAACTTATTTCCACTCACGTTCATTCTCTGGATTGGTAATAGAAACGTATTCCACTTGGGCAGGAGAATTTTTCAGTTTCACTTTCCCAAAATCCACCAACTTTTGTAGGAGGTCCTTGAAAACAAAACACTCCTAGATGGGATGCCCCAAAATTTTTTGGAAAGAGAAATAGTTTGGGAGATCCTCATCACCCTCCTTGTTAGGCTTCTTGGTATTTGGGAACTGAACTAAGTTGTTTTCCAAAGATGATATGAAGTAGTCGAGGACTTGGTTATTCTGAAAGGAATTGAATTTGTTTTTAAACTCCTCAGACTATTTCCACCTCTTATTTATTTGATCATCCTGATGAGGTAGTCATTATTGTTGATGCTCCAAAGGTGGATCCCTATGGTATGATGTAGGATTTGATTTTTGAGTGAGTACGGGGGATTTCTTAAGTGTAATTATATTGGCCTTTTCTTTTCCTATTCTTCTTTGGTGAGATGATGGGATTACTTGAGACTTGGATTTGGTCTATATGATGGAGTTTTCTAGATTTTGAGCAATTATAGCAAGATCATGAAACCCTCATGTTGATTTAATAGGTATCAATGGTGTTTTTAACTCTCCTTGGTGATTTTATACATATATTGGTAACATATATTCTTGAGGGAGTGGTAGGATCAAGGAGTAAGTCAATCCTTTCCACTTAGCAATGATGTCTGAGACTCTTTCATTCTCCCTTTGTTTGTAGTTTGTGAGATCAAAGACTATTTTCTTCTATAGCGTTGGGCTGAACTAGAGGTGTAAATTTTGATAGAGATCTTCCCATCCAGTGAACGATCAAGATAAACAACTCATGTACAATATAAATTCTAGCCCCTGTAATTATTTTATGAAGCATTTCATTTTTACTACTTCATGTTGCTTAGGTGTCCCCATCATGGGATCACAATGTTAGATGAAATGCATCAAGTACTGCTCCATATCTCCCAATCCATTGAAGATCAAAAATATAGGATTCCCAATGTTTAGAATAAGAGGGTTAGGAACCAACCACTTGGGATATGGATTCTTTTCTGGTTGTACTGGCACATGTCATTCTTCCATAGATTCTAACCGAGTTGTTAATGACTCAATGGTGTTTATAGGAATTTGAGGAATGTCTGGTTGATACGGGACCTAAATAGGTGCAGAGAATATATCCTAAATAGGTGTGAAGACTGGAAGGACCACTGGTGGTGTCACTGCTAGTATCTAACATGGGTAACCAATATGGGAAGGCTTGTAAGTATGTGCCCAAATATGTTTTGGTTGTGTTCCCAATGGAGGGAATTTTGATCTGTTGTTTCATGATTCAAATGTATGGGTGGTTGATTTACAACATTGAGAGGGTGTTCCCAATAAACCTTAGTTTTTTGGAAAACCCTCTTTTATGAGGTTCACCAACTAGAAGTATGAGTTAAGGGTATGCTTGTAGAGCATATTTGGTAGGAATATTGCCTCATATTAACTCTGCATTGACTCTTGTCAACTCTCTCATTTCCTCCTCTTGCTGATAAAATGTTTCCTCAAGTAAAATGGATTTTTTTTATCATGGGGGAAGTTGGGACATGGTATAAACCTTAATTTTTATCTTATTAGGTACCTTTCGAGGAGGAAGAGGTGTATTTTTTGATGAGATACCCAAATTTTGGGTGAGCCTCTGGTTTTGGGTATACACACCTTCTGCATGTGTTTTAGTGTGGACTATATCATGTAAAAGAAATTATTCTTTAGAAATCAATGAATATGTATTATGTTTTGGAGTGTCTTAAATGATAGAATTTATGACATTCATAGATCCATAGTTCATCATATGAATTCTTCTGTAATTTCATTGAGATCACCTTCTCCTGCACCCTCTATGAGACTTTGTCCTATTTTTCATTGATTCAATGGGATATATTTGATGGACAATGACCCAAATAGAATTTCCAAAGAGTTCAATCATGCTCTTTCAAAGTTATTTCACTGGATCATAGGATGTGACAAATTTAGAGGATTCACTTGGTGGCATATTCCCTAATCTAGAGAAGACTGATTCCCATTGAGGAGGGAATTATTGGGGTGAAAAATCACCCAACCCTGAGGGATGGGTCTGTTCCTTTTTTCATTCAAAACCCTTCGATATTGATCTCAATAGTTTTCTCTCTTCTATCCTGATATTGGTAGGAGTGGGTAAAGGCATGTTCTTATTGATCATATCTTTGGCCATGAACAAATTATGTTTGTTATATCCAGACTAGGGATATGACATTGCATGATGCCACCTTTTTTGTGCTTTTATATCATGGTAGCATAATGAAATGAAATGCTCCATGTATACCCCATCCTCTGAAATGAACTCCAAATGGGGTATCTTCAATATTCCTTCAAAACCTCATTAATTCATCAAGTCATGCACATTGAAGGGCTCCCTACTATTTCTTGATCTTTGGATTCTAGGAAGCTAGGAGATATGACAAGTCAATTTAGAATTGTAACCTTTTAATTACCTTGACATGAGTTTGATACTTGTAATAGGGTAATACCTTTTCTTTTAGGTAAAGATGAGTTTTCCATTTGTTAAGGTGGATTTCATGCATAGATTCTTCCAAAAAAACCTCTATAATGCTATATTGAGAGGTGGATAAAGGGTAAAACATGACTAGTATGTCATATTTAGCCAGTTATTTCCTCATTTTTAGCACATATTCTATATATTTCACAAGATGTTTCTCAACCTGGTTTGACCAGAGTGGATGCTTCCAAAAAAAATTAACACAAGAAATGGAAAGAGTTAGGGATTACCCTACTATATTGGAAGTCAAATGACACAAGGGAGGTTCAGAGAATGACCATTGCATTTGGCTTTCTTCTGGTTGAGAAAGGATTTCACCTACCAGTGACAAGGCATCAGACATGATTGGACTTGATAAGAGGGATTTATCCTCACTATATTATCAAATGGATAATTCTTTTGTCAATGATAATCACTACTATGGAGAGAACTTTTGCAGTGATGGCTATCATGGAGAGAACAATCATGATGGATTATATCAAGGGGAATTCCTTCTTTCTCCTTGGTCTCTTGGCCACATGGATGATTTTCTTGGCTCTCATCAAGAGATAGGTTCTCTAGATCGACTGAATTTTAATGATGAAGAAAGACTTCATGGTGAAGTAGTCAATTAGGACCTTCATAATTACTAATACTTCTCTCATAATTTGGTAACGGGAGGGTAGGATATTGAGCTACAATATATCATCATCATTCATTATTTAAAAATGAGGGGAAAACACAATGAAAGAAAAGATCTAGAGGGCCTGAAATAATGAAGGCCAAGGGCGTCCCATCTAACCATATTAACTCTCTCAGATGTCAACTAGTTTGGGTTGTAGAAACTTGTCGTATTCGATCCATGAGATGCAACCTTCACCAGATGATCGGTCACCTTGTTACCCTCATACCAGATGTGTCTCAATCAAAAATTGTTTAGGATGATAGCTCTGCACTTCCTGATGGAGTATTAAATTGACCGGGGGTAATTACCAGTGTTGAGTAGAGATTTGAGAAGGATAGGAGAGTCAGTATCCGCTTCCGTGATGAAAATTCCCCCTGCCTACAAAGGGAAAGTCCTGAAAGATAAACGAGAGCCTCATCCTGTAAAGAAGAACATTTACCCTAGTAGATAGTGAAATCAAACACAAAGGATACCCAGAGGTCTCAAACCACTCCTCCTCCCCTTATAATGCCCGCATTACAAGAACCATCCGTGTTTAACTTCAAACCCAGGGGAGGGGTTCCCAGCAAACCCAATGGCCTCGAGGAATACTATTAGTAGGCTGGTCTGAATAGCCGGACATAGAACCTGGAGAGAAGGTGCCTCACTCCTATTATCCAGATGCCTAGTTAGGTCGATCAGCATGTTACAAGTACGCATGACAATGATTTTCCCGGACGAACCGATTTCCTCAAATCTAGATTTTTTCTTAGCTTGTCAGATACACCATGCCCCCCCATGAAACATAATCGACCTTGATGTTATTTCCACTCCCCTATACCCTGATCCATGAAACTAGAGAATGAATAAGGAAGGATTAACAGAAGACTAGAGAGAAGCGGTGAATCCACCAAATACTGACCAAACTGCACGAGCCCACTCTCCCTCGAGGAACAGATGTTTGATGCTTTCGTCCCTGCACTCAACACAACACATGCAACAAGAATACAGCGCAATTCCACATTTCTTTACATTCTCATCTGTAGAAACTGAAGTGTGTCTGATCCTCTAGGTGAGGAAGTTATACTTAGATGGAATCCCCTTAGACCAAAGGAGGTTATTCAATTGATTCTCTTATGATTGAGGCATCATGGCACGGAGGAAGTCCTTATGGGAGAAACTGCCTGAGCCTGATAGGGAAAAAATACATTTATTTGGTTCCTCTGTGATATCAATGAGGTGTAGTGTATCTATTTGTTCCTTATTCATAATATCCTCCATAAAGTCTGGAAATATTCTAGCCTCCCCATAAGATATGTTGTAAGTAGGGAATCTTCGAAGTCCAAGGATATCACCTACCCAGTTGTCATGCTAGAATGAGACTTTCCCTTCCCCGATGACCCACCGAACATGGGGATGGATGGAAGAATAAAGGGGAAGAAGCATGGAAAAAAAGACATTGGTCTTCCCTCCATCAACGCACTATCCATCAAGGATATTCCCATGGTCTTTCCCCACAAATTTCTGTGTTCATGAAGCTCCCAGGCTAGTTTGTCATGTACGAAAATGAGCGTATCAGCAAGGCTGCAAACATTAATCCCTCCTTCCAGAATGGGACTTTGCATTGTCCCCCAAGACACCCAAACACGTTTTCCATCCACCTAGGCATCCCAAATAAAGTTAGAAATTACCTTGTCAATCATTGAAATAACTCATTTAGGAGCTTTAACACCAAAAAGTGCATGAACGAGAGTACTAAGAAGAACAATGTTGACCAAGGCAATCTATCCCCCAAATGACAAGAATCTATTTTTCCAGTTGTGAACTCTCTCTAAGATCTACAAACAATATAATCAATGTCTTGAATTCTGAGCTAACATGGAGACAAAGAAGCAACCAAGTACATCATTGGACAATTTCCCTAGTGAATCTCCAAAAGGTTTCAAATAGATGCTGCCCATGAGGGGGTACATTCCCTTGAGATGAATAAGTTACTCTTGATTTTGTTGATAACTGTCCCAATTCAAAGGCAGTACTCCTCCAAACATGGATAATACCACAAATTGATCACTTAGAAGCATTCAAGAAGATAAGAGTATCATCGGCTAACATGAGATGAGAAATTGAGGGGACTCTTCCCTTACTTATATAAGGGAGGATATTGCCAACAGATGTACATTTGAGGATAAGGAGGCTGAGAATCTTTTAGGAAATAATAAAAGACTCAGAGAGATAGGGTCCCCTACCTTATACCCTGGGTTGACTTGAAAAAACCATGTGATTTACCCATAAAATGAACCACCATACAAGAAGAACTGAATTAGAAAAAGAGGAGATCAACCACCCAGGGAGTGAAACCCATACCTGAGAGGACCTTGTCGATAAATCCCCACTCCACCTGATCGTAAGCCTTGCTCATATTGAGCTTGATCACCATGTTGGAGCCACGAGACTTGGTATTAATATCACGGATCATCTCTTGTTCCAATGCAATTTATCCTTGGATTGAGTGACCCTTAACAAAACCATGCAACTCCATTGAAATCCATTGGGGATGATGAGTCGATAATATAGCATTAAGGAAGCTTGCAAGGACTTTATAGGGGAAATTACAAAGGCTAATAGGGCAGTAGTGGAGGATAGAGGAGGGGTTATTAATTTTTTGAAGAATCACTAAGGTGGTATTGCAGACAACCCTAGGCAGGCTACCACCATGGAAAAAATCTTGGATGGCCTCAATGAGGTCGGCTTTCACCACCCCCCAGGAATCCCTATAGAAGGAACCTGGGAATTTGTTTGGGCCTGGGGCGTTGTCACCATTTCGGTGTAAAATAGCTTCATGAATCTATGTTTCCTCCGAGATGGATACCATAAGATCGTTATCCTGAGAAGAGACTTGGGATGCAATGGACTCCATAAACTCTACTTCACCCCCTGGGCAACCATCAAGTATGCACGGATTCAGTCCTGCCAAGAGATATTTGAAATGAGAAAAAGCAGGCCTCCCCACCTCCTCCCTTTCATTCAATAATTACCCATCCTCCATCTCAATGTTGGGTTGAACCAGGTGTTTCTGTTCCTTTATACAGGCATGGAAGAAAGATGTAGTTTTGTCCCCTTCCTCCAGCCACCTAATCCTCGCATTCTCCCTCGTCGTTCTCTCCTGACACAAAATCAAATCAGAGAAAATATTTTTCATCAAAGAAAGATCATCGAAGGTCTGATCATCCCAGTCTCCCTCAAAAATGATTTCAAGACGCTGAATTTCTTGCATGACTATGTCCAAGTCTGTGGCACTTTGAGGGGCCTTATCTTCCCAACTCTGAAGATTTCGTTTAAGCCTTATGAGTTTTTTGTGAAAGGAAATCCAGCTACTCTCCTGGGTGGGCACATTCCACACCCCCATAACAACTTCATGAAAGCCAGGAAGGCTATCCCAATGCTGGATGTATCTGAAGAAATATGGTATAGCCTGCCCCCTTTGATATTGAGAATAATTGGGGAGTGTTCAGAAATACCATGCACCAAGTGACAGACTCTAATATCGGGAAAATTTGAGATAGCCCAAAAGTTTGCTAAGAATCTATCAAGGAGACTCCACGAGAGATGGGGACCACATTGATTATTACACCACATATAGCAATACCTAGAAAAACCAAGATCCAGGAGCCCATTGTCGGCCATGAAATGAACAAAATCCATGCTAGAATTTCTGGGGAAGAGACCTCTTCCCTTATTTTCCTCTGGGTCCTTAATGATGTTAAAGTCCCCACCAAGAAACCAGGGGAAACATCTAGGATCAAAAATTGAGAGTTCCTGCCGTAAAACCTTGCATTGTTGGGAGTTTCAACTCCCATAGATTAAGGAGATATAGAAAAAATATTTATCATGAGATACCTTCGTGGTAATATGTGGATCACCCGACCTGAAAATATCAACTGAGATGCTCTGATGCCAGAAAATCTAGATATGCTGGTTTGTTGGCTCCACATGCAGGTGCTCATGCATCATGATCCTTCTAGAGAAGTCTACAATTCTAGAACAATTTTTCTTATTCTCAATAACATCCATGATACTGACCTTGTGTTTTCGGGCAGTTGAAGCCAGGAATTCTATTTTCACCCGAGCCCCGAGCCCTCGGGCATTCCATATGATGATAGGAATCATTGGACAGATTATGTCCCAGCACTTTCCCTAGAACTCTTGGCCTTCGAGGAGCAGGAGGGAGATAATTTCTTTAGCTTCTTAGATTGTGCCTATGTGCTCCTCTATGTATTATAAGGAGAAGGTAGGAGGGGAGGAGTTGAGGCTTTTAGGGAGTAGGGAGACCTTAAGACTTGTCAATGCCTGGGGTCTGAGGAGGAGGCTTAAGCCAAGCTTCCTCCTGAGTTGAATACTCAGGAATAAGAAGAGGGGGAGATGAAGGAGGGGTACAAGGAGGAAGAGAGGGAAGGCCTGCTGAGGTGTTCAAAGGAGGGGGTCATTTTTTGACATGGGAAAGCTCAGGGGAATGGAAGAGAGAAAAGAAAGAGGACACTAGGAAGAGGACACTAGGAAGAGGCAGGAGATCTGAGAAAGGTCCCAGACTCGAGAAACCTCTTCAGGTTCATGATAAGGAAGGCACAAGAATCTTCTGAGATGATAAACCTTGACTGATAAATAGGAACGATGGCCTTGTATTCACCTGAGATAACTACTAAGGGAGCATGAGAGGATTCTCCTTGAGAGGCTGAAGGTGAATCCTCTTGGACAAGGACCTACTCCACATCCGAACTCAGGACCTGGGGACCTTCCAGATCATCACAGGAACATTTCTACGAGACACTATCCTGGTCTACCTTTCTAAATCCCTAAAGACCACCCCAAATATGATTCTTGCAGACTTGAACAGAGTGACCCTGGAGACAGCAAGTAGCGCAGTACCTCGAGTACACTGGATAGATGATGGGTTGCCGCCAGCTAAAGGAATCCTTCATGAACAGGGATATGCTATCAAGGGGAGGACATGAGATATCCATTTCCACACAGATGCACGCTACCGAGGAATCTGAGAAACTCCAGGTATGATCATCTGGGTAGATAAATCCACCCAAAGCATCTCTAATGACCTTAAGGAGACCGATGTTCTGGAAGGGAAGGGGAATTCCTGGAATTCTGACCCAAACTGCAGCTGAAGAGCTTTCCTTCCCCTTTTGAATATCCATCGAACATCTAACCAGGTTGAAGTGCCACTTAATGAAGGAGCGGGGATCCCTACACCGGGCCTGAACAAAGTCTACTTCTGAGCATAGGATAGCACAAAAGGAATTCCGATGAATTGGTGAGATTCTCACTAGAGATAACAAACCCCATGACCCAACAAATCACTGAAAGGACAAGATCATTGGTTTCACCAATCCAAAGTGTGCCCCCAACGTCCAATTGAGATGAGCTTATAATTCTACAAACACATCGGCCAAGACCTCCACCAAGAGCCACTATCCCTCCATCGAGACCATCGACCGAGAGGAAACCACTGCTAGAAAGCAGGAAAAATGAGATTCGCGAGCCGGAGCACATAGAACTTCTTTGAAGAAAGGGCCATGGGATGGGGCATAGTAGGAGGATATGGGATTAGACAGCAGCCATGGTGCCAAATGAGAACCCACAGAAGAGCCGAGATCAAAGACCACCGGAGCAACCGGCGGCAGCGTGACACAGGAAGAAGTGGGAGTAGTGGATAAGAAATTTTGAAAAAGAGACAGCGTATGAGGCACGTTCTCTTGAGACAAAACATGAAACATTAAGGGATTTTTTTATGAGATATACAATAGATAAAAGTATGATAGCTTCAATAACTCTAGTGTAATGTGAATCTTGGTCATAGATTGTCTCTTAATTCTCCAACAGTGCTTGTTGATACCTTTTCTTGGATGTCTTACTACAAACATTTGGGGACAGTTAGTGGGATAAGTGGTCATCATGGGAAGATATTTGTGCCTACCTTGTAGTAGCCATTGGGATAGGCCAATTACCTATAATTGGAATGGGTGTATGTTCTGGATCATGTTGTCCATATATTATGGTGGAATTTTCCCTATGACCCTCCGGTATGAGAGCAGAGGTATGTGTCTACTCTGGGGTGTTATGTTGATTAGCCACCACATTTGTGGGGTAGAGTTATGTGTCTTTACATTAGGCATTACTATCATCACCATGATGATATATTGTTAAGTATTTACATTATGGGTAGGGAATGTATCTACCCTTTTACCATTTCTAAGATATGCTTGGTGACTTCAATGACTAGAACAAGGATATAAATCCATTCTGCATATAAAGTAGGTGATTGTTCCTTCTCTTTTCCTCCCTTTCCTATTAGTGGATACTGACAATACTCATGGTAATAGAGTTGAGTCTTCCCTCTTCTTGTCATTGGGAAATTGCAATTGATTTCTCTGGGTGCTACCAGACAAGGTTGATGGAAGGCTTGATAAATGTTGTCTAGTGGATGTGTCTACTCAAAGTTTTCCACCAAACATGGTTGGTGGAATTTTTTGAGTGATGCCAGATGATTTTGATGGTAGGCTTGGTTGGTGAAGGTGGGTGTATTTTTCTAATTGTAGGTTTCCACCATATTTGGTTGGAGTGATTCTTTGAATGTCGTTGGGAAAGTTTGTTGGATGGCTGAATGAAGGCAAATGGGTGTATGTGCCTACTCTTTTTTTACCACCAAACTAGGTTGGTGGCCTTCTCTAGAGGGGTAAAAGGTGTTAACATGCTCCCTATTGGCTGGTTTTCATCCCTGATGGGTCATCTTTCATGATCGGGTCTAAGGGACCTGAGCGAGATATCCAGAGGTGACACCCTCATCATGTTGAGGGTTTACTGTCATGCAGAATTCACAATGGATACTTTTGGAAGTATCCCTTTATAAGGACCCATGTGTCTTTGGGATGAGGCCAAAAGTGGCCTCCTTATCCACCTCCCTAAAATATGGGAGGGACAGGTTGTTTTGTTCTAAGGATAAGCTCATAAAATGGTTTAAAATGGTTTTTAGTGTCATCTGCTTTAGGACTATCGGTCAACATTGATTGGACTGTTGGTGGTGCTGGATGAGCTAGAGGTCCTATTAGATGGCCTCCAAGGTTGGGATGGTACCTTGTTGATGGAACCCTCAAACCAAAGCATTATAATCCCAGTGTTGAAGACACTGATTTCATAATGGTGTCCTTCACATGGACGAGGATCCATCCTGAGTAGCATCTTGGGTGTTCATGGGTGTTAACCAGAAGGAAACCATTGGATTGAAGGGAGTTCTTGGAATGAAGTGCATGTATATATGAAAATTACTAACAATGAACTCTAAAAAAGAAAATTATTTTTGGATGAACACATGCGTGAATTATTTCCCTATCTGACCCTCATTTCCATTGATAATAGAAGGGGACAACTGGTAGATGAGACTATCATCTTGGTTAATGATTCCTGTCAGGTTTACCATATTCTATTTCCAAAAAATGGTGTTTCCTTGTGGAACTGAATGGTCCAATGGAGATTGATTAGTACATACCTTTTATTAAAGTAAATTCCATAATTTAGTCATTCATGTCGATTTCACCATTTCTTGTTTCTGATAGAAATGGTTTTCCCTTGAAGAATGGAATGGTTTGATGGAGACTAATCAATACATCCCTTTTATTAAAGGAAATTCCATAATTTAGTAATTCACATTGGGTTCACTATTTTCTTATTTCCCTTATAAATGTTAATTCATTAGAGAAATCATTATTTATGAACAGTTTATAATGGGTTTGTTATTGGAATTGGAAACACCCAATGGTTCTGTATCTAAAGGTACCAACTTTCTAAAGTTAGGATCTCATTAGGTAATTTGGTCCACATTACTTAAAAACTCACATTGGTCAAGAGTATGGGAGTTCAGTATCATCACACCCTTTTGTGGGGAATTATTTCCTACTCTAGGACTCTCTTATAGATTTAATATATGTTCATGAATGTTTTATTAATTCCATGATGTGGGTCATCCCAAATTATCAATCAATTATTAGCATGTGTGGGATTCAGAATCATCTGTATGTATTTGAGGTTCTTCACTGATGAAGATATCTATATGTATCTAAGGTTCTCCATCAATGGTATCTAATCATATACTACATAGATATTATTTGATCATTATTATAATGATGATGTTTTTCTAGGCACATATTGGGGTACTCTGGAGTTTATTATCATCCAAGAAGATGAATTTCATTATAGATTTTATGGTCATCTAGGAAGACTGAAATTTTTATGATGTTGGGATCAAGCCCATAGATGGGATTCCTACATATCCTTGTGAAAGGAATCATAACCCATACGGTTTTGTGCCACTTAATAGAGAATACCATACCTTTTAAGGTTATGTAACGAAGACCCAACCATATAGTTTAATATCATGTGGCAAGGACATCTAGTAACAAGGTTCCTAGTCAAATTTTAGTGTGGGATTTATACAGAAATGTTCCAAGGAACATGGAAGGGATATGAGTTTTCAAGTTGAATTAGACCATACTGAGTATATATACTTGAATAATAGGGTTGGTTTGGGGTGTTTGGTTTTAACCTCAGGGATCCTTCCTATGTATCTCATTTAGATGGTAATAAAATCCCACATAGTTCGTTGGTGAGGAACCATGCCTATGGAGGCCATCAAGAGTATGTCTCGTAGGGTAGTATGGAACTTTGAGATGATAGGTTGGGGTTTCTCCTGAGAAGGATATCCCACTTGAATAGACCATGAGGGATATTTTCACTTATGGTGATCTAGGGGATTAACTCAGGGTTTACTCTTGAGGGGGATACCCGGATTAAGAGTATTATGATTGGGAATATTTCTTAAGGGAGATTACCATTGAGCTTAGACCCTAAGTGGGTTTCCTATGTATTCTTGTTAACAGGAATCCGAGTTATTATAGATCAATATGATTTGGGTCTTACACCTAGGAGGAGTCCCATAGAGGGGGACATGATTTATCATTTCATGGGTGAGATGATATAGAGTTAGGGCCTTAAGAAGGATTCCTACGTATCCTAGTTATGGTGAGAATTAGAGTTCTCATAGTTTATTAATTTAGGTGGATTATGTGAATTTCATAATTATCACTAACCTCTAAGCCCATGTGATTCATAATTAGTGTGAAGAACAAGAGAAAAAGGAATAGTTGACAAAACACACACTTTCCTTCCTTCAATGATGGAAGAGGAGGAGGAGGATGGCGGAAGGGGCCGAGGCGAATGTGGAAGAGGCCATGGCTATGGAAGAAGAGGTCTAGGAGGCTATAGAAGAGGTCAAGGATATGGTGGAAGAGGTCATGGCTATGGATCTTCCCTCTCTTCACTTTACATTTGATTATATTCTAACTTAAAGAACGAATAAAGGTCAAGGATGTAAATATGAGAAAGACTAAAACCTCCTACATGAAAGGCTAGGGGCTTAAACCATGTTGGTTTTTCTAAAATTGGTTGTGTAGTGAGGGTGGATGTTGTAATTTTCTATCAAAAGGAAATTAAATCTTAATAATTACCCTCACTACTATAGATCGAAGAATCCGAATCTCAGAGATGATAAGGGATGGATATAGTCATATCCCTAGAATCAGAGATCGTGAACTCCTCAACACATTCCCTGGGGTAAGGGTCCATGTGACCGTATATATCCAATTCTATAGACACACCAATTATCCTTACCCTTTTATGGGAAAAGTGAGGGAAACATTTAACTATAGAAATAAAAAACCAAATGGGTGACATGAAAATGTTCCTTTTCCCAAGGATTTATAAATAAGGAGCTCTTGGTGGAGGTTTTAACTTGGTCCCTTTCAAAAAAGGTTTCCAAGGAATGAGAGGCCCTTATATGGGTTTCTATGAAGAGGTCTTAAAGATTGGATCATTTATTTCTTGATTTTAGGTGCTCGGTGCAGGTGTATCGTGCATGTGTGTAGTGCAAGTCCCACGAGGAATTGAATAGGGCTTAAAATAGGGGAACAATGGATGCAAGAGCTAGATATGCCTTAAGAAATGGACTATTGGGAGACAAAACATGGGTAAGGATTTAACCTAAAAACATTGGGTATCCTATGATATCATTGAAAGAGTCTTGCATAGATCCCTATTTAGGGAGATGGACCTCAATCAAGTGGTTTCTTCTTATGGTAGAATGGTCTTCATGTAGGTGTCTTATGTTGTTAGACCCTAAGGGGACTTTGATCTTTCTTATTCCATTAATTATATCTTATCTCTTATTTTAGAGATCTACCTAATAAATTTAGGTATACATGGTATAAGGGGTTGTGCAATGAGATCTATGAGGTTTCTTTCGATTTTTCAGCTGTCTCAATGTGGAGCCCAAGGGTCTTATTTATAGGCAAAGAGGGGACCTTGTCAAATGGAGTCGTTGGTGTAGGTCTTCTACATAGGTCTATGGCATAGGTCTCTCGTGTAGGGGGAAATAATAAGATGGATGTATAAGTCCCTGATGTATGTCATCAGTGAAGGTCCTTGTCATATGGGGGTTGTGCCTTCTGGGATGTACTATCAGAAGTTGTGTTGGCCTAGTGGTCCACATTTGGTATGCACGTAGGTCCTCTTGGATAGATCTCTTGGATTCTATTAAGATTCCTTGATACTTTAATATATCCAATGTTCTCTTCATAATCCTTTTTCCTTACTTTATTAAAATGGGGTGTCAATAGGGACACTTTGTAGTTTTTAAAGATAATTTTATTTAAGAGTTTTTTTAAATAAATCATTTAAAATATTTTCATTTATGTCAACTTTCTTTAGTAAATATCATTCTTATTTGAGGTTGATCTATTAGGATACTATCTACCATATTTTATTGAAATTTTTTTATCATTTTAACTATAGATGTGTTATTTTGATACCATTCATGGTTTATGGTTAAAGTAGTCACATTTTTTATACCAATTTTCAATACAAGTGTTTATATTGTTTATGTTTCACCCCATTTTATATTTGGAATGTATTATACTTCGTAAGTAATGGGTGGGGCCCGTTATAGCCCCTCGATACATTGGTAGGTTTCATGAGATAAAATCAGTTGGTGAAAAAACCTTCATGTTTTTTTCTGAGCAGTTTTAGATTGTCAGGAGGATAGATTTTAACAAAAAATAGACAGGTTTTTACCCATAGACTTAAACTATCATGAGGATAGATCTTAACAGTTACTATCTAGGGGATAGTTCTTGATATTTAATACATCCAACATTATTCATTCGGTTATTATTATTATTCCATGTGATTATTTGATTAGTTATAATATCCATGGTTAATTTTCCTTGCTCATGTGATTATTTAAATGGAATATGTTTCAGTTATTTACCTTTCCATATTGTTTATTTCATATTTAGTCATAGATTTTGTAGTACACTTACCCTTAATGGTCGTTTGAGGTCACCCCTTTTATATGTTTCATTTTTTCCCATCATTTCAAGAAGTATGTTAAGACATATATATATATATATATATATATATATATAGGGTTACACAAAGGGGGGAATGGAAGACTCAATAAAATTATTTGTCAATTTTATGTTTCAAAATGTAATGTGGATTATAATTATGAATACAGTTTACCAAGACTGTTAAACTATTCAGTCCCTTAGGATGTAATTACTTGTATATTATGCCAATTTATTAAAGTAAGGCACCAACTTTGGGAAACTGGGGTTGGGGTCATTACAGTTTGTATCTGATCAAGTTTAGTAGAATCCTTGGGAACTAGATTTTGGAAAAAATAGGTTAGAGAACAAAACCCTATGACATAATTTGGAAATATATCCAAATACACTTATCTTATAATTTATATATTAGTTACACCAAAATTTTAAATTTAGGTTATGTGATTCACTTGTTCTGAGATGATACAATATTTTTCATAATGTTATGATCTAATCTAGTGTATGAAATTTTTTAGAAATGGTGACTAGTAGAAAGAATAGAAACTCTATCAACTCACGTAATCTACTTTGCGATTTTCCTCCTATAAAAGATAATGATTTTGTAGATAAAATTGCAATTGGTATTGAACAACTTATAACTATAGTGGGGTAGCTGACCTGGGTTATGAGAAATAACCTTAACCATATAGATCAGTTTAATCCACAATTTGGAGGAAAAATTTTAGACCACTTCATGTGACTACAACCTCCATCATTAAATGATATTACAAATCCATTTTTAGTTGAGAAATGGATAAGTTCCTTATAAAAGATATTTATTACTTTGGGAAGTAATTAAACGGGGAAGGTAGTCATTATAGTTTATTACCCCTCAGAAGATGTGAATCAATGGGAATCATTGATTTAAAAAATGTAGGATGAGGATGAAATAGAAAACATTTAATGGAAGGAATTTGTGGATTTTTTCTTGGAAAAATATTTCCCTCGTAAATAGGGAGAATATATATAGAGTAAATTTATATGTCTTAGGAAAAACAATTATGAGAATGGTTCTGATCATTAATCCAACTTTATATGGTTATAATGTCATGTTGTAGACTACATATGTAACCTAAGGAGAAAGATTGGTCATTTTTTATGGATTAAATCCATTCCTTCAAAGGGAAATATTCTCTCAAACTTTATCACCATATGAGGATATTGTCCCATGTAATATCACGGAAGAGAAAGAATTATCAAAGTTGTAAGACTTCAAAATAAAGCAAGAGAAGAATACTATAACAGAGAAAAATATTGATAATGGGAAGAAGGGAAAGAAGGATTGTCCAACATGTGATAATTGTGGAAAGAATCACCATGTAAAGTTCTTAAAAGGATTGGGTGTTTGTTATAAGTGTGGAGAAAAGGGTCATAAGAAAAAAATAATTCAAATAGAAGAAAGAAAATACTAATATTCAGTGTTTCAATTATAGCGAAATGAGGAACTATACAAATAAATTTCCTAAGTGTTAAGGAAATATACCTTATAATAATCAACGGTATCAAGGTCAAGCTTATGTCGTTACTATATTTGAAGTGGAATAATTAAAGTATTTGTGTTATTTTATTTAACATTTATATTGTAAAATTATCTTATCAATGATACTCTAGTTATAAGAATCATGATATATATATGGATTGTACTATAGTATTTTTTCTTTAATGATTTGGAAGCATTCATGTTTTCATTATGTTTTTAAAGAGATCAAGGTATTCATATATTTGGTATATGATATTAATAGTTACATTATGATTTTTGGGGAATCTAATTTGGGAAATTTAGTGGTATTTTTACTAAATTTTTAGACTTTTAATTTGGACAGAAGTATTTTTAAAGAGTCTTAAGGTAACTATTTATAGAATGGATTAAGTTGAACTTTGGAGATTATTTTTTGAGGTTAAATTATGATTTATTGGAAACTTTTTTTTATCCTTTTTTTAGTAAAAATTTAAAATGAAGAAAAAAATAATTTTTCACCTTATGATTTTTTATAAGTGCTTCCAGCATAAACAATCATCTTTAAAATCCATCTCCATGTGTATGAAATGAAGTTAAAATAGATCTAATCACAACCAAAGAATCAAATTATTACCTAAAAATAAATAAAGTGAGTTTTCTTGAGTTCATTATCAAGATATTAAAAGAATTCCTCAAAATTAGGAAAAGGACTTTGGAACAAAAATGTTATCCATTTACTTTTCATTTTATGAAATTAATATTCATTTAACCTGTTATAGATTTACGGTTTTTTGATATTAAAATTTCTGATGGAAATGTTCTTTATCACTCTCTTTCAAAACTTGATGGTTAGATTTATCTCCCATGTCCTGGTTTTTACTTCACACTAAATTTATCCTATTCAAAATCCTACTTTTTATGTGACATTCACATTTCATTTTCCCTCTTATTAAAAGGATGTTTTATTAATTCTATTTCCAATGTGGGTTTCACACAAGGTAATTTTCAAGTATTAACCATTGATTTTTTAAGTGAAATTGCAAATTGTGAGGATGAAATTTATTAATGGAGGGAAGAATATAACACCCCAAGATTTTATGGTAGGTATATTTTTAATTTTAATCTCTTGAATAGATTATGTTTCACACAATTCCATGTTCAAACAAACAATGATATACAATTAAATCTCATTATTTTAAAAGGATCCTTATAACCTAGATGTCACATTGAAAATAATGAATAGTATTAAAGAAATTATAAAATTTATATATTATATATTTAATCAAATGTTTTTAAATTCATCCAAATTATTTTATTGGCATATGATAAGAATAAATCAAATTTTATGCATTAAAATACTATTTTTTGTTAAAGGAAGTTTTATTACCTTTTGATAATGCACTTATTTTAAATTTAGTTTTTGAAAATTTTAAAAATTATATTTTATAAAATAAACTTTTTATTTTAAATAGTGGTATCAAGATTTACTTTGGTTGAATTTTTTGTTTTTTATTGATATGTTTCATGTTTGGATGAATAGTGAAAAAATAATGCATTTTAATTGAAAAATGTTTTTTCATAAAATTTATTTATAATATTAATTGTATTTTTAAATGGTTTTTAATTATAATTAGATAAATTTTTTATCAGTTAATCCAATTAAGGTTATTGTAATCAATTTCACATTGAAATTGGATATAAAAACTTTGTGAACTTTTGAACATTTTTACTTTAGAAACTTGTTTTCTCATTCCGTCAATGGGATTAATATTTAATTAATTTTTGAAATTTACATGCTTTGAATTTTTCAAAATGGATTCAAAATTTAGAATATTTATGTAAAGGTTTATTAAATAGTTCCCCCTTATTTTTGGACAATAATAATAGTAACTTTAGTAATATTTTTTTTATTACCACAGTTAAGTGTAAATCAGGTAATTAAGGTAAAAATTATATTATAAATATTATAGAATTACACTAAAACTTGTCCAAATTTCATTTTATGAGTGTTTTTCAACCAAAATAATCCTTTATCTGAAATTTTAATCTTCACAATCCACTTGGATGATAGTATGACATTTATAATATAATATTCAAAGAAAAGTCCATTTTGTCATGCATTTGTTTTTAACAAGTGAAATATTATTAATAAATGGTTATATAAGGGATATTTATGACTATAAGTATTATTTATAAATCAAATATATTTATCTACAATATGTTAATTTATTTATAATTTTTAGTGATAAAATAATTACTTTAAATAGTAACACAATTATGATGTCGTATTTGTTTAATTAATGGAAGAATCAAATAAATGATATTAAAAATATTAAAATAAATATTATTTTATATAATTAATTTCATCAAAAATAATTATGAATTTTAAATATTATTTATGATTAAAAGCAATTTATTTTTAAGATATCGAGTTTTTATGATATTTTTAAAATTCAAGTGATGAATAGTGTCAAAATTGACATTAATGATATTTTAAAATAAATAATATTTCATTAAATGATATAAAATTAAAAAATATATAAAATTTGGAAAAATAATTTTTATAAGCCATAAAATTTCATAAATAGCTCATCTATTGGTCGTTTTTCATTTTATAGTAAATATATTAACCCTCAAAGTGTAAATTATATGATATCTTGGTAAGAATTAAAAGGGTTAAATAAGGGTTAAAATAAAAATATAAGGATAAAAAATAATCAAAACTTATCTAAATTTCATTTTATAATGTTTATTTGACCCAAAATCATCATATCTTTGAAATAAATCACTTTGGACACATTTCTAAAAGAAAATTTATTTATATTAATTTAATATTTTAAAGATTTCCAAGAGTTCCCCTACCCTCTGTTATAAAAGGGAACCTCTTCTTCTTTTTTATACACACTTCACAACCTATTTTTTTCAGAAAAAATATATCCAAATATCCTCAAAAAATACCTACCTTCATCCTGGAATCCTTACTTTTGGCATAGATCCAACCAAATAAGTTCTTTTGTGATAATCAAAAGGAGATGCCCAAAGAAGAGGTAACGTTCAAAAATGATTGTTTTTTATTTATTTATTCCTTAAAACCCCTTAAATTATTTTAATTTTAGGCTAATATAATAAACTCAGAATAATAAATATTTTAATATTTTTTATATTACAGTTTTGAAATAAACTTACACACACTTCTATATAATGGGTAACGAACTTATCGTTCTTGTGTACAGTGAACTATCACCTCACGAAACGATGTTGTTAATTTTTTCTTTACCACCTCTCATGGATGAGAATTATGAAGTAAAATATCTTTCTATATTATATATATGTTATTTATGATGTATTTTTTCTTTTTCAATTATTATATAACACACACCTTCATGCTTTTCATTTTGTGTAAATACGAAAACTTTGTTTGTGGTGGTGTGGACTATTGTCTCCTCAAAGCGGTGTGATTTGTTCATGCTATATATGAAATGTATTAGGGATGGTTTTAAATAAACATAAGTGAAATATATGAAATAAATATGATACTATAATTATAATATACATATATATCATTTACTTTTCATTCCTTTAAATATAAAAAAGAAATGGAAGTAGAGTTTGTGCATACGTACGGCCTACTATTTCTATGTATTGTTCATTTCATTTCTTATCTCCAAATATTATGGTTTATTATAAATAAATATATACTAGTTATATATATTATATTTACATCATGTTTTAAATTCAATTGATGATTAAATCATGATCTAATTATTAAGAACAACAAGTAACATGTCAAAATATACTCAAAAAACCAGGCAATTAACACCCAAAATAGTCAAAATAATGGAAGAATAATAACAAATTGGTAATGAGATATTATAACAAGATAATATATGAAATTATAAATATGATTTAGGTTCTAATATAAGTTAATAAAATTCTTAAAACCATTATATATAAGGTTAAATAATGTTCAACTAATTTAAAGAACAATGTAAGGGTTTTCTCATCTCACTTTTACTTCTCTGAGATATATGTCATATTCACCACTTATTTTGGTTGTGTGGCATATATACTAATCCTATAACATGTTATATCATGAATATAATTATTCTCATGATATTATAAGTTTCATTAATATTATAACTTCTTGGGGATTATAATTCAAATATTTCAAAGTGGTAAGGGACACTTTTGAATGTTTAAAGATTATTTTCCTCAAGAATTTTTTCTATGAAATCATTAAATTATTTCTATCTATGTAATCATCCATTGTTTAATACTATGATTATTTAAAGATGGTCTTTTATGATACCATACTCTATATTTTCTTAAATTTATATGATCATTTTAACTGTGTATGTGTTATTTTGCTACCATTCATGTTTTGTGGTTAAAGTATTCAAATTTCGTATACCTACTTTTCAATACG
Organism: Viscum album; assembly: GCA_963277665.1. Lineage (NCBI taxonomy): Eukaryota > Viridiplantae > Streptophyta > Magnoliopsida > Santalales > Viscaceae > Viscum > Viscum album. Next base: position 1,898,141,815 of record OY728126.1, read on the forward strand.
AGTTTTTATGTTATTTATGGTTAACTCCATTATTTTGTGAAATGCATTGGAATAATTAATTTATGGGCGGGGAAAACTATATACCCTTGATTCATCTTTAGGTCTCATGAGACAATATCATTTTGTGATAAACCCTTCACATTTGTTTCCAAGCAGTTTTAAATTTTCCAAAGGATAGATCTTGACAAAAAATAGATAGGTTTCTACCCAAAAACATAAAATATCATGAGTATAGATCTTGGTAGTAACTATCTTGAGGATATATATTTATATTTAATACATCAATCATTATTCATTCAATCATTATTATTATTCCATGTGATTATTTGATATTTTATAATATTCATGGTTAAGTTTCTTACCTCATGTGATTATTTAAATGTTATATGTTTTAGATATTTACATTTCCATATTTTTTATGACATATTTACTCATAGATTATATTCTAATCTTACTCATACTGATAATTTGATATAACCCCTTTCATATGTTTCATTCTTTCCCTGGATTCCAAGAAGTATGTTATAAATGATATGCAGGGTTACACCAAGGGGGAATAATGGAAGAATCAATGAAATTATTTAAGTATATTATTTTTCAAAATGTAATTTAAATTAAAAGTATGTATATAGTTTACCAAGACTACTAAAATATACAATACCTTGGGATTATATTCCTTGTATCTTATTCCAATGTATTAAAATAAGGCACCAAATCGGGGCTACTATGGTTGGGGTTGTTACAAAATAGCAAGACTAACCAGCACCTACACTGGACAACTAGTCCCCCCATCCTCACCAAGGCTCTCCCACTAAATAAATTATCCAATATCAGTAAATTAGTATCATAAAAATGTTGATAAGGGAACCATATAACCACTTTCCCATTGATTTGATTCTCTCTCCCAATAAGAAAACATCATTTTCTCTTATCCCTTCCATATCCACCAATAACGACACCAACTGTATATCATATCTCAAGTGACCAACAACATATCACATATTGTATTATATATCCATGTTATTAGGGAATTATGAACATGAAGTAAATCAACCTCATTTCCTTATCCTACCACACATAACCCTTACCACATATCTCATCATCAACCACTGATGTCATTAGAAGATACTGCTAAAGGGAGAGCAGGGGATAGGGGTGGTTAGCTATTTATATCCTTCCCATCCTGGAGGATATGAAAAAATCCTCCATGGTCTCTAGGTTTTGGTTATATTAATCTACAGATATAGGGAGTATACAAAATTCATAAAGTAACCTAGGTATACAATAGTCTCACATAGGCCCACACCTGTGGGTTCACTCAAGAAACACTACCACAACCACTATTAGGACACTATTTATATCATGCCACTAAGAAATTCCTCTAATGTAGAATAATCAACCACAATCATCACACAAATTACCATCAACATAGTTCTATTTCCCAATATTAAATTTTAAAAAACAACCACCAGGCTTTATTCATTTAGTTATTAGTTTAAATGCATTCCAGGGAATTATTTATCCATGGAAAAATTTATATATCAAAATTATTACATTATTTTTGAAACACTATCAAGATACCATCATATAAAACCACCAAAAAAACCAAGGCAACCAAGACACACATAAGCAAGGCCCCCATGCCACAAAAAACCAAGTCCACTATGTCACACAAAACCAAGACCACCAAGCCACACAAAATAATTCAAGAATAAAACAAGAATATTAAAATTGTTACTTTCATTTATTGAATTTAAATATTTAACTATATAAAGGGTATTCTAAAATAAATCCATCACTATAGGTCATAACCCTATTATAGTCATATAATATGAAACTGTATGAAAAATATTAAGAAAAATAGTAACCAAATACTCATCACACCATCCCATTTTAGCTTCATTATTCCAGTTTATTATATTTATTATACTAATCCATACCATCCAACCAATAAAAAGAAAAGGTTTTATAATTTCAAATATTAACATAAAAGAGACAGAAATCAAAAACCCTACCTCAATAGAGTCTTTTGGATTCAACGCACAAAACTAAAGGGAGGATGAATTGTGGGTCCACAAACACATAAGGAATCCTTGAATCAATATAAAACATAGTGATATATCACCAAAATTAGATCCCAAAACCCTTAACTCTTGAAAACATAATTGTTGTGAAATATCTAAAGAAACAAGGAATATTTTAGAGATAAAGAGAAGATAAACTCACCCATAAACTATAATATATAACCTATGGAATCCAAGGATGACCTGCAAAGATCATAGGTTTTTAAGTATTTAATAATATCATGGGAACCAGCTTATGTTTGATATGGATAATGGGATAATAAGGTAAATGATAGGGAGGATGAAATTTATAGATATCTTGAAAATCACCCCATTAATAGAGTGAATGGGAGTTTCACACTATAAATCTCATGTAGTTTACATCCATTGAAAAATAAGGAACTTGGTCCAACAAACGTGGGTGGTATTACACACCATGAATAAAAAATTCAGACTATGAATTATTTGAAGCCTAAAACCCCAAAAACATTACCATAAACATCCATTACATGAAATACATTTCATTTTGGGAACTAATCTTGGATGTAAATTTTAGAAACTATATTGATCCATGGATCTACCCTATAAGACATCATTCCCTCCATGAACCAATGTTTCATGGCATGAATTGGTGATTCACAGTGTGAATCACCATCTGTAGTTGAAAACTTATCTCCAAATGCACTTCTCCCTTCTTTGATCCCAAATCAAGGATCCCAAAACCCAAAAATCATATAGTAATATGAAAGAAGATTTAAGGTCATCACACAACACACCAAAAAATACTCACTAAACCTCATCCACTGCCACATGCAATATCCATCCATCCAATTCATTTTTTATTATAATTTCAAAAAAACAACCACTTTTAATGGTTAATTTGGATCTTAAACAAAACCAACAAAAAACCACCACTGAACCAATAAAAACCACGAGAAAACATATCAGGATAAGTGAGTCTCTAGAACTAATCCTATTAAACTAGAATCTACTAAGGGTAACCACAATATACTTCCATGATAGTTCCCTGTTTTCAATTTTTGGATTTATCCTTAGAGAGTCTTCAATATTGAATGAAATGAATTCCAATACCTTATGAAAGTTTTCATGGGAAAGTGAGAAATATTCCAGCTCCACTAAATTTTACAAAAGTTTAAATTTAAACTAGTTCAAGATTTGTGCACTGATACCCCATGTAAATCTCTCCTTATTCAATTTTTCCACATCCTCTGATGTTATCCTGAATTATTCTATTAAGAAATTTTCTTATAAAGCTATTTTAAATTTATCATTTATGATTTTCATTATTTCTGATAAGTTTGAGGGGTAATGGTTTGTCCCTTGAAATTTACCTGGATAGGGATCTCATATCACCTTTGATCCTTCATATTGAGTTGAAAATTGTTTATTGGAATCTAGCAATTAAATATTAGCCTCAATGGAATTTATCACTAGATTTGGGTATTCTCCTCCCTGGGCCTTTGGTTCATTAGTGTTGTGATGGGAATCCTGATATGCCTCTTCCTCTAAGAACTCAATCACTTTAGGTTTGAAAAAATATTAGACTCCAATTTCAAGACTCTCTTACTCTCCCATGGCCTGGATAATTTCCACTAGCTCCCCATTTTGGTGGGGAAGTCCTAAATTATCCTCAAGATCAGGTTGTTTTTTATGATTCTAGGCTCCTTAGTTCCTATTGTTTCCCCACTAATCGAGCCACCATAGTCTTAGTAAAATTGGAGTAGTCTTTTTTTTTCTACTTCCCAGTAATCATACTATAACCTTTTTAATTTGTGATGAATTTCTCATCTTTTTCATGCCATGGAAATATTATTGTGAATGCCATTATCCCTCCTCATCTAATGAATCCTAAGAATCTAAATAATTTTTTATGACCTATTCTTTGGATTTAGTAGTAAGAACTTCTTGGGACTCATTGGTTACATAGTCAGCTACTACCACTACAGCCTAAATATGATCATTTTTTCTATAGTAAATAGTTTTCTACCCCTCTTCATCCTTTTTATGATTAGATCCCTATAGGATCTAAAATTTATTCAAAGTTTCTATTAATGTTGGTTCCTTTAGACCTACATTATGATCTCCATCCTTCCCTTCCATATCATGTATCAGTTGAACCTTCAAGGTTTTCAAGTCTCAATCTGGACACATACCTACTTGAATTATATCACCAACCCTTTTTTAGAGGAATAGGAGGTTCAAAAAGCATAAGAGAGGGTGGAGGTGGGAATCCTAGTACCATTATCACATTCCAAGATTATGCTCGAGAATCAAGGTACATTCTAGATTCTTTAGTTGATATTAATGGGACCACCATGTTTCATTATGTTCTTCATAAAAATATTGCATTCATGCGGTGGATCCTAAAACCTTTGGCACTAGCCATTAGAATTTTCCATATGGGAAGACTCGTGAGCTATAACTCCACCTTCCACACCCTTTCCCTGAAGACAATTTAGGTCCAGATGAACCATATGAGAACAGTTAGAACAAAATTCTATCAACTATTCATAAATATCCTCTTGATTATGATGATACTCCCCTTCTATTTCAATCCATGTAAAATTTATAGGGACCCTTGAAGAATTAACCTTCACACATATATATGGATCAATGGGGTGACACATACCTTATGTTCTTCGGTTCCTATTAAGGAAATTCCCAAGAAAGATTTCAATCATCTTAATAATGTAGGGGTACTGAAAGAGGAGGGGTAAATCGGGGATATGAGATGAAATAGCTGAGGAAGTTGGATTATAGCTCAAATGGAATCCTAATGAACACCTTAGATGGTAGAATCAAGAATCATCAAGGGACTGAGGGGCTTTGTACTAATCCCACACCATGTTATCTTCATATTTGAAACATATGTGGAATATTCAATAATTAATCATACCAACCATCACTAGATGTTATAAATCCCATTTTCCATTAAAAAATAAATTGAAGGAACCAATTGGAGGATGTTTCTAATCAAACCGATACACCAGGGAGAAGTCAAGGAGTTAAAAGGGCATTGTAAACTCTGATGTAGAAATCTTTTGGGAAGGAGCTCAATCTTTAAAACCTAAATCCTTAACTTAGATGAGGACTTAAAAAAAAGGAATATATCTCAGATCATGGGGATGGATAATGCCCCGATGAGGAGGCAGAAAGCAATCAAGGGTCCTCTACCAAAGAGATGGAGGGGCCTAGAAATCACTCATGGCCTACTAGGTCATCACACAGGGAAGAGATACTGAGAGAATAAGTTCAATTCCATAATCTCCTCTTAGACCTAGATTCAACACATCTTCATATAAATATCAAAATAATGATTATCAAAAGTTGAATTATTATTACTTACCATGTTACAATCACAAGCTCAATAAAACTCTAATTATATCATAACAAAGACCAATCAAATTCATGTTTTCCATTTATTAAATTATCCACTCATGTAAATCAAAATATTTTAACCAATGTAAAATATAGTACCGAACATTTAACAACATATTATAATCATAGATATAATTTATATCACAATAATTAATATGATAATAAAAATAATAATAAAACATTTAAACCATTTATAACCCAGATTCATCAAAAGTACAATTCAATTATTATTTAATTAATTATTCCAATATCATATCTTTACCTATAGAAAAATATATCATGATTAAACCATGCTAAAAATAATATAATAAAATCTTAAATCTTAATCATTTACCATAATTAATCTTGTATTGTTCCATTATCAAAAAAGAAGAGTGTTAACTTTCAAATGACCACATTTCCACAACAAATCATCACTAAACCTATAACACATCAACCTATGATCAATTACCCAACATAAACACATGTTATACACTACTACAATTCCTCAAAATATAAAAAATAAGAGAAGTGTGAGATGAGAAAATAGAAGAGCACCGAAAAACATAAAAGATCGATCACTTGAAGCCAATATCACAACGATCCACCGAGATATTTTAAACCCCCCAAAATCAATCCAATAGGTTGCCTAATATTTTTAGAAAAAATAGAAAAATAAAACAAGATAAGTATTATTATTGAATTTATATTTAAATTTTGTTAGTCTGAACAATGATATAGTAAATATAAACCACGCCATTGTTTGTCTTGGTCATAGCTGACTGGAAAGGCATAAAGCTCTAAAACATCAATATTTGAGATCTTCTTCATTAATTTCCTAAAATAAAATGTGGTTTGACCAATACAATGATGTTTTTAATTAAATACAGTGGTTTTATTTAATCCTCAAGATAAAACTGTGATGTACTATTCTCTAACCACACCATTTTTTCTCACTATGATGAAATTCATGACCATTTTTTATCTTCCTATTGAAACTAAAAACTCCATTAAAGTCTGACCTTGAACCATGAAATGGAAAATGGATAATTATTTGAAACTACATCTTAATTTACTAACCATGACATAGGAACCCCCAAAATGTACCACTTCAACTCCTCTAGAACCAAATCCAATACACATCAAGGACGAATACAACCATGATATACCTAGAAAAACCAAAATGTGTTGAGGACCCAACTAAGATGTATTTTCCTACAAAGATAAAAACTTAAATCTTCTCATACCATCCACATTTGAACTCACTTTTACCATTTACAACATGTTCAAAACAAAATGTTGAGGGCCAAAAAAATCAGGCCTCTAAATTTTCTTATTTAAAAATAATCATCTCCTCTTTATGGTATTTTTTTTATTTACTTCTAAGTAGAAAGTCAACTTCACCTCAAGGGTGTTTAAAATAAATTAAATATTATTTATTATAATATTTTTGGGGGAAATTATACTTCTCTATAAATAAAAAATACACGATTAAGAGACCTATATAATTTAAATATAATACAAATTTGTTATCATAATCAGCAAGTAAATTTTAATTTAAACATCATGTTCCCATTGATTTTTTTATGAATCAAAATATTAAATAATATCAATTTATGAATATAGATTTTTCTAATTTTTAATTCTTACAAAAAAATTGTTTTTTTAAGTATATTTTTAGAACTTTAAATATTCTTTTCTGTCTACTAAAATATATCAAATTATTAATAATATATATATATATAATAAATAATGTTACTAAATAATTATTTATTTATAACTCATGATATTTAATTAACATTAATGTCTAAAATTTTTAATCACATAAAACCTATTCTCTTATAAAAATTAGATAATTCATTTATCTCATTTATGAACTCTTAGTAAAAATGATTTTTTTTAGAAGATAACATTGATCCAACTAGATAAGATTTATGATTTAAAAAAAATCTTAACATGTTGTTAAAATATATTATTTAAATATTATACTATATAGATATTATCATTCATTCTTTTAAATTAATATCAAGAGAATATTTTGGTGTACTGATAGAATATAACAGGGTCCTCACTTATTTTTTCTAATAAATATTCTCATTAACTTTTGGGAATGAAATTGAAATATTATTTCAAGGAAACTCAATATTTATAATTAAGAGTGTATTATTTTTCAGAAACATAATTTTAATAATTGAACCAGTGATATATCATAATTGAGCAAAGATATAATATATTATAGGTAATTAAATATTAAATATCACTATCATTATTGTATTATATTTAATGATTAATAAAAATTTAACAAAAATATTTAACTAATAAAATAAATAAAAACATAAATGTTGATTGAATAATAATTTTTTCCTAGGTTAATTTAAATGAAAACATTATTTTCCGCACCATATTATTTGATTTAAAATATATATTTTTTTATTGTTAATATGATAAAATATCAATAAAATATAAATCAAATCAACAAATATTTGTTAAAATATCAATCAAGTATAAATCAAATACAAAAATATTTTTTGAAATGTCACAAAATCAAAGGGAATCTCATTTATTATCATTTATATTTTATTAATATTCTCAACAACCTTTTCGATTATGAATAAATAAAATATTTAAAAGTTTATTATATCATTATCATGATTCAAGGTTTGATAAGAAAAATGTGTTTTAATGATTATTTTCATTCCATTTCACTATAAGAAATTACCTTATGACCATATAGTTATACCCATGGGTGGTAGAAACCATGGTTGTAGGAATCCCAATAGGTGCAGGAAACTTTTCTTATGGATATGGTGCTTGGTTTAAAGTCATACATCCACAGGTAAGGCTACCCATGGTATTAGGTAATATATAAGGCCATGGTAAGTATATCCCATGTTCCTAGGGTATAAATGCAGCCATGGGTAGGATACCCATGGTTATAGGATATCCTTCCAAAGTATAAAATTTACCATGTTCTTCCAAATAAATTTTATAAATTTTTGAGAAATTACTATAGTTGTGGGTAGAGTTTGGAAATAGCTATTACCTAGTGTCAATAAGGCATATAGCCACAGGTAAAGTTCACCCATGGCTATAACCCATAGTTAGTGAGGCCTAAATCCATGGTCATATCTAATAATGATGATAGACCAGTACATAATAAAACGAGGGGATATTCCCATAGTTATACTTATCTACATCAATAAGAAACTCCTACCATAGTGGTATCTTTCTCCATGTATAGCCACATGAGTACATTCTCATGGTGATACATACTAACTTCCACATGCATGTCTACTTATGATCATATCTTTCTCCATATGGATAACTACCACCATAGGCATAACTTTACATGGTCATAGGGTTGTCTATATGGGGACCTTTCACCACGGGCGAACATGCCTATGGTGGTACATATATATAGCCATAGTAAATTAAACATTTGAGAATATTTCTCTTTGTGGAGAAAGACTCCACCATGGGAAGACATGTCCATGGTCGTAAGTACCTCCACGTGGCGGTGTGGTTCGTCAGATGATTTATTTCAAATATAGAATAATTATAATATATGATATTTAACCATATATATATATATATATATTCTTGTATATATATTATAAAATACCATTCTAATGAATTGGTAAAGTTCCTAATCATAATCAACTGACCTTGGGATTAAACCCTAATGGTATTTTTACAAAAAATATTAGATATCACCACACACATGGCCCGCAGTGATAGAGTGAAGATATAGCCACATGCATTCTTCCCATGGCATTTTTTTCATGGAAATAGCCTCTCAATCTATTTCTATGAGAATACCCATGGCCATAAAGGGTGTATAATTAGTTCAAGCCTATAGATATGGGAAATTCCCATAGTTGTAATCTCTACTGCCCATAGCAATAACACAAAGGCTATTTCCATGGAAGCACCAACCATGAACAAAATGACCATGATAGTAGGTTATGGACACGAGAATATTATCTATGACCATGGTTTTTTATGGTCATAGGCTACCACCATAGTAATATTCCCTTTGACCAAACTTTTTACTTTTGGCCATATACTATTTTTTTAAAAAAAATTATTGATTGCTGATAAAAAGAACATTGAGTGTTAAGGTATAAAAAGTACACCATCAATTTCATTTAATATCATACCAAACAATATTCATTTTCAATGTATGTATTCATCAAATATGGTTGTTCATTATGTGATGACTACTATAAAGACCCATACTTCTCATACATTTATATTAAATCTTAATAAACAAATATTTATTACATAACATTTTGATCCATTCCATAATCATTTAGGTATAATATATTTGGAAAATTTAAAACATAAAAAACTAGTTCAAAACATATTTACATCATCAAACACATATTTATTCATAAATATCGCCATTCTTAGACATATCATACATAATATCTTTCTTCATAACCTTGGGAAAGGATACATAAGAAAAGGTTGAGATCGTATACTCGGTAGGGGTAAATAAGGTTGACATCAATGATCACATAAGTATAACGTGAGCAGAAGGTTATAAGAACATGATATAAATGTTTGAAAACCATACCCTGCATATCAAAGATCGTAATATTAAGTCATTACATAAATCTTGGTATTTTATAAGACATGAATCGTAAGGAAATGAAATAACATAAATCATGATATCTTAACTTAAGCATAAGACATTAATTTTTGGTATATGCATAAATATAGAAAATAATTTCCTTAGTAGTAAAGGATAATTTAAAAATATATAATAGTGTAATGGTTTCAATTATCAAACCATATTAGTATTTGATGTTCACTTCAAAGACTATCATAATGGATATAGTCCCTTACTGAACTGGGTTCACTTCCCATTCCAGTCCTTTTTATCTCATGAGATGTTAATATTTACCCAATGAATTGGAAGTAGATATAGGTATCACCAATAAAATAATGAAATCCATTCATTTATGGGACAAAAGATCATAAACCATTACTTTTATCAGAACCCATGAAAGGAAATAGGTTTTATAAACTTTTTATCATAGTTTAACCCATGGAAAAGAAATGAGTTTCATAAACATCAATCCAACATAAACATAAACCATAATGAGAAAGAATAAGGATGGTATCATTGGATCAAATAACCAATAAATAAAAAGATAATTAAAGTATTTTGTTCTTTAATGAATAGAAATAACATTAAAATCTCATTAAAACATTTCTCAAGAAAAATAATCTTTCCATTTTGAAATCATTTATTAAGAAAATACATAAATATAAAGGAAAAAGTTTTATTTAAAAATAACCATTTAAACTTTTGATTGAATATTCAAATAAAAAAAATATTCATTACAATGGTAAAATATTCTCATGCTTTATAAGTTAAAAAAAACATTCATTCTATACTTTTTTCAGAAGTCACAAAGTACCTTTTTTGGAAAATAGAAAGACGATTCCTTTAAAAACATTTTTTAAAATTTCAAAAATAGGTAAAAATTAATTTAAACAATAATATTAGAATATTAAAACCCTTAATTAAAATATTTTTATAAAATATCTATATGGAAGGAAAATGTTTTTTTACAAAATAGAAAAATAAAGTCAATTTTCCTTAAAAACATATTTTTGGCCGATTGAGTACCTAAGATGAGAAAAATGAAAATAAAACATTTATTTTAAATAAATAACCAATTTATAAGAAAATTAATAAGTTTACTGATATATATATATATATATCATAATATTTTATCATTATAGGCATATTCATAATCAATCCTGATAAACAATGATATTGTGACCTGAAACCTTTACCTCAAGTTTGTGTTTCTTCAAAAGAACTATAAACTCCTCTATAAAATTTTTAAATTTACTATAATTATATAAAATAGTCATGTTTATAGTTATAATATCATATAAAATCCCTTTATAGAATTTTAATGCTCTATTTTATCAATCATTCCTTAATAAAATTGTTATTTCGGGGTGTTAGTTGTTTCGCTCATCATGAGTATTTTAGCTCAGTAGTTACAATACTTATACATTTATCTTGGTTAAATAATATATAGAATATTTATCATTATATAAATATCATATATATTCATAATATACATATTTATATTCATCCATAAATGTTATAGATAGAAAAATTAATTACATCGTTCATGGAGACAATAGGTTGTGCATATGCATGAATGTTGTTTTATTTTTTTTGATATATAGAAATAAAGAAATATAAATATTAATTTACCTTTACCGGGATATTATTATATCATATATATTATATATATTGACCAATTTAATACTATTTACCATCCAAGTAAATTATAAATGAAAAACAAATCACATATTTTTGTGGAGGTGGTAGTCAACATATACACAAGAACGACGCTATTGTTTCCCAAATGATTGGATGGTAATAAGTTAAATATGATATTATAAATTAATAATTACAAATTTTTTATAAATATTATATATAAATATTAAATTAATCATAATATCCTTCTATAAAATATTTTTCTGAAAAATTATTTGTATCTCTACATGGAAATGTTAAGTCATATGTACGCTTGAGCGATACTTTAACTTCCCATTTGATGGGGAAAATGGTGTATATTGGTATTTTAATAATCATAATAAAATTTTAGAATATTTAAATAATTTAATTTATTATTTTATGAAAAATATAATATATTTATATTAGTTAAAGAAGAGTAGAAAATAAAGTGATTGGGTAAGACGATTACCTCTTCTTTGAAACAAATACTTTAGATCTCCTCTAAAAGGATCTAGGGTTGGTCATTTGGTAAGACCATGACCACTATAATGTGAGAAGATAATTTTATAAGATTAATTGGTAGATTTTCTTCAAGATATGAGGCTCAATTTTTTGTAAATAAGTGAGAGAGTAGGTTCCCTTTTATAATTGAGGTGAGGGGCCCTTTTGGAATTTCCCAACATATTAATTTATAACAAATTAATTATTAATACATATTCCCCTAAATGGAAATAGATTTAAATAAGAGAGTGAAATATTGTAACCTTCTTTGATTTAAATAATACATAAATTATTTTTATGGAAAACTACCATTAAAATAATAAATTTTAAAAGAAAGGTTATAATGGTCAAATTACCTTCATCACATAATAATTAGGATTAAAAATTATTACCTTGTAACTTATTTTTCATCTAGATTAACCTGATTTACCCTTTACCAAGGTCATAAATTTTACTATGGTTACTATTCAGATAGACCAGAAATAAAAGGGGACTATTTAAAAAATGTAAACTTCCTAATTATAAATATGTAATTAATTTTATCTAATTCAATACATATAATTTTTAAAAAAATTTAAATTAAGAATGCCAAATTTGAAAAAAAAACAAATTTTTAGAAAAAAAATACATCTTTAAGCATAAAATTGGATTTATTATATCCCTATATCAAGAAAAATATTTTTTGAATTATTAAAAAAAATTCTCTATTAAATTATATACATTTAATTAAAATCATTCACCAATGGGAATTAATTTGAGATAAAAAAATATTACATACATAAAAACTATTTTCATAAAATTATTTCTTTTTTTCAAATGATTTTATTTTCATTTATAATCAATTGAAAACTAATAAATTAATTTTATACATATATTACCATAAATTTTTCAAAATTTATTTAGTCCTTTTCATACTCAATAATTCAATATCTAGGTGATAACTACCATTTTAAACAATAATAATTTAATAGTATATCACAGTTCATTTAAACTTGGTGTTGTGTGTAATGCAAGATATTGAAGAAATCAAATTATTTAAAGAGAAATATTTAAAAATTCTAAAGTTGTTACAATATAGACCCATTAGAGTGAATTTTTTCATCTAAATTCTTCTTTTTGGTACAGACATATGAGGACACATTTGCCTCATCAAATCCTCATGATCCCACATAGCTTCCTCAAATTGGTGGTTTTTCTCCAAAAAATTAACCAGGTGAGTGGTCTTATTTTAGAGCATTTTCTCTATATGATCTTGAATCTCTAATAGTTTTTCTAAATAATAAATTCCATGGTTTAGTATTATAGCCTATAAGTTTATTACATGTGAAGTATTAGGTATGTACTTCATCAAGAGAGATATATGGAACACATCATGAACTTGAGAGATATTTGGTGGAAACCCCAATTGATAAGATACAAACCTGATATAATCAATAATTTGAAATAGACCAATATTTATAGGTTTTACCTTTACCTTATTTAAAAATATTATCACCCTCTTCTAAGGATATATCCATAGGAAAACCTTATCACTAACTTCAAACTCTATATCTTCTCAATAATTTTCAACATAACTTTTATATAGACTCTGAGATGGTCTTATGTGCTATTGAATGGAACTAACCTTCTATTCCATTTCCTTAGATAAATCATGCCCTTATATCTTTCATTCTCTAAATTAATTTCATTATGTTATATTTCTTCACTTTTTACCATAAAGGTCATCATAAGAATTCATTTGAATACTGGAGTGAAGTTATTGTTGTAAGAAAATTCCACTAAAGAAAGGTGTTGATCACAACCACCTTTGAGATTCATAGAGCAATCTCTCAACATGTCATCTCGATTTTCAATGTTCCTTTAAGAATGATCATCTATATAAGGATGATATGTAGTTATGAAACATAACTCTATGTATATATCCTTCTGAATACTTCTCCAAAACTTTTAGGTAAACTTCATATCTTGATCAGATACAATTAATAGTGGTACACCATGAAATATTACCACCTACTTAATATATAATCAAGAAGTTGATCAAGAGAGAAATATTCTCTAATGACAATGAAGTGTGTTGAATTTATAAGAAGAGAAACTACAACCCATATTTATTTTTTCCTTTAGAAGTTTCCTGTTATCCGACAACAAAATCCATGGTGATTATTTCCCATTTCCATTATAATATGGGTAATGGTTATAACATCCCCTTATAATTGTGTCTCTCAACCTTAACTTTTTGACATATCAAGCTCTGAGATACAAACTATGCAATATCTCTCTTAATTACATCACACCAAAAATGCCATTTCAAATATCTATACATCTTCATACTTCTAAGGTGAATATAGAATAAAGAACTATGAGTTTCAACTATCAGCATGTTATTTAAATATAGTACATATGGAAAACATACATGGTTCATGAATCAAATCGTTCCATCACAATCAAGTTTAAACTGAGGAATATTTATCATATTTTTTTTATACTCTACATCCTTCTCTAATGGCTTTTTAATATTCACTTGAATATATGGTTGAATACTCATATGAGAAAGTTAAGATTCCTCCCCTTCCTTCAAGATTTCATGATCCAAATTTTACAAGTCTAGAAATATTTGATCTTATATGATCTTAATCATAGATAAGATAGAATGATCCTTTTGAATAAAAACATCAACCACCTAGTTTTTTTCTTAGAGTGTAGTATATTGATTATAAATAATCTTTAATCAACTCTAAAAATATTATTTGGTGCATGTTAATCTAAATTTGAGTGAAAATATACTTTAAAGATTTTTAAATTGCATATATGTCACACATTTATCTATAGAGATAATGACTCCATATATTTAATGAAAAAATTACTACAGTTAAATCCAAATCATGATTTGGGTAATTTTTCTCATGGATCTTCAATTGTAATGAGTCATAATCTATAACCATATCATTATGCGTTAGTATACATCCTAGTCCATTATTTTATGCATCACTATAGATCAAAAATCCTTCTCCACTATAAGATATTGTAAGTATATGTGCACTAACTAGCCTTCTCATTAGTTCCTTAAAACATTTCTCAAATTCATTCGTCCAAAGGAACTTGGCTCCCTTTCAAGTTAACTTGGTGAGTGGATTCGATAGCTGTGAAAAATTATCCACAAAGATTCAATAATATCTAGCTAAACCAAGAAATATATTATTCTAATTAAAAATGGTTATTTTGGTCCAATGAGCAATAACTTCTATCTTTGAAGGGTATACTGATATACCTTCACTTGACATTATGTGACCTAAGAATGAAAATTTCCAAATACATAATTCACACATGGTAAATTCTTCAAAAATGTTATCCTTACATAGGTTCTTCATCACAATTTACAAATGATCTTAATGTTCTTCCATGATCATTTAATAAATAAGAATATCATCTATAAAGACTACCATAAACTAGTCAAGGTAATATCTAAAGACTCTATTCATTAAATCCAGGAAGATAGTGTGGACATTAGTAAGACCAAAAGGCATCACTATAAATTTGTTGAGTATATACCTTTTATAAAATTCTATGTTAGGAATATCCTCATTTTTTAACCTCAATTTATGATATCTAGAATAAAGATCAATCTTAAAAAATTATTGAGCTCTATGCAGTTGATCAAACATGTCATCAATATGGGGTAGTAAATGCTTGTTCCTGATAGTGATCTTGTTAAGTTCTCAATAATCAATATAAAGTCACATTGTCCAATATTTCTTCTTAAAAAATAGAAAATGTGCACCCCAAGGTGATGCACTTGGTTGAATGAATCCCATTTTAATATTCTCCTATATTTTCTTCTTCAATTCTTGAAACTCAATCGGGGCCATTCTCTATAAATTCTTGGAAATTGGTGTACCACCAAGTATGAGTTTTATTAAAAACCCAACTTCATGATTCGGTGGAATTTAATGAAAATATTCTAAAAAGACATCAATAAAGTCCCACACAATATCCATATCATCTATATTGAGTTTCTCCCTAACCATATGAGATAAATTCTCATTTTTAATGGGAATCACGACCCATATTGTGGATTTAATTTCCATTAAAAGTTCATTTTTTCATCATATTGATAGGAAATAATAGGTTAGTAAAGAATATCAAACTTAACTTTCTTTACATGTAAATTGATGTGGGATTTATATAAATAAATACAGTCTATTTCAAAAATAACCTCTAATTCAACTATTGGAATAATGATAATAATTGGAGGGAATATATTCCCACAAACTTCAACTAAAGAATAATCATAGACTTGGGATATAATCATTATACCATTAGTGGATTTTACTATTATCCTAACATATAATTCTTTGTGTGGTACTATGATACACTTAAAAATTATTTAGATATAACAGAGTGGTTAGATCCAGAATTGAATATGAAATTAACAGTTCTACAGTAGATAGTAAGTATACATTTCACCACATTGTTATTATACCCCTCACTATAAATAGTAATCTCTTGATATTTCCCTTTTTATCTATTCTTAAGAGTTATTTTATGTTGAGCATAATAATTAACTTTAATATTTGGTTAGTTTTTATCATAATTCTCATATTTATTGAATTTAAACCACTGGAGTGTGGGTGGTGCATTCTGTGGATCTTTCTCTCTATTTATGTCATTATTTAACTTATTCTTATTACTTTGGAATTTTATTGCTCAATGAACTTAACTTACATAATTTAAGCATTTACTAGTTACCTTAATACAATTTCCCTTATATTTCCTTCTACACTTTGGGTAGAGAGGAAGGCTCAAGTTCTTCTCTTTATGATTTTTTTAATTTTCTTTGAAATCAATTCTTCTTTTAATGTCAAAACCATGAGATTGATGGGTAACTCTAATCTCTATCTCGAATTTGAGAGCACATCAAATAATTTATTCATATCTATTGAAGTCCATTATGTTTAATTCCATTTGGATACTTGGTTTAAATACATTAAAGATTCGATCAACCTTAATTCTAGGTTGGATGATAATACCATATATGGACCTCACAAGCCTTGGGATGTTTGCCTCATAAGTACCAATGGATTCATCATCCTACTTCTTTAACTCAAATAATTCCTTCTATATTTTTGTGTGAATAATATTAGAAGAGTATTTATTTATAAATAATCTTTTAAAATTATCCCACTCCATAGATTTAATTTTATCTTGTTCTTTTTTATTCTTGATAACATTCTACCACATATCTAGTTCACCTTTCAAATGATAAACAACCCAAATAACATTCTCATTTTCTTAACAATAAAGAATGCAAAATCTATTTTCAATGGTACTGATCTACTTCTTAGAGACTATCAAATTAGTAGACCCACTAAATGAGAGTGAATGTTTACTCATAAAGTAATAAACAAAATATTGTTCCATCCTTTGCTTATTTGTAATCTCAGTGTGATTCATAGCTTGAGAAGGTTGTGTGAGAATTGAGATAAGATTTTATATTATAGATCCCATAATATTCTGTTTTTCAAGAGGAAAATAATTTCATTGTCCATTACATTCAGTATTAACATGATATCATTAGGTTCTAACCATTAAATAAAATCAAAAAACATAGTGTGAGAAATAATAATCATGGTGGGAAACCATATAATCATGAAAAATAATTTATAAGATATCAAAATCATTACACCTTATTATATGACACCTTATATAGAACCCAATTCATTTAAAATCATTACAAAAACATTAGTATTTTATTCTATACATAGAATTATCCCTAGGGTCCTTACTAATTTTTTATCATCCTAGTTTCCAAGGGTTAATTAAACCTTTCTCTGGAACCAACTATAGCCTCCCATAATTTTCATACATAGATATTACATATTAATAGATGAATATTAATTACAAAACATTTTGATCCATTCCATAACTATTTAAGTATATTATATTTTTAAAGTTTAAAATTTAAACAACTTGTTTATAAAATATCTACATAATCTTGTACTTATTTCTTCATAACTATCACCCTTATTAGATATATCTTACTAGATACCTTTCTTCCTAACCTAGTGAAATAAAACATAAGAAAATGGTGAGATAAGATGATCAGTAGGGGTAAATAACTATAACCATCATATCAAAGATCATAATCTTAATTCATGGCATAATATGATCAATTCATAATACATAAATCATAAATGGAATCTAAGAACATGATCCATGGAAGCTTAACTTAGGCATAATACATTGATTTGTGGAATACACATAATCATAGAAAATAATTTCCTTATTAGTAATGTCTTATTTACAAGTCTATAATATTGGAATGTTTTCACACCCAAACCATATTAGTAATCAATTTTTACTCCCGAGACTATCATAGAGGACATATTCCCTTACTAAATTGGGTTCACTTCCCATTTCATTAATGTTTATCTCATAAGATATCGATATTTACACAATACATTATAAGGACATATAGGTATCTCCCATAACATAATGAAAAATACACATATGTATTCTATAAGATCATAAATCAATCATCATATCAGAACCAATGAAAACAAATGGGTATTATAAAAATTTAATTATAGCATAACCCATGGAAAAAATGGATTTCATAAAAATCATTCCATCAAAAGAATAAACCATACTAATAATGAATAAGGATGGTATAATTGGATCATATCCTCTATAAATAATAATTTAATTCAATGTTTTTGTCTTTGATGAATAGAAATACCATTAAAATATCATTAAAACAATCTTGAAGAAAATAACCTTTCTATTTTTAAATTAATTATTAAAAGAATGTTAAAATATAAATGAAAAAAAAACTTTTAAAATAACCATGTAAACTTATAAATTAATTTTAAAAAAAATTATTCATGATGGTATGGAAATATGTTATTGTAGTATAATTTAAAAGAACATTCCTTCTATACTTTTGTTGGAAAAGTTTCAAAGTACATCATTTGAAAAATGGAAAAAATATTCCTTTCAAACTATTTTCAAAAAATTAAAACATGGTTAAAAATTAAATTAAAAAATTATAGTATAATAGTAAAAAAAATCTATAAAACATTTTTAGAAAACATGGATATTGAAGAAAAAAAATTATAACAAAAGAGAGAAATGAATTCATTTTCCTTAAAAACATATTTTCGGTCTCTTGAGTACATAATATGAGTAAGATGAAAAGAAAAAATTTATTTTAGATAAATAACTATTGGATAAGAAAATTCATATGTTTCTTGAGATATAAATCACAATATTTCATCATCATATGCATATTCATAATAAATTCTGATAAATAATGAGGTTATGATATAAAAACCCTTACCATGAGTTTGTCTTGCTTTGAAAGCACTCTACCATCATGTATAATAAAATTAAATGTATTAAAATTTTATAAAAGAGTCATTTTTATAATTATAATATAATATATGATCCCTTTATAACATTTAATCGCCCCCTTTTATGAATCATTCCTTATTAAATTTGTCATTTCCGGGTGTTAATTATTTCATTTATTTTGGGTATTCCAGCTTAGTAATTCTGGTCCTTATACATTTGTCTTGGTTCAATAATATGTATTTTATTAAAAATAATATACATATAATATATATTTATTATATACATTTTTATATTCTTCCATAAAATTTAGTTATAGAAAAATTAATTACACTGATCATGGTGACGGTAGGTCATATATATGCCCGAATGTGGCTTTCATTCTTTGACGAATAGAAAAAAATAAAGATTAATATCAATTCACAATTAAAATATCATTAATATATCATATATATCATATATGTTCATAAACTTTATCCTATTTACCATCCAAGTAAAATATAAATGAATATCGAATCACATCATTTCTGGGAGGTGGTGGTCTGCACGTACACACAAACGATGTTATCGTTTCCCAAAGGATTGGATGGTAAGTAGAAAGATGTGATGCTATATTTTCAAAAGTATAATTTTGAAATAAATTATAGATTTAATCATTAATCACATCATACTTTCTATTTATAAAATAAGTTTATGAAAAATTAATTGTATCGCTACGTGGAGACGTTATGTCATACGTACACATGAGCGATATTTTCACTTCTCGTTTAATCAGAAAGAGGGTTTGTAATGGTTTTTTCATAAAAATAATAACATTTTATCATATTTAGAATAATTAATTTATTATTTTACGATAAATACCATTTATTAAGAGGAATTTAAAAAGAGTATAAAAGATAGTGACCGAGTAAGGCGATTACCTCTTCTTTAAAACGAATCCTTTATATCTCTTCTAAAAGGCTCAAGGGTTGGTCTTTTGGGAAGACTAGAACCAATATAATTTGTATATATAAGTTTATAAAACTAGTTTGAAAATTTTTGTTGATATATAAGGTTCAATGTGGTGTAAAGAAGTGAGGGAGGAGTTGGCCTTTTATACTTATAGTGAAGGGCACTTTTGGAATTTCTCAAGTGATTAAATTAAAATAAATTCATTCTCAATCAAAATTCCTAAAAATTTATACATATTAAAATCTAAGATAAGATATGTTTTTAATACCATAAAAATATAATTGATATAAGTGTTTGTGTCATTTTAAGCCTTATAATTTTGATTAACCCTTAGTTAACCAATTTTAATTTTAACTATAGTAACAACATTTTCAATATTAAAGTGTTTAAATTTTACTTATAAGAAAACAATCGGCCCATAAATTGTTAATTTAAGACATTTTGGACTATATAATATCCACATTTTCTTATTTAAATATTTTTTATTATTTTTAAATAATTTAATAAAATATTATTTTTATAAAATATCATTATTGTCAATTTTGAAACTATTCATTTAATTAGACATAAAATATATAAATAAAAAGTCGTAATTAGAATATAATATTTTAAAAAACACTAACATGTCATATTTACATATAATATATGTGGAACACTATATCTTACTCAAATTATAACACTTTTAATATTTTCGAAATCATTTATTTTATTTTTCCATTAATTGAAAAAATATTATTTTGTTGTTGTGTAAGCATTTAAGGTAATTATATAATACATAAGAATTATTAATAAATTTCCATCATTAATATAATTTCACTATGCACAAAATAACTATTAATATTAATTCATAACTAGGCTTTTTCTTATATAATGACATAAAGGATATTTAAAACTAAGAGAGTGACATTTTATAACTTTCTTTGATTTAAATAATATATAAATTATTTTCATGGAAAATTGAACATTAAATTAATAATTTAGATCCTAAGGTAATAATGGTTGAATTAAATTCATCAAATAATTATTATTATTATAAATTATGGCCTTTTAACTTATATTTAATCTAGATTAACTAAATTTACCTTTTTCTGAGGTGACAAATTTTACCAAGGTTATTATTCATATTGACCAAAAAAATGGGGCTATTAACAAATTTTTAACCTCGTGATTGAAATTATTTAATTTATTTTATATAATTTTACACCTATAAAATGGATGAAATTAATTTTAAAGTGTGAAAAATGAAACAAAAACAACTTTTTAGAAAAAATATATATTTTTAAACATAAAACTAGATTTATTCTACCTCTATGCCTAGAAAAATATTTTTTGAATGTTTTGAATATTTTATCAAGTATATAATATATATTTAATTAAAATCATTCACAAATATGGATTAATTTAAGACAAAAATACATTTTGTGCAAAAAAATCTTTTCAGAAAAAATTTTCTTTTTCTTTCAAACGATTTTTATTTTCATTTATAATCAATTGATAACAAATGAATTAATTTTATTCATATATAAAAATATATTTTTCATAATTTAGTAAATCCTATTTACACTATTTAATTCAATGGCTTTGCAATAATTTTCAATTTAAATAATAATATTTTAATAGTATATCGTGATTCGTTTAAACTTGATGTTGGGTGTAATGCAAGATATCAAAGGTATAGAATTATTTAAGGATAAATATTTAAAAATTATATGGTTGTTATATTAATGCCCTAAGATACTAATATTTCATTACCTACAAATAATTTAATTTGTTTGATATCATGCACCACACGCAACACTGAACTTAAATGAAACTATGATATATTTAGATAAAATATAAATATTTAAGTATGATCGTTAAAACCTAATCATTGAATTATCATAAATTTATTGGAGTAACATATTTATGATATATAAATATATATATATAACAAATACTTGTTTTAATATGAATGAAATTCAATTAGTTTACCTAAAATAACTAATAAGATCATTTATTTCTTGCAAAAATATTTTTCTAAGAAATTACCTTTTTATGCAATATGAATTTATATTTCAAGAAACATATGATTAATGATGATAAATTATTTTGATATTAATAAATAGTTATAACAAAATTATTTGTTAAATTATATGAAATAATAATAACAGTTAATATTTGAAAATTTCATTTTCCAATAAAAATGGTTTTTCATAATATTTAATGACTTTATTTAAAAAATGAATTAATAAATTTATTATTTTTAATTTTAAAACGTGGAAATGATTTTTGGATATAGAAAAATAATATTATATTAAGAAAATAATTCAAAAATATTCATTTTTAGTTCAAAAAATAAGGTTTTTTAAAAAATTATAATTTTGAAGATTTTATCATTACGTAAGTTTATCCAAGATGCTTAAAAAAATTAAGTTATAAAATATTTATTTATGGAATAAAATTATGATTTTTACCATATTCTTTAATCTTATAAATCATATTTCCAAAAAATTTAGAACTAAATTAAAATGTTAATTTAATAAAAAATTAATTTGAGTCTTTTCTTTGAATCAAGTATTTTCAAGGTGATATTTGGTTTTATATTGACATGAAATCCACATACCTATTATTTGATTTAAAATTAAAAAAAATTATTCTGTAAATTGATAATTTTAATAACTATGGATTATATCTAAATTTTATGCTTAAAACACACATTTTTTCCTAAAACCGTCTTTATGCATTATGTGCGCTAAACTTAAAATAAACTTTTCAAAAAATAAAAAAGAAAATTATTTCAAATAAATAATTTAAAATTTTAAAAATAATAGATTTAAAATTAGGTAAAGGTTTCTTTGTTAATTTTTTCATTAATATTAATTATTAAGGTTAAAATTAATTACCAAGGTAAAAGTAAGTTTGGGTAAAAGTTTAAAAAAAGTTAAAATAAAAAACCTAAAAGCACTCGATTTGTCTCCCAAATGAGTGTTTGAGGTTATTGTTTACCCCAAATCACATTCCCATACAATTTTTTCCATTTTGGATCCATTTACCTTGGAATAGTAACATCTTATTATTGAAAATGTTAAGGGTTCTTCCAAAAGGGTCATTCTCTTCACTTATAAAAATGTCAACCTTTATCCACTTTAAGAATCACCTTGACTTATTATTTCACCTTAAAAATATACCAAATTTATACACAAATAACCATATCCCATTTCAAAAATACTATGGTACTATTAGTTATCATAAGGACTTAATTTCAAATGAGAATTTCTAGTGAAAATTCAAGTCCCCCACGTGAGAATCTACTTCTTATTAGTGTTTCCTTCTTAATTTTTACTATCATAACATTATAAAACATTATGAATAAAATTAAATTATTATAATTAGTATAAATTAATTTCATTATATTAATTAAGCAATAATTATTCATTACATCCCATCAACTAAAAGAACCAAATCATCAATCATGCGTATGTGTGGACAACCGCATCCATGATGCGATGTGGTTCATTTTTCACCATCACCTATCAATGTTTGTATCCAGAATTGATTTAATGAATTAATATTTTTTATATGTCCAAAAATTAATTCTAAAATTATTAACTTTTTAGATTCCAACATTCCATCCATTCATTGAGAAATGAGATTGTTAATCGTGTGCATGTGCGAACTACCGCCTCCATGAAAAATAAATTTCATTTTTCATCATCGCCCATATTGTATGGTTCAAAGAATGCTTTTACTAATAATATATTATAATTATGACATTTTTAAATTATGAATATTTCATATTATAATTATCTAAATATGTTCCCTTACTCATGAAAACATTATAATATGTTACCATTTGGGTTGGTTTTACCACCCACATAGACAATGTTATAATGTTTATTTCATAAGTGATTATGGGATGTAATATAATGATAATATCAGGTAATAATGATATATTTAATATTTTTTAATTTTTCTAGAAAAAAAATTAATACTTAAATTTTTTAAAATATATCACCATTTGTTTGTTAAACTTTTCGAAAACTAGTTCATCGTGATTTCCATTTCCACAAGATGTATTCATTTATTTCACCTAATGAAAATTAGACCTATGTAATATTTATAAAATTGTGATTATTATTTCTTAAATTATCTATTAATTATTAACTTGAAACTTATTAGTGGGAATCAATCTCATTTTCATGAATTTTATACAAAATGAGAAATTGAAAGCTCTAACACCCAATAATAAAAATAAACTAAAATCAGTTGATATATTTATAATATATAGTTATAAAATAATTATATAAAGGGTATTATATTTATATTAGGTTATTATATATTTTATTAATAAATTTTGTTCCATTATATAGGAGGTTAGAGTAGAGTCAAGTAAGTAGGAATACAAACTAAGGGTTTTCATCTCAAATTCCTCTCTTTGAGACATCTTCGGTATTATACACATAATTTAATTTATATAGTGTATATTATACCTATTTTAGATATAATATCATGATTTATATTTTATTAATTTTATTTTTAGTTCATTTAAAATCCATCTCTTTCAAGGGGTTTTGATTAGCATTTTACTCAATTTGCAAGTGTTTTCCTGGACTCAATTCTGATTCATTTAGACATGTTACATGTTATGAACCATGTTTCCATTATATGGTGTTATAATTATTTACTATCCCATGAATTTTATATAATTTATTTATTTTGAATTCATGGTTTAAACTAATTCAAATCAAGTTCTTTTCTTCCAATTCCTTTTGACTCAATTGTTACTCCAGTCATAAGAGCTTTTAGTAACTTAATTTTCATTAATTGAGTTATTATCATTAACTTAAATTTATTTCATATAAGTTTTGTACATTCTACCATTTGATTTTATTATGTGTTATTATATCATTTTTTCATATTTATCACATAAACCCCTTTTCGTATTTTTCATGATTCATGGAGTTTGTTTCCTATAAGGGGTATTGACTACTCAAATATCATTCCTTTGAGTTATAATGTTTCACCTTAAACGTTTTTTTCCATGGTTTGGTTATACCACCCTAATATTTTATTATATGGTACTTTTCAATCCACATTTGGAAAATGACATTTTAATATAAAGTAATATTTATTTTACTCTTTTTACAATGAGATTTTTGAACAAAGGTATTTTTTAGGATGTTAAAACGGGATTTTACTTTCACTTTAATATGTTTTTTATTCCTCTATACATCTATAAACGATAATATTTATGTATTTTAAATGACTTATTATTGAATATTATTTTCAAAAGTAATTTTTTTCCAGATATTTTCAACTTCAACTCTTGAAAAATACTTTTTGAAGTTACCCGTAACATCATCTTTCACGTCAACATTAAAAAGGTTTTCTAAAAAATATTTTGAGTTTTCATTTCAATTTTATTTTTCATTTTATAAAATTATTAATTTTAATAAGGTTTATGTTTCACTATTTATACTTTAATATATATTTATATTTTGGTGTATTGAACTCACGGTATTAAACAATTCAATTCTCGATCCCTTCTTCTATGATTTCATTTATATCATTCTTTTGAAAGGGTGTTTTCATTTATGTAAACACCCTTATATGTTTACTTTATTTCATTAGGGTTATGTTATTTTTTAACTATCCAAATCCTTTCTCCAGATGGATTACGGTCATTTTATCCCTTTTATTAACATGGGGAGAATTATTGGTGTACTGTATATTGTTATTCCAATATGGATGATTATTGTAAAGTTGACTATGTATTATTTAACCATACACCTTATTTATGAGGATGGGTTGTGATCATGTGATTCCTTTTATTGGAATTGGAAAAATAATTGAAATTATTTATGATTATTGACTTCCAAAATAGGTTGATCATGTATTGATATTCTGTATTCATCATTATACAAATAACCATATTTTTATTCAACCAAAGGTTCCTTACTAAATGGTATGAAAGGTATTGTTGAATCTTATAGTGTATGAATTGGAATTAATATGAGGATAAGAGGTTCCTAGAATTATATATCCCCTTGATGAATCAATAGATATCCTAAGAAAAAAAATCTTGGGTTTTGGTGTATACCTCTTCCCGTAAAAGGATAGTATCATGAAACAAGGCCTTTATAGGATGTTTTTGATGTCTGACATTATACATTCCATCAGTATGAGATCAATTTTATTTATTTCCATGTTTTAATTTATTTTTAAGGATATTTATTTCTCTCAGTTTTAGTTGATTATATATCTATTCATATTATTTATTCCTACCAAATTATTTATACCATGCTTATGTTTTTTACGACTATAGTTATATGTTTCCCTTACTGATCATTTGAACTCACTCCTTTATTATGTTTCCATTCACAAAGTTATGAAGAAAATTAGTAAACATAACATGTTTATAAGAATATCATGTGTAAAATAGTTTTTGGGAGTTCTAAAATACCTATTATAGATTAAGTACTTTCTTATAGAGTGGAAAAATTATCAATTAGTTGAGAAAGATGTGGGTTTTTTTAGTTTATGTTTTATCCTAATTCTCTAAAACTATAAACCTAAAATGTATTAGGAATTTATGTAATTAAATATATGTCTTAAGTCATGAAACTATTAGATATTTATGTATGATAATATAAATTTAATATCAAATCCTATATAAAAAGTATGTGTTTATCACACTGGATCCAGGAGTGTGGGTCTAGGGAGTATCGGTTAGTATTAAAGAAGGGTTTAGATAAATTTGTAGATTATGATTTTTTTGGATAATTTAAGGGTTAATAAGTTAGGTTTGATCATAATTTCAAAGTTATAGATCACCCTTTGGGATATTATATGGTTTAACTTCAAGGTAATAAAGCACATTTTATATGGGGATCGTGAAAAGATAACTTTAGTGAAAACCATAGGGATAAGTCTAATCAAGAATATTAATAATAGGATAGCATCCTAATGTTTTGATAAATTATATATTGTGTGATTCTTTTAAAAATTATATCCATGTACGGATAATAAAATAGGATGCAGGCTCTGGAACAGATGTGCCTAGTTGTAATAACCTTAAAGGGGGGAAACTGGGCATTAACTCAATCATCACTTATTTCACAATAATGATTCCTAAAAATATAATCGGTTTGAAACTCATTTGGGATATTATTTGGTTGATCACATTTTATTTATGAACCATTATGAATTATTTTAGCATGATTTTAACTAATTAGGTTAGAGAACATGATAGAAAAATGATCATGGATAACCAAGGATTGAATAAAGAGATTCATTAGTTTAACAAAAAGTATCAAAGGATGAAATGAATATTTCCTTAGAAAAGACATATTATGATTGATTTTTCATATTCATATGATAATTTACTCTAATTTTATTGATATACATTTTGGGTTTTAGTATTTGGTTGAATTAGTATCACAGATATAAAGTTGAGGAAGGTATATATCTTGAAAAAACTATATATTATAACTAAATAATGGAGCATAAATAAATGGTTGAGGATCCTATTAAATGCTTTTTATAATGTAAAATTTGAGTTTATAGGTCTTACCTAAGGTAGTGAGATTGATATTTTCTTGAAACTATTAATTTTTTCCATTATTGAGTAATATTTATCAATTATAGTCCGGTTATTCTAAAAGTTTTGAGGATTTTCTAAAACATCTAAGGATTTTTCTTTGGTAGTTTTACTTTAAATATATGGAAACATATAATAAACGGTATTAATAACTTTGAAATTTTATTTTTTTTTAATATTAAATTTTTTGGGATAACTATTGTAGAAAACATTATTGAGGTATGATAAATCTTAGGTTTAATATACACTTGATTTTTAAATAATAAAGATTTATTTCATTCAAAAGAAGTAAGTCATATAGTATCGGTGAACTTGGGATTTATAATTGAATCATGATATTTTTTTATCAATTTCATAAAATTTTTGGTATTATGAAATTTATTTACTAGTGTGTGACCTTATGAACTAGTGATTAATACCATTTTAGGGTTAACAATAGTGTTAATGTTTTTAGGAATATAAAATATCGATGGGGTTTATTAACTTAGATATTCAAATGATTTTGAGAAAGGTGTGTTATTGATAATATATTATTAGGTTATATACATACTTTAGTATATGATTTTATGAATGGATAAATTTTTTTAAGAAATATAATTAACTTTATATAGTATAAGGGGGTGAATTAGATGTTATATTATAGGTTATACCCCAGTTGATGAATATGTTAAGAATAATATCACCTAATTTCTCTAATTAGTAATAATTAAAATTGTGATAATTCAATTTATTTAAGGATGATATAATGTAACACCATGAGATCTTAACATATGATTACCTTTAAATAAGTTAATGTGTTTGATAGTTTACACCACACACAACACTGAACTTAAACAAAATAGAGATATATTTAGATAAAATATATATATTTAAGTATAATTATTAAAACCTAGAAATATAATTAGTTATAATTAATAGTATTAAATTATTTATGAAATATATTTATAAATAAAATAAAGGCTACATTTAATATAAATTAAATTCAATTAGTTTACCTAAAATCACTAATAATTCCATTTAGTTTTTAGAAAACTATTTTTCTAAAAAAAATTATGAAATATAAAATTTTATTTCAAGAAATATATTATTGATAATGAAAAATTATGTTCTATATTAATAATTTTTTAACACCAATTTAGTTGGTAAATGATTATAAAAATAATAATAATAATAATAGTTAATATTTGAAATTTTTATTTTCTAATAAAAAGGGTTTTCCATTATATTTTATGATTTTATTTAAAAATTTAATTTTTAAAATTTTAATTTTGAATTTTATTAGATGTGAATCAATTTTGTATTTATAATAAAAAAATTAATTTAAGATTAATTTATTTCCCAAAAATATTGATTTTTTATCCCAAAATACGATTTTTGAAAAAATTATAATTTTTAAGATTTTATCAATATGTGAGTGTATCCTAGAATTTTAAAAAACCTTTTAAGTAATAAAATATGTATTTATGTAATAAAGTTTTTAATTTTAATATATTATATGGGCTTATAAATTCTATTTCCAACACTTTTAGAACTAAATTAAAATGATAGTTTAATAAAAAAT
Organism: Viscum album; assembly: GCA_963277665.1. Taxonomy (NCBI): domain Eukaryota; kingdom Viridiplantae; phylum Streptophyta; class Magnoliopsida; order Santalales; family Viscaceae; genus Viscum; species Viscum album. The sequence goes on from OY728126.1 coordinate 1,898,171,469, forward strand.
TGTTTACAATATATTCTTTGAATAATGTATTTTCTAGGTGAGACTCATATTTGTATTACCATGAAATACACATACATTTATTTGATTTAAAAAAAATAATTATGATGTGGGAATCTATAATTTTAAAAACTATCGATTACACATAAATTTTATGCTTAAAAACACTTTTTTTCTAAAAACTATTTTCATGATTTATGTTCCCTAATATTAAAATTAACTTTTAAAAACCCTAGAAATTTTATTTTATAAAATTATTTTCAAATTTGAAATTTAGAAGTCTCAAATTTCGTAAAGGTTTCATTGTTAATTCTTTATTAATATTAATTACAAAAGTTAAAAATTAATTACCAAGGTAAAAGTTAAAAAAATAAAGGAAAAGGCCTTAAAACACTCGAGTTGTCACCAAAATAATTTCTTGAGCTAGGTTTAAACTTAAACTCACTTTAACCCGCCTTTTTTTCTATTTTTAATATATTGACCTCGGAATAGTAACATCACATTATTGAAAATGTTAAGGGTGCTTCCAAAAGTTCCCTTTACTTAACTTATAAAAATGTAACACTTCTTCCACTTCATGACTCGCACTACCTTATAATTTATAATTTAAAATATGAAAATTTTATCCTCCTATAACCCTATCTCATGTAAAAAATCCTTTGCTACTATTAGTTATCATAAGGTCTTCATTTCAAAGGATAATTTCTAGTAAAAAATCAAGTCCCCGACGTGAGTATCGACTTCTTTTTAGTGTTTCCTTATTATTTTATACTATTATAACATTATCTAAATTTATGAAAATACTTAAATAATTATAATTATTATAATTAAATTTCATTATATTAATTAAAAAACAATTATTCATTCCATTCCATCCACTAAGAAAAACCAAAACATGGATCATGTGTATGTGTGGACTACCACATCTCCGATGCATTGTGGTTTGTTTTTCATCACCATCTATAAATGGTAGTATCAATAATGGATTTTATTAATAATTTTGTCCTATATGTAAAAAATAAAATTCTTAAATCATTATCTTTTCATATACCATCGTTTTCTCCATTCGTTGAGAAATGAGACAGTTAATCATGCACATGTGAGAATTACCACCTCCACAAACAACGAATTTCGTTTTTCATCACCACCCATATTGGATGGTTATAATAATGGATTTATTGAGGATTTATAATAATTATTATATGTCTTATATTCTGAATATTTTATATTATTATTTTATAAACACATTCCCTTACTCATAAAATTATTATAATATGTTACCATTTGGATTGTTTTTATAACCTACATGAAAGATGTTATAATGTTTATGTAATAAATTATAATAGGAATTAATATAATGGATATATAATTTAATAATGGTATATTTAAGATTTTTTAAGTTTTATATAATGTTTTTTTAATATTTAAAATTTTTATTAATATATAACCTTTTGATCGTTAAACACATCGAAAACTATCTCATCAAAATTTCTATTTCTATAAGTTGTACTCATGTATTTCACCTATTGAAAATGAGTCATAAGTAATATTTAAAAAAATATTATTATATATTGAATGATAATGTAATTATTTACTTTTAATTGATTAGTGATAATCAATCCTATCTTTTTGAAGTTTATACGAAACAAACATCTGAAAGTTCTAATACATAATAATGAAAATAAACTATAATCAGTTAATATATTTGTAATATTAGTTTATAAAAATAATTAATAAAATGGTAGTATTTTTATATTAAGGTTATGGGATAATTTATTAATATATTTATGTTTATTATATATGATTTTAGATCACCGTTGATAAAACAAGAATACTAGGTAAGGGTTTTCATCCCATATTTCTCTCTTTAAGGCATATTTGGTATATATACCTAATTTAATTTATGTGGTGTGCATACTACCTATTTGAGATGTAATATCATGAATTATATTTTAATAATGGTATTTAAGGTTCATTTTCAAGCACCCACTTTCAAGGGTATTTGAATAAAATGTTACACATTCTGCAAGGGTTTTTTGTCTCAATTTTGATTCATTGAGACATGTTACATGTTATGCATCATGTTTCCATTGTATGGTTTTATATTGGTTTACTATATAATTAATTTCATAAACTTTATTTACTTATAATTAATGGGATAAACTAATACAAATCAATTTCCTTTCTTTAAATGTATTTTTACTCAAGTGTTACCCCGGTCGTAAGAGTTTTTGGTAACTCAATTTTCATTCATTGAGTTATGATTGTTCACTTGAACTTATTTCATAAAATTTGTGTGCATTATAACATTTTATTGTATTGTGTTTTATTCTCTAGTTTTTAAAAATTTTACCATATAAAACACTTTTCAAATGTTTCATTCTTCATGGATTATGTTTCCCTTATGGTATATTGATAACTCAAATATCCTTCATTTATGTTATAATGGCACATCTAGAACTTTTCTTTTCAATGATTGGGATCTACCATCAAAATATTTTATTATATGGTATTTTATAATCCAATTTTTGAAAATTAATTTTTAATATAAATTAATGTTTTTTTACTCTTTCTCCAATGTGAGTTTTTAATATAGGTATTTTTCAAGATATTAAAACATGGATTTCCTTTCACATTCATATGTTTTGTCTTCATATAAAAATTTATAAAATTTAAAATTTATTCCTTTTAAAGGACTTATTATTGAATATTATTTTTAAAATTCCTAGTTATCAAAGAGTTTTGACTTCACCTCTTGAAAAAAAAATTTGTAAATGACCTGTAAAATCATCTTTTACATCAATGTTAAAAGTTTTTTCTCAAATATCTTCTATGTTTTCAATCCATTTTCCTTTTAATTTAAAAAATGTTTTACCCTAATAGGGTTTATGTTTCATAATTTATACTCTAATACATTTTTTCTTTTTGGGGATTGAACACTCGGTATCAAACAATTTGATTCTTAATCCCTTATTTTTTGATGTCATTCAAAGTATTATTTTGTGGGGGTGTTTTTCATTTATGTCAAAACCCTTCTATGTTTCCATTGTTATATTGGGGTTATGTTTTTTAAAACCATATATGTTTTTCTCCAGATTTTTTATTATCACATTATCCCTTTTATTGACATGGGGAAAATTATTAGTGTGTCATATATTGTTATTCTAATATGGAAATTTATTGGCTAGTTGACTATGTCTTATTTAACCATCCACCTTATTTCTCTCTATGGGTTCTGATCATGTTTTACCTTTTATAGATTTTTAGAAACATATTGAAATTATTGATGATTATTTACTACTATAATTGGTTGATCATGTATTGATATTATATATTCTTCATTATATGGATAGTCATGTTTTTATTCATCCAAAAAATCCTTATGGAAAAGTATGAAAGGTCTTGTTGACTATTATGGTAAATTCATTGAAATTGATCAGGTGATTGGTGGGAACCAAAATTATATATCCCCTCGATGTATCGATAGGACTCCTAAGACAACACTATATTGACCCATTACTTTTACACATATTATTAAAAGATTATTAAACATAAATATCCATTAATAAAACACAAGGATCATAAATTCCTACTATATTTGGAAAACTAGGTTCATATCACATGAAAGGAAACCTAAACATTGAATCTTTATTTTATTATCCATAGTGAGATTCTAAAATCCATTTCATCTCCTAAAACTGAATGTGATGTATAGGGACGCAAGAATCTTATACATTGATATTACATCATTTTAGATGAATATTCATCACATAACAAATGTACATGCTCAAGGACCATAATATTTTAGTTTATTTGGAAATTTAGAAAATAATATCCTAACTTGGTGAATGATATTCAATTTTTCCCAAAAATATATCCACATTTATTACTCAAACTTAAAATATTTCTTTATAATCTGAGTAAAAGAAACATAATAAAGGGTGATCTCATATTCTCAGTAAGGCTAAATAAAGAAGATACATAAGTATAACATGGACATAATGGTATGATAACATAAGAGTGACATTTTAAGACCATAACATAAATATAAAATATCATACACATGATTCATGTCATAAATATTAGTACATCAAAGACATGAATCATAAGGAAATCAATGGAACATGCAATGAGAGCATAACATAGGAATAAGATATTTAATTATGGAAGACACATAAATATGTGAAATGATTTCCATAGTAGTCATGACCTGCCACCAAGGCTATCTTACTAAAATGGGTTCACTCTCTAAACCATCTCAGTAGTCAAGGTTCACTCCCAATACCATCTTAGTAGTCAAGCTTCACTTCCAAGACTATCTTAGTAGTCAAGGTTTACTCTCAAGACCATCTTAGCGGACAAAGTCCTTTACTAAACCAGGTTCACTCCCCATTATTGCCATATATATATCATGAAATATATAAATATTTACCCAATTCATTGGAGGTATATATAGGTCCCACCCATCATATAATAATCATATATATGTGTTCCACTAGTTCATATACGTTCATTATATCATAACCCATGAGATTAAATGGGTATCATAAACATTTCATCATATCAAAACCTATAAAAAATAGATACGTTTCATAATCATTAGATCATAGAATAACTTGTTAAAATAATTGGGTTTCATAATTATGTTATCATGGTATAACCCAGGGAAGAGAAATGGGTTTCATAAAAAAACTTGTCATCTTAAACATAAACCATTCAAATAAATAATAATAATTATTCCCTTGGATCATATCCCCAGTAAATCATAAACTATATCAAAGGATTTCATCTTATATGGATAAGGATTTTGAAAGATCACTTGAAAAATTTATTAAGAAAAATATCCTTTCTCTAAAAAACACTTTTATAAAACATTTTTAAAACCATTTTCTTTAAAAATAACATTGGAAACTTATAAAGAAAATTTTTAAAATTTATTTAAAAAAAATTCTTGAGTAAAATATACTTTCCAATTTAAAAATGATTTTAAAAATGTAAAACCTTTTTAAAACCATTACCTTTTAAGAAAAACTTGAAAATTATAAATTATTATTTGAAAACCATTTAAAATACTTTTCAAACAAAAAACACCTTTGAAATCATTTTCTTTGAAAATAACCTTTGAAACATAAAAAGGAATATTTAAAAATCATTTTAAAATATTTTTAAAACATAAACAAAATTAAAATCTTTTTCTTTTAAAATGAGATTAAAATTTCATTTTAAAACATTTTTGAAAATATTTTTAGAAAACCTTGATTTTGAATAAACTAGATTTTCGACCTAAGAGAAAAATAATATCCGATTTTCTTAAAAACCTTTTATTAATTATATTAAGTACAAAAGAGTTTTAAAATGGTAAAATTACTTTAATATATCATTAATAAATATTTTATAATTTAATTCATGATTATTATTGAAATATGGATCATAATATTTCATTAATGGAAGCATAATCATACACAATCCTAATAAATAGTTAGATTGTAGCAACAAACTATTATCACTTTGGTAACTTTGAATCATAAATTATATGAATAAATAACATAAAATAAAACCTAAAATGTCATTATAATGAAAAATTCATGATATTACACATCAAATGTGATTTATATACACCTCGTGAAATAATATAGGTGTATAACATAATGTACGTCCTAAAGAATGAAAATGAGGCAAAACCCCCTTACCACATTGGTAATGATTTAACCATAAACACCATGAAAGAGAGATAATAAAATGGATATCAAAATCCAAATAATTCTTATTAAAATAATCTTAAAATACATTCATGGCCATTATACACACTACATATAAGAAATAGGTGGTGAACATGGCTTGTGTCTCATGAAAAATAAAAGTGAGACGGAAATCCCTTATTAATTGAGTAACATTTGAATCATGATATCCATGAAAAAATAACATCAATTGAAATATTTAATATCATGAAATAAATTAAATTAATGATATAGCCTTTCATAGGGAAGTATATACACCACACAAAAGAAACAAGTGGTGAATATGGCATAAGTCTAGTAGAAATAAAAGTGAGACTAGAAATCCTCTTACCTTAAGTCTTGATTCTCATCATACTTGTTAGAACCTCTTTTATAATAAATATAAGTTTATTATATATATATAACAAAACCATATTCATATATATAATAAAATATATTATTTATTTATGATTTTATATTTCCCTTTTATTAACAATTCCATGTTAAAGTTATATTTCGAGTAATGAGTGCTTTGTTTTTTGTAAATGTTTTGACTTGTTATTATTGTTCCTCTTACATAGATAATGATTTTATATTATAAATAATTATAAATAAGATATAAATATCATATATATTCAATATATATATATTTAAATTAACCTATAAAATTTAGTAATTAGAAATTAAACACACTTTTCGTGAATATAATAGGTCGTACGTACACATAAACTTTGTTTCTATTATCTTATTGTATTGAAAGAAATAAAAGTAAATGATATATATATATATATATATTCATACTAGTATAATTTTCATGTTACATATATCACATATTTCTATTAAACTCATCCTTAATAAGTTCCATGTAAAGTGAAAATAAATCACATTGCTTCGTGGGGTGGTAGTCCGTCGTACACACGAACAAAGTTATCATATTCCCACAAAATGGAAAGAATGAAGGTATTTTTTATATAAAAGTTAAATAAAAATAAAAAAACCATAAACATCATAAATATCATATATATATATATATAGTATGTTAATCATTATGTCCAACCTTTAAGGGTTGTAATGGAAAAATGAATGATAACGGTTCGTGGGGAGATAGTTCTTTGTACACATGAATGATGATTTAGTAACCCATTTGATGGAAGTGTGTGAATTTTTAAGTCATATAATTAACATAAAAATATCTCAGTATATGGAATATTCTGATTTTATTGTATAATCATTATATAAAAATAATGTAAGGGGTTGTAGGAATAAATAAAACCAAAACATTTTTTGAAAAACATTAACTCTTCTTCAAGTATATCCTTTGGGTTTGCACCAAAGTAATTCCTGGGTTGGATTTATTCCAAATTCAAGGATTCTATTATAAGGGTATATAATCTGGGAAGTTATTTTGGTAAATCTTGGTGGATATAAATGTCTTGAGAGGTGTAAAGAATGGGGGAGAGTGAGTTCCCTTTTATATGGGTCACTTTCATGGGAAATTGTCCCAAAAACTAAAAAATTTGATATTAAGGTGAAAAGAGACAAAATATGACCATAAAATTGGTTTTTGAAAATTTTTGGGTCATTCTTACACTATATATTCTAATTTTAACCACTAGGTAAACACGTTTTTTCTTTAATCGTTATAATTAATTTTAACTATTTCCACTAATAATTTTGGTAAAAAAATTATGTTGGAATTAATAGAAACTAAAAATTATGATTATTCCAAATATGTAATCTATTTTTCCAAATTCAAATCACATAAGTGGTAAAAGTTCATTTAAAATTAATCTCACAGACACGAAGAGAAGTCAGGTTTTTAAAGTGAAAATGTTCAAATGTTTTCAATGTTTTTATATACAATTTTAATATGAAATTGATTACAATGACCTTAATTGGATTAATATATGTATAATTTAACTAATTATACTTTAAAATAAATTTAAAATTTAATTTAATTATATAAATAAATTATATGAAAATGTGGTTTTCAATTAAATATCAGTATTTTTCACTATTCATCAAAAAATGAAACTTCACAGAAAAATACCAAAAATTTACCCTAAGATAATTTTTATATTACAATTTCAATAATTAAGTTTATTTTTTCAAATAAATTTTCTAAAAGTGGTAAATTTTAATTTGAAATAATGTACACTAAACATGATTAACCCTTCTTTTAGAAAGGATATTGTTTTTCAGAATATATTTCATTTTCTTTTAAATGAAACTTATTTTATTTATAATAAATAGATAACTAATAAAAAATTGAAAACTATATATTTTAATAATTTATTTAAACTTATTAATTCCCTCCATTTCAATTTCTATGAGATAACTATTATATTATATAATAAAAATAATATTATATTGTAGTTTGGTAAAACAAGATCTTGTGTGTAACGCAAGCTATAAATGGAACTCAATATTGTGTATACCGAAAGCTAAACATAGTGGTATATGTAACAAAATATTAACTTGGTGTATCATGCAATACAAGAAATCAAATAATTTTAATTTATTCAAAAATAATAATTCCTAAAAACTTAGGGTGTTAAATTCTACCCGCCTTAAAATGAATTCTACCCTCAAAAATTTTTTGGGTCGTCAAAGTTGTAATACTTGAATGTTTATTTCATAGAAACCCACATCATAAAAATGAATGCTAAAACTTAATTTAAATATGGAAAGCTATAAATATAAATGTTACCCAAAGTAACTCAAAATGAGGTTTCCACATAAGAGAACATGGGTGGGAAGTGAATATTTGGACATGGAAGAAAAACATAATTATTTATAGAGAGTCATAGAGATTGTTGATCACAAGAAATTAGGAGATTAAGATAAAGGTAATGATCATAAAACTATAATTATTTGGTGATCTAAGATACCATTTGATTTATTAGAAATGAAGGTATTAGGATAACATTTTTTTCAAGTTTATTTTCATAAAGTTGACAAATTTTCACAAGGTGATATATTTACTTGATTTCATTAAATTTCATATGCACAATATCACCCTTTGGTTGTGCCTTGATAAATTGCCACTTCATCTCTTACCCCATGAAATTAAGGTTAATTTTTTATCCCTTAAGCACTAATATATCATAATATCCATAGGTAGAATGATAAGTCATTCTGTTTATATTCATTTGTAATCAAAGAAAAATGTTTAGAACATGTTATCTAATATTCCTTAATATTCATATGGATTAATATTACGTTAATATATATAACAATATTCAAAGTTAAACATAAACCATTTCATAAATTATTAACCTTTTGACCCTTTTAAAATAAGAAAATCTAAAAATTTAGAAAGAATGTCACAAAATTTCACAAAATCAGTTTAACATTTATCCCTCTTATATCATATAGTAGATCCTTATTGTCACATATCAAACATGTTAATAGATTTCACAAGAATTATCTTAAAACATGTTAACAAAATAAATTACCATAAAACGTTATGGAAAATGTACATTATTCCTTATTCCTTACTTAAAACATATATTATTGAATATATTCCTAAAATCTAAAAATGTTTTATTCTCTATCCATAAAATCATAAACCACTTTGTCAACAAATCATTAATAACTTCCATAGTAATCAATACTATTCAATTAACTTTATTCACATCCAACATCTCTTTATCCTAACATTATTATCTCAACATATGAAAAATATTGCGGATCGTATTACCTTAATCAAGATATCACTTTTATAGATCATCGGTACCATTTAACAAATTCTTTAAAATATAAAATACTATGATTCCACAGACAATCCTTATATATTCCATAATTCTTAAATTAAAATACATAAACACTTTAATTATTCCACATCATCATTAATCAGTTAACTAGTCTTTATTATCTTATTCCTTAATTATTATTTCCTTTCATATACTATTTTTAGTCTCTCCATCATTAGCAATATAACCATTAATCATACCTCCTTGATAATTATCTCTACAAGTTTTCCCTTTAGGAAATCAATTTTTATAATTCTAATACTTTTCATATTTAAAGAATTAAATATTCAATGATATCTTAGGTATTTTAATATTCTCATCCATTACGTTAACTGAAATATTTATTTTCCCATTGTAGTTAATTGATTTGTGACCTTCTTTTCTATAGTTAAAAAATCTTCTCATTCCTATAAGAAATTCACTTAGGTGTTTATTACCAAATTATCAACACATAGGAAACTAAATTTTATTTCCTATATGGTCTCCACTAACTGAACTCTCATTAAAAACTTTTCTTATCTTCTTCGGTGAGTCTAATAGTTGGTTAAGGTGTAGATTTTTAATTATGTTCCTTGAAAATGATTTGGAATAATCACAACTTCCTTCACTACAGTCATCATCCCATTTGATTTCTCATTAGAAAAATTTTCATCACATTCAATGTTAACCTAATTCCTTCTAGTTCCCTCCATTGAATAGAACCCAAATCGTAGTTTGAGAAGCACTAATAATAGTGGGGAACCACAAAATCATGCAAAATCACTTATAAGATGTCTAAATCATGACACTTTATTCTTTAATATATTAAACCTTTGGTTTTTTCTAGGTTATTAATAGTCTTCTTTCATTTAGATCCTTTATTATGGTTCATAAATATTTTTTAAATTTCCAAAGCATATCCCCCGGGAGTGGTAAACCAGATGTACAGAAAGGCTCGTTGTTTTGCACCAGTTCCCAATTTATTTTAGATCAGTTCATTGTTTTTAGGGTTTTTACCCCTAGTTACATATATTCTTGAGCCACATCCACTTTTAGTATTCATATATGGATATGATTCTAGGAAAACACTCACTCTATCCTTAACCAAAATTCTAATACATTTTCCAATACTTTTACTCATCCTTAGACTTATCCTTAATGGCATCCCTAAAAATATCCTTATAAATATACCTATGGATCTCACTAAATGTTTTTCATCCTATTTTTAAAATTTTGAATAAACCTTTCCTTTGATGCCAACTACAGTGACCCAAGATTCCAACATATGGATATTACATCATTTTAGATAAATATTCAGTACATTACAAAATTACATGCCTGGGGACTATATTATTTTATTGTCTTTTGAAACATGGAACATAATTGTTTAACTTGGTGAAATATCCTTAATCTATCCCAAAAAGATCTCTAATTTTATTAATCTTACTTAAAACCTTTATTCATAACCTGGGGAAAGGAAACATAAGAAAGGGTGAGCTCAGATGCTCATTAAGGGTAAATAAAAGAGATATGTAAGAATAACATGAACATAAGGGTATGAGAACAAAAGAATAAATTTTGAATATCATACCCTAAATATCAAATATAATACACATGAGCTATGGAATAAATACTGGAAGATCATAAGACATGAATCAAAATGGAATCAAGAGCATAATCTATGAGAGAATAACATAGGAATAAGGAATGGAATTTTAGAAGCCACATAAACATATTAAATGATTTCCATATTAGTCAATTGTCCCTAAAAATGAATTATTAGTGGAATTTGTTTTCTCCCTAAACCATCTTAGTAGTTAAGGTTCACTCCCAATACCATCTTATTAGTCATGGTTAACTCCCAAGACCATCTTAGTAGTCAAGGTTCACTCTCAATACCATCTTAGTGGACAGAGTCCCTTAATGAACTTGTTTCACTCTCCATTCTATCCATGTCTATATAATGAGATATATAAATATTTACCCAATGAATTGGAGAGAGATATAGGTCCCACCTATCATATAATAATCGTATATATTTTTGACAAAATATCATAAACATTCATTATATCATAACTGTAACACCCAAGATTTTTATGAGTAATATTTTGTTTTTATATATCATCAATGGAATCTTTCACTACACACTTGCTTGGCTTACTTTACACGCAATCACAACCTTCCTCGATAGCTTGCGTCGTACGCAATATCGAGTTTCACTAAACAACGATATGCTATTAAAATATTATTAAAACTAGCCGTTATGAATAGGAATAACCACTTTTTGAAATTTTATAAATTTTATTTTTCAAAATGGACTTCATTTTTGGATTCGGAATACCGAAATTAGCCTAGGGTTAAATTTTGGTATTTTTCTGAAAACTTTCAATTTTTGATGAATAGTGAAACCACTAAGTGGTAGGTTAAAAACTGAATTTTACATAAAACTTAATTTTACCGCATCTGTGAATGGAATTTCGAAAATTCGACAGACACGGTTGATATCAGTAAGTAAAATGTGGTTCAATGAGATAAAAATAATTTTTGGTGAATAGTAACTTTTTACTTTTTTTTACCGCGGTTAATAGTAAATAGGGTAAATAAGGGTAAAAATGATATTACTATTACCCTAACACATGTCCTAATTCTATTGGATAAGTTTAATTCGACCAAAAAAAACTTATGAATAAAATATGACCATTTAGGCCCACTTGGGTTAGATTAGGACATTTATTATTAATTTATTTAAAGAAGGGTTAAAATAGTTAAAATCAAAGTTTAATAAGTAAATCATTTTTAATATGGGGTTATACATAAGATAAATTCGACTATAAATATTCATTAGAAATCTAAAAAGCTTTCCTACATAATGGTATTTTATTTGTAATTTTTAGACATTAAATAATTTAATGTATTTATGACACAATGATGATGCAGTAATTATCTTATTAATGAAATATTGACATAATTGATGTTATAAACACCAAAATAAATGTAATTTGTGACTTTTTATGAATTACAATAATTTTCTGGGTTACTGTGATATATTAGTTTTTATTTAATCAACTTGGTTCGAACATATAATTATGTTATGACTTTCACAAAAATCATATATCAAATAGTGTCAAAATTGACACAAAATAGTTTTTAAATAAAATATTATATTACTAATTGATATTTTATTCCTAAAAATCTAAGGTTCGGCCAAATGACTTAGATAAGGATATATATATTAATAATAACCAATTTGGGGTTCTTTTGTCATGTTATAGTAAGTGTATTAACCATATAGTGAAAGAAAACAAAAAGACACGATAAAAGTTAAATTATTTAACTTAGAGTTAAATCTAATTGATAAGGTTAAAATAATACCCTAAACTTGTCTAAATCCTATTAGTTGATAGGATTTCGACCCATCCCCACTTTATCTTCTAAATAAGACCCTTTGGAACCATTATAAACAAATTTTGACTTTAATATAAAATAATATTTTGAGATATTCCTAAGGTGCCCCTCTCCTCCCTTATAAAAGGGCACCTCCTCCCCCTCCTCCTCACACCAATTTGAGCACTCAAGCTCGGCCAACCCCTGACATTTTCTCCTCTCCACTTCCCTAGAATAATCCTAGAGGTCCTGTTCTTCTTCAAAGACCAATCTTAGTTCCCTAAGTGGAGGATTCAAAGAGGTGTTCCAAATAAGAGGTAATATCCATTACCGATCTTTTCAATTTCTTTCTTCTTCAACTTCTTCTTCTTTAGTTGTTTCATGATAAAGTAATAACATCAGTATTACTTACATACTTATATGTTATTATAAATATGAAACAACCCTAATTCACCTTTTATCCATCCTACAGAAAAATGAAATCACCGCGCGTGCGTACGTACGGAATACCGTCTCCACGCCGTGGTGTAATCTATTTTCCACCATCACCTTACAAGGATGGGTATGATGGTGTAAAGAGTAACTATTTATGATTATTATAAATTAATATTGATACTGAAATAATATATATATACTCCAATACAATTCCACGATCATAGGAACGATATCATCACTCGTGCGTACGTACGGAATACCGTCTCCACGATGTGATGCGACTCGTTCTACATGATCATAATTACATAGTAATTATATAAATAAATTGAATGAATAAATATGATATATGTTACACTAATACCATTCTGGATATAAGGTATCTATAACCTTAAAATAAGAATAAGAATTTATTCGGCAAAACACGCATAAGAACAAAAGGCAATAAGGACTCGAGTAACAAGTAACAATGAAATATTACTAACAAGAAGCTAAGAATATGACCATATATGATATCATATAAATATGTATGATTCCGGAATAAGTCAATAACATTATTTAAACCATTATACAGGAGCTTCGGACACGTAAAAAGCAAATCGGACCTAAGGTAAGGGAAATATCACAATCTCATTTTTATTCGAGATTGTTTATGCTTTGAAATTTACTAGGGTGTATTTTATCATCCACATCCATGTTCCCTCAATATGTAATATTGTTTCCATCAACTTAAAATAGTTTAAATCCAACTTTACCCTTCGGTGAGTTTTTAGTAAAGAATATGAAAGGAATATTTTGTCGTTTTTTCGTACGAGGTGCTTTTTTGACTTTTCCGACAAAAGTACGAAGAATGTTTTTTTTAACTTATACAGTATGAATATTCCTTTACAAGCTTTCAAGTTTATTTTTGATCAACTTCTTTTAGTTTATAATTATATGACATGTTAAGAAAAGAAAAGTGTTTTTTGAAGAAGAAATGATATTTTCCTTAAGAATGGAGTTCAAATGTTTTATCAAAATTATTTTCCATCTAAGATAATGTAGGGTTCTGTTTTTATCCCTATTATTACATTGATTTGATCATGTTGTGATGGAATTATTTTTATGAATTCCTTTATCTTATATGAATTGATTTATGATGTCATGATGTTTCAAGAATCCCATTTTTGTTACATGTGTTATGCGATGATGTATGATTTATGATTATGTGGCACACATAAGAAAGGATTCATTATAAGATGGGTGGAACCTATATCTCCCTCCAATGCATTGGGTAAAGATTTTATATCTCATGAGATAGACATGGATGGAACGGTAGGTTATACCGGTTCAGTGAAACAGGACTGGAACGAGGGTGACTCGGTTCAGAAAGGGACTCTGTCCACTAAGATAGTCTTGGCAATGAGTCCTGACTAACAAGAAATGATTTTCCATGATTATGTGTGCATGACACAAAGTTTAAAGTTTTATGTTATGATTATGGGGATATCATTTTCACTTCTATGATTTATTCCATGTTAAGATATTGTGATCTATTTTGCAGGTTATGATTTTCAAAAAGATATGATATGATTTTTATTTCTTTTATTTGCACTTGCTGAGAATTTGAGCTCACCCTTTTATGTTTTCTTTTCCCCAGGTCAGGAAGATGGATATTAAGTAGAATATGCTAAAAGGGACCCTAGATATGATGAAATAAATGGGAGACACTGTAGAATATTTATGAACCAGTTGCTTATGTTTCCCAGTTTCTAAAGACACTATACCTATACGGTCCTTTGTGGTTTTGTCATATGTTGTAATAAGTGTGCTTCAATTTTGAAGTATTAACAATGTATGTAAAGTATGGGTCGTTATAGTTGGTATCAGAGGAAAGGTATAGTCAAACTTTGGAAACTAGGATGTGAAAGCCTTAGTAAGAACCATAAGGATAAGTCTAAGCATAAAACACAATATTAGTGTTTTAGAAATGGCCATGAATACCCTAGGATAAGACCTTAAGCATGAAAATTTTATTCTTGAATTATGTGGTTTTCCTATTATAATTAGTGTTGCTCACACTATTCTTCTTGGTTTTAGTCAATGGCTGGAACCTGAAGGAACCGTGTTAATGCGTAATGTGATGGGCAATGCAATGATTGTCCCCCTGAGCAACCAAACGATATGGGAGATGGAATGCAAAATCTTGTAGCCATGCTCACACAACTTTCTCAAGCTATGAATCATGCAGGACTTCCAAACGAGCAAAGGAAGGAGCAACATTCTGTTGAATTATTCATGAGGCAACGTCCACCTTCTTTCAGCAGGTCTACTGATCCTTTAGTTGCTGAACAATGGATTAGTACTACTGAAAAGATATTTTCAGTTCTTCAATGTTCTGAACATGATAAAGTCATCCTAGCAGTGTATCGTTTGGAAGGAGATGCTGATCAATGGTGGAATCTTATTAAGAATACGAGGCAAAGGGATGAAATTGAGTCTATGGAATGGGACGAGTTCAAGAACTTATTTTTCAATAAGTACTTCCCTCGTATTCTCCGAACAAAGATGGAGAAAGAGTTTCTTGAACTGAAGCAAAGGGATGATGAATCTGTTGGTACCTATGAAGCAAATTTTACAAGACTTGCAAGGTACGCTTTTGGTATTATTATCCAACCTGAGAGTAAGATCGATCGATTCTTTAGTGGCTTAAAACCAAGTCTTCGAAGGGCATTAGCCATAAGGGACTTCAATAGCTATGAGGAAATCGTTCGATGTGCTCTCAAAGTCGAGATGGAGATTGGAGTAACCCATCAGTCACATGGGTTTGATAAGAAGAGGAAGATGGAATTCAAAGGAAAATCTAAAGAGCACGCTGAAAAGAAGATGAGCTTTCCCTTATGCTCAAAGTGTGGAAAGAAACATGGAGGGAGTTGTCTTAAAGGGACAAGTAAATGTTTTAAGTGTGGAAAGGAAGGTCATCGGGCATTTGAATGCCGCGATAGTGGGAAGAAGATGTCTAATGATGCAAACAAAGGAAGGGATACACAGAATGATCCTACTACACTTCAATGTTTCAAGTGAAAGGAGATGGGGCATTATGCCAATCAATTCCCAAATCCAAGGGTTGATGATGATGTTCGACGTCAATAAAATCTTAAGGCTAAAGACAAAGGAAAGTCACATGCAATTTCTATCAGCGATGTGGAGTACGATAACGAAGTGGTGAAAGGTACACTTACCGTCCACTCTAAAGTAGCAAATGTTTTATTTGATTCTGGATCCACCCACTCTTTTATTTCTGAAAAATTTTCTAAGGGTATCACCGTATTACCTCAACAATTAGATGTTGAGTTATCTGTGACAACACCTAATGGCACAACAGCCGCATCAAAAGTTTATAATTCTTCTCCGATCGAAGTTTGTGGGAAAGTGCTTCCTACAAATCTTGTGATCCTTCCTTTAGTGGAATTTGATGTGATTCTTGGCATGGATTGGCTTTCTCTACATGGATATCATATCAATTGGCAAAGAAGGGAAGTCACATTTCATATTCCAGATCAATCTACGATCGTCTATCAATGCAAGGATGAACATAACCTTCCAGTGGAAATTTCGTCCACCTTATGGGTATTGATTCCACTAAATTAAGGTTATTTATCTCAAATGGTTGGTGAGAAACTCACGATTAAGAATTTGCCCATTGTACGGGAGTTTGATGATGTATTTCCGGAGGAATTACCGGGTCTCCCACCAAATCGTGAAGTTGAGTTTTCAATAGAACTCGTACCAGGTGCTTTTCCAATTTCAAAGACACCTTATAGAATGGCCCCAATTGAGTTGCAGGAATTGAAGAAGCAACTCCAAGAGAATCTTGATAAGGGATTCATATGCCCTAGTGCGTCACCTTGGGGAGCACCTGTTCTATTCGTTAAGAATAAAGATGGATCAGTGAGACTCTGCATTGATTATCGAGAACTTAACAAGATCACTATCAAGAACAAATATCCTCTCCCACGCATTGATGACTTATTTGACCAACTACGCGGAGCTCAATACTTTTCCAAGATTGATCTTCGTTCAGGGTATCATCAATTAAGAGTCAAAAGGGAGGATATACCAAAGACGGCTTTCCGTACAAGGTATGGACACTATGAATTTATAGTGATGCGATTTGGTCTTAATAATGCCCCTGCTATCGTCATGAATCTAATGAATAGACTCTTTAGAGACTATCTTGATCAATTTGTGGTAGTCTTTATAGACGATATTCTTGTCTATTCAAAGAGCAAGGAAGAGCATGAAGATCACTTGAGAATTATATTGAAGACCCTGAGAAAGGAGAATCTTTATGCCAAATTTACCAAGTGTGAATTTTGGCTTCAAAAAGTTGCATTTTTGGGTCACATAATCTCAAAAGAGGGGATATCTGTGGATCCAGCAAAAACAGAGGTTATCGAAAGATGGTCGAGACCAACAACAGTAACTGAGATCCGAAGTTTTCTTGGTTTGGCTGGATATTATCGACGTTTTGTAAAATATTTTTCACGATTATATAATCCACTCACCAAGTTGACTCGGAAAGGAGTTAAGTTTGTCTGGACAGAAGAATGTGAAGAGAATTTCAAGGAGTTGAAAAGAAGGTTATCCAGTGCACCTGTGCTCACACTGCCTTGTAGTGGAGAAAGGTTTGTGATCTACAGTGATGCATCCAAGAAGGGATTGGGGTGTGTTCTTATGAAAAATGATATGGTGATAGCTTATGCCTCACGACAGATGAAAATCCATGAGCAAAATTACCCAACACATGATTTGGAGTTGGCTGTGGTGATCTTTGCATTAAATATTTGGAGGCATTACCTTTATGGTGAAAGGTGAGATATTTATACTGATCATAAAAGTTTAAAGTATATTTTCACACAAAAGGAGCTGAATATGCGTCAAAGAAGATGGTTGGAGCTGATTAAGGATTATGACTGCTCAATCCATTACCACCCTGGGAAAGCAAACAAGGTGGCAGATGCATTAAGTCGACAAGACCATGCTAGTTTATCCATGATGAGGATCACAAAAGATCCAATATTTATGGATTTACAAAGGATGGATCTTAGAATTATAATGGAAGGGGAAAAATATTATCTTTCTCAAATGAATGTTCAAACATCTATACATGTGAAGATTAAAGAGGCACAGAAAGAAGATGTCGAGTTACAAAAGAAGGTGAGAAATGTTCCTGAATTCAACCTTGATTGTGATGGGATAATAAAGTTCAGGAATCGGGTTTGTGTTCCTCCCATCCTCGAATTAAAGAAGGAGCTGCTGGATGAGGCTCATAGTTCTTCATTCTCTATTCATCCTGGAAGCACGAAGATGTATAGGGACCTGAAAGAGTACTTCTGGTGGGATGGCATGAAAAGAGATGTTGCTGAATATGTCTCTCGATTCTTGGTTTGTCAAAAAGTTAAAGCTGAGAGATAGAAGTCTAAGGGGATGTTACAACCATTACCCATACCCGAATGGAAATGGGAAAACATCACTATGGACTTTGTCACAGGACTTCCTAAAACATCCAAAGGCAATAATGCTATTTGGGTCATAGTTGATCGTCTTACAAAGTCTGCACACTTCATTGCTATTAGAGAGGATTTCTCTCTAGATCAGCTTGCCAGGATATATGTGAAAGAAGTGGTAAGATTGCATGGAGTACCACTTTCTATTATATATGATCGGGATCCGAGATTTACCTCGAAGTTCTGGCGAAGTCTTCAGCATACTCTGGATACAGAGTTGAGTTTCAGCACTGCTTATCATCCCCAGACAGACGGTCAGTCTGAGAGAACAATTCAAACCCTAGAAGATATGTTGAGAGCTTGCTCTATGGATTTCAAAGGAGGTTGGGATCAACACCTACCTTTGGTGGAATTTTCTTATAATAATAGCTTTCACTCCAGTATTCAGATGGCTCCTTATGAAGCTCTCTATGGAAAGAAATGCAGGACTCCAACTTTCTGGGATGAAGTTAGGGAAAGAAAGCTATTAGGACCTGATCTCGTTGATGAAATGGCAGAAAAGGTCAGATCTATTCAACAACACATAAGAGCAGCTCAGAGTCGACAGAAAATTTATGCCGACAACCGAAGAAAAGACCTAGAGTTTGAAGTGGGTGATAAAGTGTTCTTACGAATATCTCCCTGGAAGAGGGTTATGAGATTTGGAAAGAAGGGGAAGTTGAGCCCTAGATATATCGGTCCTTTTGAAATAATGGATCGTGTTGGGAAGGTAGCTTACCGATTGGAACTTCCATAGAATCTCTCTCAAGTTCACGATGTGTTCCATGTATCTCTCCTGAGAAAGTACATACCAGATCCTTCACATGTACTCAGCTCAGAAGTTGTACCGCTGGAGCAAGATCTTTCTTATGAAGAACAGCCGATAGAGATTCTGGATCATAGCGAAAAAGTCCTACGAAACAAGACCACTCGCTTGGTGAAAGTTTTATGGAGGAACCACCAACTTGAAGAAGCTACATGGAAGCTTGAGGATATGATGAGGGAGAAGTATCCTCATCTGTTTGTTACAATGTGACGAATTTCGAGGGCGAAATTCTTTTTAAGGGGGGTAGAGTGTAACACCCGAGATTTTTATGAGTAATATTTTGTTTTTATATATCATCAAAGGAATATTTCACTAAAAACTTGTTTGTCTTACTTTACACGCAATCACAACCTTCCTCGATAGCTTGCGTCGTACGCAATACCGAGTTTCACTAAACAACGATATGCTATTAAAATATTATTAAAACTAGCTGTTATGAATAGTAATAACCACTTTTTGAAATTTTATAAATTTTATTTTTCAAAATGGACTTCATTTTTGGATTCGGAATACCGAAATTACCCTAGGGTGAAATTTTGGTATTTTTCTGAAAACTTTCAATTTTTGATGAATAGTGAAACCACTAAGTGGTAGGTTAAAAACTGAATTTTGCGTAAAACTTAATTTTACCGCTTCTGTGAATGGAATTTCAAAAATCCGACAGACACGGTTGATATTAGTAAGTAAAATGTGGTTCAATGAGATAAAAATAATTTTTGGTGAATAGTAACTTTTTACTTTTTTTTACCGCGGTTAATAGTAAATAGGGTAACTAAGGGTAAAAATGATATTACTATTACCCTAACACATGTCCTAATTCTATTGGATAAGTTTAATTCGACCAAAAACAAACTTACGAATAATATATGACCATTTAGGCCCACTTGGGTTAGATTAGGACATTTATTATTAATTTATTTAAAGAAGGGTTAAAATAGTTAAAATCAAAGTTTAATAAGTAAATCATTTTTAATATGGGGTTATACATAAGATAAATTCGACTATAAATATTCATTAGAAAGCTAAAGAGATTTCCTACATAATGGAATTTTATTTGTAATTTTTAGACATTAAATAATTTAATGTATTTATGACACAATGATGATGTAGTAATTATCTTATTAATGAAATATTGACATAATTGATGTTATAAACACCAAAATAAATGTAATTTGAGACTTTTTATGAATTAAACTAATTTTATAGGTTACTATGATATATTAGTGTTGATTTAATCAACTTGGTTCGAACATATAATTCTATTATGACTTTCACAAAAATCATATATCAAATAGTGTCAAAATTGACACAGAATAGTTGTTAAATAAAATATTATATTACTAATTGTTATTTTATTCCTAAAAATCTAATATTCGGCCAAATGACTTAAATAAGGATATATATATTAATAATAAACAATTTGGGGTTCGTTTGGCATGTTATAGTAAGTGTATTAACCATATAGTGAAAGAAAAAAAAAGACACGGTAAAAGTTAAATTATTTAACTTAGAGTTAAATCTAATTGATAAGGTTAAAATAATACCATAAACTTGTCTAAATCCTATTGGTTGATAGGATTTCGACCCATACCCACTTTATCTTCTAAATAAGACCTATTGGAACCATTATAAACTGATTTTGACTTTAATATAAAATAATATTTGGAGATATTCCTAAGGTGCCCCTCTCCTCCCTTATAAAAGGGCACCTCCTCCCCCTCCTCCTCACACCAATTTGAGCACTCAAGCTCGGCCAACCCCTGCCATTGTCTCCTCTCCACTTCCCTAGAATAATCCTAGAGGTACTGGTCTTCTTAAAAGACCAATCTTAGTTCCCTAAGTGGAGGATTCAAAGAGGCGTTCCAAAGAAGAGGTAATATCCATTACCGATCTTTTCAATTTCTTTCTTCTTCAACTTCTTCTTCTTTATTTGTTTCATGATAAAGTAATAACATCAGTATTACTTACATACTGATATGTTATTATAAATATTAAACAACCCTAATTCACCTTTTATCCATCCTACAGAAAAATGAAATCATCGCGCGTGCGTACGTACGGAATACCGTCTCCACGTCGTGGTGTAATCTAGTTTCCACCATCACCTTACAAGGATGGGTATGATGGTGTAAAGAGTAACTATTTATGATTATTATAAAGTAATATTGATACTGAAATAATATATATATACTCCAATACAGTTCCACGATCATAGGAACGATATCATCACTCGTGCGTACGTACGGAATACCGTCTCCACGATGTGATGCGACTCGTTCTACATGATCATCATTACATAGTAATTATATAAATGAATTGAATGAATAAATATGATATATGTTACACTAATACCATTATGGATATAAGGTATCTATAACCTTAAAAGAAGAATAAGAATTTATTCGGCAAAACACGCATAAGAACAAAAGGCAATAAGGACCCGAGTAACAAGTAACAATGAAATATTACTAACAAGAAGCTAAGAATATGACCATATATGATATCATATCAATATGTATGATTCTGGAATAAGTCAATAACATTATTTAAACCATTATACAGGAGCTTCGGACACGTACAAAGCAAATCGGACCTAAGGTAAGGGAAATATCACAATCTCATTTTTATTCGAGATTGTTTATGCTTTGAAATTTACTGGGGTGTATTTTATCATCCACATCCATGTTCCCTCAATATGTAATATTGTTTCCATCCACTTAAAATATTTTAAATCCAATTTTACCCTTCGGTGAGTTTTTAGTAAAGAATATGAAAGGAATCTTTTGTCGTTTTTTTGTACGAGGTACTTTTTTGAATTTTCCGACAAAAGTACGAAGAATTTTTTTTTAACTTATACGGTATGAATATTCCTTTACAAGATTTCAAGTTTATTTTTTAATCAACTTCTTTTAGTTTATAATTATATTACATGTTAAGAAAAGAAAAGTGTTTTTGAAGAAGAAAGGATATTTTCCTTAAGAATGGAGTTCAAATGTTTTATCAAAATTATTTTCCATCTAAGATAATGTAGGGTTCTGTTTTTATCCCTATTATTACATTGATTTGATCATGTTGTGATGGAATTATTTTTATGAATTCCTTTATCTTATATGAATTGATTTATGATGTCATGATTTTTCAAGAATCCCATTTTTGTTACATGTGTTATGCGATGATGTATGATTTATGATTATGTGGCACACATAAGAAAGGATTCATTATAAGATGGGTGAGACCTATATCTCCCTCCAATGCATTGGGTAAAGATTTTATATCTCATGAGATAGACATGGCTGGAACGGTAGCTTATACCGGTTCAGTGAAACAGGACTGGAACGAGGGTGACTCGGTTCAGAAAGGGACTCTGTCCACTAAGATAGTCTTGGCAATGAGTCATGACTAACAAGAAATGATTTTCTATGATTATGTGTGCATGCCACAAAGTTTCAAGTTTTATGTTATGATTATGTGGATATCATTTTCACCTATGATTTATTCCATGTTAAGATATTATGATCTCTTTTGCAGGTTATGATTTTCAAAAAGATATGATATGATTTTTATTTCTTTTATTTTCCCTTGCTGAGCATTTGAGCTCACCCTTTTATGTTTTCTTTTCCCCAGGTCAGGAAGATGGATATTAAGTAGAATATGCTAAAAGGGACCCTAGATATGATGAAATAAATGGGAGACACTGTAGAAGATTTATGAACCAGTTGTTTATGTTTCCCAGTTTCTAAAGACACTATACCTATACGGTCCTTT
This sequence comes from Viscum album, assembly GCA_963277665.1. Lineage (NCBI taxonomy): Eukaryota > Viridiplantae > Streptophyta > Magnoliopsida > Santalales > Viscaceae > Viscum > Viscum album. The sequence continues at coordinate 1,898,194,852 of OY728126.1, forward strand.
GTGGTTTTGTCATATGTTGTAATAAGTGTGCTTCAATTTTGAAGTATTAACAATGTATGTAAAGTATGGGTCGTTATAATAACCCATGAAATGAAATGGGTATGATAAACATTTCACCATACCGTAACCTATGAAAAATAGATAGGTTTCATAATCATTATATCATAGCATAGTCTATGAAAATAAGTGGGTTTCACAAGAATGTTATTGTGGTATAACCCCTAGAAGAGAAACGGGTTTCATAAACAACTTATCATCTTAAACATAAACCATTAAAATAAATAATAGTAATAATTTTCTTGGATCACATCCCCAGTAAATCAGAAGTTATATCAAAGGATTTCATCTTATATGGAGAAGTATTTTGAAAGATCACTTGGAAACTTTCTTAAGTAAAATATTGTAACACCCCGCCCCTAACTCATTGGATTGAGGAGGTGGTGAGGGATACTTGGCCTTAAGTGACATTCCCAAAGTGCCAAATGCTTTCAATAAATTCTTAGGGCTTCAAAGAATAGTGGAGAATGATTTTCCCTTAAGACAAAACCAACCAAACCAACATCTAAAGATACATGCACTTTCAAACCAAACCATGTGATACTAAAAATTCCATTACAAAACCCAAAACCATACAAATAAACATTTCCACAAAACATTAGAGTACTATGTGTAAGACTAGACAAAAAAACACCAAGAGCCATGATACCACCACAGCTCCACTCCAATCTCCAAGCTCTGAGCTCCACCAAGACATCACAATGCACCACTAAAGTAGGGTGATGCCTTACCTTTTCCGACGTCATGGTACACAACATCTTCAAAGACACCACAGTTCCAAATTAGGGGGTGAGTACTAAAACTCAGTAGGTTTTCCCCAAATTACTTCCCTACACACGCCACTAGGATAAAACCGTTAGAACATTTATATAAAACAATTTATATAAAATAATCACAAGTGAAACCATTTCCATAAGCCAAACACACCCTAACTAAGCCATCATACCCAAACTAAGAACCCAAGAGAAATCCAACCAAACATTCCACAACCCATTCCATAATTTACACACTAGCACAACAATTTCCATCTTGCAAAACAATGAACAAAAAAACAACCAAAACAACCAAATGGTGGAGCTTCTATCCAACCCGTTCACCCAATCACACCTAGTGGCACTTCTCATCCACTTATCCTTTGATGATGGCCCTTCCGTGCACTATCCATCCCCTTTTTATAGTGGTACTTCTCGCCACTTCCACACAATATTCCAATCAATCCATAACCAATCATATAACCCATCAAGGTCACAACAACATGCAATCAACCAATTCCATTGCATATCCATCCATTTCAATAAATCACCCATTTATTGAAAACCATTTTTCATTCCCAACAACATTTCCATAAAACAACCTCTTTATTGAAAACCATTTCCATCAATCATTTTCACAAATAAACCATAGCATCCCATTTTAAAATCTCCATTTTAAAATTCACAACAATAGAATTCCACCATAAAACCCCCTTTTTCCCAAAAATCCCCCAAAACATCACCCAAGGGATATCTAATAAATTTCACACATCAAACCACAATTAATTAAAAGCACAATAAATTAATTTTATCTAAAACCATTTGCTCTAACCAAGTGGATTCGAGAGATAAGCCACCAACCTTTAGGGTTCCGGTGAACTCGACCCACAAGCAACTAAACCTCAAATCTGGATAACGCACCACCGAAACCTCTCTAGATCCCCTTCCCTAACAATCACAAGAATTAAAATCAACATCCAAGGAAACCAAAACCCTAGATCTATACACAACAAGTGTATATCTATAATACCAATAAATAGAGGGATGTAGATCTAGAGGAAAACAGAAGGAAACCAAGAGGAGAGACTTACCCGAGAGAAACCACCTTCGAACTTCCATGAAACCCCTTTGAATCGCTTCCAAAACGAGTGGGAGATCCCCTCAAACTCTTGAGAACTAGAAATCCCAAGTGAGGCTCGAGTGGGAGAAAGTTTGGAGAGGAATGAGGCAATCCTGAGTGAACCCGAGTTTTAAAACCCTATTTTTAAGTGGTCGCATGGTTAGTCTGCACGGTTTGGAAAACTGTGCACTAACCTTGTACACGCTACTGACTTGAGAGAAAGGTTCTTCATGGTTTCCTCGCACTGTTTGGCAAACTGTGCATAGGCCGTGCGACGCCGACTGTCTCCCCCTACACAGTTTCCTGGAGAATCCACACGGTTTCCACTAACCGTGCTCAAACTGTGCTCCCTATGCAAAGCCTCCAAACTCATTCAAAACCATTACAAGTTATCCCAACCTCTTCCCAACTCATCCCATGCACTTTAAACACATAAAAATGCATAAAAAAGTCCACATACCTCAAATCAAGGGTTCTACAAATATCCTTTCTTTGAAAATCACTTTCATAAAACATTTTCAAAATCCCTTTATTTGGAAATAACATTGGAAAATTATAAATAAAGTTTTTGAAATTTATTTAGAATTTATCTTGAAGAAAATATACTTTCCAATTTAAAAAAAATTAAAATGTAAAACCTTTTAGAAACCATTTTCTTTGAAAATAACTTTGAAAACTTATAAAGGATGCTATGAAAATAATTTAAAATGAATTTTAAACAAAAAACACCTTTGAAATCCTTTTCTTTAAAAATAACCTTTGAAACTTATAAAAGGAATATTTTAAAATTATTTAAAAAACTATTAAAACATAAAAAAATTATAAAAACATTTTTATAAAAAATGGTTTTTGAATAAAATTGATTTTTGACATAAGATATAAATAAAGTCAAATTTTCTTAAAAATATTTTCTTAATTATATTAGGTACAAAAGAGTGGTAAAATGGTAAAAATAATTGATGATATAATGAATAACTATAGGAGAATAAAATTCATTATAATTATTTAGATATGGATCATAATATTTTATCAATGGTAGAATAATCATAAACAATCTCAGTAAATGATTAGATTATAGCAATAAACTCTTACCGCTTTGGTAGATTTGAGTCATAAAAACCATGAATAAATAAAATAAAATGGAACTTAAAATTTCATTATAAATAAATTAATGATAATTAATTTCAAATTATCTTTATATACACCTCGTTAAATAATATAGGTTCATAACATAATGTATGTCTTAAATAAGGCAAATTGAGATAAAAACTCTCTTAATATGTTGGTAATGTTTTAACTGTAAACCCCATGAAACATAGATCCTAAGGTGGATACTCAAAATAAAAAAGATTATAATTATAAGAATCATAAAATAAATTCATTACTATTATAAATTCCATATATAAGAAATACTTGGTGAACATGGCTTGTGTCTCGTGGAAAATAAAAGTGAGACGGAAATCCCTTGCAACTTAAGTAACTTTTGAATCATGAGATCCGTGAAAGAATAACATCAATTGAATCCTTTAATATAATTAAATAAATTAAATTAATTATATAACATTTCATAGGTAATTATATACACCACATAAAATAAACGACTGGTGAATATGACATAGTTCTCGTATAAATAAAAGTAAGACTAGAATTCCACTTACCTTAAGTCTTCACTCTTGTCGTACTTGTTGAAACCTCTTATTTAATATATATATGTTTTTTATACATAATTAATAGAACCATATTAATATATATAATACCATATATTATTTACTTATAACTTTATATTACCTTTTTATTAGTAATCTCCTGTTAAAGTAATGTTTTGGGTAATAACCGCTTTACTTTTCATACATATTTTGACTGGTTATTTTTTGTCTAGTTTCTTATATAATGATTTCATCACATAAAAAATGATAAACATGATATAAATATCATATATATTCCTTATATATGTATTTATATTAACCCATAAAATGTGGTGATAGGAAATGAAATACACTGTCCATGAAGACGGTAGGTCATACATACACATGAACGTTGTTTCCATTTACTTGTTATATTGAAATAAGGAAAAGTAAATGATATATATATATGTGTATATATATATATATATTATCATAATAGTATAATTTTTATGTTATATATATAAAATATGTATATAAAAATCATCCTTAATACATTCTGTGTAAAGTGTGAATGAATCACAACACTTCACGAGGTGGCGGTCTGTTATACACACGAACGACAATATTATATTCCCATAAAATGGAAAACATGAAGTTATGTATTATATAAAAATTATATAATCAAAATAATTTAATAAAAATAATAAATATAACATATAAAAAATATTTCCATCATTATTTACAACCTTGAAAAGTGGTAATGGATAAACGAATGACATCTGTTCATGAGGTGGTAGTCCTTCGTACACACGAACGATGATTTCATAACCCATTTGATAAAAGTGTGTGAATTTTTAGGTTTTAAAATTAAAATAACAACATATCATTATATTTAAGATACTTATGTCTTTATATAATCACTATATAAAAAAATTTAAGGGGTTTGAGGGAGAAATAAAACAAACAAAAATTGTTGATAAATGTTACCTCTTCTTTGGGTATCTTCTTTTGGTTTTCCCCAAAGGAGTTCCTTGGTTGGATTTATTCCAAAATTAAGGATTATATGAGGAGGATAGGTAATTTATTATGTGATTTATGAATATATTGATCAATCCAAATTTTTTTAGAGGTGTGACGAATGGGGGAGAGTGAGTGCCTTTTTATAGTTGAGGAGGAGTGGAATTCTTGTAAATACTAAAAATTATTTACTATTGGGAGGTCTCCCTTACCTCATGTGGCGAAAAAGTTGGATACTAATTTATTTTAGGGTTTATTTCATCAATAAAAACCCCCAAAACACAAAAAAAAATCATTTTTATAATTTTCTTCCTTAAATTCAATGTTTCCGTATTTTTACCATTTAGGTTTTTATTAAGGTAACTAATTTTATAACCTATGTAATTTATCCATTAGAACTAAATTATAGTGATACTTATTAAAAACTTTATACCCATTGATTCTAAAATATTATAACTACTATATAAAATATAAATCCCATATGTGTTAGAAAATAATTTTAACAGAAGCGCACATAATGCGTAAAAACATTGATTTAACCCTTATCATGGTAAAAATGTTCTTACTATTTAGGGGCCAATATTTTCATTATAAAAGATAAATTGGTCCATTAATAGACCATATATTATATTAATTATTATTTAAAAAAAATCAATATATTAGATTTTTAGTAATTTTAAATCATTTAATAAAATGTTATTTATTATAAAATAACATTAATGTAAATTTTGACACTATTAAATTAATTTGAATTTAAAAAACATAAATAAAATTATTTAATTTAAATATATTAAGTTAAAATAAATTTAAAATTCTATATTCATCTAAAAAATTAATTTTAGGCAATAATTAATATAATTTATCTCACTTTTAATAATTTTAGTATCATTTGTTTTAGTAATTATTAACTAAATAATTATGGCATAGGTGTTTTTTAAGAATTTAATGTAAATATAAAATTTATAAACAAATTAATAAAATTATCATGATAAAAACTCATTTAAATTTTAAAAAATATATATCTATAACCTAAACTATGTGGTTTTTTCACTATTCCAAAGCTTTATAAAAATTAAAAGGAATAAAGGTATATTTTATTGTGTTTTTCTTTCTTTAACTTATTATATGGATCACCTTCATTGGGAAGTGTCCCAAAACTCATAAAATTATATAATAAGGTCAAAATATCAAAATATTACCAGAAAATTTGTTTTTTAGAAGTTTTCTATCATTATAACACCTTATATTCTAAGTTTAAAAACTAAGTAAACTCATTTTTTCTTAATCGTTGTAATTGATTTTTTAACTATTTATACTAATCATTTTGGTAAAAAAAATTAAGTTGAACTTATTATAAATTAATAATTTTGATTATTAAAAATATATAATACATTTTATGAAATACCAATTACCTAAGTGGAAAAAACTAATTTCAATTTAATCCTGTAGATGTGATGAGAAAGAAGGTTTTTAAAGTTAAAATGTTTAAAAGTTTAAAAAACTTATATCAAATTTCAATATGAAATTTATTCCAATAAACTTAATTGGATTAATATATCTATAATTTAACTAATTATACGTTAAAAACAATTTAAAATATAATTTAACTATAAAAATAAATTAGATGAAAATCCATTTTTCAATTATCATTCATCATTTTTCATTGTTCATCAAAAAATGAAACTTCTGAGAAAAATACCAAAAATTAACCATAAACTAATTTTGAGGTTCAAATTTAAAAAATTAAGTTTGTTTTTTAAAATAAATTTTCTAAAATTTCTAAAATTTAATTTTAAATTATGTTCACCAAAAACAATTAACCCTTCTTTTAGAAAAGATATTGTTTTTCCAAATACAATTCTTTTTCTTTTAAATGATTCTTATTTTATTTATAATATATAGATAACTAATAAACATGTGAAAATATATAATTTAATAAGTTATTTAATCCTATTCATTCCCTCCATTCCAAAGTCTAGGTGATAACTATAATATTAAATAATATTATTAATAATATATTATAGTTTAGTAAAACTCAGTCTTGCGTGTAATACAAGTTATCAAAGTAACTCACTATTGCATATACCGTAAGATAAACTTAGTTTTGCATGTAATGCAATCTTAACTTGTTTTAGTGTGAAAATTAAGCGATAAAATAATTTTAATTTATTTGAAAAAAAAATAATTCTTAAAAACTTAGGGTGTTATTGGATAACCTGGGGAATACACAAAGAAATGGGTGAGCTAAAAATCCCAATAATGGAATAAACCTATTAAGGAAACATTACATCTGATTTAAATGTGTAACATGATATCATAAAAAATAATTATCATGGGTAACTGTATGGAATCATATCATAAAGATCATGGTATCATAAGATCAAGGCATCAGAGGAAATGTGGAAAAAATGTATAACATGATATAAACATGATTTAATGATAACTTACTAGACAATATCACATGGTGGAAAAAGTTCCATAATGTATTTGGTTTACTCCTTTATCCTATACATGAAGCCTTATGAGACTAAAGCTTTACCCAATGCATTGTAAAACTCTCTGGTACCCATAATAAAATTTTCATGATCTATGTGTGCCACATAAATGAATGAATCATAAGGAATAATATAATAATTACCCATAGAAAGAAATTTGGTTTCATAATTTTTCTTTATATCATAAAAAATGTAAATTTCATAACGAAATAAATTAGGAAATTATCATAAGGAATGTATTACCCTATCTAAAGAATAGATATTAAGCAATGTATATATATGTGAGATACATATATACATAATTTAGAATAATTTCATAACATTAAGAGAGAGATAAAGAGTGTTATAGAGAGAAATTCCATAACTCAATGAAAAGGGTGGTATAGTGTGATCCCTTACCTTGAGCTCGATTTATCACATGTGTTATTTATATACCTAAATAATAAAATTAAGTTAATTATTTAATATCTTAAGAAAAAATTTCAATTTTACTTTTCTTTTTATTTTAATTTTTATCATATCATATTGAATTACTTAACCAGTTAATTCTACATGAGACATTTTAATGATAAACAGATCATATGTCTAAAATAACAATGGTAAGTTGACTAATGTCAAAGAGATTATTAATTCATTCTATAAATAATGGTAACCATGAAATAATTATAATTTTTTTTATAAATTATACTTTTTAAACCAACCATAAAATATGGTTTTTAAAAATAAACTATGTTGCAATCATGGAGACGGTAGGTTGTACGTATGCATGAATATCATTTCCATTTTTCAAAGATCATGATAGAATGAAGGTAGGTGTTATTTTATCTTTAAAATATGATAATTATATCATAAATATAATATTATTTATTTAAATACCCTTACACATACCATCTATTTTATGTAGTCAGAATAAAATTAAAAAAATGAATCACATCACTTCATGAGGTGGTAGTCCACCGTACACATGAACGACATTATCATTTTCAATGGATGGTAAGGTAAAAAATTATATGATATATTAATTTTATAAGTTTTCGAATATTTCATGATTATCATAAAAATTAAATTAATCATTATTACTTTCCATGTAAATCATAAGTGAAAAATGAATCACAACACTTTATAAGGTGGTAGTTCGCCGTACACACGAGCGATGTTGTCGTATTCTCTATGGAATGGAAATTAAGAAGGGATATGTGATATTATAATTATATAAGTTTAATTATATAATAAATATTATATATAAATATTAATTACATCATTTTATCCATCCATGAGAAGTGGTGATGGAAAATGAATTACGTTGGTTCATGAGGCGGTAGTTCATCATACACACGATCAACGGTTTCGTTTCCCATTTGAGGGGGGAGGATATGGTTATAAGTAATTACCTTAACTAAAATAATAATAATTTTATTTAAGATTATTATGTTATTATATCATAATTATTTAAAAATACTTGGATAAGGTGGAATAATAAATAAAATAAAATGCACTATTAAGGACATTACCTCTTCTTCGGACAACTTCTTTTATTCTTCACCAAAGGCCTTACTGGGTTGGATTTATGACCAAAAAAAGATTATATGATTATGTTAGGTAATTTAGGAATTTATTTGGGAGTTTATAATTTAAAACAGTTTGTTTTGGATGTTTGGAAATGAGAGGATAGGGTTTGGACTTTTATAAGTGGGGGAGAAGACACAATTGGAATTTTTGAAAAGAAAGAATTCCACTCATGTTTTTCTCATGAAAAAAGAAAACAAAATGAACCAATTTCAAACATTATAAGAAATAAGGTCTAAATATGACCAAAAAATAGTAATTAGATAATTTTTGGGTCATTTTTAACCCTTATCTTTTTAGTTTGACCCCCCAATAAATCTGTTTTTACCTTAACAATGGTAAATAATAATTTTTTTCACTATCATTTAAGGTTAAAAATTAATTTGAAATTATCATATGATATAAATTATTATAATTAAAAATATAACATAATTATTTTAATTCAAATCGCATAATTATCATAAAATAATTCAAAATTAAACCCCTAGACAAGTCAAAAAAATGGTTTTCCAAAAGAAAATATTTCAACACATTAAAAATATTTTATATCTAAATTTAATATGAAATTGATAAAATTGAACTAAATTAGTTACAATTTAATATAATTTTACAAATTTTACTTTAATACCAAGTTAAAATATAATTTACCTTTGTAAATAATTTAATTGAAAAAACAATTTTCAATAAAAAACCGTATTTTTCATTATTCATCAAAAAATGAAACGTTTAAAACAAATCCCAAAAATTAACCCTAATATGATTTTGAAATTTATATTTAAAAAAATTAAGTTTAATTTTTAAAATTAATTTTCTAAAAGTCATAAAAATTAATTTTAAATTATTTTTTCAAAGAGCTACTAATTCACCTTTTAGAAAATATAGTTTTTTAGAAAACATTTCTTTCTCTTAAAAATGGTTATTATTTTATTTATAATCAATATATACCCATTGAATTTATTTTATACAAGTGTAAATTATAATTTTCATAATTTATATATTTTTATTCATACCCTCTAATTTAACAGTAAGGTTATAATGGTCATGTTTAAATAATAATATTTTAATAGAGTATCGTGTTTGGTTTAAACCCATTGTTGTGTGCATCACAAGCTATCAAAGAGAGTGAATTTATTTAAAAATAAAATATGCCCTAATTTATTTGGGTGTTATAAAAAAAAATTTGGTTTTGGGTTTATACCACTTCTCATAACAAGATAGTGTCTTGGTACAAGTCATTGACAACATGTTTTTTATGTATGGAATTATGTATTCCATCAGTATGAGATTGATATTATTGATATCCATGTTTTAATTTATTATCATGTATATATAATGATTTAAGTGTCATATGATTATGGAATTATTCAAATGATTTATTCCTGCCATATTATTTATATCATGCTTATGTTTTTGACATATTTGAGTATATGTTTTCCTTACTGAGAATTTGAGATCACCCATTTCTTTTGTTTCCATTACTGAGGTTATGAATAAAAGTAATACATGTAATATTTTAAGAATAATGGAAAATTTGAAATAATTTTTGGGTTATTTTGAAGGCTTATTATGGATTAATTAGTTTCTTATATAGTGGAAAAAATATCTATTACTTAATAAATACATGGATTTTGTTAGTTTATGTTTGTTCTAATTCTGTAAAGATCTAAACCTAAACATTCTTGGGAATTTATGTAATGCAATATTTTTTTAATTCATGTAACTATTATTTAGTTACGTTCAAGAATATATAGTTGGTATTGAATCTATTATGAAAAGTATGTATTTATCGTAATAGATCTAGGAGTGCAGGTCTAGGGTGTCATAATGACCACTTCTGGTGGTACACTTTACTCCTTTTATTTTTTTTATGGATATATAAATTATAATATTTGACTTAGTATTGTAATTTTTTATTTTTCTTTAGAGAATAAATTTGACCCATTAGGTTAAGTTTCATGATTACTTTTCAAGATTTGATAAAAACTATATTTTGATACAATCATATGTGAAAACATTATTATTCATTTTGATTGTGTAAATTATTTAATTTCTATCTAAAATATAAATTAATAAAACATAAATGTTTTTCTTACACTCTTATTACCACTACATCATCTTCAAACATATTCAAATGGGTTTGATGAAGATCACAAGAGTGGTAGTTGAAAGATAACTCATGTTCAGAGGTATCCATGAGTTGAAACCAAATCACTCATTTCATGAGTGGGGACATACTTTCTATATGGTATGATAGTAACTTACTGAGTAAAATAAAAAGTCTAAATATAGGTTAAGGATGGTGGAGTTTCAACCAAGATCTTGGAAAAAATTATTTTATATTATGCTTATATGTAGAATGGGCACTACCTCCTTTATATAGATCCCTCTAGGATACTCTTTAAAAACCCATGCATTTACTCATTAATTATAACTCAAGATTAAATGTTATGGACAACTCATGTGACTCTTTCATGAATAATTAACTCCCATGAATTACATATTATGCAATGGCTTATTCATGTTAACCATCGTGGAGGACTACTCAAACCTTAACACTTAATACTTACTTGCCTATTAATCATAGTGTAGGGGTGTATCGTACCATATGATAACACCTCCATATGATAACACATAATTATACAATATTATTAGGTAAATAAGTGGAATAAAACTATTCACTTTGATATATCCAATAATAACTTATTATTGGATAGGTAGTAGTATGTTTACAAGCCTTATGATATACCAAGTTGGATAGGTAGTATGTTTACATCACATGATAAAAACATCAATTCATACCATCTCCTTCAATATCCCACTTGAACTAAATCATAATATACTTCATTAAATTTCACCTTATATCCTATCATATGTGATAACTTATGAACTCATATCTAAAACTATTTTGGATATCATTCAAAGCAATTTTATAAAATTTATCATTAACTTTTTCATATATCACATAATATGTAACACTTTGTGAATAACTATCTAGAAATGTTCTAGATAAACTATAAAACACTTTTAGAGAATATCTATGAGTCAAAATCAATCCTTATTTAGTAAACTACAAATTTTATCACCCATGATCCTTTTTATAAGAAAAAAATATGAATATCTTGATCTATATTTAAATAAAGAGGGGCCTCTAGAAAAGAATTTGTGTTACTAAATATATTAAGTTATGTGGTATGATATCTATCAAACACATGTATCTATATACTTATTTCCACCAGTCATATCATATGTTAGTGTTCACTCTAATGTGTTCCATTTTCTAAGATTTTGAGTGACCATGGTACATAAAGTATATCAGTCTTATATAGTAAACACATATGTTCTTGACTTTCCAAGTATAGACTTACCAAGTCAATGATCGCATAACATGCCCCTTATATAAATAGATGATCACATAATAATCACTATATAGGTACGGTCATACACTTCTCAAACTATCTCAATTATGGGCCCAAATTTCATGCTTATCATATAAGAGTAAAAATCATATTTTGTTGAGATCCAACCAAAAACATGATCAGAAACATACCAAAACACCCCTGATTATCTAATCCATGAGGCTTGTGTAAGAAAGGTATCAAAGTATGAAGTTTATCATGATATGTATATCTATAAACTCAAGTATTGGAGACCAAATATGATCTATACACCCTTATTATACCAAATAAAAAATGTATAACATTCCATTTATTATACTTCATTGGTCATCCAACACACAAAAACATTTGTTGTGCCTTATGAGCATATTTAATATATCAATATAATAAATACCTTAACATTTTTCATAATATATAATACTCTATGAAAAACATCAGTTATGGATAACTCAAAGTCATTCTTTGAGTGGTTAATTTTCATTACACTTCATGAAATGTATTACATTATATATATTAATACAACTATCCTGAAATAATGATAAAGTGTAGATTTCCTTTTATATGATATATTTTATATTCTTAAAACTCTTTTAAGAATATTTAACAAAAACCTATATAATCACATGTTTAGAATATCATGTATGATAGACTGTCATATTGTCCTTATGGTTGCTGCACTTTCTGGTTTTTTGTTAACAAATAACATCAATATGTAATTCCTACCACATATCTATGTGAACACTAAATAAAAACTCCCAAAAAAATCTATAGAGAGTAAAATCATTAAAGAAATTAAGTTTGAATAATGGTGATATTTAGGAATCATATTCCTAATGTTCAACTCCTTGAACATATTCAAACTCCTTAACTCCACAACATCACATGTTATGATGTCATCTTATGTTGCATACAAAGTTTCCTAAGTTTGATTTCATCATCCTTGGAACCCTTTCCATTAAAATGTTCCTTAAAATATTTTTTATAAATAATGTATCTATTTACATTATTAATCAGAAAAAAATCCCAAACTCCTTTATAATAATGTGATATTAACTTTGTTATAGTAATTAAATGTAAATCTTTACATTTTTAATTTACCTATGTACCCTAAAACTCTTTTAGGATATCAACTGAAATTTTATTTTTAATTGAATTGAATAACCCTTTAAAAAATAGTTATATTTACTTGATCTCTATAATTAAATTTAATCATTACATTTTTCTTTACCGTTATATATCCTAAACTCTTTAGGATATTAAGTGGTGTCACTTTGATTTTAGACTAGTATAATATTTTATTTTTAAAATTTAAACTTTTTAAGTCTAAAAATCCTCTAATTATCCTCTTAGATACTATTCTATTCATAATATCATGCTAATATACACAAACTCATTTATGTTATAAAATAACATGTATTTCCTTTTAGTGGTAATATTTAACAAAGAAGATATGGTTTGTATATAATATATAGTATTATGTGTGTTTGTATAATTTATTTCTATCTTAAAATTAGACTATATTCTTTAAAATATAACCTCGATGAATGGTGAGAAAAAATTCCCACATATGTTAACAAATATTTAGATAATGAAATTATCCTTATCTTATTTTAAAAACATTTTACAAAGTATGATGAATCATAAACCATATGGGTTAAATTCATCATCTTATATTTTATATAATAACTCTTTATTAATAAAAAAATTATCTTATCATAATATAAATGATATAAATATACACATCTCTTACTTAGTCTCATTGGAGCTTAATTTATTCTTTTGACTTTAACTCTATGATGTATAAACCTTTTTCTTCATCACATGAATTCAAAATACAAGCTATATTAGTAATTCCCTTGACTTTAAACTTCTATATATTTAAAAAATTTGTAAATTAAGCATTTGGATTCATATACCATTATAAATTTATTTATTTATTTTTATAACATTAATATATGACAAAGAAATTCCAAGGATTTTCACAAACCCCTTTAGGTATCTTGAACAATTCCATATTATGAAATAATTACTCCCTCCTTCCTGATTTTACCTTTAGGTTTTAATGACATTGACTAAATACTTGAAGAAGAATTGTTAGACTCTCCAACTAACTTTTCTTCTTCCATTTTTAATTTTTACCCACATTTACTATTTATACAACACTAGAACTTAGACATCATATGAAAAATTCATCTATCCATGATAATTTGTGAAAAATAGGGTAAATTTTTCTTAAACTCATCCATTGTCATAAGGTTTCTATCAATAATAATAGTACGAATTCCATAACCCAAACAAGTCTTATTGGAAATCTCTAGTTTCACCGAGTCATTAGTATACTCAATCATATTGAGTATATTTGACATAAAAAATCATAATAAGTATATGATACTAAAGTTCTTTAGGCCATTTTGCATCTAATACTTTTGAAAATTTAATTTAATAATTTCATGATTCTAATAATAATATAGATTTACCTATTGAACCATTTCAACACTTGGTTACTTAGGAAGGTATTTTTCTAACACATAGAATATTTCCTTAATTAAAAACTTTTCTTAATTTACAAGTCTTAATAATTTCCTACATTAATATTCTCTTTTCAAGGATCAATTTCAAAGTTAGGTTTTATAATTATTATTCCAATTACCTACAAAATATGATTTTATTATATGAGTATCATGTTTTATTAAAATTTAATAAGGATTTTTTATTAAATTGGATCACATTAAAATGATTACCCCTTTTAAATTCATCATATTCATTAGCGGTACAAGATCCATATTTCACTAAACATTGGGTAACTTTAGTGTTTCTTTAATTACTTATCTATTTAGGAAGGGAATAATCTCAATCACATCATATATAACTCTTGGATGGTTGACCGAATAAATCATTTTCCAATCCATCAAGTGGATTGATACAACGATTATCACAAGCCTCACTACAAACGAATTTGAACCTAAGTAAAATATAGTGAATAGTGGGACTCGAGTTGCCTTCAGAGAGGAGGGATATTTTAATGTGTTTCCCTTATTAATTGGATGGGATCAGTGTGTATGTTTGAGAATGAAAATTAAAATAGAACTTGAATTTACTTTAAAATTAGTGATCTAGCCATTAATATTTCCTCACATAACTATTAAATCGTTATTCCTTTAGATGAACTCTCATTTTTTATCTCTCTAATCAATTTATATCTCAACTAATTACTATTATCTAGTGGTTTTGGAGGTGGTCAACCAGACCTGAAGGCCTTAAAGATTTATTATTATTATTATATAAATAATCCCCTTTTCAAAGGGTTGAGGGGGAACAATTTCGTGACTCGTAGGCCCAGTAGAACATGGCTAAGTACATGACTCGAAGGCCCAAATACTTGACTCCACATGAACCACCCCTCCATAATAATTTACTTCATTGAAAGAACTATCTCTTCGCCTTTCATGGATGATCATCATGAATTTACCCATTAATATCTTCACAATTTCTAGTACCAATGGTAGTTGGCATACCTTATTTTCTTTCCCAATCTGGTTGGTTCTTCTTTGGTGGCTGATACTTGATCTACTTCCTCTTCTAGTTTCTACTTCTGTATGGTTTAACCTGAAATAATCAGGGCTAGAAAGCCCATGGCCTAAAGGCCTTTAGTGTCCTAAAGGGCCTGTGTCCCAAAGGCTATTAGTAGACCGAAGGCCTTGTACACATAAGGCCAAATATGTGGCATGTAAGCCCAAATCAGGTGAATAGATATATTAACATAGTAACTTTTACAGTGACCACAATAGTGATTGTTATAATCATACTATAGTTACTTGGAAATTCACCCCTGGATAGACTTGATCCTAGATCTTTTGGATGCTAAGGAGACTTTTCTACTTAGGTACAAGCTCATTATAAAACACCATTATCTAGTAATTTCATCTTAAATAGAGAAATATGATAATCACTATAATCCCTATAATTTCTTAGACTAGTGATCAAATATCTTCAATCACTTCTAAATTAATACCCAGTGACCTCTATCATATGGACAGTAAATAGGGTTCAAGTGGAGTGTGTGTCCAAATAAAGAAGAAGAGAAAAATAATTTGAATGTAAAGATTAATGGAAACCATATATTGTCTAATGAAATCAAAAACTTATAGAAAGATCCATAAAAATATCATTATCACTTACGTTATAAATTCATTGACATGGGTGTGGAATCCTCCTTAGCTCGACCACTATAGGATAAGTGTTCGATCACTAGATAAAGATAACATAAATAAAAAAATAAATTAAATAATATTTTAATAGTTCATCTCCATCAATGGACTAGATATATTCCTTCTTTTATAAAATTAGAAGAATGATCAGGGTCTTTCTAAGTTAGGATGCTCAATCTCCCTCATCTGGATGGAAAAAGGTTTCTTATTCCTTTATTGAGTGTTGTGTTCTCTTAGTACACATAGATTCCTCCTCTAATTTAGTTCCAGAACCTAATTTTCTCTAATGTCTACCAAATGTATCAACAAAGTTGTAAGGTTTCTTCTACATAGTATGTTCTTAAAGACTCTTAGCTTTTCAATGCATTCCTATTATCTCCATATTCCTCAGCTTGTTGGATGTTTGTCTCTTGGAATCCTAGGGATCAACTTACATGATATAGGAAGACTATAAGAATGTATTTTTATTTTTATGTTGAGACATATTTATTCTATGAAATTTATATTTTAATCCCCTTCTTATAAAATTCCAAAATATTATGCAACTCTTTTATATCTTCTAAAAAATATTACGTATAAACTTTTTAAAATTTTCACAACTGAAAGAATATTATGCATCCTTATATCTAGGGAAAAAATTCTTATGTATCAAATTACTCTAGATTCTATAAAGGCCATAATATTATATACCAACCAAGATCTCACCAAATATATTATGTATATAATCACTAATTTATTTATCAATATTCATAGCATCAGAATATTATATATCATCATTAGGAGTGAAAAAATATCAAACATGCAGTGACTTATTTAGATTATATCAAAGGATATAATATTATGTATCTTATTCTTAGTAGATATAATATTTTATATTAGACTTTTCCTCAAAAAAGGTATTATGTTTCCCTTATACATAGAAAAATTATCTTGTGCATTTTTTCCTTTTCTGATTTTCCACTATTCTGGTGATATAATGTTACTTAATATCTTCTCCAACTCAAAAATGTTACGTATCCACTTTACTTTTCCATTTTAACATCCTTATAAATCTTTATCTTTTGAGAGTCAGGTATTCTACTACTTGAACACTTATCCAGATGAGATGCTTCTAAAAATCATAGAACATAACTACATTAGTATAGGATTTAACTAAATAAATTTCAAAATGATTCAATCAATGTATAAAATGTGAATGTAAGTTTATTATACTGTAATTACATATTCAAAATTATTTATAGATTTAAATAATTTATTATTAATTAAAATCAAACAAAGGTTAAAGTCCTATAAAATTATTAAAACAAAAATATAAAATTTTTGACTTGATCATAGATAAACCCAACTCTATTCCACTTGTAACCTAATCATACTATAGTCTCATAACTAAGTGTAACCCAAATAAAGTTTTAGAATAGTGACATAATACTATTAGGGTCACCCATTACTTGATTTCATTACAAAATATAATCTATGGGAACCTATCTTTGGCATCACCTACCCAATTGGATGATTGAGGTCTTGGAAAGTGTTTCTTTGGAAGGAATCTCACACTTTATATTTAAAGGGGATTTAATATATCACTATATTATCTAATATTATTACCTTATATATATATATATATATATTATTTTAGTTATTTAGTTTCAAATTTTATTCATTCCATCAAATCAATGTGTTCAAACTATATTGATGTGTAAATCTTTACATAACTCAAAGTTTATGTTAATCAAACAAAAATAGATGAAAAACATATTTACATATATCCAAATGTATCCTATGTATAAGGTATACAAAATTTTCATGAAAAGGTTGAGATTTATATAAAATTAATAATCTCTAAATAATTAATCCTAGAGCCATAGATAGCCAACCCACACATTTCCATTATAAGGCATAAGCCTCCAGATCAGTAGGAAGTCGGACCCAAAGTTCATTTTCCCAAGGATACTTTTCTCAGGAGAGATTTAAATTCATCATAACTCTAACATGTAATATGTATAAACTATATTAAATAACTAAATTCAATCTAATAACTTTAATTATAAACAAATTCAAGGTAGATGGAAACTAAATCCATTATCATACCTAGCATGTAACTATTTAGATGTGTGTATGAAAAACTCTAGAAGAAGATTAGTAATTAAACTAAAGCATTCATATTAACAATATAATAATATATATTCATTAATTAACAAAGGAATAATTTTAAATAGATTTACATTTCAAATATTTAAACATGAGATCAACATTTATAAATAATTCAAAAAAGTGAATTATGAACACTTTATAATTTAGCTATATAATATAGAAATTAAATAATATTGAATATAAAATCATTATATTTATTTCATAATATAATCTTGTTCATATTATTAATTATATATAATTTCATTTAAATATATAATATTTCTTGAAATATAAACATTTTATATTTCAATTTCAATAATTTAAACATTTCACATAATCTAAATATCAAATACTTAACATTATTTAAACATTGATTAAATCAAACATCAAAACTATGTTTTTTTGTTTAAATAATATCCTAAATAAGACCCTTAATTTGAATAATTCAAATTAATTATTATGAATAATACAAAATCTTAAAAATATAAACACTATATTTTGGCTTTATTTTTTTAATTTATAAACACTTTATAAACTACCCTTGTGATTTTTAAATAAAAAATTTATTTATGAGTCATAAGGTATTCCATATAATTTGGTAAAATGTATTTTTAATATTAAAATTTAATATTTGGAATATTTATTAATAAATGTTTCATAAAAACTATTGATTGATTATAAACTCTTTATAAACAATTAATTTATAAACACTTTACAAATTTATAAATATCCCAAAAATATCTTTTAACATTATTTATAAACAATTTATAAATAATAACATTCAATTCATAATTCAATTTCAAAGAAAAATAATTTTTCTCATCAATTGTATGTTACAATCCAAAGAGAGTCACGAGATGTGACTGATAGGCCCCAGATTTATGTGCTAGCAGTCATACTTTATGGTTACTAGTTGAATCAAAAAATGTGATATATCAATGATTCACTATCAATCATATTCTTTGACTGATAGATCAATTTATACATATAATGTTACATTTTTTATTTAATGATATGCATTAATATCATAATAGAAATATGATGCTCTATTTTGTTACCATAACATGCTTATTTCATGGGATGTGATTTCTAAGAATTGTATGTTATGATTAATACAAAACCATGGGTTTTTAATGAGTTTTTACTTATAATATCCTATATTGTAATCTATGAATAAAATTTCAATGAACAAACCTAGTTCGACCAAACCTGTCACCTGATTCATCCTGCCATATGGTCTGAAGCATGTTTTTGGTTGCTACGAGCTGGTGACAAGCATCGGTCATAATCAAAAATATATTAGGAATGGATTCTCCTATGGTAAATCGGTATGAACCATCTATGAAATGGTACATGCACACTAATACTATCAGAGTCAATGACATAAAAAATCTAGAGTATGCAATAAAATCTAATCAAATACCATAAGAAACATCAAATACTATCTAAAAAACCAGCCATAATAGGACATATACATGGTATCTCATTTCAAAGACCCAAAACTCAAAATAATGGGTACACATCCAGTAAAGGTTAATATATACATCTCAATGGATACAAAATCCCAAAAATACTTCTCATGAGACAACCTGGTGAGACCACATCTCCTCCATTAGACATAGATGACTGTAATCAAGAAGATCCACCCAGGTACATGGTTACCTTTCCTTTACATATATCCTATAAAACAATGTCTACATACACAAAAATTCATATGTAGGGTGTGATGTTCAAAGCTTGATAGGATACCATCATGAATATATTTAATTATTTTACCCATTCAAAACAATAAACTAGTTTGAAAACAATTTTCAAAACTAAACAACTTTGAAAACATACCTCTTTAAAATAAACCTTTGAAATCCCCTTGGTTTTCCATTTCAAATAAAACATGTTTTCCAAATCATTACTCAATATTGATCAAATAAAGTGATGAGGCCCAAGGAAAAACATACTCAACATATCCAATAAGGTATAATAAGGGTGATCATAAACATCATCATTATATTACCATATAAATGGAAAAGTGGTATAACACAATACATCACATCAAACATAAAACTAATAAAATGAATAAAGAATATATACCAATCTAACTTGAGTAATTTTACCTAAGGATCTAAACTTAAGGGAATAATATGAGTGAGTCTAAACAAAGTATTTTAGCCAGCTAAACAAAATGGAAAGCTCTCACAGGCTTCCTGAGTCCCAACTCCAAGATATATCATGGCCTATTAGCAACTAAAATGGAAGATCTCACAATATTCCTACCCAAAGGATCTAATGGTCCCTTGGAAACCAAAATGGAATCTATCATGGTTTTTTTCCTTGAATTATCTCACGGTCCCTTGGAAAACCCCTCGCTCACACACTAGTTAACCCATGTGAAACTTACTCTATGCCTACATAATCACAACAATAGTAAAACCATGAAAACTAACCTTTGAAACCAATTTAATAAATAATCATTCCCATTTTATCAAAACATACTTCCTAAGGTAAAAAAATTCTAAAACCATTTTAGAAATCCATTTAAAACCATAAAACCTATCTTAGCCATTTTATCAAACACTTGGGGTGCACACAAGTCACCCCAATTATAACACCCCAATATTATAAAATACAAAAAAAATTTATTAGATATATTATGTGACATGAAACATCGATCTCAAACAAACCATGAAATATATTTCATTAAATTTAATCTCTTCAATAGCTTGCGAAACACACAACCATGATTCGAAGTGAACTGTAATATAATACACCTAGTCGTTAAATTATTGGGTATGAATAATAATGAATAAATTATAAAAATTATATGGTTTAATCATATAAAAAAATCATTATTTATTTATTTAATAGGAATAAATTAATAATCATTTTAAAGAAAAATATTTTTTAAACTTTATTTTTTCTAAAAGACGATTTAGTCACGCTTTGTGCCCATAATTTAAAATTTATTTTTACCACTTTTAGAAAAATATTTGATAAAATGAAATTAATTTTTGAAATAATATTATAAAAAAAATATCTTAGGGTGAATTTTTGGGATTTTTCTAGAATATTTCGTTTTTCGATGAATAATGAAAAATAGTAAATTTTAATTGAAAATTACCTTTTCATTTAAATTATCTATATAAATAAATTATGTTTTTAATTTTTTTTAAAGTAAAAATTTTCAATTATATATATATTAATAAAAAAATTCATTTTAATCATTTTCATATATACTTTTGAATTAAAAACATTGTAAAGTTTTGAACATTTTCTCTTTAAAAAACTTACTTTCTCGTCGCGTTTGTGGGATTAATTTTAAATTAAATTTTTCCAATATTTGGAATGGAATTTTGAAAAATGGAATCAATATTTTTAATAATAATAATTTATATTATATAAAAATTTGAACTTAATTTCTCACCAAAATTAATAATGAAACAGTAAAAATTAATTATCACGGTTAAGGTAAAAATGGATTTACCGGGGGTTAAACTAAAAATACTTGGATTAAATTAACCTAAAAACTTATATAAAATATATTTTCTGGACATATATAGAAATTATAATTTATAATTCTCTAAAATTATAGAGACCCGAAGCTTGGCGTACATTGACATTACAATACTTTTGCGGAATACTTAGTACATAACAAAAACACACACACAAGGATCGTAATAGTTTAGTGTCTTTGGAAACTCAGAACGTAATCTTCTAATCGTGGTGAAAGATCTTCAATATCTCCCATAAAGATCTTCCCTTTTTTTCTACCTAAAACCTTTCTTCATATCCTGGGGAAAAGAAAACATAAAATGGTGAGCTCAAATGCTAAGTAAGGGTAAATAAAAGAAAAATCAATCACATCATATTCATAAGAACATAAATTTTGGAAATCTTAACCTGCAAAAGAGGGCATAATTTCATAACATGGGATAAATCATAGTAGTGAAATGAAATCCCAATAATCATAACTTAAAACATGAAACTTTGTGGCATTCACACATAATCATAGAGAATCATTTCTTGTTAGTCAAGACTCATTGCCAAGACTATCTTAGTGGACAAAGTCCCTTTCTGAACCGAGTCACCCTCGTTTCAGTCCTGTTTCACTGAACCGGTATAACCTACCGTTCCAGCCATGTCTATCTCATGAGATATAAAATCTTTACCCAATGCATTGGAGGGAGATATAGGTCCCGCCCATCTTATAATGAATCCTTTCTTATGTGTGCCACATAATCATAAATCATACATCATCGCATGACACATGTAACAAAAATGGGATTCTTGAAACATCATGACATCATAAATCAATTCATATAAGATAAAGGAATTCATAAAAATAATTCCATCACAACATGATCAAATCAATGTAATAATAGGGATAAAAACAGAACCCTTTATTATCTTAGATGGAAAATAATTTTGATAAAACACTTGAACTCCATTCTTGAGGAAAATATCCTTTCTTCTTTAAAAACATTTTTCCTTTCTTAACATGTCATACGACTTTAATCTAAAACAAGGTGATTAAAAATAAACTTGAAAACTTGTAAAGGAAGATTCTTGGAAATAATTTTTTAAAAATCCATTCATGCCGTATAAGTTAAAAAAACATTCTTCGTACTTTTGTCGGAAAAGTCAAAAAGTACCTCGTACGAGAAACGACAAAAGATTCCTTTCATATCTTTTACTAAAAACTCACCAAAGGGTAAAATAGGTTTTAAACAATTGTAGGTGGATGAAAACAATATTACATATTGAGGAAACATGGATGTGGATGAGAAAATACACCCCAGTAAATGCCAAAGTATAAACAATCTCAGATAAAAATGAGATTGTGATATTTTCCCTTACCTTAGGTCCGATTTGCTTCGTATGTGTCCGAACCTCCTGTATAATGATTTAAATAATGTCATTGACTTATTAAAGAATCATACTAACTGTTATGATATCATATATGGTTCACTTATGACTTTATATTACCCGTTCTTTTGTAAATTCCATGTTAAAGAAGCGTTTTGGGTAAAATTGTTTCATTTATCGTAAGTGTTTTGACTTGTTGTTCTTGACATTATTATTACTTATATCATGATTTACATACTTCCAGAATATAAAATATGATTTATATATCATATATATTCAGTATATATATATATATAATAGATAGATAAATGAAATGAAAAACACCGTTCATGGAGACGGTAGTCCGTACGTACGCATGAACGCTGTTTTCCTTTCCTTATTGTCTTGAATGGAAGTAAGTAGATGACATACATATATATATATATATACATAAATCCAGTAGCTTTATAATGTCATATATTTCATTATTATTTCTTATATACACTTTATAATCATTCTTAAATGGTTAACATGGAGAATGAATCTCATCGCGTCGTGGAGACGGTAGTCCGTACGTACGCATGAGCGATGATATCGTTCCCATGGTCGTGGAATTGTGTTTAAGTGTATGTATACTATTTAAGTATCAATATAAATTTATAATAATCATATATAGTTACTAATTACACCATTATACCC
Source organism: Viscum album (assembly GCA_963277665.1). Taxonomy (NCBI): domain Eukaryota; kingdom Viridiplantae; phylum Streptophyta; class Magnoliopsida; order Santalales; family Viscaceae; genus Viscum; species Viscum album. The sequence continues at coordinate 1,898,218,755 of OY728126.1, forward strand.
ATCCAATTAATGTGGTGGAGGAAAATAGATTACACCACGGCGTGGAGACGGTATTCCGTACGTACGCACGCGTGGTGATTTAATTTTTCCGTAGGATGGATAGAAGTTGAATTAGGGTTGTTTAATATTTATAATAACATATCAGTATGTAAGTAATACTGATGTTATTACTTTTTCATGAAACAACTAAAGAAGAAGAAATTGAAGAAGAAATAAATTGAAAAAGATCGGTAATGGATATTACCTCTTCTTTGAAACGCCTCTTTGAATCCTCCACTTAGGGAACTAAGATTGGTCTTTGAAGAAGACCAGGACCTCTAGGATTATTCTAGGGAAGTGGAGAAGGGATTTTGGCAGGGGTTGGCCGAGCTTGAGTGCTCCATTTGGTGTGAGGAGGAGGGGAGGAGGTGCCCTTTTATAAGGGAGGAGAGGGGCACCTTAGGAATATCTCAAAATATTATTTTATATTAAGGTCAAATTCGGTTTATAATGGTTCCAAATGGAATTATTTCGAAGATAAAGTGGGGACGGGTCGAAATCCTATCATCCAATAAGATTTATACAAGTTTAGGTTATTATTTTAACCTTATCAATTAGATTTAACTCTAAGTTAAATAATTTAACTTTTACCGTGTCTTTTTGTTTTCATTCACTAAATGGTTAATACACATACTATAACATGTCAAAAGAACCCCAAATTGTTTATTATTAATATATATATCCTTATCTAAGTCATTTGGCCGAACCTTAGATTTTTAGGAATAAAATAACAATTAGTAATATAATATTTGATTTAAAAACTATTTTGTGTCAATTTTGACACTATTTGATATATGATTTTTGTGAAAGTCATAACAGAATTATATGTTCAAACCAAGTTGATTAAATCAACAATAATATATCATAGTAACCTAAAAAATTAGTGGAATTCATAAAAAGTCTCAAATTACATTTATTTTGGTGTTTATAACATCAATTATGTCAATATTTCATTAATAAGATAATTACTGCATCATCATTGTGTCATAAATAAATTAAATTATTTAATGTCTAAAAATTATAAATAAAATACCATTATGTATTAAATCTATTTCGCTTTCTAATGAATATTTATAGTATAATTTATCTTATGTATAACCCCATATTAAAAATGATTTACTTATTAAACTTTGATTTTAACTATTTTAACCCTTCTTTAAATAAATTAATAATAAATGCCCTAATCTAATCCAAGTGGGCCTAAATGATAATATTTTACACTTAAGGTTGTTTTTGGTCGAGATACACTTGTCCAGTAGAATTAGGACATGTGTTAGGGTAATATTAATATCATTCTTACCCTTAATTACCCTATTTACTTTTAACCGTGGTAAATAAAAGTAAAAAGTTACTATTCACCAAAAATTATTTTCATCTCATTGAACCATATTTTACTTACTGACATCAACCGTGTCTCTCGGATTTTTGAAATTCCATTCACAGAAGCGGTAAAATTATGTTTTATGAAAAATTCAATTTTTTTAACTACCACTTAGTAGTTTCACTATTCATCAAAAATTGATGTTTTTCAGAACAATGCCAAAATTTCATCCTAAGCTATATTTCATATTCCGAATTCAAAAATTATTTCTATTTTAAAAAATTCCCAACATATAAGTTGCATTAATTAATTTTATAATTAATTTCTGCTGTCACAACAAATAGCGTGTTTTTAAGAGATAATAACTATCAAAAGATTAACACTTGTTTATGTCTGGTGTAAATGTGAAATGACATCCAATGACCAACATTGTATTGAATTGTAAAAATATATTCTAAATATACTTTAAAACCACTCAAATTAATAATTTATCACTATTAATTATTTCGATTAAAAAAGTTGTTTTTAATTAAAATTTAGTAATTTTCACTATTCATCAGAAAATAAAAGTTATCCGAAAAGTACCAAAATTTCACCTTAGGCTAAATTCGATACTCCGAATCCAAAAATGAAGTTCATTTTGAAAAATAAGATTTACAAAATTTCAAAAAGTGGTTATTACTATTCATAGTGGCTAGTTTTAATAATATTTTAATAGCATATCGTTGTTTAGTGACACTCGGTATTGCGTATTACACACGCTATCGAGGAAGGTCGTGATTGCGTGTAATTCAAGGGAAGTCAAGGATGTGTGTTGTGCAAGCTCCTTTTGGTGTAGAGTACAACACAAGACATTAAAAAAATTAAAAAAATATTTTTCATAAAATCTCGGGCTATTACATTCTACCCCCCTTAAAATGAATTTTGCCCTCGAAATTTGTCGGGGTTATAAATGGTTTACTATTCGAATGTTTCTTTAATAGAAACCCACATCGTAAAAAAAGAATACCAAAACTTGGCTTTAAAAACTAAAGTATGAAATGTAACAATTACCCAAATAAACTAATCACTGGGTTTCCACAGAGGTGAAAATATGGATATGGAAGAGAAATCTAACCATCATGTTCTGATGGAGAGTGGTAGAGAACATGGCTATAGAAAATCCAGTAATCACAAATCCATAGATTTGTGATGATATAAGGTACCATCTGATTCGTCAGGTATAAGATCACTAGGACAACATTTTTGGTTTTCAAGATCATTTCCCTAAAGTTGAAAATTTTCTTAGAATAAATACTTATATTATTTTGGTAAAATATCACTGTTGTTCATGCCTTGAACAATTTCCACTTCATCTCTTAAATAAATGAAGTTGAATTTGTTATTCGTGAAGTGTTAGCAGATCATGTGATAGAATGACGGGTCATTCCATCTGTCTCAAACAAAAGGTTAGCAAAAATTATATACATAAGTCGATTTATAGTGAGATTAATCATATATGGTTCCTAAAATGGACTTATACTTCATATATCATACTGCTTAATATAATAAAACTAGATTCTACTAAATAGGGACTTCCTGTAGGCCAGTGGTAGGCGATAAAGGCCAGTCGCACTTCGGTTGCGGGTTCGATTCCCACAGCCTTGTCCAACGCAATGGGATGTCACCTGTCCTGCAGGTTGTCCTTTTTTCTAAAGCTATATTACTATAACATCCCATAAATAATATCAAAAAACGTTTTATCCTAACTTATGTCCAACATAATCCATTCTAATCTTTAGGCTTATCTAAAATACATCGGTCCAAGCTCATAGTATAAAGAAAATGATTACTTGAAATGTCACATAACAATCACGTGAATGCCATCATTTATCCCCCATATATCATAAGATATGTCTTGTTGGTCACATTCCAAACATTCAAAGGCCTTAATCATGTATTCTCTTGAAGAATGAATACCCATTGAACCTTAGTGAAAACATTAATGCAGTTAAAAGTTAACACTTTCCACAAACCAAAATCCTCAGAATTATTTATACTCAAAACCATATATCACTTAGTCCTTATATCAATCATGAGCTCATGAATACTGTTAAACATTTCATTTTCTCGTTTTCCCTTCATTATGCGCATAATATCTCAATCACTTTGAATACCACATTAGACCAATACATAAATATTCCAATACTCCATGATACAACATTATTTTGGAATCCCATTACATAAACACTTAATCATTCCACCACATCGTTGTCATATTCAACATTGCCAATAGTGATCGCATGTGACTTCCCTTTGTCCTTTGCCTTAAGCGGTTGCTCATGTAGATCATCACTAACCCTTGGATTAGGGCATTTATTAGCATAATGCCCCATTTCCTTGCACTTTAAGCATTGAAGTGTTGGTTGTGCGTTCTCTGCAGTGTTTTTTTATTTACATCATTAGAATCCCTTTTTCCATTACTTCGACACTCAGCTGCTCGATGACCTTATTTTCCACACTTAAAACATTTTCTAGTCCATTTAAGACAATCTCCACCATGCTTCTTTCCACACTTTGTGCATAGGGAAACATTCATCTTCTTTTCACCATTATTCTGAGATTTCTCCTTGAACTCCATCTTTCGTTTCTTGTCAAAACCATGAGATGGATATGTAACACCAACTTCCATTTCTACCTTGATAGCACAACGCACAATTTATTCATAGCTACTGAAGTCTCTTATAGCTAATGCCCTTCGAAGACTTGGTTTTAAGCCACTGAAAAATTGATCAACTTTACTTTCAGGTTGGATGATAATGCCAGATGCATACCTTGCAAGTCTTGTAAAATTTGCTTCGTATATACCAACAGATTCATCATCTTTCTGCTTCAGCTCAAGAAACTTATTTTCCATCTTTGTTCGAAGAATACGAGGGAAGTACTTACTGAAAAACAAGTTCTTGAACTCGTCCCATTCCATGGACTCAATTTCATCTCTTGGCCTCGTAATCTTGATAAGATTCCACCATTGATCATCTTCACCTTCCAAATGATATACTGGTAAGATGACTTTATCATGTTCAGAACATTGAAGTACTGAAAATATCTTTTCAGTGGTACTGATCCATTGTTCAGCAACAAGTGGATCGGAAGTCCCACTGAAAGAAGGTGGGAGTTGCCTCATGAAGGACTCAATAGAATATTGTTCCCTTCTCTGCTCATTTGGGAGTCCAGAATGATTCATAGCTTGTGTAAGGATAGAAATAAGATTTTGCACTCCATCTCCCATAACATTTGTTTGTTCAGGAGGAAAATCATTGCATTGTCCATTGCATTGTCCATTGCATTGATCAACACGGTTCCTTCAGGTTCCAGCCATCGTCTAAAACCCAAAAAGAATAGTGTGAGAGGCAAAAATCATGCTAGGGAAAACAACATAATAAAGGGGGAGTACCTTCAATATCTAACAACTTAGGTTTAATTCTATGATCGTTAGCATAGTTCTAGTACTATAACCTATACGTATACTTAACCATAGGGACATCCCTAGACATACCTTAGAAATATCTCTAGGGATCTCACTAACGTTTTCGCATCCTAATTTCCAAAGGTTGACTAAACCTTTCCTCTGATACCAACTATAGAGACCCGAGGCTTGACGTACATTGACATTATAATACTTTTGCGGAATACTTAGTACATAACAAAAACACACACACAAGGATCGTAATAGTTTAGTGTCTTTGGAAACTCGGAACGTAATCTTCTAATCGTGGTGAAAGATCTTCAATATCTCCCATAAAGATCTTCCCTTTTTTTCAACCTAAAACCTTTCTTTATATCCTGGGGAAAAGAAAACATAAAAGGGTGAGCTCAAATGCTCATTAAGGGTAAATAAAATAAAAATCAATCACATCATATTCATAAGAACATAACTTTTGGAAATCTTAACCTGCAAAAGAGGGCATAATTTCATAACATGGGATAAATCATAGTAGTGAAATGAAATCCCAATAATCATAAATTAAAACATGAAACTTTGTGGCATTCACACATAATCATATAGAATCATTTCTTGTTAGTCAAGACTCATTGCCAAGACTATCTTAGTGGACAAAGTCCATTTCTGAACCGAGTCACCCTCGTTTCAGTCCTGTTTCACTGAACCGGTATAACCTACCGTTCCAGCCATGTCTATCTCATGAGATATAAAATCTTTACCCAATGCATTGGAGGGAGATATAGGTCCCACCCATCTTATAATGAATCCTTTCTTATGTGTGCCACATAATCATAAATCATACATCATCGCATGACACATGTAACAAAAATGGGATTCTTAAAACATCATGACATCATAAATCAATTCATATAAGATAAAGGAATTCATAAAAATAATTCCATAACAACATGATCAAATCAATGTAATAATAGGGATAAAAATATAACCCTTTATTATCTTAGATGGGAAATAATTTTGATAAAACACTTGAACTCCATTCTTGAGGAAAATATCCTTTCTTCTTTAAAAACATTTTTCCTTTATTAACATGTCATACGAATTTAATCTAAAACAAGGTGATTAAAAATAAACTTGAAAACATGTAAAGGAAGCTTCTTGTAAATAATGTTTTAAAAATCCATTCATGCCGTATAAGTTAAAAAAAACATTCTTCGTACTTTTGTCGGAAAAGTCAAAAAGTACCTCGTACGAGAAACGACAAAAGATTCCTTTCATATCTTTTACTAAAAACTCACCAAAGGGTAAAATAGGTTTTAAACAATTGTAGGTGGATGAAAACAATATTACATATTGTGGAAACATGGATGTGGATGAGAAAATACACCCCAGTAAATGCCAAAGTATAAACAATCTCAGATAAAAATGAGATTGTGATATTTTCCCTTACCTTAGGTCCGATTTGCTTCGTATGTGTCCAAACCTCCTGTATAATGATTTAAATAATGTCATTGAATTATTACAGAATCATATTAACTGTTATGATATCATATTTGGTTCACTTATGACTTTATATTACCCGTTCTTTTGTAAATTCCATGTTAAAGAAGTGTTTTGGGTAAAATTGTTTCATTTATCGTAGGTGTTTTGACTTGTTGTTCTTGACATTATTATTACTTATATCATGATTTACTTACTTCCAGAATATAAAATATGATTTATATATCATATATATTCAGTATATATATATATATAATAGATATATAAATAAAATGAAAAACACCGTTCATGGAGACGGTAGTCCGTACGTACGCATGAACGCTGTTTTCCTTTCCTTATTGTCTTGAATGGAAGTAAGTAGATGACCTACATATATATATATATATATATATATATATATATACAGAAATCCAGTAGCTTTATAATGTCATATATTTCATTATTATTTCTTATATATACTTTATAATCATTCTTAAATGGTTAACATGGAGAATGAATCTCATCGCGTCGTGGAGACAGTAGTCCGTACGTACGCACGAGCGATGATATCGTTCCCATGGTCGTGGAATTATGTTGAAGTGTATGTATACTATTTCAGTATCAATATAACTTTATAATAATCATATATAGTTACTCATTACACCATTATACCCATCCAATTAATGTGGTGGAGGAAAATAGATTACACCACGGCGTGGAGACGGTATTCCGTACGTACGCACGCGCGGTGATTCCATTTTTCCGTAGGATGTATAGAACGTGAATTAGGGTTGTTTCATATTTATAATAACATATCAGTATGTAAGTAATACTGATGTTATTACTTTGTCATGAAACAACTAAAGAAGAAGAAATTGAAGAAGAAAGAAATTGAAAAAGATCGGTAATGGATATTACCTCTTCTTTGAAACGCCTCTTGGAATCCTCCACTTAGGGAACTAAGATTGGTCTTTGAAGAAGACCAGGACCTCTAGGATTATTCTAGGGAAGTGTTGAAGGGATTTTGGCAGGGTTTGGCCAAGCTTGAGTGCTCAATTTGGTGTGAGGAGGAGGGGAGGAGGTGCCCTTTTATAAGGGAGGAGAGGGGCACCTTAGGAATATCTCAAAATATTATTTTATATTAAGGTCAAATTCGGTTTATAATGGTTCCAAATGGACTTATTTAGAAGCTAAAGTGGGGATGGGTCGAAATCCAATCATACAATAGGATTTAGACAAGTTTAGGTTATTATTTTAACCTTATCAATTAGATTTAACTCTAAGTTAAATAATTTAACTTTTACCGTGTCTTTTTGTTTTCATTCACTAAATGGTTAATACACTTACTATAACCTGTCAAAAGAACCCCAAATTGTTTATTATTAATATATATATACTTATCTAATTCATTTGTCCGAACCTTAGATTTTTAGGAATAAAATAACAATTAGTAATATAATATTTGATTTAAAAACTATTTTGTGTCAATTTTGACGCTATTTGATATATGATTTTTTTCAAAGTCATAAAAGAATTATATGTTCGAAACAAGTTGATTAAATCAACAATAATATATCATAGTAACCTATAAAATTAGTGGAATTTATAAAAAGTCTCAAATTACATTTATTTTTGTGTTTATAACATCAATTATGTCAATATTTCATTAATAAGATAATTACTGCATCATCATTGTGTCATAAATAAATTAAATTATTTAGTGTCTAAAAATTATAAATAAAATACCATTATGTAGTAAATATTTTTAGCTTTCTAATGAATATTTATAGTATAATTTATCTTATGTATAACCCCATATTAAAAATTATTTACTTATTAAACTTTGATTTTAACTATTTTAACCCTTCTTTAAATAAATTAATAATAAATGTCCTAATCTAATCCAAGTGGGCCTAAATGATAATATTTTACACTTAAGGTTGTTTTTGGTCGAGATAAACTTGTCCAATAGAATTAGGACATGTGTTAGGGTAATATTAATATCATTCTTACCCTTAATTAACCTATTTACTTTTAACCGTGGTAAATAAAAGTAAAAAGTTACTATTCACCAAAAATTATTTTCATCTCATTGAACCACATTTTACTTACTGAAATCAAACGTGTCTCTAGGATTTTTGAAATTCCATTCACAGAAGTGGTAAAATTAAGTTTTATGAAAAATTCAGTTTTTTTAACTACCACTTAGTAGTTTCACTATTCATCAAAAATTGATGTTTTTCAGAACAATGCCAAAATTTCTTCCTAAGATATATTTCATATTCCGAATTCAAAAATGATTTCTATTTTAAAAAATTCCCAACATATAAGTTGCATTAATTAATTTTATAATTAATTTCTGCTGTCACAACAAATAGCGTGTTTTTAAGAGATAATAACTATCAAAAGATTAACACTTGTTTATGTCTGGTGTAAATGTGAAATGACATCCAATGACCAACATTGTATTGAATTGTAAAAATATATTCTAAATATACTTTAAAACCACTCAAATTAATAATTTATCACTATTAATTATTTCGATTAAAAAAGTTGTTTTTAATTAAAATTTAGTAATTTTCACTATTCATCAGAAAATAAAAGTTATCCGAAAAGTACCAAAATTTCACCTTAGGCTAAATTCGATACTCCGAATCCAAAAATGAAGTTAATTTTGAAAAATAAGATTTAAATAATTTCAAAAAGTGGTTATTACTATTCATAACGGCTAGTTTTAATAATATTTTAATAGCATATCGTTGTTTAGTGACACTCGGTATTGCGTATTACACACGCTATCGAGGAAGGTCGTGATTGCGTGTAATGCAAGGCAAGTCAAGGATGTGTGTTGTGCAAGCTCCTTTTGGTGTAGCGTACAATAAAAGACATTAAAAAAATTAAAAAGAATAGTTTTCATAAAATCTCGGGCTATTACATTCTACCCCCCTTAAAATGAATTTCGCCCTCGAAATTCATCGGGGTTATAAATGGTTTACTTTTCGAATGTTTATTTAATAGAAACCCACATCGTAAAAAAAGAATACCAAAACTTGGCTTTAAAAACTAAAGTATGAAATGTAACGATTACCCAAATAAACTAATCACTGGGTTTCCACATAGGTGAAAATATGGATATGGAAGAGAAATCTAACCATCATGTTCTGATGGAGAGTGGTAGAGAACATGGCTATAGAAAAGCCAGTAATCACAAATCCATAGATTTGTGATGATATAAGGTACCATCTGATTCATCAGGTATAAGATCACTAGGACAACATTTTTGGTTTTCAAGATCATTTCCCTAAAGTTGAAAATTTGCTTAGAATAAATACTTACATTATTTTGGTACAATATCACTGTTGTTCGTGCCTTGAACAATTTCCAATTCATCTCTTAAATAAATGAAGTTGAATTTGTTATTCGTGAAGTGTTAGCAGATCATGTGATAGAATGACGGGTCATTCCATCTGTCTCAAACAAAAGGTTAGAAAAAATTATATACATAAGTCGATCTATAGTGAGATTAATCATATATGGTTCCTAAAATGGACTTATACTTCATATATCATACTTCTTAATATAATAAAACTAGATTCTACTAAACAGGGACTTCCTGTAGGCCAGTGGTAGGCGATAAAGGCCAGTCGCACTTCGGTTGCGGGTTCGATTCCCACAGCCTTGTCCAACACAATGGGATGTCGCCCGTCCTACAGGTTGTCCTTTTTCTAAAGCTATATTACTATAACATCTCATCAATAAAATCAAAAAACGTTTTATCCTAACTTATGTCCAACATAATCCATTCTAATATTTAGGCTTATCTAAAATACTTCGGTCCAAGCTCATAGTATAAAGAAAATGATTACTTGAAATGTCACAGAACAATCACGTGAATGCCATCATTTATCCCCCATATATCATAAGATATGTCTTGTTGGTCACATTCCAAACATTAAAAGGCCTTAATCATGTATTCTCTTGAAGAATGAATACCCATTGAACCTTAGTGAAAACATTAATGCAGTTAAAAGTTAACACTTTCCACAAACCAAAATCCTCAAAATTATTTATACTCAAACCATTATATCACTTAGTCCTTATATCAATCATGAGCTCATGAATACTGTTAAACATTTCATTTTCTCGTTTTCCCTTCATTATGCGCATAATATCTCAATCACTTTGAATACCACATTAGACCAATACATAAATATTCCAATACTCCATGATACAACATTATTTTGGAATCCCATTACATAAACACTTAATCATTCCACCACATCGTTGTTATATTCAACATTGCCAATAATGATCGCATGTGACTTCCCTTTGTCCTTTGCCTTAAGCGGTTGCTCATGTCGATCATCACTAACCCTTGGATTAGGTCATTTATTAGCATAATGCCCCATTTCCTTGCACTTTAAGCATTGAAGTGTTGGTTGTGCGTTCTCTGCAGTGTTTGCTTTATTTACATAATTAGAAACCCTTTTTCCATTACTTCGACACTCAGCTGCTCGATGACCTTCTTTTCCACACTTAAAACATTTTCTAGTCCCTTTAATACAATCACTACCATGCTTCTTTCCACACTTTGTGCATAAGGAAACATTCATCTTCTTTTCACCATTATTCTGAGATTTCTCCTTGAACTCCATCTTTCGTTTCTTGTCAAAACCATGAGATGGATATGTAACACCAACTTCCATTTCTACCTTGATAGCACAACGCACAATTTCTTCATAGCTACTGAAGTCTCTTATAGCTAATGCCCTTCGAAGACTTGGTTTTAAGCCACTGAAAAATTGATCAACTTTACTTTCAGGTTGGATGATAATGCCAGATGCATACCTTGAAAGTCTTGTAAAATTTGCTTCGTATATACCAACAGATTCATCATCTTTCTGCTTCAGCTCAAGAAACTTATTTTCCATCTTTGTTCGAAGAATACGAGGGAAGTACTTGCTGAAAAACAAGTTCTTGAACTCGTCCCATTCCATGGACTCAATTTCATCTCTTGGCCTCGTAATCTTGATAAGATTCCACCATTGATCAGCTTCACCTTCCAAACGATATACTGCTAAGATGACTTTATCATGTTCAGAACATTGAAGTACTGAAAATATATTTTCAGTGGTATTGATCCATTGTTCAGCAACAAGTGGATCGGAAGTCCCACTGAAAGAAGGTGGGCGTTGCCTCATGAAGGACTCAATAGAATATTGTTCCCTTCTCTGCTCATTTGGGAGTCCAGAATGATTCATAGCTTGTGTAAGGATAGCAATAAGATTTTTCACTCCTTCTCCCATAACATTTGTTTGTTCAGGAGGACAATCATTTCATTGTCCATTGCATTGATCAACATGGTTCCTTCGGGTTCCAGCCATCGTCTAAAACCCAAAAAGAATAGTGTGAGAGGCAAAAATCATGCTAGGGAAAACAACATAATAAAGGGGGAGTACCTTCAATATCTAACATCTTAGGTTTAATTCTATTATCGTTAGCATAGTTCTAGTACTATAACCTATACGTATACATAACCTTAGGGACATCCCTAGACATACCATAGAAATATCTCTAGGGATCTCACTAACGTTTTCGCATCCTAATTTCCAAAGGTTGACTAAACCTTTCCTCTGATACCAACTGTAGAGACCCGAAGCTTGACGTACATTGACATTACAATACTTTTGTGGAATACTTAGTACATAACAAAAACACACACACAAGGATCGTAATAGTTTAGTGTCTTTGGAAACTCGGAACGTAATCTTCTAATCGTGGTGAAAGATCTTCAATATCTCCCATAAAGATCTTCCCTTTTTTTCTACCTAAAACCTTTCTTTATATCCTGGGGAAAATAAAACATAAAAGGGTGAGCTGAAATGCTCAGTAATGGTAAATAAAAGAAAAATCAATCACATCATATTCATAAGAACATAACTTTTGGAAATCTTAACCTTCAAAAGAGGGCATAATTTCATAACATGGGATAAATCATAGTAGTGAAATGAAATACCAATAATCATAACTTAAAACATGAAACTTTGTGGAATTCACACATAATCATAGAGAATCATTTCTTGTTAGTCAAGACTCATTTCCAAGACTATCTTAGTGGACAAAGTCCCTTTCTGAACCGAGTCACCCTCGTTTCAGTCCTGTTTCACTGAACCGGTATAACCTACCGTTCCAGCCATGTCTATATCATGAGATATAAAATCTTTACCAAATTCATTGGAGGGAGATATAGGTCCCACCCATCTTATAATTAATCCTTTCTTATGTGTGCCACATAATCATAAATCATACATCATCGCATGACACATGTAACAAAAATGGGATTCTTGAAACATCATGACATCATAAATCAATTCATATAAGATAAAGGAATTCATAAAAATAATTCCATCACAACATAATCAAATCAATGTAATAATAGGGATAAAAATAGAACCCTTTATTATCTTAGATGGAAAATAATTTTGATAAAACACTTGAACTCCATTCTTGAGGAAAATATCCTTTCTTCTTTAAAAACATTTTTCCTTTCTTAACATGTCATACGACTTTAATATAAAACAAGGTGATTAAAAATAAACTTGAAAACTTGTAAAGGAAGCTTCTTGGAAATAATGTTTTAAAAATCCATTCATGCCATATAAGTTAAAAAAACATTCTTTGTACTTTTGTCGGAAAAGTCAAAAAGTACCTCGTACGAGAAACGACGAAAGATTCCTTTCATATCTTTTACTAAAAACTCACCAAAGGGTAAAATAGGTTTTAAACAATTGTAGGTGGATGAAAACAATATTAAATATTGAGGAAACATGGATGTGGATGAGAAAATACACCCCAGTAAATGCCAAAGTATAAACAATCTCAGATAAAAATGAGATTGTGATATTTTCCCTTACCTTAGGTCCGATTTGCTTCGTATGTGTCCGAACCTCCTGTATAATGATTTAAATAATGTCATTGAATTATTACAGAATCATATTAACTGTTATGATATCATATATGGTTCACTTATGACTTTATATTACCCGTTCTTTTGTAAATTCCATGTTAAAGAAGCGTTTTGGGTAAAATTGTTTCATTTATCGTAGGTGTTTTGACTTGTTGTTCTTGACATTATTATTACTTATATCATGATTTAATTACTTCCAGAATATAAAATATGATTTATATATCATATATATTCAGTATATATATATATATATATAATAGATAGATAAATGAAATGAAAAACACCGTTCATGGAGACGGTAGTCTGTACGTACGCATGAACGTTGTTTTCCTTTCCTTATTGTCTTGAATGGAAGTAAGTAGATGACATACATATATATATATATACATAAATCCAGTAGCTTTATAATGTCATATATTTCATTATTATTTCTTATATATACTTTATAATCATTCTTAAATGGTTAACATGGAGAATGAATCTCATCGCGTCGTGGAGACGGTAGTCCGTACGTACGCCCGAGCGATGATATCGTTCCCATGGTCATGGAATTGTGTTGAAGTGTATGTATACTATTTCAGTATCAATATAACTTTATAATAATCATATATAGTTACTCATTATACCATTATACCCATCCAATTAATGTGGTGGAGGAAAATAGATTACACCACGGCGTGGAGACGGTATTCCATACGTACGCACGCGCGGTGATTTCATTTTTCCGTAGGATGGATAGAAGGTGAATTAGGGTTGTTTCATGTTTATAATAACATATCAGTATGTAAGTAATACTGATGTTATTAATTTGTCATGAAACAACTAAATAAGAAGAAATTGAAGAAGAAAGAAATTGAAAAAGATCGGTAATGGATATTACCTCTTCTTTGAAATGCCTCTTTGAATCCTCCACTTAGGGAACTAAGATTGGTCTTTGAAGAAGACCAGGACCTCTAGGATTATTCTAGGGAAGTGGAGAAGGTATTTTGGCAGGGGTTGGCCGAGCTTGAGTGCTCAATTTGGTGTGAGGAGGAGGGGAGGAGGTGCCCTTTTATAAGGGAGGAGAGGGGCACCTTAGGAATATCTCAAAATATTATTTTATATTAAGGTCAAATTCGGTTTATAATGGTTCCAAATGGACTTATTTCGAAGATAATGTGGGGATGGGTCGAAATCCTATCATCCAATAGGATTTAGACAAGTTTAGGTTATTATTTTAACCTTATCAATTAGATTTAACTCTAAGTTAAATAATTTAACTTTTACCGTGTCTTTTTGTTTTCATTCACTATATGGTTAATACACTTACTATAACATGTCAAAAGAACCCCAAATTGTTTATTATTAACATATAAATCCTTATCTAAGTCATTTGGCCGAACCTTATATTTTTAGGAATAAAATAACAATTAGTAATATAATATTTGATTTAAAAACTATTTTGTGTCAATTTTGACACTATTTGATATATGATTTTTGTGAAAGTCATAACAGAATTATATGTTCGAACCAAGTTGATTAAATAAACAATAATATATCATAGTAACCAAGAAAATTATTGTAATTCATAAAAAGTCTCAAATTACATTTATGTTGCTGTTTATAACATCAATTATGTCAATATTTCATTAATAAGATAATTACTGCATAATCATTGTGTCATAAATAAATTACATTATTTAATGTCTAAAAATTATAAATAAAATACAATTATGTAGTTCATCTTTTTAGCTTTATAATGAATATTTATAGTATAATTTATCTTATGTATAACCCCATATTAAAAATGATTTACTTATTGAACTTTGATTTTAACTATTTTAACCCTTCTTTAAATAAATTAATAATAATTGTCCTAATCTAATCCAAGTGGGCCTAAATGATAATATTTTACACTTAAGGTTGTTTTTGGTGGAGATACACTTGTCCAATAGAATTATGACATGTGTTATGGTAATATTAATATCATTCTTACCCTTAATTACCCTATTTACTTTTAACCGTGGTAAATAAAAGTAAAAAGTTACTATTCACCAAAAATTATTTTCATCTCATTGAACCACATTTTACTTACTGACATCAACCGTGTCTCTAGGATTTTTGAAATTCCATTCATAGAAGCGGTAAAATTAAGTTTTATGAAAAATTCAGTATTTTTAACTACCACTTAGTAGTTTCACTATTCATCAAAAATTGATGTTTTTCAGAACAATGCCAAAATTTCATCCTAAGCTATATTTCATATTCCGAATTCAAAAATGATTTCTATTTTACAAAATTCCCAACATATAAGTTGCATTAATTAATTTTATAATTAATTTCTGTTGTCACAACAAATAGCGTGTTTTTAAGAGATAATAACTATCAAAAGATTAACACTTGTTTATGTCTGGTGTAAATGTGAAATGACATCCAATGACCAACATTGTAATGAATTGTAAAAATATATTCTAAATATAATTTAAAACCACTCAAATTAATAATTTATCACTATTAATTATTTCGATTAAAAAAGTTGTTTTTAATTAAAATTTAGTAATTTTCACTATTCATCAGAAAATAAAAGTTATCCGAAAAGTACCAAAATTTCACCTTAGGCTAAATTCGATACTCTGAATCCAAAAATGAAGTTCATTTTGAAAAATAAGATTTACAGAATTTCAAAAGGTGGTTATTACTATTCATAACGGCTAGTTTTAATAATATTTTAATAGCATATCGTTGTTTAGTGAAACTCGGTATTGCGTATTACACACGCTATCGAGGAAGGTCGTGATTGCGTGTAATGCAAGGCAAGTCAAGGATGTGTGTTGTGAAAGCTCCTTTTTGTGTAGCGTACAACACAAGACATTAAAAAAATTAAAAAGAATATTTTTCATAAAATCTCGGGCTATTACAAAAATAATCCACTTTTTAACCTTTTTCATGTGAAAAATTTGGGTACACCTTTTATTTTTAAAAATTACAAATTTGTCACTCTCATCACTTATAAAAGGAAACCCCCTATCCTATCTTCTTCACACATTCACACCATTTTATATTAGAAAATATTGGTCCAAATCACTTCCTAACTTACATAACCTCATCCAAGAATAATTATTTTGGTTATAAATGCAACCTAGGAATGATTTTGGTGCTAACCTAAGGAGGATACCCAAAGAAGAGGTAATGTTCTTCAGTGAGCATCTTTATTTTATTTATTCCTTCACCTCCTTCAACTATGATTAAACCAATATGACATAATAAAATCAATATATTACATATAATAATAATTTTTTATATTAATTTCATGAATAATAACCATCCCTACTTCCATCGAATGGGTTATGAAATCATCATTCGCGTGTACAGTGGTTTACCGGCTCACGAACTGATGTCATTTGTTTTTCCATTTCCACCACTCACGATTGGGTATTATAATGGATATAAAGTATATATATGATATTTATAATATAATACTATATATTTATTAATTATATCATATATACATTATTACTTTCTGTTTCATAGGGGATAAGATCAAGTCGCTCATGTGTACGAAGACCTACCACCTCGCGAAGCAATGTGATTCTTCTTTCACAAAAGCTTTAAATGGAAGGTGATAAGGATAAATTTAAAGATGATATGTGATATAAATGAAATAATTATGATATTAATGATATATTTATCATTCTTAAAAAAATTATATATCATTTTATTTCTTACTTTTTCTCTCACTTAAATATGATAACATCATTCGTGTATGTGTGGACTATCGCCTTCACAAAGTGATGTGACACTCATTTCATCATCACACCACATAAATGATATATATAATTATATTTATGATATTATTATAATTATTTAAAGATAAAATATTACTTACCTCCTTTCCATAATGATCATTGAAAAATGGAAATGTTACTCATGCATACGTACGGCCTACCATCTCCATGATTGTAACATGTTCATTTTTCAAAAGTATCTTTCAAGATTAATATTAAAAATTATAATTAATATATATATATATGATAATTAGTTCATTATTACTATTATTGATATTTTTTAACTATATAATATATACAAGAACCAGATCTTTCATCACAAAACATGCATGAGAAAACATGGTAATTAACACCTTGAACAATCAAAATAATGAAATATTATTAATGAAATGGTGATAATATGTTATAAGATGAATATATATGATATTATAAATATTAATATGGTTATGTTATAAAATAATAACATAATTAAAACAATTATACATGAGGTTAAATCATGTTCAACTAAATGGAAGTGTGAGGTAAGGGTTTCTTAACTCAATTTCCATTCATTGGGTTAAACTTCTACTTCATTGATTATGTCATGAGAAGATTATGTGTGTAATAAAGTTAGATTATTTTAAATTTTATATACACTTTTTTATGTTTATTTACATTTGATACACATTATCAATTCATTTATTAATCCCCACTTTAATTATATGATATTTGTATGAGATTCTGTCTCAATTTCTTTTAATTGAGGTACATTTATATGTTATGAACCAATTTATTTTATAAGGTGTATTTTATACCACTTTGACTTGTAATATCATTATTAATTAATATTTTATGGTGTTTTATGTTTCAATTTGAATTATTTCATCAAATATTATTTGATTTAAAAGTTACTTATTGGTAATTAATTTTATAACTCAATTTCTTTTCATTGGGTTATATTACTTCTTCAACATCATTGATATTATAGTATTATGTTTGAAATAAATTTATATTATATTGTTTTTTATTTTTACTTTTATATGTGTATTTATATTTTATACACATAATAGATTTATTGATTAATTCTCAATTAAATGTTATTATCATTGTAAGGGTTTATTTCAGAAGCACATTCTCATAGAGATTGTTTATTGTTAAATTTTAGTTGAAAAAAATTATTTTATAATTGTCTAATAAACCCATATAATTTTCTCCTTCTATATTTATTCCTGGTATTTTCAAGTAATAGTACCATTTTTCCACTCTTTGGTACCTAAAATAATTAAGTAAATGTTTTTAAGAAAATATTACTTCATTTTTATCAGTATTCATAAATATGTTTTATTCCAAAACCATGTTTTAAAAAAATATGTTTAAAATTTTAAAAATTATTTATTAAATATATTTTTATCCATTACAAAAAGTTTTGAAAGGGATCTTCGTGTTAGTTTCAAAACAATTCCCATTTATATTTTACTAAAAAAATTGAAAGGAATATTTATTTTAATGAGTGTGGCATGAATGGAATTTCCATTTATCATGACCACTAAAATGTTTTAAAGACTTATTTATAAGTTTCAAATATTTTTTTCAAATAAAATTATTTTAAAAATTTTTTGTGAACTTTTAGTTTTGAAAATTTATTTTCAAAATGAATAATATTTTTTCATCAAGAATGTTTTTAAACATATTTTATGGTCTGTCTATACATAAATAACAAAAAACCTTTATTATTACTCTAATGGGTATATATTGCATTAATACCATCCTTATTCTTAATCTTGATGGTTTATGATCATTTTGACGAAGGAAATTATTGAAATTCACTTACTTGATTCATTTTTGTAGTCATTAACTTTCCATTGAATTATTCAATTTCCTGTGGACATTAAATTTTCCCAAAATATCCATATTATTTATCATGGATATGTTTATTGCTTAAACAATGTATCATTTCTATATATAGTGTTCTACATTGAAAGTTATTTTTTTATTTGGTGAAATATTGATAAATGTGTATTCCTTACTCGATACAGATATTTTATGATATAACACATTATTTATGAATTAAATTGATTATTCAATATATGAGGAATGATTTAGACATATAGGCATAGGTAGTTCTTAGATATAAATATCCCCTCAATGCATCGGTAGTCTCATGAGGCGAATAAGTAATCTATCATAGAATCAATTTTCCAAACCCAATGGTTTTGTATCAAGTGTTTTGATCTATCTTGAGGATAGATCTTCATGGTAGAGGTATCATGTGCCTAGTACATGATGTACAATAATTAATAAATGCCTTCATTCATAATTAATCTATTATTATACTTGATATTTTCACAATAATATTATATATGGAAGAATTTCATTCTCAGTTATTGATTAAATTGAATTTCTATTAAATTATTTACCTTTCCATATTGATTATGACTTATCCATTTATTATAGTAATATTGTTGATTAAATGGAATGTGTTTTTAGTTATTTACCATTCCATATTGATTATTATTAATGATATTTTCACATTAATGTTATCTTTGGATGCACTTCCTTTTCATTTTATTGACTACATGGCATGTGTGTTAAATTATTTACCTTTCTATGATGATTATTCATATTAATTCATGATTGATTTTGTTGTACTTAACCCTTACTAAGTATTCAGGCTCACCCTTATTTTTTTTCCTTTATTAGGAATCCATGAAGTATACTATGTTTGATATGTAAGGATATACTATAGAGAATGACTTTATTCTAGAAAATATATGTCAAAATTTTTGTTTACAAATGTAATTAGGGTAATCATGTTTGTATCTAGTTTAAAAAGACTACTAAACTATTTGTTCCTTCAGAATGTGATTCCTTGTATCTTATGTCAATGTAATAAAGAAGATGTTGTCTAGGTTACTGGGGTCAGGGTCACTATATTCGGTATCATAGGATGTTTGGTAAAAATCTTCGGAACAATATTTATGAAAAAATAGATTAGGGAACATAACCCTATGATAGAAATTAAGGATAAGTATAGAAGAATATCATAAAATTTTAGTAAAGAGGTTATTATGATGTTTTTCTATGTAATACAAACATGTCTAAATACTACAAGTGGAAATGGTTCTAGAATAGAGGTACCTAGGGGTAATAACTCTGAAAAGGGAACATTGGTCTTTATCTAATCATCACCTAGTGCACAAAATGGGTCTTACTTCACACTTAGTTTGACACTCCTAGGGGATATGCTTAAGAAAAATCACATTTTCTTTACAAAACATTATGAAGGATTTGAATATATAATGACAATTAAATACCAAGGCTAAACCGTAGGTGTCATAGGTTAAAAAATATGTCATTATTGAAACATCCTATAAATAATTATATAGCTTCCCCACTATGATTATGTTTTCTCACACGATTATTTTTGGTTTTATTCAATTGATAGAACCTGAAGGATTCATGTTAACATTGAATATAAAGGACAAGGTGGTGACTATAAGTAATAAAATGGGATGATGGATGGATTGAAATATATTGTGATTATTCCCAATGAGTTTTATTGAAATATTATTAAAAACATATACCCTAATTAACTTCTAGACTCACCAAAGAAGATAATGATGGAATTCACCAAGATCTTGAGTGATGGAGACCATGGAGGAAAGAAGTCTTGATTTCCAACATGTAAGAAATTTGGAAGGAGACACCCAGTAAAGTGTCTCAATGAAACATGAAAATTCTCTCTGTGTGGAAAGAAAGGGAATAAATTAAATAATTATTGAGGAAAAATGAATAGTATAGTGGGAATAAAGAAATCTCATCTTAAAGATCTATTTATAGTTCATTATCTTAAATGTGGAGAACCTATGAATTATATGAGTCAATTACCTATTATAAATTATAAAACCTAGACCAATAAAGGACCTATATAGAAATAAAAAGAATGAAGTATTTATGTATTTGGGTTACTTTAGTGTTAATATTACCATTAATGACATTATAATAATAGTAAAATAACATTATTTGACTTATTAAAAAAAAGGTTGTATTGAAAACCTTAGTAAAAAGTTAATTTAATAATTAATTTTATTTCAAGTATGTACATGATATTGTTTGGAAACATTATAGGAATTATATTGATATAGTTTAGAAAAATGAAAACCAACATTCTGGGTGACAACCCATTGCATCCAGTAACGCCATGGGGCATGAACCCATGACCGAAGGATGATAAGGGTTTAGTGCCTACCACTGGCCTATAAAATTTCCTGGTTAATATGTCATTTTTTTAGTTAAATTATTTGAAAAATAAATATTAATTATGAACTAGTGGAGTTTCTTTTGAGGTTTAGATATTAATTTATTATATTGGATAAATTGGCCTAACCATATTAGTTTTTTAATATAATTAGAGACAGACATAAAGACTTGTCACTATTTTATTTATCTTACGATCCATTAAAAGTGAATTTTAGTCATTCAGATATAAAAAATTCATTTTTGGATATTCATTTCTTATATTAAGGTAAAAATTAAAAATTTAAAAAATCATGACCAAAGGTTGAAATTATTCTTATGAAATAAAAAAGTATAAAGTAAATGTATTTCCTTATATTCTTTTATAGTAAAAATTATTCAAATTTAGGAAAAGGACCTTGAAAAAAAAATATCTTATTACATTCATATCTAATTAATCATATGGTATTGTTAATCATCAATAGATTTAGGTTTTTGAGGCCCTGGACTTTTCATTTATCATTCACTTACTTTTGATCAATAACCTCAACCACTCTCTATAATTATTTAAGTTTTTCTTCTATGTCTACATATTCACTTGTCATAAATGTTATCCTACTGGGAAACCTATTATGTGTTATTCCATATGAAATTTTTACTTCCCTTTCTATCTTATTAAGAGGATATTTTATTAACCCTTTTATAATGGGGGGTTTTCAACAATGGTGTTTCTAAATGTCAAACCCTAGATTACTGAGATCAAATTTAAATTACAAGGATGCAATTTATTTAAGGTGGGGAGAATGTAACACACCAAAATTATAAAATAAAAATATTTTATTTTATATTTTATGTGTCATGAAACACCGAACTTAAATAACCCATGAAATATATTACTTTAAATTTAATCTCTTTGATTGTTAATGGAACACACATCCATGAGTCGAAGTGAACTGTAATATAGTATACCTAGTCATTAAATTGTTGGGTATGAATAGTGATAAATAAATTAAAAAAAATTATATGGTTTTAAAATATCAAAACAAATTCATTATTTATTTATTTATTATGAATAAAAGAAAAAACATTTGAAGGAAAAAAATAAATGTTTCCTGAAAACCCATATTTTTCTAAAAGACGATTTAATCACGCTTTGCGTACATAATTTAAAATTAATTTTTACCAATTTTAGAAAATTTATTTGATAAAATGAAATTATTTTTTTAAATTATCGTATAAAATTTATATTAGGGTGAATTTTTTATTTTTTTCTGTAATATTTCATTTCTCAATGAATAGTGAAAAATATGAAATTTTAATTGAAATTTTCCATTTATTTTAAATTATTAATAAAGTTAAATTATGTTTTTTAATTAGTTTTAAAGTAAAATTATTTAAATTATATATCTATTAATCCAATTTAGGTCATTTTAATCATTTCCATATTGAATTTTTATAGAAAAACATTGTAAAATTTTGAATGTTTTCTCTTTAAAACCCATGCATTCTTATCGCGTCTACGATACTAATTTTAAATTAAAATTTTTCATTTCAATAAATGGAATTTTGAAAATGGATTCAATATTTTTAATAATAATAATTTATATTATATAACAAGTTCAAATTTATTTTTTACATAAATAAATACTAAAAATAGTAAAAATTAATTATCATGGTTAAGGTAAAAATGGATTTACAAGGGGTTAAACTAAAAATATTGGGATTAAATTTACCTAAAAACTTGTCTAAAATATATTTTTGGCCATATTTAGAACTTATAATGTATAATTATCTATAATAATTCATTTTTTACTCTTGTTACATTTGAAAAACATGGGTACGCCCTTTTCTTTTAAAAAAATACAAGTACGTCACTCACCTCACTTATAAAAGGACACCACCTCACCTCTCTTGTTCACACCCATTTGGTTTGGAAAATACCAACCCAAATAACTTCTCAAATTCTTTACCCTCATTCTAGAATCATTATTTTATGTATAAAACTAACCTAAGAAGGATTTTGGTGCTAACCTAAGGAGGATACCCAAAGAAGATGTAACGTTCTTCAACGCGCATCTTTATTTTATTTCTTCCTCCACCTCCTTAAATTATTATTAAACCATGAAGATATAATAAACTCAATATATTAAATATAATTATATATTTTAATGTTAATTACAATACCTAAAACCATTCTCACTTCTATAAAATAGGTTATGAAATCATTATTCGTGTTTACAGCGGACTACCGCCTCGCGAACCGATGTCATTTGTTTCCATTACCACTTCTCACAGTTGAGTATTATGATGAATATAAAGTATATATATGATATATATAATTATAATTATAAATTCTTTGTCTTTATATCATATATAACTTTTAAATTTCCATTATTTATAGGATACGATAATGTCGCTCGTGTGTACAGCAGACTACCACCTCGCGAAGCGATGTGACCCATCTTTCACTAATGGTTTATGTGAAAGGTGATGGGGATAAATTTAATAATGAAATGTGATATACATGACATAATTATGATATTAATGACTTATTTATAATTCTGAAAAAATCACATATCATTTTCTTTCTTCCATTTTCACTCACTTAAAGATGATAACATCGTTCATGTACGTGTAGACTACCACCTTCACAAAGTGATGTGGATCTATTTTCATCACCAAACCACATGTATGATAAATATAATTAAACGTATGATATTATGATAATTGAAAAAATATAAAATATTACTTACCTTCTTTCCATAATTATAATTGGAAAATAGAAATGTTACTCATGCGTACGTACATCCTACCATCTCCATGATTGTAACATAGTTAGTTTTTCATAACCATATTTCATGATTGGTATTAAAAGAATAATTGATATAAAAATATGATAATTATTTCATGATTATAATTTTTTAGATGACATAAATTTATAATATACTCAAGAACTAGATATTTTATGACCAAACATACATGATAAAATAAGGAAATTAACACCCCAAACAATGAAAATAATGAAATATTATTAACAAACATGTGATAACATTTTATGAAAGGATAATATATGATATAAATATGAATATGTTTTTGGTATAAAATTAAAAGATTCTTGAAACCATTATACAGGAGGTTAAATCATGTTCAACCAAAAGGAGGTGTGAGGTATGGGATTTTTTAACTCAATTTCTATTCATTGAGTTAAACTTCTATTTCATTGATTATGTCATGATAAGATTATGTGTGTAATGAAATTAGATTGTTTTATGTTTTATTTAGACTTGTTTTATGTGGAATTAAATTTTATACACATGATAAATTCATTTATTAATCCCCGCTTCAATAATATGTTCTTCGTAAGAGATTTTGTCTCAATTTCCTTTCATTGAGGTACATTTGTATGTTATACACCAATTTATTTTATATGGGGTATATACTACCAATTTTACATTTAATATTAGTATTAATTAATAATTAATGGTATTTTACATTTCAACTTGAATTATTTCATACAATGGTATTTTATTTAAAAATTACCTAGTTTTAAATAATTTCATAACTCTGTTTATTTTCATTGTGTTATATTACTTCTTTGTAATCTTTGATATTATAAGATTACATGTGAAATGAATTTTTATCATATTATGTTATTTTTTCACTAGTTTATGTGGATTTATAGTTGATACATATAATTGATTCATTAATTAATTCTCAAATCAACATTATGGTCATTGTAAGTGTTTATTTCATAATCTCATTCTCTAACAGAAAATTAATTTTTTATTATTATCATAAATCCCCTTTTAAGGTTTGAGGGGGAACCCAACATGACTTCAAAGACTTAATACACTAAATTTTTCCCCAATGATCCAAATTTATAAAAATTGGTCAATTCAACAAGTATGGCCCCTCCATAGTATCAAAAACATTAAGTCTAGTTTCTACCTTTCCAATGCTACTCAGAAAGTTGTCTCATTCAGAGATGCATGGTCCTGGTACCGATAGAAACATACATACCCTCTCAAACATCCAAATCCAAATCTCAAAGTTCTAGTGAAAACTCCTAGATCTAAACCTCATCTGGAGAAACCTCTGAAGAAAATATGGAATCATAGTCATACCTGGTTAGTCACGTGGCCACAAGCACATTTCCCTAAATGCTAGAGGCTACCGAATAGCAGCGAGCGTCTTGGGTGTGATAGTGGGGAAACTAGGACTTCATTGGTAGAGTAACACAGTGGAAAAAATAGATAACAATAGCAGAAGTAGTAATAACATGAAATAAGTAAACTGCGGAAGACTGGAAGTAATAAATAACTGGAGCACACATATATATAAAAAATGCATGATACATATGTCTAGAAAAACAGAAAAACAAGTCACAATGTTAGAATACAGTATTAAACCAATGTACAAAGAAAAAAAATAAACTCTAGCAGCATCGCAAGACTCAGTTTGGTCTCATGCTCTTCAACTCCACAACAGTCAAGTACCTGAAGTAGAAGGGCACTTGCCTTTATCTAGACCTATAAAAATATAATCTATTTGGGCCCAAAATCATGACCCAAACTGGGTGTGAGATGAATCGCAGTTGGAAACCACCCAATTCATGCCTAACATTCAGTGAATATATATATATATATGGTAAGAAATATACAAAATTAAGGAATAAATAAGGAATCACTCAAAAGTAAATAATCCTATAGTTTCAATTACATCCATTTTCATTTATTAGTTAAGAAAAAAATAATCATAAGTAACTCTCTGGGAAGTACTCATAGCTTAACCCCTCTAGTTTAACCAATCCAACACAAGCAACCCTCTGGTAAGTACTCACAGTCTAACCCCTCTAGTTTAGCTTCAGTATAGACTCTTTGAGGAAGCACTCACCGTCAATTCCCCATGTGGTCTCATATCGGTAACTATAGACACTCTAAGGAAGAACTCAATGTCCAATTCCCCCTATGGTCTCACAATGAGGAACTACAGATACTCTAAGGGAGAACAAGTTTCATCCCCCTATGGTATCACAACGTAAAAGTAAACAGACACTCTGGGGAAGCCCTCAGCGTCCATTACCCCTATGCTCCACTACACCAAGTTCCCACTGCCCTGTGTAAGTCAAACATGCACAAATGATATATGGAATCCAAATAAAACCTTGAGAACTACTTGGATAAACAGTCTACAGTATCTCGTAGCATTTCAGATAAAATCACTCTATCCTAACAATACTAGGAATAGAAAACAAAGTAGCCTAACAGGCTAACCTAGAACAAACAGTCAAAATCAAGAAAACAAGGGCAACACATCCATAACAAGGTAAAGATAACCCTATTTAAAATCAAATATCTCTACTCAAGAAACCAAGACATATAAAGTATTAACAGGGCTAAAATCCCTTGACACACAATACCCCGAAAAAGGGTATTGGTACTTTTTCACATATAACTCAAATACTAACTACATTATAATGACCCATACTTTACATACATGGTTATTAATTCAAAATTGAAGTACACTTATTACAACATATAACAAAACCATGAAAGGACCGTATAGGTATAGTGTCTTTAGAAACTGGGAAACATAAACAACTAGTTCATAAGGCATCTACATTGTCTCCCATTTATTTCATCATATCTAAAGTCCCTTTTTTGGCATATCTTACTTAATAACCTTCTTCCTGACCTGGGGAAAGAAAACATACAAAAGGGTGATCTCAAATGCTCAGTAAGGGTAAATAAAAGAAATATCAATCACATCATATTCATAAGAACATAATATTTTGGAAATCTTAACCTGCAAAAGAGATCATAATTTCATAACATGGGATAAATCATAGTAGTGAAATGTAATCCCAATAATCATAACTTAAAACAAGAAGATTTGTGGAATACACACATAATCATAGAAAATCATTTCTTAGTAGTCAAGACTCATTACCAAGACTATCTTAGTGGAAAATGTCCATTTCTGAACTGAGTTCACTCCTTGTTTCAGTCTTGTTTCACTGAACCGGTTTAACCTGCCGTTCTAGCCATGTCTATCTCATGAGATATAAATCTTTACCCAATTCATTGGAGAGAGATATAGTTCCCACCCATCTCATAATGATACCATTATTATGTGTGCCACAAATTCATAAACCATACATCATTGCATAACCCATTTAATAAAAATGGGATTCTTAAACATCATGCAATAATAACATAAATCATATAGGATAAAAAGGACATAATAAAATTAATTCCATCATAACATGATCAAATCAATGTAAAAATATGGATAGAAAATAGAACTCTATATTATCTTAGATGGAGAATAATTTTGATAAAACACTTGAACTCCATTCTTGAGGAAAATATCCTTTCTACTTCAAAAACATTTTTCCTTTCTTAACATGTCATAAAATTTTAAACTAAAATAATTTGATTAAAAATAAACTTGAAAAATTGTAAAGGAAGCTTCTTGGAAATAATTTTCTAAAAATCCATTCATGCCGTATAAGTTAAAAAAACATTATTCTCGTACTTTTTTCAGAAAAGTCAAAAAGTACCTCATACGAAAAACCACAAAATATTCCTTTCATATCTTTTACTAAAAACTCACCAAAGGGTAAAATTGGATTTAAACAATTTTAGGTGTATGGAAATAATATTACATATTGAGGAAACAAGGATGTGGATGATAAATATTCCCTAGTAAATTCTGAAGTATAAACAATCTCAGATAAAAATGAGATTGTGAGATTTTCCCTTACCTTAGGTCTGATTTTCTTCGTAAGTGTCTGAAACTCGTGTATAATGATTTAAATAATGTCATTGACTTATTCCAGAATCATACTCTTTGTTATGATATCATATATGGTCATATTCTTAGCTTCTTATTAGTAATATTTCATTGCTACTTGTTATTCAGATGTTTATTACTTTTTATTCTTATGCGTTTTTTGTCGAATAAATTATTATTCTTCTTTTTAGGTTATAGATACATAATTTACAGAATGGTATTAGTGTAATACATATCATATTTATTCACTCAATTCATTTATGTAACCATTATGCAATGAAAATCATGTAGAACGAGTCGCATCACATCATGGAGACGGTATTCTGTACGTACGCACGAGTGATGACATCATTCCCATGATCATGGAATTGTATTGGAGTGTATGTATACTATTTCAGAATCAATATCACTTTACAATAATCATATATAGTGATTATTTACACCATTATACTCATCCAAGTAAGGTAGTGGTGGAAAATAGATTACACCACGGCGTGGAGACGGTATTCCGTACGTACGCACACGCAGTGATTTCATTTTCCGTAGGATGGATAGATGGTGAAATAGGGTTGTTTCATAATTATAATAAAATATCAGTATATGAGTTATACTGATGTTATTACTTCATAATGAAAAAACTAAAGAAGAATAAGTGGAAGAATAAATAGAGTTGAAAGAATTGGTAATGGACATTACCTCTTCTTTGAAGCACCTCTTTGAGACCTCCTCTTAGGGCACTAAAATTGGTCTTTGAAGAAGACCAAGACATCTAGGATGTTTCTAGGGAAGTGGAGAATATAATTTGGCAGGGGTTGGCCAAGATTGAAGGATCAAAGTGGTGTGAGGAAGAGAGGGAGGAGGTGCCCTTTTATAAGGGAGGAGAGGGGCACCATAGGAAAAACTAAAAATATTATTTTATTATAAAGTTATATTCGGTTTTTAATAGTTACAAATTGATTTATTTCGAAGATAAGGTATGTATGGGTCTAAATCCTTTCATAAGATAGAATTTATACAAGTTTATGTATCTGTTTTAACCTTATCATTTATATTTAATGTTAAGTTAGATAATTTAACTTTTACCATGTCTTCTTTTTTGTTACACTATAAGGTTAATAAACTTACTATAACAAGCCAAACGAACCCCCATGTTGTTTATTATTAATATATATAACCTTATCTAAGTCATTTGGCCGAACCTTAGATTTTTAGGAATAAAATAACAATTAATAATATAATATTTGTTTAAAACACTATTTTACGTCAATTTTGACACAATTTGGTAATTGATTTTTGTGAAAATCATAACAGAATGATTAGTTCGAAAAAAGTTAATTAAATAAATACTAACATTTAATATTAACATATAAAATTATTGGAATTCATAAAAAATCTCCAATTACATTTATTTGGGTATTTATAACATCAATTATGTCAGTATTTCATTAATAAGATAATTACTGCATCATCATTGTGTCATAAATAAATTAAATTATTTAAAGTCTAAAAATTATAAATAAAATACTATTATTTATGAAATATTTTTATCTTTTTAATGAATATTTATAGTTTAATTTATCTTATATATAACCCTATATTAAAAATGATTTACTTATTAAACTTTGATTTTAACTATTTTAACCCTTCTTTAAATAAATTAATAATAAATGTCCTAATTTAATCCATGTGAGCCTAAATGGTCATATATTATTCCTAAGGTTGTTTTTGGTCGAATTATACTTATCCAATAGAATTAGGAAATGTTTTAGGGTAATAATAATATCATTTTTACCCTTAGTTACCCTATTTACTTTTAACCGTGGTAAAAAAAGGAAAAACGTTACTATTCACCAAAAATTATTTTCATCTCATTGAACAACATTTTAGTCCTTGATATTAACCGTGTCTCTCAGATTTTCGAAATTCCACTCACAGAAGTGGTAAAATTAAGTTTTATGTAAATTTTCAAATTCTCCTAGGAGGTGGGTAAAAGACGGTGAAAAGTTCAATAAAATTTTTTATATATCTAAAATTATTATAAAATGACTCCAATTAATTGCATTGAACTTATATAGGTACTATGTATCAATTTTGAACTAAAATAAATTTAATTAAAATAAATAATTATTTAAATAAAAAGTCGGTTTTAAATAGTAACCAAGTGTTTTCACTATTCATCAAAAATTGAAAGTTTTCAGAAAAATACCAAAATTTCACCCTAGGCTAATTTCGATATTCCGAATCCAAAAATGAAGTCCATTTTAAAAAATAAAATTTTCAAAAATTTAAAAAGGTGGGTATTACTATTCATAATAGCTAATTTTAATAATATTTTAATAGCATATCATTACTTAGTGAAACTTGGTATTGCGTACGATGCAAGCTATCGAGGAAGGTCGTGATTGCGTGTAAAGCAAGCCAAGCTAGTGTTGTGTGTAGTGAAAGATTCCTTTGATGATTTATATAACATAAAAACAAAATATTTCTCATAAAAGTCTCAGGTGTTACATTCTACCCCCCTTAAAATGAATTTCGCCCTCGAAATTCATCACTTTGTAAAAAACAGATGAGGATACCTCTCCCTCGTCATATCCTCAAGCTCCCATGTAGATTATTCTAATTGGTGGTTCCTCCATAAAACTTTCACCAAGCGAGTGATCTTGTTCTATAGGACTTTTTCACTACGATCCAGAATCTCTATTGGTTTTTCTTCATAAGAAAGATCTTGCTCCAGCGGTACAACTTCTGAGATGAGTACATGTGAAGGATCAGGTATGTACATTATCAGGAGAGATACATGGATCACATTATGAACTTGGGAGAGATTTGGTGGAAGCGGCAATCGGTAAGCTACCTTCCCAACACGATCAAGTATTTCGAAAGGACCGATATATCTAGGGCTCAACTTTCCCTTCTTTCCAAATATCATGACCCTCTTCCACGGAGATATTCGTAAGAACACTTTATCACCCACTTCAACTCTAGGTTTTTTCTTCGGTTGTCGGCATAACTTTTTTGTCGACTCTGAGCTGCTCTTATGTGTTGTTGAATAGATCTGACCTTTTCTTCCATCTCATCAACAAGATCAGGTCCTAATAGCTTTCTTTCCCCAACTTCATCCTAGCAAGTTGGAGGCCTGCATTTATTTCTATAGAGAGATTCATAAGGAGCCATCTTAATATTGGAGTGAAAGCTATTATTATAAGAAAATTCCACCAAAGGTAGGTGTTGATCCCAACCACCTTTGAAATCCATAGAGAAATCTCTCAACATATCTTATAGAGTTTGAATTTTCCTCTCAGACTGACCATCTGTCTGAGGATGATAAGTAGTGTTGAAACTCAACTCTGTATCCAGAGTATGCTGAAGACTTCACCAGAACTTTGAGGTAAATATTGGATCCCGATCAGATATAATGGAAAGTGGTACTCCATGCAATCTTAATACTTCCTTTACATATA
This sequence comes from Viscum album, assembly GCA_963277665.1. NCBI lineage: Eukaryota > Viridiplantae > Streptophyta > Magnoliopsida > Santalales > Viscaceae > Viscum > Viscum album. The sequence continues at coordinate 1,898,250,238 of OY728126.1, forward strand.
TCCTGACAAGATGATCTAGAGAGAAATCCTCTCTAATAGAAATGAAGTGTGCAGACTTTGTAAGACGATCAACTATGACCCAGATAGCATTATTGCCTTTGGATGTTTTAGGAAGTCCGGTGACAAAGTCCATAGTGATGTTTTCCCATTTCCATTCGGGTATGGGTAATGGTTTTAACATCCCCTTAGACTTCTGTCTATCTACTTTAACTTGCTGACAAACCAAGCATCGAGAGACATATTCAGCAACATCTCTTTTCATGCCATCCCACCAGAAGTACTCTTTCAGGCCCCTATACATCTTCGTGGTTCTAGGATGAATAGATAATGAAGAACTATAAGCCTCATCCAACAGCTCCTTCTTTAATTCTAGGATGGGAGGAACACAAACCCAATTCCTGAACTTTATTATCCCATCACAATCAATGTTGAATTCAGGAATATTTCTCACCTTCTTTTGTAACTCTACATCTTCTTTCTATGCCTCTTTAATCTTCACATGTATATATGGTTGAACATTCATTTGAGAAAGATACGATTTTTTCCCTTACATTATAATTCCAAGATCCATCCTTTGAAAATCCATAAATATTTGATCTTTTGTGATCCTCATCATGGATAAGCTAGCATGGTCTTTTCGACTTAATGCATCTATAACGACCCATACTTTACATACATTGTTAATACTTAAAAATTGAAGCACACTTATTACAACATATGACAAAACCACAAAGGACCGTATAGGTATAGTGTCTTTCGAAACTGGGAAACATAAACAACTGGTTCATAAATCTTCTACAGTGTCTCCCATTTATTTCATCATATCTAGGGTTCCTTTTAGCATATTCTACTTAATATCCATCTTCCTGACCTGGGGAAAAGAAAACATAAAAGGGTGATCTCAAATGCTCAGCAAGGGCAAATAAAAGAAATAAAAATCATATCATATCTTTTTGAAAATCATAACCTGCAAAAGAGATCATAATATCTTAACATGGAATAAATCATAGAAGTGAAAATGATATCCCCATAATCATAACATAAAACTTGAAACTTTTTGGTATGCACACATAATCATGGAAAATCATTTCTTGTTAGTCATGACTCATTGCCAAGACTATCTTAGTGGACAGAGTCCCTTTCTGAACCAAGTCACCCTCGTTCTAGTCCTGTTTCATTGAACCGGTATAACCTACCGTTCCAGCCATGTCTATCTCATGAGATATAAAATCTTTACCCAATGCATTGGAGGGAGATATAGGTCCCACCCATCTTATAATGAATCCTTTCTTATATTTGCCACATAATCATAAATCATACATCATCGCATAACACATGTAACAAAAATGGGATTCTTGAAACATCATGACATCATAAATCAATTCATATAAGATAAAGGAATTCATAAAAATAATTCCATAACAAAATGATCAAATCAATGTAATAATAGGGATAAAAACATAACCCTTTATTATCTTAGATGGAAAATAATTTTGATAAAACACTTGAACTCCATTCTTGAGGAAAATATCCTTTCTTCTTTAAAAACACTCTTCTTTTCTTAACATGTCATACAATTATAAACTAAAAGAAGTTGATTAAAAATAAACTTGAAAACTTGTAAAGGAATCTTCTTGGAAATAATGTTTTAAAAATCCATTCATGCCTTATATGTTAAAAAAACATTCTTCGTACTTTTGTCGAAAAAGTCAAAAAGTACCTCGTACGAAAAAAACGACAAAAGATTCCTTTCATATTCATTAATAAAAACTCACCGAAGGGTAAAATTGGATTTAAACTATTGTAAGTGGATGGAAACAATATTACATATTGAGGGAACATGGATGTAGATGATAAAATACACCCCAGTAAATACTTACGAATAAACAATCTCAGATAAAAATGAGATTGTGATATTTCCCTTACCTTAGGTCTGATTTAATTTGTACGTGTCCGAAGCTCCTGTATAATGGTTTAAATAATGTTATTGACTTATTCCAGAATCATACATATTGATATGATATCATATATGGTCATATTCTTAGCTTCTTGTAAGTAATATTTCATTGTTACTTGTTACTCGGGTCCTTATTGCCTTTTGTTCTAATGCGTGTTTTGCCGAATAAATTCTTATTCTTATTTTAATGTTATAGATACCTTATATCCATAATGTTATTAGTGTAACATATATCATATTTATTCATTCAATTCATTTATATAATTACTATTTAATGATAATCATGTAGAACGAGTCGCATCACATCGTGGAGACGGTATTCCGTACGTACGCACGAGTGATGATATCGTTCCTATGATCGTGGAACTGTATTGGAGTATATATATATTATTTCAGTATCAATATTACTTTATAATAATCATAAATAGTTAATCTTTACACCATCATAGCCATCCTTGTAAGGTGATGGTGGAAAATAGATTACACCACGGCGTGGAGACGGTATTCCGTACGTACGCACGCGCGGTGATTTAATTTTTCCGTAGGATGGATAAAAGGTGAATTAGGGTTGTTTCATATTTATAATAACATATCAGTATGTAAGTAATACTGATGGTATTACTTTATCATGAAACAACTAAAGAAGAAGAAGTTGAAGAAGAAAGAAATTGAAAATATCGGTAATGGATATTACCTCTTCTTTGGAACGCCTCTTTGAATCTTCCACTTGGGGAACTAAGATTGGTCTTTGAAGAAGACCAGGACCTCTAGGATTATTCTAGGGAAGTGGAGAGGAGAAAATTTCAGGTTTTGGCCGAGCTTGAGTGCTCAAATTGGTGTGAGGAGGAGGGGGAGGAGGTGCCCTTTTATAAGGGATGAGAGGGGCACCTTAGGAATATCTCAAAATATTATTTTATATTAAAGTCAAAATTGGTTTATAATGGTTCCAAAGGGTCTTATTTCGAAGATAAAGTGGGGATGGGTCGAAATATTATCAACCAATAGGATTTAGACAAGTTTAGGGTATTATTTTAACCTTATCAATTAGATTTAACTCTAAGTTAAATAATTTAACTTTTACCGTGTCTTTTTGTTTTCTTTCACTATATGGTTAATACACTTACAATGACATGCCAAAAGAACCCCAAATTGTTTATTATTAATATATATATCCTTATCTAAGTCATTTGGCCGAACCATAGATTTTTAAGAATAAAATAACAATTAGTAATATAATATTTGATTTAAAAACTATTTTGTGTCAATTTTGACACTATTTGATATATGATTTTTGTGAAAGTCATAACAGAATTATATGTTCGAACAAAGTTGATTAAATAAATACTAATATATCATATTAACCTAGAAAATTAGCGTAATTCATAAAAAGTCTCAAATTACATTTATTTTGGTGTTTATAACATCAATTATGTCAATATTTCATTAATAAGATAATTATTGCATTATCATTGTGTCATAAATACATTAAATTATTTAATGTCTAAAAATTACAAATAAAATACCATTATGTAGGAAATCTTTTTAGATTTCTAATTAATATTTATAGTCAAATTTATCTTATGTATAATCCCATATTAAAAATTATTTAGTTATTAAACTTTGATTTTAACTATTTTAACCCTTCTTTAAATAAATTAATAATAAATGTCCTAATCTAACCCAAGTGGGCCTAAATGGTCATATTTTATTCCTAAGTTTGTTTTTTGGTTGAATTAAACTTATCCAATAGAATTAGGACATGTGTTAGGGTAATAGTAATATCATATTTACCCTTAGTTACCCTATTTACTATTAACCGCAGTAAAAAAAGTAAAAAGTTACTATTCACCAAAAAATTATTTTTATCTCATTGAACCACATTTTACTTACTGATATCAACCGTGTCTGTCGGAGTTTCGAAATTCCATTCACAGAAGCGGTAAAATTAAGTTTTATGCAAAATTCAGTTTTTAACCTACCACTTAGTGGTTTCACTATTCATCAAAAATTGAAAGTTTTCAGAAAAATACCAAAATTTCACCCTAGGCTAATTTCGGTATTCCGAATCCAAAAATGAAATCCATTTTTGAAAAATAAAATTTATAAAATTTCAAAAAGTGGTTATTACTATTCATAACGGCTAGTTTTAATAATATTTTAATAGCATATCGTTGTTTAGTGAAACTCGGTGTTGCGTACGACGCAAGCTATCGAGGAAGGTCGTGATTGCGTGTAAAGTAAGCCAAGCAAGTGTGTAGTGAAAGATTCCTTTAAAAAAATCTCGGGTGTTACATTCTACCCCCCTTAAAAAGAATTTTGCCCTCGAAATTCATCACTTTGTTACAAACAGATGAGGATACTTCTCCCTCATCATATCCTCAAGCTCCCATGTAGCTTCTTCAAGTTGGTGGTTCCTCCATAAAACTTTCACCAAGTGAGTGGTCTTGTTTTGTAGGACTTTTTCGCTACGATCCAGAATCTCTATCGGCTGTTCTTCATAAGAAAGATCTTGCTCCAGCGGTACAACTTCTGAGCTGAGTACATGTGAAGGATCTGGTATTTACTTTCTCAGGAGAGATACATGGAACACATGGTGAACTTGAGAGAGATTCGGTGGAAGCGCCAATCGGTAAGATACCTTCCCAACACGATCCAGTATTTCGAAAGGACCGATATATCTAGGGCTCAACTTCCCCTTCTTTCCAAATCTCATAACCCTCTTCCAGGGAGATATTCGTAAGAACACTTTATCACCCACTTCAAACTCTAGGTCTTTTCTTCGGTTGTCGGCATAACTTTTCTGTCGACTCTGAGCTGCTCTTATGTGTTGTTGAATAGATCTGACCTTTTCTGCCATTTCATCAACAAGATCAGGTCCTAATAGATTTCTTTCCCCAACTTCATCCCAGCAAGTTGGAGTCCTGCATTTCTTTCCATAGAGATCTTCATAAGGAGCCATCTGAATACTGGAGTGAAAGCTATTATTATAAGAAAATTCCACCAAAGGTAGGTGTTGATCCCAACCTCCTTTGAAATCCATAGAGCAAGCTCTCAACATATCTTCTAGGGTTTGAATTGTTCTCTCAGACTGACCGTCTGTCTGGGGATGATAAGCAGTGCTGAAACTCAACTCTGTATCCAGAGTATGCTGAAGACTTCGCCAGAACTTCGAGGTAAATCTCAGATCCCGATTAGATATAATATAAAGTGGTACTCCATGCAATCTTACCACTTCCTTCACATATATCCTGGCAAGCTGATCTAGAGAGAAATCCTCTCTAATAGCAATGAAGTGTGCAGACTTTGTAAGACGATCAACTATGACCCAAATAGCATTATTGCCTTTGGATGTTTTAGGAAGTCCTGTGACAAAGTCCATAGTGATGTTTTCCCATTTCCATTCGGGTATGGGTAATGGTTGTAACATCCCCTTAGACTTCTGTCTCTCAGCTTTAACTTTTTGACAAACCAAGCATCGAGAGACATATTCAGCAACATCTCTTTTCATGTCATCCCACCAGAAGTACTCTTTCAGGTCCCTATACATATTCGTGCTTCTAGAATGAATAGAGAATGAAGAACTATGAGCCTCATCCAGCAGCTCCTTCTTTAATTCGGGGATGGGAGGAACACAAACCCGATTCCTGAATTTTATTATCCCATCACAATCAAGGTTGAATTCAGGAACATTTCTCACCTTCTTTTGTAACTCGACATCTTCTTTCTGTGCCTCTTTAATCTTCACATGTATAGATGTTTGAACATTCATTTGAGAAAGATAATAATTTTCCCCTTCCATTATAATTCTAAGATCCATCCTTTGTAAATCCATAAATATTGGATCTTTTGTGATCCTCATCATGGATAAACTAGCATGGTCTTGTCGACTTAATGCATCTGCCACCTTGTTTGCTTTCCCAGGGTGGTAATGGATTGAGAAATCATAATCCTTAATCAGCTCCAACCATCTTCTTTGACGCATATTCAGCTCCTTTTGTGTGAAAATATACTTTAAACTTTTATGATCAGTATAAATATCACACCTTTCACCATAAAGGTAATGCCTCCAAATCTTTAATGCAAATATTACCGCAGCCAACTCCAAATCATGTGTTGGGTAATTTTGCTCATGGATTTTCAACTGTCGTGAGGCATAAGCTATCACCATATCATTTTGCATAAGAACACACCCCAATCCCTTCTTGGATGCATCACTGTAGATCACAAACCTTTCTCCACTACCAGGCAGTGTGAGCACAGGTGCACTGGATAACCTTCTTTTCAACTCCTTGAAATTCTCTTCACATTCTTCTGTCCAGACAAACTTAACTCCTTTCCGAGTCAACTTGGTGAGTGGATTAGATAATCGTGAAAAATCTTTTACAAAACGTCGATAATATCCAACCAAACCAAGAAAATTTCGGATCTCAGTTACTGTTGTTGGTCTTGACCATCTTTCGATAACCTCTGTTTTTGCTGGATCCACGGATATCCCCTCTTTTGAGATTATGTGACCCAAAAATGCAACTTTTTGAAGCCAAAATTCACACTTGGTAAATTTGGCATAAAGCTTCTCCTTTCTCAGGGTCTTCAATATAATTCTCAAGTGATCTTCATGATCTTCCTTGCTCTTTGAATAGACAATAATATCATCTATAAAGACTACCACAAATTGATCAAGATAGTCTCTAAAGACTCTATTCATTAGATCCATGAAGATAGCAGGGGCATTAGTAAGACCAAATGGCATCACTATAAATTCATAGTGTCCATACATTGTACGGAAAGCCGTCTTTGGTATATCCTCCCTTTTGACCCTTAATTGATGATACCCTGAACGAAGATAAATCTTGGAAAAGTATTGAGCTCCGCGTAGTTTGTCAAATAAGTCATCAATGCGTGGGAGAGGATATTTGTTCTTGATAGTGATCTTGTTAAGTTCTCGATAATCAATTCAGAGTCTCATTGATCCATCTTTCTTCTTAACAAATAGAACAGGTGCTCCCCAAGGTGACGCACTAGGGCGTATGAATCCCTTATCAAGATTCTCTTGGAGTTTCTTCTTCAATTCCTGCAACTCAATTGGGGCCATTCTATAAGGTGTCTTTGAAATTGGCAAAGCACCTGGTACGAGTTCTATTCAAAACTCAACTTCACGATTTGGTGGGAGACCCGGTAATTCCTCAGGAAATACATCATCAAACTCCCGTACAATGGGCATATTCTTAATCGTGAGTTTCTCACCAACCATTTGAGATAAATAACCTTCATTTAGTGGAATTAATACCCATAAGATGGAAGAAATTTCCACTGGAAGGTTATGTTCATCCTTGCATTGATAGACGATCGTAGATTGATCTAGAATATGAAATGTGACTTCCCTTCTTTGGCAATTGATATGAGCTCCATGTAGAGAAAGCCAATCCATGCCAAGAATCACATCAAATTCCACTAAAGGAAGGATCACAAGATTTGCAGGAAGCACTTTCCCAAAAACTTCGATCGGAGAAGAATTATAAACTTTTGATGCGACTGTTGTCCCATTAGGTGTTGTCACAGATAACTCAACATCTAATTGTTGAGGTAATACGGTGATACCCTTAGAAAATTTTTCAGAAATAAAAGAGTGGGTGGATCCAGAATCCAATAAAACATTTTCTACTTTAGAGTGGACGGTAAGTGTACCTTTCACCACTTCGTTATCGTACTCCACATCACTGATAGAAATTGTGTGTGACTTTCCTTTGTCTTTAGCCTTAATATTTTGTTGACGTCGACCATCATCATCAACCCTTGGATTTGGGCATTGATTGGCATAATGCCCCATCTCCTTGCACTTGAAACATTGAAGTGTAGTAGGATAATTCTATGTATCCCTTCCTTTATTTGCATCATTAGACATCTTCTTCCCACTATCGTGGCATTAAAATGTCCGATGACCTTCATTTCCACACTTAAAACATTTACTTGTCCCTTTAAGACAACTCCCTCCATGTTTCTTTCCACACTTTGAGCATAAGGGAAAGCTCATCTTCTTTTCAGCGTGCTCTTTAGATTTTCCTTTGAATTCCATCTTCCTCTTCTTATCAAACCCATGTGACTGATGGGTTACTCCAATCTCCATCTCGACTTTGAGAGCACATCGAACGATTTCCTCGTAGCTATTGAAGTCCCTTATGGCTAACGCCCTTCGAAGACTTGGTTTTAAGCCACTAAAGAATCGAACGATCTTACTCTCAGGTTGGATAATAATACCAGAAGCGTACCTTGCAAGTCTTGTAAAATTTGCTTCATAGGTACCAACAGATTCATAATACCTTTGCTTCAGTTCAAGAAACTCTTTCTCCATCTTTGTTCGGAGAATACGAGGGAAGTACTTATTGAAAAATAAGTTCTTGAACTCGTCCCATTCCATAGACTCAATTTCATCCCTTTACCTTGTATTCTTAATAAGATTCCACCATTGATCAGCATCTCCTTCCAAACGATACACTGCTAGGATGACTTTATCATGTTCAGAACATTGAAGAACTGAAAATATCTTTTCAGTAGTACTAATCCATTGTTCAGTAACTAATGGATCAGTAGACCCGCTGAAAGAAGGTGGACATTGCCTCATGAAGGATTCAACAGAATGTTGCTCCATCCTTTGTTCGTTTGGAGGTCCTTCATGATTCATAGCTTGAGAAAGTTGTGTGAGCATGGCTACAAGATTTTGCATTCCAGCTCCCATATCGTTTGGTTTCTCAAGGGGACAATCATTGCATTGCCCATCGCATTCCGTATTAACACGGTTCCTTCGGGTTCCAGCCATTGACTAAAACCAAGAAGAATAGTGTGAGCAACACTAATTATAATAGGAAAACCACATAATTCAAGAATAAAATTTTCACGCTTAAGGTCTTATCCTAGGTTATTCATGTCCATTTCTAAAACACTAAGATTGTGTTCTATGCTTAGACTTATCCTTATGGTTCTTACTAAGGCTTTCACATCCTAGTTTCCAAAGGTTGACTATACCTTTCCTCTGATACCAACTATAACGACCCATACTTTACATACATTGTTAATACTTAAAAATTGAATCACACTTATTACACCATATGACAAAACCACAAAGGACCGTATAGGTATAGTGTCTTTAGAAACTGGGAAACATAAACAACTGGTTCATAAATCTTCTACAGTGTCTCCCATTTATTTCATCATATCTAGGGTTCCTTTTAGCATATTCTACTTAATATCCATCTTCATGAACTGGGGAAAAGAAAACATAAAAGGGTGAGATCAAATGCTCAGCAAGGGCAAATAAAAGAAATAAAAATCATATCATATCTTTTTGAAAATCATAACCTGCAAAAGAGATCATAATATCTTAACATGGAATAAATCATAGAAGTGAAAATAATATCCCCATAATCATAACATAAAACTTGAAACTTTGTGGTATGAACACATAATCATGGAAAATCATTTCTTGTTAGTCATGACTCATTTCCAATACTATCTTAGTGGACAGAGTCCCTTTCTGAACCGAGTCACCCTCGTTCCAGTCCCGTTTCACTGAACTGGTATAACCTACCGTTCCAGCCATGTCTATCTCATGAGATATAAAATCTTTACCCAATGCATTGGAGGGAGATATAGGTCCCACCCATCTTATAATGAATCCTTTCTTATGTGTACCACATAATCATAAATCATACATCATCGCATAACACATGTAACAAAAATGGGATTCTTGAAACATCATGACATCATAAATCAATTCATATAAGATAAAGGAATTCATAAAAATAATTCCATCACAACATGATCAAATAAATTTAATAATAGGGATAAAAACATAACCCTTTATTATCTTAGATGGAAAATAATTTTGATAAAACACTTGAACTCCATTCTTGAGGAAAATATCATTTCTTCTTTAAAAACACTCTTCTTTTCTTAACTTGTCATACAATTATAAACTAAAAGAAGTTGATTAAAAATAAACTTGAAAACTTTTAAATGACGCTTCTTGGAAATAATGTTTTAAAAATCCATTCATGTCGTATAAGTTAAAAAAACATTCTTCGTACTTTTGTCGGAAAAGTCAAAAAGTACCTCGTACGAAAAAAACGACAAAAGATTCCTTTAATATTATTTACTAAAAACTCACCGAAGGGTAAAATTGGATTTAAACTATTGTAAGTGGATGGAAAAAATATTACATATTGAGGGAACATGGATGTGGATGATAAAATACACCCCAGTAAATACTTACGAATAAACAATCTCAGATAAAAATGAGATTGTGATATTTCCCTTACCTTAGGTCCGATTTGCTTTGTACGTGTCCAATGCTCCTATATAATGGTTTAAATAATTTTATTTACTTATTACAGAATCATACATATTGATATGATATCATATATGGTCATATTCTTAGCTTCTTGTTAGTAATATTTCATTGTTACTTGTTACTCGGGTCCTTATTGCCTTTTGTTCTTATGCGTGTTTTGCCGAATAAATTCTTATTCTTATTTTAAGGTTATAGATACCTTATATCCAGAATGGTATTAGTGTAACATATATCATATTTATTCATTCAATTCATTTATATAATTACTATGTAATTATGATCATGTAGAAAGAGTCGCATCACATCGTGGAGACGGTATTCCGTACGTACGCACGAGTGATGATATCGTTCCTATGATCATGGAACTGTATCGGAGTATATATATATTATTTCGTATCAATATTACTTTATAATAATCATAAATAGTTACTCTTTACACCATCATACCCATCCTTGTAAGGTGATGGTGGAAAATAGATTACACCACGGCGTGGAGACGGTATTCCGTACGTACGCACGCGCGGTGATTTCATTTTTCCGTAGGATGGATAAAAGGTGAATTAGGGTTGTTTCATATTTATAATAACATATCAGTATGTAAGTAATACTGATGTTATTACTTTATCATGAAACAACTAAAGAAGAATAAGTTGAAGAAGAAAGAAATTGAAAAGATTGGTAATGGATATTACCTCTTCTTTGGAACGCCTCTTTGAATCCTCCACTTAGGGAACTAAGATTGGTCTTTGAAGAAAACCAGGACCTCTAGGATTATTCTAGGGAAGTGGAGAGGAGAAAATTGCAGGGGTTGGCCGAGCTTGAGTGCTAAAATTGGTGTGAGGAGGAGGGGGAGGAGGTGCCCTTTTATAAGGGAGGAGAGGGGCACCTTAGGAATATCTCAAAATATTATTTTATATTAAAGTCAAAATCGGTTTATAATGGTTCCAAAGGGTATTATTTCGAAGCTAAAGTGGGTATGGGTCGAAATCTTATCAACCAATATTATTTAGACAAGTTTAGGGTATTATTTTAACCTTATCAATTAGATTTAACTCTAAGTTAAATAATTTAACTTTTACCGTGTCTTTTTGTTTTCTTTAACTATATGGTAAATACACTTAGTATAACATGCCAAAAGAACCCCAAATTGTTTATTATTAATATATATATCTTTATCTAAGTCATTTGGCCGAACCTTAGATTTTTAGGAATAAAATAACAATTAGTAATATAATATTTGATTTAAAAACTATTTTGTGTCAATTTTGACACTATTTGATGTATGATTTTTTTGAAAGTCATAACAGAATTATATGTTCGAACCAAGTTGATTAAATCAACACTAATATATCATAGTAACCTAGAAAATTAGTTTAATTCATAAAAAGTCTCAAATTAAATTTATTTTGGTGTTTATAACATCAATTATGTCAATATTTTATTAATAAGATAATTACTGCATCATCATTGTGTCATAAATACATTAAATTATTTAATGTCTAAAAATTACAAATAAAATACCATTATGTAGGAAATCTTTTTAGATTTCTAATGAATATTTATAGTCGAATTTATCTTATCTATAACCCCATATTAAAAATGATTTACTTATTAAACTTTGATTCTAACTATTTTAACCCTTCTTTAAATAAATTAATAATAAATGTCCTAATCTAACCCAAGTGGGCCTAAATGGTCATATTTTATTCCTAAGTTTGTTTTTTGGTTGAATTAAACTTATCCAATAGAATTAGGACATGTGTTAGGGTAATAGTAATATCATATTTACCCTTAGTTACCCTATTTACTATTAATCGCGGTAAAAAAAGTAAAAAGTTACTATTCACCAAAAAATTATTTTTATCTCATTGAACCACATTTTACTTATTGATATCAATCGTGTCTATCGGATTTTCGAAATTCCATTCACAGAAGCGGTAAAATTAAGTTTTATGCAAAATTCAGTTTTTAACCTACCACTTAGTGGTTTCACTATTCATCAAAAATTGAAAGTTTTCAGAAAAATACCAAAATTTCACCCTAGGCTAATTTCAGTATTCCGAATCCAAAAATGAAATCCATTTTTGAAAAATAAAATTTATAAAATTTCAAAAAGTGGTTATTACTATTCATAACGGCTAGTTTTAATAATATTTTAATAGCATATCGTTGTTTAGTGAAACTCGGTGTTGCGTACGACGCAAGCTATCGAGGAAGGTCGTGATTGCGTGTAAAGTAAGCCAAGAAAGTGTGTAGTGAAAGATTCCTTTAAAAAAATCTCGGGTGTTACAGCATCTACCACCTTGTTTGCTTTCCTAGGGTGGTAATGAATTGAGCAGTCGTAATCCTTAATCAGCTCCAACCATCTTCTTTGGTGCATATTCAGCTCCTTTTGTGTGAAAATATACTTTAAACTTTTATGATCAGTATAAATATCACACCTTTATCCATAAAGATAATTCCTCCAAATATTTAATGAAAAGATTACCGCAGCTAACTCAAAATCATGAGTTTAGTAATTTTGCTCATGGATTTTCAACTGCCGTGAGGCATAAGCTATCACCATATCATTCTACATAAGAACACACCCCAGCCCCTTCTTGGATGCATCACTGTAGATCACAAACCTTTCTCCACTACAAGGAAGTGTAAGTACAGGTGCACTGGATAACCTTCTTTCCAACTCCTTGAAATTCTCTTCACATTCCTCTGTCCAAACAAACTTAACTCATTTTCGAGTCAACCTAGTGAGTGGATTAGATAATCGTGAAAAATCTTTCACAAAACGTCGATAATATCCTGCCAAACCAAGAAAACTTTGGATCTCGGTTACTATTGTTGGTCTCGACCATCTTTTAATAACCTCTATTTTTGCTGGATCCACAGATATCCCCTCTTTTGAGATTATTTGAACCAAAAATGAAACTTTTTGAAGCCAAAATTCACACTTGGTAAATTTGGCATAAAGCTTCTCCTTTCTTAGGGTCTTCAATACAATTCTCAAGTGATCTTCATGTTCTTCCATACTCTTTTAATAGACAAGAATATCATCTATAAAGACTACCACAAACTGATCAAGATAGTCTCTAAAGACTCTATTCATCAGATCCATGAAGATAGCAGGGGCATTAGTAAGACCAAATGGCATCACTATAAATTCATAGTGTCCATACCTTGTACAGAAAGTCATCTATGGTATATCCTCCCTTTTGACCCTTAATTTATGATACCCTGAACGAAGATCAATCTTGGAAAAGTATTGAGCTCCGCGTAGTTGGTCAAATAAGTCATCAATACGCGGGAGAGGATATTTGTTCTTGATAGTGATCTTGTTAAGTTCTCGATAATCAATACAGAGACTCATTGATCCATCTTTTTTCTTAAAAAAAGAATAGGTGCTCCCCAAGGTGATGCACTAGGGCATATGAATCCCTTATCAAGATTCTCTTGTAGTTGCTTCTTCAATTCCTGCAACTCAATTGGGGTCATTCTATAAGATTTCTTTGAAATGGGCAAAGCACCCTGTACGAGTTCTATTGAAAACTCAACTTCATGATTTGGTGGAAGACCCAGGAATTCCTCCGGAAAGACATCATCAAAATCCTGTACAATGGTCATATTCTTAATTGTGAGTTTCTCACCAACCATTTGAGATAAATAACCTTCATTTAGTGGAATCAAGACCCATAAGATGGAAAACATTTCCACTGGAAGGTTATGTTCATCCTTGCATCGATAGACGATCATAGATTGATCTGGAATATGAAATGTGACTTCCTTTATTTGGAAATTGATATGAGCTCCATATAGAGAAAGCCAATCCATTCCAAGAATCACATCAAATTCCACTATAGGAAGGATCACAAGATTTGCAGGAAGCACTTTCCCACAAACTTCAATCGGAGAAGAATTATAAACTTTTGATGTGACTGTTGTGCCATTAGGGGTTGTCACATCTAACTCAACATCTAATTGTTGAGGTAATACGGTGATACCCTTAGAAAATTCTTCAGAAATAAAAGAGTGGGTGGATCCTGAATCAAATAAAACATTTTCTACTTTAGAGTGGATGGTAAGTGTACCTTTCACCACTTCGTTATCGTACTCCACATCGCTGATAGAAATTTCATGTGACTTTCCTTTGTCTTTAGCCTTAATAGTTTGTTAACATTGATCATCATCAATAACCCTTGAATTAGGGAATTTATTGGCATAATGCCCCATCTCCTTGCACTTGAAACATTGAAGTGTAGTAGGTTCATTCTGTGTGTCCCTTCCTTTGTTTGTATCATTAGGCATCTTCTTCCCATCATTGCGGCATTCAAATGCCCGATGACCTTCCTTTCCACATTTGAAACATTTACTTGTCCCTTTAAGAAAACTCCCTCCATGTTTTTTTCCACACTTTGAGCATAAAGGAAAGCTCATCTTCTTTTCAGTGTGCTCTTTAGATTTTCCTTTGAATTACATTTTCCTCTTCTTATCAAACCCATATGACTGATGGGTTACTCCAATATCCATCTCAACTTTGAGAGCACATCGAAAGATTTCCCCGTAGCTATTGAAGTTCCTTATGGCTAACACCCTTCAAAGACTTGGTTTTAAGCAACTAATGATTTGATCGATCTTACTCTCAGGTTGGATAATAATACCAGAAGCGTACCTTGAAAGTCATGTAAAATTTGCTTTATAGGTACCAACAGATTCATTATCCTTTTTCTTTAGTTCAAGAAACTCCTTCTCCATATTTGTTTTAAGAATACGAGGGAAGTCCTTATTGAAAAATAAGTTCTTGAACTCGTCCCATTCCATGGACTCAGTTTCATCTATGTGCCTCGTATTCTTGATAAGATTACACCATTGATCAGCATCTCCTTCCAAACGATATACTGCTAAGATGACCTTATCATGTTCAGAACATTGAAGAATTGAAAATATCTTTTAAGTGGTATTGATCCATTGTTCAGCCACTAATGGATCAGAAGACCCGTTGAATGAAGGTGGACGCTGCCTCATGAACGATTCAACAGAATGTTGCTCCTTCCTTTTCTCATTTGGAAGTCCTGTATGATTCATAGCTTGAGAAAGTTGTGTGATAATGGCTACAAGATTTTTTATTTCATCTCCCATAACGTTTGGTTGCTCAGGGGGACAATCATTGCATTGCCCGTCGCATTCCACATTAACACGGTTCCTTCGGGTTCTAGCCATTGACTAAAACTAAGAAGAATAGTGTGAGCAACACTAATTATAATAGGAAAAACACATAATCAAGAATAAAATTTTACACTTAAGGTCTTACCATAGGTTGTTCATGGCCATTTTTAAAACACTAAGATCGTGTTCTATGCTTAGACTTATCCTTAGGGTTCTTACTAAGGCCTTCACATCCTAGTTTCCAAAGGTTGACTATACCCTTCATCTGATACCAACTATAATGACCCATACTTTACATTCATGGTTATTACTTCAAAATTGAAGTACACTTATTACAACATATAACAAAACCATGAAAGGACTGTATAGGGATAGTGTCTTTAGAAACTGGGAAACATAAACAACTGGTTCATAAACCATCTACATTGTCTCCCATTTATTTCATCATATATAAAGTACCTTTTTTGGCATATCTTACTTAATAACCTTCTTCCTGACCTGGGGAAATAAAACATACAAAAGGGTGAGCTCAAATTCTCAGTAAGGGTAAACAAAAGAAATATCAATCACATCATATTCATAAGAACATAATATTTTGGAAATCTTAACCTGCGAAAGAGATCATAATTTCATAACATGGGATAAATCATAGTAGTGAAATGTAATCCCAATAATCATAACATAAAACATGAATCTTTTTTTCATAAACACATAATCATAGAAAATCATTTCTTAGTAGTCAAGACTCATTGCCAATACTATCTTAATGGACAATGTTCATTTCTGAACCGAGTTCACTCCTCGTTTCAGTACTGTTTCACTGAACCAGTTTAACCTGCTGTTCCAGCCATGTTTATCTCATGAGATATAAATCGTTACCCAATGAATTGGAGGGAGATATAGGTCCCACCCATCTCATAATAATACCATTCTTATGTGTGCCACAAATTCATAAACCATACATTATTGCATAACCCATGTAATAAAAATGGGATTCTTAAACATCATGCCATCATAACATAAATCATATAAGATAAAAAGGACATAATAAAATTAATTCCATCATATCATAATCAAATCAATGTAAAAATATGGATATAAAACAGAACCCTATATTATCTTAGATGGAAAATAATTTTGATAAAACACTTGAACTCCATTCTTGAGGAAAATATCCTTTCTACTTCAAAAACATTTTTCCTTTCTTAACATGTCATACAATTTTAAACTAAAAGAAGTTGATTAAAAATAAATGTGAAAACTTTTAAAGGAAGCTTCTTGTAAATAATATTCTAAAAATCCATTCATGACGTATAAGTTAAAAAACATTCTTCTCGTACTTTTGTCGGAAAAGTCAAAAAGTACCTCGTACGAAAAACGATGAAAGATTCCTTTCATATCTTTTACTAAAAACTCACCAAAGGGTAAAATTGGATTTAAACAATTGTAGGTGGATGGAAATAATATTACATATTGAGGAAACATGGATGTGGATGATAAATATTCCCCAGTAAATTCTGATGTATAAACAATCTCAGATAAAAATGAGATTGTGAGATTTTCCCTTACCTTAGGTCCGATTTGCTTCGTAAGTGTCCAAACCTCCTGTATAATGATTTAAATAATTTCATTGACTTATTACATAATCATACTCCTTGTTATGATATCATATATGGTCATATTCTTAGCTTATTATTAGTAATATTTCATTGCTATTTGTTATTCGGATATTTATTACTTTTTGTTCTTATGCATGTTTTGTCGAATAAATTATTATTCTTCTTTTTAGGTTATAGATACCTCATTTAAAGAATTGTATTAGTGTAATACATATCATATTTATTCACTCAATTAATTTATTTAACCATTATGCAATGAAAATCATGTAGAACGAGTTGCATCACATCGTGGAGACGGTATTCCGTACGTACGCACGAGCGATGATATCATTCCCATGATCGTGGAATTGTATTGGAGTGTATGTATACTATTTCAGAATCAATATCACATTACAATAATCATATATAGTTATTATTTACACCATTATACCCATCCAAGTAAGGTGGTGGTGGAAAATAGATTACACCATGGCGTGGAGACGGTATTCCGTACGTACGCACACGCGGTGATTTCGTTTTCCATAAGATGGATAGATGGTGAAATAGGGTTGTTTCATAGTTATAATAACATATCAGTATATGATTTATACTTATGTTATAACTTCATAATGAAACAACTGAATAATAATAAGTGGAAGAAGAAATAGAGTTGAAAGAATCGGTAATGGACATTACCTCTTCTTTGAAGCGCCTCTTTGAGACCTCCTCTTAGGGCACTAGAATTGGTCTTTGAAGAATACCAGGACCTCTAGGATGTTTCTAGGGAAGCGGGGAAGAGAATTTTTCAGGTTTTTTCTGAGCTTGAAGGCTCAAAGTGGTGTGAGGAAGAGAAGGAGGAGGTTCCCTTTTATAAGGGAGGAGAGGGGCACCTTAGAAAAAACTAAAAATATTATTTTATTATAAAGTCATATTCGGTTTTTAATATCTACAAATTGATTTATTTAGAAGCTAAGGTGGGGATGGGTCGAAATAATCTCATAAAATTTAATTTAGACAAGTTTAGGTATCTATTTTAACCTTATCATTTAGATTTAACTTTAAGTTAGATAATTTACCTTTTACCGTGTCTTCTTGTTTTGTTACACTATAAGGTTAATAAAATTACTATAACAAGACAAACGAACCCCAAGTTGTTTATTATTAATATATATAACCTTATCTAAGTCATTTGTCCGAATTTTAGATTTTTAGGAATAAAATAACAATTAATAATATACTATTTGTTTTAAAAACTATTTTATGTCAATTTTGACACTATTTGGTAATTGATTTTTGTGAAAATCATAACAGAATTATTAGTTCGAACAAATTTAATTAAATCAATACTAACATGTCATATTAAAATATAAAATTATTTTAATTCATAAAAAGTCTCAAATTACATTTATTTGGGTATTTATAACATTAATTATGTCAGTATTTCATTAATAAGATAATTACTCCGTCATCATTATGTCATAAATAAATTAAATTATTTAAAGTCTAAAAATTATAAATAAAATACCATTATGTATTAAATCTCTTTAGCTTTATAATGAATATTTATAGTCTAATTTATCTTATGTATAACCCTATATTAAAAATGATTTACTTATTAAACTTTGATTTTAACTATTTTAACCCTTTTTAAATAAATTAATAATAAATGTCCTAATCTAATCCATGTGGGCCTAAATGGTCATATATTATTCCTAAGGTTGTTTTTGGTCGAATTATACTTATCCAATAGAATTATTACATGTGTTAGGGTAATAATAATATCATTTGTACCCTTAGTTACCCTATTTACTTTTAACCGTGGTAAAAAAAAGGTAAAAAGTTACTATTCACCTAAAATTATTTTCATCTCATTGAACCACATTTTAGTCCTTGATATTAACCATGTCTCTCGGATTTTCAAAATTCCACTCACAGAAGTGGTAAAATTAAGTTTTATGTAAATTTTCAAATTCTCCTAGGAGGTGGGTAAAAGACGGTGAAAAGTTCAATAAAATTTTTTATATATCTAAAATTATTATAAAATGACTCCAATGAATTGTATTGAACTTATATAGGTATTATGTATCAATTTTGACCTAAAATAAAT
Organism: Viscum album; assembly: GCA_963277665.1. Classification (NCBI taxonomy): domain Eukaryota; kingdom Viridiplantae; phylum Streptophyta; class Magnoliopsida; order Santalales; family Viscaceae; genus Viscum; species Viscum album. The sequence goes on from OY728126.1 coordinate 1,898,269,401, forward strand.
TTAATTAAAATAAATAATTATTTAAATAAAAAGTCGGTTTTTAAATAGTAACCCAGTGGTTTCACTATTCATCAAAAATTGAAAGTTTTCAGAAAAATACCAAAATTTCACCCTTGGATAATTTCGATATTCCGAATCCAAAAATGAAGTCCATTATGAAAAATAAAATTTAAATAATTTCAAAAATTGGATATTACTATTCATAACGGCTAGTTTTAATAATATTTTAATAGCATATCGTTGCTTAGTGAAACTCGGTATTGCGTATGACGCAAGCTATCTAGGAAGGTTGCGATTGCGTGTAAAGAAATCCAAGATAGTGTTGTTTGTAGTGAAAGATTCCTTTGATGATTTATATAACATAAAAACAAAATATTTCTCATAAAAGTCTCGGGTGTTACATACATAAAGGCACAAACCGCCTACCTCAGCATTGTACGATCGATATAATCTTTTGTCGACCCTTGAATCGACCTAGAATGTGGTAGATATATAAAAATTTCAAAAACTATAAACCCAGAATATCTTGTGAGAGAGGAGAAATCAAGGAATGAGGTTCTAGAAAAAAGAATAACTCACCGATGTGATTCCAACACAACCGACGGAGTTCGATTCAGAGAATGGACAGTGAGTCGGAGGCCCGGAGAAGATTTTATAGTGTCCATCACTCCTAGATGAAACGGACCTAGAAGAAGGATGTTCTATCGATTAGATGTGACCCCGTTCTGATATAACAATTAAAAAAAATGTACACAATTTGTTCTTTGAAAGTACATGGCATGTACTTATCTTAACCGGCCTCCGCTTTAGGCGGTCTCTTGGTCACCCCACACAGCCATGTACTCGGCCAGTACATGGTCACCCGTGGCAACTGGGTACACGGCGTGTACTCCTTAAATTTTCAGATTCTCCTCTTTTCCTCAAAAACTCCATAAAAGAAAAACCCATACTTGAAATGAAGATCTAAGCTCTTACAAACTTCCCCCCTTAAAGAAATTTTCCCCTGAATTTCCCTATTAAGGTGGCGTAGAAGAAGAATCCTTGAACAGCTTTGGCCACTGCGATTGTACATCGGCCTCCCTCTCCCAAGTCTCATCCTGTACCTATTCTTCCATAGCACCCAAATTAGAGGAAGAGACTGGCTATAGAGAACTTTTATGCTTCGATCAACAATCTGGATAGGTTGCTCCTCGAACGATGCATCCACCTCCATCTCAACCTCCTCGGGTTGGAAAACATGAGACAGTTATGACAAGTAATGTTGTAGCTGAGAAACATGGAAAATGTCATGCATATCCTGATACCTCTAAGGTAACTGCAACCGATAGGCAATTGGCTCGACCCTTTCCAAAACCTCAAATGACCTGACATACCTCAGTGAAAGCTTACCCTATCTTCTAATCCTCTTGTGTCCCAACCTCAGTGTGAAATGTAGGAAAACTTGATTTCCATCCTCAAAATCCATAGTTCATCTCCATCGATCAACATAAGACTTATGTCATGACTGTGCAGCAGCCATCCTTTTCTAAATCACTCTATCTGTTTTTTGGTCTACTGAACAAGATGAGGTCCCAACATAGATTTCTCTCTTGCCTCCAACCAACATAAGGGTGATCGGCATGGCCTACCGTTTAGGGCCTCCTAAGGTTCCATTTTAATAGTTTATTGGAAACTATTATTGTAGGAAAACTCCATAAGAGGTATGGGATTCTCCCAAGAACCTCAAAAATCTTGGACGCATGCTCGAAGAATGTCTTCCAGCACCTGAATCATACACTCGAACTGGTCATCTTTCTGGGGGTGGTAAGTTGTACTCAGAAGTACCTGTATACTCAAAGCCCTCTGTAATCTTTTCCAGACCCGAGAAGTAAAACGACATCCATGTATGAAACAATGAAGTGTGGAACTCCATGTAAATGTACAATCTCTTCGATGTACAGCCTTCTTATTTCATTCACACTGAAGGTTTCCTTAATCGAAAAGAAGTGTGAAACCTTCGTGAAATTGTCAATGACAACCCAAACAGCATCATTCCCTTGAGTTGACCTTGGTAGCCTATCATGAATTCCATCACGACATCATTCCACTTCCACTCAGGAATGGGTAACTGCTGCAAAATCCCTGTTGATCACTGATGCTCCACCTTCACCTGAAGACAGGTGGAACACCTCATGATGAAACTAGCAACATCTCTCTTCATACCTGGACACCAATACTGATGGTGTAGATATCGATACATCTTAGTGACACCAGGATGAACTGTCCAAACTGAGGAATGAAAGTCCTGCATCATCTCCTTGTGTATGTCTGCTGACACCCAAACGCACCCATGAAAACGCAAGATCTCATCATTTCCTACTGTCCGTCATGGAATTGGGTTCTCTCCTATCAAACTCTCTCATAGTACTAGGTATTCAGAGTTTGATATCTATCTTATTCACACTTAATCATGTAGAGTAGAGGTAAAAGATATAGAAGAAAGGAACACCTGCCCCAATCTGTCGTGCACCTCCAAATGCATCTCAGAGAACATAGTCATAAGCTACTAATCACTACTATTTTTGCGGCCCCCTGCCCACAAAGTGTACCCCTCCTAGGCCAGCTATGTGAAAAGGGAGATAATGACCCCAGAGTCTTGCCTCCAGTAGGCCCTGGGTTGGCGACTAGCACTGAGGGCATAGTAAACACACAAATGGGAGGCATTACCCTCTAATAGAAAACATGAATAAGAGAGAGATAAGATAAACACCAACCAACTCCAACTCAGAACTGAAATATAAAAGAAAGCCCAAGTGCACATATTTAATTTCATGAAAAAAGTACTACAAATGGAAGGGTAAAACTGCAAGTACCAAAAAGAAAGTAAAAACAGCAGCAACCACAATCCCGAACAGTTCCTGCAACCCCAAGCTCGTAGAAACCAGCTTGATCTTCATCCTGCTCCAAGTGACCTAAAAAATTGTTTATATATACATAGGGTGAGTATAATATTATACTCATTAGGATCCCCCCTGAAGCCTCTCGTGCAAAAGTAAAGAAAGCATGCTAAAGCACAGTGAACAACAAGTGAAACTAACTCATCACTTAAATAGGTATACTAAGTTCCCAGCCTCACCATGGCTACTCTCACCAAGTAACGCATATAAGAATATATTATATAATAAATAATATCAAGGGTACCCTGCTACTACTTCCCCACTGGTTTGCTGGTTTGTCCCAACGTCGCACGTCCAGAGCATCTCTCTCCAAAAAGGCTTTCCCGTAGACACCTGGGCAAAGCACCACAACATGCACCTCGTGCAAAAAAAACCACCACATCCACATAAGAAAAGTAACCAGGTAGTTTTTGGGATCCACCACAGCTCACATAATGTGTATCATACATCAAGCATTATACCTCAAGCCATTACAGCCCATACACCGAGTAAGGATCCTTAATCTATCACAACTTATACACATTACACCTATAGTAGTCCATAGGATACTATATCCAGAATATATGTTTGTGAATAACCAAAAACCATTACATCCCTCTACAAACATATATGGGGAAAACTAACCGTTGTGCCTACCAGCACAAGTAACTACCATGAGAAGAGAGCGGGGCAAAAGGGGGTAATCATCCATCCATCCTCCCACTAGAATGTTAGGGAAAACACCCCCCAGGGCTCAGAATCCACGGGGTGTCATTTTCCCTTACTGACAAGGTGGAGTAGCGTATAGAAACACAAAAAGTATAGGATATACTATATCTCACAACCACACTGTGGGAATAACCTAGTCTTAGACACAACTATAGCTAACGTCTCTCAGACTCCGGGCTGCTACTTCTAAGACTTGGTATCCTATAAGTACACAACCACTTAAATAGATTTAATACATTATTTCATCACCTTTTTATTAGTTTCACTTTACATTAATTAATTATGTAAATATTAATTAACCAATGACAATTCCACTTTAAAATTCATTAGCATCACACCCAAAGTCCATTGTTCCTTCAAAATTACAACCTCATCATTATGTTCCAGAAAACTCCAACCCCATGGGACAACACCATTTATTCAATTATTCATTATAGAATTACTTTCCCACATTCCCATAAATTCTAGAAAAACATTCTATGCTACTAAACACAAGGGGGATCAACACGGTAAGTAGATGTACTACCAGTCGAGTCTTTACTGCCTATAGAAAGAGCATAGACCCATCCTCCCTTGAGAATCTAAACACGGAAAGCATGTGGCATACCTTGCGCGTCTTTGCCTCTTTCGGAAGAAGGGTAAGCAAGACCAGCTGCCTTAGGTAGTGGGGAAAAGTAAAACAAATAATCAACCAAAAAGAAACAACAAGCATCCAACAAACACAGCCAAACCATTCCATCATACCTGGTGTCCTCACTAACACCCACATGCATAAACTCATGTATCTCTCCATCCTAGGTGTCATTTTTTTCCACAACCAAAAGGCCTCCATGCCCCCACATATCACAACAGCCATCCAGGATCCCATCATAGCACAAGCAGTAGAAAAACAAACATTTTAACAATTGGGCTCTAGGCCCTTTAAAAATCCAGAGGGTAACTCAAAACCCTTCAAGGAAATATTAAAAAATCAGTTCTTCAATCCATCTTGAATTAACTGATTTATTATTGATAGGTTCAAAATTTGGGAAACATAATCAGTAAGCTGTCAAAAATATAATTAAACATTCTTACTGCGCCAATTTTATTGACATCAAATTACAACAAGGATAACCAGATTCATTTACATGCCTCTTTATCTTTTAACCAACCCATTATCAATTAATTGTTGTTTACATTCATTACCAATTTCCATCTATAAATATTAGCTAAACAAATAAATCATAGATATCACACTATCTAGAAAAACAAGAGGCAATAACATACGATCGATGTCAATTTATTTATCCAGTTAAAATATTTATTAGGTCAATTACATTGTGGTCCAGTGGAATAAAACATGCTAACAATAAAGTTTCACATAAAAGAAAAGAGAAGCAATGACTCCCCTACCTCAAATATTTCTTGACGTTCTTTATCCACACAACGGGTCACGATCCTCTTCTCGTGACAACTACATCCACCCAAGGATGCCACGGTACGACTGCACCAACCAAACCCCAAGAAAACTCCATTAGAAGCATAGAGATTACATGCTATAAAATGGAAAGGAGAAACAGGAATAGATGAACCCCCAAAGAACAATGATAAATCATACCTTCTATTGAAGATTGATCGATACAGCTTGGTTGCATCAAAATAGAGGAGAACCAATCTGAGGAGGAAAGTTTGATTGTCCAACTCCTATGAGAAGGAATGGGATGTTCAAGCATCTCACACCTGAGAACAGGGAGGAAGATATCTCTTCCATTTAGAAGATTTAATGGAGTGGCAGTTTAAGATATGCTTGATTTCTCATTAAAAGTGGATCACATTAAACAACACAGTTTGACCAAGTAAAAACATCTCGAGCCTTAGGAATAATTAATATATGAGTTATGGCCTTTGAATCGGCCTTAAAGACCTTAAAATGAAGCTTTAAATGTATTTTACGTCAAAGGAAATGTTAAAGGGGTGAAACTGTAGGAAGCTGGAAACACTATTCACGAACTTGAAATTTGGTGAAGGAAATAGAGGTTACCGATAGACCTCACCATTCTGGAAACATTGTTCATGAAAAAAAAAATTGGCAAAGGAAATAGAGGTTACTGATAGACCTCACCATTCTGGAAACACTATTCATGAACTCAAAATTTGGTAAAGGAAATAGAGGTTACCGATAGACCTCACCGTTTTGGAAACATTGTTCATGAACTCAAAATTTGGCAAAGGAAATAGAGGTTACCAATAGACCTCACCGTTCTGGAACATTGTTCATGAACAAAAAATTTGGCAAAGGAAATAAAGGTTACCGATAGACCTCACCGTTTTGGAAACACTTTTCATGAACACAAAATTTGGAAAAGGAAATAGAGGTTACCGATAGACCTCACCATTCTGGAAACAGTGTTCATGAACTCAAAATTTGGCAAAGGAAATTGAGGTTACCGATAGATCTCACCATTCTCGAAACACTATTAATGAACTCAAAATTTGGTAAAGGAAATATACGTTACCAATAGACCTCACCGTTCTAGAAACACTGTTCATGAACTCAAAATTTGGCTAAGGAAATAGAGGTTACCGTTAGAGGTTACCGATAGAACTGTTCATCGATGGAACTATTCATAGAATTAGAAATTTGGAAAAAGAAAGAGAGGTTACCGTTAGAAGTTACCGATAGAACAGTTCACTGGTGGAACTGTTCATAGAATTGGAAATTTGGCAAAGGAAATAGAGGTTACCGTTAGAGGTTACCGATAGAACTATTCACCGATGGAACTGTTCATAGAATTGGAAATTTGTAAAAGGAAAGAGAGGTTACTATTAGAGGTTACCGAAATTACTGTTCACCGATGGAACAATTCATAGAATTAGAAATCTAGCAAAGGAAATAGAGGTTACCATTAGAGGTTACCGATAGAACTATTCATTTATGGAACTGTTCATAGAATTGGAAATTTGGCAAAGGAAAGAGAGGTTACCGTTAGAGTTTACTAATAGAACTGTTCATTGATGGAACTGTTCATAGAAGGTTACCAATGATACTTTTCACCAAGGGTCACCGATGACACTGTTAACAGAAGGTTACCGATGACACTGTTCACTTAAGGTCATAGATTCATTGTTCACAGAAGGTTACCATTGCACTGTTCACAACTATCTACCATTGGAACTATTCACCGAACTAGAAAATTAGAAAAGTGTTGGGGATAGGTCCCCTTGACCTCTTGAATCACCTCAAACACCATATTTTCACAAAGGAATGGGCCAGAGAGGTCCGGGCCATTACAGCTATCCTCCTGAACTACCTATATCTGAGTCCTCCTTCTCAATGCATTAGCTACTGAGTTGCCTTTCCCAAGGGTGTAGGCAAGCTCAAAGTCTTAGGACTGAAGGTACTCAACCCACCTTTATTGTCTCAAATTTAGATCGTGTTGTGTGAAGATGTAATTGAGAATTTTTTGGTCAGTGAAAACCACAAAATGCTCTCCCAAAAGGTAATGTCTCCAATAGCGTAAGTCATGAACAACTACAGCCAACTCAAGATCATATTTCGGGTAATTCCTCTCATGTGGCATCAACGTTCGAGACCCATATGCAACGACTCCTTCCCCCTGCATAAGCAATGCTCCCAGCACGATACCTAAGGCATCAAAGTATATAGTATAGCTCTTTATTGGCTCTGGAAAAAATATTATTGGTGCTGAAGTCAACATCCATTTTACCTCCTGAAAGGCTGACTCACAAGAATCAGTCCATAGGTACTTTTCACCCTTCTTAGTCAGGCCTGTTAGTGGCACTTCTAAGCGTGAAAATTTCGGTATGAAAAGTTTTTAGTATCCATATATTCCTAGAAAACTCCGTACCTTAAAGACATTATTTGTCTTCTCCCATGAAACTACTTCCCTCACTTTCTATGGGTCTATTGATACTCCTATCTCTAAGATAAGATGACCCAAGAAGTGAATCTGGTCCATCCAAAAGTGGCATTTTGAGAGCATACCATATAATTGATGCTCTCTTAGTGTACTCAAGACGATCTCAATATGGGTGGCATGGTCATTTCGAGTGTGACATTACACCAAGATATTTTCCATGAAGACTACTACTAAAGAATACAAGTATGGATGGAACAATCAGTTCATCATATCCATGAAAACTGCAGGTGCGTTCGTGAGACCAAACAGCATAACCACATACTCGTATAGATCATACCTACTCCGAAAGGATGTAAGAGGTATATATAATGGTTTAACGTGCAACTGATGATAACCGTATCTCAAGTAAATTTTCAAAAACACCCGGTCTCCTTGAATATGATCAAAGAGATCATCAATCCTCAGCAAAGGATATCAGTTCTTGATTGTCAACTGGTTCAGCTTCCGATAATCCACACAAAGTCTGAGGGTATCATCCGCCTTCTTCGCAAATAGGACTGGTAAACCCCAAGGAGAAGTATTGGGTTATATGAAACCCTTTTCCTACAACTCCTCCAACTGCTTCTTAAGCTCCTGGAACTCTGGTGTAGCCATCCTATAAAGAGGAATGGACACTGGTGCTGCTCCAAGAACAAGCTCAAAAGAAAATTCCTTCTCTCTCTCTAGAGGAAAACCTGAAAATTCCTCTAGAAATACATCCCTAAAATGATCAACCACTATAGGGAAGTCCAACTATGAATTCCCCTGGTCATACAGATATAGACTAGCAATCTGGGATATAACTCCTCCCAACCCATGATGCTTGGGTCCTTCTCTGCTCGCTTAAACATTCCATTCTCCCTTGTGTAAAAAGGATCCTCCCTCTGGTGATGTAAAACTCACCCTACGAAAATAGTAATCAACAATATCCTGGAAGGAAAATAAGCAGTCAATATTGAGAATGACATCATAGACTATCATATCTAAGACATAAAGGTTCCATGAGAAGTGACACCCACCAACGTCAAGAGGGAACTCCTTGCACTGTTGTACACTAGTCGTTCTAGTCCCCAAAGGAGTGTCCAGCATCAAGAAATCAGCAGAAGTAATGATACAGAACCCAAGGCTCTCTAAAACAGCAACAAATATGAAACTATAGGAAGACCCTATATCGAAAAGTGTAGAATCTATAACTGAGGAAACTAAAATCTTACCTCAAACTGTAGAGGGTCTGGTATCCTTCTCATACTACGTTTTCTCCACTGAAAAAGTCTAGCCCATACCATATCACTCTGACCCTATCTAACCACCTTGAGTTGATCCACCTTATTATCGTTAAAAGTCTGCTGACTGACTACCATGGTCATGACCTCCACCTCGGCCTGAACGGCCAAAAAAACTCTAGTTCTTAGACTGATGAGAAACTGGCGGCCCTACTCCGGTATGAGGAGTCAAAACAGAACCTCTATCACCTGCTAATGGTGAGGAAAACTAACAAAACCACTAAATATGGACCATCTTACCACAAGATCATCACTCAAATGGGTATCTTAGGAAATGTTTCCTCATATGCCTTCTTTTCCCACCCTAGTAGCACACCACCTGAATACCAAAAGAAGTATTTCGCCTACTCAGATCTTCGTGCATAGACTCCTTGTGTCACTTCCTGCTGTCAGTCGTAGGGGTACCAAATCCAGATGTCGATCCTCCCTAGATCACAACTCTAGAATCCCTCATATTGTTATCTATGATCTATGCCTAGTTGATTATAGAGGTTATGGAAGTCAACTTGAATATTTTCACCTGAGATTGGATGTTGTGATTGAGACCATCCTCAAACTTCCTCGCCAGGAATAACCCATATCCTCCTAGAATGGGTGTGAAGCATTGCAGCTCTGTGAAGCGAGAAGAATACTCCATGACTGAAATAGTACCCTTCTCTAGACTCATGAACTCTTGGGCTCGATCGGCTCTCAAGGTCTCTAGGTATAAGTAGTCATAGAATGTACCCTGGAACTCGTCCCAAGACATAACTTGCTGGCGTCCTACCTGTGAGATCACATCCCACCATCTCTTGGTGGAATCCCGAAGCATATAAGTATAATACTTCACCCTCCTCTCTCGAGGAGTCTCTAGATGCTCAAAGATCGAAATCATGGCCTCTAACCACCATTCTACAGCCTGAGGTCTTCCATCCCCTATAAAGGTGGGAGGATGCTGCTACTGAAAGACCTACGTCAACTATTCCATTGATGGGGTTGGATGTGGTACTCCTCAGAAGTTCTGAATAAACCTCATAAATCCCTCCCAGAATTGTGCATCAGCACCTGTATCCGGGATAACGGTTGGTTCCAAGATGGGTACAACTGGTGGATATACTAGTAGTTCCTGATCTGTCATGTCCAGTGTCTAGTCACTGCCCTATAACTAGCATAAAACCAGAGGATGTCTCAGTGGTATGACTCTAAAAGGTCAAACACACACCTTACATAAATATTAACAAGAACTAAAACTTAGAAGTTCAAGAAGGTAACAGGAGAAAGAAAGCATTCAAGATTTATAAAAGGTGGATAAATAGTGTGTACAACTTCTACATGGCGTGTTCCCTTAAGCTTTCACATGGACATGTACTTTTTCCAGCCCAGGTCATGTAACACCACATACACATGGCGTGTTGTCCTAAAACATGGTGTTTACTTGAATCTTCTTCCCTTTCCTGAGTTATTCTACATGAATTAACCTACACGGTTCTTCTAGAGAGGAACCGCATGGCGTTTTTGTGCCAGACACAGTGTGTACTATAAATAACTTCACCAACCCGTGTTGTTAGTTACACGGTCAGTTACATGGATAACTCTACACAGCGTGTTTTTTCCAGACATAGTGTGTACTAACTACCCATAATACACTCGTGTCATTGGTCACACGGTTGTACACGCGGTCTATACACACAGTATGTACGTTTAGTACATGGTGTGTTCCACCAAGGATTTCCCAACCCCGTGTATATTCCCACATACCTAGGACACGGTTAGATACTACATGGCGTGTACATATAGTAGACGGTGTGTACTTAATAAAAACATTTCCTTCTCGAATAGAAGGATACATGGTGTGTATTTATCATTACACGTCGTGTATTCTGGTTGTTTTTACAGTAAGTCTTAGAAACTACTCCAGGACCCAGAAAACATTGAAACAAACATTAAAGTGACAAATTCCAATATGTGAGGGCCCATACTCCCTGCGAATCAAATATTTTCATTTTCTACATGTCATATACAAACATAATAGAGCAATAATCCACCAAATTCTGGTTCATGAGGGCCCATAACACCTGAAGAACGAAAGTTAGGTGTTCATTCAAATGAAACATTACATATTAGCAATACCCTATCAAATAGAAGGTATTATATCAAGGAATCTATCACAATAGCATGCGTATATAGCAAAACATCTATCACAACAACATGCAATCAGTAATTCACCCTAAATGGAATGGTAATAATGCATGACATGTGATCTCTAGAAAGTTCCTATATGATGCATGAGATAGAATACCCTCATCTCATCGAGTTTCAACATAAATAGAACCTCAATAATATCTACAATAATAGCACAAAACATGTGAATCACTCAATGGTGAAATTAAATCAAATGTAATAATTTCAAAACCAGAAAAATCACAATATACGAGGAAAATTAGCTATTCCCTATACATGGGTTAGCTACTCCTGAGAACAGCTTATTACCAAGTACTTATTCCTTCATATCCCTGACTACAGGCTCCAAACAGTAATTCAATAAGAAAATAATTCCTCTGATACCACTTTGTAATGTCCTGGTTCCAGAAGCCACTAGAGGTGTCCCATACCCGATTGGTCACATGGCATCAAGCGCATTTATCCAAATGCCAGAGGCTGCTAACTAACAGCAAGGGCCTTGGGTATGATAGTGGGGAAATTATGCCCTCATTGGCAGAGTAACACAGTGGAAATAAAAAGATAACAATAGTCTAAGCAGTAATAACATGTAATAAGTAAACTGTGGAATACTGGAAGTAATAAATAACTGGATCACACATATATATAAAAGATGCATGATACATATTTCTAGGAAAACAAACAAACAAGTCACAATGATGGAATACAGTACTAAACCAAAGTACAAAGAAAACAAATAAACTCCAGTAGCATCGCAAGCCTCAGCTTGGTCCCATTCTCTCCACCTCCACAGCAATCAAGTACCAGAAGTAGAAGGGTGCTTGCCCTTATCTAGACCTACAACAATATAATCCGTTTGGGCCCAAAAGCATGACCCAAACAGGGTGTTTGAAAAATCCCAGCAGGCAACCACCCAAAGATTTGTCCCTAATAGTCATTTAATATATATATGGAATCCAATATACAAAATGAAGCAATAAACAAGGAATGACTCAAAAGTAAACAATCCTACAGTTTCAATTACATCCATTTTCATTTATTAGTTAAGAAACCAATAATCATAAGTAACCCTCTGGGAAGTAATCACAGCCTAACCCCTCTAATTCAACCAATCCAACACAAGAAACCCTCTGGGATGTACTCACAGTCTAACCCCTCTGGTTCAGCTTTAGCATAGACTCTCTGAGAAAGCACTCACCGTCAATTCACCCTGTGGTCTCGTATCGGTAACTATAGACACTCTGAGAAATCCCCCAACATCCAATTCCCCCTATGGTCTCACAACGAGGAACCATAGACACTCTGAGGGAGCACAAGGTCTATCTCCCCTATGGTCTCACAACGTAAAAGTAAATAGACACTATAGGGAAGCCCTCAGCGTCCATTCCCCCTATTGTCTACTATACCAGGTTCCCACAGCCATGTGTAAGTAAAACGTGCACAAATGATATATGTAAACCAAAGTAAACCTCAAGAACTACTTAGATAAATAGTCTAAAACATCTCACAGCATTTCTGACAAAATCACTCCATCCTAACAATACTAGGCAAGGAAAACAAAGCATCCTAACTGGAAAATTTAGACCAAATGGTCAAAATAAAGCAAACAAGGTAAACACATCCATAGCAATGTAAAGATAACCCTACTCACAATAAAATATCTCTACTCAAGAAACCAAGACATAGTAGGTATTAATAGCACTAAAGTACCTAAACATGCAATACCCCGAACAAGGGTATTGGAACTTTTACACATATAACTCAAAGACTAACTACGGAAAGGAAAAAACCACCTACCTCGGTGTTGTACGATCGATATACTTCAACTTGGACCCTTAAATCAACCTATAATGTGGTAGATCTACAAAAATGTCAGAAACACTCAACCAAGAATATCTCGTGAGAGAGGATAAATCAAGGAACAAGGTTATATAAGAAGGAAGAACTAACTAATGAAATTCCAATGCAAATGATAGAGTTTGATTTGGAGAATGGACGGTGAGTCGGAGGCCCCGAGAATATTTTTCAGTGTCTGTAGCTCTTGGATGAGATGGACCTTGAAGAAGGGTGTTCTGTCGATTAGACACGACCCTAGTCTGATATAACAATTAAAAAGAAAGTACATGGAATGTTCTTTGAAAGTATATGACATGTACTTGAGTTAGCTGGCCTTCACTTTAGGCAGTCTCCAGGTCACCCCACAAGGCCATGTACTCAGCCGTTACACGGCCAGTACACGGTCACTCGCGGAAACCAGGTACATGGCATGTACTTTCAAAGTACCTGGTGTGTACTCCTTAAATTTTCATATTCTACTCTTTTCCTCAAAAACTCCATAAAATAAAAACCCATACTTGAAACAAAGATTTGGGTTCTTACACATAGACCCTTGAACTGTAGACCATAGGCCACACAGTAAATCACCCCATAACAGATTCACACACCATAATAGAAGATTCATAGTAAGAAGAATATTCACCCACAACTAAACACAAAGTCAATGATCAAATCCATAAACTCAAAAATAGCCTACTGAACACCATAATTGACACCTGAAGAATCTCCACCTCAAACTAACCTGATCCAAAGCAAATCTCTTCGCCACCATTAATCTTGCTCGTGGAGACTACAAATCCACCCAAAGCACTCACAGCTGAACCAAAAACATGGTTGCAACCTCTAAACATAAAATACTGGATCTTGACCTAAGATATTCATTGTGCATTCATGGATATGGTTGAGCCCAGTGAAGAATGAAAACCCTCGATGACATAGAATCTGAACCCACAACACCTCCAGATGAACCCGAAAACCCTCAAAATGAAGGAACCCAAACCTATGATGTTGTTGAAGCCAAGATCTAGAACTATGATGTCACCACAGAAATAGGATCACACCAAGAGATCACCAAGAAGAGTCGAGGAGTAGATCTGTAGTCAACCAAGAATGAGGAAGGATGGTGGCGATGGGGAAACCCTAGCGCCAAGGATCCCCTTATGGGCTAATCGATATTATTTATTCTTTAATTTCAGTTGAAGGAAATTATTTGATAATTATCTAGTAAAACCATATCATTTTCTAATACTCTATTTATTCATGATATTTTCACGTAATGGTACCATTTTTCCACAATTTAGTACCTAAAATAATTGATAAAATGTTTTTAAGAAAATATGACATCATTTCTCTCTTTGGTCAGAAATATTTTTTCTTCCAAAACCATGTTTTAAAAAAATATTTTCAAAAAAATAACCATTTCCAAATGATTTATTAAAGACATTGTTACCCATTAAAAATGTTTTTAAAGGAATCTTCATATCATTTTGAAATCAATTACAATTTTTATTTTACCCAAAAAGTGAAAGGAATATTTTTTTTAATGTGTACAACATGAATGGAATTTCTAGATGCCATGACCAATCAAATGTTTTAAAGATTTATTTATAAGTTTCAAAGATTATTTTCAAATAAAATTATTTTTAAAATTTTTTTTGATCTTTTAGTTTTAAAAACTTATTTTCAAAATGAAAGAGGTATTTTCCTCAAGAAGGTTTTTAAATACCTTTTATAGTATTTTTATTAATCAATGAAAATAACACTTTATTCTTAATCCAATGGGTATATATTGTATTGATACCATCCTTATTATTACTCTAGATGTATTATGATCATTTTGACTAAGGAGAGTATTGAAATTAAACTTCTTGATTCATTTTTTTGTAGTCATTAACTTTCCCTTCAATTATTCACTTTTCTGAGGACAATAAATTTCCCCTAACTATAAATATTATTTATCATAGCTATTTTTATTGCTTAAACCATATATCATTTATACATATGGTGTTCTGTATTTAAAGTTATTTATTTATATGCGGAAATATTTATAAATATGTATTCCTTACTCAATATGGATATTTTATGGTAAATCATGTTGTTCTTGAATTAAATAAGTTATTTGATATATTAGGAATGATTTAGACATAAAGACATGGGTGGGGCCCTATTATAGATATCTCATCAATGCATCGTTAGTCTCATGAGGTGAATTAGTAAGCTAGAATAAAATCAATTGTCCAAGCCTGATGGTTTTGTACCCAATAGTTTAAAACTATCTTGAGGATAGATCTTGATGGTATAGTTATCATGTGTCAGAGACATGATGTCCAATAATTAAGCATTTCCTTCATTCAGAATTCAATTATTATTATACATGATATTTTTTCAATTATAATATTTTTGGATTCATTTCATTATAAGTTATTTATTACATGGAATGTGTGTTCAATTATTTACCTTTCCATATTGATTATTCCTTATCTAGTTATGATAGTCATGTTATTTATTAAATAGAACATGTTTTTAGTTATTTAACTTTCCACATTGATTATTAAACATTATATTTTTGCATTGATATTATCTCTAGATGCACTTCCTTTTCAATTTATTGACTACATGGAATGTGCGTTCATTTATTTACCTTTCCATATTAATTATTCTAATTGATTCCTTATTTCTTATTCTATACTTAATCATTTTTAAGCATTTAAGTTAAACCATTTTTCCCTTTCTTGGGAATCCATTAAGTGTACTATGTTTAATATTTAAGGATATTCTATTGGAACCAAGGATGTTCTTTGCTGAAAATGGGGTATGGTTTGTGTTTTTTTTTCAATCCACTTTGGGTTGATCAAGGGGTTTGCAAGTCAAGTGATCTTATAGTACAGGATTAAGCAGGTGTTTAAGGTGGTACAGTTTCCCAATGTTTTCCAAATTTTTTGGCCTCGAAATCAAGAGTTTGTTTTGGAAAAGGCCACAAAGGAAGTGTGTAGAATGGGATTTTCGAGAGAAATTGGAAGATCATGAAATATGGTATGTAGAATGAAAAATTGTGAACCACATAGTGGGAATGGTTCATGGAGAAGAAAATGGTACGTGGACCATAAAGGAGGAATAGTTCGCAAAGTGAAGGAGGTTTGTGGGACGACCTGCGGTTCATGGAAGAAAAATGGCTCATGGGATGGCATGTCATTTGAGAAAACAAGGAGGATTTTTGAAAAGTCGTAAAGGGTGTCGTTTGCAGAAATGAGGTGGTGATTTATGTCACTGCATAGGGAGAATGGAGGTACGCGGGCCGCATAGGGAATATAGTTCATGGGAGATGCACAATACACAGTAAAGGTGGATCCATATCTAATATTTGGTAAATATCAGTTTATTGGATTATGAGGATATATTTGACTATATAATGATAAATAATCCCTTAATTAGGGAGAAAGACTAAGATTTAAAAAATTGAGAGGATTTCGGTGAAGTTTAGAGTGGTTTTTGGGAAGACAAACCTGCAAAGGTGTTTCTAATTAGAAATTATAAGGAATTTGGTGAAGTGTCAAGTGTTTTGTTGGAAGAAAAGTCTACATAGAAGAGGCAGTATGTAGAGGAAGAACTCAGTCCATGGTGCTCTTGTATTATGAGGAGAAGAATAGTCCATGGAAGGAAGGTGGCCCATAAAGGAGAAATGGTACATGGAATTAGAGATAGTTCATAGAGTAGGGATGGTTTGCAGAGGAGAAGTGGTATGTGAAGAACAAGTAGTACAAGGTCGAGCTGAGTATGTGGAGGAAGGATCATAGTACACAGAGGAACAGGAAAGTTTGTAGAGGAATAGTTTTTGAACTAACAGTGTGGGGAAGAGTGAATTACAGATATGGGTGATAATGAGACTTCAATAGAGAATCTATCTATAATTTAATATGCATGATTTAATTACAATCCATTTAAGTGACCTTCAAGTTGATAAATTGAGTTCATATTCTTCCCAAAATAGTGATCAAGTGGGATTCAATGGAAGTTATCTGAGGGACGTAGTGTTCTATCCCTAAAACATTGTAAAGGCGGTGTTCCTGGTATAGAGTGACTGTGATAAACTTTTATACTCCAAAATTAGTGAAGATTAGCAGAATTTGGTATGACTGACAACCTATCAGTGTATGTTCTTAGGAAATATCCCTTAGTGGTGAACCAAGTAAAAATTTTGTGTCTTCACTTTTCATGTGATTGTTTGTTTTTTTCACTTTCTCATCATACATGTTTAACAGGTTCCTACTAACATGGGAATAAGATCTATCACTTTAAAATAAAAATTTGACAACCTAATTCACCCCTCCCATTTTAGGGTGTTTCGGGGTCCTTCAAGTGGTATTAGAGGGTAAATGTTGGTGTTAAATTTGTCCTTTATTTCTACCATGTAGAATACAGTGAATGTCATGGGAGTCCCCCTCTTTGATGGAAGAAACTTTTCGTTGTGGAATAATAGGATGAGATGTCATCTAATATCTCTTGGAATGGAAGTCCTTTTTTCCACTACACAAGGAATACATGTCACTGATCCAACTGAAATTTCTATAACCGATACAGATAGGAAAATTCTTGATGATGATGTCAAAGCACAGAATTCTCTCACTACAGCTCTTTTTGATCAAATATATCTAAAGGTAATGAGTTGTAAATTAGAAAAGTTTATGTGGGAAAACTAGAGAATATTTATGAAGGTAACATCAATGTTAAGGAATAGAAACTAAAAGTTTTTCACAATAGTTTTGATGATCTAAATATGCATCCTGGGGAAAATTCAGATAACTTTTTCAATCAAATTAGTGAAGTTATTGGAGGAATATGAGGACTTGGTGAAGAAATCAAATACATTGACATTGTAAAGAAAAATATTTAGAAGAATTCAACCTCTTTAAAATGAAAAGGAATCAACCCTTGAGGAAAGGTATCTTTCCAAACTTTCTTTGGATGATCTTCTGATAAGCCTAGTGGCATATGAGATTAGAGTCAAACCAGAAGATGCAACGACTCGAGTAAGCAAGGAAATGGAATTCAAAGACATGAAAAAACTTGAAATTTTTAGGACATAGTATTGATGGATATAATGAGGAAAAATAAATCCTTTCTCTCATTTCAAATAAATTTAATAATGGAAAAGGGAAATTTGAAAGCAAGTTACATTTGGCTTGTTTTCATTGTGGAAAATTTAGGCACATTTCCTCTCAGTGCACAAGAAAGTGTGATGATGAAGAAAGTGAAGTTGGAGACATGCATAAGCCTCAGAAAAGGTTTTTCAAAAAGGGATACTTTAAGTATTGTAAGAAACAAAGAGAAATGTTTTTTTATATGAAGAAGATGATGATGTTAGTGAATAATTTGAGGAATAAAAACCATAATTTAAATCTATAACCCATGTGTCAATGATGGCTACCATTTAAAAATCAGAACCATTGTGAGATTAATCTAGATATAAGTAGTTGACCACTGATGTTGATCTCAAGTTTCAACTTAAGGACTATTTTGGTAATCTTGAGAATAAATTCAAGAGATAAAAAAGTGGAAATAAATTGTGGAAGAGTCATCAAAATATATTGATATACTGGAAGCTAAAATTGATCGACTTGAGAAAGTAGTAAAAGAACATTCAATAACTTTTGAAAGGTCAGAAGATATAGTTGAACTAAAGCTCCAAATTGAATAATAGAAAAATGTAATTAATAACCTTACCTTGAGGCTAGAGTAGAAGTCCAAAATTGTTGAGGGACTTAAAGAAGAAGTTTTTACTATTAGAAGTAAACTTGAAAGTGAATCAAGTCTAAAAGAAACAATGAAGAAAATTCAGTTTGGAAAATTCTCAAATGTTGAGTTGTTAGAGAGAGCTAATAATGGTTCTGATGGAGTTAAAAAGGCTTTAAATAATCAAATACCATCATTCATGGGAAACATAGTAATTTTTTGTGATGATGAAAAATAAAATTCTAGAAGTAAAATGGGCTAAAATAAAGGAAAGCTTAAAGTCATACATATCACAAAGACACCTGAAGTACAAACAAAGAAAGCCTCAAATCATACTGAAAGGAGGACTAAAAATTTTCCTTGAGTTTCCCAAGATTATAGATATTCAAACTATCTTCATAATGAAGTTTACATGAGGAATAATAGAAGTTAAAAGACATTTCCAGTTATGAAATGTCAATTATGTGGCTATCTAGGTCATACCATGTCATACTGTGAAGAGGCAAGGAGCTATTTGAATGGGTAAGAGATAAGAATTCAAAAAAGGAGAACTAATTCATATACTAATTCTTATATAAGAAACATATTCTATGTATATTGTTTCCATTTTCTAACTTTATCAATAATTCTATTGATTTCGGGCAAAGGAATGGCAAGAACATTTCGTACAGAACCCAAAGACAAGTCAATACTCACCAATCTGACAGTGTTGATCTTACAAATAGCTTTTCTTCACTAGAAGAAGAATATGTGTATAAATAACCTACTCACATGGAAGATATATTTGAAATTCCATCTTTATCCTTCACTCAATCTAATATTTCATGGAAGTAAAAGAAGAAAATTGAAAAAATCCAACCTTGCAGAAGTAGCTCTCAAAGCTACCAAGAACAGCAGCACTTGGATTCTTGATAGTGGATTCTCATCCCATATGATGGAAAATACAAATATATTAAAAAATATCAATAAAAAGGTTTATGGAACATTTAGATTCGGTAATTATGGTGCTTTAAATATCCAAGGCAGTGGAAGTACTGAACTAGCTAATGGTAAGCTGAAAAATACTTAAGTTCTTTATGTGTATGGGTTGCATCACAATCTCCGGAGTGTGATCCATATTTGTGACTCAGGGATTATGGTGACCTTCAATCAAAAGGGGTACAATATTAAAGGAAGAATAGTGAATTCTCTCATGAAGGTATGGAGAACAAATGGAAACTTATAGCAGGTTGATAGTAAAGAGAAGATTTGTTACACAATAGTTTAACAAGAGAATAACTTATGGCACCGGAGGTTGGTTCACATCAATTAAAAAAAATGGAAAATATATCTAAATTGAATATTGTCCTGGATATCCTAAATATGAAGTAATAATGGAAGAAGACTTGTGATTCTTTCATTCAAGGAAATTCAGGGTGTAGTTCAT
The DNA here is from genome assembly GCA_963277665.1 of Viscum album. NCBI lineage: Eukaryota > Viridiplantae > Streptophyta > Magnoliopsida > Santalales > Viscaceae > Viscum > Viscum album. The sequence continues at coordinate 1,898,289,379 of OY728126.1, forward strand.
ATCATCCAAAGAAGAAAAGAGCATCAAATCTTCTTGATCTCATTCTTACAAATGTATGCAGTTTGATAAATGTTTTCAGAACATATGGAGAAAGGTAATTTATCCTTTTAATTGATTATTATATCATAATGGTTTGTTTTATGGTTATACAAAAGAAATGGAATGTGCTTTATTGCATGAAAACTTATCGCCAAATAGCCGAGAAAGATATTGGACGAACAATCAAAGTTCTGTAGTCTGAAAATGGAGTGGAATACACATCCATTGACTTTGAAAATTACCTAGAGAAACATAGAATACAACATGAGGTGGTTGTTGTGAAGTCTCTATAGAAAAATGGTGTTGTTGAGCACAAAAATCGATAGGTGAATAGTATGGTCAGAACTATGCTGATTCAGAGTTATATCTCTCACCATTACTGGAAAGAGGTTGTTCAAGCTTTAGTTTATATTCACAACTTAACAGGGCTTTATATGGAGAAACCAAGACACCTTATGAGTTATTTCATGGAAGTAATCTATATTTGAAATATTTTCGTGTTTTTGGAAGTAAATGATTTATCCGAAACGAAGAAGAAAATCAAGGCAAGTATGGTGATGTTATAGATGAAGGAATATTGCTAGGATATTTAATGAATATAAGAGCCTAAAGTTTTTTAATAAATGTATTGAAAAATTATGGAAGGATTTTATGTGAAGATCATTGAAGGTAACACCATAAATTCCTCGATAAATTCAACTGACGGTGTGATATAAGATGAGGAAGAATGTGGACAAGGAAAGGATCCAAATACAGAGGTAGAGGAAGGCATGGAAAACACTCAGGAATAAAATCTTGATGTTGACACATAATAAGAATCAGAAGAGGAAACCATGAGTGGATAAAATTCATCCAAACCTCACAAGAGAAATAAAAGTATAGAAATTGAACAATCCAATATCATGGGGGATTGGAAATCTCCCATAAAGATAAGAAGAATAAGGAATAATGAACAATATTTATTCATATTAGTTTTGGAACCATCCTCATTTAAAGAAGCTACAAAGGATGAATCATGGGTTAAATCCATGAATGAAGAGTTGGATCAGATCGTTAAGAACCAAACCTGGGATCTAGTTAAGAGACCCAAAAACCACAATGTGATTGGAACAAAGTGTATTTTCAAAAATAAATTTGGAAATCATGGAAATGTGTTCAGAAATAAGGCATGGCTAGTGTGTAAAGGATATTCATAGATTGAAGGTGTTGATGTTGAGGAAACATTTTCTCGGGTTGCTACACTAGAGTCAATCAGACTGATTCTTGCCATGTAAATTAAAAGTGGAAACAAAGTGTATCAAATGGATGTCAAAATAACTTTATTAAATAGTGTTCTTGAAGAATAATTCTACAAAGAAAAACCATTGGGTTTTCTAATTGGTAATGATGAAATGAAGGTCTGTAAATTAAAGAAGGCACTTTATGGATTGAAGCAGGCACCACAAGCATGGTATTCTTGACTACATTCTTATCTAAAGATGCATGAATCTAAAATAGGAGGAGTGGGTCACGATATCTATGTAAAGAAATCTCAAAAAGATTAGTTCATGGTATTGGTGTACGTAGATGATATTATATTTGGTGGAAGTAGGTAGGGATGAATGGATGAATTTTCCAATCAAATGAAATCATAATTTGAGATGTCTATGATTGGTGAACTCATATACTTCTTGGGGCTGCAAATGATTCATAGGAATTACTACAATTTTATTTCTCAGGAAAAGTATATAAGAGAGTTGTTGAATAAATTCAATATGCATGAATCCAAACCAATGTAGACCCAAATTGTGATTGGAACTAAACTTAGAAATTATGAGGATGGGACTTATATATATCCCACCATGTTCATGAGAATAATCAGAAGCCTATTGTACTTAACTATAACACGGATAGATATTGTCTTTGTAAAATTCTTAGCGTCCCAATTTTAAAGTAATCCAAAGGAAGAACATATGGAATCAGTTAAATGAATCATGAGGTACATTCAAGGTACTTATAAGTATGGATTATACTTTGTTGTAGGAAAATATAATGAAATATCAGAATTTTCTAATACTGAATGGGCTATAGATGTAGTGGAGAGAAAATCCACAAATATTGGAGCATTCTTCATTGGTAATAAATGTGTGGGCTGGTTGAGTAAGAAATAGAAAATCACTTCTCTTAGTACTACTGAAGCTAAGTATATCTATATTACAAAGGATTACACTCAACTAATTTGGATGAAGAAAAAATGACTAATATTGGTGATGAGGTGAAACATCTAATGTTGATTCACTATGATAACAAGAGTGAAATTGATCTTACGAAGAATCATGTCCAGCATTCTTGTACGAAACACATTGAAATTAGATATCACTTCATCAAGGAAAACGGGGAACAAGGCATGATTAAAATGGATCATGTGGGATATAATGATCAAGTCGTTAACATACTGATCAATACATTGTACACACATGTGTTTGAGAAATATCGATTGAACCTTGGTGTTCAACCACCACCCAGTGCATGAGGAGGATAAGATTTCTCCCCTCTCCCCAGTTGTTCTAACTTTTTTAATATGTTTTCTGATGTATTTCTGGTTTATGGAGGAGATACGATCCAGGGGGAGTGTGCTTAAATTTTTACAAGTCAAAAATTGATTCTATGGGTTTATTTACTATGGGGGAAAATAGAGAAATTCAATGATAATTCAATGTTTTTTTGTTCGGTTGTAGGAATATGGAGAATAGAGAAATTCAAAAATGTTACAATGGAGTAAAATGATGAGTTACAAAAGGGAGAAAATGAGAATGGAGAAAAAAAATTGGTGTTATGAGGAAACAGACAGAGCTAAGATTGGATATCTTTAAGCATTCCAAGACACGAGAACCCAATTAATACTCTTATTGTTTGCTACACCAAGATTTTCTCATGTATACTTAGAGTGTTATATGATTTTTTTCTCATGTATTAGGTTTTGATTACATTTGGTGCTTCATTGAATTTATCTAAAGATTACCAGCAAACCCAAAGGGGGATATTGTTGGAACCAGGGCTATTATTTTCTAAAAAATGAGTATGGTTTGTTTTTATTGTCAATCCACTTTGGGTTGATCAAGGAGATTGAAAGTCAGGTGATCTTATAATGCAGGCTGAAGTAGGTACTTAAGTTGGTATAGTTTTCCAATGTTTTCCAAATTTTTGGCCCACAAAATCAGGATTTTATTTTGGAAAAGACCACAAAGGTAGTAAGCGGAATGGTATTTCCAGTAAAAGTTCACAGATCATGAAATATTGTACATGGAATGGCGAACCGCAAACCATGTAGCGAGAATAGTTTTCGAAGTGTAAAATGGTACGCAAACCACATAGGAGGAATAGTCCACAGAGCAAAGGATGTTTATGGGAAGGACTATAGTTAGTAGAAGGTAAATGGTTCATGGGATGGAATGTCATTCACGAAAATGAGGTGGATTTTTTAGAAGCCCCAAAGGGTGTCATTTGTGGAAACAAGATAGCGATTTCGGCCGCCCTGTAGGGAGAATGGATGTATGCGGACCACATAGAAAATATGGTTTGAGGGAGATGCATGGTACGTGGTAAAGGTGGATCTGTATTGAAGATTTGGTAAAAAAATTAGCGGATTATGGGGATCTATTTTCCTATATAAAGAGAACTAATCCCTTCATTAGGGAGAAATACTGAGATTAAAAAACCGAGATGATTTTTGTGAAGTATGGAGTAGTTCTTAGGAATACAACCCCATGAAGGTATTTCTAATTATAAATTCAGAGGATTTTGATGAAGTGTCATATTTTATGTTGGAAGAAAATTCTATGTAGGAGAGGCGGTGCACAGAGGAAGAACTCGGTCTGTGGTGCACTTGTAGTATGTGTCGAATAATAGTCTGTAGAAGGAAGTTTGTCTGCAGAGGAGAAACGGTATGTAGAATCAGAGACAGTTCATGAAGCAGGGATGGTTCTCAGAGGATAAGTGGTCTAAAAAGCACAAGCATTATGCATTTGAGCCTACTACGAGTCGGAAGGAGTGCATTATGCAGAGGAATAGGCCAATTTACAAAGGAACAGTTCGTGAACTAAAAGTATGAGGAAGAGTAAATTAAACATATGGGTGATAATGAGACTTCAATAGAACATCTATATGCAATTAAAAATGTATGATTTAATTCCAAGCCATTTAAGAGACCTTCAAGTCGATAAATTGAGTTCAGATTCTTCCTAATGTAGTGAGAAATAGGGATTCCACGGAAGTGATATAAGGGATGCAATGTGTTATCCCTAAAACCTTATAAAGGTAGTGCGGCTGGCATAGAGTGACTATGCTTAACTTTTTTACTCTACAACTAGTAAAGATTGGTGGAATTTTGTATGACTGAAAACCTATCAGAAAATTCACCTTGGACATAGCCCTTAGTGGTGAACCAAGTAAAATTGTTGTATCTTCACTTTATATGTGATTGTTTTTTCTACACTTTCTCATTAGATAGGTTCCTACCAACATAGAAACAAGATCCATCACTTTAAAATAAAAAAATTACACTCTGATTCACCCCTCCCCTCTCAGGGTGTTCTGGGTTACTTTATATTCTAGAGGGAATAACATTATTATAAAAAAATATTTTGTGGTTTTTGTTTTAAAATGTAATATGGGAATCATGTATATATCTAGTTTACCAAGACTACTTAACTATTCAATCCTTTGGTATGTTATTCCTTATATCTTATGACAATGTAATAAAGTAGACACTGACTCTAGGTTACTAGGGTTAGGGTAGCTACAATAATTTTTTAAACCCTCTATAAATACCAAATTGTCAAATCAATTCATGGAACACATCAAACATGGGATATACATGAACCATAAATCATTTTTTTTGGAAATTAAACAAAAAAACCAAAGATGACTCATAATTTAAATTTAATCCATGAAAAACACCCTTAAATAGAGATACCAACCTTAGGTTCACTTCCAACCTTGTCTCCTCTGACAACAACCACCCAAAATAGGAAGATCAAGGCCTCACACAAATAATATATTAAAAAACCAAATATCCCATTATGCATCCAATATTTTTCCAACACCTCATCCAGGGTTACACACCTCTATGAAAATTTAATAATAAGGCTTGGGAAGGGGTAAAGAAGAAGAAACCAAGAATATTTGGACTTACCTTAATCCAAATCACCATATATCCAAGAGGAAACCACCACCAAAGGAGAGGGAAATATTCAAGGCCAATGATAAGGAGCTAAACATTATGGGGGTAGGAAAATGAGGGCCAAAAAACTTAAAAGTAAACAAGGTGAAAATGGTAAAACATTAATTTTTAAGTGACTTGGATAGGCCACTCGGTTTGGATGTGTGGTTAAGAAAACTATGCACCAACCACACAGGGTAATTGTACCCCAAAAATAGAGACACGTGGCTACCCCTGGGTGTCACATGATTTGAAAAACCATGCTCAAACCATTCAAAACCACACTGTCACCAACTGTAGCACTATTGCATGGTTTTTTGGACGGTTAGAAAAACCATGCGCTAATCGTGCATCATGGTCTATCTTTCCAAAAAAACTCATTTATGACCCCCAACACCTAGTAAATCTAAGAAATAACCAAAATATAATCAAAAATCAAAATTATACATACTAGTGGCACGAAGGGTGTCATAAACTTCCACAATGCCACTTTCTTCCCCTAGAAATTACTCTAGCATCCTTAAAGGGAAACAAGTGAGTCTATTGATCCCTCACCAAAGCTTATCTCACCCATGTCTCATGGCTATCTCCACCTCATTTCCAGAGCACATAGACCAATGAGATTGACATACCATGGAGGACCTTTATCTGATGATCCATGATATGAACTGAATGCTCCACCATATAGGTATCAGGTTCATTCTCTAAATCTTCCCACTCTAGCACATAAGAATGGTCCATATGGTATCTCTTAAACTGGTAAATATTGAAGACATAATGTATAAATTTCATCTATGGTGGAATCTCCAACTAGTAGGATACCTTCCAAAGATTCTCCACAACATGAAACAGCCATACATAATATGGTTTTAGTTTCCCCTTCTTACCCAAGTGATGATGTCCCAATTAAATTAATTTCCAAAGAAACACCTGATCCCCAACCTAAAACTCCAAAAAGTGATGAAGAATTTTGGTATACAATGTCTATAAACTCTGATATATCACTGAACATTCCTAAATTATCCAAAATATCTCATTCATATCCTAAATCAGACTCATTCCAACAAAGGAATTATTTCCCACCTCATCTCAACACAAAGGGGGCTAGGGAAACCTCTCATACAATGACTCAAATGGGTTTATCATAATCAAGTACTGATAACTTCTATTATAATTAAAATCAGAAAATAGTAGATGCCTTTCCCATGAACCCATGAAATCAATCACACTTGCTCACAATATATCCTTGAGAGTCTGGATGGTCTACTCTGACAGACCATCCATCTATGGGTGATACACGGTGCTCAGCTTTAGCTAGGTTCACAAATCCTCCTAGAGTCCCTTCTAGAATTAGGAAGTGAAATGAAAATCCCCATCTAAAACTATCATTGAGGGTACTCCAAGAATATTAATGACCTTCTAAACATACAGTCATATGAGATCTTATACCCTCATCAGCTCCTAGATAGGAATAAAGTGGGATGATTTAATAAGATGATTTAGTTGCCCGTATGGAATCCTTCCCACTAAGATTATGAGGTATCTCAATCCTGAATTCCATAGTGATCTAATCCCACTTTCATATTGGAATAGAAAGTGGCTGCAATAACCCGGATGATCTCTGATGCTCATCTTTCATCCTTTGGAAGGTCAAGAATATGATAATGAAGTCTATAGATTCACATCTCATCTCAATCCACCAATACTAACCACTCAAGGTATAAAATATCTTGTCCACCCCATGATGCATGAACCAAATGGAATTATGTTTCTCATTAATCACCTTTTTCCTAAATCTCAAAGGAATAATTATCCACTTCTTGAAGATTCGATAACCATCGATAGACCGAGACCAATCACCCAAGGTCTCCCTACCATCTAAAGCTCTACCTATCTACTAGAACTCAGGGTCAGATATCTACTCACTTGTAAATTTATTGATTATAAAAGGTGTACCCTACACACTAGCTAAGAATGATTTATCTCCATCTTCTTATGCCTCCAGACTCAGTTCAGCAAATAAACTCTTCAGGCTCCACTCATCCACTAAATTCCAAATAGCCTACATTAGAAGATTCCTAGTCAATGCATCAGAAACCACATTCCCCTTCCTATTTGTATAAGAAATATCGAAATCAAATGTCTTAAGATACTCTACCTAGAATCTCTATCTAAGGTTCAGGTCCCTCTAGGTAAAAATATACTTTGGGATTTTATGATCCTAATACACTATAAAACTCTCCCCGAAGAGATAGTTTCTCCATGTTTTTAGAGCATGAATCATAGCTACTAATTCTATTTCATGGGTGGGATAATTTTTTTCATGTGGATGTAGTTGCATCGAAACATAGGCCACCACATGGTCATCCTACATCAACACACATCCCAAACCCATTCCCAAAGAATCACAACAAACTGCATAATATATTCTATGATCAGGAAGAATCGAGATATTTGTATATGTCAAATGGATCTGTAACTACTAAAAATCACTCCATCACCCTTCACTCCACTCAAACTTTACCCCTTTTCTGTTCATAAATTTCAAGAGAGAAGCTATCCTGAAGAAGTCTAAAACAAAATGTCTATAATACCCAGTAAATCCTAGAAAACTATGGATCTTGAACACATTATTGGGCTTATCCCAAGATAAAACTACTCAAACGTTCACTAGATCTACTAAAACTTCTGCCTCTTAAATCACATGGCTCAAAAACCTCACTTTCTAGATCCAAAAATGGCACTTGGATAGATTTTCATATAGACGATAATATCTCAAAACATCCAAAACAACCTCTAGATGGGCAATATTATATTCCTTCATCTTGGAATACACTAATAATTCATCCACAAATATGACCATGAAGGAGTCAAAATAGTGGTGGAATATTCTATTCATCAATTTCATAAAGATTACAAGATAACTGCTAAGCTCAAATGCCATTAAAAAATACTCAAAATTTCTTGACAAACTTTGAAAGGTGAATTTGGAATATCATCTTCCTAAACCCTAAATTATCAGTACTTGGATCTCAAGTTGATATTTGAAAACCAACAGGCTCCTATGTGATGATTAAAGAGATCATCAATTCTAGGAAATAGGTATTTATTCTTTAGGGTCACCTGGTTAAGCTTACAGTATTTTATGAAATGTAAAATACCTCCATCAGCCTTATTTGAAAATAGCACTGGCGAAGCCCATGGTGATACACTGGGATTGATAAAACCCTTAACCTCTATATCCTCTATCTATACATTCAACTCTTTCAACTCAACTGGAGCTATCCAATAAGACTGTAAGGAATCAGTATTGTCTCGAGGAGAATATTTGTGGTAAACTCAACCTCTCAATGAGGAGGAAATCCCAAAAAAATCCTATATAAACACATATGGATACCTATACAAAACCATTATAAGTTCTCCCACTTAACTCTATTAAAAATCATTGAGAAACAGCATGGATAACTACCATAAGGGTATCCCTAACTTTGAGGAAACTGGTCCTTACATCCCTGATCATAGATCCCACTCACCCTGAAATAAGCAATTTCTTCTATTTATACTAAGGAACTATAACTTATGGAGATATTAGTCAAATAGTACCTTAAATATAATAAACCAATCTATACTAATAATAAGGTTGAAAAAATCAGGTCTAAAATAAGAAGTTCTCAGATGAATTCCATACAAGCTACCAAAAAACGATACTTAGGGAACTTGAAATACTCCTTCTTACTACCCAATGGGGTTATAAAATCCATAACATTTAGTATTAACATATCTCACGTACCCAAAGAATCAATAATTTTCATCTAAATTAATGAATGGTATGTTCTAATTTCAAATAAAACTAATGTTATGGAAGAAGCAATGAATATCGTACCAATCACAGTGGCAAGCCCAAGATATGAGTCCTCTAGTATAACCTCCACTTCATGGAGACAACCTATCTTAGACCCTCCCTTTGTCTTTTTTCCCAAATCGTAATCCCTCTTATCATGAGGGTGATATCCTCTACCCATGGAATCCTATATCTATACCTAAGAGACCTTCAAAAAAGTATAACCCACACTACTCCCCTATAAAGCCAATTAACATAATCACTGAAGATGTTCTTAATACCCACATCGATGGGACGTCCTCAGAGTCTCTAAGAAATGAGTCTTAGTGTGTCTATCCTACCCACATTGATAAAGAAAACTACAGGATTACATCATGAATAAACCAAATGAGGTAAACTCAATGAATCTTGGACACTCATTCTACTACCTTGATGAGACTCATCCAACTTTTGTTTCTACCCTAATAAATAACTATGGATTCATCCCACTAAAAGAACACTACTAAAACCATTCTTTTTATTCAAATCCATAACTTCTATATCAACCACCTATTAATAAGTCAGTAAACAGATAATAATGAGCATAGATATGATCTATAGCCTCAATCCCATCTCAAAATGTTGAGTATTGAGGTAATCATTTGCAAGGAGATCCATAGAGACAGGAACCAAATTGTTAAAACAAGAATCATAATCCATCACTTAATGATCCACTTAGTCTAAATTTAAGAACTCATAGGTCGTTTCTTCCCTCATGGTCTCTAGGTAGAACATTTGATTGAAATCCACCTTAAAATTGGTCCATATGAGATACAGATTCCTCCTTGAGATCACCATCGAATACCACCACTTCCTACCCAGTCCTTCCTGTATATACATATCGAAGAACTAAAATATCTTCTTGATATAGTCCAAAAACTCCTCAGGCTCATTGGGTCCCTTATCACCATGGAACACTTGTGTATTTTTTCTCACAAACTCCTGAGCATGGTCCATTGTTTGTGCCTACTCTCAACCACCCACCTGACCCAAGGATTGGATCATACAAATCATTAACTCTATAAAAGTAAGATCAAGAGGAGGGTTCACTTTCATGGTATTTTCTATATCACCATTTATACACCTAGATGAGGTTCTTTTAGGAGGCATCACCTACAAGACATAATAACACAAGCATCATCAAGAACAATTCAGCATCAAACTATATAAAAAACTGAAAATAACCTCTATTGTGGGTCTTAACAAGTATCATAAGCATCAAAAATAACTCTAAGTGAAAAAGGAGAAAACACAAAAAATCCCAATTATTTATCCCTATGCATAGTTTGGCCGCACGATTAGGAAAACCATGCATCAACCATGTGTATGTAATTGAATTTGGTAGGTAAGGATACATGGGCTTTTCATGTTTACTACTAACCATGTGCACCAACCTTGCACCTCCTCCAGAGATCCCCATTTCACCCAAAAAATTAAAAAAAACAATCTCACACTAGGGCTCAACATCAACTGGTAAATACCTCAAAATATCATCAAAACAGCCCATAATTAGGCTCAGAACATAACTACAATCCCATAACACCCATGGAGACTCAAGGTTCGACATGAACAAGAGATTTCCAATCACTCCCCCATTCCAACCTTCCAAGTCTCGATGTTCCTAGCTCCAATGTACCACTGACTCCCAAATAAAAACAATCCCTGATACAATTTTGTAATGAACTACACCGGGTTGACCCAACCTATCATCTGATCCAACTTTCCACATGGCCTAAAGCATGTTCCCAATCACCACAAGCTGGAAACAAGTGTCGAGTATAACCAAAAATATCTTGGGGGTAGTTTCTTCTATGATAAACTGCCATGACCCATCCATGAAATAGGACTTCCACACCAAAATTATCAAGGTTATTGGAATAAAAAAACATCCAAAGTATGAAATAAAGGCTAATAAAATATTATAATAAACATTAAATATTATCTAAAAAACATTCCATAATAGTAAATATATATGGTATCTCAAGTCAAATGCATAAAACTCAAAATAATGGGTACATGACCAAGAAGGGTCAATACATACATCCAAACAGATACAAAATCCCAAAATGACTCCTCATGAGCCAACCTGGTGAGACCACATCACCTCCACCAAAAATGGATGATGGTAATCAATAAGATCCACTCAGGTATATGGTTCCATTTCCCTTACCTATGTCTTGGAAAACAAAGTCTATATATTCCCATATTCATATGTAGAGTGTGAGGTATAAATCCCAGTATGATACCACTACAAATATATTTAAGGATTTTACCCGTGTAAACCAATAAACTAGTTTAAAAACACTTTTCAAAACTAAACCACTTTTAAAACATACCACTTTCATTGAAATACTTTTGGTTTTTCATTTCAAATAAAACATGTTTTACAAATCATTACTCAACATGGATAAAATAAAGAAACAAATCCCAGGGAACAACAAGCTTAATATATCCAAAAATTCATAATAAGGGTGGTCATATACATCATCATCATATAACCATATAAATGGAAAAGGTTCATAACATAATACATCACATCAAAAAGGGAACAAATAGAAAACATAAAGTGTTTAAAGAAAATAAGGGATGAGTAAGTTCACCTAGGGATCTAACCTCAAGGGTCGAACATGAGTGATTCTAAAAACGTATTATAGTTGGCTCAGTAAAAGTGGAAGCTCTCATGATCTTTCCCAATCCCAACTCCAAGATCTCTCAGAGTCACTCAGCAACAAAAATGAAAGAAATCACGATCTTCCAACATAAAAACTCTCATGGGACCTTGGAAACCAAAATATAAGCTCTCATGTTCTTCCTCCCCAAAGGATCTCATGGCCCCTTTAACAACCCCTTGTTAAAACCTCGGTTAACCCATCTTCTATTCAATGACAACATAATCACTACAAGTGCCAAACCGTGAAAATCCATTTCACAATACAATTTCCTAAACAAACATGCCCATTTTATCAAAACACATTTACCAAGGTAAAACCATTTCTAATACCATTTCTAATACCATTTTATAAATCCTTTTAAAATTATAAAACAACTTTGATCCATTTTATCAAACACTCAGGGTGCATACATGCCACCCCCATTTAGAAAACCTACTTTAAACACCCAATTGCTAAACCAAGTCATGAAACACATCAAAAATGGGATATAAATCAACCAAAAATCATTTATTTTTAAATTAAATAAAAAAACAAAGTAAATTCACAATTTAAAGGTAATATATGAAAAATTACCTTAAATATAGTCACCTACCTCAAGATTTCTTCCAACCTCATCGCCTCCAACAACAACCACTTGATAATAGTAAGATCAAGTCATCACACACCTAATAAATAATAAAAATAACCAAATCTATAATTACACATCCTATATTTGGCCAAAACCCCTTATATATTTATGCACATCCATGAAAATATAAGAACAAGGCTTTATATTGGAGAAATTAGAACAAAATAAAAAAGATTTGGATTGTACATAATCCAAATCACCAAGAATAAAAGTGGAAACCCCACAAAAGTAGAGACAAATATTCAAGTCCAAGGTAGAGGAGATGAACATGATGGGGTTGGGAAAATGAGGGCTAAAACCCTTAAAAGTAACCAAAGGAAAAATAATAAAATGTCAATTTCTAAGTGACCTGGACAGGCCACACAGTTTGGAAAACTCTGTGCTATCCATGTGGGGATATTGTCTCCCCAAAAATAGATTGACATGGTTTCCCCTATGTGGTGAATTATTTGAAAAACTATTCTCAAATCATGAAAAACCCCACTATCACTGACTATAGAAACCTCAAACAGTTTTCCACACGGTTAGACAAATTGTACGCCAACCATGCACCTTGGTCTTTCTTCCCAAAAACCCCATTTTTTGTTCCCCGACACCCGATAACTCCATGAAAAAAACTAAAGTTAAATAAAACTAAAAATTAGACAAACCAGTAACCTATAGGGTGTCACAAAAATGGCCAAAACAAAACACTAATTTGTATTTTATGAGAGGAATGTGACATGGAATACGCTTTTGAATTATCCATTTCTCAAGTGTGATTTCAAGAATCTGAAAACATTGTTGATTTTGATATAATTAATGGTTTTAATAGGTATCTAATAACACTTGTTAAACTAAAATAAGAAATATATAAACCCAATCATATATCTCTATGAAATATAAGTGAAACCATATGTAAACTAGAAATGAATATGTAAATGTGTACCTTGCACTATTTTTCCACTACATCACCTTAAAACATCTTTAAATGGGCTTGGTGAAGATCACATGAGTGGAAGTCAAAATTTAAACAAATTTAGAGGTATCCATGGGTTAAAAAACACTTTTTCATTATTGGGATAATAATTCATCTATAGTAATATAGTACCTAATTGGGTAAAAGATAAGTAATATAAAGAGATTAGGGATAATGAATTTTTGGTCGAGTTCTTGGTTAGGATTTCATTTTATCACATACATCCATAGAATGGGAACTTCATCCTTTATATAGATTCCTTGAGCATTCTCTATGTTCACTCATGCATGTACTCATTCATTATAACACATGAGTAGATGTTATGGCCAACTCATGAAACTCATGCATGAATAATAAACTCCCATATAATAAATATTATGAAAAAACTCATTCATGATAACCATCAAGTAATATTACTCAAATTTTAATAAGTAATGCTTAGATTCCCATTAATCATGGTGTAGTAGTGTATTATAACATATGATAACACCCAATAATACAATAAGATTAGGTAAGGAGATGACACTAAACTATACACTATGATGTATCCAACCATACCTTATGATTGTCCAGATAGTAGTATGTTTACATGTCTTATGATATAACATATCATGGAATATGATATATCCAATTTTATCACATGTAAAAGGTTTTAGGGAATACCATATCCTTCATATATATGATGTATAAATGGTCTTCATCATATTATATGATATAGATATGTCATATATTATGAAATATATAAACTAAAGTCATATTATATGAATTCATTTAGGTATATCATTGGAGTTGATATAAGATATTACTCCACTATTTCAGATAATCATTATTATATTATGCGGGTTGATCTTATTTTACGATCAACATGGCATGTTGTGATTTACTTGGAATTTGAATATTAAACATTAACATTTGGTTATATTCCACACCAGAATATCATTATTATAGATGTATTACATGATGAATGCATGAGATGTTCAATAGTGAATTTGTATGAAAAATTCATGAATGGTAAATACATTCACTTGTATGCTTCATAAAATATGATTCAATGATACATAGCCTTGGGGAGAGTCCCTAGAGCCTATAAAATGATGCAAACACCATTGAGAGTGTGTGTGTGTGTGTGTGTGATTCTTAAGTAAGCCTTTATCAATTCTCCCACTGTAATCTATCTTCCTTATCCTTTTATACATGATATAATGGTATATAGTGGAAGAAATTTAGGGTTTTATGTTACAGTGAAAGCGATCAGTTTGGTGCACAATAATATTTTTTCATCAAGTTCTTTAGATTTGTCCTACAAATGGGTGAAATAGAAACCTCAGAATCTGTGAGATAAGATCATCACATATAATTTATAATTAATTTATATATATTAAGAGTTACCTCATGTTTAAATTATTTATTCATTAAAAAAAATTTGATCACTTCTAGGTGTACCATTGTTGTAGTAAGAGGATTCAAGTGTAGAATCCCTCTAAAATTGATCCACATGTGCTCCGCAAACCTCTGAACATCATCATATAAATCCCTATGTTCTAGTGAAGATGAATATAACACTCGAATCATTTGTCATTAATCGTTATAAGAATTACTTCAAGGTAAAATGATTATTTTTTATCTCTATACTTGAGAGGGTAGAGGAGAAGTATTTCTCTCCATCCTTAAAAGCATTCTAGTAGAAGATCTCTCTTTCCCTTGAGAGGGTGATCCCTATAGATTGTTGTGTAAAAAACCATTTTGTTGATTATGATATAATCAGGTTTATATTGATCTAGGGTTAGAAAATAAATAATTTCATATAATCCCTTATTATTATCACAATCCTTGTCATGCCCAATGTCTAAATAATAATAGTATTATTATTATTTACATGACATTATCTAAAATCATGGATAAATAAATATTATTTTATTAAATAAATAAATTAATAGTTATTAAAATAACATTCAATATTTCATTTCATAGTGGACCATTAACTTGGAATTTCATTCCTCCTCAATATTTATTAGACTTTGAATAATGACTATTTATTAAAATAAATAAATATCACTGTATTATTCACCAATAAAAAAATAAATATTATATTCACAAAACAAGTGAATAAATATTTATTAAATATTCATGTAAATAAATAAATAAATATTTGTTTCTTTAGGAATAAACCATAATAAATAAATATTATATATTTTTGTTTTCAATAATCACCTAGAAAATAAATATTTATTTAATATTCAATCCACAAATTTATTCTCTAAAATAACTAGTGATTGAATATATGTGATCTACCAAACATTAATAATTATTAAACCATATATTTGAATAATATATATTCCATGTGTTAAATTCATATAAATGAGGTTATAAATACACTTAGTATGTGACCTTCTAGGCCTCTTTTCTCAGTGGAATTAGGTAATATCAGCTAAAGTCCAATGTTAACATCTAGAAACATGAAAAGGAACTCATAGATAAATAAGTTAAATACCACATTGAAAATAATTGTATATTAGGGAACACTTTTTAATATAATATATTTGTCTCTATATCTCCAATAAAGTAGGTTTTGTATTAGTGTCATCAACCTAAGTTCTCGATGTCTATTTCTTTGAATTTAGAGAAATTTACTTTCTAATAAAATATCATGGACATGGACTTAATTAGATAGTTCCATTCCTATCTAAGGGATCAAGATATCAACTTCTATTGCAAAATATTAGGTAAAACACTTTATCTCATTATTCATTAATGAAATAACAATTATGACACACCCAATATATCCTATATTATTGTGAGCATATGTCATCATGATTTATGTCAATACATCAAATAATGTGTCTCATGATATGAGTTAATAATTATCACAAAGGTTAAGGATCATTAAATATGTTTATAGATAGTAACATCCAATGACACATATAAATATGGATTTTCTACTAGTGGGTCATGTTCCCATAACCTCTTTCCTTAAGATTACCAAGGAAAAACTTCATGAAAATAAGTCACAATGTCTTCTGAGCATCCTACCCCTAATATCATATATTATCTCTTGTTAGAAAATATCATCCCTCCATAGACCATGTATTTATGAATACCATCATATCACTTAAATGATTTTATCATAATGGGGAACTATAATGACCTTTTAGTGTGAAAATTACTCCAAGGATAATATCACATTCGGTGTTACACAGAAGAATGATGAATATGTGATAAGATATTAATTAATATTAAACACCATGAATATTTTGGTAATAGAATGTATATATTAGATAGTTATAGGGAACAAAATCCCATAGACTCTCACTTGAACTATAGTCAACTACTAATTACTAAAATAGTTATCTCCATTTGATAAGCATTCTTCTGTTGAGATATGGATGTAGTTGTTGACCCCACCATGCTACTTATGGATTATCTACCTACTAAAAATTCATTTGTCTATGAAAATCCCTCAAGATATGATATCACCAAGTATAAACTTTTTTCCCATTTTTATCCTTGGTTCCTTGGATAATACCATAGTTAAAATTCATCATGTTATGATTTAATTTTACTATATGGGTATAACTCTAACATCTGGAACAAATCATTACTAAATTCTCTTCTCATACTAAATCAGAAGCCACAGCGTACTCATTAAAATGTAGATATGACAACTACTAGTTATAATATGATTTAACCTTGAATAGTAACTTATATTTACTATATTTCCATATCAAGGTGATATAAATAAGCCTAGTTTTATGTCCCTTCAAAACTAGTGTTCCCATTTTTATAATTTCCAAGAACTCATCCAGTTTTTCTTCATCATGTACTTTCAGATATTTTTGACTTCCAACCTTTTCAGTTCTCCTAGTATCATTTTATATTTTCATTCTATAATTTATACATAAGTAATATAAAACATGTGTACATATTATGTAATGCGAGATATATTTCCAAAATAATTTTATGAATATATAGTCTATGCATCACGATAATACCATGTGATTCTAGAACAATTTAGGTATATTATTTCATCTTGTATTTTAATACAATGTTAGAAATATATAATGACTTGGATTTAGCAACCCATTAATCTAGGATAGAATATCTTATTTCATATAAATTGGTTTGATTCTTAAGTTATATTTCAGAAATTAACTTTAGTCTTAATTAACAATAAAACTAATCACTTGCTTTATCTATGTTTTTAAACATGTCCTTATTGAAAATTACAGTTCTCTCACTGACCTCTTATAGGTACCTTGGAACACATTAATTTCAAATGAATTTCCTATGATCATTATACTTATTTTGATCCATAAATAACTCCTTGAAACTTATATATCATATTGATATTTCTTGATGCCATCAACCTTACCAGATATTCCATATAAATATCTTTTATAAGGTTTCCTTTAAGGAGCATGGTATTGATATTAAATTTCTAATAAAATGATTGTAAAAAATCTATAAAAAGTAAAATTTGAATGTAATTTCACATGATTATTAGTGATAAGTTATTATCATAAAATATGTCTAGATATTGTAAACCTTTTATTAATCATTTATGATTAATGGTCCAAACATGACCGTCGATGGATGGTTTATCTTGAATACCTACCGACATATTTTACATCAACTGGAGAAACTACTGAAATTTTGAACTTGATTTTGGTAAATGGAATCTATCTTAAATATCAAATAAAATTTTCAAGTATATCTATTTTACCACTTGTTTCTTCATATAACAATCATTTTTCTTACCCAATAAAATATATATGACTCATCACAATGAATATAAAACCATTACTATGGTTTTTAATTTTCCTACATAGTATATATCTCTAGAACAATTCTCAAACTAAAACTGATAGAGTTACCTATTCTTATGTCAACTAGTTCATTTGGAGTCAATTTTCAATTTAAGCCTTAATTTCTCCCACATATCAAAAGAAATATACTTCCCACATAGAAATTTAGTTGGTATCATTAATACATTTTTATTTTAGAGATTTTAATATCCTCAGTAGTTGTAGGATAATTGGATAAGATACACTTTGTGTTTCCTTTTATGTATATTTGAAGTTAATGACAACATAACAAATGATTATCATCAGAACACCTTAGGTTGTGACATAATGGAATCCTATCATATAATAACTTATATGAAATCCATTAGTCAATTTATTTGGAATATAGTCAGTTTTTATGATTCTATCTTATGATACATGTATGGAAAGATATCATGGAAGACTTTAAATATATATAAAACTCATCATCAATCTACCTTATAATATCACCATCTATATTATTTTAATAAGGTAATGTGAGTATATAAAAAACTATCACTCTACATTTAATGATCATTGAATACTTGGTTAAGATACTCTTCAACATACCATCCTAGAGAATACTATTTCTTTTATCAATTGTATTCACAATTTTTATTCATCATTCCTAAAATTTCTTAAAGGAATTCAATAATGTATATGAATTTACCTCTAGATTAACCTTGGAAAATTTCATGATATTTAGTTGAATTAACTCTAGAAAAATTGTGGAATGCCTTTATTTTTAAAGTTTTATTTGTCTAAAACTCAATAATTAAGTATGTTGATAATACATAAAGTGACTTTAGTTTCAAGGAGACTAAATAATATCTTAGGTATATATTTGAAAATAAAATTTTGTTTTAATTTACAAAGAATTATCTTACCACAACTGGGTATGATTATTATATTTCATTTTCATTATTTATTACAAACAATAATTCAAGTATTATTAAACTATTAATTAATTATAGAATACCATGACAATATCAATTTTAAAATAATGAATGCCCCATTATGTACAATAGAGAATTGAGATAAATATATGGTAACACTTAATGAAAAGTAATAGTTTAACTTGAATCAATCACCTTGGAAGTCAAGATTTCTGAAGTTATCACTACTAATATAGGAATCACCCTTTTCAACCTCTTATAAAATTAAACTTTACTTCTTTAAGATATATGATTCTCATGGATAACATAGGAATCACTCTTCATAAGTGCATGGGAGAAATAACCTTACTTGTAATTTTTCCTTAATAGTTTTAGTATTTGAATACAAGTTAGTATTTAATACCAAATAAGTTAAATAGAAACACTATAATCTATTATAAATATATTTTAAGTGGATATAATTGTTTATGTATTCTCTAATTATAATTATTTTCAAAATGATATTTCTTTCCACAAGAGAATAAAATAGCCTTATGTTTACCACACTACCTATTATTTTTTATCTCATTGAATGACATTATAAAGGCATCATTTACCATAAAATATTCATGGTATTTTTAACCTTGTCTTCCATGTTGTTCACCATAAGGGTTGTGGAACTAAGTTCCCTGCAACTCTTATCTACCAAGTGAAGCTATGTCAAAATATTCTTGAGATATTTATTTTTATTATTCATCTCTAAGTTGTATTGACCCTCACTTATGATTTTGGTGCTAAACACACATACATTACATTTAGGCTTTAATACCAAGTGAGATGACCCAAGATAAACAGGACTTAATTTTATATCATTTTAATAATTTAATAATTACATATCACAATAAACCCACAATACCAAGAACCAAAGGTTTACTATATTTGATAAATTTTTACATAATTAACTTATATTATAATACTTGTGAACATTTCTCCACAATCTATCCCCTCTAAACCCCCTTATAGACCCCTAATAAGTTATACTCATCTTCATAACCTAGGGAATAAAAACATAATAAATCGATGAGCTCAAATACTTAGTAAGGGAAAGACTATCAACATGTCATCAAGGGTTATATAATAATATTGTGATAAAAGATGATCATGGGATAAATTTTTATTAAAAATAACATATAATAATAATATTTTTCCATAATTCATGATAGAATTACATGTAATATCAAATGAATAAACATATATCATGGGAAAAAGGTGGATTAATGAGATAATAAACATGATACATTGAGAAAAATCATATGCGTATAGAATATAAATGTAACATGGATTTGAAATATAGAATAAAAAAATAACTTTGCCACAAATATAGTCACTAGGAATCATCGCCTTCATGATTCACTCAATCACGCGTGTTCTTGTGAACAAGCTTAATTGTATCTGTAAATACTTATCTCATGAGATATAAATCCTTAAACAATGAATTATAGGGATATATAGGACTCCACATATCAATAATTTATACATATGTGTGCCACTTGAAATTAATCATTCATTATATCAAAAATAACCCATGGAAATAAAATGGGTTTTGTAACATTTCTTAAAGTGTATCACATATAATTTCATTAAGATTTAGATCAGTTGATAAAAAAATTCAATCAGACAAAATTATATTTCATAAATTCATTTAATGGGGGATTTATAAAATGTAAATCCATATAAGATAAGTCTATTAGAGTTAAAGAGGACAATGGAAGTGAAACATAAAATAATCTTTTGAAAAAATTTATTAGCATTGTTGAAAAGAGAATATGTTATGAGTCACTTTTGAAAATATAATTTTAAATAAATTGACATGAAATATTATTTGAATTTTATTTAGAAATAAATATCAATAATGTATCCTTAAAAAAACATAAAATTTGTCCAAAGTAAATATAGGGTGGAAGATAAAATTTATAACTGGGAAAAGAAAAAAACCTTTTAAACATTTTAAAAATGACTTTATTGAAACCCACATCATAAAAATAGTGATAAATATTCTATTTGAAAATAGGTAAATATAAATTTTATGATCACATGAAATGATATATATATATATATCAAAATAATAAATTAGGACATTAGAGGGAATATAAAACATGTACATGGAAGATAAAGATCTTATTTAGATAGGATATGAGTTATTATTTATATCATAAAATTTTATAAATAATGAAATCAATCAAGGATTATGTTATTGATTTGAAAATGCAATTCCCCAAAAAAAGAAGTAAATAAATTAAAATATCATCTTATAATATAAGAAAATAATCTTGTAAACCCATATTCAAAGAGGAATTGTTATGAATCAAGAAAATAAGTTTAGTCAAGAAAACCCCTTATAAATTTAGTAAAAATTGAATCAAAATAATTGGAAGGATAGATTCATAAAAAGGACTTGTAAATACCATAAAATAAACATTATAAAAAATAATAATATATAATGGGGTAATAATTACACCATATAAAATAATTATAGGTACATAACTTGAAAATATGCCTCAATGAATATAAATTGAGATCAAAACCCTTATAAACATCATATTTTATGAAGTAAGAAACATTTTAAAGGTTTTTTAAGTGATATAAATGTAAAAAATATAAAATAAATAAAAAATAAAACATAATTAATCTTATTATATAATTTACCTAACTTAAAAAAAATTAATTTCAAGAAGAAAAATTATAACTCAATGAAAGGGTATTGAGTTAAAAACACTATTACCTTTACTATTGAATTCTGTAAAAGTGATTCAATCTCTTATATCATAAACATGAACATATTAATTACCTATTTAGTAATTTTATTCAAATATATATATATATATATATCAATTTATAATATTTAATTATAATCATTTATTATACATTTATTAGTTAGTTATAGTTTATTTTCATCATTAAGTGTTAATGATTTTGATTGTTTTTCACATGCTTTAAAGTGTTGATATTGATTCCCATTCATTAATACCAAGTTCATAATTCATATATTATCCAAGGTAATATAATAAAAACTATATAATTATTTATAATTCTCTATTTTTATTCCATGATAGTTTTAGTCATGATTTGTGAAGACAGAATCAGTGATGAGCTTATTTTGGTAATTTTTTACTAGTAAAAGTTGGTATTCTAATAACATGTTAAATATTAATATAAATCTTTAAAAACTTAAATATAAAATTATTTTTTCAATTATATATAATAAAACTAGTATTTGAGTTTTCATATCTATACATGATATAAATTTATAGAAGTGTTTATATAGGTTGTTAGACCGACCAAAATAAGAAAATGTTGTAATCGATGGGTGAGAATGGTTTAGAAGGTGATTATTTTGGAATAATATAATTATTAAAGACTAATAATGATATTATTTAGATTTTTTATTTTTTTTTAATAATAATTTATGACATTTATATGGAAAAAATCTAGAGAGATAGAAAATGACATACATCACTTTGCGGAGGTGGTAGTTCGTACGTACACACGGATGATGTTTTCATTTTTCATAGAATGGAATAAGGGTAGGAAAATGGTTTTTATTTTATATAATATTAATAATGATATAAATATAATATTAATCCACTAAATAAAATTCCATAACTATCTATTTAATGTGGTTAAGGAAAAATTTAAAATGCATCGTTCATGGAGGAAATAGTTCGCAAGTACACATGACGACATTTTTATTTTTATAAGGAAAAGGATGAAATTTGTAAAAAATTTATTCCATAAAAAAAATAAGTTTATAAATAATACTTATGTCATGATATTTTAATTTTTAAGCTAGTTTTGTAGGAGAAATATTGATAAGGAACTAATATTAGAGAGTGATTAGTACTTACATTGACAATTTGAACTTTCTCTTGAAGTACTTTTTGAAAAAAGAGTATATTGGAAAAATTATTGTGACCAAAGGATTAAGGAAATAAAATAATATTATATGGGAAGTAAAATGGGAAATTTTTAAATGGAACTTTTAATTTTTATAGTGGCTTTATAGGGGTGGTGGAAGGCCCCTTTTATAAGTGAAGGGAATAGATTTTCTATAAATATAACCTCTTAATATAAAAGGAACATATTTTTCACATGTAAGGTAGATTAAAATGTGGAAAAAATAGATAAGATATAATTTTTTTTGGATACTCAACTCAACCAATCATTTGGAGACATGTTTTTAACATTTTTTACCTCTATTACACTTAGATAAACTATTTTTACCTTAATTTACTTTTACCATGGTAACAACATTTTTAACCTTGATAACTAATTGTTATGACTAAAAATAATAATAAATTTATTAATTAATTTATAAATTATGATTTCAAATATGGAAAATTTTTATTAAATAAATTTTCTAAGGGTGATAAATTTTAATTTTAATATTAGTGGACATCACATGTAAAAACCATTTTTAGAAAGTGTATTTTTAAGAATAAAAATAATGTTTATGATAAAAATGTCAATGTTATTGATTTACATGAAATTAATTGGTTTATTATTACAAAAATAAGAGTTATGTGGATTTAAAATTAATATAAAACCAAATTCTGCCTTGAGAAATATTAATTAAAAGGGAAATCTGAAAAATGGTTTTTATTGGGATAAAAATTACTTATGTTTTCAAAATGTAAAACATGGGTTTTCAAAATTCAATATATTGTTTTCAAATGCTTTAATTTACTCCTTAAATACATTTTTGGTTGTGAAAAAAAATTAAAATTTTAATTTATGCTTTCATTATGATAAATTCATAAATTTTGTGGCATTAGTAAAAACTATGATTTTTAGTATTCACCTAAAAATCAATTATTTTAGAAAAATCTCAAAATTTCACCCCAAGATAATATTTTTTTATGAATTAAAAAATAAAGTTTACTTTTAAAAAATTAAAATCCTAAAATTGTAGAATTTATCTTTTAAAAAAAATATAATTAAAACCCATTTTTATATAAAATTGAATTATTAAACTTTAAGTGTTCTTAATCTTATTTCATAGCAGTTTTCAATTAAACGAGTGTTTATCAAATTGTTTTTATATTTAAAACATTTTATTAAAATAATCCTTAAAAGTGATTAATTCAATTTAATATAAAATATACATAAAGAATAATTTTTAAAAAAACATTTCTTTTATATTAATTAATCTTTGTAAAATACCATTAAAATTAATTTTTTATATTTTAAAAAATAGTTTTTCCAATCCATTGATATTAAAATATTTATTTTAATTTTATAAATAAATAATATCATATTTTAATAATAATTATATTTAATGCATACATATATTTTTATAATAAAATATTTTAATTAAATACTATATTTTTGTTTCATTATTTATTATCTATGAAATATACTATTTTAAATTTGTTACTAATTACACACAACACTAGTATACCTATTGGTCACATGTATATCCAACGACCATATTTCTGATGACCATATTTCCAATGACTATATTCCCAACATCCATATTTATAATGGTCATATATCATTCCTATATATATCCTAAGATCATTCATCCCAATCATTCACTTATTTATCATCATGCCTATAACAGTTGGAAAACTTATCCTTATTCTTGTAGTAGTGATTGAGGTTATTCTTTTCATGTAAAACCATGAGGGTGAAGATTATATGTTCATAGTATTTTTGTATGCTTGTTCATTTATCCTACTTATAATTTTATTGTTGTTGATTATTCATACATCCTCCTAATATATTGAATCTTATCACATCATGGTTTATTTTAGTTTAGTGTTGTGTGCGAAACTAGCCATGAGAAATAGTATTTATTTAAAGGGAAATTAATACTAAAATTTTGGGGTGTTACATACCCCCTTAAATAAATGTCATCCTTACAATTTAAATTATCACTCACAAATAAAAATAGTTAAAATTATCTATAAGATATATATGACTGAAGATATAATTTATAATAATATATATAGCTAACTATTTTAGGTAAGACTAGAAAACATAATAGGTATATCCCCAATATTGAGTTTCTCTATAATATTTTAATCTAAACACCACTTATGATTGGGTATTAAGACTCATGTAATGGAATTAATTTTCCTAGAGATTTCTTAGTTATCCTTGTATAAATAAATGATTTTTGGTTGATTTGAATTATGAAATGTGATATACCTATTTTAATAATTAATATGGAGTATATGTGGAGATAACTATTCTATTTCAAAAATCACATCAAATTTATCTAATGAAAGAATAATATGATTTGAATAAATTTATTTCCCATAAAATTCAAATTGAATGTCAATAATTATACAACTAAAAGTTTTCTTCAATGATAAAATCATTGGGATAATGATTTCATTATCTTAGAAAACTTCCTAGATATACTAGATTTCCTAGAATCAAACTACAACAATACCTATACAACTCTATTGTATAGGATAATTCAAACTTAATTATCTCAATCTACTTTATTAATAGTCATCGTATAGGTTTTTCCTTGTTCCATTGGTTTAAGATATTTTTTATGCCTATTATCCTTGATAGTTTAGTATTAGGGCTTCAATTTTCATAATTCCTAAACACCTTGAATTTAAAGCATTTAAGTTAAGATCGTGCATTAGTTGGTACATTAATACATTGCGTTATATTGGTTGATCTCTTTATCTATCTTCAACAATCATAAGATCGATGTACAATCCTTCTACACTTGAAACATTTTATTATTCCATTGATACATTCCCTTGGGATCTTCTTCCTACATTTTTTAAATATATAAAATTGAACTTTCTTTCCTTCATCATCTATTTCACCCAAAATCCTATGATACTCCATCCTTATCTTATTTTGTGTTTTTAGTAATTCAACTATGATCATGTTTCTAATCAAAATTCATTAAATTTTTTTTAACATAATTATAATATTTCTCACTCTAGATCTTATCCTGTTTGGTTTATTATTGTGAAAATCTATTCATTTTCTATATAACCCATCATTATTTTGGTTCCTTCAGGATTTAGAAATTACTAAGACCAAAAGGGGTTAACATGAGTGACGAATAATTAACATCACAATATAATTATTGTAAGATAATTGTAGGAAAAATCAACCTCAAATTTTCTTAATCTTTTTTCATAATCATATTAGTCTATAGTTATTTTAATCTTAAATTATGGTCGGTTTAACCTAGGATTATTTAAGTTTAGTTTTCTCAAACTTCTTATCCTAATTCATTAACATAATAAATCATTTATAATATATTATAAAGAGAATGTGATTAACCAAAGCATATCCCCCAGTAGTGTTAAACCATGTGTGTAGTTAGGAATCTTTTTCATGCACCAAGTGAAGATAGAGTTAATACTCAACCAAAAAATTTAGGGTTATTACGCCTAAATACATTAGTTCTAGAGAATATATCCACTTTTAGTATCCAGATAGGGATATAATTTCTAGGAAACCAAAAAATATCAACTTTATCAAATCATTAGAATGTTATCCTATAATTATATTTTTCCTAGTGTTTTAACTAAAGTTATCTCATACTAATAACTAAACTAATATCCAAAAATAAACTAAAATAATCTGAAAAAATATCTAAACCAATCCTAAATAATAACTAAACTCTTCTATAATATAAGTAGAGGTGTCCTAAACCGGAAATCCTGGGTATGGAAATAAAAAATATATACATTAAACATAATATTTAATACCAAGTTAGATAACCCAAGCTAAACATATATTTATTTTATATCATTTACATAAGTTAAACATTAGATCTCACAATAAACACACAATAACAATAACTAGAGGTTTAGTGTATTTGAGTACTAGATATAAAAGCAGCTTATTTTAAAATAATTTTAAACATTTCTCTATAATTAATCTCTTATAGAACCCCTTTCAATACTTCTCATAAGTTATATTCATCTTCATAACCTGGGGAATAGAAACAGAAGAAAGAGATGAGCATAAATTCTCAGTAAAGGGGAAAAAATGTCAACATGTCATCAGAGGTTACATAATAAGCATTTGAGAAAATATGATCATGAAATAAATGTCTTATTAAAAATAAAATATAATAATAAGAGTTTTCCATAAGTCATGATAAAAGTACATATGATCTCAAATGATAAAAAATATATCATAGAAAAAAGAGTGTGGATTCATGAGATAATAAACATGATACAAGGAGCATAATCGTATTATTATTTCATATAAATGTAGTATTCCCTTGAAATATAATATAACAAAGAGCTATGAAACAAGCATAATCATTTTGTATCATCACCTTTGTGATCCACTCAATCACAACCATGATTGTAAAAAAATTAATCAGGTCCATGAATACTTATCTCATGAGATATAAATCATTAACCAATGCATCGGTGGGTGATATACAACCCCACGCATCAATCATTCATTCATATGTATTCTAATTGAAATTAATCATTCATCATATCATAAATAACTTATATAAGGATAATAGGTTTCGTAAAAATTTTTAAATGGTATCACATATAATGTCTTTAAGAATTAGATTAATTGATACCAAAAATTTCAATCACCAAAAAGGAGTATTTCATAAATGAATTTAAAGGTTTATTCATAAAATATAACTCCATAATATTTATATATAAATATATATATTAGTAAAATAGGATAATATAAGTGAAATTTCAAATTCTTTAGAAAACATTTCTTAATATCATCGAGAAGATAAGATGTTATGGGACACTTTTGAAAATATAATTTTCGAGAAACTGAAATTAAATATTTTTCAAACATTATTTATAAATAAATATCAATAATGAAAACATGAAAAATAAATAAAATTTATCCAAATTAAATGTGGAGTGTAAGATAAAATTTACAATTGGGAAAGGAAAAAACCCTTTTTAACATTTTAAAAATAAATTTATTAAAACATGCATCATAAAAACAGTGATAAATCTTCCATTTAAAAATAGGTTAATTGAAATTTTAATATCATCATAAATAATTTATATTTCAAAATAATAAAGGAGGACATATTTTGTAAGAGATAACATTGACATGGAAGATAAAGAACTTATTTGGGGAGGATTTGAGTTATTATTAACATCATCTAATTTTATGAAGAATGGAATCCATGAAAAAAGATTTTTTCCATGTAAAAATGTAATTAAAAATAAAAAATAAGAATTAAAATTATTATAATATAATAATATAATATAATAAATCCATATTATAAATCCATAATCAAATATAGATGATTATTACTTAATAAAAATAAAATTGATTCATGAAAACCCCATACAAATCTGGAAAAAATTGAATCAAAAAAAATTATGAGGGATTCATGAAAATTACTTTTAAATACCATTAAAAAAACATTAATAATAAAAATATAAGACAATGGTGTATTAATTACATCATATAAAATAATTATCGGTGCATAATCATGCCTTAATGAATAGAAATTGAGACAGAAACCCTTACAAACATCATAATTCATAGTAAAAAACATTTGGAAGGGGGTTTATGTGATAAAATTATAAAACCTAGAAAATAAATAGTAAATTAAGAATAATTAAAAATTAGGTTTTAATTTAACCTAATTATAAAAATGAAGTTCAAGAAGAAGAATTATAACTCAATGAAAGTGTATTAAGTTAAGAAACACCCTTATCATTACTCTCAACTTCTATGAAAGGACTTGAATATCCTATATCATAAATATAACCATATTAATTAACTATTTAAAAACCTTATTCATATCTATTACTATTTATAATATTTTTTATAATCATTTATTAGTAAGTTATAATTTATTTTCATTATTATATGTCAGAAATTTTGATTGTTTCACACAGGCTTTAAAGTGTCGATGTTGATTCTAATTCATTAATACCAAGTTAATGATTACTATATTATAAAAATTATTATAATATATGATTTATAATTATTTATAGAGATATAATTTTATTAAATTACAATTTTATTCCTGATTCATGAAGATAGGATTGATGATGAGCTTGTTTTATTAATTTTTTACAAACAAAAGTTGATATATTAATAATACGTTAAATATTAATATAACCCTTAAATAACCTTAAACAAAAAATTATTTGATAATTTATGTATAATAATACCATTATTTAACTTTTCATTATCATCCATGATATAAATTTATAACATTTTTCATATAGGTGGTTTAACCGACCCAAACAAGAACATATTATAATCGATGGGTGAGTATGGTTTAAAAAGTGATTCTTTCAGAATAATATCATTATTACATAAAGATAATTATATTATTTATATTTATTTAATTTTATGAATTATATTTTAAGATATTTATATAAATAATATTATACTATAGAGATAGAAAATTAAATACATCACTTTGTGGAGGGGGCAATCCAAACGTACACACGAATGATGTTTTCATTTTCTATAGAATATGAGAAGGGTAGGAAAAAGTTTTATATTTTAAATAATATTAATAATGATTTAAATATAATATCAATTTATTAAATTAACTTTAATAACCATCCTTTTAATGTGGGGAAGGAAAAAAATAAAACACATCATTCATGGAGGCGGTATTATGCACATATACATGACAACGTTTTCATTTTTCTAAGGGAAAAGGGTGAAATATAGTTAATTTTTATTCCATAAACAAAAAATAAATATCATTATATAAATAATAATTGTGTCATAAAATTTTAATGGGTAATATTTATTTGTATAAGAAAGATAAATAATGAAAAATATTAGTGAGTGATTAGTACTTACATTGAGAATTTGAATTTTCTCTTAAAGTACTTCCTGAAATGGAGGATTATGACAACTTATTTTGATAATATGACAAAGGAAGTTGAATAGGATTATAGTTGAAGTAAAATATGTATAGTTTCAAGGTAAATTGGAGTTTTTAAAGTAATTTTTAAGGGGTGGTGGAAGGCCTCATTTATAATTGATGAAATAATTTTTTTGTAAATATAACCTCTTAATATAAAAGGAACACATGTTTCACTTATAAAGTAGATTAAAAAGTTGAAAATAATATAGAGGAGATAATTTTTAGTCTATAAACACCTAAAAAACTAATTTGGATACATGTTTTAAACATTTTTTATCCCTTTTACACTTGGTTAAACTCTTTTTATTTTAATTTACCTTTATCATGGTAACTACATTTTTAACTGCGGTAACTAATTTTTATGGATAAAAATGAAAATAAACTTATTAAATAATTTGAATATTATAATTTAAAATATTTAAACCATTTTATTAAATAAAATTTATAAGGTTGATAAAAAATAATTTTAATATTAGCACACATAATGGGTAAAAACTATTTTTATAAAAAGTGTATTTTTAAGCGTATAAATAATGTTTATGATAAAATTATCAATGTTGTTGATTTATATAACATTAATTGGTTTATTATCACATAAATAAGAGTTATGTGGATTTAAAACCAAGCTAAAACCTAATTATACTCTAAGAAAACATAATTAAAAGTGAAATATGAAAAACAATTTTCATTAGGATAAAAGATTACTTAGGTTTTCAAAATGTAAAACATGAGTTTTCTAAATTCATTATATTATTTTTAAATTTATTATTTTACTCCTAAAATAACTTTTTGATTAATAAAATTGTTTTATAAACTTTTAGTTAATTATTTCATTGTGATAAAATCATAAATGATGTGGTATTAGTAAAAAATTATGTTTTTCACTATTCACTTTAAAATCATTTATTTCAAAAAAAATCCAAATTTCACCCTGAGATAATATTGTTATGATTAATTCAAAAAGGAATTTCATTTTTTAAAATTAAAAATCCAAAATTTTAGAATTTTTTTTTAAATAAAAGAATAAAATATGATGAAAATTTTTTTTTACAAAATTTTTAATTTTTAACATTAAGTGTTTTTAATCTTATTTTATATCAATTAGAAATTAAATGAGTATTGGTATATTAATTTTAATATTGAATATATTTTATTAAAATAATTCTTTAAAATTGATCAATTAAATTTAAAATAAAATATATATAAAAACAATTCTTTAAAAAAATAATTTTATATTAATTAATCTTCATCAAATATCATTAAAACTATTTATTTATATTATAACAAATTAATATTATCAATCCATTGATATTAAAATATTTATTTTAATTTTATAAATATATTATATCATACTTTAAAAATAATTATATTTAATGCATAAAAAAATTTATAAGAAAATATTTTAATTAAATACAATATTTTTATTTCATTATTTATAATCTATGAAATATGTTATTTTAAATTTTTTACTAATAAAACATAAAATTAGTATATCTATTGGAAACTTGTATATCCAAACACCATATTTCCAACAAGCATACTCCCACAAACCATATTTATAATGGTCGATTTCATTAATATATAAAACCTAAGATAATTCCCATTAATTCACTTCTTTCTCATCATGCCTATAACAGTTTTAGTACAAAACTTTCTTTACATAGTATTGATCAGGGTTATGCATTTCCTAGACAACCATAAGTATGAAGATTATATCTTCATGGTATTTTTATATGTTTGTGAATTTTCTCACTTGTAATTTTATTGTTATTAATTATTTTCACATCGTCCTGATGTATTAATTATTATCCTATGTTTTAATTTTTTATCTCATTAAAATGTATCAATATTTGTTTTAGTTTGGTGTTTCATGTGAAATAATCTATTCAAAATGGTATTTTTTAAAAGGGAAATTAATACTAAAATTTTGGGGCATTATAGTCTCATAATACTATATGAATAAGAAGAACCTGTAAGGTAAGGATGATGGTATGAGATTAATGGAAAATAGATTATCCTTGTGGAAGTTAAGATTTTCCAATTGATTAATGTACTTATGTATATTTAAGATAAGATAATTAGGTAAATTCTTTCTTCAATTTTATACTAAAATAGTATAGTGATAGTGCCATTTATCTAAAGCCTATCTTTCTCCTTCTCAAGAGATAGGATATGAGACATCATAATATAAGCATACATTTCCTTATATTTCATTATTATTTATCCAGAAATATGTGATATCCGACATAACATATAATAAGATCATACCCATATACCTCCTATAGGAATCCTTCTCACTTTTTCTCACTCGATTTAATTATAAATTAGGCATAGGGGATTTTATCATATAATCCAAACATTCCAATAGAAAAGTTGTTTATAAAATTTTATACCAATATTGGAAGTTGGTATTGTATAGAAAATTGGGTTTCTCTATAAATGTTCATAGTGTTATGATTATTTCTCCGGACAGATTCTAAATTAAAAGCATGTTTTAGTTTTTATCTTGATTACCAAAATATATGACCTAATGAATTTTTTTTATTAGTATCTCGCTATTTTATTGAAACATAAATTCCTCACTATGGGTTTTGGAATACTATTTCACATGGATATTATAGTGTCAGGGACCTATATTTCCATTCTTATAACCCATATTAGGGCCTAACAATCCTTATAGAGAAGCATATACTTATGGTTTTTACAAATTGATGGTATAGAGTAGGCTAAACAAATAGTTTTTTAAAAAATCTATTGGTATAGAGTATTGACATAAGATTCATAGCCTTCCCTCCTCCCCTCCCCATCCATGATCCCTAATCCCCCTACCCCAAGTAGCAGCCTCCCCTGTCTTCTCCCCTAGAGATCTCCTCGCATTCATTTATTTTTTTATTCAGTTTTTATTCAACATCAAATTAGTGAGTTCCAAATCCATCATCTCTTATGTCGAGAATCATTTTAATTTTTATATATATATATCAAAACAAAACTGATATCGTATTAGGTCAGTATTCATCCCAATTCTTTGAGCAAAGGTTCATTTTGATTATTTTTTTTATAGTATTTCATAATAAATATTATTATATTAGATGTATATGTTTTTTTAATTTATTTATTGTCTAATTTTACATAAATCCAATATAAAGTTTCTTTTTGTGTAATATATATTAACGAATTATGTAATTAATTATTATAGTAATTTGTTTATTTTATTAATGTATTGGGGGTTATGAAATTATTCATTTAATTTTTTTGTTTTCATAATTAAATGACTAAAATATTTGAATAATTAATTTAAATCTAAAAGTATGTATTAGGTGTTTCCTATTACATGTCTTATACTTTATTTGAGTTACGAGTAGTATAAATTGATTATAGAATATATCATATCTTATTCTTTTTTTGGATACCTACTAGTATGGTTTGATGAATTTCATATTAAAATAGGTATTTGGATTATCTTATTCGAAATGATCTTCATACATGTGATACTAAATAATGTATTGATATATTATAAATTTTTCCCTAATAAAAAAAATTTGTATCAAAGAAAAGAGTTTTGATGTTGGGTGACACATTGTTTTTATTCTTGAGTAAATTTTTTCTATGATAAAGATATATGTATTTAATTGAATTTATTTCATATTAAAAACAATTAGGTTGTTTTAAAAAAAATTGTT
The DNA here is from genome assembly GCA_963277665.1 of Viscum album. Taxonomy (NCBI): domain Eukaryota; kingdom Viridiplantae; phylum Streptophyta; class Magnoliopsida; order Santalales; family Viscaceae; genus Viscum; species Viscum album. Next base: position 1,898,323,019 of record OY728126.1, read on the forward strand.
ACATAAATACATGTGTATTTAATTGGATTATGTAATATTTACTCCCCATTCCATGTCTTATACTTTTTTTGGTTAATTAATTGGATGCATCAGTTAGAGAATATTTCATTTCTCTTCTTCTTTGTTTGGTTATCTACTAGTATGATTTGATGACTTTCATATTAAAATTGGTTGTATGGGATTTTTTAAATTATTTTTTACTAAATTGATATTATTATAAAAAAATTCCTGTAATACAATGGATAGAAGTTGGATGTATTATACTAATTGAATCTCAATAAAGTTTTGAAAGAATTTTGTTTTTTTAGATTTTTCATTTAAAAATTATTCAATGGATGTGTTATGTGTTGTCCATGTTATAATTTTGTTGGGATACATTGTTTATGTCAGGAAGAAGTTGGCTACCATATAAAAAAATTATTTCAAACACACTATTATATTTGGTATCACAATAGGAAGATGTGATAGTCTTCTATTGTTCATGAATTAAATGAAAGGAGTGGTATAAAGAATTTGGTATCTAATAATTTTCCATTTGTTCACCATCACGAGAAAGATAATGCAGAAATAAAATAATCTAATGATATCAATACACATCATGAAAATAGTGAAAATAATGATGTTGATAGAGTGAAAAAAATAATGGATTATATTAGGAATCTTGTATATCAATAATGTTCTAAAATGACAAGATTTGGATTTTTAGTGTGGTTATATCATGAAAAAACCATGTATGGGATTTATAATATCACCATTGATTATATTCTTACCTTTTTGAAGGACTTACTTCCTAATAATGTATATATTATATTAAATAATTATATGTAATGGAAGTTAATTAATCATCTTTTATTTTTTACTAATAAAATCATGCTTACCCTAAATATTGTTGCTTATTATAAGAGGAAACAACACATCAAAATGATTATAAAAACTATGGTATATCTCGATGGAATCCAAATGATGATGGAATACCATCTAATGTGCTATAGAAAGTCATGTGGCACTTTCCATTGATTATTAGAATTAAAAATCTATTCATGTCTACTGAAATCTCAAAAAATATATGATAGAATTATGTTGATATAATTAGAGATAATGATGAGTTGTTTTATCTAGTATATGGATTATCATTGTGTAAATTTGATGTATAACATCCTGATTTTTAAATTGAGTTACATAATGGTATGTCACATCTATCCTGTTACGGTTTTAATTTGTTCAGTCAGATGCTTACTTCTCACAGCACATGGCCATTTTTTATTCATGTATATAGTCTTCCTCTATTTATGTGTATGAAAAAACCATTCAATTTATTGATTATACTAATATATGGACCATTTTATCCTAAAAATGATATATATTTCTACTTTCAACCTTTAACAAAAGAATTTAATAAGATTTGGGATATGTGTGTGCTCACATTCAATGCTTCTTTAAAAAAATCATATGTGTCCTGCACTTCTGTGGACTATAAATTATTTCCCTACTTATGGAATGATGTTTGGTTGGATCATGAAGGTAAAACTATCATGGAATATTTTTATGAAAAATACATGATCTATAAGACATAAATATCATCAGAGATTCATTTTCATGTGGCATCGATGATTCTTTCCAATGGATCATCCATATATAAAGAATCATCGTAGGTTTGATAATATTATTGACACTGAAAAACCACATCAAAGTATGTTAGGAATTTATGTGATTAAAAAATTTCAAGATTTCAATTTTTTATTAGGGAAAGGTCAGATGAAATCTAAAAAGAAGAATAATATTGGCACTGAATCCACTTACAATTAGAAAAATAAAAGTATCTTTTTGATTTAACATATTGGTCAACCAATTTGTTACATCATGGTTTAGATGTGATGAAAATTGAGAAAAATATATGTGAAATACTAATTTCAATTATTTTAAATATCAAGGGTGATAACAAAGATAAATTACAATCTCTAAGTGACTTTTTGGATTAGGGTATTCGACCAGAACTGCTTCTTGTGTGTATTAGTGAAAATAAATGGAAATTTCCTTGTAATTCTAATGTGATGAAACCTTTAGAAGAAAATTAATTTCTAGAAATATTGGAGAATATAAAGGTCCTTGATGTTTATTCAAGTAAAATATATAATCTATTCAATGGAAGATATTTGAAACTAAAATCCCAAAAAACTCAGGATTATCACAACTATATTTGTGAATTGATTCCAGTAGTAAGACAACATTTACTATCCAATAATGTAAGGGTAGTGGTAATTTTATTGTTCCATTTTTATCGAGAAATTTTTTTTAAAAGGTAATCCAAGTCTTTATTGATAAAAATTTAGTAATAGGTACCATTAATGTTGTGTGAGTTGGAGAAAATTTTTCCTCCATCATTTTTCACTTACATGTTGCATAAAATAGTTCATCATCCAACTAAAACACTTCTTGAGGGACCTGTTTCTTTTCAGAAGATGTATCCTACTGAAAGAAATATGTGCACTATTAATTCTTGTGTATGAAATAATAATCATCCTAAAGGTTATATTATGATAGGTTATTTAGCTCAAGAATGTATGGAATTTTGTTCAATGTATTTATCTGATGTGGTCACAAAATGTAACATGTCAATGAGAAATGAATATTAGTGGTGAGGGTAAATTGATCCCTTATTTCCATATCTTCCCCAAATAAGAGGAATTCATGGGTAATATACATTGGCTAAATTGAGACTTTAATAGTGGGATATGTAACATAACACAATCTTGATTAACTATGGTTTATTTAATGACTATATCAAGTAATTTTGAATATGTATATGTTATCTCATACTATATAATTTCACATATACCTTAAACTTTTATTATCATTTTTGTAAAACCCCGAGAATTTATAATATTTTTATTTTTGAATATATTTAATTTTTTTTCCTTCTTGATTTATATGCAACACCATGTTAAGCTTACACTATATAAAAAATGATTTGGCATGTGTTACATGCAAGGCTGATTTTTACCGAAAAATAATACGTTATTAAAATATTATTATTTAATATAATAAGATATAACCTAGTAATTAAGTTATAATTTATGAAAATTATTAACCAAATTATTAAATTTATATATAATATATTTAATTAAATGTTTTTACATTCATACAAATGGTTTTATAGGCGTAAGATAAGAATAAATCCAATTTTATATATTAAAATGTTATATTTTTCTAAAGATAGTTTTACCACCTTTTGATGGAGCAGTTGTTTTAAATTTAGTTTTTGAAACTTTTATAAATTATATTTGAAATAATAAACTCCTTATTTGAAATTGGGATATCAAAATTTAATTTGGACTTACTATTGATATTTTTCTATGAAGTTTCATTTTTTGATAAATAATGAAAATACAGCATTTTAGTGCAAAACTTCATTTTTGTATAATTTATTTACATAGTTAGATTATGTTTTGATTTGGTTTTAAATTATAATTAGATCAATTTTATATAATATAAACCATTTTGGGTTATTGGAAACTATTTTTCATTAAATTAATATATAAAAACTTAGCAAACGTTTGGACGTTTTTTAAAACCCTGTTTTGTCGTCTCGTCTATGGGATTAGCAATAAAATTAATTTTTTCACTTTTGTGAATTGAATATTGAAAAATGAACATAAAATATTTTCTTCTGTATTATCTTTTTATACCAATATTATAAACTTAGTTTCTGACCTAATATATTAGTAAAAGTAATTAAAATTAATTACAGTGATTAAGGGTAAATCGAGTAATTAAGGGTAAAAATAATATTATAAGCATTATAAAATTAACCTAAACCTTGTAATAATTTTATTGGATGATTCATAATTGACCAAAATCATCCTTGTTTCAATTATATATACTCTTGGAGCCACTTAGGTGACTATAATATTTTTTTTAGTATTTTATTCTAAGGGAACTCAATATGCCACACTCATCTTTTTAATAAGTATTACATTTTTTATATATTTCTATAAAGAGGATAAATTTGACTATAAATAATAATTTGAAATATAAAATATTTATCTAGATAATTATAATTTATTTTTAATTTTTAGGATATAAATAATTAACATAAAGTATTTCTCAATGATGATGCAGTATTTGTTTAATTAATGGAAATATCAAATAAATGATATTAAAAATATTAAAATAAATATAATTTGATATAATTAATATCATACACTAATTTTATAGATTAAATATACATATTATAGATGTATTAAATGTTTTTTTATGAATTTATATTATATTTGTGATTTTTTTTAAAAAGTCAAGTAATGAATAGTGTCAAAATTGACAATAAGTATGTTTTAAAATAAAAAGTATTTTATTAAATGATATTAAATTCATAAAAATCTAAATTTCATCCATAAAATTAGTATAAGTCATAAAATTTAATTAATGGATAATTTATTGTTCCTTTTTCATTTTATAGTAACTATATTTACCCTTAAATAGTAAAAAGTCAAGTTGTCACGGTAAGAGTTAAAGGGTTTAACTAAGGGTTAAAGCCAAAAGATAAGGGTAATAATGTGACCTAAACTTGTATAAAAATTATTGTTTGAGAGGATTTAGACCCATACTAATATTATATTTTAAATAACTCACTTTTTCCATTTTTAATATAAAATTAATTTATATTAATTTAATAGTTTTAGAGTTTCCCAAAAGTACCCCTCACCTTAATTATTAAACTACCCATCCTCCCTCACTTACTCACACCACATTGAGCCTTCTATATCAACCAAAACCAACACAAATAAGCTCATAAATTATCTATATTTATCTTATAAGCCTCCCTTTGGATATAAATCCATCCAAGGAACCCATTTGGTGGAAACCAAAAGGAGTTACCCAAAGAAGAGGTAACATCTTTCCTCATGCTCTTTAGTTTTATTTCTATTCTCCACCCCCTCAACTCTCCTTATTTCATTATTATATAACAACAACAGTATACTAAATATACTTATATGTTTTTATTCTAAGTTTTTTACCTACAGGTACACACAATTTCATCTAATGGGTAATGAACATATTGTTTATTTGTACGAAAAATTACCGTCTCACGAACGATGATTGTTTGTTTTTCCTTTACCACCTTTCATGGTTGAGAATTATGAAGTAAAATATATTTATATATTTTATATATGCTATTTATTATGGATTTATTCTTCTTTAATTATTTTATAACCCATAACCTTATTCTTTCCATTTTGTATAAATACGATAACATCATTTATGGAAGTGTGGACTACCGCCTCCTCGAAGCGACGAGATTCGTTCACGCAATACATGGATATGTATAAATGAGGGTTTTAATAATAATATCTGAAATATATGACATAAATATGATACTGGAATTATAATATACATATATATCATTTAATTTTCATTCATTTGATATGAAAAATAAATGAAAGTAGCATTTATGCGTACATACAACCTACCGTCTTCATGACCGGTGCATTTCATTTCTTATCTCCAAATTTTATGGATTAATATAAATACATATATACTGAATATATATATATATATATAATATTTTTATAATAGTTTAAATTATTTATATGATTAAATAATGATCAACTTAATAGGAAAAATAAATAACAAGTCAAAATATACTCGAGAAACTAGGCAATTAACACCCAAAATAGTGAAAATAACGAAATAATATTAACAAAAGAGTAATAATATATTGTAATATGATCATATATGATATAATAAATTTTAATATGGTTCTTAAATAAGTTATTAACACTCTTCCAAACATTATTAAATAGGTTAAATCACATTCGTCTAGAGGGAGTGTAAGGTAAGGGTTTTTATCATATTACTTTTATTTCTATGAGATATTTCTTATTCACCACTTATTTATTTTATGTGATGTACTACCAATTTGATATATCATATCATGAATCTATTTATCTTCATTTTATTAAATGTTTCATTTGATAATTTTTTACTTTTTTGGGGATTATGATTCAAATATTTTAAAGTGGTATGGGACACTTTGATTTAAAAATATCTTATTAAATCAATTATTCGATATATGAGGAATGCTTTGGACTAAAAGACAAGGGTGGGGCCTGGTAATAGATACCCTAATGATGCATCGATAATCTCATGGGAAAAATAAGTTGGCCAAATAAAACTAGTTTAAATTGTCTTGAGAATAGATCTTGACGGTATAGTGGTTTATGTTCCTGATACATGACGCCCAATATTAAAGAATTGATGTCATTCATAATTAATTTTAGTTATTATCCATAGGATATTCACAATGATAAAATCTATGGATTCATTTTATTTCAAGACTATTGATTAAATGGAATGTGTTTCAGTTATTTATTTTTCCATATTGTTTATGCCTTATCTAGTTATTTGAATGACATGTGTTCTCAGTTATCTACCATTCCATGTTGATTTATTTTCATTGATTAAGGATAGATTTTGTTGTAACTTACCCTTACTAAGAATTTGAGTTCACCACTTTCTTATATTTTATTTTCCCCTAGTTTCCAATAAGTTTAATATAACTGTTATGTAGGGATAAGCTAGATGAATAATGGTGTTCTCAAAGAAAATAATTTTTTTACTTTATGTGTAAAATATAATTTTAATTTAAAATATATATATATATGTCTTTACAATACTACTAACTTGATTGGTCCTTTCATATTTGATTCCATGTAATTCATGATAATGTAATAAAATAATTCACCAGATCTAGGCTTCTGAGTTCAGGGTGTTATAGTTGGTATCAAACGAATTTTTGCAGCAACCTTGGAAACTATATTTCTAAAACATAGATTATGGAACATAACCCTTAGATAGAATTTTAGGATATGTATAGAAAAACATTCTAAAGTTTTGGTAAGGTAGATATTATGTGGGTATTCTTAGTAATATATACATATATGGATACTAGAAGTGGACATTGTTCTAGCATATATGAAATAGAAATAGTTCAATGTGTAATAAAAAGGTAAGATTGTATTTATATAAATGTATATTTACTTATATTCTTAGAGAGTGGAAGAATTTTTCAACTCTAGGAAAAAAGACTTAAAAATTGTCCTATTATCGTCATTTTTTATGATATCAATGACCTTTATTCATACCTATGGTTTATGGTTTTTTGGTCAAAAAATTCCTCATGAATATGTTCTCTATCACTCACTATCAGAACATGATGGTTAGATTTCTTTTCCATATCCACATTTTCACTAATGTTCTCCTATTTGAAAGCCTATTTTTGTGGTGACATTCGCATTTCATTTTCCCTCTTATTAATAAGATGTGTTATTAAACCTATTTATGATGTGGGTTTTTCAACAATTGTTTATTTTCAAATATCAAACCTTAGAATACTGAGATCGAGTTTAAATTGTGAGGACACAGTTTAATTAAGGTGGGGAGAATATAACACCCCAAGACTTTATAATATTTTCATTTTTAAATATTTTTAATTTTTTTTCTTTATTTATTTATAATAAACACCATGTTAAGCTTATGATACACACAAAAAGGAGTCGTCTTGCATTACATGCAAGGCTGAGTTTTACCAAACAATAATATATTATTAAAATATTATTATTTAATATCATAAGATATAACCTAGTCGTTAAGTTGGTAGTTACGAATAGTATTGAACAAATTATGAAATTTATATATTATATATTTAATTAAATTCTTTTTCATTCATTAAAATGATTTTATTGGAATAAGATAAGAGTAAATCCAATTTTACGCATGAAAAGACTATATTTTCTAAAGGAAATTTTTCCTCCTTTTGATAATGAACTTGTTTTAAATATATTTTTTGACACTTTTATAAATTATATTTGAGAAAATAAACTCCTTATTTGAAATCAGGATATAAAAGTTTACTTTGTGTGAACTTTTAGTAATTTTCAGAGAAGTTTCATTTTTTGATGAATAGTTAAAAACACAACATTTTAGTTCAAAACTTCATTTTAATCTAATTTATTTATTTGTTAAATAATATTTTGATTTGGTTTTAAAGTATAATTAGAAAAATTTATATAATTTAAACCAATCTAGTTTATTGTAAACAATTTCACAATAAATTTAGATATAAAATTTTTTCAAATGTTTGGATATTTTTACTTTAAAAATCCGCTTTGTCATCCCATTTGTGGGATTCGCATTGAACTTAATTTTACCACTTATATGAATTGAGTTTTGAAAAATGGAAATACATGGTTGTAGTCAGTATTATATTTTTTGTCTAATAATATAAACTTAGTTTTTACCAAAAATATCTATAAAAGTAATTAAAATTAATTACAGCGGTTAAGGGTAAATCGGGTAATTAAGGGTAAAAATAATATTATAAGTATTATGAAATTAACCTAAAACTTGTCCTAATTTTATTGTATGAGTTATAATAAACAAAAAATATCTTTGGGTCTATTTTATAGGCTCTTTGAGCCACTTGGATGACTTTAATCATTTTTTTAGTATTTTATTTTAAGGGAACTCCAATATGCCACACTTACGTTTTTAATAAGTATTAAAAAATTTATATGTGTTTATATAGAGGATATATTAGACTATAAATAGTAATTTGAAATATTAAATATTTATATACATAAAGGTAATTTATAATTAATTTTTAGGATATTAATAATTAACATAAGGGCTTGCATAATGATGATGAATTAATTGTTTAATTAATGGAAATATAAAATAAATGATATTAAAAATATTAAAATAAATATAATTTGACATAATTAATATAATAAAAGAATTTTATAGATGACCTAGATATATTAGGTATTTATCAAAGTTTTGTTTCAAAGTTATCGTGTAGTTAAGATATTTTTAAAAATTCAAGAAATGAATAGTGTCAAACTAATGATATTTTAAAATAAATAATATTTTATTAAATGATATAAAATTATTAAAAATATAAATTTCGTCCAAATTATTTTTATAAGTCATAAAATTTAACTAATTATTTTTTTATTAGTCATTTTTAATTGTATAGTAACTATATTAACCCTTAAAGAGTAAAAAAGACAAGTTGACACGGTAAGAGTTATAGGGTTTAACTAAGTGTTAAAGCAAAAAGATAAAGGTAATAATCTGATCTAAACTTGTCTAAAAAATATTTTTTGATATTATATAGAATAATAACCATTTTATATTTTAAATAACTCACTTTTGTTCCATTTATAATAGAAAATGAATTTATATTAATTTAATAGTTTGAGAGTTTCCAAAAGTACCCCTCACCTCAATTATAAAAGGGCACCTCCTCCCTCACTTCATCACACCACATTAATCCTTATAGGATGACCAAAACCTACCCAAATAAGTTTAAAACTTCCCAATATTTATTCTATAATCCTTCCTTTGGGGAAAAAATCCATCAAAGGAATCCCTTTGGTGAAAACCAAAAGTTGTTACCCAAAGAACAGGTAACATCTTTCCTCAAACTCTTTAGTTTTATTTCTATTATCTAACCCCATAAACTCTCTTTATTCCATGATTATATGATAACACCCATATCATTAATATAATAATATTTTTTTCTTCTAAGGTTTATACCTACACATAAACACAATTCCATCTAATGGGTGACAAACATATTATTTATGTGTATGGTGAACTATCGTCTCATAAAATGATGATTGTTCGTTTTTCCTTTATCACCTTTTTTGGTTGGACATTATGATGAAAAATATATTTATATATTTTATATGTGATATTTATTATTTATTTATATTTTTTTAATTATTTTATAACACATTCCCTTATGCTTTCTATTTTTGTATAAATACAATAACATCGTTAGTAGAAGTGTGGGCTACCGCCTCCTTAAAGTGACATGATTTGTTCACGCTATACATAGAATGTATAAAGGATAGATTTAATAATAATATATGGAATATATGAAATAAATATGATACTTTAATTATAATATACATATATATCATTTAATTTTCTTTCTTTTAATACAACAAAGAAATGAAATTGGCATTTATGCATACATACGATGTACCGTCTCCATGAACGGTGTATTTCATTTCTTATCTACAAATTTTATGGATTATTATAAATAAATATTTACTAAATAAATATATATTATTTAAATATTGATTTAAATTCTGGATATTATGAAATCATGATATAATTAATAAGAAATACTAATAACAAGTCAAAACATACACGAGAAACTAGGAAATTAACACCCGAAATAGTGAAAATAACGAAAGAATGTTAACCAATGGGTAATAATATATTATAAGATTATAATATATGATATAATAAAGATTAATATGGTTATTTAATAAGTTAGTAACACTCTTAAAAGCATTATTCAAGATTTTAGATCACGTTCGTTTAAAGGAAGTGTAAGGTACGGGTTTTTATCAACACACTTTTATTTCTATGAGACATGACTCAATCACCACTTATTTATTTTATGTAGTGTTCTACCCCTTTGATATATCATTTCTTAAATATATTTATCTTTATGGTATTAAATTTTTCATTTGATAATTTTTTAATTTTATGGGGCTTATGATTCAAATATTTCAAAGTGTTATGGGACACTTTGATTTAAAAATATCTTATTAAATCAATTATTTGATATATGAGGAATTATTTATACTGGTAGAAATGGGTGGGGTATAGTTATAGATATCCCCTTGATGCATCAATAGTCTCATGGGAATAATCACTTGGCCAAATTAGAGTAGTTCAAACTGTCTTGAGAATAGATCTTAATAGTATAGTGGTTCATGTTCCAGATACATGACATAAAATATTAAAGCATTACCTTCAATCTGAATTAATTTAAATTATTATCCATAGGATATTAACTATGAAAAAATCTATGGATGAATTTTATTTTCATACTATTTATTAAATGGAATGTATTTTAGTTATTTATCTTTCCATATTTTGTATGCCTTATCCAGTTATTTGAATGGAATATGTTCTCAGTTATCTACCTTACCATATTGATTTATTTTCATTGATTAAGGAAATATTCTATTATACCTTATCCTTACTGGTCATTTTATCTCACCCCTTTCTTATATTTTATTTTCCCCAACTTTTCAATAAGTTCATTATGACTAAAATGTTGGGTTAAGTTAGAAGAATAATGGTGTTATCAAAGAAAATACTCTTTGTATTTTATGTTAAAAATGTAATATGAATTTCAAATATGTATCTAGATTTCCAATACTTCTAAACTATTTAGTCCTTAAAGATTTTATTCCATACAATTCATTCCAAATATAATAAAATAATTCATTGACTCCGAGCTTATGAGGTCAAAGTGTTACAATTTTATATAAAGAACATAAACAAATTATAAGTAGTTCTCATCATTATTTTCCTTTGATAAGTAGAGAGACTTTGAATATAAAAGAGTTTTATATTTGGTTTAAATAAAATGTATAAAAATTAATTTAATCAAATTACAATTTAGATATTTATTTAATTGTATTGTTCATATATATTTCAGGTATTGAGTTTGCCTGTTGACTTTATCTCTCAAGAATTAAAAGCATTCTATTTTATTCACAATTATTTTTTTCATGAATTTAAAATGTTAATAATCAATGGGAACAAATTGGTTGCAAATTATTGAGTGGTGAATATGAGAACACAATATAATAGTGTTATGTTAACTAAAAAATGAACTGTTATGTTAGAGCATCAAATAGTAGGCCTCGATATAAAAATGTTCCTTATTATAAAGTTTTTGAGAAAATAATGTTACTGGATTATTAATCTCATGGTATAGTCACTATGATGAAATAAAAATTGTTTGATTCAATGACAAAATATATTTATGACTATGGATTTATAGTTATTAACATGACTCGCTTACTAGATACTAATGGACAATAAATTTTGGCATCAATGGAAAAAAATGTGTTTTATATGAAAGATCATTTGAGACCTGATTATGGTATCAGTATTAAAGTAATCCCAAAATTTTTTATTTATGATTTTGGGTATTAAATTGATATCATTTATTTCCCCATTGGTTTTGACCAAAATATTTTATTTTGATAACTCAAATTGTCCAATTTTTAGAATTGATGTTGAACCTGAAGTAGTGGTGGGTAATATATTGAAGCAACCATATATGTTCACAACTCGTTCATTTTAGTTTGAAATAGGTTTCTAAGGTTGGTACTATTTTAATTTCTTTAATTTGGTTTTAGTTTGGAATGATATATTTGTTTTATTTTTATTTTTTTGATTTCATTTAATTTAATTAGATTTATTTCAATTCAGAAAAATGGGTTTAAAACTATTTTCAAAAACATGTATAACTTGGTTTTGAATTATATTTTCTAATACATGTTATTAAATAATCATCTTTAAAATAGTATTTTAAAACTATTTTAAAACACTTTTTCAAAAAAAGTTTAAATGGGGTTCTTCAAACTATTTTAAATCGTGTGTATATAAGAGGATGTTATGATATTTTTTATGTCTTGTTTATCTTCTAATTTGTATGAATAATATTTAAAAACTATTTTTAAAAAATTTAAAATTCATTATTATGCATATTGTGAAAGATATTGAAGAAATTAAAAGGAAGAGACTATTTTTATAATGATTGATGACTATGTAACTGAGGGCTGCCTCCTCTGGTTCCCTTAGTGAGTTTTATAATTATAATATTTTTTTCTACATTAAATTTTATGGAATGTTATTATTATTTATCAAATTTATTTTAGGGACATTCATCTGAAATATATTTGACCTATACTCAACCTACCAATAGGGGTCATCAGTATAGCCAATTGAGTGAAGGTGTTACTAGAGCTATACAGAGTACCCATCATACTCATTCACACCCAGACCCTCCAGCAAACATCCCATATACCACACTTTTTCCTCCTTCACTTGAGCCTTCGAAAATGTTCCCACTTATGCCTCCATAATCACCTTATTTATGATATACTTATCATATACCATTTCCATATACTATGATGTATCCTCGTCTCTTATATCCTTATCCTACCATGTTTATGTTGCCTCTATTTCCTACTCCTAAGCATATAAGATCTAATAATTGAACTCATTCAACTTATACTATATAGAATATAGATAACCTAGAGCATGCATTAATACAGGAATATCCTTCAGGGGATACTGATCTAGAACAACCCATAGATCCATTAGAGGATAATGGTCATCCTATAATAATTTTATGTTTATAAGTGTGTCAAATTATATCACATCAATTTTTTTCAATTATAATGTGATTTAATTCTACTTTTTTTTATCATATCCAGTGGGATATTCTCCTAGGAGACATGGGTGCACCCATATTCATGAATCTTGGAACTTTTAAACACAAATCATGGTAGATTGCAATGAAGATAACCAAATGATAGGTAAAAATTCTAGACAATCTAGAAGTTTTATGGTAAAGTTATCCAATTATAGTGATATCATTCCAATTAAAACAGTCTTTTAGATACATATCAATAATAAAATCAAGGATAATTCATGGTATGAGATATGGGTAAGAAAAAAATTAATTTTAAATCTATATTATTATTTTATTTATATGAATTAACATGTTCATCACAGCATCAATTTAAATTTCATGATGGTTAAGATGTAAAGGTGACATTATTGATGGAACTTGGATAATTGTGTTGATTATATAAACATGAGTTATATTTTGTTTGGAAGAGTAGATTCAGAACTGATTTAGTGGGTGTGCCAATCTTTAACAATTTTAAAACTATATAATACCAAGAAATGATTGTTTATTGGAAGAGTAATGAGTTTTAGTTATTCTTAAACATTAATGGTTTGTACTGAAAGTTCTTATTAATTGTATTAAATTTTTATTTTCAAGATTCATCAAAAAGAAACAAAAAAACAAGGATTTTATAAAGTACATGCACACTTTGAAGCTCGCTATAATATTGAAGATGAGAGGTGATAGGTACTTTGTATTATCAATTGAGTTTTACTAGGCACTAACACAACTAAACAAAACAAAATATTTATTTAACTAAACTAAATAGAATTTAATAAAATTAAATTGAATACAATCAAAGATTATATAAAAAACTAAACCATCTTTTTCTTAATAGAGTAATACACATTAAAACTAAATAGAATCAATCATAATCAAGAAAAATAAACCTTATATAATAAAAAATGAACCAATCCTATCCAATAAAACCCACCCTAAAATGTGTTGGACAAACCAAACCAAATATACCAGAACATTATTGAACCAAACTAAGTATATCTTAATCAATTTAAATATAATAAAACCAAATCGAAGATCAAAAACTCTATGATCGTTTTCCTAATTGAACAATACACACTTAAACCAAATGTAACAAATTGATATGACACAAACATCAATTATATCGAACCAATCTGAAAAAAACTAGACTACCCTAAACAAAATCAAACTAACTAACACTATATTTATGTGAATTTAATAAAACATAAATAATATAAACAATATTGATTAGAAATAAACTAATTGAAAATTATTTAAATTGAATCATCATGAAATAAACAAAAGGTAAATGAACTGAATTATACTGAGTAGAAGGCATTTCAAAACACATTGAATAGATCTAAACAATACTAAACAAGATGAAAAAAAATGGAAAAGAACAAACTTAAACCATAAAAACTATACAAATCCAACTCAAAGAGGATATAATTAAATGAAATTGATTCAAATAAAATTGAATTTAATTTAACGGAATTAAACACAACTAAAACATATAAAACCAAAACATATAAAACCAAATTTAATTTAATTTAATTTAATTGAGGTGAAACAAAACAACTATAAATTACCTATATTGAATCAAACTGATTATATTTGAACCATACTTATTTCATCTAGATATAAAAGTGCAAACTTATCCTAAAAAGTGTTTCTTTAAATTTTACTAACCTAAACCTAGTCAAATTAATACAAAATGAATGAAAATTATTAAAACTAAATTAAATATCCAATCCAACCTCACTCAATACAAAATGTAATAAAACTAATCAGGATATACCTCAACAAAATTAATCAAATTTTACTGAAATTTTATTGATTTTTTTGGTTTTGATCTATCTAATATTAGTTAGAATGAGTTAATTTAATTTATAAATTTCATATTATTCAATAATATAATATTATAGTAATCAATTTCATTTGATGTAATCAAAACCAAGCATTAAAGGTCTTGCACCTCAAGAAACAAAAATCTTGAGAGGAGGAAAAAATATAGAAGTGTTGTAAATGAAAAAACATAATAAAATATTTTAAGTATTTTTATTATTATCTAAAATTTTGATACATAATTCAAATTAAATATATTATTTATATTTTCAATTTTGTTCCCTATAGGCCCTAAATGAGAAATAAGATGACAACTTCATGACAAATTATCATTTGAGATAGGTATTGGGTGAGGAGCACCAAGGGAGAGTTCTGTGTCAACTTAAGGAGAGAATTTTCCCCACTAGTTATTGGCCCTCATCAAGTGCCTCTCAAATATCTCGAATCACTGAACTATAAAATGATCATGTAGAAGTAGTTGAGGCCAAAATATAGCTATATAGAATCATGAAAGTGGTAAAATTATTGTTGAGAAGTTCCTAAAAGATATAATATCTTTATGTATGTCACTTACATCAGAGGATGTTTTGGTTTTTGATTCATGTATGTCAACAATACACTCTTTATATGATGAATCGAGTGATGGTAATGATGATCCTAGTAGAGGTTGAGGTGATACACTCCTGATGATGATGATGGTGATGATGATTATGATGATGATGATGATGATGATGATGATGATGATGATGATGATGATGATAGTGATGATATCTGTGATGTGAGTGATGATTATGATGGTAGTGGTGGTAATGAGGGAGAGATCACCTCTATTTTTGAGTTGATAGTAAAGATAAAAATGTGTGGATGGTTTTTAATGACTAAAACTGATTGATTGTATAGATTTTCTATATATGTTAAAGTATTTTTAATTGTTTGAAAACTATCTATATAGTAATAAATTGGTTAAATTATAAATACACAATATATATATTGTATATAATGTGTATTGTGGTTGGTATTTTGTTTATAGGTTGTGGTATTAATTGTGCGGAGTTGCTAGATGGGCATGTGGTGCTAGCAGGGGATTGAAACCTATTCTAATGGTTTACCTTAAGCATTGGTATCCATCTATACCAATGGTGTAGTGTAAACCATTAATACTCAAATTTACCCATGGTCTATACCAACGATTTCAATAAAAACTATTGGTATAGCCCTATATCAATGGTTTAAGACTTTATCATTCATAAAACTATTGGTAATAGGTATACCAACATTTCTATAGCCTATTCCAATAGTTTAAAACCATTGGTATAGGGTATGTTTCCAGCATTGAATGGTTAGTTTATCTAGAAGTTTATAAACTAACTCTTAACCTATGGGAAAATTCCTTGAACCATAACTAGGTTTTAACTATAGTATCCCAACTATACACTAATGTAACTCTTGAGTTGGTTTCACCTCGAATTAAATCTTGAACTACCTCCATTCACCTGGGATATTCATCCATTAAATAATCTTTCACTCACACATGTATGAGGGGAACCAAAATATTGGTTATGTAGGCATGCATTCCCTTACATAATATAGGCGACGATGACACATGAACCATCATTTTAATTTAATAAAATAATTATTACAAAACATGTGAAATAATAATTAAATTAAAAGAAACCAAAAACCAAAATTGGTTAGTATAATCTCATGATCATCCACACATATGTAACTATTACACATTTAATAAACTAGCATTCATTTCAATCATTCTAAATTAAGATAAAATGTGCTTGAATCAATTAATTAACTTTATTGATAAATTAATTCATTTATATTAATCTCCATCCAAATTTTCATATATATTATCATCCATTATAATTATAAACAAATTAAATTAATTAATTTTATTTAAAATTAACTAAGTATAAAGCATGTACTTGGAGGAAACATAAAGAGTACCTATCCAAAATAATTTGCATGTATTCTAGTCTGATATTATCTACTCATATATAATATATCATTCATGTTTTGTCATATAATTACACAAAATTTTCTTTTAATAAATGATACACAAACACATGTTATTTATGTAGCATGTAATGCTTTTAGTGAAAGAAGAGTAGTCTATGTATTCCAAATATACATAGTATGTAGTTCTGAATATTACTTAGAAATTAATTAAGCATTTAATATACATATATATAACCTATCATGTGACATGAACTAACAATAAATGACACACAAACATGTGTTGATTGGGTTTAAATAGAATAATTAATTAATTTTACTTTTTGTATAAATAGGTAAGACATATGACGTATATAATCTAGCTACAAGTTGTGTATATATTTTCGTTATCTATCCATGAAACACACCTTGGGATCAGTAATGTACAGGAGTTATACATTATGTGACCTTCGAGTTATATGGTTATCAGTTACACTTGTCATGTAATAATTACATGATGTGTCTTTGATTATGTTTTTTCTATCATGAAAACAAATAGAATACATTATGTGTAATCAAGTTACATGGTGTGTAGTTTGGAAAACTGTGTTCCTAGATTTCCCAGTCAACAAACAGTTTGTATTAATACATGTCACATGTATTTTCTACATAATGACCCGTATTTATCATGGTTCATCTAGGTGTAGTGTGAATGAGTAAATTATGTGTACTGATGGGCTACACATCATGTTATCTTGTATTATTTTTCCAAAATCATCAGCACCTCTAGATGGGTTCTTTAGGTCTTATTTATATATAATTAATCCATTTTTTTATTATATAAGCGATAATGAATAAGAATAAGAAGATAAGATCTCGATATTCATATTTAATGAATTATTTAACCAAAAATAATAAATAATATAAAATGAATATAATTGATCAATAATCAATAGATAATTATAAATTAAAATGTGGCTATTTTGATTCCACTTGAAGGTTCTAGGTCATAGTGGAAGTGGTCGAGTTGGTGCCTAATAATGGTTTTTCATCATGTTATTTGGATTTATCCTTAGAACTAAGTAAAATAGAAACCTTGAGATCCATGATATATAATCATAACATATAATTTATAATTAATATATATAGATCAATAATTAACTCATGTTGGAATTATTTTTTTGTTAATGAATTGTTTGACCACTTCTTAGTGTACCGTCATTGCAATGGGAGGATTCAGGATTTGAATATTTCTAGTAGTGATCCACACGTGCTCTGAAAACCACTGAAATTCATCATATAAATACCTAGTATCTAGTGCATAAGACTCAAAATATTGTTTCATTCATCATTGATTATCATAAGAATATCTTCAATGCAGAAGTTTTCTTTTTTATCTCTGGACTCAAGAGGGTGGAAGAGAAGGATAACTCTCTATTCTTGAGAGTTTTCTAGGAGAAGATCTCTCTAGGCCTTGAGATTGTACTCTCTATGAATTTTTGCGCACAATAATAATTAGTTTGGGAATGATATAATTAGATTTATATAAATCTAGGGTTAGAGAATGAATAATTACACATGGTCCCTTATTATTCTCTTAATTAATATCATACCTCATGTTTAAATAATAATAATATTATTCTTATTTACTTGAAATGAACTAAACTCCTGAATAAAAAATATTATTTTCTCGAATAAATTAATTAATATATATTTAAATAATATTCAATGTTTCATTTACCATCATACCATTAACTTAACCCACTATTCCTCCCCAATATTTATTAAACCTTAAATAATTACTATTTTTTAAAATAAATAAATAACTCCATTATTTTTTGATAAATAAATATTATATTCACAAAACCAGTGAATAAACATTACTAGAAATTTGACCTATACTAATAGAACTATACCAATAGTTTGACCAAACCATTCATATAAGTATGCTTTTAGCCAATTACCAATGGTTTGGTCAAAATGTTGGTATAGGTTTGGCATATGGCCACCTATATAGTTTGAGAAAATCATTAGTATAGGTAACCTATACTAATGATTTTCTCAAACCATGGGTATATATTTTTCTTACAGTCTCCTATACCAATGATTTATAGGCCACCTATGCCAACGGTTTAACTAATCTATTGTTATAGGTGACACTGTTATTTATGTATGATAATGATAATAATAGTAAATACTTAAAAATTAATAAATATTTTTATACATACATACATACATATGTTTTTATGTATATATGAACATCAAAGTTGTTATAGCAGAGTGGTAAAGTCTTTGGAAAATAATTGTGAGGTCCTAGGTTCAAAACTTGGTGCTGGAAGTTTTTCAATAGAATACATATACTAACGGTTTGACCAAACTTTTGGTATAGGTATTTCATATAAATTTACTTATACCAATAGTTTGAAAATCATTAGTATACATGAAATATACCAACCATTTGACCAAAATGTCAGTATAGGTCTATCCGGATGTAAAATCACCCAATGGCTCAGCAAACCATTTTTGTAGGCTATAGAAATTGTTTTAGGTCTTATACCAATGATTTCAAACCATTGGTATAGAATTTTTCTCCAGTAGTGAAATATTTATTAAATATTTTTGTAACTAAATAAATAAATATATGTTACCATATTAATAAAATAGAATAATTAAATATTATATATTTTCATAATTAATAATTATATTGTGAATAAATTTTTATTTAATATTCAATCCATAAATTTATTCTCTCATATAATTATAGATTAAATATATTCAATCAAAAAACATGAATAATAATTAAACCATTTACAAAAATAATATTTATTCATCATGTTAAATTCATATATAGTTTAACTTAGGTTCTGAATATACTTATTGTGTGACCCTCATGGCATCTTTCTCAATGGCATTAGGCAATGTCTCCCAGATTCTAAGGTTAACATATAACAACATGCCAAGACTCTCATAGAGAAACAATTTAAATGTTTTATTGATAATAACCACATATGAATTCACATTGTTTAATGTAATATCTTTGTCTCAATATCTCCAATCAAGTAAGATGCATACTGGTGTCATCATCTTCTGTGCTTGATGTCTCTTTACTTTTATTTTCGAAAATTAACTTGCAAAAAATATTTCATGATCATGGAATTCATAAAGAAAATTTATTCTCATAGAAGTGCTAGAGATATAAACTTTTATTTGAGAACAAAAAGGAAAAATCATTTATCATGTTATTCATTAATCCAATATCAATTATAATACACCCAACGTATCCTACCTCATCGTGAGCATATGTTGTCACAATTTTCATAAATATATAAAAGTAAATGGATCATGGTATGATTTAATAATAGAATTAAAGTATAAGGATAATCACACATGTCATCAAATAGGAACATATAATGACACATATAAATGTGGATATCCTATTGGTGGGATATGTTCTCATACCCTCCTTTATTGAGATTACTAAGGATGAACTTTACAAGAATAAGTATTGATGTTTTATGAGCCTCCTACCCCTGATAGCTTGTATCATTTGTTTCATATTAGAAAATATCATCCATCTATAGAACATGTATTTAATAATATTGTCATAACACTTCTAGGTTATCATTATAGAATAGAACTCTTGCATCTTTTCAGTGTGACAAGTACTCCAAGGAAATTATCACATTCATTATTATGTAGAAGAATAACCAAGATGTGATGAGATATTAATTAATATTCAATACCATGATTATTTTAGTAATAAAATTTATATATTAGTTGGTTAAGGGTTTTAAACAAGTCTAATAATGATTATTAGATGAATCAGAAGCAATTTAAACCCTTTTTAGTTGACCAACCATACAAGAAATATGAAATTACATATAAAAACATAAAGGAATAGATATTATATTCGTGTACCTTACACTAAAGAAGCTACTACAACTATTTATCTTCATTTATGGATTTTATAAAGATAAAAAAGTGGAAAAAAAATCTTTCCACTTTCGTAGTGTATTCATAGGTTGTGTTGAATCATCTAATGTTTAGATGGGATTATTCTTCTATTTATGATATGCTAGAATATCATATGAAAAGAAGTAATAATAAGAAATATTACACAACCAAGAAATAATAATCCACACACACCCCCACCATTGTATAGTAGTAGACTTTATAAATCTCTTTAGGACACTCCTTAATAGTGAAAGCATTAAATCATATGTTTAAAACACATCAGTTAATGCAATAGTCATTCATGCATCATATTAATGAAAGTAGAAAACTCCCTTTAGAGTATAACTCTTATAACAGATTAATAAATGATATATTTTAAGTGATTTGAACTATTTTAATGTTGAAACTCTATAATATTCAATTGTTTATGTGATTAAAGGTAGTATCATGTGTATCATCCTGGGTTTTCGAATTAGGTTGAAAACCTCTACCGTTTTGAATTATTGAATTAGTGGGTATGCCAATTTCTTTTTTGATAATCAAAACTCAATTTTGAGTTTTATCTTAGCAAAAATATCATATTTTTGGATGGTTTTAGAGGATTGGAGAGTGCATCAGGTGTTTAGAATGGGTTTTGGGTGTGTTAGAAGCTCAAAGTCCTATTTTGGAGTTACAGGTCAAGGAGAACGGTTTGGGGTAAACCGTGCAGCCACTTCCAACTAATCGTGTGGACCTATTTTGAAATGTCACATGGTTTGAAAAACCATGCGGGTAGGGGAACATGGTCATGCAGCCTTGTATGTAGTTTTAAACATAGGGATTTTGTATGGTTTGTGCATGGTTTTTTAAACCATGTAGGGTAGCCATTCTGACCTTGAGCTTTGGGAAGTGGGTGTCACACAGTTTTCACACGATTTGTAAAATTGTGCAAGCTAACCGTGCAACCCCATTAAAGGGGTAAAATTATTTTTCTACCCCTAACTTATTTTTTATTTTTCCTATTCTTTTTTATCCTTATTCTCTCATGGATCATGCATAGTAATGGAGGAATCCCTCCATTATTATCCTCCTCTTAGATTGATCCCATCTCTTTGTCGGTGCTTCATTTTTAGATCTGTCGGGTGAATTGAAACCATGGCGACAAGGCTTCCCTCACCCTAACTTCTCTTATCCTTTAATTTCACCTCACAGAGTGCAAAATCTTTTTGATCTGTTTTAACCTATTTTTAGGGAACTCTATGAAATAATTGATTTCTTCCAAACCGATTTGATTTAGATGATAATACCGAACATGTCTATGTTTATGAGTCCAAAGTAGGTGGTGCATACCTTTATTTATGTTTTCATGGTCTATTTGTGGGTGAGGATTTTATAGCACCATTGGGTAGTTGAGATAGAACCTATTTCTTGATATTAAATTGATTATGTGATCTTATGGGATGTTGTTGGGAATTCCCTCACCTTTTTTGTATGATCAAGGTTGGGTTAGTGGACATCGCTCTTTGGGTGGTTTGTTTGGGGGTGTTGTTTATATCAAATGGAATTAATTATTTGGTAATTATTTATTCAATTAAATTTCATTTAATTGTTATGTTTATTTAAATTGTTAAATTATATAATATTAAATTTAATTTCTTATTTAAAGTGAATTGATTTTAGTTTTATATTGATAATAAATGCTAGAATTACATCTGATGTGATCTGAGGGATCATGATAGGCTTGAACTGAGTAATTGAGGTGGCATGGCCATCAGGATTGAGGTTACATGTTCATCTAGTTGGGCTTAGACCGGATTATTTGGGCAGTGTTGACCATCAATTGGGCATCATGGATTTCAGTTGAGGTGGTGAGACCATCATATTGAGGGAATGTCCCATGATATTGGATGTAATGGACATCAAACTTGAGATACATGGTTGCAGGGGAATGAGGTTCTGGTTGTATGTGTCTTAGGTACTAATTTGGTGATTTCCTCTCACCTGTAATGGTCAAAGCACCGATTGGAGTCATGTGAAAACAAGTTGACTTAGTGATGAGGTGATTTTGACCACTCATGTGGGTAGAGGCCTCGGTAGTGCGGCTTAGTAAATTGTGTTAGGGGTGATTTTTTGTAGAAAGTAATAAGGAAGTTGAGGAGCCTTAGGTTGATAGAGATGAGTCTATCATTTGGGGTCTCAAGATCTCCATGCTTGAGGACATTGGGCCTGAATTATTTTTGGGAGGAAGGAGATCATTGATCATAAAGAAATCATGCTATGAGTTGATGATGATGTTTATTTGAGGACAGATATCATTGTGCCTTTGTATGTTGGGATTCTAGCTGATGTTTTCTTTCAATCAGGGGTTCTAGGGACCAATTACTTCATTTGGGTGTACCTTCAAGACGTCGATGATTTTTTAGACATGAGGTATCAGGAGGCACTTGGCGTCGGGTTACTTATTTGAGGTGGAACCTGAGGGATCACCAGGGTTGTTATACTTTAGGGTATACCTTTGGACATGGTCTAGGGATCCTATCCTCTTTAGGGATTTCAACATTAACCAAGGATGGTGATGGATTCCTGGTGGTTGTTGAGCACTATGGAATCTTGTGTTTACTTTATGCATTGTTCTTATTTGTCTTTATAATTCACACCTACTTAAATACTTAATTTGGGTACGCACATTTGTATGGTATCTTACTGAGACTTGTTCTCACACCCTAAATGGGCCCTTTGGGATGCGTTTAGACTTTATATTATTTCATTTAGGTAAAGTATTATCCTTAGGATATAGATCGTGGTGTTGTTTATCATGGTATGTTACAAAGGGACCTTGAGGTCATGCATTAGCTAAAGTTTCTATTTTAGTTTTCCTTTTTATTTAACATGATTTTTATATATGTATTATACTGAGGTTAGCCATAGGATACCCTTATGGATATTGTACCGCATTACCTGATATGTATGCATGATTGTTTTAGTATCTACAAGTGGTATGATGGAATTTTTATTTATTATGCTGTTGTTCTTTATTATGCTTCCACTATTTATTGATATTGATAGTGCTACCACCTTTGGCGGGTCTAGTTTGAGTCTGTTGAGTATTTTCTTCCACTGCATGTTATATATGCATATTTAAACCATTGTTATATCTTTAATAGAGGGTATAGTCTCTCCACAATTACCTTTAGACTCTCGTTACTAGTAAGCATCCTTTGGCGTATGGGGAGGCGTACCTAAGGCTAGTGGAACTTGGCCCGATAGAACTATTCAGTGGATAATTTGGTCAGGGATTCTACAAGTGGTATCAAATAAATTCCTTATTGGGAATTAGAATCATTTTAAGGATAGATACTAATGATATTGAGATTTTTTTCTGTTATTTTCTTCTAATATTACTATTTGGGACATGGTAGACTAGTGAATAGGAAATTATCGGAACTAGGTTTATAACCTCTTCTTGGGTGCATGGAGCCCCTTATATGAGGGATAGACCAAGTTACCATGGGTGGGAATTGATATTATATTTTTCTCATTTTACCATTTATATTATTTCCACCTTGAGTGGTATTCTTGAATGTGATAGTTATTCATTATGGATTGTGACCTTGGCCTGGTATGATAAGGAATGGGATGATGGACCCTTAGCTCGGTATAGAAAGGGTGTTGGTTATGTTTGTTATGAATTCTTATGATTTTGGTTAGGAACAAGATAGGATGATTCAATTTTAAATATACGTGTTCTATGAAATAAAATGCTTTGTGAATGTGATATGTCGTGATGTAAAATTTCTTGTGATATGTGAAATAGGCATGTCTCTTATAAGAGAAGGAAGGTACTTTGGCATGGAGTGATTTTGATCACCTAGTGGGGAGACTTGGTCATTGGATTGAGGTGAATTTGTTCATCGGGATGGGCATGGCCCGAGGAATGTTGGATACTTGGATATATTAAGGGCGGGTAAGTAGGTTATGAGGCTAGGATGCCATGTGGCATGGTTGTGATAGGAAAGGTTAACGGTAGTTAAGATGTACTATCTATTACTACTTTACCTATCTTCATTTATATATATATATATATGTGTTATGGGATATCTAACCATGTTGATGGTATTCAGTAGGTTCCTCCTAGATGGCTCAGATGAAGTGTTAAGATGGTGATGGAGGAGTTCTGCTAGAGCATGAGTAGGTTGAGGCCCCTAAGAGTTAGGTAGGAAGGTACAGGCTCTGGTACAAGCTTAGGTATAGGTTACAATACAAGAGGGGTAGCCTCCAGATCTTATAGAATTTGGGCCATTGTTGTACGAGTAGCTTAGAGTGATCCTATTGCATTTGTTATAGGGGATCAACAGGGGTGCTCAGGGAGTAGATCTTTCGATGGCATATCTTACTTGAGAGTTCCAGTTGCAACACCTACCACTTTTTCAGGGTGAGGGTGGTCTGCAGGTGGATGATAACTAGATGGAATCAATGCAGATGATTTTTTAGTAGCTTGAGATGCCTCTAGAGTAGAGGGTGAAACTAGAAACCCATATGCTCTGAGGATCGACAAAGAACTGGTGGGATTTGTAGGTGCCGGGAGAAAAACATGAGGTACAGACCTAGAAGGACTTAGAGGCTAGGTTCTAAGAGCACTTTTTCCTAGAGATGCTGAGAGGTAAAAGAGATTGGGATTTACTGAGCCTTCAGTTGGGTGACATTCCCATCATGGAATATTTAGAAACATTCACCAAATTGTATCAATTTTTACCCTATATGGTGAGTGATGACACCTCAAGGGTGTGGTTCTTTAAGGATGGTTTATGGCATGCCATTCAGGTGAATGTAAACATATTTAGGTTAGACTCATTCTTAGAGGTAGTGAACCAGTTGCTCATAGTCAAGGGTAACCTTATGGATAAGTTGTACTCGAGTCGGGCGGCTGCTTTAGGTTATTTTAGTGGCACTACTTCAGATAGCAGGAAGTGAGGTGGAGATGGGTCGAAGTAGGGTAGTCAGGAAAAGGATTTGAGAAGACCACTTTATAGTGGGTTTTCTATGGTTTTCTTTCAGTTTGTGAAGCCAGTACATGTACAGACTCAATGTGAGTGGCCTCCAAAGGAGTTCAAGGAATGTGGGTAGGTTGTGAATCTTGATAAGTTATAAACGAATCCTTCTCGGATAGCTGGAAGTTAGGGATCGGCATAGACTCGGGCTTCTGAGGTTGTTCTGGGATCCGAACCTGGTGAGGATTTCTAAGCTTCAGCTACATGCAGAGGTTGTGGTAGAGATTATGGGGCCCAAAAGTGGGGTCAGTGGCTGGTGCAGCACTATAGGGAGGTTGGGATTTAGGTAGTCGAGCTTTAGGACAGGTGAATTCTATAGAGTTGTTAGGGTCATAGCAGGATGGTGATCTGGTGACATTTAGAGGTATGTCATGGGTGTATCCTTTTTATTATGTTTTATTTTGTCATGGAATATTGAGGCTTGTCTATTTTGGGTGAACGAGGTGAATAGGATATAATTATGGAATAAAAAATGTTTTTTAGTAGGTTGGAATCATATCGGATGCATTATATGTATATATATATATATATGAGGTGCATGGAATCAGGTTTTGTAGGTGAGCACCATTGGGTGTGTGTTCATTGAGGTGATTTGGCATCGGGGCATCGAGGAGATGTGGGACTTAATTGATGTGTGTGGAACCAAGATTTTTTTGAGAATCTATTGATATGTGGGACCTCATTCGTTCTATGTGTGTCATGGGAACGACGTGGGAACCGATGCAGTGTGGGATTCAGATGAGTGTCTGGTATGACACAAGAGACCCTGATGAGGTACAGGAGTGAAGATGCATCACAGGAGGACTTTTGAGTTTGAGAATTAGTTGATGGACCATTGTTTGATTTTATTTTTGGTCGGGATAGACTGGGGTAGGTAACTCTTAAGGTGGGGATCCCCCATTAGGAAGTTAACCTATTCCCTTGAGATTGAGGTAGTACGAGCTTATTTTTTAATGGAATGGGTATGTTATGTACCATCTCTATGTTTGGTTTTATAGCTTGGGGTGAGTTATTTTAAGGTGTAGAGATTGTAACGTCTCGGGTTTTGGAATCGGGTTGAAAACCTCTCCTATTTTGAATTTTTGAATTAGTGGGTATGGAAATTTATTTTTTGATCATTGGAACTAAATTCTAAGTTTTTGGTTATCCCTATATCATGTTTTTTGATGGGTTTAGAGGATTTGATAGTTCCTAGGGTGTTTGGAATGGGTTTCGGGTACATCAAAAGTCTGAAGGCCTATTTTGGAGTTATGGGTCAAGACGCATAGTTTTGGGTAAACTATGTGGCCTCTTCCAACTAATCATGTAGCCCTATTTTGAAATACCACATGGTTAGAAAAACCATGTGGGTAGGGGCATATGGTTGTGCGTCCTTTTCTATAGTTTTTGACATAGGGATTCCATATGGTTTGTGCACGATTTGTCAAACCTTTCAAGGTAGTTGTGTGGACCTGGAGCTTTGGGTAGTGGGTGTCGCACGATTTAGAAAACCATGCGACCCCATTAAAGGGGTAAAATTAATTTTATACCCCTCCCTTATTTTTTCTTTTTCTTGTTCTTTTTTCTTCTTCTTCTCCCATGGGTCACACATTATAGTGGAGGAAGCCCTCCATTCTTCTCCTTCTCCTTGTTTGATCCCATCTCTTCATCGGTGCTCCATTTTTAGATCTATCAAGTGCATTGGAACTATAGAGGTAAGTATTCCTTCACCCTAGATTATATTCTCCGTTAATTTAACCTCATGGATTACTAAATTTGTTTGACTCGTTTTACCCTATTTTCAGGGTGTTCAATGGAATCATCGATTTATTCCAAACCACTTCGATTTAGAGGTTAATATCATATGTGCCTATGTATACAAGTCCAAGATAGGTGGTACATACCTTTATTTGTGTTTTTTTCATTCAATTTGGGATTGTAGATTTTAGTGCATCATTGTGTAGTTGATCAAGAACCTATTGATTTATATTAAATTGATTTTGTGGCCTTATAGGATTTCATTGATCATTCCCTTACCTTGTTTTTACAAGTAAGGTCAGGTTAGAGTTCATCACTCCCTATAAGGTTTGGTCAGGGGTGTTTTTTATATCAAATATAATTGTTTATTTGGTTATTAGTTGTTCATTTAAATTTCATAGGATTTTTATGTTTATTTAAATTGTACAATTCAATCATATTAAATTTTATTTCTCATTTAAAGTGAATTGATTTGAGTTTTATATTTATATTAGATTCTGGAATTTCTTGTGATGTGATCTGAGTGATTGTGATGGGCTCATATTGAGGAATTGAAGTGGCATGGCCATCAGGATGGAGGTAATGTGGACATCTAGTTGGGATTGGCATAGATTGTTTGGGTGTTGTTGGTCATCGGTTGGTCATTATGGATGCTGGTTAAGGCAGTGAGACCATCAGGTTGAGTTCATGTCCCATGATATTGGATGGAATGGCCATATAACTTGAGTGACATGGTCATAGGGGCACGAGGTGGTGGTTGGATGTGGATTAGGTACTAATTTGGTGATTACTGCTCACCTGTGATGGACAAAGTGCCAATTGGAGTTGTGTGCACATAGGTTGACTCAGTGATGAGGTTTTTTTACCACTCATGTGTGTAGAGTCCCCTGATAGTGCAGTTTAGAAAATTGTGTTGGGGTTTCTAGCCATAAAAATCCATGGGTAAAATGAAGATCCTTCGGTTGATAGTGATGAGGATATCAGTTGGGGGTAGAGGCTCACCATGATTGGGGTCATTGGGCCTATATTATATTGTGAGGATAAAGATCATTGATCATCATGACATTGTGCTATGATCCGATGGTGATGTTTATTTGATAATGGATATTACTGTGCCTCTGGATGTTGGGATTTAAGTCAACATGTGCTTTTGAGTAGGGTTCCGAGTGACCGATTACTTCATTTGGGTATTCCTTTAGGATGTCGATGCTTTGTAAAGACAAAAGGTGTCTGGAGGCACGTGGTTTCGGGTTACTTATTTTAGGGGGAACCTGAGGGTTCACCTGGGCTCTTATACTTCCTGGGATACCTTGGGCCATGGGCAATGGATCCTCTCCTCTTCAAGGATTCTGAAATTAGCTGAGGTAGGTAATAAATTTTTGGTGGCTGTTGAGAACCAGTGAATAATGTGTTTACTTTACGCATTGTGCTTCTTTGTCTTTATATTTCACACCTGCTTAAACACTTACGTTGGGTGATCACATTTGGGTGGTATCCTACTAAGACTTGTTATCACACCCTACACAGTCCCTTCAAGATCCATGTAGACTTTATGTTGTTTTTTTTAGGTAAAGGATAAGCCTTAGGAGCTGGATCATAGTTCTATTTAGTATGGGATATTAGAAAGGTACCTTGAGGTCATGCCTTAACTGAAGTTTCTATTTTAGTTTTCCTTTTTGTTCAACATGATTTATATATATGTATTATACTAAGGTCATCCATGGGAGACCCTTATGGATATTTTATTGTATAACCTGATATGTATGCATGCTTCTTTTAGTAGCTATAAGAGGTATGTTGACATGTTTATTTATTCTGTTGTATTTCTTTATTATGCTTCTGTTGTTTATTGATTTTGATTGTGCTTCCACCTTTAGAGGGTCTGGTTTGAGTTTGTTGAGTCTTTTATTTTGCTGCATGTTATATATACATACTTATTCCATTATTATATCTTTCCCATAGGGTATAGTCTCCCCACTATTACTCTTTACACTCTCTCTACTAGTCAATAGCCTTTGGCGTATGCGAAGGCACACCTAAGGCCAGTGGTACCCAGCCTGATAGCACTGTTTAGGTGGCTAATTAGATCAAGGATTCTATAACATTCATGAAATCTCATTTCATTCATGCATATCGATATAACATGCACTCAATATATCCATGCATTATATATAGGCTATAGATTTATGGCATATCCCCTTCAATCTCCAAATTATACTAAAACCTAATAGATTTTGTTCTATTTCACTTTATGTTGTATCATATACAATAAATTGTGAAACCATATCCAAAACTACTTTTTTATATCTTCCAAAATGCTTTGGTAAATCCATAATTAACTTTACCTTGTATCACAACATATGTAATACCTAGGGAATAATCATCAAAAACAATTTTGAATTAACTCTAAAACACTTTTAGAGTAACTCTCTGAGTGAAACTCAATCCCTATTTAGTCAACCACAAAGTGTGACCCCATGGTACTTTATATCATTGATAAAAAATATGAATCTCTATATTCATATATGTAAGTAAATAGAGGCTTCTATAAAAGCATCAATGCTAGTCAATATATAAAGGGATCTGGTGTGATCTCCATCAAACACATGTATCTTTATACCTGTGTACACCATTTTTCATCATATGAAAACATCCATTCTCATATTTTCCCTTTTTCTAAGACATCGAGTGACCATGGGACACAAAACATTTAAATACCATATGGACAACTCATTTGTTCTTGATTCTTAGAGTGTAAACTGATATTATCAATGAATACATCACATGTCATTCATCCTTATGGATAAGTACATCACATGTCCCTTATCCAAATATATATACAGTATCTAAGTGTGGTCTCACACTCCCACAATCTATCATTCAAGGGCCTGGATGTTATACTCATCATATTAGAGGAAAAACCCCATCTTGGTTAATCTCTAACCGACAATATGATCAGTAATATACCCAACCACCCCTATACTAGAAAATTCAATATATAGACTTGTGTAATTATAGTATCATAGTATAAAGGTTCTCGAGCTAGGTATTATTTCAAACTCAATTAATGGGAACTAAAATATGATTTGTGAACCCATAGTATACCGAAGACATCTATATGACACTCAATGTGGTATACTTAGAGGGAAATCCAATGTACAAAAAGAATCATATTATTTATTTTGTGCCTCATGAGAATTTTTTATCACTATACAAGAATCATACTCATGCTAACCTTAACATCTCATTATAACCTATAATACTCCATGATGAACACCAGTTAGAGATAAAATCAAAGTCATACTTTGAGAGGTCAGTTATCATTACACTTCACGAAATGTATATCTATATATACATTAATGTAGATAATGTGAAAGAATGATAAGATAGAGGTTTCCTTTAATATAATACATTTTGATATTCTTAAACTCATTAATAACATTTAATAAAACCGACATAATCACTAGTTTATCATATCATATATGATAAACTGTCAAATTAGCCTTATGTTTTCTATACTTTCTAGGTTTTTTTACACATTACATCATATTTAATACCTATCACATCTGTATATGACCATTGTATAAAATCCTCCAACTAAACTCTTTAGTGAGAAAAATATATTAAGTAAACTATTTTGAATAATAGTGATACTTAGAAATCATATTTCTAATTGTTCAAATACTTGAACTTATTAAAACCTCTTAACTTCACAACATAAAATGTTGTGATATTAACTTATATTTTCTAAATAGAACCTTCTAAATTCATCATCGTCATCCTTGGAACTATATTTCATCAAACTGTTACTTTAAATAATGTAACTACATATATTATTGTTTTACCAGTCCTCTTAAACTCTTTTAGAATATGGTGAAAATTAATTTAACATGATAACTAAATGTAACTCTTACATTTCTCTTTACATGCCCTGAACTCTTTTAGGATATTAAGTGCAATTCACCTTTCATTTTTACTAGTTCAATCCTTCAATAAATAGAGTCTTTTATTTTTCAGGATAACTAAATATAACTCTTTGCATTTTTATTTATTGTCACATATCCTAAAATAATTAGGATATTGATTGAAAAAAACTTTAATCTTATAAAAGTATAATTCTTTAGAAAATAGTGATACTCACTTTTAAATGGTAACTAAATGTAACACTTTAAATTTTTCTTTATTATCATGTATCCTAAACATTTTAGGTTATTAAGTGTAAATCACTTTAACTTAAGATTGTTGTAATCCTTTTATTTGTTTACTTTTAACTTATTTAATTGAAAACATACTCCCAATATCCTCTTAAATTTTATATTCTTTTTAGAATATATTTCTAAGATACACAAACCCTTTGTGTTAAAAAATAAAATTTATTTCTTTTATTAGGAATATTAAACAAATAAACTATTATTTCTATATCATATATGGTATTCTATGTGTTTGTAACCTTTTCATTTGAAAGTAAGACTTTATTAAAATGTATCACCAATGAGTGGTGGGAACACATTCATTCATATTTTAACAAACAACTTGATAAATTATTTTATACTGGATAAACACATTTATCCATATCTTCTTTTTTGGACATGTTATAGAACATGATGAATCATAAACCATGTGTATATAATTAATTATCTCTTCTTGTTTATAAAAACATTGTTCTATCAAACATATTCTCCTATCACATAATATAAATGAGATGAAGATATATATATTTTACTTATATTCATTTGAGCTTGATAAAATCCTTTTCATTCAAATCCTCTATATAGTAACTATTTACTTCATCTCATGAATATAAACTACAATATCAATCAATTATTACATTGATTTGGAACTCATGTATATTTACAACGCTTTATAAAATATACATTTGGAATCACATGATTTTTAAAATAGAATAATTAATTTCAATAACCTTTATACCTAACATGGACATTCCATGGAGTTTATTACTCTTCCTTTCTGACAAACCTATATTTCCATGACCTTGATTGGCCTCTTAAAGAAACATTATTGAACTTTTTAACCGAATTTTATTCTTTCAGTTTGAACTTTTACCTACTTTTACTATCAATAAATTACTTTAGAACCTAAACATCATATAACTAGTTCATATATATTCCTAACACTTAAATAATATCATGTAAATATTCTGTTTATTCAATCATATTGCTGAAAAATTACTATATATGACAATAGGATAAATTCTCTAATCAGAACAAACAATTTTAAGTCTCCCATTAAAGGATGTTATATAACTAAAAAAATAACAACTATGTGTATCAAAAAACCTTATCTCATTTTATTTAAGAAACATTTATTTTCATGCTATTAATAAGAGAAAAATGAGATAAAATATACATCTTATGATGAGTTTATCCAAGCTTGAAGCATCCAAGTTATCAATGAAGCAACTCCTTTTCTCCATTACTTGAAAGAAACCTTAAATATATAAACTTCAATTATTTTATTTTTAAAACCTTCTGTATATTTAAAACTCTTATAAATCATACAATCTATATCATATATCTATAAAACACAATGCTAAATGAGTTGAAATTTCCAAAATGAAGTTCAATTTTTTATTTATTAAATAGTTCAATTTCTATTTCAGGATTTAAAATCAAGTTAAAAATGTTTATGAACCTAAAACATATGTTTTGGGGTGAGGGATAGATTTTAGGGGATGTCATGGGGGCTCTAGAGGGCCCCAATAGTGGCTAGGGTGGTTGTTATAGCCTTGGATATCGACAACAGTTGGTTGGGATGCTATATCCATCAGCTATCTCGAGGTATTTATAGGCTAGTTGGTAGGGGAATTGAAGGGTCAAAATGACCCTTTTACCCCATCATTTATTTGAGGGGGTATCCTCTCCCACCTTCATTGTTTTTTCTATATAGACTAGGGACTCTCCCCTAATCTTATCCACTTCATTCCCCCTATATGGGGGTTATTTAAAGGGTTCTTCTTGTGGTTTTAGGTGCCTATAAACCTCCATTTGTCTCCTCTTTCCCCCTCCTCACCTCATTCTAATTTTTGATTTCTCTGGGTTAGGTATTGGTTCTGATTCCATCATAGCATAGTGGAATCAAACCAATGAAGAGTGACTTTTATGTAGCCTAGTAAGAGGACATCCCAAGATGTCATCTGCATATAGTCACATGCTGTTTTGATGAGGTATGTTGTCACTGTGATTTTTTATAAGATTTTTTACTTAAATTAAATTAAATTTACATTTTTTTCATCACATGATAGTTCATTTTCC
This sequence comes from Viscum album, assembly GCA_963277665.1. Classification (NCBI taxonomy): domain Eukaryota; kingdom Viridiplantae; phylum Streptophyta; class Magnoliopsida; order Santalales; family Viscaceae; genus Viscum; species Viscum album. The sequence continues at coordinate 1,898,357,074 of OY728126.1, forward strand.
CTAAATGAGGATGAGGTTATGTTTTGGGCGGTTGTAAATCATTTGGCTTTGATTTTGGTATGATGTGATGACCTGGTGGTTTATCTAATGTTATGTAAAGTTGGTTTTTAATTAATTAATTAATTATAAATTTGTAATTAATTAATTAATTAGTGTTTTTTGCTTAATTTAGGGGATCAAGACATTGAGACGATCCTGATTAATTGAGGACAAGGTTGGATGGGCCTTAGTAGCTACTGCCAGACCTTGGATATTTAATCAAAAAGATTCTAAATGGTAAGTATTTTGGTGTACTTTCCATATGTCATTATGATTTTTTTTATGTGACATATGATTTATGGGATCTCCACTTTAGGTGATTCCCATTTGATTAAATGGTTTATTAAATTTAAATAGAATTCTTTAAAATTAAATTTAAATGGGTGGTTTGGGTTGAATCCCTTAAATGATCATAATTTAATGCCTAGACCACAATGAACCTAGTGCACTAACTTGATGCCTCAACCAATGATGGTGAAGGTAGTGAACATTGAAAAGTTGTACTCTATACCCCTTGATTAGGGTGACCAGGTATTATGATACATAGTGATCCTAGGGTAGCAGCCTTTTCTGTCTCTTGGAAGAGGTTTACCATGACTTGATATAAACAATCCATGAGGGTTGAACAGGACCTTTGAGATACCTAGTGGAATATAGAACTCTTGAGAGGTGAGGTGGAACCTAGTCGGTCTTATATACCCAAGCATAGTTCTGGGTGGATAGACCTTTGGTAGATATCGGATTGGGTTGGGTGATTGGACTGACCCAAAGCAACCATATGGACAGAGATAGGTCGCGGTTCATCTCTTGATTGTCACCTATGTGGAGAGGCCCCATTTAGCCACCATAGTTGTGCTAATTGTTCAATGTCCTCAAGGTACATGATTCCTTAGAGAATCGGGTGTTAACTAGAGACTGTAACTGAGACCGAGGACCCATGTGAGGGTGTTATTATTGAGGTTTAATTATTTAAAGTGACAATAACAACTTATATGGTGTTTTCCCATATAACTTAGAATTACATTCTACTAAATTGAACTATGGGTTTCTGTTTCCCCTAGTATGGGTTTTCTAGGATAATTTTTCTGGTTATAGAAGGAGTTTACCAATGAGACATGATCCTTCAGGGAGTAGTCTAGTGTACAGATGCTTGTGAGGATGGGTTCCCTAGTTGTGGGTACTGGTTTTCATGTGATGTTGTCGTATATGAGACCTCATGAGTGGGCGCTTGGCATATTGATTTCATGGGTTGAGATGGGAGCATGTATGAAACCCCATGATCTATGACCTTGTAAAGATAATTGACTAGTAAGTCTAGGTGGGAGACCTAGAGACCCTTAGTTTTAACCTAGATATTAGTTGGTTGGTGGTTTAAATTATTGGAGAGAAACTTGCAAGAGGGGTTATCTGAGCTAGTAGTATCTTTGAGGTGGAAACATGGGTAGGTTCTTTAGGTTATGAGATTGATGCATGGGAGGTTCTTATATTTTATAACATAGGTAGGGTGATGCCTTTGGTTTTTTAGGAATCACCTAAAGTGATTGGGTATCATGATTAGTTTTGATAGATAAGACTATTTAGGTACCGAAACCTAGTGACCAGTGGATGTGCTTTTAGTAGTGTGGTTAGGGTACAGGTGGATACTTGTGACTAAAATGACATTGGGTGGTGGCTAGACATGTGGTTGGCTTAATAAATGAACACACCCTATAGCGTGGTTAGACCTTTATAGTGTAGGGAAGACACCTGTCAATGAGTAATCATGGGAGGAATCATGGAATGAGTAAGTTGCCCAATTTTGGAGAGGATTTCCAATGGAACTCCTAGAATGATGATACTAACATGTCATGGTGCATGGTCAGTATGTCCTTAGTGGTGTGCGACTCCTAGGAGCATGAGTCGGATTCTTTGCTTAGGTGGTATAGGAGTGTATGTCCATTACATTTGGGGAGATAGAGGTAGTAAATTCTGGTTATGTGTTGTGTATTTGAATTTTAAATCATATATGGACTTGATAAGGTTGAGGATCGATGGAAATTTAGTGGTTTGTGCATGGGCCTAGTAGCCCGAGAACCTATTTATCATGGATTAAGAGGATCGACATGTGTGGTTGGCGGTGAACCCATAGATAGTGAACTCAAGGAGTAGGGTGAGTATAGTCATGTGGTGGGAAATGCCCCAATGGCCATTTTAGGTTGTTGACCCTTGTTATGAGATGAAATTCGATAGTTTTTGTGTAAACCATTCTCAGGAAGTAGGAATGGGTGATGAACTAGTGTTGTGAGTTATCACTTAGAAATGAGTAGTTTTGAAAACACCCTTAATTATTTCTAGTGATGGATTGGTAATGGGACATGGTGATAAAGATATTTTATTGATAGTTTAATGATAAGGATTCTCTTATGGTGGGGAGAGGGACATCGGTCATGAGTGTATGAACCTCACATGAGAAGGGTCATGGGTATGGCATCCTGCCTTTTTATAACATAACTTTTCATTACATTTTACAAAATCGAGGATCTTTAAGGTTTGGTGTCTTGGAAACCAGGAACTTAAAGCATGAAAACATAAAACATTCTTCTTAAACACTTGAAAGGCTTCTCCTTATGTTAATCCTAGGTTCATTACTGCATCTCATAACCTGGGGATATACATTAAAACAAAGGGTGAGCAGAAGGCCCAGTAAGGGAAACAAGGGGAAACATTTAACATGTGAACTTGAGATACATCAACAATGTCATGAAAAAGAACTTTAAGGCATGAGAAAGAAATCATGAGGAATATCATAATAAAAATAACGTATTTCATAACTTTAAGATGTGGCTAAAACATTTAATTATTGACAATCATTTCCGTTTCATCAAGGTCCATCCCTAAGGTGTCATTAAAAATTACCAAGGTTATTCACCAAGGCGTCGTTAAAAATGGTCATCTCTAGAGATTAAGTCTTTACCCAATGCATTGGAGCGCTATCAAGGAGTACCCTTAATTTGTATTTATTATCATGTGATCCACATATATCATCGTAAATCATTTCATAAACAACCCATATAGAATAAAAGAAATGGGGTTCATTTCATAATCATAACGTTTTAAAAACTGCTTTAAAGACATGATCTTTATGTCACTTTAAACCCACAGAAAGGGAAAGCGGGTCTCATGTATTTAAATCCCAAAATTTAAAATATAAAATTTTCGTATATATGTGAATACCCCTTTATAATAAAGAGCTTTGAGTATTCACTTAATAAAATAAATGAATTTGAGAATAAGAGAGAGACATTTTGAGATGAAAATTCTGCAGCATAACAGCTATGTTACAGGGTTTTAGAAAACATTGAAAAGAGAGGGGACATGAGTCACCCACTAATAAATGATTCATAAAAAAGTATAGGGACATAATATAATGGATATAAGAACATGGTAATGAAATTTGAAAGACATACCATATGAATGGAAAAACATGGAAGGAGGGAAAAAAATAAGATTTCTCTTATGAAAATTCGGCAGCCTAACGGCGTCACTTAAAACTTCAAAAAAAATGAATTGATGAGGTCAAATAGGGTCTCTCATCATATGAAAATAAAAGATCAGTATGATAGATATAGATATAATACCCCAACATAATAAAAATTAACATGAAAGACTTGACATGAAAATAGATCTTGAAAACGAGAAGGGTGAAAGAATCCCTTAAAAATTCGGCAGCCTAACGGCGCCACTTAAAACTTCAAAATACTGAATTGAAGAGATCAAATAGGTTCTCTAATCATATGAACATAAAAGATAAGTATGATAGATATATATATTATACCCCAACATAATAAAAAGGAACATGAAATACTTTACATGAAAATAGATCTTGAAAACGAGAAGGGTGAAAGAATCCCTTAAAAATTTGGCAGCCTAATGGCGCCACTTAAAACTTCAAAATACTGAATTGAAGAGATAAAATAGGTTCTCTCATCATATGAACATAAAATATCAGTATGATAGATATAGAGATCATACCACAACATAATAAAAAGTAACTTTAAAGACTTGACATGAAAGTAGAACTTTAAAAAATGAGAAAGGTGAAAGAATCCCTTAAAAATTCGGCAGCCTAACGGCGTCACTTAAACTTTCTTAAAACGAATTGATGAGAGAAAGAGGGGGTCTCTCATCATATGAACATGAAAAGGGCAGTAAGAGGAATATAAAATATCATCCTCCAACATAATACCATGGAGCATAAAAGAAATGACATAAAAGAGATTACTTGAAAAGAAAGAGAGAGGTAGGATCCCTTACCTTAAATGTAACTCTTAAAACTTGAAGGTTGGGACCTTGAGGGATTGGGGGAACCTTGGGAGGACTCATTGGGAGGTAATGAGACCAGAGCTTCATTGGGGGAGAGTTATGAGTGAAAAATAAAGGAGGTAAGGGTGGGTATTTATAGGGAAAGTGAGGGGACAAGGCATTAATGGCCAAGGGACACCTCATTGGTGGTTTTGGAAAAATCATGGGCTTGCCCATGGTATTTTCCCATGGTATTGGTAACTTGGGACACCTAATACCTTATATTACTATTCATAAGTCGACCATATTGATTACATACTTAACACATCATTTAATGATGTCATTAAACACCCGTAACTTAAAAACTGTATTTTCACTATTCATCAAAAAATCAACTTTCTCAGAAAAATCCCAAAATTTCACCTTAACCAAATATTGATGCTCTGATTTCAAAAATGAAATCCATTTTATAGAAATAATTTTCTAAATATTTTTAATTTAATTTTTAAATAAATACACTATTCACTGAAAATTCATTTTTTTCAGAAAATTCCCCAAAAATTACCTTAGCATAATATCGATGTTCTGAATTAAGAAATAAAGTCCATTTTATAAAAATATTTTTATAAATATTTTTAATTTAATTTTTAATTAAAAAAATACTATTCACCCAAAGAAACTAATACTTGACTAATAATTTATGAAACCGTTATTTAACTATTTTATTGAATCACATTACTTAATCAAGTTGCCTAGATTATATTAATAATTTCTTTTAGTGAGATTATTAATCCATTTGGTCACATTACTAATCCTAAGCATAAAATCACTATTCATAATTTACTATTCATCAAAAATTAAGTTGATCTTATTAGACTCTAAATTCTGTACTGAACATAATTGTAGAAGACCATTTTTTGAAAATAATTATACATTTTTAATTATTTAAGGTTTACATAAACATTTTTAAAATATCCTTTCTCTAAAATTCATCAAAAATATGCATACTATATTTATCCGGACATTTAAAAATTCATAAACTTCATCATAAGAAGAAATAAAAAATTTTATTTAAAAAAAAGGATTACACAAGGCAGTTATGGTCTCCTTACATAGCCCCTTATAACCCCAGCATAGGACCTAAGTGTAAGGTGTGCTAAGGTGAGAGAATCTGAGGGCGGCTCAGCCAAAATTGCACAAGTAGTAATTTCTATCAATTTGAACTTCTCACGAAGGAGATTCCATTCTAGCTTCACACGATAAAGTTTGTCTTGGGTTTGGTCCAGAGCAAAGCCCAGTGGTGCTACCTCCTTCCCAAGTTCCATTAGATGGGCTTCGATTGGCCCGAGACTACTGGATGAGGCCATCGAATCTTCTTTCTATATTAATTAACCAATATCACTTGTATTTAGAGACAATAATAGAAACGTTTAGTTTCCAGCGGTCATATTGACAAATGGTCATATAACAGTCAAAACCCAACAGTCTTATTTTAATTATACTCATGTTATCAAATGAAATAGTTTTGTTGAGTATAAAAATAAAATAACACACAAAATTAGGAAACAAGATTTATTCAAAATTTCGGGTCGTTACAATCTTCCCCCTTAAGAAATTGTGTCCTCGCAATTTTTAAAATTGGGTTTTGAAATTTCATTGAAGGTCCCACATCGGAAAAGGAGTCAGTAAAACTATTACTTTAAAAGAAAGAAAGGGAAGTACAAAGGTCACCCGAGTTAACCCACACTAGGATTCTATGTAGGAAAACATGAACATGGAGGATAAAACAAAGGGTCAAGTTCTGAGGGAGAGTGATAGAAAACATGATTAGGAGAAAGTTAACCATAAGAAAATCACAAACTTATGATGTGTGTAAATGGTCTTTGATTGCCTAGTAGGAAACGTAAACCAACAACATTTTTGTTTTACGTTCCTTTTCATAAATTTGAGGAATTCATTTACTATATAGAATAAAAACACAAGGAAATATATTTACCTTCAATTAGAGTTTCATCCTTTAATAAGTTTCTACCAAAACTAATCTCTTCTCCAAACGATGAGCATTCGAAAACACTTGGTCTCATCAAAACATAAGAATCATCTTCTTGAGAGTCACGTAATCCAAAAAAGATTAACTATCAATTTCTTCTATCTTTAAACATTATCCCAAAAACAGAAAGGTTGAGATAAAACAACTCTTCAAAAAGAAAGAATCCCATAGGAAGGGAAACTACTTTTAAATCTTCAAAGTTCCATGGTACTACCCAATGTTCATCATAGACCATTCCATAAATAATTGTCCTTAAAATTCTTCCAAATAAACCAAACTAAGATTGAAACCCAATTATAATAACGATCTCATAACGTAGTCTTCCAAGATAGACTTTATCGTTCATCTCCAAACAGCATCAACCACCCTTATCATCTTATAAAAAAAGTAACTAACATAATCACATTTTCCCAAAGATAGGTTAATCATTTCCATATGTAACCTAAATTACTATAAGTTCGCCTTAAATTCATCGATTCTTCAAAATATAAGTCAACCTTTACTCCTCAAAGAAAATAATGTAGTAATATATTTACCTCGATCAAATAGGGTTCCCAAAATAGTGAACGTCTTCCAAAATAATAATCGTCTTTTAATCCCCTAATCACCTTTTTTTAAGAATAACAGCTTCACTACATCAAAATGTGGTACATAACAATAGATGTTTTTGTTAATGATATAAAATCATCTTAGGTAGTGACTCGATGATCTTAGAAAACATAAAAGATATGCTCATAGAGCACGAACTAAAATACAACATGACATAGACAATTATTGTGAAGAAGTTACATGTACTTTAGTCATCATGATCCATCTCATCATAGGACTTGCATTGTTCCCTTGTCCTCAAAGATTTTTGATGCTCATCATGCTTCTAAACCCTTCCAAGAGAGCATTGCCTTGGATAATGTGTAACTTCTCCACATTTATGACATTGAAATGTATAAGGTACATTAGATCGAACCTTATCTCCATTCATCACATTATCCATTTTTTTAAAGCAATTGGATACTTCATGCCCTATCTTCCGACACTTAAAACATCTCCCGGTTCCTTTGTGACATTCTCCTTGGTGCCTCTTCCCACACTTTTGGAAAAAAAGATATTGGGTCTTCTTTCCCTTATCAACTTTATCAGATGAACATCCTTGAGACTTTGTCTTCTTCTTACTTGATGAATTTGGGCATTCAACTAGGTACCAATTATTAATTGTGATTTTTGATAGCTAGTTTGGCATAATCACAATATGTTCAACCTGAACTTTCGTCATCTCTGTCACATTAATTGGGCAATCATCACATTTCCTATCACATTGGTTGTTGGGACATGCTCTTCCATTTCCCTCCATTAACTAAGAAAAGAACGTATAATTAGGGGGCTTAAATACTTAGCCAATAATCATGAAAAGGAAACTTTAAGAATAGAAGGATAAACTTGTAGAAGAAAAGTATATCCTAACTTGTGATCCCCTAGGTTTCAATCTAGGTTATCCATGATCATATTCTCTTATGTGAATATTTATTTTATTTTATATTTGTTCCTTTAATAATGGTTCATACTAAGCTTATGAATTTACCAAAGCATATCCCCCAGGATTGTCGTAACCAAGAGTACAGAAAGGCCCGTTGTCGTGTACCAGTTCCCATTCGAGTCTCACTCAAAGCGGTGTTTTTGGGTTTTACCCCTATGTACATTTGTGCCAGAGCCACCTCTACCTGCTCGTATCCAAATAGGGATGTATTTTCTTGGAAACCCCTTACTCAATACTCACCAAAATACCAGGAAGATTTCCTATATTTAAAATTTTCTATAGGGTTCTTCCTAAAGTTTTCATATCCTAATTTCCACAAATAACTAAACCATCCTTTGATACCAACTATGGCATCCTTCCTTTTTATAACATAACTTTTCATTACATTTTACAAAACCGAGGATCTTTAAGGTTTAGTGTCTTGGAAACCAGGAACTTAAAACATGAAAACATAAAACATTCTTCTTAAACGCTTGAAAGGATTCTCCTTATGTTCATCCTAGGTTCATTACTACATCTCATAAACTAGGGACATACATCAAAATAAAGGGTGAGAAGAAGGCCCAGTAAGGGAAACAAGGGGAAACATTTAACATGTGAACTTGAGATACATCAACAATGTCATAAAAAAGAACTTTAAGGCATGAGAAATAAATCATGAGGCGTATCATAATAAAAATAACATATTTCATAACTTGAAGATGTGGCTACAAAATTTAATTATGGAAAATCATTTATGTTTCACCAAGGTCCATCCCCAAGGTGTCATTAAAAATTACCAAGGTTATTCACCAAGGCATCGTTAAAAATGGTCATCTCTAGAGATTAAGTCTTTACCTAATGCATTGGAACGCTATTAGGGTTCACCCTTAATTTTTCTTTATTATCATGTGAGACACATATATCATCATCAATAATTTCATAAACAACCCATATAGCATAATATAAATGGGTTTTATTTCATAATCATAACGTTTTAAAAACTGATTTAAAGACATGATCTTTATGTCACTTTAAACCCACAGAAAGGGAAAGAGGGTCTCATGTATGTAAATCCCAGAATTTAAAATAGAAAATTTTGGTATATATGTAAATAACACTTTAGAATAAATATCTTTGAGTATTCACTTAATAAAATAAATGAATTTGAGAATAAGAGAGAGACATTTTGAGACGAAAATTCTGCATCATAACGGCTATGTTACAGGGTTTTAGAAAACATTGAAAAGAGAAGGGAAATCAGTCACCCACTCATAAATGATTCATAACATAGTAGAGGGATAGAATATAATGGATATAATAACATGGTAATGAAATTTTAAATACATACCATATGAATTGAAAAACATGGAATGAGGACAAAAATAAGATTTCTCTTATGAAAATTCGGTAACCTAATGGCGTCACTTAAAACTTCAAAAAAATGAATTGATGAGGTAAAATAGGGTCTCTCATCATATGAACATAAAAGATCAGTATGATAGATATAGAGATCATACCCCAACATAATAAAAAGGAACATGAAATACTTGACATGAAAATAGATCTTGAAAACGAGAAGGGTGAAAGAATCCCTTAAAAATTCGACAACCTAACGGCACCACTCAAAACTTCAAAATACTGAATTGAAGTGATCAAATATGGTCTCTCATCATATGAAGATAAAAGATAAGTATGATAGATATATAGATCATAACCCAACATAATAAAAAGGATCATTAAAGACTTGACATGAAAATAGATCTTGAAAACGAGAAGGGTGAAAGAATCCCTTAAAAATTCAGCAGCCTAACGGTGCCACTTAAAACTTTAAAATACTGAATTGAAGAGATCAAATAGGGTATCTCATCATATGAACATAAAATATCAGTATGATATATATAGATATCATACCCCAACATAATAAAAAGTAACTTGAAAGACTTGACATGAAAGTAGAACTTTAAAAAATGAGAAAGGTGAAGGAATCCCTTAAAAATTCGGCAACCTAACAGCGTCACTGAAACTTTTTTAAAACGAATTGATGAGAGAAAGAGGGGGTATCTCATCATATGAACATTAAAATTGAAGTAAGAGGAATATAAAAGTTCATCCTCTAACATAAGAGCATGGAGCATAAAATAAATGACATAAAAGAGATTACTTGAAAAGAAAGAGAGAGGTAGGATCCCTTACCTTAAACGTAACTCTTAAAACTCGAAGGTTGGGACCTTGAGGGCTTGGGGGCACCTTGGGAGGACTCCTTGGGAGGTAATGAGACCTGATCTTCGTTGGGGGAGAGTTTATAGTGAAAACTAAAGGAGGGAAGGGTAGATATTTATAGGGAAAGTGAGGGGACAAGGCATTAATGGCCAAGGGACACCTCATTGGTGGTTTTGGAAAAACCATGGGCTTGCCCATGGTATTTTCCCATGGTATTGGCCACTTGGGACACCTCATACCTTATCTTACTATTCATAAGTCGACCATATTGATTACATACTTAACACATCATTTAATGATGTCATTAAACACCTGTAACTTAAAAACTGTATTTCCACTATTCATCGAAAATTCAACTTTCTCAGAAAAATCCCAAAATTTCACCTTAACCAAATATGGATGCTCTGATTTCAAAAATGAACTCCATTTTATAAAAAAAATTCTAAATATTTTTAATTTAATTTTTAAATAAATACACTATTCACCGAAAATTCATTTTTTCAGAAAATTCCCCAAAAATTACCTTAGCATAATATCGATGTTCTGAATTCAAAAATAAAGTCCATTTTATAAAAATAATTTTCTAAATATTTTTAATTTAATTTTTAATTAAAAAACACTATTCACCCAAAAAAACTAATACTTGACTAATAATTTATGAAACTGTTATTTAACCATTTTATTGAATCGCATTACTTAATCAATGTGCCTAGATTATATTAATAATTTTTTTAAGTGAGATTACTAATCCATTTGGTCACATTACCAATCCTAAGCATAATATAACTATTCATAATTTACTATTCATCAAAAATTAAGTTGATCTTATTAGACTCTGAATTTAATACTGAACATAATTATAGAAGACTATTTTTTGAAAATCATTACACATTTTTAATTATTTAAGGTTTACATAAACATTTTTAAAATATCCTTTCTCTAAAATTCATCAAAAATATGCATACTATATTTATCCGGACATTTGAAAATTCATAAAATTCATCATAAGAAGAAATCAAAAAATTTATTTAAAACAAAGGATTACACAAGGCAGTTACGGTCTCCTTACATAGCCCCTTATAACCCCATTATAGGACCTAAGTGTAAGGTGTTCTAAGGTGAGAGAATCTGAGGGCGGCTCAGCCAACATTGCACGAGTAGTAATTTTTATCAGTTTGAACTTCTCGCGAAGGTGATTCCATTCTAGCTTCACATGATGAAGTTTGTCTTGGGTTTGGTCCAGAGCAAAGCCCAGTGGTGCTACCTCCTTCCCAAGTTCCGTTAGATGGGCTTCGATTGGCCCGAGACTACTGGATGAGGCCATCAAATCTTCTTTCTATATTAGTTAACCAAGATCACTTGTATTTAGAGACAATAATTGAAACGTTTAGTTTCCAGCGGTCATATTGACCAATGGTCTTATAACAGTCAAAACCCAATGGTATTATTTTAACTATACTCATGTTATCAAATGAAATAGTATTATTGAGTATAAAAATAAAATCACACACAAAATTAGGAAACAAGATTTATTCAAAATTTTGGGTCGTTACAATGGGAGTGGGACTGATTATTGGATGGTCGTTTTGGTATTATGATGTTTCTAAATAAATAGACCAGAGTTCTACTAGGTTCCTCAATGAATTATAGGTGTAGGTTCAAGAATAGATTCAGGTGGAGCCTGAGTGTAGACATCAGGCTCCATATGGATTGAGAAAATTCAAGAGGGTGATGGATCGGGGGTGCATCGTCATGTGTGGCAGGAACCGATGATGAGATTAATTGATTTAGGATCCAACTATAGAGTTTCACCAAGAGTCGAGAACAGACTATGTTGATCATGTTTTATTGATAAATGGGTGATTCATGGAGTAAGGTCATCGGGATTAGGTGTTTGGAAATCCATCGGTGGTCAAGGTCATGTGTCCTTCAGAATGGTTGGATAGAGGGGGATATGTTTTTTTTCACATATAATTAGAAGTAGTGAGAAAATAATTTCATTGATCATGTCATATAAGATGCAAAGGTTGAATTTTGAGTATCATTTGAGGCTTTTCGAGGAAAATCCAGTGTGATCGGGTTTTGACCTTGGTAGATTGGAGTTCAACCATTTCATATCAGAATCGATAACTAAGAGTGTTGTTATCATATTTGATTAGGTGTGGTGATTTGGGAACCATTCCAAGATGGTATTTAGAATTATTGGTAGATATTTCGGTAGGAAATTCTAATTACGAACATACCAAAGTGTTGGAATTGGAAATTACCACCTAAATTTTATAGTGGAAAGTTCCATGGGCCTAGTGATGAATTAGATAATGATATGGTCATGTCTCTGGATATACAAGCTCAAGTAAGTTCCATCTCAATGTTATGGTAATGTTCGTGAGCTATGGATTGAGTTTTAGTGTTTTGGAAACTTTAAGTTAAAGGTTGTGCCTTGGATGAGTTTTGAGTGTTTGGAGGTGGAACGCTACTGTTTGAGTGGGAATTCACAACCAAGATAGGTTTAGGTGTTCTATTTGGTATCCCACCAAGACTTATCTAGGATGAAAAGTAATAAGGTGGGTATATTATAAAACCTTGTGGTCGTATAAGTTAAAAATTCTAGAAGGAATTTAAATTTTTGATTTACTAGACATGTCAATTTTTGTTTTGGGATTCAGAATTGAGTTAATGGAAGTTTGGGCACCTCAAACATGTGTTTTGGAGAAGGGATGGAGTTTGGGGGATGTCTTGAGGGCTTGGAAGGGCCCTAGAAGTGACCAAGGTAGTTGTTGTAGCCTTAGATGTAGTAGGCCACCAGCCACTTAGTGGCTACAGATAGCAGTTGGGTGGGATGTTGTAACCACAGAATCATTGGTGGTCTATAGCAAATAACTAATGGGGGAATTAAAAGTTCAAAATAACCCTTTTTCCCCTTGTGTTTTTGAGGGGTTGACCCCACCATCCTTTATTTTTTTGGTTGTGTGGACCAAGGGATATCTCCCCTTATTTTACACTTCAATCACCCTTCAAGGGGGGTTATATCAAGGGGTTTTCCAATGATTTTAGGTACATATATTCCTCCTTTAACTCCACTTTCCCCCTCCTCATATCGTTCTAATTTTCAATTTCTCAAGGTTAGGGCTTGGTTCTGATTCCACCTGATCATGGTGGAATTATCCAAATGAAGTGGGGATTTCATGAATCTTAGGAATAGGACATCCTGAGGTGTTGTCTGCACATCACCTCATTTCATTTTAGGGAGGTATGTTTTAATGGTGATATTTATAATATTTTAAAGTAAAATTAAATTAAATTTACAATTTTTTATCATCGCATGATATGGATTTTTTCTTAAATAAGTACAGGGGTACTCTATAGGTAGTTGGAAAGTGTTTAGTCATGGTTTTAATGTGACATGGTAACACGGTGGGTTATCCTACATTATTACGAGTTATTTTTAGATTAATTAATTTATTATAAATGTTATAATTAATTAATTAATTAGTGTTTTCTATCTTGATTTTGAGACTCAGTACATTGATATGGGTCCATTTGATTGAGGGAAAGGTTGGACGGGCCTTGACAACTTTTGTTGTCTCTTTGGGATTTAATCAAAGAGCTTCAAAATTGTATTTGTTATCATATACTTTCCCTATAGACTTATTAATTTTTTTATGATACATAAGATATGTGGAATCACCACTTTAGGTGATTCCCATTTTATTAAATGGTTTATTAAATTTAAATTGTTTTTTTAATTATATAGAAATGGGTGATTTGGGTTGAATCCCTTAGATGACCATACTATAAAACCTAGGACTTGAAAAACCTAGTGCGCTAATATGATGGCTCGGCCTCAGATGTGTGAGGTAGTAACCATTGAGAAGTTGTGTCCTATAAACCCCTCTAGTGGTGTGATCAGGTCTTAGGAAACACAGTAGTCCTAGGGTAGGGACCCTATTCACCACTTGGAAAAGGTGTACTGTGACTTAATATAACCATTTCATGAGGTCCAGACGGGGCCTTTGAGATACCTAGGGGCCTCCAGACTTCTTGATAGGTGAGGTCGAACCTAGTGGGGCTTGTGTGACCATGTTCAGGCCTAGGTGGATAGACCTTAGGCAAACACCATATTAGGTTGGGTGAGAGACCAACCCAAATTGACCTTGTGTACCAAGATGGGTTATGAAACATCTCTTGATTTTCACCTATGTGGTGTAACCCCATGTAGCTGGTAAGTCAATGCTACTTGGTTAATTTCATTGAGGCTAATGATTCCCTAGATCATTGGGTGTTGATAAAAGATTGTAATCAAGACTAAGGACCCATGTGACGGTACCTATATAGTACTAAGACCAAGGGTGCCCAAGGGGTTATGCATTGATAGAGTAACCCTAAGTAGGTCATATGAGATAGTGACGGGTGTCACTAAGGAACCCATATTGGAATGGTGATCCCAAGGGACTATGGATAGTGGTATTGGGCATGGGAATTTAGCTAGACCTATTATTTTCATTATTTATGGAAGGTTATGGGATGTTACCTTGAGCTATATGTGATACAGATGGGATGCCAGGATCTGGAGAGGGATATGGATTGGACCTGCCTTAGATTAGAAGCTCGGTATAAGGTTACAGATGCCAGGATTTAAAGCCAAGATTTTCGAGGTGGAATGTCACATGATATCTTAGTGGGAACCTTATAATTTAGGCTCGGGGCTTGATATATATCGAAGGTCTACTATATACCAAGGAATGGCTTGTATAGTATATCATGGTGATCTTGTCTTTGGGTTTGTGATATTTATGAGTGTATGCCCTGGATAAGAAAACTCAGATAGGGGAGGTTTTTTATACTGATTGGGCTTATGCTTGAATGAGAAAAATCTCATAGTGGAGGTCTATGATGACTAAGAAAACTCCCCATGGAGGGATTTTTGTAATACTATGGTTGATGATACTAGGAAAGTGGAGCCTGAGTTATTATTATGGTTGGCATGATTACACGACGTGCTCAAAGACACCCCAACATGATCTGAAGTATGTATGGTTGATCAGGGTCATAGGTCTAAGGATCGACACTGGTTACTAGTACCAAGGTAGAAATTAGTCCCACTTGGTGGTTATGGTTAGAATATTCATCATGATGTTCTAAAAGACACCCTAACACTATCCAAATCAGGTAGAATGGTGGTTTTTTCTATATTTTATTTATTTATTTCAGATAAGCATGTCACATTCACATATCATAACATAACTGGTTAATATGGGACCATATTGGTAGTGCCCTACTGAGTTTTATACTCACACCCTGCATGGGCTACCATTGCACCTGGGTACCTGAGTAGATTTTCACTTGGATATAGGCACAGGTTGGGATGAGGCTCAGGTTTGATCAAGCAAGATTTCTTGAATGAGTACATGGAGCTAGGGATTAAATTTTCCTTAGTATGTTTTGGATTCAATGTCTTTTATTCTCTTTTGTGTCATTTTATATATGTAAACAACCTAGTGGGTGGTTAGTTGTATATATTACTTGGTTGTTTTCACCTTACTACATTTCATTTATTATCAGTCTTATTTATATTTATTACTTATGATTCCAATTTAATATGATGTATGATACTAAGTTACTTATCTGTTACTATTAAATCTGATACAAGGGGTATAAACTCCCCACAGTACCATCTTAGACCCCTACTTCTAGTCAGCAACCTTTGGTGTATGGGAAGGCATGCCTGAGGTATAGTGGAAACTGGCAGCCTGGGAACTGATTAGTGGTATTAGGAAGTGGGACATGTAAATATATATCAAAACAATATAATTGAATTTTACAACCTATAAATCTTTAAGGAAACCTTTAGTCTCACCAATTCATTTAACATATTCAATCATATTGAATATCATTTGATATATCCAATCATATTGATTATATGAGACTAAAATTTCTTAAATCATTGATGTGACCAATCATATTGAGTATATGAGACTAAAATTTCATAAATAATTATTGTACCCAATCATATTGGGTACATGATTTTATACTAAGATACCTATAGATCCCCAGTCCATATTGAGTACTGAGAGGGGAGGGACAAATCAGTGGTTTATTTTGATGAATTCCTTTTATTTAAAATTCAAACTCTTGAACTTTGTAAGGCTCTAGATCCACTAAATATTATCTCTAAATTTCACCTTGTGTGTAATAGTAATAATGGAGAGAGTAGAACACCGGATTTACAAGGTTTGGTAATGAAAGGCCTGCTCCTTTTCAGGTTTGTTAGACACCCCAACATGGATTCTTTACTATCAAACAAGTGAATAAAATTTATTTTATCTCTAACTAAAAGACTTTTGGTCCATATTTAACTAAGAAACTATGTTCTCTTTTGTCTCTAACCAAAATAATTATTGCTTCTACTCCAATAGAGAGGCTCCTACTCCTGGTTTCACCCAAAAGAATTCACCTGCTCCTGAAACTAACCATAAGGATTCACCTTTCTTAAAGTCTTGATCCACTATAGGATGATATTAGATCTTCATCCATGAGATCACTGAATCTGACTTGATCATGTACCTCCTCAAGAATTTTATAATTTCTAATCTCAAGAATCCTTTCAAATTTGGTACAATCTAGGTACTCTTAAATCTTTGAATTCTAAAGCATAAAGGTTTCTTCTTCTTAAAAAGAATTCCAACTTCAAAATATTTTTCTATTTAATAAAATAATGTATTGGGATCTCAAAAATATATTACAATTCAGTACATTTTTCTCATCACATTCATGCACATATTTATACTAAACAATTGTGCATGGGATCTCAAATATTCCATGTTTTAAATTACCTTATGTAAATCCTCATTTAATTGTGTTTATAAATAAACACATTTATTTTTCCTCATTAAAATAATAATACTTGAATGATGTGGGTAGTATGTTTATTTCCTCATTTCAAATGAATACCCAATGGTATTTTTTAACTACACGCACCTCTTGAGAAATATTCGAAGGTTTTGGGTCTTCCTTTTTCTTCTCACAACATTATCCCTCATGGTTCACCCTACATGTATGTATCTCATTCAAATACTCATGAATGAGTTGCCTTGTTATCATATTCAAACCCATAGTATATTATTTTAAGAATACCTAAGGAGTTCAGGTATTTACTTATTCTCACTGATATTCAAATTTTATAGCTCAAACACCTGAGGATCGATCTCTCTATAAATTTATTCTTCATGTGTTATAAAAATAGCAGCACATTTTACAATTATCTCACCTTATCATTTAAACACATGAAGGTTCCGAGTTTCATTCTTCACATCATCATCATCATTGTATATTTTATTTTCGGAAGAAACATCCAAAGCCCAAGAAAGGGCTGCTGGTATCTAAGGAGGTCTAAAGTAATACAGGTCGAGGGCATCCCCTCTAATCAGGTTCACCCCCTCAGGTTTAAAACAAGAGATGTTATGAAGACATGTGAATGGAAGTGAATTAATAACTGTGCTTTAAATATGGATCTTAATTCAACTGAAGTCTCTCATTTATCTAGCGACCACACAGCTTGGGATTCTATTTTCATGAATGGAAGTGCATTAATAACTTTTGTAACATATGAATGGATATTATCTAGATTACAAATGTTCAACACAATCTTTATTAATATGTTTGTGGTGTTTTATTTGGTCCAATGTATGTGGGAATGATTTTCATGGCTCATAAATGGAGGAAAAAATCACTCTCTTTAGAATCTTAGATTGTCGAAGGAAGAAGACATCGAGGTCTCAATTAGACAGTCCAAATCAGTATGATCATGTCACGACCCGTCCCAGTGGGGCCCATGCCGCAACTCCCTAAGACCCCATCCAATAGGCCAGGGGCTGGTGACTAGAACTGAGTAGGCATGTCACTAAAATGGGAGGCATTGCCTATAACCCTATACAGACACACACATCTCCAAGCCCACAAAGCTAAAAAGTAAAAACTACTAAAAAATGGAAATGCATGCATACACTAAAATCCCAACCAACAGAGTACGATAGGGAAGTAAATTACAGTAATGTAAAACCCTGGGCCAAAAGTATAATCCCACCAAAAGAGAGTCTGTAACAAAGTCCAACCTATAAAGAAAGGTATTGGGACTACAATCTGTAGCCGTAGGAACACACCTCGGACTGCTTGATCTCACAGAGCATCGTCCAGTCCTGGTCTGTCTAGAATCCTGTCAAAGGCTTGCTCCTATGTACAAGACACGACATGTGCGGGAAAAGCCCATGCAGGGGTGAGTATAACAATACCCAGTAGGAAACCCCGAAACCACAAAGTAATACAGCAAGGTAAAATACCACAAAGTAAAGATACATTCATCTCTACACAGTATATTTCTACCGAACATATAACAAGAATATCCAGATATACTCATACACGTTCAACCATCGCAAAACCACCACTAAGATCTAGCTCGAAGATTCCACTAAGCACGTAACAAGGAGAAACACACTCCTAAGTCTGAAGAGATAGATACGAAGTACTCGTTCCAGGAGAACACACTCCAAGAGTACTTGAGAATGCAATGTTCAGATGAGGATCACAACCAATAGCTATGGGGTGATTCCAACAACTCAGTCTGAACTAATCCTCTAAGCAGAGGATCGGCGCCCGGGTAAAGTAGGTCATGTTGATACCAAGAACTCCACTTAGGGTTCCAGGAATGAATAGAGGATCCGACTCTAAGTCTCACAAAGGTAATTCCAACAACTCAATTTAGGAAGTTCTGCTGAAGGGATCATACTTCTGTATATAGGAAATGATACCGAGAAACCTTTAGGGGAAAGGCCAAGGGGACAAACCCTAAGGAAACTAGTCCAAGTCACAGAAGACCACTGGCTCAAGCCATGTAAAATAGGTTACACGGTGTGTAGTATAGTTACACGTCATGTTCCTTGACCCTGGGTACTGCCCGTGTAAATGGTCCGTGTCACCTATCCAAGCTGTTTAAAACATGACTACACGGCGTGTAGAAAGATCACACGTCTTGTTCGTTGAGTCCGGGTACTGCTCATGTAAACGGCCCTTGTTTGGGATTGAGGTAATGTAGGAAATCATATACACGGCATGTAAGTTAGATCACATGTTGTGTCCTGTCAACTAAGTAACACCCGTGTACCCTGGTCGTATGCCCGTACATGGTGTTCATCTGTGTTTCCTGCCCGTGTACTAGTACACGGGGTGTCTCGTGTATCTGGCTGTGTCCGGCTGGGGAAGGGTATACACTCCATGTCCTTGGTCTTGTACCCAGCCCTTGTTTGTGTATTCCCGGAGTACACTCCAGGTAATCCCCAATGAACCCACGCCGTGTAGCCCATACTACACGTTGTGTAGTCGGGATTTTTCCAGAAACACCGTCTTCCTCCTCGCACTTCAGCCGATCTTCCCGATCTCGATTCCGCTGTCCATTTTCCGCAAAACTCAAGGTGTTGGTTCGTTCCATCATCATAACACTGAATCCGAGTGTTTCAGACCTTCAATAGGCTCAACGAACAACATATGATCTTCTGATGAAAAACGCCCAAAAATTCATATCTCTCGATTCGCTCCGAATCGTCCGCTGAAATCGTTGTCACAGCTCCGGACCATCCTCCTGAGTTTGGATCTACAATCTCGGATCGTTACGCTGCAAATAGAAGGCGCAATCGATCATTGATCTTATTCTGCGAAGAATGCATAGAACACACATGAAGAACGCAAGAATTTGGGGAATAAAAACACAATAAATTGAGAGGGACGAACCTTGATCGATGTTTGTGTCGATCTTGGTTCGTCACCATTAGAAGGTTGAATGAAACCAAAATAACTCAAGAATCAAATTCCCCAAAATCCCTGTAAAAGCCCATCCTACAAAAATACGATCGATCCGTGGGATAATCTGTTTGTGGATTAGTCTGCGTTCATTGTAGGAATCCAGAATGAGGAAAAGAAACCAAAATAAAATGTCCAATCTGGATTTGCGGCATTCGTTGGCGAAGATCTGGTCGCCGCGTCGTCGTCACCGGAGAATCTTGTCAAGAACACCGTCGCTGCTTTGGGAGGTTTTCTCCAGATCTTTCCAGATCCTATAGGGAAATTCAGGGTTATGGGAATTGTAACCATGATCCCCTATGAAAGCCTTTATTTAAAAAGGATAAAAGATATTTGTTGCAACAAAATTTAATAAAATATTTTAATTAAATATTTTATTACGGTTGCGTCCAAAAATTGGATTTCACCATCGACCTACGCCGACTAATGTTAGGTCTCCCCTGGGGTAAAACTGCTGCTCTGGACGTAATGGTGCCCTTGTATTTCTAATATGAGTACCCATTCATGAGTTATTCCACTTTTTTAGGAAAACCACATGCGCGTGTTATTTAATTATTTAATTAAATTCAAACATTTGTTCCAGGATCACCGGGCCTTGGAACTGTGCGCCGTCTCAAAGCCTGGTCTTGAAATAATTTCCATATAATATAAAAAATAATACATTGAAAAATCTGGGACATTTCATCACACCCACCTTAGGGCTTTTACGTCCTCGAAAATCCAAAACAAGGACTACTCAAAAAGATGTGGGTACTGGACACGAATCTGAGCCTCCCGCTCCCACGTGCTCTCTTGGAGATTCTCGTGCTGCCACCGAACACATACCAACGGAATAGCTCACCCACAAAGAATCTTATCATGTCGATCCTCGATCTCCACTCTGTACTCAGCAAATATCTCTCCATCATCGATTTCCAGCTCTCCCCAGTTGATAACATGTGATGGATCGTGCACGTACCTCTGCAGCTGCGACTCATGGAAGACGTTGTGTACCCGGTCCATCTGAGGGGGTAGAGCCAAGAAGTACGCCACCTCTCCAAATCTACTCAAAATCTGAAAAGGGCCTATGAACCTCAGAGATAGCTTACCACCTCGGCCAAATCTCCGCAAACCCCTTCGAGGTGAGACCCGAAGGAACACATGGTCTCCATCCTCGAACTCCAAGGGCCTTCGTATCTAGTTGCCATAAGACTTCTGCTGACTCTGTGCAGGATTCATCTGATATTGGATGACCAGCACCTTCTCTGTAGTAGCTCGCACCATCTCTGGTCCCATGAGTGTTGACTCTCCTGGGTCAGTCCAGCAAAGTGGTGACCTGCAAGGCCGTCCGTACAAAGCCTTGAATGGTGCCATACCAATAGTGGAATGATAACTGTTGTTATAATAAAATTCCACCCGTGGTAGGTGATCCTCCCAGCTATGACTGAAGTCAAGTATGCAAGCTCGTAGCATATCCTCTAGAACCTGTATGGTCCGCTCCATCTGACCATCAGTCTGAGGATGGAATGTTTTTCTCAAGCATAACTGGGTCCCAAAAGGTTACTGCAATCCCTTCCACAACCGGGATGTTAAACGAGCATCACGATCTGAGACAATCATGGATGGAACTCCATGAATCCGAACTATCTCTGGCATGTAGAGGTGTCCCAATCCCTCTACCGGACACTTCTCCCGTATGGCTAAGAAGTGGGACGACTTGGTGAGTCGGTCAACGATCACCCAGATGGGATCGTGTACCCTGGACGTACGTGTTAAACCCATCACGAAGTCCATGGATATCCCATCCCAATTCCACTCCAGCACCTCAAGGGGCTGAGTCAAACCTGCTGGAACCTGGTGCTCGGCCTTTACTTGCTGACAAGTAAGGCACTGAGAAACAAACTTTGCCACACTCTTCTTCATTCCTAGCCACCAGAACTGACGTCGGAGGTCCTGGTACATCTTTTCCATGCCTAGATGCACTGCCAAAGGAGTTGTATGGAACTCCCTCAGAACCTCCTCCCGCAACATCATTGGTACTACCATGCACCTTCTAAAAATAACAATGTGCTCCTCACCTTTTGAATATCCATCAGCAGCATCACCTGCGGATATCTGAGCACATAGAGTCTCACAGCTAGCATCCTCGTGCTATGCTTCCCTGTCTCGTTGTAAGAGTGAAGGGGTAACAACCATCAACTGAAGGTAGGATCCCTCATCTCTATCCACGAAGTATAACTGTAAAGAGGCCAACTACCTCGTCGCCTCATCCAGCAACTGCGAACTGGATTTCCTACTGAGAGAATCTGCCACAACGTTCCCCTTCCCAGGAGTATAAATGATATCAAAGTCGTAATCCTGGAGGAACTCAAGCCACCGCCTCTATCTCAAATTCAATTCCTTATGAGAAAATATATATCTGAGACTCTTGTGATCAGAGTAGATGATAAACCGCTCACCCATCAGGTAGTTCTGCCACATCTTCAATGCAAATACTACCGCTACCAACTCAAGATCATGGGTCGCATAGTTCTGCTCGTGTGGCCTCAACTAATGTGATCCATAGGCAATCACCGCTTTCCTCTGTATCAGGACACAACCAAGCTTGGTTCCTGATGCATCGCAGAACACTACGTACTCGACACCCTCCTCCGGTAATCTCAAGATCGAGGAGCTCGTCAGACTCTGTCTCAACTGCTGAAAAGCCTGCTGGCATCTCTCGGTCCACATGAAAGACTGCCCCTTTCGGGTCAAAACTGTCATGGGAGATAAAATCCTAGAGAAATCATGAATCAATCTCTGAGAGTAGCCTACCAACCCAAAGAAACTTTTCACCTCCATCACGCTTCGGGGTGGCTCTCATGTTAACACTGCCTCTACCTTGGATGGGTCCACTGCTACACCATCTACTGAGATAACATGTCCTAGAAAGTGGACCTCCTGTATCCAGAATTGACACTTCGAGAGTTTCCCGTACAACTGGTGCTCTCAGAGTGTATCCAGAACCATCCTCAGGTGCCCCGCATGCTCCTCCTCGGACGCAGAGTACACCAGGATATTATCGATGAAGACCACTACGAACCGTTCTAGATAGGGCTGAAAGATCCGGTTCATAAGTCCCATAAACACTGTCGGGGCATTCGTCACACTGAAGGGCATCACCAAGTACTCATAGTGACCATAGAGACATCTAAAAGTCGTCTTCAGTATATCCTCATCCCTTACTCACAACTGGTGATAGCCTGATCGTAGATCAACCTTCGAGAACCATCGTTCCCCTCTTAACTGGTTGAAGAGGTCATCGATCCTCGGTAGTGGATACCACTTCTTCACGGTCACCTGATTCAAGCGCCGATAATCCACACACAGCCTCAAGCTCCCATCTACCTTCTTGGAAAAAAAACTGGGGCCGCCTAGGGTGAAACACTGGGTCTCACAAATCCCTTCCTCTGCAATTCTTCCAGCTACACCCTCAGCTCACAAAGCTCTGTAGGAGCCATATGATATGATGATGTTGATATCGGTGTTGTCACGGGTTCCAAATCAATGCATAAATCTATCTCCCGACAGGGAGGTAGTCCGGGGATATCCTCCGGAAAGACGTCCTCATACTCAGCCACTACTAATGGAAACTGGAAACTCATAACATCTGCTGCACCAAGGGCTAGGCTAGCCAACTGATGTGAAATCAGTTGTGCCTTCCTATGCACGAGTCCATCCTGCACTGCCTAGGTCTCCTTTTCACCGACAAAGGAGAACCTCTTCCCATCACTACGGACACACCGCACCCTTCGCCTAAAACAATCAATCTGGGCATGAAATTTGGATAGTCAATCCATACCAAGAATTACATCGTAAGGTCTCGATGCTACCACCAAGAGGTTCCAACCGAAACTCTCGCCTCCAAGGGTCAGGTCACACTTTCTGCAAAGGTGTGTGATCTCTGAATCTTCTCCAGTCAGTGTTTCTAAGCGTAAGGGTCGAGTCAACGGCTCAACAGGAATCTCAAGGTCTCGAACAAGATAAGAAGCCATAAAAGAATGAATAGTACCTATGTCTATTAGTACGGCAGCCAAAGTATAAAAGACACAGATTTTACCTCTAATCATTCCGGGAGTACCTGGGTTATAAGCCTCCACTGCCTGCAGTTTTCCCTGCTTCTATCCACCAGCTCCCGGAGCCTAGGGTGGGCCTCCCGGGGGTGGTGGTGGTAAAAGGTCAAACCACCAACCACCTCCATCTGCTCTCCTAGCTCCTCTACCACATTCGATGCCCTGTGGATCTGTCTGATCCACACACTGCCTATGCCTTGGTGGTCCATCCACTACTCCCGTGTCGATAGTACGGAGGGTTGGACAATCTTGAGCGAGATGTCCCGTGTCATTGCAAGAGTAGAATCACCTCTCTCGAGGCTGGATGGATGCACCCTGTGAACCCTGTATGGAAGATCCTCTGTCCTGGGATCTTCTATGAAAACGTCTCCCACGCCTGGGTCCCTGACATCAGCTCCCTACTGCCGAGGTCTCTGCTCCAGCTCGCTCACCACTGACAACTGCTAGTTGTCTCTGCTCTGCCAAGAAGCTCTCGACCACCAAAGCCCACTCGAGCACACCAGCATAAGTAGGAATACTCGTAGGGATGATTCTAGATCAAATGTCTCTGCAAAAGTCCCGCTAAAAAGTACGAGCTCTGAAGTATTGATCCCTGGCCATATCCATCGAGTATCGTGAGAGGTCGATAAACCTCGATGAATAGTCAGCCACCATCATGGTTCCCTACTGGAGCTGAAGAAGCTCCTGTATACGTACTTCTCTATGGGTAACCGGTGAAAACTCCTCTCTAAAGATACACTCAAACTCTGACCATGCAAGAGTCGCCTCGTCGTGAGTCTGGATAACTAAACTCCACCATTGCCCTCATGAGCCCTGCAGAAGGCTCGCTGCCAGGATCACCATCTGGTCTGCTGGTGTCCTGACCAAATCAAAGACTCTGGTCACTGCCTCAAGCCAGTACTCTGCTACCTGAGAGTTAGGCCCACCTCAAAACCTGAGGGGTCTCTTTCTCTGAAACTTGTAGAGTGCGCTCAGCCTGCGCTCCTCCTCCAATGGTACAGCAGGCACTAAACACTGCTCCACAGGTGGTGGAACAACTGGCACACCAACTGAAGGTAAATCTAGGGGATCTGGTCCCTGTATCAAAGATTCATCACTAAGGGGGTCATCCTCGTGATCGATCTACTGGATCCTAGCGGGTTCATGTCGCGGAGGCATCCTATAAAGAAAAAAGATGTATCTCATCTAGTGAGTATATCTGGAGAGCTGACTCAAGAAGGACATGGAAACCAAAACCCATTCTTATATGATGCATCTATGGTTACTTTCCCCTGCAACTAGTGTTCTTGTGTTCTAAGTCGAAAATCAAGTTATCAGAGTCCTGGTGTATGGATACGTCGGCTGCCTGCACCAACACTGGGGTCCCTGGCCTGAAATCCAAACTCAAAACACTTAACACTGTTGCCCCAAACCAACTCATAGACTCTCGGTCCTAAGGTAGAACCGACCACCTCTGATACCACTCTGTCACGACCCGTCCCAGTGGGGCCCGTGCCGCAAATCCCCAAGCCCACCTCCAATAGGCTAGGGGCTGGTGACTAGCACCGAGTAGGCATGTCACTAACATGGGAGGTATTTCCTATAACCCTGTACACACACACACATCTCCAAGCCCACAAAGCTAAAAAATAAAAACTACTAAAAAATGGAAATTCATGCATACACTAAAATCCCAACCAATAGAGTACGAAAGGGAAGTAAAGTACAGTAATGTAAAACCCTAGTCCAAAAGTACAAGCCCACTAAAAGAGAGTATGTAACAAAGTCCAACCTGTAAAGAAAGGTACTAGGAATTCAATCTGTAGCCGTAGGAACACACCTCGACCTTTCTGATCTCACTAAGCACCATCCGGTCCTGGTCCACCTAGAATCCTGTCAAAGGCTCGCTCGTCTACACAAGACACGACACGTGTGGGAAAATCCCATGCAGGGGTGAGTATAACAATACCCAGTAGGACACCCCAAAACCACAAAGGAATACAACAAAGGAAAATACCACAAAGGAAATATATAGTCATCTCTACACAGTATATGTCTACAGAACATATAACAAGAATATCCAGATATACTCATACACGTTCGACCATTGTAAAACCACCACTAAGATCTAGCTCAAAGATTCCACTAAGCATGTAACAAGGAGAAACACACTCCTAAGTCTGAAGAGAGAGATACAAAGTACTCGTTCCAGGAGAACACACTCCAAGAGTACTTGAGAATGAGATATTCAGATGAGGATCACAACCAATAGCTATGGGGTGATTCAAACAACTTAGTCTGAACTAATCCGCTAGGCAGAGGATCGGCGCCCAGGTAAAGTAGGTCACGTCGATACAAAGAACTCCACTTAGGATTCCAGGAATGAATAGAGGATCCGGCTCTAAGTATCACGGAGGGGATTCTAACAACTCTATTTAGGAATTCCTGTTGTAGGGATCATACTCCTGTACATAGGAAATGATACCAGGAAACCTTCAGGGGAAAGGCCAAGGGGACGAACCCTAAGGAAACTAGTCCAAGTCACAGAAGACCATTGGCTCAAGCCATGTAAAACAGGTTACACAGTGTGTAGTATGGTTGCACGCCGTGTTCCTTGACCCCGGGTACTGCCCGTGTAAACGGCCCATGTCACCTGTCCAAGCTGTGTAAAACTCAACTACACGGCGTGTAGAAGGATCACACGCCGGGTTTTTTGACTCCAGGTACTGCCCGTGTAAACGGCCCATGTCTGGGATTGAGGTCATGTAGGAAAGCATATACACAGCGTGTAAGTCAGGGCACATGTCGTGTCCTGTCAACTGGGTAACACCCGTGTACCATGGCTGTATGCCTGTACACAGTGTCCATCCATGTTTCCTACCCATGTACCAGTACATGGGGTGTCTCGCGTATCTGGACATGTCCAGTTGGGGAAGGGTATACACGTCGTGTCCTTCGTCATGTACCCAACCCATGTTCGTGTATTCCTAGAGTACATGCCAGGTAATCCCCGGTGAACACACGCCATGTAGCCTATACTACACGTCGTGTAGTCGGGATTTTTTTAGAAACGCCATCTTCCTCCTTGCGCTTCGTCCAATCTTCCGGATCTCGATTCTGCCGTCCGTTTGCCGTGAAACTCAAGGCACTGGTTCGTTTCATCATCCTAACACTGAATCCGGGTGTTTTGGACCTTCAATTGGCTCGACGAACAACATATGATCTTCCGATGAAAAATGCCAAAAAATTCATATATATCGATCCGCTCCGAATCGTCTGCCGAAATCATTGTCGCAGCTCTGGGCTATCCCCTGAGGTTGGATCTACAATATCGGATCGTTACGCCACAGATCGAAGGCGCAATCGATCATTGTTCTTATCCCGTGAAGAACGCGTAGAACACAAACTAAGAACGCAAAAATTTGGCGAAGAAAAACACAACAAATCGAGAGGGAAGAACCTTGATTGATGTTTGTGTTGATCTTGGTTCTTCACCATTATAAGGTTTAATGAAACCAAAATAACTCAATAATCAAAATCCCCAAAATCCCCGCAAAATCCCATCCTGAAAAAATACGATCGATTCGCGGGCTAATCTATTCGTGGACTAGTCTGAGTTCATCGTTGGAATCAAGAATGAGGAAAAGAAACCAAAATCAAACGTCCTGCCTGGATTCGCGGTGTTTGTTGGCGAAGATCCGGTCACCGCGCCATCATCACCAGCGAAGCTCGTCAAGAACACCGTCGCCGCGTTGGGAGGTTTTCTCCAGAGCTTTCCAGATCCTCCAGAGAAATTCATGGTTGTGGGAATTGTAACCCAGATCCCCTGCAAAAGACTTTATTTAAAAAGGATAAAAGATATTTGCTGCAACAAAATTTAATAAAATAGTTTAATTAAATAGTATATTATGGTTGCATCCAAAAACTGGATTTCACCACCAACCTGCACTGGCCGATGTTAGGTCTCCCCTAGGGTAAACCCGCTGCTCTAGATGCAATGGTGCCCTCGGATTTCCGATCCGATCACCCGTTCAGGAGTTATTCCACTTTTTTTGGAAAACCACACGCCCGTGTTATTTAATTATTTAATTAAATTCAAACATTTGTTCCGGGCTCACCGGGCCTCGGAACTGCGCTCCGTCTCAAATCCTGGTCTCAAAAGAATTACCATATAATACCAAAAATAATACATGGAAAAATTCAAGACATTACAGATCAGACAGTGGTAAAAAACTACGTATCTTTTTAGCAAAGGAATAGTACACCATGCATTCATCTATCTCACATCGAAATATTTGGCATTTGAGAAATGCTTTATTAGTCTCATCATTCCATTGACTATCCATAAGTGAGTATCAGAGTCCAATCCCAAACACCCATTGGAACCAACCCGTGTCGTCTCTCTACCGCCATGCCACCCCGCATGGTGACACCAACACTTCTCCCATGTGCTCTATGTGGTCTCTCATGAAATACTTATACATGGTTGTTCCCCTATGCTACATCTGGGCTAGTCTGGGTGGATTTATTTGGGTTTTATAGACCCTAGTCCTATATTTTCCCTTTTTCGAGCCTGTCCTAGTAAGTCCTATGGGTGGAAACCCTTTTTTATATGAGGCTACAATAAATACTTCACGTATTTTCTAAGTATAGAATATAGTTCAATGAAACAATTTTTTCCAAGCCACCTCAAACACCTTCATGTAATTTTCAAAATTTTTCATGGGAATCTTCTTTACATCCTCATGTAATAAAATGTATTTTATGTTTATCTTCAATTATTCTTTATGTAAATCAAAATTTTCATGGAAAATTTTCTTCTTCATCTTGTAGTAAACAAGGTTTCGTCAATAATATAAGTCTTTGGAACTTAATATCACTTCAAAAATCTTCAAAGTTACAACATGGAGAATTGATCAATCATGACATCCATTTCCATTAAATGAATCCATAACAATTCTCCAAGCATCACCACTTCATCCACTACCACATATCGAATTATTGACAACAAATAAAAACTTGGATCAATAATATACCCCTTTGTATTTTTTTCTAAATATAAACACATATCATTCAAGTCAATATATTATAAAAATATTCTCCCCCATATTAGAAATAGAATTAAAATGATAGGTAAGGGTCTTTTCATCACACTTTTTCTCAAAAACATGATCTTCTCCCTTGTATGAAAATTTATTGATCACTTCTAAGAGATGGATGATCTCACATGGTTATCTAAAAAAATATAATTTAGTTAATCAACCCTAAGTCTATGTAAGCTAACCAATGAATAAATTAAGAGAGATACAACCAAGGTTTTCTAAGTTATGCATAAAATACCATGCATGTGAAATCATGCTCATAATTTCTTAATTATCTTATAGGGGTTATAAATAATCATATTTATTAATGAAATGAAAAATATTGCACACACTTCAACAAACACATTATAAGAGTTCAATTTCAAAAGATATAGCTCATTTTTTTAATCAACCAATCACTCCCCCTTAATTTATATGTTTAGTATAATTAAAAATGAGGGATGAAAGTGTGATTGTCATACCTCATATATCAATTTTATAAAGTTGTTTAAAGGTTCCATATTCACTATGTAGTGAAGACTTAACAGCTTTATCCTTCCAATGATCCCCCTCAATGGATTCAACCACATCCTTAAATTACCTGCATGTTAATGAAAAATAATTCATATATAAGGGAATAAGGAGGGACGTATTTGTTTCTTAATATGAACAGTAAGGTTGAGATGGTTTTCTCAATCAAGTTTCTCCACTTTCTCTAACATTCATGCTTCCACATTTGATTTTAAAATATGATTTATCCTTTGGTATCATAGATCTTATCATACCTACCATTTCATTATATGATATGGTTATTTTCTCTTTATCCATAAAATCATATGCATCTCCTGATGCAATATTCATTCTCTTCAAGGATTATTAATGTGTTAGCAATGTGGTTAAACATCCTCTTGCATTATATCCATCTTTATTTCACCTCTCACATAGATATTATTCAATACAGAAGTTATAAATTATTTAAAAAATCTCATGAAATTCATCTTCTTCATGTGAAATATTCATTTAACCTTTAGCACTAGATTTTTCTTGTGCTTCTTCTAACATTCTAGATTTCTTCAAATCAACTGGATAAATCAAAAGAATGTATTTGGGAATATTAAAATATTGTTTTAAGTTTCCACATTGATTCACATGAGTGAATTTATTCACATATTTCTTCTAAGATGTAGAAATCTTGTTTATATTATTGGATTGGATTTTTTTCTAGTCTTTCTTTTATATAGTTTCTAGGGATGAATTGTCCTGAAATTTATTAAGAGTAATATGATTTATAGTATATTTTAGGAATCTAACTAAGGTTTTTATTCTTTTATCATGTGGTATTATCTTACCATTATTTATTGATATATGTTGAGATGTACATGTATCAGTTTTGTGGAAAATTTTATTGTAAACATCACAGATATAATTGAAAACTTCAAATCTATTTGAAACTGAAATTTTTTTCTTAATCTATGAATTTTTCTGCATATTATTCTCTAAATTTATCCCCTTTGATATGGACCTCTTTTGTGAATTTTAATTTAAAGGATGGTACAAACAATTCAATGAAAAATTCCCAAATTAGTTACAAAACCAACATTGACCCATAAACCTTGATCTTCTTTTATTTTTTATATGTTGTCAATAATTTTTGGCACAATATTTTTGGGTCTTATTCACCGCCTTTTGGGATTATTTAGGGGAACCATAAATTATACATATTCTTTTATTCACTATAGACAAGGTTTCAGGATCTTCTCCATTTCTCCTCATCCATATTTGTACAGAATTTTTATTTAAACCTTTAATTTTTATAGAAACAGATTTATCAAAATTATTACATTGAGAAATAGATGGTACCTATTTCTTCACAGCTACTTTGGAAATACCATTAGATTATGTAATGATATACTTGGAATATGATTAATATTATTTAATATTAGAATCCTTGAAAGAGAAATTTATCGCAGAATAAACACACTTCTTTGATTATGAATTCTCGACATGAGTATTTTAAAAATTGGCTAATTTAATTTCTGATTCAAGACATCTCATGTTGAGGTAATTATTTTAATATTTAATAAATGTAATTCTATCTTCACAATACTTTTTCATATTCTAAACACACAATTCATGAAATGAAACATTTCTTGTAATAATGAGTCAAGGTCCTTATTCCTCTTTGATTTAATATCCAATTGATCATTCTTGACATCCATAAAAACTTTGTGAAATTTTTCAACTTTATGAAAGTATTTTATAAAAACAATATCAAAAAAAACTTTCTCATGGTTATGACTTTGAAATTATTCTTCAATATGAATAATGGATTGTTCCCTTGCTTCCACCTGGTTTATGAGAGTGATGCACTTTCTAAACTTCTTACTTAGTGCTCCTCCAATTCGTCAACTTCTTCTTATAGATGAGCTTTATCAACAAGAAGTCCCTTAATAGTACCAAAAATGAATTTAACCACTTCTTTGGGAACATTCTTTAGATGTTCTTTGAATTCAAAATTAATATCAATAAATGATTCAATATCATTATAGCTTGAGGAGTCTTCTTATGACACTCTGAATACCTTCAATTAGTAGTGTTTTTCCATTAAGTATTGTATTCTTCTTTAAGTTTATTTACACTATTATATTCCTATTTTTTGATTTTTAGGAGAACTCCCAGATTTTTATCCTCATGAGTAACTTACTTTTTCTTCATGTGAGGTAACTCAAATACTTATTGAAATTTTCACTTCATAAAGGCTGTTAAAAACAATCAGAGAAAATTTTGGATCTGTAGAGGGAACTTTCCCTCTAATATCACTTGTAGAGCCCCAATCTAGATTAACCACTGAGAGGGGATGGGTGAATCAGTGGTTTATTTTTAAAAATTACTTTTATTTAAAATTCAACCTCTATAAATTTTTAATTTTATCAATCTACACAATATTATCTTTAAATCTCACCTCGTGTAAAATAGTAGTAAAGTAGAGAGAAACACAAGGGACATATAAGGTTCATAAATGAAAGGACTACTCCTTTACATGTTGGTTAAACACCACAACATGGATTCTTAACTATCAAACAAGTGAATACAAATTATTTCATATCCAATTAAAAGGCTTATGCTCTGGCTCCAACTGAGTGACTCCATTTTCTTTTGGCTCCAACCAAAAGACCTCTTACTCTGGATCCAATCGAGAGACTACTTATACTCCTATATCTAACCAAAAGACTCCACCTACTCCCAACACCAACTAGAAGACTTTAACTTTCTTAAAGGCGTGATCCACTATAGGATTATCTTTGATATTCCTCCATAAGCTCACTGAATCTAACTTTCTCATGTACTTCCTCAAGAACTTCATAATTTATGGTCTCAAATTTCCTTCCATATTTAGTGCAATCTGGATTCTCCTCAATCTTTGAATGCTTGAGAACACAAGTTTCTTCTTCTTTAAAATACTCATGGCTTCAAAATATTTCTATCTTTGATAGAATAATGTATGGGTATCTCAAAAGATATTACAATTCATTACATTTTTCTCATCACCTGCATTCACATATTTATACTAAACAATTTTTCATGGGATATCAAATATTCCATGATTTGAAATACCTTATTTAAATCCTAATTTAAATGTGTTTATAAATAAACACATTAATTTTTCCTCCTTTAAATAATAATACCTGAATTATGTGGGTATTATATTTATTTACTAATTTAAAATTAATACCCAATGGTATTATTTAACTGCATGCACCTCTTGAGTAATACCTAAAGGTGTCAGGTCTTCCTTTTTATTCTCACGAAATTAGCCTTCATGGATCATCCCACATGCATGTATCTCATTTGAATACCCATGAATGGGTTACTCATTATTCTATTAAAAACCATGGTATATTCTTTTCAGAATACTCAAGGAGTTCGGGTTTTTACTTCTTATCATTAATATTTAAATGTAATAACTCAAACACACGAGTATCAGGTTATCTATAAATTTATTCTTCACATGGTATGAAAATAGTAGCACATTTTACCAGAAACTTTCCTTGTCATTTAAACACTCAAAGGTTTTGGGTTTCATTCTTTATGCGGTATCAAATTCCCGAAGAATCAGGCTTCCTTGGAATTATTTATTTAATGCATGAAAGTGTAAATTCATGTAGTTATCATTTCAATCAATACATGTTCTTTAAATGTGACTCTTACTTCATTTTAATTCTCTCCTTCATCTAGTGTCCTCACAACTCATGATTATTTTTCAATTCATGGAAGTAAATAAATAAATTTTTTAATGTATGCATGGATCTCAGTTAGATCATAGGTGTTAAACGTGACCTTCATTAATGAATATTTGGACTTTTATTTTATCTAGTGGATGTGGGAATGATCATTGAGGCTCATCAATGGTAGAAGAAAACACTCTCCATAGAATCCTGGATCATCAGAGGAAGAACACAATTGTGGGCTCGATCGGATGGTCCAGATTGTCATGATCAAATGACGGGTGAAATGTATGTATCATTTTAGAGGAGTAATAGTCCATACCACATAGAAATATTGGGCAGTTTTGGCACACTTTATTAGTTTATAGTGTTCCATTAGCTTGCCATAAGTGAGTATCGGGTTTCACTCTTGAACCCTTATTATTACTTACCCATGTCGATTCTCTACCGCCATCCCAACCCTTATAGTGACACCTTCACTACTTCCATACTCTCCTTGTCGGATCTCATATAAGCCTTATAGATGGGTCTTCCCCTCTACCACCCACGGGTTGAATTGAGCTGGTTCCCTTGGTCATCATAGACCCTAGTACCAAATGTTCCCTTGGTCAAGCCTAGCATAGGAAGGCTTGTGAGATGGAACCCTCTTTATATAAGGCTACAATAAATATTTATCATATTTTCTATGTGTATAATATAATTCAAAGTCATAATTGTTTCTAAATCACCTCAAACACCTTCATGCAATTTCCTTCATTTTTTATGGGAATCTTCTTTGCATCCTCATGCAATAATATGAATTGCATAGTCATATTCAATTATTAGTCATTCTAATAATCATTTACATGGATAGTCTTATTCTTTATCTTATATTAAATAAAGTGTCATCAATGAAACAAGACATTTGAACTTAAGATCGCTTAAAAAATCATCAGAGTTACAACATGGGAAATTTATCAATCATTATATCTAATTCCATTAAATGAATCCATAATAATTCTCTAGGAATCACCACTTCATCCACAAAAGCATATTGAATTATTGAAAACAAATGTATCCTAGGATCAAAAAGATATCCATTTGTATTTTCTTGTAAATATCAATACATATCATTCAAATTAATATGTGATGAAAATTTTCTCCCCCTTATTATAAATAAAATGAAAAGAATAACTGGGGGTCTTCACACATCACCTTTTTCTGAAAAAACAATATCTTCTCCCTTGTATGAAACTTTCTTGATCACTTATAAGAGAAATATTACTACACAGGGTTCTCTTATAAAATATCCTTTAGTAAATCAACTCTAAGTCTATGTGTACTAACCCGGTGTAGAAAATAAGAGAGATACAACCAAGGTTGTCTATGATAGCCAAAAAATACCATGCATGTGAAATCATGCAAAGATTTTTTCAATTCTCTTATAAGGTTTGGAAATAATCAGATTTATCAATGAAATGTTAAATCCTATACACACTTCAAAAAACACATCTAAAAAATTCAAGTGAAAAAGATATATATCCCCCTTTGTCTCATATTTTTATCAACCAATCATTCCCTAGGTGTCATTACACTTGGGAATATGGCTATGGGAGAACATAAAGGTACTTAGTAGTGGTTGATGGCCCACCTATACCTTGTAACCCCTTGGGACTAAAAACCCAATGTTCTT
This sequence comes from Viscum album, assembly GCA_963277665.1. NCBI lineage: Eukaryota > Viridiplantae > Streptophyta > Magnoliopsida > Santalales > Viscaceae > Viscum > Viscum album. The sequence goes on from OY728126.1 coordinate 1,898,392,075, forward strand.
TTTCTGCTTCAGTGGTGGTGTATTGGTGAAGGATGTGGTCAATAACAACGAATGTCTTTGGAGGTTCAAGGTTCAATTCTTGGGATCTCTCTCTTGGGAGAATTTCTCCCTCCCCTGATCTTCTAACATTTTCAGGTCACCTAATTCTATCGGGTGGGTTGAATGGGTGCGGTCCACCTAGCTGATGGATTTTTGTGTCAAACCATTTTTGATCGGGTCATTATCCCATGGGATGCTCTGCCATCTCAGCTGGCAATGGATCCTTCTCAGCTAGTGCTTCTTTGGATGACCTCTTTATGGGGAGGGGGGTTCTTGGGTGTAGAGGGTTTGAAAAATCCACTCTTGTAGATTCCCTTTTTTTAAAAAAAGAATGAGGGGTGAAAATTTTATTGGTATACCTCATCTTCCAATTTTATAAAGTTGTTTAGAAGTTCCACATTCACTAGGAATTAAAGATCAAACATCTTTATCTTACCAATTATTACCGTCAAGGGATGAAACCATCTCCTTAAATTCCCTTTATGTTAGTACAAAATCATTCATATGTAAGGAAATAAGGTGGTACCTATTTATTCCTTAATGTGAATAACAAGGTTGAGATGGTTTTATCAACTAAGTTTCTCTACTTTATCTAGTCTTCATGCTTCAAATATGATTTAAATATGATTTATCCATTGGTAGAATGGATCTTATCATACCTACTGTTTCATTATGTGATATGGTTCTTCTCTCTTTATCCATCAAACCATATGCATCTCCTAATGTAAGCTTCATTCTCTTCAAGGATTCTTCTTGTGATAGAAATGTGGTTAAACATCCTGCATCCAAATTTATTTCACCTCTCATATAGATCTTCTTAAATAAAATAGTTATCATTTACTTAAAACCACTCATGAAATTTTCCTCCTTGATTTAAAATATTCATTTTACCTTTAACACTGGATTTTTATTATGCTTCTTATAAATTTCTGGCTTTCTCCAAATCGGTTGGAAAAATCAAAAGAATGACTTTTGGGATATTGATGGATTGTTTTTATTTTCTATATGGATTAAAATTAGTTCATTTATTCACACATTTCTTATGATATGTAGAACTCCTGTTTATCTTCTTAGATTGGATTTGTTTCTGATATTTCTTTTTTATTGTGTCCAAGGATGAATTTTACTAAAACTTCTTAGGATTAATTTGATTTGAAATATTTTTTAGGTTTCTACCCAATATTGTCACTATTTTCTCATGTGGTCTTATCTTACCATTATTTCATAATACATGATGATATGTACATGTATTATTTTTTTAACAACATTTTTTATAAACATCATAGATATAATCAAGAACTTAAAATCCATTTGAACCTATAAAAAATTTCATAGTATATTAATTTTTTTGCATCTTCTTCTCTAGATTTCTACCCCTTGATATGGGCCTCTTGATCTTCTTTTATTTTTTTAAATGTTGGCTAGAATTTCTAGCATAATATTTTTGGGTCTTCTTCACCACCTTTTTGGATTCTTATAGTGAACCAACACTTATATATCTTCTTATATTCACTATAGAAAAGGTTGTAGTCTCTTCTCCATTTATTATTATCCATATTTGTACATAATTCTTATTTAAACCTACAATTTTTATAGAAATATATTTAGAAAAATTATTACATTGAGATATGGATGGTACGTATTTATTCATAGGTACTTTATAAATATCATTAGATGAGGTAATGAACTTCTTGGTATATGATGAAGATTATTTAATATTTGAATACTTAAAATAGTATTGTGTGGTAGCAGAAACACACTTATATGATTGTGAAGTCTCAACATGAATTTTTCAAAATTGGCCAATTTAATTTCCAATTCAAGACATCTTATACTGAGTTCATTATTTTGATATTTAATAAATTTCATTATATCTTCAAAATCCTTCTTCATCTTCTCAACTCCCACTTCATGCAATGCAACATTTTATTGTAATAATGAGTCAAGGTCCTTGATCCTCTTTGCAACACCCTGTCCTGGTAGCCACTATAATCGATGCCCCAATTTAGGTTGCTACATTACCTCGGGTGCTTTGTAACACCCCATCCTGTTAGCCACTATAACCGGTGCCTTGATTCAGACCGCTACATCATATCAGACACACCTCCTTGTACTCTAGAAATTTTTGACAAGTAGCATGGGTCTATAGAGGTATGATAGGAAGACTATACCCACTTATCAAATTAAAAAAAATAGTATAAAAATACCAGAAGATACCACAATATGAATAAATAGTAAATGGAATGACATGCAATAAGTGACATCAATAACCCAAATGGATCATTATTTAATCATTAAATGTCCACTCTACATGTCAGGTATTCAAATAGTAAAGTCCCAAATACTAAAACTCTGAAGACTCTAAACACGGTCTTGGGTCCAACCTGGTCCTGACATCGAATGATCCAACCCATAATATTATACAAAAAAAACACTAGGTCATTGTTCTGAACCTGTACCATAAAATAAGAAGCACCATCTTGGGTACCCAAGTTTCATGGTATCCTGATCAGGGTGTGATTAAAACTTAGTAGGCCACCAAAAACGATGTCTAAATCAATAACCAATATGTAAAATAGTGCATGCATATAATCAAGTTGCATAAATAAATAAGGAAATAAAAGTATTTTCACATTTAAATAAATATTAATTAACTATTTTACCCTTTAAGTTCTAATCGTTCAATCCAACCAACCTAACTCGCTCCGTCTATTTCAAGAGCCATCCATAGAATAAAGGGGTTTTATACTTTTAGTCATAAATGATAATTCACTAATCAATTCACTTTATCAACTTACCCTATATCCTTAGTCTAGGTAATCATATCATTTCCAAACATTAGAAGCATAGAGCCTCAGTATGACATCATAACCCATGAAATACATCAGTGGGGCCTAGAGAATCAGTATATCCCAACCCAGAGATGAGGATCCTTAGTACAATACTCTAGTCATACAATACATTAGTGGGACCTAGAGCATCAGTCTAGCCCAACTCATGGGAGTATAACCTTAGTCCAATACACCACTCATACCATTTACCCACATAGACATGCTTCTTTAACCATTATCACATTTACCCATATTATCATCTCATTTACCAAGGTCTCAAAGGACCCTTAAAACCAAATAATGGAATAAATAAAAAACATCCAAATTAAACACTATTTTTAAAATCATTTATAATTCCCCATTAAAAACATGGTTCTTCCTCTTTGAAAAACTAAACCATGCCCTAAGGATTCCATTTTCATTTCCAAATATTCAAAGGGGGTGTTAAATAATTTTCAGAAAAAGGAGAACCACACCACACATTTCAAAATATCATTTGAAATATAATAATAAACCCCCTTTTTAAATCACATAGAGGTTGAAACCTCCTTTTAAAACATTACCCACTTTCAAAACATAGTTTTACTTCAATGAAAACCATAACCAAACCAAAATCCAAGACATATAATTTAAACCATTTAAAAAGAAAACTAGGAATTTAAAAAGGGAAAGAATATAAATATTTCAACCACCCTTTAACCATGACCATTTATAAATTAATAAATTTTACACATTCACTCTCATAATATCCTTATATCATTTTTTACCAAATTGTTTCACCATTTTCAAGGACTTGGAATACCCTATAGGTGCCCCTAAGTTCGGTATCGTATCATCAATGAACCTAATAGGGTATGTGAAGGGTCTAGTGGCTCAATTTAAGGCTTAAATTACATTCCTTATTCAAATACATAAAAACATCAAGGAAGAAACTAGGAACAACTAAATACATATATTAAACATCAAAACTATGGGGAAAATATTATAGACTGCCTAACTGTTGATCACAGACAACCACTCATCCAACCTTGTCCCTTGATCCTAGATAAAACAACCTTTAACATCCAAACCTAGAATATGCTAGAAAAGAGGGTTCTAGGGATTTATAAGGAGAAAAAACATTCAACCAAGCCTCTTTTAGAAAATGGTAGGAAACGGAGTCGAAGACTTACCAAGAGCTTTGATTATTACTAAACATAATTCCAAATTCCGAAGAGATGAGGTAAAATTATCCATATAGAAGGGAGGAGATCTTGGTTTATTACCAATGTTATAGTGGGGTGGGGGAGAAAATTATGGAAGAATCGTTTAAGGTTGTGAGGTAAAAATAGTAAAACACAACTTTTAATGAGGCACATGGTTTGGCCACATGGTTTTCCAAATTGTGCGTTTCCCTCTATCTAAGAGGAAACTGAGTTGCATAGTTTTCCTTTCTATTCGCATGGTTTTCCAAACTGTTTGGTGGTTGTGTGGTCACCACTGTCCAAGGGGACTAGGTTGCATAGTCTCCTGGAGGAACCTGTATGGTTTAAAAAACCATGTGGAAGATGTGCATTCACTATTGTCCGATGGAGAAGATAGTTCGCATAGTTTCCCCCTAACCACCCACATGGTTTTGTAAAACCATAAAGAAACAATGCTCCCCAAGTGAATGAATAGATTTTATAAAAAAATCAAAAACAACTTTCTCACAATCATACTTTTGAAATTATTCTTCAGTATAAATAATGGATTATTCCCTTGATTCCATATGGTCTCTATGTGTGATGCACTTTCTAAACTTCTTACTTAGTGCATCCTCTAATTCTTCAACTTATTCCTATATCTGACTTTTATCAAAAATAATTCCCTTGATAGTACCAAAAATGAATTTAACCGCTTCTTTGGTAACTTTCTTCAAATGTTCTTTGAATTCAAAATGAATATCACTAAATGATTCATTATTATCATAGATTAAGAATTATTCATTAGAAGAATCAGAATCAAAAGAATAATTATAACTTATTCTAATCTTCCTACCTTAAGTTAGAGGTGTTTTTCCTTTAACTGTTTGATTCTTCTTTAAATTTCTTGCCCCTCTTTGCTTCCTACTCTTATGAGTTTTAGGAGAAATCCCCAGGTTTTTATCCTTAGGAGTAACTTCCTTTTTCTCCATGTGAGGTAACTCAAACACTTCTAAAAATATACACATCATAAAGTCTATTAAAAAAATTAGGGAAAACATTTAGATCATTAGAGGGAACCTAACCTCTAATACCACTTATAGATCCTCAGGACGAATTGACCACTAAGAGCGAAGGGGTGAATCGGTGGTTTATTTTTAAAAATTCTTTTTATTTCAAATTTAACCTCTTGAAATTGTTAAGGCTCTTGATACACTCAATATTATCTCTCAATATCACCTCATGTGCAATAATAATATGGATAGATTAGCACACTAGATTTACAAGGGTTTTAAATGAAAGGCCTACTCCTTGTCGTGTTTATTAGACACTTCCACATGGATTTTTCATTATCAAACAAGTGAATACAATTGATTTCAACTATAAATGAAAGAATTATACTCTATGTTTAACTGATAGACTCCATTTTTTTTATCCAACCAAAATACTTCTTGATATAACTCTAACTGAGAGACTCCTTATACTCCTGGATTCAATCTGAAGACTTTAGATACTCCCAGAACTAGCTAGAAGAATTCCCCTTTCTTAAAGTCTTGATCCACTATATTATTATACTTGATCTTCCTCCATGAGCTCGCTAAATCTGACTTGGTTGTGTACCTCATCAAGAACTTCAGAATCTCTAGTCTCGATAATCCTTCCAAATTTGGTCCAATATGGATTCTCCTCAATATTTGAATGCTTGGTAACACAATTTTATTCTTCTTAAAAAGACTCCTAAATTCAAACTCTTTTTATATTAGATAAAATAATGTACAAATATCTAAAATTATATTTCAATTTAGTACATTTTTCTCATCAACTACATGCACATATTTATATTAAACAATTTTTCATGGGATCTCAAATATTCCATGATCTAAAATACATTATTTAAATCCTCATTTAAATGTGTTTTTAAATAAAAAAATATATTTTTAATCATTAAAATAATAATAATTGAATTATTTGTGTATTATATTTATTTCCTCATTTTAAATAAATACCCTATGGTATTCTTTAACTATATGCACCTCTTGAGGAATACCTGAAGGTGTTAGGTCTTCATTTTCATTCTCATAAAATCATCCTTCAGGTATCTCCCTACATTCATGTATCTCATTTGAATATACATGAATGGTTACCTCATTATTATATTCAAAACAGTGGTATATTCATTTCAGAATACTCAAGGAGTTTGTGTATTTACTTCTTTTAGCTAATATTCAAATGTCACAACTAAAACAACAAAGGATTAGGATCCCTGAAAATTTATTATTCATATAGTATAAATATAGCATAAAATTTTACCAGTGGCTCACCTTCTCATTTAAACACCTGAAGGTTTTAGGTTTTATTATTTATGTGGTGTCAAACACCCAAAGAATTAGGTTTCTCCATTCTTCTTCATTCGATGCATGCAAGTGTAACTGTATAAATTTATCATTTTGATCCATACCTATAATTTAAATATAGATCTTAGTTCATATAAAGGATCTTTTTTATCCAAAAACCTCATGACTCATGATTCTCTGTTCATGCATGGAAGTGCATGAATAAGTTTTGTAGCATGTGCATGGATTTTGGCTGGATCATAGGTATTCAATGTGGCCTTTATTAATGTGTTTTTAGATTTCTGTTTGGTCTAGTGGATGTGATAATAATCATCATAGATCTTTAATGGTGGAAGAATCCACTCTCTATAAAAGCCCAGATCATCATAGGAAGAAGACAATCACGGGATCAATTGGATGGTCCAGATCAGTTTAATCAAACATTGGGGTAAAATATATGTATCTTTTTAGCATAGGAATATAGGATTTAATTATAATATGTAGATACTCAATTACAATAGGGGTGAATTTTAAGTTTAAAAACTTTGTTTTTAACCTTAAGGAAACTTTTTTAACAAATTTAGACAAGCAAGATTCACAAAACCCTCTAATATCTTTAACAAATAGATTGTAAGGGTCCAAGGTATGATTATAAAGTTATTATAAAGAAATAATCACACAGGTATACTTTAGTAATATTCTACCTTAAATCATATAGAATCTTTAATTAGAGTTAATATAATAGAGAAAGATTAAGAAAGTTACACTTTCAATCTTTAAAAAAATGCAACAGAATTTAAAGAACTTGTAATTAAAAAAGTAATACAAGAGTAATGAAATATTTTAACCCAGAAATAATGGTATCCAATAACCATTGATAAAGGTCCCTTGATTTATACTTTCAATAAATTTTATCATACCCACACCAGGGTATGCTTTTGATACGAATATTGGAATCTATCTTGTTACCCCTACAAGCCCTCGATCTATAAGGTGATCGGCACTTTTGTCTCCCTTCAACTTGGAATCCCACGATTAAGTAGGTAATCGGCACCTCTATATTCATTAATATTGGAATCCCTTGATTATATACAACAATAATCGAAATCACACAAGTAAATCAAAGATTTTTAAAGATTTAAGTAAGTGGAACAAGATGTTCACAACTTAAACTCTTCAAGTATTTCCCACAAAACAAATCTGGAAGAGCTCTCACAGAGTGTCAATTCTCCCAAAAGTTCATATTACTAAAAATGTTCAAATGATTGGTTATTTATAGGTGATATCTACAATAGTCACATTTTCATCCAATGGTCATATTTTCCCTAAAATATCAAAGGGACTTGGACATTTGGCATTTCTAATGGTCATATTGTAACTAAAACAACGACACTGTTTAGATAAAAACTGTCACAAGTAACATTAACTTTGTAATAAAATGTAATAATATGGATGTAAAAAACATTACATTAAGGAAATAGAGTAACTTTAATAATTTTATTAAATCGTAACATTAAGTAAATATATAATCTTTAATAAAGTTATAAAATTAGATCACATATAAGAAACTATGAAAATAGATCTAAAAATTATTGAAAATCAGAATCTAAGAAATAGAGTGATTCAGAATTGGTTTTTTTGAGCAATACAAAATCTAAGAAATAAGGTGATTTAGAATCGGTTTTTCTGAGCAATTCAAAATCTAAGAAATAGGGTGATTTGGAATCAGTTTTTCTAAGTGATTTGAAATCTAAGAAACAAGGTGATTCAGAATCGGTTTTTTTGAGCAATTCGAAATCTAAGAAATAGGGTGATTCAGAATCAGTTTTTCTTAGTGAATCAGAATGAAATAAAGATTCTAATTTTTATTAATGATTTGATTTACTCTAGTAAATATTCTAATTTAATAAACATAATGTTAGACTTAGCTATAAAACTACCATGCATATAAATTTTCTTATAGAAATATTTTTCATATAAATTTTTTTATAGATAGAAAAAATTAATAAGGAAATGTGTTTGTGATTTCCAAAATATAAAGGAATAGAAAAATTCATAAGGAAACTTTTGACTCAACAATATCCCCCTTTTTGGAAAGCACAAACAACTATTTATGAAAATAATATTAAGACTGAAATACTTCATATTTGAATATTAAAATAAAAATGTATCTCCCCTTTTGTTTATGACTTAGATTGAATATAAATAACTCCAACTTAAGTTATGTAACACCCTAAGTATCATTTTCTTTACATTATGAAATTTTCATCTTTTCTTAATGAAACAACTCCCCTTTTCTTAAAGAATTTATTCTTTAAGTAATATCCTCCTTACTTAGACATTATCTTCCATAGATTTATATTCTTTTTATAACATATTCTCTCATATCACCCTTTGTGATTTTCAAAAAAGGAATGGAGGGAAGAATAAGGTACTTGAAAATTTTAAGAAACATATAATACGAAACAATGGATAATAACTTTTTTACAACAAAAGATCAAAATTAAAGTAAATTAGTCATCCTTTTTGGAGAATATTTTTTTGAGCATAGACTTCAAATTTTTTAGCTCCTTATGATCATATTAGAACTTCATGATAATCTCTTCTTAATCCTTACTCTTATTCTTCAGAAACTCTATATTTTCTTACTGACATTGAATATTCTCATCTCGAGACTTAAGATTTTCATCAACTTCATCTCTATAAAAATTTATTATTTTAACTTCGAGAGTGATAGAGTTGAGTCTCCCATTCATATATCTAACTTTATGAAATTGGATGTCTTATTTTTCCATCATCTTTTTTGAGAAACCTTTATAAAGATCTTTAATATTGTCCTCAAATTCTATGAAATCTCCCTTGAATGTCACAAACCATTCATCAAAAACATTAATATCATGGTTGACTTGCTTTGACCACTTTGTAATTTCTTTGCATGACTTACTATGAGAATCATATTTGAGAACAAAGGTTTTGAAATCACCTTCAAACTTTATAATTTTTTACATGAATAGAGATATAGAGTATGACTTCTGGTTTACTAATTCTTGAATAAGTTGGCTTCTAGACTCAAGGTTTGGAAAACAAGGAATGGGGTTCACCAACTTATTCAACGATTAAACAAAAAATTATTCTCCTAAGGATGAGGAGACTATTCTGATTCCAATGAAACTTCCTTAGATGTCCCAAAATATACTTTTTTCCTTTGTCTTTCATATGGTATTGGCTTCTCTATTTTCTAAACTACTTACCTTTCTTTAGAAACTTGAAAAATTCTTCACCGTCATTATCATCATTATCATCATTACTAACAAAATTATCTTGACTAACATCATTTTCTTTATCAAAATTATCTCTATTAACATCAATATCATCGGGTGGGATTTTATTCGATTCAATTTCAGATACATTCTCTTCTTTTTGAATAGATTTATGAACTAAATTTCCTTCTGATTGTATCTAAGAAGAGGAGGATTGGGATGTTCTTATAGATAACTTGTCTGACAAACTTTTCCTAAGAGTTTCATTAATTTGTCTAATTTCATCATCACTTTCTTTCTCTTCGTTATTCACTTATTCTTCTTGAACTTGAAATTTTTATACTGATTCTGAGACAATAGCATTGCTTTTATTTACTGAAGGAGTTACTACAACAATTTCTTTTGATTGTGGAGGAGGTTCAATTTCTTGAATAAAGGATTCCAAAACATGAATATGTTCTCAATCCCTTTCTATATCTTTCAATAAATATTAAACTATTTCAACTTTAGAAATCTTCTTCTTAAGCTTATTTTCCTTAGCCTGTCTCTCAAGCTCTTCAATAACTTGAATTTTTAATGCCTTCGCTTCAGTTGGTTTTATCCCAAACATTGAACCTACTTATTTTATTTTATCTATATCTTCTCTCCACTTAGTTATAACTTCATCAGGGTAAGATTTTTTTTCTTAGATTTTGGGGGTTCAGAGACTTGAGCTGGTTATGGTTTCAACACTTGAGATTTTCTTTTCTTCAGTTCTGATTTGTAACTTTCTCCAACTTTTCCATTTTTTCCTGTAAGATAAATGAAATCATTTGTCTTGACACAGAAGGATTATTTCATTATTTACAAAGTTCCATCACTTAACTATAGTATTTTAAACTTACTGGGCTTTGATATGAAAGGTACTTTGAAAAAATATAAAGTTCTTATGATGAGATTCAACAAAATTGTTGGGAACACAATAATTTATGACTTGATTATCTCATCCTTTATCTTACTAATCATAAGAAAGATAAACTTAACCAGATTAATCTTCCTTAGATTAACCATAAAATATAACATGAAGTTATCTATAATTTTATATTTGTCCTTATCTCCTTTAATTGGTATTAATAAGAATTGTAACCATAATACGACAATATGGAAGTTAGCTGATAGATTAAAAAGTTTGGGGTTCTTGACTCCCTTAAGGACTAAGGATTCCAAAGCTTTAACTCTGTTAAAAGTAAATTCAAAATATGAAATCTTATGATAAGGATAATATACTTATCCTTCATAAGGTATCTTAATAATTTTAGAAGCTTTCTTATTAGTCATCGAATAGGTATTTCTATAACTCTTAAAATAAAGTTTCCCTTTCCCCATTTAAATAAAAATTCTACTGACTGATAAAATTCGATAACCAAATCTGTATACACCGAATCTTTTTCTCCCTTATTTTTTAAGATGAGAACATTCTATCAGCCTTGAAACTTAATGATTTTTGTAATAAAATATTCATATTTCATAAAGAAATATTGATCAACTAACCTTTCTTTGAATATATTCCAATATTTAAGTTCCTTATGAGTAGGTATTGAAGTCTGGGAAGATATATCTAGAGACATTCATAACTTTATAGAAGATTAAGGAAATCAGAATAGAAGTTTTGAAAGGCAACAGCGCTTTAGGAAGAATTCTCTAGAAACTGATGTGAGACATAGATAGGGTCCCTCGTTTATATAGGCCTAAAGGAGATAGTTCATCTCCCTAGATTGATCTAATGGTTCAAAACACATAGATATAATTCAATGGTTAAGATTAATCCAAATAATGTTTACAGGTTTCGATCTTTTTAGTTTTTAAGGAAATAAAACATATTTAAGGAAAAATGAATTTGTTGAGGTTTTTCTTAAAATAAGATTGAAATACCAACATAAAAAAATGAAAGATAAGAAGTAATAAGTAATAATATTTACCTTTTGAAGTTATCTAGAGGTTTTTTAGTATTGGTAAGATTCTTCTTAGAAACCTTAGGTTACGAAAAGTTTTATTAGATTCTGAAAACTTATGTTAGATTCTAAAATTTTATGTTAAGGTTACTAAAAAAATTTTTAAGGTTTTGAAAAAAAACTTCATTAGGTTTTTTTTTTAAAAAACTTTATTAGAAAAATCAAATTTACTCCCCCTGTGAAAAGGAGTATTTTAATGTTAAGATATTGTTTAAATAAAAATTATGTATGAATTGTTACCTTAAAGTTATCATTCCAAACTTTTGTTTAATATATTCAAATCTATCAAAAGGTAATGATTTTGTAAAAATATCAGAAAGTTTTTCTTGCATTATGATAAATTATAAAATAATATCTCCTTTCAGTGTGTGATCCATAAGAAATCAATACCTAATATCTATGTGATTTGTACAACAGTGATGTGTAGGGTTTTTGCTTAAGGCTATGGCACTGGTGTTGTCACATAGTATCTTTGTTTTAGTAAAACTCATGCCATAATCTATGAGTGTGTGTTGCATCCACAACACTTGAGCACAACAACTTCCAGCTACCACATGTTCAACATCAGCAGAAGAAAGTTATACCAAGTTTTGTTTATTACAAGACCAAAAAACTAATGAATCTCCTAAGAAATGACAAGTTTCATATGTACTTTTCCTATCCATTATAAAACCACCCAAGTCATCATCCAAAAAACATTTTAAAACAAATTCATTTCCATATGAATAGAAAATCCTTAAATCCATAGTTCCCTTTAAGTAGCAAAAAAATTATTTTCACAGCTTTTAAATGGGATTATATTAGATTATATTGATATCTTGCACATAATCATACTAAAAACATTAAGTTTGGATGACTACCTATTAAGTATATTAAAATTCCTATCATACCTTTAAAAGATGTTTGATCTACTAGTTTCTCAGATTCATCAATATCAAGAGTATTTGAGGTATCAATTGGAGTACTTATACTTTTAATTTTTTTTTCATATCTGTACTTTTTAAGAAGATATTTAATATAATTACATTGAGATATATAAGTTCCTTCTAGTTTTTGAGAAATTTAGAAACAACAAAAAATGTTAACTCGCCTATCACGCTCATTTCAAACTCATATTTCATAAGATTAACAAATGAATCAGTTAATGATTGCTAAGTTGATATGAATATAATGTCATCAGTATAAATTTAAACAATTAAAACATTTTTCTTTTCTTTATTTATATAAAGGGTTGGATTCATAGTTCCCTTAACATAATTGTATTGTAATAAAAATCCTATAATTCTATCATACTAGGATCTAGGGTATTGTTTAAGACCATATAAAGCTTTGGTAAGTTTAAAAACATGTTCAGGATGTTTTGTGTCTTCAAAACCAAGAGGTTGTTTAACATAAACTTCTTAATGAATATATCCATTAAGGAAAGCACACTTCACATCCATTTGAAAAATTTTGAAGTTAAAGAATGCTATAAAGGATAATAGAATTCAAATACATTCAAGTCTAGATATCAGAACATAGGTTTCTTCATATTATATTCCTTCTTGTTGATTATAACCTTTAGTAACTAATCTTGATTTATTTCTTAATATAATTCCATTTTCATCACATTTATTTCTGAAAATCCACTTTACTCCAATTACAGATGTTTTTTAGGTCTTTAAACCAAGGTTGATACTTTATTCCTTTCAAATTCATTTAATTCATATTTTATAGATTAAATCTAATATTCATCACCTAAATCCTCATCAGTACTTTTAGGTTCTAATTGGGAAATAAATGCTAGATTCTCAATTTCATTCCTTAAGGAACTTATAGTCCTTACTAGTTGATGTACATCACCAATGATATTATCATTGGGATGATTCCTTAGAAATAATTGACTTGGGTTTTGTAAAACTCGTTCATCAACATAGGGTAGAAAATATTATGGAGTAAATACTTCAAAAACATTTTCTTGAGTATTCTCCTGATTATAAGAATCTTCTATGAAAGGTTGATAATGAGTTTTTTTTAAAACATCTGAAGATGTAGGTTGGGTTTGTTTGAAAAAAAGATATATTTCATCAAATTTAATATATACTATTTCCTCAATAGTACAATAATTTTTATTAAAAACTCTATAAGCCTAAGAAGTTGTAGAGTAGCCTAAGAAGATTCCTTCATCATATTTGGGTGCGAATTTGTGTAAGTTATCTTTAGTATTAAAAATGAATACTTTTCATCCAAATACTTTAAAGTGTGTAACTTTAGATTTACATCTTATTCATAACTCATAAGGTGTTTCATTAAGAAATGGACTTATTAAAACTTGATTTATAATATAAAAAGTAGTACTTACAGTTTCATGTGTTTAGCAATTAAGTATTCAGACAACATGGTTCCTGTTATCTCTTAATGAATTCGATGTATTATTTCAACAACACCATTTTTCTAAGGAGTTCTAGGAGCTGAGAAGTTATGAGTAATTCCTTTCTTAATACAAAAAGTTTCAAAATTTGAATTTTCAAATTCTTCTTCATGATCACTATGAATAGTTATTAATGGAAGGTTTTTCTCATTTTTAACTTTGGCTGAAAATTTTTAAAATTATAAAAGGATTTATATTTCTTTACTAGAAAATATACCCATGTAAATCTAATGTAATCATCAACTAGAACAAATACATAGTATTTTCCTCCAATACTTCTAGTTTGTGTAGGACCAAACAAGTCCATATATTTCATCAAATTTATTATGTATTTTTTCCTCAACAATACAAGAATTTTTATTAAAAACTATATAAGACTTAGAAGTTTTAGAGTAGCCTAAAAATATTCCTTCACCGGATTTGGGTGAAAATTTGTGTAAGTTATCTTTAGTATTCAAAATAAATACTTTTAATCCAAATACTTTAAAGTATGAAACTTTAGGTTTTCGGCCTTTCCATAACTCATATGGTGTTTTATTAAGAAATAACCATATTAAAACTCGATTTATAGTATAACAAGCAGTACTTACATCTTCATCCCAAAATTGTTTACCAATTGAGTATTTAGTCAACATGGTTTTTGTTATCTCTTGAAGAATTCGATTTCTTCATTCAACAACACCATTTTTCTGAGGAGTTCTAGGATCTGAGAAGTTATGAGTAATTCCTTTCTTAATACAAAAATTTTCAAGATTTGAATTTTCAAATTCTCCTCCATGATCCCTACGAATAGTTATCAATGGAAGGTTTTTCTCTTGTTTAACTTTGTCTGAAAAAAATTAAAATAAGAAAATGCTTCATATTTATTTACTAGAAAATAGAGCCATATAAATCTAATGTAATCATCATCTAGAAAAAATACATAATATTTGCCTCTAAAACTTTCAGTTTGTATAGGACTAAACAAGTCTATGTGCATTAGTTATAATGAATCATAAGTTGAGACTTCACCGATAGACTTAAATCTTGTCTTATGTTTCTTACCATATTGACAAGGATCACAAACTTTTGTAGAATCAAATCTAAGATCTTCCAGATCCTTAATAATTCCTTTCTTAGATAGTTTACATAAGTTCATAAGGTTAAAGTGTCCTAGTCTTTTATTCCATACCCAATATGGGTCTTCCATTTCACTAATACAAGGTAAGTATTAGCTTCTAAGGTCTTTTAAGTTAAGTGTATAAACATTCTCATGCAGACAGGTAGAAAGAATTAACCCATCCTTGGAATTGTTAACTAATCATTTATTTTGCTTCAAATTCACAAGGTAACCTTCATCACATAATTGAATTATTCTTATGAGATTTTTCTTTAGACCTTTAACACATAATACATTATAAACTATGGCTTTTCCAAGAAGAACAATGTTACATATACCAATGATTTCTCCTTGAGCATTGTCTCTGAAAGTGACTCTTCCACCTTTCATTTTAATAATATTTTAAAAGAAGTTTTTGTTACCAGTCATGTGTTGGGAACATCCACTATCCCTATACCATGTATCTTTGTTGGAACTATCTTTATTTTTAAGAAAATAAAATAGTTAGACTTTTGAAATACAAACTTTTTTGGATCCAGAATTGTTATAAAGTAAAATCTTAAGTACCCACAGTTGCTTTGAAAAATGAGATTTATAAAAACCTAAGGATTGGATTTTATATAAATAACAACTTTTCTCCTAGTGTCCACCACTTTGACACTTCGTTCTAAAAGGTTCACTTTGAGGAACAAAATAATTGTGACTAAAAATAGGTTTTGAGTGAGAATAACTAAATCTAGAACTATTCCTAAGAGGGAAAAGTTGATAATACATTTTATCAAAACCATCCTTACCCGAAGTAAATTTTGACAATATTTTATTTATGGAAAATATCTCATATTTTAGTCTAATGACTAAATTCATATTTTCATAGTCATTTGTATTAGGATTAGGTTTTGTTTCTAAAACATTTTTCTTAAAAATAACATTTTCAAGATCCTTATAGATTTTATCCTTTTCAGAATTAACTTCATCAAGGTTTTTTGAAATAGAAACAATTTCAAAAGATTTTTCGTCAAGATATTTAGAAATATATGATACTTCTTTTGTTAAAATAGTGATCCTATATTTTTCCTTATCAAGTTTCTTATTAATCTTACTATTTACATTTTCAATCAACTTGGAAAATCTAGATACTTGTTCAAAAGAAGGTAACTTATCTTTTACTAAGGAATATTCTTCATCTGAAGAAATATATCCATCATTATCATGATAGTTATAATTTAAAGATATATTGGTCAAGGATTTAGCAGTGTGTACCTTATCCATAAAGAATTTATTTTCAATAGGTATTCTAGAAATTATACCAATAATATTTTGTCCATAATATTAAATATCTGAAGATTCATCAGATGAGTATCCACCACTTGTGCTCCAAGAATCATTTACCTTCAACACTTTATTTCCCTTAGGCTTGTAATATCTTATTTTATTCCTCTCAGAATTTCTATCTTTCTTTTCCTTTCTTTTAAGTCTAGGTAAATCATGTCTAATATGTCCTTCTTTCTTTCATTCGTAACATGTGACTTCAGAATATGTCCATTTTCTTGTATCTATATTGAAAATCCTTCTTACCAATAATCTTGACCATCCTTCTAGAAAGATTGTCTAACTCATTCTTTGACTATTCGGATTCACTTGAGTCTGGTTGAATAAAAAACTTCTTATAATTTGTTGACATAACAACTTTCTCATGAGTCTTGAATTTCAAATGATTTTAAGTAGTTATAAAAGAAACACTATGATTATTCTTTTTAATATTATCAGAATCTCTCTTAAATATATTCTCGTGTTGAAAGAGAGTCCCAATTAGCTCATTAAGAGTAACTATTATAACTTTCCTAGACTCATCAATAGAGGTTCTCTTTGATTCCCATTCATTGGTCATGATTTCAATAATCTTGTCTATAATCATATCATCATCTAAGCCTTTTTCTCCCATTAACTATAGATTGTTCACAATAGTCAGGAATCTTTATTAAACTTTAACTATTGGTTCTCCATAAGAAAAAACAAAACCATGATAAGCTTCTCTAAGCATGGATCTTCTAGTTTCAATAACTTTCAAAGTAAAAAAATGTGTAACTTCAAGTTTCTTCATGAAACTATATGTTGCTTCACAAGAATATGTTTGGCTATATATATTTCTGGTCATAGAACAAATCAAAGTATTTCATACCTTATAGTTAAGCTGATATTATTTATTTTTAGGGTTGTTAAAAGTTCTAACTTCTTTTTCAGGTATCTTATAATCACCAGTAATCATAAAAAAGTTATCAACTCTGTTATTAATAATAAAAGTCTTCATTATATATCTCCAATATTTATGATCATTCCTATAAAAAATTATGGTCTTGTTGGATTTAGATTATCTAAGGATCTGACATTCATTCCTTCCATATTATAAAAACAAATTTTTTCCACTCCACATGTTAGTGTGGTATGTATTTATAATAACATAGTTTATCAAAGAAATAAATCTAACTTTTAAGAGAAAACAAGTAGGATAAACATAGTGGATTCTTCTTCTAATATAAATGTTTATATTAGTATTTTAGATACCTCCTTTGATACCAATTTTAGGATAGAAATATAAGATGTAGATACTCAATTATAAGAGGGGGTGAATTGTAAGTTTAAAAACATTCGTTTTTAACCTTAAGGAAACTTTTTTTAAGAAAGTTAAACAAGAAAGATTCACAAAACCCTATAATATCTTTAAAAAAGAGATCTGAAGGGCCTGAGGTCCAATTACAAAGTTATTATAAATAAATAATCACACGATTATACTTAAGTAAGATTATAACTTAAAGAGTATAGAATCTTGAATCAGAGTTGATACAAAAGAGAAATTGTAATAAAGGTACACTTAATATCTTTAACAAAAATATAGTGGAATTTAAATAACTTGTAATTAAACAAATAATACAAGAGTAATGAAATATTTTAACCCAAAGAGAAGGGTATCCAACAACCATGATTAAAGGACCCTTGATTTATAAATTCAAGAAATTTTGTCTTACCTACACCAGGGTAAGTTCTCCATATGAAGATCAGAATATGTCTTGATATCCCAAAAAGCCCTCGATCTGTAAGGTTATCGACACTTTTGTCTTCCTTCAACTTGGAAGACCTTGATTAAGCAGTTAATTGGAACCCCTGTCTTCCTTAATCTTGGAAGCCCTAGATTTTATATAGTAAAAATCAGAATCTCACTCGGCAAACAAATATTTTTTAATATTTAAGTAAGTGGAACAAGTAGTTCACAACTTAAACTCTTCAATGATTTCACACGAAACAAATCTGGAAGAGCTCTCATAGAGTGTCAATTCTCCCAAAATTTCATATCACTAAAAATATTGAAATGATTGGTTATTTATAGGTGATATCTATAATTGTCACATTTTCCTCCAATGGTCATATTTTCCCTGAAATCTCGGAGGGACTTGGACATGTGGCATTTGTAACGGTTATATTGTAACTAAAACAACAACACTGTTTAGATAAAAACTGTCTCAAGTAACATTAACTTTTCAATAATATGTAATAATATGAATATAAGAAACATTAAATTAAATAAATAGAGTCATTTTAAGAATGTTATGAAATCGTAACATTAAGGAAATATATAATCTTTAAGAAATTTAAAAAATCATATCACATATAAGAAACTATGAAAAACAGATCTGAAAATTATTAAAAATCAGAATCTAAGAAACATGGTGATTCGGGATCAGTTTTTCTAAGCCATTTAGAATCTAATAAACAAGATGATTCAGAATTGGTTTTTCTGAGCAATTCAGAATCTAAGAAACATGGTGATTTGGAATTTGTTTTTCTGAGTGATTCAGAACCTAGGAAATAGGGTGATTCAGAATTGGTTTTTATGAGTGATTAAGAATCTAATAAATAGGGTGATTAGGAATTGGTTTTTCTAAGAGATTAAGAATCTAAGAAATATGGTGATTTGAAATTGGTTTTTCTGAGTGAATTGGAATGAAATAAAGATTCTGAGTTTTATTAAGGATCTGATTAATTCTAGTAACTATTCTAATTTAAGAAACATAATGTTATATTTAGCTATAAAACTAGCATTCATATAAATTTTATTATAGAAATATGTTACATATAAATTTTCTTATAGATAGAAATAATTAATAAGGAAATGTGTTTGTGATTTCCAAAACATAAAGGAATGGAAAAATTCATAAGGAAATTTTTGACTCAATAATTTCCCCCTTTTTGGAAATCACAAACAACTATTTATGAAAAAAAATATTAAGACCTAAATACTTCATATTTGAATCATAAAAGAAAAATTTATCTCCCCCTTTTTTATGACTTAGAGTGAATATGACTAACTCCCCCTTAGGTTATGAAACCCCCTATGTATCATATTCAAGACTTTATGAAATTGTGATCTTTTCTTAAGGAAACAACTCCCCTTTTCTTAAGGAATGTCTTCTTTATATAATCTACCTCTTATACATTATCTTATTTAGATTTATGTTCCTTTTATAAAATTTTCTCCCTTCTCCCCCTTTGTGATTTTTCAAAAAGGAGTGGAGGGAAGTATAAGGTACCCGAAAATGTTATGAAACATATAATATGAAACAATGTATAACAACTTTTTAATATTGAAAATGTTTTTTTACAATAAAAGATCGAAATTAAAGGAAATTAGTCATCCTTATTTGGAATTTATTTTTTTAGCATATCCTACAACTTTTTTATTTCCTTGTGATCATCTTGGAACTTTGCAATAAGATATTCTTGATCCTTACTCTTCTTCTCAAGAAACTTTATCTTTTCTTGATAACTTTGAATCTTATCATCCTAAGACTTAAGCATTTCATCAACTTTATCTTTTTAAGCATTTATTATTTTAACTTTGAGATTGATAGAGTTGAGTTTTCCATTTAGATATATAACTTCTTGAAACTGGATGTCTTGTTATTCCTTAGTCTTCTCTAAAAAACTATTAGAAAGATATTTAATATTTTCCTTGGATTCTGTGAAATCTTCCTTGACTATCACAAACCAATCATAAAAAACTTTAATATCATGGTTTACTTGATTCAACCAATTTGTGATTTCTTTTCATGAATTCCTATAAGAATCGTATTTGAGAACAAATTTTTTTAAATCACCTTCAAACTTTACCATTTTTTCCACAAAAATAGATATAGAGTATGACTTTTGGTTTACTAATTCTTGAATAAGTTGGTATTTAGTCTCAAGGTTTGGAAAATAAGGAATGCAGTTCACCAACTTCTTCAACGATTGAACAAAAAAGTATTCTTATAAGGAGGAGTAATACTTTTCTAATTCCAATAAAACTTCCTTAGATATCCCAACATCTAATTTATTTCCTTTTTCTTTCATAGGGATTGGCTTCTCTGTTTTTTGAACTACTTGCCTTTCTTTAGAAACTTGGACAATCCTGTCACCATCATTATCATCATCATCATCATCATTACTACTAGTATTATCTTGACCAACATTTTCTTCTTTATCAACATTATCTTTATTAAAATAATCATCATGAGATGGGATTTTATTAAATTCATGTTCAACTACATTCTCTTCTTATTGAATAGATTTCTGAACTAACTTTCCTTCTAAATGAAGCTTAGAATATGAGGCTTGGGATGTTCTTATCGATAACTTTTCTGACTGACTTTTCCTTTGAGTTTCATCAATTTTTCTGATCTCATCATCACTTTATTTCTCTTCACTATTCACTTCTTCTTCTTGAACTTGAAAATTCGGTAATTATTTTGAGACAACAGCATTGCCTTTATTTAATAAAGGAGTTACTACAACCATTTATTGTGATTTTTGGGGAGGTTCAACTTCTTGAAGAAAGGATTCTAGAACTTTAATCTGTTCTAAGGCCCTTTCTATATCTTTTAATAAAGATTAAACTATTTTATCTTTAGAAATCTTCTTCTTAAGCTTATTTTTTTATCATGTCTCTCAAGCTCTTCAGCAGCTTGAATTTTTAGTGTCTTCGCTTCAGTTGGGTTTATCCCAAATACTGGACCACCTTATTTTCTTTTCTCTATATCTTCTCTCCACTTAGCTAAAACTTTATCAGGGTAAGATTTTTGTTTCTTAGATTTTGGGGGGTTTAGAAACTTGATATGGTTGCAGTTCTGACACTTGAGCTTTTCTTTTCTTTGGTTCTGATTTGTAACTTTCTCCAACTTGTCCAGTTTTTCCCGTATGATCAATGAACTCATTTGTCTCAACATAGAAGAATTATTTTATTATTTTCAAAGTTTAATCGATTAACAAGAGGAATTTAAATTTCTCAGGCTTTGATATTAAAGTAACTTTGAAGAAATCTAAAGAACTTATGATGATCTTTGACAAAATTTTTGGGAACACAATAATTTTTTACAAGATTATCTCATCCTTTATCTTATTAATCATAGGAAATATAAACTTAAATAGATTAATCTTCCTTAGATTAACTAGAAATTATAATGTAAAGATAACTATGATTTTCAATGTGTCCTTATCTCCTTTACTTTGTATTAAGAATCCTTGTAACCATAAGGTTACAATTTTAAAGTTAGATAACATATTAGAAAGTTTGTTATTCTTGACTCCCTTAAGGCCTAAGGATTCAAAAAATTCAACTCTTTTAAAAGTACCTTCAAAATCGGGAATCTTATGAGAAGGATAATATGCTTCTCCTTCATAATGTATCTTAAGAATTTTAGAAAATTTATTATAAGGAATCGAATAGGTCTTTTCATAACTCTTGAAATGAAGTTTCTCTTTGCCACCTTCAAGGAAATATTCTACTGATTGATAGAATTCGATAACCAAATATGTATACACCGGATATTTTTCTACCTTATTTTTTAAGATGAAAACTTTCTCCAAGCCTTGAAACTTAATGATTTTTGTAATCAAAGAATCATATTTGAGAAAAAAATCTTGATCTACCAACCTTTCTCTAAATATCGCTCAATCTTTAAGTTCCTTATGAGCAGGAATTAAAGTTTTTGAATATATCTCCAGAGACATTTGTAACTTTAAGGAAGGTGAAGGAAATTGGAATAGAAACTTTGAAAGGCAGAATAGCTTTAGTAATAATTATATAGAAACCAATGTAGGACATGGAGAGGGTCCCTCGTTTATATAGGCATCAAGGTGATGTTTTGTATCCCCAGATTGATCCAATGGTTGAAACACACAGATATGATCCAATAGTTAAGATTAAGCCAAACAAGGTTTACAGGTTCTAATCTTTTGAGGTTTTAAGGAAATAAAATAGATTTAAGTAAAAATGAATCCATTGAGGTTTTTCTTAAATTAATATTTAAATACCAACATACAAAAATGAAAGATAAGAAGTAATAAGTAAGAATATTTACCTTTCAGAGTTCTTTGAAGGTTTGTTAGTATTGGTAAGATTTTTCATAGAAAACTTAGGTTCAGAAAATTTTTATTAGAGTCTAAAAAATTATGTTAGGTTCTAAAAAAATTAAGTTTACTAAAACTCTTTTTATGGTTTCGAAAAAAACTTTATTAGGTTTTAAAAAAACTGATTAGGGAAATCAAATGTATTCCTCCTATGAAGAAGAGTATCTTAATATTAAGATATTATTTTAACAAAAATTAAATATGAATGATTACCTTACAGTTATCATTCCTAAATTTTGTTTAATGTAATCAAATATATCATAAGTTAATGATTTTTTAAAAATATCAACAAATTTTTCTTGTGTTCTGATAAATTGTAAAATAATATCTTTTTTTAGTATGTGATCCCTAAGAAAGTGATGCCTAATATATATGTGCTTTGCACGAGAGTGATGTACGGGGTTTTTTCTTAAGTCTATGGAACTTGTGTTATCACATAGTATCTATGTTTAATAAAAATCATGTCATAATCTATGATTGTGTGTTGCTTCTACAACACTTGAGCACAATAACTTCCAACTACCACATATTCAGCTTCAGCAGTGGAAAGTGCTACCGAGTTTTGTTTCTTACAAGACCAATAAATGAATGAATCTACTAAGAAATGAAAATTTCCATATGTACTTTTCCTATCCATTATACAACCACCAAAGTAAGCATCTGAAAAACTTTTTAAAACAAATTCATTTCCAGATGAATAGAAAAGTACTAAATTCATAGTTCCCTTTAAGTAGTGAAAAATTATTTTCACAAATTTTAAATGGGATTCTTTTAGATTTGATTGATATATTGCACATAATAATACTGAAAACATTAAGTCCTGATGACTAGCTATTAATTATAGTAAACTTCCTATCATTCCTTTAAAAGATGTTTGATCTAATGGTTTCCTAACTTCATCAAGATCAAGAGTATCTGAGGTACCAATTAGAGTAATTATACTTTTAGTGTTCTCATATCCATACTTTTTAAGAAGATCTTTAATATACTTATAATGATATATATAAGTTCCTTATGGTTTTTGAGAAATTTGAAAACTAAGAAAAAACGTTAACTCACCCATCATACTCATTTCAAACTCATATTTCATAATATTTTCAAATTAATCAGTTAAGGATTATTGAGTTGATCCAAATATAATGTCATAAACAAAAATTTAAACAGTTAAAACATTTTTATTTTCTTTCTTTATAAATAGGGTTGAATCAGCAATTTCCTTAACATAATTATTTTGTAACAAAAATAATGAAAGTCAATATACCAGGCTCTAGGGGATTTTTTAAGACCATATAAAGCTTTAGTAAGTTTAAAAACATGTTTAGGATGTTTTTTGTCTTCAAAACCATGATTTTGTTTAACATAAACTTCCTCTTGAACATATCTGTTAAGGAAAGCACACTTCACATCCATTTGAAAAAGTTTGAAGTTAAATAATGTTGTAAAGGCTAATAGATTTTGAATAAATTCAAGTATAGCTACCAAATCATATGTTTCTTAATATTATATTCCTTCTTGTTGATTATAACCTTCATCAACTAATCTTTATTTATTTCTTACTATGATTCCATTTTCATCACATTTATTTCTAAAAACCCACTTTACTCCAATTATAAAATTTCATTTAGATCTTTTAACCAAGGTCCAGACTTTGTCATTTCAAATTAATTTAGTTCATCTTTTATATCTTTAATCCAATCCTCATCACCTAAAGCCTCATCAGTACTTTTAGGTTCTAATTGGGAAAGAAATTCTAGATGCTCTATTTCATTACCTAAAGAACTTCTAGTCCTTTCTAGTTTATGTACATCACCAATGATATTATCACTGGGATGATTCCTTAGAAACAATTGACTTGGGTTTTGTAAAACTTGTTCATCAACATAGGGTAGAAAATATTTTGGAGTAAATACTTTAGAAACCTTTTCTTGAGTATTCTTCTATTTATAAGATTTTTCTTTCAAAGGTTTATAATCAGTTTTTGAAAAGACATTTGAAGATGTAGGTTGGGTTTGTT
Organism: Viscum album; assembly: GCA_963277665.1. Lineage (NCBI taxonomy): Eukaryota > Viridiplantae > Streptophyta > Magnoliopsida > Santalales > Viscaceae > Viscum > Viscum album. Next base: position 1,898,416,655 of record OY728126.1, read on the forward strand.
TGAAAAAAAAGGATATGTTTCATCAAATTTAACATGTACAGTTTCCTCAACAGTAAAAGAATTTTTATTAAAAACTCTATAAGCCTTAGAAGTTATAGAGTAGCCTAAGAATATTCATTCATCATATTTGATTACGAATTTGTCTAAGTTATCTTTAGTATTCAATATAAATACTTTGAATCCAAATACTCTGAAGTATAAAACTTTAGGTTTTCATCCTATCCATATATCATAAGGTATTTTATTAATAAATTTCATTATTAAAACTCAATTTATATTATAACAAGCAGTACTTATATATTCATCCCAAAAGTGTTTAGCAATTGATTATTCACTCAACATGGTTCTTATAATCTCTTGAATAATTTGATTTCTTCTTTCAAAAAACCATTTTGTTGAGGATTTCTAGGAGCTGAGAAGTTATGAGTAATGCCTTTATTAATACAAAAAGTTTCAAAATATTAATTTTCAAATTCTCCTCCATGATCTCTATGAATAGTTATCAATGGAGGGTTTTTCTCATTTTTAACTTTGGCTGAAAAAGATTTAAAATAAAAAAAGGTTTTGGATTTCTTTACTAGAAAATAGACTCATGTAAATCTAGTTTAATCATCAACTAGAACAAATACATAGTATTTTCCTCCAATAATTCCATTTTGTGTAGGACCAAACAAGTCCATGTGTACTAGATATAATGCATAAAAATTTGAAACTTCACTAATATACTTAAAGCTTGACTTATGTTGCTTTCCATATTGACAAGGATCATAGACTTTTGAAGAATCTAATCTAAGATCTATTATATCCTTAACAAGTCCTTTCTTAGATAGTTTATATAAGTTCCTAAGGTTATAGTGTCCTAGTCTTCCATAACCAATATTGGTCATCCATTTCACTAAGATAAGGTAATTATTGGCTCTTAAGGTCTTCTAAGTTAAGTTTATAAACATTAACATGATGATGGGTAGAAATAATGAACTCATCCTTGGAATTGTGAACTAATCATTTATCATTTCTAAAATTCACAAGGTAACCTTAATCACATAATTGTATTATGATTATGAGGTTATTATTAAGAGCTTTAAGAAATAAGACATTTTAAATTAAGTCTTTTTCAAAAAGAATAATTTTACCTATACCAACAATTTATCCTTGAGCATTATCTCTGAGAGTGACTCTTACACTTTTCATATTAATAATATTTTCAAAGAATTTTTTGTTACTAGTCTTGTGTTGGGAATATCCACAATCCATGTAATATGAATTATTATTGGCACTTCCTTTGTTTTACTAAAAATAAAATAGTTATACTTTGGGAATCTAAACTTGTTTGGATCTGGAATTGTTAAAAAGTAAAATCTTAGGTATCCACATTTGCTTCAAAAAGTGAGATTTATGAAAACCTAAGGATTTTATTTTATTTAAAAAACAACTTTTCTCCTAGTGTCCACCACTTTGACACTTAGTGAAAAAATGGTCACTTTGAGGAACAAAATAATTGTGACTAAAAATAGGTTTTGAGTGATAATAACCAAATCCATAACTATTTCTAAGAGGATGAATTTGAGAATACATTTTATCAAAACCTTCCTTATAAGAAGTAAATTTTGATAAAATTTTATTTAAAAAATATCTCATATTTTAGTCTAATGACTAAATTCTTGTCCTCATAGTCATTTATCTTAGGATTGGGGTTTGTCACTAAAACATTTTTCTTAGAAATAACATTTTCAAGATTCTTAGAGAATTTATCCTTTTTAGAATTAACTTCCTTAAGGTTTTTTGAAAAAGAAACAATTTAAAAGGATTTTTCATCAATATCTATAGAAAGGTTTGAAACTTATTTTATTAAAATAGTGGTTCTAGATTTTTTCTTGTCAAGTTTCTTATTAATATTACTATTTTCATTTTCAAGAAACTTGGAAAACCTAAATAATTATTCAAAATAAGTTAAGGTATCTTCTACTAATGAAGATTATTCATCTGAAGAAATATATCCATAATTATTAGGATAGTTGGAATTTAAATAAATATTGGTCAAGGATGAAATAGTGTGTACCTTAGACATGAAACATTGATTTTCAATAGGTATTCTGGAAATTAGACCAATATTCTTCTGTCTAGAAGATTCAATATCTGAAGATTCATCATATGAGTCTCCACCACTTTCACTCCAAGAATAATTTTCTTTAAAGACTTTCTTTCCCTTAGGCTAGTAATATATTTTTTTATTCCTATAAAAATTTCTATATTTCCTTTCCTTTCTTTTAATTATAGGTAAATTAGGTCTAATATGTCCTTCTTTATTTCATTCATAACATGTGACTTCAGAATCTTTTTTATTCTTTCTATAATTTTTCTTATATCTATATTTAAAATCCTTCTTTCCAAAATTCTTGTTTATCCTTCGACCAAGATTAGCTAAATCATTCTATAACTATTCGAATTCACTTATGTATGATTAAATAATGACTTTATTATACTTTTTTGACTTAATAACTTTATCAGGAGTCTTGACTTTCATCTAATTTGAATTAGTTTTAAAAGAAACACTACCATTATTCTTTTTAATATTATCATCATCTCTCTTTGATATATTCTCATGTTGAAAGAGAGTCCCAAATAGCTTATTAAGATTAACTATTGTAACTTTCATAGACTCATCAATAGTGATTCTCTTTTATTCTCATTCATTCGGCATGATTTTAATAATCTTGTCTACAAGCATCTCATAATCTAATCCTTTTTCTCCCATTGACTGTAGACTATTCACAATAGTCATGAATCTTTGATGAACTTTAACTGTTGGTTCTCCATAAGGAAAAAAAACAAAACCATGATAATCTTCTTTAAGCAAGGCTATTTTAGTTTCAATAACTTTAGAAGTACCAAAATGTGTAACTTCAAGTTTCTTCTAGATACTAATTTCTTCTTCACATTAAGATATTTGGCTATATATATTCCTGGTCATAGAACAAATAAAAGTATTGTGTACCTTATAATTAAGCTGATATTCTTACTTTTCTTGGTCGGTAAAAGTTATGAATTCCTTATCAGGTATCTTATAATCAACAGTAATCATAACAAAGTTGTCAACTCCAGTTTTAATAAAAAAATTCTTCATTATATCTCTCCAATATTCATAATAATTTCCATAAAAAATGGTGGTCTTATAGGATTCAGATTGTCTAAGGATCTTACATTCATTCCTTCCATATTATAAAAACAAAACTTTTCCACTCTGCACATTAGTGTAGTATGTATTTATAAACAAATAGTTTATCAAAGAAATAAATCTAACTTGTAAGAGAAAACAAGTAAGATAAGCACATTGGATTCCTATTTTACTATAAATGTGTAAATTATTATCTCAGAGACCTCCTTTGATACCAATTTTAGGATCAAAATATAAGATTTAGATACTTAATTATAATAGCGGGTGAATTGTAAGTTTAAAAACTTTTGTTTTTAACCTTAAGGAAACTTTTTTTAACAAATTTAAATAAGAAAGATTCAAAAAACCCTCTACTATAATTAAAAAAGAGATCAGAAGGGCCAAAGGTCCTATTACAAAGTTATTATAAAGAAATAATCACATAAGTATACTTAAGTAAGATTCTACCTTAAAGTGTATAGAATCTTGAATCAGAGTTAATATAAAAGATAAAGTGTAATAAAGTTACGCTTTCTATCTTTAACAAAAATGTAACAGAATTTAAAGAACTTTTAATTAAACAAGTAATATAAGAATAATGAAATCTATTAACCCAAATAGAAGGGTATCCAACAACCATGGATAAAGGTCCTTTGATTTATACTTTTAATAAAGTCTATCTTAGCCACACCCGGGTAAGTCCTTGATACAAAGATCGTAATCTATCTTGTTATCCCCATAAGCCCTCGATCTGTAAGGTTATTGGCACTTTTATCTTCCTTTAACTTGTAATCCCTCAATTAAGAAATTAATTGGCACCTTTGTCCTCCTTTATCTTGGAATCCCTTGATTTTATACAGCAAAAATCGTAATTTCATAAGGAAAACAAATATTTTTGAATATTTAAGTAAGTGGAACAAGTTGTTCACAACTTAAACTCTTCAAGGCTTTCACATGAAACAAATATGGTAGAGCTCTCGTAGAGTTTCAATTCTCCCAAAAGTTCATAGCAATGAAAATGTTCAAATAATTGGGTATTTATAGGTGAGATCTCCAACAGTCACATTTTCCTCCAACATTCATATTTTCCCTAAAATCTTAGAGGGACTTCAACAGGTGCCATTTGTAACAGCCATATTGTAACTGAGACAATGACACTATTTAGATAAAAATTGTCACAAGTAACATTAGATTTGTAATAATATGTAAGAATCTGAATGTAAGAAACATTACATTATGGAAATAGAGTAACTTTAATAATGTTATGAAATCTTAACATTAAGGAAATATAGAGTCTTTAAGTTATAAAATCATATCACATATAAAAACTATGAAAAATGGATCTAAAAATTATTGAAAATTGAAATAAAAAAATAGGGTGATTCGGAATCGTTTTTTCTAAGAGATTCAGAATCTAATAAACAAAGTGATTCAGAATTGGTTTTTCTAAGTGATCAAGAATCTAATAAATATGGTGATTCAGAATCAGTTTTTATAATCAATTCGGAATCTAAGAAACATGGTGGTTTGAAATCGGTTTTTTTTAAGCAGCTTGGAATCTAAGAAACAGGGTTATTAGGAATCGGTTTTTCTGATTGAATCGAAATGAAAGAAAGATTTCTAGTTTTATTAAGGATACAATTTATTCTAGTAACTATTCTTATTTAAGAAACATAATTTTAGAAATATCTATAAAACTAACATGAATATAAATTTTCTTATGGAAATATGTTGCATATAAATTTTCTTATAGATAGAAATAATTAATAAGGAAATGTGTTTGTGATTTCAAAAATATTAAGGAATGAAAAAAGTCATAAGGAAACTTTAGACTCAACAAGGAATAGTACCCTACATTCTCAGTTATCTAAAATTGAAATATTCAATGGTTGATGTGATTTTTATTAGTCTCAGTGTTCCATTGTATTTCCATAAGTGAGTACCAGGGTCCGTTCCTAAACCCCCACTGGCACCGACCCGTGCCGGCTCTCTGTCATCATGCTACCTCAAATAGTGGAACTGCCACTACTCCCATGCAATCCATGTGGGCTCTCCTATAGACCTTATACATAGACTCACCCCTCTACCGCCTATGGGATAGCTCAATCTAGTTCCCTTAGGTGTGGTATACCTTAGTCCCACATGTTCCTTTGGTCAAGTCTAGCCTAGGTAGGCTTGTGGGATGGAACCATTTTTTATATTAGCCTACAATAAATACTTAGCATTTTTTTAAAGTGTATAGTATAATTTAAATCTACAATTGTTTTTGAACCACCTCAAACACCTTCATGCAATTTCCTTTACATTTCATGGGAATTTTCTTTATATTCTCATGAAATAAAATGCATTTCATGTTCATCTTCAATTATTATTCATAAAAATAAATATTTTTATGGATAATATTCTTCTTCATATTGTAGTAAAAAAAGTTTAATAAATGACAAGTATTTTAAACATAAGATAACTTAAACAAACATTAGATTTAAAACATGGATAATTTCTCAAGTGTGAAATCCAATTCCATTAAATGATTCCATAACAATTCTCCAGGCATCACCACTTCATCCACCAATACATATTAACTTATTGAAAAAAATGAAACCTAGTACAAACAATAGCTTTGGTTATTTTTCATCTTATGCTTTTGAAACCTTGAATAAACCACTCTATACTCCCATAAGCTTCTATATTCACTTGTTGAAATATTTTAACACTTGGTTACTAAGGAAGGAACTGTTCTAACAGATAGAATCTTCCTTAATGAATTTTCTTAAATCACCAATCTTACTTAATAACTTTTCTTGATTTATTGGTCTAAGGATTATCTTACATTAAGATTCTCATTATCAAGGATTGATCAAAAATTTTAGCTTGATGATGATGATGATGTTATCTAAAATAAAATCTTTTATCATATGTGTATCATGTATTATTAACCATTTAATAAGGTCATTTATTAAATGGGTTCCCACTAAAATGATGACCACTTTTAAAAACACATCATATCCATTAGTGGGCCCAAATCCATATTTCACCATGACTTACACCAGTTATCATATAAATAATCCATAACAATATCTGGTGGAAAACAATTGTCAATTATATCATATATGACTCTTGGATAGTTGAGTGGAAAACTCTTTTTCCAATCCATCATATGGATATACTCAACTCTATTCCTCTGGTATCCTAACCATCAGGGATTCCCAGCTAGTGTAACATAAATAAAATGATAAGAATAAGCTAAAAAAGAAAAATCAAGAGATATTCATGCTAATATTTACAATACCATAAAGATAATTCAAAGTAACTTATAACTTTCTTTCCTTGCACAAGATAATCTAGGGGTACTCATGCTGAGCTTGACAATACCCAATTGAATTATCAAGGTCTTAACAAATACTTCTTTGGAGGGTTTCTCACACATAGTATTTTAATGGGATTTTAATCTCATTGTCTTATCTCATGTTATTCCCTTTTTTGTATGTATACTTCTAATATTTTATATTAGAATCTTATTTCATCCACCAAATCAATACGTTCAAACCATATTGATGTGTAACTCTTTACACAACCCAAAAGTTTGTTTTCTCAACCTAAAAATATAAGTAAAACATATTCATATATATTCAAATTCATTATATGCATAAGTTATATAAAATCTTCATGTAGAGGTTTATAATTATATAAGATTGACAATATCCACATGATTAAGGCTAAAGTGATAGATATCTAACCCCATTCACTTTCCTAGACAAGGAATAAGACTCTAAATAAGTAGGTAGTCTGACCCCAAGTACCTCTACTCGGGGATACTTTACTCAAGAGAGAATTCAATTTATCACAAATATAACACCTAATATGCATAAATTATATCCAACAACTAAATTCATTCTTATAACCCAAATAACAAACCAAGGTCAAAGTAGATGAAAAACTAAATTCATTAAAATTACACAACATGTAATGAAAAGATCTATCCTAAAATTAGTTTAACATTTTAAACAAAATCATACATAATATTCACATTTATTAAAAAAATTACTAAACATGAATATAAAATTAGATTACCTTTTAAATAAAAGAACAATTCAAATATTTAAACATGAGATAACCATTCATGAACAATTCATAGGTAAAAACTAACCATATACCCTTTTAAAATTTTAGCTTTAACATCATGAACATTAAATAATCTTGAATATAAACATTTTATATTCATTCCAATATGAAATCTTTCATATTAATCATTACATGACATTTCCATTTTAAATATATGATATTATATTAATTATAAACTATTTATAATCTTATTTCAATTATGTAAACACTTTACAAAATCTAAATATCATATACTTAATCATTATTTAAACCTTGATAATATCAATCATCAAAATACTTATTGACATAGCTTAAATAATATATAAATAAGTCTCCCTTTTATTTTTAATAATTCAAAATAATTAATTATGATAAATTCATAATTTAAATATAAATATTTTATATTTTGACCTTATTACATAATTTATAAGCCATTATAAATCATTTATTATGATTTATAAATAAACACTTTTTATTTATAGATCATAATTTGTGCCTTATAATTTGGTTAAAAGTTATTTCAAATATTAACATTTAATATTTAGGAAAAATAAAGTTTTATAAACATTAATTTAATTAATTACAAACCATTTATAATTAATTAATTAATTAATTAATTTCTTATAAATTGAATATTCCCAAAATACCTTTTATAATGATTTATAAACATTTTATAGACCATTAATATTATTTAATAATTTAAAAAAAATTACCAAATTTTCTATTTACCCTTACACAGAATCCATATTCTATGTAAGGGTATACTCCAAGAACCCTTACAGAAACACTCTATGTAAGGGTAATCAAATTCTAGAGCACTCACATATAGGTAAACTATTGGTTACCTTTACACAAACCATATTCATAAAGGTAATTCCTTAGTTTCCTTTATGTATCCATGTTTTACATAAGGGTAAGCGGCTGGTTACCTTTACATAACCCATTTAAACTCACAACTACCTTTAAATATACCTTACTTCACATAAAGGTAAGTTGTGATGACCCTTACATAGACCAATCTATGTAAGGGTAAGGTGAGATAACCCATACACACACCACTCTATGTATGGGTAATTCCTTGGTTACCCTTATGCATCTCAGCTACATAAGGGTGAGGACTTGGTTGCCTTTAAGCATCCCAGCTACGTAGAGGTAAACCATTTATGAAACCAAATTTTCAAAAACATGAAACTGTGCTCTATTTTTAATTTCTTATTAATTTCAATGAAATATTTCATAAAACTTTATCATGTATTCACTATAATACCATTTGATATTTTTAAAAGAGTCTAATAATGGTTATTATATAAAGCAAAAGTGATTTAAAACCTTATTCTAGGATCACCCATGCAAGAAATATGAAATTACATATAAAAACTGAAATGAATATATGCTATAATGTAACACCTTACACTTAATAAGTAATTTAAACCCTTTATCTTCATTTTATGCATTTGATAAATATCACAAAGTGGTAAATAGAGCCTTCCCACTTCCATAGTGTATCCACAGGTTGTGCTGAATCATTTGATGTTCAGATGAGATTATTCTTTCATTCATGATGTGCCAGTATCTCGTATGCAAAGAATAAAGAAGAAGAAATATTTATTTATTGGGGAGATTCATCCAATCGACAAGAATTCACACACACCCTATAACACCCTGAGATTTAATGACATATTTCACTTCAAAAAAATTTAATTTTTTTGATAGCTTATAATACACACAACCCCGAATCTAAATGAACTATAATAAAGTATATCATTATAAATTATATATAAAATTAGAGTAATTAATAGGAATAACCACATTTTAAAAAATATATAAAGGTTTCATATGAATAGTGTATATTTTTAGTAAATTTGTTATATATTTTTAAAATACATTTTCCTTCAAAAATGGTTTTATTTCTATTTGTGAATAAATAATATAATTAATTTCTGAAACTTTTAGAAAATTTATTTGAAATAATTAACTTCATTTTTGAAATCATCATGTAATAATTATATTATAATGAATTTTTTATAATTTTCTACAAATATTGGTTTTTCGATGAATGGTGAAAAATACTGATTTTTATTGAAAAATGTATTTTTGTTTAAATCATTTACAAAGTTACATTTTATTTTAAATGGTTTTAAAAGTAAAATTATATAATTTGTATTTTTAATAATCTAATTAATTTCATTGGTGTAACACCCTGACCCTAGTTACCCAGATTTAGTGCATTATTTCATAACATTGGCATGATCATAAGAGATCAAGTCTAAAAGACTGATCAGTTTAGTAGCCTTAGAAGTATTAGATACATACATAAGTTTTACATTACATTATAAAATGAAAAGTCAACATTGTGTATCCATATAACACACTCATATCCATTAGTATATCCCTACAGGTCAGTCGTAATATACTTCTTCACATCCTTAGAAAAATAAAACATAAGAAAGGGGAGAGCTCAGATGCTCAGTAAGGGTAACAATATAGTGTAAACTTTCATAAATAAGCATAAACATTGAAGGCAATTTATAAGACTAAAACACAATCATTTTAAACTTAAACTTCAGCATAATATGGAAAATATAAATCAAATAATTCCATTTACTTATTCACATGGATATTCTACTAGTCAAATAATCACATGTAATATCAATAGCTAATTTCATAATGATGGAATGCATAATGTCGGACATCATAACCACATAGTCAAGGTCTCATGCCAAGAGTAAAAAAAAAATTTTGTCAAGGACTTGTACCAAGACACTAATTTGTCTCATGATACCTACCTACGCATCAATGGGCTATAGCAGGCCCCACCCGTCACTTACTAAGTCCAATGCATTCCTCATATAAAAAGGTCGAAACATAACATAAAAATTTGTATTAAAACAAGCATAAAAAATGTTAATACTTTAACTATAAACCATGAATGTTATAAAAATATCACATCCAAAATCAAAAATATCACAAAACCCACAATACAATATGGAAGATTTTATCATAATAAATCAACTTCAAACAAGTTTAAAATCCCAAAAAGGATGTTAACATAGATGAAATCAAAACTATTTAAGAGAAATATATCTTTCTATTTTGAAGTCATTTAAAAGTAATGTAATTATAAAAGAAAAAAATTATTTTTAAAATATTCTTATAATCTTATAAGGGAAGCTTCGAAGGTGTTACAATGGTGGAAAATAGCCTCACCCACCATATGAGTTAAAAAACATTATTTCCTTAATTTGTTGAAAAGGTCATAAAGTACCTTGTTTGGAAAATGACAGAAAGATTACTTTCAAAATATTTTATAAAAATTCAAACAAGGGTATAAATGAATTTAACACATAGTCTAGGAAATAGTAAAAATGTTTTGAAATATGTTTTAAGAAACACGAATGTGGATGATAAAGAAGTCTTAGTAGAAACTTACGTATAAACAACCTCAGATAATAAAGAGATTGTGAAATTTAACTCTTACCTTGTACTTTTCCTTAGTCAAGGGTACATTAACCTCCTGTATAATGGTTTAATTATTTCTATGAAATTATAAAAGAACCACATACATAAATATTATATCATAAATGATCCTATATTATTTCTTTGTTGATAATATTTTAGTAGTATCATTATTTTGGGTGTAAACTGATTCGTTTTCCTTTATATGTTTTGTTACATAAGTCATGTTTGTTATAAACAGTATGTATTTGATTCATATATTGAATTATATTAAGTTCTTAAACATTATTTTTAATCATCAAATGAAAATTATTCTTGAATGGTTATGATGGGGAATGAAATCTCATCGTGTCGTGGAGACGGTAAGTCGTACATACGCACGAGCGACAATATCATTCTATTGATGGTGGAATAATATGTGATTGAATGGTATATTATATATAAAGAATCATTAAAATTTTATATTTATTATTTACATGAATTATATATCATTATTATACCCATCCAAATAATGAAGTGTTGAATAACAAACTACACCGCAACATGGAGACGGTAAGCTGTACGTACGCACGTATGGTGACTTTTTCATTCATAGGATGGATAAAATAATGAATATGGTAATACCATATTTATAATAACATCACAGTACATATAAGGTAATAAAGTTATTATTTTGGTATGCAAACAGCAAAGAAAGAGGAAGTGGAAGAAGAAAAGAACATTGAAAGAGGTGATGAAATAATTACCTCTTCTTCGGGTGCTTCCTTTTGATTTGAATAAAATGGATCCTTAGGTTGGATTTCTGATCGAAGTAAGGCCTCTAGGTTTAATTGAGGTTATTTGGGAGGATATTTGAGTAGGGGTTGGCCGAGCCAAATTGTTTAGAGGTGTGAATTTAAGATAAGGGGAAGTACCCTTTTATAAGAGAGGTGAGGGGCACTTTAGGAAGAGCTTAAAATATTAATTTATTATAAAATCATTTTTAGTTTTTAATATCTTAAAATAGATTTATTTAGATTATAATGTGGTTATAGGTCGAAATATTTTCAACAAATAGGTTTTAGACAATTTTAGGTCACCATATTAACCTTATCTTTTAGATTTAACTCTTAGTTAAATAGTTTAATATTTACCATGTTTTCTTGTATTTTTATATTACATGGTTAATAAACTTACTATAAAATGACAATAGAACCTCAAGTGGTTCATTAATGACATATCTAACATTATTTAAGTCCTTTTTATGAAGCTTATATTTTTAGTACTATTATATAATTTAATAAAATATTATTTGTTTTAAAAACTCATTTATGTCAATTCTGACACTATTTAGTATTTGGTTTTTTTGAAAGTCATAAAAACTTTATTACTTTGAAAAAATACATTTAATCAAACCTAACATGTCATATTAAACTATAAAATTCGTTTATGGCATCAAAAATTTCAATTTACATTTATTTTAATATTTATAACATCAATTATTTTAATCTTTCATTAATAAGGTAATTACTACATCATCATTTTTCCATAAATAAATTTAATTATTTAATGTATAAAAAATATAAATAAAATACCATGATGTGAGAAATATTTTTATCTTTCTAATGAATATTTATAGTCTAATTTATCTTAAGTATAACTCTATATTAAAAATGTTTTAGTTATTAAACTTTAAATTTGACACTTTTTACTTTTCTTTAAATAAAATATAATAAAAGTCATAATCTAACCCAAATGGATCAAAAAGGATCTTTTTTTGTCCTAAGGTTGATTTCGGTCGAAATAAACTTATCCAATAGAATTAGGACATGTGTTGGGGTAATCATAACATTAATTTTACCTTTAATTACCCTATTTATTTTTAACCGTGATAAATAAAATTCAAAAGTTACTATTCACCAAAAATTATTTTCATCCTATTTAACCATATTTTACTTACTGATGTTAATAGTTTCTCTCAGATTTTTAAAATTCAATTCACAAAAGTGGTAAAATTATGTTTTATGTATATTTTCAAATGTGCCTAGAAGGTGGGTAAAAGACGTTAAAAAGTTCAATAAAATTTTATATGTCTAATCTTATTATAAAACAACTCCAATGAATTAAATTGACTTAATATAGTTATTATTTATCTATTTTGACTTTAAAATAAATTTAAATTTAAAAATAATTATTTAAATAAAAATTCGGTTTTTAAACAATAACATTGTGTTTTTCACTATTCATCAAAAATTGAAAGTTTTCCTAAAAATACCAAAAATTCACCCTAAGATAATTTTAATATTCCAAATCCAAAAATGAAGTCCAATTTGAAAAATAAAATTTATAAAATTTCAAAAACTGATTATTATTATTCATAACTTTATTTTAAATGGCTAGTTTGATTGGTCATTGTGTGCTAGAACTCAAAGTTTTGTACAACGAAATCTATTTTATTATTCAAATAGAAGTGTATAGTGGAAGCTTGGGTTGTTACAATTGGAATCAATTTTATGTTATATTTTGGTATAAAAACTTCTATACTTTGGAAAATAATTTTTTTTGGAAAATTATTTTTCATCATGTTTTGAGGGTTTAATTTTAAATTAAATTATTCCAGTTATGTGAATTGAATCATAAAAAATGGATTCTATATTTTAAATTAGTAGGATCAAATTCAGTAAATATTTCCCATTTATTTTTAGTTATCATTAATAATAAAATTGGTAAATATTTATCACCTCGATAAGGGTAAAATGGGTAAAATAGGGTTAAAACTTTAGAATAAGGCTTTAAATTTTCTCTAACACTTGAATTTATCCTATTTTATGAGTTTAGTTTCTCTATTTACATCCAATTCTCTAATATATGGACACTTGGTTCCATTTTGTTTTATTATGATCTTTATATTATTTTAAGAAAATAATAAATACAAAATTGCACCCTTTTGACTTTAATATCTCTAAATTTTTTACAATAGGATAAAAAGATGATAAGTTTAGTTTTAAGTTTATCTTTGATATATAAATTAATTTTTTTATTATTATAATTTATTTTTAATTTCTATCAACTGAATAATTACCTTTAATTCTTACACAATGCCGACATGGTATTTATTCAATTAATATAAAAATAAAGTAAATAATTTTAAAAAATAGTAAAAGTAAATCAACTTCGATTAATTATTGTGTTAAATTATTTTTTTATAAATATAATATATTAAAAAAATTAAAGTTTTATATTTTAATTTCATAACTATATTGATGACTTTAAAGTCAAAGTAAATGAATAGTTTCATAAATGACATTAATGATATTTTATGATAAACAATATTTTATCAAATGATTTAAAATTCATAAAAATAATATATTTATCCAATTAAATGGTATATGGTTTAACATATAAACCAGTTTACATTTATGAGTCACTTTTCCTTTTTATTACAACATTATTGACCCTTAAATTGTAGAAAACTTTGATATTGAGGTAATTGTTAAAAGGATTAACGAAGGGTTTTAAAACTAAGAGATAAGGGTTAAAACATAATTTAAACCTATCTAAGTTTTATTAGATTAGATAATTTGTAATTATACTAGTTTTATATTATAAATATTTTAATTTTGATTCACTTGATTATAAAAATTATTTTATATTAATTTAATAATTTAAGTAATTCTAAGAGCGCCCCTCCCATCAATTATAAAAGGGCATCTCTTCTCCTCTCTTCCTCACACATTTTGAGAATTATATTTAGTAAATCCCTATAATAATATCATACTCTATTCATTCAATATTTCTTATATCTTACGTTCTTTCCAAAATACCATCCCTTCTAGGATTATAGTCTAAGCCAAAAGAGGTTTCTCGGTGAATTGGTTTAACTCTTAACTGAGCATTTTCAATTTTATTTATTCTTATACCTTCTCTAAATACATGGTATAAATTATAAAAATAATTAATTTAGTATCTTAAATATACTAAATTGTTATTATGGTGATTTAACAACCATTATCCACCTTCCTTTCATCCTGTGAAACATGAAAACATCACTCGGGCATATGTACAGCTTATTGTCTCCATGTAGTGGTGTAATTTGTTTTCCATAACTACTTTATTTGTATAGTTATAATGATGGATTTAATAAAAAATTATGATATTATTATTATTATTTAAATTTTAATTATTATTTACCTTTCTTTCATTCCATCTCTCAAAAAATGGAAACAACGTTAATGAGTACGTACAGTCTACCATCTCTATGAATGGTGTAATTCATTTTTCTATATCTACCTTTTATGGATGACTCTAAATATATATATATATATATAATGAATATATGTGATATTTATATAATTTTTAACATTATGGAGATGATTTAATCCAACTAAAATTATAAGGACCGGAACTACAGTATCAAAACTTCCACGAAAAACGAAACAATTGACACCTAGAAATGATGATTTTAATAAATAATTATTAATAAATGGGTGTTTAAATCTTATAAGTGGATCATATATAATATTATAATTATTTAAATTATTTTTTTATATAATTATAAAAAAAATTAATTTATTATACATGATCTTAGAGTTCTTTTAAAGTAAGTCGGACTTGAGGTAAAGGTTTATTTTATAATCTCATAACTATTCTGGATTGTTTATGTTTAAATATATATTGGGGAAATTAAATGATATTTATTTATTAAACCCAATATATTTTCTTATCCTACATTTATTTCTGGAAATTAAAATTTCCCCTTTCATTTTCCTCTCTTAAGTACTCAAGTTACTGAAATAATGTTTTTAAGGAAAAACAGCCTTATTTTTCTTTCAGTCAGAAATATTTTTCTTCCATGTCCATATTTTCATTAAATTTTTTTAAGAATTTTTTTAATATTCTCTAATGACTTATTAAATTCATTTTTACCCATTTTTAACTTTTTATAAAAACATTTAAAAGGAATCTTCTTGTCATTTTCCAAACAAGGCACCTTTTACCAAAGGTGTGAACAAAATCTTTGTTTTAACATGCACCGCACGAAGGTATTTTCCCACCATCATGACTAATATTTTATTTGACTCTTAATTTAAAATTTTACAATATTATTTTCAAAGAAAATTCTTTTCCTTAATATTTTTGAAAATTTTAATATTTTAAATAAGTGATTTCAAAATGAAAAGAGTATTTTTCCTCAATAAATCTTCTGGTGATATTTTAAAAGTATTTTCATCTATATCAACATCCTTTAATGAATATTATGGTTTAATAAATTTATAATCTAATGATACCATCCAATATATTTATCTATATAGTTTATTATCAGTCTTATTAGTTAAATTATTATCATTATATATTTAGTTTTTCTAATACAGAAAGATTTTGATTATAAGGTATATTGATTAAGTTTTATTGTTTATTTATATGTTGAATTAATTGAACTTATTAAGTGGTGAGTGAGGATTGGAATTATATATCTACTTAATACATTGATAGGTATCATGAGACAAAATAGGTTAGGTATTTGGTTTATTCCTTACTCATTTATGTAAGATTTCTTGGCATGATGCCACAATGGTAAATTTAAGATATTTGGCATTGTGAATTACATCATTATAAAATTAGTTATTAATATCCATGTGATTATTAAAAAAGTTATGTAATTGATGGATAATTTTTATGCTCGTGTGATAATTTATATGGAGTTATTTGATCATCATTTATTCCCACCATATTATTCATTCCTTATTTATTCTATGATATCTTCAATTGTATACAGTCCCTTAATGAGCATCTCGGATCAGTTGTTTCTTATGTTTCCTTTCCCCAGGATTCCTATAAGTGTATTATGATTGATATGAAAGGATATTATAGAGGGGAAAATGATGTTATTAAAGAAAATATCATGTTGTATTTTATGTTTTCAATGGTAATTTGAGATTCAAGTATGTATCTAGTTTACTAAGACTACTAAACGATTTAGTCCTTTGGGATGGAATCACTTTTATCTAGTAGCAATGTAATAAAGTAAAAATCAGCCTAGGATAATAGGGTTGAGGTCTTTATATACCCCCACCATCATATGATGTATGATTTATAAATCCCCCTAAGGACACTCCTCTATATTATAAACATTAACTTATGCATTTAAAAATAATGAGTTAAGGAAACATCCATTCATGAATTGTATTCATAAAAAAACTCCCTTCACATTAAAACTCATATAATATATTAATAAATAATAGCTTTTAAGTTAATTGTACTAGTCAAAATATTAACACTCTTTAATATTTGGTTGTTCATATAATCAAAGGAAGTATCATGCATGAAATATCATTTCATGCATGCATCCTGATATACCATGCACTCGATATAACCATGCATCATATAAAAGTTGTAGATTTAGGGTAAATCTCTTTCAGTTGGTTATAGGGAACCAAATCCAATAGAAATGAGTTTCTCGACCAAGTTATTGGGTGATTCGGTCTGTTTACATATACACCTCACAGGGAAGAGTTGTTTGGTTGTTCCTAAGTGATATTTATCAAAACATTGTGACCATAGATCATTATTGTGGACAATATCCGTGTAATTTACACTTAAATGTTTTCCTAAGTGATTGAAGTTCATTTTTTCTCTTTCAAAACATCCATATTGATAACATACTTTTAAATAGGGAAATGAAATGAAGAGGTTATTCGGGTTACAATTGCAAATATTTCACTCCATGAATCATTTATATTTTTTATGCATAACTATTAAGGTGAAAATCCTCTATAAATTCTTCTAAAGATATTCATAAATCTATAACTCATTGAATATTTTATCAACATATCATTTTTTCAATTATAAATGATTGGAAATGGAAACAGGTCAAGTGCCCAGTTATTTTGGGCCTCTAAAGGTTTGGAATATTCCTGAGTCTTCCTTTTCCATTCTCGGGTGTTTGATGGTTCATGAGTAATTTTATAAATTCTATAAGTTTTTTTAAAATTATTTTGTAATTTATAAAGTTGTTTCAAAATGTATTTGAAAATTATGGAATTAATTTCAAGTATTAAAAGTTTATTTGAGAAGTTAATTGGAATCTTTAATGTGGTTCTAATATTTTATGAGTGTTTTTGGAGTTTTGTAAATGATTTAATTAATTTTGGGAGGGTTTTAGAATTTGTAAATGATAATAAATCCTTTTCATAATTATTTATAAGTTGGATTAATCAAAAATTTAATATTTTCAATAAAATATTTACCCTTATGCATGAAAATAAAGTTGTGTAAGGGTAATGGTGGTTTTTAATGGCTTGTGTAAAGGTAACCCCACTTTTACATAGGTTATGTAATGGTGACCTCTCTTTTTTAGGGGTTATTTAAGAGTATATTTGAAGTTATAAATCTCACGCAAGGTTAAATCCTTCAGGATGTCTCGTATAAGGGTAATAGGCTAGTTGCATAAGGGTAATCTTTGGTTTCTATTATTTGTGTAAAGGTAACCTAGGAATATCATGCTCTACGTAAAGGTACCCCTAGTTGTGTAACAGTAATTTTGAAACCCTTAAAGTTGTGTAATGTTAATTTATTTCTCATTTAAGGGTAAGCACGTAATTATAAACCGAATGTAAGGGTAGTTTGAGCCTGTGTAAGGGTAGTCCCCTTGTGGCATAAGGGTAAGCCCCGGATCCTAAAGCCTACATAAGGGTGCTCACCTAAGGGTGGAGTTGCATAAGGGTCAATCGGGCCTTTCAAATCTTGCACAAGGTTAAGGTAGTGTTACCCTTATGTGAGCCTTTCCAAGGTGAGGTTTAAGGGTAAAATAAGTTACCCTTATGTAGCATGTATCTCTTATATATGGGTATCATTTTTTACCCAAATTTTTGGATTTCCTTCCCCTATTTTATATGTAAGAGAGTGAACATATTTTCAACAATTTTAAAATACTAAAATCATGGTAATTTATGCTTTTGACTCGTTACAACCAAAATATAATATTTTTTGAATATTTAATCACTTTTCAGTAAAGATTTTTTTTCAATTAAAATTAAATGGGGAAGAAAATATGGAAATTTTATAGAGTATCTAAGGGGGGGTATCCATAAATTGTAAAAATGAGTTTCTTTCTCTCATTAGGCTGCTTCTTGTTTCTCTTAGGTTTTGGTGACCCAAAACCCTAGAATTCATTTTTTTTGAATTCTTTTTCAAATAATCTAAGGATCCTATGTTTTTTAGGATACTATTATCTTTATCTCTCCTCTATCCTTCTGGGTGTAGAAATTTACAATGGAAAAGAAATACCAAGTAGGGAATCCTTCATCTTTTTTATAGTTGTAATATGTAGGGGTCATAATTTTTTTATCTTTTTTGAATATGGTATACAGTAGATTAATGAAGATAATTAATTAGTTTAATAGGAATTGAATGGAATGAGGAGTTTCACTTGTAGATTACTCAGTTTCTTCATGTTATGGATAATTTTTTCCCTAGAAAGTATTATCACATGAATAGAGAATTATTATCCTTATTATCATATGTTGTGTGAATTAAGATAATTTAAATATTATCCTGGAGAAATAAATTGATAATCACATGAGGATAATTATTGTTTTTCAATGAAAAGGGATCACTTGCATGTTTTTACTTGCGTTGTTTTATTATTTAAATGATTATCCATATTTATTACTTTTCAAAAAATAATGATTATTTAGAACCTTGTTTGTGTGGTGATTATTGTGGATTATGAGACCTTTGATGTAATTGTTTGATTAATATAATTATGAATTAAAAAGGATAATCACTTATATATAGTTAATGAACCAGTTTCCCATGGAAATTTTGATTTGTGTGAGAATGCCCTTGAAAAGTAAAGAAGTAAATGTGATGAAAATACTCTTGTTATAATCTAAAATAAGATGTGGGAAATATGTGTAACATAGTTGTGATGTGTGGTTGTGATGTGTGGTTATTGCATTAAGATGGTTGAATTGTGGTGATGACTTGGCTTATGTTGTGTTGTGATTATTATTGGTTGGGGATAGAAACAATGAATGGTAAATAAGATAATGATGTTTAATTTGAATACGGAAATATGATTAATGAATTTGATAATGGTTTTTAATTTAAATGGTTAAATGAGAACTATGAAATTGATGTGTGGTTTTTGGATTAAAAGATTTGAAAGATGAATTAATGGCTTGTGTTAATATGAAATGGAATGGTATAGATTGGAATGGTTAAGTATTGAATTAAAATGGGAAGTGTGGTTAAATTGGTTATTTTTTTATATGAAATGAATGGGATTGATAAATAAAGGTGGTTGATAATTGTAATATTTGGAATTTTTATTAACTTTAAAATAAAGGTGGAATGTGGCTTGTGATTTGTGTCATTATTGTGCATTATGATGCATTTAGAAGTGAAAACAAAATTGTTGGATGTTGTGAGGCCTTATGTAGATATTGTGAATGGGATGGTATTATTATTCAATACCCATAGGTTGTGCTTATGTATGTTTGACTATTATATGTTATAATTTCATTGTGATTTATATATACACCCCACCCATTTTGATCACTTTTTTCTGACACCCAAATGTTTTGGGGGTGTTTTCCCAACATCTATATCATGAGGAAGTATGGATGGATACCCCTTATCTCTCTTTCAAGAGAGGTTCGTACACATAGGTTGTGATGTATTGAAAATTTTAGTACACTTACGGTTGGGTTGGTTAGTTTGATGTGGTAGCTTATGGCTAGGGTTGTGCATGGTAGGAGTAGGACATAGGGTTGATGTTCTTTATGTTCATGATACACTAATTTTCTAGTTATGTAAGTGGTTGATATTTGGTGTGGTATCCTAGGTGTCTGCATGTGGGATGTGATATGGTGGCTCATGTGTCTTCAGGTGATATTTGATGGCTAATTTCATGCAGGGTTCTTGGCACGATGCAGTTGATTAGGGGACTTTAGGAAGGATTATTATACGAAAAATATGGGAGTTCCAGGATATACGACATTAGAGCATGAGAGTATAACACTAGTGGAAAAGTGGAGTGGGGTACCCTTTTATCGATATGCTTCATATTATGTTACTATACATGGATATTTTATTTAGCGAGAATGCCTTAGTGAGGATACGATTGGTTAATTAATCTATTTAGGTGTCGTTGGTTCTGATGTTTTCTTATTAGTTCATTAGTATGATATTTTCACATGTACATAATATACTTTAGGTATGATCCTATTGAGTATGCATGTATTCTATCTCTACATACATAATCTATTTTTTAGGTTTTTGAGAGGACTTTGGGGACTAAGTTGTACATTAATATCTTGGATGTTATAAATGTTGTTTCGTTGCTTTTGTAGGCTTTTCTTTGATCCTTTACTTGGATACGTTCATTGTATTCATATGATATTACATACATTGTGGATATTTTGGATTTTACTATGATTATGAAAATGGAGTTATCTGGAGATTGATATCCTATCTTCTGATCCTGATTTTCTTTCTATTTAGGGTAATTCCTCCCATTTGTGTGACTATCTTATACCCTTGGTTCTAGTCACCAACCCGGGGCCTATTGGAGGTAAGTCTTTGGGGCCATTATCTCCCTTTATCTATTGTCTTCCCAGGAGGGATACCTTTAGATGGAGGGTTCATAATAAAGTGGTATCAAAGGTTTTAGTTTATAGATAAGATTGAGTTTGGAGTTAGACACAATGATTATTTCATGGGTTAGTAGGTAAATAACATATTTTTATCTTGGTGGGTGACATAGGTTGGGGAATACCAGCTTGTACATGGGATTTTAGGGTACCTTATAATCTGATATAACAGCTCTGAGCCTACCAAACAACCAAGTGAGTTGATTCTTATTGTAGGGTAGAGACCTGGGAGAGGTACATGAATCATTATTGATTGTTATTTTGATTGAACATGGGGTTTTTGGGAAGTTAAGGAATTTAACTAAATAAATATTGAAAATTTATGTGTGTTTATTTGACTATTACCATGTTTCGGTTTCTAATAAACTGTTATTTTTTATTTAATTAGTCGTATAACCTTAAAGGAAATATTAAAATAATGGTTAAATAGCCTAAGTTTTTTGATTAAAACCTTGTTGATACTTGAATATGTTGTTTACTTCCCTATTATAGCATGATTCTTTGTGAGTTAAATTTGTTTCCATTGATAAAATTCATAACATAATAACATGTTTTCGAAATGTTTATAATTGTTATTGAATCTTGCTTAGTGTATTTTGTTGTGATTAGATGTTGAGATTTGAAATCCATTATGAATCATGTTACCTTGAATATATTTCATATTTACATACTAAAATGATTGTTTTGAAAACTATGTTTATGAGTACTCTAGTTTCCATATGAATTAATATGTCATGCATTACTTTCTATTCATAATTTATCATGATCATGTGTTATGGAATTATTTTAAAACTTGGTTTTGGACATCTAGATTTTGAAATTTCTAAAAAATGATCATCATGATTATGGATAATTCATATAAATATTTATAAAATTTAATAATAAAAACTTACTTCTTATTTTTAGCATGATTTCAGTTTTTTAGTATTAAACTGTTCATATGTTGTAATAATGTGTTGGGAATTTATTTCAAGGATGGATTTTGATTATTGTTTTAAAATTCCTATAAAATGATAAGCATGTTTTGTGGTAACCTATTTAGACTCTATACTATTAAAATAATTTTACTTATTATTTTTAGAAAGTGATAAGAATTTTTAATTCTGAAATGAATTTGCCTCACATGTTAATCCATAAGTAGTTTATTATGGGGAGCATGCATAATTTTGAAAACATTTGTGTAGTGACTATGAAAATTATAGTATGTGAATCGTGATAATTTGTCATGTCAAACATGTTTTATTAAGAATATAAAATCATGTTATGTACTAATCATGTTGTATTTAAATATGGAAGTAAAATCATGTTACTCTTATTGAAATTATATAAGCATGTTTTCCTAAGAAATGAAATGTTCAAATAATTTTTAGTTCAAGAATGATAGGAATCACACATAGTAATACAATATGTGTAGTTTTTGTATTTAACTTGGACACATTTAAATAAAATTCATGATATTCTCCTGGAAATGAATTAGAAATATTGAGTGTTGTTTGTGGCTGCATTTTTCATTGACGGGTGCATTGGAGTATTGATATTTCTTTCTAAAACATGTTCTTTTATTATAAAATGATATTCTGAAGGTTTTTTAAGAAGGTATTCTATAATAAAGTTTAACCCATAAACCCCTTTATGTTTCTTAACTTGGAAATTTTTTTGATATTTGAGATAACGTCTCTTGTTGTTGAGAACATGTATCACTACTATGATTATGTGTTTTTTTGTGGTTGTATTGATGGAATCGCCCACTTTAAAAAAGAAAAGGGGGTTAATCACTTAAATACAGTAAAGTTGGTTCGATAAATAATTAAAGAGGCATGTTTATTGAATTCATTTATTTTTATAATTCGATGGAGTTCAAATGGTGTCGGAGGTATGTTTAATTAAAAAATCATCTACATGTTAATGGGATTGGATAAAGAAAATGTGGATTGAAATTCATGTTGTTGGGAATAATAAATAGGAATGTTAATGAGAATTTTATTCCTTAAATTTTGATGAAACTGGAAGATATTATTGAGAGCATGTTTAAATATTTTATGGATTTACATAGTTGATGCCTTAGGTTACCTATGGTGGTGACCTATGATAAATTAATTGGTTAATCAAAGATGGTAATAAAATTGGTTGTTTTATAAAGGTAAATATTTGGTGTTAAGTGAGTCTTTTTTTCTTAGGAAGGTTGAATTCCTTGTTTTAGGTCTTGGATGCCCTGTTGAATTTTTTTTTTCCTTCTGTGTTTTCTCTAGATGTGGGTCTTTCTATGTGATGTAATGTGAGCCTGGGATATTTGTTGGTTAATGAAATGTGGGTGGTGATGCACGAGGTTATGGTGGTGTCACGGGGTTTCGGTTATGATGAGATGTTGGGATGGCTTATTGGATGTGTTATTATGTGAAGTGGTGTCATTGATGGCACTAGGACGGATAGAACGAGTTAAATATGGGATATCCTATTATTGTTGTGCTAAAAATTGAGATTCTTTCTTGATAATGAATATTCTTGTTTAATGGTTTTGTCCTGATGTTCTTATATCCCTAGAATAGATTTCTCCCACAATTTTTACATGTGTTATGGATTAAAGTATATAAAGAAGAGAAAACCCTTTCCTAATCAGTATTTTTTATATGATATGTTTTAAAACCATGTGGATGATTCTTTACTACCCAAAGTGGATAATATCTTGATATAAAAGGTGGATTTCTTAGATTTTTATTCTTGTGGAATCTTTAGTTATGTTGAAATAAGTTACTTTTCTCATTGATAAGTGTTATTTGAAACTTTTGGAAGTAATTTAATATGACTATAGAGAATGGAAATTAAAATGTTGAACCCTTTGTTATTTTTTCATGAGTCTGATCCTAGTAAATAAAGTTGTAATAACAATCTTAAAATAATTTTAAACCCAGATGTGGTGGATTGTTCAAATCTCGTGACTTTTTTGTGATGCATGTCATGTGTTAAATTTTATTCTAAAACTTTTGAAGTTAATTTTTATTGATATTAACTTAGTAAATATCATGGTAGAGTTGTGTTAGTTGAACAATAAGAATGTGATGAAAGCATGTAACCTTTTTTTTGAATGGTCAAAAGCATATAACATTTACATTTATATAAGTTGTTTTGGGAAGGATTTTGAATGTGAAAGGTTATATATCATGTTTTGTAATATAATTTAGTGATACCCACTTCAAAAAAAATGATTTTGTGGCAACAAGTTTTCTCAAAAAAACTAAAATAATTTTTTTATAAAATTTTCATTTATTTAAAAAATCATTTTGAAAAATGAATTAAAATTATTATTTTTTTACAAAGAGGTTTTTGATAAATACCTTTCTATGGGAAACGGTAATAAGGTTTTTCATTTAACATGGTTTTCTAACCTACTAGATATTTTTAAATGTAATTGAATTAGCGGGAAAGTTTCAATCAACATACTTTTGAACTTAACATGTTTTAATATGAAATGGTGTGATACATGTCTAGAAAGTATGGAATTGTTTGAAAATAATGATTAAGTTTTTGTGATCCTTGATCATTGGGATTTATTGAATCATTTATGGTATATCCAAGTTGATAAATTGTTATGTAATCATGATAATCTACTTTGTTCATGACATGTTAAGAAAGATAATATTTAAATGTTATGAATTTAAATTTGTTGTAATGATAAATAAGTATAAAGCATGTATTGATCATCATTAATGGTATGACTAAGTAAATCTATTGAAGTGAAATATATAATAATGTTTTCTCCAACATGAATCTCTATTAATTTTGTTCAAAATAATATGAATTGGATATTTATATAAGTGTTCTGTATGTGGTGTTGTTTTAGTATAATGATTATTTGATTTATATGCTTTTCTTTCTAGTTTGTTATTGCTATCCATGTGGCTTTATTCTTGTTTGATAAGTGTCTCCCCCTATAGTTTGTATTTAGATTTATTATTATCTTCAAATATAACATGAACCTTTAGAGGTATCTCACAATGTGGTTAAATTATCTCTCGTTACTTTTCTCTCTCTCTCAGTTTTGTTTTAATTATTGAGGATGAGAATAGTTTGAGAGGTATTGATGTAAAGGTTCAGGATATTGTTGAGCAATAATTTTCCATTTTGGGGTTTTTGGTGGTTTGAGAGTAATTTCATATATTCTAAAAGTTTTTTTAAAATCATTTTATAATTTATAAAGTAGTTTAAAAAAGTTTTTGAAAATTATGAAAGTAATTTCAAGTATAAAAAGTTTATCTTAGAAATTAATTGGAAGTTTTAAAGTGATTTAAATATTTTGGAAGTGTTTTTGGAGTTTTGGAAATGATTCAATTAATTTTGGGAGTTTTTTCAATTTTTTGGAAATGATAATAAATCCTTTTCATAATTATTTATAAGTTAGTTTGATTGAAAAGTTAATATTTTCAATAAAATATTTACCCTTACACATGAAAATGGAATTGCGTAAGGCTAATGGTGTTTTTTAACAAATTTAGTAAAGGTAACATCTTTTTTATATAGGTTAGGTAAGGGTAAACTTTATTTTATAGGTGTTGTGTAAGGGTAGATTTGAATTTCTAAAGATTTTGTAAGGGTAAAACCTTCATGATGTCTCCCATAAGGGCAATAGGCTAATTGGGTAAGAGTGATATTTATTTCTATTAGTTGCGTAAAGGTAACATGAGAATATCATGTGTTGCATAAAGGTTACCCTAGTTTCATAAGGGTAACATTGAAATCCTTAATGTTCTGTAAGGGTAATTTATATCTCATATAAGGGTAACTGTGAAATTCTAAACCTCAAATAAGGGTAGTTTAAGCTTGCATAAGTGTAGTCCCTAGCTTGTGTAAGGGTAATCCCCTAATCTTAATGGTTATGTAAGTGTACTCACATGAGGGTGGAGTTTCATATGGGTATTCACGTAAGGTTCAACTAAGTTTTCAAATCTTGTGTAAGTTTAAGTTTTAGTTACCCTCATATGAGCCTTTCTAAGGTGTTGTGTAAGGGTAAAACAAGTTTCCCTTATGCAATATGTTTCTCTTGCATATGGATGTTAGTTTTTTCCCATATTTCCATATTTTTTCCCCTCTTCAGTATGTAATTGCGTGAACTCTGTTTTAATGATTTTAAAAGACTAAATCTAATATTTTGGGAAAATTTAATTGCTTTGAAATTAATATTTGTTTTGAATATGAATTAAATGGAGTGAAATATGAAAATTTTATTGAGTATATGAGGGGGAGGATATCCATGAATAATAAAAATGAGTTTTTTTCTCTTGTTGGGTTCCTTCTTGTTTCTCTCAAATTTTGGTGTCCCAAAACCCCGATGTTTGAGTTTTGTTAAGTCTTTTTCAAATCATCTAAGGATCCTCCTATGTTTTCTAGGATGTTATCATCTTTTTCTCTCCTCTACCCTTTTGTGTGTAGTGATTTATAGTGTAAAATAAATTCCATATAGGGGATCCTTATTCTTTCTTTTAGTAGTAACATGTGGGAGGGATCATTGTTGTTTTAATATTTTGGGAAGATGGTATGCACTAACTTAATGAAGATAATTAACTGATTAACTAAAATTGAATGGAATGAGGGGTTTTCTATATTTTACTTGGTTTCTTCATGTTGTGGATAATTGTTTCCCAATAAAGTATTATCACAAGCATAGAGAATTATTATCTTTATTATCACATGTTTTGTTAATTTTGATAATCAAAAGATTATATTGTATATAGAAGGTAATAATCACATGAGGATAATAATTATTGTTTTCCATTAAAAGGGAGCTTCTGCATGTTTTTTCTTGTATTGTGATATTGTTTATGGGATTATCCATATTTTTTTCCTTATTTAAAATAATGGTTGGTGGGAACCTTGTTTGTGCAGTGGTTGTTGTGGATTATGAGACACTTTATGTGATTGTTTAATTAAGATCATTGTTCATTAAAAAGGATAATCACTTATGTATGGTTAATGAACCAGTTTCCCATATAAATTCGGATTTGTGTGATAATTCCATTGAAAAGTAAATAAGTAAATGTGATGAAAATATCCTTTTTAAAATATAAAATAAGATGTGGTAAATATGTGGAAAGAAATTGTGATGTGTGGTTATTGCAATGAGATGGTTTAATTGTGACTATTGTTTGTCTTATGTTGTGTTGTGATTATTATTGGTTAGGACTAGAAATAATGAATATTAAATTAGATAATGATGTTTAATGTGAATATGGAATGATGATTAATGAATATGATAATGTTTAGTAATTTAAATGTTTAAATGAGAACTATGAAATTGATGTATTATTTTTTTCTTAAATGATTTGAAAGATGAATTAATGGGATGTGTTAATATAAAATGGCATAACATGGGTTGGAATTGCTAAGGAATTATTAAATTTAAATGGGAAGTGTGGTTAAAGTGGTTATTATTTAATATGAAATGAATGATCTTGATAAATATATGTGGTTAATAATGGGAATATCTTGAATTTGGATTAACTTGAAAATAAAAGTTGAATGTGGCTTGTGATTTGTGGTATGCTTGTATGGTGTGATGCATTTAGAAGTGGTGGAGAAAGTGGTGGAGGTTATGAGGACTTATAGATATTTTGTGAATGAGATGGTATTATTGTTTAAAACCCATTGGTTTTCCTTATGTGTATGTGAATATTGTATATTATACTTTCATTATGATTCATATACACACCCCATCCATGTTGAGAACTTTATACCGACACCCAGATGTATTAGGGGTATTTTCTCTAACATCCAGATAGTGAGGATAGATGACTGGTTACCCCATCTCCTAAGCTTCTATTCTATGAGATTTTATTATGCATAGTCCTTGATGGATTTCATATTGTAGTTCACTTATGGTTGGGTTGATGAGTTTTATTAGGTGGCTTATAGTGGGGTTCATGCATGGTAGGAGGAGGAAACAAGGTTGATATCCTTAATGTTCATGATAAATTACTATTTTGGTTATGTTAGTGGTAGATATTTGGTGTGGTGGCCTAGGTGTCTATAGTAGAGATGCAATTTGGTGGCCTAGGTGTCTTTGGGTGGAATTTTATAGACAATTATATGCGGGGTTCTTAGCATGATGTTGTTGCCTAGGTGCCTTATACATAAGATATGGGAATGCCATGATGTACAATATCAGGGCATGAGAGTGGAACTGTAACACCACAATATTTCAGAAAATATGTCTCTTTAAATAATTTTATTTCTTTGATAGCTTATGTTACACACAACACAGAGTTTAAACGACCCGTGATATACTATTAAAATATTATTATGTGACTATTATAACCTAGCTATTAAAATTGTTGGGTATAAATAAAATTAAATAAATTATTGAATACATATATAGGTCCTAATAAACATAAATTTATTTATTAATTCGTAATAAATAAGCACTCATTTTTTATTAAATCCATTTTATTCTTCAAAAACATATTTTCTTCAAAAATTGTTTTTATTACTTTTTATTAGAAAATAATTATAATTAAATTTATCAATCTTTCATATAATTTATTTAATAAAAATATATCATTTTTCAAATAATCATATCAAAATTATCTTTGGGTTAAATTTTGGTATTTTTTCAAAAAGATTGATTTTTCAGTGAATAGTGAAAATTCCGATCTTTTATAAAACTATCATTTTATTTTCATTAAAAAATATAATTATGATTTGAATTTGATATCAAAATAATATAAGTATTATTTAATTATATATAATATAAATAAATTCATGCTAATCATTGTTATGCCTGATTTTGGTATAAGTACATTTTTTGTCTTAAAAATACATTTTTCTAAAAAAAAATCATTGTGTTTTAAGAATTTATATTAAATTTAATTTCTTCCATATATAAAAATTGAATCTTGAATAATGTATTATATATTTTTAATCATGTGGTACAAATTTTTTAAATATATCCCTTTTATTTTTGGATATTATGAATAGTAACTTTGTAATTTTGTTACCACAATAAAAGGTAAATCGGGTTAATCTAGATTAAAACTAAGTAATAAGAACATAATTTTTCATATTAATCCTTATTAAATTATTTTAATTAAACCATTATAATCTTATTATTAAAATTTTATTGTTTAAGGGACACTTTTCAATGAAAATGACTCATATAATATTTAAATCAAATAAAGTTACAAAATATCGCTCTATTAGTTTTAAATATCTCTTATGTGTCCACATAGGAAAAAAAGCATGTTATGAATGAAAATAAGTGTCTATTTCAAGAATAATTAAATTATTTTCATGATATAAATTTATTTATATTTTTTAATAATTATATAATGACCTTAAATTCTTATGCAACACTGATGTAGTATTTCTCCAATTAATAAAACAATTTAATAAAAGATTTTAAAAATATTAAAAGTAATATAATTTGAGTTATTTAATGTTATACATAAATTTTTTAGATAAATATGAAATATTATTTTTATTTTAAAGGATTATATTCTAATTCCAAATTTTTATTTATGTATTTTATGTCAAATTAAATGAATAGTGTCAAAATTGGCAATGATGATATTTTATGAAAATAATATTTTATTAAATTTCTTAAAAATCATAAAAATATTAAAATAGGACAATATAGATAATATATGGTCTAAAGTTTCATCCCTTTCCCATTTATATTCTATTTAGAACTATTTTTCTTGATAATGAATTTAATATATTTTAATCTTTTAAGAAATTTCAAGAGTGCCCCACCCCTCAATCATAAAAGGGTACCGATCCTTTCTCTTATTTACACCACTTTGATCCTTATAGTTTTACCAAACTATAACAAGTTCTCTTATACACCCTTATACACATTCTAAAGTGTCTTTATTCCCAAAAGACCAATCCTAGATCCCTTAAGAGGAGATATAAAGGAATAATTTCAAAGAAGATGTAATCGGCTTAACTGGTCGCTTTCTTTTTAATTATTCTTTTAAATACTCTAAATTTTTTATATACTTAATAAAATAAAAAATTAATTATACTAAATATACTTAAATTTTATTATTATTGTGAAATTATCCTCATTATCCCTCTTTCCATCAAATGGGAAGTGAAAGTATAGCTCGTGCATACGTATGGCTTACAGTCTCTACATAGCGATACAATTCATTTTCCATAACCATATTTCATTGATAGTTATTATGATGGTATTAATGTTTATATATTACCTTTATGAAATAATTATTCTTATTTAGTGATAATATAACATATACATTCTTACCTTCAAATTCGTTGGAAAATGATAATGTCGCTTGTGCATATGTGTGGACTACCACTTCCATAAAGCAATGTGATTTGTTTTTTATTTCCCTCTAAATTAGATTCTAATAAGGATATATTTAATGAATATAAAATATATATTTGATATAATAATGATTTTTTTAATGTTAAATTATTATTTACCTTTCTTTTTTTTCATATATTAAAAATTTAAAACAGCATTCATGCATATGTACGGCCTAATGTCTATATGAACAGTGTAATCAATTTTTATTTCCCTAAATTTCATAGATGAATCTATATATATATATATATATATTGAATATATAAGATATTTATATCATGATAAAAATTCTTGAGATGGTGTAACCATAAAAAATCATAACAACCAAAACTACCAAACCAAAACATACATGAAAAGCGAAGCACATATCACCCCGAATAGTGATTTTAATAAAGATTTGTTAACAAACGGGTGATAAAAGGTTATAAGGAAAGAATATAAGGTATGATATATATTATTATGGTTATTTAATACATTTATAATACATCTATATTTATTATATAGTTGGTTACAATGAGTATGAAGGAAGTGGTACCTAAGGTAATGAATTTTCATCTCACTTTTATTTCTCTGAGATACATGTCATATTCACCACTTATTTATTTTATGTGGTATATATACTACCCATTAATGTATTTTATGATTATTATTTTGAAATTTCTGGGGATTTTCATATCCATATAATTTTATTTTATTCATTGTCCTTATGATTAAAAATTTACCAACGTGGTAAGGGTTTTATGCTATAATCTCATTTTTTATCTGGATTATTTATGATTAAGTTTTTGATGATAAAAACTTATGATATGACTCTCAAGAAACTCATATATTTTCTTATTATACGGTTATTTATTTAGAATATATTTTTTCCTTTCATTTTCCTCACCTTGAGTACTCAAGAGACCAAAAATATGTTTTAAGGAAAATTGACTTTATTTCTCTCTTTGGTTGAAAAAAATTCTCTTTCATATCCATATTTTATAAAAATGTTTTAAATAAGGTTTTTAATATTATCTTATGATTGTTTAAAATCATTTTTACCCATGTTTTACTTTTTAAAAATGTTTTAAAATTAATATTCTTGTCATTTTTCAAACAAGGTATTTTTTCACTTTTTAAAAAACATGAAAGGAATTTTTTCTTTTAACTTATACAGCATGAACTGAATTTCCTATTATCATGACCACTCAATGATTTGAAGATTCCTTTACAATTTTCCAAGTTTATTTTTATAGAAAATTTTTTCTATAATATTTTTAAAATTTTTATATTTTAAATAAGTGATTTCAAAATGGAAAGGATGTTTTTCTGAATAATGTTTTAATGATATTTTAATGGTATTTCTATTCATCAAAGGTGACAGCCCTTTATATCACTTATTATTTACTAGGGATATGATTAAATTATATCATCCTTATTATTTATCAGTATGTTTTATGTTTATTATGATCATATGTTTAGAAAACTCATTCATTTTTCGTGGGTATACTATGATGAAGTGATGAAATACTTTTTGAACCCATTTATTTTCAATGGGATATATTATGATGAAATATTTATAAAACCCATTTATTTTCATGGGTTTTGATATGATGAAAGTTTTATGATCTTGTAGAAATCATATGTATGATTTTTATTATATAATGGATGGGACCAATATCTCTCTCTAATGAATTGGGTAAATATGGATAACTCATGAGGTAAATATTTTATGCATGAACCTGATTTCATGATCATAATTTTATGCATTGACCTAGTTTTCATATCCATAGGTTTATGTGGGGAAATTGATTTCATTTCCATAAGATTATGTGTGGTCATGGTTTTCATGTCTATAGGTTTATGTGGGGACTTGGATTTAATGTCCATAAGATTATGTTTATACCTAGTTTTCTTGTACATAAGTTTATGTGTGGACCTAGATTTCATATCTATAAGATTATGCATGGACCTGGTTTCAAGTTCATAAGTTTATGTGAGTTCCTAATTTCATGTCTTTAACTTAATGATTGCACCTATTTCTATTTATATATGTTCAAAATTTTATAATCTTATGTATTCCACAAACTCATATATTATACTAATGTTATGCTCTTATGGCTCATGTTCTTTGATTTATTTTTGATTCATGTATTGTGAAATGTCAATATTTATGCCATGACTTATGATTATGATCTATGATATGCATGTTATGAATTTCAAATGTTATGATCATGTTTCATACCCTTATTCTCATGTTATAATCAAGTGTTCATTGATGTCTCCCTTTTTTACCCTTACTGAGCATATGAGCTCACCATTTATAATTTTTTATTTTCCCTAGGTTATAAATAAAGGTATTATATATGGTATATCTAAGAATATTGCTAGATATGAATAACTAAGTGGGAGAAAATTTAGATATCTTATGAACTAGTTGTTTATATATCCAAGTTTCCAAAGGCACAATACCTATATGATTATAGAATGGATTGTTATGTTATGTAATGAATATTCATCTAAGAAGATAAAATATCTATGTATGAAAAGTATGGGTCACTATAGTTGGTATCATAGTAAGTTTTAATTAAACTTTGGAAATTAGGATGAGAAAACTTTTGTAAAAACCCTAAGAATAGTTCTATATATAGGATAACATCTTAAAGTTTTGGTAATGATCATGTATAACCTAGGTTAAACCTAAGGTGTCATATATTGAAAAGAATGTGTCTTCATTTAGACATCCTATGAATTATTTTTCTTGATTATGTGGTTTTCCACTATGATTATCATTGGTTACACTGTGATTTTGATTTTAGTAAATGGATATAACCCAAAGGAATCATGTGAACAATGAATGTGAAAACCAATGAAATGACCATCATCATGACCAAATTAATGGCTTAAGATCTGGGGTATTATTATATCCCAAGACCCGTACTCCCATATTTGATACTAAAATCATAAAATTTACATTTTCAGCTTTGATACTGATAATTGTGACAAGGTTTTTTTCCAACCTAACTTTACAATATCAAAAGAAAAAAACTAGATCACTTACATTATCAAGGACCTTTTAGATTTAGAGTTTTAGAGAATTAGGAAAAACTTCTACATAAACAATAATCATATCTTTAAATGAACATTTCTCCCACTTCACTCTTCTTTTCTTATTTCATATTAATTCATCATCATCATCCATATGAAATTCATTATTGACATAATTTCTTCAACCTCATTCTTTATAAATTGGGGAATAAACATAAGAAGGGTGATCTCAAATACTCAGTAAGGGTAAAAATATTCATTAACAATTGAAATTCATCTATGATAATAAGAAGTGAATATGGGTATAATGAAATAATCAGAGTGCATGAGTAAATCATAAAATAATTCATACCCATCAATAGATTAATCATAAATCATGATACATGGAATAAGACTTTAAAAAAGGAAAGATTCATAAAATTTAATAATCATGAGCCATGTGATATCAATATTGATCATAGGAAACATTATAAACACATGGAAAACATAGATAAAAAATGTTGTTATCTTGGAATATCATCATCATTTAACCCTTAGAGAACTCTTACAATTTGAATAACCATATGTTCGACTTCAAATATAATTATCTGGAGAACATAATCATTACCCAATTCATTGGATCACTAACTAGGAACACTCATCGTATCAGCTATAATGGGCTTAGCAGGTGCTATTTGGGAACACTTATCATATAATATATAATGGTCTTTCCTAGCACTATCTAGGTGCACCCATAATATAAGCAATAATGGGACCACCAAACACTATTTGGGTGCACCCATCGTATATAATTTTCAATAACTACAACATGAATAAAGTATATAGAGCTTCAATTTCATCATAAAAATCATAGAAACAATCATTATTCCTTTTATAACTTTATTAAACCATGGAAAAGAAATGGGTTTCATGTCAATATCTTTGAAACATTATTAACCCATGGAAAATAAAAGGATTCCATATCAATATCTTTGAAACATGGTTAGCCCATAAAAAAAATGGGTTCCATAACAATCTATTTGAAACATAATTAACCCCTGGAAAATAAATGGGTTTCATAAAAATCTCTTTGAAATACTCTTAATCCATCCAGAGAAAGAATGATGCTAGTATCATTAAAAAATATCTCCATTGGAGCATAAGAAACAACAAGGTTTGTTGAATGGAAATACTATTAAAATATCATTAAATATATTTTAAGAAAAATAAAATTTTCATTTGGAAATAACTTTTTAAAGACTAAAAATTCAAAAAATATTATGAAAATCCTTTTTTTTAAATAACCTTGGAAACATATAAAGGAAGCTTTAAAATAATTTAAAAAATTTATTGATTAAAATATCCTTTCCATTTTTAAAAAACACATTTTGAAATCTTTTTAATTTAAAATAACTATGAAAACTTATAAAGGAATCTTAAAAGAGAATAATGGTAATGATGGCAGAAAATTCTATTCATTCCATACATGTTAAAACAAAGATTTCATTCACATTTTTGGTAAAATCCAAACAGACATTATTTGAAAAATGAAATGAAGATTCATTTAAAAAAATTATAAAAAATTAAAACAAGGGTAAACATATCTTTAATAAATTGTTTTAATAATTCTAAAAATATTTTTGAAAATATTTTTAGAAAACATGGTTTTGGAAGAAAAGGGGTTTAACCAAAGAGAGAAATAAATATTATTTTTCTTAAAAACATTTTCTCAATTATTTTAAGTACCAGAGAGTGTAAAAATGGTACAATTAGTTGATAATATCATGAATAACTAGGTAGATCATAATATTTCATTACTAGAGACTTAACCATAAATAATCCTAATAAATAATGAGATTGAAACATAAAATTCTTACCACTTTAGTAACTCTGAATCGTAATCCCCAAGAAAGAGAGATCATTAAATGTATATATAAATACCAATAAATTTTCATGAGAATCATCATAAAATACATTCATGGGCAGTATATACACCACATAAAATAAATAGGTGTTAGATATGACATGTGTCTTACAGAAGTAAGAAATGAGATAGAAATCACTTACCTCACACTTCCTTTTGGCTAATCATGTTTTAACCTCCTGTATAGTAGTTTTAAACATATTATTAACTTATTAAAGAACCGTATTAATATTTATAATATCATATATTATCTTTTTATAACATATTATCACCCGTTCATTAATAATCTTTAATTATTTTTACTATTTCATGTGTTAATTGCCTTGTTTTCTCATTTGTGATTTTTTATGAAAGTTACAATTCTTATGAATATTATATAGTTACCTTATATATAATAATAATCATCATGAAATAATTATCATATTTATACATCAATTATACTTTTAATACTAATCATGAAAGATGGTTTTGAGAAATGATGTATGTTACGATCATGGAGATAGTAGGTCATACGTACGCATAAGTAACGTTTCCATTTTTCAATGATAATTATGGAAAGGAAGTTGGTAATATTTTATCTTTAAATAACTATCATAATATCATATATACCATATTATTTATTTAAATATACTTATATATCATCTATGTGGTGTGGTTATGAAAATAGAGTCACGTCGCTTCAGGAAGGCGGTAGTCCACATGTACATGAATGATGTTATCATCTTTTAGTGTAAAAAATGATATATTGTATTTTTAATAATGATAAATATGTCATTAATATCATAATTATATCATTTATATCACATATATTCATTAACTTTATCCTTATTACATTCCATGTAAAGTATTACTGAAAGTCGAATCACATCACTTCACAAGGTGGCAATCCATTGTACACAAGAGAGATGCTATTATATACCCTACGGAATTGAAATTTTAATGTCCCCAACCCAGAATCCACTAAACTAGTGCCTCGAGATGGGTTACCACATGACCTCGGTCATGCCTCCCTCTATGCTTGAGGTTGCCAAATAGCAGTGAGGGTCAAATATAACATGTGGGGAGACTATACCCTCTTTATAAGAGTAAGACACAACATATAACAATAAGAAATATAGGAAACAAAATAATCAATAAACATGAATAACCCATCATTTCCCAAAACTAGGTATAAGCCCATAACCAAATAGTAATTATGCCAAGTCATGTCCTATAGTTCCAAATGTAAGTAAACCCAAAATAAATACAAAATGATGAATCCCAAAAATGGGTCCCAAATCTAAGTATGGATCCCTTATCCATGTAAATACCATATCCAAATTAACTATCTAGCATATGGCCTTTGCCTTTGTCTTGGTCTACAAGCATGAAGTCTGCTCGGGTACCCAATAGCGGCCCAAGCAGGGTGTGAGTAAACTAAGTAGGCCACCACTAATGGTGTCTACAAAATATAAAATCTAAATAGATAGTGTATGAAAGTACTAAATAAATGAAAAGATAAAAAAAAGGTAAACTGGGTACCATTAGTTAACAAAGTTCAATTAAACATTTTTCATCATTTATCCCATGGGTTCAGTATTTTCATAAATTTTACTTCAGCTTATGGTGGAAATATAAACAATGCATAAGGGAAAGAATCAAGTTCCCTACATACCTAGGTAATTAAATTACACAATAATTTCATAACACTTACCTTGGAGCCTTGGTCTAAGTGGTCTCATCACATGCAATTATTAGGGGCATGGAACCTTAGTCTGAACTCCCTAATCCATGCATTAAAAGGGGTGGGGTTTAAAGCCTCAGTTTAACTTGACCCATGGATGTAGATCCTCAAGTCCAATACCCCACATACCACCAATCCATGTGCACATGATTCTTCAACCATAACACATTTAACAACATAATCATAACCATTAAGAAAATTTATCATTAACAATCATAATTCATTCAACACATAATTCATCTTCATTCCTTAAATCATTAACACAATTTCCATTCAGATGCCTTAACCCATTGATCCATTTTACCTTTTTATATCTTAACCCATTTAACACATTCCTCATTCAAATACCCTAATCAATTTACACATGTTAATTAAAAACCATGATTATTTATCACATCCACTTTAATTCATTTAACCCATTCAAATTATACCAAACACCCCCTTATTCCATGTTATCACCCAAACACAATTAAAATCAAATCCATTTTACAATCCATGTTAACAAAGTAAACATAATTTTCATTTGTTTCCTTTCATAAAATCATGGTAACATTCTAAATATAACTATTGTAGGTTCTATCTTGTAACCCCTCTTAATTTCATGTTAAATAACCCAAACCTATGTTTACAAAATCATCACACCCCATGGGTGATCGTTAACCTAGTCCAATCGACCTCAATGCATCCCACAGAGATCATGAGGGTTATGGTTTACTAATTAAACAAATAATTCATCATTTATACCATGGAAAACCATCATGACAATATAAAAACATAACCACATACACAAAAATAAATCAACAAGACTATGAGATATAACTTATAAACCACCTACCTTGATTCTGTAGACAAATACATGCTCAACATTGGCGTTTGACTCAAACTCAAACACCCATTGAAGCCTCAACCTATAATATTATGGAGTCTCAATCTGCACCCAATGAAACTCCAAATGGCCTGTAAACAAAGGATATAGACCCTTGGTAATTTTAGGAGGAATCCCTCACCACCCTTGGCTATTATATGAGTAATGAGGAAGAAACCCGGGTGGCAAAACATAAATCCCAATGGGGGGAAATGGTAAAATACCAAATTTTTAATGGGGAGAACGGTTTAGTTTCATAGTTGGAAAAACCATGTGCCAACCATGCACCACCCTCTATCCAAAAAGGGGATCAGGTTTCACAGTCTTCTAAGGAGCCCACACAGTTTGACAAACTGTGTGTTGACTGTTTTTTATGGCTCTGTCCAAGATTTCATGGTTTGGCTTCCCCATTGTATGGTTTCTTAAACCATACACCCCACCTCTAGGAAAACATGGTTAATTCACATGGTTACTACTAATCATGTGCTAACTATCCAACATGTACTATATGGGCACTCCCCCCCCCCTCAGGTCCCGAGCCCCTGGAACACCCTCGAGACTCCACATACACCCGGTAAACATTTCATTAACCAAATTTTGGTGATTTAAACCAAAATTTAAATGAGGACATACCTCAAAAAAGTCTGGGATCTTACAACCTCCTCACCTTATAATGTATCATCCTCAAGCCATAGTCCCAAGCATCACTATGCTTCCAAAGTAAAGAAATCGGGCCACTGGGCCCGCATATTTGTCTCCCTCTCCCAAGATTCCTCTTGTAATTTATCATGATACCTTAACACTTGAATTGACGGCATGTTATTTCCCTACAACACTCTATCACTGTGATATACAATACAAACTAGATGCTCCTCGAAGGATGCATCATCCCCAAGCTCAATATTATTAACATGAACCTCATAAGGAAGCTAAGGAAACACTGCCAGCTCACAAAATAGGTAATCATCACACATAGCATCATACCATCGTGGAAGATCTAATCAGAACTCTTCCAACATAATCTTATCCACAACTCATGTCTCAAATCAATTGGTTCCATCTTACCCACTTTTTAAAAAAAATCCAATGTGAACCAAGCTTGGCCTCACCCAATGGATGCATGATTTTCCCACTACATTTCCTGACCTACGTTGGTCCATAACTTGAGGCCCAATGTCTTCACTCAATACTCAAACATATTAATCAAAATCTAATCATAACCTTCATCTTAAGCCACATAACCTATAAAAACTCAGGCTAACACCTGTCACCAAAGAGAAACACCAAGATAGCTCTCACCTAAGTCCATCCACCTCGAAACACTGGTTAATTCATCAACCAACCACTTACTCGATATGGTGCTCCCCATCATATGATTTAGCTTACCTCCACCATATTCTGATGTCATACACTTTCACCATCAAAAGGACTACTAGAACCTCAAATCAGAATTCCACAACACCTGAAGAATTTCCCAACATATCGT
The DNA here is from genome assembly GCA_963277665.1 of Viscum album. NCBI lineage: Eukaryota > Viridiplantae > Streptophyta > Magnoliopsida > Santalales > Viscaceae > Viscum > Viscum album. The sequence continues at coordinate 1,898,456,320 of OY728126.1, forward strand.
GCCAAAACATCCATAAGAGCACCATACAACATTGGCATATGGACCTATCATTGATTCCACCCATATTGGACATGCATACACCATCCATTTGTGGAATAAAATAACTTAAACTCTTTAAATATTACCTTCATTTCTGAATGCACTTTACACTAAAACCCCAAACCAAAGGTGGCTTACAACTTACCACATCCATTATATTTTACTATATCATGTCGTACCATCCCCAAATGGTTTGTCCCAAGACACCCATCTTTCACTATTAACATGTTGCCCCTTTAACCTTCCTATGTTGTCTTTCTCTTAAGGAATTCCATTATCATCTAACACACCTACCAGAGTCATTCCCCCACTCCTAGTAAAATTCCACCGCTATAACAACCATTCTTCTTTGATCCATCATTGTACTCCACTTCACCCATCAATGCTCCTAACTTAAGAACCTCTTCCACCCATACATCGAATAAGGATAGCCCGGTTCTCACCCAAACCCCATTTACACTTTTGAAACACACTTATCATTCTACAAATTCCATATCAGGTAGTTTAAAACCCACCAATTTCATTCCTTTCCCTAGTCAAGTTGAGTTGTCCCCGCCCAACTCATCCTATAAACACCCAACTTCACTATTGGTATGTCACTACTTCACATAACCAAGATGCCTTTACCCCTAAATACATTCCAAGCTCACCCAAACACACCCATAATATTCCATGCTCAATTTCCAATGATATTTTAAAACTAAACCTCTATTGTCACACCCATCAATGATTCTAACACATGTATCTCATATTCCTTATAGAATCAGACCGAGCCAAAAGCTAATGCTTTCCTTGACCAACCACCACATCAAAGGCCCACCTGGACCTCCTGAGAAAATCAAAGGTTCACCTAAAAAGTTTCCCATTGGCATATTGATGCCACCACATCTACTCCACAATTTTCTCCACACCTACATGACCAACATGTCGCTCCCTACCTTAGGTGTGTCATTTCCACCACTTTTCTTGAGAAATTACACCCACTATGACTCATGCATAAATCATAAGATGAACCCTCAGAACTTGGATGTGTCCATATAGTTGTTACCAGAACAACAATCCAACATCAACTGCTCCTTATTCCTATATTTTGAAAATGGAACCTATGGAATTTATCAATATTATGTCTATCCCAAGGACCACAACCATAAATGATCGATGGTGTGTTTCCCACCATTAATATCCACACATATAACCCCATGAGAATAACCTATAATAGGCCCCATGTCCAACCAATATACATCCAAGAAGCTATGTATAAAGGAATAGCTCTCTCAGCATACTTGGGATGATGTCAATATATTAGGCATGATCGTCACTAGCTACAAGTATGATGATAATTTGTCGACGAACACAGCCACAACTATCCATGACCAATATCACCTCCCACTACTGGGACACCTTGACCTATTGAAATTATCAGGATTCCATACCCACCAATACCTCATCAAAACCCTTCCACCACAACTCAAGTGGGGTTTCCAACTGATCTCACCACCACTTTTCAACTCTCTACCAGAAGACATGAACCAACACTCCCCGTTTCACTACTACCACCACACCTCTCGAGTTATTCCAGTACAGACCTGGTAACCCATAGCAGAAACACCTCAATCCAAAACTAGTCAGTCTCTTGCATCACCAGTTCTTCCCCACTTTGATTCCATGGAAAACAATATGTACTTACACTCCAACCACTCATGTATATAACCCCATTGTAACATGTATCTCTAGAACATTCCAAACACTCAATCCTCATTATAACCCTCGTGGTCAAGCACTTCCCTACAGTTACACACTGATCTCAACCTAATATCCCATGAAACGCACATCACTAGGGCTAGGCCCAAAGGCCACTCACACACTAACTACACCTCTCGAGCCATCAGCCTCATCAGTCTCAAAGAATTATCAATATTCCCTTCTAACCACCCATCCTTTCACACAACAAGTCTAACCACATAACCACCCCTCACCCTAGGTGTCAATTCCATACCCATAACATACATCCATGATTTGATCATCCTACCTTGTCCACCAAGATTCATCCTAATTCCCTCGTCAAATGATTTCAACACCATCATGTCAGGTATTCTAACTATAGTGCCCTTCGATCCAACATTACAACCAACTACAAGCACTCAAGTGCTTCTATAAAGAAACCAAGCCACAACCATACCATTTATCAAAACTCTATGGTACTCACTATAAATCGATTCCACCTCTAAATAATCTCTCATTCTTTATATTCCAAGGCACCTGCAACATTGGGATAACCTCCCTCAAGGTCACCCTCAATTTTCCCAAGACTTTTAACTCATAGTCACAACTCAGTTCTTGTCTCCAAAACCATTAACCTTCCCACTTATCCCTTTAGTCCAATCCTGTATCTACCCAAATCCAAACTTCCAACTATTCTTTACTCACCCAAGAGAACTCACAACATGGTCGACCCATCTTATGGGTCACCATTGAATGTCAAATGATACCAACTTTCCGAGCTAGGGTTAGGGGTAACAAGTAACTAGGCTCTCCCTCTAGGCTATATACATCAAACTTATAACAATTTTCCACTCACTGGTGGCACTCCCACCCACATTACAAAACACACTACATCCAATGCACCGAATAAAGCTTTTACTCTAGATTATAATCCCATAACAACACAACCACCATTAAGGGAACCATGAACAAATACATCCATTTAAAAATCCAACGTATCCCACATAATCACAACCCACAAAGGGTTACCACATACATATTATTAGATGATAACTCTCAACCTCAAGGAAATAGATTAACCAAAGGTACAACAAGGAACACCCCTTTATCCAACAAATCAAACTCAACAAGGTATCAAAACTAAGGCACTCTTACTTCCCAAACCACCCATACATAGGGTCTGTTCACAACCCTAGGGATTACCATTTCTCATGTCCCTTCATGTTCCATCCTACCACATGCTTAGCACTCAATTACAACCTCTCTAGAAAACATTGGAGAGTGTTAAAACTGAAACTCTCTAGTCAGATCAAGCATACTCGACATGACCCACCCTAGGTCCCATTCCATCATCTAAATAAAATATGAAAAGTTTTAATAGAACTACTCCTACCCTCTATTACCCTGGATAAATGGGGTTTCCTAGTCCACTATTGGAGAACCATTCTCAGTGATATACTCATGTCACCCAATAGGTTCACATTATCGTGGGGGAGTCTCTCTACAATGCTAAGCACACGTCTCAGCCACATAACATAAAGCTTCCACAGTTTGTACAAAATAAGGCTCTCTGTTATCCAAAAATAACCCATTATGCATACACTATACCAATTAACATAGTCACATTTATAATATTACCCTCAACCATACCCACCAAGGTTCATGGTCAATATGGATAAACCAACTTACATAGACACACACCTTTTATCAAACACCCATTTTAACCATTTCACTATTAAAACAAAAATATTTCCTATTTAAGCATCTTCCCGTATTTTTAACTTGTCAAAAAAAAGATTTTAAACCATTTGTGACTCTTCATTAGGGACTATTATTTAACCATTATATTATGTTCTTTCAATTTACTTGTTTTCATCATCTCCATTAGACACAATTTATTTCAAATTTTTTGGGAAATGAAAATAATTCTATGCCTCACATCCCACATTTATTTCCTATGTGTTTATACCATGATGTGTGTCAAAAATTTCACTAAGTGCCTAAAATGATGCATGCATGCACAACCACATGTCATTCCAACCATGAGTAAAATAAAATGAAATAGTCACATCACATAACAAGTGCATCACCCAAGGTGAAATATCATCCAACCATAAAAATAAACATCAAAAACAACAATCCCACCCTGGGTACTTGGGTTTTCCCCCATACTTGAGTTAGCTACTCTCATGAACGAGCTCATTGCTAAGGCCCAACATATCCTAGTCCTCCAACTACCTTTCTCAAATAGTAAATCAATATAAAATAACTTACTCTAATACCACTTTATAACATCCCCAACCCAAAAGACACTAAATTGGTACCCTAGGCCAGGTCTCCACGTGACCTCATTCACACCTCCCTATATTCTAGAGGCTACCAACTAGTAGTGAGGGTAAAATAAAATGTGTGGGGAGACTATACCCTCTTTATTAGAGTAATCCACAATAGATAACAACAATAAATATAAGAAACAAAATAATTAATAAACATGCATAACCCAATATTTCCCAAAATTGGGTACAATCCCACAACAAAATAGTAAATATTTCAAGTCATGTCCTATAGTTCTAAATTTAAGGAAACCCAAAATAAATACAAACTGACAAATACCCAAAATGGGTCCTGACTCTAAGTATGGATCCCTCATCCATGCACATCCCATGCCCAAATAAACCATCTAGCATAGGGCCTTTTCCCTTGTCTTGGCCTGTAAGCATGAAGTCTGATCGGGTACCCAATGGTAACACGAGGAGGGTGTAAGTATAACTCAGTAGGCCAACACCAATGGTGTCTAAAAAATATCCAGTCTAAACATAGTGTATGCAAGTACTAAATAAACAAAAATATAAAAAAATGGTAAATCAGGTGTCATTAGTTAACAAAGTTCACTTAAACCATTTTGATAATTTATCCCATGGGTTAGGAATTTTCATCAATTTAACTTCCACTTATTCTAGAAATATAAACAATGCATAAGGGGAAGAATCAATTTCCCCATATCACTATGGAATTATATTGCACAATCATTCCATAACACTTACCTTGGAGCCTCGGTTTAGGTAGTCTCATCCCATGCAACTATTAAGGGCATAGATCCTCAATCCAACTCCCTAACTAGTGCAATAAAATGGGTTGGTTTTATAGCCTCAGTATAACCCAAACTATGGGTGTATATCCTCAAGTCCAATACCCTACATACCATTAATCCATGTGCACATGATTCTTTAAGCATAACACATTTACCAACACAATCAAAACCATTAAACACATTTATCATTTACAAGTATAATTATTTCAACACATAATTCATCTTCATTCCTTAACCCATTAACACAATTTTCATTTACATTCCTTAACCCTTTAACCCATTTTTCCTTTTCATATCTTAGACAATTTAACACATTCCTTATTCGCATACCCCCATCCATTTACACATTTTAATTACAACCCATAATAATTTATCACATATACTTTAATTAATTTAACATGTTCACATTATACCAAACACACCCTTATTACAAATTATCACTGAAACATAATTAACATAAAATCCATTTCACAATCCATGTTGAAAAAATAAACATAATTCTCATTGGTTTCCATTCATAAACTCATGGTAACATGCTAAACATAACTATAATAGGTTCTATCTCATAACCCCTCTTAATTTCATGTTAAATAGCATTAATACATGTTAAAAAAAGTGTCACGCCCCATGGGTGACCCTTAACCCAGCCCAATCAACCTCAATTCATCCCACAGGGATCATAAGGGTTCTAATTTACCAATGAACCAACTAATTCATCACTTATACTACGAAAAACCAAATGGACAGAATAAAAATATAATAACATAATTACGTACACAAAAATAAAGCAACAAGACTATGGGATATAACTTGTAGACCACATACCTCAATTTTATAGACAATTTTACACTCAAACTTATCCTTTAAATCGAATGCAAACACCCCTAGAATCCTCAACCTAGAATCCATTGGAGCTTTGATCTGCACCCAACGGTACTCAAAATGGCCAATAAATAAAGTAGACAAACCCTTGGAAAGTTTAGGAGGAAACCCTTAAAACCATTGGATATTATTTGATAAATGAGGAAGAAACCTGAGTGAAAAAACAAAAATCCCAAGGGGGGAAATGGTAAAATCCTACATTTTTAATGGGGGGCACGGTTTGGTCACACGGTTAGCCAAATTGTGTTCCAACCATGTGCCACCCTATATCCAAAAAGGGGTCCAGGTAGCACGGTCTCCTGTGGATCCCACATGGTTTCAAAAACTATGTGGTGACCATACGGGTAGGCTCTATCCAAGACCACACGGTTTGGCTTCCCCCATTGTATGGTTTCTTAAATCGTGCACCCCACCTCTAGGAAAACATAGTTAAGGTGAATGGTTACTACTAACCACATGGTAACTATGAAACATGAACTGGATGGGAAATTTCACCCCTCTATTGTGTCTCAATCCCCTAAAAGACCCCTAAGACTCTTCATACACCCATTTTACATTTCATTAACCAACTTTTTGTGATTTAAACAAAAATTTAAACAAGGATGTACCTCAAAGTCCAAGATATTTCAGAAATTAAAAAATATATATGTGATATAATGGATATATATATATAATTATATTATAAATATAATATATATACTTTATATACATCATCATACTCAATCGTGATAGTTTTCAATTAAAAAAAATAACATCGGTTCGTGAGGCGGTAGTCTGTCATACACATGAATGATGATTTCATAACCCATTTGATGGAAGTGGATATGGTTATAGGTCATGAACTTATTATAATAACATCCTAGTATATGTAATATTATAATTTTATTATATTATTATTGTTTAATAATAATTTAAGTAGGTTGAGGAAGAAATAACATAAAAATGATCGTCTAAGAACGTTACCTCTTCTTCAGGTATCCTCCTTAAGTTTGCACTAAAATCCTTCCTAGGTTGGATTTATGCCTAAAATAATTATTATAGGATGTGGGGATGGAATTTGGTAAGTGATATGGGTAGTTATTTTCTTAAGAAAATAGGTTTTGAGGTGTGAATAAGAGAGGATGGTGGGTGGCATTTTATAGGTGAGGTGAATGGCACACGGGTAATTTTTTGAAAAGATTAAATCATACCCTCGTTTTTATCATGAAAAAGCATCAAAAACGGTAAATTATAAAAACTATAAGATATAAGGTAAAAATATTTTCACAAAATGGGTGTTGGATAAGTTGGTAGGTCATTTTTACCCTTATCTTCTTAGTTTAAACCCCCATTAAATCTACTTTTACTTAAACCACGGTAATTATTTTTTATTATTTTTGTTATTCATCTTGGTCAAAAATAAATTTGAACTTATTATAAATTATAAATTATGAATATTATAAATAAATAATCCATTTTTTCAAATTCAATTCATAGAAGTGACAAATTTTAATTTAAAATTAATCTTGCGGACATGACGAGAAAACGGTTTTTCAAAGAGAAAAAAATCAAAAGTTTACAAAGTTTTTATATAAAAATTAGATATTAAAATTATTCTAATAACCTAAATTGGATTAATTGATATAAAATTGAAATAATTTTACTTTAAAACCAATTTAAAATATAATTTAAATTTATAAATAATTTAAATGAAAAGTAATTTTTCAATTAAAATTCATTATTTTTCATTATTCATCAAAAAGATTAATCTTTTTATAAAAATATAAAAAATAAACCATAATATAATTTTTACATTATGATTTCAAAAATTAAGTTTATTTTTAAAATAAATTTTTAAAAAGTGGAAAAAAATAAATTTAAAACCAAACCCACAAACATGATGAAAAAACTGGTTTTTGAAAAGTGTTTTTTCAAGCACAAGATGATTTTATATTAACTCTATGTCTAATAATAATAATTTAATGAATATAAATTAAAAATTATTGATATATAATCTATAAATTTTATTTAAAAAATTTCTCATTATTTATTATTTTAATTAATTAAAACAAAGAAACATTATGTGCTTTAGAAACATTTTTCAGTAAAAAAACCTTTTAAACCAAAAAATAAAATTATACTAAAATATAATATAAAGTTGATTAAAAAGAAATTATGTGGGTTAAATATAAATAAAGAATATTTATGTTACTTTATTAGAAAATGGGATATTTAAATTACTTAATTTATTGAAAACAAATGATAGTTTTACAAAAAATGGTATTTTTTAATATTCACTAAAAAATCAATATTTTCAGAAAAATTTCAAAATTCCACCAAAAGTAAATTTTAATATTCTGAATCCAAAAATGAAGTTAATTTTATCAAATATATTTCATAAAAGTTTCAAAAAATCATTATAATAATTTTTTCATGAAAATCAATAAAAATTTATTTTTGGAGAAAATATATTTTTGAAGCATAGAATAACTTTACCAAAAATTGATTGATTATTTACTAAAAATTTATTAATAATTTATATTAATTAGAAAATATATATATATATATATCATAAAGTAGTTAATATTATTCATACCCACCAATTTAACGATTAGGTTATAATGGTTATATATATTGTGGGTCGTTTAAGTTCGGTGTTGTGTGTTGAATACGCTATCAAACGTAAAAATCTAGATATTGCATGTACCACAATATATTGAAGAGATTAAATTAATTTAAAAATAAATATATCATAAATTATTTATGTGTTACATTCTCACCTAATCTCATTGTTGTGTGTCTCTTATGCTATCAAACATAATTTTATTCTTTTAAAATCTTCGGTTGTTACATCCTCCCCCCTTTAATAAATTGTGTCTGCATAATTTGAACTTTATATTCGTAATATAAGGATGGAAATTTTAAAATAATTTTTTTATAAACCCACATTATAAAAAATTTTAATAAAACACCCTCTTAATAAGAGAGAAAGGGAAGTACAAAGGTTATATGGAATAATAAATAACTAGGTTTCCAAATAGGAGAACATAGGTGGGAAGTGAAGATTTGGAGAGGGAAGAAAAACATAAATAATTATAGGGAGTGATTGAGTTCATTGATCACAAGAAAGTGAATGATAAATGGAAACTTAATGGCCTTAAAAAAATTAATATGTGATGATCTAAAATGCCATCTGATTAATTGAATATTAATATAATGGGATAAAAAAATTTCAAGATAATTTTCCTAGATTTGAGGAATTATTTTCCATCTAGACTAAGAGAATAAAGAAATATACTTAATGAGTATAATTTCATCCTTTTTTCAATTTCCACCACAATCTCAACTATTTATCCAAATAATGAGTATTTAAGATTAATTATTCGTATATAAAGAAATAAAATCAATTTTTAAATACCAAAAAACCATAAAAGGGATAACAATTTATTCCTACTATACTTATACATTAACCAAAACTAAAATGGTTAGCACAATGTAAGACAATTCCCAAAATTAATAAACCTTCATATGATACATTAATCATCAAAATTTAACAGTAATACCCAAAGATGAAACTAAATCATTACATAACCCTATATCTTAAATAACCTCAATTACCTAAATATTAAATAGTGTTTTAACCTCAAAGGTTATCTCATACCTTTCAGATTTCATGCCCAAAAATATGGTGATCTTATTTTTAAGTGACATTAATCACTTAGTAACCAAATCACTTTACAATCTTATGGTTATCTATAGGATAAAACTTATGTTCTATATATCTAAGATCATATAAACCCTAAACATTATCAATACCTTAAATATTATTTCCAAAAAATTTAAATGTATACATCATGTTAAACTATATCTTTACAAATACTTCAACCTATTGAAACATATCCTAAAATTTCATTAATCACTTTAAGATCTCATTACTTAAAACCTAAAAGGGGTTTCTAAAACTTTTAACTTATGATCATCCTTAATCTCATAGACCCATTATGGTATCCATAACTCTTAAGATAACCTCACATGAAAATATATTAATCTCTAAAGTTATCTAAATCCTCCTTTGATACCAACTATAACATCCCAATACCCACACTTCTAGATCTGATGCTAAAATCATAAACTTTACATTTCCAGCTTTGATACTGATAATTATGACCCAATTTTTTTCATCAAAACCTTACAATATCAAAAGGAAAAAATGGATCATTTACATTCTGAAATACCTTTTAGGTTTAGAGTATTAGATAATTAGGACAAACTCCTACATTAATAATACACATGTCATTAAATAAACATTTCTCCCACTTAACTTGGATTTTCTTATTTAACATTAAGTCATCATCATCATCCATATAAAATCCCTTATAAACATAATTCATTAAACCTCATTATTTATAACCTAGGGAAGATGAAACATAATAAGGGTGATCTCAAATGCTCAGTAAGGGTAAACATAAGCATTAATAATTAAAGGTCATCTTTGAGCATAAGAAGTGTATATGGGAATGATGATATAATCAGAGAGCATGATCAAATCATAAATAACTAATACTCATAAATACAATAATCATTAATAGTGATACATGGAATGAAGCTTTAAAAAGGAAATAATTATAAAAATCAATAATCATGATCCATGTGGTATAAATCTTTATCAAAGGAAACATTATAAACCCATGGAAAGCATAAATAAAATGTGTTGGTATCTTGGAACATAATCATCACAAAACCCTTATATAACACTTATAATTTTAATAACCATATAGTCTAATTCCAATATAATTCTCCAGATATCATAATCATTACCCAATGCATTAGAGAGCAATCTAGGTTCACCCATCATATAAGCTATAATGGGCTCACATGATGCTATATGGGTACACCCATTGTATAATCTATAACATGATTACCTAGAATTATCTAGGTACACCCATCATATAAGTAATAATTGACTCACTTGGTGCAATATAGGCGTACCCATCATATATAATTTCTAGGAACCACAACATGAATAAAGTACATATAGATTTAATTTCATCATAAAACTCATAGAAACCATCATTATTCCTTTTATAACTTGATTAACCCATAAAAAATAAATGGGTCTCATTTAAATATCTTTGAAACATGATTCTATAGAAAATAAACAGATTCCATATCAATATCTTTGAAACATTGTTAACCCATAGAAAAGAAAAAGGCTCCATAATAATCTCTTTGAAACATTATTAATTTAGGGAAAAGAAATGGGTTACATAACAATCTCTTTGAAACAATCTTAATCCATCCAGATAAATAATAAGGATGGTATCATTACAAAATATAACTATTAGAGCATAAGTAACAATAAGGGTTGTTGACATTGATGAATTAAAATACCATTTTAATATCATTAAATACATTTTGAGGAAAATAAATTTTTAATTCTAAAAATCACTTTTTAAAAATTAAAAATTCACAAAATATTTTGAAAATTGTTTTCTTTGAAAACAACCTTGGAAACATATAAAGGAATCTTTAAAAAATAAATTTAAAACATTTCTTGAGAAAAATGTCCTTTCCATTTTTAAAAATAATTTTTAAAACATTTTAAAAATAATTTTATTTTAAAATAACCATGAAAAATTATAAATGAAGATTCATAGAAAATAATGGTCATGATGTCAAAAAAAATTTGTTCATGCCATACATGTTAAAACAAAGATTACTTTCACATTTTCAATAAAATATAAATAGGAATTGTTTGGAAAATGACATGAATATTCCTTTCAAAATATTTTGTAAAAATATAAAACATGGTTAAACATGTCTTTAATAAATCATTTGAATAATTCTAAAAAAATTGAAAACAAATTTAGAAAACATGGTTTTAGAAGAAAAGGAATTTTTGACCAAAGATAGAAATAAATATGATTTTTATTAAAAACATAATATCACTTATTTTAAGTACCATAGAGTGGAAATAATGGTACAATTTCTTAATAATGTCCTAAATAATCAGAGGAGAATAAAATTCATGAGATTTATTGAGTGGTAGATCATAATATTTCAACATTATAAACTTAATCATAAATAATATTGATAAATAATGAGATTATAACATAAAACTCTTACCACTTTGGTAACTTTGAATCATTAGCCCTGTGAAAGAGAGATCCTCAAATTTATATATAAATCCTAATAACTTGTTATGATAAGTATCATAAAATACATTCATGGGAAGTATATACACCACATAAAAGAAATATGTGGTGAATATTGTAACACCCCAGAATGATAAAGGATTAAATGACTAAATTATATGAGTCATGTCAATAAGGTTCACATTTTTTTAGGAGCCTATCAGATTATAACTTTATAGTTAAACATATTTGGCCTAGAGTAGTGATCAAGATGGGTGACCTTATGGGAAGTTTCTCAGTGTGTGTGTGAGTGAGGACTAATCACATTGGAAAGAACATGTGTTGGCCTATGGAGAAATCCATTAGTTAAATGTCATGTTCGGGAATATGGGTGGGCCCTAGTGATGGGACCACATGTTTGTGGGGAAATTAGTGTTACATGGTGGGCCAAGACTGAACATCCATATTAAGGCAGGGTGTATGTGCTATTATCAGGACCCAGTTGTTACATTAGTATCAAAGGAGAAACCCAACCTTAAGTGTGGTGGAACTTCTTGGATTGAGATGTAGGGTCCACAATGAGGAAGTTTTTCTCTAAAGGTGGAGTGAATGTAACACTATATAATGATAGAGGGTTAAATGACTAAATGATATGACTCATGTCAACAAGGTGCGCCTTTCTTTTCAGGAGCCTACCCGATTAAAACTATATAGTTAAGAATTATTATCCTAGATTAGTGATCAAGATGGGTGACCTTATGAGAAGTTTCTCAATGTGTGTGTTATTATGGACAAATCACACTATAAAGAACATGTGTTGGCTTATTGGGACATTCATTAGTCAAATGAACCATTCAGGAAAGTGGGTAGGCCCTAGGGAGGGGTCCACATATCAGTGGGGAAAATGGTGGTACCTAGGAGGCTAGGACTCGATGGTCATGTTAAGGTAGGGTTTTTTTCTTATCAATAGGGCCCATTTGTTACAAATATGTCATGTGTCTCATAGAAGTAAAAAAATTGATACGGAAATCCCTTACCTCATGCTTTATTTTGGTTGATCATGTTTTAACCTCCTATATAGTGATTGTAAACATGTTATTAACTTATTAAATAACCATATTAATATTTATAATATCATATATGACCCTTTTATAAAATCTTATCACCCATTCATTAATAATATTTCATTATTTTCATTATTTCGGGTGTTAAGTGCCTTGTTTTATCATTCATGCTTTGTTATGAAAGTTTTGGTTCTTATGAATATTATATAGTTATATCATATTTATAATAATAATAATTACATAATTATCATATTTCTACATAAATTATACTTTTAATACTAATCCTGAAAGATGGTCTTGATAAATGAAGTATGTTATAATCATGGAGACGATAGGTCGTACTTACGCATGAGTAACGTTTCCATTTTTCAATGATCATTATGGAAATGAGGTATGTAATATTTTAAATTTATAAAATTATAATAATATCATATATACCATATTATTTCTTTAAATATACTTATATTTATCATTTATGTGATTTGGTGATGAAAAGAGAGTCACATAGCTTCGTGAAGGCGGTATTCCACATGTACACGAATGATGTTATCATTTTTTTAGTATAAAAAAATGATATATTATATTTTAATAATGATAAATATGTAATTAATACCATAATTATGTTAGTTATATCACATTTATTCATTAACTTAATACTTATTACATTTCATGTAATGAGTTAGTGGAAGATGAATCACATCGCTTAGCAAGGTGGTAGTTTGTTGTACACATGAGTGATGTTATCATATCCCCTACGGAATGGAAAGTAAAAAAAGTTATATAATATATAATTAATAAATATGTATAATTATGTTATAAATATCATATATATACTTTATATCCATCATCATACCCAACCATGATAGGTTGTAATGGAAAAATGAATGGCATCGGTTCACGAGGCGGTAGTCCGCCGTACACATGGATAATGATTTCATAACTCATTTGATGGAAGTGGAGATGTTTGTGAGTAATGACCTTATTATAAACATATACCAGTATATGTAAGAAACTAAGTTTTTTATATAATCATATTTTAATAATAATTTAATGATTTGGATAAAGAAATAAAATAAAAATGCTCGTTGAAGAACGTTACCTCTTCTTTGGGTATCCTCCTTGGGTTTGCACCAAAAGCCTTCCTAGTTTGTATTTATTCCAAAAATAATTCTTTTAGGATGAGGTAAGTAAATTTGGAAAGTTATTTTGGCATGTATTTTCTGAACTAAATAGGTTTTAAGGTGTGAAGAAGATAGGAGAGGGTTGGACTTTTATAAGTGAAGTGAGTGACACACTTATAATTTTTTGAAATGGTTCAATCATACCCATGTTTTTATCATGAAAAAAGATTAAAAAATGGATCATCTCAAACCTAGAAGATAAAAGTTCTAAATATTTCTATTAAATTGGTGTTGTAAAAGTTTTTAGGTCATTTTTACCCTTGTCTTCTTAGTTTAACACCCAGTAAATCTATTTTTACCTTAACCGCGATAATTATTTTTTACTGGTTTCACTATTCATTTTGGTAAAAAATTAAGTTTAACTTATTATAAATTATAAATTATCCTGATTATAAATATAAAATATATTTTTTAAAATTAAATTCATATAATTTTAAAATTAAATCTAAAATTAATCCCACATACATGATGAGAAAGTGGGTTTTCAAAGAGAAAAAGTTCAAAGGTTTATAAAGTTTTTATATCAAAATTAAATATAAAAATTATTCCAATTATCTAAATTAGATTAATTTATATAAAATATAAATAATTTTACTTTAAAACAAATTTAAAATATAATTTTAATTTATAAATTATTTAAACAAAAAGGCATCTTTCAATTAAAATTATGTATTTTTCACTATTTATCGAAAAAATTAATATTTTCAAAAAATTATCAAAAAAAACCCTAATATAACTTTTAAATTATTATTTAAAATTTTAATTTGAATTTTTAAAATAGATTTTATAAAATTGGAAAAAATAAATTTAAAATAAAACCTGCAGTTGCGATGGGAAATGGGTTTTCAAGAAGTGTATTTTTAAGCACAAGATGATTTTATATTAACTATATATATAATAATAATTACTGTATGAATATAAATTAAAATTTATTTATATATAATCTATAAATTTAATTTAAAACAAACCTCATTAGGTATTATTTTAATTAATTAAAATGGAAAAACATTAAGTGCTTTAAAATAGTTTTCAAAAAAACCTTTTTAAACCAAAAAATAAACTTTTACTAAAGTTCGATATAATGTTGATTCAAAAGTAATTAAGTGGGATAAATATAAATAAATAATACTTATGTTACTTTAAAACATAATGGGACATTTAAATTTCTTAATTTATTGAAAATAAATGATAGTTTTACAAAAAATGGTATTTTTCATTATTAAAAAATATCAATATTTTCAGAAAAAAATTCAAAAAATTCACCCAAAGTAAATTTTGATATTTTGATTCCAAAAATGAATTTAATTTTATAAAATATATTTTATAATAGTTCCAAAATTTTAATATAATATTTTTTCATGAAAAGTAACAAAAAATCATATTTGAAGAAAATATTTTTTTGAAGAATAAATTCACTTTACTAAAAATTTATTGATTATTTACTATACATTTATCAATAATTTATATGGAATATAAAATATATATATATATATATATATTTCATAAATCAGTTAATAATATTCATACCCACCAATTTAATGGCTAGGTAATAACAATTATATATACCGTGGGTCATTTAAACTCGGTGTTTCATGTTGAATATGCTATCGAACATAAAAATATTGAGATTGTGTATACCAAAGGATATTAAAAAGATTAAATTTATTTAAAAATAAATATATCATAAATTATTGGGGTGTTACATTCTCATCTAAGATTAGTGTTGTGTGTCTCTTACATTATCGAACATAATTTTCTTCTTTTAAAATCTTAAGGTGTTACATCCTCCCCTATTTAATAAATTGCATCATTGAAATTTTAATGTTATCTTGGTAATAAAAGGATAGAAATTTGAAAAAAAATTATAAACCCACATTGTAAAAAAGGTTTAATAAAACATCCTCTTAATAATAGAGAAAGGAAAGTACAAAGGTCATATTAAATAAAACATAACTAGGTTTTCAAATAGGAGAACATAGGTGGGAAGTGAGTATTTGGACATGGAAGGAAAGTATAGATAAGTATACATAGTGATTGATGTCATTTATCACAAGAAAGTGAATGGTCAATGTAAAGTTCAGTGTTTCAAAACCATAAATATGTGATGATATAAAAGACCATATGATTAATCAGATATGAATATAATAGGATGACATTTCTAATTGAAGATACTTTTCCTAGAGTTGAGTAATTATTTTCCATCTAGACTAAGATAATAATAAAATATACTTACTTGATGTGTATAATTTCATCCTTTTGTCAATTTCCACCGTAGTCTCTTCTTTTTCTCTACATGATGAGTATTCAAGATGAATTCTTCATGCATGGAGAACTAAAATCAACTTTTAAAAACCACATAACCATAAAAGGGATAATAAGTTGTTGCTCCTATCTTTAGAACCAAAATAAAAATTGTTATCACATGGTAAGATAATTCCTAAAATCAATAAACCTTCATATGATACATTAATCATAAAAATTCAATAGTAATACCCAAAGATGAAAATAAATCATTCCATAACCCTATATCCCAAACAACCTCAATTACCTCAAAATTAAATACTTCTTTAACCTCAAAGTTTATCTCATAACTTTCAGATTTCATGGCCAAAAATATGGTGATCTTTTTTTTAAGTAACATTAATTACTTAATCACCAAATCACTTTTCAATCCTACGGTTATCTATATAATAAAACTAATATTATTAATATCCAAGATCATATAAACCCTAAAGGTTATCAATACATTAAATATTATTTCCAAAAAAAATAAATGAATACTTCATGTTAAACCATAGCTTTAAAAATACTTCAACCTATTAAAATGTCTCTAAAAATGTCATTAATCACTTTAAGATCTCATTGCTTAAAACTTAAAAGGGGTGTTTAAAACATTGAAATTATGATCATCCTTATTCCCATATAACCATGAAGGTTTCCATAACTCTTAATATAACCTCACATGACAACATCATAATCTCCAAATTTATCTAAACCCTCATCTAATACCAATTATAATATCCTAAGACCTGTACTTCTGGATCCAGTGCTAAAATCATAAACTTTACATTTTCATCTTTGATACTTATAATTATGAACCAATTTTTTCCATCCAATACTTATAATATCAAAATAAAAAATTGGATCGCTTAAATTCTTAAGGACATTTTAGGTTTCTATTTTTAGAGAATTAGGAAAAACTCATACATAAACAATACCTAAGTTGTTAAATGGTCATTTCTCCCACTTAACCTAGCTTTTCTTATTTTATATTAAGTTGTCATTATCATTCATATGAAATTCCTATTAGTCATAATTCATTCAACCTCATTATTTATAAACTATTAAAGATGAAACATAATATGGGTGAGCTCAAATGATCGGTAAGGGTAAACAAAATAATTAATAATTGAAAGTCATCTATGAGAATAAGAAGTGCATATGGGTCTGATGACATAATTAGAGTGCATGAGAAAATCATAAAAGTAATCATACCCATTAATACCTAGATCATTGATCATGATACATGGAATAAGCATTTAAAAATTTAAAGATTCATAAAAATCAATAATCATGATCCATGTGATATCAATCTTTATCAAATAAAAAATTATAAACTTGTGGAAAGAATAGATAAAATGTGTTGGTATCTTGGAACATCATCATCACAAAACCCTTATAGAACCCTTATAATTGGAATAACCATATATCCGACTTTCACTATAATTATATAAAGAACATAATAATTACCCAATGCATTGGAGCACTATCTGGGCACACCCATCATATAAGTTATAATGGTCTCACCTATCACTATATGGGTGTACCCATAGTATAAGCTATAATGGTATCACCAGATGCTATTTTAGTACACCCATCTTATAAGAAATAACGGTTTAACCTAGTACTATCTAAGAACTCCCATCGTATATAATTTATAAGAACAATAACATGAATAAAGTACATAAAGCTTTTATTTCATCATAAAACTCATAGAAACAATCGTTATTCCTTTTATAACTTGATTAACCTATGAAAAAGAAATGATTTTCATGTAAATATATTTGAAACATGATTCCATGGAAAATAAATTTGTTACATAGCAATCTCTTTGAAGCATGGTTAACCTGTGGAAAAGAAACATTTCCATAACAATATCTTCGAAACATGGGTAACCTGGGGAAAATAAATGGGTTCCATAATAATCTCTTTAAAATAATCTTAATTCATCTAGAGAAATAATAAATATGGTATAATTACAAAAAGATCCCCCATTTGATCATAAGTAACAATAATGGTTGTTGACATTGATGAATAAAAATACCATTAAAATATCATTAAATACATTTTGAGGAAACTAACCTTTTCATTTTGAAAATCACTTTTTTATAACTAAAAAGTCACAAAATGTTTTGAAAATACTTTTCTTTGAAAACAACCTTGGAAACATATAAATGAATCTTTAAAAAATCATTTTAAAAATTTCCTGAGGAAAATATCCTTTCCATTTTTAAAAACACTTTTTAAAACATTTTGAAAATAATTTTATTTTAAAATAACCATGAAAAATTATAAATCAATATTCAAAGAAAATAATGGTTATGATAGTGGAAAATTGCATTCATGTCGTACACATTAAAACAAATATTCCTTTCACATTTTTGAAAAAATACAAACAAGCATTGTTTGGAAAATGATATGAATATTCCTTTCAAAAAAAATTTAAAAAGTCAAACATGGGTAAACATATCTTTAATAAATCATTTTAATAATTCTAAAAAATTGAAAAAAAATAGAAAACATGTTGAAGAGAGAAATAAAGATGATTTTTCTTAAAAATATCTTCTCAATTATTTTAAGTACCAAAGAGTGTAAAAATGGTATACTTTATTGATAATATCATGAATAACCATATGAGAATAAAAATCATGATAATTATTGAGAGGTAGATCATAATATTTCAATATTAGACACTTAATCATAAATAATTCTGGTAAATGATGATATTGTAACATAAAACTCTTACCAAATTGGTAACATTAAATCGTTAGCCCCGTGAAAGAGAGATACCCAAATGGATATGTAAATTCCAATAGATTTTTATAATAACTATCATAAAATATATTCATGGTAATTATATACACCACATAAAATAATTATGAGGTGAATATGGCATATGTCTCACAGAAGTAAAAAAGTGCGATAGAAATCCCTTACCTCATACTTCCTTTTGGTTGATTGTACTTTAACCTAATGTATAGTGATTTTAAACATATTATTAGATTATTAAATAACCTTATTAATATTTATAATATCATATATTATCCTTTTATAAAATCTTATCACTTATTCATTAATAATCTTTCATTATTTTTATTGTTTCTGGTGTTAATTTCCATGTTTTTTCATTCATGCTTTATTATGAAAGTTTTAGTTCTTATGAATATTATATAGTTACATCATATATAGAATAATAATAATGACATAATTATCATATTTATATATCAATTATAATTTCAATACAAATCATGAAATATGGTTTTGATAAATGAAGTATGTTACAGTCATGGAGACGGTAGGTCGTACGTAATCATGAGTAACGTTTCCATTTTTTAATGATCATTATGGAAATAAGGTAGATAATATTTTATATTTAGATAATTATCATAATACAATATATACCATATTATTTATTTAAATATACTTATATATATCATCCATGTGGTTTGGTGATGAAAATATAGTCACATCGCTTTGTATAGGTGGTAGTCCACACGTACACAAACGATGTTATCATCTTTTTAATGTAAAAAATAAAATGATATAATATATTTTAATATTGATAAATATTTAATTTTTATCATAATTATATCATTTATATTACATATATTCATTAACTTTATCCTTAATACATTCTATGTAAAGCGTTAGTGAAAGACGAATCAATCGCTTCGTGAGGCGGTGGTCCACCGTACACACAAGGGACATTATCGTATCCCCTATGAAATGGAAAGTAAAATGGTATATATGATAAAATAATTTAATAGGTATAATTATGTTATAAATATCATGTATATACTTTATATACATCATCATACCCAATTATGATAGGTTGTAATGGAAAAATGAATGACATCAGTTCATGAGGCGGTAGTCCTTCATGCACACGAATGATGATTTCATAACCCATTTGATAGAAGTGAATATGGTTGTATGTCATGACCTTATTATGACAATATACCATTATATTTAATATACTAATTTTATTATATCGTTATGTTTTAATAATAATTGAAGGAGGTGGATAAATAAATAAAATAAAAATGCTTGTTAAAGAATGTTACCTCTTCTTCGGGTATCCTCCTTAGGATTGCACCAAAAGCCTTATTAGGTTGGATTTATACAAAAAATAAGGATTATATGATGAGTTTAGGGAATTTTTTAAGTTATTCTTCTAGGTATTGACCTAAAAAATATTTTTCAAGGTGTGAAGAAGAGGGAAGGGGTGTCCTTTTATAAGTGAGGTAAGTGTTATGCTTGTAATTTTTTGAAAAGATTCAATCATACCCAAGTTTTTATCATGCCACGAGCTTCAAAAATAGCCCATTATAAAACCTAAAAGATATAAGGTCATAATATTTCTATAAAATGGGTGTTTTACTAGTTGGTAGGCCATTTTTACCCATATATTTATAGTTTAACCCCTGGTAAATCTATTTTTACCTTAACCACGATAATTAGTTTTTACTGTTTTAACTATTTATTTTGGTCAAAAATTAAGTTAGCCTTATCTGATATTATAAATTATTATTATTTTAAATATTTAATATATATTTAAAAATTCAATTCATATAAGTGACAAAATTCAATTTAAAATTAATCCCACGGATGTGATGAGAAAACAGGTTTTTAATTATAAAAAGTTCAAAAGTTTACAAAGTTTTTATATCATAATTTAATATGAAAATTATTAAAATGAAATTAATTGGGTTAAATTATATAAAATTTAAATAATTTTAATTTAAATAAAATTTAAAATAAAATTTAACTTTATAAATTATTTAAACAAAAAGGCAGTTTTTAATTAAAATTCGGCATTTTTTACAATTCATTAAAAGAATTAATATTCTCAGAAAATTATCAAAAATTCTCCCTGATTTAATTTTTAAATTATGATTTCAGAAATTTATTTTATTTTTTCAAATAAATTTTATAAAATTTTCAAAAAAATAAATTTAATACAAAACACGCATATGTGATGAAAAAGTACGTTTTTGAGAAGTGTATTTTCAAGCACAAGATGATTTTGTATTAACTCTATGTCTAATAATAATCATTGTATTAATATAAATTAAAATTTATTGATATATAATATATAAATTTTATTTAAAATATTACTTATTAGTTATTGTTTTAATTAATTAAAATGGAGAAACATTATGCGCTTTAAAACACTTTTTAAAAAACCCCTTTTTAAACCAAAAATTAAACTTATACTAAAATCCAATATAAACTTGATTGAAAATAAATTAAGTGGGATAAATATACATAAATAATACTTATTTTACTTTAAAATATAATGGAACATTTAAATTACTTGATTTATTTAAAATAAATGATGTTTTACAAAAATTATTATTTTTCACTATTCACTGAAAAATCAATATTTTCATAAAAAATTGAAAATTTAACCCAAATTAAATTTTGATATTCCAATTGAAAAAATTATTTTAATTTTATAAAATAAATTTTCTAAAAGATCTATAATATTTTTTTCATAGAAAGCAATAAAAACCATTTTTGAAGAAAACATTTTTTTGATGAATAAAATCACTTTACCAAAAAATTGATTGATTATTTACTAAACATTTATCAATAATTTATATGGAGTATGAAATATATATATATATTATAAATTATTTAATATTATTCATACCTTCCAATTTAATGGATAATTTATAATGGTTATATATATCGTGGGTTATTTAAACTCAGTGTTGCGTGTTGAATACTCTATAAAACATAAAAATATTGAGTTTGAGTGTACCTTAAGATATTGAAGAAATTAAATTTATTTAAAAATAAATATATCATAAAGTTTTAGGTGTTTCATTCTCATCTAAGCTCAATGTTTCATGTCACTTACGTTATTGAACACAATTTTCTTCTTTTAAAATCTCAGGGTGTTATAGATAAAATATCTTGTGTCTATGATCAATCAAATATCTCAATCTATTTTTGGTAATAAGGATCATGGTAAAATTATTAATTCACTAAGGTGGGTGAAACATGTTATTTAATATTTTATATGACAATTTATACCCTCTTTTTATGGTTTTTCTGATCCACTATTTGGTGAGAAATAGATTAATGTGGTAGAAAATATATTTTCCATTATTTAGTGCCTAGACCATGAAAAAATTGTCCTTATTATTTATCATTTAGAAGGATAATTATATCAATGGTGAAATCTTATTAATAATGTGAGGAAAGATAAGGAAATTTACTCTATGTAATGAGATGAGTTTAATAGAATATTTGTCAGTAAGTACTTCCCTCGTATTTTATTAACAAAAATGGGGAAGCAATTCCTGAGATTAAGAAAAAGGATAATGAATCCATTGGTAAATATGAGGAAAATTTTACAATAATTTCAAGGTATAATTCAGGTTTAATCATCATCCCTAAAGAAAAAATTGATCAATTCTTTAGTGGTTTGAAACCAAGTCTTCAAAAGGCATTATCCATAAAGAACTTTGGAAGCTATGAAGAAATCGTTCAATGTGCACTGAAAGTGGAAATGGAAGATAGAAACCCTTAGAGTTATGGTGATAAAAAAATTAAGATTGATATTTATGCAATCTCTATTGATTTTTTACATGGATGGAAATAAATTTTCACCCTACTATTCACCAAAAATGTGGGAAGGAGCACTTAGTTCAGTACCTAAAAGGAATAAGAATATGTTTCAAGTGTGGGAAGCCTAACCATCAAGAAAAATAATGTCAAAGTGATATAAAGTGTCTAGTTAATGAAATTATTGAATATATATATCTATATAGTACACCACTCACAATTTGGTGATTTAAATGAAAAGATTTTGGGCATTATGCGAATCAATTCCCTAATGAAAGTGCTTATGAAGATAATAATCCAAAACAACCTATGAAGTAAAATGAAAAAAGGGAAAGCTTATGAAATTACAATAGTTGAAGTGAATCATGATAGTTAGGGTACACTAATCCTCCACTCTAGAATTGGGGATTCCATTTTAATGTTTATATGAATAATAAATATTAAAATATTATCCTTTAGTGAAATTTGATGTGATTCTAAGTATTTATTAGCTCTCCCTATATAGATTCCATATATATTTTTGGAATAAAAAAATCATATCAAACTGTATATAAGTGCATGGATGAACCCAAACCTAAATTGTAAATTTTTTTGGCTAATAAAATATCTTATTTAATGAATAAGTGGTGAATTATATTTTATAATCATATATGATTTTATTGTGACTTTATTTTGTGAAATGATTAGTATATATTAGAGAATACATGATCAAGGTATATACATTTTTGTATGAGACTTTACGAGTGATTAAAATTATTGTTAAGTTGATCATGGAAGGATATAAGATCAAATCATCTTTGGGTTTCCATCTTAGTCATACTCAAGTTGGAGGAGTCTTAAGTTTAACTATTTATGGAATGGATTATGTTGAAATTTGTAAGTTATTGTCTGAGATTAAAGTATGATTTATCATATTGGATAACCTATAATAATAATTTTGGTTTTGGTAAATATAGAGATAGAAATAATTACTTATCATTATTTTATGGATCTTATGATCTATTAAAAGTTAATTTTAGTTCTTTAGGTATAAAAAAATCATCTTGAATGTTCGTTTCTTAGATTAAGAGATGAATTAAAAATTTATCGAAGCATAACCAAAGGATGGAATTATTATTATAGTATGAAAATAACTCAAGTAATTATATTTTATCATATTATTTATATTAATTCCTCACCTTTAGGAAAATCATTTTGAAATAAAATGATATATTTTTACCTTAATTTCTAATTAATTTATGGCCTTTTCACCTATCACAGATTAATGGTTTTGTGGTCATTAACTTTCTTCTAACCATGTTATCTATCACTCTCTACTAGTCCTTAAGTGGAAGTTTTTTCTTCTATGCCCATATTTTCACTCCTCACTAATGTTCACCTATTTGGAAGCATATTTTATGGTGACCTTTGTATTTATTTTTCTTTACTTTTAAGTGAAAATTTTATGAACCCTTTTTACGATGTGATTTTTCAACAAAGTAATTTCTAAATATCAAAACCTTGATTAACGACAACAAGAACAAATTTAAAGGATGAAATTTATTAAAGGTTTTATAATGTAACACCCCAATATTTTATAAAATATTTCTCTTTAAATAATTTTATTTCTTTGATAGCTTGTGTTACATGAAACAATGAGTTTAAACAAACCACAATATATAATTAAAATATTATTATGTGATCTTTATAACCTAGATATTAAAATTTTTGGGTATGAATAATATTAAATAAGTTATGAAATAAATATAAAGCTCTTATTCAATATAAACTTATTGATTAATTCTTAGGAAATAAGCACTTGATTTTTATTAAAGTTATTTTATTCTTTAAAAATATGTTTTCTTCAAAAATAATTTTATTAAATTTTATGAGAAAATAATTATAATTAAATTTATTAAATGTTTATAAATTTTATTTGAAAAAATGATATCATTTTAGAAATCATAATATCAAAATTATATTTGAGTGAAATTTTGGTATTTTTCTGAAAAGATTTATTTTTCAATGAATAGTGAAAATACAGATTTTTATAAAATTGTCATCTTCTTTTCATTAAAAAGTATCATTATGATTTGAATTTTATCTCAAAGAAATATAATTATTTTTTAATTATATGTAATATAAGTAAATTCATTTTAATCATTATTTTACCTAATTTTGATATAAGTACATTTTTGGGCTTAAAAACACATTTTTCTAAAAAATTGTTTTTCGTTTCATTTTACACATTTATATTAAAAGTAATTTATTCCACATCTAGAGATTTAATCTTTAATAATGGATTCCATATTTGGAATTTGGTTGTCCAAATTTGGTAAATAGATCCTTTTTGTTTTTTGACATTATGAATAGTAACATTCGTGATTTTGTTACCACGTTAAAGGGTAAATCGGGTTAATTTAGGTTAAAACTGAGTGATAAGGCTATAATTTTTCATCCTAATTCTTATTGGATAAATTTAATTCTACCTTTATCACCTTATTCTTGAAATTTAATTGTTTAACATACACTTTTTCATGAAAATAACCTATATAATATTTAAATCAAAGAAAGTTACAAAATATCACTCTCTTGGTTATAAATATATCTTATCTACCCACATAAGAAAAAAAGAATGTTATGAAAAAAATATAATTTTATATTTTGAGATTAATGAAATTAGTTTCATGATATAAATTTATTTCTAATTTTTAGTAATTATATAATGACCTGAAATTCTTGTACAACATTGATGCGGTATTTCTCTAATTAATAAAAAAATATAATAAATGATTTTAAAAATATTAAAAGTAATATAATTTGAGTTATTTAATGTGTTACATTAAATTTATAGATTAATATGACATAATAGAGTTATTTTAAAGAATTATATATGAATTTTAAAATTTTATTTATGTCTTTTAAGTCAAATTAAATGAATAGTGTCTAAATTGGAAATAATGATATTTTATAATATGGATATTATATGGTCTAAAATTTCATGCATTTCCCATTTATAGTCCATTTTGAACCATATGGATTGAAATTTAATTTAATATATTTTAGTATTTTAAGAAATTCCAAGAGTGTCCCTCCCCTCAATTATAAAAGGTCGCCCCTCCTTTATCTTCTTCACACCGGTTTCAGCCTTCTATCTCAGCCAAACTCTAAAACTTTCTATTTCCCACTTAAATATTTACATTATAGAGGCATTTATCCTCCAAAAATACTAACCCTGTAGCTCTTAATAGGATATCAAAAGTAGTTATTTCAAAGAAGATGTAATTGCCTCAACCAATCACATTCTTTTTAATTATTCTTTTACCTCCTCTAAATATATTATATTCTTCATAAAATAATAAATTTAGTATCCCAAATATACTAAAATGATATTATTATTATTAAACCACCCCTCTTTTCATAAAATGGGATGTGAAAGTATCACTCGTGCGTACGTACAACTTACCGTCACCACGTAGCAATAAAATTCATTTTTCATCACCATCTTTCAAATATGGTTATTATGATGGGGTTAATGTTTATATATAATTTCTATTGCATAATTATTTTTAT
This sequence comes from Viscum album, assembly GCA_963277665.1. NCBI lineage: Eukaryota > Viridiplantae > Streptophyta > Magnoliopsida > Santalales > Viscaceae > Viscum > Viscum album. Next base: position 1,898,482,820 of record OY728126.1, read on the forward strand.
TTGGTGATAATATCACATATACCATATTACCTTCCAATTCATTAGAATACAATAATGTCGCTCGTGCGTACGTGTGTACTACCACCTCCATGAAGTGATGTGATTTTTTTTCATTTCTATTTTACTTGGATGGTAATAATGATAGATTTGATGAATATAATATATATATATATATATTGTGATAATTATTTTTTAAATTTAAATTATTATTTACCTTTCTGTTGGTCGGAGTGGATACTCAAGAGGGGGGGTGAATTGAGTTCCAATTAAAATTTCTGTTAAAAAAAATTTCTATTAAAATCCCCCAATTTCAAAAACAAATTAAACTGTAGTGAATTTATACAGATTATAAAGGTTCAATTAGTTTCTCAAAGATTGATTAGTTCTCAGTTAACTTAATCTTATGATTAAATTCACTTTTGAAACTAACTTACTAGTTTACAATAAATATAAACACTTGCGAGTTTAACTATCAAAGTAGCTTTGAAAATACATTATATTTCAAAGTTATAGCAGCGGAATATGAAATAAATATATATAGTATAGATATAAACTTTAACTAAAAACACATAGGAGGTAACCAAGAGGTTCAGTCTCAAGCCGAGACTTAGTCCTCTCAAAAGTTTATAAAGATGATCCACACCCTGGATCGGGGTTCAACAGTTTACAACTGTCCAGGTCCAAGACCTCTACCACTGTTATTCGTGGGAAACAAAATAACAGCAACCAGATGTCCAGGTCACACACGACCTCTACCACTATCCACAGTGGGCAATGAAGTATAAAAAGGGTTTGCTGAGGATTTACAGATCCTCCAGTTAGAGTACAGGAGTCAGTGTGTGTGTTTAATACAGCAGATAACACACACTGCTCAAAGTGTAGAATAAATGAATCATAGAGCAGAGAAGTAGAGTTTAGAAATGGCTCTGGTGATTCCAGTGTAGCTCTGGACTCTTTTGGATTTGATCAGAAGTAATTCTGAGTCCTCTTCTCGTTTTTGTTTGAGAAGCAGAGTGTCGTATGCTTCAGGTTCAAAGGCAGTGAGATGTAGTCGATGAAGTTCTTCAATGTTCTTTTGTATGCACAGAACTCTTCTTAAGTAGGCTTGATCGTGTATGAGGTTCTGTGTAATCTCTTGATATGTATCTTATGTTCTTCTTGGTTCTTTCTCCTCTTTCTTCTTGTGTTTTCTTCTGTTTTCTTCTGTCTGTCCAGCAGTAGAATCTTCTTGTATTTATGTCACGTGCTTCGGAAGACATAAAAGGTTTCCTTTTCGCAGGTACGAGGTACGGTTTCCTGACATCCGACAACCTTTATTAATTAATTGACAGAGCATTAAAATATACCTGATATGACCGTTGGTTAGATTAAATAAAGATAAAGATAAAGAAATTCAAACAGTTGTTTATGACTATCGATGAGTTCAAGTGATCGGTAGGTCATCAGCATCGGTGGCTAGACATCGGTGTGTCCTGACCGGTGACTCATTTGCATCGGTGTATCATTCGATCAGCATCGGTGAGTCAGATTGATTAGTGACTCATTTTCATCGGTGTGTCATTCGATCAGCATCGGTGAGTCAGATTGATCAGTGACTCATTTGCATCGGTGTGTCATTCGATCAGCATCGGTGAGTCAGATTGATCAGTGACTCATTTGCATCGGTGTGTCATTCGATCAGCATCGGTGAGTCAGATTGATCAGCATCGGTGACTCAGATTGATCGGCATCGGTGAGTCAGATTGATCAGCATCGGTGACTCAGATTGATCGGCATCGGTGAGTCAGATTGATCAGCATCGGTGACTCAGATTGATCGGCTTCGATAAGTCAGATTGATCAGCATTGGTGAGTCAGATTGATCAGTATCGGTGACTCAGATGCATCGGTGCGACCGTTGTCTTGATATAGGATCGGTGCGACAGTTGTCTTAATATAAGATCGGTGCGACCGTTGTCTTGATATAGGATCGGTGCGACCGTTGTCTTGATATGGGATCGGTGCAACCGTTGTCTTGATATTGGATAGGTGCGATCGTTGTCTTGATATTTGATCGGTGTGACCGTTGTCTTGATATTGGATCGGTGTGACCATTGTCTTGATATTGGATCGGTGAGACCGTTGTCTTGATATTGGATCGGTGCGACCGTTGTCTTGATATTAGATCGGTGCGACCATTGTCTTGATATTGGATCGGTGCGACCGTTGTCTTGATATTGGATCGGTGCGACCGTTGTCTTGATATTGGATCGGTGCGACCGTTGTCTGTTTGATCCAGAAGACTTCCAAAATACTTGTAAATCAATACAAACATAGATAAAAACAAGATAGCAGATTCACTAATAGATTGTGATTAAGTTTATGAGAAATCTAACCAGATTAAATAATAGCGATTTGTGATTATTAAAACAACAATCATAAGAATGAATTCAACAATCTTCCAGAGGGCTCAACAATCTCCCCCTTTTTGATAATCACAAATCTTTAAAAAAAACATAATGAGATATAAATCTCCCCCTAAAAATAAATCTCCCTCATAGATATTAAACTCCCCCTTAGATATTGATCTCCCCCATATATATACATCCTTCTCCCCCATATATATACATCCTTCTCCCCCATATATATATATCCTTCGCCCCCATATCCTTCTCCCCCATATCCTTCTCCCCCATATTCTTCTCCCCCATATCCTTCTTCATATCCTTCTCCCCCTTTGTGATAATCAAAAAGGAGGGAAAACATACAAATAAGAGAGTAAAAAAGAAGGCAGCATAGAGAATAGAGAGAGAGAAAAAAAATATTTTATAAAGTACAGAAGATTATAACCAACATATATTCCACCCGATCAAAAACAATACACAACTATTTCTGTGGATACAAAGGGGCTTTGCCTTTGTCTTTGGGATCAATAGAGGGTAAGTTGGAGGACTTGGAGGTAGGCTGTTCTGGGTGAATCTGAAGAGGTGGGAGGAAAACTCTGGCAGGTGTAGGAGAAGGTGCTACGGAGGTTTTTCATTGAGTATCAGCAGTAGCTGGTTGAGAAGATGTCTGAGGAACTGGCCGTAGTTGAGAGAGTGCCTGAGCAACAGAGAGCTGATTTGGAGCTACATCAGAGGCAGGGAGAGGGTCAGCAGTAGGAAGCACAATGGCAGTGGCTTGGGGATTCAGATAAGGCTTCAAAAGATTTATGAAATTCTGAATAACTTCTGCACCATACTGCATAGCCTTTTCGAAATCATCTTTGTTCTCCATGAACTGTGCCAAAGTAGGAGTAAAGTCTTGCAACTGACGAACTTGAGCCTTGAAAGCTTGAGTGACTGGAGGTAGTTTTAGATTCTCTTCCAACACCTTGAAATTTGCAGTCATCTCATGCTTTGTATAAATATTTGAAAAGTAATGATCAACCTTTTCCTTGATCTCTTTCAGAGCCTGTTTGGCATCTGCTGAATATACGGTTGCCATTTCATGACTGTGATCACAGTGCTCCTTCAGTTTCTTTAAATAATCCAGATCAATAACTTGTCTAACAGCTGCTAACTCATCATGTACAACCTCCCTTAGAGCCTCTAGCTCATAGGTAGTGATTTTGGTTACTTTGGCAGTACTGTCTTTGCTAACTATTTGAGTTATCTCAGCTTTCAATCTTCTCAAATCAGACTTGTTGAGATGTTCAATTAAATTCCTCAACACTTCCATCATACCAGAGATGGTTGGTCTAAATTCGCTTGATAAAGATGTTAATCCAGTGTGGAGATCCTTCATAGTCTGGTTCATAGAGGCTATGTGCCTTCCAATAAGCTCACCAGTATTGGCCAGGTCTGGCTTCACAGAATTCGATACTCTTTGTGAGAAAGCTTCCAACGATTCTTCAGAAACTTGCAGAGACACTTGAGAAAGGGTATTGGAAATTTCTTCTCTAACTGTATCTCTCACAGCAGCCAGCAATTCAGTCTTAAACTTATCAAAATCAGCTTGAGAGATTGCAGAACCAGGAAGATGAACATCTATAGAATCAACAACAGGAGCAGATCTTGCTTCACTTGGGAGACTCTTCTTCATAACTGCAGTAGATTCTGACATTTCCTCTTCTTCTTCAGAATAGTCTAAGCCCAAAACAGCAAAACCAGGGTAGTCATCCCAAACAGCAGCACACAAGGTATATTTCGGTTTCTCATAACTTGCTGTTCCACTGATTTCTGGTGATTCTCTCTTGCCAGTGGCATCTATTCCTGGTACTATTTGATGTGTTTCTATTGGAGGTACAACAAGACCATCTACAGGTCGGTTAACACCATCATCACCATCACCAACACTTTTTTGTGGTTCTATTGAAGGTTCAGCCAGACCATCTACAGGTCGGTTAACACCATCATCATCACCATCATCATCACCACCTTCATCATCATCATCACCATCATCATCATCATCACCTTTCTCATTATTACTCTTCTCAGAGTCTTCACTGGTAGAAACTTCAGTGTCAGTATCTTCTTCATCACCAAGAATTGGTTTAGATTCCGGTAAGGCCAAAGGTGGACTAGCAGGTCCAAAATCTATCCTTTTCTTTGGACTCACTGTATCAGGATCACTCCTATCATCAGGAGGCGACACACTTCCATATTCTGTCTTAGCTTCTTCCATTCTTTTACCTTTGGTAGCTTCATTTCTTTCATCCTCTTCCTCATCATCAGAATAAACTGGTTCCTCATTTGCTTTCAAACCAGGGTCTCTCAAACCCTTAGGCCTCTTTCCATGATCTGTGGGATTGTAGGCTTCATACAGCTTGTCGTCATCAGCAACCCAACACTTATTCCATGGATTCCAATTGATTTTCATCCTCTTGCAGATCTCTTTGTTGAGATAGAAAGGATGATCTGTTTCAGCTACTTCATCATCTTCATCAACACATTCTAGATTCTTGAGCATGGTAGAGATCATCTTGGAGTAAAATAAGGCAGTGGCTTTCTTGGACAGTTTTACCATTCCAGCTATGTGCACCATCACATATCTACACAAATTGATCTTCTCATGGGTTTTTAGAAGAAACAACAGGAAAACATCCTGGTACTTTACAGCAGAAAAATCTCCTCTCCTAGGGCAAAGTTGGTGCTGAATAAACTTGAAAAGAGGTCTGCATTCACCATCCAACTCTGAGGATGTGATTCTCCTCGATTCTTTGTTTCCAGTCAGAATATCTAGAGCTAATTCATAAGAGAAGTAATCAGTGATTGGAGGAATATTCCCAGCATAATCCTCATACCGACCCTCATGGGGTACATTTAAGCTTTCTGCCCACTGTTTAGATGAAAAGGATATTTTCTTTCCTTTTACTTCAGACGACATCTAGGCAGCCTCCACACCGTCTAGAGTGATTTTCAGATTCATATAAAACTCATGTACCAGCTTCGGGTAGTCTACTCGTGAGTTGTCTGAAAACCAGTCTGTCCATCCTTGCGATTCAAGAACTTGCAGCAACAGTGAATTACTTGATAAAAGCCAGGCGCAACTGACTTCTCTTTCTACAGCAACAATCCAAGTTTCCAGGTTCAGATTTATTGATCGTTGAGAGGTACTACTCGACTCGCCTCGAGCACGCTTTGGAGGTACAGGACTGTCTGATCCTTTTCTCGGTCTCTTTTTCTTAGCCATTCGAAGATTTTGGGGAAAGCAGAAGTTCGAAGGTTTGAGGTAGAGGAGAAGAGAAGTTGAAGGGTTCGGCGGGAAATGAAAGGTCAAAGGTTTAGGGAAGAGAAATAGCCGCGTATCATTTATTTTATCATTTAGGGTTCCCATAAAAAGCATAAAAGAAATTAATTAATTAATTACGACATAATAAAAAGTAATATAGAGAATCGGTTTGACAGACCGGTGTGACAGATGGGTTTCACTGATCAGTTTCATAGATCAGTTTCACATATCGGTTTCACAGATCAGTTTCACAGATCGGTTTCACAGATCAGTTTCACAGATCGGTTTCACAGATCAGTTTCACAGATCGGTTTCACAGATCGATCATACACAACTCTTGTTTAATAAACTTCATTCTTTCAGAGCATAAAGGCTTTGTAAAGATATCATCTAATTGATTTTCAGAGTTAATGAATTTTAGATAGATATCACCTTTCTGATAATGATCTCTTAGAAAATGATGTCTGACATCAATGTGCTTAGTCCTAGAGTGAGACACAGGGTTCTTAGATATGTTAATAGTACTAGTATTGTCACAGTTAATTGAAACATGTTTAAAATAAAATCCATAGTCTAATAAAGTGTGTTTCATCCACAGAATTTGTGCACAACAACTACCAGCAGCGATGTATTCTGCTTCAGCAGTAGATAATGCAACTGAGTTCTGTTTCTTACTACACCATGATACTAGCGATTTTCCAAGTAAGTGACATGTTCCAGATGTGATTTTCCTATCTAACTTTCATCCAGCAAAGTCAGCATCTGAATAACTAGTTAGGTCAAAAGATTGTCCTTTTGGATAAAACAAACCTAAATTTACAGTATACATAAGATATTTAAAAATCCTTTTAACAGCCAGTAAGTGTGACTCTTTAGGATTATCTTGAAATCTAGCACACATACACACACTAAACATAATATCTGGTCGACTAGCAGTAAGATAAAGTAAGCTCCCAATCATACCTCTTTAATTGGTTTGATCAACTGGTTTCCCTGTTTCATCAACATCCAATTTGCAGGTAGTACTCATGGGTATATCACTTTCCTTAATACTATCCAAACCAAAACGTTTTAACAAATCCTTAGTATATTTACTTTGATTTAGAATAATGTCATCTTTAGTTTGAAATATTTGAAATCCAAGAAAGTACTTAATCTCTCCCATTAAGCTCATTTCAAACTCATTTTGCATAACCTTTGAAAAATCAGTACATAAAGAATTTTTAGAAGATCCAAAAATAATATCATCAACATAGATTTGTACTATTAAGAAATCTTTTGAAAACCTTTTTATAAATAGAGTGGGATCAGCTATTCCTTTTGTAAATCCTTTTGAAATAAGAAAGTTTGAAAGTCTTTCATACCAAGATCTTGGAGCTTGTTTTAAACCATATAAGGCTTTAGAAAGTTTAAAAACATGATTTTGAAAATGAGGATTTGTGAAACCAGGTGGTTGTTCTACAAAAACATCTTCAACAATAAAACCATTTAAAAAAGCACTTTTCACATCCATTTGATATAACTTGAAATTCAGATGTGATGCATAAGCAAGTAAGAACCTAATTGCCTCTAATCTAGCTATAGGTGCAAAGGTTTTCTCATAGTCAATTCCTTCTTCTTGATTGTAACCTTGTGCAACTAGCCTAGCTTTGTTTCTAATGATGTTTCCAGATTCATCTACTTTGTTTCTAAACACCCATTTTATGTCTATGATTATAGTTTCCTTAGGTCTTTCTACTAATTTCCAGACTTTGTTTCTTTCAAATTGATTTAGTTCTTCTTGCATAGCTATTACCCAAAATTCATCATTGATGGCATCATTGATATTCGTAGGTTCTAGCTGTGATAAGAAGACTTGATGTTCAACCTGATTTCTAAGAGAAGCTCTAGTCTGTGTCCCTCTATCAAGATCTCCTATAACAGCATCTAAGGGATGATTTCTCATAATCCTAGTTGATCTAGAAAAGGTAGGACTCGAGATTTCAGGTTCATCTACAGGTTGAGGTTCAACAGAAGCAGGGTCTAGAGAATTTCCAGAGCTGGATGTTTTAACTTCAGGTCCACTGTTTTTATCATTAAGGTTCAAACCAGAGAGATCATCTTCAAGATTTTCAAGAGAGTTCTTAGGTTCATGTGGATCAGTTTCATCAAATTTGATATGAACAGATTCTTCCACACATTTGGTTCTTTTATTGAAAACTCTATAGGATTTACTAGAAGTAGAGTAACCTAGGAAAATTCCTTCATCATTCTTGGATGTAAACTTTTCAAGATTATCTTTAGTATTAAGAATAAAGACTTTGCAACCAAAAACTTTGAAGTAGTTAACTTTTGGTTTCCTATGGTACCATAACTCATAAGGGGTCCTCTTAAGAACAGGTCTAATCAAGACTCTATTAATAACATAGCAAGCGGTATTGACAGCTTCAGCCCAAAAATAAATAGGTAGGTCATACTCATTGAGTATAGTCCTAGCAATTTCTTGCAGGGTTCTATTCCTTCTTTCTACTACACCATTCTGTTGAGGTGTCCTAGGGGCATAGAAATTGTGGCTATAGCCACTGTGTGAGCAGTAAGATTAAAACTCATGATTTTCAAATTCACGGCAATGATCACTTCTTAGGGTCTTAATCTTAAGTCCACTAAGGTTCTCTACAGACTTGGAATATTTAACAAAGTAAGAACAAGCTTCACTTTTGTGAGCTAGAAAATATACCCAAGTATATCTAGAAAAGTCATCTACAAGAACATAGACATAGTGCTTCCCGTTTAAACTAGAAACTCTAGAAGGTCCAAATAAATCCATGTGAACCAACTCAAGAGGTTGAGAAGTTGACACTTCTTTCTTTAATTTGAAAGAAACTTTATGTTGCTTTCCCTTTTGACAGGGATTACAAATTTTTTCTGCTGGAAATTCAAGTTTGGGTAGGTCTCTTACTAAGTTCTTCCTAGCAAGTTTTCTAAGTGAATGCACATTGCAGTGTCCTAATCTCTTGTGCCAAATCCAAGACTCTTTTTGAAAAGCATTTAAACAATTAATGTTTTGTTTATCCAAGGCATTTAAGTCGACAACATAAACATTTTCATTTCTTAAAGCAGAAAACACTAAAGCATTTTTAGAATTAAAAACATTGCAAGAATCATTTTCAAATTTAACATAAAAACCATCATCACATAATTGAGAGATACTTAATAAATTGTATTTAAGGTCGTCAACAAATAAAACTTTAGAAATCAATACTGAGTTAGTGTTACCAATCTGGCCTAACCCGATGATTTTCCCTTTAGAATTGTCACCAAAGGTAACAAAACCTCCATCAACTCTGACTAAGCTTTTAAAGCATGAAAAGTATCCTGAAATATTTCTTGAACATCCACTATCCAAGTACCAGGTCTTTTTACAGGAGCTCTTTAAGCAGGTTTCCTACAAAACAGATTTAAACAGGAAATGATTTTGGTACCCAAATTTTCTTGGGTCCAGACAGGTTAGCCAATAATACTTTAGGTACCCATATTTGTCTAATGGGTCTTATATAATTTGTAGAATCACCATACATTGAAAGATAAACCTTATTAGATCCATAACTATGAATATAACTGGTTGAGGCGTATGAAGTTCCAGATCTAGTTACATTCTGTCCAGATTTAGGAATAAATCTATTCTTGGTCAACTATCTCTGTCCAGGTTTGTAACCTATTCCAGTAGTGTATTTTGGTGCAACTTGTTTTCCTAGAATTTGAGTTAGAGTTTCCTTACCATTGGTAAATTTCTCTAAATCCTTTCTGAGTTGCTCATTAGATAATTTCAATTCAGTGTTCTCCTTTAACAGTTGAGCATTTTTCTCTTTTTCAATAGTGAGTTCAGTTTTAACTGTAGTGGTGAGAGCATGCTGTTTCTTTAATGATTTGTATTTATCCTTAAGTCCATTGCATGTCTCTTCTAACATATCACAATATTCAAACAATTAATATTTAGACATGTTATCACATTCAGAATCATCTCTAGAATAATATGAATTAGAAGCAGGAGTTTCTGAAGTTACCTCAGAAGTGTTTTTCATAAAACACATGTTTGCTTTATTTCTGTATTCTGTTTCAGAAACTTCAGATTCACTAGAACTGTCCTCAGAAGCACTCCAAGTAGCCTTCATGGCCTTTTTAAACTTATTGTCCTTGTATTCATACTTCTTCTTGTATTTCATCTTTGGACAGTCAGCTTTTATGTGTCCTTTCCTTTTACACTCATAATAGACAACTTCATCTGATTTATCAGATTTCTTCCAGTCCTTTTTCCAATTTCCCTTGTTACCATACTTACCTTTATAGTTTGACTTTCTGAAAAACTTCTTCTTCCTATAAAACTTTTTAAATCTTCTGGAAATGTGAGCCATCTCAGCATCACTATCAGAGTCACTCTCACTATCTTCACAGCTTGAGCTTTTGTTTATAGCTTGAAGTGTTTCCTTATCCTTGTTCTTTGAGTTTGTAGTTTTGAAGGCAACAGACTTTCTTCTAGGTTCATCATTTTCTTCTTTATTCACCTTGAGTTCCTCTTCATACATCATCAGTTTGCCAATTAGTTCTTTGACTGGCAGTTCTCCAATGTCACACGATTCTCTAATGGAGACAGAGGTTCCTCTCCATCTTTCAGGTAGACATCTCAAAATTCTCATGATTTGTTCCCTTGCTGGAACATCCTTTCCCAGAGAGGTCATTGTGTTGACAATTTCATTGAACCTGAGATACATATCAGAAATGGTTTCATCAGGCTTCATTTTAAAATTAGCATACTTAATAGTATAGGTATTCAATCTCATCTCCTTAACATTTGTCGTTCCTTCATGAGAAACAGCTAAGGTATCCCAAATTTCATATGCAGTTTTACAAGCAGAAATTCTATTAAATTCTTCATCTCCTAGAGCACAGCACAGGGCATTCATAGCTTTACAATTATTATGGTAAGCAGTCTTTGTAGGTTCATCCCAAGTAGATCTAGCAGTAATGGGAATTTTATATTCAGATTCAATAGCAGTCCAAATATCAAAACCTATGCTTTCAAGATGAATTTTCATTTTGAGTTTCCACTGAGCATAGTTGTTTCCATTGAAAAAAGGTGGTCGGTTAGTAGCAGCACCCTCAAGTCTATTATCCATGATATCACAAAAATAATTTTAAAGAGATAAAAATTTAGAAATAACAGAAATTTTAAGAACTTTAAAATACAACTAAAATCACAGTTGAAAAGAAGAGTACTTTAGAAAATATTTTCTAACCTCTGATACCAAATGTTGGTCGGAGTGGATACTCAAGAGGGGGGTGAATTGAGTTCCAATTAAAATTTCTGTTAAAAACAATTTCTATTAAAATCCCTCAATTTCAAAAACAAATTAAACTGTAGTGAATTTATATAGATTATAAAGGTTCAATTAGTTTCTCAAAGATTGATTAGTTCTTAGTTAACTTAATCTTATGATTAAATTGACTTTTGAAACTAACTTACTGGTTTACAATAAATATAAACACTTGCGAGTTTAACTATCAAAATAGCTTTGAAAATAAATTATATTTCAAAGTTATAGCAGCGGAATATGAAATAAATATATATAGTATGGATATAAACTTTAACTAAAAACACAGAGGAGGTAACCAAGAGGTTCAGTCTCAAGCCGAGACTTAGTCCTCTCAAAAGTTTATAAATATGATCCACACCATGGATTTGGGTTCAACAGTTTACAACTGTCCAGGTCCAAGACCTCTACCACTGTTATTCGTGGGAAACAAAACAACAGCAACCAGTTGTCCAGGTCACACACGACCTCTACCACTATCCACAGTGGGCAATGAAGTATAAAAAGGGTTTTCTGAGGATTTACAGATCCTCCAGTTAGAGTACAGGAGTCAGTGTGTGTGTTTAATATAGCAGATAACACACACTGCTCAAAGTGTAGAATAAATGAATCATAGAGCAGAGAAGTAGAGTTTAGAAATGGCTCTGGTGATTTCAGTGCAGCTCTGGACTCTTTTGGATTTGATCAGAAGTAATTCTGAGTCCTCTTCTCGTTTTTGTTTGAGAAGCAGAGTGTCGTATGCTTCAGGTTCAAAGGCAGTGAGATGTAGTCGATGAAGTTATTCAATGTTCTTTTGTATGCACAGAACTCTTCTTGAGTAGGCTTGATCATGTATGAGGTTCTGTGTAATCTCTTGATATGTATCTTCTGTTCTTCTTGGATCTTTCTCCTCTTTCTTCTTGTGTTTTCTTCTGTTTGCTTCTGTCTGTCCAGCAGCAGAATCTTCTTGTATTTATGTCACGTGCTTCGGAAGACAGAAAAGGTTTCATTTTCACAGGTACGAGGTACGGTTTCCTGACATCTGACAACCTTTATTAATTAATTGAAAAAGCATTAAAATATACCTAATATGACCGTTGGTTAGATTAAATAAAGATAAAGATAAAGAAATTCAAACAGTTGTTTATGACTATCGATGATTTCAAGTGATCGGTAGGTCATCAGCATCGGTGGCTAGACATCGGTGTGTCCTGACCAGTGACTCATTTGCATCGGTGTATCATTCGATCAGCATCAGTGAGTCAGATTGATCAGTGACTCATTTGCATCGGTGTGTCATTCGATCAGCATTGGTGAGTCAGATTGATTAGTGACTCATTTGCATCGGTGTGTCATTCGATCAGCATCGGTGAGTTAGATTGATCAGTGACTCATTTGCATCGGTGTGTCATTCGATCAGCATCGGTGAGTCAGATTGATCAGCATCGGTGACTCAGATTGATCGGCATCGGTGAGTCAGATTGATCAGCAACGGTGACTAAGATTGATCGGCATCGGTGAGTCAGATTGATCAGCATCGGTGACTCAGATTGATCGGCATCGGTAAGTCATATTGATCAGCATCGGTGAGTCAGATTGATCAGTATCGGTGACTCAGATGCATCGGTGTGACCGTTGTCTTGATATAGGATCGGTGCGACCATTGTCTTGATATAAGATCGGTGCGACCGTTGTCTTGATATAGGATCGGTGCGATCGTTGTCTTGATATTGGATCGGTGCGACCGTTTTCTTGATATTGGATCGGTGCGACCGTTGTCTTGATATTGGATCGGTGCGACCGTTGTCTTGATATTGGATCGGTGCGACCGTTGTCTTGATATTGGATCGGTGCGACCTTTGTCTAGATATTGGATCAGTGCGACTGTTTTCTTGATATTGGATCGTTGCGACCGTTGTCTTGATATTGGATCGGTGCGACCGTTGTCTTGATATTGGATCGGTGCGACCGTTGTCTTGATATTGGATCGGTGCGACCGTTGTCTTGATATTGGATCGGTGCGACCGTTGTCTTGATATTGGATCGGTGCGACCGTTGTCTGTTTGATCCAGAAGACTTCCAAAATACTTGTAAATCAATACAAACATAGATAAAAACAAGATAGCAGATTCACTAATAGATTGTGATTAAGTTTATGAGAAATCCAACCAGATTAAATAATAGCGATTTGTGATTATTAGAAAAACAATCATTGGAATGAATTCAACAATCTTCCAGAGGGCTCAACACTTTCTTTTGTTACATCCTTCAAAAAGTGAAAATAGTGTTCATCTGTGCATATGACTTACTGTCTCCATGAACGATGTAATTCATTTTTATATCTCCAAATTTTATGGATTACTATAAATATAAATATACTTAATATATATATTGATACACTCTTGTCATGGGGAATGGAAAAACAATATTTTAATTACCCAATTATAGTATAGTAGTTGATCCTAGGTAGTCTTTCGAAGAAGAGTGCATGCAAAACAAGGTTATCACTTTTTGTAGGTTTTCTAAAAATGATTGGTTTTAATTAATTTGAATTATTATGAGAGAAATTAAAAACTTTAATTGATTAGTGTTAACAAATGATAAAGAAGGTGATCGGATTGGGTTCGACTAGACCTAGTGTTGTGCTATCATGGTTTTCAAATTTATCCCTTTTTCTTCCTTTAACTGATAAGAGAGAGATTCATCTACTGAGTCCTCTCTCTCCCTTAGCCAAATGGTTATGATGAGAATTTTCCTATCCAAATCCTTATATTGGTCTATCCTCCTTCCAATGTGTGTAGGGTTTCAGAAGGTTTCTTGATTAATTAGAACAATCCTTAACTCGGAATTGTTGTTCCCTAATAAACAAATATTCCACATGCAAGCATACACATGTTCTGACTACCATCGAGCACTCACCACTCAACCCTAATATTGTTCCACCTTATAAAAATTAGAATTTGGTGGAGTTATATGTAATCATCGACAAAAGAAATTTATAATAACATAATCAAAACCTAATTCAACCGCATTCAGAATTTAAAATTGAATTAATAATTGAAACTAGAATAAGAAAGAAGAAGGAATTTGATTTATTTTAAGCACAAGAACTCAAGCATGCACATAAGTCCAACCTACCCTCTTACCAATCACTCAAATGAAACTAACCCTCTATGGATGGGGTAAGAGAGATGATTTGGGAGAGGATAGACAATTTAAAGTAAGAAAATAAAATAAATAAAACAAATAAAGCAGAAAGTGGTCGTCCCTGAGTGTCTCTTAGCGTCCTTCTAGCTCGGTGTGTCTTGGAAGGATGTTGTAGGTCGGTATTTATAGGTGAAATCCCATGGAGATCATGCAGCATCATGTTAAATTCTCAACGTCCTGATGTTCTCATGACATTTACTCCTCTCTCAAGAAGTGTACCTCAAATCTAGGTTCTCCTCTGTCGCATCTACTTTGAACTCATTTATTTTTCCACATCGACAAGTAAACAATGTGTACTTGAGTTACATGTCATGTAGCCCACTTGAATGGAAGAATAATCCTTTAGATTATTCTTGAGAGTTGTTCCAAATTGAATTTCGTATGGACCCTGAAAATTTCAAATCATTTAGAAATGTAGTTATAATTTTATGATTTAATTACCGAACATTAATTTTTATATCCAAAAGTTTCCTAAATTTACTCCTTGTTTGACCCATTCAATGAATTTTGTAATGAATTAATTTTAATTTAAATTTATCATGGGTGCATATTTATGAGTTGTATTTCCAACACAAGTATAATAAATGAATTTGGACGTGTGGATCCATAGTTATGGCTTCATTAGTGATATAGGGTCCACAAAGATGTTCAGAAAAACTTTCCATAAAGAATGATTTTTTTGGGGCCATATAATTTCTAATCAAGCTCAAATATAGTTTAAATTTATTTAGACAATAAATAAATGTTTATAAAAAAAATTACTCACACTATTTAGATAAAAAAATGAAAAATATGTGATTGAAATACTAAAGTAATGAAAGTATGTTAAAATCCAAAATTAGGCCATATTTTCATTTAAGCTCAAAATACTTCAAAAACCTAAATATGTGATAAATTCCCATTAAATTACACTATGGTGGGTTTAAAACCATTTAATTAACACATAAAATATGCACATAAATTTTCTCTATCAAATACCCCCACACTTAAACCATGCTTTTCCTCAATCATAAGATCTCAACATGGAATTCATAGGACTCAAATGTTACTAATATTCAAATTTCAAAGTAATAAAAATCAAAATAAATTCAATGTCAGTTCAATTTTTCAAATCTCCACATGAAGTATTAATTTAATTTCTCATTTTTCAAAGAAATAATTGATTCATTTATTTTACTCTTCCCCTTTGAAAATTGATGGAACTTCTCCCTTCATTTATTCAATCTCCTCGATTCATTATTATTAAGCATGCCAAGTCATGATTTACCTCATGTGAATTTTTTTTCTCTCATCTATCATGATAAAATTTAAGTAGAGTTATTCTCATATCATGAGAACATGATACTTATCTATAGTCTTATCAATGAATTACTTTCTCCACTTTATAAAGGAAAAACGTATATAAAATCATGAGGACTTGAAATAAAGGTTCAAATGACTCTGAGGCTTAAGGTTAGTAGGATTTTATATATTAAAAATTAAGGCTCAAGGAGGAGTCTAATCTCTTAAGTACAGTGCATGATATCAAAAGTAAAAGTGTAATTAAATTCTCCCCTTCAATGTAGAAACACCCACTTTCCCCAAAATTCAAAGTCGGGTCATGATCAAATAAAGCATAATGAATGATTTGTGCACCCACTTGAATATAATTTTTTTACTTTTATACTTTTTTTCTTTTTTTCAAAAGTTATGATTAGATAAAACCTCACATCCATCACCTAACCACATACAATTAAAAGACCGTTGGTCTGGAAAATGGTGATTTTTTGTTTTCCCAAATCAAAACCTTTTTTTTTGTCATTTTATTTTCTTTTTTATATTCGAGAGGGTAAAAACAATAAAGAGTAAAATAAATGAATAAAATGACCTTTCTCATTACCCAAAAATAGCACCCCCGCACTTTTTTCTTACAATGTAAATCATCACTTCTGCCATGAATCCCTTCACCCTCACACTGCAACTTTAAAATATCATGCAAATACCAAGAGTAGGGTAGGAATGGATAAAAATGGATTGAAATGTGGCTCATTCCTATAAAGGTCATTCATGGATTCTATGGGCTAAATAATGATTAATATAAAGGTGGTATTTTAGGATAAGGGATTTTCAATAGATGCCTAAATCATTTTAAATATGTTTTTGCATAGTCATAGCTTTGACAAGTTCCATTACAAGTTCTGGCAGGTGACATATACCAAGATCACTCAAGAAATATGCTCAAGATAAATAGGAAGTATTAGGTTTATAAATCATCTTAGGAATAGGAAATATAACATTGGAAAATCACTCATGGAGTGACTAATAATAACAAATCAATTCACATGAATTTCAAAAATTCAATGGATGAAAGATAATAGGGAAATTTCATTTACATGAATCAACTAATTATTTAAAATCATGAGTCATTATTTCAATATTCATACTTAATTTTAAAAAAATTAATTCGTCATTTTAATCATTAAATATTATTAACATTTAAATCTAAAACATAACATCACTAGATTTCTAAGAAACTCATGTCTTCTAGATAAGTTGGGTAAAAGATGAATTCAAGTGTGGGAATGCATTTTATAATTAAAGCTCTAAAAGTATTAAGATGTGGGGAATAAATTTGGATAATATATAATTGAAACTATTACTCCCCTTTCAAGTGGATGCTTCAAATTCAAATGTGCATGTTCTGTCTTGACCCATTCATGACGTGTACCTAATCTTCATGATGTGTAATCCCATTGTAGCTTCTTTTCCTGCTTTTTTCCTGCCTTGAAAGTTCTTCATTGGCCCAAACTTTTTAAGCCTTTCAACATCTTAATTAATGGGATTTAAATATAATAATAAAAACAAATGATAGTGTAGGCCTATTCAATCATGCTGGTATATGACTGAGAGGACAAGTGGACAATGGTGGAAAAACGCAGGTTTCCTCCCAAAAGTGCTTTTGTTTAATGTCATTGGATTGACTAAAAAATTGAATTTTTTTTAAAAATACTAGACTACAAGACTCCCTCCCCCAAACTTAATTGATGCATTGTCCTCAATTCATGTAAATGGAATTTTGTTTATTTAAGTTTCAAAACTATAGAGTTACTAAATTTAATCAAGTGTAATGGAAAGATGCAACTTGGTAGGTCTTCATTTGTAATCAAGGTGAAGGTGTGTGATATCCTCCATTGGTTCTTGAGGTATGGTCCCATGGAACTTCTTCAACATCTTCCCATTTATAGTGAATGGTTTTCCTCCTCCTTCCCTTCTAATCTACACAGCACCAAAGGGGTATACATGAATAATAGTAAAGGGTCCTTCCCATCTGGAACAAAGTTTACCTGGCATAAGCTTAAGTCTAGATTTGTAGAGTAGAACTTGATCTCCAAGGTTGAAGGTTCTTGGTTGAATCATCTTGTCATGGTCCATCCTTGTTCTCTCTTTACAGATCATTAAATTTTCAAAATATTCTCTCCTGATTTCCTCTAGCTCTTTCAACTGTAATCTTCTTTCTTTCCCATCTTTCTCAAGGTCCAAATTCATCTCTCTGACCGCCCAGTAGGATCTATGCTCCAACTCCACGGGAAGGTGGAGATTATTTCCATAGATCAATCTATAGGGACTCGTCCCTATGGGTGTCTTTTAGGCCATTTTTTATGCCCATAAGGTACCATCTAACCTTTTTCTACAGTTTTTCATGTTGGGTTTAACAGTTTTTCCAGAATGGCTTTGATTTCTCTATTGAAGACTTCTGCTTTTCCATTTGTTTAGGGATGGTATGGGGTTGATATTATATGATATACCCCATACTTATTTAGTAATTCTTTCATTTTCCTATTATAGAAATGAGTTCCATGGTTGTTGATAATTTCTCATGGCACTCCAAACCTGTAGAAAATGTTAGCCTTGACCAAATTACAAACAACTTTGGCATCGTCAGTTCTAATTACTTTCACTTCCACCCATTTTGAAACATAGTCTATAGCCAAAATAATATATGAATTTCCAAATGAAATTGGGAACAGTCTAATGAAATATATGCCCCATACTTCAAAAATTTCACAAAAATATATTGGTTTTTTAGGCATTTTATGTCATTTGGTGATGTTACCAGAAAATTTGAATTTTTCACATCTTTTACAGAATTCATATGAATCCTTGAATAAGGTTGGCCAATAGAGTGTAGATTCTAAAAATTTTTAGGCAATCCTCTATGGTCCAAAGTGGCCTCCAAAAGATAGTTTATGGCAGAATTCAAACACTAATTCCATTTCACTTCTTGGTAAGCATCTTCTTATGATTTGATCATTACAAACTTTCCACAGAAATGGGTCTTCACAAATGTAAAATCTTGATTAAGATTTAAGATTATGTTGTTGATGATAGCTTAGATGAGAGGGTACTTAACATTTAACCAAATTGTTGAAAAAAATTTCATACCATGGTACTTCACTGTTGACAATGTAGAGTTTTTCTCCAAGAAGCTCATCATTAAGTGGGTTCTGGTTTTGGATTTCTACTTCAGTGGTGTGGGGTAGTCGACTCAGATGGTCATCCACTTGATTTTCAATCTCCTTCTTATATTTGATTTCCAAATTGAACTCTTGTAAGAGTATCGTCCATATCACTAACCATGGTTTATCATCTAACTTTTTCATTAAGTACCTAAGTGTTACATGATCATAGAAAACAAAAACTTTAGTCCCAATAAGATATGATCATAATTTATCTAGTGAAAAGAAAACTGCAAGGAACTCCTTCTCAGTGGTTGTGTAATTTATTTGTGTTTCATCCATGGTCTTTGATGAGTATGAGATCACTTGAGGCTTTCTATCAATTCTCTATAATAGAGAGGCTCCCACCGCTTGGTTGGATGCATCGCAAAGTAGCTCAAAAGGGTAATTCCAATTGGGTGGCTGCATTATTGGTGGTGTTATCATCCTTTAATTTAATTCATCAAAAAAAATTTTAAAAGTGATGACATGAACCAGTTTCCCAGTTCATGTTATCAAGGGAATTTATTAAAATCAAAAAGTTGCACTACAAGCATGATGTGTAATGTGTTTACACCAGTGGGGATTTAAAGAGAGAACATTGGAAATCATGCAAAAGAAACAAAAACAAAGATACATATCTGTCGAGATGAAATCCTTCAAAGTGTAATGGTATCCAGCCTCCATAAGAGTGCAGAAAACTTCCAGATATAGGCATCCATGTTCTACACATCAAGCGCATAAATAGAAAGATCTAGCCGGAATGAAAACCTCAGAATCTTCAGCAAAAACTAACAGCCAAACAGAATGAATTATTCTCCAACAAAGAAACATCATGATGCTCTCTAAAAGAAATTTTTTCCAGAATCCATAGAGAACCTAAAACTCAGACTCTAGAATAAGTTTATATCAGATCAAACATGCCCCAAGATGCCACAAAAACATAAAATCAAATCCAAAAAGTAGGAGAATCAGAACCTAACTTCCAGAGTGCAGGAAAAATGAAGATGAATCTATCATTCAATTCAAACAGAATCCAACAGAAGCAGTGATCCATCCATCCAAATTCTTCACATCCAGCATAAAAGAGAACCAGCCTGATTGAAGCTTCAAAAAATGCATCAATGAAGCAGATTGAAATGACCTTTCAAAATCACCAGAGTGAAGCTAAAACACAAAACCTCATATTCCATCAATACACCTCTAAGTTGAATATGGTAAGGAATTTATTACATCGACTTTGGATTTATCAAACTCAATCCCTTTTTGTGAAATTATGTGCCCCAACACTATTCCTTTTTCAACCATGAAATGAAATTTTTCAAAATTCAAGACAAGTTTCTTTTCAATGCATATTTTCAAAACTTTTTCCAAATTTCCTAAGAAATGATCAAATGAATTTCCAAAAACTGTGAAATCATCAAAAATACCTCTAGGAATTCCTCAATATGGTCTAAGAAAATACTCTCCATACACTATTGAAATGTACCTGAGGCGTGGCATAGCCCGAAAGGAATCATTTTGTAGGATAATGTTCTAAAAGGACAGGTGAAGGTCATTTTCTCCTGGTCTTTTGGGGTGATTGGTACATGAAAATATCCTAAGAATCCATCTAAAAAATAGTAATAAGTTTTTCCAGCTAACCTTTCAAGCATCTGATCAATGAACAGAATGGGAAAGTTGTCTTTTCTAGTAACTTGATTTAGCTTCCTATAATCTATATACACTCTATATCTATTTTGTACTCTCATGGGGATCAGTTCATTTCTTTCATTTTTTAACAGTGGTCAGCCCGGTTTTCTTGGGGAGTACATGAATTGGGATGACCCACTAAGAATCAGAGATTGGGTAAATTATGTAGGCTGCTAACAATTTATCTATCTCTTTTTTAATGACATCTATAATGGTGGGATTGAGTCTTCTATGAGGTTGTCTAACTGTTCAAAAATCACTTTCTAAAAATATCTTGTGAGATCATACCTTGGGTTTAATTCCAGGTATGTCACCTAAACTTCAACCTATAACTTTGAAAATCCTTTTTAGAAGTTCAATCAGGTTTTGTTATTATGAAAGGGATAGGTTATTTGAAATTATTACTGGAAATTTATCTCCTTCCATTAGGTGTTCATACTTCAAATCACATGGTAATGGTTTTAGTTATAGACATGGGGGTTGTTCAAGGGATGATATTACATTTAGGTTTCCTACTTCTAAGGCTTGATTTTCTGGTATAGTCTCACTCTATTTTAACAAATCATTGAAAAAGTCATATTTCACCTCGTCCTCTAACATGAGATTATAATTTTTAGGTTTTTTGGAATTATAACATTCAAATGAAAAGTGCTCTGATAAGAATTCATGGAGCATACCTGAGTCTTCAATTGGTTCCATACCTTCATCATGGGAGAGCGCATAAAGTGAGTGATTGATGGAAGGATGATTCATCATATCAAGAATATTGAAGTGTACCATACTATCTCCAAGATCAACGGTGAGTGTTCCTTCATGGATGTTGATGATCATCCTTGATATTTTCAAGAATGGTCTCCCTAGGATGGTGGGATATTGGGCTGGTTCTCGGTCTTCCTCCATGGAAAGGACATAAAAGTCTACTGGAAAGATTAATCCTCTCACTCCCATGATCACATCTTCAACAACTCCAACTGGGAAAATGGTGGATATATTTTCTAATTATACCACCACTCGATTTGGTTTTAGTTATCTGATCTGCAAAGATGAAAACACTGAGTGAGGCATCACATTTATCAAATCTCCAAGATCACATAATGCATCGGTAAAATTTAAATAACCGATAGTGCAGGGAATAGAGAATGTCCCTAGATCATGAAATTTTTGTGGTATCGGTGGTGTGATCAATGTTGAGATGCTTCTTCCTAAGTTGATTCTTTCATTTCTATCCAGATTCCTTCTTTTAGTGCACAGATCCTTTAGAAATTTTGCATATTTAGGGATTTTTTGGATTGCCTCAAGTAGTGGGATGGTAATCTCCACTTTCCAAAAGGTTTCCTGAATTTTCCATTGAATTATCTCTTCTTCTCCCTTATTTGACCCAACCAATGCATATGGGAATGGTGTAGGGATATTCTTTTTCTCCCTTTGTTGTTTTTGCAAAGGTATTTCTAGTCTTTCCTTCCTAAACCTTGTTCTTTCTTCTTTGTTGTTGACTCTACCTTTTGGTTGGATAGGACGAGCTCCAAGAGGTTATTTGGAATCATCCTCTTCATATTGTTCTGGTGGTGTGATCTCCTTCCCGCTATGGGTTGTGATTTCACTGACATTCTCCTTCAAATTTAGAATCGTCTCGGCTGGGATATTTCTTGGGTTTTTAGACATGATTTCAACAAGACTTCCCATCGTGTCTTCCAGCTTATCAACCTTATATGATAGGCCCTCATACTTGGATCATAGTTGTTCCACAGAAGGTTGTGTGTTGGTGGATGGTTGTTTATATGTATTTCCTTGGAATGGTGGTGGATATAAGGATTGTTGTTGTTGTAAGGGCTGTTTATAGGATTGTTGGAATGGAGGGGGTTCTGGTATTACTACTGCTGGTAAGGAGGTTGACTGGGGTGATGGTTATGATTAAATGATCTCATCTGGTTTTGTTGGTTCCCATATCCTTGTTGATCTTGGGGTTGATGTGGTTGATTTTGTTGGAATTGTCTTGGTTGAAAGGCTGCAGCATAGTATTATGTCCCCTTATCTCAGGGCACTGGTTAGTATAATGAGTGAAATAATAACATAAACCACATACCTAAGCTAAAGATTGTTGTCCATTTTCTTGATTTACAGCTATTTGACAGACTAACCTTGCAAGGTCATCAACTTTGGTTTCAATCAATACAGATTAATCAGATATTTTTACCTCATGTATCTCCCTATTTCTCATTCCTCTTGTTCCAAATTGTTGCGATTTTTGCACAATCTTCTCAATTAGGCCATGAACATCTATAGGTGACTTTTCAATCAAAGATCCCCCTAATGAGGTGTCAATTAGATTTAGATCATTGTCAAGAAAGACTTAGTAGAAGAACACGAAGAATTGGTTT
Organism: Viscum album; assembly: GCA_963277665.1. Lineage (NCBI taxonomy): Eukaryota > Viridiplantae > Streptophyta > Magnoliopsida > Santalales > Viscaceae > Viscum > Viscum album. The sequence goes on from OY728126.1 coordinate 1,898,505,589, forward strand.
TCCTCCATTTCTTGATACAGGCAGTTGGCATAGAGCTTCTTGAAGTTTTCCCAGTATTTGTAGAGGGTTTCTCCAATTGATTGATGTATGACATAAATCTTCTTTTTTAATTATAGTTCTCCTGGATGTTAGGAAGAATCTTTTTAGGAATCATATTTTCAGATCTTCCCAATCACTGATCTCCCCAGATTGTAGATTATACAACCATTCATTAGCTACTCCTTCAAGTGAGAAGGGGAATTCCCTCCATTGAAATTGGTCTTCAAGTGATCCTCTTGGCCTGATGCTTGATCATGTGAAGCTGAATTCCTACATGTGCCGGTTTGGGTCTTCTCCTGCAAGAACATGAAATTTTGGAAGCATTGGAATCATATTGACACACAATTCAATATCTTTTGGGGAAGTAGGTTCAATGAGTTAGTTATTTTGAATGTCAAATTGAGGTTCACATAGATCGCGCAAGGTTTGGTTGGGATTTTCATCCATGATCTTAGGTTTAGAGTGAACACTTAGAGTGTCACTTGAATCTGAGAGGTTAATTTCCTCAAAATCGGATTGTAAATACTTTTTTCTCAATTTGGTTATTGTTCTTTTTGTTTTAGGATAAAATTGATTTAAATGGTCAGTTGAACTATAGGTCATTCAATTTTGATTTTTTTTTAAAAGGGGGTTTTGAGGAACTGCCTCCCTGGAAACAGCACCAAGTTTAATGCATGCCTGTCATGGGGCATGGAAAAATAATATTTTAATTACCTAAGTATTGTGTAATAGTTGATCCTAGGTAGTCTCCTAAAGAGGAGTTCACACAAAACAAGGTTGTAACTTTTTGTAGGTTTTCCAAAAATGATTGGTTTTAATTAATTTGAATGATTATGAGAGAAATAAATAGGTTGAATTGATTAGTGTTAACAAATGATAAAGACGGTGATCAGATTGGGTTCAGCTAGACCTAGTGTTATGCTATCATGGTTTTCAAATTTATCCCTTTTTCTTCCTTTAAATGATAAGAGAGAGATTCATCTACCGAGTCTTATCTCTCCCTTGGACATATGGTTATGATGAGAATTTTCCTATCTAAATCCTTCGATTGGTCTATCCTCCTTCCAATGTGTGTAGGATTTCAGAAGGTTTCTTGATTAATTAGAACAATCCTTAACTCGGATTTGTTGTTCCCTAACAAACCAATATTCCACATGCAAGCATACACATGTGTTGACTACCGTTGAGCACTCACCACCCAACCCTAATCTTATTCCACCGTATACAGATTAGAATTGGGTGGAGGGAGATGTGATCATCAACCAAAAAAATTTATAATAACAGAATCGAAACCTAATGAAACCACATTCGAAATTTAAAACTAAATTAAGAACTGAAACCAGAATAAGAAAGAAGAAGGAATTTGATTCATTTCAAGAACAAGAACTCAAGCATGTACATAGGTCCAGCATCCCCTCTTCTTGATCACTCAAATGAAACTACCCCTCCATGGATGGGTAGGTGAGATGATTTGGGAGAGGAGAGACATTTTAATATAAGAAAATAAAAGAAATAAAACAAATAAAGCTTAAAGTAGTCATCCTTGAGTGTCCCTTGGTTTCCTCACGGCTCGGTGTGTCTTGGAAGGCTGCCAGAGGTCGGTATTTATAGGTGAAATCATGTAGAGAGCTTGAAGCATCACATTAGATTCTCAACTTCTCGATGTTTTCAAGACATGTACTCCTCTTTCATGACGTGTACCTCAGATATGGGTTCTCCTCCGCCACGTCCACTTCGAACTCATTTATTTTTGCACGTCGACAGGTACAAGATGTGTACTTGGGTTACGCATCGTGTATCCCACATGAATGGCTGAATCATCCTATGGAGTCTTCTTAAGAGTTTTTCCAAATTGAATTTCCTATAGACCCTAAAATTTAAGATCATTTTGAAATATGGTTATATTTTTATGATTTAATTACCAAACACAACTTTTTCTGTCCAAAAGTTTCCTAAATTTACTCCTTATTTGACCCATTAAATGAATTTTTTAATGAATGAATTTTTAATTTAAATTTATCATGGGTGCGTATTTATGAGTTGGATTTCCAAAACAAGTGGAATAAATGAATTTGGACATGTGTATTTGGAGTTATGGATCCATTAGTGATGTAGGGTCTACAATGTTGTTCAGAAAAACTTTCCACAAAGAATGATTTTTTTGGGGCCATATAATTTCGAATCAAGCTCTGATTCAGTTGACATTTATTTAGCCAATAAATCAATGTTTCTAAAAAATTACTCACACTATTTGGATCAAAATTGAAAATTATATGATTTAAATACTAAAGTCATGAAAATATGTTAAAATCTAGAATTAGGCCATATTTGCATTTAAGCTCAAAATACTTCAAAAACCTAAATATGTGATAAATGCCCATTAAATTACACTATGGTGGGTTTAAAACCATTTAATTAACACATAAAATATGAACATAAATTTTCCCTATCATATATATGTATATATATCATGATAAATATTCTATGGATAATGGATCCATAATCAAAGTAAAAGGACCAAAACATACGTGAAAAACGAAGTATATATCACTCGGAATGGTGATTTTAATAAATAATTATTAACAAATATGTGATAAGAGGTTATAATAAAATAATATATATAATGATATATATATATTAGTGTGGTTCTATAATAAATCTATATTTATTATAAATTATGTTCCAATGCATATGAAGGGATTCGGGCCTAAGGTAAGGGATTTTCTTCTAACTTTTATTTCTATGAGACACATGTCATATTCACCACTTATTTCTTTTATGTGGTGTATATACTAACCATGAATATATTTTATGATAATTATTATGAAATTTTTGGGGATTTTTATATCCATATAATTTTATTTCCTTCATTGCGCTTATAATTCAAAAGTTACCAAAGTGTTAAGGATTTTATATTACAATCTCATTGTTTATCGGGATTGTTTATGATTAAGTTTATAATGATGAAAAATTATGATCTAAATCTCTATAAACTCATGAATTTTATTATACTCTAGTTATTTCTTGAGAATAAATTTTTTCATTTCATTTTACTCACCTTAAGTACTCAAGATACTAAAAATATGTTTTTAAGGAAAATAAACTTTATTTCTCTATTCAGCAAAAAAAAACTTTCTCTTTTATATCCATGTTTTCTATAAATTTTTTAAAAAAAGATTTTAGTATTATAATATGATTGTTTAAATTAATTTTTATCCATATTTTAATTTTAAAAAATTCTTTAAAATAAATCTTATTGTCATTTTCCAAATTAGGTATTTTTTTACTTTTTACAAAAAAGTGAAATGAATGTTTTCTTTTAACTTATACAACATAAATATAATTTAATTTCATCATGACCACTAAATTATTTAAATATTCCTTTAAAATTTTACATGGTTATTTTAAAATGAATTTTTTTCCATAATATTTTGGAAATTTTTAGATTCTAAAGAAGTGATTTCAAAATAGAAAGGATTCTTTCCACAAGAATGTTGTAATGGTCTTTTAATTGTATTTATATTCATTAAAGGCAACAACCCTTGGTATCACTTATTCTTTCCTATGGATGTGATCTAATGATACCATTCTTATTTTTTTATGGATGGTTTATGTTTATGATGATAAGATTTTTATGAAACTCATTTCTTTTTAATGAGTTATACTATGATAAAGTGATGAAATGCTTATAAAACCTATTTCTTTTTCATGGGTTCTGATATAATGAATTTTTTATGATCTTATGGCACACATATTTATGATTTTAATTATGTGATGGGTGGGACCTATATCTCCCTCCAATGAATTGGTTAAATATGGATAACTCATGAGGTAAATATGTTAAGTGAGAACCTGATTTCATGTTCATAAATTTATATGTGGGCCTAGTTTTCATGTCCAAAATTGTATGTGTAGACCTAAAATTCATGTCTATAAGATTATGCATGGACCTGGTATTCATGTTCTTAAATTTTTACATAGATCTAGCTTTCATGTACATAATATTATGCATGGATATAGTTTCATATCCATAAATTTATGTGAGTGTCTAATTTCATGTCCTTAACATAATGATTGAACCTGTTTCTATTTATACATGTTCAAAAAGTTATAATCTTATGTATACCACAAACTAATGTCGTATTCTAATGTTATGCTCTCATGGATCATGTTCTTTGATTCCTTTATTATTCATATCTTATGAACTACTATGATTTATACCATGACTCAAGATTATGATCTATGATATTTAGGGTATGGATTTAAAATGTTATGATCATGTTCCATACCTTTATATTCATTATTAGCACATCTTTATTTTAATGATCACAAATCAAGTTTGTTATGATTCTAAAAAGCTCAATGTTTTATTATATAAAATTATTTTCTAAGTAAATTTATGAAAAAACTTAGTTAAGTGTTGATCTACCATCAGTTCAATAAATCTACCATTAGTTCAAGAGATAAATTTCTCATTATGCTGATATACCATTAGTTAAAGAGATATACCACTAGCTTTGTTGATCTACCATTAGTTCAAGAGATATGCCACTAGATATAATGATCTACCATTAGTTCAAACAAGTCTACTAGTGGACTATATCTACCATTGATAGATCTACCATAGACACATCTACTACTAATAGACCTACCACTGAAGAGATTTACCTTTAGATAGATCTACTGGAAGTTGGATCTACCGTCATCACATCTGTTGTTATCACATCTTCCATCATAACTGATCTACCACTGAACTATGTTATTGCAATTCTATGTTATCATTTAATGATGCTACCATCAGGATGAGATATCTCCAAAACTCATCAATCTCCAATGAACATCTACCTCTAGAATAGATCTACCATTAAGATATCTAACTCTAGAATGATACCATTATTGTCCAGACTCTTATTCAAATTTAATTCTTACAATGAATAGTTTAAGGAATTAAATTTAGTTATCCACATGTGGATTTAAGAATCATTATTCTTAAAACACTCCATGGATTAATTAAATAAAAATTTAGAGTTTCCTTTTTTAAGTTGAATTTTTTATTAAAAGAAGGGAGAACATACCAGCAACCATGACACCCCAATCATGGTGCGTGAAAATGGTGAAGACCAAGGGAATAACCTATGAAAATAAGTTTACAATCATCAGGGATGGACCCCATACATGTATATAAAGTAAGATACTCATCCAAACTCCCCTTACTAGCCAATGCATATGCCGCTCTATTCCCTTCTCTTTAGTTGTGACCCCTACAAATAGACTGGTTGAGCACCCTCCTGTAATTCCTAATGAGATAAGAAATATCCTATGGTGGATTAAACCACCCTTGAAGTAACCTAAACAAAAATATTGAATCTGAATCAGTCTCCACAATTTGGATGTTGAAAAATTTACATAGTAAGATTACAGTGACCATTGCTCTAGTTTTAACTTCAATTGAACTTCCATCCCTAAAGAAAGTGTTGAACCCTAGATAAACTAACCCCTATTTTTTCTCACTAAGCCAACTCCATGCATGACACCATAGATATATGATCCATTCACGTTTAGCTAAGACCAGAGGTTGGTGGCTTCCATTTAATCCATCTTCCATTATTTTTTCTGCCTTCACAGTTGAATCGATCATTAAACCTTAGAACAATCCATCAAAAGGAGACCAAATATTCCACACATTTGATAAGAACACCAATATCTACCACTAAGGATTTCACTCTAACTTGGAATAAGAGGTACAATAGTTTCCTACCTTCAAGCACCTTATTCCTCACCTCCCATAACACCCAGCACACTACTGCAAAGATCATACTTCTTATGTTCATCTCTGCACCTTCCTATTCAGCTCCCTGAAGCTATGTTGCAATGAACTCCAACATAGCACATCTCCCATACTGATTCCCATGTAGATTTCAAGATAATTCCAAATTTCCTTCATCCACTCTCTTTGAAAGAATATATTTCATACCGTCTCCTATTACGGTTGTGAACAACAATGGCATTTGTATACCAAGACACCCCCTCCTCTCTTTTGAACATTATCATCAGTAGGAATGGATTGGTTCCTTGGTCTTAAAACCAAGAAACTCATTTTTTATGGAATATATTTTTACCAAAGAATGGTCACCCAGACATCATCCCCACCAATCACATGTCTCATGTTTAAGAATGCATGGGTGCTGAAGTTGCCCGACATCGACCCCAAATAAATGAATTTTTCTACCTCATCTGTCAAGATTATATTGCGATGGAACTCTAGTTGGTCCTGGTTCAATATAGCACCAAGGAACTCTAGAAAACAGTAAGTCTCTCCATAAAATAGGTTTGAAACCATGCAACCTAGAAAAAATAGTGGGGTACCCACCCAATTATCTTTCCAGAATCTTATATCCCCATGACCAACTACCCACCGAGATTATAACGATAGCACCTTAGATGATCAGACATGCACAACATAAGGATAGTTATGTTACTAGTGTGTTTATTCCAATCCATATAGTCTTCATCATATCTACTCCTCATAAATCTATCCCAAAGAGAGTTATCACCAATGATATCCCACACCAATTTTTCCTATATGGCCTGCATAGATTCTGTCACGCCATGTAAAGCAATGTCACCTTTATTGATCGAATTCACTAGTCTCTTCCATGATTCCTACAATCAAATGATTTATATCCCATAAAAATGAATTCATCATTTTTTCTGGCCTCTCAATGGTACCTTTTGGCGCTTTGATAATTGAAAACATGTGCATCAGTATTTAATTAAGTACACAATTGATTAAATTAATCCTAGAACCAAAGTAAAGAAATATATTCTTCCAATTGTAAATATTAGTGGTGATCTAGATGATGATATTCTCAAAAATATACTTTTTAATCCAACCATTAGAAATAGGAGCTCCAAGATAGGTTATAGTAAGTTGTCGCCTCTGCATGCCAAGCATATTTTGAGTGATCCTGTTATGCCTACTTGATCATTTTTTGGATATGAACACACTACTTTTTCTTTGAATAATATATTGGCCACTTAATATTTCATAATGTTCTATAACTCTATTAAAACCTTTAAGAGATCTTTGCCTGTCATTAATGAAAAAAAGAATATCATCAGCAAACATGAGGTGAGACACCATATTAACACTGAACCTCTTAGAAATGGGCTTGATCTTACCCTCCTCTAAGCTGAGTTTAACATTTATCATCATGGCCTCCTAAGCTATAATAAAAAGACTGGGGGATAAGGGATCACCTTTCCTAACACCCCACACCATCTTGAAGAAACCAAAACTCCTCCCCATTAAGGAGATGGAGATCCATGGAGAATCATAACAATGAAATCAAAGATTAAAGAACCATTCACTAAAGCCAAAATACCATATGAATCTTAAAATAAAACTTCATTAAATCTAGCCATAGGCTCTATCCATGTCCACCTTAATCATCACTTTAGATCCAAGAGATCTTTTATTGAGATCCTTTACCATTTCACGTGCAATTCCAATCTCCCTTGGATATTCCTCCCTTGAAAAAATTTATGTTTTTCATATGAGACCAGTCTTGGGATAATATTAGAGAGTCTCTTGTTGATGTGACAGGTGAGAATTTTGTAAGAAAAGTTGCAGAGATATATAGGTCTATATTGATTTAACCTTGAGGGGTCCTTTACCTTGGGAACCAGAATCACCTTGGATGCAATAAATACCCTATTGATTGCACCACCTCTAACAAATCACACATTGAATCTCCCACATGAACCTTAATAACATCCTAAGCAGACACATGAAAAGACCTTGGGAACCCATCAGGCCCTAGTGAATTTTCTCATTTCATGCTAAAAACTATGATTTTAATTTCTTCATCCTCTAGTATTACTTCCATGATGTCATGATCCCTTCCCTCCAAAAGATTTGGTAAATAACCCATGAATACCTCCTTAATTCCAGCTCTATTATTCCTAGTATGAATGAATGAGTTGGGCCATACTAATAATTCCTTGAAACAATATAGCACTAAACTTCCAGAAATATTTACATCAATTTTGTAGGAACCATCCTCCTATTTTAAATTGATCTTCTAAACCAAAATTTTATCCTTCAAGAAATCATGGAAAACATGGTATTCCTATCCCCTTCATTTATCCATAAAGCTCTTGATTTCTCCCTGCATCCTCACTCGATCTCTAGAAACTTCTCTGAAAATAAACTTTGTTTTTTAACCAGAGTTCCAAAAGTGTCATCATCCCAATTTTCTTGTATCCTTACTTAAAACTGACTAATTTCCTAACTGATTACATCCAGATAAATATCACTGACCATATAGTTGGAGCTCTAGACCTGTAGGTCTCTTTTCAATCATTGGAGGCTATGCATGAGACCCTCCCAAGTAGTAACATGCTCCGGCTTCTCCTAATAATCTTTCACCATCTGAATCAAGCCATTTTTCCTATGCCAACTACTAGAATAACAAAAATGATTTCCCCTTGTATCCTACTTCTTTATAGTGACCAAAATTTGTGAATGATCTGAAATAATTCTAGAGATATGGTTGATAGTGGCCCATGGAAAAGATTCCAATCCTTGCAAATTTTCAAAGCACCGATCCAACCTACTACAAATTCTCCTATTACCCTTACTATTGTTACACCACATGAATTTATTACCTTCAAATCCCTAGAAAATTAAACCATTTTCTGACATAAACTCTATAAATTCATGCATAGCATTGCTGGAGAACTCAGATCCTCCTATTTTCTTGGAGCTCTATTTGATCGTGTTAAATTCACCACCAATAAACCATGGAAAATTGGATGGATTAAATAACGAAAGTTTTGGCCAAAAATCAATCCTTTCTGAGGCCTTGTAGCTCGCATAAACAAAATAAAGGAGGAGTTTGCTGCCTCCAAAGATGATTTTTTTGGTGACATGTTGAGACGATGTTGATACAAGGTCCACCAAAACCCCTTTCTTCTTGAATATCCAAACATACATATTTCATGGGTTAGCATACAGCCAGTTAAAAAACCCCATACTCTTGGTGAGGAAGACATGTGGTCCACTCCATTTTTTGGATCCAAAATAGCCAATACCGAAGCGTGAAGGTGATGAGCTTCTCTAGAGATGAAGGTCATTTTAACACAAGCCCCTAGTCCCTTTAAATTCCAGATAAAAATAGAAATCATAATATATGATATGGTAAGGCCTTGAAACTAGAAGTACCTATTTTGGAAGTCGAGTTACTACAACAAGTCTCGTGTGATCTTGATCTCATATTGGGGCCATTTTCCATAAAGTTGTGGTTATATTTTATCCTCAAACCATACTTGGAACGAGGAGTGACCTACTCAGTTAGGGAAACGTCTGAACTCCTGGAGACCAGGTTCTGATTGGGAGAGTTATTGGAGATATGAATAGGGGTGGTCGAGATATTTTCACCCTGAGATTGACAGGATAAATCTAGCACTTCCATTGAACCATCCAGGGCCCCGAGCAACAACGATTTCCTATAAAGGCCATGTGAATTAGGACGACGATATGGAAGCGCAAGATTCGGATAAAAATATACCATGATCAAATGCTCAAGAGAGCTTCTCGACACTCGAATTTTCTTGGCAACTCCTGCCGGGATCAAGAACATTGATTGATCAACCGAGTTGGCTGATGAAGGTATTGAGAGCAATGTGAAAGAACCAACATGTACAAAAGGTCGGGCCAATGACCTAAACGACACTGGAAAGGAAACAGACACACACCAAATATTGACATCGATACTAACAAGGGATGACCCATTATGATCACATAACAGACCGGTAAGCAACAATGCCTCAATAGGTGGGGCCATAGGGGAACTGATAGGCACGCGAACCTCATTTTCAAAATTTAAAACTACCTCCCCAGAGGATGATGTGTTGCCCCTGGCTAGGGAAGAGAAAGAAGAACTAGCTCGGGCCACCGCCGACTTCTCACATGACCCAGGACCTTTTTCAGTTGCACCACACATTCTACACACCTCCAACAAGTTCCCCTACAGGTGACATTCTATACAGAATTTGGGCAAGGCCTAAAAAATAACTCACTGCCACCATGAGAAACTTCCACCAGTCCTAATCAAGACTCACAAAGGAAGTGACACTGATAGGTCCACCTCAATGAAAATCTGAGGATAAGATACAATTTGTAGGTTCTATGTGTTCTCATCAAAATAAATAAAGATTCCCAGAGCATTTCACATAGCCTAGAGAATCGAAGGGTTTTGAAATGGAAATGGAAAGCCAAGAAACTTAACCCACACAAAATCTAAACTTGATTCTTTACCGAAGTGTGAATCCCGAGTCCACTAAGAGAGGGATAAATACCAATCACCACATCTCTGAGACTCCCTTTAACATATGAAGCTATTCAGATCAAGCAACATAACTTATTCCCATATCTAATCATTCTCCCTTTTTATTTATGATTTATATTTTAATTATGTTTTATTTTACTCTATTTATCTATAAAACATGGTCTCTTATGCTTAACTAGAGAGTGATAAAACCTCTATCTCAAATTTCTTCATTTTTATACCCAAGACAACTATAGAATAGGTCATGTGTGAACTGTACTTTTTTTATCTAGTGTATCACTATAGAAGAGGCTTTTTTCCTAGAAAAACCTTTGTGATGTTATTTATAAAACCCAATCCAAGTTGTGGATAAAGTTTATTATTTAATAAACTGATTGGAAGTGGATTATTTTCAAGAGATTGGATTAAGTATGGTCTTGAGACTAAACCCCTTGTTTTAATTTCACAATGTGTTTTATTAGTTTTATTTTCTATATTTCAAAGTTTTAACACTATAGGAAAATAACCTATTAGTGGTGGTTTTTTTGAATATAGTGGTGGTTTAAACCGTCGCTATATGCTTTGGAAGCGGTTTTAGGAAATCGACACTAAATTGAACATTGGGAAACTATTAGTGGTGGTTATATCCATTTCACGGCAGTTTAATGGAATTGTCATAGTTGCCTCATTTTCCAGCGGTTCTGGTTTTTTTAGCGGCGGTTTTATGGCCGGTGGATCTCTTTTATTGGAGGTGGTTATAACTGCCGCGAAAAAAAACACCCCTTCGCTGGAAAACCACCACTAAAATAATCAAAACCGCCGCGGAATACATGTTAATGGTGGGACACTGTAGCGGTGGCTTAAACCGCCGCTAAATAATAGTAGCGGTGGTTTAAAACGCTGCTAAATAATAGTAGCGGTGGTTATAACCGCCGCTACGAGAAAAATATCTATATTTAGTGGTGGTTAAAACCGCCACTACAATTTTACCAGTTTCATTTAGGGGCGGTTAAAAACACCGCTAAAATCTGATCCGGGAAAAAAATAGCAACTCTTCATCCCCTGCACCAGTGCCCTAAAAAACAAACCATTCCAAGAATACGAATAGTCTAACATAATACGTACTAGTAAATATGAAAATAGATGCTTAACTAAGCACAATAAAATGCATCTTTCAGTAAATGAATGCAGATAAACATATCACATGGCCATTATACCTTTAAACAAAATTATAAACAAGCATGTCTATCATATTTCATGAAAACAATGTCAAGCCTAGGTTCAACCTATTCCATCCATACCAGTTCCAACCCTGACATAACAATTCATATCAACATACATCCCACTTGTAATATATGATGAATTGTGTATGATATTCATAATTTATGGTCATTATCTCATATCATTATTCTTATATTATGCTTTCATATTATTATCAATTGATATCTCTCGCGTTTACCCTTAATGAACATCTGATTTGACACATTCTTTTGTTTCCCTAACCACTAGGTTATAAAGAACTACTACCCAACCTATGAATTAGCATGACATGATCAATCAATTACATGTTCACATAAAAATAATTTGAATTTTTTCCAAAATGAATTCTTTGAAAATAAGTGCATACAAGAATGGACTTATATTCTATAAAAGTGAATACTAGTAATGCATAGTGTAAAAACAGTGCATATAGTAGTCATGTCACAATTACTTTCTATATAAGTGAAAACTAGTAATGTATACTAGAAAATAAGCACATATATGAATATGTATATTAGAAAAAATAAAATTAGTAATATATATATAGAATAAAAAGAGATTCCATGTATAAGAAGAAATCACATCCTTTAGTAATATAAATCAAAAATTCACAAAGAGAAACTACAAACATAAACTCATGTATGCACTTATGTTACAAAGTTAATTTTGTGTGATTGTATCATCATTAATTATTCAACATCATCTTGCCTCTACCTATATTATGAGAACATAGGAAATGAATTGTTTGGTAACTCTACAATAGGGATTCCCATGACCGGGTTTAGATTCTATGAGCCTTGTTGGCATGTAAATTTTTCCAATGCCTTCATTATGCTCTAGATATAATCAAGTAATTCAGTCTATCATCACACCCAACCCATGATGCTAAAGTACATCTCATATTTCTCGTACATCCTATTCACCCTTGTGAATAAAAAACCCATCCTATGGTGATTTGAATGACACCCTTTGGTAATAACAATCAATGTAATCATAGTAGGGGAACAACCATTCCATCCCAAGAATGATGTCAAAACTATCATATCGAGGAAAACGAAGTCCCATACGAAGTGACACCCACTTATATCAAGTTCCACTTCCTACAATAACATAAATTCTCTAATCAAATCCCCAACAAAGTTTTGAGTGTAATAACTTTATAAGAAAACTGAATGTCATGCATAAGGATCTCCACAACATGCACAAATATGATGGAATGAGAAGCACCTATATCAAAAAAAAATAGATACTAAAGTGAAAGAAACCAAAATAGTACCTCTAACTATAGAAGGTCCAAAACTCTATTCCTCACATATTGGTCTCACTTTATAAAATTATACTGATCTGTGGGCCTAATATATAGCCTAAATACCTTGAGCAGGTCCTCTATGCTAGTGATGTAAGTCTTGTGTATGGATGCTTTGACCATGACCACCGCTTCGGACTGATCGATTAGCCAAACAATATCTCCCTTCCTAACATGAAGCTGATTTCACCACTCCTAAATGTGGAATTATTGCAGAAACTCATTCACTGTATACTATAGGAAAAGATCTACAAAAATCATGTAGATGGCTCATCCTACTGCAATCTCGACACTCAACTTGATTACTATCACACAGTCTCCCCATGTATCACTGCCTCCCACACCAATGATAGAAAATATAATTACCAACACTAGTGATCTAGAAATTATTCCATTAATTATAGGTCACAAAGTGTCACTTCCTTCCAACAAACACTTTTCTATTGGGTCAACAAACTGAACTACCCTGCTTTGTTCCCAAACCTTACCTTGAGTTATGTTATGTAATAAGAACCTGATTTATTTTTGATATGGTGGAAAACCAAAATACATTCACCTATGATCAAACAACATTATTGTTCCCGAATGCGAATCATATCACCCTAGATGGATCCTCCATAAGACAAATATGCACAAAACCTAAAAGATTTTAAATTGAGTCAAACACTCTATAACAAACATAGAACCATACTCTAAATGCATAAAATCTTTGGCCCTTTCAGTCCTAAAATTCTATGGAAAAAAATAATCATAAAAAATGAATCATAAAAAATGAATCATCACAATAAAGAATCAACATATATGGTGCATACCACACTTGAGAAATCAATACATGAAAGGAAAAATTAGAAATCAATAAAATGAATAAAATGAAACATGAGAAATCAAGAAAATGTTAGGTCATGAAAATGTTTGGTGGAAACTATGTGCCACACATGATACATATACAAACCAACTATTCCCATATTTGTCCAACACATCAACAATACAACTACTCACGATCCGATGATGAACACGTATCATCACCCTCTCCACCTCCATCTCCACTTCCTACTGACACCTGCAAGAACATTATATTGAAAATTAAATACTGTTGCATATTTATATTTAAACTTAAAACCAATAAAAGTTTGAAAACTAAATTATTTTGATTTTTTGTGATTTACCTTCTTACCACCAGTCGATGCACTACCACCGGGGGAATATCTGCTCATCTACTGATATATATCAGTCATCGCTTTCTGCAAAGCAGATATCTGATTCCCCTAGTCTTGAACTGTGGTTTGTAGAGAAGCAATCTCCCTCTGAGCATCTTTAGGTATGGACTAACTATAACCAAAAGTAGATGCAACTGGAATCCCTGGTGGCCTACCAAAGACCTTAGATGGTACAGGTCTGAAACCCATCCCATGCACTCTACCAGGATGCTCTTTCCCAAGGACTTTAGCAACCGGGTCATCCTGGGAGACTGAGTAGGACTACCCAGGATTGGCATCCCATAGTTCATTAATTTTTACCTATAAATCAAATATAAATATATATTAACACACTAAAAACTGATAATAAGTTATTATAATAAAAAATTGACTTCATACCCCAACTTATTTTGTAGGCTCATTAACAAAAATTCCATCTGATTTTTTGTGAACATCCAACCACACTTCAGTTCAGGATGCTTCGTGACCTGAACTCTGTGACTGTATTAAGAAAATATAAAACAACAATTTAATATACTAAATAGATAATATTGTCTTATAAATATTTAAACTAATGAAAATATTACCAGAGCTGGTTGAATTATAGAAAAGCTTTTTGATCTCGTAATGTGAGGGATGACTTGCTTAGCCCGGTTTAATGCATTCTGTCTTGAGAGATCCTGAAATAAATAAAATGAAATTTAACAGTAATTTATTCAATATCATATCTTCTTTATATACATGTATAAATGTAAAATGAGGGTAATATAATAATATATATTTCAATACCATCTGCTTCTCATCACGATGTCTGTCAACAAAAACTTTCCACTGTTCCTTCGGTACCCCACTGGGTAGCTTCTCATACATTTGTTACACGGTCAATGAAGTATCGTTGACATCACACAACAATCTCCATTTTAATTCTTTCCATTTCTTACCAATATTTTTCAATTTCCACTTTCGTGCTATCACATCAGCAACTGTAAAGTGGAAGAATGTCTGTATACAGAAATTCATTTTGAACATATTAGTAATATGACATTCAATTAAACCATAATGTATTAAAATTACCTTTATTTGGGAATCAAAAACTTCATTTTTCCAACTTGGAGGAATATGTCTCCAATCATCATAAGAAATAGGTAGGGAAATGGGCTCCGCTGCCAGTTGGCCTAGAATTTGGCCAAGTAACCCCACGGTGTCATTCGTAGGGACCCCAAATGATTCAAATGTCATGACTATCTTCTCGCTATTCATATTCCAAACATCTGAACTTTTTATGTTTTTCTCCACGGTTGCATTTTTTTTATCTTCAATGAGGAAACAATTAGTATAAACAAAATGCAATAAATTTATTTATATTAAGATTTGTACCTATGACAGTGACCCTCCAGTATGACCATGATGAACTGGAAGAGGTGTGTTACTAACCCACTACTGAGGCTCCTGAAGGGAGAGTCAATGACTCAGCCTCTAATGGGACACCCACATAGGGTGTGAGAGATGGTGCAGGGGGAGATGGTGTAGGGGTGTAGGCAGCTGGAGGCTCAGATGTCATGGGGAGGGAGAAAAATTGATTGTTATCTATTGCAGTAGTATATGAAATAGTGTACCGCTTCCTCCTTGGAATTCCTATCATTTAATCAAATAAAATTAAGTTCAGAATATATATTTCAAAAAAATTATGCCGAAAAAAAATTAAAAATTGATAATAGATGCCTAGTACTAACAAACAAAATATATATAACAATGATAATGAATGACTCCACAAATTAAATAAGTGGTTGTTGAATGAATAAATAATTGTACATACAATCATTTTCCCCTTCAATCATGTCGGTTTCCTGATCCATTACTTCATCCACTTCATTCATCCTTGCTAGACTAATATTTTCAATATCATGATGGACAAATAATTCTACTTCTTGTTTTTGATGAGATTCAATTTTAGAGGTCAAATATTCCACTTCATCACCCATATCATACAAATATCTTTGTATTACATGAGAAACTACACTCCACCCTTGATCCACAAAATCATTCACATAATATACCATTTTTTCTTGTGATGATAAGATATATGGATCATGCAGTTCACAATCACCAACATCCATCAAGTGAGAGAAGTTCACAGAAGTAAATTGAAATGAATCTATTTTAACACCTCTGATAATATCGACCCAAATGCATTTGAATAAAACAACAAAAAAATGTATGTGGTGGTTTAATTCAATAATATCAAGCATCTTTCCATAGTATCCCACTTCAGCAAATGTAAATATACCACTATTCTGTGTTTTTAAACCCACTTCTTGATCGACTGTACGAAATATAAATCCATTCACATTGTAAATTTCGAACTTTATAAATTGTTTTA
Source organism: Viscum album (assembly GCA_963277665.1). Lineage (NCBI taxonomy): Eukaryota > Viridiplantae > Streptophyta > Magnoliopsida > Santalales > Viscaceae > Viscum > Viscum album. The sequence goes on from OY728126.1 coordinate 1,898,522,101, forward strand.
TAGGACCTCTAGCAAGAAACTTCAAATATTTTGACAACTCTGCTTGAGTATCTATATTCATGATCTAAAAAAAGAAATATAATTTATTAGATTTACAAAATGTATGTGTCAAACTAATATTTGTATTTATTACAATATTTATGAACTTACACGTCGTGCAAACCATTATACAAGCTCTTTATTCACAGCTTTCATTGTATCTTTCTCATTTCATGTTCAGCCTCTCATTCGTCTCTTTGTTTGTATCCTCAACTCTTCAATAAATGGATCTACAATTTCACTATTCAGAATCACATATCTATGTGCCTGTAATAATTCCAATTCTGTCAGTGTCACATTTGAGGTCCTCCCAACTGATCGGCTAATAGCAGGAAATATTTTTGATTTCTGATGTATTTGAGATTGAGTCGATGTGTCGTCAACACGTCAAAATCGATTAAATCTTGTCTCTATATCATCCAAGTATCTGAAACAAAAGGTAAGACACTCCTCAGCCAAATAGCCTTCAGCAATAGAGCCTTATGGTTGAGCTTTATTTCTCATGTATTCTTTAAAATGACCAAGATATCTGTGAAATAAAATAATCATAATTATTCATTTATTTAAATGCCAAAAATTTTTTACTTAACTTAAAAACATATAAATAAAATACCTCTCAACTGGATACATCCATCGATAATGAACGGGGCCTCCTAATTTAGCTTCCTCAACCAAATACACAGTTAAATTCATCATGACAGCAAAAAACGATGGAGGAAAGATCATCTCCATTGCACAAAGGGTCAATAAAAACCTCTCCTGGAGGTTTTCAAGCTGAAATGGATGTAGATATTTCTCACATAATTTCCTGAAAAATGTGCAGAATTGGAGTACAACAGTAGTAACTTTTTTAGGTAATAATGTACGCAATTCCAATAGTAGTAACTATTGTAAAATAATATGTGAATCGTGACTTTTCAATCCATGTAACTTACAATTCTTCAAGTTAACACACCTCGAGATGTTACTCGAATACCCATTAGATACCTTCACATTCTTTAAAATTTGAAAGAATGTATCTTTATCCCTAATTTTCATTGCAAAAATTTCCGGATCATACTTTTCATTCCCATATGACCATAGATCACATTTTATGTTCATTACTTGTAAGTCTTTATGAGAATTGATATGATCCTTCGAATTTTCATGCTCATTAAGTAATGTGAAAATAAAATTTTCACAGAAATTCTTCTCAATATGCATCACATCAAGATTATTCTGCAACAAATTAAATCCCCAATACGGAGGTTTAAATAATATACTTTTTTTCTTCCATTGTTGTGTTCTGATTTCACTTGACGATACACTTCGGACCCATTTTCCACTATCATTCAAATGATGAACCTTCCCAAATTTTGTTTTGACATTTTCAAGTTGTGTCAATATTTCAAAACCAGTTAACAACTTTGGAGGTGGTCTACGATCAATGAAACCATTAAATTTTGATCTGTTCAGCCTAAATATATGAGATGCATCAAGAAATCTTCGATGGCACAAGAAGCACCATTTTCTACTATGAGGTAGCCGTTTGGGATCAAAATCAAAGTTACAAATGGGGAAATCCAAACTCATGTAAGTGTTCCAACCAGATAAATTCCCAAGCCTAGGGAAGTCACTAATGGTCCACATTAAAGAAACATGCATTTTGAACATTTTTTTAGAAGAAGCATCAAATGTCTCAACACCGTTGCTCCATAAATTATGCAATTCGTCAATCAAAGGCTACAAGTATACATCAATATCATTTCCAGGCATTTGTTTTCTAGGAATAATCATCAAAATTATAAAAGATGTTTGTTGCATACACATCCACAGAGTTAGATTGTAAGGGATCAAAACAACTGGCCAAATGCTATAACTAGTACTCAAAGTCCCAAATGGGTTGAATCCATCAGCAGCCAATCCCAATTGAACATTCCTAGGATCAGCTGAGAAATCTTGATGTAATGAATCAAATGTATTCCATGATTGTGAATCTCGTGTATGTCTCTTTAACCCATCATTTTTATTATCTACAGAATGACACTTCATGTGTTCGGCGGTTTTCAATGACATGAATAATCTTTGCAATCGAGGATTCAAATGAAAGTAAGGTGTGTTCCTTTTCTTCTTCTCCATGAAATTATGTTGATTCAGACTTCCAACATCACCCTTTGACTGCCATCTAAAAGAAGAATATTTTTTGCAATTCTATCTACTTGAATCCTCTCCCCAATAAATCATACAATTATTCTGACATGCATGTATTTTTGTATAATTCAGACCAATCCTATTAACAAATTTTTTCATATCATAAAAAGACTCGGGTGTTTTTGCTTCAGGAAATGAATCACGAATCAATTCCAATATCATGGACATTTCCTTATTTGTAATTACACATAGACATTTGATATGGTACAACTTCAGCAGAAAAGAAAGCTTTGAATATTTCAAACAACCACTATACAACTCTTGATTTCCATCATCAACTAAATCATGAAACTCATTTTCCTCAGTGAAGTTTTCTCTTACATTTGGATCCACAAAATCAGGAGGAGGATCCAATGATATGTTACAATCTTGATCTGGTTGTGCTACAGTCTCAAAAACATCACTTGTCATGTTGCAATTTATAGCACCCTCATATGGTTGTTCTGTTATGTTTTGATGTTGATAGTGGTGTCTCGCAGTGCCGAATGCATCATTTATGAGGTTTTTCATTTCATTTTCCATTATCGGAAAAGTTGGGACCTCATTCTGTGGATTAACATCAGTGCTCATTCTTTCTGTAACATTCGATTCTCCATACCAAATCCAGCACAAATATTGACAAGGGAATTGCTTCAGTATTAAATGTTCATAAACTTCATCTCTCTTCAAACATCTTCTAAATTTACATTTAGGACATGGAAATATTATTCTCCCTTCAACGGATCGATTAGAAATTGCAAAATCTAAAAACTCCTTAAAACCCTTAACATACTGAGGTGCATTCCTTGGTAACATGATCCAGCTTTTATCCATGTATATCATAATGTGCCTACACAATATTAAAAAAATTAAAACACATATTTACTACTAAATAGAGAAATAGATTCATATATACGATAGTGTAATATTACAGAAACATAATATAATAAAGATGATCCATTGATCATAAAGTAGGCATAATATAATTGTACTTATTTGAGGAGAATATTCTCAAGTTTATGTGCTATGGTGTAGTGAAATCCATACTTTTTTTATGTACTCACACGAGGAACTGCACATGTTGGAGCTATATTATATCTTAGATTCTTGGGATTAAGTATAGTAAGGTCATTATTGGGCCTATAATGTTTGACATGCGCTTCCAAACTAGGCTTGGTGTGTATTTTGTTCCAGTAGAGTAGGCCTAGCATGAACTCGGGTTTGCGTGGATGTACTTTTGTGTTGCCTATGCACTTTTGATTGAGGTTTCTTGGTATCCATTTAATTTTTTACTACACCAGTAGAGACTATATTTAATGCATGAGCATAAGTATCATGATTCATCACTATTAAACATTTTTACATAGTAAAGAGATATTACTATCTAATCATTTGTTAAATTCAATAAAAATTCTTATTTAATCAATTTAGTTCATTAGATCCAGCTGGATTTATTATTTTCCATTGCAATTCTTAGATTTCCATCAAATGCTCCTCTGAGCATTAATCTAGTCATCCCATAGTTTCTATTATCCCATAAACCAACATCAATACTAATCCCATGAGTTCAATGTCAATTACATTATCAATTTCATAATCATGGTATTCAATGATCAATCATAAGCTACCATAATGTGATACACTCAATAGGTCATATAGAAACTACAAAAAGTAGTTGGGAACTAAAAAAATCATCCATTTGATAACAATAAATCAAATTATTCGACAATGAATAAGAAATATGGGAATACCCATCTCTAAATTGAAACATAAACAACCCATCAAAAAGCTTCACACAATAACCCAACAAACATGATAACACAACTCTCAACCTAAGGCATCTATTCCTATTAACCATATGACAATAAATGGAAAAAATATATCCCCTCTCTTAACAAACACCGTCCTCCACTTTTTTCCATCAAAACCCCAGACATCAATCTTAAAATGCCTCTACCACCCTAGAGCACACATATATAGAATCAAAAGTATTTTTATCATCGGAAACACAAGGGGAAACTACGTCCATAAAAAAATTGATAAAATCCTTTAGAAACCAAGAATAGACTCACCTAGCCCCAAATAATTATTTCCATAACCAACCTGATCAATACCAAATTGAATTAATAGATTCATTATGCATAGGTTTCAGCACTAGAAAACCTATAATCACCAGCTATCAAAGCCAATAACCAATAATAAATATATTCAAGAAATATTTCAAATTCAATAGTTTTGATGGATGAATGGTAATCAATATCTCATGCCACTTTCATTAATCAATTAATTATTACCCACATTATTTTATTATCCAATTTCAATACTATAAATCACTATAAACAATAATAAAAATCATATAAAGTAGATAACACACTATTTTGAAAATTATAAGAGGCGTTATGAACAATTCATTAATACATATGACTATAACATCCATTCAAATTAATTATTGATTCTAGTTATTATATTTATTAGGATAATTCCACTATAAACCCAATAAAGTTATACCATGATACCTTAACATGAACACATAAAATGGAGAAGTAAAAAAATCCACTACCTAGAGAATTTAAACTTTCTTTGAGAAACAATGGAATAGAAGGTATAGATCTCTAATCACCTCTCCCAAAAGAAACTTGTGATCCCTGTAAACATCCCCCATGGATCCACCATAAAACACCAATAGAAACCCCATGATAATTTAAGGAAACTAATTTTTATAAATTTTAAATAGAGAAAATGAATTAGAATAATTAACTGGTGAAGAAGAAACAAACCCCAAATCACTAACTGGTCACGGGTTCGCTGGGAGAAGGGGGGTCGCGGGGTTGCCGGGAGAAGGGGGGTCACGGGGTTGCCGGGAGAAGGGGGTCGTAGGGTCACCGGGAGAAGTGGGGTCACCAGGAGAAGGGGGTCATGGGGTCGCTGGAAGAAGGGGGTCGCAGGTTCGCTGGGAGAAGGGGGTCACGGGATCGCCAGGAGAAGGGGGGTCACCAGGAGAAGGGGGGTCACGGGGTCGCGGGGTCGCCGGGAGAAGGGGGTCGTGGGGTCGATAGGAGAAGCGGGGTCATGGGGTCACGGTGGGTCGAGGGGGAGAAGGGGGGTCGAGGTCAGGGGGAAGGGTCAGGAGTGTAAAAAAAAGAGAGGGTTTCACGGAAGTTTATTATAAACCTCCATGAAACCATTTTAAAAAAAGGTTTAGCGGCGGTTTTGTGAACCGCTGCTATAAAACGGCCGTTAAATTCAATTTATGTTTTAGTGTAAAACTGTATCCATTTTAAAATATATATCAAAATTTTACTCTCATAGTCAATATTAATTTTTGTTCTATATAAATTGTTTGATAAAGTAATTTAGTTTCAAAATTTAAAGTGATTTCAAAGATTATTTTAACTGATCATTTATCCCTCTTTAAGAAGCTATTTGAAAAATCAAATTATATGTTTCTATTGTTTTAATTAACTGGTTGTTTTTATTAAATTTGGGGATTTAGGTTTAAATTTTCTTTAAACAAAAATTTTATTGGGAACACAATTCACTCCACTCTTGAGTTTTCCACTCTGACCAACATTTGGTATCAGAGGTCTTTTCAAAATATTCTTTTACTATAATCTAGTTTCAATTTAAAGATCATAATTTTTTGTTATTTCTAAATTTAATTCTTTATGGATAATAATAGATGAGGGAACTGCTACTAATCATACTCCTTGTTTTAATGGTACTAATTATGCTCAATGGAAGATTAAAATGAAAATACATATAGAAATCATGGTTTTTTTAATTTGGACTTTCATTGAGGATAAATATGAACTACCAAAAATAGCTAGAGATAAATAGAGAAATCCTAATTTAGAAGCTTATAACAATAATTATAAAGTTATGATTTCTTTATACTATGATTTAGGAAATGAATAGTTTAATATAATATCTTTCTATTCCAATTCATTTGATATTTGGGATACCTTGGATGTTTCTCATAAAGGAACTTCAAATCTAAAAGAAATTAATTTGAATACTTATACTATTAAATATGATTCCTTTAATAAGAAACCTGATAAATCAATTTATAATATGTATCTCAAGTTTAATGAGATTTTGAACACTATGAATTTACTCAGGAATCCAATTACTGAAAAATATCAAGTGATGGGCCTGCTAATATGTTTACTAGATAGATCGAGATGAACTTCAGTTTTAATTTGAGAATCATGTGATATAAGTAAGTTACCTATTAAAGAGATAATAATAAATCTACTAATGTATGAAGAGGAACTTAAATTGAATAGAGAATAAGAATATGAACCAAAGAGGAAGTCAGTAGTTTTCAATACTTCTGACTCAAAGAAAAAAAGGGAAGATTAAGGAAGACAACTCATGGGATGGATAATCACCTTCTTAAAGTGATGAAAAAATAGTTCACTTAGCCATACGATTCAAGAAATTTTACAAAAGGAATTATTTCTTCAAGAATCAAAACTATAAAGATAAGTATGACAATATAGGTAACTGGAGAAAGTAATGGAAAAAAGATGATACTATAAATGAAATAGTCTACTATGAATGTAAGATAAAAGGTTATATCAAATAAAACTATCCTAAGTTAAAGTTTAAGAAAAAGTATGAGGACATATATAAGAGGTATAATGTCATGAAAAATCCTAGGTACCATGGTAACCTAATAACTGAGATAGAACTTGTAATGGCTTGGACCTCTCTGGTTCATTCCTCTATGGAAATCTAGTGTTTGAGGTGTTATCATGGTCAAGGTGACTTACCCCAATAGTTTTCCAAATTTCCAATTCAATAAATAGTTCCAACAATAGCCTTATGTGAACAGTTCCAACGGTGGCCTTGTGAACAGTTCCAGTAGTAGTCTTATGTGAACAGTTCCAACAGTAGCCTTGTGAACAGTTCCAACGGTAGGATTATGTGAACACTTACAATGGTGGCCTTGTGAACAGTTCCAATGGTAGGCTTATGTGAAAAGTTTCAATGGTAGCCTTATGAGAATAGTTCCAATGGTAGCCTCTATTTCCTTTTCCAAATTTTGAGTTCATGAATAGTGTTTCTAGAATGGTGAGATTCCAACAGTAGCCTCTATTTCCTTTTCCAAATTTTGAGTTCATGAACAGTGTTTCTAGAACGGTGAGGTTCCAATAGTAGACTCAATTTTCTTTTCCAAATTTTGAGCTCAAGAACAGTGTTTCCATAATGGTGAGGTTCCAACGATAGCCTATATTTCCTTTTCCAAATTTTGATTTCAAGAACAGTGTTTCCATAACGGTGAGGTTCCAATGGTAGCCTCTATTTCCTTTTACAAATTTTGAGTTCATGAACAGTGTTTCCAAAATGGTGAGGTTCCAATGGTAGCCTCTATTACCTTTTCCAAATTTTGAGTTCATGAACAGTGTTTCCAAAATGGTGAGGTTCCAATGGTAGCCTCTATTTCCTTTGCCAAATTTCGAGTTCATGAATAGTGTTTCCAAAATGGTGAGTTTCCAATGATAGCCTCTATTTCCTTTGCCAAATTTTGAGTTCATGAACAGTGTTTCCAGAACAGTGAGGTTCTAATGGTATCCTCTATTTCCTTTTCTAAATTTTGAGTTCATGAACAGTGTTTCTAGAACAGTGAGGTTCCAATGGTAGCCTCTATTTCATTTTCCAAATTTTGAGTTTATGAACAGTGTTTCTAGCTTCTTACATTTTCACCCCTTTGACATTTCCTTTGACATAAAATGCATTTAAAGCCTCATTTTAAGGAATCTAAGGCCGATTCAATGGACATAACTCCTATATTAATTTTCCTAAGACTCGGGATGTTTTTACTTGGTCAAACTGTGTGGTTTAATGCAATCTGATTTTAATGGAAAATCCATCATATCTTAAACCACTTCTCTATTAAATAATCTAAAGGGACGAGATATCTTCCTCCATATTTATTCCTCCTTGTTCTTTGGTGTGAGATGCTCGAACCTTTCATTCCTTCCTATAGGAGTTGTTCGATCAAACTTTCCTCCTTGGATTGGTTCCCCTCTATTTTTTATGCAACCAAGCAGTATCGATCAATATTTGATATAAGGTATGATATATAGTCATTATTTTGGGTTAATATCCTTATATTTCTCCTTAACCTTTTATGGAATGTTATCTTTATGTTCCTAATGGACTTTTCTTGGGTGTTGACTGGTGTGGTCGTGTCTCTGCATCCTTGGGTGGATACAGTTGTCACAGGGGGGGATATCATAACCCGTTGTGTTAATCATTCTCGTATAAAGAATGTCAAGAACTGTTTTGGGTAGGGGATTCATTGCTTCTCTTTTATTTTACATTCAACTGTAGAGTTAGCATGTTTTATCCCACTGGATCACAATGGAATTGACATAATAAATATTTGAACCAGATAAATAAATTGATGTTGATCGTATGTTATTGACTCTTTTTTTTCTAGATAGTGTGATATCTATTATTTCTTTGTTAGATTTTCTTTCTTGATGAAAATTGGTAATGAAATTAAAGTGAGAATTAATTGATAATTGTTTGGATAAAGATAAAGAGGAATTTAAATGAACCTAGTTATTATTTTTGTAATTTTATGTTAATAAAATTGATGCAGTAAGCATGTTTAATAAATTTGTGATGGCTTAATGTTTATGTTTTCCAAAGTTGTAACCTACAAATAATAAATTGGTTAATTAAATATGGATTAAAGAACTGTTTGTTTGATAAAAGATAATTCCTTGTAGGGTTCTAAGTTACCCTCTTTCTTATTTAAGGACCAAGATCCCAATTGATATGATGTTTGTTTTCCTACTGCTTGTGTTGTGAGGTGATCCTGGAAGGCTGTTGTGATATGTGGGGCAGGGAGGCCTATTGGTTGTGGCAGTAGTTGATTCCTAGAGTGGTGAGATGCATCGGTTTATGCATGTGGGTGTTGGGGAGGTCACCGGATATGACAGAATGGGTTGGATGTGAATGTTTGGATGCTTTTTGTTTCTTGTTAGTTTTTTATCTTCCTTACTTTCCCCATTGCTCAAGGCAGCTGGTTTGCTTACCCTCCTTCCAAAAGGGTTTAAGACACACGGGGTATGCCAATTTCTTTCTGTGTTTAGCTTTCTGAAGGAGGATGGGTCTATGCTCTTATTATAGGTGGAAAAGGCTCTACGGGTAGTTCATCTACTCACCGGGTTGAGCCCCCTTGTATTTAGTAGCTTATAATGTTTTTCAAGAATGCCTGGGAATATAGTAAAGTAATAATGTTGTTAATAAATGATTGAATAAATGATGTTAACCAATGGATTTGGATCTTACTGGGATGCAATGATGAGGTTTCAATTTAAAGGAATAGTGTACTTTGGGTGTGGTGCTAATGAAATATAATGTGGAAATTATTAATGGTTAATTAATGTTTAAAAAATTAATTAACGTAAAGTGTAACTGATAAAAAAATAGAATGAAGTAATGTAATAATTCTCTTAAATGGTTGTGTGCTTATAGGATACCCAGTCTTAGAAGTGGCAGTCAGGAATCCGAGAGACTTTAGCTGCAGTTGAGTCTAAGACTAAGTTATGCCAATAGTGTGGTTGTGAGCTATAGTATATTCTGTACTTTTTGTGTTTCTATACGCTAATCCACCCCATTAGTTAAGGAAACTGAAACCTTGGGGATTCTGAGCCCTAGGGGGTATTTTCCCCAATATTCCAGTGGGAGGATGGATGGCTGACTACCCCCTTTGGCCCTGCTCTATTCTCTTGGTAGTTACTTGTTCTGGTAGGCACATCATTTAGTTTTCCCCATATATGTGTGTAGAGGGCTGTAATGGCTTATGGTTATTCACACACATATATTCTGGATATAGTTTCCTATAGAATACTATATGTGTAACGTTTATAGGTTGTGATGGCTTGAGGATTCATACTCAACATGTGGGTTGTAACGGCTTGAGGTATAATACATGATGTATGATACACGTTATGTGAGTTGTGGTGGCTCCCAAAAACTACCTGGTTACTTTTCTTACATGGATGTGGTGGTTTTGTTACACGAGGTGCATGTTGTGGTGCTTCGCTCAGGTGTCTGCGGGCAAGCTTTTTTGGAGAGAGATGCTTAGGACGTGTGACATTGGGCCAAAGAGGAAAACCAATGGGGAAGTAGTAGTGGGGTACCCATGATATTATTTATTATATTATATACTCTTGTATGTGATACTTGGTGAGATTATCCATGGTGAGGCTATGAACATAGTATAATTGTTTAGGTGATGAGTTATTTTCACTTTTTGTTCATTGTGATTTAGCATGCTTTCTTTACTTTTGCACGAGAGGATTCGTGGAGGATCCTACTAAGTATACTATTATACTCCCCTTATGTATATATAAACTGTTTTTCAGGTCACTTAGAGCAGGTTGGAGATCAGGCTGGTTTCTACTAGCTTGGGGTTGTAAGAGCTGTTCGGGATTGTGGTTGCTGCTGTTTTTACTTTCTTTTTGGTATTTTCAGTTTTTCCCCTTTCAGTTGTAGTAGTTTTACATGAAATTACATATGTGCACTTGGGTTTTCTTTTATATTTTAGTCTGAGTTGGAGTTGGTCGGTGTCTATCTTATCTCTCTCTTTCTCATGTGTTCTCTTAGAGGGTAATGCCTCTCATTTGTGTGTTTATTATACCCTCAGTGATAGTCGCCAACCCAAGGCCTACTGGAGGTGGGACTCAGGGTTTATTATCTCCCTTCTCACATTGTCAGCCTAGGAGGGGTACACCTTGTGGGGAGGGAGTCATGACAGAGTGGTATCAAATTTCTGGTTAAGGGATAGGATAGAGTTTGGTGTTAGGAACAGGTGAGGTTGCATGGGTTGTTAGGGAAACAATGTCGATCATGTTTAGAAAGTGATGTAAACACTAGAGACCAGTTGAGACATAGGCATTTAGGGCCCCCTATGATCTTATACATGGACCTTTAAGTTTAAAATGGCTACTAAACATGGTGGTACTAGTTGCAGAGTAGATACCTAGGAAAGGATCATGCATCATTCTTCTTTGTTCCTGTGTTTGAATGGGTAGACCTTGGTATAGGTTAAACTAAAATTAATAAAAGAAAAAAATAATTAATTAATGTTGATTCTTCCATATTGTATGTTTAGGAGCTCTAATTGTTTGTTATTTTGTAGGTATGGCTTCGGGTCGACGTCCTTGTCAGGTTTGTGCAGAAGATGTCCAGCAGGTTGTGTCAGCAGATCGCCGTAGGGTAGTGGTTAACGATGACGACACGTGGAGGAGGACACTCCGCGAGTTTTAGCTCCAGAGACTATAGAAGTATGAGGGCTCCATTTCAGATGCAATCACAGAAGACTGGTTAGAGGAGGTTGATATAGTCTTTAGTTCAATCTGTGCTCGGAAGTATCACTGGGTGTCTTTGGTTGTGAAGATGGTGCATGGAGCAGCGAGGCAGTGGTGTTTCTTGTTCCTTAGGGATTGCAAGGAGTCGATGATCTCATGGGAGGAGTTCCGAGACAAGTTTAGAGTCAAGTTTCTTTCTTCGGCCGTGAAGGTGTCCAGTTTCCAGGAGATTCTTACCCTTTGACAGGGGATATCCAGTGTGCAAGAGTTTGGAATCTATTTTAGGAACCTTTTATGATATGCTTCAGACCTGTTTCCAGATGAGGAGGCCAGGGCAAGGCATTTAGAGGAGGCTTTGTGTCCAGAGATCTAGCACCAGGTCACCCCATTTATGCTGAAGACATATCTTGAGGTGTTGTAGAGGATAGAGGTTGTTGAGAGGAAATTATGAAGAACTGGATCATCATGAGAGGGGAGTCGTCATGATTCCTCATGAAGTAGATCTGTGGTCTGGGGTTCCCGATTTTTAGGGAAGAAGAGTTTTCGTTCATCCTGGGGTAGGTCCCAGCCCTCCGTATCTCATTTATCTAGAGGTAGTAGCTCTCAAGCCTATGCCAATGAATCAGGCACATGTTTTTCTTATGGTGGTCGTGGTCATCAGCAGTGAGAATGCCTGACCTTTCAGAGCAGTCATCATGCACCAGGTGTTCCTCTCTAGGTTTCTCCATTGAGGCAGTTCTAGCCGAGGCAGCAGCAGCAGGTTGCACCAGCTTTAGATCAGTAGAGGGTGGATGGGGCAGGCAGAATATAACCCCTTGACACTCCCTATCCTTAGAGAGTAGAGTGCGGCCATGGTGGGGGTCGTCATCAGGGTCATAGAGTCCGTGTAAGAGGTCATGGTTAGCTTCATTCTTTAGCGTTGCCAATGCCAGGTGATCCAGACATCGTTTGAGGTACCCTTTTCTTGTTTTCTACTTTGGTGTATGACTTGTTTGATTTAGGAGAGACACACTCCTTCATATCACCTACCCTTATCCATGCTTTGGGACTTGAGGTATAGAGGCTTCCAGTTCCCTTGGCGTTGACTACTCCAGTTGGAGGTCGAGCTGACTTGTTTGAAGAATGTAGAGACTATGAGCTAGTGTTGGGGCAGCACTGCTCTTGGGGAGATTTCTTATGTTTACAAATACAACCATATGATGTCATCCTTGGTATGGATTGGTTGTATTCGGTGCAGGCTATCATGGATTGATTCAGGAAGCATGTTGTGTTCTTTGATGCAGATAGAGAGCCAGTGGTATTTGTTGGCGAGCAAGACCCTCAGATGGGTCATAGGTGTGTTTCGTCTTTATCATCCTTGATGGTTGAGCTGATTTTGAGTTCTTTAGAAGTTCAACTGTTGGAATTTCCTAGGGTCGTATAAGAGTACCCTGATGTCTTTCCAGAAGAGGTTGTAGCATTACCCCCTCGACAAGAGATCGAGTTTGGGATCGAGCTACAACCAGGAACACCTCCTATCTCTATGTCTCCATATAGGATATACCCTTCTAAGTTACGAGAGCTACATATATAGCTTTATGGTCGGTTATATTGTCGGTTTTTTTGGCCGAGTGTGTCACCGTGTGGTTCAACAGTTTTTTTCGTGAAGAAGGTTGACGGTAGTTTGCGATTGTGTATTGATTATCGTCGCTTAAACAAAGTGACAATGAATAATCACTATCCTATTCTATGGATTGATGATTTTTTTGATCAACTGAAGGGTGCATGTTGGTTCTCAAAGATCAACTTGTCGTCATGATATCATCATATGTGTGTGAAGGATGAGTATATCCTGTAGACTACCATTTTTTGTCATCATGGGCATTATGAGTTAGTTGTAATGTCGTTTGGTGTAACGAATGCTCCAGCTTTGGTCATGGGATTGATGAATGTTGTGTTCTGTGAGTTCTTGGATAAGTTCATGGTGGTTTTCATTGACGACATCCTTGTGTAATCCATGTCTGAAGAGGAGTATGCAGAGCATATACACACCGTTTTGGGAGTTCTTTATCAACATCATCTGTTCAGGAAGTTTTTGTAAGTGTGAGTTTTGGGCTTGAGAAGTCCGTTTCTTGGATCATGTTGTGTCCTAGCAGGGATTAGATGTGGATCCATAGAAGATAGAAGTAGTTATGTCTTGGGAATCCCCCAAGATAGTGGAAGAGGTGTGAAGTTTCCTTGGTCTTACAGGATACTACAGAAGGTTCATAGCCGATTTCTCTCAGGTTGCGACTCCTCTAATAGAATTGACTAAGAAGGATCAGGCGTTCATGTAGACTAATCAGTGTCAGGTAGATTTCAATTATCTAAAGGAAAAGTTAGTAAATGATCTAGTTCTTTGTCTTCCAGTAGAGGTAGTTCAGTTTGATGTTTTCTGCGATGTTTCTCATCTAGGGTTAGGTTGTGTTCTGATGTAGTAGAGGTTAGTTGTTTCTTATGGGTCTTGGTAGTTTCATCCCCATGAACATAACTATGTCACCCATGATCTTGAGTTGGTAGTCGTGGTGTTTTCTCTGAATTTGTGGAGACATTACCTCATTGGCGAGTGCTTTATGGTTTTCACCGATCATAAGAGTTTGAGGTATGTTTTCTCCCAATGTGACTTAAACTTACAACAGAATTGGTGGATGGAGTTCTTATAGGAATACGACTTTGAAATATCGTATACCCCTATAAAGTAGAATGTTGTATCTGATTCACTACGAAGAAAGTCACATAGTTATGCAGTGCATGAATCTGGTGATTCCTGGAGAGTTATAGAAGAACTTTTTGCATTACATCTCGATATGGGAGAAGTTGGGAGCAGAGGTTGTCTTTTTCAGATGACAATGCAGTCATATCTGGTGAAGAAGGTGGAAGAGTCCCAGTTGATGGATCTTGAGGTGGAGGTCTGGAGAGACCGAGTTGTTTGTGGTGAGGCCCCTAATAGTTGGTGTTAAGATGAAAAACACTGAGTGTTGTATCACAGGAGGATATTTATTCCTTTGGCGATGCGCAAGACAATTCTCAAAGAGTTCCATAGTTCTCCTTTAGCGGTGCATCCTGGCATGACAAAGATGTACCAAGCCTTGAGGAGTCAGTTTTGGTGGCATAGGTTAAATCATGTAGTTTCAGAGTTTGTGTCTTGATGTTTGGTCTTCCATAAGGTCAAGGCTGAGCACCGTGTCCCCGGTGGTTTGCTCCATCCATTAGATATTCCTCAGTAGAAGTGGGAGTAAATCTCAATATACTTTGTTACTATTTTATCTCGATATCAGGGAGGACATGATTCTATTTGGGTGGTAGTTGATCATTTAACAAAATCATCTCACTTAATAGCGATCAAGGAGTCAAGCTTAGTGGAAGTTTTGTCAAGGAAGTATCTTGAGGAGGTGGTGAGACTCCACGGAGTCCTGAGGATGATCATTTCTGATCGAGATCCTCATTTTACCTCTATGGTGTGGAGAGGTCTCCATCATGCTTTTGATTCTCAGCTATGCCTTAGAACTACTTTTCATCCTCAAACAGACGGTCAGACAAAGTGAACTATCTAGACTCTTGAAGACATGTTACGCTCTTGTGTCCTGGATTTTTGAGGTTTGTGGATGAGGTACTTACCCTTGGTGTAGTTCTCTTACAATAATAGTTTTCACTCCACCATCAGTATGGTGACATTTGAAGCCTTGTATAGACGACTTTTTCATTCTTCATTGTGCTGAAATGGTGTCAGAGAGTCAAAAATTCTCGGACCAGAACTAGTTCAGAATACAACAGAGATGGTTCAGGTGATTCATGAGAGGATGAAGACATCATAGGATCATCAGAAATCATATGCTGATCAAAGGAGGAGACCTTTTGAGTTTTATGTTGGGGATCATGTGTTTCTGAAGGTGACTCCCTATCATGGGAAGCGAAGGTTTGGTTGTGGGAGTAAGATTTCTCCCTGGTTTGTTGTTCCTTTCGATGTGTTGGCTCGTATTGGATTTGTGGTGTATCGAGTAGCAATTCCCCCGTAGATGATCCGGATACACAATGTTTTCATGTGTCACTGCTTCATCATTATCTTCATGATAACTCCCATGCCATCGATTGGGGATAGATTGATGTTGATGATGATTCGACCTTCGAGGAGCGGCCGGTAGAGATCCAAGACTGCAAAGAGAAGGTGTTGCACGGGTGTTTTATCTCCTTGTTACGTGTCTTGTGCCGACACGGTGGCATGGAGGAGAGTACCTGGGAACGTGAGTCGCAGGTACGTGATCAGTACCTTGAGTTTTTTGATGTTTAACTCTTTTCATGTTAATATATATATATATATATGTTCTCTTTTTGGTTGTAGACCTTTAATGTTTATGATATGGCTTTCTTTGGTTGCTTCTTATGGCTTTATCTCTTTTGATAGGTATCTCGATGGCTGGTTGTTCGGACCCCGTTTCTATTTCCCTTTAGGTGGGTTTTAAATTCTCGAGGATGATAATGTTTTGATAGGTATCTGATGTAATGGCCTGAACCTCTCGGGTCCATTCCTCTATGGAAATCTAGTGTTTGAGGTGTTCTCATGGTTAAGGTGACTTATCCCCAACACTTTTCCAAATTTCCAATTCAGTGAACAGTTCCAACGGTAGCCTTATGTGAATAGTTCCAACGGTAGCCTTATGAATAGTTCCAATGGTAGACTTATGTGAACAATTCCAATGATAGCCATGTGAATAGTTCCAACAGTAGGCTTATGTGAACAGTTCCAATCCTTGTGAATAGTTCCAATAGTATCCTTATGCAAACAGTTCCAACAGTAGCCTCTATTTCCTTTGTAAATTTTGAGTTCATGAATAGTGTTTCCAGAATAGTGAGGTTCCAATAGTAGACTCTATTTCCTTCTACAAATTTTGAGTTCATGAACCCTATTTCCAAAATAGTGAGGTTCCTATGGTAGCCTCAATTTCCTTTTCCAAATTTTGAGTTCATGAACAGTGTTTTTATAATGGTGAGGTTCCAATGGTAGCCTCTATTTCCTTTGCCAAATCTTGAGTTCATAAACAGTGTTTCTAGAATGGTGAGGTTCCAATGGTAGCCTCTATTTCCTTTTCCAAATTCTGAGTTCATGAATAGTGTTTCCAGAATGGTGAGGTTCCAACAGTATCTTCTATTTCCTTTTCCAAATTTTGAGTTCATGAACAGTGTTTCCAGAATGGTGAGGTTCCAACGGTAGCCTCTATTTCCTTTGCCAAATTTTGAGTTCAAGAACAGTGTTTCCAGAATGGTGAGGTTCCAATGGTAGACTCTATTTCCTTTGCCAAATTTTGAGTTCAAGCACAGTGTTTCCAGAACGGTGAGGTTCCAACGGTAGCCTCTATTTCCTTTTCCAAATTTCAAGTTCATGAACAGTATTTCTAGAACAGTGAGGTTCCAATGGTAGCCTCCATTTCCTTCACCAAATTTTGAGTTCATGAACAATGTTTTCAGAATGGTGAGGTTCCAACAGTAGCCACTATTTCCTTTGCCAAATTTTGAGTTCATGAACAGTGTTTCCAGCTTCCTACAGTTTCACCCCTTTGACATTTCCTTTAACGTAAAATTTATTTAAAGCCTTGTTTTAAGGACTCTAAGGCCAATTCAAAGGCCATAACTCCTATATTAATTTTTCTAAGGATTGAGATACTTTTAATTGGTCAAAACATGTGGTTTAATGTGATCCTATTTTAATTGAAAATCCAGCGTATCTTAAACAACTGCTCTATTAAATCTTCTAAAGGGAAGAGATATCTTCCTCCCTAGTTCTTCCTCTGTGTTCTCTAGTGTGAGATGATCAAACCTTTCATTCCTTCCCGTAGGAGTTGTGAAATCAAACTTTCCTCATTGGATTGGTTCCCCTATATTTTTTATGCAACCAAGTAGTATCGATCAATCTTCGATATAAGGTATGATCTATAGTCATTATTTTGGGTTTATCTCCTTCTATTTATACTTTCCCTTTTATGGAATGTTATCTCCATGTTCCTAATGTAATTTTCTTAGGTGTTGGTCGGTGTGGTGGTGTCTCTTCATCCTCGGGTGGATACAGTTGTCACAGGGGGAGGATATCGTAACTCGTTGTGTGGATCGTTCTTGTATAAAGAACATCAAGAACCGTTTGAGGTAGGGTATTCATTGCTTCTCTTTTCTTTTACGTGAAACTATAGAGTTAGCATTTTTTATCCCACTGGATCACAATGAAATTGACATAATAAATATTTAAACCAGATAAATAAATTGATATTGATTGTATGTTATTGCATCTTGTTTTGCTAGATAGTGTGATAACTATTCTTGCTTTGTTTTCTTTTCATTATTGATGGAAATTGGTAATGAATGTAAAGCTGGAATTAATTGATAATTGTTTGTCCAAAGATAAAGAGGTATGTAAATGAATCTGGATATTGTTGTTGTAATTTTATGTTAATAAAATTGATGCAATAATCATGTTTAATCATTTTGTGATAGATTACAATTTAGGTTCCCTAAATTTGTAACCTATGAATAATAAATCTGTTAATTAAATATGGATTAAAGAACTATTTGTTTGATAAAAGATAATTCCTTATAGGGTTCTAAGTTTCCCTCTTTCTTGTTTAAGGCCTAAGAGCCCAATTGATATGATGTTTTTTTTCCTACTGCTTGTGTTGTGAGGTGATCCTGGAAGGATGTTGTGATATGTGGGGCAAGGAGGCCTATTGGTTGTGGTAGTAGTTGATGCCTAGAGTGGTGAGATGCATTGGTTTATGCATTTGGGTGTCGGGGAGGACATCAGAGATAATGGAACGGTTTGGATGTGAATGTTTGGATGCTTACTATTTCTTGTTGTTTGTTTATCTTCCTTACTTTCCCCACTGCTCAAGGTAGTTGGTTTGCTTACCCTCCTTCCAAAAGGGATGAAGACACGTAGGGTATGCCTGATTTCTGTGTTTAGATTCCTAAGGGAGGATGGGTCTATGCTCTTGCTATGGGCGGCAAAGACTCGACGAGTAGTTCATCTACTCACCGGGTTGATCCCCCTTGTGTTTAGTAGATTAGAATGTTTTTCTAGAATTCCTGGTAATATGGGAAAGTAATAATGTTGTTAATAAATTATTGAATAAATGATGTTAACCCATGGGGTTAGAGCTTGTTGGGATGCAATGTTGAGGTTTCAATTTAAAGGAACAGTGGACTTTGGGTGTGGTTCTAATGAAATATAATGTGGAAATTTTTAATGGTTAATTAATGTTTAAAGAATTAATTAACATAAAGTGTAACTGATAAAAAAATAGAATGAAGTAATGTAATAATGCTCTTAAATGGTTGTGTGCTTATAGGATACCTAGTCTTAGAAGTGGCAGTCAGGAATCTGAGAGACGTTAGATATATTTGAGTCTAAGACTAGGTTATTCCCATAGTGTGGTTGTGTGATATAGTATATTCTATACTTTTTGTGTTTTTATACGCTACTCCACCCCGTCAATTAGGAAAACTGACACCCCGGGGATTCTGAGCCTTGGGGGTGTTTTCCCAAACATTCTGGTGGGAGGATGGATGGATGACTACCCCCTTTGGCCCCTCTCTATTCTCTTGGTAGTTACTTGTGTCGGTAGACACATTGGTTAGTTTTCCCCATATATGTGTGTAGAGGGATGTAATGGCTTTTCGTTATTCACACACATATATTCTGGATATAGTTTCCTGTAGACTACTATAGGTGTAACGTGTATAGGTTGTGATGGCTTGAGGATTCATACTTGGTGTGTGGGTTGTAATGGATTGAGGTATAATTCTTGACATATGATACACATTATGAAAGCTGTGGTGGCTCCCAAAAACTACCCGGTTACTTTTATTATGTGGATGTGGTGGTTTTTTTGCACAAGGTTCATGTTGTGGTGCTTCTCCCAGGTGTCTGTGGGAAAGCCTTTTTTGAGAGAGATGCTTAGGATGTACGACGTTGGGGAAAAGCAGAAAACCAGTGGGGAAGTAAAAGTGTGGTACCCTTGATATTATTTATTATATTATATAATCTTATATGCGATACTTGGTGATATTATCCATGGTGAGGTTGGGAACATAGTATACTTGTTTAGGTGACGAGTTAGTTTCACTTGTTGTTCACTGTACTTTAGAATGTTTTCTTTACTTTTTCATGAGAGGATTCAAGGAGGATCCTATTGAGTATACTGTTATACTCACCCTATGTATATATAAACTATTTTTTAGGTCACTTGGAGCAGGTTGGAGATCAAGCTGGTTTCTACTAGCTTGGGGTTGCAAGAGTTGTTCGGGCTTGTGGTTGCTGCTGTTTTTACTTTCTTTTAGGTATTTATAGTTTTCCCCTTTTAGTTGTAGTATTTTTTCATGACATTAAATATGTGCACTTGGGTTTTCTTTTATATTTTAGTTTGATTTGGAGTTGGTTGGTTTTTATCTTATCTCTCTCTTTCGCATGTGTTCTCTTAGAGGGTAATGCCTTCCGTTTATGTGTTTATTATACCCTCAGTGCTAGACGCCAACCTGGGGCCTACTGGAGGTGGGACTCAGGGGGTTTTATCACCATTCTCACATTACCATCCCAAGAGGGGTACACCTTGTGGGGATTGGGTCGTGACAACACTGACATAGCTTGAAGGGAATTTCTGATCCCCATGGTTTGGAGACTAGCACCTAACATCATACAAAATGAAAGTGGGAATGAATTTTCCACAAACATTATGGAAGCAAGATAAACAAGTCAGTACGCATACAAAGAACACTTCATTGGGAGTAGTGTACCAGAAGTCAAACAGGAATAAGCAGCCCAATGTACTACAAAAAAGTACCCAAAACTGAAAAGGAAACCCAAGTCCCAGTGGACAAAACTCTCCAAGTACAAGGATCAATAACCTGAACCACCTCCAAGTAGTTCTTTACCCCTACTCGAACCTAGAAGGAGATAATCTAAAAACACCCAAAGTCATGGGTAGGGTGTGATCTAAAACCCTAGTAGGGTCTCACCAAGGATTCCATAATACGATTCCAACATTTAATTAACCAAATAAATCTTTAATGTTTAAATAAACAAGTTTGGAATTTCAAAAGCATATTTAAACCAATCATGTTTCAATTTTCAAATGATGGAATTACTTTAAATAAATGGCTTAATAAACATTTTATATAAAGTTAGAAGACATGTGTAAGACTGCTTACAAAGTAATGGAATATATTTCAAATATAAACAACGAGAAACATGGTCATCTTCCAAAAGGTATGATAGTTATAGGATATGGGATCCTCACACACTCATATCATAATAACCACAATGTGTAAACACATCCCTTGAAACTGGCCAGAGAGGACTCACCTTCATCCTATTGAGGAATAATATGGGTAAAATGTTTTTGTTAGTGTTGTAACACGTCAATCCATTGCTAGTGAAATTACAACCTAGAATTTTTATCCTAAAAACTCACTAAATACCTAGGATTTCATTTGCTACAATAACAATCAATGATGGGAAATTTATTTTAAAACTACTTAAAATACAATTCACCTCATTCTCTATTCCAATTATGCCAATTTCCATTTAAAACCCAAAATTAGTTTTTAATCAAAACATGCCTTTTTTCAAGATAAAACCATTGGGTTTCTATCAAACCCATTTTAATCCATTTTTCTCAAATACCAATTTAAAATAAATTTCATCAAACCAATTTCACAATTCAAATTAAATAATTTAAATTCCATAAAATTCCATCAATTTCACAATTACACCCAAATTCAATGGAATTGGGGGTTTTCCCCAATTTGTGCCAAATCAAATATAAATCCCCCAATTTAATGGAATTGGGTTTTTAATCAAATAAATTGAAATAAATTTCAATCAATTGAATTTAAATCAAACAATTGGATTTAAATAAATAAATTTAGGGTTAATCAAATTGGACAATCAAAATGGAACCACCTGCCTTGGGATTACGGGATCTCAAAACACAAAGCCCTAATCAGGAAACTCTAATAAAGAACATCAGAAACAAAGATCCAAGAATTACACCAAGATTCAAGATCTAAAATATCAGGGATTAGATCCTCCAACAACATGGAGATCTACAAAAACCTAAGGAGGAAATAGGAGAGAGTGAGAGAAAGAGAACGAGAAGAGGAAACCTATTGGGTAGAGATCAAATGTTGTTCACCAAGATTTGATCCACTTTTGGAAGGTCATACAAGGGAAAATATCCTCTTGGGAGCCTCCATGGAAGAAGAAAGCGTTATGGGGTCATAGAGGTCCATCGGGTACCTAAAAGGATGGTTTCAGGGATTTTAAAATTAATTTTCAAATTAAAAAAACCCATACGCATGGTTAGCTGGGTAGAGCTGTACAGTTAAACAAACTATGTTCCCTAGTCATGCACCCCTTTTAAATGGTTTTCATGGTTTCTCCTAGGTGGGTGCATGGTTTTTTAAACCGTTCACAAGCCATGAAAAAACCCATTATCTGGGTTAGCATGGTTTCCACTAAGAGGGCACACAATTTGGGAAAATCGTGCACCAACCATGAATATCCTAGAAACTTGCCAAATTTTTCAAAATTTCACCCAAATAACCCTTAAATGAATCCCAACCAAATAATGATCAAAATAGAGGTTTATTAATATTGAAAATAGTAATAGGATGCTACAAAATCCCCACCATATAATCTTTATATCCCCGTAAATCCTACTAAGAATCTACCATGCCAAAAAGATGAGCCCACAGCTCTCTCATTAGTGCCTCCCTCTCCCATGTCTCATGAGAATCAGAATCATGCTGCCATAGAACTCGAACCAAAGGTATCATCCTCCCATGAAGTACCTTGGTTTCATAATCAACTATCATGACTAGAAGTTTATTCATGGATAAATCAGGTTCAACCTCAAGGTCACTCCATCTTAGGACATGAGATGGATTAGATAGATACTTTCATAGCTGAGATGCATAGAACATGTTATGTATCAACATCAGCTATGGTGTAAGTGATAAATGATAAGAAACTTTTACCACCTTCTCAAAAACCTCAAAAGTTCCTACAAAATGAGGAGAAAGTTACCCTTTCCTTCCAAGTCATCGATGACCCAAATGGGGTGAAACTTTCAAGAGCACCTAGTCACCAACTAAGAATTATAACGACCTATGATAATGATCAGATTAAGATCTATACTGGATCTATTCCATCAACATTCTCTAATGAATCAACTGAATCATTATTGTCATCTCTTGAACCAAACTCAGTCTAACCAAGGAACTTTCACTGATCTCTGACCAACACAATGTAGATCTACAAGGTCGTCTATACAAGGCCTCAAAAGGATCCATCCTGATCACAAACTGGTAACTGTTTTTATAATAAAACTCAACCGGACCTAAGTGACCATCCTAATATCCACCAAAGTCGAGAATACAGGCACAAATCATATACTCAAGAATTTGTATAGCTATTTATATCTGGCCATTCGACTACAGATTGTATGTCTTACTCAAATAGACGTGAGATCCCAGTTCCTCCTAAAGGACTCTCCAAAAATGATAAGTGAATCAATGATCCCTATCAGAGACTATAATAGATGCTCTACTGGAAAATAGGTCTATACCCACAGTTTTGCAAAAAACCATGGGCATAGGGATAGTATGTGAACCTATACCCACGGTTTTCCAAAACCGTGGGTATAGGTCACCTATACCTACGGTTGTTCCAAAAACCGTTGGTATTGTTTTCTTTTAAGACCTATACCCACGGTTTTGGAGAAAACCGTGGGTATAGGGTATTTTCTGAAGACTTATACCAACGGTTCTTCAAAACCGTAGGTATTGTGGTTTTTTTTTGAAGACCTATACCCACGGTTCTCTAGAACCGTGGGTATAGATTTTCAACTTTATGGCGGGACACAAAAAAATTTGGCGGGGAGACATTTTTTCATGGATCATATTAATATATATAAGCAGATGAATGTGTATATAATAAGTAATGATGTCAGCTCGGTTGGTTCTTTACTGAAATGCGATGTTGATTCCCTTTGTGAGACGTCGGTTCGAGTCTCCATAGCAGCTTTTTTGGAATTTAATTAAGTTTTATATTAATATATATAGGCCGATATATGAATAATTTACAGATTAAATTCACAACTTGTTTGGTCCGATGAGGTGAGCAGGCGGGACGTGTTGCTGGAGGTGCGGGTTCGAATCCCAGATGCAGCATCTTTTGAATACGCGATGTGAGCGGATTAATTTATATTAGCTTATATATGTATATTTAACATATAAAATTCGTAGCTCGGTTGGTTCAGGGTCTCGCTCTCAGGTATCAGGTGCAGCGTTCGAACCTTACGGAGCGCGTTTTTTTTTAAATTAATATATTCCCCACGGTTTGAAAACCATGGGGAAAGTGCCTGCCACGGTGTACACCGTGGTGTTGTTGTGTGACACACCTATACCCACGGTTCTACCAAACCATGGGTATAGGTCAAGACCCCTATACCGACGTCGTTCCAGCCCACAGTTTGCAAAACCGTGGGTATAGCCTATACCCACGGTTTTGGGGGCTATACCCACGGTTTTGAACCATGGGTATAGGCCCTTTTTCCAGTAGTGATGGAAATATATGA
Organism: Viscum album; assembly: GCA_963277665.1. Taxonomy (NCBI): domain Eukaryota; kingdom Viridiplantae; phylum Streptophyta; class Magnoliopsida; order Santalales; family Viscaceae; genus Viscum; species Viscum album. Next base: position 1,898,546,279 of record OY728126.1, read on the forward strand.
AACTGAACAATATCTTTTAGATAGATATTTCCCAACTCCTCAACTTTGATTATATCACGAATGGGTATAAAGTGATCTGATTTAGTCAGCCTATCAATCACAGCCCATATCACATTATTCCTTTTCTGGGTACGTGGTAACCCAACCATAAAGTCCATTGAGATCTTATCTCACTTCAAAGTCAAGACTAGAATAGGTTAAAGAAAACTTGAAGGTTTCTAGTGCTCGGTCTTGATATGCTGGTATGTATAATAATGAGAGACAAATTTAGTAATGGTTTGTCTCATACCAAGTTACTAGAATCTATGCCACATGTCATAGAACATATTTGTGGTTCCTAGGTGAACTACCCACTGGGAGTTATGGAAATACTCCATCACAACTTTATTTATCGATAATGGTACCACAAAACGATTCTGATAGCATAGAATACCCTTTAGGAAGAACTGTCAATGAGAAACGGTCTCCCCACCATAAAGAGATTCTCTAATGCTACGGAACTCATCATCAAGATTTTGTTCCTAAAGAATCATCTCGAGAAGATTGTATGTCAACTTAACATTGGCCAAGAAAACCTAGGCCCCTGATTCATAGACTCCAATATGAAATTGTGAAAATATATCCATCAAGTTCCAATCTTCTGATGATTCTTTCATGGCCTAGTTCGGAAGTTTCCTACTTAGAGCATCTATGAAGACATTACCTTTCCTCGGGGTATAGGTGATGAAAATGTATAAATACTATAGGTATTCCACCCAACACCTCTGGTGGAGATTCAAATCTTTTTTCGAGAAGATATAACTAAATATTTTGTGGTTATAAAACATGGTAAACCTTTCTCTAAAAAGGTAATGTCTCCAACTCTAAAGTGTGTGCATCACAACTATAAGTTCAAGGTAATGTGTAGGATAATTATTCTTGTGCGACTGAAGTTATTGAGATCCATAGGAAACAACATGATCACCCTGCATAAGAACGCATCCCAAACTTGAACCCAATACATCACAAAAGACCACATAGCCCTACCCATCCCCTGGAAGATTCAATACTGGAATAGTAGTCAAAATACATTTCATCTCAACAAAACTACTCTAACAATTCTCATCCCAATAAAACTTTACTCCATTCTAAGTTAGAGTAGTCAGTAGAGAAACCAAATTTGAGAAGTCTTTTACAAACTGACAATAGTACCCAACTAAACCCAAGAAGCTTTGAATCCTGAAAAAAAATTTGGTTGTTCACATTTCATAACAGCTTTCACCTTTTTAGGATCAACTAAAATACCATGTTCCAACACCACATTCCCCAATAACTTCACTTTTTGAATCCAAAAATCACATTTTGAAATCTTTTCATAAATTTGGTGATTTCTCAACAACTCCAGAACTGCCCTTAGATAACTCGTATGATCCTCATTGAACTTAGAGTAAAATAATATTTCATCCATGAACACTACCAAAAAAGCATCAAGATACTCATGGAAGATCCTATTAATTAAATACATAAATACTATATGAGAATTGGTTAAAATAAATGGAAAGATAAGGTACTTATAATGGTTGTACCTCCTTTGAAAGGTGGTTTTCTAAATGTAAGATTCTTTTATTCTTAGCTGATGGTAACCAGATAGAAGATCAATCTTTGAAAATAACTTTTCCCCTTTTAAGAGATCAAATGGGTCATCAATCCATAGAAATGGATATTTTTTATTTACTATAACTTGATTGAGTTTTTGATAATCAACACAAAGGCAAAGTGAAACATCATATTTCTTAGCAAAGAGAACCGGCACCACCCAAGGTGACACACTTGGGCATATAAATATTTTCTATAATAGATCATCCAACTAAGCCTTCATATCTTTAATTTCAACTGGTTCCATGTGGTAAGAAGGAATAAACACCGGTAAAGTACCAAGCACTAATTTGATAGAAAACTCCACCTCCCTTACTGATGTCAAACCAGAGAAGTCAGAAGTAAAAATGTTAGGAAACTCGAAAATAACTAGAGGGGGATCATTGCTCAAAGATTCCCACTCTAGATCAAAATAAAAAATAGATATAACATTACCCAACTCTAAATAAGAGGGTCCATCTATACTCGATCTTAGGTATCATTCTCCTTGAAAGATATGGCACACCCCATCAGGTGTAGTAAAAGAGACCTGTTGAAGATAATAATCAATACAGTCTTTATTGTAAATGAGCCAATCCATCCCTAATATGACATCAATAGGATTAATGTAAATAATCATAAAACTACAAGAAAGATCAACATTATATAGAGAGAAAACACAAGTGGGACTACAGAGACCATGCTCTCTATTTATTCCAAGGGGTGTAGTAATATCCATCACATAAGATAAAAGATCCATATGAAAATTTAGCAGATTAACAATATGAGTTAAAATAAATGAGTGAGATACACCAGTATCAAATAAAGAAGTCACTAATGATGAAGATATAGTGATTTTACCTCTCACAATTTTTGGACCCATATTTTCTTCCTTTGGAGACTCTTCCATCGCATGAAGAAGATTTGTTCTGGATGCTTATAGATGGAACTCGTTTGTCCTTGAAGCATCTGATTGCCCAGTAGTTTTAGAATGTTTTGATGATCACATGCCACTATGTGAAGTGGAATATATATGGAAGAACATCTGAAAGTGACCCGAGTTTCCATAATAACCACATACCTTGGGTGCCTTAGTGCAAACCCATTTCAAGTTCCCCGACTTGCCACGTTGGTAACAAATTAAAGGGCCTATTACAAGAACTACCCGTTTCAAGTTACCCGACTTTCCACATTGGTAACAAATTAAAGGGCCTATTACAAGAACTACAGGAGGTCTAGAAAAACCTTGTTTTAAAGAACCACAAAGAGAATCATCATGCTTCCTCTTTCCTTTATAGTAAGTCACATTTCCACTGGGAGAAAAAGTAACTCCCGTCAACCCTATCTTTCCAACCAGGTTCATTTTTTCCATCAACGCTCTATCCAGTACATCAGCATAAGAAGGTAGATTCAACAAGAAAACCTAAGACTGAATATCAAATTGGAGTCCTAACTCAAACTGTTGAGTCTTTATCTTTTCATTTGATACTATCTCAGGTGAAAACTATACAAGATCAGCAAAACAGTTTGCATATTCTGTCACGGTCGTGTCAGCCTGCTCGAGTTTGAAAAACTCAATAGCCTTGTCCAACAGCATCGACTCCGGATAGAACTGGCCGATGAAAATAAAATTTAATTATTTCCACTCTAAGACCTCATGTTTCTTCATTATCACCATTATGTACCACTATCTTCGGTCCTTCTATCATGAAGGTAGCACACTTCACCTTAATTTTTTTCAGGTGTCTTTAAGAACCAAAACAAATGCTCAATCCTGATAAACCATTCCTAAACCTCTTGAGGATCATTAGAGCAATTGAATACTGGTGACTTCTAGTGAAGGAACTCCTTATAAAAATTCTATATATCATCCCTATGAGGTTCCACAGATAGAACCCAAATGAGAATTTGTGTAGGTGCCTATCCCAGAGCTTGGATAGTACGTACAATCACCTCAACCATACTCGGGTCCATGGGAGGATTTTATCATTGTGGTTCATCAGTAGCTTCCTCATGGATCCAATTCCCATGTCTTCTTGGAGGAATTATTCTACAAAACATTAGTAGAAAACATTTAAGTCATCAGATTAACACTCAAACTGAGAAACAAGGGAAAATTAATCCCAACAAATAGAATAATAAGATTTGGATTTCAATCTATCCAAATAAAAATCAAGGTAAATACTAGAACTAATCCTCAGGATGTTTTTTTCAAAACACCATTAGTGAATTAAGGTTCATTGTGGTAAGATTTTTCTAGACACTCAATCACAACTACCTCTTAAGTCCTGACATGATTACAAAAATGCATACTAACATCAAAAGAAGCTCAAACTAGAGCTCTGATACCACTTTGTCATGAACTAGCATGGGTACCCTGGTAACCCAATAACTAAGAAGACACTAACATGGCCCGAAGGGCTTTCCCGGTCCCCATGGATTGGCGACTAGCACCTGTCATCATACAAAATGAAAGTGGGAATGACTTTGACACAAGAATTATGGAAGAAAGATAAACAATTCAATATGAATACAAAGAAAACTCCATAGGGAGTGGTGTACCAAAAGTCAAACTAGCATAAACAGCCCAAAGTACTATATAAAGGTACCATAAAACTGAAAAGGCAACCCAAGTCCCAGTGGAGGAAACTCTCGAAGCCCAAGGATCAACAACCAGAACCACCTCCAAGTGGTGCTTTACCCCTGATCAAACCTAGAAGGAGATAATCTTCAAACACCCGAAGGAATAGGTAAGGTGTGAGATAAAATCCCATTAGGGTCCACTAAGGATTCTATAATAGGATTCCAATATTTAATTAACCAAATAAATATTTCAAGTTTAAATAAATAATTTTGTAATTTAAAATGAATATTTAAACAAATAATGCTTCACTTTTCAAATGATGGAATTACTTTAAATAAATGGATTAATAATCATTTTAAATAAAATAGTTTATATAAATTTAGAAGGCATGATTAGGACTACTTACAAAACAATTTCATATATTTCAAATACAAACAACAGGAAACATGGTCATATGCCAAAAGGTACAATAGTTCCAGGCTATGGGATCCTTACACACTCATATGATAATAACTACAATGTGTACACACACCCCTCAACACTGGTTAAAGAGGACTCATCTGCATACTACTAAGGAATAATATGTGATAAATGTTTTTTTAGTTGTGTAACATGTCAATCTATTGTTAGGGAAATTCCAACCTAGTGTGTTTATCCCAATAGTTCACTAACTACTTAGTCTTGCTTGTGCTCTAATAATAATCAATGATGGTAAATTTATTTTAAGACTGATTAAAATACAATTCATCGTATTCTTCATTTCAATTATTCAAATTTTCATTTAAAAACCAAAATGGATTTTTAATCAAAACATGCCTTTTTTCAAGATAAAACCATTGGGTTTCTATCAAAACCATTTTAAGCCATTTTTCTCAAATACCAATTTGAAATCAATTTCATCAAATAAATTTCATAATTCAAATTCAATAATTTAAATTCCAAAAAATTCCATCAACTTCATAATTACACCCCAATTCAATGGAATTGGGGTTTTTTCCCCAATTTGTGCCAAATCAAATATAAATCCCCCAATTCAATGGAATTGGGTTTTTAATAAAATCAATTGAAATAAATTTCAATAAATTGAATTTAAATCAAACAATTTAATTTAAATGAAGCAATTTAGGGTTAATAAAATTGGTCAATAAAAATATAACCACCTACCTCGGGATCATGGGATCTTGAAACACAAATCCCTAATTGGAAAACTTCAGTAAAGAACATTGGAAATGAATATCTGAGAATCACACCTAAATTCAAGATCCAAAACAGTAGGGATTACATCTTTCAACAACACTAAGATCTACAAAACACTAGGTAGAAAAGAGGAGAGAATGTGAGAAATATAATGGGAAGAGGAAACTTACCATGTAGAGATCGAACGTTGTTCACCAAGCTTTGATCCATTTTTAGAAGGGTGTAGAGGGACCAAAATTTCCTCTTGGGAGCCTCTATGGAATAAGAAAACATTATGGGGTCATGAAGGTCTATAGGGAACCTAAAATGAGGGTTTTGAGAATTTTAAAATTAATTTTCAGATTAAAAAATCTCATATACATGGTTAGTTGGGTAGGGCCACATGGTTAGACAAATTGTGCTCCCTAGACATGCTCCTATTTTAAATGGGTTGAATAGTTTCTCCTAGGTGGGTGCATAATTTTTCAAACCATGCCCAAGATATGAAAAACCTTATTGTTTGGGCTTGCATGGTTTCCACTGAGAGGGTGCACGGTTTGGGTAAATCTTTCACCAACCATGCACAGACCAAAAACTTTCCAAAATTTTCAAAATTTCACTTGAATCACCCTTAAATGAAACCCAACCAAATAATGATCAAAATAGGGGTTTAAAAATACCTAAAAATAGTAATAAGATGTTATATATAAGAAGGATATGAAAGAAACTTGGAATTATATAGAATATAGTTCAAGTGATTCAGTAGAGAGGAAAATCGTGATAGAGCCAATATGTGTTTTTTGACAAACACATCTAAGGTATCTAATATTTTTTTTGCATCTCCTATTCATAATTAAAATCTTTATGAAAATGAAAATAGTGAAGAAAACATGTACAATAAAGAAATGTTTGAATATTGTAATATTCTAGAGGACACCTTCAATGAACTTAAAGATAAATACAAAAGTTTAAAGAAGAATTATGCCTTATTTGATCACTTTAAAACGGATCTTGGTATATAAAGGGATAAAAATGATCAACTACTAAAAGAAAATAATGAGCTAAAATTATCAAATGAATAATTAAAAAAGGATCTAAATAAATTCACAAATGGAAGAAATATTTTAACCCGGATGCTTGGAAAGCAAACTATGCCTAAGTATACGATAGGAATTAGATACCAACCTGTATAGAGAAAGATCAATAAGACTAAATTTATTTCTAGTTCTAGTTATATAAATTCCATGAATACTTTCTATTATTATAGACCTAACAAATTTTTTATTTCTAAAAGTCTAAGATCTACCTACAAGAAACCTATTAAATAGTTATGTGTTGGACCATAGGAGATCGTTCCCCACCCTATCTGGTTTTAATAATCACAAATCATGTCAATTGTTATTAATCATGTATAATCATTTCAATCACGTTTATTTAAGTTTTAATATGTGTAATTATGATTATCTATGATCACATATAAATTTAACACATTCTTATAATATTAATGTTGTAAGATAGTCCAAGAAGAAATATTTTCTAAGTATGACAGACTGACACCGAAGGAAGAGATAAGACACTGACAGTTCAACTGACTTACTGACAATACAATTGACACACTGACAGACTGACTATCTCACTGATAGTTCAAACGAGTCACCAATAGTTCAATTGTATTACTAATTCAAGGACTTACCGATGCAAGGACTTACCGACGTAAGGACTTACAGACACAAGGACTTACCGAAGCATGGCGCTACTGACGCATGATGCTACCGATGCATGATGATACCGATGCATGGTGCTATCGATGCAAGGACTCACCAATGCATGGAAAGACCAATAGAAGTAGACACCAATAGAATGAGACACTGATACCAATAGAAGAACCCACTAATGGAATGAGTCACTGATGCGCGGACTCACCGAAAAAGGAGTCATTGATAGACTATTTAAATTTATTTTTATTTAATATTATTTTTAATAGTCACATTTTGAGTGTTTTAATGAGAATGATTAATTTAATGATTTTTACATACATCTTTAATAGGGATATCAGAAATATTATGTACAACACCTACCTCAAACATGCACATTTTCAGGCTGCAAGAATATAAAATAAAAGGACTCGAGATGAAAAAAACATACAAATAAGTGGCACATGAAAGAGATATACAAAGATATTCATAGAGACAGTAGCAAAAACACACGAGAAACATAAAAAAAGGAAGAACACATGAGGAAATCATCATTCCTGCTTGTTGTGAACTAAAGAATTGTTGTTCATCAAAGTTCCAACATCTCTGTAGCATTCAAATGAACCTAAGGAGAAGAATATCTCATCTTCCTAGAAGACAGAACACAGTTCTCCATGACACTTTGTTTTAGTGTTTTCTTCTAGAAGAGGACTTCAGCTTCAACTTTGATATATCAAGGAGTACAGAGTTGAACTGCATAACACACAAATTCTTCTAAACCCTATCTAATCTTTATTACTCTATCGTGTGCCCTTTTATTAAATTTTCAAGCAGTGTGTGCATCTGTCTATAAAACACACACTATCTCTTGCACTGAACTAGAGGATACTAGATATTCTCACACAACTATCTTTTTACACTTGTTTATCCCACGTAGAACTATGGAAGAGGTCTTGTGTGACCAAGCTATTGCTTTTCCCATATAGAACTGTGGTAGAGGTCATTTAACCTGGATAGTTGTATATTGTTGTGTAAACCCCACTCCAGGGTTTAGATCAAAAGCTTTATATATTTCTCAGTGGTAGGTGATCACCAAGTGGAGAGGATTAAGTCTTGGCTTGAGACTAAATCTCTGGTTTTATATCCACTTTGTTTTCAAATTTATTTTTCTCTATTCTTACTTGTATTTCAGACTACTGAATTTCACTTTGATAGTTAGTCTTGGCTAGTGTTTATAATTGTTTTTCTTATTATATTAGTTTCAAAAGTTGTATCAATATATCATATTGCTAAAACTGAGAAATAATCAATATTCTGAGAAATTAGTTGAATAGTCAGACTATTATAAATTCACTACTTTGATTAACTGGTCTGTTAAGTTTTAAATTGGGGGAATCTTTTAAATAAACATTTTAATAGAAATTTTTATAGGAACTCAATTCACCCCCCTCTTGAGTGTCCTACTTCGACCAATGTTTCACGCCCAAATTTACCCAAGAGAAGAAGGGTAGAACGGTCCTTGTAGTGTAGTTTGGGTTGTCGATTCCACAGAGACATAAGAAGATACCTAAGATACACAACCTAAGGGATGGATTTTTGGATATGAAGTGGCCAACTTAGATTGATTTTGGATGGGTTTTAAAGATATCTAAAAGATTTAAGTGGATTCAATTTAAAAGAATGAGTTGATCCTAGGTTATCACTCGGGGTGGATTGGACGTATTTTCTTTTTAATGATTTCAATTTCTTAAATTTGAGATGGGTTTATTTAAGGAGAATAAACAACATCATCACTTACTGGTTTAATGCCTACACCCTCTAATACTAATCACCTATACACTTGAAGGATCAAATTTTTGAGCACTTCAAGGTAAAGGATCGTATTAGTACTTGAAGTGTGTGGCCTTCAATTCAACAAGGACGATGGAGTTTAAAAATCATCAAATAAAAATCCCAATTAAAAAAGTGATTATACATTAATTAGGTAATAAATAACATCCAATCCAGCCCCTTTCTACTCCCTTGGATCAACCCATAAGTGGGTTAGCCCTCCATTGATCCCATGGTTTCAATGGAAGCGGAAAGTAGACTCATAAGGGAGGAAATGGAGAAGTAAAGAAAACAACAAAAATAAAATGATCACTCCACCGTTGTGTGAATAATTTCACAAGGGTTGGTGTGAATAAATTCACACCATGATCCAACGGTATCAAAGTGATAATAATAACAACAGAATAAGAGTAGAAGAAGAACTTTTATTAAGAAACTAAAGTGAATTGAACAACTTACATGTGAAAGACAAAATTGAGGCAACAAAAATGCAGCATAAAATTACAATTGAACAAAGCATCCAAGATCTTCAACTCCTTCACCAACACTGCCTTAAATAGGCATTTTGGGATCCTTGGGTCGAGCCTTCAATAGTACAAGTCATCCCACTTGAGTATGGTAGGCCTAGGGTGGTGGAAAGTTTGTGGAATTTGGAATTTTCCACATTTGACCCGAGGTGGCAGCCAGATTTCATCCACCGAACAGACGCGTTTGTATGACCTTCTAGATGGCCGAATCAGGGTGGTCCATAGAAGAAGAAAATGGAGCTCCGGATGTTTTCTAACCTCCTGTAAAATTTGGGCCCATTTGGAGTTACGTATTCCGAGATATGATTAAATTGGTGGAATGTTTTTCTGGGCCGCAGAATCTGGCCCAGAATTTTATCTCTAACTTGGGCCGCCTAAATGACCAACATGGAGGCCGAATTAGCATTAACTCCTGAAGAGTGATTTGTTAATGTACATGTCTTCTATCATCCCACGAAATTTGGTATTAATTGGGCCTGTAAGTTGGGCCCCACAGCCTAATCAGTGGGATGGTGTCCAATCTGCCTTCTCCAGAATTGCTTCCTTTCATTTCCAAATATCTCCATCATCCTCCATGAATTCTCCACTGATCCCTGAATCAAACATGTTCATATTTAAGTGTAGATAAATTTAAAAAAATATAAAATTAAAATATGTATAATTCAATTCCTTAAAATCAGATGAATCATTGGGTACTTTAAATGATGTTCAAAAATGTGCCACATAATAGTGCATTTTAAGAAGGTATTACAATCATAATGTGAAATGGTGTTCAAAGTGTAAAATGCACTAAAATGGTGTTTATGAATAACAAAGAACATGAAAATTATGTATATTAACAATGAATATTAGCCTCATTTAGTGGCTAATCACACCCCCCAACTTGAGTTTTGCTAGTCCCGAGCAAAATATATCTCATCAAAAATGAAATTCGAATTCCCTTTTCTAAAAACATTTTAATACACAATGATCACCAAAAAATCTTATACCAAACAATCATGAAACCCATCAAAATATTTTAATACAAGATATTTTCATAAGCATATCCCAATCCCAAGCCCATTCCTTTGATCAAATCCATCATCATACTTCATCCAACTCAATTAGGTGTAATGATGTGTTGTGAATCACAATAGATATGGGGGTTCATTTTCATTCAAGGGGGAAATCATGGAAGCGCTAGGTGGAATCACATTTAATCCTAATATGAGTATTCTTCATCCCTCTTTTTTTTGATTTTTTTTTTGCAATATTGCTATAGTAATTGAGATTGCAATTAATCAAATTAACCCATGTAGCAAGACTTTGCCGATGACTCCCAGACTCAAAGGCCTTAGGGCACCAAGTGAAGCCCACATACTCGGGCATCGTCTCGAGTTAACTTAATCAAAAACAAAGTCATATTACAATAAATAGAGATAGATTGAAAAACTCAGGGCTAGACAACTCTGGAGTCACGATCCCCAAGTGCCGAAAGCCTCGCATTTTATCAATCCATTGCTCTACACGCAAATTTTTATTTTTATTTTTTTATTTTTTTATTTTTTAATAATTTTTTTTAAAAAAATTTTTTTTTTGAATACTCATATTATTCATAAAAATAAAACCATCCTATGCTATTTATTATGGGACCCCAAAAATTCAAATTAGTACCCCACAGTCTATAGGACGTGCATTGTGGCATTTTTTTTATTTGGATGAAAATATAAACGATGAAATATCACATTAGACAGCCACACTTTCCAAAATCTATGCTCATGAAATTATACAAGGATTAAAATCAGAATCAGGGCATGCTAAATTATTTGATATTCAGTTTCAAAGTGTGCAATGTGTATTACCATGTTCAAAGTTAAAGGAATTTTTCCTTCCATTTACTTTTTTTTCAAATCATTCAATTTTTGTTTTTGACACAAAAGCATTTTTTTTATTTTATCTCCCCCCCAACTTAAAACAACACTGTCCCCAGTGTTTGAAGAAATGAAAAATTAGAAGGATTAGAGGCAGGGAATAAAAATTTAAAAAGGAAATTGAAAATGAGGATTATGGAATGAAGTCACCTGGTGGTTGAAGTTTGAAGTTCTTGCCGCTCGAATTTATTCCTTTGATATCCATGTCGCTTGCAAAGTTCCCTAGTGGAAAAAGGAAAAACAAAACAAACAAAACAAACAAAACAAACAATATATATATATATATTTATATAATAAAGGAAGTAAAATATAAGAATATATATAAAAATTATAGAATAAGGTAGCACAAGAAGTCGCAGGTCAGTGGTAAGCGCGCGCCCCTATCTCCCTTCGGTCCCGGGTTCGAGTCCCCGCGGCTTCGCCGGTTGTGATGGGGTTTTCCCCACGGCCTATGGTGTGGACTTTTTTTTGTATTATTATATTTTTATTTTTATTTTTTTCTTAACCTATTGAATAATAAAAACAAAATAAACTGATGATACATTGTCTTCTTTTTAAATTTCTGGGTAGGGTATTACTCAAGGATCACACCACGTGACACGGATGAATATGGTGCTCCTCTTTCGTACCCATCCATACTCATAATAGAAGAACAGGTCAAAAGTCTATTTTGTTATTTTTAAATATAAAAATGATTAAGTAATCTTATTTGAAAAATAAAGATGATTCAGAAAGATTAGAAACATAAAAACCATGGGTTGCCTCCCATGCAGCGCTTTGTTTAACGTCGTTAGCCCGACATAGATCCCAAATTTATCAAAAAAAAATTCCTGGTTCATAGATTGGATCAATTAACTCAACATCTATTTCCTGTTTATTGAATGATTCAACGAATGTTTTTAACCTTTGACCATTGACCTTGAAAATGTGACCACTTGTGGGATCTTGAATCTCTACTGCCCCATGGGGGAATACATGATGCACTATGAATGGTCCTGACCATCTAGACCTTAACTTTCCCGGATGTAAATGAAGTTTTGAACTATACAAGAGCACAAGTTTTCCCGGTTCAAAATGTTTGACCTTGATATTCCTAGATTGGTAGGCTTGAACTCTAGCTTTATTGATCCTTGAATTTTCATAAGCCTCCATCCTTAGTTCCTCCAGTTCATTGAGATCTAATTTCCTTTTTGTTCCGGCCAATGAGAGGTCATAATCCATTTTCTTAATTGCCCAAAAGGCCTTATGTTCAATCTCCACTGGCAAATGGCATGCTTTGCCATAAACCAACTTATATGGGGACATTCCTAAAATGGTTTTATATGCAGTTCTATAGGCCCAAAGAGCATCTAAGAGTTTCTCAGACCAATCTTTCCTAGAGGGGTTGACAGTTTTTTCAAGAATTTGCTTAATTTCACGATTGGCTAACTCAGCTTGACCATTGGTCTGTGGGTGGTAAGCAGTGGACACTTTGTGAGAAATTCCATATTTTTCCATGAGTGATGAGAATGGACGATTGCAAAAATGAGTTCCACGATCACTTATGATAGCCCTAGGAATTCCAAATCTAGAGAATATGTTTTCTTTTAGGAATCTAATCACAGTTTGATGATCATTGGATTTTGTGGGAATGGCCTCAACCCATTTTGAGACATAATCAACAGCTAAGAGTATGTAGAGGTATCCCCGAGAGTTTGGGAAGGGACCCATGAAATCAATTCCCCAACAGTCAAAGATTTCAACCACTAAGATGGGAGTGAGTGGCATTTGATTCCTTTTTGTGATGGACCCTACTTGTTGACACCTAGGACAACTTTGACAATATGTGTAGGAGTCCCTTGAAAGGGTGGGCCAAAAAAGACCACATTGAAGAATCTTAGCAGATGTTTTCTTAGAGGAAAAGTGACCTCCACATGCCTCACTGTGACAGAATTTAAGGATGGACTCTTGTTCAAATTCTGGAACACACCTCCTAATGACTTGGTCAGGGCAGAACTTATAGAGGTATGGATCATCAAACACATAGTGTCTAACATCAGAAAGAAATTTCCTTCGAGCTTGAGTCCCTAAGAATTTTGGAATGACTCCTGTCACTAAGAAATTTGCTATGTCAGCATACCAAGGGCAGTCACTCACAGAGTATAAGTGTTCATCAGGAAACGAATCAGACACAGAAAGGTGATTTGAGTTTTCTTTGAATTCCATCCTAGAGAGGTGATCAGCTAAAACATTTTCAACTCCCTTTTTATCCTTGATTGTGAGGTCAAATTCTTGTAAGAGAAGGACCCACCTAATCAGTCTAGCCTTAGCATCTTGTTTTTGGAAGAGGTATTTTAGTGCAGAATGGTCAGTGAACACAGTGATGGGTGATCCTAAGAGGTGGGACCTAAACTTCTCTAAGGAAAACACAATAGCAAGTAACTCCTTTTCAGTGGTGGTGTAGTTGATTTGGGCATCATTTAAGGATTTGCTTGCATAAGCAATGACATAAGGAGTTTTATCACAATTTTGTCCTAACACAGCTCCAACAGTAAAGTCACTGGCATCACACATAAGTTCAAAAGGAAGGTTCCAATTTGGAGATTTCATAATGGGAGGAGAGGTGAGAGAGGATTTGAGGTTTGAGAATGAACCCTCACAGCTTTCTGTCCAAACAAATGGAGCATCCTTTACTAAGAGAGCACAAAGGGGACGGGATATTGAACTAAAGTCCTTGATGAATCTTCTATAGAAACCAGCATGTCCTAAGAAAGACCTCACTTCCTTGACAGTTTTGGGTGATGGAAGGTGACGAATGATGTCAACCTTTGCTTTATCAACTTCAATCCCCCTACTTGAGACCAGATGGCCTAGAACAAGTCCCTCTTTAACCATGAAATGACATTTTTCCCAGTTTAGGACCAGATTTTTTTCTTCACATCTTGACAAGACTCTCTCCACATTCTGCAGACATCCCTCAAAAGTATCCCCAAACACAGAGAAGTCATCCATGAAGACCTCAAGAAAATCCCCTACCATGTCTGAGAAGATTCCCATCATCCACCGCTGGAAGGTTCCAGGGGCATTGCATAACCCGAAGGGCATGCGTTTGAAGGCAAAGGTACCGAAAGGACATGTGAATGTAGTCTTCCCTTGATCCTCTAGGGAGACCTCAATTTGATTGTACCCCGAGTACCCATCTAAGAAACAGTAGAAGGCATGACCTGCCACTCTCTCAAGGACTTGGTCAATGAATGGTAAGGGTAAATGGTCCTTCTTGGTGAATGAGTTTAGTTTCCTATAGTCAATGCAGACCCTCCATCCACTACTCACCCTTGTTGGAAAAATCTCTCCATCCTCATTGGTTATCACTGTGATTCCAGCCTTTTTTGGAACCACTTGGATTGGGCTCACCCATTCACTCTCAGCTATGGGATATATGATACCAGCTTTCAACAATTTCAGAAGTTCCTTCCTTACTACCTCCATGAGATTAGGATTGAGTCGACGTTGAGGTTGACGACATGGCTTTGAATCAGATTCCAGAACAATCCTATGAGTCCCGATAAGTGGGCTAATCCCAGGAATATCAGAAAGGGTCCAACCAATGGCTTTCTTATTCTTCCTAAGGACATCTAGAAGCATCCTCTCATGATTGGCTTCAAGAGAAGAAGAAATGACAATAGGATGTGTTTGATTTTCCCCTAGGAAGTCATACTTTAGTGCAGCAGGAAGTTCCTTCAATTCAAGATCAGGTTGGTTCAAAATTTCAGCATAAGATTGGGACATTGGATCAGGATCAATTTCTTTTTTTAGAGGTTCAGATAGGATTGATTCCTCACATGTAGAAGTTTCAGCTACTAGATTGGCTTGATCAGATTTAGGGAAGGAATTTAGAGGGGTCTCTATGAAATTGGTTTCTTGAAAGGTTTCACTGATTGTTGGACCTAAGACTTCATCATAAGAGAAATTTGAAAATGATTCAAGCCAAGGAGATAAACTTCCTTCATATGAACAAAGGAAATCAATCTCATTCTGACTTAAACATTCATCAATTATTCCTTTATGTTCCATGGATTCATTATCAATGCTTCCTATCATGTTTACTTCATGAATATCCTCGTCATCCCCTATTTGTGAGCTTGCATTATAGATGTTCAGGTCTAGACTCATGTTCCCAAAGGTGATGGTCATGTTCCCATTTCGGACTCGGATAACAGAGTTAATTGTTGCAAGGAAAGGACGACCAAGGATGGTTGGGGTTTGTTCCTTATTTCCTAAGTTTGGATGGTTGTCAAGTACAATGAAATCAGCAGGGTAGATGAAGTTTTCAACCTTTACCAGAACGTCCTTTAAAATCCCCTTTGGAACCCTAATGCTACGATTAGCAAGTTGAAGTGTGACAGATGTGGGTTGGAGTTCTTCTAGGCCTAACTGGCAGTACACAGCATATGGGATGAGATTGACACTAGCACCTAGGTCACACAAGGCTTTGACAACTTTTCTTTCTCCTAGTTCAACATTGATGTAAGGGCAACCTGGGTCTTTCAACTTAGGAGGAATTGTACCTTGAATGGTGGTACTCACATTAGCAGCCAAAAGGACTTGGTTTTTATGTGAAAATTTTCTTTTAAAAGTGCACAAGTCCTTAAGGTACTTTGAGTAGGCAGGTATGGTTTGGATTGCATCGAGAAGGGGTATGTTCAACTTGACTTGTGAAAATATTTCCCTCAACGTTTCACTCAGTTCAGGTTTGGTTTTCCCCCTCATGCGTTGAGGAAATGGTGCAGGTTGTGGGGTTGTTTGTTGAAGAGTTGTTTCTTTCACATTGTTATCAGTTTCTTCAGTTTGATCTTGTGGTTCATTTAAATTTTCATCCAAGTTTGAATCTTCAGGTGGGTTCTTAATTAGTTGTTCAGGTTTCTCAATTGATTTCCCACTTCTTAAAACAGTCACAGACTTTAGTTGTTCATGAGTTGTTTGAGCACAACTTGACTCTCCCCTTGAAGTTGAGGACGGCACCGCCTGAGTAGGCATGGGTGCCTTTCCTGTTTTGATGATTTGAAGTTCTTGTTTTAGGGAAGAGACTTCTGAGTTCATCCTCTCCATTTGTTTGCACAATTGTTCTAGTAGGCTTTGTGGAACAGTTTGGGTTGGTGCTTGAGTAGGTTGGTTTATCCCAGGGGGATATTTTGGAGGTGGGATGGTTTGTTGAAAATGGACCGGTGGCTGTTGGTATTGGATAGGTTGGTTTTGGAACTGGTTATGGGTTTGGTAGTTCTGTTGAGGGTAAGGATTTTGCCCTTGTGGTTGGCTATGTTGTTGGTTATCCTTCCATCGGAAGCCTGGGTGGTCATTGTAACTTGGATTGAAGGTGTTTTGGTATTGGGGATTTTGAAAGTTTAGGGCATTGACTTCCGCTGGGGGTCCTCCTAGAAGAACATCCTTGATGGATGGAATGGTTGGGCAGTTGTCTGTTTTATGGTCATGTTTGTCACAAATTGTGCAAACAAGGTCTACATTTTGGATTTCATGGACTTTCCTAAGGTCTATCTCTTCAACCTTCCTAGAGAGTGCTGTGAGTTTAGCCCTAAGGCTTTCCTCTTCTCTAAGTGTATGAATTCCAGTGGTTCTTTGTGGCTTTTCAGAATAAGGTGAAGTTCCCCAAGTTTGGTTTTGTTCAGCCAGACTTTCGAGATACTCGTAAGCATCATTTGGGGCCTTGTTTTTAAAAGTTCCATTACACATCATGTCAATGAATTGTTTGTTCCCCGGACCCAACCCTTCATAGAAAATTCTCACTTGTTCAGGTATGGAAAACCCATGGTGTGGAACCATGTTTAGGGTGTCTTTGAACCTCTCCCATGTTTCATAGAATGACTCCCCCTCTTTTTCAAAAAAGTTTTGGATGCTCTTTTTAAGTGCAATTGTTTTGTGATGAGGGAAGTATTTTTTGTAGAATTCTCTTTGCAGTTGGTCCCAAGAGTGGATTGATGCAGGTCTCAAGTTGTTTAGCCAATTTTTAGCTCAATCCTTTAATGAAAAAGGAAATAGCCTCATCTTAGCAGATTCTAGTTGATGTGGGGGACACATGGTTTCAACAATGTCGTTGAACTCTTTGACATGAAGGTATGGCATTTCTGACTCCATCCCATGAAAGGTTGGAAGGTGGTTTAGGACATGGGGTTTGAATATGTAGTTGGTGTCTCCTATGGAATTGTGTCTAATGCATGAGGGGGCATTGGTCCAAGCTGGAGTGAGGTAGTCGTTCATGGTTTGATCAACTACATTCCCTAAGTTTGGAGCTTCTTGGTTTTGGTTTCCCATTTGATTCCCCCCAGGGTTTACAATTTGATTTTGTGGATGAACCTCCATTGGACTTGTTTCAAGTTCTGACTTTGGGATTTCAAGAATATTTGAATCTGATTTAAACAATCCCTTAGATGCACTTGACTCCCCTATCCTAGGACTTTCCACCCTAACTAGTCTGTTTGAGAAATCGCGGGTGTAGGCGGACATGCGCCAAAAAAAACGAGAAAGGGACAAGATAAGAGATCTTGGGTGAGAGTAGAAGAATGGAGGTGAGGAAAGAAGGTTTTTTTTTATCTAAGTTACTTACTTGGTCCCCGGCAACGGCTCCAAAATTTGGTTCACGCCCAAATTTACCCAAGAGAAGAAGGGTAGAACGGTCCTTGTAGTGTAGCTTGGGTTGTCGATTCCACAGAGACCTAAGAAGATACCTAAGATACACAACCTAAGGGATGGATTTTTGGCTATGAAGTGGCCAACTTAGATTGATTTTGGATGGTTTTTAAAGATATCTAAAAGATTTAAGTGGATTCAATTTAAAAGAATGAGTTGATCCTAGGTTATCACTCGGGGTGGATTGGACGTATTTTCTTTTTAATGATTTCAATTTCTTAAATTTGAGATGGGTTCATTTAAGGAGATTAAAAAACATCATCACTTACTGGTTTAATTCCTACACCCTCTAATACTAATCACCTATACACTTGAAGGATCAAAGTTTTGATCACTTCAAGGTAAAGGATCGTATTAGTACTTGAAGTGTGTGGCCTTGAATTCAACAAGGACGATGGAGTTTAAAAATCATCAAATAAAAATCCCAATTAAAGAAGTGATTATACATTAATTAGGTGATAAATAACATCCAATCCATCCCCTTGCTACTCCCTTGGATCAACCCATAAGTGGGTTAGCCCTCCATTGATCCCATGGTTTCAATGGAAGCGGAAAGTAGACTCATAAGGGAGGAAATGGAGAAGTAAAGAAAACAACAAAAATAAAATGATCACTCCACCGTTGTGTGAATAATTTCACAAGGTTTGGTGTGAATAAATTCACACCATGATCCAACGGTATCAAATTGATAATAAGAACAACATAATAATAGTATAAGAAGAACTTTTATTAAGAAACTAAAGTGAATTGAACAACTTACATGTGAAAGACAAAATTGAGGCAACAAAAATGCAGCATAACATTACAATTGAACAAAGCATCCAAAATCTTCAACTACTTCACCACCACTGCCTTAAATAGGCATTTTGGGAGCCTTGGGTCGATCCTTCAACAGTACAAGTCATCCCACTTGAGTATGGTAGGCCTAGGGTGGTGGAAAGTTTGTGGAATTTGGAATTTTCCACATTTGACCCGAGGTGGCAGCCAGATTTCATCCACCGAACAGACGCGTTTGTATGACCTTCTAGATGGCCGAATCAGGGTGGTCCATAGAAGAAAAAAATTGAGCTCCGGATGTCTTCTAACCGCCTGTAAAATTTGGGCCCATTTGGAGTTACGGATTCCGAGATATGATTAAATTGGTGAAATGTTTTTCTGGGACGCAGAATCTGGCCCAGAATTTTATCTCTAACTTGGGCCGCCTAAATGACCAACATGGAGGCCGAATTAGCATTAACTCCTGAAGAGTGATTTGTTACGGTACATGTCTTCTATCATCCCACGAAATTTGGTATTAATTGGGCCTGTAAGTTGGGCCCCACAGCCTAATCAGTGGGCTGATGTCCAATCTGCCTTCTCCAGAATTGCTTCCTTTCATTTCCAAATATCTCCATCATCCTCCATGAATTCTCCACTGATCCCTGAATCAAACATGCTCATATTTAAGTGTAGATAAATTTAAAAAAATATCAAATTAAAATATGTATAATTCAATTCCTTAAAATCAGATGAATCATTGGGTACTTTAAATGATGTTCAAAAATGTGCCACATAATAGTGCATTTTAAGAAGGTATTACAATCATAATGTGAAATGGTGTTCAAAGTGTAAAATGCACTAAAATGGTGTTTATGAATAACAAAGAACATGAAAATTATGTATATTAACAATGAATATTAGCCTCATTTAGTGGCTAATCAACCAACATTATGGATTCAAAAATCCATTATTACTAACATCTCTGGAGATAGGAAGATATGGGTACCAAAGTAATTTTTGGTTTAAATATATTTCATAGGAAACTTTCTTGAAAATCTCTAGTGATAACTTATGGTATCTAGGTAGTGAATATTCTAGATACATGACTGGGGATTTTTCATGTTTCAAGAACCTAATAAAGGTTGGTGGTGGATATGTCACCTTTGGTGATAATGCCAAAGGAAAAAAATTATATGGATTAAAGTATAATATTCTTATCATCTCGCAACTTTTTGATGATAGTTTCCATGTTAAGTTTGAAAATAATGCTTGTATAGTTTTGTATTCTAAAAATGATTTAGTTTTCATTGCTTTGAGAAATTATAATGTATATGTTGTTAATTTAGATTCTTTGTTTTCTAAAAAAAAACCTTTCTAAGTTCCTTTCAC
Source organism: Viscum album (assembly GCA_963277665.1). Taxonomy (NCBI): domain Eukaryota; kingdom Viridiplantae; phylum Streptophyta; class Magnoliopsida; order Santalales; family Viscaceae; genus Viscum; species Viscum album. The sequence goes on from OY728126.1 coordinate 1,898,566,443, forward strand.
AAAGAGTTGTGTCTTTGGTATAGGTGACTAGGTCATTGCAACATACACTCACTTAGAAATATAACTAAGAAATGGTTAGTTAAAGAACTACTTAAACTAGAATTCCCAAATGAAAAAGTCTTTAACCCATGTCAAAAGGGGAAACAACACAAAATCTCTTTCAAATAAAAGAAATAAGATCCAACTTCTCAACCCCTAGAGTTAGTTCACATGGATTTCTTTAGGTCCTATATAGTTTCTAGCTTAAATAGGAATCATTTTATTTATATTCTAGTAGATTAATTTTCTAGATACACATGGGTATTCTTTTTAGCTCACAAAAGTGAATCTTATTCCTATTTTGCTAAGTATGTTAAATATGTAGAAAATATAAGTGGACTTATAATTAATACCTTAAGAAGTGATCATGGATATGAGTTTGAAAATAAATATTTTGAATAATTATGCTCATAGAATAGCTATAATCATAACTTTTCTTCTCCTAGAACCCCATAATATAATGGTGTAGTATAAAGAAAAAATAGAACCCTTTAAGAAATTCCCCAGACCATTCTCAATGAGTATGATTTACCTATTTATTTTAGGTCATAAGTTGTAAATATAGATGATACATAATCAATAGAGTTCTTATAAGGCCAATTTTAAATAAAACTCCATATGAATTATATAATGGAATAAAATCAAAGACTAATTACTTTAGAGTTTTTTATTATAAAGTCTTTATTCTTGATATAGAGGACAATCTTGAAAAAATTTCATCTATGAGTGATGAAAGAATTTTCCTTAGATATTCGACAACTAGTAAGTCATACAGAGTATTTAATAAAAGGATTAAGATTGTGGAGTAATTTGTACATGTCAAATTTGATGAAATGGATCCACATAAGTCTAAGACTTCTTTATACAACCTTAAAGATAATCTATCTAATCTAAATATAAATGTTAAACCTTATGAAAGTTATCTGAAACATGCAGAAAAATATTACATCTATGATAAACTACCTGAACCCAAACCTGAAGAGGATAATGAAATATCCAACACTTCTTTTACTAGAAATGTTAGGACTCATAGATATCATCCCTTAGATATTGTAGTTGGATACCTAGATAGAGGAATAAAAACTAAATATTATCTTAGAAATTTGGTTGAACATAAATCTTTCTTATCACAACTTGAACCAAATAACATCAATGATACAATTAATGATGAATTATGGGTAATGGAAATGCAATAAGAACTCAATAAATTTTAAGGAAATAAAGTATAGGAACTAGTGGATAGACCTAAAGACATTCAGACCATTGGCACTAAATGGGTATTTAGAAAAAGTTGATGAGTTAGGCACCATAGTTAGAAAAAAATCTAGATTGTTTACACAAGGATAGAGTCAATAAGAAGGCATTGACTATGATGAAACCTTTTCACCAGTATCTAGAATAAAATCCATTAGAATATTGCTTTCCTATACAACACATTTGAATTTTAAACTATATGAGATGGATGTTAATATTTAATTCTTAATTGGTTATATAGTTGGTGATGTTTTTGTTGAAAAACCACCTAGATTTAAAAATCCCCATTTTCCAAATTGTGTTTTTAAATTAAAAAAAGGTTTATATGGCTTAAAATAAGCTCCTAGAGCTTGGTATGATAGGATCATCTCATTTCTGATTTCTAAAGGTTTTTCAAAATGCATACTTGACCCTACTTTATTTATAAAAATAATTTTAAAATATGTTTTAGTAGTACAAATTTATGTTGATGATATAATTTTTTTATCTTTAAGAAATTACTTATGAACTGATTTTTCAAAAATAATGTAAAGTGAATTTGAAATGAGTTTAATGGGTAAGTTAAAATTCTTTATTGGTTTTCAAATTTTTCAAAATAAATATTGAATTATTTTAAATCAAATTAACTTTACCAAATACAATTTAAAATGTTTTGGTATGGATAGAATAAAGAATAGTGATACTCCCATGAATACAACCTGTAAACTGGATCATAATAAAACTTGAAAATCAGTTTATCAAACTAATTGAAGAGGTATGGTTTGAATCATTCTATATTTAACTACTAACCGATAGGATATTATGTTTAGTGTAAGTATGTGTGCCCATTTTTAATCAAATCCTAAAGAGTCACATTTACTTGTTGTCAAAAGAATTTTTAAATACATCAAGTACACAACTAACTTAGGATTGTTTTATCCTAGAGGACAATCATTTGATTTAGTGAGTTATTCAGATGCATATTTCAGTGGTTGTAAGTTAAATATAAAAATAACATGTGGAATATGTCACCTTTCGGGCAATTCACTAGTTTCATGGTGTAGTAAAAAGCAAAATCATGTTGAATTGTCTACTACTAAAGCTGAGTACATATATGCATGAAGTTGATATGCATAGATTCTATGGATGAAAAACACTTTACTAGACTATGGATATCAATTTCAACATGTACCTATAAATTGTGGTAATACAAGTGTGATAAATGTCTCTAAAAATCATGTATCTCATTCTAGGACAAAACATATTGATATAAGACATCACTTTTTGAGTGATCATTTCTAAAATGTAATAACCCGGTTCTTATTTTTGATGTACGGGTTTCTTCTTTTCTCTTTTCCTTAAGTGTTTTTGAGAAAATAAGGAAAATGGAGAAAAATCCCAAATTTTGGAAGTACACGTCGTGTACTTTTCCACACGCCGTGTACTTTTGGCCGTGTGGGATGAGTACACAGGGCGTGTGGCCATGTCAGTGATGAAGGGTGTAAAGACTGACTACATGCCGTGTAGTAGTCCCTTACACACCATGTAGTCAGTCGGCAGGCGAATAGTAAGACGGTGGCCAGTTGTGCGATAGAACACACTGTGTACTCAAGGAGACACGCCGTGTAGTCATGTCGGCAGGTGAACAGTGCCACGTTGGTGGGAAACTGCCAGAGGAACAGTTAAAAAAATGGGAAGTACGTGTTGTGTACTTGGAAATACACATCGTGTACTTTGTTTTTTTTGCTTAAAATGGGAAGTAGCCTCCCATGTTCACAGGGAAGTCTTAGAACTGGATGGGAGCTTGGGAGGGGATGACCGAATCTTCGAGGATCCGTCGATCGCAAACCGGGAATCTGATTCCGCCTCCGTCGATCTCGTTGGAACCGCACGGGTAAGAGCTTCCTTATCCTGGTGTGTCTCTTGCCAATTCTTCCTCTAATGGAAGTTATTTAAGTTTGAACGGGTTTTCTTCTAACCCAGATCTACGTCGTCTTTGGGCGTTTCTAAAAACAACGTTCGCGTATATCGTTCGTTGGCATTTAAGGTAGGTGGCTTGGTATTTATTTTCCAATTGTCGTGCGTTTTTGTATGTTTTTGAGCTATGAACCCATATTTGGGGTGTCGTGTGGCTGAGGCCATGGATATTTTAAATACCTATAATTGAATAGGTAATTAATTACGATAATAAACTGCTGTTAGGGATCGTTCTTTGGATCCAGGACCACCCCGGGGGTGTGTTCCTCTGTTTAGCTGTTTGTCCAGGATACCCCGAGGGTATACCTTTAATGTAATGATTGTATAATTGCCTTGAGAGGAATTTCTTGTTACTACTTTTTTACATGTTGGGCTTGGCCTGGTTACCTGTTTAGCCTGAGGGCAGTGTTGTGATTAGCCTGTGGACATTATACTATTCAGCATGTGGACAACTTCTTTCATGCCTGTGGGCAGATGATTTTGTGCCTATGGGCGACACTTCTTACGCCTGTGGGAAATATCTGTATGCCTTTGGTCATATTCATGTGTTGGTTTCTCTTTACCCGAGGGTAGGAGTTTACGTGTCTGAGGACATTGGCTAGTTACTTAGAATATTCACTGTGGTGATATTTTAAAATTTAATGATTAAATGATATTAAAATGGAAATATAATTGGTTAAGTTAGTTACTTTTCAGTACTTCTTACTTTATTGCATTTTACTACTGCACACTATTGTTACATGCTTTCACATAGTTGGGCACGGGCCTTTGGTGGGTGCCTACTGGGAATTTATTTCTCACACCCTGTTTGGGTCTTGCTTTTCGGCCCAAACAGATTATTTTTCTGTAGGTGTGGATAGGGGAAAGAGTCCCTATACAGGTACTTGATTGTTGTTGGGGTGTAGGAGCGCATGGGACCGAGCCTAGGCTCGCGATGTCGCTGGCTGTCTGTTTTGATTTTATGTACTTGTACTTCAGTTGAATTGTATGGTATTGCAATGTAACATGTTATGGCTGTTTTATAAGAATTGTGACATGATGCATCTTCACATATATATGACTGCTGGGTTCCCTTTTTGTTATCAGTTATCCATTTCAGTTATATATATTGTTGCTGCTTCCGCTGTTGTTGTATGTTTTATTCTTTCCACTGCACTACACTTTGACAAATGAGGGCATAGTTTCCCCACTATTAGACCTGGGACCTCGCTGCTAGTCAACAGCCTCTGGCGTTTGGGAAAATGCTCTTGAGTTCATGTGGCGAACCAGGTTCGGGGCACCCGTTGCGTGGCACCCAGATCCAGGATGTTACAAAGTGGTATCAGAGGAGGTTATTTTCTTTGAATTACTATTTGGAGCCATAGTCAGGGATAGTACTAAAGCGGTAGTTGGTAATAAGCTATACCCGGGCATAGCTAACCCGCGTACAGGGAAAATCCAGTCTACCTCGTATTTTTGCAATTATTTTGATTTTGCAAATTTTACAGTTGATTTGATTTCACCATTGGGTGATGCACTTGATATTGTGCTGTTTATATTTTATCTATGGGTTCTATTTAGTTGAAACCCGGTGAGATGAGGGTATGCCATCTCATGCATCAGTTAGGCACATTCTAGGAATCACATGCCATGCATAGTTTCCATGCCATATAGGTGCATTAGAAATCACATGTTGTTGTGATAGCTATTGTGCTAGAAAAGCATGTTGTTGTGATAGCTGCTTGATAAATACCTGCTATATGATAGGGTATTGTTGTATAATCTTGTTGAAAGAATGGATGCCAAACTTTGGTTTTTGGGGAGTATGGGCCCCCATTGACCGGAATTTGGTGGATCATTGGCTGTTTATTTTGTTAAAACACAGATAAGATGTCAAACTTTGATTCTTGGGGAGTATGGGCCCTCACGGATTGGAATTTGACACTTAGGTGTTGTTTTGAAGTATTTCCTGGGTTCCAAGGATGTTTCTGAGGCATACTGTCCGGAAAACCCAATATACACGCCATGTAGTACCTTCAACACGCCGTGTAGTACCTTCAACATGTCGTGTATGGTCTTCTGTTTGGGAAGAAAAATAAACTTTTTTAGTACACGCCGTGTAGTCTCTTCCCATGTCACAAACCGTGTGGGCGGCGACACGGGATAGGGAGTGTTTGGGGAGAACACGCCGTGTACCGTATGTACACACCGTGTAGGGTTGACCCATAGACTCGGCTGTGTAACTAACAAACACGGGCTGGTGTAATCTTTCCTAGAACACGTCGTTTCAATGATGAACATGTCGTGTTGTCTGACCTTAGGACCCGGCTGTGTAAGTAATAACACGGGTTGTTGTAATCCCTTTGTGTACACACCGTGTGGATATAGAACACACCGTGTAGTGTGAGCCGTGTGTCCAGCCGTGTAACTAACAAAACGGGTCGGTGGAGCTCATCTGGTACATGCCGTGTACCTGTGGGACATGCCGTGTAGTCTTGTCTGAGGACAGACCATGTGGGGTTAGCCATGTGGTAGGGGAAACAGGGTGGTGTACATGCTATGTGCGGGTGTAACACGTCGTGTAGTATCAAGCTGAGTTGTCATTCATGTCACAAATGACACGGGCAGTTGGAAATTACACCATACACGCCGTGTAGTTTTGATCAACAGAAACCGTGTGGCTTAGCCGTGTAGAAGGACCCGAGCAGGGAAAGAGAAGTCAGGTATATGCTATGTAGTCATTATACACGTCGTGTAGTCTTGTTTTTCAAATTTTGAATGCCTTCTTCCTCTTGTTCCCTTTTTGGTTCCTTCGCTTTCAGTCTTGATAATATTGAATCTAAGGCATGTTTTGACCTTGTAGTGTCATGCCGCCGAGACGACCACGCGTTGTTTTCCAGGAGAGCGGCGATGATTATACTCCAGATATGGTGGGCCATGGGCTACCAGTGAACCCTCCAGCAAAGCCAGATGTGGCACCAGCTGTTATACCAGACACAGGTGTAGATGCGCAATTCCTTGAAGGCTTTATGCGGTTCATTCAGACCTTTCAGGGGGCACCGCAGGCTGCCACATCTATGGCTGAGCTGACTCGTATATTTCAGCAGCAGCATCCGCCTACGTTTTTAGGGGATGGTGTACCACAGGCTGCAGATTCTTGGCTGGGGTCAATGCATACTATTTTCGAGCATCTTGAGACGCCTCCAGGGTGGAGGGTCAAGCTCGCGACGTATATGCTGCATGATTCCTCCAAGAGGTGGTGGGATGTTACCACCCAGTAAGAGCATCACAGAGACATGGCATGGGAAGTTTTTCAGGAAGTATTCTATGACTTCTTATTTCCAGAGACACTGAGGGTAGATAGAGCTCTAGAATTCATGAATCTACAGTAGGGCGCTATGTCAGTGATGGATTATTCAGCTCTCTTTACCGAGCTTCAGCATTTTGCACCCGTCCTGGTGGGTGATGAGACGTTGAGGGTCAGACGCTTCGAGGATGGTCTTCGGTATGACATCCGAGCACTGGTGAATGTTTTCAGGTTGCCTACTGTACATGCTATTGTGAACCAGGTGCTGATTACAGAGAGGAACCTGTGGGAAGCTAGTGGTGTGGGCCAGGGCGGTTCAGCACCAGTTTCTGGTACTATTTCTACTGGTAAGAGGAAGAGACAGATGGAATTCTCTCAGGGTGGAAGTACCAGCCATAAGAATGCTTCAGGTGGCCAGGTCAGGTGCTACCAGTGTGGTAGAGAGGGGCACAAGAGGCCACAATGTCCATGAGACCTAGTGGAGTGTTGAGATTGCAGCAAGATGGGTCATCTGCAGCGCTTTTGCAGGGCGTTTCCACTTATGGCTAGTGAGAGGGGTTCTGTACAGACTCCACGTCCGGGAGTAGGACCAGCATATTCTTACCAGTTAAGGAACTGGAATACGTCAGGGCATGAAAGTAGAGATGGTGGTCGTGGTCGTGGTAGATAGACACCAGGATCTCAGAGGTAGTAGGGCGGGACAGTTCAGGGTAGCCAGGTTGTGTTGCAGGGCCATGGCACTGGGCAGGCATATGCAGTGTAGCAGACCCAACAAGAGCAGGATCCCAGACCTTCTACAGTCAGAGGTACTATTCTAGTAGCTTTTGTTTTATCTTCAGTACTTTTCGATACGGGTGCTACACATAGTTTCATATTTGTACATGTTTTGGGGAGCCTTGGGCTCTGTGTTTCTACTTCTTCTGATATCATGATGCTAGACACTCCGTTAGGGACTAGAATGGCTGGTGTGCATCAGTGCAAGGAGTTCCGCCTTGAGTTTTATGGGTGTCACTTTCTTTGGGACCTCTATGTCTTAGAGATGACAGCTTATGAAGTCATTCTCAAGATAGACTGGTTGGTTCCCTTTAGAGCCTTTGTATATTGCTATCGTCGTAGGGTGAGTTTCACGTCACCAGAGGGCGAACAGTTTCTATATAAGGGCGAATGGGATGTTCAGGTGAGTCGAGCTGGTCCAGAGCATCGTGGGTGAGATGGAGTCATAGCCCAGATTTCTAGCTTATATCTGGATGATCAGGGGACTTATCAGATAGATTTCCCTCCAGTGGTTGATCGTTTCAGGGATGTCTTCCTGGATGACTTTTTGGGTCTACCTCCAGAGTGAGAGGTGGATTTATCTATTAATCTTGTGCCAGGAGCAACATCGGTTTCTATTCCTCCTTATAGGATGGCTACACTAGAGTTGTAGGAGCTCAAGAGGTAGTTATAGGAGTTACAGGCAAAGGGTTTTATATGACCCAGTACTTCTCCGTGGGGTTCTCCAGTCCTTTTTGCGAAGAAGGCGAAAGGTACCCTCAGACTCTGCGTGGATTATCGGAAGTTGAACCAGTTGACGGTTAAGAACCGATATCCCTTGCCAAGGATTGATGATCTTTTTGATCAAATTCGTGGGGAATGAGTGTTCTAAAAGATTGACTTGAGGTCAGGATATCATCAGCTGTGCGTGAGACCATCGAATATACCACTTACAGCATTTCGGAGCAGATATGGTCTGTACAAGTACTTGGTTATGCCGTTTGGACACACCAACGCGCCAGCGGTTTTTCATGGCTCTGATGAATCATGTGTTCCATCCTTATCTAGATTCTTTTGTGGTAGTATTCGTGGACGACATCTTAGTGTACTCTCACACTCGACACGACCATGCCACCCATCTTGAGATCGTATTGAGTACACTAAGAGAACATCGGTTGTATGCTAAGCTCTCAAAGTGCCACTTTTGGATGGACCAGATTCACTTCCTGGGTCATATCATCTTGCAGGAAGGAGTTGCAGTAGACCCAGAGAAGGTGAGAGCAGTAGTTTCCTGGGAGAAGACTAAGAACGTGTTTGAGATACGGAGTTTCTTAGGGCTGGCTGGTTACTACAGATGCTTTATACAGGACTTCTCCTGCTTAGCAGCACCGTTGACGGGTCCAACTAAGAAGGGTGTGAAGTTCGTTTGGTCGGAAGCTTATGAGACAGCCTTTTAGGACCTTAAGGGAAGGTTGAAATCAACACCAGTCCTGATACTCCCAGAGCAGGGGAAGAGCTATACAGTTTACTATGATGCATCAGGTATTGGGCTGGGAGCGGTGTTGATGCAGGGCGATCGAGTCATTGTGTATGGGTCTCGGAAATTGAGGCCACATGAGAGGAATTATCCTACGCATGATCTCGATTTGGCTGCAGTTGTGCATGCGTTGCGTTGTTGGAGACACTATCTGTTGGGAGAATGTTTTGTGGTTTTCACCGACCACAAAAGTCTCAAGTATATCTTTACTCAGCGTGACTTGAATCTGAGGCAGCGAAGGTGGGTCGAATACCTTCAGTCCTTCAACTTTGATCTTGCCTACACACCTGGTAAGGGTAATATAGTAGCTGATGCACTAATCAGGAAGACTCAGATACAGGCTGTGCAGGAGGCCAGTGATGAGTGGAAGCTCATGGCTTTGTTCTCTGAGATGCATTTGGAGGTGCACGATAGTCATGGGAAAACTTATCTTTCATCTTTAGCCATGACTTCTACTCTCCTGGATAGAGTGAGGATGAGACAGCTATCTGATTTGGAAGGCCTAGTTCTACAGGAGTCGGTGGCAAGTGAGGACCCTTCTCCTGGATGGACGATAGGCGATGATGAAATTCTGCATTTCCATGGACTAGTATGGGTTCCATGGGATATATGTGAGGAGATGATGTGGGATTTTCATGCTTCAGCTTGGACAGTTCATCCCGGGGTTACCAAGATGTATTGAGACTTGAGACGTCAGTACTAGTGGCTGGGTATGAAGAGTGATGTAGCTGGTTTTGTTACGAGGTGTTCCACCTGTCAGCAGGTGAAGGCGGAGCATTAGAGGCCAATCGGATTGTTACAGTAGTTACCCATCCCGAAGTGGAAATGGGATAATGTCACGATGGATTTTGTGACTGGTTTTCCAAGGTCACCTCGAGACAATTATGTTGTGTGGGTTGTTGTGGACAGACTCATGAAGGTAGCTCACTTTTTTCCAATCAAGGAGACCTTCGAAGTTGTCGAGCTTGGGAATTTGTATATCCGAGAGATCGTACGTCTTCATGGGTTTCCTCATTCTATCATTTCAGATAGGGATGCTTGTTTTACGTCTTGTTTCTGGAAGAGTTTTCAGAGGGAACTGGGTACATAGGTGCATCTAAGCATGGATTACCACCCTCAGACAGATGGCCAGTCAGAGCGTACGATACAGGTGCTTGAGGACATTCTGCGTGCATGTGTCCTAGACTTTGGGGGCTATTGGGAGAAGCACATACCCCTAGTCGAGTTTTCCTACAATAACAGTTTTCAGGAAACTATCGAGATGACACCATATGAGGCTTTATATGGTAGGTCATGCCGATCACCTTTATACTGGTTAGAGGCAGGTGGGGCATCTTTGCTGGGACCACGTCTCATGCAGGAGACTTCTGAGCAGGTCTAGTTGATTCGGAAGCAGATGGTTACCGCTCAGTCTCGTCAGAAGTCTTATGCTGATCGCTGCAGACGACCCTTGGAGTTCATGGTCGGGGATCAGGTTTTCTTGTGTGTTTCGCCGAGGTTGGGACACAGGCGGATCAGGAGACAGGGTAAAATTTCACTGAGGTATGTGGGGCCATTTGAGATTCTGGAGAGAGTCAGGCCAGTTGTCTATCGGTTTCAGTTACTACAGAGGTACCAGGCCATGCACGACGTCTTCCATGCATCTCAGTTGCACCGTTATCATTTAAACCCGTCTCACGTCCTTCAGCTCGAGGAGGTTGAGCTTCAGATAGATGTGTCCTTTGAGGAGCATCTGATTCATATCGTTGATAGAAGCACAAAGGTTCTCTGAGGCTGATCAGTTCCTCTTGTACGGGTGATATGGCAGCATGGCCGAGTGCAGGACAAAACCTGGGAGCGGGAGACCGACGTACGTGCACAGTGGCCAGAATTGTTCTGAGCTTTATCTTCTCCACCCTTGGAAGGGAAATTTAGGGACGAATTGCTTTAAGGGGGGAAGTTTGTAAGAACCCGGTTCTTATTTTTGAGGTACGAGTTTCTTTTTTTCTCTTTTTCTTAAGTGTTTTTGAGAAAATAAGGAAAATGGGGGAAAATCCCAAATTTTGGAAGTACACGCCGTGTACTTTTCCACACGCCATGTACTTTTGGCCGTGTGGGATCAGTACACAGGGCGTGTGGCCATGTCGGCGACGAAGGGTGTAAAGACCGACTACACGCCGTGTAGTGGTCCCTTACATGCAGTGTAGTCAGTCGGCAGGAGAATAGTAAGACGGTGTCCAGCTGTGTGACAGAACACGCCATGTACTCAAGGAGACACGTCGTGTAGTCATGTCGGTATGTGAACAGTGCCACGCTGGCGGGAAACCGCCAGAGGAACAGTTAAAAAAATGGGAAGTACACACCGTGTACTTAGAAATACACGCCTTGTACTTTGTTTTTTCGCTTAAAATGGGCAGTAGCCTCCCCTATTCACAGGGAAGGCTTAGAACCGGATGGGAGCTCAGTAGGGGACGGTCGAATCTTCGAGGATCCGTCGATCGCGAACCGGGAATCCGATTCTGCCTCCGTCGATCTCGTTGGAACCGCACGGGTAAGAGATTCCTTCTCCTACTGTCTCTTGCCAATTCTTCCTCTAATGGAAGTTATTTACATTTGAATGGGTTTTCTTCTAACCCAGATCTACGTCTTCTTTGGGCGTTTCTGAAAATGACATTCGTGTATATCGTCCGTTGGCGTTTAAGGTAGGTGGATTAGTGTTTATTTTCCAACTGTCATGCGTTTTTGTGTGTTTTTGAGCTACGAACCCATATTTGGGGTGTCGTGTGGCAGAGTCCATGGCTATTTTAAATACCTATAATTGAATAGGTAATTAATTACGATAATAAACTGTTGTTTGGGATTATTGTTTCGATCCAGGACCACCCCGGGGGTGTGTTCCTCTGTTTAGCTGTTTGGCCAGGATACTTGAGGGTATACCTTTAATGTAATGAGTGTATAATTTCCTTGAGAGGAATTGCTTGTTACTTCTTATTTACATGTTGGGCTTGGCTCGGGTTACTTGTTTAGCCTGAGGGCAGTGTTTTGATTAGCCAGTGGGCATTGTACTATTCAGCCTGTAGGCAACTTCTTTCGTGCCTGTGGGCAGATGATTCTGTGCCTCTAGGAGACACTTCTTACGCCTGTAGGCAATATCTGTATGCCTGTGGGCAGATTCATGTGTTGGTTTCTCTTTACCTGAGGGTAGGAGTTTACGTGTCCGAGGACATTGGCTAGTTACTTAGAATATTTACTGTGGTGATATTTTAAAATTTAATGATTAAATGATATTAAAATGGAAATATAATTGGTTGAGTTATTTACTTTTCAGTACTGCTTACTTTATTGCATTTTACTACTTCACACTGTTGTTACATGCTTTCACACAGTTGGGCACGGGCCTTTGGTGGGTGCCTACTGAGAATTTATTTCTCACACCCTATTTGGTTCATGCTTTTCAGCCCAAACAGATTACGTTTCTGCAGGTGTGGATAGGGGTAAGAGTCTCTATACAGGTACTTGATTGCTGCTGGTGTGTAAGAGCGCATGGGACTGAGCCTAGGCTCGCGATACCGCTGGCTGTCTGTTTTTCTTTTCTGTACTTGTACTTCATTTTCATTGTATGGTATTGTAGTGTAACATGTTCTGGCTGTTTTATAAGAATTGTGACATGCTGCATATTCACATATATATGACTGTTGGGTTCCCTTTTTGTTATCAGTTATCCATTTCAGTTATATATACTGTTGCTGCTTCCTCTGTTGTTGTATGTTTTATTCTTTCCGCCACACTACACTTTGACAAATGAGGGCATAGTTTCCCCACTATCAGACCTGGCCCTTTGCTGCTAGTCGGCAGCCTCTGGCATTTGGGGAAATGCGCTTGAGGTCACGTGGCGAACCGGGTTCGGGGCACCCGTTGCGTGGCACCTGGATCCGGGACGTTACACAAAAAGAGGATATAACTCTTGAATTCATTGGAACAGGACATTATCTTGCTGATATATTTACAAAACCTTTGAATTCTGAGAGATTAATCTATATTATACATGAACCAGGAATGATAAAATTTGATTAGTTCTTTATCTTTAGATTTTATTTTTAAAAATTTCAGTGGGTGATCTAGCATTGTTGATCTGCCGTTGGTGATCCACCATTTTTGATCCACTGTAACACCCCAGTAATTTTTCTAATAATACATTAATTTGTGAAAATAATAATAATTTAAATTAATTATTTTAGTTAATAATAATACTTATAAATAATTATATTTCAAATTAATTTTAAATTAATGTTCTAAAAACAAATACTATTTTATAGTATTATTTTGTGTAAAAGAATATTTTAATATGGATATGTGTATTTGATTATTTTCATAAAAATGATTATAAAATAATTTTAATTATAGAATTTATTTTGTCAAAAGATTATTTAAGACAATATTTTGAATGAATGTATTTAATATTATCCTTAATCAAATCATTTATTTTGTGATGATAGAAATAATATGTTAATTATTTTATCAAAACTTGAGTACATTAAAAAATATTATTTTTAAGTATTATAAGTTTTAATATTAAAATTTCAAAAAAAAATAGGTGACGTTATTTTAATTAATCATATTAAAATTTTAAGGTGATTTGAAATAAATAAATTTTGAATGTTCATATTATAGTGACATGTTTTATAAAATATAAATATGAGAATTATGATATTTTTGAAATTATAAATATATATAATAAAAAAATGAATTTATAAATTTATAAAAAGTTGGACTTTATGTTTTAATATATATAATTATATTAATTTAAAAATAAATGAATTTAAAGAATAAAAAAATAATTGAAATGTTTTATAAATATATATAATTATTTTATATATATAAATGTGATTTAATATATAAATGTGTGTGTCTATTTTATAAATATACATAATTATCATTTTTGTTATTATTTTATTATATATATATGATTTATTTTATTATTTGTGAATTGATTTGTTTTTTTAAAGAAAAACAACATTTTTCTTTGAATTGTTTTAAAAAAATTCTAAATCAAATAAAAATAAAGAAAAATGATATTGATATATGATTATTAAAAAAAAGGTAATGTGACTCATACCCCAAAAGGTTGTAAATGATGATGTGTGACTCATATAAAAAACAAAATAGTAATAAAAATAATTATTATTATTATTAATGAAACAAATGTATTTTTTTTGGGTATTATCTTCCTCCTGATCTCCCCCACCACTCAACTGCAACCCGACCCCCTGTAATCGTCGTCGGCCACTGAGCCTCACCGGAAGCTTCACCACCACCATGGATCATGGTGGTCGGGCCCCTGCTCGATCTATCATCACTAAACCACCAAGAAGGCCCCACTGTTGTCTTTCTCTATCGACATCCTCTACTATCAATATGACTTCCAATCGTCTGATCAACATAGGCTCATCTGAGTCATCCCTCCTAACCCCTAACCATCTTTTTCATTTTTACACATCCTCGAACTAGTAGGTCAACCACTCCTTTTATCCATTTATTTCCACCATCAAAGTCACCCTATTTCCATTTCCCATTTCAGTTTTTTGTGCTTCTAAAATGAATTGATTAAATTATAAATAAATTCTTGAATTATCATCTCTCATGGCTTCCTCTAGAAGCCAACAATACAAATATAAATATAATAACAATTAATTGATCTTGTTTTCCAATTTTCTATAGTTTCCATACATGACTTAATTAAATAATATATGTTATTATTTTCAGTTTATAAATCATTTTTTTTCACACCCATGGATACCCAAACCACACTCTTCCCAAACCCTCTCTTAGTGTCCATAAGCTCTTATCCCCTCATTTGATCCAAAAACAAGTAAGGTTTCAATTTTCTTTTGTTTGATTTCATCAAGATATATATATATATATAAGTATATAATCAAATATATACATACCTATTTCTTCACTTTAATAATTTTTTATGATAAATATTTGTCTTAAATTTATGTTCTTTATAAATCCCTTATTCGTATGGATTTATTTAAGGGTTTATTTTATTTTAATTAATTCATCTTTGTTTTACAAAGATTTACATATATATATGTATATATATTTGTGTATATATACATATATGACTACCTATTTTCATAATATATAAGATAATCTTTTATGATTTAAATTTTATTTCTAAAACTTATAGGATGTAAGGGTTTATTTTCATTTAATCGGATTATGTTGTTTATAAAGATGTGTGTGTGTGTGTGTTGATATCTATCTATAAAATTTTCTGTTTTTTAGAATTTATAAGATATGGTTTTTGTTTTAAAGTATATGTTTTGAAAGGGGATCATTTATTTTTATCAAAGGGTTTGATTATATTTTAATTTTATCATTTTATGTATAATGATTTATACATGTATATATATAAATGTATGTCAATTTATTTTAAGAAGTAAAAGGTATTAGACATTCATTTTCAATTCTATATACAAAAGTTTGAAATTTCTCTTAGTCTATCATTTTATGGTTTATATTTTATGTGTAATTTTTTTTATAAATGATATTTATTATCATTTTATGTGCTAATCTAAAACAAGCTATTATTTTATGTGCGAAATTGTATCTGCACCCCTTGGTATGTCATGAATAATTAGGAATGGTCATTATATAACTTATAAGTGACATCCCATGCATTTTTAGATAAAATGTGCATTTATTTCATTACCCATTTTAATTGTGATTTACAAATAAGGACAGTTATTTCATGTGTGACTATAAAGTGTGCATATAATTTATTATGCATTTTATTTATAACATTTAAATAGGTATGAAAATTTTTAAGCATGGGATTCTCCTAAAAATGGTTTTAGAAACTCTTAGGAATATGTTGATGACCTGTTATAATAAAGGTTATTTTCTTTTTAAGAAAATAATTTTATGTATGTATTTTTGAAGTGTTTTGGGTTAGGAATGAGAAAAGAAGGTCCATTGAAAGTGTTTTCAAAAATTGGCACTAGTATGTTATGTGATGTTATGGGGAGTGAACCCATAAGTCTTAAGGGTTCTTTATTCCATATGAGTTATGACTAGCGGTCATATGGTTTTTATTATAGTCTACCAAGTATCATAAATGACCCACCAGAAACTTTTATTTTAAATAGAGAAATCTTGAAGATCCTTTAAATTATAATTATTTTGAGAAATTAATGGTTTTATAATATAAATGTATTTATATTTCAATGTTTTTGAAAACATAATTTTAAGTATATACATTTATTCAAAGGAAATATTTTAAATGTATCTATTTATGGTTTTAAAATCCCTTACTGGACATTTTAAATACTCACCCTACATTTTAAATTCTTTTTTACAGGTTTAGTAGATTTATCAGTGATGTATTTTTCTATGTGGAGGCAGCACACTGAAGATTATTTTGTTTATTTAATTTCATTTTGTACAGTCTTATTGAAATGTTATATTTGTATCTAATTCTCCAAAACCTAGACAGGTAAAAGTTTCTAGAATTGTAAATTTTATGTGTATTTTGATTTATCTTTTTATAAAAAAAATATACACATCCTTTTTAAGAATTGGGTTCGTAAGCTTGGACTCGGGACATTATACTTGGTATAAGAGCAATGGTCAAGTCAAGTTTGGAGATTAGATGTTTTCATCTAAGTAGTAGATTATAGGAATCCTAGTTTTCTTAATTCTGAAGATGTAAATTAAGAATTTTCTAGAGTCTAACAAGTGAATTGCGAGGATGCAATTCTTTTGATGGGGGAATAATGTAACACCCCTGTAATTTGTATAATAATATATTAAGTTATGAAAAAATAATAATTTAAACTAAGTGTTTTAATTAATAATAACACTTATAAATAATTATATTTTAATTAATTTTAAATTAATGTTCTAAAAACAAATAATATTTTATAGTATTATTTTTTGTAATGGAATATTTTATTATGGATATGTGTATTTGATTATTTTCAGAAAAATAATTATAAAAGTATTTGAATAACAAATTTATTTTTTCAGAAGGTTATTTAAAAAAAATATTTTGAATCAATGTATTTAATCAAATCCTTAATCAAATTAGTTATTTTACGATGATAGAAATAATATGTTAATTATTTTATCAGAACTTGAGTACATTAAATAAATTATTATTTTCAAGTATTATAAGTTGTAATATTAAAATGTTAAATCTTTTTTTGAGTGACATTATTTTAATTAATGGTATTAAAATTTTAAGGTGATTTGAAATAAATAAATTTTGAATTTTAATATTATAGTAACATATTTTATAAAATATAAGTATAAGAATTATGATATTTTTGAAATTGTAAATATATATACTAAATTATTTAATTTATAAATGTATAAAAAGTTACACTTTTTTAATATATATAATTATATCGATTTAAAAATGAACAAATTTATAGAATAAAACAAAAAGAAGAAGAAGAAAGTGAAATGTTTTATAAATATATATAATTATTTTATATATAAAATGTAATTTAATATATATATATGTGTGTTTTATAAATATAAATAATTATCATTTTTATTATTATTTTATTATATATATATATATATAATTTATTTTATTATTTGTGAATGGATTTGTTTTTTTAAAGAAAAAAAATGTTTTTCTTTGAATTGTTTTAAAAAAATATAAATCAAATAAAAAAGAAAGAAAAATGATATTGGTATATGATTATTAAAAACAAATGTAACATGACTCATACCCCAAAAAGGGGTAAATGATAATGCGTGACTCATACAAAAAAATGAAACAGCAATAAAAATAATAATAATAATAAATGAAACAAATGGAATTTTTTTGGGGCTATCATCTTCCTCCTGAGCTCCCCTGCCTCTCAACTGCAACCTAGCCCCCCACAGTCATTGTCAACCACCGAGCCTAGTCGAAAGTCACACCACTGCTGTCGACCATGGTTCTTGGGCCCCTACTCGATTTACTATCATTGAACCACCAAGAAGGCCCCACTATTGTATTTCTCTACCGGTGACCTCTACTGTAGGGATGACTTCAAACTATTTGATTTTCATAGGCTCATCCAATCCATCCCTCCCAACCCCTGATATTTATTGTCATTTTATGTGATAATCCAAAACAAGCTATTATTTTATATGTGAAATTGTATCTGCACCCATTGGTATGTCATACATAATTATTAGTGGTCATTATCTAACTTATAAGTGACATCTCATGCATTTTTAGATCAAATGTGCATTTATTTCCTTACCTATTTTATTTATTATTTACAAATAAGGAAAATTATTTCAAGTATGACTATCAATTGTGCATATAATTTATTATGCATTTTATTTGTAACATTTAAATAAGTATGAAAATTTTAAGTATGGGATTATCCTAAAAATGGTTTTATAAACTCTCAAGAATATGTTAATGACATGTTATAAGAAAGGTTGTTTTCTTTTTAAGAAAATAATTTTATGTATGTATTTTTTAAATGTTTTGGGTTAGGAATGAGAAAGATAGGTCCATTGAAAGTGTTTTAAAAAATTGGCACTAGTATGTTGTGTGATGTTATGGGGAGTGAACTCATAATTCTTAAGAGATATTTGTTACATATGAGTTATAACTATCAGACTTATGGTTTTTATTATTGTAACGTCCCGGTTCCGGAAACCACCCAGAGGCGCCCTATACCCGGTTGGTCACATGGACTCAAACGCATTTCCCCTAACACCAGAGGCTGCCGACTAGCAGTGAGGGCCTTGGGTGTGATAGTGGGGAAACTATGCCCTCATTGGCAGAGTAACACAGTGGAAGTAAATCAATGGTGAAAACGAAAGCAGTAATAATCCATACAAAAGTAAAAAACAGAAGACTAGAAAATAATAAACTGGAGCACACGTATATATGAATAATGCATGACACATATGTCTAGGAAAGCATCCAAACAAAATACAATGATGGAATACAAAACAATACTAAGCCAAAGTACAAAAGAAAATAGATAAACAGATCCTCGGCATCACAAGCCTCAGCTTGGTCTCATGCTCTCCAGCTCCACAACAAATCAAGTATCTTAAGTAGAAGGGCACTTGCCCTTATCTATAGATATAGAAATATAATCTATTTAGGCCCAAAAGCATGGCCCAAACAGGGTGTGAGACTAAATCCCAGTAGGAAACCACCACAAGATATGTGCCTAATAGTCAATGAATATATGGCAGGTAATGAGTAAAAGGAAGCAGTGAACACGAAAGTACCCAACAGTAAACAATCCATAGTTCCAATGCCTTCAATTTCAGATATCAATCAACAGCTAAACAAAGCAGGTAAACACAAATAAGTAACCCTCTGGGAAGTACTCACAGCCCATCCCCTCTGGTTCTACCTAATAACACAAGAAAGAGGCTAACACAAAAGGTAACCCTATAGGAATTACTCATAGACTATCCCCTCTGGTCCTACCTAGCAACACAAGCAACCCCCTAGGAATTACACTCAGCCTAACCCCTCTGGTTCAATTTAAGCATAAACTCTCTTAGGAAACACTCGCTGTCAATTCCTCCTATAGTCTCGTATCGGTGGCTAAAGGCACTCTGGGGAAGCACTTGCGTCACATTCCCCCTATGGCCTAGGCTGAGGAACTACACACACTCTGAGGAAGCACTTACGTCAATTTCCTTTGTGGTCTCACATCGTAACAGTAAAAATAAACTCTCTGGAGAAGCCCTTACATCAATTCTCCCTATGGTCTACTACACCAAGTTCTCATGGACCTGTGTAAGTCAAGCAAGCATAGCAGCACGTATCGGCCAAAGTAAACCTCAATAACTATTTGGCTAAATAGTCTACAGCATAACAGCATGTCAGAACAACAGTCACACCATCCTACAACACTAGGCATGGGGAAAATAAGGCAGCCTGACAGGCTAAATAGTACCAAAAGGTCATAACCAAAACATGCATGGGAAAACACCTCTAAATCATAGCAATTTACCTTATTTACGTTCAATTAACCTCTACTTAAGCACACAAGCATGGCAGACATTTAATAGGGCTAAAATAGTAAACACGCAATACCCCGTTCAAGGGTATTGGACAAAATTGCACATATAACTCAAATAATTTCAACAGAAAGGCACAAAACACCTACCTCAGTATTGGGAGATCTCTATACATGAACCTCAAGCCTTGAATTTCCCAAGAACATTGTATATCTATGAAAACGTCTAAAACATTCAATCGACGATAACTCTTGAAAGAGGAGGAATCAAGAAACGAAGCTCTAGAAGAAGGAAGATTTTACTGAGGTGATCTCAACACAATCAACGGTAGTCGATTCGGAGAACAGATGCTTGGTCAGGGGCTTGGAGGAAGATCGTGGCCGTACGGAAGCTCTCGGACGAACCAGACCTAGAAGAAGCCCTTTCTGTCCGTCAGACGCGACCTCGGTGTGTTTAATGAAAAAAAAGTCCATGGTGTGTACTTTCCTTCACCATCCCCCATATTAAACAGTCTCCAGGTTACCACACATGGCCGTGTTCATGGCCGCTACACGGCCAGCACCCTACCACCCGCGACAACTGAGTACACGGCGTGTACATATAAGTACGTGGCGTGTAATTCAAAAATATCAAAAAACTACTATTTTTCTCAAAAACACCAGAAAAAGAAAAACATACCTAAAAATAAGATCCAGGTTCTTACAATTATGGTTTACCAAGTATCATAAATGACCCGTGAGAAATTATTTTTTTAAATGGAGAAATCTCAAAGATCTTTTCAATTATAATTATTTTGAGAAATTAATGGTTTTTTAATATATATATATATAGATTTCAATGTTTTGGAAAACCTAATTTTAAGTATATACATTTATTCAAAAAAAATATTTTAAATTTATTTATTTATGGTTTTAAAACCCCTTACTAGACATTCTAAATGTTCACCCTATGTTTTAAATTCATTTTTACCGGTTTAGTAGATTTATCAATGATGCATTTTTCTATGTGGAGGTAGTGCATTGAATATTATTTTGTTTATCAAATTTCATTTCATATAGTATTTTTGAAATGTAATATTTGTATCTAATTCTCTAGAACCTAGACTGGTAAAAGTTTCTAGAATTTTAAATGTTATATGTATTTTTATTTATATTTTTATAAAAAAAAATATGCACATCATTTTTAAGAACTGAGTCCGGAAGAGCAGGCTTGAGGCGTTATATTTTGTATCAGAGCAATGGTATAGTCAACTTTGGAGATTAGATATTATTATCTAAGCGATAGAGTATAAAAGTCCTAATTTTCTTAATTTTGAAGATGGAAATTCTAAATTTTCTAGAGTCTGAAAAATGAATTACAAGGATGTAATTATTTTGAGGGGGGAATAATGTAACACCCCAGTAATTTGTTTAATAATACATTAATTTATGAAAAAAATAAGAATTTAAATTATTTTTTTAATTAATAATAATACTTTATATAATTATATTCAAAATTAAATTTAAATTAATGTTCTAAAAAAATACTATTTTATAGTATTATTTTGTGTAAAATAAGATTTTAATATGGATATGTGTATATGATTATTTTCATAAAAATA
The DNA here is from genome assembly GCA_963277665.1 of Viscum album. Lineage (NCBI taxonomy): Eukaryota > Viridiplantae > Streptophyta > Magnoliopsida > Santalales > Viscaceae > Viscum > Viscum album. Next base: position 1,898,587,854 of record OY728126.1, read on the forward strand.
ATTATAAAATTATTTAAATAAAAAAATTTATTTTTTCAAAAGTTTATTTGAAAAAATATTTTGAATGAATGTATTTAATCTAATCCTTAATCAATTTTTTTTTGTGATGATAGAAATAATATGTTAATTATTTTATCAGAACTTGAGTACATTAAATAAATTATTATTTTCAATTATTATAAGTTTTAATATTAAAATTTCAAAAAAAAAAATAAGTGACATTATTTTAATTAATGGTATTAAAATTTTAAGGTGATTTTAAATAAATAAATTTTGAATGTTCATATTATATTAACATGTTTTATAAAATATAACTATGAGAATTATAATATTTTTGAAATTATAAATATATATAATAAAAAAACAAATTTATACTTGTATAAAAAGTTTCACTTTTTGTTTTAATATATATAATTATATTAATTTAAAAATAAACGAATTTAATGAATAAAACAAAAAAAAGAAGAAAAAATGAAATGTTTTATAAATACATATAATTATTTTATATATAAAAATGTGATTTAATATATATATATTTTATAAATATACATAATTATCATTTTTATTATTATTTTATTATATATATTATTTATTTTATTATTTTTGAATTGATTTGTTTTTTTAAAGAAAAAAATGTTTTTCTTTGAATTGTTTTAGAAAAAATCTAAATCAAATAAAAAGAAAGAAAAATGATATTGATTTATGATTATTAAAATCAAAGGTAATGTGAATCATACCCCAAAAAGGGGTAAATGATGATGCGTGACTCATAAAAAAATGAAATAGTAATAATAATAATAATAATAAATGAAACAAATGGATTTTTTTTAGGGGGGCATCGTCTTCCTCCTGAGTTCCCCCACCACTCAACTACAACCTGTCCCCCCATAGTCCTCATCGACCACCGATCCTCTCTAGAAACCACACCACCACCATCAACCATGGTGCTTGGGACCCTACTCAATCTACCGTCACTGAACCACCAATAAGGCTCTGTCATTGTCTTTCTCTATGGGTAACCTCTACCATCGGTATGACTTCCAATCGTCTGATATACATAGGCTCATCTGAGTCATCCCTCCTAACCCCCAACCATATTTTTTGTTTTTCCACATCCTCAAACCCGTAGGTCAACCCCTCCTTTTCTCCATTTATTTCTACCGTCAAATTCATCCTTTTTCCTTTTCCTATTTCAGTTTTGTCTGCTTCTAAAATGAATTGATTAAATTATAAATAAATCTCTGACTTATCATCTCCCACGGTTTCCTCTGGAATCCAATGATATAAATATAAATATAATACCAATCAACCGATATTGTTTTCCAATTTTCTATAGTTTCCATATGGGACTTAGTTAAATAATATATGTTATTATTTTCAGTTTATAAATCCTTTTGTTTTTGCACACCCATACCCAAACCTTACTCTTCCCAAACCCTCTCTTGGTGTCTAGAAGCTCTTATCCCCTCGTTTGATCCAAAAACAAGTAAGGGTTCAATTTTTTTATGTTTGATTTCATCAATATATATATATATAAGTATATACACAAATATATACATACCTATTTCTTCGCATTAATAATTTTTTATGATAAATATTTTTTTTGAATTTATGTTCCTTATAAATCCCTTATTCATATAGATTTATGTAAGGTTTTATTATTTTTTAATTAATTCATCTTAATTTTACAATGGTTTACATATATATGTGTGTGTATATATGTATATATAAATACATGTATGGCTACCTATTTTCAGAATATATAAGATAAGGGTTTGTGATTTAAATTTTATTTCTAAAGCTTACGAGATGTGAGGGTTTATTTTCTTTTAATCAGATTATGTTGTGTACAAAGATGTACATATATATATATGTATATATGTATGTATGTATGTATTGATATTTATCTATAAAATTTTCTATTTTTCAAAATTTCTAAGATACGGTTTTTTGTTTTAAAGTCTATATTTTGAAAAGGGGCCATTTATTTTTATCAAAGGGTTTGATTATATTTTCATTCTATCATTTTATGTATAATGATTTATATATGTATATATATATATATATAAATGTATGTCGATTTATTTTAAGAAATAAAAGGGATTAGACATTAATTTTCAATTCTATATGCAAAGGTTTGAAATTTCTATTAGTCTATCATTTTATGGTTTATATTTTATGTGCAAATTTTTTTATAAATGATATTTATTATCATTTTATGTGCTAATACAAAAAAGCTATTATTTCATGTGTGAAATTGTATATGCACCCCTTGGTATGTCATGCATAATTAGGAATGGTCATTATCTAACTTATAAGTGAAATCCCATGCATTTTTAGATCAAATGTGTATTTGCTTCATTACCCATTTTATTTATGATTTACAAATAAGGATAGTTATTTCAAGTGTGACTATCAAGTGTGCATATAATTTATTATGCATTTTATTTATAACATTTAAATAAGTATGGAAATTTTTAAGTATGGAATTCTCCTAAAAATGGTTTTAGAAACTCTCGAGAATATGTTGATAACATGTTATAAGAAAGGTTATTTTATTTTTAAGAAAATAATTTTATGTATGTATTTTTGAAATGTTTTGGGTTGAGAATGAGAAAGGTGGGTCTATTGAAAGTGTTTTCAAAAATTAGCACTAGTATGTTATGTGATGTTATGGGGAGTGAACCCATAAGTATTAAGGTAACTTTGTTCCATGTGAGTTATGACTAGAAGCCTTATGGTTTTTATTATAGTATTCCCAGTATCATAAATGAACCACCATAAATTATTATTTTAAATGGATAAATCCTAAGGATCTTTTCAATTATAATTATTTTGAGAAATTAATGATTTTATAATATATATATTTATATTTCAATGTTTTGGAAAACCTAATTTTAAGTAAATACATTTATTCAAAGAAAATATTTTAAATGTATTTATTTATGTTTTTAAAACCCCTTATTGCAAATTATAAATGCTCACCCTATGTTTTAAATTCATTTTTACATGTTTAGTATATTTATCAGTGATGTATTTTTCTATGTGGAGGCAGCACATTGAAGATTATTTTGTTTATTTAATTTCATTTTGTACAGTCTTTTTGAAATTTAATATTTGTATCTAATTCTCCAAAACCTAGATCGTTAAAATTTTCTGGAATTGTAAATGTTATGTGTATTTTTATTTATCTTTTTATATAAAAAAATATGCCTAACATTTTTAAGATATGAGTTTGGAAGCATGAGCTCAGGGTGTTATATACACTATTGGTGATCGACTATTGATGATACACCGTCGATGATCCACCATTGGAAGATCTACCATTAAAGTGTTTCTGATTATATGCTACCACTCATGTTTTCTATGACTAAATTTTTATTGAGTTTATTTATGTATATTTTATTATATTTTTCATTTCTAAATACCTAAATGATAAAATTGACTTAGGTTAGATTTTGAGAACCCTCTCACTCACGCCTCCTTCAAACCTTCCCTTCTCATTTCTCTCTTGACCTGAAACCCTCCTTACGTTCACCCTTCTACCTGCAAATCAGTACAGAGATAGTGAGAGTCAAACATGTTGTCATTTTATCTCCTGAAGGATTGTGTCTGTCAAAAAAATCATGAGGTGAATCTAGTTGGTATGTTGTTTTCTAACCAAATAACCCACAACTCTTGTCTCATGTTGTTGATAATGAAAAGGAAATAAATGTTGAATGGTTAGTTCCAAGAAAGTTTCTAGTGTTGAATGTGATCTAAAACCAAGGATAGATCAAATGGTTTTTGAGGAGCAGACAAAAATTTTATCCTAGGCTAGATCAATAGTTTTATTAGTTTGCAAAGTATAGTTTCAGTGAAAATAAGAAAGTTATTAGGTCTATGATCAATGAAAAAAATGTGATATTTTCATCAAAATAATGGGACAGATGTCTCAATATACCCCATAAAGATATATCTAATGATTTTCAGGGATCTATTTCCAGCAATGGTGAGTTTTTTGTATATGATGATATCGTATCAGAGTTGATTGTCAATGATTCTTTGCAAAGGCCTTCAACTATAGAAGTTTATTGGGAGTGCAAACTTTTATTTAAATTTATCCAACATATTCTTTGTCCTAGGAAGGGGGATTTAGCACCATGAGGCATGAGGATGTGTTTCTATTATTTCTTATGAAAATAGGATATCAGATAAACTTTTTCAAATACTTGATGGTTCATATGATTTAATTGAGAAAGACCTTATCTAGATAAAATTACTTGATCTACCTTAATTTTATTTCAGCTGTGTTGGAAGCCAAAAATATAGTGCCTAAATATGAAGAGGCTATAGTCAATTATGGAGTTTTCTGTTTAATTAAGTTTACTTGCAAGAGGATGAAAGTAAATTGGAACCCTTAGTTGAAGAAATGGGTGGCTGACAATGATAGGATATATGAGAATTTCAACCCTATGCAGCACTCTTCTAGACTTATAGATATGATTGATCCTGGCTTGGAGCCAGATGAAGTTGTAGTTTATTATTTTAATGAGGAAGTTGAGGAAGAAGAAGTTGAAGCTAAAGAAGAAGTGTTAGTTATTATTTAAGTAGAGTAAGGAAGTGATATTGATTTGGTCAGAGGCCTAAATGTTTCATATTAACCTTTCGGTCCATCTCTTCCTCTTCCTTCAAAAGAAATATTACTAAGTGAAGGTGAATAATTAGAAGAGACTGAAGTCTAAAGTGAAGAACAGTCTGAGAGTTCTTTTAAAAGATCAATAGAAGTTGTTGAAGTACCTAATGGATATAATGGGTCTATGAATTATGATGGTGATTTTTCTAAGGAAGATAAATCACATCACTCTCTCGGTGCTTCTTCTTCAGTTAAGTTTAAGGATGAGGTCATACCTAGTTCTACTCAGCATATTTCTATTATCTAAGGATCTATTCCTAAATATAAAAAAATTACTTTAGAAGGTTAGGATTCTGAAAATCATAGAGTTGATCCATTCACTTCTAAGAATCAACCTAAGGATATAGTTTTTTAAAAAACTAAGTAGAGAGAGCACCTGCTAAGGGGGATAAATCCTTTTTAGTTTCTTAGCTGGGGGTTGACTATTCAGAGTCAAAGTCAGATGATGGCGATGATCATGGAAGTCCACCTGAGCATGGTGGAATTTCCATTCTTGTTGCTGAACAAGATCCTAAGGGATATATAGTTGAATAGCTATATGAATCATGTCATTTAGAATATTTTCCCCATAGTGATCATGCAACCAAATCTGGACATATGGAGGCTAGCCTACCTAGCCAACAGATGATTTCATCTCCTCTAACTTCTGCTTATCTACCTAATGGTTATGTAACTAAAGATGATCTAGATAATTTTAAAGTTAGGATATTATTAGATATTAGTGGGATTCTTATATCCACACCTCATCAAGAGACCAAGCTTAGTGAAGCTAATACCAGATGGATATTTGAGTTAGTGATTGTTCATATCCAACCTAAAATGATCTTGAAAATGAAATAACTAGAGATTGATAATAATCAATTGGATAATGACATTAAATAAGTCAAATCCATCATGTAAGAGATGTGAGGTAGATTTTTTGACAGGAATTTATCTCTTCTGGAGAGATTAGAGTCTCTGCCTACATCTGGAGCTTCCACTTCTAGTGTTTCACCTATTGTTCCTTCAGTTGATGATGATGAGATTCATTCCATTATTATAGAGGAGTTAAATGTTGTCATGGGTGGTCTTTCTTCATCTCATCAAGAGGAAATTTTTCAAATAAAGGCACATGGTGATCATATTTATAAACCACTTAGAGAATGCTTGAATGAGGCTAGGAGTGATAAAGAGACTATCACTAAAGAAATTAAGTATTATCATTCCATGATTTATACAAAGAATGAGATAAATTATCACTTTAAGTTTCTTGCATATAATCTAAGGATGCCTCATGTGACTAGGGCCTTCAATTAGTAAGTTAATCAACTCAAGGTTTTAGCCTCTCTGCTCAATCTTTTCATGTAAGAGAAGAAGGATTTATTCAAAGCAATGGAGCGTGGTGGCAATATCATCATGGATTTTGTTAACTTGGTGAAACCGTTTTTATATGCCTCTGGGAGTGAAATAGTGGCACCTTAGGTTATACCCATGTCTTCCATCACTTCTTCACCTTCTTCAGCACCCCTACCTCTAGAATTTCAACCTTTTGGCATGACTCCAGCTGAGGTTGTTTGACATCTCAAGCCTTTCATGATTAAGGAGCATCCTATACCTACTCCTCCACCATCTACCTCCGCTTTTGTCCCTCTAGTTACTATAAAGGGAAAATATCTAGTGGTTCCTTATTCACATTGAGGATAGAGTGGTTCAGATTCTGATTAGTTTTTAATAGGTCATGTATTTCCCTTTTACTACTTTTTTGGATGTACCTTGTAACACTTAATATCTAATTCCATTTGTCTATTCTTCATTTCTATATATTTTATTTTTATATTATTTCTTTTTTATAATCCCAAAAGGGGTAGTATAATTGAATGTAATTTAAGATGATAATAATCACATTCATAATTTGAAATGTTAAGTATAACATTCTTCAAATTCATCTATACTTATTTTTGTATTTATTTTTATATACATGGTTATAAATGTCATGATTTGTGATCAAAAAAGGGGGAGATTGTTAGAACATCATTATTTTAATGATCACAAATCATGTTTGTTATGTTTATAACAAACTCATTGTTTTATGATAGAAAATCATTTTCTAAGTAACTTTATGAACAAACTTGTGTAAGTGTTAATCTACCATCAGTTCAATAGATCTACCATTAGTTCAAGAGATCTATCACTGGCTATGTTGATCTATCACTGGTTCAAGAGATCTATCATTGGCTATATTGATATACCATTAGTTCAAGAGATCTACCATTGGTTATGTTGATCTACCTCTAGTTAAACCAGATCAACTAGTAGACTACATCTATCGCTGGTAGATCTACTGTTGGCATATCTATCACTCACATATATAATGCTGAAGAGATATACCATCACATAGAACTACCACCAGTCAGATCTACCTTTAGTACATCTACTGTTAGCACATTTAACATCAACACATCTATTGTTAGAACTGATATACTGCTATACAATGTAACCACCAATCTATGTTATCGTTCATTGATGTTACCGCCAGGATGAGCTACTGCCAGAACTCATCTACCGCTAGTGAGAATCCACCACTAGAATAGATCTACCATTCCACTAAAATGTTACCATTGTTGTCCAGACTCTTATTTGAATTTAATTCTTCCAATAACTAGTTTAAGGAATTAAATGCATTCAACCACATGTGGATTTAAGAATCATTATTATTAAACCACTCCATGGATTAATTAAATAACAAGTCATAGTTTTTTTATTGTGTGCTCAGTATGAGTATTCATGTTTTATTTTTATTAATATTTCCAAATGGATAATTGGTCCTAAGATAATGTAAATTCAAAATAACTCCATTGTGAATGTATAGAGCATATAATAGTGATACAAGTAATGATACATGCATGGATTAAGAAGAATCTCCAATACTTTTATGTGCGGAAGAACTATGAAAATCTACATACTAAAAACATAAGGATTTTTTTGACCTTCACGATGATTTTTTCCTGCATATTCTAAGAAACCTATTCAAACTCCTTTCAAATACATATTTAAGGACTTACTAAACATATAAAACTATTTAGATAGAGAAACATCACTTATTTCTATCGCTAATCATTTTCTCTTTATGTTTATGTTTTATATTTGAGTTGTGTTTTGTTTTACATTTTTATCTATAAAACATAGTCTCTTGTTCTTAACTAGAGAGTGATCTACGCTCTCTCAAATTTCTTTATTTATTTACCCACGATAACTGAGAAAGAGGTCATGTGTAACTTGTACTTGTTGTTATCTCATGTATAACTATAGAAGAGGCATTGTGCCTAGACAACCTAATGTGATATTATCTGTAAAACATGATCTAGTTTGTGTATCAAGTTTATTATTTAATAAACTACTTGGTAACGGGTGATTTCCAAGTGGAGGGGATTAAGTTTCATATTGAAATCAAACCACTTGTTTTAATTATGTTGTGCATTTTATTAGTTTTGTTTTATGTATTTCAAAGTTTTAAAATTATATCTATTTTAAAATTTGTATCAAAACTTTACTCTAATAGTTAATCTTAATTTGTGTTCTATATGAAGTGTTTGATAAAGTAATTTAGTTTCAAAAGTTAAAGTGATTTCAAAGATTATTTTAACTTATCCTTGATCCTTCTTTGAGAAGATATTTGAAAAATCAAATTATATATTTCTACCATTTTGATTAACCGAGTGTTTTTATTAAATTGGAGGATTTTAATTTTAAATTGGTTTTAAATAGAAATTTTATTTGGAACTCAATTAACCCCCTATTGAGTTTTCCACTCTAAATAACACTCATCCATCCAAAGTTAGTAATTTTTTATTAAAAGGAATGAGGGGCAATGCCCCAAAATAAGTTACGAAGGTCTAAATTAATGAAGACCTAGGGAGTCAACCCGAACTAGATTCACGCACTCAGGGGGAAGGGATCCAATATAATTAAATATGGAAAATGGGTTATTAGAAGTAGCATGTGAATCCAAGAAGTTTGTGATTGTGTTTCCCTCCCTCCAAGTGTGAGTGGGATTAATGTTATTGGTGATAATTGATGTCTCTCTTGTTTACCCTTACTGAGCATCTGAGCTCACCATTTCTTATGTTTTATGTTTCCCAAGTTATGAAGAAAGGTATTATATATTATATTTCTATGAAGGGATGCTAGATATGAAGAACTAAGTGGGAGACTATGTAGATATCTTATGAACCAGTTGTTCGTGTATCCAAGTTTCCAAAGGCACTAGAACTATACAATTCCAATGTGGATTGTTATTTTTTGTAATGAATATTCATCTAAGAAAATTAAATATCTATGTATTAAAATCTTGGGTTGTTATAGGCACACTATTGAGAAACTGGTGTGGGGTACCCTTTTATCAATATGTTTCTTATTATGTTATTATACATGAATTTGTTAGTTGATGAGCATGTCTTGGTGAGGATGAGATTGGTTAGTTGGCATGTTTAGGTGTTGTCTGTATTTTTTTTCTCATGGATACATTAATATGACATTTTCACATGTGCATGAGAGACTTTGGGTATGATCCTACTGGGTATATATGTATGCACACTCTATATCACACCCCAACCATGATTTATTAATTATTCATTTATGAATGGTTTTTATTTTGAGTTTTCTATTAAATTTTAAAATTTGGGGGTCTTCAGTATATGTGCATGGTTGGAACATGGTTAGTAGAATTTGTGTGGAGACTGTACGAGGGCATTTGTAATTTTGACAAATCCAAATTTCGCGACTAGCCCACAATTTTTCCATGGCCTCCAGTAGAGGTGCATAGTTTGGACAACTGTGCGTCCAAACCATGCACGATTTCTAGGATTTTGAAAAAAATGAAAATAAAATAGGAAAAATAAAATAGAATTTAAAGAAAACTTTTTAATAATAGTAATTATTATAATACTATTATTATTATGAATATTATTGTTGTTGTTTTTTTTGTTTTTATTGTTGTTATTAGGGTTCTTTTTTACCCCAAAGGGGTTCCCCCTTTCTCCCCCATGTGACACCCTCCCCCCATCCCTCTCCTTGCTCGCATGACCCCCCCCCCCCTCGCCCATTTCTCCCCCGCACACTCGACCTCCTCTACCTCCCTCCTTCCAGCGACCCTTCTCCTCCAATTTTGGTGTGCGATCATCCTCGGTAAGTTCTTCCTCCTCTCATCCTCCTTATATTTCTTGTTTTCCCTCCTCTGTTGGTCGTGCACGCCATGGATGAACCCTAGGGTTTCTGATGAGCTGATTTTTTATGTTCCTCTTATTTCCAAGGCATGTAATGGGTCTCTCAAGCCGACTTCAGGTGTGTCTCGACATTCATCGCCAAGGGAGAGGTGTTTCAGACCATTTCAGTATGCCCGCCATTAATTTTGGGTAAGGGATTTTGATTCCTTCAAATTGGATTAATTTTAAATTAAAGTTTTTGTGGTTTTTGAGTTAATGGTAATTTTTATATAGTGCATTGGGTCTCTTTATTGTGGTTTCAAGCTACGGGAATCGGGAAATCCTACATGTGCACCCATGGGTAAGGCACATATATATATATATATATGCCCTCTTTGTACATATTCCCTCATGAAGAGTGGAATATGTGCAATACATCTAGGGGTATTTATATATATGTATGTATGTATAAATTTATGTGCATGTAAGTGTAAAAGGTCGGTTTGAGTGTTCATCATAAAAAAAGTGGCAAGTTTGAGGTAGGTTCCCTATGCCTAACCCTTTAATTTGAATTTCATAATTGCTTGATTATTTTAAAAATATGTTTTATATTTACATAGTATATATATTCTATGTGATCTAGTTGTGGTTGATAGAAATGGTTCTTAATTTGTTTTTCATAATTTATTTAAGCTTCTAACATGGGTTTTCATATTGAAAAATTCTTCTAACCTTGTTTAGGAAAACATAATGTATTTCTAATACTCAATTGGTCTTAAATGGAATTTCTTTAAAATTGGTTTCCTAAATGGTCTTGAACGTGTAATGGGTATTTCTGAAGATATTTGGTGTGTGTAAAATAGTTTTTAAAGTTAACTTGAATAAAAATGAGTTTGTGTGTGATTTTTAAAAAGGTAGAAATTCCTTGTTTTGGTAAGTTTGGAAAAGTGCATAAGTTTTGATGTGAATTCGAGTTTAAATGATGATTTTCCTTTCTTAAATGGATTACTTTTATTTGAGAATGTTTTTAATCTTGTTCTTAAATGTGTGGTGCCTTGGTTTTTCAATTGCCCTTTTTAAATGGTTTTGGAATCTAAAAGTGTCGAGCAATAGTGTTTTCTAAAGTGAAAGTATTCATTTTAAGTAATGAGGCCCATTTGGAACTTTGATAATAATTTGTGGAAGGGGAAACCCCTCTTGAGGCATCCCCCCCTGAAAAACGTTATGTAAGTGTTAATGTGTGATTTATGATATGTGATTAGTGAAGAGGCTTGTGTGTTATTATGTGACTTAAAAAGGGGGATGCACTCGAGGGAGATTGGTGGTGAGAGGTTGGATAGGTTTTTTGGATAAATAAAATGATATGTTCATATGTGTTTTCTTGATAAAAATTCACCATCATTTGAAGTAGAGCACATGGGAAACCCAGGTACCTAGGTGGGATAACTAGAACTAGTACTCTAGTTGACTCGGAAGTGGCATGGCTCGGATTCATCTAGCAGGTTTTAAGATTACAACACTAACTAAATTATGATAATGATTAGAGACCACTAAGCCATTGGGATGTTCCCTCTTAGTGGATCATGCATGATAAAGTTGTTGGTTTTGGTTTTTATACCATGTTTCACTGAGATACGAGATTTCTAGGGTTATACTTGTGCTAGTTACCTATAGGTATTTCCCATGGTGCTCTCTTTTTACATGATACTTGTGATGTTATTTTCATTTTAGTTGCTTCATGCTTATTTTATCTTTTATGAAAACTATGTTTTAATCTAAATGGAGTGCCTTTCATTTTAAAATGTCTATGCGTGCTTGGAAAATATTTTAGAAATGTGATGTAAAGAAAATAATTTTTCTTTAAAAATGGAAGCTTGTTATTTGAATTTGAAAAGAACAAAAAACCTTATTTTTATATAGTTGTATTTTCAAACTAGCATGACTTGGTTTTATTTTTAAATGCAAGGTATGGGGAATAGTTTATTCGGGCACACCTATTGAGTTTTAATACTCACACCTATAGTTTCATTTTTTTAGCTTCTGGTGTTACTTCCCACTTTGGTTCACTCATAAAGCGAGTGTGATCTTATGGTTGTAGGTAACCCATGAGGTCACATGGAGCTATGTGTGTAGTTTTATTTTCTTTTAATTTCTAAAGTTTGGTTGTATTGTTCTATTTATATTTGTTGATTTATTTTTCATTTGTTTATGGTCCAAATCGTTCTCAATTTCATTATTTTGATGTATGATACTAGTTGTCAGCCCGTGTGGATCAGGAACACCCTTCGGGCCTTGTTGAGGACTGGATCGGGTGACCGGTTCAAGGTTGACTCGGGTTGGTTTGTGACAAAATGGTATCAGAGTAGACCCTTGTTATTTGGGGTGTCAAGTATCTTAGAGATTAGGACTGTCAGGAATCGATAGGTAGGTGTGGGAAGGATGTCAAGAATCATTTCCCATCCTGATCCTCAAGTTGCCAAGGGTAGTAAAGGATTTGAGTTTTTCTCTCTGTGTGGATAATGGATGCCAATGGGAGTGAGATGGTGTTACGCGATGAGCTTGCATGGATTAGCAACCCATGTGTAGCCCGAGTGCACGGTTCAAGATACTTAATATGGTTGATGCTCACTCAAAGCATGGTCTTCTAAGACATGTTTTTTGTTTATCCGTAGACACTAGTTTCTTATTCTTGTAGTTTTTGTGTGAGTTATGTTTTGGATTAGTTTTTTTGGGAGTGAGTGGATCTCAAAAATGAAAACAGTTTTTAGGAAAAAGGTATTTTCAAAAGGGAATGTGGTTTTTGGAGTGGAAATGGCTTTTGAAATGGGAATGGTTTTATTTTAATGGAATGTGTGGTTTCAAATGGAATGATGAAAGGTGTTTTGGAAATTTTTTTGGGATTTTGGAAATAATTTTTGGAGTTTGAAATGAAACTGCTTGGGAATTTGAAAATGTGTTGCTTTAATGATGAGGGGAAACTTTAAATTGTTTGTGAATTTGTGTTTTAGGTTAAATGGTATGTTTTGGAAATGATAATTGTTTTGAATTGACCCTTGGTATTTCTATAAATGATCGCATATATGGATGCATGCATGTGGCAATTGAATAATTGGTGGTATGTGTGGATGGGTTATTGATCTAGAAAAAGGATTTATATATGTGAGACTCCATGGAATACGAATGGTGGGTATTTAAGTTGTTTTTATTACTGAAAAATGGTTTTCAAAAATGGAAATTTCAATGTTTTGAAAAGTGAGTGAGGAGTTGTTTAGTGTTTTCTTTTCGTGTTTGGAATTCACTTTCGTGCGCTATTGGTTTGACATGCTGAAAATGTGGTTGAAATGGTGATTTGATTTTGGGTTTTGGTTTGTGATTTAAGTGTTTAATTTTGGTTTATGATGAATTTTGAATTGGCTTCGTGCTTCTTCTTTTTGAGTATGCCCCCAAAAAGTCTCAATAAGGAGTGGACGGTCGAACTTTAGGATGCCTTCCTCCATGTTTAAGTGAATTTCGGTTTTGGGAATCAATTTTGGTCATTTTTTAGTGGTTTGAACTTGTCAAAACTGATGTGGTTAGAGTTTTTGATGAAATTATTAATAATTTTTTATCTGATTATTTCCATTGGTGACTCTACCCAGACTCTAAATTGAGTGGTGGACTAGGGGAATTTCCTAACTATGTACCACACCCGAGTCTTCTTGGTTTATCGCCCACCTTCGCTAGCTGAAAAATAGAAGAATATCTCTTTTTTAGTGGCCTGTGAAAATATATTTCATTCATCATGGTCTCTTGGGTTATCTAAAGGGGTTCTGTAAGTCACACTTTCAAAAGAAGAAGTTTCTATTAAAGATCGTCAGCTCCTGACTGTGGGGAAGCGGATGCTTCAAGACATCAAAGCTCTAGCCATAGGTCTTAGAGTGAAGCTTTTCACGCAGTTAAGAATTATTGGGTATGGGGGAACTTGGTCCAGATTTTGTCTCCAACACTATAATGGGGACAGTTTAAGTTCTGTTGTTGTATATTCTTTGTTTTTTAAGATTCCTTTCTATTATAAAATTCATAGAGACCTCGTATCCCTTGTTGTAGTATTCTTTGTTTAGAAAGTTTCTCTATTGTAGTTTTACTGATTCTTGAAAGTTCCCCTTTGGTTGTGAAAGTTTATGTGCCCTTGTATCCTTGTAAACCTTTGTATTTATGATTGTGCCTTATGGATTTGAACCCTTGAAAGGTGGTCTCTTTGTGAATTGGTTTTAGTTCTAAGTTGTGCTCATTTTGGAGATGCTTGTGTGTTATGAACCTTATGACTTTGGTTTGGTTCACCGTTTGGTTTGAATTTTCTTTCGTCGGGACCCCTTTGTGGTAGGGGTTGGTATGTTCGGGTGTTTTTTGTCTATGTTGGGGGTTTCTTCCTTGGTTCATGTTGGTAGTTCTAGAGTTGGCCCATGCTAAGAGTCTCAATTTTGGTTGTGTTAGTTGGGTTCTTTTGGTGGGGAGAACCCTCCTTTTTTCCTCATGGTTCTTCTCATTACAGTTTCTCTTAAAGATGGTTTGGTGTGACTGGTAGGGTGAAAGGTTACACCGAGTTCATGGTTTCATTGTCCATGTTTATTTTCGAGCTCGAGTCTGATTCCTCATTTGACTGGGTGATTTTCTGGGGGGGAAAGTGTTTTTGGTTGGGAGAATTATCACATCTCGGCCATGATTTATTAATTATTCATTTATAATTGGTTTTTATTTTGAGTTTTTGAGTTGAACTGGATTTAAATTTTAAAATTTTGGGGTCTCCAGTATAGGCGCATGGTTGACACGTGGTTACTAGAAACTGTGCACAAACTGTGTGAGGGAATCTGTAATTTTGACAGAGCTGAATTGCATAAACAGCACACAATTTGGAAAACTATGCAGCTACCCGTATGGGTTGTCCAGGGCCTCTAGTAGAGGTGCACAGTTGGCACATAGGCTTGGCCAATTTTGCGTCCAAACTATGCACAATTTCTAGGCTTTTTCAAAAAAATGAAAATAAAAAATGAAAAATAAAATAGAATTTAAAGAAAACTTTTTAATAATAATAATGATAATATTAGTATTATTATGAATGTTGTTTTTATTATTATTTTTGTTGTTATTATTATTATTAGGGTTCTTTTTTTACCCCAAAGATGTTCCCTCTTTCTCCCCCACGCGACGCCCTTCCCTCTCCCTGCTCACGCAACCCCCCCCAGCCGGAGCTCCCCCACGCACTCGTCCTCATCCACCTACCTCCTTCTAGCAACCCTTCTCCTCCCATTTTGGTGTTCGATCGTCCTCAGTAAGGTCTTACTCTTCTCCTCCTTCTATTTCTTATTTTTTCCTCCTTTGTGGGTTGTGCACACCATGTCCGAACCCTAGGCTTTTCAGCAAGTCGATTTCTGATGTTCCTCTTATTTCTATGGTGTGCGATGGGTCTCTTAGGTCGAATTCAAGTGTGTATCGGCATTCACCATAAAAGGTGAGACATTTCAGACCATTTCGGTTTGCCCACCATTAATTTCAGGGAAGTTATTTTGATTCCTTCTCATTGTCTTAATTTTAAATTAAAGGTTTTGTGGTTTTTGAGTTGCTGGTAATTTTTATAGAGTGTGTTGGATCTCTTTACTATGGTTTCGAGCTGCGGGAATTGGGAAAGCTTACATGTGCACACATGGGTAAGGAATATATATATATATATATATATATATATATATATATATATATATATATATATTCCCTCTTTGTACATATTCCCTCACGGTGAGGAGAACATGTGCAAAGAAGCTAGAGGTATTTATATATATGTGTATAAATTCATGTACATGTAAGCGTGAAGGGTCATTTTGAGTGATCGTCGTCAAAAAAGTGGCATGTTTGAGGTAGGTTTCCTATGCCTAACAATTTAATTTGAATTTCATAATTACTTGATTGTTTTAAAAATATGTTTTATATTTATGTAGTATATATATTCTATGAGATCTATTTGTGGTTGTTAGAAATAGTTCTGCATTTGTTTTTTCATAATTTATTTAAGCTTCCGACATGGGTTTTCATGTTGAAAAATTCTTCGGCCCTTGTTTAGGAAAACATAATTTATTTCTAACAGTCAATTGGTCTTAAATAAAAATTCTTTAAAAGTGGTTTCCTAAATGGTTTTGAACGTGTAATGGGTATTTCTAAAGATGTTTGGGGTGTGTAAAATAGTTGTGAAAGTTAACTTGAATAAAAATGAGTTTTTGTGTGATTTTGGGGGAAATTCCTTATTTTGGTAAGTTTGGAAAAGTGAATAAGTTTTGGTGTGAATTCAAGTTTAAATGGAGATTTTCCTTTCTTAAATGGATTGTTTTGATTTGAGCATGTTTTCAAGTTTGTTTTCAAATGTGTGGTGTATTGGTTGTTCAATTGTCCTTTTTAAATGGTTTTGGAATTTAAAAGTGTTGGGAAATAGTTTTTTCTAAAGTGAAAGTATTCCTTTTAAGTAATGAGTCTCATTTGGAACTTTGAGAATGATTTGTGGAAGGGGAAAACCCCTCTTGAGGCATGCCCCCTCTTGTTTGAAAAAATGTGATGTAATTGTTAATGTGTGATTTGTGATATGTGTCTTGTTAAGAGGATTGTGCATTATTGTGTGACTTAAAAGGGGGATACAATCAAGGAGGGGGGTCTATGTTGAGAGGTTGGATAGGTTTTTGGGTAAAGAAAATGATATGTTCATATGTGTTTGCTTGATAAAATCTCACCACCATTTGATGTAGAACACATGGGAAACCAGTGTACCTAGGTGGGCTAACTAGAACTAGTACCACTAGTAGAAAATTTATCATTTGTGGAGGGTTGTTTAGGGCGACTGCCAAATGGTGGTCGCTGTATTTTTTCCCCTCCTCCACTAAAATCCCTTTCATTCCCTCTCTTTCGTTCACCCCCCCGCATGTGACCCCACAACACCATGACCCCGCTCCCTCTCTTTCATTCACCCTCCTGTGCGCGCGCCTGCAACCCTACTCCCCCATCCTCCTTCCCGCCACCGTCAAACCCTTCCATCCCCATCGCGCTTCACCATCGAGCTCTCTCGCCTCCGTCGAGCTCTTCCATCTTCGTCAACCCCCCCCCCCCCATCAAGCACCATCATCAAGACCTCCCATCCACATTGTAGAGCCCCGGTGCCAAGGCCTCCCACCCCATCGATCTCCCATCATGGATCCCCAAACCCTTCACCCCCCTTTACCCGTTGTGAGTTTAGAAACATTTATAATTTAATACTTAATTAGTTTTATTATCTTCTATGCTCTTCTTTATCAATTAGCCTTTTTTAAACCACAAATCAGATCCAACATGATGATTTTTTTGTGGATTTTTGGGATTAGAATGTTGGAGTGTTTATCAGGTGTCGTAGTTGCTTTTTTCTCCTTGATTTTTATTTGGTGGGTGTGTCTGTTGCATTCATTGATCCTTATCATGAACCCATTTTGATTCATCTATGCTCTTCCTGCCCGATTCACTATATTACATCACATTTTGTTCTACTAAGATGACCCTAATGAATTGTTTAGGTCATGTTCAAGCAGTGTTTCTCGGTCCTTACAATGGGTGTGTTTGCTATCTCTTTGTTCTCCCTAGTGGAAAAGGGTTTTTATAATGGTTCATAACCAGAGGACCTATTAGTAGCATCTTCCATGCCCTATTGATCCTTCCTAGTAATTTTTCACTTCCTAACTTTAGTAATTGAGTATGTTCTAATGAATTTTTAGACAGTGATTTTCTTCATTTCCATTTACTCACTAATTCTCGAAGATAAGTAAATGAATATTTCTCTAGGAAAGAATGTTAGTTATCTTTTTTCTTATATTTTTTGCCTTCCTTGTTTCACTATGCAGTGAGTCTTGTTCATATCAATACCATTTTACAAGATAGTGTATCTTTTTAAATTTTAATATAAATTGTTTATGAAAAATAAATAAATATAGAATTCATTAATTTAAGTAAAAAAGGGGAGTAATAATTAGTGGTTCCATTGTAAAAAAACTCCCAAATTAGTAATTTGACCGAATGATGAAGTTAAAATTTACAAAATCATACTGCCTTTATTGGGGTATATATTTATTATTTCACCACGAAGATCTCCACCTACTCCCCACATGGATGATCAAGATCATTCATCCCCACCATTTCCCTCATCCCCTCCCCCCAACCCCATAGTCTCCTTCTTCGAGACATCTCACCCCACACCCCACCAAGGATCATGGGTTATCTGCACTTTTAGGTTTGCCATTTCTGCATTGCCCGACCTCCATGGATTTCTTCTCCATCTTCCGACCAATCATCTCCTTCTTAGTGTCGAGCCCCCATCCCCCCTCCCCCACCATAGAGCCCCCTACAGTCCACCCTCCATCATGCCTAAACTTTAAGTATATGTTGCAACTGGTATGTCTCTATTTTAATTGACTACTTAAAACCACTCTCCCAATTATGATCTCCAATTTCCTTAAATCTAATAAGTATGTTGTTCTACAGTTATAGTAATTACATTATGATCTAATTCTACTATGAGTGTTTGAAATCATCATCAATTGAAGTAAGATATATTCAAGGGGTTATACTTCATTGATTTTTATAGGTAATATTATTTTTTCTACTAAAGTTGTGATTCCATTACAGTTTAAATTAAATATTTTACTGCACAATTGTTTTATTATGTTATTTTTTTGCTGAAGTTAGTGTGGTTTTTTTGTGGTTTGTGGTATTTTTTTGTATCTATATTTATCTTTCAAGTCATATTGAGTTATCTATGATCATGTTGTTCATCTTTGATTTCATCTTTGACTTTTATTTAAATGTGATTGAGGTTAGAAAATTATAGAACCCCCATTTTGAGTGATATTTTACATTTTAAAACAACTCTTTACATTTTTCATTTCAATCTTGAATTGAGCTTTATTTGGAATTAACTACCATGTATCCTTCTTGTAGTTCCTGACTATGATTTTCTTTAAGCTTCATTATTGAATGTTTTCTCTTCAAAGGATGAATCTCCAATTTAGCTTATAGTGTTTCATATTAAAACATTATTGAAATTGTGAATCCACAAATTAATGCTACTATGATTCCTCTGACCATATGACTATAAACATTTCTAATGTAAGCTTACCTTGTAAAGTCATGTTTACCTTAGCCCATGGAATCAGGATCAAAACCATTGTATACTAATATCCCTCACAAAATTGTAATTTTATTTTTATACACCATCATTGTATGTTTATAAATCAACATTGTTAATTAATTCATTTTTGAATAATTTTGATTTAATTATTTATATTTCCTTTTAAAGTCTTTGATTCTTTTTATTTTACATGTTTTTAGGACATCAAGCTAAAATTGTTTGAATATCAAACATTGGATCTCTAGTTTCTAATGGAATTGGTTGATTATAAGTCTATTTCCTTTTTAATTTTTGGCATCGATCTTTAGTCTATGATTCTTTATGAATGAGAAACAAAAATATCAAAATGGTTTAGCTTGGTAAAAATGTCTAATGAGGAAGAAATGAATAATATTGTTTCTCTTACACTATTTTTATTGAAGTATCCTATTTTTTACATTCCCTTATTCAAAATACTTCTAGGGATCCTTAAGTGCAGTTCCATCCCTTCTCTTCCTTTGGCTTAGAATTCTACTATGGATTTAGTGAGGGCATCAGTGCCTCTCGAGTGTCTTCTCTCATTTAATTCTTCCTCCAATCCCCCTTTAATCTATTTCATTTAATGAAAACATACATGTTGTTTTATATTTCTTATCATTATAATGTAGGGGTTTATTGATTAAGTATTTATAGTAGGCATCTTGTATCTTATATTTTCATTTTCATGATCATATTTATAACAGTTAAATAAATATAAATTTTTTGTAGTATGCCTCACAATGTTTTTTTTACATTTTTTGTCATACTATTAGTCTCACTTGTGTAGGATGGGGCTACAATTACTTGAATTTTCATTGTTTCCATGCCATTAGTTACTATCAATTCTACTGGAAATGCAATTTATGACCCCATTGACATGATTTTGGTTGGTAAATTACTTGGCATGGTATGAAATTATCATCATTAGTTCCCATCTATTATATATTCCAACTTAAAACGTTTTGAATTTCATTGATTATAGTTCGCATGCCATAGTTGAGTAACATGTGTCATTCTTGTATCATGTTTAATCCATCCTAAATCCATAATCTTGTTTCTTACATGGTTGATTTCTTTGGAAGATTCCAAACCCTTTTCAAACATGAAGCTTTTAATATTTATTTGATCTTATAATTCAGGTGACTATATTACTCGTCCATAGGAATCGATGTACCTTGATTGGTAGAGAAATTGATGATAATGATATGGAGATGGTTTTTTGCTTTTTGAAAATTGACCCAATATAATTTGTAGTTACTATATTTTACTTCTGTTCACTTCAAGTATACATTGCATTTTCTGTTTGATAGGTTTGTTATTTTTTTCACAGGTTGTAGATTTTGTATATGAGTGCAAAAGTGAAGTTACTAGACCTGGTTTTTTAGATTTAAAGCGTAAATTGGTATGGTGTGATAATATCATTTTTTTTCTTCACTATTTTTCTTGGTTATTTGTTCCTAAGCTTCATAACTGATTATAGTATTCAGCTTAGCTAAATGAAGCCATCACAGATCGAAACTCATATTTAACTCCCATTCATTAATATACTTAAACACACTATAAACTATCCAACCAATCATTTCTGATATCGGTTCTTGCCAATATCTTCCTATATATACTACCCTATATATGGGAGTCTAAGAACCCTCTACCCATACCATGCTGACCTGCAAATTGCTATACCTGTGCTCCTAATGCTCTTTTCTTTTAGGCACCTCACACTGTGGCCAAAGCTAGTCTTAGTCTAGAATTTTTTTATGAAAATCCCTTCCATAAACACTCAGCCAAATGGTATCTCTCTCTCTCTCTCAGACCAGATACCATTTGTACCACTAGGAATTTTATTTCTCAATTTGATTAGATAGTTTTTTACAGGGATTCCCTTAGTCCCCACTAGTTATACATGTCCTCTGTGTGTATCCATCATCGATCAACAACTCCCAATCCTCAATTTCCTTTCATTCCTTTAAAGTTAATCATTAAGATTGAACTTTCATGCTTTGGATCCATATGAACACCTCTAAAATAATTTTGATATCAAACTTGTTGAATTAAAGTAATTTTGAAAATAAGATCCCAAGCATTTGTTAGAAACAATGGATCCTACATTGACACCTAATATGGCAGTGACTCAAAAATGTAATCTCAATTTGCTTCCCATTAATTATATTGGATTGAAAATGGATATTGCATTACTTCCTGAAGTTATGTTGGTGTGTGGATGTATCCTTATTGGGTGATTATTTAATGACCTTTAAAAACACACAAGGGTTTAAAACCAACCAAACGACCTCTGAATGTAGTGAAATCATAAAATAACAACCGTAAAGTGAATTGTGAAATGGTTGGGCAGACAGTGTGTCAATCAGAGGTGTCATTAGTCCGAGATGACAGAAAACACACTTTTAGTGTTATAAAACACCAAAACATACGTTTAATGTTCAAATATATAACAAAAGGCCTCAGAATGACTTGAAATCATAGGAAACCCATATTATTATTATTTGTAACATGTACGAGTCAAAGACATGTTAATCGAATGTGTGATTTGTCCGGAACTATCAAATATGAAATTTTTAATGGTTTGACTTTTTAAAAGGTGTGTTCAGGGGTCAAAACCAACCAAAAAACATCTGAATTCCATGAAATTAGATGAAAAAAATCGTAGACCAAATTGTGAAATGATCGAGTTGACGAAATGTCAATCCAATCTTACGTTGGCCCAAGAGGATTGAAAACACACTTTAGTGTCGTAAAACACCAAAACGCGCGTATAATGGTCAAATTCATAGAAAATGACCTCAAAATTACTTGAAATCATAGTAAAATAGTCTTATTAATATTTGTGATGTGTAATAGGAGACGACGCATCAATCGGATGTGCATTCTTCTCGGAACTACTGAATATGCAGTTTTTAAATATTTGACGCCCTTTAAAAACACATAAGGGGTCAAAACCATTCGAATGGACTCTGAATGTCATGAAATCATAAAAAAAATCATCAAGTAAATTTTAAAATGATCGATCATATGGTACTTCAATCAGAGGTTCGATTTGTTTAGGATGGCGAAAAATGCACTTTTAGTGTCATAAAACACCAGAACTTGCGTTTAACAGTCAAATATATAGAAAATGACCTCAAAATAACTTGAAATCATAGTAAAAACATATTATTATTATTCGTGATGTGTATGAGTAGACAAAACTTCAATAGAACATGCGGTCTACCCAGGATGATCGAATATGTGGTTTTTAAAGGTTTGACTTCCATTAGAAAGGTGTTTATGGGGGTCAAAACCAACCGAACGACATTCGAATACCATGAAATTAGACAAAAATAATCATAGAGTGAATTGTTATATGGTCGAGCATATGAAGCTCCAATCTAAGCTGAATTTTTCTTGGGAGGATCTAAAACACACTTTTAGTGTCATAAAACATCAAAACGTACGTTTAACGGTCAAATCCATAGAAAACGACCTCAGAATGACTTAAAATCATAGTAAAATATTATTATTATTATTTTTGATGTGTATGAGGAGACAACACATAAATCAGATGTGTATTCTGCTTGGAATGACTGAATATGTAGTTTTTAAAGGTTTGATGCCCTTTAAAAACATGTGGGGGTCAAAACCAACCAAACGGTCTCCGAATATCGTGAAATCAGACAAAAACAATTGTAGATTGAATTATAAAATGATCAAGAAGATGATACATCAATCATACGTGTCAGTTTTTTGGGATGTCATAAAACATACTTTTAGTGTCATAAAATACCAAAACGTACATTTAACGGTCAAATATATAGAAAACGAGCTCCGAATGACTTGAAATCATAGTAAAAATGTATTATTATTATTCATGAAATGTATGAGCAGATGCCATGTCAATAAAAGGTATAGTCTGCTCAGGACGACCAAATATGCGGTTTTTAAAGGTTTGACGTCCATTAGAAAGGTGCATCTAGAGGTCAAAACCAACTGAACGACATCCAAATGTCGTGAAATCAGACGAAAACAATCATAAAGTGAATTATGAAATGGTTGAGTATATAAACTGTCAATATGAGTTGTCTTTTTCCCAGGAGGACTGAAAGCACACTTTTAGTGTCAGTAAACACCAAAACACGTGTTTAATGGTAAACTTCATAGCAAATGACCTCAGGATGACTTGAAATAATAGGAAAAACTTATTATTATTATTTGAGACATGTATGAGGAGATGACACGTCAATCAGACATGAATTCTTCATAGAAGGACAAAACATGTAGTTTTTAAAGGATTGACACCCTTTAAAAACATGTGGAGGGTCAAAACTAGCCGAATGACCTCTGAATGTCATGAAATCAGACAAAAACTCATAGATTGAGTTTTGAAATGGTTGAGCAGACGATACATCAATCGAAGGTGTTATTTTTCTGGGATAATGGAAACACACTTTTAGTGTCATAAAACACAAAAACATTCATTTAACAGTCAGATATATAGAAAACAATATCAAAATGACTTGAAATCACAAGAAAATTGTATTATTATTATTTTTGATGTGTGTGAGTATACATTATGTCAATAAGACATGTGCTCTTCCCGAAATGACTGAATATGTAGTTTTTAAAGGTTTAACGTCCTTTAGAATGGTACGTCTAGGGGTAAAAACCAAAAAAAATGACATTAAAATTCTATGAAATCAGAAGAAAACAATTGTAGAGTGAATTATGAATTGGTAGAGCAAATGGAACGTCAATCTGAGCTGGCGTTTTCCCGAGAGGACTGAAAACACACTTTTAGTGTCATAAAATACCAAAACGTGCGTTTAACAATCAGATCCATAGAAAACAATATAAGAATGACTTTAAATCACATGAAAACTATATTATTATTATTTGTGATGTTTACGAGTTGATGACATGTCAATCAGACATGCGTTCTGCACGGTACGACTGAATATGTGGTTTTTAAAGATTTGACGCCCTTTAAAAAGGTGTGTCTGGCGGTCAAAACCAGTCGAACAACCTCTAAATACCATGAAATCATACAAATACAACCATGAAAATGAATTGTGAAATGTTCAAGTAGACGATACGTCTATCAGAGATGTCGTTTGACCACGATGATGGAAAACACACTTTTAGTGTAATAAATCACCAAAACAGGCCTTTAACATTCATATCCATAGCAAAAAATATCAGAATGACATGAAATCACATGAAAACTGTCTTAGTATTATTTTTTATGTGTACGAGGAGACAGAACATCAATCATACATGCGGTCTATTCGAAACGACTAAATGTGTGGTCTCTAAAGATTTGACGCCCTTTAAAATGGTGCGTCTGGGGTTCAAAACCAACCAAACTTCATCATAATGTCGTGAAATTCGATGAAAAAAACTATAGAGTGAATTGTGAAATGATTGAGCAGATGGAACATCAATCCAAGCTGGCGTTTTCTCGAGAGGACCGAAAACACACTTTTAGTGTCATAAAACACCAAAGCATGCATTTAATAGTCAAATCCATGGAAAACGACATCAAAATGACTTGACATCACAGGAAACAGTCTTATTATTATTTGTGACATGTAGGAGGAGACGACATGTCAACCGTATGTATAGTCTGCCCGGAACGACTGAATATGCGGGTTTTAAAGGTTTGACTCCCTTTAAAAACACGTGGGTGGTCAAAACCAGCCGAACAGACTCCAAATGTCATGAAATCAGATGAAAAGAATCTTAGAATTGATTTTAAAATGATCGAGCATACGGTACGAAAATCGAAGGTGTTGTTTGTCCGAGATGGAGGAAAGTGTGCTTTTAGTGTCATAAAACACCAAAACGCATGTTTAACGGTCAAATATATAGCAAACAGACTTATAATGACTTAAAATTATAGTACAAACCTCTTATTATTATCCATCACATGTATGAGCAGATGACACATCAATTGAATGTGTAGTCTTCCTAGGATGATCGAATATGCAGTTTTTAAAGGTTTGATGTCCATTAAAAAGGTGCATTTGGGGGTCAAAATAAACCAAATAACTTATGAATGCCATGAAATCATACGAGAAAAATAGTAGAGTGAATTTTGAAATGTTCGAGCAGACAGAACGTCAATCGGAGGTGTTGTTTTCCTAAGATGATCGAAAATGCACTTTTAGTGTCATAAAACACTAAAACACATGTTTAACGGTCAAATACATAGCTAACGACCTTGTAATAACTTTAAAACATAGTAAAACCATCTTATTATTATCCATGATGTGTAATAGTAGACAACACATCAATCGGACATGCGGTCTGCACGGAAGGACTGAATATGTGGTTTTTTAAGATTTGACGCCCTTTAAAAAGGTGTGTCTGGGGGTCAAAACCAATTGAATGACATTCGAATTCCATGAAATCATATAAAAACAATCATAGAGTGAATTTTGAAATGATCGAGTAGAAAAAATGTCAATCGGAGGTACCGTTTGTCCAGGATGACTGAAAATACACTTTTAGTGTCATAAAACACCAAAATGTGTGTTTAACAGTTAGATCCATAGAAAATGATATTAGAATGACTTGAACTCATAGAAAAATTCTCTTATTATTATTATTCATGATTTGTAAGATTAGACAACACATCAATCGGATGTGTGGTCTGCATGGAACGACTGAATATGTGATTTTTAAAGATTTGATGCCCTTTTAAAAAGGTATGTCTGGGGGTCAAAACCATCTGAACAACCTCCAAATATTGTAAAATCAAACAAAAAAAATTATGGAGTGAATTTTGAAATGTTCTAGTAGATGATACATACATCGATGATGTTGTTGGACTAGGATGACAGAAAACACACTTTTAGTGTCATGAAATGCCAAAATGTTCTTTTAATGGTCAGATGCATATCAAATGACCTTAGAATGATATGAAATCATAGGAAAACCGAATTATTATTATTCATGATGTGTAAGAGCATATGGAATGTCAATCAGACGTGCAGTCTGCTTGGAACGACTGAATATGCGGTTTTTAAAGATTTGACATCTTTTAAAAAGGTGCATATGAGGGTCAAATCTAGCCGAACGACCTCTGAATGTTATAAAATCGAATGAAAACAACTTTAGAGTGAATTGTGAAATGTTCTATCAGATGGAATGTCAATCTGAGCTGGTGTTTTCTTGAGAGGACCTAAAATGCACTTTTAGTGATATAAAGCATCAAAATGTGCGTTTAACGATCATATTCATTACAAAAAAAACCTCAAAATGACTTGAAATCATAGGAAAACCATCTTATTATTATTTATGATGTGTAAGAGTTGAGGATACATCAATCGGACGGGCGGTCTATGTAGTACGACTAAATATGTGGTTTTTAAAGATTTGAAACCCTTTAAAAATGTGTGTGTGGTGGTCAAAACTATCTGAACAACCTCTGAATGCCATGAAATCAGAAGAAAACAACCATGAAGTGAATTGTGAAATGTTCGAGTAGACAGTACGTCTATTAGAGGTGTTGTTTGAACGTGATGACAGAAAACACACTTTTAGTGTAATAAAACACCAAAGTAGGAATTTAATGGTCAGATCCATAGAAATCAATCTCGGAATGACATGCGGTCTGCTCAAAACGACTGAATGTGTGGCATCTAAAGATTTGACGCTCTTTAAAAAGGTGCATCCGGGGGGTCAAAACCAAATGAATGTCATTAAAATGCTGTGAAATTAGACTAAAACAACCACAATGTGAATTGTGAAATAATCGAGCAGAAGAAACATCAATCTAAGCTAGAGTTTTCCAAGGAGGACTGAAAACGCACTTTTAGTGTCATAAAACACCAAAACAGACGTTTAATGGTCAAATCCATAGAAAACGACCTCATAATGGATTTAAATCATAGTAAACCCATTTTATTATTATTATTAATGTGTAAGAGTAGACGACACATAAATCGGATGTGTGGTCTACGCGTAAGGACTGAATATGTAGTTTTTAATGATTTGATGCTATTTAAAAAGGTGTGTTCGATAGTCAAAACTAGCTGAACGAACACTGAATATCGTGAAATTGGAAGACAACAATTTTGGAGTGAATTGTGAAATGATCGATCATACGAAACATTAATCCAAGTTGGCGTTTTCCTGGAGGATTAAAAACACACTTTTAGTGTCATAAAACACTAAAATGCGCATTTAACGGTCAAATCCATAGAAAATGACCTATGAATGATTTGAAATCATAGAAAAACCATATTATTATTATTTGTGACATGTAAGAGCATACAGAACATCAATTAGACATGCGGTATGAAAGGCGTTGTCGTGGGTTCCCTCAAATGATTAATGGTTTTTGGGGTACTTGGGTGTAGTAGAGTGGCTGACCAAGGTCGTCTCTCAAAGGAGGAAGTAAACTAAAACAACTTCTTAAAGGTATTATAAAAATAAAATAAAAGAGAATAAAAATTCTACTTGAAAGGATGGGGGTTTTTTATCATTTATAAAACTAGAAGAAGTTTGCTGGAAGAAGATTGCATTTTTTTTGTTTTAAATTTTGAAATGAAGTTCTATTAAAAAGACGCAACAAAAAGATGTTTTTTTAGAAAATATTTTAAAAGGTGTAATCAGTATAACTCTACCTATTCACTCAATTATTTATCATTATCATTTAAATTATCATTCACTTAATTATCATCCCTTAATTTTTTAAATCCCAAAACCTATGATAATTAACTTTACCACAAAGATGAAGTGAATTTAACCCTATGTTAACTTCGAAACATGCAATCGCAACACCCTGCTTTGATTGATGTTCTAAGGTTAGCTTATGGTTAGTGGTAAATTAAGGAACATTTACTATCTGGAAATTAGAATTAATTGAGTTTATGTATTATATTTTAACACTATAAAATTGATCTTGTATGGTTTTGTATTATCAATTAAGTTCACGCTCTCACAATTTACACAAAATATCGTCCTCGTGTGTTTTGTGTTAACTGTTCAATTGCTTGCTTAGTTTAATTTAAATTAAAAAATCAATTAATAGATCATAATATGTGAATTACAGTAGCATATTGATTCAAAATAAATGAATGAGTAAGGATAGAGTTCGATCGATTACTAAAAAGAACTACTCTTTCATGGGTGGCGTAGTCATCATATAAACATTTTGCATGTGCAAAGTTTTAGAAAGGGTAAAACCCAATATTGTTTCTACTCTTGATTCTAGACCAATTAGGAATATTAAGGAAGAATAAAATAGAGGAAAACAGGGGAATACAGAAGAAAATATAAGAAATATAAGAGGAATAAAGAAGTTTATTATGCAAACATAAATATTACAAAGTAAGAAAGAGAGGAAGGCTTTGATGAAGGGATCCTTGCTTCAAGATCCCCCCCTATGAGTATAAGGAGTTCCATAACCTCTAAGGTTGCGAGAGGAATCCTTTATAACTCCAAAATGGAAGCACTTCACTCCTTGTCCAAACTTCTAAATGAGGTGCCCAAGGTGTTCTTTTATAGGCAAATTAGAAGGTGGTTTTGAGCACACAGATTGTGTAAAACCACTTGGCCCGTAGTTTTCATCCACTATATAGTCGAATATCCCTTTAAAAAAACTAGAAATTTTTATCCCCACATCAGGAATAACTCCACCGAAAGTTTTTCTCCATTTGGACAATCACAGCCGGAGATATTGATAAAATATAGAACACCGCTTTTGACTTGTGCAGATTTGATTTCCTTGACAAATTAGTTCGGATGGTCATTTTAGAGGCCGAATGAGGTTTGGGTTACTTCATATGAAATGTAGCCCATTAAGTTTTGGAGTTGACCACAAAATTCCATCCCATTTGGAGGTACATATTTTGATAAATGTGCAAAATAGTGGACATATTTTTTTGTACTTCCATGCAGTTTGGCCCATTTCCCTTTTGGATCATCCCTGGCCCTCCAAATTACATCCTCCTATAAAGAAATCACCAAAAAAAGAATAATTTCCCTTTTTAATAGTGATAAAAATTTAATAATTGAATCAAATGGGTGTTCAATTTGAGATAATATTTGTAATTTTAAATACAAAACTAGTTTAAAACAGTGATATAGGGGTGAAATAATGTAGTGAATTGTGATGCGATCACACCCACACACTTAACCTTTTGCACTCCTGGGAAAAAACTCATATCATGTATTTCAAAAAAAATGTGAAAATTAAACATCAATATCAAAACAAATTTTAAAACACATATCCTTGATATTCAAAAATTCCACACCAAGAAACAAATGATACCATGCCTCATAAAATCCATTATTTAAAGTTCTCAATTTATAATATTAAATATATTCCCACTTCATTTGTCCTACCATGCACACAAAACACTTACCTCGCTTTCATTTTCTCTTATCACAA
Organism: Viscum album; assembly: GCA_963277665.1. Taxonomy (NCBI): domain Eukaryota; kingdom Viridiplantae; phylum Streptophyta; class Magnoliopsida; order Santalales; family Viscaceae; genus Viscum; species Viscum album. The sequence continues at coordinate 1,898,617,286 of OY728126.1, forward strand.
AAATGCCAATTTTTCAGCAATGTCTTTCTCATCCAAACTCATACAAGGGTCACCATGGGCTTGATAAATTCTTACATCGCCACCCGATGTGAGTCAAGGATATATGTTTATCATGAGGAATTTTTAGGGTTATTATGTGGCTTTTGGTTGATAGGATTTAGATGTGAAAAAAATTATGAGGTTAAAGGAGGTGGGATTGACTCTTTTTTAAGCAAAATTGCATTAATCTAATTTTTACTTAAATATGGTCTCCTCCTCAGTCCCCTTATCATCAATTCAGCTCCAAAAGTTTCAAAAACACACAAAAAATTGAAAAATAAACACACAAAATTTGAAAAACACACAATTTTTTTTTGTTTTTTTTTAAATCATTGAAAAACAGGAAAACAATTGAAATTACTAAACTAAAAGGTTCCCTCCCCCACACTTAAAATATTTCATTGTCCTCAATGTGAACCCATGAGATGATATATGCACATGAAATGCAAAATTTTAAATAGGAAAAATAATATAAAAGTGAAAGGGTTAGGAACAGCCTACTATGCTCAAGTGATGATGGGGTCATGTAGTGTGATAAAATCCACTACATCAGTAGGAAGTCCCTCAATGTATTTATTCAAACATTTCCCATTGATTGTAAAGCTCCTTCCAGTGTCCTCTTGTGAAATCTCAACTACACCATAAGAAAAAACATTAGATACAATATAAGGACCTAACCACTTGGAATGCAACTTACCAGGCATCAGCTTCAGTCGTGAACTATAGAGCAAGACTTTCTCTCTAACTTGAAATTCTCTTTTATGGGTCATTATGCCATGAGATGCTTTTGATATTTCCTTATAGAGCCTTTATTTCTTATATTAAGACAATTGAATCTCCTCAAGCTCTTGAATTTTCATCTTCCTTTGGATTCCATCTTGGGTCAAATCCATGTTGCATTTCTTTATAGCCCAATAAGCTCGATGCTCAACTTCCACGGGGAGATGACACGCTTTCTCAAAAACAATCTGAAATGGGGACATACCAATGGGTGTCTTGTATGCTATCCTATAATCCCACAATGCATCATCCAAGTGCTTTCTCCAATCCTTCCTATTTGGTTGCACGATTTTCTCTAAAAAAAATTTCAACTCACAATTTAAAACCTCAACCTAGACATTTTTTTGGGGGTGGTATGGTGTTGATGTTTTGTGTGTCACCCCATACTTCCAAAGGAGGGAAGAAAAATTCCGATTGCAGAAGTGTGTCCTTTGGTCACTAATGATGGCCTTCGGTACTCCAAACCTCCAAAAAATATGTGCTTTGACAAAGTCCACTACAACATGAGAATCATCAGTTCTGATGGCCTTCGCCTCCACCCATTTGCTCACATAATCAACAGTAACCAAAATATACAAAAAAACAAAGGAACTAAGAAAAGGACCCATAAAATTGATGCCCCAAACATCAAAAATCTCACATAATAATATGGTTTGTTGAGGCATCTCATGTCTCCTATAAATGTTTCCCGTGTGTTGGCAATGTGAGAACGACTTAAAATACACATGATTATCATGGAATAAGCTAGGCCAATATAATCTAGAGTTTAAAACTTTACTAGCTATCCATTTCAGTCCAAAGTGTCCACCATAATCAAGTGTATGACAAAATTATAGAACAGACTCAAACTCATGATCAGGAACACACCTTCTAATAACTTGGTCACTGCACATGCGCCATAGGTATGGATCATCCCAAACATAAAAACTTGACTCACTCTTTAATTTTTAGACTTGATTTTTCTTAAAATTTGTAGGGATTTCAAAGGAAACAAGGTAGTTAACTTAATCTACATACCAAGGATGTGTACCTGAGATAGAATAAAGATTCTCATTAGGGAAAGTGTCTTGAAGTGGTACATGATCTAAGGTGTCATCCTCTAGTGTGTGAGTAAGCCTACTCATGTGGTCTGCCGCCAAGTTTTCTGACCCCTTCTTGTCCTTTATCTCAATATCAAATTCTTGAAGAAGGAGCATCCATTGAATTAGCATGGGCTTTGCATCTGGCTTCTTCAAGAGGTACCTCAGAGCTGCAGGTTAGAAAAAAAAATACTTTAGAGCCTAATAAATATGAACAGAATTTATCTAAAGTGAATATGACAACAAGAAACTCATTTTCCATATTTGTGTAGTTTTATTGGGCTGAATCCAGTGTCCTCGATGCATAGGCAATCACATGTGAACGTCCCTCCACCCTCTGAGATAAGACAGCTCCAACTGCGAAGTTGGAGGCGTCACACATAAGCTCAAAAGGAAGCTCCCACCATGGGGATTATATGATAGGTGGAGTGGTCAGACACTTCTTTATCTCATCAAAGGAAGTCCTGCAATAATCATCAAACACAAAATCAGAATCCTTTTAAAATAATTGTGACATAGGAAGAGCAATCTTACTAAAATCTTTGATGAAGCGCCGATAAAATCCTACATACCCTAAGAAATATCTAACATCACGCACACATGAAGGATATGGTAAGGATTAAATAATGTCTATCTTAGATCTATCAACCTCTATCCCATGTTTTGACACTACATTCCCTAAGAAAATATCATGCTCTACCATGAAATGACACTTTTCAAAGTTCAGAACCAGATTCTTCTCAATAAAACGATTCAACACCTTTCCCAAACTACTTAGACATTCATCAAATGAGGATCCATACACTGTAAAATAATACATAAATACCTCGATGTAGATCTCAATAAAATCAGAAAAAAATACTCACCATGCATCTCTAGAAGGTACCTGGGCGTTGAAAAGTCCAAATGGCATCCTTCGGTAGGCAAACGTTCTGAATGGACAAGTGAATGTTGTCTTCTATTGATCCTACGGAGCAATAAGAACCTGAAAATATCCAGAAAATCCATCCAAGAAACAATAATGTGTCTTCCCAACTAGTCTCTCAAGCATTTGATCAATAAATGGGAGGGGAAAATGGTCCTTGCGGGTGGACTGGTTTAGTTTCCTATAATAAATACACACACACCAACTATTTTGTACCCTCATTGGAACTAACTCATCTTTCTCATTTTTAACAATAGTAACACCACTTTTCTTAGGCACAAACTGAATAGGACTCACCCATTGGGAATCTGAAATGGGATAGATTATACCTACCTCAAGAAATTTTTCAACCTCTTTTTTAACAACCTCCAAAAGTATTGGATTGAGTCTCCTTTGTGGCTGCCTAACTGGTTTAGCCCCATCCTCAAAAAGAATCATATGCATACAAATAGAGGGGCTAATACTTGATATGTTATCCAAGGACCATCTGATTGCCTTAATGTTCTCCCTCAAAATATTAAAAAGTTTTTCTTCATGTTCAAAAGAGAGATTGTTAGTAATGATAACAAGTAATCTTTTACCACTCAACAAGTATGAGTATTTGAGATTAGGTGGAAATGGCTTGAGTTCCAATATAGGGGGGTGTTGTATGGATGGAGATAGTGAAGGAAATGAAATATGTGCACAAAGGGAATCGATATCAGAATAGACATCATCAAAATCAGAGAATAGTTCATCAAATCCATCAGAATACTCAACAGCCATGTCATAATCAGAGTACACATGATCAAAATCATAATATGAATCCATTTCAAAATCAAATCTAAGAGAGTCTTGTACATTAGAAATAGGTGTGGAAGTACTCTTAGACATTAAACTAGAACCAATACTCGTAATCTCTTTAAGCATAGGACAATCAAATTCCATAGGGTTTTTATTTTGTGGTTCAAAATGGGAGATAACAAATGAAAAATGGTCCTCTAAGGGGTACTTCATGGAGTCCATAACATTAAATATCACAACTTAATCCCCAAAATCCATGGAAAGTGTACCCTCATTGACATTTATGATAGTTTTTGTAGTTTTGAGGAAGGGTCTACCCAAGATAATGGGAGCATGTGAACTTACCTGATCATCCTCCATGTTAAGCATATAGAAATCTGTTGGGAAGATCATGCCTCTTACTCGGACAAGTACATCCTTAAGGACTCCCGTTGGATATGTCGCAACTCTATTTGCCAACTGCACCACTACTCTTGTCGGCTTCAACTCACCAACCTATAAAGAAGAGAATACATAGTGAGGCATCACATTTATGGAAGCTCCCAAATCACAAAGAGCATCAAAAAGTGAAACTCTCCTATGGTGCATGGTATGGTGAACATCCTCGGATCCTTGCACTTTATTGGCATTGCTAGAGTTGGTGTAATGAGTGTTGAAACATTCCTTCCAAGATTGATCTTCTCATTTCCCTTGATCCCCCTTCGATTGGTATAAATTTCTTTTAAGAATTTCGCATACCTTGGGATTTTCTTGATGTCTTCAGGTAGAGGAATGTTGATCTCCACATGCTTGAATGTGTCTAAAACCTCCTTTTTCATTTCTTCTTCAACCATATTTTTGTTTTGAACAACTCTATTTAGAAAAGTAAGGGGTTTAGGAATAATATCATCAATCTTTTTCTTACCTTTATCTTTCTCCTTGGGTTTCTCATCAGCTGGTTTTGAATGGGGATTTTCTGGAGTTGGGGTGAATCCTGGTGGAATGATAGGTGCAGATATATCAGTTGTTTGCTTCCCACTTCTCAATGTTATGACACTGACATTCCTCTTGGGATTTGGAGTATGTTGGGAAGGTATATTTCTGGAGTTCTTACTTTCCAGTTCATGGAGGGAAGTAGCAATCTGGCTCATTTGAGTCTTCAACTCCCTCAGCTCCGAACCTTGAATCTTTAGCTTATTCTATTGATTAAGAACAATTTTTTTCAAAAGATCATTAGTGTTAGAATCTACCTTTGGTTGAGAATTCCCTTTTTGTTGACTTGTTGACGCTTGAGCTTCAAATCGCCTTTGGGGTTGTTGGAAACCCTGTTGGTAAGGTGGAGGCTGCTGGAAGTTTTGTTGAAAAGGGGGACTTTGTTGTTGTCCAGAGCCATACCTCATGTTTGATTGATCCTTCCACCCTTGGTTATATGTTGTAGCAAAGGAATCAAGATTCTTTTGGGGATATGGTTGTTGTTTCTGCTGATATGCTCTCCCTGGGAATATTGCTACCCAATCCTCCGTCTCTTGTAGTTGCGGGCAACAGTAAATTGGGTGACTTGTCTCAGTGCAAATGACACAAGGCCTTGAAGGAGTGGGTTGGGATGTATTTTGAGCCAAAACAATATGCCTCACCATAGTTTTCAATTCTTCCAACTTGATATCAATCAAATGACTTTCAAGAGAAGAAGGACTTACCTGATGTACTCCTTGAATATGTGGTGTACCTCGATCGCCAAATTGTTGAGTTTTGTGTCATCTTGTCAATCAATGCACCTGCAGCAATTGGTGTATTTCCCATAAATTCTCTTCCAACCATGGAATCCACCATGCTTATCTCCATAGGTGTGAGTCCTTCGTAGAAGTACTGGATGAGGAGTTGCTCACTGATTTGGTGATGTGGGAAGCTTGTGTACAACTTCTTGAATCACACCCAGTACTCATACATTGACTCCCCTTAGGCTTACTTGATCCTCAAGATATCCTTACAAATGGAAGTGGTCCTTGATGCTGGAAAAAAATCTCTGCAAGAAAAGACGTTTCAAATTTTTCCAACAAGTTACATCTTCGGGTTGTAAATAATACATCCAGTCTTTTGCAGCTCCATCAAGTGAGAATGTGAATGCCCTTAGTTTGATTTGGTCTTCAGATACATTTCTTGGTTTTAGGGTTGAGCAGACCACATTAAATTATTTAAGTTGTTTATTGGTATCCTCACCAGAGAGGCCATGAAATTTTGGAAGCAGGTGAATTAACCCATATTTCAGTTTAAAATCTGATTTGAGATTTGGGTATGAAATGCAATTTGGTTGATAATTAATATCAGGTGTAGCTAATTCTCGAATGGTTTTATTAAGTTCATTATTATTATCTTCAGTCATTGGTTCTTGTTTTAAGTTGGACTTAGAATTGTTTCCAATTTCAATGTTCTTAGAGTGGAGGAATTCTCCAACTGGTTGAATGTTAAAACTTCCCACAGAATGAGAATGTCTGATTTGATCTTGAAGGCTACGTTTAATCTCATGGTCAAGATCTAAAAGATCATCAAGATTAGTTCATGTCATAAATAAAATAAAAATTAAAAAAAGGAAAGTAAATCATAGTAAAATAAAAATGAGAAGTTTAAGTTGATGGTCCAAAAAGAAGTAGAAGAAAATAAAAGAAGAAGAAGAAATTCATATTGGGTATAAAAGGAAGAAAAGAGAGATGAAGAGAATAAAATGTAAAATAAAATAAATACCTATAATTAGTTGAAATAATTACTTGCCTCCCCAGTAATGGTGCCAATTTGAAAGGTGTTGTCGTGGGCGCCCTCAAATGATTAATGGTTTTTGGGGTACTTGGGTGCAGCAAAGTGGCTGACCAAGGTTGCCTCTCAAAGGATGAAGTAAATTAAAATAATTTCTTAAAGGTATTATAAAAATAAAATAAAAGAGAATAAAAACACTACTTGAAAGTATGGGGTTTTTTTATTTTTTATAAAACTATAAGAAGTTTGTTAGAAGAAGATTGCATTTTTTTGTTTTTAATTTTGAAATGAAGTTCTATTAAAAAGACGCAACAAGAAGATGTTTTTTTAGAAAATATTTTAAAATGTGTAATCGATCTAACTTTACCTCTTCAATCAATTATTTATCATTATCATTTAAATTAACATTCACTTAATTATCATCCCTTAATTTTTAAATCCCAAACCCTACTAGAATTAACTTTACCACAAAGATGAAGTGAATTTAACCCTAGGCTAACTTCAGAACATGCAATCACAACACCCTGCTTTGATTGACGTTTTAAGGTTAAATTACAGCCAGTGGTAAATTAATGCACATTTTCTCTCTGGAAATTAGAATTAATTGAGTTTAGGTATTATATTTGAATACTACAAATTGATCTCGTATGGTTTTGTATTATCAATTAAGTTCGATCTCTCACAATTTACACAAAATCTCGTCCTCGCATGTTTTGTGTTAACTGTTCAATTGCTTGATTAGTTTCATTTAAATTAAAAACTCAATTAATAGATCATAATATGTGAATTACAGTATCTCATTGATTCAAAATAAATGAATGAAGAAGGATAAAGGTCGATCAATTACTAAAAAGAACTACTCTTCCATGGGTGGCGTAGTCATCGTAGAAACGTTTTGCATGTGCAAAGGTTTAGAAAGGGTAAACCCCAATATCGTTACTACTCTTGATTAAAGCCTAATTAGGAAGATTAAGGAAGAATAAAACAAAGGAAAACTGGGGAATACAAAAGAAAATATAAGAAATAGAAGAGTAATAAAGAAGTTTATTATGCAAACATAAATATTACAAAGCAAGAAAGAGATGAAGGCTTAGATAAAGGAATCATTGCTTCAAGAGATCCCCCTATGAGTATAAGAAGTTAAAGAACCTCTAAAGTAGTGAGAGGACTCCTCTATAACTCCAAAATGGCAGCACTTCACTCTTTGGCCGAACTTCTAAATGAGGTGCCCAAGGTGTTCTTTTATAGGCAAATTGGAAGGTGGTTTTGAGCACACAGATTGTGTAAAACCACTTGGCCCGTAGTTTTCAGCCACTAGATAGTCGAATATCCCTTTTAACAAAACTAGAAAGTTGTATCCCCACATCAGGAATATCTTCACCAAAAGTTTGTCTCTGTTTGGACAATCACAGCTGGAGATATTGATAAAATATGGAACACCGCTTTCGACTTGTGCATATTTGATTCTCTTGACAGATCAGTTAGGATGGGCATTTTAGAGATCAAATTAGGCTTGGGTTCCTTCATATTAAATATAGCCCATTAAGTTTTGGAGCGGAACACAAAATTTCATCTTATTTGGAGGCACTTATTTTGAGAAATGTGCAAAATAGTGGACAAATGTCTTTGGACTTTCATGCAGTTTAGCTCATTCCCTTCTGGATCATCTTTAATCCTCCAAATCACCTCCTCCTACAAAGAAACCACCAAAACAAGAATAATTATCCTTTTTAACAGTGATAAAAATTTAATAATTGAATCAAATGGGATGTGTAATTTGATATAATATTTGTAATTTTAAATAAAAAACTAGTTTAAAACAGTGATATGGGGGTGAAATAATGTAGTTAATTGTGATGCGATCACGGTCTGTGCGAAACGACTGAATATGTGGTTTTTAAAAAATTAACACCCTTTAAAAAGGTGTGTTTGGGGGTCAAAACCAGTGGAACGACCTTCGAATGCTGTGAAATCAGATGACAACAACGATTGAGTGAATTGTGAAATGGTCGAATAGAAAATACATCTATCGGAGGTGTCGTTTGATCGGGATGATGGAAAAGTCACTTTTAGTGTCATAAAACACCAAAATGTGCATTTAACCATCAGATGTTTATAAAATGAACTCATAATGACATGAAATCATATGATAACTGACTTATTATTATTTTTGACATGTGTGAGCAATCGACACATCAATTGGACGTGCGGTCTGCTCGGAACAATAAAATAAGCAGTTTTAAATTTTTTAAAAAATAATTAGATTTTATTAATATATTTTCAAAATCAAATAATTTCAATATGTTGTAATAATATTTAATTGAAATATTTTATTTCATTTTAATTATTAGGTGGGATAGTTTTTTATGAACAAATTATTTTATTAAATTTTGTCATGTAGTTTTATTCAAAGATGAATGTGGAGCTTGGAAGATGATGATGATATAAAGATATTTATGTGTCAGTGGTTTTAGATATTTTGGTTTTTTTGTGTTTTTGAAATAGTGGTTTTTTAAATGTTGTTGTGATTTTTTAAAAAAAAATAAAAAAAAACCTATAGCGGCCACCATTTGGCGGTCACTATAGGTCATGTCAAGTTGGATTGTAGTGACCGTCGTTTGGTGTCACTATATCCAATACCGAATGAGCCTATAGAGGTCGTTAAATGGCGGCCGCTATAGTCCAACTCAAGATCATCTATATCAACCACCTAATGGAGACCATTATAGATGATCCCGACCTCATTTATAGCATTTGTCGTTTAGCGGATGCTAGGCGGTCATTATACACTACTACAAATATGGTCTTTATCAATGCTAGAAAAGTCGATTAATAGCGTTAAAAAATCACTGTTAATTGAGGTGAGGATAAAGGGAGGTTTCTTTTATCAGTGCTCCGAAAAGTGCTGATAAAGGCCCCTTTTATCAGCGCTAAAAAACACTCATAAAAGACCCATTTATCAATGCTTTTTTTAGTGCTGATAAAAGTCAAAAAAAATTAAAAATATTAAAAATATATATATAATGCAGGGGGAGATTTTAACAATGCTTGACCCCCCCTTTATCAGCGCTAGGCGGACCCCCCCTCACACTCTATCGTGCGCTGCTCTTCCTGCACATCCCCACAAGCGTGCACCCCTTTGCTTCCACCCAAACTCGAACCCGCGACCTCCCCCCTTTCGTGGCTGCACCTTTACCACTAATCCATTTCGTTTTTTCTCTATTTAATGATATATATATTTATTTATATATATATAATTATATTTATTCATATATTAATATAGATTCATATTAATATAAATATATTTATTCATATATTAGTATGTATATATATATATTCATTCGTATATTAATATATATTTATATTTATTTATATATATTTTTTAGTTATAATTTTTTATCCGTATATTTATTTGTATATTAATATATATTTATAAGATTAGTTTTAAATACATTTATGAAATATGTTTTTATGTGTGTTTATAAATAAATAAATACATACATACATACATATATACAACACACACACACACACACATATTTACGAATAAATATATATGTGTGTGTGTATTTGAAAAACCATAGAATGTTAAAATGACCATAAATTATAATCCAGAAGCCCGTTTCAACTCCACAACTAGTAAAATCGAATAAAATGAAACAATCTTCGATATGATATGTGGTATAGGCCTAATGGACATCCAGATCAGAAGTTATACCTGTTTGAATGTTAATAAATCGGTGTATCCCGACTAAAAACTCAGTTTTGGAGGCCTTTGGGCCTTTTGGACTTAGAAAATGTGACAAAAGATTTTCTTAGGTTATTAGCGCATAGAGATCATCACAGGCTTCGATTTGATATGTTGCAGAGCTCAAACGGACACCCGGATCAAAATTTATGGTTGTTTGAAGTTTGAGTTACATTTTCAACTTATTTTAGATCTTTTATTAATTTTTTTGATTTTTTGTGTCTTCAAATTGTTATTAAATGATTTTTAATCAATAATAATTTGAAAATTATTAATTAATAATATTTTTTAAAATATTTTAAATCCATTTTCACTAAATTTCTTATATATTAATTGTAATAGTCAATTTATACTTATCTAAAACATATTAAAAAAATATATATTATATTTATATCAATATATATATACTTATATAACAATATTTTTATTTTTCATGATTTTTTTTGAAACATAAAATTTATCAGTGGTAGGAAAAAAGCGCCGATAAATCCCCCCTTTATCAGCGTTACTAAAAGAAGCGCTGATAAAAGGGACCCCTTTATCAGCACTAAATAAAGCGCTGATAAAGGGTCACTTTTAACAGCGTTTTTTTAGCGCTGTTAAAAGAGCCCCTTTATCATCGCTTTATTTTAGCGCTGATAAAAGGGTAGCGCTTCCCTTGCCCATTTTTGTAGTAGTTATAGGTCTTTAGCGACGGCTTTTGGCAGTCACTAAAAGCCTCTTTTATACTAGTGTACACTAGTTGACTCAGAAGTGGCATGACCTGAATTCATCTAGCATGTTTTACGATTACAACACTAACTAAATTGTGACGATGATCAGAGACCACTAGTACCTTGGGATGTTCCCTTCTAGTGTATTGTTCATGAGAAAGATATTTTTTGTGGTTTCTATACCACGTTTCACTATGATACAAGGTTTCTAGGATCCTACTTGTGTTAGTTACCTATAGAGATTGTCCATGGTGCTCGCTTGTGACATGATACTTGTGATGTGATTTTCATTTCAGTTGCTTCATGCTTGTTTTCTATTTTATGAAAACCATGTTTTAATCTAAACGGGGTTCCTTTCATTTTAAAATGTTCATGCATGCTTGGAAACTATTTTGGAAATGTGATGGAAAGAAAATGATTTTTCTTGAAAAATGGAAGCTTGTGATTTGAATTTGAAAATAACATAAAACCTTATTTTTATATGGTTGTATTTTCAAACTAGCATGACTTGGTTTTCTTTTTAAAGGTAATTCATATTGTTTATTCAGGCAGACCTACTGAGTTTTAATACTCACGCCTATAGTTTCATTTTTGTTTTTAGCTTCTGGTGCTGCTTCCTGCTTTGGTTCGCTCGTAGAGCGAGTGTGATCTTACGGTTGGAGGCGACTCATGAGGTCACATGGTGGTACGTGTGGAGTTTCATTTTTTTCACTGCTAGAGTTTGGTTTTATTATTTTGTTTGTATTTGTTTGTTTGTTTGTCATTTGTTTATGAGTCAAATCATTCTCAATTGTTTTATTTTGATGTCTGACACTAGTTGTTAGCCCATGGGGATCGAGAACTCCCTTCGGGTCTTGTTGTGGACCGGTTTGGGTGACCAGTTCAATGTTGACCTAGGTTGGTTCGTGACACAAGTATATAAACTATTTTTTAGGTTTCCAAAGAGATTTTAGAGACTAAGCTGAACATTGCTAGCTTCAACGTTGGAGTTGTTATTGATTTGATGTTGTATGATTGTCTTTGATGTTTTACGTTGATACTTTTATTGTATTCGTATGATATTACATGAATTATAGATATTTTGGATTTTACATTTTATATAAAAATAGAGTTTGATATTCTATCTCATGATCATACTCTTCTTTCCATTGAGCATAATGTCTCCCATATGTGTGACATTATTATAATTTCGATGACAGACGTCAACCCAGAGGTGACTGGAGGTAGGACTTGAGGATCATTATTTATCTTTTTCCATTGTAATCCTAGGAGAGGTACCTTTGGAGGGAGGAGGTTGTGATAGGGCCACCCTACCTCGACCCCAGATATGTATTAGACCACACAAACTTGTTTATACTTGTTTGAATTTCACTATAATCCTAATCCAATTAATGAAATAATACCTGTATAATAACTCAAACTTCTCTAATTATTATTTTACTATTTTTAATACCAAACCGAAACTCGTTTATTATTTATTTATTTATTTTTAATTCAAGTGGTGGTGTCCCATGACCGACCTATAGTGTAACGCCCCGACCCCAGTTATCTAGAGTCGGTGCATTATTACATAACATTGGCATGATACAAGGAAATCATATCCTGAAAGACCGATCAGTTTAGTAGACTTAGAAATACTAGATACATTCATAAGGTCAACATTACAACTTGAAAAGAAAAACAACACTAAATTATTCCATTGGAAACATCCAAGCTTCCTAGATTATGCCTGCAAGTCACTCATAACTAACTTCTTCACATCCTGGGAAAAATAAAACATAGAAAGGGGTGAGCTCAAATGCTCAGTAAGGATAACAATATAGTATAAACTTTTATAAATAAGCATAAACATTTAAGGTAATACATAACTAAAAAAAATCCTTTTAAACTTGAACTTCAGCATAATATGGAAAAAAATGAAATAATTCCATTTACTTATTCACATGGATATTCTACTAGTTGAATAATCACATGCAATATCAATAACCACTTTTATAATGATGGAATGCATAATTCCAGACTATCATAACCACATAGTCAGGGTCTTGTTCCAAGAATACAAATAAGATTTTGTCAAGGTCTTGTGCCAAGACATTAGTTTGTCTCATGAGACCTACCGATGCATCGAGGAGCTATAGCGGGCTTCACCCATCACTTACTAAGTCCAATGCATTCCTCATATGAAAAGTTTGAAATATAACATAAACATTCGTATTAAAACTAGCATACAAAATATCAATACTTTTTCCACAAATCATGAATGGTATAAAAATAGCACATCCACAGTCAAACATAACTCATTCAATACAATATGGAAGGTTGTATTGTAACAGATTAACCTCAATCGAGAAAAATGAAGGATATCGACATAGATGAAAATAATCATTGAAAGAGCGCTGTCGTGGGCGCCCTCAAATGATTAGTGTGATTTTGGGGTACTTAGGTGCAGCAGAGTGGCTGACCAAGGTCGTCTCTCAAAGGAGGAAGTGAATTAAAACAACTTTTCAGAGGTATTCTAGAAACAAAATAAAAGGGAATAAAAACACTACTTGAAAGGATGGGGGTGGTTGTTTATAGTTTATGAATCTAGAAGAAGTTTGCTGGAAGAAGATTGCATTTTTTTTGTTTTTAATTTTGAAATGAAGTTTCGATTAGAATGACACAACAAGAAGATGTTTTTTTAGAAATCTATTTTAAAAGGCGTAATCGATCTAACTCTACCTCTTCAATCATTTATTAATCATTATCATTTAAATTAATATTCACTTAATTATGATCCCTTAATTTGTTAAATCCCGAACCCTACGAGAATTAACTTTACCACGAAGATTGAAGTGAATTTTAATCTTAGGATAACTTCGGAACATGCAATCGCGACACCCTGCTTTGATTGATGCTCTAAAATTAGCTTATGTTCAGTGGTAAATTAAGGCACATAACCACTCTGGAAATGAGGATTAATTGAGTTTAGGGATTATATTTGAACTCTACAAATTTATCGCATGTGGTTTTGAATTACCGGTTAAGGTTGCGCTCTCACAGTTCACACAATTCCCGACCTCGCGTGTTTTGTGTTAACTATTCAATTGCTTGCTTAGTTTCATTTAAATTAAAAACTCAATTAACAGATCATAATATGTGAATTACAGTAGCTCATTGATTCAAAATAAATGAATGAAGAAGGATAGAGGCCGATCGATTACTAAAAAGAACTACTCTTCCATGGGTGGTGTAGTCATCGTGGAGACGTTTTGCATAAGCAACGGATTGAAAGGGTAGAACCCAATCTTGTCTCCACTCTTGATTCCAACCCAATTAAGAAGATTAATATAAGAATAAGAGGGATGAACACAGAATATTATTTGAAGAAAAATTCAAGAAACAAACATGAAAGAAAAGAAATACAAAGAAGAGGTGAGAGAGGAGAGCCTTTTTGGAAGAGAGGTTTGCACAAAGGCTTACTTCCTCCAAGAGTTGTGAGGGGCTCCCAAAAGACACCCTTTCGGCCACACCTTCCCAAAGCCTCGACCAGCCCTCTCAAAGAGTTAAAACCCCCTTTAAATAGAGTTTGTGAGGGCTAGGGATACATAACTTTTTAAGTGTGAAATGAAAATCTCGGCTAAATATTTTATTCCAGCCACTAAATGAGACTAATATTCATTGGTAATATATATAATATTCATGTTCTTTATTATTCATAAACACCATTTTAGTGCATTTTACACTTTGAACATCATTTCACATTATGATTGTAATACCTTCTTAAAATGCACTATTATGTGGTACATTTTTGAACATCATTTAAAGTACCAAATGATTCATCTTATTATACATATTTTAATTTGATAATTGATATAAACTCCAATATTAACATGTTTCATTCAGGGATCAATGGAGAATCCATGGAGGATGATGGAGATATTTGGCAATGAAAGGAAGCAATTCTGGAGAAGGCAGATTGGACACCAGCCCACTGATGAGACTGTGGGGCCCAACATACAGGCCCAATTAATCCCAAATTTCGTGGGATGCTAGAAGAAATGTATAGGAACAAATCACTCTTCAGGAGTTAATGATAATTCGGCCTCCATGTTGGTCATTTAGTCGGCCCAAGTTAGAGATAAAATTCTGGGTCAGATTCTGCGGCCCAGAAAAATAGTCCACTACTTTGATCATATCTCGGAATCCACAACTCCAAATGGGCCCAAATTTTACAGGCGGTTATAAGACATCCGGAGCTCCATTTTCTTCTTCTATGTCCCACCCTGATCCGGCCGTCTAGAAGGTCTTTCAGACGCGTCTGTTCGGTGAAGGAAAGCTGACTGCCACCTCGGGTCAAACGTGGAAAAGTCCAAATTCCACAAGCTTTCCACCACCTATAGCCTAGAAAAATTAATTAAGATGATTTGTACTATTGTTGGTTCGACCCAAGGCTCCCAAAATGCCTATTTAAGGCAGTGGTGGTGAAGGAGTTGGAAATCTTGGATGCTTTGTTCAATTGTAATGTTATGCTGCATTTTTGTTGCCTCAATTTTGTCTTTCACATGTAAGTTGTTCAATTCACTTTAGTTTCTTAATAAAAGTTCTTATTATACTCTTATTTTGTTGTTCTTAATATCACTTTGATACCGTTGGATCAAGGTGTGAATTTATTCACACCAACCCTTGTGAAATTATTCACACAACGGTGGAGTGATCATTTTATTTTTGTTGTTTTCTTTACTTCTCCATTTCCTCCCTCATGAGTCTACTTTCTGCTTCCATTGAAACCATGGGATCAATGGAGGGATAAGCCACTTATGGGTTGATCCAAGGGAGTAGCAAGGGGATGGATTGGATGTTATTTATCACCTAATTAATTCATAATCACTTCTTTAATTGGGATTTTTATTTGATGATTTTTAAACTCCATCGTCCTTGTTGAATTTAAGGCCACACACTTCAAGTACTAATACGATCCTTTACCTTGAAGTGCTTGAAACATTGAACCTTCAAGTGTATAGGTGATTAGTATTGAAGGGTGTAGGAATTAAACCAGTAAGTGATGATGTTGTTTTATCTCCTTAAATGAACCCATCTCAAATTTAAGAATTTGAAATCATTAAAAAGAAAATACGTCCAATCCACCCCGAGTGATAACCTAGGATCAACTCATTATTTTAATTTTAATTCACTTAAGTATCTTAGAGTTAACTTAAAACCATCTAAAATCAACCCAAAGTTGGCCACTTCATAACCAAAAATCCATCCCTTAGGTTGTGTATCTTAGGTATCTTCTTAGGTCTCTGTGGAATCGACAACCCAAGCTACACTACAAGGACCGTTCTACCCTTCTTCTCTTGGGTAAATTTGGGCGTGAACCAAATTTTGGCGCCGTTTCCGGGGACCTAAGTAAGTTATCTTAGACACTATCATTCTTTTTTTTCATCCCACTTCTCTCATCTCATCCCCAATTTCATTCCTATGGAAAACCCTTTTGAACAAATCCAAACATGGGGAACCTCTCCCTACTTTGATCACTCAACCCCATGTACGATGTACAATGACCATCCTAATTCCTACTTGTGGGATCATCAACAACCTACTGAACCACAATGTTTTTATTCATATGATCCACAATACATTCCAACAAATTATGAGTTCCAATCCCAACAAGGCCAATCTGAACACCCTCCTATGGAATTCCAACAACATAGTTATCCTCCTGGAATAGACCATCTGTCTCAACCCCTTGACCATCATGATACACAACCATTACTTGAAAAACTTTGTCAACAAATGGAGATAATGAATTTTTAGGTTTCATCATTGAGGTTAGAACTACAAAGCATTAAAACTTGTGAGGAACCCATCCCTACACAAACTGTCCCTTCCATAACCTTATGTGAAGTGTCTAGTTTCACACAAACCCCACATGAATTTATTGAAGAACCAACCTTTGGATTTGGGATATATGAAGAGGATCAAGGAAATTTTGAAGGGACTTTAAATCAGGAGGAAATTAACTTTTTGGATTCAAAAGAGGAGAATTTGACATCATGGATTGAGTCTCATGAATATAACTCTGTTGCTGATTTTTCAAAAACACCAATCATTGAACCATTAAGAGAAATCACAATATTTGAGTCCATACCCATTTCTAACACTGATATTTCCAATTTTGTGGTTGAATCTTCTATTCCAAAGGAACCAATTATATTGATAAATTTTGAAAATAAAATTGAGATCGATCCAAATTCCCACCCTATGTCTAAAAATGTTAGTCTGCCTGAACTCGAACATGTGTCCTTTCCATCATTCATCAAGTTTTCATTCATTGAGGATATCCAAAACCATCATGTTTTCATTGTTTCTTCTCTTGATATAAATAAAATTGGAATGACCCTTGATGTATTAGGCAAGACTAGAGAAGCAACTAGATCCACCATTTTTGATATTCCTTGGATTTACCAAATCATTTTAGAACATAGGTTTGTTAATGAAACAAATTATAAAAATTTAATCAATCTAAACCTAGTTGAATTTTTGAAACATGTGGTCCTTAAAAATTTTAAAGCTGGTATTGGGTAAGTTGGGGGGTTCATGTCGAGCTAACGACGTTAAACAAAGCGCTGCACGGGAGGAAACCCGTGGTTTTTATGTTTCTAATCTTTCTGAATCATCTTTATTTTTAAAATAAGATTACTTAATAATTTTGATATTTAATAAAAAAAATAGACTTTTGACCTGTTCTTCTATTCTATGTATGGATGGGTACGAAAAGGGAGCACCATATTCATCCGTGTCACGTGGTGTGATCCTTGAGTAATACCTTACCCAGAAATTTAAAAAGAAGACAATGTATCATCAGTTTATTTTATTTTATATATATAATTATATTTTACTTATATATATATATATACTCTTTTTTTTGTTTGTTTGTTTTCCTTTTTCCACTAGGGAACTCTGCAAGCGACATGGATATCAAAGGACTAAAAGGGAGCAGTAAAAACTTCAAACTTCAACCACCATGTGACTTCATTCCATAACCCTCATTTTCAATTTCCTTTTTGAACTTTCATTCTCTACCTCTACCCACTTCTAAATTTTATTTTCTTTAAACACTGGGGATAGTGTTATTTTAAGTTGGGGGGGAGATAAAATAAAAAAATGCTTTTGTGTCAAAAAAAAGGATAAATGATTTGAAATTTTTTTTTTTGTGAAAATGGAAGGAAAAATTCCTTTAACTTTGAACATGGTAATACACATTGCAGACTTTGAAACTTAATATCAAATAATTTAGAATAACCTAATTCTGATTTTAATCCTTGTATAATTTCATGAGCATAGATTTTGAAAAGTGTGGCTGTCCA
Source organism: Viscum album (assembly GCA_963277665.1). Lineage (NCBI taxonomy): Eukaryota > Viridiplantae > Streptophyta > Magnoliopsida > Santalales > Viscaceae > Viscum > Viscum album. Next base: position 1,898,635,432 of record OY728126.1, read on the forward strand.
ATGTGATATTTCATCATTTATATTTTCATCCAAATAAAAAAATGCCACAATGCACGTCCTCTAGACTGTGGGGTACTAATTTGAATTTTTGGGGTCCCATAATAAATAGCATAGGATGTTTTTATTTTTATTAATAATATGAGTATTCAAAAAAAATTAAAAAAAATTATTAAAAAATAAAAAAATAAAAATAAAAATTTGCATGTAGAGCAATGGATTGATAAAATGCGAGGCTTTCGGCACTTGGGGATCGTGACTCCAGAGTTGTCTAGCCCTGAGTTTTTTAATCTATCTCTATTTATGGTAATATGACTTTGTTTTTGATTAAGTTAACTCGAGACGATGCCCGAGTATGTGGGCTTCACTTGGTGCCCTAAGGCCTTTGAGTCTGGGAGTCATCAGCAAAATCTTGCTACATGGGTTAATTTGATTAATTGCAATCTCAATTACTATAGAAATATTGCAAAAAAAAATCAAAAAAAAAGGATGAAGAATACTCATATTAGGATTAAATGTGATTCCACCTAGCGCTTCCATAATTTCCCCCTTGAATGAAAATGAACCCCCATATCTATTGTGATTCACAACACATCATTACACCTAATTGAGTTGGATGAAGTATGATGATGGATTTGATCAAAGGAATGGGCTTGGGATTGGGATCTGCTTATGAAAATATCTTGTATTAAAATATTTTGATGGGTTTAATGATTGTTTGGTATAAGGTTTTTTTGGTGATCATTATGTATTAAAATGTTTTTAGAAAAGGGAATTCGAATTTCATTTTTGATGAGATGTATTTTGCTCGGGACTAGAAAAACTCAAGTTGGGGGGTGTGATTAGCCACTAAATGAGACTAATATTCATTGGTAATATATATAATATTCATGTTCTTTATTATTCATAAACACCATTTTAGTGCATTTTACACTTTGAACATCATTTCACATTATGATTGTAATACCAGAGGTGAGAGAGGAGAGCCTTTTTGGAAGAGAGGTTTGCACAAAGGCTTACTTCCTCCAAGAGTTGTGAGGGGCTCCCAAGAGACACCCTTTTGGCCACACCTTCCCAAAGCCTCTACCAGCCCTCTCAAAGAGTTAAAACCCCCTTTAAATAGAGTTTGTGAGGGCTAGGGATACATAACTTTTTAAGTGTGAAATGAAAATCTCGGCTAAATATTTTATTCCAACTTGAACCACCAATTTGACCTCCAAAAAGCGTGAATTGACCGGCCTTCCAGAAGGATGATTTGTGCCACATCATGCCCCCGATCTTTCCTAAAAATTTGGGCTCAATCCAAGCCCGTATGTAGAGGATATGGCCCAAATACAGAACCTTCTCCATTCTGGAGAGCCCAGCCCAACTTTGACTTCATGGCCAAATTTCAACAACCAAATGAACTCTTTAGCTTTAGTGTCCTGAATAAAAGTTGTAGATAATTAAGTTAGGAACACTGTTACAAAATTCCAAATTAAAATAATAAACATAAAAATATTTATCTTTGAAATACTACAGTGCACTATTAAGGGTAAAACTGGAATTTTCACCAAATTTTCAAATGAATGATCAAATCCCAAATATTTTATAAATAAACATGTTTAACACAATGTGAGGAAATTATATCATTTATTATCAATAAAATATTCAATAAAATAGTGTTTTATCAACTCCCCCACACTTACCCTTTTGCACACCTGGGCAAAACCTCATATCAAGTAAACATCAATATCAAATCAAAACCAATTTTAAAACACATATCTTTAAGATCAATCAATTTCACACCAAGAATAAAAAAGATATCATGTCTCATAAAAAACCTTATTTCAAGTTCTCCATTTATATCATTCAATATATTTCCACTTCATTTATCCACCCATGCACAAAACACTTACCTCGCTTGAATTTTCTCTCATCACTCAAATATCAATTTTTTTTTTGCAATGTCTTTCTCATCCAAACTCATACAAGGGTCACCATAGGCTTGATAGATTCCTACATCTCTACCCGATGTAAGTCAAGGACATATGTTTATCATGAGGACTTTTCAGGGTTGTTCTGTGGCTTTCGGTTGGTAGGATTAAGATGCAAAAAACTCTGAGGCTGAATGAGGAGGGCTTGACTCTTTTGAAGCAAAATTGCATTAATCTAATTTTCACTTAATTATGGTCTTCTCTTCAATTCTCATAGTATCAATTCAGCTCCATCATCATGAAAATTCATGAAAGGTTTACACCATTCATCATTTCAGCATAAAAAATGTCAATCTTCTCAAACATGATTTTCTTGAAAGCTCCAGATGGGCACAGCTTTCCACCTCAATTAGAAGCTCCAGAAAATGCACAGCTTCACTTGTCATGAAAGATCCAGAAAAGGCACAGCTTTCAATATAATGAATTTCTTTAGCAGCAAACACATCTCTTCAGAATTTAATTTTCCACCCAAAGTATCACATAGTGTGGTGGCACAACACAAGACAGCTTCCCCCACACTTAAGCTCAACTAGATTATGCAATTTCACTTCAAGAGTTGGTTGGATAGGGAAAATTGGCTTGTAATGTGGCTTAACCTAACAGGCTGTGCATGGCTTCTAAGGGCTACAAGGATTAAATATTCAAGGTAGGCCATTATAGAAAAAGGATTCTTTGAAAAGGGGGCTTTAATACCAAACAAATGCCTCAATCATTTAAACATATGTACCTCAAACCCTCAAGTTTTGACAGGAATAGATCAAATTCTGGTTAAATCAAGTATGGTTTGGTTCTCTCAAGAAGTGAGGTGAATGTAAAGAATATGAAAATAATGGTTTAGAAGCCTCACAGGAAAGTGATTTCAAATATAAAGACAGTGAGATTGGCATGGGATTCAAAATTCAGCGTACTTTTCATGAAATTACTAAATGTTTGAACTTGAAACAAAGTCATTTCAGCATTCATTTAAGCTTAGTTTCAAGGGGTAAATTGTTTCACTTATTGATATGGATTTAAAAATGGTGATGAGAATCATTTCAGCTCAAAAGTTTCAAAAACACACAGAAAATTGTAAAATAAACACACAAATTTTGAAAAACATACAATTTTTTTTGGTTTTTTTTTAAACAGGAAAACAATTGAAATTACTAAACTAAAAGGTTCCCTCCCCCACACTTAAAATATTGCATTGTCCTCAATGTGAACCCATGAGATGATATATGCACATGAAATGCAGAATTTTTAAATAGGACAAATAATATAAAAGTGAAAGGGTTAGGAACAGCCTGATGTGATCAAGTGATGATGGGGTCATGCAGTGTGATAAAATCCACTGCATCAGTAGGATGTCCCTCAATGTATCTCTTCAAACGTTGCCCATTGACTGTAAAGCTCCTTCCAGTGTCCTCTTGTGTGATCTCCACTGCACCATAAGGAAAAACATTAGACACAATATAAGGACCTAACCATCTGGAACGCAACTTACCAGGCATCAACTTCAGTCGTGAACTATAGAGAAGGACTTTCTCTCCAACATGAAACTCCCTTTGTTGGATCATTTTGTCATGAGCTGCTTTTGATCTTTCCTTGTAGAGCCTTGAGTTCTCATATGATGACAGTCGAATCTCCTCAAGCTCTTGAATTTGCAACTTCCTTTGAATTCCATCTTGGGCCAAATCCATGTTACATTTCTTTATAGCCCAATACGCCCGATGCTCGACTTCCACGGGGAGATGACACGATTTCCCAAAAACAATCCGAAATGGGGACATACCAATGGGGGTCTTGTATGCTGTCCTATAATCCCACAATGCATCATCCAAGCGCTTGCTCCAATCCTTCCTATTTGGCTGCACGGTTTTCTCCAAGATTTGTTTCAACTCACGATTTGAAACCTCATCCTGGCCATTTGTTTGGGGGTGGTATGGTGTTGATGTTTTGTGTGTCACCCCATACTTTCGAAGGAGGGAAGCAAAATTCCTATTGCAAAAGTGTGTCCCTTGGTCACTGATGATGGCCTTTGGTACTCCAAACCTGCAAAAAATCTGTGCTTTGACAAAGTCCACAACAACATGAGAATCGTCAGTCCTGGTGGCCTTGGCCTCCACCCATTTACTCACATAATCAACAGCAACCAAAATGTACAAAAATCCAAATGAACTAGGAAAAGGACCCATAAAGTCGATGCCCCATACATCAAAAATCTCACAAAATAGTATGGGTTGTTGGGGCATCTCATGTCTCCTAGAAATGTTCCCAGTGTGTTGGAAACGAGAGCATGACTTACAAAACACATGGGAATCATGGAATAATCTAGGCCAATATAATCCAGAGTCCAAAACTTTCCTAGCTGCCCGTTGGGGTCCAAAGTGTCCACCACATGCAAGTGTATGACAGAAATGAAAAACAGACTCAAACTCGTGATCGGGAACACACCTCCTAATGACTTGGTCACTACACATGCGCCAGAGGTACGGATCATCCCACACATAATACCTAGACTCACTTTTTAATTTTTGGACTTGATGCTTCTTCAAATTTACTGGGATTTCAGATCCAACAATGTAATTAACTAAATCAGCATACCAAGGATGCTTACCTGAGATGGTATAGAGATGCTCATCGGGGAAAGTGTCCCGAAGTGGTACCTGATCCAAGGTGTCATCCTCTAGTGTGTGAGTAAGCCTACTCATGTGGTCCGCCACCAAATTCTCTGATCCCTTATTGTCCTTTATCTCGATGTCAAACTCTTGAAGAAGGAGCATCCAACGGATAAGTCGTGGCTTTGCATCTTGCTTCTTTAGGAGGTACCTCAAAGCTGCATGGTCAGAAAAAACAACTACTTTAGAGCCCAATAAATATGAACGGAATTTATCTAAAGCAAATATGACAGAAAGAAACTCCTTTTCTGTGGTAGTGTAGTTTGATTGGGCTGAATCTAGCGTCCTCGATGCATAGGCGATCACATGTGAACGTCCCTCCACCCTCTGAGATAAGACAGCTCCAACCGCGAAGTTGGAGGCGTCACACATAAGCTCAAATGGAAGGTCCCACCGTGGGGGCTGTATGATTGGTGGAGTGGTCAGACACTTCTTCATCTCATCAAAAGATACCCTGCATGAATCATCAAAATTGAAGTCAATATCTTTTTGAAGCAATCGAGATAAGGGTAGAGCGATCTTACTAAAATCTCTGATGAAGCGTCGATAAAATCCAGCATGCCCAAGGAATGATCGAACATCACGCACACATGTAGGATATGGGAGGGATGAAATAATGTCTACCTTAGATTTATCAACTTCAATTCCATGTTGTGAGACTATATGACCTAAGACAATTCCCTTTTCGACCATGAAATGACATTTTTCAAAATTTAAGACCAGATTCTTATCAATACAACGATGCAACACATCACCCAAACTAGAGAGACATTCATCAAATGAGGACCCATAAACTGTAAAATCATCCATAAATACCTCCATACAGGTCTCAATGAAATCTGAGAAAATACTCACCATGCATCTCTGGAAGGTACCTGGGGCGTTGCAAAGTCCAAATGGCATCCTCCGGTAAGCAAAGGTACCGAATGGGCAGGTAAATGTTGTCTTCTCCTGGTCCTCTGCTGCAATGGGAACCTGAAAATAGCCAGAAAATCCATCCAAGAAACAATAGTGTGTCTTCCCAGCTAGTCTCTCAAGCATCTGGTCAATGAATGGAAGTGGGAAATGGTCCTTACGAGTGGATTGATTTAGTTTCCTATAATCGATACACACTCGCCAACTATTTTGTACTCTCACAAGAACTAACTCATCATTTTCATTTTTTATAACAGTGAAACCAGTTTTCTTTGGTACAACCTGAACAGGGCTAACCCATTGTGAGTCAGAAATAGGGTAAATGATACCCGCCTCAAGTAATTTTTCAACTTCTTTCTTAACAACTTCTAGGAGAGTGGGATTAAGTCTCCTTTGTGGCTGTCTCACCGGTTTAGCCCCATCCTCCAAGAGAATCCTATGCATGCAAATGGAGGGGCTAATACCTGATATGTCTGCCAATGTCCAACCAATTGCCCTAATGTTATCTCTCAAAAGATTCAAAAGTTTTTCTTCATGTTCAAAAGAGAGATTGTTAGCAATTATGACAGGTAATCTATCACCACTGAGCAAGTATGCATATTTGAGATTTGGGGGCAATGGCTTGAGTTCCAATGTAGGTGGGTGATGTATGGATGGAGAAATTGATTCAACAGACATATCTGCACAATGAACATCAGTATCAGAATAAAAATCATCACAATCAGAGAATAAAGCACCAAATCCATCATCATACTCAATAGCCATGTCATAATCAGAGTTCACATGATCAAAATCAGAATATGATTCCATTTCAAAATCAAATCTTAGAGAGTCTTGTTCCTTAAAAATGGGTGTAGAAGTATTCTTAGACATCAAACTAGAACCAATACTCATAATCTCCCTAAGTATAGGACAATCCAATTCCATGATGTTTTTACTTGGTGGTTCAAAATGGGAGATAACAAAAGCAGAATGGTCCTCTGAGGGGTACTTCATGGAATCCATAACATTAAATATCACAACTTCATCTCCAAACTACATGGAAAGTGTACCCTCATTTACATTTATGATAGTTTTTTCAGTTTTGAGGAAGGGTCTACCTAAGATAATGGGGGCATGAGAACTTACCTGATCATCCTCCATGTTAAGAACATAGAAATCCGCTGGAAAGATCATGTCTCTTACCCGAACAAGTACATCCTCAAGAACTCCCGCTGGATATGCCGTAGCTCTATTCGCCAATTGCACCACTACTCTTGTTGGATTCAACTCACCAACCTGTAAGGAAGAGAATACAGAGTGAGGCATCACATTTATTGAAGCTCCTAAATCACAAAGAGCATCAGAGAAGTGCAACTCCCCTATGGTACATGGGATGGTGAATGTCCCAGGATCCTTTCACTTTGCTGGCATTGCTAGAGTTGGTGTAATGAGTGCCGAGACATTTCTTCCAAGGTTGATCCTCTCATTCCCCTTGAGCCCTCTTCGATTGGTACAAAGTTCTTTTAAGAATTTCGCATACCTTGGAATTTGCTTAATGGCTTCAAGTAGAGGAATGTTGATCTCCACACGCTTGAATGTGTCCAAAACCTCCTTTTGAATTGCTTCTTCAGCCATCTTCTTGGTTTGAACAACCCTGTTTGGAAAAGGAAGGGGTTTAGGAGGAACATCATCAATCTTTTTCTTACCTTTATCTTTCTCCTTGGATTGCTCATTAGTTGGTATGGAATGCGGCTTCTCTGAAGTTGAGGTGAATACCGGTGGAATGGTAGGTACAGATGTATCGTTCATTTTCTTCCCACTTCTCAATGTGATGGAACTAACATTCCCCTTTGGATTTGGAGTGGGTTGGGAAGGTAGATTTCCAGAATTCTTACTCACAAGTTCATGGAGGGCGGTGGCAATCTGACTCATTTGAGTCTTCAACTCTCTCAGCTCCGAACCTTGACTCTTCAGCTCATTCTGTTGATTAAGAACAATTTGTTTCAAAAGATCATCAGTGTTAGAGTCTACCTTGTGTTGGATATTCCCTTGTTGCTGACTCGTTGATGTTTGAGCTTCGAATCTCCTTTGGGGTTGTTGGAAACCCTGTTGGTAAGGTGGAGGCTGCTGGAAGTTTGGTTGAAAAGGGGGCATTTGTTATTGTCCAGAGCCATACCTCATGTCCGCTAGATCTTTCCACCCTTGGTTGTATGTTGGATCAAACTTATTTTGGGGATATGGTTGTTGTTGTTGCTGCTGAAATGGTCTCCCAGGGAACACTGCTGCACAATCTTCTGTTTCTTGGAGTTGTGGGCAACAGTCAGTTGGGTGGCTTGTCTCAGTGCAAATACCACAAGGCCTTGAGGGAGGGGGTTGGGATGTCTTTTGAGCCAATGAAATCTGCCTCACCATAGTTGTCAATTCTTCTAACTTAGTATCAATCAAATGACTTTCAAGAGAAGAAGGACTTACTTGATGTACTCCTCGAACATGTGGTGTACCTCTATCACCGAATTGTTGGGAGTTTTGGGCCATCTTGTCGATCAATGCACGTGCAGCTACTGGTGTCTTGTCCACCAATGCTCCTCCAGCCGCAGCATCTACCATGCTCCTCTCCATGGGTGTGAGTCCTTCGTAGAAGTATTGGATGAGGAGTTGCTCACTGATTTGGTGATGTGGGCAGCTTGCACACAACTTCTTGAATCTCTCCCAGTACTCATACATTGACTCCCCTTGGGCTTGCTTGATCCCTGATATCTCCTTTCGAATGGATGTGGTCCTTGATGCTGGAAAAAATCTCTGCAAGAAAAGACGTTTCAAATCGTTCCAACAAGTTACATTTTCGGGTTGTAAATAATACATCCAATCTTTCGCAGCTCCATCAAGTGAGAATGGGAATGCTCTTAGTTTGATTTGATCTTCAGAGACATTTCTAGGTTTTAGGGTTGAGCAAACCACATTAAATTCTTTCAAATGTTTATTGGGATCCTCACCAGAGAGGCCATGAAACTTTGGAAGTAAGTGAATTAACCCAGATTTCAGTTCGAAGTACGATTCGAGATTTGGGTATGCAATACAATTTGGTTGATAGTTAATATCAGGTGCAGCCAATTCTCGAATGGTTCTATTAAGTTCATTTACATTGTTTCCAGCCATTGGTTCTTGTTTTATGGTTGAATTTGAATTGCTTCCAATTTTAATGTTCTGATATTGGAGTAATTCTCCAACTGGTTGAATGTTGAAACTTCCCGTAGATTGAGAATGTCTGATTCGTGCCCTAAGACTACGTTCAATCTCAGGGTCAAGATCTAAGAGATCTTCGGGATTAGTTCGTGTCATCAATCAATGAAAGATGAAAAGAATGAATGTGGACCATAGTAAAATAAAAATTTGAAGTTTGAGTTGATGGTCCAAAAAGAAGTAGAAAGAGATAAAAGAAGAAGAAAAAAAAATCAGATTGGGTAAAGACGGAAGAAAGAAGAGAGGAAGAGAATTAAAATGTAAAATAAAATAAATACCTCTAATTGGTTGAAATAATTACTTGCCTCCCCGGAAACGGAACCAATTTGAAAGAGCGCTGTCGTGGGCGCCCTCAAATGATTAGTGTGATTTTGGGGTACTTAGGTGCAGCAGAGTGGCTGACCAAGGTCGTCTCTCAAAGGAGGAAGTGAATTAAAACAACTTTTCAGAGGTATTCTAGAAACAAAATAAAAGGGAATAAAAACACTACTTGAAAGGATGGGGGTGGTTGTTTATAGTTTATGAATCTAGAAGAAGTTTGCTGGAAGAAGATTGCATTTTTTTTGTTTTTAATTTTGAAATGAAGTTTCGATTAGAATGACACAACAAGAAGATGTTTTTTTAGAAATCTATTTTAAAAGGCGTAATCGATCTAACTCTACCTCTTCAATAATTTATTAATCATTATCATTTAAATTAATATTCACTTAATTATGATCCCTTAATTTGTTAAATCCCGAACCCTATGAGAATTAACTTTACCACGAAGATTGAAGTGAATTTTAATCTTAGGATAACTTCGGAACATGCAATCGCGACACCCTGCTTTGATTGATGCTCTAAAATTAGCTTATGTTCAGTGGTAAATTAAGGCACATAACCACTCTGGAAATGAGGATTAATTGAGTTTAGGGATTATATTTGAACTCTACAAATTGATCCCATGTGGTTTTGAATTACCGGTTAAGGTTGCGCTCTCACAGTTCACACAATTCCCGACCTCGCGTGTTTTGTGTTAACTATTCAATTGCTTGCTTAGTTTCATTTAAATTAAAAACTCAATTAACAGATCATAATATGTGAATTACAATAGCTCATTGATTCAAAATAAATGAATGAAGAAGGATAGAGGTCGATCGATTACTAAAAAGAACTACTCTTCCATGGGTGGTGTAGTCATCGTGGAGACGTTTTGCATAAGCAACGGATTGAAAGGGTAGAACCCAATCTTGTCTCCACTCTTGATTCCAACCCAATTAAGAAGATTAATATAAGAATAAGAGGGATGAACACAGAATATTATTTGAAGAAAAATTCAAGAAACAAACATGAAAGAAAAGAAATACAAAGAAGAGGTGAGAGAGGAGAGCCTTTTTGGAAGAGAGGTTTGCACAAAGGCTTACTTCCTCCAAGAGTTGTGAGGGGCTCCCAAGAGACACCCTTTCGGCCACACCTTCCCAAAGCCTCGACCAGCCCTCTCAAAGAGTTAAAACCCCCTTTAAATAGAGTTTGTGAGGGCTAGGGATACATAACTTTTTAAGTGTGAAATGAAAATCTCGGCTAAATATTTTATTCCAGCCACTAAATGAGACTAATATTCATTGGTAATATATATAATATTCATGTTCTTTATTATTCATAAACACCATTTTAATGCATTTTACACTTTGAACATCATTTCACATTATGATTGTAATACCTTCTTAAAATGCACTATTATGTGGTACATTTTTGAACATCATTTAAAGTACCAAATGATTCATCTTATTATACATATTTTAATTTGATAATTGATCTACACTCAAATATTAACATGTTTCATTCAGGGATCAATGGAGAATCCATGGAGGATGATGGAGATATTTGGCAATGAAAGGAAGCAATTCTGGAGAAGGCAGATTGGACACCAGCCCACTGATGAGACTGTGGGGCCCAACATACAGGCCCAATTAATCCCAAATTTCGTGGGATGCTAGAAGAAATGTATAGGAACAAATCACTCTTCAGGAGTTAATGATAATTCGGCCTCCATGTTGGTCATTTAGTCGGCCCAAGTTAGAGATAAAATTCTGGGCCAGATTCTGCGGCCCAGAAAAACAGTCCACTACTTTGATCATATCTCGGAATCCACAACTCCAAATGGGCCCAAATTTTACAGGCGGTTAGAAGACATCCGTAGCTACATTTTCTTCTTCTATGTCCCACCCTGATTCGGCCGTCTAGAAGGTCTTTCAGACGCGTCTGTTCGGTGAAGGAAAGCTGACTGCCACCTCGGGTCAAACGTGGAAAAGTCCAAATTCCACAAGCTTTCCACCACCTATAGCCTAGAAAAATTAATTAAGATGATTTGTACTATTGGTGGTTCGACCCAAGGCTCCCAAAATGCCTATTTAAGGCAGTGGTGGTGAAGGAGTTGGAAATCTTGTATGCTTTGTTCAATTGTAATGTTATGCTGCATTTTTGTTGCCTCAATTTTGTCTTTCACATGTAAGTTGTTCAATTCACTTTAGTTTCTTAATAAAAGTTCTTCTTCTACTCTTATTTTATTGTTCTTAATATCACTTTTATACCGTTGGATCAAGGTGTGAATTTATTCACACCAACCCTTGTGAAATTATTCACACAACAGTGGAGTGATCATTTTATTTTTGTTGTTTTCTTTACTTCTCCATTTCCTCCCTCATGAGTCTACTTTCTGCTTTCATTGAAACCATGAGATCAATGGAGGGCTAAGCCACTTATGGGTTGATCCAAGGGAGTAGCAAGGGGCTGGATTGGATGTTATTTATCACCTAATTAATTCATAATCACTTCTTTAATTGGGATTTTTATTTGATGATTTTTAAACTCCATCGTCCTTGTTGAATTTAAGGCCACACACTTCAAGTACTAATACGATCATTTACCTTAAAGTGCTTGAAACATTGAACCTTCAAGTGTATAGGTGATTAGTATTAAAGGGTGTAGGAATTAAACCAGTAAGTGATGATGTTGTTTTATCTCCTTAAATGAACCCATCTCAAATTTAAGAATTTGAAATCATTAAAAAGAAAATACGTCCAATCCACCCCGAGTGATAACCTAGGATCAACTCATTATTTTAATTTTAATTCACTTAAGTATCTTAGAGTTAACTTAAAACCATCTAAAATCAACCCAAAGTTGGCCACTTCATAGCCAAAAATCCATCCCTTAGGTTGTGTATCTTAGGTATCTTCTTAGGTCTCTGTGGAATCGACAACCCAAGCTACACTACAAGGACCGTTCTACCCTTCTTCTCTTGGGTAAATTTGGGCGTGAACCAAATTTTGGCGTCGTTGCCGGGGACCTAAGTAAGTTATCTTAGACACTATCATTCTTTTTTTTCATCCCACTTCTCTCATCTCATCCCCAATTTCATTCCTATGGAAAACCCTTTTGAACAAATCCAAACATGGGGAACCTCTCCCTACTTTGATCACTCAACCCCATGTACGATGTACAATGACCATCCTAATTCCTACTTTGGGATCATCAACAACCTACTGAACCAAAATGTTTTTATTCATATGATCCACAATACATTCCAACATATTATGAGTTCCAATCCCAACAAGGCCAATCTGAACACCCTCCTATGGAATTCCAACAACATAGTTATCCTCCTGGAATAGACCATCTGTTTCAACCCCTTGACCATCATGATACACAACCATTACTTGAAAAACTTTGTCAACAAATGGAGATAATGAATTTTGAGGTTTCATCATTGAGGTTAGAACTACAAAGCATTAAAACTTGTGAGGAACCCATCCCTACACAAACTGTCCCTTCCATAACCTTATGTGAAGTGTCTAGTTTCACACAAACCCCACATGAATTTATTGAAGAACCAACCTTTGGATTTGGGATATATGAAGAGGATCAAGGAAATTTTGAAGGGACTTTAAATCAGGAGGAAATTAACTTTTTGGATTCAAAAGAGGAGAATTTGACATCATGGATTGAGTCTCATGAATATAACTCTGTTGATGATTTTTCAAAAACACCAATCATTGAATCATTAAGAGAAATCACAATATTTGAGTACATACCCATTTCTAACACTGATATTTCCAATTTTGTGGTTGAATCTTCTATTCCAAAGGAACCAATTATATTGATAAATTTTGAAAATAAAATTGAGATCGATCCAAATTCCCACCCTATGTCTAAAAATGTTAGTCTGCCTGAACTCGAACATGTGTCCTTTCCATCATTCATCAAGTTTTCATTCATTGAGGATATCCAAAACCATCATGTTTTCATTGTTTCTTCTCTTGATATAAATAAAATTGGAATGACCCATGATGTATTAGGCAAGACTAGAGAAGCAACTAGATCCACCATTTTTGATATTCCTTGGATTTACCAAATCATTTTAGAACATAGGTTTGTTAATGAAACAAATTATAAAAATTTAATCAATCTAAAACTAGTTGAATTTGTGAAACATGTGGTCCTTAAAAATTTTAAAGTTGGTATTGGGTAAGTTGGGGGGTTCATGTCGAGCTAACGACATTAAACAAAGCGCTGCACGGGAGGAAACCCGTGGTTTTTATGTTTCTAATCTTTCTGAATCATCTTTATTTTTAAAATAATATTACTTAATCATTTTGATATTTAATAAAAAAAATAGACTTTTGACATGTTCTTATATTCTATGTATGGATGGGTACGAAAAGGGAGCACCATATTCATCCGTGTCACGTGGTGTGATCCTTGAGTAATACCTTACCCAGAAATTTAAAAAGAAGACAATGTATCATCAGTTTATTTTATTTTATATATATAATTATATTTTACTTATATATATATATATACTCTTTTTTTTTGTTTGTTTGTTTTCCTTTTTCCACTAGGGAACTCTGCAAGCGACATGGATATCAAAGGACTAAAAGGGAGCAGTAAGAACTTCAAACTTCAACCACCAGGTGACTTCATTCCATAACCCTCATTTTCAATTTCCTTTTTGAACTTTCATTCTCTACCTCTACCCACTTCTAAATTTTATTTTCTTTAAACACTGGGGATAGTGTTATTTTAAGTTGGGGGGGAGATAAAATAAAAAAATGCTTTTGTGTCAAAAAAAAGGATAAATGATTTGAATTTTTTTTTTTGTGAAAATGGAAGGAAAAATTCCTTTAACTTTGAACATGGTAATACACATTGCAGACTTTGAAACTTAATATCAAATAATTTAGAATACCCTAATTCTGATTTTAATCCTTGTATAATTTCATGAGCATAGATTTTGAAAAGTGTGGCTGTCCAATGTGATATTTCATCATTTATATTTTCATCCAAATAAAAAAATGCCACAATGCACGTCCTCTAGACTGTGGGGTACTAATTTGAATTTTTGGGGTCCCATAATAAATAGCATAGGATGGTTTTATTTTTATTAATAATATGAGTATTCAAAAAAAAATTTAAAAAAATTTATTAAAAAATAAAAAAATAAAAAAATAAAAATAAAAATTTGCGTGTAGAGCAATGGATTGATAAAATGCGAGGCTTTCGGCACTTGGGGATCGTGACTCCAGAGTTGTCTAGCCCTGAGTTTTTCAATCTATCTCTATTTATGGTAATATGACTTTGTTTTTGATTAAGTTAACTCGAGACGATGCCCGAGTATGTGGGCTTCACTTGGTGCCCTAAGGCCTTTGAGTCTGGGAGTCATCAGCAAAGTATTGCTACATGGGTTAATTTGATTAATTGCAATCTCAATTACTATAGCAATATTGCAAAAAAAAATCAAAAAAAAAGGATGAAGAATACTCATATTAGGATTAAATGTGATTCCACCTAGCGCTTCCATAATTTCCCCCTTGAATGAAAATGAACCCCCATATCTATTGTGATTCACAACACATCATTACACCTAATTGAGTTGGATGAAGTATGATGATGGATTTGATCAAAGGAATGGGCTTGGGATTGGGATATGCTTATGAAAATATCTTGTATTAAAATATTTTGATGGTTTTCATGATTGTTTGGTATAAGGTTTTTTTGGTGATCATTGTGTATTAAAATGTTTTTAGAAAAGGGAATTCGAATTTCATTTTTGATGAGATATATTTTGCTCGGGACTAGCAAAACTCAAGTTGGGGGGTGTGATTAGCCACTAAATGAGACTAATATTCATTGGTAATATATATAATATTCATGTTCTTTATTATTAATAAACACCATTTTAGTGCATTTTACACTTTGAACATCATTTCACATTATGATTGTAATACCAGAGGTGAGAGAGGAGAGCCTTTTTGGAAGAGAGGTTTGCACAAAGGTTTACTTCCTCCAAGAGTTGTGAGGGGCTCCCAAGAGACACCCTTTTGGACACACCTTCCCAAAGCCTCTACCAGCCCTCTCAAAGAGTTAAAACCCCCTTTAAATAGAGTTTGTGAGGGCTAGGGATACATAACTTTTTAAGTGTGAAATGAAAATCTCGGCTAAATATTTTATTCCAACTTGCACCGCCAATTTGACCTCCAAAACGCGTGAATTGACCAGCCTTCCAGAAGGATGATTTGTGCCACATCATGTCCCCGAGCTTTCCTAAAAATTTGGGCTCAATCCAAGCCCGTATGTAGAGGATATGGCCCAAATACAGAACCTTCTCCATTCTGGAGAGCCCAGCCCAACTTTGACTTCATGGCCAAATTTCAACAACCAAATGAACTCTTTAGCTTTAGTGTCCTGAATAAAAGTTGTAGATAATTAAGTTAGGAACACTGTTACAAAATTCAAAATTCAAATAATAAACATAAAAATATTTATCTTCGAAATACTACAGTGCACTATTAAGGGTAAAACTGGAATTTTCACCAAATTTTCAAATGAATGATCAAATCCCAAATATTTTATAAATAAACTTGTTTAACACAATGTGAGGAAATTATATCATTTATTATCAATTAAATATTCAATAAAATAGTGTTTTATCAATCATCAAAACTATTTGAGAGAAATATCCCCCCTTTTCTTGAAAACATTTAAAAGTCACACTATTTGTCAAGAAGCTGTTTAAAATAGATTTTTGAATCAAAGTGTCTCATAACACTTTGAAACTTTTAAAAGGAATTTTTAATTTTAAAACTTTAATTTCCATATAAATAAATCCAAATATTTAGAATAATAAATCTTTAAAACATTTTAAAATGATATTTTAGTTAGAGTTACTAACCAAAAGAAAGACACTTGAATACAAATAATTGAGATAATAAAAACAGTATAATATCATGAGAATAAAGTGATTCATGATATACTATGTCAAATTACATTATATACACCATATAAAAGTGATTTGGTGTATAACAACAAAGAAGTCTCAATGGAATGTAAATTGAGATGAAATCTCTTATAAAGACCATATCCTTAGGTTAAGGATAAATCAATGAAATAATTATGTGTGAAAAATATAAATACACTCAATATGATTGGATATTTAGTGTAAATCAATCGGAGGACATTCACACATATTCTTGTAAAAACAACACTACTGAATTGGATATTTAACTCAACAAATGGAGATTGAGTTAAAATTACTCTTATCAATTTCATATCGATGACTTGAGAATTTATCAATGGAGTGATTGTATGTATAAAAAGTATATCCACGTAAAGGGAAGTGGGAATTATGACATAATCAAATGAATAGTTATTTCACACATAATCTTGGAGTAAAATAATCAATGAAGTATGCGTAAAGCCGAATGAGTGGAAATTAAAATTTGTAATTACCTTACCAATTTGGTAACTTACGAAACATACATCCCGTGAAAGATGGATCATAAAATGATGATGTAAATATCAATAAATTAAATTATATTACATAATTAATACAATCAAGGTCAGTACACACACCACATGCAACAAGTGGTGAACAATGGAAATCTCACGGAATTAAAAGTGAGATAAGAAACCTCTTACTTTGTACTTTTTCCTTGGTAGAGGGTAGGTTAACCTCCTGTATAATAGTGAAATAATTGTTATTTAATTATACAAGAATCATATACATTAATATGATATTATATATGATCTTTTAACATTGATTTGTTAATAATATCTTAGTATTATCGTCGTTTCGGGTGTTAACAGATTCATTTTCCTTTATATTATTTGTTATGTGAACCATATTTGTTATGGATGGGGTGTATCTTATTCATATACAGAATGATATCATGTCTCTAAACATTATTTTTAATCATCAAATGAAATTTAGTCTTGAATGGATACGATGGGGAATGAATCTCATCGCGTTCGTGGAGATGGTAATCCGTACGTACGCACGAGCGACAATATCATTATTTTGATATTAAAATAATATATAATTGGATGTTATATCATATATAAAGAATCATTATAATGTTATATTTATTATTTACTTCAATTACATATCATTATCATACTCATTCAAATAATAATGTTTTGAATAATAATTACATCACGGCGTGGAGATGGTAAGCCGTACATACGCACGTATGGTGACATGTCATTCAAAGGATGGATAGAATACTGAATATGGTTGTACCATATTTATAATAACATAAAATTATATAAAAGATAAGAGAGTTATTATTTTACAATGGAAATAATAAAGAAAGAATAAGTGGAAGAAGAAAAGAACTTGAAAGAGGGTGGTGAAATTATTATCTCTTCTTCAGGTTCTTCCTTTTGATTTGATCAAAAAGGCTCCTAAAGTTGGTTTTATGACTGAAGGAGGGCCTCTAGGATTAATTTAGGGAAGTTTAGAAGATATTTTTGCAGGTTTTGGCTGATCCAAAAGGCTTTGAAGGTGTGAATTTGAGAGAAGGTGAAGTGCCCTTTTATAAGAGGGGTGAGGGGCACCTTAGGAAAAACTTAAAATATTATTTTATAATAAATTCATATTTGGTTTCTAATGGATCCAAAGTGGAATATTTAAATATTAAAGTGGGTATAGGTCTAAAACCACTCAACCAATATGTTTTAGACAGGTTTGGGTCACTATATTAACTTTATCTTTTTTATTTAACTCTTAGTTAAATAGTTTGACATTTACCATGTCTTTTTGTATTTTTATATTATATAGTTAATAAACTTACTATATACTTCAAGAGACCCCAAATTGGTCCATTAATGACACACCTGTCATTATATAAGTCCTTTTTTCAAACCTTAGATTTTTAGGAATATAATATCAATTAATAATATAATATTTTTTTTGAAAACTCCTTTATGTCAATTTTGACACTATTTAATAATTGATTTTTGTTAAAGTCTCAACAACTTTATTAATTCGAAAAAAATTCATTTAAGTAATCCTAACATGTCATATTAACCAATAAATTTTTTTATGTCATAAAAACTTTCAAATTATATTTATTTTAACATTTATAATACCAATTATTTGATTCTTTCATTAATAAGGAAAATACTGCATCATTATTGTGTCGTAAATAAATTTAATTATTCAATGTATAAAAATTATAAATAAAATCCAATTATGTAGGAAATATTTTTATATTTATAATTAATATTTATATTCTAAAATATAACATATATAACCCTATGTAAAAATTATTTTTCTAAATGATATATGCTTATGTCATTTTTGTATTTACTTTAACTTAATTAATATAAAGTGTCATTATCACTTACAAGTGGCTCCATGGGGTCCCAAAATCGACCCAAAGATGCCCATGGTAGGACATGTATAAACCAATAGGGTTAGGACACATTTTAGGGTAATTTAATATTATTATAATATTATTTGTTTACCCTTATTTACCAGATTTACCCTTTAACCATGGTAAATAAAATATTTACCGAAGTAATTATTCAAAATGTATAAAAATAAAAGTTACCTATTTACACAATTTGGACATCCTGATTATAAATATGGAATCCATTTTTCTAAATTCAAAATACAGAAGTGACAGAAATTAGTTTAAAATTAATTCCCGTTGTCAAAACAAAAAGCGTGTTTTTAACAAATAATAACTATCAAAAGATTGACACTTTCTTATGTCTAGTTTAAATGTGAAATTATGTCTGATGACCAAGATTGGATTAAATGGTAAAAATATAATATAATTATAATTTAAAATCACTCAAATTCATAATTTATCACTATTAATTATTTTGATCAAAAAAGTTGTTTTTAATTAAAATTTAGTAATTTTCACTATTCATCAAAATATGAAAGTTATCAAAAAAGTACCAAAAATTCACCCTAAGATAATCTCAATATTCCGAATCCAAAAATGAAGTCCAATTTGAATAATAAAATTTATAAAATTTCAAAAAGTGGGTATTACTATTCATAACGGCTACTTTGATTGGTTGTGGTGTGTGTTAGAACCTCGAAGTTGCGTACAACACACGCTACTGTATTATTCAAAGAGAAGCGTACCGTGGAAGATTGAGGTGTTGCATTCTTCCCTCCTTCAGTAAATTGTGTCCTCGCAATTTTTAAAATTGGGCTTGGGAATATAATGGAAAGTCCCACATCGGAAAAAGAGTCAATAAACTATCACTTTAAAAGAATGAAAGAGAAGTACAAAGGTCACCCAAGATAACCCATACTAGGATTCCATGTAGGAAAACATGGATATGGAAGATAAAATAAGTGTCAAGTTCTGATGGAGAGGGATAGAAAACATGATCAGGAGAAAGTTAAAAACAAGAAAACCACAAACTTGTGATGGGACAAACAGTCATTAGTCTCTCAGTAGGAAAAGTAAACAGACAACATTTTTTTTAGTTACATTACATAAAGATGAGGAATTCATTTATGAGATTAACTAATAACATAAAAATATATACTTACTTTTTAAGTAGAGTTTCATTCTTTAATAAATTTCTACCACTAACTCATTTTTTTTAAACGATGAGTATTCAAGAAGACTTGGTCACACCGGAAGAGCTAGAATAAACTTCTAGAGAATCACATGATACACAAAGGATAAACTATATATTTACCTTATCTTTAGAGATTAATCAAAAACAAAATGGTTAGTATAAGATCTAATAATCCTCCAAAAGGATATTTCTTTAGAGAAAGAAACACAAATCTTAATTTCTAAAATTAAACCAACAATATTCCAAAGTTAAATAAATACCATTCAATAAAAAATTGTCCTTAAAATCCTTCAATATAATCCAAACTAATATTGAAACCAAAAACATAGAAGAATTTGGTTGTGTAGTCTTCCACGTTAAATTGTATCTCCAAATTACATCAACTACTCTTAAAGTCACATACTTAAAAGTAATTAACCTAATCACATATTCTCTATTATAGGTTAATCATTTCCATAAATAACCCAAATCACTATAAATCCACAATAAAAACATAGATAAAAATCCACCATTAATCCTAAAATGAAATCCCATAGTATTCTATTTTCCTTGGGCATATAGTGTTCCCAACAAAGCGAACGTCTTCCAAAATAACATTTATCACTTAATCACCAAATCATTTTCCTATACTAAGGGTATTCATTTGATAAGACATAAAATCCCAAATCAACTTATTATTTTTCAATAAAATAATTTAAGTAAAAATAATTAGTTACACTAACCAGGAACTTCACGTAGTCCAGTAGTAGGCGATAAATCTCAATCGCACTCTGGTTGTGGGTTCGATTCCCACAGATTTGTCCGATGCGACGGGTTGTCACACGGTCTGCGTGTTGTCCTTTTTTAAAAACTATATTTTATAACATTACCAAAATGAGGTAAATTCCTCAAAATAACCATAACATAATTTAACCACAAATGTTATCTCATACCTTGCATTTTCATCCCAAAATATAATAACTTGTAATTGACTCAAACCCAATGATCATATAAAAACAAATGGTTATTTATAACTATATTCACAAGAGAAAAGATAAGTCTTCCTCAAATATCATTTTCACATGACAAACTGCAGGGTTACAAATACAAGAGAAAATTATTCCAAAGTAATCCCATCAACAAAGAGCACTAGTACTTTTAAAAATTTCTCTAACCATTTATTTCAACATAGCTTCTTCTTTGACCAAGAAAATATCCTATAGAATAGGGCACTCACTTGGTTAATGGTCAAGTCCCCTACATTTACGGCAAATGACTATAAATGGATTCTTGGGACCATTTTTATTTTATTCCATTATACTCTTCATTTTTTTTCTCGGCAATTCTTCACTTTATGTCCTTCTTTCCCACACGTAAAGCATTTCTTTGTTCCATTGAGACACTTTCCTGGGTGTCTCCTTCCACATTTCCTGCATGATGGAAATTGAGGATTCTTTTCTCCATGGTCTCCACTGCTAGAGCTCTTATCATTCATCACCTTTCTCTTTTTTATTGAGTCTGGGAGTTGGTTAATATATATGTTGTTGATAATATTTTTGGAAAACTGATTTGGCATGAACACGATATCTTTTACGCCTATCAACATTCCATTTTGTTGCTCATTTCCACCACCGTTTCCACCTTGTACATCATGCTCAAAGTTACTATGACTTCCTTGGAATCCAACCATTGACTAAAACCAGAAAACATTGTGTGAGTAACAGTAGTCATAAAATCATTTAGAGAATATAATGACACTATATTTTCAATTTTGAAACACCTTAGGATTAACCAAGGTCATTTATTCTCATCTTATATTAAAATCCTTCAAATCGGTTTGTAAAGAAAATGTAAATTATCCTAAGAATATCCCCCGGGAGTGTCGTAACCAAGAGTACAGCAAAGCCCGTTGTCGTGCACCAGTTCCTGTTCGAGTCTATCTCAAAGCGGTGTTTTGGGGTTTTACCCCTAGGTACATCTGTACCAGAGCCGCCTCTATATGATCGTATCCAGTTAAGGATGTATTGCTTGAAAAACTCACAAAATCACTACAATACCAAAATTCTGGGATGTTTTTATATACTAATACTCAAAGTCTATCTTAGGGCTATGTGCTCTAATTAGAGTTTATCTAAATCTAACTTCCAAGGTTTTTACTAAACTTCCTCTGATACCAACTGTAACGCCTCGACCCCAGTTACCCAGAGTCGATGCATTATTACATAACATTGGCATGATACAAGGAAATCATGTCCCGAAAGACCGATCAGTTTAGTAGCCTTGTAAATACTAGATACATTCATAAGGTCAACATTACAACTTGAAAAGAAAAAAACACTAAATTATTCCATTGGAAATATCCAAGCTTCCTAGATTATGCCTGAAAGTCACTCATAACTAACTTCTTTACATCCTGAAAAAAATAAAACATAGAAATGGGTGAGCTCAAATGCTCAGTAAGGATAACAATATAGCGAAAAATTTCATAAATAAGCATAAACATTTAAGACAATGCATAACTAAAACAAAAGCCTTTTAAACTTGAACTTCAGCATAATATGGAAACAAAATGAAATAATTCCATTTACTTATTCACATGGATATTCTGCTAGTCGAATAATCACATGCAATATAAATAACCACTTTCATAATGATGGAATGCATAATTCCAGACTATCATAACCACATAGTCAAGGTCTT
Source organism: Viscum album (assembly GCA_963277665.1). Classification (NCBI taxonomy): domain Eukaryota; kingdom Viridiplantae; phylum Streptophyta; class Magnoliopsida; order Santalales; family Viscaceae; genus Viscum; species Viscum album. The sequence goes on from OY728126.1 coordinate 1,898,657,747, forward strand.
GTGCCAAGAATACAAATAAGATTTTGTCAAGGTCTTGTGCCAAGATACTAGTTTGTCTCATGAGACCTACCGATGCATCAAGGAGCTATAGCGGGCTCCACCCATCACTTACTAAGTCCAATGCATTCTCATATGAAAAGTTTGAAACATAACATAAACATTCGTATTAAAACTAGCATACAAAATGTCAAAACTTTATTCACAAACCATGAATGGTATAAAAATAGCACATCCACAGTCAAACATAACTCATTCAATACAATATAGAAGATTGTATTGTAACAGATTAACCTCAATCGAGAATAATGAAGGATATCGATATAGATGAAAATAATCATCAAAACTATTTGAGAGAAATATCCCCCTTTTTCTTGAAAACATTTAAAAGTCACACTATTTGTCAAGAAGCCGTTTAAAATAGATTTTGAATCAAAGTGTCTCATACCACTTTGAAAATTTTAAAAGGAATTTTTAATTTTAAAACTTTAATGTCCATATAAATAAATCCTTAAAACCATTTTTAAAACATGGACATTAATGAGAAAGATTTAGAATAATAAATCTTTAAAACATTTTAAAATGATATTTTAGTTAGAGTTCCTAACCAAAAGAGAGACACTTGAATACAAATAATTGAGGTAATAAAAACATTATAATATCATGAGAATAAAGGGATTCATGATATACTATGTCAAAGTACATTATATACACCATATAAAAGTGATTTGGTGTATAACAACAAATAAGTCTCAATGGAATGTAAATTGAGATGAAATCTCTTATAAAGACCGTATTCTTAGGTTAAGGATAAATCAACGACATAATTATGTGTGACAAATATAAAAACACTCAATATGATTGTATATTCAATATAAATCAATCGGAGGACATTCACACATATTCTTGTAAAAACAACACCAATGAATTGGATATTTAACTCAACAAATGGAGATTGAGTTAAAATTACTCTTATCAATTTCATATCGATGACTTGAGAATTTATCAATGGAGTGATTATGTGTATAAAAAGTATATCCACAGAAAGGGAAGTGGGAATTATGACATAAGAAAATGAATAGTGATTTCACACATAATCTTGGAGTAAAATAATCAATGAAATATGCGTAAAGCCGAATGAGTGGAAATTGAAATTTGTAATTCCCTTACCAATTTGGTAACTTACGAAACATACATTCTATGAAAGATAGATCATACAATGATGATGTAAATATCCATAAATTAAAGTATATTACACAATGAATACAATCATGGGCAGTACACACACCACATGCAACAAGTAAGTGGTGAACAATGAAAATCTCACAGAATTAAAAGTGAGATAAGAAACCTCTTACTTTGTAATTTTTCCTTAGTCGATGGTAGGTTAACCTCTTGTATAATGGTGAAATAATTGTTATTGAATTATACAATAATCATATACATTAATATGATATCATATATGATCTTTTAACATTGATTTGTTAATAATATCTTAGTATTATCGTCGTTTCGGGTGTTAACGAATTCGTTTTCCTTTATATTCTTTGTTATGTGAACCATATTTGTTATGGATGAGATGTATCTTATTCATATCCAGAATGATATCATGTCTCTAAACATTATTTTTAATCATCAAATGAAATTTATTCTTGAATGCATACGATGAGGAATGAATCTTATCGCGTTTGTGGAGACGGTAATCCGTACGTACGCACGAGCGACAATATCATTCTTTTGATATTAAAATAATATATAATTGGATGGTATATCATATATACAGAATCATTATAATGTTATATTTATTATTTACTTCAATTACACATCATTATCATACCCATCCAAATAATAATGTTTTGAATAACAATTACACCATGACGTGGAGACGGTAAGTCGTACGTACGCACGTATGGTGACATGTCATTCAAAGGATGGATAAAATACTGAATATGGATGTACCATATTTATAATAACATAACAGTATATAGAAGATACTGGAGTTATTGTTTTACAATGGAAATAACAAATAAAGAGAAAGTGGAAGAAGAAAAGAACTTGAAAGAGGGTGGTGAAATTATTACCTCTTCTTCGGGTTCTTCCTTTTGATTTGATCAAAAGGGCTCCTAAAGTTGGTTTTCTGACCAAAGGAGGACCTCTAGGATGAAGTGAGGGAATTTGAGAGGATATTTGGGCAGGGGTTGGCCGAGCAAAAAGGCTTTGAATGTGTGAATTTGAGAGAAGGGGGAGTGCCCTTTTATAAGAGGGGTGAGAGGCACCTTAAGAAAAACTTAAAATATTATTTTATAATAAATTCATATTTGGTTTCTAATGGATCCAAAGTGAATTATTTAAAGGTTAAAGTGGGGATAGATCGAAAACCACTCAACCAATATGTTTTAGACAGGTTTGAGTCACTATATTAACTTTATCTTTTTGATTTAACTCTTAGTTAAATAGTTTGACATTTACCATGTCTCTTTGTATTTTTATATTATATAGTTAATAAACTTACTATATACTTCAAGCGACCCCCAAGTGGTACATTAATGACACACCTATCACTATATAAGTCCTTTGGCCGAAACTTAGATTTTTTAGGAATAGGATATCAATTAATAATATAATATTTATTTTAAAAACTCCTTTATGTCAATTTTGACACTATTTAATAATTGATTTTTGTTAAAGTCTTAACAACTTTATTAATTCGAACCAAATTCATTTAAGTAATCCTAACATGTCATATTAACCAATAAAATTTGTTTATGTCATAAAAACTCTCAAATTATATTTATTTTAACATTTATAATACCAATTATTTGATTCTTTCATTAATAAGAAAAATAGTGCATCATTATTGTGTCGTAAATAAATTTAATTATTCAATATCTAAAAATTATAAATAAAATCCAATTATGTATGAAATTTTTTTAGCTTTCTAATGAATATTTATAGTCTAAAATATAACAGATATAACATTATATAAAAACTGTTTCGCTAAAAGATATATGCTTATGTCATTTTTGTATTTACTTTAACTTAATTAATATAAAGTGTCATTATCACTTAGAAGTGGCTCCATGGGTCTCAAAATCGACCCAAAGATACCCATGGTCGGACATGTATAAACCAATAGGGTTAGGACACGTTTTAGGGTAATTTAATATTATTATAATATTATTTTTTTACCCTTATTTATCGGATTTACCATTTAACCATCATAAATAAAATATTTACTAAAGCAATTATTCAAAATGTTTAAAAATAAAAGTTACCTATTTACACAATTTGGACCTCCTGGTTATAAATATGGAATCCATTTTTCTAAATTCAAAACATAGAAGTGGCATAAATTAATTTAAAATTAATCCCCCTTGTGAAAACAAAAAGCGTGTTTTTAACAAATAATAACTATCAAAAGATTGACACTTTCTTATATCCAGTTTAAATGTGAAATTATGTCCAATAACCAAAATTGGATTAAACGGTAAAAATATAATCTAATTATACTTTAAAACCATTTAAATTCATAATTTATCATTATTAATTATTTCGATCAAAAAAGTTGTTTTTAATTAAAATTTAGTAATTTTCACTATTCATCAAAATATGAAAGTTATCAGAAAAGTACTAAAAATTCACCTTAAGCTAATCTCGATATTCCGAATTCAAAAATGAAGTACAATTTGAATAATAAAATTTATAAAATTTCAAAAAGTTGGTATTATTATTCATAACGGCTACTTTGATTGGTTGTGGTGTGTGTTAGAACCTCGAAGTTGCGTACAACACACGCTACTGTATTATTTAAAGAGAAACGTACCGTGGAAGTTTGGAGTGTTACATATAAGGTGCGACAACGGGGAGACGTACCATAGCGGAGAGAGAAGCTGTCTGGGAGCGGCAAAGCTCACATTCTAGTCGTAAACCCAAACCTTATTTAAACCCGATTTAATCAATACCTGATTTTCGGGTGCCCATTAACATCTCTAGATGGAATCATAAATAGAGAATTTAAATGACAAATGCGACTTATAAATATGTATATTTTCAAAATTTTAATCTCCAACCATGTGTTTTAAAGCTGAAATTTTACCGTCTGCGTGTGAAAGAGTTGCAGATCAGGGGCGCCGTCTTCCCTGAGCGACACAGGGCACTGAAACGCAACGCCACTGGCGGACTGAGAAATGGATAAATACTTTGGCAACGCATATCGCGGCGATCCAGGAGTCCCCCACTCCGGTCCTGAAAGATTTGAAAACATATGGATCGGGTCCTGTGCTTTCTCCGTCATCGCCTGGTTGGATCCCTACTATTGGCAGTTCGCCAGCCAGTACAAGTACGCGCACTCGTTATCTTTCAGACGTCGTCTATTTTATGTTTGATTTGTTTCAGTTTCCTCATCTCTTCGTTTTAGGGTTTGATGTATCCTGAAGCTTCGCGACACCCCCCTCCGGTTGATGTGCTGTTCATTGCTTTTGTTCGAAGCCCTACTAACGTTTGATAACTGGTTTTACTTGATTATTATCCTTCCTAACTCGTTACTGTCTAAATGCGATGGATCTGAAGTGCTTTGTTTGAAAGTGATTAGCTTCACCTCAAATAGAGAACCGTTTGCTAATATAATTGTTAAGTTATTGGAGTTGTAATGGCTCCGCTGGACCTACATGACAGGGAACTGTTTTTTGCCTTATTTTCCCTTTGCAGTATATCACCATCTGTGGGCAAGGCCCACTGTGTTTGATTATCAACTTTCATTGGGCAACCTGGTTGGAATTTTATTGGCTGATTTGCAGTGGCCCAGTTCAATCCGATACATGCCCACTTTTATTTGGCTAGGTGTTAGAAAACATCCAAGCAAACTGATGAAAATCCTCTAAAAAATTTATATTTTGATGGAGAATCAATCATATGAAGAGTGCGTTTGGAGGAAGTTTGACGGTATTTTGGCCGGAGAACTAAAACCACACCATGGCTAGAGCCGTTTTATAGGTCGTGGTTGTGGAAGAATGTTGATGGAAGAAGGAAGCTAGTGGATGCCACGAGGGCAAACCACGCCATGGTTTGATAAAACACGTTGTGGTTTCCAAATCACAATCATGGTTCAAGGTGTTTTTGGAGAAGTTGGATTGATAGAATTCTTGAAAACCACGTATTGAATAAACCACGCCGTGGGTGTAGTTGTGGTTCGGCAAAAACGAGGAAGGTGCTTATGGTCTTGGGTGAAGGGTTGACTGTTTTGCTTGAAGTGGTTACATGGACAAACCGTGTCATTTTATTAACCGCAGTTTTGGCAGAAGATCGAAAAATGAGGAGTTTTGGAGAAACCACGTCGTAGTGGTTGTTGTGGTGAAGATTTGTGTTTGATGAAGCTTCTGGTGTGAAACAGATAGTGAAGAAGACTATGACAACGACTTGAAGCTGTTTAGGTGAAAAACATGGAGATTGGTTGTGTCGATGACCGTAGTGCCAGGCGTTATTCTGGAAGAATCAATTAAAGATTTCTGGAGTGATCTGAATGAGGTGAAGACCACATTATGGTGTAGGGTGAGATGAGAAATCCAAAATATGAAAACAGCTAGATTTTTAGGAAAATGGTTTTCAGAGTCAAATGTTGACTGAACAAACCACATCGTGGTTTGGAGTGCCGCGTTGTGGTTTACAGGAAATCTGCACGTTTTACAGATTTGAATATATTTTCAAATATGAAAACATTAAGCTTCTGGATTCAGAGATTTGAATCGATTTGTTTGGATGTTTTTTACCACACTTTAATGTGCGTGACACTTGGCATGTTTACGGAGGATCATGACAACATTATTGGATCCCGGTTGGTTCTTGAAGACTGTGAAGATAGTGAAGATTCTATTTATTCTGCTGGTATGGCAGAATAGGGTGGATGAATAGAGAGAATAAAAAAGGAGTTCAAACTATGGATGAATAGAGAGAGTCAAAAAGGAGTTCATACTTGACAGGTTTGGCGAGGGAGGAGGCTCGTCATATGTGGAAGATTATTGATCATATCCGGCTGATTGGGGGAGAAGAAAATGGAGTGTATTAAAGACAACTCTCTTGACAATGAATAGATCTTATTCGGTCCTTGTTTGCAGAAGCTGATGCCACCGTGAAGATTCGTGGAAGACAAAGGAATAACCCATATTGCATGGTGGTGATTTCTCTTTTCGGTTGATACGGCAACTGTTGTTAATCATAGGATTTTGATCTTCGATGGACACAACTTTCAACTATGGAAGAATGAGGTGAAACATCATTTCTGATCACTCGACATGGATGTGTACATGACCCTCATACATGGAATTGTGGTAAATATGGAAAGTGGAGCGCTCACGGGGAGAGATCGCAAGGAATTGGATACAATTACGAAAGGACTCAATGCTTCAGGGGGAGCTTTGTCCAATACAATTTACACGTAGGTGGTGTAAGTCCTCAAACGCCATGTGTGAAAAGCTGTTGAACATTTTTGAAGGCGATACAAAGGTGAGAGAAGTTAAATTTAAGCCACCTTGGAACAAATATGAAGATTTGAGGATGCACCCAACTGAATCCGTAAACGCGTTCTTTGATCAGGTGAATGTGATTGCGGAAACGCGTTCTTTGATCAGGTGAATGTGATCACGGAGGATCTGCGTGGACTTGAGAAGGTCGGCTCTTCATTTCAATCCGAAGGCTTTGGTGATTGAAGAAAATGATCCCAAGACAGTATCATTTGATAGTTTGCAAAGTACTCTTGCTTCATATGAAATGATAACAAGCGAGGATGATCTTATTGCAAAGTAGAAGTCAAGAGAAGTGACATTCTCGGCGGTGGAGTGATAGGACCTTGGAAGAGAGATGACCGATCACTGAGAGGGAGGGTGAATCAGTGATCAAAGTCCGATGCGAACTTTTCCCTTTTTTCTCCTTTCCACGCTAATTGCCTATGTTGCCGGTTAGTGCATGGATCATGTGATGATCCTGACAACAAAAGTGATGATGATGATGAGAGGTGAGATATTGAATACACACGACACGGGTTAAATTGTTCACACCACCCTTTTCATCAATTGGTTATGTCTTTGGTGAATCAATGATTATCATCTTGATCTTCACTGCCTTGTTATCAATGATGAATGACTTGACTGATGGAGCAAGGGGATAACCTTGAACTCCTACAAGAATGTCAAAGACAATTATAATGGAAATAGATCAGCAACAAGAGGCTCATCCAGCGCGTGTGATCCTTCCTCCATTTCCTTCAAGTGTCTTTGGAATGTGGTCTTGGTGTGCACCCATGTTCTTCTCTCTAACACGACCTAGTTTGGCGGCTCTCTCCTTCTCAATGATCTTACAACGAGTCTCTCGTCATTTTGGCCTCATAGGTTGCGCATGGATGAGTGCTTCCACCAGAGTAACACCTCTCACAACAACATGAATTATCCTTCTCTAGAGTTACTTCACATCTCTATATCTCCTGTAGCAATCCTGATCAATCCATGAATCTCGGATATCCCCATCTTTCTTCATTAGATATCTTCATTAAATCCTGAATCTAAGTCATCCAATTGACTGCTGATATGTCACATTTTTAGTCCTTGTTTCATCTCTAAAAGACAGGGCATGATTTCGGGGCATTTTGGATCTGTCTAGTATTGCAACGTGACCTTTCTTAATAGCGGCACAAAGTGTGTTTTTTGCATCGTGTTATATTTCATCACGGCGTAGGCTTTGGTCAAACTTTCGATCCAAAAATCCGGTTGAAATCTCTCTTCAAATCTCTCATCAGATCTACCAAATCCGCCCTTGCCCTGCGGCGTGCCCTTGTGGCTTGCGGTGCGACATCTGTATCTCCTCATGTAGTCGCCTCCGGCTGTGCGTGACCGGACCTCCACAACGCGGTGACTGTGTAAATTCCCGAACCATTGTATCTTCAAATTCTCGCCACACAGATTGTTGTGGTGTGGTTTCTCTTATTGTGTCATGGTGTTCTTACTTCTCCAGATCTTGCGGCATGAGCCCCAATGCGACACCAATTTCTCTTGGGTTGGTCTCCACGACGCAATCGACTCCTCTAATGATCTTTAACGGGGCAAACAACCTTGCTGCGGCATGACTTTTCAGACGTCGTAGTAACTCCTTTCTCTTGTAAGAGTAACCCAGCGATCCTCATATGTAAGATTAACTCATTCTTCTATCATTATCGTCATGTTGAAGGTTTGCGACACGCTTCTTCTCACGAAAGATAAATTCTTTCCTACGTAAGAGTAACTTAAGCATGCTGCGGCCCATTCACGCTGTGGTTTTATCATCGTCAGCCCAGCTCAGGGAATCTTTCAAATCCAAGCCTTCATTTCTTCTTTGGTCTTTTTCAGCACCCATAACATTCTTCAATCTTCATCTTGATGCTACCAGATCACCTGAAGCTCCTTCATATGGGAGCCCTTTATCGTCATTCTCTTTGCCCGAGTGAAAAGACATGTGATGTGTCAATCTCCATTCCAATCACAAGAACATCTTCTCAGGAGTACTTGTAAGACAACACTTCAAAGCATGTATATATAAAATATGTTAGTGTGTGATGAACTCACGATAGGTAGAATCCTTAGCCAACTCCATGCGGAGGTTCATGTCACTGCATCATCGGGTTGGATAGTGATTTGTGAGAGATCTCCATCTCGGTGAACATGCAATTATGTGGCCGATGAGAACTTTTTTGATCATCAGGATCACAAGATCTATCTTGTCCTTTATACTCCATGTGATTCTCTATTCCTCCAAGAGTTCTTCATGAGCTAGTCAAGGCATGTGATCTTCTATGACTTGCCTCCAAAACAGCTTCATGTATCCTTTCATGAATCCCCTCAATGAGTCAATCAAGACAACCCATAGACTCAAACATCTTTGTTGATCTTTATAGATAACATGGAATCTCATCCCATAGTCATCCCATAGTAGATGCTAGAATCTCCAATACTCTTCTTCCAAGGAAGACTCCTCACTTCATCTATTATCAACTTAGGCTTATGATGATCTTCTTCAATCTTCATCTTCCTTGACAAATTCAACTCGTCATGCACATATCAATCTCCCAAAGCATATTGCTCTCTTAAATGTATTACAAATCCAACATGTTCCAAATCCATTATGCATGATTGGTATCATCAACTATTGACAACAAATCCAACATGACATAACAATACGAGTCATGCATGGACTTCATCTTCATGGCATGCATGAACACATCAAGCCCCCCCTTTGAATTTGTTGGCGACATAACCATCATAAATCTTCCATCAATCGAAACCTGCATTGCTTTGTAAAACACCATGAAAGCACTTGAACCAATATTAATAACACAAAACAATCAATCCCATTTTAATCATCAAAAGCCCTTTTGGAATTTCTGCAAAGTCACTTTGGATTTATGTGTTTTTTCTCCCCCCTTGACAATATAATCCAAAGGCAAAATAGAGGGTAAGTGAGTGGGATTGTACCTCCGTCTCTCCCCCTTAAGGGGTTTGAGATTCTTCTCCCCAATTTAATGAGGGTGACTTCTTCCACTTTATGGGGATTTAAGAACTTTTTGCCCCTGTAGATTTACTCCCTACTGATGAGGGATAATCTATCTCGTGACCATGCTTCAACAGCAGATAAGAGAATCTAAAACATTGAATACTTGATAATGAAAATATCAATTAACCACTCTAAGCCTACGAGAGAAAACTCGTAGTAGAAAACAAGAGTAATCAATTAATAAAACCATCCATAAGCGATCGTGCAACAAAATTTTATTTCTTAAATATCGGCTTTGATTTACCAAATAAAGCGCCCCTTTTTATGCCAAACCATCATCAAGTAATTCAAGCACAAATAAGGGAAGAGGGTTCAACTTTTGCCTTTCTTTTCTTTTCTTTTTAAGAGGGTTGGCCGAGCTAGCCGATCCTTTTAAATTCAACAAATTATGTCAGCCATATGTCTTTATATCCATACAACACCTGCCAATTCAGAGGCAAGCATGGCAAAATTAGCCAACTAACCCTTTTTTGGGTTCATCAACTCATACCTCAGTTATTGAAAGGAGACTGTTCTACTTGGAACAACCTAGGCATCAAAAGATTTCCAGAATTACCTCTGAGTCTTTTCACCACTTGCCGTCCATCTTTTTGATCAAGCCCCTTATTTGAATCTTTGGGCACATAAATAGCATGTTGGTGTCCTCCTTTGATCATTCCAGCTAATGCCTTTGTTTTCTTAATCTCTTTGGAGTTTTGAGGGGTTTTCATGGTTCTCTCCATGTGTGGAATTATATCAACATTCCTTTTGGATTTTGAAGATAGACATCCACTTGCAACAACTCTCCATTGTTTCTTCAAAGTGGATTGAGTACACTGAACCATAAGATAAGTTTTAGCAACTCGTTTAGTGACCGACTTCTTCACATTGTGATCTGGCATGTATCTGGCGAGATCTTCTTGCTTTTCCTCAACCACCTTTGCAAGAACATCATTATGACTCCACTCCTTATTGATATTGGATTCATCATGTATGTAACACCCCGCCCCTACCTCATTGGCTTGAGGAGGCGGTGAGGGCTACTTGGCCTTAAGCGACGTTCCCAAGACGCCAAAGGCTGACAATAAATGTCGAGAACTTCAAGATCAAGTTGGGGAACGATTTGCCCTTAAGACAAAACCAACCAAACCATCCACTAACAGCCACTATATGATGCATGTCAATTCAATTACCCAACCAAGCATTTCCAAAAGACAACCAAGTTGTTCCACAACACAACTCAAAACCAATACAACCAGACATGTCCACACAACATTAGAGTACACTGCGGAAACTAAACAACCAAACACCACAAGCCATGACACCACCACAGCTCCGCTCCAAGCTCCAAGCTCCACCAAGGGATCACAATGCTCCACTAAAGGAGGGAGATGCCTTACCTTTGCCCACGTCACGGTACGCAATATTTGCAAAGACACCAACGTGCCAAAGCAGGGGGTGAGTACTAAAACTCAGTAGGATTTCCCCAAATGACTTCTCTACACACGCCACTAGGATAAAACCGCTAGCACATTTATATAAAACATTTTATATAAAATAATCACAAGTGAAACCATTTCCATAAGCCAACCATGCTCTTACCAAGCCATCACACCCAACCCAAGCAACCAAGGGAAAGCCAACCAAACAAGCCACAACCATTCCAACATGTACACATTAGCACAACAATTCCATCTTGCAAAGAAATGCCCAACGAACAACCAAAACGGTGCCCAACCCGTTCACCCATTCACCCATTCACAACTAGCGGTACTTCCCGACCACTACCCATTTGGTGGTTCTTCTGACCACTATTCATCACCTTTTATAGTGGGACTTCCCGTCCACTTCCACACAACATTTCAATCAATCACAACAAAGCATATAACCCGCCAAGGTCACAACATCATGCAATCAACCAATTCCATTGCATATCAATCCACTTCAATAAATCACCCATATATTGAAAACCATTTTCCATGCCAAACAACCTTTCAATAAAACAACATCTCTATTAAAAACCATTTCCATCATTCATTTACAGAAACCAATCCCAACAACCCATTTTAAAATCTCCATTTTAAAATCCACAACAATAGCATTTCATCACAAAATCCCCTTTTTTCCCAAAAATCCCTAAATGGATTTCCAACCAAGTTCGCACCAAATCACAATTAATTTTTTCAGTACAACAAATTAATTGTAAACCAGAACCACTAGTTCTAACCAAGTGGAGTCGAGAGAGAAGCCGCCTACCTTTAGGGTTCCTGAGAAATCGACCCATAAGCAATCGCACCTCGAATCCGGCGAACGCGCCACCGAAACCTCTCTAGGTCCCCTTCCCTAACCATCACAAGCCTTAAAATCATCATTCAAGGCAAACGCAACCCTAGATCTACACACAACAAGTGTAGATCTAGAAAACCATGAAAGAGGGAAGAGCAAATCTAGAGGAAAACACAAAGAACCCAAGAGAGGAGACTTACCCAGGAGCAATCACCTTCAATCCGCCTTGAAACCCCTTTGAAACGCTTCCAAATCGAGTGGGAGAGCACCCTTAACCCCTGAGAACCCAAAATCCCGAGTGAGGCTCGAGTGGGAGGAAGATTGGAGTGAAATAGGTTAAGCTCGAGGGAGCCCGGAACTTATAACCCTATTTTTAAGTGGCCGCACGGTTAGCCCGCACGGTTTGGAAAACCGTGCGCTAACCGTGCACACGCTATTGCCTCGGGAGCAAGGGTCCGCACGGTTGCCTCGCACGGTTTGGCAAGCCGTGCGCAGGCCGTGCGAAGCCTACTGTCTCCCCTGCACGGTTTCCTGGAGAATCCGCACGGTTTCCACTAACCGTGCTCAAATCGTGCACCCCTTTAAAAGCCTCCAAACTCATCCAAAACCATTCCAAACTCTCCCAACCTCTTCCCAACTCATCCCATGCACTTTAAACACATAAAAATGCATAAACAAAGGCCACATACCTCAAACCGGGGGTGCTACAATGTAGCTCCAGTTGCTTCAACAACCATGTGTGACAAGTTTTGACGGTGTGTCCCAATTGTTTGCACCGTCCACAAGTCTCCTCAGATGACTATCAGGCACTCCTTCTCTTCAGACCGCTGCACTTGCATCTTCTTCTTGGATTTTACCATTGGAATTTTGTACCTGCAGTTCCTCAATTTGTGGCCAAAGAAACCACACCAAGCGCAACATCCTTGTATCTTTGATTCCTGCATGAAACAAGTGTTTCCATTTGATTTCAAGGGTTGCTTTCCTCCTTTTTGATTCTCCTTAGCAACAATGCCTTTCTCCTTTAATGAGGCAATCGATGGTGTGCCCCAATTGTTTGCACCGTCCACAAGTCTCCTCAGATGACTATCAGGAACTCCTTCTCTTCATACTGCTGCACTTGAATCTTCTTCTTGGATTTTACCATTGGAATTTTGTACCAGCAGTTTCTCAATTTGTGGCCAAAGAAACCACACCAAGAGCAACATCCTTGTAAACAAGTGTTTCCATTTGATTTCAAGGGTTGCTTTCCTCCTTTTTGATTCTCCTTAGCAACAGTGATGGCCTCTTCTCAACATGGGTGAGTCTCCCCCTAGACTCTTGCCCATTCTCCTTTGGCAGGATGTGTTTCCCACCATTCTTCTCATTTTCCCTTGCTTATAATAGAAATTGGCGAGTCTTTTCAAAGATGATATCTCCATTTTCTCAACCCATTCACCCTTGGGTTTTTAAACCATCAAAAGTTGCTTAAAAGTTTCCCTTTTAGAAGTACTTTTCTTCCTTCTTCTAAAGGTCCTCTTGGTTTTAACAACCAATGCAAAAGTTTCTTTCTTGTTTTGAGATTTCTCAACGAGCTCTTGCAGCAAAACAAGGATGAAAAGTTCACAGGCTTTCGTATCCAGAAGTTTAGAATCCATACCGTTGGTCTCCATGGAATTAGAGTGCTCCAATTCCATAGCATGATCTAGAGCTTTGCTTAAACTCATCCCGACTTTATTTTTATCCCCCAATCCTTCAATGACGATTTGGTGAGTCATCAATTCAGACTTGTAGGAATCTACTTCGTTTACAATTTGTGAGGCGTATCTGCTCATGAAATCTGCATCTCCTTGAGCCAAATCAGCCCTTCACTTGAGAACTGAAATCTTAGTGTACAACCTCTTGTTTTCTTGCTCAAGCTCCATAGAATTTTCAGAAGTAACCACATGAGAATCTACGGCAGTACTCATCAATTTTCTCAACTTCTTTGCGCGCCTTTTCCTTTGATTTCTCAATGCCTTGCCGTGCATAGTCTCCCCCACTCCATTGGGAACATTCTTTGAAAAACTAGTGGAAAGCTCATTGAAATAACACTTCATGATAAAAGGGAGAAAACATAACTTCTTGGTAGTAAAAGAATAAAACTTTAAGAACAAGATATCTTTAGCAGTAGATGTATCAAAAGAAATCTTCCAGAGAAAATCCAGCTGCAAACTCAACCTTGGTTTTCAACTTTTTCGAGTGAAAGCATATAACAATGAAAAATATGCAATGGTCTAATAGATCCAAATCTAAAAGACACAATCACTATTTTAAAGACTCATGATTCTGCATGGGCGCGTTTGGATCCTTTACCTTGAAGCTCAGTATAATTTGAAAACCTCATGGTCATACTAACTCTGATGTCATTTGTATGATGTTAGAAAACGAGGTTGTGATCTACGCGGGTGAACCTGCTCTTTAGACCACTTGATAGGTATCAAATGATCAATGCACTGAAAAAGATCTTCAAGCAACGTTGCTTTGGTACGAGATACCGAATCACTAGGGGGTGAATCCAGGGATCAACGTCTAATGGGAACTTCCCCCCTTTTCTCTTCTCCACGCTAACCGTCCACATTGCCGGTCTGAAGCAAGGGGATAGCCTTGAACTCTTTACAGGAACGTCAATGATAGCTTGTACGTTCCCTTCTCCATCTTCCTTCGGTGCCTTGGGATGTGGACTTAGTGTGCACCCACCTTCTTCTCTCAGGCATGACCCGGTTGGGCGACTCTCTCCTCAATGATCTCACAATGAGTCTCTTGTCATCTTGGCCTTGGGTTGCGCACATAGATGAGCACTTCCAACTGTTTACACCTCTCACAACAACATGTGTTAGGAAGGCTGCCAGACCACATGTTTGTTGAAGTTCCTTGAGGAAGATTATTGGATCCTCCTAACCCGCGCTGCCATACCTACCCAAGAGTTCCTCCTTGAACTACGTCCAATTAAGTTATGATTTCATAGTTTTCAAAGAAAGTATCCAATATTGCATCACTCCGTCCATACAAAGTTGTGCCAATGACACCTTCAGCTCCTCCCGAATCTGGAAGACTGAAAAGTACATTTCAGCTCAGACGATCCACGACACCAGATCTTCTCCAGAAAATGATGCCGATTGAGACAGTTCACGGTGCATTCTCCATCCAATTCTCCGCTCGTCAGTGCCGTCGTCCTTTAATTCCGGTCTCAAGTTCCCCGCTGCCGCCTCTGCCTGAAAACTTCCCTCATCTTCTTCGTCGACGACATTCTTCCTTTTCTCTTCTTTTCGCCAAACACTTTCAGACTATTTCGCGACGAACTGTGACATCATCGATGTTACTTGTTGCATTTGTATTTCTAAGCATTGCATCATTTCTTCCTGCCTCCGTTGTACCTCGCCTTGCCGCAATCTCCCTGTTTATTGCTGTTGCAAGTCAACTTGCAATTTTTCTAGCGTCGTTTCAACACTAGAAATTCGTTCCTCCATTCACGTAGGCATCAACTCCAAAATTCGCTCCAAACGCGTTTGTTACACCGAAGTCGCTGCAAAGCCTCGTTCGCCTTCTGCAAGCTGAATAACTCCTGCTGCGTCGATCTCCAAAGTACCGATGACCTCTTAATGAAAGCACCAAAGTTGATAGGAGATCAACTGTTGTCGCTAGTTTATTCAGCAATTCCAGGGAACACCTCTCCCTGTAGAGGTACTTCACTACCCTCGAACTGTTCCAATCGCTGGAACAAATACGTAGAGGTACTTCACTACCCCCGAACTGTTCCAACCGCTGGAACAGATTTGAACCAAAGCTCAAAAACTAATCCAACCTATCAACACGTGCCTCTTTATACTTACTAATACTCCTGAACAATTACAAATATACCCCTGTCTAATAAAACTCTTTACAAAAGACCTAATTCCCCACTCAGTGCAACCTACCCCGTCCCCTCCTATGATAGGTAGTAAAATAGGTGGTTTGCCAACCTTCCTAACGGTATGGATGATTCTTTTATATAGTTATTTCATATCCATCTTCGGTAGCAATCCAAATTAATCCGTGTATCCCAAATATCCCCACCTTTCTCCATTAAATATCTTCATTAAATCCCGATTCAACATCGTCTGGTTGATTGCTGATATTGTCACAATTTTAGTCCTCGTTTCATCCCTAAAAGATAGGGCATATGATTTTGGGGTATTCTGGATCCGTCCGGTATTATGGTGTGGCACTTCTTAATAATGACGCAGAGCCTGTTTTTTTGCGGCATGTTATATTCCATTACGTTGCAGGCTTTGGTCAAACTCCGGATCTCAAAATCTTGACTGAAATAACTCTTCAAATCTCTCATCAGATCCACTAAATCTTCCCTTGCCTTGTGATGTGCCCATGTGGCTTGCGGCGCGACATCTGCATCTCCTCATGTGGTCGCCTCAGGCTGTGGTGCGGCCTGACCTCCACGGCGCGATGATTCCGTAAATTCCAGAATCACCATATCTTTAATTCTTGACACAGAGTATCACGACATGGTTTCTCCTATTGCGTCGTGGTATTCTTACTTCTTTAGATCTTGCGGTGAGAGCTCTTTCTTTGCGGCGCGAGCCTACTTGGCTCCCAAACCAGCGTGCCGCCAATTTCTCTTGGGTTGGTCTTCACGGCGTAATTGACTCCTCATATGAGCTTTCATGGTGCAAACAACTCAGCTGCAACGTGACCCTTTATACGTTGGAGTAACTTCTTTGTCTTGTAAGAGTAACCCAACGACACAATCCTCGTATGTGAGATTAACTCATTCTTCTTTAGTATCGTCACAGCTTGACTGAAGGTCTGCGGCATGCTCCTTACGTAAGATAAGTTCTTTCCTACGTAAGTGTAACTTAAGCATGTTACGGCCTATTCACGCCTTGGTTTTACCATCCTCAGCTCAGCTCACAGAATGTTTCAAATCCAAGTCCTCGTTTCTTCTTTGGTCTTTTCCATCACCCATAACATTCTCTAATCTTTATCATAATGCTATAGGATCACCTCAACCTTCTTCATTCATATTGATCCCATCTTCGTTCTCTTTGTGACGTGATATGTCAAGCTCCATTCCAATCACAAGAACATCTTCTCAGGAGTACCTGCAAGGCAACACTACAAAACATGTATATATAAAGTATATATAAAGTATGTTAGTGTGTCATGAACTCATCATAGGTAGAATCCATAGCCAACTCCATTATGAGGTTTATGCTACCACACCATTGGGTTGGATAGTGTTTGTAATAGATCTCCATCCCTCGGTGAACATGCAATCATGTGGCCAATGAAAACTTCCTTGATCATCATAAGGAGTCACAAGATCTATCTTGTCCTTCATACTCTGTGATTCTCCGTTCTTCCAAGAGTTCTTCATGTGCTAGTCAAGGCATGTGATCTTTGATGTCTTGCCTCTGAAATAGCCCCATGCATCCTTTCATGAATCTCCTCAAAGGAGTCAACCAAGACAACTGGTAGA
Organism: Viscum album; assembly: GCA_963277665.1. Lineage (NCBI taxonomy): Eukaryota > Viridiplantae > Streptophyta > Magnoliopsida > Santalales > Viscaceae > Viscum > Viscum album. The sequence continues at coordinate 1,898,675,070 of OY728126.1, forward strand.
CTCAAACATCTTCGTTGATCTTCATAGATAACATGGAATCTCATCCCATAGCCATCCCATAGTAGATGCTAGAATCTCCAATTCTCTTCTTCCAAGGCAGCCTACCCACTTCATCTATCATCAGGCTAACTTATGATAATCTTCTTCAATCTTCATCTTCCTTACAAATCCAACACGTCATGCACGTATCTATCTTTCAAAGCATATCATTCTCTTGAATGTATTCCAAATCCAGCATGTTTCAAATCCATTATGCGTGAATGGTGTCATCAACTATTGACAAAAAATCCAACACGTCATAACAATACGAGACACGTCATACATGGGCACATCATGGAGAAGCTCGCTATTGAAGAAGATTCTAAAGAGAAGGAAGTCGACAAGGTAATGTCATTCCTTTCCTTAAAATTTGACGAGGAGGATGATGCACTATTGAAGAAATCCTCCCTAGGATGTGAACAACAAGAGGAGTACCAAGCAAAATTTCTTCAAGAAGATCTTGCTTTCACAATAAGGTGACGACTTAGAAGAATTGGGAGCGAAGGAAATTGAGGATTGAAAGATCTCAGTGAAGAAGTTCTTTTGACTGTCGTTGACAAATCACATCACAAAGTGAGGAATAAAGCTGAGGTGAAGAAGTTGGAGTTGAGGTTGTAGTTGACCTCAATGTTGAGTTTGATTCTGCACTTGAGATAAATGTTTGAAGGGTTAAGATGAAGAAACCTAATGCAATGGCGATGAATAAACCTAATGTTTGATTCTGCACTTCAGGAGATAAATGTTTGCAGGGTTAAGGTGAAGAAACCTAATGCAGTGGTATGCGACTCTTAGCTCTAGATGCGGTAACAATAAGAGGAGAAAGATGAGTTAAAGGTCGAGATCGAAAAACTCAAATATGAAAAGCCGACAGACTCTAAGAAAGTTGTTGAGCTCAAGTTCAAGATGTAAGGGCAAACCTGAATTATTGATTATTTGACCAATGCGATGAAAACATTGTTAAATGAATCGAGGAGCTTTAAGGTGAAATTGTTACATGGTCAATATAGAATTTGTCGCTTTCGAGTTGAGGAAGTGATATCTTGAGTTTAGTTGATCAGGATGGTAGTACCTTCATAAATCCTTGACCAAGGTAGTCGAAGGTAAGTCTGTCTAGTTAGATTACAAATTATAAAGCAAGATTGGATGATGACACAGGCTGTTCATTTTTGCTTTATGATATATCGTGAGACAAATATATTATATTACACAATGCATGTTCGTAGGAAATGTTGTCGTTTCTATGACAATTCCTTATCTCTTTAGGGGCCTTGATGGACCACTATTGAGATAAGAGCCTAGATGATCACACACAATAGCGTATTCAAGTGTCTGACCTATTCTGGGGAACAAGAATATTGGACTTGGTGGGCCCCACCACGGGGTTTGAGAGTTGTCCGAGTATCAACGATCACCGACAAATAACTGAATTCATTATTATTCGAGTATAGAATAATTGTGTTGAATTTATTTATTAAAAGTATTCACGAGGTATTTAGTGAATATAAGAAAAAAATATTATACGAACAAATATTATTTTAATATTCAAGGTTCATTTAATATCGCGAGAATTACGAGTCGAGCTAATGACTTGGGTTCACCACGTAATATATTTATTATATTACATGTATGTGATAAAAATATAAATGACACTGACGCTTTTAATTCGCCATAACGTGTCATTTACTACTTATTGAGTGTTTTATTTTCGGGGGTCGGAGAACCTTTTCTGAGTATTTGAGCCTCCCACTATATAAGCAGGAGAGACTATTCCAGTGACTATTCACTCATTCAGAATTGAGAGCTTCTCTCTCCTCCCACATCCTAGAGGGAGAAAGACTCTAAATGATCGATCCAAGAACCTCTTCGACGGATCGAAAGGATGAGATCAATGTGATCGTTGCGACGTCGAAGAAATCGTCGGAGCTCTGCGCTAGCATCCAGAATTCAATGATAGGCGTACGCGTATATTTTTGAAGTGTATGTGGACGATCTAGATGTTGGAACCGGGCATGCAACGAAAGCCCCAAACAAGGGGATTTTCAAAATTTTTCCACCGACGATCGACGTAAACTTGTCGACGTCGGTGACCAGCAGCCCGGTCTTACCCAAGGACCACGCGTGAAGGATTTTAAGCACAAAAATAAACCGTAAAAAAATACCTGGTTTAATCCGAAGCCGCGCACAACGTCTGCTCGTTATTGACGATCGTTGCTCGAAGAATCTGAAGTCGAACTCCTCTAGATCGTCCACACATGCTTCAAGGAATCCGCAGGAGCGCCGTTCGTTGTAATTCGGGTGCTAGCGCGGAATATCGACAACACCTTCGACGCTCCAACGATCACCGCATCGCTTCGCTAGTGATGCCCGAGAGTGAGCTCTATCCGAGCTCTTTGGATCCAGAGCATCTCTCTCTAGATCATGGGAGAGATGTGAGGAGAGAGAAGCTACATGAATAGTATTTGGCAAAAGCTTCTCCTCTTCTATTTATAGTGCTCAATTAAAATACTCGGTATAGCCTCGCCGACCCCCGAATACTTAATGCACTATCAACGACATTTTATGACTACTAAACTAAGTCATAAATATTATTATCTTTCACTTATAATATATTAAAATATATTACACGATAATAATTGAGTCATTAACTTGACTCGTCGCTCCCATAAATATTAATTGAACCTTGAATAATTTAATATTCAATTAATATTTTTCATGTATTTACTTAAAACCCGTAATTACATTTAATAAATAAATTCAATACTCATTATTCTAAACTCGAATAATATGAATTTATTTATTACTTTGGTGATCGTTTTTCTTTGGACAAATCCCGGATCCCAGTGGTGGGGCCCACTATGTCCAAAAATCTTATTCAACTGAATAGAGCAGATTCTTGAATACGCTATTGTGTGTGACCCTCTAGGCTTTTATCTCGACAGCAGTGAATAGTATTCACAGACCAAGAGTGAGATCTAGCAACCCATCAAGGCTCCTGAAGGGATAAAGATTGTTACAACAACGACAACCAACCTATGAACACGCACTGTGTAATTTAATCTCTTTGTCAGTAATATCTCATAAAAAAGGACACACTCGTGTGTCATCGTCCTTTTCTTGCTTTATAGTTTGTTGATTTAACTGGACGAATTTACCCTTGACTGCCATGACCATGGTCTTATAAAGGTACTGCTATCCATATCAATATGGCCTGAGATATATTACTTCCATAACCCGAAAGCGACAAATCCTTTCTTACCATTCAACCAATGCCATGCCACCAATGACACACCTAACACAAACTACCTCGCCACGACTTTATTGCCATGGTTTTCGTCTTGCATCAAAGTACGCAATCAAATGACATACATTGGTAATGATCTCAAGTTTGGAGACCATTACACATGATCGTAGATATGAATATCCAATGACACCCAAAACATGTGGTGTTCCTATTGGCGGGTCAGTACTCATGATCTCAATACTAGAGATCACCATGTGCGAACTTCATGAGAAGAAGTCTCAATACTTATGATCCCCCAGCACCTGATAGTCAGACATCTACTGTGTCCAATCAGTAAGATGTATCTAGACCATAAAATATATATTTAAGATTAATGTCATAGTATCTTGAGGTTCTCATTATAGCTTGAGAACTGCTATAACCTTTCAATACGACAATTAATCTTTGGACATTACCATTTAAATAGTGGACGCAGAAAAGTCTACACTATAATGGTAAGATGACATCATGTATAGCTAACTGTATACACGATATGGTAATCAAAAGCACTGAATAGTTGGGTCTAGGGCACCCACTATTTCAACACTAGAGGGGTCCGATTTCGGATACTTCAAGCAACGGTCGCTGGCGATGAGCTGCTGTCGAGTACGCTACAATACGAACGAGGTAACCGTTCGATTTTATTTTTGTGCTTATTAAATTCACACGAGATCCTCGAACCTCTATTGGGGCTCGGATCGCCGAAGATGACAAAGTTACGTCTCTCTAGTGATAAAAATTTTAAATCCTCGACCCACCGACTTTTGTTGCTCGTCCCAGTACCATCAATTGGTATGAGGGATCACGTGAATTTTCTAAGCAAAGAAAAAATTAATTTGCATCAAATTTAGTAGAGGACTTTAATTCGGTTCCATCAGAACAGACCGTGCGTTGATTCGGGGGTCGAGGAACCCTTTTCGGATATTTGAGCCTCCCACTATATAAGCAGGAGAGAGACTCTATTCCAGTTACTATTCACTCATTCGGAATTGATTGCTTTTCTCTCCTCCTGCATCCTAGAGAGAGAAAGACTCTCCAAATGATTGATTAAAGAACGCCTTCGACGGATCAAAGGGACGAGAACGAGGTGATCGTCGCGACGTCGAAGGAATCGTTGGAGCCCCGCGCTAGCACCCAAAATTCGACGATCGCCGTATGCACAGATTCTTAAAGCGTGTGTAGATGATCTAGAGGGCTTCAACTTCGGATCTTTCGAGCAATGGTTGCTGACGACGAGCTGCTGTCGAGTGCGCTACGATTCGAATGAGGTAACTGTTTGGTTTTATTTTTATGCTTATTAAATTCACACGAAATCCTCGGACCTATACCGTGGCTCAGATTGTTGGAGACGACGGAGTTACGTCTCTCCGGTGATAAAAATTTTAAATCCCCGGTCGGGCTTGCACTGCGCGCCCCAGTACAATAAAAAATTACTACAGTTAATTTCAAATCATGGATTGGGTAATTTTGTTCATGGACCTTTAATTGTCGTGAGACATAAACCATATCGTTTCGCATGAGGACACATCCCGGTTCCTTCTTTGATGCATCACTATAGATTACAAACCCTTCTCCACTGCAGTGTTAGTATAAGCACAAATGTACTGACTAACCTTCTCTTTAGTTTATTAAAACATTCCTCACATTCATCCATCCAAAGGAACTTGACACCCTTCTGAGTTAACTTGGTGATTGAATCCAATAGTCGTGAAAAATTATCCACAAAGCGCCGATAATATCCAGCCAAACCAAGAAAACTACGGATCTCAGTCACAGTGGTTGGCTTGGGCCAATGTTCAATATTCTCTGTCTTTGAAGGGTCTACTGATATACCCTCACTTGAGATTATATGACTCAAGAATGAAACTTTCCGAAACCAAAATTCACACTTGGTAAATTTTGCATAAAGCTTCTCCTACCTTAGGGTCTTCAGCACAATTCTCAAATTATCTTCGTGCTCTTCCTTGCTTTTTGAATAAATAAGAATATTGTTTATAAAGACTATCCTAAATCGATCAAGGTAATCTTTGACTCCATTCATTAAATCCATGATGATAACGAGAGCATTAGTAAGACCAAATGACATCATTATAAATTCAGTGTCCATATCTTGTATGGAATGATGTCTTGGGTATATCCTCCTTGACCCTCAATTGATATATCCAGAACAGTGTCCATATCTTGTATGGAATGATGTCTTGGGTATATCCTCCTTGACCCTCAATTGATATATCCAGAACAAAGACCAATCTTGGAAAAATATTGAGCTCCGTGCTGTTGATCAAACAAGTCATCAATACGGGGTAGATGATACTTGTTCTCGATAGTGATCTTGTTAAGTTCTCGATAATCAATGCAGAGTCGCATTGATCCATCTTTTTTCTTAACAAACAGAACAAGTGCAGCCCAAGGTGACGCACTTGACTGAATGAATCCCTTGTAAAGATTCTTCTGGAGTTGCTTCTTCAATTCGCGCAATCAGGGTCATTCTATATGGAGTCTTGGAAATAGGTGTACCACCGAGTATGAGTTCTATTGAAAACTCAACTTCATGATTTGGTTGAAGACCTGACAATTCTTACAGAAAGATAACTCCTACACAATAAGCGTATCTTCGATGTTGAGTTTCTTTCCAACCATCTGAGATAAACGCCCCTTTTGAGTAGGAATCATGACCCATACAATGGATGTAATTTCTATTGGAAGTTCATTTTTGCCGTCACACTGTTAAGTGATCATAGGTTGGTTTGAAATATCAAACGTAACTTTCTTTTCTCGAAAATTGATGCGGGCTTTATGTAAAGAAAGTCAATCTATGCTCAAAATAACATCAAATTCAACTTGAGGAAGAATGATAAGATTTGCTGGAAACACATTCTCACAAACTTCAATAGGAGAAGAATCATAGACTTGGGATGTGATCATCGTACCATTAGGGGTTTTTACTGCCAACTCAACATCTAATTTTTGAGGTGGTACCATAATACCCTATGAAAAAGTCTTAAGATACAAAAGAGTGGGTAGATCCAGAATCAAATAAGACATTAGCGGTTCTTGAGTGGATTATAAGTGTACCCCTCATCCGAAATAGTGATCGCATGAGATTTCCCTCTTTCTTCGGGCTTAAAAGGTTGACGTCGATCATCATCATTAACCTTTGGATTTGAGCACTGGTTATCATAATGCCCATACTCCTTGCATTTAAAACATTGGAGTGTGGGTGGTGCATTTCGTGGAGCTTTCTGTATTCACATCATTAGCTAACTTTTTCCTATCTCTTCGGCATTCGATTGCTCGATGACCTTCATTTTCAGACTTGAAACATTTACGAGTTCCTTTAAGACAATTTCCTCCATGTTTTCTTCCACACTTCGAGCATAAAGGATAGCTCATCTTATCTTCTCTATGGTTTTTAGATTTGCCTTTGAATTCCATTTTTCTTTTTTTTATTAAAACCATGAGATTGATGCGTAACTCCAATCTCCATCTCCAATTTGAGAGCACATCGAACAATTTCTTCATAGCTATTGAAGTCTCTAATGCCCTTAAGAGACTTGGTTTTATGCCATTGATGAATCAATCAACCTTAAATTCAGGTTGGATGATAATAACAGAAGCGTACCTCGTAAGTCTTGTGAAATTTGCCTCATAGGTACCAACAGGTTCATCATCCTGCTGTTTTAACTCAAAGAATTCTTTCTTCATTTTCGTACGAAGAATATGAGGAAAGTACTTATTGAGAAATAAGCTCTTAAATTCGATCCACTTCATGGAGTCAATTTCATTATGTTTCCTCGTGTTCTTGATAAGAGTCCAACATCGATCTGCTTCGCCTTCTAAACGATAAACAACTAGAATAACTTTCTCATGTTCAGAACACTGAAGAATGGAAAATATATTTTCAATGACATTGATCCATTACTCGGTGAGTAGTGGATCAGGGACCCACTAAAAGGAGGAGGACATTGCCTCAAAAAGGACTCAACATAACGCTGTTTCCTCTGCTCATTTGGCAGTTCAACGTGATTCATAGCTTGGGAAAGTAGTGTGAGCATAACAACAAGATTTTGCATTCCAGCTCCCATAACATTCAGTTGCTCAGGAGGACAATCATTACATTGTCCGTCACATTCAACTTCACGATTCCTTTGGGTTTCAACCATTGACTAAAACCAAAAAGCATAGTGAGTAACAATAATCATAGTGAGAAACTACATAATCATGAAAAATCATTTATAGGATGTCTAAATCGTGACATCTTCTATGACACCTTAGGTTTAAACTAGGTCATTCATGGTCATTACCAACACTTTAGGATTTTATCCTATACTTTGACTTATCCCTAGGGTTTTTACTAAAGTTTTTTCGTTCTAGTTTCCCAAGGTTAACTAAATCTTGCTCTAATACCAATGATGGCGATCCATAATTTTCATACATAGATATTACATCTGAAGAGATGAATATTCTTTACATAACATGATGATTCACGCCAAAATTGTTTAGGTCTAGTATCTTTGGAAACTTGGAAATATAAGCAACTGGTTCATAAAATCTCTACTTCATCTCCCACCTATTTCTTCATAATCAACACTCTTCTTAGACATATCATACTTAATACCTTTTTTCGTAACTCAGGGAAATGAAAAATAAAAAAAGGGTGAGCTCAGATGCTCACTAAGGGTAAACAAGAGAGATATCAATGATCACATAAGCATAACATGAGGCATTGATTTGTGGCATATACATAAGCATAAAAAATCATTTCCTTAGTATTGCCAAAGCGCTATCATTGTGGAATGAGTTCACTCCCCAAACCATCGTTATAGTTAAGGTTCACTCCCAAGACTATCATAGTGGAAAACCTTTTCTTTGAAAGTAACCATGAAAACTTGTAAAGGAAGCTTTAAAGCAAAAATTAGTCATGATGGCGGAAAAAGTCATTCATGCTTTGTAAGTTAAAAAAATAATTCCTTTCATTTTTTTTTTGGAGAAATCTAGCTCGTTTGGAAAACGACAAGAAGATTTCTTTTAAACCGTTTTGTATAAAGTCAAATATGGGTAAAAACGACTTTAAACAATACTAGGAGAATGGTAAAAACCTTCTTTAAAAACATTTTTAGAAAACATCAATATGGAAGAAAAATATTCCCTAGCGGACACTAACATAAACAATCTCAAATATTGATGAGATTGTGAAATAAAACTCTTACCGTTTTAGTAACATTTGAATCGTAATCCCCATGAAAGAAAGAACCTTAGATGAATATTTATATCCCCATAGATTTCATAAGCATCATAAAATACATTAATGAACAATATATACACGACACAAAAGAAACAAGTGGTGAATATGACATGTGCCCTACGGAAATAAAAGTGAGATGAATATCCCTTACCCCGATTTTGCCTTGCTTCGAAAACACTCTAACCTCCTGTATAATAAATTTAAATTTATTGTACTTCTATATCATAGTCATGTTTATACGTATAATATCATATATGATCCCTTTATAACATTTCAATCCCCCCTTCTATCAATAATTCCTTATTAAAATAGTTTTTTCTAGGTGCTAATTGTTTCGTTTATCATGAGTATATCCGTTCAGTAGTTCCGGTCCTTGTACATTTATCTTGGTTCTATCATCTCCAGAATATTTATCATGATATAAATATTATATATATTCATTATATACATATTTAGAGTCATCGATAAAAATTAGAGATAGAAAAATGAATTACACCATTCATGGAGACGGTAGGCCGTACATACGCATGAACATTGCTTTCATTTTTCGACGGATGAAACGAAAGATGGGTAAAATATAAAAGAAAAATGAATCATATCGCTTCGTGGAGGTGGTAGTCCACATATACACACGAATGACGTTATCGTTTCCCAAAGAATTGGATGGTAAGTGGGTAGATGTGATACTATAATTCCAGAAGTATAATTATGGCATTAATATTATATATAAATATTAAACCTATTATAATACCCATCCATGAAAAATAGTCATGAAAAATGAATTGTATCGCCACGTGGAGACGGTAATCCGTACTTACGCTCGAGCGATACTTTCACTTCTGGTTTGATGGGAAATATGATGTATAATGGTGTTTTCATAATCATAATAACTGCAGAATGCGAATTCCCCTTACCTCAAGGTGAGGTGGAGACATTCTTTTATAGATTGGGTAAAATAGATTACACGGTGGAGTATTCCGATGTGGGACTCAGAAATACCCTTTAAAATAAAACGGGGTTTAACACTCCCCCTCAAGCTGGACATGCCCAGCTTGGACCAAGAGTCCCACAAAAGAAAGACGACATTGAAAAAGACCATACACACTCCCCCTCAAGCTGGGTCGCTGATGCTATGGATACCCAGCTTGGTACTGAGAGAGTCCAGACGAGCTCTTGGGAGGCCTTTGGTGAAGATGTCGGCAAGCTGATCTGCCGTCGGTGTGTGACTGAAACTAATATGGTCCTGCTCGAGGTGATGATGAAGAAAGTGGCAGTCCAATTCGATATGCTTCGTTCATTCATGGAAAACGGGATTAGAAGCAATCTTTGTGGCTGCCTGATTGTCACACCAGATATGAGCAGACGTTTGCGGTGGGAAGCCAAGCTCATGGAGGAGATGACGAAGCCAAATGATCTCAGTAGTGACCGTGACCATTGCACGGTATCCAGACTCCGCACTAGATCTGAAGACGACAATCTGCTTCTTGTTGTGCCAAGAGATGAGGTTGCCTGCCAAGAAAATGACAAACCCAGAAATAGACTTTCGGGTAGCAAGACAACCAATATAGTTAGAATCACAGAAGTTCTCAACATTCAAATGATCGTGATGTGAGTACCGAAGACCACAAGCAAGATCTTTCTTGATGTATTTGGCAATGCGGAGGACAACATTTCACTGGGATTTGGTCGGATGCTCTATGAATTGACTCACTTTGCCAACAACTCAGACAATGTCCGGACGCGTCATAGTGAGATAATTGAGTTTTCTCACAAGAAGACATTAGCTCTCTGAGTGAGAATAGAGTTCCGTGTTGTCATAGAGAGACCGTTCCTCAGGCTCAAGAGTGTCAACGACAGTTGCTTGAGTCAAACCCGCATCTTGCAAGATATCCGAGACATATTTCTGTTGAAAAAGAAAAATGGTGTCCGTAGAAAGGGAGACCTCAATGCCAATGAAGTATGTTAGCATGCTAAGATCTTTGGTGTGAAAGTAGTGGTGAAGATGTCCCTTTAGTTGGGCGATTTCAGTTGAGTCGCTCCCAGTGATGATGATATCATCAACATAAACCACCGGCAGGATGCAGTCGGAGGATGTCGTACAGTAGAAGACGGTGCGGTCCTTCATAATTCGAGAGAGCCCAAATGTGGCGACGACGGTGCTGAATCGACCAAACCAAGCACGAGGAGAATGCTTGAGGCCATATAGAGAGCGACGAAATCGACAAACATGAGAGTCGACTCTGGAGGCACGAAATCCTGGGGGTTGTTGCAAATACATCTCTTATCCAAGAAAGCTATGGAGAAAGACATTCTTGACATCAAGTTGATGAAGAAGCCAATAATGATGAGCGATCAGAGAGATGGGTAATTGGACCGATGTCATCTTTTTAACCAAAAAGAAGGTATCAAAATAGTCGATATTATATGTCTGAGCAAAGCCCTTCACCACAAGTCGGACTTTGAGGCGATGAAAAGTGCCATCGACATTAAGGTGGACCGTATAAATCCATTTGATGTCGACCGTCTGTTTGCCTGTCGGATGGGGGACCAGATCCCAAGTATGATTGTTCTCAAGAGCCTGCAATTTATCCCTCATCGCTTGTAGCCACCCTGGGTGAGATTTGGCATCGCCAACTGTGTAAGGAATGGATATTGTCTATAGAGCGGAAAGACCTCTGTATGAAGATGTATAGAGGAGTATTCTGGCAAGAACGAGTACCTTTCTGGAATGCAATGGGCAAGTCGTCTGGTGTCGGAGCAGGAGCATCGGACGAAGCGGGGGCGATGATATCCTCGGCCTGGATGAGGGGCGACGTGAGTAGATAGTGCCAAACCGGTGATCAGCAGGGGGAGACACTAGAGGGTGGTGGATGATGAGAGGAAGACAATCATTGATGATGGTGTCTGGTTGGGGAGGGGGAAGAGAGAACGGGGAACTCTCAACAAACGATACGTCATCAGAGATGATATACCGCCGTAGGTCTGGAGAGAAGTATCGGTATCCGCGCTGAGTGTGAGAATATCTGAGGAATATGCAACAAAGGGATTTGGGAGAGAGCTTGGAGATGTTGGGACGAGTGTCACAGACATAACATAGACACCCAAACCCATAGAGTGGAAGTGAGTGAGGAGGGAGAGAGGTGAACAGAGTCTGAAAATGAGTCTCTCCCTGAAGGATATAAGAAGGAAGACTATTGAAGAAGTATGTAGCAGTAAGGATGACATCCCCCCAAAAGAGAAGAGACCTGCCTGTGGAATAGGAGGACACGAGCAGTCTTCATAATATGACAGTGTTTCCGCTCGACCACCCCATTCTGTTGAGGTGTATCAGGACAGGATGTCTGATGAATGATGCCTTTAGCTTTGAGAAACTACTGAAAGTAAGTGGACAAATATTCTCGTCCGTTGTCCGAGCGGAGACATTTAACGAAGATGGAGAACTGGGTATGAATCTCATGGTAAAAAGTTTGAAAAGTAGAAAACACTGCAGACCGATCACGAAGAAGGTATAACCAAGTCATATGCGGAAAATCATCAATGAAGGATATATAATATTTATACCCTAAGAGACTCGAGACGACACAAGGACCCCATGCATCTGAATGAACCAAATCAAAGGGTTTGGAGGCCCGTGTAACCACTCGAGGAAGATAGGAGGTGCAATGATATTTCACAAATTTACAAGACTCGCAATGAAAGGAAACATGCAGACTAATATCAGGAAAAAACTGATGAAGGGCAGAGTCGGGTGGATGTTCTAACCGAGAATGAAGGTCCAATGCTCGAGCAGAGAGAGACGTGCAGATGAGTGATGTCGGTCCATCGAACATGTACACCCCGTCCTGAAGTTGGCCTCTACCAAGTTCTCGGTTCGTCGTCCGCTCTTGAAACACAACAACATAAGATGTAAAGATGACACTACAGTTGAAGTCCTTTGTAAGCTTACTTATGGAGAGAAGGTTAAAAGGACTTTGAGGCACATGTGCCACATACGACCGGTGAATATATGAATTCAAGGAGAGCATGCACCAAAGCCCGCAATCGGGATAGTGGATCCATCAGGGACAATGCTGGCTGAGGAGCCAACATATGGACGGTAGGTTGATAACATATCTGCATCACCTGTAAGATGATCTGATGCACCCGAGTCAAGCATCCAAGCAGAGGAGCGATGATTGATATAAGCAGTGGGACCACCAGTGTGGGCAATAGATGCTGAAGAAGAACCCGGTAGAGAGGTGGTCCAATGATCGTGAATCAGCTGGAGTTCAGCCATGGAGAGGTCCGGAGTGGGAGGAGGAGCTGCGGCTGATGGGGGAGCATCCTGTACTGCAGTCTGACCTTGCCGAGGTTGCTGAGATGGACAACCATGAAGAACCCAACAATGGTCGATCAGGTGGCCTAGCTTGCCACAGTGATGACAGAGGGGACGAGGACGACCACCCTCCCCACGACTACGTCCACAAGTGCCTAAAGAGCGTCCACTGCCTCGGTCCAAAAGGGCAGTGGGATTGATGTTGGGAGTGGGTGGGGGAAGTGCTTGATGAGCCATTCCCAGGCGATGATAAACCTGTGGAATCTCTAGCGAGGAGGGGCTGATGAGCATCTCTGTGGCCGTTCTCGCATATTCGGGATCGAGGCCACGGAGAAGGCTAAAGAGGCATAGTTGGTCTGCCTCCGGTGTTTGAGGAATGAGCCACCGCTCAAGCAATTCATCCTGGAGAGCTTTCCATTCCATGAAGTACGTCGAAAATGGAAGGGTTTGCTGGAGGATGATCGACAGGCGCTGAAGAACGTCTGACACCCGTGCTAAATTACTTTTCTCGGGATACATAAGGTTTAAGGAATTTCAGAGTTCCTTAACCGTATTGGCGGTCTGAGTGACATCCTTGACGGAGTGGTCCATGGAATTGACAAGCAAGGCAAATATCTTGCTGTCAGTAAGCTTCCATGGTCTGTATTTTGGATCGGAAGGTGGTGGCTGAGGAGCCTCGAGGTGTGAGCCGAGGTCCATGCCAGTGAGTGACATTAGTACCGTCTTCTGCCAGATCGAAAAATTTGGTTGAGTCAAGCCGCTCATCAATCAGGCAGGTGGAGGCGGTGATCAGTGGAGGCAGGACGGAAGAGTCGACCATTGTATAGGTTGAAATCCGCAGATGATGGAATGATCAACAGTGCGTCGAGGAGGGCGGGTTTGGGAGGCCGCGTCGGAGGCGGGGTCGGGTCGTCGCAAGGGAGGCGAGTGCTGGGAGGCGGGGCTGGGTGAAGCCGGGAAGCCGCTGGAGGGTAGGGCCGGGAAATCGCCGCGGGAGGCGGGGGTTGGTCACGAAGCCGGGAGGCCACGAGCGGGTGGGGTCGGGAGTGCGCCGCGGGAAGGGTTCCGCTTGGAGAGCGGTGCCGGTCGTCTGCGTTGGAAGCGGGCCGGGATGTGCCGTGGGAGGGAGGTGCCGATCGATGCCGAGAAGCCGTGCAGAGGATGGGGCTGGGTGATCATTGCGGGAGGGCAAGGCCGTGTTGAAATAGTGGGTGCCCTAGACCCAACTATTATGTGCTTTTGATTACCATATCGTGTAAGGTATGCATGATGTCTTCTTATCATTATAGTGTAGACTTTTCTGCATCCACTATTGAAATGGTAATGTCCAAAGATTAATTGTCGTATCAAAAGGTTATAGCAGTTCCCAGGCTATAATGAGAACCTCTAGATACTATGACATTAATCTTAAATATATATGTTCTATGGTCTAGATACATCTTACTAATTGGACATAATAGATGTCTGACCATCAGGTGCTGGGGGCTCATAAGCATTGAGACTTCTTCTCATGAAGTTCGCACTTGGTGATCTCTAGTAGTGAGATCATGAGGACTGACCCGCCAATAGGAACACCACATGTTTCAGGTGTCATTGGATGTTCCTATCTACGATCATGTGTAATGGTCTCTTGACTTGAGATCATTACCAATGTATGTCATTTGATTGCGTACTTTGATGCAAGATGAAAACCATGACAATGAAGTCGTGGCGAGGTAGTTTGTGTCGGGTGCGTCATTAGTGGCATGTCATTGGTTGAATGGTCAAGAAAGGATTTGTCGCTTCCAGGTTATGGAAGTAATATATCTTTGGCCATGTTGATATGGATGACAGTACCTTTATAAGACCATGGCCATGGCAGTCGAGGGTAAACCCATCCAGTTACATCAACAAACAATAAAGCAAGAAAAGGGCGATGACATGAGAGTGCGTCCTGTTTTATGAGATATTATAGACAAAAAGATTATATTACACAGTGCATGTTCATAGGTTGGTTGTCGCTGCTGTGACAATCCTTATTTCTTCAGGGGCCATGATGGGTTGCTAGATCCCGCTCTTGGTCTGTGAATACTTTTCACGGCTGTCGAAATAAGGGCCTAGAGGGTCACACACAATAGCGTATTCAAGAATCTGCCCTATTCAGTTGAATAGGAGTATTGGACATAGTGGGCCCCACCACAGGGGTCCGGGAATTGTCCAAAGTTAAACGATCACCAATGCGATAAATAAATTCATATTATTCGAGTTTAGAATGAGTATTGAATTTATTTATTAAATGTATTGACGAGTTTTAAGTAAATAAATGAAAAAAAAATATTAATTGACGAATATTAAATTATTCAAGGTTCAATTAATATTTATGGGAGTGACGAGTCGGGTTAATGACTTAATTATTATCATGTAATATATTTTAATGATAATAATATTTATGGCTCAGTTTAGTAGTCATAAAACGTCGTTAATAGTGCGTTAAGTATTCGGGGCTGGCAAGGCGATACCGGGTATTTTAATTGAGCACTATAAATATAAGAGGGGACTTTGCCAAATACTATTCATGGAGTTTATCTCTCCTCTCCTCTCTCCCACATTCTAGAGAGAGATGCTCTGGATCCAAGGAGCTCGGATGAAGCTCTCTCTCGGGCATCGCTAGCGAAGCGATGCAATGGTCGTTGGAGCGTCGAAGACATCGTCGCAAATCCGCGCTAGCACCCGGATTACGACGAACGGCGCTCCCGCGGATTCCTTGAAGCGCGTGTGGACGATCTAGAGGAATTCGACTTCGGATTCTTCGAGCAGCGATCGCCAACGACGAGCAGACGTCGTGCGCGGCTTTGGATTTAAACCAGGTATTTTATGGTTTAATTTTGTGCTTAAAATCTTCCACGCGTGGTCCTCGGCTTTGACCGGGCTGCTCTTCACCGACGTCGGCAAGTTTACGGCGAACGACGGTGGAAATTTTTTAAAAACCCACCTATTTGGGGCATCCGCTGCACGCCCGGTTCCAACAGGCCGGTCGTCCGCGTCAGAGGCGGGGTTGGGTGTCGTGAAGGAGGCGGGCCGGGACGACGCCTCGTTGGATGCAGAGGGCTGGGAGACCGCGTCGATCGGGAAGGTGCCGCCTGGAGGGAGCTGATAGGGAGTCGGGGCCGGTCGTAGTCGGGAGGCCAAAGGGTGGGTGGGGCCGGACGACGCCGGGAAGCCGCAGGAAGGGTGGGGCCGGACGAAGCTGGGAATCCGCAGGGAGGGCCGGGCCAGACGAAGTCGGGACGCCGCTGGGAAGGCGGGGTAGGAAGTGCCGCAGGAGGGTGGGATTCTCCGGGAGGAAAGAGGGCACCAGAAAAATTATCAGGATTTTTTCTCTGATACCATGTAGAAGGCGAATTTCCCTTACCTCAAGGTGAGGTGGAGACATTCTTTTATAAATTGGTAAAATAGATGACACGGTGGAGTATTCTGATGTGAGACTCGGAAGTACTTTTTATAATAAAACGAAGTTTAACAATAACATTTCAACATATTGAGGATATTGAAATTATTATTTTATGATAAATACCATAAATTTAGAGGTAAAGAAGAGTAGAAAAAAATGACCAGTTAAGGCGATTACCTCTTCTTTGAAACGAATCGTTTAGATCTACTCTAAAGGGCTTTAGGGTTGGTCTATTGGGAAGACCAAAATCTCCAGGATGTGGCTAGGGAAGTTGAGAAGGGAAATTGATCGAGGTTGATCGAGCTTGAAGGCTCAAAGTGGTGTAAAAAAGTAAGAGAGAATGTGCCTTTTTATAATTGAGGTGACACTGTTGGAATTTCTCAAAAGATTAAATTATAATAAATTCATTCTCAAGTTGAATGCCTCCAAATGACCATGGATTCAAAGATAAGGTAAGATAGAGTTCTAATCCTATCAACCAATAGAATTTAGACATATTTTGGTATCATTTTAAACCCTATCATTTTGATTAACTCTTAGTTAAACAATTTTAATTTTAGCTACGGTAATAATTTTTTCAATATTAAAGGTTGTAATTTTTACTTATAAGTTGACAATTGGCCTATAAATGACCAATTTATGACATTGTTGACAATATCATATCAACCTTGCCTTATTTCAAGATTTTTATGATTTTTAAATAATTTAATAAAATTTTATTTTGATCAAATATCATTATTCTCAATTTTGACACTTCATTTAGTTTGACTTAAAAGACAAAAAAGTTTGAATTCGAATCTAATTTTTTAACACAACACTAATATGTCATATTCACCTATTAAATTCGTGGAACACTTACTCAAATTATATCACTTTTACTATTTTTAATATCATTTATTTTATTTTTCCTATAATTGAATAAATACTGTTTTGGCGTTGTGTAAGCATTTAAGGTAATTATATAATACCTGAAAATTTGAAATAAATTTTCATCATGAATATAATTTCATTATGCACATAATGACTATTAAGATTCATTCATAACTGATTTTTGTTCCTATGTGAACACATAAAGGATATTAAAAGCAAAGAGAAACATTTTGTAACTTTCTTTGATTTAAATAATTTATAAATCATTTTCATGAACAAGTGTTTATTAAACAACCCAATTTTGAGTCCAAGGTGTTAAGGGTCGAATTCCTTCATCCAATAAGAATGAGGATGAATAATTTGGGCTTTATCACTTGTTTTTAATCTAGATTAATCCGATTTTCCCTTTATCGATGTGATAAATTTTACCATGGTTACTATTTATATTTACCAAAAATAAAAGGGGCTTAATTATCAAATTTGGAATTCCTGATTCTGAATATGTAATTCATTTTATCTAATTCAGTACCTATAAATGACAAAAATTAATTTTACAAGTTAGTTCGCAAAATACGACAAAAAATGTTTTTTAGAAAAAATAAAATTTTAAGCATAAAACTGGATTTATTCTTATCTTATGTCTAGAAAAAATATTTATTGAATGTTTAAAACATTTAATCAAGTAAATAATATATATCTTTCATTAAAATCATTAGCCAATGATTAATTTAATTTATTAATATAAAATACGTAACGCGCACGAAAACAATTTTTCAGAAAAAACATCACTTATTTTCAAATAATCTTTCCTTTTTAATTCTAATAATTTGATAACTAATGAATTCATTTTATAAATGTGTAGACCGTATATTTTTCATAATTTAGTTATTACTATTAATAGCAACCAATGACTAATGGACACCTAATGTTTTAATAATGTTACTCAGCTCGTTTAAACTCGCCGTTGCGTGTAACATAAGTTATCGAATAAATCAAATTATTTAAAGAGTAATATTTCATAAAAATCTCAAGGTGTTACATGAACTCCCATCACAATCGACCATACGAGGTAAATTCTGGTCCTGATTCGAGCAATGTCAGGCGCACTAGCGAGAAATTCGCTTCTGAATAGATTTCTCCTTGGCGTGAGGAGGGAGTTGTGGAACAAATTACGTGCTACCGCAGAGCGAGTTGAGATGGTGACATTTGCCAGAGAGGATCCTATTGCTTGGATAGCGCGAGTAGAAACATACTTTATGATCCACAGAATACATCACTATTTGTGCGTGCTGATAGCGCGGAACGTTGTATGGAAGGAATCATGCAACATTGGATGTTGTCTCTGATGTCGCTACTCCTAATCCTGGTTTGGGAAGAACTGAAGGCAGAGCTCATAGGTCGTTTTGGGATTTGCTTTGGAAAGCGATCCATTGAAACAGTTGAAAGACCTTCGACAAACTGGATTGGTGGAAGATTGTATTGAGGAGTTTGAGAGGGTTGCTTTGTGAATTCCAGGACTTCAGGCATCGATGTATATTAGTTTTTTCTTAGGCGGATTGCGTCGGTAAATTGCAAATATGGTGGTGACTCATCAGCCCTACAACAAGGCAAGACTTGTCACTTTGACTAGAAATGTTGAATGCGAGTTGACTGTTAAAGTTGTTATCAGGAATTTGGAACTGCAGAAGACAGGTCAGACTTTTCACTACAATCGTTCCTACAGTGATGGAACAGTTAAGGTACACCCCAATGTTGTGGTACTAGACAAAGGTAAAGTGGAGTGGGGTGCTGACAAGGTGATTGTATGGGGGGAGATGGGCTCTGAGAAATGTCATGCCAGGCGTTTCTTAATGATTTCGAAGGATACCGTAGGAGCTAAGTCCATGCTGTTAGAGGGGAATATTCACGGAGTGCCAATATTGGCGATAGTGGATAGTGGAGCTAGCCACAATTTTGTCTTCTGGGGCCCTGTTAAAGTTTCTAGAGGTCCCTGTTACACAGACTGAATCTTTTGGAGTTCGATTAGGAGATGGACATCGAATTATGTCTGGTGGGGAGGTGTAAGGCACTTCCAGTCAAGTTGGGTGACATGAACCTTGTGGTGGATGCGTACCTGTTTGACATTGCCGTGCCAGACCTTATACCGGGGATGGAATGGTTGGAAACGCTTGGGTATGTTACTTCCCATTGGAAAAATCTGACTGAGTTTCGATTTTCAAGGGCAGCGTGTGACCCTTTGGAGGCTACGGTCCACACAGGATGTACCATTGGCCTTGCAGTCGTTTTTAGATGGTAAAAAACTGTTGGCTCAAGGCTTCCAATGGGAGTCTGGAATAGAAGTTGCTGAGAGGGAAAGAGCTGCTGATTAAGAGTTTGAAGAGGGATTGCAAAGGCTGCTCAAAAGGTTTCAGCAGACCCTTGGCGAGCCTAAGGGGTTACCCCCACAATGAGCCACAGATCATGCTATTTGAATAAAGGAGGCCGCTAGTCCAGTCAACGTATTGCGCACCAGTTGAAAGATGAGGCGGAAAAACAGATAGCAGACTTGCCGAAGCAAGGAGTGATCAGGACCAGTACTGTCCCCTATTCTAGTCCTATAATTCTGGTCAAGAAAAAAGATGGTGGTTGGAGGATGTGTGTAGATTTCCGAGCATTGAATAAGCTTACAATTCCAGATCGGTTTCCTATACCTTTAATTGAGGAGTTAGCGGATGAGTTTGAGGCCAGAATTTTTACTAAGCTTGATCTTATGTCGGGGTTTCTTCAGATGCGTGTTAGAGAAGAGGATGCTGAGAAAACAACATTCCAGATTTTGCTCAGGAGTTTTTTATAGAATGAGATGCTTCAGGGGGTGGGTTTGGGGTTGTTCTTATGCAGGGAGGCAGGCCGTTGGCTTTTTTCAGCAAAGCCCTGTCAGACTCGAGTTTGACTAAATCAGTTTATAAGGAGTTGATGGCTTTAGTGCATGTGGTCCAATACTGGAAACAGTATTTGATGGGCAGACATTTTGTTGTCCATACAGGTCATAAAAGCCTGAAACACTTGTTGAGTCAATGGATTTCTTTAGTGGACCAACAGTGTTGGCAGACCAAGTTGTTGGGCTATGACTTTGATGTTTTGCATAAGCCTGGGTGGGCTAATGGGTGGGCTAATGGGGTGGCAGATGCTCTTTCCAGAGTTGTGGAGGACAAGCTCTTGCAGATGGCAGTTTCGGAACCTTATTGAGTCAAGATTCCACTGGTAAAGCAGGAAGTTTGTTGGGATAAAGATTTGCAGTCCATCATTGTTGCTTTAGAGCACCATACTGATGCTAAACTAGGGTATTCCCTTCATAATGGAATGCTGTTCTTTAAAGCATGGTTAGTATTGTCCAAGGAATCCCGATTGATTTCAAAATTACTCCATTATTATCATGCCTCACCAGCAGGGGGACATAAAGAGTTCTTGAAAACCTACAAAAGACTGACAGGTTGGTTGTATTGGAGTGGAATGACACATCTGTGATGGAGTTTGTTCGGGAACGTGAGTTGTGTCAGAGGAACAAATATCAGACTCTGAGACAGGCCGGTTTGCTGCAACCACTTCCGTTTCCAGAACTAATTTGGGATGAAATATCCATGGATTTTATATCCGGTCTTCCACAGTCTCAAGGTTTTGACACGGTTCTGGTTGTGGTTGATAGGCTTTCAAAGTATGTTCATTTCCTGCCGCTGAAACATCCTTTTTTCAGCCTAGGATGTAGCTGCGCTTTTCATAAAAGAAGTTTTCTGCTACATGGATGCCAATTGCTATTGAAAGAGTTGTCTGGGCTGCATGGTACTAAACTTAAATTGAGTTCTTCCTATCATCCCCAAACTGATGGGTAGACAGGGGTAGTGAACAGAAGTCTTGAGACTTATTTGCAGTGTTTTTCTTCAAACAAGCCTAGAAACTGGGTTCAATGGTTGCCGTGGGCTGAACTTTGTTATAATACATCTTTCCACTTTTCAGCCGGGAAAACTCCATTTGGGATTGTTTATTGGAGGAAACTGCTGACTTTGCCCCAATATACTAAAGGCGAAACTGCTCTCTAAGCAGTGACAACTGCTTTACTTGGTAGGGATGAAGTGATTCAGCAACTGAAGTCGAATTTGCTTGCTGCCCAATGGTCCATGTAGAGTGTTCAGTGAATAAGAGGAGGTAGAATGTTGAATTTCAAGTGGGAGATTTGATCTTTGTTAAGCTCAGATCCCAACAACCCAATTTGACTTTTGTCCTAAACTTGCTGCATGGTTTTATGGGCCTTTCCCGCTGTTGGCAGGGTCGGCGCTGTCGCTTATTGCCTTGATTTCTCAGAGAACGGTTAGATTCATCCGGTGTTCCATGTTTTCCGGCTTAAATTGGCTGTTGGTGATCAACTTAAAGAGGACTTGCTGAAGCATTTTCTGGACGGTATAAAATACCAAGTCTTACCAGAGGCCATTTTGGCTACATAGGGAGGTAGAGGGGACCTTATGCATCCACTTAAGGGGCCGGCTATTCAGGTGAAGGGGCAGGGAGGTAATTGTTCCTCTTGGGTTAGTTGCTGTATGTTAGGCTTATACAACTGTTGTAGGTAGAAAGAGGAGGGCATCCAGAGTTTTAGTTACATCTAGGCTACGATCTTGGCTTCAGGGAGTGATATCCCTGGGAGACTTCTTCGTTTTTTAACTCTCTAGAAGGTTCCATACTGTAACTCAAAATATAGTGAATTCATCTGATTCTTCTACTATTCCTCACACTAGCATCTACGATCCTATCAACGTTGTTGTACTAATCATGAATCTGATAAAAAATTGAAAGAGAGGGAATTCTGGAGAAATCATGTCATAGTGGTTGTCGTGGTGAAGATTTGTGTTTGATGATTTTTTCAGTTAAAACAAGGAGTGAAGGAGATTATGATTGTGGTTTGAAGCCGTTTTGGTGAAAAGCAGGGAGATTGGTTGTGACAATGACTGTAACGCAAGACTTTTTTTTTTGGAAGAATCCGCTGAAAATTTCTAGAGTGATCTGAGGTGATTCCAACACTAGCTCATTGTTCCATTAGGATTTACACTCATCCATCTTTTGAATGGAAGAGATTTCAAACTAGAAGGCAAATAGCTCAGCCCTAGTCAGAGCAAGGAGTCAATTATTTAGATCTTATTTGGCAATGTTCTGTTGTGAAGTTTCTTTTAAATTCCAGGAATCAAACTGATGTCAGATCTCCACAATAATGCTAGCATGATATAAATCAAGAATGATACAATTAATTTTATTACGAAGTATGATCAATAAACAGTTATTGACTGCTCAAATAGTTGGTTTTTGCTTGGCACAATCTGGCTCCCAAAGTGAGTAGTAGTTCAATCAAAAGCCAATACACTCATGGACAATCCTTACGCCTGCCTTACAGCTTGAGGTACTTTGATGTGCAGTTGGCATGACAGGGTTATGTTATTTGAGCAGTATCATTGGAAGAAGGCCATGAAGAAAAACCAGCCATATCAATTCCAGGTACCTTGTCTCATCTTTATTAAAATCCTGTTTTTTTCTTCTGATTTTTGATTTATTTGTTTATTTATTTACAGTGGAACAAATTGGACAGGGAGGTGCGGGACTCGTACTACTTCAATTGGCCTCATTATTTCCCTTAGATTTTTCTTCTTTGGTCTGTGCTCTCTTTCATGAATAAGCTTCAGAACAATGAGATCATGATGCCTGGTATTGAAATTTTTTCCATTGCCCAGACAGTTCTTGTTTGTTTGTATTCTCTAAGATGTTCTTGGCTATTGGTATTTTGTTTATTATAAAGTTTTATGTTTTTTGAAATTTAATAGATGGATATATTAGGTGGCGAAAGCAGCCTGAGATTGTTTTTAAAGTTTTTTGTATTTTTGTGAACGAGATTATCCATCCATCCATTTTATGTATTTTATTAAACATATGCGGACACATACTTAAGTTTTTTCTTCACATGCTTTATATTCTTAAAATAAAATATTGATTTTTTAAAACATATTTGATAATTTAAAAAACAGAAAACATGTTTTTTAACCCCTTTTTACACAGAAAATGCACATATTATTATTTACGTAAATAATATTAATTACATATATTTTTCATAGAGAACATTTATGTTTTTTATATTTAGAGAACATTTATAGAATTGCTGGACACATTTATGTTTTTTTAGCGTGCACAAAACTTTTATGAATTCCTACACAACATTTTTAGAGCATTCTGAATGTACACATAACATTTATTTATTGAATACAGAACATTTGTTTCTTGAAATATAGATCATTTATGTTTTTTAGTACAAAACGTTGGACACAAAACATTTGTGGAACATTTATTATTACAGAAACATTTATATTTTATGTTTATTACAAAACATTTATGTTAGTTTATTGCAAAATATGTGTTACCTTGTTTATTATAGAATATACGTGTTCTATGTTTATTACAGATTATATATGTTTTCTTTGTTTACAAATTATATATGTTTTATGTTTATTACATGATATGTAAGTTTTGTGCTTATTAGTTGAGAAGCAATTGAAAAAATCAATAGCTTCATGGAAATTACGTATCAGTGAATAAATGTTCAACCTGAATATTAAGAAAAAATTCGGCATTTTCAATTTCAGCTTTCTCATTTCTTCTGTGAATAAATGTGCATTTATAACCAATTGATTTTACATTTTATGGTGTTGGAACTATGAATTAAAGCACTTCATGTTTATTTTTTAATAAATTTACTTCTGCTTGAATTGAATCTTTCCATTTTGGCCATCATCTCAACATTGATTTTTATCGCTTGATTTTGGCTTTGGATTCTCTTAAGGATGCACCACACTATCTAAAGCCACATTATAGATGGATATTTTATGAACTACAATGATAGTCAAACCATTTTTTGTCATGATTGGACAATCGAGGTGGGGTGGCTCGAGTTGAGTCGTAAACGTGTTGACTGTTCAATCTTCGTAGTGTTAGTCTTGTGTGTTGCGTTGCACATGCAGATCCGTGCATGGAGGGAGAATGGGGGTACCATTTGTCACCCTATGGTTGGTTGGTATGGGGGAGGCGTGTGGCGGTGCATGGGGGCTCTATTTTAAATATTGAAAATTGCATTATGCTCCGTTTTACCTCTCAAACTTTATAAAACCTTGTTTGAGACTTTTTGGCGAAGTTTGATGATTCAGTTTGATTCGTTTGCTTCATAGAAGGATGTTGCAACTAAGATGCCACTAAGATGCCTAAACACACCCTAAGGGGGATGGTGAATTAGGGTGTGAAAGCTTTCTTTTGATTCAATGGATCTTGTTCTCATATCGATAGGAATTTGTTAAACTTGGTAGATACAATTTCAAATTCATCACAATTTTAAACAGAACACAATAATTTTACTTGGTTCACCGCTAATGTTTATGTTCAAGGGGCACACACAGACAATGCATCAATGTGTCCGGATCTACTAAGCAACACTTGTTTGATGGATATAATTTTTGGTAGTGGTCACTTCATGCCAAACTCACTGCCTCTTTATTAGCATTTCCGTTGACTCCATCTTTGCTCACTGCTTTAGATGGATGTCTTCTCAGTTTATCGATGTGTATGTCACTTCCATATCATTAAGCATGTGTATTGTGTTTTTCATCATGAGTGTTAGAATATGATGCTCCAATGCAACCATCGATAATAAGAATGTAAGTTCTATGCAATATATCGATCACCATGTAAATTCTTCACTCAAAAATTATCTTTCACGGAAATCCTTGGTAGTGTACCCCCTTGTGAAATTGCTTCACGATACTCTCTTCATGAAATTCCTTTGCATGCTGCACTTCGTGAAAACTCCTTCATGGTCCTCCCTCACAGAATTACTTCATGACTCTTCCCTTCGTGAACTTTCTTCATGGTACTGCACTTCATGAACTTTCTTCACGGTACTTCCCTTCACGAACTTTCTTTGTGCTACTGCCCCTTGCAAAAATGTTATGTTAGTGCTATCTTATGTAAGAGCTCCTTCACGGTTATGCCTTTACACACAAAAAAGAGATTAAACTTCTCTAATTTCTTCTTTGATAGCTCTAATGATGCTTAGGATCCAATTTACATGATGCTTAGGATCCAATTTACACGCAAAGGACCCCAAAAGCCTAGCTTAGCATAAGATGACCATTTTACGCTTTCTGCAAATCACTTCGCAAATGATCTTATCATTCATGGTCTGCATAAGAACACCATCACTTGCTCACAAACGATCTCCTTTACGGCTTTGCATAGCTCATTTATGAGATTTTTCCCTTTGCAGAAATTCCTTCGACGAAATCTTTCATGGATTCGTGCAAAGCCCTCCTTTGCGGTTCACAAACTGCTTTTGCTGCTTCTACACAAATGAACTACTCAACGCGATTCATCCACGACTGCATATCTCCTTCGCAAATAAGCAGTTGCCTAACTCCTATGCGGCCGCATAAGTGCTATGTGAAAATTCTTCCATTGCACTAAATTTTTTACGAAACTTCACCCACAAGTTCAAACTTTTGCTAAACCGCTTGCTTTGCTCTTAAACCGCAAGAACTTGCTGAATCATTGACTTCCATAATATTTTATTTTCAACATCAGTTCTACGTATAAGATTCAACCACTATAACCTTCTTCACAAATGAAACTTGTATGATAACATCTCTCTCTAATTTAACAAATCCTCATTTAACCAGAAATTGTAACCAGATAATAGATTGATAAAAACACAATATCGACCTGTAGCTCAAATCACCTTGGTTCCAACATTCTACCCATTTGGGTTTGTTGGCAATCCAAAGTGAAATTCAATTCCTCACACATTTTACTTCTTTCACGTGGTAATAAAACATCTCATCCATCAATCTAAGTTTACGCGAGCATTGTTTGGTGTAGAAAACAGTAGTTCAAGAGAGTATCCCATGCCTTGTAATAAACCTCATTCCAAAAATCCCCATATCGCCAAGCTCGTTCAAAGATCATTCCCTATGGATCATATCTATACCCCCGGAATTTCATACCATGTACTTTCTCTTGATGAGAGACTGTAGCACTGATTGTCATCACTAAATACCGTTTTCCATTAAATTTCACTGCAGTCATTCTCCCCCTTTGACAATAAACCCAAAAAGAGAAAGAACCAACAAAACATGAAAAACACCAAATGGGGCGAGGGGAATTTTTAAACCTCCTCAAGCCAAGGGAGGTGGTTGAACACTGACAACCAATGTTTCTCAAATGCTGGAGTGGCGAACAATATAGTCATGATGTCTTCCACTTGTTGAGTAGTTCCAACATGCTCCATTTTGAGCACTCCTTGCTCCATCTTTTCTTTGATAAAGTGATATATGATCTCAATATGTTTGATATGAGTGTTGTATGAGATTTTTCATGAGCTCAATCGCACTTTTGTTATCACAAAAGATCACCGCAGGTTGCTTCACTTCTTCACGAATATTCCCCAACTATTGTTTCATCCATAGAAGCCGAGTGCATGCTTTGGTCACCGAGATATATTCTACTTCCGCCATGCTCAGTGAAGTGACTTCTTACCTTTTACTCATCTGACCTACACATTTACTTTCAATGAAGAATGGTCCACCACTTGTGGACTTTTTATCCACTACATCACTAGCTTAGTTCGCATCAGAAAATGCTGATAGCTCATGAACCTTTCCTACGTCAAAAAACAAGCCAAAATTGAGAGTACCTCATATGTACCTCATGATCCGTTTAACTACTGCGAGATACTCCTCCTTTGGATTATTTTGGAAATGGGTTGCCAAACATGTTGCAAAAATAATATCCAACTAAGTTACTATCAAATACAATAAATTTTCAATTATTTTCTTATACAGGGTATGATCCAAAGATTTCCCATCTTTATGTTTTCCATGATTGATTCCAAACACAATCAGAGTTAAAATTGGTTTGGAATCGTACATATCAAACTTATTTAACAACTCTCCTGCAAACTTAGCTTGATAGATAGAAGTGTATTTCAATTTTTAAACCACTAACCCTAGAAAATATATGAGCTCACCAATCATGGACATTTTAAATTCTCATCTCATCATATCAACAAACTCTTCCACGAATCTCTGATTGCTTCCACCAAATATGATATCATCCACATACATAGGCACCATACATTATTCTTCCTTGGATGTCTTCACATAAAGATTGCGATCAACACCACCCCTTTTGAATTACAATTTCTTCAAATATGAATCCAACCATGCATACCATGCTTTTGGTGCCTGTTTTAGACCATACAATGCCTTATTTAATCTACACACCTTAGTTTCATCATTTCCAATATGAAAGTCCACTGATTGTTCAATATAAACCTCCTCCTTAAGATCATTGTTCAAGAATTCATTTTTGACATCCTTTTGATAAATCTCGAATCTTTTTCGAATCTACATTTCCAAGAAAAGCCCTATCGACTCAAGTTGAGCAATTGGTGAAAAAGTTTCTTCAACATCAATGCCTTCAATTTGTGCATATCCTTTACACACCATACATGCCTTATTTCAAATCACATTTCCATGCTCATCGAATTTATTCTTGAAAACCCATTTTGTTCATATCACATTGTGATGTTTGGGCCTTCCCATAAGCTTCCAAGTTTGGTTTTTGTCAATTTGATCCCATTCCTCATTCACAAATCTAACCCACAATTCATCTTTCACCACTTCTTCAAATGAGGTTGGTTCCATTGTTGACAATAGATCAACTTTGTAACATCCCAGAATTTTAATGTATTTTGTATTTTAAATAAATGCTGCAAATAAATGAAACTTCAAATTTATAGAAAGATGAAGAACATTTTATTAATAATACATCGACTTCATTACAATACAAGAGTTTGTAACTAGTTAACTAAATTTAGTACAAGCACCAGTAATACAAGTGGACAAGCTCCAATAAATTAAAAAATACCAAAATTATAACCCACCTCGCTAGGGTCAGCTGTGAGTAGGAAAACACCAACAAGGAAAATAGAAAAAATAAATAGAGAAAGAGGAAAGAGAATAACCATTTTTGTTTATGAGTGGCGTCATTTCAGCCAAAGTGATACGTTTGGCGTCCCAAATTGAAATACCCAAACTTATTATTAGTATAGTGCAAATATGGGGTCGATCCACAGGGAGAGAGGGTCACTACATTTTTTTTCTCTAGTTTGTATTTAATTTGGTGAAAATTAACTAAATTTAGAGTCGATATTTGATTCTTCAAGGATAAAGCAACCAATTATTCTATTTCTTGATGAATTGCTTTAAAGATAAAGAAAAACGTAAAATTGATTCTGATGATAAATGGGAAGAATGTGTCGGGGCTATGGATTTTTAAGGTTATTAATAAATAAATTTGCTTATTATGTTGTGTTGTTCATAATAACTCACATCTTTGGGTTTCGAATATAACAGAACCCCTGATTCACGCTCAAATTTACCCAAGAGATGAAGGTAGAACGGTCCTTGTAGTTTAGCTTGGGTTATCGAATCATCAGAGACCTAAGAAGAAACCTATAGACACGTACATTCTATGGACTGTTTTTGGCTATTAAGTACCCAAATTTGGGTTTATTTTAGATGGGTTTAAGTTAACACTAAAAGTATTAAGTGAATTCAAATTATGAGAAGGGTTGATCCTAGGTTATTACAAGGGGTGGATTGGACGTATTTCCTTTTCAATGATTTCAATTTCTTATATCTGAGATGAGTTCATTTAAGGAGATAAAACAACATCATCACTTACTGGTTTAATGCCTACACCATTTAATACTAATCACCTATACACTTGAAGGATCAAAGTTTTGAGCACTTCAAGGTAAATGTTCGTATTAGTACTTGAAGTGTGTGACCTTAAATTCAACAAGGACGATGAAGTTTAAAAATCATCAAATAAAAATCTCAATTAAAGAAGTGATTATACATTAATAGGGTGATAAATAACATCCAATCCATCCCCTTGCTACTCCCTTGGATCAACCCATAATTGAGTTAGCCCTCCATTGATGCTATGGTTTCAATGGAAGCGGGAAGTAGACTCATGAGGGAGGAATTGAAGAAGTAAAGAAAACAATAAAAAGAAAATGATCACTCCACCGTTGTGTGAATACTTTTCACAAGGTTTAGTGTGAATAAATTCACACCTTGAACCAACGGTATCAAAGTGATATGAAGAACAACAGAATAAGATGAAAAGAAGAGATTTTATTAAGAAACTAAAGTGAATTGAACAACTTACATGTGAAAGACAAACTCGAGACAACAAAATCGCAACATAACATTACAATTGAACAAAGCACCAAAGATCATAAAACTCCACCACCACTGCCTTAAATAGAAATTTTGGAAGCCTTGGGTAGAGAATCCAATAGTACAAAACATCCCACTTGATTATGGTAGGCCTAGGGTGGTGGAAAGCTTGTGGAACTTGGACTTTTCCACACTTGACCCGAGGTGGCAGCCAACTTTCATCCACCGAACAGACGCGCTTGGAAGTCCTTCTAGAAGGCCGAATCAGAGTGGACCATAGAAGAAGAAAATGGAGCCCCATATGTCTCCTAACCGCCTGTAAATTTTGGGCCCATTTTGAGTTGTATATTCGGAGATATGATTAGATTAGTGGGCTGTTTTTCTGGGCCGTAGAATCTGGCCCATAATTTTATCTCCAAATTGGGCCACCTTAATGACCCTCATAGAGGCAAAATTAGCATTGGATACTGAAGAATGATTTGTTCCTCTACATGTATTATAGCATCCCAAGAAATTTGGGCTTCATTGGGCCTGTATGTTGGGCCCCAAAGTCTCATAAGTGGGATGATGTTCAATCCGACTTCTCCAGAATTGTTTCCTTTCATCACAAAATATCCCCATCTTCTTCCATGAATTCTTCATTGATCCCTAAATAAAACATGTTCATATTGAAGTGTAGATCATTTTACCACAATATCAAATTAAAATATGTATAATTAGATTCCTTAAAATCAGATGAATCATTGGGTACTTTAAATGATGTTAAAAAATGTACCACATAATAATGCATTTTAAGAAAGAATTACAATCATAATGTGAAATGATGTTCAAAGTGTAAAATGCACTAAAATTGTGTTTATGAATAATAAAGTACATGAATATTATATATATTAACAATGAATATTAGCCTCATTTAGTGGCTAATCACACCCCCCAACTTTAGTTTTGCTAGTTCCGAGCAAAATATATCTCAACAATATGAAATTCGAATTCCCTTTTCCAAAAACATTTTAATACACAATGATCACCAAAACCCTTATACCAAACAATCATGAAACCCATCAAAATATTTTAACACAAGATTGTTTCATAAGGAGATCCCAATCCCAAGCCCATTCCTTTGTTTAAATTCATTGCCATATTTCATCCAATATCAATTAAGTATGAGGATGTGTTGTGCATCACAATAGACATGGGGGTTCATCTTTATTCAAGGGGGAAATGACGGAAGCGCTAGGTGGAATCACATTTCAATATTAAGATGAGTATTCAATTTTTTTATTGTATTATTATTGTTTTTTTGTTTTTTTTTTGTTTTTGAAAATTTTCCATGGTAATTGAAATTGCACTCAAAAGAGTCAACCCCTGTAGTGAGAATTTGCCGATGACTGCCAGGCTCAATGACCTCAGGGCACCAAGTGAAGCCCACATACTCGGGAATCATCTCGAGTTAACTCAGTCAAAAAAAAATTCAAATTACCAAAAATAGAGATAAAATTACCAACTCTGGGCCAGACAACTATGGAGTCACGATCCCCAAGTGCCTAAAGCAACACATTAGGTCATTTCATTGATCTACGCGCAAATTTATTATTATTTTTATTGAATACTCATATTAAAACTAAAATGATTACCAAACCTATGCTATTTATTTGGGGGACCCCATGAACTCAAACTAATACCCCACTATCCAAAGGACGTGCATTGTGATCTTTTTTTTATTTGGATGAAAATATAAACGATGAAATATCACATTGGACATCCACACTTTCCAAAATCTATGCTCATGAAATTATACAAGAATTAAAATCAGAATCAGGGCATGCTAAATTATTTGATATTTAGTTTCAAATGTGCAATGTGTATTACCATATTCAAAGTTAAAGGAGTTTTTCCTACCATTTACAATTTTTTTTTCAAATCATTTTTTTCACAAAAGTATTTTTTATTTTATCTCCCCCCAACTTAAAATAACACTATCCCCAGTGTTTAAAGAAAAGAAAATTCAGAAGGGGGT
This sequence comes from Viscum album, assembly GCA_963277665.1. Lineage (NCBI taxonomy): Eukaryota > Viridiplantae > Streptophyta > Magnoliopsida > Santalales > Viscaceae > Viscum > Viscum album. The sequence continues at coordinate 1,898,706,565 of OY728126.1, forward strand.
AGAGGTATAGAATGAAAGTTCAAAAAGGAAATTGAAAATGATGATCATGGAATGAAGTCACCTAGTGGTTGAAGTTGAAATTCTTGCTGCTCCCTTTTAATCCTTTGATATCCATTTCACTTGCAGAGTTCCCTAGTAGAAAAAGGAAAACAAAACAAAACAATATATATATATATATATATATATATAGTAAATAAAGTAAAATACAAGTATATATATAAAAATTATAGAATAAGGAAGCACAAAAAGCCACAGGTCAGTGGTAAGCGCGCGCCCCTGTCTCCCTTCGGTCCCGGGTTCGAATCCCCGCGGCTTCGTCGGTTGTGATGGGGTTTGACCCACGACCCACGACGTGTCCCTTTTTATTATTATTATTATATTATTATTTATTTTTTTTCTATTTTTATTTTAACCTACAAACACATTAAAATAAAACAAACTGATGATACATTGTCTTCTTTTTAAATTTCTGGGTAAGACATTACTCAAGGATCACACCACACGACACGGATGAATATGGTGCTCCCCTTTCATACCCATTTATACTCATAATGGAAGAACAGGTCAAAAATCTATTTTTTTAAATATAAAAATGATTAATTAATCCTATTTAAAATATAAAGTTGATTAAAACAACAAAATGTTAGGAAACTTGAAAACCATGGGTTGCCTCCCATGCAACGCTTTGTTTAACATCGTTAGCCCGATATGGATCCTAAATATATCAATTTTTCCTGGTTCATAGATTGGCTCAATTAACTCAACCTCTATTTCTTGTTTATTGAATGATTCAATGAATGGTTTTAACCTTTGACCATTGACCTTGAAAATGTAACCACTTGTGGGATCTTGAATCTCTACTGCCCCATGGGGGTATACATGATGCACTATGAAAGGACCTGACCATATATACCTTAAATTTCCCGGGTGTAAATGAAGTTTTGAACTATACAAAAGCACAAGTTTTCCTGGTTCAGAATTTTTGACCTTGATATTCCTAGATTGGTAGACTTGAACTCTAGCTTTATTGATCCTTGAATTTTCATAAGCCTCTATCCTTAGTTCCTCCAGTTCATTGAGATCTAATTTCCTTTTTGTTCCAGCCAATGAGAGGTCATAATCCATTTTCTTAATTGCCCAAAAGGCCTTATGTTCAATCTCCACTAGAAAATGGCATGCTTTACCATAAACCAACGTATATGGGGACATTCCAAAAATGGTTTTATATGCGGTTCGATAGGCCCAAAGAGCATCTAAGAGTTTCTCGGACCAATCTTTCCTAGAAGGATTGACAGTTTTCTCAAGAATATTCTTAATCTCTCTATTTGCTAACTCAGCTTGACCATTGGTTTGAGGATGGTACGCAATGGAAAATTTATGAGAAATCACATACTTAGACATGAGTGAAGAGAATGGACGGTTGCAGAAATGGGTTCCTCGATCACTGATTATAGCCCTAGGAATTCCAAATCTGGAGAAGATGTTTTCTTTTAGGAATCTAATCATAGTTTGATGATCATTGGATTTTGTGGGAATGACCTCAACCCATTTTGTGACATAATAAATAGCTAAGAGAATGTAAATATCTCCCCTAGAGTTTGGGAAGGGACCCATGAAATCGATTCCCCAGCAGTCAAATATTTCAACCACTAAGATGGGAGTGGGTGACATTTGATTCCTTTTTGTGATGGATCCTACTTGTTGACATCTAGGACAGCTTTGACAAAATGTGTAGGAGTCCCTTGAGAGGGTGGACCAGAAGAGACCACATTGAAGAATCTTAGCAGATGTTTTCTTAGAGGAAAAGTGACCTCCACATGCCTCACTATGACAGAATTTAAGGATGGACTCTTGTTCAGATTCTGGGATACACCTCCTAATGACCTGGTTAGGGCAGAACTTATAGAGGTATGGATCATCAAAAACATAGTGTCTAACATCAGAAAGGAATTTCCTTCGAGCTTGAGTCCCTAAGAATTTTGGAATGACTCCTGTAACTAAGAAATTGGCTATGTCGTCATACCAAGGGAAGTCACTCACAGAGTATAAGTGTTCATCAGGAAATGAATCAGACACAAAAAGGTGATTTGAGTTGTCTTTGAATTCCATCCTAGAGAGGTGATCAACTACAACATTTTCAACGTCCTTTTTATCCTTGATTGTGAGGTCAAATTCTTGTAAGAGAAGGACCCACCTAATCAGTCTAGCCTTAGCATCTTGTTTTTGGAAGAGGTATTTTAGTGCAGAATGGTCAGTGAACACAATGATGGGGGATCCTAAGAGGTAGGACCTAAACTTCTCTAAAGAAAACACAATAGAAAGTAACTCCTTCTCAGTAGTGGTGTAGTTGATTTGGGCATCATTTAAGGATTTGCTTGCATAAGCAATGACATAAGGAGTTTTATCACAACGTTGTCCTAACACAGCTCCAACAGAAAAGTCACTGGCATCACACATAAGTTCTAAAGGAAGGTTCCAATTTAGAGATTTCATAATGGGAGGAGAGGTGAGAGAGGATTTGAGGGTTGAGAATGAACCCTCACAGCTTTCTGTCCAAACAAATGGAGCATCCTTTACTAGGAGAACACAAAGGGGATGAGAGATTGAACTAAAGTCCTTGATGAATCTTCTATAGAAACCAGCATGTCCTAAGAAAGACCTCACTTCCTTGACAGTTTTGGGTGATGGAAGGTGACAGATGATGTCAACCTTGGCTTTATCAACTTCAATCCCCCTACCTGAGACCAGATGGCCTAGAACTAGTCCCTCTTTAACCATGAAATGAAATTTTTCCCAGTTTAGGACCAGATTATTTTCTTCACATCTTGACAAGACTCTCTCCACATTCTGCAGACATCCCTCAAATGTATCCCCAAACACAGAGAATTCATCCATGAAGACCTCTAGAAAATCCCCTACCATGTCTGAGAAGATTATCATGATGCACTGTTGGAAGGTTCCAGGGGCATTACATAACCCGAAGGGCATGCATTTGAAAGAAAAGGTTCCGAATGTACACGTGAATGTAGTCTTCCCTTGATCTTCTAGGGAGACCTCAATTTGATTATACCCTGAGTACCCATCTAAGAAATAGTAGAAGGCATGACCTACCACTCTCTCAAGGACTTGGTCAATGAATGGTAAGGAGAAATGGTCCTTCTTGGTGAATGAGTTTAGCTTCCTATAGTCAATGCAGACCCTCCATCCACTACTCACCCTTGTTGGAAGAATCTCTCCATCCTCATTGGTTATCACTGTGATTCCAGCCTTTTTTGGAACCACTTGGATTGGGCTCACCCATTCACTCTCAGCTATGGTATATATGATACTAGATTTTAACAATTTCAGAAGTTCTTTCCTTACTACCTCCATGAGATTAGGATTGAGTCGCCGTTGAGTTTGATGACATGGCTTTGAATCAGATTCCAAAACAATCCTATGAGTCCCAATAAGTGGTCTAATCCCGGGAATATCAGACAGGGTCCAACCAATGGCTTTCTTATGTTTTCTAAGGACATCCAGAATCATCATCTCATGATTGGATTCAAGAGAAGAAGAAATGAAAATAGGATGTGTTTTATTGTCCCCTAGGAAAGCATACTTGAGTGCAGCGGGAAGTTCCTTTAATTCAAGCTCAGGTCGATTCAGAATTTCAGCAGAAGATTGGGACATTGGATCAAGATGAATTTTATTTCCTAAAGTTTTAGATAGGATTGATTCTCCACATGTAGAAGTTTCAGCTACTAGATTGGCTTGATCAGATTTAGGGAAGGAAGTTGGAGTGGTCTCCATGAAAGTGGTTTCTTGAAAGGTTTCACTGATTGTTGGACCTAAGAATTCATCATAAGAGCAATTTGAAAATGATTCAAGCCAAGGAGATAAACTTCCTTCATATGAACAAAGGAAATCAATCTCATCCTGACTTAAACATTCATCAAATATTCCTTGATGTTCTATGGATTCATTATCAATGCTTCCTATCATGTTTACTTCATGAATTTCCTCGTCATCCCCTATTTGTGAGCTTTCATTATAGATGTTCAAGTCTAGATTCATGTTTCCAAAGATGATGGTCATGTTCCCATTTTAGACTTGGATAACAGAGTTGATTGTTACAAGGAAGGGATGACCAAGGATAATTGGGGTTTGTTCCTTATTTCCTAAGTTTGGATGGTTTTCAAGGACAATGAAGTCAGAAGGGTAGATGAAGTTTTCAAACTTTACCATAACGTCCTTTAAAATCCCCTTTGGAACCCTAATGCTACGATCAACAAGTTGAAGTGTGACAAATGTGGGTTGGAGTTCTTCTAGGACTAACTGGCAGTACACAACATAGGGAATGAGATTGACACTAGCACCTAGGTCACACAAGGCCTTGAAAACTTTGCTATCTCCTAGTTCAACATTGATGTAAGGGAAACCCGTGTCTTTCAACTTAGGAGGAATGGTCCCTTGAATGGTGGTACTCACATTTGCAGCCAAAAGGACTTGGTTTTTATGTGAAAATTTTCTTTTAAAAGTGCACAAGTCCTTAAGGTACTTTGAGTAGGCAGGTATGGTTTGGATTGCATCAAGAAGGGGAATGTTCAACTTGACTTGTGAAAAGATTTCCCTCAATGTTTCACTCAATTCAGTCTTGGTTTCCCCCCTCACGTGTTGAGGAAATGGTGCAGGTTGTGGGGTTATTTGTTGGAGAGTTGTTTCTTTGACAATGTTATCATGTTTTTCAGTTTGATCATTTGGTTCATTTGAATTTTCATCCAAGTTTGAATCTTAAGGTGGGTTCTGAATTAGTTGTTTAGGTTTCTCAATTGATTTCCCACTTCTTAAAATAGTCACAACCTTTAGTTGTTCATGAGTTGTTTGAGTACAACTTGACTCTCCCCTTGAAGTTGAGGATGGAACCACCTGAGTAGGCATGGGTGCCTTTCCAGTTTTGATGGTTTGAAGTTCTTGTTTAAGGGAAGAGACTTCTGAGTTCATCCTTTCCATTTGTTTGCATAGTTGTTCTAGTAGGCTTTGTGGAACAGTTTGGGTTGGTTCTTGAGAAGATTGGTTTATCCCAGGAGGATATTTTGGAGGTGGGATGGTTTGTTTAAAATGGAATGGTGGCTGTTGGTATTGGATAGGTTGGGTTTGGAACTGGTTATGGGTTTGGTAGTTCTGATGGGGGTAAGGATTTTTTCCTTGTGGTTGGCTAGGTTGTTGGTTATCTTTCTAGCGGAAGCCTGGGTGGTCATTATACCTTGGGTTGAAGTTGTTTTGGTATTGAGGATTTTGAAAGTTCAAAGCATTTACTTCCGCTGGGGGTCCTCCTAAAAGAACATCCTTGATGGATGGAATGGTTGGGAAGTTGTCTATCTTATGGTCATGTTTGTCACAAATTGTGCAAACAGGGTCAACAGTTTGGATTTCATGGACTTTCCTAAGGTCTATCTCTTCAACCTTCCTAGAGAGTGCTGTGAGTTTAGCCCTAAGGATTTCCTCTTCTCTAAGTGTATGAATTCCAGTAGTTCTTTGTGGATTTTCAGAATAAGGTGAAGTTCCCCATGTTTGGTTTTGTTCAGAATGGCTTTCTAGATACTCGTAAGCATCATTTGGGGCTTTGTTTTTAAAGGTTCCATTACATATCATGTCAATGAATTGTTTGTTCCCCGGACCCAACCCTTCATAGAAAATTATCACTTGTTCAGGAATAGAAAAACCATGGTGTGGAACCATGTTTAGAGTGTCTTTGAACCTCTCCCATGTTTCATAGAATGACTCTCCATCTTTTTCAAAAAAGTTTTGGATGCTCTTTTTAAGTGCAATTGTTTTGTGGTGGGGAAAATATTTTTTGTAGAATTCTCTTTGTAGTTGGTCCCAAGAGTTTATGGATTATGGTCTCAAATTGTTTATCCAATTTTTAGCTCGATCCTTTAAAGAAAAAGTAAATAGCCTCATCTTAGCTGATTCTAGTTGATGTGGGGGACACATGGTTTCTACAATGTCATTGAATTCCTTAATGTGAAGGTAGGGCATCTCGGACTCCATTCCATGGAATGTGGGAAGATGGTTTGGGACATGAGGTTTAAAGATGTATTTGACATCTCATAGGGAATTGTGTCTAATGCATGAGGGGGCATTGGTCCAGGAAGGTGTGAGGTAGTCATTCATGGTTTGATCAATTGCATTCCCCAAGTTTGGGGATGCCTCATTTGGGTTTCCATTTTGGTTCCCACCTGGGTTTATGAGTTGGTTTCTTTGAAGAACTTCTATTGAAATAGGCTCAATTTTGGAATCTGGAGTATTAAGAAGATTAGGATCTAATGGAAAGAGTTCTCTTGGTGTACTTGACTCCCCAACCCCAGGACTATCCACCCTAACTAGACGGTTTGATTGATCGCGGGTGTAGGCGGACATGCACCAAAAGAAAAAAAATGAGAAAGGGACAAGATAAGAGAATTTGGATGAGAAAAGAAGAAATGGGGGAGAATAGAATGGGTGTTTAGATGACTTACTTGGGTCCCCGAAAATGGCGCCAAAATTTGATTCACGCTCAAATTTACCCAAGAGATGAAGGTAGAACGGTCCTTGTAGTTTAGCTTGGGTTATCGAATCCTCAGAGACCTAAGAAGAAACCTATAGACACGTACATTCTATGGACTATTTTTGGCTATTAAGTAGACAAATTTGGGTTTATTTTAGATGGATTTAAGTTACACTAAAATTCTTAAGTGAATTCAAATTATGAGAAGGGTTGATCCTAGGTTATTACAAGGGGTGGATTGGACGTATTTCCTTTTCAATGATTTCAATTTCTTATATTTGAGATGAGTTCATTTAAGGAGATAAAACAACATCATCACTTATTGGTTTAATTCCTACACCATTTAATACTAATCACCTATGGACTTGAAGGATCAAAGTTTTGAGCACTTCAAGGTAAAGGTTCGTATTAGTACTTGAAGTGTGTGGCCTTAAATTCAACAAGGACGATGGAGTTTAAAAATCATCAAATACAAATATCAATTAAAGAAGTGATTATACATTAATGGAGTGATAAATAAAATCCAATCCAGACCCTTGATACTCCCTTGGATCAACCCATAATTTTATTAGCCCTCCATTGATGCTATGGTTTCAATGGAAGCGGGAAGTAGACTCATAAGGGAGGAATTGAAGAAGTAAAGAAAATAATAAAAAGAAAATGATCACTCTACCATTGTGTGAATAATTTTCACAAGGTTTAGTGTGAATAAATTCACACCTTGAACCAACGATATCAAATTGATATGAATAATAATATAATAAGATGAAAATAAGAGATTTTATTAAGAAACTAAAGTGAATTGAACAACTTACATGTGAAAGACAAACTTGAGACAACAAAATCGCAGCATAACATTACAATTGAACAAAGCACCAAAGATCATAAAACTCCTCTACCACCACTGCCTTAAATAGGAATTTTGGAAGCCTTGGGTCGAGCCTCTAATAGTACAAAGAATCCCACTTGATTATGGTAGGCCTAGGGTGGTGGAAAGCTTGTGGAACTTGGACTTTTCCACACTTGACCCGAGGTGGCATCCAGCTTTCATCCACCGAACAGACGTGCTTGGAAGACCTTCTAGATGGCCGAATCAGAGTGTTCCATAGCAGAAGAAAATGGAACCCCAGATGTCTCCTAACCGCCTGTAAATTTTGGGCCCATTTTGAGTTGTATATTTGGAGATATGATTAGATTAGTGGGATGTTTTTCTGGGCCGCAGAATCTGGCCCATAATTTTATCTCAAAATTGGGCCACCTTAATGATCATCATAGAGGGAGAATTAGCATTGGATACTGAATAATGATTTGTTCCTATAAATTTATTCTAGAATCCCACGAAATTTGGGCTTCATTGGGCCTGTATGTTGGGCCCCACAGTCTCATCAGTATGATGGTGCCCAATCCGACTTCTCCATAATTTTTTCCTTTCATCACAAAATATCCCCATCTTCTTCCATAAATTCTCCATTGATCCATAAATAAAAAATGTTAATATTGAAGTGTAGATAAATTTCCCACAATATAAAATTAAAATATGTATAATTAGATTCCTTAAAATTAGATGAATCATTGGGTACTTTAAATGATGTTAAAAAATGTACCACATAATAGTGCATTTTAAGAAAGAATTACAATCATAATGTGAAATGATGTTCAAAGTGTAAAATTAACTAAAATGGTGTTTATGAATAATAAAGCACATGAATATTATATATATTAAAAATGAATATTAGCCTCATTTAGTGTCTAATCAACCCCCTTGGTCTGGTGAGTTTCGTTTAAATCAATAGAGACCAATTCCTTGGTCTGGAATTTGATTCCTATTAATTTTATTAATTATAAGCCCTTTTAAGACGATAAGTACACCTAATGATCATGGGTGAAATTTGTTGCAATTCCTTTGAAGATCTTTGGAAATTCTGTTCTTGGTCTGATAAAGGATTTCCAGCGATATTTAGCAAAAGATTTTGAGGAATTATGAGAGAAACATAAATAACATAAATATAATAAGACGGTTGATTAATGAACCATAATCATCCACAGCCCCAACACATGGGGATTTAGATACACATGGAGTAACTAATGACTAATAGACTCTTAATACCTGAATAAAACATCACAACAACTTTGGATTGAAGATCATCGGGAAGGTAAAGCGACAACACCTCCTCTCTTCTCTTCCCTTATTCTCTTTATCTTTCTTCTTCTCTCTCATTTCTTCTCCCATTTGGTGTCTCTCATGTACCCCCCTTTATTATTTGAATTAATAGGGTCTTCCTTCTTATTTATAGTATTCAAGACTACACGATGTGTACCATAAAGTACATGGCGTGTAACCAAGTCAACTTGACTTGGCTCTTCTTTCTTTGTCGGTAGGTGATATTCTGTGCCGCCCTTGACTTTGAAGGCGTCGACGATCAGTTGGTGGGAGTACATGACGTGTAGCGTCACCCCACATGGCGTGTAGTGTCAATTTCAGCCACCAACCACTTTTGGAAGGGGGTACACGACATGTAAAGTGAAGTACACGACATGCAACATTTGGCCGACAACATGGGCGTGTACTTGGTCTAATCGATTTGTGTCTAGGAAAAGGTACCACAGTGTGTATATGAAAAGTACACACTGTGTATTTGTGAATTTTTGTTTTGATCATTCTCGATTTGTGACTTTGGTTGTAAAACTCCTGAAAATCATCATGATCAACGAATTAAAGCATTTTATCTCCAAAACAACATATATATCTGGTGAAAACATGTTTTGATACTCAATAAAATATATGAAAATGTATACACAAATCAGGCACATCAAACTCCCTCACACTTAGTCATTTGCCCGCCCTCAAGCAAAATATCAACATCAAATCAACAAAATCTATACTCTAAAAAGGGAAGCATTCAAATAATTATTCTTATAAATACTATAGCCATAGCAGAGGATTTTAAAAGGCACAAACATATTTCAATTCCAAAGATATTCTAACCACGCCTCCTATATAATTCAATTAAATATTTGCATCTTCTTTTATCTAAATTGTTCAACTTTTCATAAATAAACATGTCACTTGATGATTTACCTCACCAAAAAGTACCACACTCATCACTCAAGATCATTTAATTAGAGTTGTGCTAAATCTCAAGTATATGCACTCTATCCATAGGCTTGAAAGTGTTCTCATTATTCACTTAAAAAGTCAAATCACAAAAATCATGAGGGTTTTCCATAAGGTTCAAATATTTCTGAGGCTAAGGGTTGGTAGGTATGTGAAAAATAATCTCAGAGGCTTGAAAAAGGAGGCTGAATTCTTAAACAATAATGCATGATATTCAGAAATAGAGCTCATTGAAAATGCATTCCCAATCAAGATCTCTCAAAGGGTATCATCACCGTGATATTCCCTTACAAACATGGTTTCATAAACCATTAATAATGTGTAACAAATGAATCTAGTCCCTCTTTTTCATTTTTCAATATTTCTCTTTTTTTTTTCAATATGGACCACCAAGAATACAATGAATAGTGGTTTTGGAACCCTTCTCCCAAATGAACAAGTGGCACTCTCCCCCACACTTAAATTCATGGTTGCTCACCAAAATATACCATAAATGAAAAAACACCTCTCTAAAGATCAAATGAATAATCATGAAAAATTATAAAAGAATTAGGGTAGGAAGGGAAAATAGGATTGTAATGTAGCTTCCTAACAAGGTAGTTCATGGTTTCTAAGGGTTTTACGAAGATCATATGTAGGGTAGGTCTCAAGGTCAAAGGGGATAAAAAACAATCAAATGCCTCAATCATTTTAATGTGATTCAAAAATCTTCATGTTTTGAAGATAAAGACTATCAAGTTTCGGTAGTTATGAATATCCTAAGAATCTCTCAAGAAAAAGGGTATAAGAAAGAATATGTTAAAAAGGCTTAGAATACCTCTCGGGAATGAGGAAAAATAAAAGGTCAATCAGGTCATGATATGAGTACAAATGATTAGTCTAATACTTCAAATCCAGAATCAAACTATATCAGCAATCATTTAAAAATACTTTGAAATTTAAAATAAGCATGTAATTTTTAAAATTCTCTTTTAAGTCTTTACTATTTATAATTATAATTAATAAAAAATTTCCACATTTTAAAATATTTCAACTATTAATGATGTCTCCTAGATCAGTTCAAGGGTAAAGACTAGTGTAGTTAGAGGCTCTCCCCCACACTTAATATGGAACATGGGCCCCCAAGTGAAACACCAAGGGAGAGGAGAGGATGTGGGGACACATGGGCGGTCAAGATGAGGGAATCCATGAAAGAAGTAAAGCCAAAGTAAAAATGAAAAAGAAACTCCAAAATAATACCCCCCTCGTAGTTAGTCGATAAAGATGGAAAGTAGTCAAAAGAAAAGGTCCAAGTAACACTCCATGAAACCTGTGACCAGTGAGGGAAAAAGAAAAAAAAATCTGCAGAGATATACATCATCATAACACAAGAATAACACAAAAGAGATATATATATAAAGAAAAAAATGTTCCAAAAACCAATCATGGGGTGACCTTAGAAGATGTGTCATCAGCAAGAGGAGGATCCTCCAAAGGAGGATCAACTGCAGAGGAAACTGGAGGCACCGACTCTGTGCTATGAGTGGAAGGTGCAGCAGGAACATCTGTCGTGGCAGTAGGAGGAACAGTAGCCAGAGACAGAACATCGAAACCTTGCACGGGAGGCTCCACCGACACATCCTGGTGGGCAGTGGGAGTAGGATCATCTGGGCCAGTAGTGGATAGGAGAACCAAATCGGTGGCCAGTGCCGTCATCAAGGCCTGGGTGGTGGAAGGCGGAGTAGCTGAAGGAGGAGTAGGGGCTAGGGGTAATTGAAGGCTGTGATGACGAAGAAGAAGGCCCAACATCTACTCAAGCCGTGTTTGGGACTGTAGTATGGTAGTATTGCTGGTGCTCAAGGATGTCCAGATGGTGGTCCATTGTGGCCAAGCAGAGGGTGATTGGTGAGATCAGCTGAGGGTGCATGTGGAGGTGGGGATGTGGAGGGAACAAAAGAATAGGGAATGATGGAAGAATATGTAAGGGAGGAAGAAGTGGGGTGGGGTGGTGAAGGAGCATCCACTGGTGGATGGGGTGGGACTTGCTTAACACCACCATCGGGAGCAGCTGGGTCATCTCTCGTCTCTGTTGGAGCTAGGGCATCCTGCACAACAACATAACCATCACCCTTATGCTCGACCATCCGCATGAAGATAAACATGATAAAGTCGAGATGCTGAGGAGAGCCTAAGGGGTTGTGAGGGAGAGAGGACTCAAAAACACCCAGGTGGTGTGCCAAGTGGGTGGCATAGAAGCCTATGTTCAAGTTTCCCTGATGGTCATGGATTATGGAATGGAAATAGGTGGCCTCAAGACAGGGGAGGTCAGGGTAATCATGTCGGACGACATAGGTGAGAATCTCTATGTCGCGCCCAGACACGACTCCCATATCCTCATGGTAGGGAAAAAGAACGGTGCTGAAGCACTGATGGAAGAAACAAAGGGGAGGGGAAATGATGAATGTGCTCTTCTGGGATGTGGGGGTGTATCTGTGGTCTGGCCTAGCAAGCTCCCTCCATATAGTGACGAGGTCAGAGCGCTCAGGGCGGGTAAGGGTGGAGATAGGAGGTGGGGCGGTAAGATGGGGGTATAAGCTGCACCCTCGGCCAAACTCAGCCATGGTCAGGGAAAAATGGTGTCTGCCCAGCCCAAAGTGAACTGGGGTGGCTGTATTGGTGGGTGTCTAGAGGTAGGCGGGCCCATCGAACTCAAAGGTCTAGATAAACTCTAAAAATAAATCTCTATAAGTCGGAGTGCTAACCTGGAGTGTCTCGAGCAAGTGCGTATAACCAAGGAGCTCCTCAATATCCTCTCAGATATTGAGACGTTGTGGAATGATGATGTCAAAGAAGCGACCACACAACTAGTTTTTTTCCATGAAAAGCGCCGTAATCAGTCTGTGACAGGGAGGCCCTCAGCAAAGATCAGATAGGGATGTGACTGAGGTCGGGCAATAGCCTGAGCGGGCTGAGGTGTGGATGTAGCTGCTGGTGTGGATGGTCTAGCAATGGTCACTGGAGGTGGAGCAGTGGAAGCCGAAGCTAGATCAGGTGGGTCTACTGAAGTAGTGCTCGACTCCGAAGGGACGAAGCTAGAAGAGGGAGTTGCAACACCTGAGCTCTCAGTGATGGTGAATGGTGTGGTAGAATCCGTATGAGGATTAGACATGGTAGGAGTGGGTGTCGCGGAATTGACCTAGCCGGTGGATGTTGCAGATGGAGGTGTTAGTAGAAGAGGAAGCAGTGATGCCAACGCTGGGGGCTAGAAAACTGGGAAATCGAAAGCTGGCCGCTCGGAATGCCGAAGACGAATCCAATGGTGAGGGGGTCTCTCGCCCTCAGTAGCGGAAGCGGGATGCTTCACACTTGTGGGATCATCACCCGCCATAGCTTAAATAAAGAAAAAGAAAAAGAAGAAAAGAAAAATAAAATGAAGAAGAAGAAAGAAAATGTGAAAAATCAGAAAAAGAAAAAGTACATGGTGTGTGGATCCAGAGTACACGACGTATAGTGGGATCTGGGGAAGAACCCGTGTACTCTGTATAAACATGTTGAGTGGGAATGTGGGTGGGAAAAATCCTGTACACGACATTTCATATAGAATACGCGCCATGTGTAAGAAAATGGGGTGCGACCCGTGTGAGTTCCCACACACGGGCTTGTCATGAAGGTGCCGAATAAGAAAGTACACGCCATGTGTGAGACCAACACAACATGTTTGAGAACATAGAATACAAAGGAGTGTAGTCCCTTGACACATATTCCTATGAATGGACAGGGGACACGACATGTACCGAACATACACGCCATGTGTGAAGACATGGGATGGGGGCCACGTGCCACAGGACACATGCTGACCTTTAAAGGGTAGGGGAAGGCACCGTACACAGTGTGTACCGAACATACATGCCATGTGTATTTCAAATTAGAAAAATATGCACATGTGGACATGTACAATATGTACACAGCGTGTGTTCTTTATACACCCTGTGTACTGCGGGTGGAAACTGAACGGTCGGCCGATCCCAAATCCACCCTAAATGCAATGAAAACTTGGAAATAAAGAGTATAGAAGTGCATACCTGGACTGAGGATGGAAATGCAGGAGAAATCAGAGCGTAAAATGAACAAAAATAGGGGATTCAGTGGAGGGAGGCAGAGCGACGTCGTGTGGGAGAAGAAAATAGGGAGGTTGGGGGGTGCACGACACGGGCTCAGGCCAGGTAGGGATCTTGGCCTATATAGCCTTATCACACGGAATGTAGTAAACCCCACATGCCGTGTGTTAGTTTTTTTAACACAAATATATTTATGTACAACAAAATTATTTATATATAAAAGAAAATAATATAATAAAAAATAAACCTATACACGTAGTGTATCAAAGGATGACACACCGTGTGTTCTAAAATTTGAAAAAGAGAACTACAACCTTTGGTCTAGTGCTTGGGGTGTGATTCGAACCAACGATCGGTCGATCCAAATGCAATACCTCAACCACTGGAGCGAAGGTTGTAGTGCTTCACATTTTTAGTGACATTTTATAATTAAATTATAGGTGCAGTTCTACACGGGATGAGGAAAATGCATGACGTGTGGTTTTAATTTGAATGATAGGGATGAAGCAGGGAGATTAGCCGAGTTCAAACCTGGGTCTTTTGAATCCAGGCCCGAGACTCTTCCAATCATCCAACTTCACCCACATGTATTTTCTTATTTTAATGAAAACATGGTGCACACGACTTATATTGAAATGCATGTTGCGTGGTTTTATTAATATGAAAAATAATGGAACTGGACCAGTTATCAGGATTCGAACCGGGGTCTTTTGGATCCAATTTATGACCCCGACCAGTAGGTCCATCCCCATCACGAGTTTCTTTTATTTGTAAAAACTTATATTTTGTTTTGAAAATACCTCACATTCCATTTAATTAAACACAAGTTAAAAAAGGATAAACCCTTTGCTGAAGGAAGGTATGGAGTGATTCGAACCGGCGACGGCTCAGATACATTCTGGCGACCTTACCATCGACACATACATCATCTCTATTTATCAAATTAATTAATATATACTTATACTACTGGTTCTATTATATTATACATTAAAAAGGAAAGGACACTCCATGTGAAAGGGTGATACACTACGTGTAGTCTCTAGGTTGCCTCCCAGGAAACACCTTTATTTTAGGTCTTTGGCTCAACCTTACCTGAGCCTCTTGCTATCCGAATTGCATGGTGGAGATCATACCCACCATGTCCTCCATGTGAAGATATGGTTTGAGATGCCGCCTATTCACCTTAAATGGTTGATCATCTGCTCCAACAACTTCCACCGCACCATGGTGGAAGACTTTGATCACTCGAAAAGGTCCCGACCATCGGGACTTTAATTTTCCTGGAAACAATCTCAAACAGGAGTTAAACAATAGTACCTTATCGATAGGATGGAATGACTTCTGAGAGATCATGCGTTCATGGACCACCTTTGTCTTTTCTTTATACAGCTTGGCATTCTCATATGCCTCCCGCTGAATTTCATCGAGCTCCATCAGTTGAAACTTGCGTTTCTCTTCCACAGCTTTTAGATCATAATTCAGGGCCTTCACAGCCCAATAAGATTTGTTCTCAAGTTCCACTGGTAAATGAAATGACTTTTCATAGATTAAAAAAAATGAGGACATACCCAGAGGTGTCTTAAAGGAGGTCTAGTATGCCCATAAGGCATCATCAAGCTTCTTGGACTAGTCCTTCCTTGAGTCTCCCATAGTTTTCTCCAGGATTTGATTAAGTTCCCTATTTGATACTTTCACTTGGACATTAGATTAGGGATGATAAGGTGTCCCAGTGTTATACTTCACTCCATGCTTCATGAGTACATTCCACATCAATACATTTTCAAAATGTGTCTCTATATCACTTATCAGAACCCATGGAACACCGAACCTATTGAAAATATTCTTCTTCAAGAAGGAAATAACGACCTTTGATGTATTGTGTGTTGTGGAAACAACTTCTACCCATTTGGATACATAATCCACACAAACCAGAATGTAGGAATTTCCAAATGATGGGGGAAAGGGTCCCATGAAATCAATTCCCCATACATCGAAGATCTCAACCTCAAGAATGGGATGTTGAGTCATTTTAGCTCGATGCCCCATGTTACCTGTTCACTAACACCTATCACAGCGTTCTACAAAATATTGGGCATTCTTGTGCATGGTGGGCCAAAAAAAACTAGATTGTAGAATTTTCACTATCGTTCAGTCTAGCCCGTGATGCCCCCCAGCTGGGGAAGAATGAAAAAACTCTATAATTCCTTTAATTTCTTCTTCTGGGATGCAGCGGTGGATCACCCCATCTCCACATGAACAAAAGAGCAGTAAGTCTTCCCAGATTTATCTTTTTTAATTCGGATAGAAATCATTTCTTTTGTTGGAATGTAAGGTTAGGATGAACGACTCCCATAACCAAGTAATTGGTGATGTCGGCATATCATGGGTGAGGTGTAACTCCAACTGATAAAATATTCTTGTCCGGGAAGTCCTCCTTTATTTCTCTGTTATCCTCTCTTTCCAAATGAGGCAATTCAAGATAGGAGAGATGATCGGCAACAACGTCCTCACTGCCCCTATTGTCATGGATTTCCAAGTCAAATTCTTGGAGTAGAAGCATCCAACAGATGAGACATGATTTCACATCCTTCTTGTTCAGCAAATATTTGAGTGCTGTATGGTTAGTATAAAAAACACCTTTTGATAGCACCAAATAAGAGAGGAACCTGTCAAATGTGAAAACCACTGCCAAAATGTCCTTCTTGGTGGTGGTGTAGTTAATTTTTGCTTCATTTAGGGCTCTGATGGCATAATAGATAGGTCCGAAAATATGATTAAGCCACTGTCCAAGAAATGATCCTACCGCATAATCACTTGCGTCACACATGATTTCAAATTGTTCCTTCTAGTTTGGGCAATCATGATAGGAGCTTTAAATAATCATTGTTTCAAGAGCTGAAAGGTTGCGGTGTATGTGTCGTCAAATTCAAAGATAACATCTTTTGAAAGGAGGTTGGTTAGTGGTTGAACTATCTTTGAAAAGTCACGAATGAATCTTCTATAAAAACCTGAATGCCCAAGAAAACTTTGGATTTCTCAAATAGAAGTTGGAATGGGTAATTGTGATATGACTTCAATCTTCATAGGGTCAAATTCGATTCCTTTCATGGAAATCTGGTGGCCTAAGACGATACTATTCTACACCATAAAGTGACATATTTCCCAATTTAGAATTGGATTGGGGTGTTCACACTGTTCCAGAACCAATTCCATATTTCTCAAGCAGGTTTTGAATGATTTCCCATATACTGAAAAATCGTCCATAAAGACTTCTAGAATTTTCTCTACCATGTCATGGAATATTGCCAACATGCACCGTTAGAAGGTAGTTGGAGCATTGCACATGCCAAAAGACATCCGTCGATAAAAAAAGTTCCATATGAGCATGTGAAATTGCTCTTCTCTTAGTCTTTATGGGAAATATAGATTTAGTTATATCCAGAATAACCATCCATAAAGCAATAGAATTCATGCTCCGCTAATTGTTCCAACATCCAATCCATGAAAGGAAGTGGGAAGTGATCTTTCCATGTGACATCGTTAAGCTTTCGGTAGTCCATACACACTCTCCATCCCGTGTCCATTCTTGTAGGGATGAGTTCACTTTTATCATTGGTAATTATGGTGATACCCCCTTTTTGGGCACCACTTGTAAAGGACTCACTCATGGGCTGTCGGAGATCAGGTAGATGATTCCCATATCTAATATCTTGATCACTTCTTTTTTCATTACCTCCTTCATTGGAGGGTTTAACTATCACTACAGTTTCTGATAGGGCTTGGATCCTTCTTCAAGTAGCACCTTATGGGTGAAAATGGTCGAACTAATCCCTTTAAGATCAGCGACTGTCCACCCAATAGCCTGTTTTCTTCTCTTTAGAACCTGTAGAAGTTCATGTTCTTGCTCCTGTGAGAGAGATTCATTGAGTATAACTGGTATCATGTGTTTATCTCCCAAGTACCCATATTTTAAAGATGAGAGTGGTTTTAGTTCAAGTTGTGGGGCTTTAAGAACTGAAGGAACAATCAATTCTACCATGTCTCACTCCAGAATATCTGGAACAAGTGTACATTTCCAATAATGACCGCCCTGACCTATGATGAATTTCAACTCCTCTGGTTCATAATCAGGCTAGATGTCCTTGACGATTGTCTCATCGGTGAAAGAACAACATCCCATATCATCTTCCATGTGGCCAAAAATGATTGGACACTATACTCAATGCATAACAATCCTCATTTTCCATAAGTGATACTTGTTTAACAGCTTTGAGGACATTGTAGGATACCTTTTTATCTCCAACTCTGAAGATTAATTTACCTTGGTGAACATCGATAAAAAATTTCCCAGTAGCCAAGAAGGGTATTCCCATAATAAGAGATTCCTCTTACTCTTCCTCCATGTCAAGTATGATAAAATCAACAGGAAGAATCAACCTTCCCACTTTCACTAGCACATCATCAAGTATCCATTTAGGATATTTAATGGAAGGATCTACTAGCTGTAGTTCCACTTGAGTAGGTTGTAAATCATTAAACCCCATATTCTTAAAGACTCCATAGGGAATAATATTGACACTAGCCCCCCAAGTCACAAAGGGCCTTCCCAAACTCACAAGATCTGATGGTGCAAGGGATTGTAAAACTTCATGGATCTTGTAGTTTTGGAGGAATAGAGTGATGTACCACCACTGATCATTCCTTAGTGAGAGGAATGGTTCCCAAATCTTCCATATTCCTCTTGTTTGATAGGATTTCCATCATGAACTTCGTATATGTTGGAATTTGAGTTAATGACTCTACTAAAGGAATATTAATGTGAAGGTTTCAAAATACCTCCATGAATTTTTCAAACTGCGGATCCATCCTCCTCTGCTTTATTCGTGAGGGAAACGGTAAGGTGGGTTCATAAGGTTTGACCACATCTTTTCCATTACCATTTGCTGAATCCTTATCTTTTGATAGGACTTGTGTTGAGGGGGACTCCTTGATATCAGCTTCATTATTCGAAGAGGGTGTAGGCGGAGTTGGATTTTTGGCCTCACCTTAATTTGAAGTTATTTTTTGGGACAACTCCTTCCCACTTCATAAAGTGACAGCATTGGCCTACTCCTGTGGGTTCTTCTCAGTGTTACCCTGTAGTTTACTAGGTTTCCTTGAAGCGAGTTGATTGGAAAGCTTCCCAATATAATTCTCGAGGCTTCTACTATATGTCTCTTGATTATGAAATCGTGTCTCAGCAGTTGTTATGAATTTTGACATAATTTCTTCTAGCTTTGATGGATGTTCCTGTTGAGGTTATTGTACATCTGGTTGAGGTTGTGGTTTCCTTAGTTTTTGCACCAGATGATGGTTTTGATACCCTTGCTGTTGGAAAGATCTCTACTGCTTCTATCTGGGATATGGATTCTGATACTGTTGTTGACCACAACTGGTTGGCCTTTGGGGGCGGTGTTGAGAATTTTTTTGTTGCTGCCCCCAGCCTGTGTTTGCGTTATCTTTCAAAGATGAGTTTTGGTATTGAGGGTGCATGTTTAGACCTCTGTTATGAGAAACATAGCTTACCTCATTTGTTGAAGGACTGACACTTTTCCCCAGGCATTCACCTGTGGCGTGATTTTCACCACATTCGTTGCATGCTGGGTGATTTACTGCTTGAACTTGAGATGCATTTTTCAGATTCAATGCATCAATATTCTTGGACACAACATCAAGTTGGGAAGAAAGAATCATAGTAGCATCAATGTTATGCATTCCCCTCTTTTGAGTACCCCGCTCTGAGTGCCATTGGAAGCTATTTGTTGACATATCTTCTAACAAGTCAAAGAGTTCCTCTGGGGATTTCCTCATCACTGTTCCTCCTGTAGCTACATCCACCACTGATTTGGTGTTTTTCGTAAGACTGCCATAGAAAGTTAGGAATTGAATCCACAATGGAAGGCCATGATGAGGGAACTTTCTTAATATTTCTTTGAAATTCTCCCAAGATTCATACAATGATTCTGGATCATGCTGCTGAAAGTTGTGAATTTCATTCCACAGTGTAATTGTCTTGGAGGGTGGGAAATATTTTGACAAAAATGCCTGGGCCAATGCCTCCTAGGTGAGGATGGAGCATTGAGGCAATCATTTAATCCATTCCTTTTCTTTATCCCTTAATGAGAAGGGTAATAAGTGAAGTTGAATGGAATCCTCAGACACCCCATAGTAACAGAATGTGTCACAAATATCTAGAAAATTAGAGAGATGAGAGTTGGGGTCTTCACTCAATAAACCTCCAAACTGAATTGTATTTTGGATGAGATACATGATGACCGACTTGATCTCGAAGTATTGGGATTGCATTGGTGGTCTAACAATACCTATACCTGCTCCTTGGATAGAAGGAAGATCATACTCTATAAGAGTACAACATGTGAGCAGTTGTTCTTGAAGAGATGGGGGCATAAATTGCTGCTTAGGAGCAAGATAAGGCCCCTGATTTGGCTACATATATGGCAACCATTCTGGTGGACGGTACTACTGGGGTTGTTGCGGGCCCTAACCCAGAACAAATTGAGCCGATTCTCTTTGCTGGTTCCATGGCATGAACTTCATGATGTTTGCTGGTGGAAGTTGGTTCTGTTCATCCTCAGCAGCTAGTTGTTGGTTCTGGTTGTCATCAGGAATGAACTACTGTCCAATTCCTTGGACAATAGCTGGTTCTCCCTCTTCTATATTCTCCATGGGGGCGTTTTGGTTGTGGTCACCCATAAGCGCCCGACGTCTCCTCAAGATCGTTTGTTCGATCTCCAGATCAAGCGGAAGAATGTCCAATGACTCGGCGCTCTTGGAATGCATGATTCGACTACTCATGCACATGTGATCTTGCACAACCACTACCACAAATGTGGGCAAGGGAAGTGCTCGAGTTTTATCAGCGCTAACTAAAAAGCGCTAATAAAAGAGGTACTTTTATCAGCTCTAGAAAAAAGCGCTGATAAATCTACCCTTTATGAGTGCTAATATTAGTGATGATAAAAGTTTTTAATAGAAAATATTATTAATTTATATAAAAATATTTTAATTATATTCAAAAATAATGTTTATATGTATACATTAAATAAAAAATGCCTGTTTATTATGTCTATGTTTTATTTATGTTTATTATGTTTATTAGTTTTAATTATATATTAATTATATATTCATTATACTATATGTTTAGAATATTATATATAAATAAATTTTAATATATATATATACATACAAATACTTATTAAATATATATATTTAAATAAATTTATGTTTCCAAATGAATGTGTCAATTGATGCGTGTACATTTTTCTCATGAATATATATTCATTGTTTACCATGATGTTGGCCATATATACTATAGTACTATATATACTTGGTGTATTCATTTATTTCCTATATATATGAAGCTTTATCTTCTCATAATACTTAAAATCATGATAAATATATTTAAATAAACAATAAATGTATTTATTATATTTAAAAATATAAATATTTAGTTATATATAATTATTTACTTTTTAAATATATTATATATAATTATAATTATATACAACTAATTAAATATAAATATGTTTAAATAATTATAAAATTACAAAATATTTTTTTAAATGATAAATATATATTTATGTATACCTTTTGAATATATTTATTTATAAATATATGTCTTTAATGAAATATATACACAGAAACAGACACACACACATATATATATATATTTAAATACTTATGAAAATAAAAATAAAAATAAAATATCAATTTATATTTATATATATTTAATTATATATATTTATAAAATTATAAATATAATAAATATTTTGGTTATAATTTTATAATTATGAATAAATGGTATGTTTTATCAGTTCTAATTAAGAAGTGCTGATAAAACATCCATTTATCAGTGCTTTTTTAGCACTAATAAATATTGGCCTTTATTAGTGCTAAAAAAACATTGATAAAGGTATGTTTTATTAGCGATTTCAATTATAGCGCTGATAAAACATGCATTTATCAGCGCTTTCAAATTTAGCGATGATAAAACATACTTTTATCAACGCTTTTTATCTAACACTGATAAAAGTGTCGCCCGATTTTATAAATTAACCCTAACTTTCTCCTCCTTCCTCGCATCCTCAAGCTCTCGCGGATGCCGATCCCTGCCGCCCCCATAGTCGCCGTTGTCTATGCTGCCGCCCCCGCCGTCTCCTCCCCCCTCCTCCTCCTCGGCCGCTATCGCCGCTGTCTCCGCTGTCGCTATCGCCACTGCCGCCGCCGCCACCGCCTGCTCTCCTCCCTCCTCCTCCTCCTCGGCCGACGACTCTACCGTCGCAAATCGAGCTTGGCTGTGCGACTCTCCTCCACTGCAAACCGAGCTTCGCCGTCGACTCCTCCACCAGTGGCTCTCCTCCATTGCGTCTCTCCAGTAAGAGGTATATTAATCTTGCAGTCCCTATACTAGCAGTTTATTAGTTTTTGATTTTATTTTGGGATGTTATATATTTTCCTTGTCGACCTAGATTTCTCTTTTAATTCTTATTTTATATGTGGTATTGGTTATTGATTTATATTCAAATTGTATGTTGCTGTTATTTTTCAGTTAGTTTTTTTATCCTTGATGTGTTTACTCTGGTTGGATGTTTCTTTTTATTTGAACTATTTCCTTATGTTCATGCACATTTGATATATGGATGGGTCATGTCATAATTTTAGGTGGAATCCTTGTTGTAGTTATTTAGATTCTAAGGGTGAAATAATTCCCAATGGTTATGTTTTTATACCCTAGAACTAGTTTCCAGTTGGGTGATCTGGAATGCACCTTGGGTTTTTCCATGGACCAGATCAGGTTCTCAGTTAAGGGGTGGCATGGGTTGGTTCATAATAAAATGGTATCAGAGCACCCTCTTACTATTTAGGGTGTGTCATATTAGAAAGGATGAATAGTGAAGTTGAAACTCAAGAGGTAAAAATCATGATTAGGTTTCTAATAACCCCTTGCATGTGAAAACTTGATTTTCCATGGGTATTTGGGACTTGAGTCTTGATTTTGAATTCCTTTTATGATTATTTTTTATGGATTTTTATTTGAGATGATGATGCTTTGATCCCCAACTAGTATATAAATGATTTTAGGGGTCTTAATGAGATTTGTGATGGAATTGGTGAAAGGGACAAAGCTATATGGTTAACTCTAAAGATTTAGAAAACCATGTGGGGCTCACACTATTGGATCTATAAACCATCTCAGATGATAATGCACAATTGGAACATAGTTTTCCATCTTGAGCAGATAAACTGTTCCCAACTCTATTCTTCTCCCATCATGGTTTTTTTACCTCCATTGCTTTCCAAATTGATCCCAATAGTATTTTTCATTGGTGTGGGGTTAATGAAGGAAGTTTTATTATATAATTGGTAATTTCGGGTGTTATTTTTATTGATGTTATTGTTTTATCATTCGAACTCATGTTTTAAAGGTAAACATTTGTTTTATAAAATTGTTTTTGTGTACGAAAAAAAGAATTTTATGAAATGTTTTTTTTATATAAAAGAGGATTTTCAAGAAAGTTTCTCGTTCAAAAGCAAGGTATTGTGGGTTGTTTATAAAATGATATTAACTTGATATTTTCATTCCAAAATAAAATGGTTTTAAGATGATAATTAGAGAGTATTTTGAAAAAAATAGGGGATTTTAAGGAATTTTAGTGGGCTCATTGTTTTCATAAAGATTCTAATATTTTCAAAACAAGATGAAATGGTTTAGAGTTGTGGATTATTTTAAAAATCTGTAAGCTATTGAAAAAGGGGTTCTATATGTGTTTTTCTTGGTTGAGTTGTATTTTGATTGTCTTTGGTTTATAGTGAGGTTGTATGGTTTAGTTTTTGAAATGTGAATTGATCAATTTTATGTTTCATATTATTTAGAGTGTACCTCCCATAGAGTCTTAAAAGAAGAGTGGAAGGTTTGTTCATTGGGAAGATATTCATGGAAATTTATATCATTTCTTAGAAGTGGTTTCCCTACTTTTTTACTCCACCCAGACTCAATATAAAGTGGTGGAGCCACAATAATCCATGCACTTAGACCCCATCCAAGTCTTTTTGAATCATTGACCACCTTCTTTTCATAATTATTGAGGTCCTCTTGAAGAAATGGAGTGGATGTAGAGAATTGAGGGAGACCTAAATTCAATGGAAACTCCTTTGGATTAAAGATTAAAGGTCATTAGTTATTTATTTGAAGACCTAACTGAGTGTGGTGGGAGTATATGGTTCATTCTCAACTGCATGAGTCCATGCTTTGGAAAATTTTCACAACAACATTTATTCAATGGCACTATCCTAAGGAACTGGAAGTGGATAAGGCCATTGAGATCACGATCCTTCGTCAGGGTGAGCGGTCGATGAAGGAGTATACATATTATTTCTAATACCTAGTATTATTTTCTCATGATCTAGTTAATAATGACACTTTAAAGTCTCTTTTATTAAAAATGGTTCTTTACTCAAACTTTGGAGTGGTTGTATTTAAATTTGGACTAACATATTTTGAGGATGTAAATATAAGGGCCTTGTTAGTGGAAGCTAATCCAACAAAGAAACATGTGGGAATAGATTTGTTGACTTTGATTGATATGAGTGAAGATATTATTTCTGATGAAAAGGATAGGTTAGATGAGGCTGATTTGGAAGGGTAGGTTAGTGAGGGCCAGACTCCCCAATGGGTGGTTTCTCAAGAAAGAAGAAGATATCTCTCATATGGGTTCTTTATATGAGTTCTTTATGAGATAATGAATGTTTTATTTTCAAGTGGCAAAAAAATTTATGTATTATGAGATGGGTAGTACCTATATTTCCCACCAATTCACTGGGTAAAAAATTATATATCATGATATATGAATGTTATGTGAATAGGTTAGTAAGTCTATAGGTTTAAAAAGGGTGAGTGTGATTGCGTTAAGCTCTACTCATAATAATACATGTGAATAAGTTAGAAAGTTTCTATGTTCATGGGTGAGTGTGATGGTGTTAATCTCTAGTCATAAATTTAAACATGAATATGGTTTTGAGTAGCCAATGGGGGGGGTCGGAACACCGGAAAAGGAGTTCACCCACCAGTGTTGGGTTGGCCAGTCCATAAGGTTGATGAGAGGAACACTAAAAAATAGTGATTAGAGCTAGATAACGGGTGTCATAAGACATATAAGGCGTGAAACCATCAATGATTTTTATTGGATAGATAGAGGGAAGTGACAATGACATCTAATGATTTTGTTAGGGGTTCACTTTTAAAATTATTCAAGTGTTTTGAAATGTTTCTTAAAAAATTATATGCATTCAACATACTCTTTTTTGGTTTTAAATTGCTTTAAAATGGTTTAAAAAAATAATTTAGGTTTTGAGAAAGGATGTTTGGAAATAATTGGTTTATTTTAAAATGGGTTTTTTATTTTAAAGAGGAATTTGTGTAAATGGTTATTTTTTTAATGAGATTTCAACTGTGATTTTATAAATAGTTTTCAAATGAGATTTAAAGTCTATAACTTTTTTAGCCTTGATTAATTTTTATATCAACATTTTGTTTATTTATTTTGTTAAATATTAATATCACTGAATCAAATAGGATGGATATGAATAAATAATGGATGGATGTCAATCGTCTGACAAAAGAGTATGAATATGGAGTGAAAGAGTTCATCAAGTTTGAAAAATATTATGCATATGATCCTTCTCAAATCCTTTGTCCATGTTTATGCTGTTGTTATTCAATACAAGTTAGTCTAGAGGAGTTGAAAGAACACTTGATCTGTCATGAAATTGATCAAAGTTATAAATATTGGAATAAACACGGGGAAAAATAAAATGTAGCTAGTGACTAGGATAACACTATGTTTTATGGATCATTTGATATGATTAAAAATGTGAAAAATAAAGAAGACCGTATCGAGGACCTGATTATAGATGTGCATGATGATGAAGATTGTATTAAGTAAATGACAAGGATAGTTGAAGATGAACTTCACGATTACCCAAAATTGTTTGAGCAGTTAAAGAGTTGTGAAAAGATTCCATTGTACGATGGTTTCACTAAATATGCAGCATTGTCAGTTGTAATGAAGCTGTATAATTTGAAAGCAAACAATGGATGGAGTGACACTAGTTTTATGAAATTACTTGATCTCTTGAATGACATGCTCCCAAAAGATAATGAGCTTCCGAGATAAACATATGACACTAAAAAAATGCTACGCTCGATGAGTATGATCTTTGAAAGAATACACACTTTCCCAAATGACCATATACTATTTCACAAGGACCAAAAATCACTTAGAGAATTCCCAAAGTGTGGTGCTTCTTGATACAATAAATATGAATCTGGTCCTATGAAAGTTTCATGGTACTTTCCAATCATTTCAAGATTTAGGTGCCGATATAGAAGTGAGGAGACTAAATAGCAATTGACGTGGCACGCGGACAAAAGAAATAAATATGGAAAACTACGGCATCTGGTAGACTCTCCTTAGTGGAAGAGAATTGATCATGAGTATCATAACTTTGGAAACGAGCTGAGAAACTTTTGTCTTGGGTTATCTACAGGTGGAGTGAATCCTTTTGGTTTTCAAAACAGCACTCACAGTACATGGCTAGTTATGTTGGTAAATTATAACTTTCCACCGTGGTTATGCATGAAATGAAAAAACATCATGTTATCTGTGCTTATATTAGGACCAAAATAACCAGGTAATGATATTGATGTTTATTTGTATCCATTGATCGAAGATTTGAAATTATTATGGGATTCAGGTGTTACGATGTATGATGCTTACTTAAATGAAGATTTCACGTTGAGAGACATGTTGTACAGGGCGATAAATGACTTTCCTGCTTATAGAAATTTTTCAGGATATAACATTAAAGGAACTATTGGGTGTCCTTTCTGAGAACAAGGTACACAATCAATTAGGTTGAAACATTCATCAAAAACTATGTTTCTTGGACATCGCATATTTCTACCCCGACGACATAAGTACCGATCTTGGACGACATCATTCGATGGAAGTTCAGAAGAACACACACCACTATCTCCATTAACAAGTGATAAACTGTTTGAGAAAGTTAAAGATGCGGACACTGCTTTTGGTAAACTATTTTCAAAAAACCTTACAAAAATCAGTTAGAAAAAGAAATCAATTTTTTTTGAATCACCATATTGGATTTGTCTGTATGTCAGACATTTTCTTGATGTTATGCATGTTAAAAAAATTTATGTGATAGTTTCATCATCATGTTGCTAAATTCACTTGGTAAAAAAAAGGATGAAATTAAGGCTAGGTTTGACATGGTTGACACAGGAATATGAGAAGAGTTGACACCAGTGAAGGGTGAAAAATGAACATTTCTTCCTCCTATTACTTACACTCTTTCCACGAAGAAGAGATATTGGTTTTTCAACTTATTGAATGATGTAAAGGTTCTAGAGGAGTATTTATCAAATATCAAGAATATCGTTTCAATGCATGATTTAAAGTTAAAAGGTCTAAAATCACATGACTACCATGTTTTAATGCAAATCTAATTACTATAGGTTTACGTTGCATTTTTCCCAAGAATTTCCATCATACATTAATAAAGCTCTGTTTCTTCTTCAAAGCTATATGTAACAAAGTTATAGACCTGAAAAAATTTCTGACTATGGAAATAGGAATTATCATCATATTATGTGAATTAGAAATGTTTTTCCCACCAACATTCTTTGATATGATGGTTCATTTGATGATTCACTTGGTGAGAGAAATTCAACTATGTGGTCCTATGCACTATAGATGGATGTACCCCATTGAAAGATATATGAAGATTTTGAAAGGGTATGTCAAAAATCAAAGTCGGCCAGATGGTTGTATTGTAGAGCGATATATTGTTAAGGAAGCCATTGAATTCTGTAATGAATACCTATACAGTGTGCAAAGCATTGGTTTAACGAAATATCATCACACTAGGTGACTTGTGGGTAAAGGAATTTCTGGAAAGGAGGTCATCACAATCAATATTACAGATTAGAAGTAGGACCACCTTTACATTTTTCATAACAGTTTGGACGTTGACCCATATGTTGAAACCCACGAAGAAATTCTTAGGCATTTGAATCCATCAAGGACTGAAAAATGGATATCAAATAAACATAATCAATAGTTTATAGGATGGTTTCAAGACCATATTTTTAAGGAGTCAAATAAAAATACGGACTCAATTTCAGAACGATTTTGATGGCTAGCTGGAGGGCCAAGTGTGTACGTATTATCTTATAATGTTTATGTAATTAATGGTTATACATTTTATACTAATGAACATGATGAAGACAACACCAGACAGAATAGTTGAGTTACACTTGTGGCTAAAGTGATGCATGTTTCTGGTGCTAAGGACATAAATTCAATTTACGCGAATATGTCATATTTTGGCATCATCAAAAAAATATGAGAGTTGAATTATATGACATTTCGAGTGCTGATTTTTCAATGTAGGTGGGTTGATAACAAAAGTGCTGTTAAAATAGATGAGTTGAGATTTGTGAAAGTTGATTTCAGTAAGGAAGGGTACAAAGACAAACCGTTTATAATGGCATCACAGGCAGTACAAGTATTTTATGTTCCAGATCCTACAAACCAAAACTGGTCAATTGTTTTATTATCGACCAAAACCACTGAATATTCAGATGAAAATTCAATGGAGGACGACCCTTTCATTGGGACATCACAATCATTTCACATTAGTCCCAGTGTAGATGACGTTTTTTATGTTAGAGGAGACCACAATGAAGGGATTTGAATAGTCGATAGAGGGGTCAAACCCCTTCAACCTTTAAAAAAGAAAGAGTTCAATAATTAGGTTATATATTTTTTATAATATACACCGTGTTAATTTATGTTAGTATATATTCACTATTGATTTTATGTTATCTAAATTAAACGTTAAACCAATTTTGCATATAATGAATTCTGTACGTGATGATGCTCCCAATCCCCAACCACAATAGGTTTCTCAACCTGCTGCTGCTCACAGTGCAGATGAACAACAAGTTTCTCAACTTGTTGCCTTATGTTAATATCTGTTAATTGTTTATTTTATGTTATCTAAATTAAATATTGAACAACTTTTATAGATAATGACTTCTACACGTGACGATGCTCCCAATCCTCAGGAACAACAGGTTTCTCAACCTACTACTTCTCGTAGTGCTGACGAACAACATGTTTCTCAACCTCTTGCTGTTCCCAGTGCAGAGGTATAACCACCATATGCACATGACGATGCTAGCCCTCCGGAGCCAGAGGAACATATTGATGATGGTGGATATGAGGAAATGAAAGGCGATGAAATACCAGCAACACAGAAAAACAAGAGAGCCGTAGTTTGACGGTATTAGAAAAAATCATTAAGGCTAAAGAGAAAGGCATCAAATACAAGATTGGAAGGAATAAGTGGGACCAAAATGTTAACCTCAACAAGGCTATGTTCAGTAGTTACATTGAAATCATTACTCGACAATGCGTGGTGATTGATGAAACTTTATGGCACCATGTTGTGGCTGAGATTAAGACACTGATGTGAAGAGATATTATGGTAACATTATGATATCATTTTTTTAATTTACTAAAAATTAAATAATGAAACATTGACTTACAATTCATCATCTCTTGTAGAGTGAATTTATAGTAGATGAATCGCACAAAGACTATGTATTAAGGGTTTCTGGAAGGATTCACAGGGGTTTTTGCACACTTTTAACAAAATATCATCTTAATGATGATGAAGGGAAAATAAAACTACACCCACCTCTTATTTATACACACCTGATAACCCAAGCATCGTGGGATGTGTTTACTGGCCGTTGTGCGAAGTAGTATTTTCAAGTACATTGTGTCTTGTAATACGTTGTTTGACGGTACATTTATTCATCAATTTTATTGACAGTGTTTTATTTATGAAACAACAACTAAGTGATGAAAATAAATAATGGACATCAAAACCAGCATACCCCTACTGTAAAGCAAGGATGGGGTACGCATCACTTGAAAAAAATTTTGTACGTATTTTAAATCTACCATAATAATTTTATGTGACATAAAACAACACAATAACTATGTTCTTTTGTTTATATGCAGCTTGAAGAGTCCAAATCCACAACCACTTCCATCCCACGCCATGTGCTATGGAAGAAGGTGCGTGTAACTAAATATGGAAAACTAATAGATGAAAACACACAAAAAGGATGAGAAACATGTGTTAGTATGACGCAATAATTTTTTTTTGCTTTAAATCGCTATTATATAACAATGATTACTTATTTTACTATATTTTCTTTCTGACATAGTCACAAGAATCAACAACACCCACATCGGATGTAGAAATACTTTTAGTGGCTTTGAAGCAGCCAAAAAATTATGGACGCGTCAGAGATGTGGGTTTTGGGGTGACACATCAAACATATTTTGAGAAAAAAAGTAGAGGATCAAAATGAGGAAATGAAAAAGATGAGAGAAAATTAGCCATTCTTTAAGAAGAATTACAATACCAGAGAGATATGATAGAAAGTTTAATGGGGGGAGGAAAAGAGAAGAAAAAACTCAAGAACAACCCATGTGTGAAGATCCCGCCCCACCCCCACCAGTTTTGAGGCGAGCCATTACCCTAAAAAACAATTCTTAACTAAGGTAGCCAATTTTATAATAATTGTTTTTGTGAAATATGAATCATATAGACACTAGACACTGATACCTTTCCTGTATTGATATTCTACAGGGTGAAAATGACTATGATTTATATCTATCAACACCCACACATCGCCTTGTAGTGAGGACTATAGTGTTCAATATCCAGAACGACATTCTACATAATAGACCACTTCTGACAGATCATGTCAGAGTGTCAATTACTATAGCCCTAGAGCTGAGCGTCGAGATACCTGTTCCAATTGATGATGAAAATATTCATACGACTAAACAAGATCTAGTAACATTCATCACATGGCCATCAAATCTTGTAAAAAAACATTTCGACAATGAGGTATTTATTTACAATTTAATTTTCAAGCTAAACCTTATACATTTAATGAAAAAAGGTCTGAACTGATGCAATTATTACAGACGGACAAATGGGAAGGGGGTGAAACGAAAGACTGGTTCAAAACCATCTCAAGGATCAACCAATCGATCAAAACGATCTACCCAAAGAACCTTAACCCCCATTCTATATCCACATTTATTATCATTGAAGGCTCACGTGGATACAAAGTTAAAATATAGTGGTAATCACATAATTGATTTTGAAGAAAATATGTACGGAGGGGAAGATACAGACTTCATTGGTGTTGAGAGTGAAACTAAAATCCTCGACTATGATTGGTTAGGCGGCTCAATTGTAAATGTTTACATGAGGTGTGTTTTCATGATTTGATTTTCCAAAAGATGATATACTATGATAATTATGACTAAATACATTTCATATTTTTCGTAGGAATATATATGAAAAACAATTGAAGGGATTTCCCCATGAAAAAAAATTTGGACTCATTAGTCCTAACATCACCTCTACAGAACAACAAGACACAACTTTTAAGAAAGAGGGTGAAATAGTGGTAAGACTGCTCAAATCATTTAACAACAAAATTAAGGATGACAGACTCTTCTTAATACCAATGATGTAGGGGTAAAACTCTACAATTTAATCATATCAAATATATTTTAATTTCTTTCATTAATTATTCTTTTTTGTGTTCTTAGGTAGCATTGGATGCTCATTGTAGTTAATTTGGATACTCCAAAGATTTATTTTCTAGATTCAATGCATGAATATCCAACAAACCGACCACAAATGATGACGTTCTTCAATTTGTAATACACTACATCCAACATTTTAGAACTAAACATCCAGTTATATAATTTATATTATCTTTTAATGAGGATTCTATTATAATAGGGTGGTGTGTGAATGTTGTTTACATCATGAAATGAGGCCAGGGGAAAAGGACAAGAAACATGATACACACTATGACTGGATACAAATCAGTGTACATATAATAAGATTTCACTATCCAAACACATAAAAAAATTACTTATTTTTCTCAATGTTTCTACAGTGCCCGAAACAAACAAACAATAAACTGTGGTTATTATGTTTGTAAATTTATGAAAGATATCATATTCCATGAACAAACCAGCATCCCTGAAGAGGTATTTTTGAAGATAATTGCTATTTATTTTAAAATACTTATTAAGCCTTTATATATTTATATTTTTTCAGTAATACCATGACTACCGAAAACATTCATATTCACAAGACGATATAGATATGCTTAGAAATGAATGGGCAACATACCTGTTGGAAGAATGTAAAAATATAGAATGAAGATGGTAAACTTCTAAAATAATTTTAATATTCTCTACCTTATCTTTCTCTTTGTTTAATGGTAATGTTGTGATTTGTACGGGCTAAACTCCCCACTGAAAATCATGGCCGTTGGTGGTCCTTGTTTGCGCACTAAATGAATTGCATGTTGATTGATTTTTTAAAAGAAATTGGTAGTCCTCATTTACAGGGTATGTGTGTTGTTGATAGACCACAAAAGATAATGAGTATCCAGAAGAGGATTCCCCATACCTTGAGTTTGTTGTGACATCTTGAGACATAACGGGCACACGAGCTCCACTCTTTAGTCGACCTAGTGAAGAAACAACTATCATACATTCATTCAAAGGTATTGAATATATAATAATTTGTTCTTCACTAGGACGACTAAAGATATGCCGCAGAAGGAGGATGTTATTCCATGTCAACTGCACATGGATCAAAGATGTCATAACAAACTCAAGGGATGGGGAAATCCCTTCTAGATACTCGTTATCTTTTGTGATCTATCGAAAACACACATAACCTGTAAATGAGGATCAACAATTTCTTTTAAAAAACTAATCAACATGAAATTCATTTAGTGAAAAAACACAATTGACATTCTGAAAACTAAGTAAATGCATTCTGATTGTTTTGATACTTTAGAATAATGATCAATTAGTAATTTTTGACGTGTAGGAATCAACCACACCTAAATCTGACACATGGTGTCACCGGTATGACTCCAAATGTGTCTCGTTATTTAAAATTGACATTAATTCAAGTAAAAAAACACAACTGACATACTGAAAACCAAGAAAAAACATTCATAATGTTTTTCTAATTTAGGAAAAAGATCCATGAGTCAGTTGTGATGTGTAGGAATCAACCCCACCTTAATCCGACGAACGATGTGACTGGTGTGACTAAAAGTATCCACTATCAGTTTAAAATTAACATTTTAACTCAAAACGTGTCACTTACTAAAAACCAAGAAAATGCACTCTGATTGCCTTCCAAATTAAGGACAACAATTTGTAAGTCCATTTTGATGTGTATGAAGTAGTTTCACGTCAAACCGACACACAATGCGACCGGTATGACTCAAATTGCATGTTTTCAGTTTGAAATGAAATTTTAGTGAAAAAACACAACTGACATACTGAAAACTGAGGAAATGCATTCTGACTATTTTGATACATTAGGAAAACAATCCATCAGTCATTTGTGATGTGTAAGAATCAACCACACCTAAATCTGATGCACAATGTCACCAGTATGACTCTAAATGTGTTTTGTTATTTAAAATTGACATTAATTCAAGTAAAAAAACACAACTGTCATATTGAAAACTGAGAAAATGCATTCATATTGTTTTTATACTTTATAAAAATGATCCATGAGTCAGTTGTGATGTGTAGAAATCAACCCCACCTCAATCTTATGAACAATGTGACCAGTGTGAGTAAAAGTGTCCGCTATCAGTTTAAAATTGAAAATTTAAATCAAAAAGTGTCACTCACTGAAAACCAATAAAACGTACTCCAATTGTATTCTAAATTAAGGAAAATTATTCATAAGTTCTTTGTGACATGTATGAAGTAGTCTCACATCAAACCAACACACGATGTGATTGGTATGACTCAATTGCATGTTTTTTCTTTGAAATGACATTTTAGTGAAAAAATACAATTGGCATACTGAAAAATAATGAAATGCATTCTGATTGTTTTGATACTTTAGGAAAATGATCTATTAGTCATTTGTGATGTGTAGGAATAAACTGCACCTAAATCCGACGCACAGTGTCATCGGTATGACTCCAAATGTGTCTTGTTATTTAAAATTGACATTAATTCAAGTAAAAAACACAACGAACATACTAAAAACTAAGAAAACACTTTAAGATTGTTTTTACACTTTAGGAAATGATCCATGAGTTATTTTTGATGTGTATGAATAAACTCCACCTCAATTCAACGAACGGTGTGACCGGTGTGACTAAAAGAGTCTGCTATCAGTTTAAAATTGATATTTTAACTCAAAACACGTCACTCACTAAAAACCAAGTAAACACACCCTGATTGTCTTCCAAATTAAGGAAAAAAATTCATAAGTCCTTTGTGACATGTATGAAGTAGTATCACATCAAACCAATGCATGATACGACCTGTATGACTCAAATTGCATGTTTTTGGTTTGAAATGTCATTTTAGTGAAAAAACACAACTGACATAGTGAAAACTGAGGAAATTCATTCTGATTGTTTTGATACTTTAGTAAAATGATCCATCAATCATTTTTGATGTTTAGGAATCAACCTCACCTAAATCCGATGCACGATTTCACCGATATGACTCCAAATGTGTCTTGTTATTTAAAATTGCCATTAATTCAAGTAAAAAACACAACTGACATACTGAAAACCAAGCAAACAGATTCATATTGTTTTGATATTTTAGGATAACAATCCATGAGTAATTTGTGATGTGTAGGAATCAATCCCGCCTCAATCTGATGAATGGTGTGACCAGTGTGACTAAAAGTGTCCGCTATCAGTTTAAAATTGACATTTTAACTCAAAATGTGCCACTCACTGAAAAACAAGAAAACACGCTCCGTTTGTATTCCAAATTAAGGAAAATGATATGTAAGTCATTTTTGATGTTTATGAAGTAGTCTCACATCAAATAGATCAATGATGCAACCGGTATGACTCAAATTTCATGTTTTTGGTTTGAAACGACATTTTAGTGAAAAACACAAATGACTTACTGAAAACTGAGAAAATTCATTCCGATTATTTTGATACTTTAGGAAAATGATCCATAAGTAATTTTTGACATGTAGGAATCAACCAAAGCTAAATATGACACAGAGTGTCACCTGTGTGACTCCAAATGTGTCTTGTTATTTAAAAATGATATTAATTCAAGTAAAAAAACACAACTAACATACTGAAAATCAAGAAAATGCATATTGTTTTTATATTTTAGGACAATAATCCATGATTCAGTTGTGATGTTTATGAATCAACCCCACCTAAATCCAGTGAACGGTGTTACCGGTGTGACTAAAAGTGTCTGGTATCAGTTTAAAATTGACATTTTAACTCAAAACGTGTCACTCACTGAAAACCAAGAAAATGTGCTCCGATTGTATTCCAAATTAAGAACAGAAATTTGTATGTCCTTTTTGACATGTATGAAGCAGTCTCATGTCAAACCAACACACGATGCGACTAGTATGACTCAAATTGCATGTTTTCGGTTTGAAATGAAATTTTAGTGAAAAAACAAAACTAACATATTGAAAACTGAGGAAATACATTTTGATTGTTTTGATACTTTAGGAAAACGATCTATCAGTCATTTATGACATGTAAAAATCAAACACACCTCAATAAGATGCACAATGTCACCAGTATGACTCCAAATGTGTCATTTTTATTAAAAATTGACATTTTTAATGTATTCTTCATATTAATGTTTAATTTATTTCTTTATAGTATTACTAATGTAATATTTGTTTTCTTATATAGGTGAAACCTTTTTCTTGAGTTGGGATGATTTGTTCGGTGACTATTACCATCGGAGGACATTTTTTAGAGGGGACCACAAATGTCAAAAGAGAAAACATTAATGTTTTTAACTCTTTATTGGATATTTGTAAATGTCATTTTATAAAACATTGTTCAAAATGTATATAGAAGTGTTTTTTTGGTATATACCATGAGTGAATATTTTTGTATTCATGATGTCAATTAAATTTATATAGCATTGTTTTCCAAACTTTTGTGTGCGTTTCTTGTTTTTTCATCATTTTCATCATGTATGTAGTTCTTTTGTATATATATACAATGAGTGATTATTTTTTAGCAGGTTTTTGCTGGTTTGTGCAGGTTATTTTTGCTGGTTTGATTATTTTGGTTGGCTGTTTATTTTTTTTGTAGGTTGCTGGGTGTGCTGTTATATAAACAGCATGCCTAGACAGGGAAGCCTTTATCAACATCGATAAATGGGGACTTTATCAATGCTTTGAATAACGCTAATAAATGGGGCCTTTATCAGTGCTTGTTTAGTGCTAATAAAGGGACCCCCTTTAATAACGGTTCAATTAACGATGCTTTTTTAGCATTGATAAAGACATTTTTAGCACTGATAAAAGCCTATTTTGTGGTAGTGAACACTAAACAACACACCAAGAGTAAAAGAGGAAGACTAAAATAATGAAAAACAGAAATGAGAATAAGAACAAAATTTTTAGCATTTTTGATTTTTATTTTCACTTTAATTGATACAAACTTGATTTTACAAAACACCATCAACTTTCCTCCTCGGCAACGATGCCATAATTTTGTTGTCGTTTCATCCAAAGGGTTACGTTTGGTGTCCCAAATTGAAATACCCAAACTTATTATTAGTATAGTGCTAGTATTAGGTCGATCCACAGGGAGAGAGGGTAACTAAATTTTGTTTTTCTAGTTTTTATTTAATTAGGTAAAGATTAACTAAATTTAGAGTCAATATTTGATGCTTCAAAGATATTGTAATAGATTATTCTATTTCTTGATGAATTACCTTAAAGATAAATAAAAACGTAAAATTGATTCTGATGATAAATGGGAAGAATGTTGAAATAGTGGGTGCCCTAGACCCAACTATTCTGTTCTTTTGATTACCATATCGTGTATACAGTAAGCTATGCATGATGTCATCTTACCATTATAGTGTAGACTTTTCTGCGTCCACTGTTGAAATGGTAATGTCCAAAGATTAATTGTCGCATCGAAAGGTTATAGCAGTTCTCAGGCTATAATGAGAACCTATAGATAGTATGACATTAATCTTAAATATATGTTCTATAGTCTAGATACATTTTACTGATTGGACATAGTATATGTTTGACTATCAGGTGCTGGGGGATCATAAGCATTAAGACTTCTTCTCATGAAGTTCAAACTTGATGATCTCTAGTAGTAAGATCACGAGGACTGACCCGCCAATAGGAACACCACATGTTTTAGGTGTCATTGGATGTTCCTATCTACGATCATGTGTAATGGTCACTTGACTTGAGATCATTACCAATGTATGTCACTTGATTATGTACTTTGATACAAGACGAAAACCATGGTGATAAATTCGTGGCGAGGTAGTTTGTGACGGGTGTGTCGTTGGTGGCATGGAATTGGTTGAATGGTCAAGAAAGGATTTGTCGCTTCTGGTTTATGGAAGTAATATATCTCAGGCCATGTTGATATGGATGGAAGTACCTTTATAAGACCATGGCCATGGAAGTCAAGGGTAAATCTGTCTAGTTAAATCAACAAACAATAAAGCAAGAAAAGGGCGATGACACGAGAGTGCGTTCGACTTTATGATATATTAAAGACAAAGAAATTATATTACACATTGCGTGTTCGTAGGTTGGTTGTCGCTGCTGTGAAAATCCTTATTTTTTCCGGGGCTATGATGGGTTGCTAGATCCCGCTCTTGGTCTGTGAATACTATTCATGGCTATTGAAATAAGGGCCTAGAGGGTCACACACAATAGCGTATTCAAGAATCTGGCCTATTCAGTTGAATACGAGTTTTGGACCTGGCGGGCCCCACCACAAGGGTTCGGAATTTGTCCAAAGTTAAACGATCACTAATGCAATAAATAAATTCATATTATTTGAGTTTAGAATAATGAGTATTGAATTTATTTATTAAATGTATTTAAGGTTTTAAGTAAATACATGAAAAAATATTAATTGATGAATATTAAATTATTCAAGATTCAATTAATATTTATGGGAGCGACAAGTCGGGTTAATGACTTAATTATTATCATGTAATATATTTTAATATATTACAAGTAAATGATAATAATATTTATGGCTTAGTTTAGTAGTCATAAAATGTCATTGATATTGCGTTAAGTATTCGGGACCGGCGAGGCGATACCAGGTATTTTAATTGATCACTATAAATAGAAGAGGAAGGGAATTTTCCAAACACTATTCATGGAGCTTATCTCTCTTCTCCTCTCTCCCACATTCTAGAGAGAGATGCTCTAGATCCAAGGAGCTCAGATGGAGCTCTCTCTCGAGCATCGCTAGAGATGCGATGCAGTGGTCGTTGGAGCGTCGAAGTCATCTTCTCAAATCCACGCTAGCACCCAGATTACGATGAACGGCACTCCCGTGGATTCCTTGAAGTGCGTGTGGACGATCAAGAGGAATTCGACTTCGGATTCTTAGAGCAGTGATCGCCAACGATGAGCAGACGTCGTGCACGACTTCGGATTTAAACCAGATATTTTACGGTTTAATTTTGTGCTTAAAATCCTCCACGCGTGGTCCTCGGCTAAGACCAGGCTACTCTTCTCCAACGTCGAAAAGTTTACGTCGACCGTCGGTGGAAAAATTTTAAAACCCACCTATTTGGGGCTTCCGCTGCATGCCTAGTTCCAACAAGTTGTATCAGAGCAGAGGGGGTAGATTTTAAGCCAAGAAAAATTTAATTTTCATTAAAATATAAAGACGACGTCGATACGGTCCCAATGCCGCAAACGGAATTTGAATTGGATGTCGGATGTCCTGTCCGCGGACATCTGAAGTTATGAATTCGGAATTGAATTTTTTTTTTGCAGGTCACCAGAATAGTATTTTCCAGTGATTCAAATAACTATTGTTTTTATATTAAATTATATATAATATTAATAATAGTTTATCTTAATATTAACTTTATTATTATAATTTTATTATAATAATATTTTAATAATATTATTAATTTCTAAAGCCTAAATAGGCTTTAGATTTTTTAAAGGGATGGGAAAGACTTGCAAGGCATGTCTTGGTAAAAAAAAGACTTACACTTCAAGTCTTGTTCAAAAAAAATGGGGAGTAATAAAAGGGGAGAAAGACCTTATTTTAGGTCTTGTTAAATTTAAAAAAAGGGGGGGTGTTGGGGAGGACTTTCAAAAGCAAGTTAAATGAAAATTAAAAAAAAAGGTGGAAGGGGCAACGACCTACATGTGCAGGACGTGAATTTTTTTTGGGGACCTCCTATCCGGCGCACTGTAGCACGCATCAGCAGTGGCCACCCAGGCGGCCTCCTATCCTCCTCCGTAGTGCAGCGGAGCCACCTCCTCCCTTGGCCCTACGGCCTTCCTCCTCCATGTAGCAGGCGCACGGCCCGCCTTGGACGGGATCTTCCCCTCGCGCCGTAGAAGGTCGCCTCCCTTATTCACTCCACAGCGCAGCAGGCCGTTAGACCACCTGGATGCTTCACTCCAGCAGTTGTGTGCTACTCCGCCAGACTGAGGTGCCTCCTTTCCTACCCGCCGAGGCCACTCCTCTCTCACGGAGACCTCCCATTGAAGCTCGTGGAGCAGCCACCTGCTCCCGCCTCTCCCAAGGAGCTGAACCCAGCAGCCCCTCCTCCCGTCCTAGCTCCTCCCCGAGCCTCTTGCCGCGACCGGCCCGCACCGAAGCCAGCTTCCAGCCTTCTCGCGCTACAACTTCTAACCTGCACCAGCCAGCCAACCTGTGCCCGCTCCACTCCCCACCCACAACAGCCACTTCCACCTTGAACCATCCCTCTCCAATGCGGTCTGGAGCCCCTACCTCACCTCGGTCAGTCCACCGTGCTTTGGCGGTGGCAGAACCGGCTCCCTATCATGGTAGAAGCGGCGTACCCGCAGTTTATTGGTTCAGTCCGCCGCACATGCGGACACCAAACCCTACATCCGGTTGGTGGAAAGGTAACCAATTCATGGTATGCGTTGTCCTGAAATGACCTCAAACGGGTCTACCCATCCCGAAACGGGATTGGGCGGGCCTGCCTGGCCCTGAACGCCTCCACATGGGGTCGGTACAGCCCGGGATGGGCCTGCGCAGGTTCTCCCCGACCCACACAGGCCCTGCCCGGGGTTTATAGGGCTCAGATAATTTTATTTGAATCAAAAAGTTAATTAAATTAGTTAATTTAATTTTGGTTTAGAATTAAATTAATTAAATATTAACTTTGGTTTATAATTAATGCAGCGCAATTAATTTAATTGGGAGATTAATTAAATTAATTAGTTAATTTAATTTTAGTTTTAAAATTAAATTAATTAATCGGGACCGAACGACGTGATAATTGAATTAAAAATAAGAGTGAATTTTTAATTCAATTAAAATGCCCTCAAGTTCATTTTAATGCAAGTTTAATTTTATTCTGCGTTTAGTTTCTATACGCGAGTTAATGCGTATAATGGTCATGAGCCATGGACTGACCAATGCTTGTCTAGTGAATTTATTTATTTATTTATTTATTTATTGCATGTGGTTATGTAATAATTATTTTTAAATAAAAAGGCAATCTGTGTGTCGTGTCAGAGTCATTATATGTATAAGGGCCTGCGCGCCCATTCTCAGAGTTGTATATTTATACCTCGAGACCCCCTCGCCTGTGTGCGAGTATAGTTGTATAATGACGAGATGAGCTATGATGCATTTCATGCCAAGTGACAGTGATGCACCACACAAGAGTTGGATGTATTGGATGAGCAGACCTTGCTATTCAAGTTGCAAGCCACACGACTAAAGGTACTTACCCCTAGGGTTTCGGTTGGTCCGTTATTCACTCAACGGATCAACCAATAGTACCAACTCATGATAAGGTGTTCGTTTTATTTCTGCACGGTTTATTATTTTTGTGCATGTGTAATTTATTACGCAATCACATAGCATAATAATAAACAAGCATGCAAGATAAAATGAACATGTGATGCGATGAAATTTTTATTTCTTGCATGGTCAGTTGTGAGTGCGATCACATAGTACGTGCTTATAAAATTAGAAAATGATTTCTTTCATCACACTAACAATAATAAAACCCTCAAAGATATATTAAATCTAAATAGCCTCCCGTCATTCAAATTTGGACAAAACCA
Source organism: Viscum album (assembly GCA_963277665.1). Taxonomy (NCBI): domain Eukaryota; kingdom Viridiplantae; phylum Streptophyta; class Magnoliopsida; order Santalales; family Viscaceae; genus Viscum; species Viscum album. Next base: position 1,898,747,630 of record OY728126.1, read on the forward strand.
GCTATTTGAGGTGTCGGTCATGCATTAGCTAAGGGTGCCTCTTACTACTGGGGAGTCTTTATAAGAATGATGGGTCGACTTAACTGAAGTGATAGTAAGGATTAGCCCTAGCTAACTTGCTATCATTTTAGAGGCAAGCGTTGAGTAAATCAAATTTTGATTTTAAGAAGCTGGGACTTCACTCAACAGATCAAGGAACCGCAAGTTAAAGTGGTCGGCCAGCCAAAATCCTACCTAGAACCCTCCAAGTAGTGGCGTAGCCTTATCTTGTAGACTATGAGGGGTGGTTCCAGGATCCTTGCCACTAGAATACTCAAGCGATAGAGTATTCTGATTCTAGCACAGAGGGTTCCTAGAATCTGATAAAATAGTGGGAGACATAAAATTATTTAAGTAATTAATCAAAATGTCTAAATCAGTAATCCAGATAAAAGACACTTATCTGCTAAAATTTATTTTTGTAGAAAAATGGAAAGTTATACCACAAGATTAAAACTGCGATATTATAATGGACAAAGCAAATGTCCACAGTGAAACGAGTATCCATGAATAGTACAGGCGCATACACATAGTACAATGATATAGGAAACTCAAGGTGTCAGTGTCCCTAACACTGTTAAACTACCTCAAGAAGCGAGGGTGAAAATTTCTTACAGGAGACTAATGTACAAAGCATATGATAGTTATATCATTATGCTTTCATCAACTTCCGATGTTAATTGTGGTCGCTACACCAGGACATAGATAATATAACATAAAGTCTCATCTCCAAGAAGTTTTCAAGGAGAAAGCGAAGAAATGATATAAAAAAGGCTAAGTTTACACCGACATGTGTAAATTTAAAGATTGATCATGATCTTTAAATATAATTTTCACTACAAAACTAAAGTATCGTTTTAAGTTACAAAACAAACAAGTATTGAGTAAACGCTTCATTACCTATCTAGGTAAGGTTCTCTAAGTGAATAAGAATAAAATACAATTAAGCTTTAATTCTTATGGCGGATGAATTGAAAGACAATGTGAAAAGGTCAAAGTCAATTAATGCCAATGAAACATTCACGACGTCCTTCAATTAATGAGGTATTAACATAGGTTATTTGCATTGTATATTATAAAATAATACTACGGAAGTTTAAAAGAAATAAACTGATTTAAAGAAGCAAGTTTCCGCTTCTACATCAGGCATATTCATCAATGTGATGTTTCCTTTTACTACTTGGGTATTAAATACAATATGCTCATAACATATTTGTATTTTAATATGATAAAAAAGTTAGTATAGAAACCTTACTAGAATTCAGGTGTATTCTCTAAGTGGTTGTGAAAGGGTGATACCTAGGCCAGTGGTGAGAAGTAAATGACTTATTTAATTTCCAAGTGAAAGATTTGTGTTGAACTATTGTTGAGTATAAACACAAACATTAATCTCATGTGTCCTTGGATTCAAAGAGATATTCTTTCAGTTTCTGGAATGAATGTTGTTTTTGGTAAACTCAATCACTAGTTCAGTGATACATGAATCAATAGCAATTAGTGATGAATATAAATGTAAGACTTATACCCAGTTGTGACAGGATAATTCTTTGTCAAGTAATACTAAAAATGGACATCATGAATATACCAAGTATGACATTTAGGCTCGACATAGCTAAATACTTATGGTATTATAGATGTCTTTAGTTTGGACAAAGGAGCCTTTAGAAATAAAGGTACGTCACAAAGATTTTGCAAATAGTTCAACATAAAAGTGTGAACTATTCCAAGTATAATCTAGAGGTATATATACTTCATGAGATTCTTTTAAGTAATTAAGGAATATCAAAGTGAAGTATTTGCATGGTCAGGAGATATGAGTTGCTTAGGGTTGGGATACCGAAGAATATCTCGACCAAGCATTCATCAATCATGATAATGTAGCATGGAGAAATTCCTAAACGCACATTACCTTATCGATATCACAACATTGATGTTAATGGGGAGGATTTATGATGAAGTCTTACATATCAAAATTGATCAAAAAATTATAGCATGGAGTAATTCCTAAATGCACATTTTATACATCAAAGTATTGATGTAAGTAATATCAATGTTGGAACTAGCAGAAACTTCCACTGTATTTGATGAAATTATTTTCAAATAATAGTGATACCCCACAACCATATGACAACTATAATGAAAAATGGATATCATACGAGTCATAGTATGATGTAAACCCATTATGTCATAAGAACATGTGTTTGTATGCAAAGAGTTTTTTAGGACATAAACAAAATAGCATCAAGTCAAACACATTGTGCATTTAGTGTAATAATCCTAACTGTTGTTTAGGATGTTACATAAATCCCTAAGATAGAAGAGTAGGTAGTCAATTAATAGACTACACTTCTATATAAGGGTGCACATCTCTATTAGAAATATTGGGAGATATATTGACTTGTGTTTAGTTAATTCTCAAAATACACAAGTAGTTGGCATAAGAACTAGTTCCACAAGAGCATGTGGAACAAAGTATGTTCCAGAGACACATACAGCGTAGGAAGGATAAAACCATGGTGATGGTTTTTATATTCACTGTGGTCGGTGATCTATTATTCAATGTGAATAAAATTTTCTACAAGTAAGCAGTGTATGAAAATTAGATAAAATTGATAAGACCAACTAAAATTAAATTAATGGATTCCATGTATCAAAGTAAAAAAAGGGGATATTATTTTGAATACTATGGTGGGTATTTAAGTAAATTGATACATGGATGGTACGAGCTTAGTACCAATAAGGCTCGATTGGTTTCACCAAGTTGTTATGCCTAAATCCGTTAGAATTTTACTTATCATAGATAATATCTATGATCAATTTATTTAGCATTGGATGTCATGACACCCAATCGTAGATGGTGTCTATATGACGCAACCACAAAGGGATGGTCACGTCATAGAATGCCAATAAAGGTTGCAAGTTACTAAAATCCGGTTTAGGATTAAAGTAAGTAACATGATCATAGAAAATACATTTTCAAAAATGTTTTCCATGTGTCTACGTAAGGTTAGTGGGAGCATCAATGTTTTATAAAGAAAATATGTTCAGAAACATATGGAAAAACAGACATTGGTCTCATAGTTAGTTAAGACCAAAATGAAATTTACTCTCCAATGATTGACTTAAAGTAGAAACCTAATTTCTAGGGAACATGATCTACTAAGGTAGATCTATAGGTTGCTTGGTCCTAGTCAATCGTACATATAGTGACATTGTATTGAAAAATACATGTAGGAACAATTCAAGAGATGAATTGTTGCCTATGTCACAAGGCATAACCTCTCCATGTTGACCTGTCCATGAAATGGGAAGAGATAAATGTGGTGAATTGAAATACATACATCAGAACGATGGATCAATCATGTGTGCCATGATATGTACAATAACTAATATTGCCAAGGTATATTTTACAATAGGCAAATATCAGTTATATCCAGGAGCACTGTAAGGGATGTAGTCAGAACTATCTAATTGTACTTCTGAAAGTACAAATGATATGTACCTGGTAAGTAGAGAAGAAAGGATACTAGTTTTTAGGGATAAAAACTAGTCTTCCATAGATCAAGAGATCTAGTATTGCAGTTAGGCTAAAGGTGATGATGGAGCCAAGATCATATCAGCCAGTGGTGTCCATACCTACAAACCCGAGCACATTGCACCTTCTAAGATATCTAAGATGCAGTTAAATGCAATGATTTGTTCCAGTTCTTGGAATCGCACCTGGTGAGAAAAGTATTATCATAATCTAAATTATGATATTCTTACAAGCCAAGATGTCATGTTATGACAGTGGACAAAAAAGGGATACACTCGGGATACCATCTCTTGAGAAGTTTTACTCAAGGATATGAGGTTGCTATAGTAGAATAGCCATGTGGCGGAACTGTGGCGGACCTAGTAGCTAAAGCCATTACTCAGCAGAAACATGATGTTCATCATGTGAGTACCTAAAAAGTTTGGTTAGAAATTTGGCTCTAGTGCAAGTGGGAGTGTTGAAATAGCGGGTTCCCTAGACCCAACTATTCTGTGATTTTGATTACCAGATCATGTATACAGTAAGCTATGCATGATGTCATCTTACCATTATAGTGTAGAATTTTTTACGTCCACTATTGAAATGGCAATGTCCAAAGATTAATTTTCGTATCGAAAGGTTATAGCAGTTCCCAGGATATAATGAGAACCTCTAGATAGTATGACATTAATCATAAATATATGTTCTATAGTCTAGATACATCTTACTAATTGAACACAGTAGATGTTTGACTATCAGGTGCTGGGGGATCATAAGCATTGAGACTTCTTCTCATGAAGTTCGCACTTGGTGATCTCTAGCAGTGAGATCATGAGGACTGACCCGCCAATAGGAACACCACATGTTTCAGGTGTCATTGGATGTTCCTATCTATGATCATGTGTAATGGTCACTTGACTTGAGATCATTACCAATGTATGTCACTTGATTATGTACTTTTATGTAAGACGAAAACCATGGCAATGAAGTCGTGGCGAGGTAGTTTGTGACGGGTGCGTCGTTGGTGGCATGGAATTGGTTGAATGGTCAAGAAAGGATTTCTCTCTTTCGGTTTATGGAAGTAATATATCTCAGGCCATGTTGATATGGATGGCAGTACCTTTATAAGACCATGGCCATGGCAGTCAAGGGTAAATCCTTCCAGTTAAATCAACAAACAATAAAGCAAGAAAAGGGCGATGACACGAGAGTGCATCCGGCTTTATGAGATATTAAAGACAAAGAGATTATATTACACAGTGCGTGTTCGTAGGTTGGTTGTCGTTGCTGTGACAATCCTTATTTTTTAGGGGCCACGATGGGTTGCTAGATCCCGCTCTTAGTCTATGAATACTATTCATGGTTTTTGAAATAAGGTCTTAGAGGGTCACACACAATAACATATTCAAGAATCTGGCCTATTCAGTTGAATAGGAGTTTTGGACATGGAGGGCCCCGCCACAAGGGTCCGGGATTTGTACAAAGTTAAAAGACCACCAATGCAATAAATAAATTCATATTATTAGAGTTTAGAATAATGAGTATTGAATTTATTTATTAAATGTATTTATGAGTTTTAAGTAAATACATGAAAAAATATTAATTGATGAATATTAAATTATTCAAGGTTCAATTAATATTTATGGGAGCAATAATTCAGGTTAATGACTTAATTATTATCATGTAATATATTTTAATATATTACAAGTAAATGATAATAATATTTATGGCTCAGTTTAGTAGTCATAAAATTTCGTTGATAGTGCGTTAAGTATTCGGGGTCGGTGATGCGATACCGGGTATTTTAATTGAGCACTATAAATAAAAGAGGAGGGGCATTTGCCAAATACTATTCATGGAGCTTATCTCTCTTCTCCTCTCTCCCACATTCTATAGAGAGATGCTCTGGATCCAAGGAGCTCAGATGGAGCTCTCTCTCGAGCATCACTAGCGATGCGATGCGGTGTTCATTGGAGCGTCGAAGGCATCGCCTCAAATCCGCGCTAGCACCCAGATTAAGACGAACGATGCTCCCGTGGATTCCTTGAAGTGCATGTGGACGATCAAGAGGAATTCGACTTCGAATTCTTTGAGCAGCGATCGCCAACAATGAGCAGACGTCGTGCGTGGATTCATATTTAAACCAGGTATTTTATGGTTTAATTTTGTGCTTAAAATCCTCCATGCGTAGTCCTCGGCTAAGACCGGGCTGCTCTTCTCCGATGTCGACAAGTTTTCGTCGACTGTCGGTGGAAATTTTTTAAAACCCACCTATTTGGGGCTTCCTCTGCATGCCCGGTTCCAACAAAGAATGCATCGGGGATGTGGATTTTTAAGGTTAGTAATAAATCAATTTTCTTATCATGTTGTGTTGTTCATAATAAATCACATCTTTGGGTTTCAAATATAACAAAACCCCCTTGGTCTGGTGAGTTTGGTTTAAATCAATAAAGACTAATTCCTTGGTCTGGAATTTGATTCCTATTAATTTTATTAATTATAAGCCCTTTTGAGATGATAAGTACACCCAATGATCATGGGTTAACTTTGTTGTAATTCCTCTGAAGATCCTTGGAAATTCCATTCTTGGTTTGATATGGGGTTTCCAGTGATATTTAGCAAAATATTTTGAGGAATTATGAGAGAAACATAAATAACACAAATATTGTAAGGCAATTGATTAATAATGAACCATAATCATCCAAAACTCCAACACATGGGAGATTTAGCTATACATGGAGTAGATAATGACTAATAAACTCTTAATACCTAAATAAAACATCACAACAGCTTTGGATTGAAGATTTCCAAGAAGGTAGAGAGACATCACCTCCTATCTTCTCTTCCCTTATTCTCTTTCTCTCCATCTTCTTCTCTCTCCTTTCTTCTCCCATTTAGTGTCTCTCGTTGTCCCCCCCATCAGTATTCGAATTTAGAGGGTTTTATCTATTATTTATAATATTCAAAACTACACGGCGTGTACTATAAAGTACACGACATGTAACCAAGTCAACTTGACTTGGATATTCTTTCTCTGCCGGTAGGTGATCTTCCGCGCCACCCTTAACTTTGAAGGCATCAGCGGTCAGTTGGTGGGAGTACATGATGTGTAGCGCCACCCCGCATAGCATGTAGTGTCAATTTCAACCACCAACCACTTCTGGAAGGGGGGTACATGACGTGTAAAGTGAATTACATGACATGCAACATCTGACCAACAACATGGGCGTGTACTTGGTCTGGTCATTTCGTGTCTGTGCAAAGGTACACAATGTGTATATGAAAGGTACACACCATGTATTTGTGATCTTTTGTTATGATCATTCCCGATTTGATAATTTTTCTGTAAAACTTTTGAAAATCATCATGATCACCGAATTAAAATATTTTATCTCCAAAACAACATATATATTCGGTGAAAACATATTTTGATACTCAATAAAACATATGAAAATGTATACACAAATCGGGCACATCAATGAGAGAAATGAACTTTGAAAAATGTGGTTTATTCAAATATATCTAAGAAATGGAGGTATTTATAGGAGTTGTTGTTTTGACCGTTAATTAATAAGCAACCATTGGTAATTTTAAAATGTGATAATGAAAAACTTAAAATAGGTGTTTATAACTTTATAAGAAGTAACATAAGAATCAATTTAAAATGATAATTTAGATTTAATATTTATAGAATATAAAAAGTCTTAGTAATAATATTTTCTTTTACGAAACATATATTAATGCTATCTTTATGTTAAAATTTTAATTAATTAGGTATAAGTAACTTATTTTGAATGTTAAAATTTGAAAGAAAAATAAAGCAGTAAATATTGCATAGAACAACCACGCATGGAACGGTGCTAGTAAGGACAAGAAACAGACCCCGTTACTCACTACAGAAAATTATAGGGGAGCGGTTAATATAAATACAAGCGATAATCCACTTTATTTTCTGATCTGGGACACATGAATGGGTTAATGTTCATCTGTTTTAAAAACAATCACTTTAATCATAGCCATTCATTTCATCTCATCTTGACCATCCGATTTATTTCATTGTTCATCGTCTTCCTCAAGCCGTGATATCCAAACTTTAATGTCATGGATTTATTCTTCTTCATCCATTGGTCTATCCTCGAACCTTGCAACCATACAAGCACACTTCGAAAAATCATCCTCACTCTCATCCTTCTTCGATGACGAGTTTGAAACTCTTCGAAACAAGCAATAAAATCCCACTTCCCATGCAAAGACGTCACAATATACCTTTATTTATTTCTCAGTTTACAGAGTTTTTTTTATACATTTTTGGTTTTTTTAAAACAGAATAGGTTATTTTTTTAAAAAAAAATATGCTACAAAGGCTGCATCGTCGATGCCACCTTTACTCCCCCGCACCGCCTTTTTCCCGGATCGATGACATGGAAAAGGCAGCGGGGGGGGGGGGGGATGCCGCCTTTCGCCTCTAGGTAAGGCCAAAGGCAGCACCACCGATGCCGCTTTTTTCCTTACCCATAGGTGAAAGGTGGAATCGGTGATGCCACCTTGGCCTCAACTCCCTATAAAAGGGAATCCACCCCCCTTCTCCTCACTCAATTATTTCCTTCATCTCTCCTAAATTCTCTCCATCTCTCTCTAGAAAATTCATTTTCTGTGTGGGTTTTTGCAAAGCATCATTTAGAGGTATTTTTATTTATTTAATTTAATGTTTTTTATTTATTTAATTGAATTATTTTCAGTTTTAAATATTTTATTTTTTAAGTAGTTTAGGCAGTTCTTAATATTTTGTTTATTAGGTTCTGTAATTAGTTATATATAGTTTGAAATAATTATTTTTAGTAGTATAGATGAATTATATATTAACATAGGATTAATTTAGGATTAAGTATTGTGAAATTTTGGTAGCTTAAAGATTATATGGTTATCTAAGTAATCAAATCCCTGTCTTGATACAAACAAGTGGATGTGGCTCTGGAACAGATGTACATAGAGGTAAAACCCGAAAACACCGCTTTGAGCTAGACTCGAAAGGGAACTAGTGCATGAGAACGGGCCTTGCTGCACTCCTTGTTTGACACTCTTGGGGGATATGCTTACGATGATTCCTATTTTCTTTATAAACTACTAAAATATCTAAGAAAAAAGAAAATAAATTAGTATGTTTATCAATGATAAAAGTATAATTATGATGTTATAGAATGAAATAAGGACAAAATCATTAACGAATGAAAGTTATTATTAGTAATTAAATATGTTTAAGTAGTTTAATTAGTTATATATTGTTTAGATTTAATACTTATTATTAGTAATGACTAATTATAGACTAATTAATGATAAATTAGGATTAAAAATGAATAAATATGATTAGTTAATTATAAATAAATAATGAATATAATATGATTAAGGATTAAAGAATAAATAAATAAATAATAACTTAATATTGATTAACTAGTGATTAAAGAATTAGGGATTAGTTAAAAAAGTTATTATTAGTAATTAAAGATGTTATGTATTCAATAGTTTATTTAGTTACATATAGTTTATAAACAATACTTACTATTAGTAATGATTAATTATATATTAATAAATGATAACTTAGGATTAAAAATGAATACATATGATTAGTTAATTATAATTAACTATTAATATTTGTTATAGTATCATAATTCTGATGAAAGAAACATTTTTGACATAGTGAATCATGTTTTCCTGTGTGTATTACTATGGGGAGATTATTCAAACTGAGCAAGGAGCTTCTTATAGTACATAACCAATAACGGTGGTTAGTACAACTGATTGTGTAACCATAAGTGAACTTAAAGAGAGAATTCAGGGTTCTTTAAATCTGGGACCTGATCAAGAGATCATGTCTATGAGTTATAGACATTTTCAATTCCCAAAAACACTGTGGCATCTAGCTTGTCTATTGGTTGCTGATGCGCAGTGGGTACAAGTAATTAATTTATTTTGTCAACGGTCAGATGGTACCATGATGGAGTTATACGTTGATGTTTATACTGTACAACAACAACATCTAGTTGTACGAAGATGTAGAATTACAAGAGTGGTTGAAGATAGTCCACCCCATGAAATTGAGCCTATTCCAAGTGATGCAGAAGAAGAGGACAACCTAAATGATCTCCCGGATATACATGTCAATCTGACCTCTGATGAGAAGTTTCGTAATGATGGATCATATGGTTACAAAAATGCTGATGAGGAGGGATCAGCTGAATTTAGGAATGAGGTTTCGAGAAATGCATTAGTTGTACATCAACCTCGACCTAAAATAAATCATCCAATAATCCTTTCATCTTGTTCAGAAGTAATGAAATGTGTGCCTGAATTCAACAATAATGTTCTCACACCAGCAATTGAGTTCCCCATAGTTGTACTAGATAGGTTTAGTGAGATGGACAAAACCTTATATATTGGAAGGAATTTTACAAGTAAAGATGCAGTAAAAAGCATGCTAAATAGATTTCATATTGAGAGGCACTACAGCTATATAGTTCACAAATCTTGTAGTAGTAAATATGTCATACGGTGTGAGAAGTATGGGGATGATTTTAGATTTTGCTTGAGGGAGATTACGGACATTACATTTGAAGGTTGGAGAATCTCGATGATTGAGGCGGCTCATACTTGCGTTCAGCCAAGCCTTACACAAGATCATACCTCATTGGATGCAGAATTTGTGTCATCTATTATTGTTGAGATGATTAGTACATGTCAAGATGTTCCAATAGACCTTATGCAAGAGAGGATTCAACAGACATTCGGTTATAATATTTCCTATAATAAGGCATGGATGGCGAAATGGAAGGAAATTGTGAAGGTCTATGGTGACTGGGATGACTCATATCAGGTGTTGCCACAATTTCTAGCCATACTGAGGCATCATAACCAAGTTGTATTTCATCTAGATACAAACGAACACGTGTCTCACGATAATCGGCTTGATCCATATCATGTTCAATTTCATCAGTTATTCTGGGAATTCCTTCCCTGTATCTCCGTATTTCATTTAAAAAAATAGTTTATTCAGATTGATGGAACATTTCTTTATGGAAAATACAAGGGCATATTGTTGATTATGGCAACCCAATATGGAAACTGTTCACCTCTTCCTATTTCCTTTTCCATTGTAGAGAAAGAAAACTATGAATTATGGAGTTGGTTTCTGGCATGTATCAACAACCATTTCACCAACATTTGAGGTGTTTTTTTGTTATCGTATCACCATCGGGAAATTAATGAGGCAATCCATGCGGATACTGATACATGGAGATACCCAAATGCACATCATCGGTTCTGTATTATACACATTTATAGAAATGTGCATAAAAAATTCCACAACGAACTGATGAAGAAGGAAATCACGAGGCTTGATACGCATTGTATTTGTTATTTTTTACTATTTCAACATAAAGATAAAATCAATTTATGTGAAATATCATATATTATGTGTAGAATATGAGTCAGACCAACGATGGTTTGACAAAATTTTTGAACAAATTCTCCAAGCTAATCAAGAAGTTTATGATTATATGATGCATATTCCAAAAGAGAAATGGATATTGGCATATGATGGGTGGAAGAGGTACAGAAACATGAAAGAAAACATTGTGGAGTGCATCAATGGTGTCTTCAAAGGGATTCACAAGATAACTATAACCGCCCTAGTTCATGAGACATTATATCGATGCGTAACGTACTTTGTTGATATAAAAAAACTAGCATCAGATAGAATATAGTAGGGGATAATACACAGAAGACACTTTAAACTAGAAATTGAAAAGAATATTGAAGAAGCTTCTGGTTATCATGTCTACCTTTTTCGACGAGAAGTCTCCTGATTTTCAGTTCAAGAGCATTCAGACCCATCACAAATCACATCGGTGAAAAAATGGCGGTATTACTAGAAACAAGGCAATGTCAATGTGGAAACTTTCAGGCCTTATGGTTCCCATGGACACACGCCATCACAGCATGTGCCTATGTGAACATATCATGGGAAGCATATGTTGATCTAGTGTACTGGATGGATACCATTGCTAACTGTTATTCTGCACCATGGATACCTATTGGGGAGTATCATTATTTCCCCATGCCTGAAGGCCAATTGATAGTGATACCTGACAGGAATCAGTTACATCCCCATGGGAGACCGAAGGCCAGTAGGACACGTAATGAGATGGACTGGCCTCAATCTATTTTTTTCACTTCTTTCCTCTTGTTATCTTTCTTCCATTTAGAACCAAAATAAATGGATAATTATATTTATTTTGGTAAAAATAAATTCATAAAATAATGTGAATAAACATTTCATGTCTTTCATTCTACAAGTCATAGCAATATTCTAACCATAACGTTATATTTACATTTTACACTTACGATTCATTTAATTTGTTTATATGCAGATGGATTGTAATGATCTAAAATTCTGAATAAATATTGTTTCCAAATTTTGTGTGTTATTTTATTTTTCATACTCAACAAAACTGTTTTGTTTGATAACATGAGTATAATAAAAATGTGACTGTTGGGTTTTGACTATTATATGACCGTTAGTCAGTATGACCGTTGAAAAGTGAATGTTGTGACTTTTGTCTCTAAATACAAGTGACCTTGGTTAATTAATATAGAAAGGAGATTCAATGGCCTCATCTAGTAGTATCGGGCCAATCGAAGCCCATCTAACGGAACTTGGGAAGGATGTAGCACCACTGGGCTTTTCTCTGGACCAAACCCAAGCCGAACTTTATCATGTGAAGCTAGAATGGAATCGCCTTTGCGAGAAGTTCAAACTGATAGAAATTACTACTCGTGCGATGTTGGTCGAGCCTCCCTCAGATTCTCTCACCTTAGCACACCTTACACTTAGGTCCTATGCTGGTGTGATAAGGGGCTATGTAAGGAGACCGTAACTGCCTTGTGTAATCATTTGTTTTAAATAAAAATTTTGATTTCTTCTTATGATGAAGTTTATGAATTTTCAAATGTCCGGATAAATATAGTATGAATATTTTTGATGAATTTTAGAGAAAGGATATTTTAAAAATGTTTATGTAAACCCTAAATAATTAAAAATGTGTAATGATTTTCAAAAAATGGTCTTCTACAATTATGTTTAGTACGAAATTTAGAGTCTAATAAGATCAAATTAATTTTTTATGAATAGTAAATTTTGAATAGTGATTTTATGCTTAGGATTAGTAATGTGACCAAATAGATTAATAATCTCACTTAAAGAAAGTATTAATATAATCTAGGCACCTTGATTAATTAATGTGATTCAATAAAATGGTTAAATAACGGTTTCATAAATTATTAGTCAAGTATTAGTTTTTTTCAGGTGAATAGTGTTTTTTAATTAAAAATTAAATTAAAAATATTTAGAAAATTATTTTTATAAAATGGATTTCATTTTTGAACTCAGAGCATCGATATTATGTTAAGGCAATTTTTGGGGATTTTTCTGAGAAAAATGAATTTTCGGTGAATAGTGTATTTATTTAAAAATTAAATTAAAAATATTTAGAAAATTATTTTTATAAAATAGATTTCATTTTTGAAATCAGAGCATCAATATTTCATTAAGGTGAAATTTTGGGATTTTTCTGAGAAAGTTGAATTTTCAGTGAATAGTAAAAATACAGTTTTAGGGTTTCGGTATGTTTAATGACATCATAACTGTGTCATGATGATGTCATGAGATATTTTAAGGGTTGGCCGACCAAAGGTGATGAATTATTGTATGGGGGGACCCATGTGGCCAATACCATGGGCAAATACCATGGGCAAGCCCATGGTTTTTCCAAAACCACCAATGAGGTGTCCCTTGGCCATTAATGCCTTGTCCTCTCACTTTCCCTATAAATAACAAGCCATCCTCTCATCCATTCGACTCCCAACTCTCCCCAAATGAATCTCTGGTCTCATTACCTCCCAAGGAGTCCTCCCAAGGTGCCCCCAAGCCCTCAAGGTCCCAACCTTTGAGTTTTAAGAGCTACGTTTTAAGGTAAGGGATCCTACCTCCCTCTTTCTTTTCAAGTAATCTCTTTTATGTCATTTCTTTTATGCTCCATGATCTTATGTTGGAGGATATTCTTTTATATTCATCATACTGTCTTTTTCATGTTCATATGATGAGATACCCCCTCTTTCTCTCATCATTTCATTTTTAGAATGTTAAGTGGCGCCGTTAGGCTACCGAATTTTTAAGGGATTCTTTCACCTTTCTCAAGTTCTACTTTCATGTCAAGTATTTCAAGTTCCTTTTTATTTTGTTGGGGTATGATCTCTAAATATATCATACTGATATTTTATGTTCATATGATGAGATACCCTATTTGATCTCTTCAATTCATTATTTTGAAGTTTTAAGTGGCGCCGTTAGGCTGCCGAATTTTTAAGGGATTCGTTCACCTTTCTCATTTTTCAAAGTTCTACTTTCATGTCAAGTATTTCAAGTTCCTTTTTATTTTTTTGGGGCATGATATCTTTATCTATAATACTGATCTTTTATGTTTATATGATGAGAGACCCTATTTTATCTCTTCAATTCAGTATTTTGAAGTTTTAAGTGGCGCTGTTAGGCTGCCGAATATTTATAAGAGAAATCTTGTTTTTTTCTTCCTTTCATGTTCTTCATTTCATATGGTATATCTTTAAAATTTCATTACCATGTTCATATATCCTTCATATTCTGTCCCTCTACTATTTTATGGGTCATTTATGAATGTTTTACCCATGTCCCCTCTCTTTTCAATGTTTTCTAAAACCCCAAAACATAGTCGTTATGCTGCAAAATTTCCGTCTCAAAATGTATCTCTCTCTTGTTCTAAAGTTCTTTTATTTTATTAAGTGAATACTCAAAGATCTCTCTTCTATAGGTTTATTCACATATATACCAAAATGTTTTATTTTAAATTCTGTGATTTACATACATGAGACCCACCTCCTTTTTCTGTGGGTTTTAAAGTGACACAAAGATCATGTCTTTAAAGAAGTTTTTAAAACGTTATGATTATGAAATGAAACCCATTTATTTTATGCTATATGGGTTGTTTATGAAATAATTGATGATGATATATGTGGCTCACATTATTATAAATACAAATTTAAGGGTGCTCCTTGATAGCGCTCCAATGCATTGGGTAAAGACTTAATATCTAGAGATGACCATTTTGACTGATACCTTGGTAATTTTTATTGAAACCTTGGAGATGGACCTTGGTGAAACGGAAATGATTTTCTTTGTTAAATGTTGTAGCCACATCTTCAAGTTATGAAAAATGTTATTTTTATTATGATATTCCTCATGATTTCATTCTCATACCTTAAAGTTCTTTTCATGACTTTATTGATGTATCTCAAGTTCACATGTTAAATGTTTCCCTTGTTTCCCTTACTGGACCTTCTGCTCACCCTTTCTTTTGATGTATGTACCCAGGTTATGAGATGAAGTAATGAACCTAGGATTAAAATTAGGATAAGCCTTTCAAGTGTTTAAGAAGAATTTTTTTTTGTTTCATTTATTAAGTTCCTGATTTCCAAGACACTAAACCTTAAAATCCTCAGTTTTGTAAAATGTAATGAAAAGTTATGTTATAAAAAGGTGGGATGCTATAGTTGGTATCAAAGGATGGTTTAGTTATTTGTGGAAATTAGGATATGAAAACTTTAGGAAGAACCCTATATAAAAGTTTAAATAAAGGAAATATTTCTGGTATTTTGGTGAGTATTGAGTAAGGGGTTTCCAAGCAAATAAATCACTGTCTGGATACGAGCAGGTAGAGGTGGCTTTGGCACAGATGTACATAGGGGTAAAACCTGAAAACACCGCTTTGAGCTAGACTCGAACGGGAACTAGTACACGACAACGATCCTTGCTGCACTCTTGGTTACGACACTCCAGGGGGATATGCTTTGGTAAATTCATAATCTTAGTATGAACCATTATTAAAGGAACAAAGATAAAATAAAATAAAGATTCACATAAGAATATATGATCATGGATAACCTAGATTGGAACCTAGGGGATCACAAGTTAGGGTATACTTTTCTTCTACAAGTTATCTTTTTATGATTTAAGTTCCTTTTCATGATTATTGGCTAAGTATTGAATCCCCTAATTGTACTTTGTTTTCTTAGTTAATGGTGGGAAATGAAAGAACATGTCCCAACAACCAATGTGATAGGAAATGTGACAATTTCCGTATTAATATTACAGAGATGATTAGGGGATTAAAAGATGATTATTATTTTGGAAGACGTTCACTATTTTGGGAACCCTATTTGATTGAGGTAAATAAATTACTACGGTATTTTATTTGAGGAGTAAAGGTTGACTTATATTTTGAAGAATCGATGAATTTAAGGTGGACTTATAGTAATTTAGATTACATATTGAAATGATTAACCTATCTTGGGTAAAATATGTTTAGGTTAGATAATTTTGTTATAAGATGTTAGGAGTGGTTGATTTTGTTTGGAGATGAGTGATAAAATTTATCTTAGAAGACTATGTTATCAAATCCTTCTTGTATTTGGGTTTCAATCTTAGTTTGGTTTATTTTGAGGAATTTTAAGGGAAGTTATTTATGGAATGGTCTATGATGAACTTTGGGTAGTATTGTTGAACTTTTAAGATTTAAAGTAGTTTCCCTTCCTCTGGGGTTTTTTATTTTCGAAGAGTTGTTTTATCTTACCCTTTCTGTTTTTGGGATAATGTTTAAAGATAGAAGAAATAGATAGTTAATCTTTGGTGGATTATGTGATTCTCTATAAGATGATTCTTGTGCTTTGATGAGACCAAGTAGTTTTGAATGCTCATCATTTGGAGAAAAGATTAGTTTTGGTAGAAACTTATTAAAGGATGAAACTCTACTGTAAGGTAGGTATATTTCCTTATGTTTTTATTCTATGTAGTAAATGAATTCCTCAAAATTATTAAAAGGAACGTAAAACAAAAACGTTGTTGGTTTAAGTTTCCTACTTGGTAATCAAAGACCGTTTACACACATCATAAGTTTGTTATTTTCTTGTGGTTAACTTTCTCCTAATCATGTTTTCTATCACTCTCCCTCAGAACTTGACCCTTTGTATTTTTCTTCCACATCCATGTTTTCCTACATGGAATCCTAGTATGGGTTAACTCGGGTGGCCTTTGTACTTCCTTTTCTTTCTTTTAAAGTAATAGTTACTGACTCTTTTTCCGATGTGGGACTTTCAATGAAATTTCAAAACCCAATTTTAAAAATTGCGAGGATGCAATTTCTTAAGGGGGGAAGATTATAACGACCCAAAATTTTGAATAAATATTGTTTCCTAATTTTGTGTGTTATTTTATTTTTCATACTCAACAAAACTGTTTCATTTGATAACATGAGTATAATAAAAATGAGACTATTGGGTTTTGACTATTATATGACCGTTAGTCAGTATGAACGTTGAAAAGTGAATGTTGTGACTTTTGTCTCTAAATACAAGTGACCTTGGTTAATTAATATAGAAAGGATATTCGATGGCCTCATCTAGTAGTCTCGGGCCAATCGAAGCCCATCTAACGGAACTTGGGAAGAATGTAGCACCACTGGGCTTTCCTCTGGACCAAACCCAAGCCGAACCTCATCGTGTGAAGATAGAACGGAATCGCCTTCACGATAAGTTCAAACTGATAGAAATTACTACTCGTGTGATGTTGGCCGAGCCTCCCTCAGATTCTCTCACCTTAGCACACCTTACACTTAGGTCCTATGCTGGTGTGATGAGGGGCTATGTAAGGAGACCGTAACTGCCTTGTGTTATCTTTTGTTTTAAATAAAAATTTTGATTTCTTCTTATGATGAATTTTATGAATTTTCAAATGTCTAGATAAATATAGTATGCATATTTTTGATGGATTTTAGAGAAAGGATATTTTAAAAATGTTTATGTAAACCCTAAATAATTAAAAATGTGTAATGATTTTCAAAAAATGGTCTTCTACAATTATGTTCAGTACGAAATTTAGAGTCTAATAAGATCAACTTAATTTTTGATGAATAATAAATTATGAATAGTGATTTTATGCTTAGGATTAGTAATGTGACCAAATG
The DNA here is from genome assembly GCA_963277665.1 of Viscum album. NCBI lineage: Eukaryota > Viridiplantae > Streptophyta > Magnoliopsida > Santalales > Viscaceae > Viscum > Viscum album. The sequence continues at coordinate 1,898,765,288 of OY728126.1, forward strand.
GATTAGTAATCTCACTTAAAGAAAGTATTAATATAATCTAGGCACTTTGATTAAGTAATGTGATTCAATAAAATGGTTAAATAATGGTTTCATAAATTATTAGTCAAGTATTAGTTTTTTCAGGTGAATAGTGTTTTTTAATTAAAAATTAAATTAAAAATATTTAGAAAATTATTTTTATAAAATGAATTTGATTTTTGAACTCAGAGCATCGATATTATGTCAAGGAAATTTTTGGGGTTTTTTCTGAGAAAAATGAATTTTCGGTGAATAGTGTATTTATTTAAAAATTAAATTAAAAATATTTAGAAAATTATTTTTATAAAATGGAGTTCATTTTTGAAATCATAGCATTGATATTTCGTTAAGGTGAAATTTTGAGATTTTTCTGAGAAAGTTAAATTTTCAGTGAATAGTAGAAATACAGTTTTAGGGTTTCGGTATGTTTAATGATATCATAACTGTGTCATGATGATGTCATTTGATATTTTAAGGGTTAGCCGACCAAAGGTGATGAATTATTTTATGGGGGGATCCATGTGGCCAATACCATGGGCAAATACCATGGGCAAGCTCATGGTTTTGCCAAAACCACCAATGAGGTGTCCCTTGGCCATTAATGCCTTGTCCCCTCACTTTCCCTATAAATACCAAGCCATCCTCTCATCCATTCGACTCCCAACTCTCCCAAAATTAAGCTCTGGTCTCATTACCTCCCAATGAGTCCTCCCAAGGTTCCCCCAAGCCCTCAAGGTCCCAACCTTTGAGTTTTAAGAGTTACGTTTTAAGGTAAGGGATCCTACCTCCCTCTTTCTTTTCAATTAATCTCTTTTATGTCATTTCTTTTATGCTCCATGCTCTTATGTTGGAGGATGTTCTTTTATATTCATCCTACTGTCTTTTTCATGTTCATATTATGAGATACCCCCTCTTGCTCTCATCATTTCATTTTTAGAATGTTAAGTGGCGCCGTTAGGCTGCCAAATTTTTAAGGGATTCTTTCACCCTTCTCAAGTTCTACTTTCATGTCAAGTATTTCAAGTTACTTTTTATTTTTTTGGGGTATGATCTATAAATCTACCATACTAATATTTTATGTTCATATGATGAGATACCCTATTTGATCTCTTCAATTCAGTATTTTGAAGTTTTAAGTGGCGCCGTTAGGCTGCCGAATTTTTAAGGGATTCATTCACCTTTCTCATTTTTCAAAGTTCTACTTTCATGTCAAGTATTTCAAGTTCCTTTTTATTTTTTGGGGGTATGATCTCTATATCTATAATACTGATCTTTTATGTTCATATGATGATAGACCCTATTTGATATCTTCAATTCAGTATTTTGAAGTTTTAAGTGGCGTCGTTAGGCTGCCGAATATTTATAAGAGAAATCTTATTTTTGTCTTCCTTTCATGTTCTTCATTTCATATGGTATATCTTTCAAATTTCATTACCATGTTCATATATCCTTCATATTCTGTCCCTCTACTGTTTTATGGGTCATTTATGAATGTTTGACCCATGTACCCTCTCTTTTCAATGTTTTCTAAAACCTCGAAACATAGTCGTTATGCTACAGAATTTTCGTCTCAAAATGTATCTCTCTCTTGTTCTAAAGTTATTTTATTTTATTAAGTTAATACTCAAAGATATCTCTTATATAGAGTTATTCACATATATACCAAAATGTTCTATTTTAAATTCTGGGATTTACATACATGAGACCCACCTCCTTTTTCTGTGGGTTTTAAAGTGACACAAAGATCATGTCTTTAAAGCAGTTTTTAAAACGTTATGATTATGAAATGAAACCCATTTCTTTTATGATATATGGGTTGTTTATGAAATAATTGATGATGATATATGTGGCTCACATGATGATAAAGACAAATTTAAGGGTGCGCCCTGATAGCGCTCCAATGCATTGAGTAAAGACTTAATCTCTAGAGATGACCATTTTGACTGATACCTTGGTGAATAACCTTGGTAATTTTTATTGACACCTTGGGGATGGACCTTGGTGAAACAAAAATGATTGTTTTTGTTAAATTTTGTAGCCACATCTTCAAGTTATGAAAAATGTTATTTTTATTATGATATGCCTCATGATTTCATTCTCATACCTTAAAGTTCTTTTCATGACTTTATTGATGTATCTCAAGTTCACATGTTAAATGTTTCCCTTGTTTCCCTTATTGGGCCTTCTGCTCACCCTTTCTTTTGATGTATGTACCCAGGTTATGAGATGTAGTAATGAACCTAGGATGAACATAAGGAGAATCCTTTCAAGTGTTTAAGAAGAATGTTTTTTTTGTTTCATGTATTAAGTTCCTGGTTTCCAAGACACTAAATCTTAAAGATCCTCATTTCTGTAAAATGTAATGAAAAGTTATGTTATAAAAAGGCGGGATGCTATATGGATGATACCATACTACTCGCTTATCAGCCTACCCATATTTCATAGGTTGTGTTAGAGGGTCATTCATATCAATTGATCAAGGTGAGTCGAGCGCACCATTTTCATCACAGGGAGCCTCCACATGCCATTAGACCATACTTGTGCTGTGCTGGCTTCTATGGACTTTCCGTATTGGATTTCACCTTTGTAGACCATTACCTACTTGCTACCCTCGTTGAGAGGTGGAGACCAGAGACACACACATTCCACCTGCCTGAGGGAGATATGACCATCACCCTCGAGGATGTGGCATTGCTTCTCAGTCTTCCTATCCAGGGGAGACCCGTTATTGGACTCACTTGTGCAGCTTGGACAGACCTTACTCAAAGCTTGTTAGGAATTGATATTTTTTCTGACTATAGGGCTATAGATAGAGCATCCATATCTATGCCTTTATTTGAGTCACATATTCCACATTTATAGGATGATGATGATGAGTAGACTATCATGCGTTACGCCCATGCATATATATTATGGCCCATTGGCAGGACCATGTATATTGATCACTCAGGGATGCACATGCTCATGATGTATCTACCCCTACTAGAAGACTTTGATTGGGCTAGGACTTAAAACTAGGGATCAGTTTTCTTGGAATACACGTACAGAGCATTATATAAGCTATCCCATAGGGACCACACTGGTCTCGGGGGATGCGTCTTCCTTATTTAGATGTGGGAATGGGAGCGCATCCCAGCATTCCGCCCTGACCTTACTGGTCCACCGGTCACAATGGAGGTGCTGCATGATGCTCCGCATGGATGCTGGTATGATAAGTTATTTCTATTGTTTTCTGATTCTACTATGAGTTATTGACTATAATTTCTCATTATTTTTCACTATCGTTGATGTATTTTATATGTGGTGTCAGCAACAAAATTTTGACGTGGTTCCGTGACAACATTTGGGCGTATATCAGCTATAGTTGGACTGTCTCTTACCTGACCAGGTATATATATACAATCTATCACTATATAGCATATTTAATAATAGAATCGATTTTTATTTTTAGTTAGGTTCTTTTTTGAGAAAATCACTTGTCATTTTAGAATTCATGGCTTCCATACTGGAGTATTACGGACCAGTTGCCAGCATACTGCACTGTTGGTCTTGGGTATTCTATGGCTATAGTGCCCCTCATTCACTTTCATATTATTGAGTGGCAGCATCCTGATAGAATCATGCGCCATTTTTCCGTACTCAGTTGATTCCATTACCATCGAGACAGACAGACCGACTTCATGGGATGAAGTTGACAAGGAGGCAGGATGATGACTGGTCCCGAGTACATGCCAGATTTATTGACTGCTGACATAGACATGCAGAGTTTCGTATTCAGGGTGTTCCTATGAATCGATTCTCTCTTTCGTAGCAGGTTGAGTATGTGCCATGGTATATACTGAAGTCTATACTATATCTTACCAAATCCGGCATAGAGATGTAGAGGATGGTGTGTCAATAAACTTATATTAGTTTGTTTATTGAACTATTTTCTAATTCAATTTGAATCTATTTATAGGGAAGTCACACAGAGCAGATTGTTCGCATGAGTGATGAAGAGGAGGAGGGGGTCTTTAGCCGAGAAGCCGTCCATGCTACAATGCTGGAGGTAAGGGCATCTTTTCGTGTGCTTTTCGAGAGCATCTTCGTGCATATGGCTCAGAGAGAGGATATTACTGCCCCAGAGGAACATCATGCAGCTGATTCTGGTGCTAAGGATCCACGACCACGATGACGAAGACAATGTTGTGCTGCACATGAGGCCTCACCTATTCCACAGGCAGAGGTTGACCCTCTAGTAGTCCAAGATCAGCCAATTCAGGATGTGCCTCAGGTGGCATGAGATCCATCTTTCCTGACAGGATATCCACAGTTCTCTCCATCTTGGGTTCTAGATCCTTCGCATCTTTGGGATCCATCACATCCTTGGATTCCAGATCCATCACCGTCTTGGGGTATAGCTCGCAAGCTTGGTTCCCCACTACGATAGAGGTAGGTCCTTCTACCACTATAGTGGGAGAAGGATCTGGAGGGCAGTACAAGATGCAGTTGACAACTCCTCCCACTGACACATAGATGGAGGATGTGCCGGTCGACGTTCTAGTGCCTGAGGATCATCCTTCTCCAGTTCATCAGACTCCACTATACACTTGACGTGGATGTCCTATTCACAGACCACCATGTGGGACATAATCTCCTCACCACAAACATAGACATTTATTGTACATTTTTGTTTACATGTTTTATGTCTACTGAAATCAAAATACTATTATTACTATTAGATCTTCTTATATGTTTATCCAATATTCCAGTTTTCATTTATATTTTAGGTACAACTTATATTTGACACCTTTCGAATTCGACTACTTGAAACATAGAAATAATTTGTAAATTTCTAGTAAATAACTTTAAAAGATTAAAAAATATACAGTATAAAAAAATGTAAATATAATTTAAAAGATAGCCTGATAATATAAAAAGTTATTGAAAATAAAGAGTTTTATAAATAAAATAAATAAATTATAATGAAATGAATGTAAGAAATGTAACTCAGAGGTGAGAGCGAAAATAATGAATGTCGAGGAGGATCCTAAGACACCTACTTGACTTTGAAAACCTATAAAATATAAACTATAAGACCCATATAAATAAAAATTAAAAATTGGACTACTAGTTATATATTTAATCAATGTTTAAAATTTCATTCATATCGGTCTTATAGTTTATATTATAAAGGCCAGAAAAATCACGTACTTGAAACATTTTTAAGTTTCAATTAGGTGGATTAGAAAGCTTATAAATAAATTTTCACCAATATTTTTTAATAAATTATTTTTATTTTAGACTACTAGTTATATGTTTAATCAATGTTTAAAATTTCATTCATATCAGTATTATAGTTTATATTATAAAGGCCAACAAAGTCATGCACTTGAAACATTTTTAAGTTTCAAGTAGGTGGATTAGAAAGCTTATAAATAATTTTTCACTGAGATTTTTTAAGAAATTATTTTCATTTTGGACTACTTTTTATATGATTAAACAATTTTTAAAATTTCATTCATATATATCTTACAGTTTATATTATATAGGTTAACAAAGGCACGCACTTTAATAAAAGATAAATTATGTTGAAACGTTAATTTATATATATATATATATATATATATATATATAACCATACAAACATAATAATAAAACATTAAAATTTTAAATATATAAAAAAATAATTATAATATATTTTTTTAGTGTTTTAGGGAAAAGGGGGCATCTGTGATGCCTCCTTAGAGCGGTATTTTTAATTTTTTTTTAACCTAGGATGTTAATTTTTTTTCCAGAAAGAGTATAAAAAAATCCCAGTTTACAACACTTTACAATTAAATATTATTAAACAAATAAAATATAACTATTTGTATCTATAACATTTAAATCAAAGATCATTTACAGTATTTTTAAAGATCTTTGATTTTTTCATTTCTGTTTCAGAAGCGGTGATGAAGTTTACAAATATAAAAGACAAATACATTTTTGTCAATATTTATTAAGAAAGATTCTTAAGTAGCTCTAGTGGGTCTATCCAGTTCGTCTAGTTATCTGGTTACGTGACAATATATATATATATATAAATATATATTTTATTGTTTTGAATAAATAAAATGATTTTCATTTATATTGTAATTGTATGGTTTCATTTCACACCATTTTGGCTTGCTTTGCAAGCCAAAGAAGTATCCTGTTTTGATTATTAAAATCTCTCATTACTGCATGTATTCTTTAGAAATACAAGTTTCAGAAGATAAAAAATAAATATATATTATATTTAACTTCATTATAAAATAATAATAAGGACCCTGTAGAGTCACATACAGATTCTTAACTTTCCACTTTTGTGAAACAAATAAATGTAAGGTAAGTTACGCAGAGTCACACCGCATTTAAGCGCAACCTATGTAAAAACACAGAACTGCTATATATATACACATAGCCCTCATTTCTTCCATCAAAAGTTCCCAACTCACATATCCTAAACTCTCTCTTTCATTTTTCTCAAACGACTAGTGAGTTCAAACATCTGGCGGTATGGTGCCTTAGTTCTTTTCAAGGCAAGGGGATTATTTTGAAAATATTATTTATGAAATAAATTTTATATTTTCAAGGGAAAAATTCAGTTTCCAAAATACATGTTTATTTTATAAAAATCCTTTTATATGTAAGGGATTATTTTCAAAACTTATATAAGAGAAAAGTTATTTTCAAAAATCTATGAAAGAGGTTTTATTATAAGAAAACGATTTTAATTTCTCTCTTTCAAATTAAGCTAGTTCTATTGTTTCCTTTTAATGATAAAAGTTATCATTTTATGCATGAAATTTTTTCTTTGTATTAAATATGGAGATATTATATGATGGTTATTTACATTTCATGCATGCATTTATTTCTTTTAAATTTATGTTTTTTTTGGAAATATGGATTTCTTCTAATTCTTATGGATTTTCTAAAAAACAATATTTTTCCAAGTTTTGAAGTTAAAAAACCATTTTATCCTTTAAAAATATTTTAAGTATATTTTGAAAGGGTTTTAATGGGTTAAATATGAGAAAGATAGACCTAATTAAAATTGTTTTCTTAAAATTCATCACTTGAGTATCAAATGAGTTAATGAGAAATGAGGTGCTCCCATGACCTCAAGGGTATTTTTTCCTCAAAGTGAAACTGCTCGTGGTCTCATGGTTTTCATAAGATTCTACAAGTATCATTTTAGTTCATAAAAGTTATTATTTTAAAAAAATGTTTTAAAGGAGAAATCCAAATATAATTTCTAGGGTTAATATTTTGAATTAAATGGAATTTAAAAGTATTATATATTTTTAAAAGTTTTGAAAGTATTTCTATAAAACCACATCTTATTATTTTGTAAAATAATATTTCATATTAAATATTTTATATTTGATATAAAATGTTTTCTAAAGGAATTATAAATTATTTTAAAAAAAATTTATCCCTTTTTTTAAAACCATTTACTGGGCAATTTATACTCACCCTATATTCTTAAAATTATTTTTACATGGTTATTAGAAGATATTATTGGTGAATGGATTCAATTAATGAATTAGAGCGAGAAAAGTCAATTAGTTATAATTTTTTTTTGTAAACTCTAATTTGATGTAAGAAATTATCTTAAACTTCCAAAACCTATACTAGAAAAGATTCTTAGTTGTATATTGGACTGTGTATTTTTAATTTAATTTTTTAAATACAAACAATACACAACATGTTTTTGTGCCAAATCTAGAAGTGCGGGTTCAGACTGTTATAGACTTGCTTTACAATCCTCATTCTTCGTGTTTATGTTGGTGTATATCTATCTCCAATTATATTTGATGGATATACCTATATTATTCTATTTCTAATATAAGGTGATGATTTACCTTCTTCAACAAATATTTCTTCCTTTGATTCAACCTCAAAATCTTCATATTTCACAAAAATTTTCATAACTTCAAGAATTGAGAAGACTGACTTCATTTTATTCTTCTTCTTATTCACATAAATCATCAACGTTTCAATGCAATCTTGTTAGGTTATTTTTTAATTATTTTCCTTTGACTTCTATGGTCGTAATCATTATTTATTATTTGTTTGTAATCAAAAAAATTTATATTTGAAATTATAACAATGAAAGAAATTTCTACATAAAGAATTTATTCTATGAGATGAAGGATATGATTTCATTCTTCTTTTCTTACTTTCGGGTGCTTCTACATTCAAGTAGCTCCTCACCTATTCATAATAGAATATGATGTGGCTAAGATAACCACAATATTAACAATTTATAAGAGGAAATATCACACCACTTTTATTTTTCCACATACCTCCATCCTTTAAATAGTTCATTGTTTATTGATTAATTATTGAATGTTAAGGATTATTCCCAACTGTCTTCCTTCCTTTATTTGGAGCTATTTTTTTCCGTGCTTTTGGTGTCTTAGTGTTGATGCCGAAATCATCAACCTTTTTTTTCCATTGTTATGGATTATTACTGTTCCCACTTTTGATATCTTGAAATCATAGTTGACTCTACTTTTACCCATGAACCTAGGTTTTTTTTTCATCCAAAAATTTCTTTAAGGGATTCTACCTTCTTTTTACGCTTTGTTATATAAGAATTATGGTCATCAATAAACTTATCCTATTCTTCAATATTTGATTTGAGATTCAAAAATTCTTTTGAATTCACCTGACAGACTTACTGATATTCTAGTTCTTTTCCTAATCATCCAATCTTAGCTTTTATCTTATCCACAAATTCAAATAAATCCTTCAAAAAACTAATAATATTTTGATTTTTCTTTCTTTGAGAATTGATCTCTTCATGACCCCCCTCAAGTTATACCTTGAGATCTGCAACACCATCTGTTTGGTTGTCTTCCTCCCTTTCCAATTCTTCTTTTTCAACTGTATCCATCATAATAACTTATAAATTTGACTTAAACTCTATTTCTACTTTCTTTAAATTGTCTTCATCATCATCCTGTTTTTTATAATGCATTTATCTAAAACTTATTTTTAAATAAATTTGTTAGTTTGAAATATATTTTATGAGGGAAATTCCTTTGTGGATTCTATATAATTTCTCCTTCACTTTCATTGTTATCAAATATCCTTGTACACCTTACTACAATGTTCCCAACTTTACTGCACAAGAAACATGTTAAGGGTATCTTGACTTCAAATCTACCCTTCCTTCTCTTGAATTTCCTTGCCACAAGTGATAAAAACTCATCAATTATATCTTCTTCCTCATATACACCTTTAGTTATGTCATTTTTTTCCATATATTTAAAATCTATATCCTTATTTGAGTGAATTAAATTTCCTTTTGGATTTATACATATATCACATAACCAATCTATTTTACAAATCATCCAACAAAAGTTCTACCAAGTTCCTCTCTTCAAGAGATGATAAATTTGGATTGTAAAGAGGTGGTAGTATTCATATGATTTTCTTTACAATATTAATGTTTTTTATCTCTTGTCAAAGTCCCCAAATTTCTCCAATGACCACAATGATTCAGTTGAAGAATCCATCTACATTTTCATTAAGGAACATTTTCAATTCATCAAACTTGTTGTGTAGAACTTGAAGCTTTGAATCCTTAACCTTTCTTTCACCCTCATATATATTAGAAAATTTATCCCATATATCCTTGGCACTAGTGAAACTAATCATCTTCATGTAAATCTGGTTTGACAGAGCTCTAGATTTATTCTTATTTCTTTATGGGTAAATGAAGAGACTAAACTTCTCTGATTTCTTATTCGAAATATCTAATGATTATTAGGGTCCAATTTATAAGTAAAGAACCCTGAAATAATTTCATAGCATAATATGAACATTTTAACCTTTATGTAAATCAATACACAAACAATATTTCCATTTGGAGTCTGTATAAGAACACCATCACTTGGTCATAATAGATTTCCTTTATAGCTTCACATAGCTCCTTTTTGAGATTTTTTACTTTGTAAAATATTTTTTGCCGAAATCTTTCAAAACTTCATGTAAATCTCTCCTTTACAATTAAAAACCCACTTTCTATGCTTCTAAACAAATGAATTTATTTTCATGATTCATTTACACCTGCACGTCACTTTCATGAACAAGGTATCATGTAATTTTCACATAAGTGTTATATGAAAATTATTCCTTTGCATTGAATTTTTCATGGAACTTCCCCACAATTTCAAACTTTTACTAAACTGCTCCCTTTTCTCTGAAACTACAGAACTTGTAGAATCACCGACTTTTATAATATTTTATTTTCAACACTAGTTTTTAACATAAGACTCAATGATTGAAACCTTCTTCAAAAATTAGAATTCTATGAAATAATCTCTCCCTGACTTAAAAACTCCTCATTCTCCAAATTAAATTTTTTATTAAACAAATCCATTTTAAGGGGAAATGGTAAACCGATGTTCTTAAACAAAGAAATCACTACGTACTGAAAGAACTAACAAACTGATTAACCACCAGGCTAAGATTACTTGATTCAGAAACTCTATAAAGCTCCCAGTGCAGAGTACTAACCTGGGTTTCTGGATCCTCTATAATTTGATCTTCAAGGTGAGTGATCATCCATTCCATTGTTTGAATAAACTCATCTGTGCTGATTTTCCCCTGATTAAATTCCCGGTCCATTATGCTATCTTGTTTATCAAGACACACTTCATGCTCCTCATTAACCTCAACCTGCCACAACCGTGCATACATTCTTTGGATCTCTTCATCCGAGACATTGGGCCAGAGAGTTGATTCTGTCATTTCTTCTTTGGAGTGCAAGATAATATTCAAGAACTCCCCAACTCCCTATTTCTTGCCCCTTTTATTCCTACTCGAGTCTTCACTTTACCTCTTCAGAGCATCTTTACCTTCCTTTTTACTACCCTTCTTGGACGACCAAGTCTCCATAGGTTTTGGAAAGTAGAAATAGTCCTTTTTCCCATTTGGTTTCTTCCCCTGTACCACTATGCATTTCCCCGAGTCACGCATACCTTTTTTACCATTCTTTCATCTAGGGCTATGGGGTCCTTTCCCTTGAATACGTTCTGTGCTATCCACTGAGGGGTGGATGTAGCTATCATCATCGGATGACGCCTACTCATGAGATAGAGGGGGGTCATGGACCTCTAGACCATCAAAGCGATTCCCCATATCTAATGCCGCTACATCCGTATGAGCCATCTGTAGACTGAGCACCTTACCTGTTTTCTTCCCACAGTCAGAATCCTTCTCCCCATCCCCATTCTTCCTCAAAACTTCGGAATGGGTTCCGATGGTGTTGGGATCTAAAGACTCCAAATCATCCCAATGCTTTAACCTTTCCTGTCCGCTTTGAGATCTTGTTGCCGCAAGAAGGAAAGATTTATCCTTCAAAGAATCCTTTTCTGTGTGTTGTTCGTAACCTCTTCCTATGAACTGGCCCTGCATGATCGCGCCCTCCCAGTCCTGCCCATTAGAGCCAACTCGATTTTGTCCTTTGTTCACTATCAAGCTCGCAGTAGAGGGACCATTGAGATCAACCTCCTATAATCCCAAGTCATGCTTTAAATGAGCCAAAATCTCCACCACCCGTGGCTCCCCCACCTTGGGCTTCACCCCCTTCACTGCCACTGAAGGACCCAAGGAGGGCCACTGCTGATGGTCCTTGGCGCTGGCCTCCGTACCTGTGCTGGCCAGAGCCAACTTTGCTTGAGGATCCTCAGGCATCTCCCCATGCACAACCAAAGCTCCGCATTCACCCGCCTTCTGGCTCAAAGCAGGGATGTTGAAATGATGGTAGGGTGATTTTATAGTGATTATGTGGAATTCTTATAGTGGTAATGTGGAAATATTAATGCAATGATGTTGAATTTTCATGGCGATGATATGAAATTGTGTGAACTTCTTATGGCGATGATGCAAACCTATCACGGTGATAATGTAGACATGATGTGATGATGATGTTGAATTGGAATGGTGATGAAGTGTACTTGTCATATTGATGATATGGAATTATCATATTATTTGGGTTGAGGTAGAAAATAGGATCATGACTTGGGATTTTATGATGGAACAAAACAAAATAAATTCATAAGATTCTGTTTTCATGGTATAAATGACTTGTGAGTGGAAGCTGTTTCATGCGTCATTGATAGACTTGATTGATTATGGAGGTTTGACCTAGAATTTATCTTCTATTTAAGATGTTTATACCCAAGGAGATTTGTTATTTTAATTTATTTGATGTTTTGGAGATTTGATACTCATGGATATTAATTCATGTGAGATGAAAATTTTGATAATGTTGACACGAGTGTGTTATCTTTCTTCACCCACCACTTTTGGTTCAAGGTCAACCAATCACAGAGGTACTTCTACAACATGTGACCAATGATTTTCATTTCAAGGCCATCTAGTGAATGTGAGAAATTTGGGAAGTGTGGTGTTATATATGATTATTTTATGATATTTTTGATGTTGTAGTGTTGTTTCTCTTCCCATGGGTGTTTCCAATGGGGACATGTTGGATCACATAACTACCACCCATATACATGGTGTGTGAGTTCCAACATCTGTTGAATGATGCATGGTATGATATGTCTCTGGATAACCAGAGTGTTACGACCGTTACCCCTCCCTGGGTAACTGTGGGTTGGGTTGAGGCATGGGGTTGAATTTCCAGGTTTCAAGTAGCCTCTAGAAGGATGCAGTTCATGGCCCCCCCTTATATTGTGATTATTATGAGGCATGTATAACACACACACATTATTATTTTTTGAGTGTGATTGTAGTTAGATATGGGTAGCTTAAGTATGAAATAAGTTGCAGATGAGGATGTAGATATTTATGATATTGTAATTTTGGTTTAGTTTACAATTTTTATTGATCATACATAATTATAAATTTTATATGGTCCCTTACTCATTTCTTAGGAAAAATATACTAAGTATTATTTATCACCCCACATACGCACTTTAATGTTTTCATTCTTATGATCATGCATATCAACTTGTGTAGTTGGAAGTGAAAGAAATATTCCTTAATGCCATATGATGTGTTTTGTACCATATGGTATGGTATGGAATGACATGAATGGGTAAATAAGCTTGTTTTGTGCCTTTGGGTATACCAGATTATACAATATTAAGATATCATATTAAGGGTGCCTGGTCCAGTCATATTATATGACTCAGGTGAATCTTAGTTCCATGAATCACATGGTAAAATTCATTTTTCACTACTATGATTCACTTAGGCAACCAAACATTAAGTGATTGAAATTTGAACCTCCCTAACTCATTGGATATCATTGATCAAATGAAAGGAATGGTAGAGTTGATGACTGAGGGTTGCAAGAGTTGTAACCGAAAGGCATTCACTCATAAATTTATTAAACGTGCAAGTAAATTCTTAGGCTCAGGGAGAATCCCTGTATCCTATATATAGGAGATTGCAGCTATTGAGATGATCAATGGTGTATACCCAAAACTCCTTCCAACACTCTCTTCATCTTGAAGATCTCTTCTTCCTCCCTATTTAGTGACTCAAGATACCGACATATCATGGAGGATAGGGAGGTCCTACCTGAACCATTTGGGTGACTCAGTATAACCTATGGATACACCTTGGGAGAAGAGTCCAAAATATATTCCTTGTGATCTTCATCAAGCATAGATTTAAGAAAACAACAACATTGATCTTTTGTACAAGTTACACACACATTCTTCATTTATAGTGTCTTTGGTTTTAGTTTCAATGCATGGTGTTCTTGGGTTTTATGGTTTTTAGTGATTTAGGCTATGTTGATTAAGAGTTAGTCAATCATTAGAAACCTATAAGTGGTATTAAATCCTTTCCATGTGTTTTGATTCATGAAATATTATTGAAAATGAAGAAAATAAAAATCATTTTTGATATCTTATTACATATCATTAAATACGATTGGAATTTGTTCTGCGACTAGCTATATGACATCAGATCTTGTATATTATAGCATATCCATGCCTTACGATATAGGATATCATAGGTAGTGGCACAATTCAATTTCTATAGTTTTTCATGAATCATAATATATGATTTGAGATATCGCATGGGGAGATAACCATGAACTATGTTTCTAAAATAGGGTATCATATCGCCTTTACGATATATTCAATATCGTAAGATATAATACCTAGGTGCCAAAGGATGATATCATCATTAACCATTATCAATCATAAAATATGATTGATAATAAATTATATCCTAAATCATGATATAAAGTATATCATAAAATATGATATAATGTAAAATTGTTCTCTCTCTCTCTAAATTTCACTTATAATTGAATAAAATAGTTTATAAATATTATTAAAAGGCACCTTTGGGATATTTATTTAATATGTAAAGTTTTTATAAATTAATTAATAATAAATATATTAATGATTAATTATTAAATGTTTATGAATCTTTTAAATAAATAAATAAATATAATAGAAAATGTTGATATTAAATATCTTTTGGAATTATATGACATGCTTATAATTTAAATATAAAAATGTTTATATGGAATTTATGAGGGTAATTTATAAATAGTTTATAAATTAAAAAATAAAGATTCTAGATATAAAAATTAGTTTATACTTAAAATTATGAATTGTTCATAATTATTAATTTGAATTGTTGAAATTAAAGGACTGATTTGTGAAATTATTTGAACTATATCAAAAATAGTTTCGATAATTGATATGGTCAAGGTTGAAATAATAATAAATATGTGATATTTAAATTATGTAATTTATTTACAAAATAGATCTGAAATATAAATTTTTTATATTTTTTTAATATCATATATTTAAGGAAAATTCCATATAAAAGATAATATGAAGTGGTTCATATTAGAAGTGAATATAAAATGTTTATACTTACTTGATTATGGAATTCACATAATGTATGACTAAATTATAAATTTTTAATTTCTTTATTTACGAATTGTTTATAAATGTTTATCTCATGGTTAAATATATGAATTATTCATTAATTTATTAACTTCCTACTTTATTCATAGATATAAATTGTTTATATTATGAATGAATGTATTATTTAGTTTTAATTATTAAACTTCTTTTACCTACCTAAATGCTCGAAGGCTTATATATTTTTATTAATTTTTGATAATCCCCTTTTACAAAGGGGTAACATATACATAGTTAGTAGGCCTAGATACAATAATCCTTAATACATGGATATTTTAGGCTCAAGGACCAAACATATAACTGCAATCCCCACCCTAGCTGATGCTAATTTTTTTGAACCACAACTATCAACCTACAAAACTACTCTGCTCAGTTAGAAAATCCCAATGCATGACTGCATGGTCCTAGTACTGATGATAAATCCATACCCTCTCAGAGATCCAAATCTGAGAGCATTACTGGTGATTAATCCTCTTTGCTCTAAGATCATATGGGACTGAACCTAGATATATAATCCAAATTATTTTTTGCTGAATTCAATCTATCTGTTGAAGCACCATCAAGATTCTTTTTGCTGCAGTGAAGCCCTGCTGATACACCACATTTGTTCACTAGAAACCAACACCCACTGGATTTCGAAGCCTTCCACTGTTGCTGATCATATCTTCACTGCCCAACCGAGACCTCCATCACCACCATCTGAGCCCTTCCATCATCTGTTACCGACCGAGACTGCTCCTGCATCACCGCTGAACCACCCAACTGCGCCTCCCGTCACCGCCCACAAAGTACCATCAACCATCGCCAGACCAAACCATTCTAATTCACACCCCTGTCACCACCCCCCACTGCCATAAGACCCGTCGCCTGACTGAGCCGCCCGCTTCATGCCCCTGTTGCCGTCCCCCACTACTGCATGACCTATCTTCACTACAACCGACCAAGCATCACATCCCACCACCCCTTAATTTAGATCCTAAAATTTTTGAGACTGCCTGGATTTGATCCTAGGTTGGTGCGGTATTACAGAGCTTCCTAATTCAATAGGACAAACCCCAAATTCTATTCAACATCTTTTATAAATTTTCATTCATGCATCTAATGAGTTTCAATCTAGATATGATAATTGATTTTTTCCAACTTGAATTTGTCTTTTACTAAGTTATGAGCTTGAATTTAAAGTTTAATTATAGTTTATACATATTAGGTATTAGAATTATGATGGAATTGAGGTCTCTCTTGAGTAAAGTATCCCTGGTTAGAGAGACTTTGGGTCAAAATGCTCACTGGCCTAGAGGCTCATGCCTTATCTAGAAAAGTAGAGGTTGCCTATCTGTGGTTCTATGCTTACTCTTATGGGGATTTTAAATTTCATGTGATTCTAAAACTTTACATAAAAGGTTTTCATTTTTCTTAAGCATAAGATGCATTTGGATGTGTATGAATATAGTTGGATTTTAATTTGGGTTAGTAACACAAGCCATGAGTTGCGCAAAGAGTTACACACCAATATGGTTTGAACATATTGATTTAGTGGAAGGAATATGATTACAAAATAAATCATTAGAGACATGCATACATTTAAAGATAATAACATGAGATACGATGGTGATATTAAATCCTCTACAAAAATACTAAGTATCTGATACTTTTTAAAATAAACACTTTTGAATACCTGTATCATTTAGTATGGGTGACCCTAACCGTTAGGTGCCAATGAATTATGTTATGTAAGGCAATAAATAAATAAAGAAAACCTAAACATTAGGTGAATCATTCTTGTTGTATTCTTTGATATACACTTATTTGGGAAATCCTAACTATTAGGATACATGGGGAATTGAGTTTAGATAATCTATATGATGGATTGGGAAAAGGGTTATCCACTCATCTATCTGAGATTAATTTATGATATGATTGATATGATTGTATACCAGAAATATTCATGGCTTATTTACATTCTTAATCAGTTCAAGTCATGATGAAATATGGATCTTGGATCATTAATGGGTATGATGGGTTCAAAAGGGTCATCATTTTAGTGGGAGCATATTTAATCAAATTTCTTATTAAATGAATTTAAAACATAATACTCTTATGATAAAATATTCTGTTGTAGATCATGGAATAATCATTTTCTTCAAACTTAACCTTGAGATTTATCTTAGAGAAGGGAAAACTTAATGGTAGTAATTTTCTTGACTGGTACTGGAACTTTAAAATGGTTCTTAAGCAAGAAGGTAAATTCTATATGTTGGAGGAACCCATTTCTGATCATCCGATTGGTGAATTCATTCAAAAAATAATTATAGATACTTATTATAAGAATCAAAAGGATTCAATAAAAGTATTTACTCTCATTCTTATGACCATGAAACCCATGTTTCAAAAGTAACTTGAAAACATGGATGAATACACGATGATGTACAAAATGAAAGGCCTATATCAAGAACAAGAAAAACATGAGAGGTATGTGGTGTCTAAGGATTTTTTTGTGTAAAATAGATGAAGGAATATATGAAACCCCATGTCACTATGTAATAGTATATTATTTAATTATGAGTCATTTTTGGATTTTTATGTGTTTTTGGTATTTTGGTTAACTTGTAGTTTTGGACTGCAGTAAGTCACATTGTAGTAGGTCCTGCCTGCGGGGGGTGTAAAACCATGATTAAGAGAGGCCGAACCATTATGTAACCTATACATTAGAGTATTTATCTAGGGAGGTGTGATGTGTCATGATGAGGGGAGGATGTGCTGAGACATGATTAAGTGGAGCTTGTTTTTTTGGTTCGGGGGAAGTGAGTCGTATTGTGATTAGTAAAGGTCATGCCGTGACACTTATTTGGGGGTGGTTAGTCATGATGAAACTTGGGGCATCACATCATGACACATTATTCCTAAATTCTAATTTTTATGATTTTTTTCTTCTACCCCTATCTGGTTAAAGCCTTATAAGGATTTATTTTCCATTATCCCATGAAAATCTACCTAGAGAGCTAAAGGGGTGACTCTCCCTCCTTCCCACTTAGTTTTTTGGGTTCTTATTAAATTCCAAGTGGATTTATTCAATTTTGGGACTCATTTTCTCCTTTATTATTCTCCCTTATCCCACCATTGTTTTTATTTTTTACTTTGAAGTCTAACATACAGGTGGTTGAATATAGGTTTTGGGTTGGTCTAATCATGGGTATTTGGTCAATTAGGGTTTATTGAGGCTATCAACTTGCTTAGTTTATTTCACCATTAAAGGTGACTTGTCTCTTCTTGATTGGGGTAGGTGTTTTTGTAACATCCTAGAGTTTATAAATGATATTTGTCTTTTGAAATGAATTTGTGTTATAATATACTATATAATATTATACACATAAAGAAACTGAAAATAATTTACTTCATTAATAAATACTATTATATTAATTATAAATTAAACTAATTAAAATTCCAAACATTTCAATAGGACAAAAAAATATAAAATAGAAAAGCTAAAATGGGAAAATATGGATCGCCTCAATCTACTAGAATCATCACCCCCACTGACAAAACTATAGAAAAGAAAAAACATATTAGTAAATCAATCAACATTATAGAAAATGGAAATATATAAATTTAAGAGGAATTGATTTGAATAATGAATGAAGTAAAGTATAGGTATTTATAGGAGGTAATGCGTCTGTTGAGAATAATAATCTAACTGTTGGGAATAGTAACATGACCTATGGAATAGTAATTTTAACTCAAAATAATAAATTATTTTATAAATAATATTTATTATGATTAATTTAAGTAAATATAAATATTATAATTCCAAAAAATAAATATTATGATTAAAAAACTCGAAGAAAATATAAGCACATTTTTAATAAACTGTATTTTAAAGTATTTCGTAAAAGCCACTTTTTTATGTTTAAAATTAAAATTACCTATTTTAGAAATTTATTTGGAAAAAATTAATATCATTTTTGAAATCATCATTTTGAAATCATCTAAGGGATATTTTTTTTTCTAATTTTATGAAATACTTTATTTTTCAGGTGAATAGTAAAAATACAATTTTTCACATAACATATGTATCTTAAATTACATTATTCATGATATAATAAGGACATAATAAATTATAGAACTTTATATTAGTCCATGTTATATTTAATTTCATAAATTCATCATTAAAATGAAATAAACTTAAATTCCAAACCTAAAAAGCATTTTCCAAAACCTAAAGTCAAAAGTGATCCCTTAAAATAACATTTTTTCTTTCTTTCAACTTTTATTTTTAATTTTCTAATGAATTATAATTATAAAGAGTTTTAAAGTCTTAAAATACATTATAGTATATTTATATATGATTTATATTATAAAAAATTCACTATTAAAAGTTTTACCTTTGATATATTATTTTATTTAATATTTTATTCTAAAAATACCCCTCTCCTTAAGTATAAATAACCCCACCCCATCTTCTTAGAAAAAAATAATCCCCAACTTTACAAATCCCAACCTATATCAAAATCCATCCTCTAAATCCCCTTATAATCTTTAGGGATGTTCTGGAGTAATCCAACTCCAAACATCAAGGGAGTTTTAGTGTCATACAAGAGAAGCTACATCAATGATTAAGTATCGATCAACTCTTCTATTTTTCTTATTATTATATTTATTTTTTAACCACCCAAACAAAAATTATAAGATTAATTATGAATTAAGTTAATATTATATTAATTATTTTAACCTACTATAAGTTTCATATTTATGATATATATAAATTTCCAAATTCTCTTTCCTGCTCTTTCAATAATGTCCCATCAAAGGTCGGCTAACCACCTTCAGAGAAATTTTCCAATTAAATTATTATAACCAAATTAATGTATGGATATTATGATTTATATATAATATATAAAAATTTAATTATATATATTATAATCTTCTATAATTAATTATACTAATGCATAAATTATATTTTACAAAATAGAAAAATCGAGGCAAAATGAGAATTTTTTAAGTAAAACATGATATCAAAATGACTACCCTATAAACAAGGAAACTAATAAATATAATCAAATTAATATAATTTATAAATAGTGGTAAAATTTACAATAATTCAATTTTGGATCAATGTTTTAATAAATCTAGGTTTATTATTTAGGAGGCACAAAAGCAATGAAATAAAGAGTGAATTAAGGTAAGGGGATTATCGAACCCAAATCCCTTTCTTTGGGGTTTACCTCTATCACATCAATTTCAGTATGGACATTAATTTAATTTTCCTTAAATATCATTTAATTATTCTTCCCTTTTATTTTGGGGATATACATGTTTTTACTGTGATTTTTAAGACAAATACAATGATTTTACAAAAAAATTTCTCTCCAAAAACAAATCTTCAACTCCTAATATGTTTTTTATCCAAAGAAAAATGATCTTTTATTCCAAATTATGATCAATATTTTTAATTTTTGAACCCAAAAATTTATTCATGAATGTTTTATTTATGAAATCCTTATGAAACCCATTCCTTTCCATGGGTTATTTCATGACTATGATTGTTAAAAATTTTATGTGGCATGCATGATATGTAAATATTATGATGTGATGGGTGAGACCAGAATTATATAGCCCTCCAATGTATTGGGTAATGTGATGTATCTCTTGAGATAATGTGTAATATGTGTGAACATGATGCTAACTTTTTTCACAATGATGATGTTATGATCATGCACGTATGTTACGCGTGAACATGATTCTATCTTTGTTCATAACTATGTGTGGTATTTGACTACTATAAAATGAAGTTTCATCTTTATACATTACCACATTCCATGACTTTATCACATATTTCTCTCATGATGTTGATAATAATCCTATGCTTATGATACGATGATGATTATTCTCACCCATGTTATATTGATTCATGTCCCTTATTCATCCTCTTACTAGGTTTTTAGATCACCCCTTTCATTTATGTATATCCTCCAGTGATTACATGTACTAATAAGAACATGATATTTTAGAAAGATAAAGAAGAAATATTTAAATAAATGTTTATGTTTTATTATGTAAAAGTTATGTATGAGCCTAATTTTCCCAAGACACTAAACCTTTTTTATCTTGGATTTGAATCTATATTATTTTGTTTGTAACAGTTATGTAAGAAAAAGTAGGGTCGCTATAGTTGGTATTATATAATAGTTTAGTTAATTTAGGAATTATGATAAGAAAGAAATAGTTAAAACCCTTAGGATAAGACTAAGTATATGTAAACATCCAAGAAACATTGTTTTAGTAAAAGGCTAAACATAGGGATCCCATAGGATATACCTTTAGAGTTAATTTGGAAAAAAGAATAAACTATTTATTCTTGGATTGTTAACTTATGTTTTTTTCAAACCTTTTTTATTTTATAAAATGGTGGGAAACATAAGAAATTTGGCCAATAAACCATGTGGGGGAAAATGTAATGATTTCCCAAATGACATCCCCAATGCTATGGGAGGTGGAGTTCAAAACTTTATTAAAATGCTTACCTATTTGTCTTAGGATATGAATAATAAACTAAACCATGTAGAATATATTCCTTCACCCAAGAAGGATAAAATATCCATTAAATCTTTTATGTGGAAATAAACATCAACATTTAGGGTATAATATGATATAATTATCATTGAAAAATGGGTTAACTCAATGGAGAAGATATTTTATGTGCTCTACTTTTTTGAGAAGGAGAAGATGACTCTTTCCATTTATCATTTAGATGGAGAATCCAATCACTGGTGGGTATTGATAAAGAACACCAAGACAAAGAATAAAGTGGAAGGGATGGAGTGGGAAGACTTTAAAAAATATATTTATTAACAAGTATTTCCCTCAAACTCTTCGAACAAATATGGAGTGGGAATTCATAGAGCTAGAGAAAAAGGAAGGTGAATTTGTCACATATGATGAGGAAAACTTCAAAAATCTTGTAAGATAAACCTAGTATTTTGTTATAAATAATTATAGAAAATAGATAGATTATATAGTGGTTTAAAACTACACCTTTAAAAGGATCTATTTATCCAAGACTTTGGGAGTTATGAAAAAGAGGTTCGATGTGCTCCCAAAGTAGAGATGGATTTTGGAGATAAAATATTTGGATATGGGGATAAGAAGAGAAGAATAGAGTTTCAAGTTGGTGGGTTAAATGATAAAATAGGATAGAGTATCCAAATACCCACATGTCAAAAATATGGGAAGAAATGTCATGGGAATTGTCTCAAAGGAATGGGGAAATTATTCAAGTATAGGAGAGAAGGCCACCAAGATCCTAATGTCAAAGAGACATGATGAAGATATGACGGAGGAAAGGAAGGAACCTCCTAATGCACCACCCATGGTCCAATGTTTCAACTCTCAGGATAAAGGTCACTATGAAAGTCAGTGCACTAAACCATGGTTCCTTGAGGTAAATCAGTGTCATCCACAACCAAATCCAAAGGAGCAAGGGGAAGATTATTCCACCACTACTGTTGAACTAGAGAATGAATATGAAGCTGCACAAGGTACACTTCCTATTCAATCAAGACTTATTTTTTTATTTGATTTTGGTTCTACGCATTCCTTTATATCCTACTAGTTTTCTAGAACTATTGAATCAAAGCCCCGATACCTTGAAGTAGAGATGTATATAAAAACATATAGTGGTGAAATAATTGCAACCCAAGTATTGGAATCTTATACTATAAGAATATATGGGAAGATTATTCCAGAAAATCTCATAATCATTCCCTTAGTGGAATTCAGTGATACTGGGCATAGATTGACTCTCATTATATAGAACACACATAAACTGTCGAGAAAATGAAATATTTTTTCATATCCCAAACCATCCAATTATTATGTACAAATGAAAGGAATATCATGAATAACATTTGGAAGATACCTAAATGATATGGGTGTTGATACCATATAAAGAAGAATACCTTTCCCAAATGGTTGATTAAATGGAATGTATCAACCTGGAGGAAATTCCCATTATTAGGGAATATACTGATGTATTTCACAAAGAGTTTTTTGAAATTCCCCAAGATCGTGAGGTAGAGTTATCAATTGAGATTATACCCAGATCCACTCTTATCTCTAAATTCCCCAACAAGATGGACCCAATTTATTTGTAGAAGTTAAAGAAGAAACTACAAGAGAATTTGGAAAAAGGGTTCATACTCCCTAGTGCATCACCTTGGGGTGTGCCAAATCTCTTTGTAAAGAAAAAGGATGGATCAATGCAGCTATGTATTGATTACTGAGAGCTCAAAAAGATCACCATAAAGAAGAAGTATCTCCTGCTAAGGATTGATGAATTTTTTGATCAACTATGATGAGATCAATACTTCTCAAAGGTGGATATTCATTCTGAATATCATCAAATGAAGTCAAAGAAGGAATATATTCAGAATAATGTTTTCTATACAAGGTATGGTAATTATGAGTTTATAGTAATTCTATTTGGGCTTACTAATGCCACTATAATATTCATGGATTTGATGAATAAAATCTTTAGAGACCACCGCAACAAATTTTTTGTAGTTTTTATCGATGATATTCTCATTTACTCCTAGATAAACGAGGAACATGAAGAGCATATAAGGATTGTGCTAGTACTATTATGGAAGGAGAAAATGGGTGAAAAGTTTAGTAAGTGTGACTTTGGGATACATTAAGTCGCATTCTTGGGGAACATGATCGCAAGTGATGTAATTTCTATAGACCATTAAAAAACAAATGCAATTAAGGAATGACCCAGACCCACTATTTTCATGGAAATTCATAGTTTTATTGGATTAGTAGTGTACTAATGACATTTTTTGATAAATTTATCATGATTTTATATCCCGCTAACTAAGATAAAATAGAAAGGGGTAAAGTATTTCTGGACGGAAGAATGTGAATAAATTTTTAAGGATCTTAATAAGAGGGTAATCACTATGCCTGTACTCACACTACCAATAAGTGGATAAGGTTTTGTGATATAAAGTGATGCTTTAAAGAAAGTATTGGGTTGTGTACTCATGAATAATGACAAAGTGACACCCTATGCCTCATGACAGTTTAAGATCCATGAGAAAAACTACCCAACACATGATCTAGAGTTAGCGGTTGTGATCTTTGCCTTGAAGATTTGGTGGCACTATCTTTGTAGTGAGAAGTGTGACATATATACCGATCATAAGAGTATAAAGTATATATTCACACATAAGAAGATCAATATTCATCAAATAAGATGGTTATAGCTAATCAAGGACTAAAATTTCTCTATTCACTATCATCTAGGAAAGGTGAACAAGGTAGATGATGCTCTTAGCCGAAAAAGAACATGATACTCTATCCATGATGCAGATTGAGAAAGACCCTATCTTCATGGATATTCAAAGGATGGATCTTGAAATCATAATGGTATGGAATACGTACTACCTTTTATAAATTATTTCCCAACCATCCATCCAAGATAAGACCAAGGAGGCACAAAAGGATGATCTAGAGCTTCAAAATATGGAAAAACAGTTAAAGAAGGGAAGATTCACAAGTTCCACATTGATGAGGATGGTTTCATTTGATTTGGAACTATAATTTGTGTGCCTTCATCACCTGATATAAAGAAGATATTGGATAATTTACATAACAAACCTTTATCTATCCATATCAGAACTACCAAGAAGTACCGTGATCTTTGAGAGGACTTTTGGTGGGACAACATGAATAAGGATATTGCGGATTATATCTCCTGATTTTTGGTATTCCAACAAGTTAAAGTAGTGGAAAAAAAGTCAAAAGGGATGATGAAACCACTACCTATACCCACATAGAAATGGGAAAATATCACTATGAACTTTGTCAATGGTCTCCCAAAGATATCCAAAGGAAACAATGCGATATGAGATGTGGTGTATTGAATCACTAAGACTTCCCACTTTATCGCTATTCAAGAAGATTTCTCACTTGAACAAATTTTCAAGATATATGCGAAGGAAGTTTTCATTTCACTTTTTCATTATCTTTAAAGGGAGAAACATGATTATTTTATGATGTTTTTCTTGATGTTTTCATCCTTTTGGACCTTCATGATCATTTTTCCTTTAGGTATTATTTGTTTTAGGATTTTTTCTTATGCTTGTTATGAGTTTCATCATCTTCCCAGTTTTTAAAATAGGATTTTATTTTTTATGTTCAATCAAGATGGATTTACCCTCAACCTATTAAAAAAAAGTGGTTATGCTACATGGGATTACAATTTCTACCATCTCTGATCATGATCTAAGGTTCACTTATAAATTCTAGAGAAGTATTAAACATGCTTTGAGTACTGAATTGAATTTTAGCATGGATTATCACCCCCAAACTTATGGACAATCTAAAATAAATATTCATATTCTTGAGGATATGATAATATACTTCTAAATGGAATTCAATGGTGGATGGGATCAATATCTCCCATTGGTTTGGTTCTCATATAACAATATATTCCAATCGAGTATTCAAATGGCTCTATATGAAGCTCTGTATGGGAAGTGATGTAGAACTCCAAATTTTTAGGATTAGGTTGGGGAATGAAATCTACATGTACTTGATCTGGTGTAAGAGATGAGAGAGAAGATTCAAGACATCCAACAATATATAAAATATGATCAGAGTTAGTATAATAATTATAATGACAACCATTGAAGGGGTTTGGAGTTTGAAGTTAGAGAAAAAATTTTCCTTCGAATATCACTATGGAAGAGAGTCATGTAGTTTGGAAAGAAAGGGAAGCTTATCCCAGGGTACATTGGCCCCTTTGAAATCCTTGATCGCATAAGATTAGTGTCCTATGGTCTTGTACTTCCACTAAATTGGCTCAAGTTTAGGATGTGTTCCACGTATCACTCCTAAGGAAGTACATACCTGATCCCTCACATGTACTAAATCTAAAGGTGGAACAAATAGATAATGAACTATCATATAAAGAGAAACCGATGAAGATCTTGGACCATAGAGACAAATATCTACAGAACATGACAAATTATATTATCAAAGTGTTGTGGAGGAACCATAAGTATGAAAAGGCAACATGGGAACTAGAGGAAATAATGAAATAGAAGTACCCTCACCTATTATCAATAGATAATATGCATTGAAATTTTGAGGATGAAATTTCTAAAGGGGGAAGAATGTAATAACTTAGAGTTTATAAATGATATTTGTCTTTTGAAATAAATGTGTGTTATAATATACTATATAATATTATACATATAAAGAAACTGAAAATAATTTATTTCATTAATAAATAATGTTACATTAATTAGTAATAAAACTAATTAAAATTCAAAACATTACAATTGATAAAAATATAAAATAGAAAATATAAAATGAAAAAATATAGATTGCTCCAATCTGCTAGAATCATCACCCCCACTGCCAACACTATATAAAAGAAACAAAATATCAGTAAACTAATTAACATAATATAAAATGGAAATATATAACCTTAATATGAATTGATTTTAATAATGGATTAAAGAAAGTAATGGTATTTATAGGAGGTAATATGACCGTTGAGAATAGTAACATGACCATCGGGAATAGTAACCTGACCGTTGGGAACAGTAACCTGACCATTGGAATAGTAATTTTACCTAAAAATAATAAATTATGATATAAATAATATTTATAATGATAAATTTAAGTAAATATAAATATTATAATTCCAAAAAATAAATATCATGATTAAAAAATCAAAGAAAATATAAGCACATTTTTAATAAATTGTATTTTAAAATATTTCATAGAAGTAATTTTTATATTAAAAATTTAAATAAACTATTTTACAAATTTATTTTTAAAAAATGAATATCATTTTTGAAATTATCATGTAGAAATTTTCTAAGGGTTATTTTTTGGTAATTTTCTGAAATACTTCATTTTTCAGGTGAATAGTAAAAATATAGTTTTTTACATAACCTGTGTGTCTTAAATTAAATCATTCATGATGTAATAATGAAAAAATACTTTATATAACTTGATATTCATCCATATTATATATAATTTCATAAACTATTCATTAAAAAAAAAAACTTAAACTCCAAACCTAAAAATCATTTTCCAAAACCTAAAGTCAAAAGCGATCCCTTAAAATAAATTTTTTTCTTTCTTTCCACTTTCCTTTTCAATAAACTAATGAATTAAAATTATAAAGAGTTTAAAAGTCTTAAAAACCATTATATTATATTTATATATTATTTATATTGTAAAAAATTTACTATTACAAGTTTTACTTTTGATATATTATTTTATTTAATATTTTATTCTAAAAATACCCCTCTTCTCAAGTATAAATAACCCCACTCCCTCCCCTTGGAAAACCACTAATACCCCACTTTACACAGCATAATATCTACCAAAACCCTTCCTATAAATCCCCTTATAAACCTTAGGGACTTTCTAAAGCAATCCAACTCCAAACATCAATGGAGTTTTAGTGTCGTACAAGAGAAGCTACACCGAGGATTAAGTAAGTATCGATCAACTGTTCTCATTTTCTTATTCTTCTATTTATTTTTTCACCACCCCTTTAAAAACCAAACCTTATAAGATTAATTATTCAATAATTTAACATTATATTAATTATTTTAACCTACTTAGTATCATATTTATGATATATATAAATTTTAAAATTCTCTTTCCCACTCTTTTAACAATGTCCCATCAAAGGTCGGTTAGCCACCTTGAGATACATTTCCAAGTCAATGATTATAACCACCTTAATAAGTGGATATTATGAATTATATATAATATATAAAAATGTAATTATATGTATTATAATATTTTTTAATTAATTATACTAATGTATAAATTATATCTAACAAAATAGCAAAATCAAGGGAAAACGGTAAATTTTTAAGTAAAACATGATATTAAAATGACTACCCTATAAAAAAATAAATTTAGAAATACAATAAAATGGCTATAATTGATAAATATTGTTAAAATTTACAATAATTAACTTCTGGATAAATTTTATATTAAATCTATGTTTATTATTCTAGAGGTGTAAAAACAATGAAATAAAACAGAAATTAAGGTAAGGTGAAT
This sequence comes from Viscum album, assembly GCA_963277665.1. Classification (NCBI taxonomy): domain Eukaryota; kingdom Viridiplantae; phylum Streptophyta; class Magnoliopsida; order Santalales; family Viscaceae; genus Viscum; species Viscum album. The sequence continues at coordinate 1,898,793,340 of OY728126.1, forward strand.
CTTGAACCTAACTCCCTTTATTTGGGTTTTCCCTCTTTCACATAAATTTTAGTATATAAATTAATTTAATGTTACTTAAATATAATTTCATCATTCTTCCATTTTCTTTCGGGGATATACATGTTTCCACTATGATTCTTACTCTAAATATAATGATTTTCTAAAATGAATTTTCTCTCCAAAACAAATCTTTGACTCCTCATGTGTTGTTTCTTATCCAAAGAAAAATGATCTTTTATTATAAAGTATGATCTACCTTTTTCATTTCGGAACCCCGATTTTTTCATGAATGTATTCTTTATGATATCCTTATGAAACCCATTTTTTCCGTGGGTTATTTTATGACTATGATTATTATAAATTCTATGTGGCATGCATGATAATGTAAATATTATGATGTGAAGAGTGGGCTCAGAATTATATAGACCTCCAAGGAATTGGACAATCTGATGTATCTAATTATATAATGTGTAATATACATGAACATGGTGCTATATTTGTTTACAATGACGATGTTATGATTGTGCACATATATTATGCATGAACATGATACTAGATTTGTTTACAACTATGTATGGTATTTGACCACTATGACAGGATGTTCCATTTTTATGAATTACCATATTCCATTACTTGATCTCATGTTTCCCTCATGATGTTTATTATGATCTTATGCTTATGATATTATGATTATTATCATTCTCCCTAATGTTATATTGATTCATGTCCCTTATTATTCTCTTACTGGGATTTTATCCCACCCCTTTCTTTGATGTATATCCTCAGGTGATTACATGTAATAAAGAGAACATGGGATTTTAGAAGGATAAAAAAGAAGGATTTAAATAAATTTTTATATTTTATTAATCACAATTTATGCATGAGTCTAATTTTCCCAAGACACTAAACCTTTTTGATCCTGTATTTATATCTCTATTATGTTGTTTATCTTAAAAATGATATAATATTTTTGTAAGAAAAAGTAGGTTTGCTATTGTTTTTGTAAAATTACTTTATTATACTTTTTATAAAATTATTCTAGTTTTCTTAATTCATTTATATTCATAGTAAACCTATATGTGATACCCATGATTGGTTTATAAAATGGTTTCAATGATTTTCAAACTTGGTATAAAAAGATTTTTATGGTTTTTGAGCTCTGGTTTCCAAATCTAACATTTGTTTATTATAAGTATTTTTGTAAATTCTTAATAGGATATTTAAAAAGGATTTGGGTATTTTAAATAGGTTTTTGATACTAGTATGAGTTTTAGAAGGTAAAAATCTAATTTTCAAGGAATTTTTTAAGTCTCATTTTCCTTTGAAATGTTTTGGATGTTTTCAAGGTAAATGTTATTTTATAAATTTATTTCAAAGGTTTTTTACCATGAGTTTGTTTTAATAGGATGTTTTTATAATTCTTTTTCAATGAATGGAAAATGACTTGGCATTTTGAGTCAGTTTTGAAGGCTCGCATGAAACTTTTTGAAAAATATTTTTATTGTTCATTGAGATAACCTTGGTTGTTGAACCCCTAGTTTTGTGTTATAATTTTTTTATAATTTTCCCCATGAGTGGTGGGGATTATTTTATAATTATTGAATTTATGAAAAAGGTTTTGTTTCTTGTGAGGGTGTTATAGGTGATATGATATTTATCACCATGTTTTATTATCGATCATCTGATAATCTTATGTATTGTTTGTTTTCTCACCTCCACTTGAGTTATATATCTTTTATACTGGGAGAATCACACCGAGAAGATTTTTTTGGAAGAATCATACTCAGAGGAATCAGATTGGGAGAATTAGGCCTAGGAAAATTAGAATGAGTTTTCATTACAAAGTCCAGGAGGTTCTTACCTTTCTTCAGGGTAATAAATTGAAGAATTTTATTTTAATTGAATATATTTGTTGAATTGAAAAGAATAAAAGGTAACATTAGTTGTTATACAAATGTGTTTTTACCTATTTGTGCTAAGAGAGTTCACACAAACTATTGTATTGTCTTCAAAGTGATACATGAGTGAAAGGGTACATCCTACTCATTGTAATCCAGAGATTTTTTTTCTAGTGGATTGTGTGGTATTGGATTTTCTCCAAACCATACCAAGGATGTATCTATTCATATTGAATAGTAAACCTTGTAAATACCTGTGTTCCTTTGGATTTGTGTTTGTTTTGTTTTAAACAAAGAATTAAATCTTTAATATGAGGTGAAGGTTGTTTCATTTGAAAGGAAACATAAAATAAAATGTATCATTGATTTATACCCTCCCCCTCTCATTGATACAAATACACTAACTGGGCACTTAAAATTGGTATCCGAGCTGAAGGTTTCCTTCACCCATTCTTTACTGAAGCATTTGAAGAAGAAGTTGTTATGGAGAATTTGAGCTGTGTGAACATTAATGGGATTCCAATATTAAATGAAAGGAATTATCATATCTAGAAAGGAATAATGCTACCATATATTATGTCTCTTGGGTATGATGTTTCAAGACCTTCTACAAATGGTTTCCCTCCTTGTATTGAGAATGCTCCTCTCACTAAGGCTGATAAGGAAAATCTTAAGAATGATGGAAGTTCCAAGAATGATTTACTCTCATCACCTTCTGAAAGTGAGTTTCTAAGAGAGAAAGGAGTTTCCACTACCAAAGGAATATGGGATAAGCTAAAAAAATTTATGAAGGCATTAAAAAAGTGAAGAAGATAAAGTTGAAAATACGAAGATTGAAGTATGAAGACCTCAAGATGGGTGATCATGAATCTATTGATGACTTCTTTACTAGGGTAAATAAAATTTTTATCACTATCATATGTCTTGGTGAAAAGTTATAATATTCAACAATTGCTGATAAGATCATGATAATCCTTCTCGAAAAATTTTATGCGAAAGTTTCCTCATTAGAAAACAGAGATCTGGAAACATTATATCTGAATGATTTGTATAGTACTCTCATTACATAGAAAACTAGAATGGAAAATTCTATAAAAGGGGAAAAAAATATAAAAAATAAATGTCTTTCAAGGCCATTAAGAAAGAAAAGTTGAAAAGTATTCTTGAAGAAAAAGAAGCTGGAGATTCTGATTCTGAAAATGAGGTATGTAAAAATCTTGATGCAATTTTATCCTTATTTTCTAAGAATGTGAAAAGAGGTATATGAAGATATAAAGGGAAAATTCCCTTAAAATGTTTTTGATGTGGAGCCATAGGGTATTTTTTTCCAATTTTCCTCAAAGAGGTAATGGAGAAGAGAGTGATGAAGAAGAAAGTGAAGAAGAAGAAAGAAAAACAAAAAGATCTTGGCAGAAAAAGGGTGATAAATAGAAATTATATTTCAAGAGGGAAGATAAGAAGTTATCCAAATCCAAAATGAGAATATTTTTTTATAAGGAAGATGACTGCGAGGAGGTTACAAAGGCTGTTTAAGAAAACATGTTTATTTCAATAGTTAATGAGGAAAGTTATTTTAGTAGTGGAAGTATCTTTTCTGAAGAAGAAGAATAAAGTGAAGATGAATCCAAAAAATCAATTGAGCGTGATGGGGAAAATACTTTTATTGAAAAAATAAATGATAAAGAATTCAGAAGTAGCAATTCTGATGAAAAATAAACTCAACTTGAAATTTATTTGAAAGAAGAGTTGAAATAATTGTTGAGAAAGATAAGAATACTTGAAAATTAAAACAAGAAGTTGGAAGATGAATGTTCCTTAACAATTCAAGAAATATTTTCTAAAGAGAATAACAAGATGCTGGTAGAGATTAGAAATTTAGAGAAATATCTTAAGGAAGAAAATAATTGTAATGAGCATCTGTATATGAGGTTGAAAGAAAATGAATAAGAGTTGGGATTTGTCCAAAAAAACTCTCTAAAGATGAATTGATAAATTCAAGTTTCCAAAACTCTATCACTAAAGTTGGTGAAAGATCTAGAAATGAGAAACCAAAGAAGGTTCAATGAAATTTACCTTCAAAGGGTGAGAAGAAATATGGAATTGTTTCTAAAAATAAGAATACTAGGAAAGTTATGTATGTGTCTAACACCAATAATGTTGGGAATTAAGAAGTTATAAAATATCCTAAAATTGAAAAAGTTTTGAAACATTATAAATATAGAAATGTTTCCAATACTTTTGGTTCTGATAATTTTGAAAAGAGAAGGAAAACTATGATTAAAAACAGAAAGGTTGGTGGCTCAGAGAAGAAATAAAGGAAGGTGGTTGAAAAATTTATTCACAATTCCAGTCAATATAGAATTTTCAGAGGCAAATAGTCATTTTATGGATATTTTTGGTATTGTGGTGGATTGGGATATACAACAAATATTTTTTTTAACAAAAAACCCTTATATTATTCCAAATATTATGAAAGGAAAGGTTTGAGGGGGATTCAATTCCCTCAAAAGAAGTCTAAGAAGGTTGGTGTGAAAGTTAAAAATAGGTTCCAACCTTTGGAAGCTATTTGTGAATGATGTGAGAAACCTGGACATCTTACTAAAGGATGTATTGTTTTGTTACCCACAAAATTTTTTTCTCTAAATAATCCTTAGAAGTTGGATGTTTTATATGTTAAGAAAGATAGATCTACTAAGTTTGAAAAGAAATAGTGCTTAGTTTTCTGGCCAGAACACATTGACTCACCTTGGAAATTAGAAGAAGAATAAAAGAAAGTGAAATAAGAGAGGAATAAATAGACTTTTGAAGAAATAATAAATGTTGAAAAAAATATATCAATATACTGTGGATATGATCAAGATAAGCATGATATCAAAAACTATTCAACTATCTTTCCAGAAAAAAATTAAAGAATGGAAAAAATGTTACAAATTGATTGTAAGAAAGATGATTCTAAAGATTAAGAAAAGTAGAAATCCTCATCCGAAGATTCTACAGATAAGAAAGAAGTTGTTAAAAAATCTGAGAAGGATGAACAGAAGGAATAAAGCATGTCTAATGAAAAATATAAGAAAAATAAGAAAAAGGAAAGACTAGAAGAGGACTCTCAGTATTATTTTTGTTTCTAATATACAATATAGGTTCCTCCTTATTCCCTAAAATCTTTGTATATTTGTGATAACTTTTAGGGAATTTAAGGAGTGGAAATAAGAAAGATGGAATTTATGAGACTCTTACTATTATTGTAAAATAAAGCAATGAGGTTGTGAAGAATATAAGGTTTTGAAAAGTTGTGTTTTTATACACCTAAATTTTTTGATGTATTTATTGAGATGTGTGTAGGTTAATTTTATCTCGAACAAATTATTTCAAGAATTTCACCAATAATGATAATTTTGGAAGAAACATGAAAACGTTATTACATGAATATTTCATTATGGACAACATTGATCACCTTGATTATACACTCTTGTTTTCTACACTAGGTTTTCCCACATAGACTTAGAGTTGTTTATTTAAAGGTTCTTTGTTAAAAAACTCATGTGATACCTAGGTTGAATAAGAGTTGCAACTCTTAGAAATGGAGATCATTTTTCAATAGGGAGAAACTTATCATGATGGACCCTTTGAATTTTATTTTCAATAAGGGGAGAGATAAGAGAAAGGGGGAGAGATAAAAGAAATAGGGGGAGTAAGAATAGAATAGAGAGAATAAAAAGTTAGAAAAGAAAAACAATACCACTTATTGTTTTCATGTGGTTTAAGTGATTGAAGTGGGTATTGACAAAAAATACAAAGGGGGTATTGTTAGGACCAAGTTGTGTTTTGGATGTATTTGTTGTCAATCGACCAGTTTGATGAATAAATAAAGTATGTTGATAAAGATGATGTATGGGTGAGAAATTGTTGGAAATAAATTCTCCATTATAATCAGAAATAAGTTTATGGGTGATTGGTTTTGTTGGTAAAGAAGAAATAAATTCTGAATCACTTTATATTTTGTGGAAATTGTACTAACCTATGTTTTTGAAATAACCAGACTCATGTTTTCAAAATAATCGTACTCACCATGGGTCTGGAAGAAGATAAGATCATAATGAGGAATTGGCTGTGATCAGACTCATCTCGGGTCTAGAATGAAAGTGAATACACCATGTTGTAAGTAAATGGTCACTGTATTCACTCTGAATACAATATGAAAGAAGTGTTTTTTTGATTTATAATTGGAGTATTGATGAATAAAATTAATTAATTATAATTATTATTTTCCAATTTGTATTTTATATAAATCACATGTTTATTGGAGAACTTGTGATGCAAGCTTGATGAAAGAAAGGGGGAGTAAAGGGTGATGCCGATTGAAAAAGGTGGTGCCGATTTAAAAGGTGGTGCTGATTGAAAAGGTGGTGCCAATTGAAAAGGTGGTGCCAATTGAAAAGGTTGTGATGATTGAATTGATGGTGTCGATTTAAAAGGTGGTGCCAATTAAAAATATGGAATTGATTGAATAGTAAGAGATGTTGCTGATTGTTTTTCAAAATGATCATATCTAGGTGGTGAAAGAAATAAACATACCCAGATTGATCATACCCAATATGATTGTATTTAGAATGATCATACCCTGAAAAGATCATATTATGAAAAATCATATCTAGGACAATCATACTCAGAATGATCGTATCTAGAATGATTATACCCAAAAAAGATCATATTCTGTAAAATTTTATCCATGCCAATCATACTCAGAATGATTTTATCAGGAATTATAGTACCCAGTATGATCATATCCAGACCAATTATATTCATAAAAGATTATACTTGGGTTGAGAATAAAAGAAAGTAGCTGGAATGAATGGAAAGTTACGATACTTTCCAATCCAAGTCTAACAATGATAAAGCTGTTCTAAAATGAATTTAAAGTCACGAAGGAAGTCATGATAAAAGAATATTATTGTGAATGAAAGTTTTTTAAGTGGTCCAAGATAAGAGGAGGGAATGAGATCAACAATGTATTCAACCATTTCAAAAGGGTTGAATTATATTATAGGTTTCCAACCGGGTCAAGAGAATAGGAGAAGATGAAGTTTTGTATCTCAAGTGGGTCAAGAGAAAAAGAGAAGGAGTTTGCTGGATGTACTATCAAAGGGGGATATTTACATTCATAATAATGATCATATTTAGAAAATTAGAGTGGTATCCATTTCTTCATACACTTTCTTAAAATTGATACAGATATTTGTATTGAAGAAATCAGGATTGAGAAAAATCTGATTCATGTATTGAAATCGGTCTCGACAATTGAAAATCAAACTGGGAAATTGAAATCAAACTTGAAAATTTAAATCAGACTCGATAATTGAAATCATTATGGCGATTCAAATGAAGGTCTAAAGAAGGATATGAAGTTTTAATAATAATATAGAAGCTTCGAGAATAGTTTATAAAGTCAAAATGCATCTTGACCTTTCAGGGGAAATTAAAATTTGGGTGAATTTGTGTGAGCAGGAATGATTTTTGGGAATCCCACAAAGACTCTCAAAGTTCACCTATAAAAGGAATAAAGTACACTCTCTTTTATTATGACCTATGTAATCTTCATGAGAGATAAGCTCTGAGTTTTAGAGAGAAGAAGAAGTTTACATATTCACTTGTATTGAATATGTTTTGATGGATTGAAGTGAAAGATAAAGGAAAAGATCGTAACATTGTATTCAGATGATCATCATACTCAATGATCATCTTAATCAGTGATTATCATACTCAATGATTATTGCACTCAACTGATTACCATACTCAGCTTGTCAACTGTATTTTGTCGATTATCGTATTAGGCTGAATAATCAGAATAGGATTTTCATACTGGGTATCTCCATATTGAGAATTTCCAGACTAAGGAAGAATAAGTATTAAAGTGGTACTAATTCATTTGTACTAAACTTAGACAAAGTTATATATATTTTGTACTAGGATAATTTCACTGAGAAGAATTATTTTGGAATAATCGTACTCGGAGGAATCGGTCTGGGAGAATTAGATTCAGGAAAATCGGAATGATTTTTCAAAACAAAGTCCAGGACATTCTTACCTTTATTTCGGGTAAGAAATTGAATAATTTTATTTTAATTGAATACATTTATTGAATTGAAAATAATCAAAGGTAACATGAAATGTTATAAAAATTTTGTTTTTCCATATTTGTGCTAAGAGGGTTCACAAGCACTATTGGATTGTCTTCAAAGTGATACACAAGTAAAAGAGAACATCCTACTTGTTTTAATCTAGGTATTTTTTTAGTGGATTGTGGTGTATTGGATTTTCTCCAAACCATTCCAAGGATTTAGCTATTCCTATTGAATAGTGAACCTTGTAAATACCTGTGTTCTTGTGGATGTATGTTTGTTTTTTTTTCAGTAGAGAATTGAATCTTTAATAGGAGGTGAATGTTATTTCCATTAAAAGGAAACATAGAAGAAAATTTATTCCTAATTCACCCCTTCCCCTCTCAGTAATACAAATACACTGATTGGGCACTTAGAAATTTTTTTCATGTACTTTTAAAAAAATGGGTGATTTTTTAAGGAAATCAAATAAGTGTTTTTTAAATAGAGGTGGATTTTTATGGAAATGTTTTGAAAAAAAAGTTGGTGTTCCAACATACCATGGACTGAAAAATAGATTTTTTTTCTAGTTTAATAAATTAATGGGAGTGTTTAAAACTATTTTACTATTTTAAAAGTGTGATTTCATTTTAAATGGGGTTTTTGGATCTTTATCAAGAGTCATGTGGTTTAAAAAGGAAGTTTTTGAAAGGATTTTACTTTGGTGATTTGTTCTTTTAGATTTATCCCTTGGTTATTATTAGGACCATTTAATTTGATTATGAATCATAAATTAATTGGGTTAATGTTTCATGTTATTTAGATTATATATCATAGGAAGGTATCAATGTACAGTGGGATGTTTTCTCTTGGGAATAAACCTTATGGTGATTCTTATTTTAGTTTAGGTGTAATTATTTTGGGTTTTTCCCCACCCAGACTTAGAATAGTGTTGTATAACTGATATCTTATCCACTATTAGACCCTATCCAAGATTTTTTGAATTTATGAACATCTTATTCCTATATAAATTAAGGTTTTCTTGAAGTAATAGAGTTGTTATAGAGGATCGAGGAAATGATCACTTATATGGAAACTCATGAAACTTCAAAGGTGTAAGGTGTTGTAGGCTTTCTTCAAAGACATATCTTCATTGTGACCATTTTGGATCATCATTGGAGATTCTGTAAGTTGAGTTATCAGAAGATAAATTCTCATACACATCTTGAATTCAAGTGATTATTTATTTTGGGACTTTTACCCAATGAGTTTACAGATGATTAAATATTTTGAGGTGATTCTTGATTGGTGTATTGTTTGAGGTACCTCCTTGATTTCTACTTTTATGAGATGTTTGTTATAATCACACCCTATTTTTTTTCTATGATCTGTGTGGTTTATATGTGATGATGGTTTTGTGACGATATTTGCTTTTTATGGATTAAATATAGGGTAAACCTTGGGTAGGTGAGTGGGTAACTAGGGTGAGTGTTACACCAATCTAGTTTGTGCACTTGCTAGTGCTTGGTTATATTTTTAGTGGGTTCAATGTGAGTTGGTATTCTATGAGTGAGGTCCCAAGTTAACTATCATTCCACCTTTTGACCTAATTTTGGACCCATGTTGTCCCATTTTGAGGCATGTTTCGGATTAGGTGTTCCTTGGGTTGTGTTTCTTTTTGGATATTATGAGCTAGTTGTTTGGTGTTGTTGTTTGTGATTAGTAGAGAATTATATTTTCCTTGAATATTTTATGAATCTATGGTTATTGGAGTGATATATTTTATATTATGTGTTTTTATCCTTTATTTCACCATTTTAGATGAGTTCTAAATGATGGGTAGACTAATATTAGGTGTCAGTTTTCTTAGATCTCCATGTTATATGGTTGTGAATTAGGTCATGCTTGAGGTTTCTTAATGATGTTTAAGGATTTATTCCATTGATTTTGAGGAATTGTACTACAAGTAATTATTTATTTTCATGATATCATTATATAATTTCCCCCCGTCCACCGACCTCTTATGTTAAGGTATTAAGATCATGACATTTCATGTTTTTAAAATTTTTAACTTTTTGAGGGAAAAAAGTGGCATGGTGGGGAGAATTTTGACACCCCCGTGAAACTGTTTCATAATATATTATGTAATTAGGTATCATTTGGGATTTATAGGTGTTTTTTTATATTTTGGTAACTGTAGTTTTATATTGTAGTAGGCCGTGCCATGACCAATTTAGGATGCACTGTAATAGGTCCTTCTCGTAGGGGCGTCGTGTCGCAATGAAGAGAGGTTGTACAGTGAAATAAACTAGGTAATGGAGTCATTTTATCAGGAGGTGTATCATGCCACAATGAGGGGAACACATGCTACGATATGACCTGGGTAGTGGATCTTTTTTTTGTTTTGTCCAGGGGAGGCGAGTCATGTTGAGACCAGTAAAGGTCATGCTTCAACGTTTATTTAGTGGTAGTGAGTTACATTATGACTTGGGGCATTGTAATGACCTAATTTTTTTGAATAATATTTTTTTTCCTAAAAATATAAGTTTTACTATGTCATAAAAAATAAAACTATATAATTATAATTGAAATGTAACCATTGAGTTTTAACTGTTATATGACCGTTGGTTAATATGACCGTTGGAAACAATAATAAATTTTAACATTATAATTATTATTTATAAATAGAAATGATAATGGATAATTAATGTATAAAGAAGAGTCGATGGCCTCATCTAGTAGACTCGGGTCATACAAAGCCCATTTCTCGGAACTTGGTAAGAAGGTAGTGTAATTGAGCTTTTCTCTGGACCAAGTCCAAGCCGAGCTTCAACATCTAAATCTTGAATGAAATCACCCATGGGAGAAGTTCAAGTTGATATAAATCACCACTCGAGCGATGTTATCTGAGCCACCCCAAGAGTCTATCACCATTGCACACCTTACCCTTAATTTATATGCGGGCATTATAAGGGGTTATGTATCGAGGCCTTAGTTACTTTGTGTAATCCATTCGTATAAATAAATTTTTTATTATGGTAAAAAAACATAATTTTTGAAATTCAAATTTCAAAATTAATCTAGGATGAATTTTTAGTATTTTTCTAAAAAGTTTCATATTATTGATTAATATTGAAAAAAAGAGTATTTTAAAATAGATTTTTTTTCTTAAAATAATTGATACTAAAAAATTATTTTCAAAAGACGGACATACACAATTGTCATTAGTAAGAAATTTAGAGTCTGATAAGATCAAATTAATTTTTGGAGAATAGTAAATTATGAATAGTAATATTACCCTTATGAATAGTAATATGATCAATGGAATAGTAACCTCAACTAAATAAGTGTAAATATAATTTAGGTATCTTGAATGGTAATGTGATATAATAGAATAAATAAATAACCGTTTTACCAATTATTAGTATAATTTTTGAGTAAATAGTGATTTCACTTAAAAAGTAAATTTCTCATATTTAGAAAATTATTTTCATAAAATGGATCTCATTTTTGAATTTAAAAAATAGATATTAGGTTAGGTTGAATTTATGATATTTTTATATATTGATTTGTTTTTGGTGAGTAGTAAAAATACAATTTTTGATTTTTCGGTGTGTTTAATGACATCATAATGATGTAATATTTAATTTAAAATTCTGTTCGACTCATGTGGATTAAAATATGATATGAGGTGTCCCAAGTTGACAAAAAAATGTTCAAATACCATGGTAAAGCCCATGGTTTTGCAAATACCACCGATAAGGTGTCTCTCAGAAATTAATAAAAAACACCCTCTCTTTTACTATAAATACCAATCCATTCCTTCATTTATCTTCATTCCAAATTAATCCTCCATGAATTTCTGGTAGTTATACCTACCAAGTATTCCTCTCAAGGTTTTCTAAATCCCTCAAGGTCCCGACCATAGAGTTTTAGAAGTTACTCTTCAAGGTAAGGGAAATCTCAACTTCATTTTTCCTTTCATGTTCTCTTTTTTATGTTAAATGTATTTAAAATTTCCATTAACATTCTTCTATATATTGTTTTATACCCTTATAATATATTAAGATTATTTTATTATTGTGATACCCTTGTCCCCACTTTTTTAATGTTTTATAAAATCATGTTTCATACCTGTTATGCTGCATAATTTTCGTCTCAAAATCTCTCTTTTTCTCAAGAAATTATTTTATTTTATTTATATGAATACCCAAAACTCTTTTAGGGGTATTAATACATACATAAAAATTATTTATTTGATTCTGTAATTTACATACATAAAACCCTCATTCCCTTTCCATGGGTTATAAATGACATAATGATCATGTTTTTAAGCACTTTTTAAAATGCCATGATTTTGATATGAAACCCATTTATTTTATTCTCTATGGGTTATTTATGAAATGTTTGATTATGATATATTTTTATCACATTAAAATAAATAAATATTAATATTGTGCTCTGATATCACTCCAATGCATTGGGTAAAGAAATTAATCTCTAGAGATGAAAAGTTTTATGATACCTTGGCGAATAACCTTGGTAAATTTTATGACACCTTAGGGATGGACCTTGATGATATGATTATGAATGTATAAATTAAATTTTTTAGCCACATTTTCAAGTTATTATTAAAGTTATTATTGTTATTATATACCTATTTATCATTCCTTGATGAAAATCCTCATGTTCATATTGATATTTCCCAAGTTCACATGTATACTGTTTCACTTGTTTTCCCTTACTAGGCCTTCTGATTACCCTTTACTTTGATGTATGTCCCTAGGTTATGAGATTAAATAAATGTAATTAGGATGAAAATTTAAATAATACTTTTAAGTGGATTAAAATAATGTTTTGTGTTGTCATGTATTATGTACCTTATTTCCAAGACACTAAACTTTAAAAGATCATATGTTTGTAAAATGTAATGTAAACTTATGTAATAAAAATGTGGGATGACATAGTTGGCATTAGAGGATAGTTTAGTTATTTTTTGAAATTGGGATATGAAATTTTTTTAAGAACCCTATTGAAAAGTTTAAATATAGTAAAAATTCTTGGTATTTTGGTGAAATATTAAGCAAGTGGTTTTCTAACAAATAAATCCATGTCTGAATACAAACAAGTGGATGTGGCTTTGGAACAAATGTATCTAGAGTTAAAACCTAAAAACTCTATTTTGAGATAGACTCTAATGGTAACTGGTGCATGAAAATGGGCCTTAATTCACTCTTGTTTTGACACTCCCAGGGGATATGTTTGGTTAATCACAAGATTTTTATGAACCATTATGAAGGATTTATAGAAAATGTAATTGTTGATAATGAACAATATGTTTAATAATGTTGTTTTAAGACATAAAAATCATTTAGAGTTATAATATTATTAAATGAAAAAGTTTTTCACTAAGGTTTTATTTTTTTAGAAAATGGTGAGAAATAGGAGGAACTATGCAAATGGTGACCGCAATGGACCATGTGCCGACAACCCTCTGATGGAAGACAGAATGGAATATTACCTGAGAATGATGAATCAAATGACTTAGGTTATGGGAAATAACTTGAATAATGCTAGGAGACTGATTTCACTAAGAAGGGAAAAACATTCCGTTGAGTCCTTTATGCATCAACATCAACTAACATTTAGTGGATCTAATGAACCATTGATTGTGGAACAGTGGATATGCTCTATAGAAAAGATATTTTCTGTACTATATAGTTCTGAACAAGATAAATTCACCTTGTATGTTTACTTCTTAGAGGGAGAATCTGATAAGTGGTGGGTGCTAATTAAAAACATGAGTCCAAGAGGGGATATTGAAGCTATGGAGTGGTAATATTTAGAGGGATCTTCTTCAATAAGTATTTCCCTCGATCAATGAGAACAAAAATTGAGAAATAATTTATCGAGCTGAATCAGAAGGAGAATAAATATGTGGGAATCTACGAGATGAACTTCACAATAATTTCCCGTTACACCTCAAGTATTGTCATGGATCCTAATGTGAAGGTTGATATATTCTTTGGTGGACTAAGACCTCATCTACAGAAGAATCTAGCCAACCAAGACTATGATAGCTATGTGGAGATCGTGCATAGTGCTATGAAAGTCGAACTAGTGTTCAGCGAGATACAATGGTATCACAAATCCAATGAAAATAAGAGATCAATGGATCTAAACATGGGGAGGATATTTGATCCAGGAAGATGAGGAAATCAATTTCAACTTCCCACATGTAATAAATATGGAAAGAATCATTTGGGTAACTATCTACTCAGTAGTGGGAAGTGTTACAAGTGTGAAAGATATTTACATATTGCTCAAAATTTTTTTAGTGAGGTGAATCCTCAAATTACAAACACTAAAGACATAGGGAAGATGGTACATACCCTACCTGAAGTGCAATGCTTCAAGTGTGGACAACTTAGGAACTTTTCCAATCACTATCTGAATCCAAGGGTAGTGAAGGGGAATCACTATAAACCTCAGCAAATTCTAAGGGAGAAAGTTCATGATTTTGATATCACAATAGCTAAAGTTGAAGATCCAAATGATGTGGTGGAAGGTAATCTTGTTGTTCTTTAAAATCTATCAAGTACTTTGTTTGATTCTAGTTCTACGCATTCCTTTATTTCCTCCAAGTTTGAAAATAATATAGAATCAATCCCTGAACTTCTAAAAGTAAATTTATCAGTCAAGACTCCTAGAGGGATTATCCAAGCATCAATAGTGTTTAAAAAATCTAGTATTTACTTTACTGATCAAAATCTTATTGAAAATATAGTAGTCATTCCCATGTTGAAATTCGACTTTATACTAGGGATGGACTGGCTCTCAAAGTATAATTCTAAGATAAACTATAGAAGCAAGGAAATATTAGTATTCTTGATTGGAAAATCTTTAGTTATATTCCAAGGAGAGATGTCTCGACCTGATCTTTGTCTAGAAGCACTTCCTATAGCCTTATTTATGGATTTGATCAATGAATAAGAAGAAGGAAATGACAGTATAAGGATAGATAATGTCTCCATCACTCAGGAATACATTGACGCATTTACTAAGGAGTTACCTGGACCTCCCCCAAAAAGAGAGGTAGAGTTCTCCATTGAACTCATGCCTGGTTCCAAGATGATTTCAAAAACCCTGTATAAAATGGTGAATGTGGAGATGGAAGAATTAAAGAAGAAACTATAAGATATTTTGGTGAATGGGTTTATCTAAAAAAGTGTCTCCTCAGGGAACACCTATTCTCTTTGTGAAGAACAAGGATGGATCGATGCGGTTATGCATTGATTATAGAGAACTGAACGCGATCACAATGAAGAACAAATACCATCTTCCAAGAATTGATGTCTTATTTGACTAAATTCATGGGGCTCAATTATTCTACAAGATTTATCTTTGATCTGGTTATCATCAATTGATGGTGAAGAAAGAGTATATTAAAAAAACCACCTTCTAATAAAGATATGGGCATTATGAGTTTGTTGTTATGCCCTTTTTATTGATTAATGCACTTGATATATTTAAAGATTTTATGAATAGAGTCTTAAAGGACTACCTTGATACATTTGTGGAAGTTTTTATTGATTATATTCTAATATATTCTAAAATTCAGGTGGAGTATGAAGATCATCTAAGGGTAATATTGTGAACTCTGAGGAAGGAGAGGTTATTTGGAAAGTTTAACAAGTGTGATTTTTGGTTATAACAAGTTGATTTCTTAGGGAACATTGTAACCAATGAAGGAATCTTAGTTGACCCTACAAAGAAAAAGGTTTTAGAGGAGTGGCCTCATCCTACAACAGTAACTGAGATTCTTAGTTTACTTGGATCAACAGGATATTATAGGAGGTTTGTGATTTTTTACAACTTTATAATCCATTAACCAAGTTAACTCTAAAAGTGGTCAAGTTCATCTAGACAAAAGAGTTTGAAGAAATTTTCTAAGAGCTAAATTAGAGACTAGTTACTACACCCATGTTAACTCTACCCTCAATCAGAGAAGAATTTGTTATTTTTAGTGATTTATCTCTAAAAGGGATTGGGTGCATCCTAATGAAAAATAAAAAATTCATTGCTTATGCATCTTGATAGTCGAAGCCTCATGAGAATAATTATCCTATGTATGATCTTGAGCTGGCTACTGTTGTTTTTTCACTGAAGATATAGAGGCACTATCATTATAGGGAGAAGTGTGATATATACACAAACCATAAAGGTTTGAAGTATATTTTCACACAAAAGGAATTGAACATGAGACAAAGGAGATGGTTGAAGATTATTAAAAAAATATGATTGTTTAATTCATTATCATCTCAAAATAGCAAAAAAAGTTGATTATGTATTAATTAGGAAAGACCCTGTTGTTTTAGAAATGATGTGTATTCAAGGAGATCCATTGATCAAAGACCTAGTGAAACTAGACATGAGAATTTTGAGGGATGGGACATCATCAACCCTATCCCAAATTAGTTATCAATCATTATTACTAGAGAAGATAAAGAAATATCAGAAAGAATATCCTTTGTTACAGAAGAAGTTTGAGGCTGTGAAGGATGAGTAGTTTCCTGAGTTCAATATTGATCAAGAAGGTGTACTGAAATTTTGTACAAGACTATATGTTACATCTATTTCAGAAATAAAGAAGGATTTGATGGATGAATCTTATAGATCTACATTATCTATACATCCTGGAAGAACAAAAATGTATAGGTACCTTCACGATCATTATTGGTGGGATAATATGAAAAGGGAGATTGCTGACTACACTATAAGGTTCCTGGTATATCAGTAAGTGAAGGAAGAGCAATAAATTCCTAAAGGGGTTTTACAACCATTACCCATACTAGTATGGAAGTGGGAAAATATCACTATGGATTTTTTCACTAGTCTCTCAAAAACTTCTAAAGAAAACAATACGATATGGAGTTTCACTTTCTATTGTATCTGATCATGATCCAAGGTTCACATCAAAATTCTGGAGAAGTATTCAACATGCTCTGTGTACTAAATTGAATTTCAGTATGACCTATCACCCTCAAACTGATGTCCAATATGAAAGGACTATTTAGACACTGTAGGACATGCTGATAACATGCTTAATGGAATTTAAAGGTGGATGGGATCAACGTCTCCCATTATTTGAGTTCTAATACAACAACAGCTTCCACTTGAGCATTCAAATGGTACCCTATGAAGCTCTATATGGTAAGAGATGTAGAAATCCTATTTTTTGGGATGGATCTGGTGAGAGAAAACTTATTGGGCTTGATCTCATAAAATATATGATAGAAAAGGTTCATTCCATCTAAAAACACATTAAGGATGCTCAGAATCAGCAGAAGAGCTATGATGACAACCATCAAAGGGAATTTGAGTTTGATATTGGTGATAAGGTCTTCCTTCTAATTTCTCCATGGAAGAGAGTCATGTGGTTTGGGAAGAATGGGAAGCTTAGACCTAGGTACACTGGCCCCTATGAAATCCTTGATCATGTAGGCATAGTGGCCTATCAGCTTTCAATTCCTCCAAATCTAGCTCAAGTTTATGATGTATTCCATGTATCCCTCTTAAGGAAGTACATATCTGACCCTTCACATGTAATGAATCCAGAGGTGGTATAATTGGAACACATCCTCTCTTATGAGGAGCATATGGTGGAGATCTTGGACTGTAGAGACAAGGTTCTACGCAAAAAGGCTACCAACCTTGTTAAATTATTGTGAAGAAACTACAAATATGAATAAGCCATATAGAGACCAGAGGAGACTATGAGGAAGAAGTACCAACACCTTTTCTCTTCTAAGGGTATGAGTTGAAATTTCATGGATGAAATTTCTTAATGGGGGAAGAATGTAACGACCCAAATTTTTTGAATAATATTTTGTTTTCTGAAAATGTAAGTTTTATTATGTCATAATCAATAAAAATATATAATTATAATTGAAATTTAACCATTGATTTTTGACCATTATGTGACCGTTGGTTAATATGACCATTGGAAACAATAATAATTTTTAACATTATAATTATTGTTTATAAATAGAAATGATAATGGATAATTAATGTAGAAAGAAGAGTCGATGACCTCATACAGTAGACTCGGGCCGTACGAAGCCCATTTGTCAGAGCTTGGGAATGGGATAGCATCACTGGGCTTTTCTTTGAACCAAGCCCAAGCCGAGCTTCAACATTTCAAGCTTGAATGAAATCTCTTGCGGGAGAAGTTCAAGTTGATAGAAATCACCACTCGAGCGATGTTATCCGAGCCTCCCCAAGAGTTTATCACCATTTCAAACCTTACGCTTAGATCATATATAGGCATTATAAGGGGTTATGTATCGAGGCCTTAGTTACTTTGTGTAATCAATTTTAAAAATAAATTTTTTATTATGGTAAAACAAACATCATTTTTGAAATTCAAATGTCAAAATTAATCTAGGATGAATTTTCAGTTAATCTTAGAAGTTTCATATTATTGATGAATATTGAAAAAAAATTATTTTAAAATATTTTTATACTTTAAATAATTGATACTGAGAAATGATTTTTAAAAATCGGACATACACGGCTGTGATCAGTAAGAAATTTAGAGTATGATAAGATTAAATTAATTTTTCATGAATAGTAACTTATGAATAGTAATTTTACTATTATGAATACTAATATGACCAATGGAATAGTAACCTCATGTAAGTAAGTTTAAATATAATTTAGCTATCTTGAATGGTAATGTGATATAATAGTATAAGTAAATAACTATTATAGAAATTATTAGTTAAGAATTAGTATTATTTTGTGTAAATAGTGATTTTAATTAAAAATTAAATTTATCATATTTATAAAATTATTTTCATAAAATGGAGTTCATTTTTGAATTCAGAACATAAATAATAGGTTAGGGTGAATTTATGATATTTTTATAAAATGTTTTGTTTTTTGGTGAATAGTAGAAATGCAATTTTTGAGTTTTCGGTGTGTTTAATGAAATCATAACAATGTAATATTTAATTTAAAATACTGGTAGACTCATTTGGATTAAAATATTATATTATTTGTCCCAATTGGCCAAAACCATGGGAAAATACCATGAGAAAGCCCATGGTTTTGAAAATACCACTGATGAGGTGTCCTCAGAAATTAATAAAAAACTCCATCTCTTTTACTATAAATATCAAGATATTCCTTAATTTATCTTCATTAAAATTTCATAATCCATGAATTTATGATATTTATACCCCCCAATGAGTCCTCCCAAGGTTTCCTCAATCCCTCAAGGTCCCGATCTTAGAGTTTTTTAAGTTACTCTTCATAGTAAGGGAAATCTCAACTTCATTTTCCATTTTATGTTCTCTTTTTATGTTATATGTCTTTAAAATTTACATATCATGTTCTTATGTCCATTTTGTTATATACCTATATTTTATTACTAGTCTTTTATTTTTTGGATACCCTTGTCCCCTATCTTTTTACTTTTTTATAAAACCATGTTTCATACCCATTATGCTGCAGAATTTTTGTCTCAAAATCTATCTCTTTTTCTCAAGAAATTCTTTTATTTTCTTTATATGAATACAAAAACTCTTTAATTTATTGTGGTATTAATAAATACATAAAAATTATTTATTTTATTCTATAATTTACATACATAAAACCCTAATTCCCTTTCCATGGGTTATAAATGACATAATGATAATGTTTTTAAGCACATTTAAAATGCTCTGATTTTGATATGAAAACCATTTCTTTTATTCTCTATGGGTTATTTATGAAATGTTTGATTATGATATATGTTTATTACATGAAAATAAAGAAATATTAAGGGTACCCCCTAATATTTTTCCAATTAATTGGGTAAATAAATTAATATCTAGAGATGACAAGTTTTACAATACCTTGGTGAATAACCTTGGTAAAGTTTATGATACCTTGGGGATGGACCTTGGTGATATACTTATGAATGTCTAAATTAAATATTTTATCCACATTTTCAAGTTATTATTCAAGTTATTATTGTTATTATATGACTCTTTCTCATGCCTTTATAAAAATATTTATATTCTTATTGATATTGGTCAAGTTTACATGTAGACTGTTTCACTTGTTTTCCATTATTGGGACTTATGATCACCCTTTCCTTTGATGTATGTCCCCAGGTTATGAGATGAAATAAATTTACTTAGGATAAAAATTTCAATAATCCTTTAAAGTGGATTAAAATAATGTTTTAAGTTTTCATGTATTATGTACCTTATTTCCAATACACTAAACTTTAAAAGATCCCCTGTTTGTATATTATAATGTCAAGTTATGTAATAAAAAGGTGGGATACCATAGGCATCATGCTGTGACCTATTATTCATGAATTTTAATTTTAGGAATTTCTTATTCTACCCCAATTAGGTTAAATACTTATGAGGATTTCTTTTCCACTACCCCACATGACTTGACCTAGAGAGCCAAAGGGTAGACTCTCCAAACTCCTCCATTTGTTTTTTGGTTTCCTCTTCAAATGAAAGTGGAGTTATTAAACATCTGGACTCATTTTATCCTTTCTTCTCCCCATTATTTCACTCCTCACTTTTATTTTCTCTCATGAACCTTAATGTCCATGGTGGTTGAATATAGGGTTTGGGTTAGTCTAAACATAGGGTTTTAATCTGTTAGGGTTAGTAAAGGCCATCACCTTACTCAGTTGATTTCATCATCAATTTTGAATTGTATATATTTGATTGAGGTAGGTGATTTTTTGAAATCACATTGTTATACATGTCACTAAATTCTTGGTATTTTCTTAATGACTTTTATTTCAGATTAAACCTATATATGATACGCATGATTGGTTTATGAAATAGTTTCAATGATTTTTATACTTAGTATAACAATATTTTTTTATGGTTTTCTAGATCTAGTTTACAAGGTTAAAATTTTTACATTCTAGGTGTTTGATTAAATACTTAAGAGGCTCTTAAAAAATAATTTTAGCATTTCCCAGAGGTTTTTACAAATTTGAGTTTTAAAAGAAAAAAACACACTTTCAAGTAATTGTTTTAAGATTCATTTGTCTTTGAATGGTTTATAGATGTTTTCAAGGAATATGTTAATTTATAAATTTATTTCAAGGGTTGTTACCATGATTTAGTTTTCAAAGGATGTTTTTATACATAATTTTTAAATAAGGGAAAATGGTTTTGCTTTTATAGTATGTTTTAAAGGCCTGTTTGGTACTTTATGAAAAATGTTTTTACTTAAAAATTGAGATAACCTCAGTTATTGAGCCCCATATGTTGTGTTATTCCTTTTGTTGAAATTTTACTAGTGTGGGGGGGATTATTATTTGATGCTTGAATTGATAAAAAAATTGGCTGTTTCTTTCAAGGTTGTTGGAGTTGAGACGATATTTATTGTTAATTATTATTATTGATTATATTATAACCATACATATATTTTGTTTTCTTACCTACACTTAAGTTATATCATGGGAACCCTAGGTATATAAGTAGAATGTTTGGATGTGTGTTACACTATCTTACTCTATACACATGACTAGTGCCTTAGGAAAGTTGTACCACACCCAGGGTTTAGTACTCTGCATGGCCAAAAAGGGAATCTAAATGATGTTTTTGGTAGGATTCCAATAGGGGATCAGTGATTTGAGAACGAGGTCCAGTATAATTTTAAGTTAGAGAATAGCGAGTTTCCCATGATTTTTGTTCCTTAATGGATTATTTTAGGGGATTTTCCATTTTATGATTTACTTTGTCCCCTGTACCCATTTGGGTTTTATGGAACCATGAATTTATTATTGGTTACTTTTTTAAAGTTTCTTTGATATTATGGTGCCTACTTGAGCTATGTTTTCTTTCTTTCACGATTTGGTTAACTTTTAAAATATCTTTAAAATTTATTTTTAAAGATATAATTTAATGGTTAAAGTTTTCCTTTTTAAAATACCTTTTCCTCATGGGTTTATAAAGGGTTTTTAACAAAAGTTTTTTAAGTGAGTATTATGATTTTTTTTTCAAACTTAAAGATCCCTATTTCTGGTTTTGAACACTTTTACAATCTAAGTGATGGCTCCACATTTACTTTGAGAAAAAAGAGTGGATGGTTATTTAAAAAGGATAAATCTTATGATTTAGTTTTTTTTACCATTGTATGTATAAAACTTATATTCAAATTATATTTCAAATAAGAATTTGTGAAATGTTTTCTATAAGTAATTTCATAGAATCTTTGGTGAAATATTTCTGGATACATTTAGCTAACACCATACATATACACCAGTGTGTTTTTATGAAAATTTTATGTCTTATCACATGTTCTCGGGTATCAATCCCATTAATTGGGGTTCATTTTGGTTCATTTATGAACATATTGGAATATGGTAGTGACCATGGGTTTCATGGAGTTTATTTTATAGTAATTCATACATGTGATTTATTTTCAATATGTTATTACATTATCAAATTTATCTAGTTGTTACTGTATTTGTAGTCTTTCCT
The DNA here is from genome assembly GCA_963277665.1 of Viscum album. NCBI lineage: Eukaryota > Viridiplantae > Streptophyta > Magnoliopsida > Santalales > Viscaceae > Viscum > Viscum album. The sequence continues at coordinate 1,898,815,846 of OY728126.1, forward strand.
ATTTCAGTTTATGTAATTTATTTATTTTCATCATTTATTGGTAAATATATGTTTATTTACTTACATTTTTTTTATGTTTCTCAATTGGAATATTCACTGTTATCGATTTTGTCTCATTTGTATGTTTATTTCATTTATGCATTGTTTGGATTGTTCATTATTAATACTATTTATTATACTTACATTGGTGTATAATGTTTGAATGAACCCTACTATATTCTTAGTAAATATTACAATGCTTGGTTTTATTATTATTATGAATGGGAGAAACCATTACCAAGCTTGTTATCTTGATACCCAAGTACTAGTTTCTAGCTTGTGTGGATCGAGAACACCCTTCAGGCCAAGTGACAGGCTAGGTTGAGTGATATGTTGGGTCATCATAGGATAATTCATCACAAATGGCATCAAAGACTATGTTTTTAAAAGGACAAGGTTCTTGGAGAGACCTCTTATTATTTGGGAATTCCATTAGTATCATATAAGAATTCCATGACTGGATAGGTAGGTGCAAGGAGAGTCTAGATAGATCTTAATCATCTTAAGCCTCATGTTACCATGAGTATTTAGGATCTAAATCTTGAATTTGACTTTTGTTTTTAGTTATTATTGATGGTTTTTGATCCCCATTGAGTTATATTAAAAACTTTGATGGGTTTTTTTATTGAGTTTTGGGATGAAATTGTATAAATAATATGAGGAAAAATTTTATATCACATGGTCTGAAAAACCATGTAGATAATTAAGAATTTGGTTCTGGAGACACTTTAAAGGCTGTTGCATGTTTGACACATGGTCCTTCAAACCATGTAGTCAATCCTTGTATAGTTCTACATCCCTCTTGGATTTATTTTTAGACTCCTCTCACACTCAAATTGATCATAATTATGTTTATAATTAATTTATAGTGCGTTTGAGGGATTTTTATGATGCATTTATGGTTGATGGGTTGTATTTTGTTTGATGTTTGTGGTATGTCATTATTTATGTGGTTATAAAATTGATTTTTTGTGAAAGGGGGATTATTACATGAAATATTTAAAATTTAAAACAAGGATTTATAGTTTGTTTATAAATATATATTGACTTTTGTAAGTGTTTTTAACAAAATTGAGTGATTTCATGAGGAAATTCTAGAAGTGTTTTTTAATTAAGGGTGGATTTGTATGGAAATGTTTTGAAAGGAAAGTTGGGGTTCCAACTTATCAGAGATTTTGAAATAGATTTTATTTAGTTTTTTAAATGTTTACGAATGTTTAAAAAGGTTGGTCTATTTTAAAAGCATGCTTTCTCTTTAAAAGGGGTTTGGGATCTTTTTCAAGAGGCTTGTGGTTTAAAAAGGAAGTTTTTAAAAGAGTTTTACTTTGATGATTTATGATTTTAGATTTGTAACATGGTTATTATTAGGATTTTTTATTTGATTATGTAGCAATAATTGATCATTTTCATGTTTCATATTATTTATATCATGCCTTCTAAGATGGTCCCAAGGGAATATGTAAATTTTGTCTCTATTAATGAACCTTAGCGTGATTCCTCTTGTCATTTAGGTGAAATTATTTTAGTTGTTTCCACTACCCTAACTCAGAATAGTGTGGTGGAGCTGGTATATTATCTTCTCTTGGACTCTATCCAATAATTATTGAATTTATTACTATATCCTTTCTGTGGTGATCAAGGTATTCTTTAATAAATTAAGTGGTTATAGGGGATTGAGGAAATTTTCACATCTCTAGAAACTCCTGAAAATTCAAGGTAAAAGACATTTCTTGATTGTTTGAAGGGTTTGTCTTCACTATGTATATTTGGATCAATATTGGAGATTTTATTAGTTGAGTCATTAGAAGAGAAAGTATTTTATGTTTCTTGGATCTGAGTGATTGTTTATTTTTGGAATTATGATCGGTAAATTTAGAGATGATTTAATTTTTTGAGGTGATTCTTGGTTGGTGTATTCTTTAGTATTATTTTCATGATTTATCCTTTTACGAGAGATTGGTTATTTTTGGTTATGATCATTCTTCATTGATTTTATATGCTTTGAATGATTTATATATGATGTTGGTTTTATGGTGAGATTTGTTTTTGATGGATTAATCATGGTATAAAACATGGATAGGTACGTTGGTAACTATAACGAGTGTTACACCAGTTTATTTTGTGTACTTTCTCATGATTGGTTGTATTTTTGGTGGGTTCACCATGAGTCGGTGTTTTACAAATGAGGTCCTAGTTTACCACTAATTCCATCTTTTTTATCTAGGTTAGATCCATGTTGTTTTATGTTTATTAATGTTTTATATTAGGTGTTCCTTGGGTTGTGTTTCCTTGTGGATATTTTGAGCTATTTATTTGGTATGGATGTTTGTGGTTGGAAGAAAATTATATTTTCCATGAATATTATATAAAGATGTGATTTTTTTTTGATATATTTTCTTATGGGGATGTTTATACTTTATTTAAAAATTTTAGATAAATTTTAAATGACGAGGGACCTATATTAAGTCTATTTTATTATCTCTTTGTTGGATGGTTGTGAATTGGGTTATGCTTGAGGTTACTTAATGATGTTTGAAGATTTATTCCATTGATTTTGAGGAATTGTATCATGATTAGTGTTTCATTTTCATAGGGTGATTCTATAATTTTCAATATCATTACCACCTCTCTTATTTTAGTTTTTAGATCTTGACTTTCCATGTTTTTACTTTTTTTAATGAATTTATGGGGAAAGAAAGTGGCATGGTAGAGAGAATTGTGACACCACCATATCACTGTTGTATAATATTATTTAATTATAGGTCATTTTGGTTTCTTTGTGTTTTTTGGTATTTTTCATAATAAATAGTTTTGGATTGAAGTTTGTTGTTCCATGACCAAGTTAAGTCATGTTGTGATAGGTCCTGCTCATGGGGGAATTGTACTGCGATGAAGAGAGGTCACACCATGATGTTATCCAGGTAGTGGATTAATTTTATGGAGAGGTGTGTCACATTCTAAAGAGGGTAATATGCCTCGTAACATGACCCAAGTGGTGGAGATTTTTTCTTTTTGGTTTGGGGGTGTTTAATCACACCGTTACTAGTGTGAAGGTATTGTCGCAATGTTTACTCAAGGGTGGTGAGTCACATCGTGACTTAAGGAATCATGTCATGGCTTGATCTGCCCAAATTTTATTTTTTATGAATTTGATATTCTAATAATTTTATGTTAAAGACTTATAAGGATTTATTTTCCCATATCCCATGCAACTTGACTTAGATATACAAAGGGGTGACTCTTCCTCCTCCCCTTTGTTTTTGGATTCCTCTTCAATTCCAAGTGGAGTTATTTAAGGTTAGGATTGGTTTTCACATTTATTTTTCTATTTTATTCCACCCTTTGTAATTTATTACCCCATGAAACCTACCGAACATGGTAGTCGAATATAGGGTCTGGATTGGTCTAATATTGTTGTTTTGGTTAGTTACAGTTTATATAATCCCTCACATTTCTTGGTTACTTTCACTATAAAAGGTAACTCATATATGCTTGATTACAATAAGTGTTTTTGTAAAATTCCTTTATTAACCATATCATGAAATTTTTAGGATTTATTTAATGATTTTACTTTCACAGTAAACCTATAGGTGATACCCATGATTGGTTTATGAAATAGTTTCAATGATTTTCATACTTGATATAAAGGGAATTTTTATGGTTTTCTAGATTTTGTTTCTGAGATTAACATTTATGCATTCCGTGTGTTTTCTTAAATGATTTATAGGATCTTTAAAAAAGTATTTTGGGATTTTAAAGTGGTGTTTGACTTCATTTTGAGTTTTAAAAGAGAAAAATTATGATTTTCAAGGAAATATTTTAAGAATCGCTTACTTTTGAAAGGTTTTTGGATGTTTTCAAGGTAAATTTTGATTTATAAATGTATTTCAAGGTTTGTTACTATGATATGTTTTTCAAAGGATATTTTTATAAGTAAATTTCAAATAAGGGAAAATGAATTGGCATTTAGAGTTGGTTTTGAATGCCCCTTTGGTACTTTATGAAAAATGTTTTTACTTAACATTTATATACCCTTGATTTTTGATCCCCCTATTTTGTACTATGAATTTTGTATCATTTTTCTCTGTCGGGGAGGGGGGGGATTATTATTTCATGCTTAAATTTATGAAAAATGGGATATATATTGTGAGGGTTTTGGTGGTGTGATGAGATTTATTTTTATGTTGTTTTATTGATCATGTGATGATATTATTTATTGTTTTTTTCTCATTTAAATTTGAGTTATATCATGGGAACCCTTGGTAGATATGTACAAGGTCTTTGTGTGTGTTACACTAGATTAGTTTATGAACACTATCTATTTCCGTAGGAATGTTGCACCACCCTAGGGGTTTGGAACTTGACATGACTAGATAAGGATGCCTAATGAGGTTTTTGAAATGATTCATATAGGGTACCAATGATATGAGAACTAGGTCTAGTATCATTTCATGTTAGAGCCTAGTGAGTTTCTCATGATGATTGGTCCTTAATGGACAATTATAGAGAATTTATCACTTTATGGTTGATTGTGTCCCCTTGTACCTATTTAGGTTTTATTCCACCATCAATTTATTTTAATTTAATTTTTTAATGTTTATTTGATATTATAGTTATTTCTTTAGTTATGTTTTATTTATTTCATAATTTAGTTTAATTTTAAAATAGTTTTGAAAGTGGTTTTGAAAAAAAGTATTTAAGGGTGAAAGTGTTCCTTTTTATATGGTTTTCCACATAGTTTTCTAAATGGATTTTAAGAAAAGGTTTTGAAATGAGGATTCTAATTTTTTTCGTTTTGTTTTTAAGCTTAAATTTCATCATTTTTTTGTTTCAAATTATTTTACACTCTACATTATGGTTTCTCCTTTGCTTTGAAAAAAGGGGTGGATGTTTATTTAAAAAAGGAAAAGCATATGATATGTTTTATTTATACTTTTGTATATGGAAAACTTATTTTCAAATTGTATTTCAAACTATAATTTATGAAATTATATATATATATATAATTTAATAAACTCTTTGGTCAAATTATACTGGGTATGTTTAGCTCACTCACTGCATATATGCTAGTGTGTGTGTATGAAACATTCATGTCTTATCTTAGGTGTCTAGGTATTGATCCCATTCATTAAGGTTTTTTTCAATTCATTTATGGATGTGTTAGAATTTGGTGGTGACCATGGGTTATATGTAGCTAATTTTGTAGTCATTCAGGCTTGTATTTTGTTTTCATGATGTTCTTGTATGGTCCAATTTAGACATTTATTCCTTTATTTATAGTCTTTTCTATTTTATTTTATGTAATATTTCTATCTTTGTTTTTTATTGTTAAAGTAATGTTCTATTACTAATTTTTTATGTTTTTTAATGATAATAGTCACTTTAATTGATTATGCCTCATTTGTATGTTTATTTTTTTTCATTCCTTGTTTACATAGTTCATTACTAAAACTATTTATTATACTTGTATGGTAGTTCAATGTATGGATGCACCATTCTAGATTATTGGTTGAATTTTGATTCTTGGTTTTATTATTATTATGAGAGGGTGAAACCATTCCAAATCATGTGTTCCTAATACATAGGTAATAGTTTCTAGCCTGTGGAGAATGGGAAAGCCTTTCGAGCCTAGTGACTGTAGGTCAAAAAATGTGGAGAAACAAGAGAGGGTGAATTGTTTCATTTTTAAAAAATATTTAATAAATTAAAACTAATACATTTTTTTGTGTGATTTATTATTATTTTATTCAAACATATTGAGTAGTAAAAAAATTGAGAATAATAACAAAGCAATTTTTATAGTAATTTGAGGTACAAAGATCCTTTAATCTACTCCACTAATGCTCTCTCCATGAGCTTAATGATTTTAAATAACCAGGTACTTTTATCAGGGACCTCTACAACTGATTATAGGTAGTTTAAACCATATAATAAGTTATGTTATTTTATAAGGAACCCTAATAGTCATAGATTAGAGAAAGAAACTGACACTCCACCATGAATGAGTTCAAGTAGTCGATACTCCAACATAAAATATAAGATCTATATTTAATTATAAATCCAACTCATAGTTTTAATAGAAACTAATAGATGATATATCTTATTCTTCAAAGAATAATTTATTCAAGAGAGTACAACTCCGAAGTGATATTTGTTGTACAAGATCTTTAATGAAATATAACAAAAAAAGAATAACCTTTCATAGAAGAAAGAAAAACACAAAAAATAGATCATAACATGTATATTAGCAAAGTTTGGTCCTAAAATATTTTTTGAAAAAATGAAAATGATTAATAAAATATAGTTAATGAATAAATAATAATAATATTTTCAAAAATAATGAAAAAATAATAAAGAGTTTTGGTTTTTTGGAACTTTAGAAAAATAGAGAGTTGTTCAATTAGATTTGATTATATGATTCACTATGAATTTTAATTCTATATATATGAAGATTATATGAACATAAATTAATTATTTAAAGATAAAATCCATTGAGAATAAATAATAACTATGATTTGATATTGGTCAGATAGATATGGAAATATCACCAGATAAACCACGATATTCAAAATGCTTAGCATGTTTAAAATTTAAATTCAAATCACTATTGAAAATTATAAATTTCCTTAGAAATAAAAATGATTTAATCCATTTATAAATATCCTTTGAATTATTTTTAATGAATTTTAATGTGATAATGATTACAATTAAACCAATTCTGAAATCTTAGAAAATATATCGAATTCAAATTCCATAGAAGATAACTTCAAACATTGGAATTGTTCTATATATGATATCTTCAAACATACAGTTGGAAATGTACCATTGATCCCAAATGTTGGGTTAACTGACCATACATTAGATACTTGAACATAGGGGTTTTCACAAAATTTTGGTTCCCAATACAAACCATTTTCTTAAACATAGGGTATAAAAGTAACATTCCTTATTAAAAGATAGATTTAAAAATATAACATTTTTGACCAACATAGGGTTTAGAAAATTGAATCCAGGATCTTTAAAAAATATCTATAATAATTAGAGAAAATTCAATCCAATTAAAATTTTAATTTAAAAGGAAATAAAATAATTTTTTCAATAAATATAGTCCTAAAATTAATTTAAAGTGACTTTATTTGTAAAACATATGATGGTGTTTGTGAGAATCAAAATCAATTAGAAAATAAATGAAATTATTATATCAACATTTGCATTCCCAACAATCTACAACAGTGATAGGCCTGGTTAAGTAACGTGTTGGGTCATCTCAGGTAGGTTCATTATAACTTGTGTTAAATATTTGGTTTTTGAACAACCTAGGTTAACAGAGTTACCTCTTATTATTTGGGAAGTATGATAATATAGAGATAGGAATTTCATGAATTTATAGGTAGGTGCAGGGAGTGTGTATCTTTATCTTACTCATCCCGAGCCTCAAGTTACCATGGGTAGTGAAAATTTGAATATTGAATTTGAGTTTTTTGTTTAGTTTTTATTGGTGGTCTCTGATCATTATTTAGTTATGTCAGATATTTTAAGATTTTTTCTTGAGTTTTGATATGAAAATGGATGAAAAATAAGAGGGGAATGATTGAATCATATGGTTTGAAAAACTATGTAAATACTGGTATAAAGTGTTTATCCAATTATATATGGGAATATGATTGCACCACCAATAGTGGCATATTTAGAGAATAAACTCTTCTTTCAATAATAACCCAAACACATAGAATATGAATATAATAGTTTATTTTTTAAACATTATAACTAAAGTAAATCATTTTTATCTTATAAACATAAATGTGTTTGTTCATATTAAAATAACATTCTAAAAATAATATAGTTTCTAAGAAGCTAGTGGAAGTTTATTTGGACTTATAGAAGTTAAAAGTTAACAAATAAAAGATCATACCTATGAAAACTTAAATTAAAATTAATTTTCAAGGAAAGATTTTGATGGAATAGGTTCCAAATATTATGGTTATAGAAAACATAGAAATATTTCAAAGTAAACAACATAATTTATTAATATTTTAATATTATATGCTGAGAAGTTAAGAATTTTGAGTAATTTGTTCAAGGAAATAAACATTAAGAATATGATTCCTAAGTCTCACCATTATTCAAGCTTTATTTATTTGTAGATGTTACTCATTAATGAGTTTAAGAGGATGGTTTTAGCATATGGTCACATATAGACATGGCAGTAATTACATAGAGATGTAATGAGTTTGAAAAACTCTAAAATCATAGAAAATATAAGGATGATCTGGTAGTCTATCATATATGATTTGTTAGGTAAGATCTTATGTATGGTTTTTTAATTATTATTTAAGAGTTTTAAAATATAAAATTTATCATGTTATACCAAAGGAAATATCCATGTTATCATTCTTTTATGCTTTTTTCATGTATATATATAGATAAATTGATATATATATATATATTATAAATAGAAATGATAATAAACCACTTAAATTATGACTTTGAGTTATCCCTAACCAATGTTTTTAATGGATTATTAGAGGTTGGGATGAAATGTTAAGGTTATCATGAGTAGGATTCTTACATCAGGATATGGAATATGCCCAGGAGGTATAAAATGAGTTTTGTGTGCTAGATGACCTAGAAAGTATACCACATGAAGTTTTATACACTATGTCTTTAGTATACAAGGGGTTCATGTTTAATATTGAATCCTAAGAGCTGAGTTTGGTGAGAAACCTAAAATGAGAACCTTTATACTTTTATACATTTATTACACAAGTGTTGAGGTTTAGATAATCATAGGATGGTTAGAAATGTTGCAGATTGCGTCTTCTATTGGAGATTAACCAAGATGATAATTTTCCTCTTATATGATGTGTATGAAATATGGGACCTATATTGAGATAGACCAAGGAATTTTATGTCCATACTTAGAAGGTGAATATGATGTGATTATCTACTCGGTTGAGGGGGAATGTAATGTGATCATCCACTTAGATAAATGATATGTGATGATATATTCATTGACCTGGATAATTATACCTGGAGAATCGATAACATATGAGGAGGCTATATGGGATTGAAATACTTCACATCCCACAATTAATCAATATATTAGAAAAGGTATTATATGATTATGCATGCTTGTATATGATGTAGACAGTAGAAATAGGTATAAAGGTACATGCGATTGACAGAGATCACGTCAGATCCCTTTATAGATTAAGTAGTATTAATGATTTTGAAAACATAAATCTTGGGTTACTTTTATGAATCTATGAATCTATGAATTCATATTTTTGTTCAATTCTATGAAGGCATGTGGAGTCACACTTTGTGGATGACTGAATGGGGTTTGAGTTTTTTTAAATCTCCAAGAGCTATACTAAAAGTGTTATAGAGACTATCCAAAAATCTATTTTGGATGGGTGTTCATAAGGTATCACATATGATATAATACGTGGTGAAATTAACGATAGGTTTATAAAAGTTTTTTGAAAGATATCCAATTCTTTTTTTGATATGGTTTTATAAGTTTTTTATGTGATATAATATAAGGTGAAATGGAACAAAGTTTATTTGGATTTAATGGAAGTGGGGGATTGAAGAAAATATTACTTAAAGTCATATGATGTTTTTTATATAATATGGTATGGTATGGTATGGAATATCATATAGTATGAAATACATGTTGTGAAAGGTTTTTTTGTGCCATTGGGTATATCGAATTATATGATATTAAGATATCATATTATGGGTTCCTGGTCTAGTCATATTATATAACTCATTTGAATCCCAGTGCCCCAAATCTTATAGTATAATTAATTTGGAATTAATATAATTCACCAATAAAACTAAATGTTAATATATTAATGTTTAAACATCCCTAAATCATTAGTTATAATTGATTAAATGAAATAAATGAGAGAATTTATGGCTGATGGTTAGAACAGTTTCAACTGAAAGTAATTCACTCTTATGTTTATGAAACAAACAAGTAAATGATTAGAATTAGGTAGGATAAACATAGCCTATATATATATATGAGGTATTATATATTGAAATATCTAATTATGTGTGACCAAACCTTGACTCCACTCACTTTCTCTTGAATCTCTCTTCTTCCTCCCTCCCTTGAAACTCAAGATACTAAATTATCATGGAGGATATAGAGGTCCTGCCCAAATTATTTGGGTGATTGAGTATAACCTATTGATACACCTAATAGAGAAGAGTTAAAAATATTTTTCTCGTGATATTTATCAAGCATATATCAAAGTAAAAAACAATGATGATATATGGTACAAGGTACACATGAATTCTTCATTTACAGTGTTAAGTTTTAGTTTTAACACATAAAATTATTGGGTTTTATGGTTTCTAATGATTTACATAGTGTTGATTAAGAGTTATTAAACCCTTTTAAATATATAAGGAATGTGATTTTTGATGATGGTAGTTTAGGTTTTGGTGGACATGCTTGGTACCAATTTTTTGATCTTTATTTTATATTCTTTGTTTTTGTTGGGATGCTTACTTTTTGGAGTTTTCTTGAGGTTCATTTTCTCATATTATATTATGAATAAGTCTAAGATTTTTGTATGGTTTATATTTCATACAAGTTTTATGTTTTATTTAGTTTCATTATATATGGGATTGAATGGTTAAAATGTGAATGGTTTTCTATAGGGGCAATGACTCTCATTGTGTGTGTGAATACCTGATCTCTCTTTGCTAGACACTGGCCTAGTGTAGGTGGGCATGGTGCTATCACTTACCGATGAGGATAATTCATGAAAAACCTAATAATTTACTAATTATTTCAGAGGATGAATGTTCTTACTAAAAGTATATCTTATAGGTATAATATCACACATCATATTATTTCAAGTAGGTTATGGTGATTTTGTGTGTTTTTGTTTTAGGTAGATGGTTCACATGATACAGACTAAGGGATAAAATATTTATGTTATTCTATATATTTGAACCTAGTTAAATTAGTTCCTTATATTTATCTAAAGTAATTCCTTTGTCATTCCATTATATGATGGAACCCATGGTGTGATATTAGACTCTAATATTTGTTTGTTAACAACATTTTGGGGATTTATTTAAGACTAATTATGCTTAATTTTCAGAATTACCTCACTTTTAAAAACATATCACACAAAAATTTCAAGGTGATTTTTCAGATGAAATAATTGAGATATTATTTGATTATGTGGAAGTCATTTTTCATCTTTAGTAGACACCATAAGAGTTTTTATCAACTTTGACTATATGATTTCTTCATGGAATCACTAGGTGTTGGTGGAGGTAGACCATGAATATCGAGATGAGTTATTTTAGAAATGTATTTAGTTTTATATTTTATATTTTTAGTAGTTTCTTTTAGAAAAAATACCAATAAAAAAGTTAACAAAGGTTTATGATTCCACCAATAAGTAAATCTAGTATAAAAGGTTTTGATGTTAAATTATCCCAATTGATGAATACTTATTATGAAGTAATAGAGAATGTTGGTTAGATGAAAAGTGTTATTCAAAGGAGGATTGAGGTTTTCCTTAAAAAATTTTATATGAAAAATTTGGAATTATATATGATAGTTGAGATGTTTTTAATTAGGGAATAGATTTTTAAATAAGTTTAATGACAAAATATCAATATTGGAATAGACGATGTTGGTGGATATGAATCTCAATCTCCTTTTAATTCTTTATGGAATCAGGTGAGGCATCATATTAAGAATAGTAAATCAAGTTTTATTCATCAATTTTTTTATGTTTATCATCACTGTAATAATCCAGGTAATGATATAATAAATAAAATTCATGTGTATTATATAATTATATTCATTATACAAAAATTAAGTAAAATTTAAATAAAAAGGAAATAATTTTAATTAAACTATTTTATTATAAGGTTTTAATTAAAAGATTAAATTATAAATTATAGAATATTTATTTGAAAAAATTTATTTATTTTAAATAATCATACCAAAATTAACTTTGGGTGAGGTTTTGGGGTTTTTCAGAAAATATTTATTTTTTAGTAAATAGTGAAAAATACTGATTTTTGTAAAAATGTCATTTCTTTTCAATAAATTAAGTAATTTAAAAGTCACATTATATTTTAATATTATTTATAGTAAAATAATTATTATTTAATTATATTTAATCTAATTAATTAGTTTTTAATCAATTTTTTATTTTCTTTTTGTATAAGTTTGTTTTTGGGTATAAAAACAATATTTTTTTGAAAACTGTTTTAAAATAAATATAGTTTTTTTATTTTAATTAACTAATATAATAAATAATGAGGAATTTTTAAATTAAATTTATATATATAATATATATATAAGTATTAATTTTTATTCATAAAATTATTATTATTATTCATAGAGTTAATATGAAATCATCTTTTGCTAGAAAAATACACTTCTAGAAAACCTGATTTTTTATCACATCTGTGGGTTTTGTTTTAAATTATTTTACACCACTTATATGAATTTAATTTGATTAAATGGACCACATATTTGGAATAATAATAATTTATATTATCTAATAATTTTAACTTAATTTTGACCATAATGAATAGTAAAAAGAGTAAAAAATAATTATCATGGTTATGGTAAAAACTGATTTACCAGGGGTCTAAGCTAAAATGATAAGGGTTAAAATAACCTAAAAAATTATCTAAAATCTATTTTATGGCCATATTTATACATTATCATGTCTCAGTCTCAATAATGGTACATTTTAGAGCATTTTTTCATGTGAAAAATGTGGGTACACCATTTTCTTTTCAAAAATTACAAGTGTGGCACTCACCTCACTTATAAAAGGCCACCCACTCTCCTCTCTTATTAACACCTTAAAAGTCTTTTAGATAAAAAAATACCTACCCAAATATTTTTATTAATTCCCAAAACATGACCTATATCCCTTATTTTGATCATAAATTCAACCTAATAAGATTTTTGAAGCTTACCTTGGGAGGTTTCCCAAAGAAGAGGTATCATACTTAATCGAGAATCTTTATTTTATTTCTTCTTCCACCTCATTAAAATATTCTTCAATTATGATTATATAACAACAAAATTATCTCCCATATAAATATATATTATTATGTTAATTTAATAACCTAAATCCATCTTCTCTTCCATCAAATGGGATACAAAATCATCATTCTTATGTATGGTGGACCACCGCCTTGCGAACCGATGTCATTCATTTTCAATCATTGCCTCTCATGACTTGTTTTAATGATGGATTTAAAGTATATATATGATATTTGTAAAAAATAATATTTATTTAGTAATGATATCAGATATACCTTTTTTACTTTCCATTATGTGGGGGATACAATAACATTGTTCGTGTGTAAGGCGGACTATCGTCTTATGAAGTGATGTGATTCTTTTTTCACCAATGATTTACATGAAAGGTAGTAAGGATAAATTTAATGAATATATGCGATATAAATGAAATAATAATTATAATAATGATATATTTATTATTCTTAAAATATAATATTTCATTCTCTTTCTTACACTAAAAAATGATAATGTCGTTCATGTACGTGTGGACTACCGCCTCCATAAAGCGATGCATTTTTTTTCTTCACCACATCACAAGAATTATATATATAAGTGTATTTAAAGAAATAATATGGTATATATGATATTATTATCATTATTTAAAGATAAATTATTACTTACCTCCTTTCCATATTGATCGTTGAAAAATGAAAATGTTACTCATGCATACGTATGACTTATCGTCTCCCTGATCGTAACGTAGTTCATTTTTTATAACCATATTTCATGATTGGTTTTAAAAGTATAATTTATGTATAAATATTATAAATATTATAAATATTTCAAGATTATTTTTCTAGATATTTTTAAATAATGACCTCTTAGACCTGTAGCCAACTTACCGAAGTCCTTTTGACACATAAGCCAAATATCATTGAAAAATACAATGTAAACATAATCAATTATGTAATTGTATATGACATGGTAATAAGTGAAATTAAAGGAATAAAAAACTTGAAAAATTTTCTTAATAAAGTAAATAATTAAAATACATTTATTATTCTGTAAGATAAATAATTAACATGATGAATCGAACTCATGGTAAGGGACTTTGTCTCAATTTCCTCTTATCAAGGCATATTTGGATGTTATGGACCTATATTATTTTAAGAGGTGTATAAAAATCCACTTTAACAAGTTATATAATGAATTTATCTATTATAAAGGTATTTAAAGTTTTTTTAATGTTATTATTTGTAACATCCCAGGCAAATAAAGAATATGACATTTTTATATTTTTTTAATATTTGTAAATTAATTATTAATTTAACTTTAAAGGGGATTCTATGTTTGATGGCGTACCCGATACACAACAACGAGTTTATTTAAAATCTTATGTTGCACACAATGTTGAGTTATATGGAAAAATAATAATATAATATTATTTTAAATGGTAGTTAAGGACATACCATTGTATTGGCAGGAATGGACAGAACTAACTACAATATGAATATAAATTTTTGTTAATTTTTTTTACATTTATCCAATAAAAGTTATAGGCATAAAATGTGAATGAATATAATTTTAAGCATAAATACTATGATATTCTTTAAAAGGTCGATTTACCGCCTTTTAATGGAGAACCCTACTTAAATATATTTTTGGTCACTTTTATATGTTTTATTTGACAAAATAAAATTCTTCTTTAGAATCATAACATTAATATTTACCTTGGGTAAAATTTTGGTATTTTTCTGATAAAATTCATTTTTTAATGAATAGTGAAAAATACTGTATTTTAATTCAAATATGATTTTTAATAAAATTTATTTATATGGTTAAATTATCTTTTTAATTGGTTTTAAAGTTTAATTAGATTATATTTTTATCATTTAATCTAATGGTGGTCATTGGAATTAATTTCACTTAGAAATTGGACAAAAACAAGTGTCAATCTTTTGATAGACATTGTTTCTTAAAAACACGCTATTTGTTTTGACAATGGGAATTAATTTTAAATTAATTAATGAAAATTATGTTTTTAATTTTTTAAAATAGACATAATTTTTGAATTCGGAATATCAAGTATATCTTAGGATGAATTTTTGATATTTTTCTGAAAAACTTCATTTTTTGATGAATAGTGAAACCACTTAGTAGTAGTTAAAAAAACTGAATTTTTCATTTAAATGAAATTTTACCACTTCTGTGAATTGAATTTATAAAATCCAACATACATGGTTGTTATTGGAAAGTAAAATGTGGTTCAATAGGATGAAACTAATTTTTGGTGAATAGTAACTTTTTACTTTTATTTACCGCGGTTAAAGGTAAATAAGGTAATTCAAGGTAAAAAGAATATGATAATAATAAAAAATTACCTTAAAACTTGTCCTAATATTATTGGTTGAGTCATGGCTGACCATGGGCATCCTTGGGTCATTTTTGGGACCCCATGGAGCCACTTAAGAGTGATAATGATACTTTATTTTAATTAACTTAAAGTAAAGACAAAAACGACATAAACAAATATCTTTTAGTAAATTAATTTTTACATGAGGTTATATAAGTTATATTTTAGACTATAAATACTCTTTTTAAGGATAAAAAGATTTAATACATCATGGTATTTTTTTTATAATTTTTAAATATCAAATAAATTAAATTATTTATGACACAATAACGATGTTGTATTTACCTCATTAATAAATGATTTAAATAAATAAGATTATAAATATTAAAATAACTTCCAAAACATGTCCAATTATTATTGGATAAATTTATTTCGACCATGAGTCATCTTATATTTGACCTTAATGAGTTTTGGACCTTTAGAAACTGAAAATAATTATATAATAAAATAATACTTTCACACTTTCCTAAAGAACTCGTCCTCCCCCTTATAAAAAGACCTCACTTATAACCCATTAATAAAACCTCTCAAGCCCCTTGGATCATCCAAAACCTACCCAAATAATCTCTCAATATCTCTCTCTTCCTCATATATACCTTACCTTAGGCAGAAGGTACTTCAAGAATTCCTTTTGGTTCAAACCAAAGGAAGTTACTTGAATTAAAGGTAACAATTTCTCTTAAATATTTTTCTTTTATTTTACTTCTACAACCCCTAAAATAATTTAATTCATTTATTTTATAACCAAAAAATTATCCTAAATATACTAGGATGTTTTTATGAGAAGGATTCTAACTAAACTTACACACACCTCCATCTAATGGGTAAAGAACATACTATTTCTGTGGATGGCAAACTAACGCCTCACGAAACGATGATTGTTCAATTATCTCCTACCGCCTCTCATGGTGGCCATTAAGATGGAACTGTATTTATATATGATATATATTATGTTTATTTTTTCTTTATTCTTCTATATTTTACATTTATATCCTACCTTTATGGTTTCCATTATGGGTAAACGTGATAATTTCATTTGAGGAAGTGCGGACTACCGCCCCCTCAAAGTGATATGACTCGTTAATGCCATATGTGGGACGTATAAAGGATGAATTTAATGATATTATATATAATATTATACTAGAATTATAATATACCTATGTATAATTATATTTTAATTCCATTAAAATATGAAATAGAAATGAAAGTAGCGTTCATGCGTACTTATGGCTTACCGTCTCCATGAACGGTGCATTTCATTTCTTATCTCCAAATGATATGTACTATTATAAATACATATATACACTGGATATATATGATATATATGAAATTTAAATAATGAATATCATTTTGGATATAATTTACTATTGACCACATGGACAACTTGTAAATATAAGGTGTTCATTTTTGACTCAAGTACCAAATATCGACAAAACGACCATTATTAACTTAAATGATTGAATAATGTTTATAACATGATAATAAGTGATATAAAAGGAATAATAAATTTGAAAAAGGTTCTTAATCAAGTATAAATTAACTTTAGTTTATTATTCAGGAAGAACACAGAACATACGAGTCAAGTTGGACATGAGGTAAGAATTTTCTTATCTCACTTTTAATTCCGTGAGATTTCCATTTTTCGCCACTTATTTCTTGCATGTGGTGTATTGTGTACTTACATTTGATATATATTATCATGATTATATTTATATTCATGGTATTATGTGATTAATTTGGTGATTATTAACTTTTGGTCTTACGACTCAATTGATTACAACGCGGTAAGGGGTTTTCATCTCACTTTTTATTCCCGTGAGAATTCATGCTACATTTGCCACTATTTCATTTTGTGTGGTGTATGTACTACCCATGATTGTATTATATGTGTAATATACTTCAATTTATGGGTATTTATATCTTCATTTTATGATCCTTCTTTCATGGGGTGTATGTTTCTTAAGTTACCAATTCGGTAAGGGAACCTTTCACCACTCTCTTTTTTAAAAGACTTATTTTTGTTATGTATTTTAATTTACATCTTCTTATGTTGGGATATTTTCTTATATATCCATATTTCTGTAAATTTTATTTCCAAGTGATGTGATACCCTTTTCTATCTCATAAACGTATTTTTTTTTAATTTTAAAGTGACGCCGTTAGGCTGTCAAATTTCTGTAAGGGAAACTTCTTCACCCAATTTAAATTCCTTGGGTTAAACTTCAACTTATTGATTATGTTTTGCTATAAATATGTGTGAATAAACTTTTATTATCTTACACTTAATATTCACTTATGTTGGGTGTATTTATATTTTTCACACATAATTATGTCATTGATTTATCCTTATTCTAAGGATACCGTCTTTATAAGGGATTTCGTCTCAATTTACATTCCATTGAGACTTCAATGTTGTTATGAACCAATTAACTCTTATATGGTGTATATAATGTCCTTTGGAATATTATGTCATGAATCCCTTTATTCTCATGATATTATAAATTTCTGATTAAATGTTATTCCTCAATTATTTGTATTCAAGCGTCTCTAATTTTATTAAAAACTAGTTAACTAAAATATCGTTTTAAATGTTTTAAAGATTTATTATTCTAAATATTTATCATTAATTTCCATGTTTTAATAAAATGGTTTAAAGGATTTATTTATATGGAGTTTAATGTTTTTAAATGATAATTTATTTAAAAGCTTCATAGTTGTATGGTACACTTTGATTCAAAAATATATTTATTAAATGTTTTAACTAGTTTTGAAAATGATTTGATAAAGCATTATGTCAATATATTGAAAAGATATATTGTGATTGAAATGTGGAAATTTTATCTTTCCTTTATGCTTGTTTTATGTGTTATGAATATGTTATGGTTATTGGACATTGTTTATGTATATGGGTGGTTTCGTGATAAACCTAGGGCGGGTGAGCCCGAGATAGATCTCCAATGCATTGGGTAATGTGACAGAGGTAAACGTGATGTTTCTCCTAAGAGATTTAGGGAATATACTGTAATGGGTATTCCAAGTGTAACTACCTATGTAGCTGTGATAACTATAATGAAAGTTTGATATGGATGCTATAAGTTACCTTTATGATTTATGATTTATGTGTATTATTCATAAATATTATGATTTCATGAGGTATGTTATGATTGAAAAGTATGGTTTCTTTGATTTGTATTTATTAATGGGATAATGTTTTATTTCCTAATTTTATAACCCTTACTGAGCTTTTTATGGTCATCCCAAGTTTTTGAAATGTTTTTCACATGATATAAGGAAGGTTAAGAGAAAGGAAGTATTCAAGAAGATTTATATCAAGAAAATAACTCTTGTTTTATTTAAGGAGTTTTATTTTTGTGAAAAATTGGATAGAGTAGAAGTTTCTACTTTATAATTTTTGAGATGTAATATAAAAGTTATGGCCTAATTATCTAAAACTATAAACCTAAAAAGATCCTCAATGTGAATTCTTGACTTAACTCAATATTATGTAATGTTTAAGGCTGGGTACTTATATTATTTCATGTGGCTTATGATTCAAATATTTTCAAAGTGATAAGGAACTTTTATTTTAAAAAATATCTTTTAATGTTTCCTTATAACTCTCTTTTTCTTCTATGTACATGTTTTAAAAATGATTTTATTATGGAAAAGAGTGTTTTATAAATTACATTTTTATATTTATTTAAATGTTTTTGAAAAATGTAATCTTTTTATGGAATGTTTTAATTTATTTACAAATGAAAAAATGAATGTTCTATTTTAACTTATACAGTGACAATGACTTTTACCGCCATCGTAACCATTATTTGAAGCTTGGATTACTTTAAATGATATATTGTTTTCTTCAAATAAAAACCCTCCTTCCATTTTTCTATGGATTTTGGTATTGAAAATGGTGTTTTAAAAGAATAGTATATTTTGGTATTTTAAATGGTTTTTTTAAAATAAATAGGTATTTTGATCTATGAAAGTGAGTTTCATATGGGATTAAAAGAGTTCTTAAAATGTTTTATGACAAAAAAGTGAAATAATACATTTTTTTATTCATGATATAGCCCTTGGATATTATTTATGAAGGGTTTATCACCATTATAGATCACGAGTGTGCTCATTATAGATTATACGATGGTTGTGCCCAAATATAACTATAATGCATTGGGTAATGATTTTTTTTATCTGGAGAATTATATTATAAGTAGGTTGTATGGTTATTCCAATTTTTAAGGGTTTTTAAGGGTTATATGAGATTATTTCCCAAGGAACCTACATGTTTTTTCAATTTTTGATAATGAGTTTTCATGGAAATCATTTTATTACAAAAGGAAAGATAATGATATTTTTTTAAAAGAAAAAATGATACCATTTTTGTGAAAATAGTATTTTTTTAAGAAAAGGTTTTTCAGGAGGTTTCATAATTTTCACTAGACTAATAGACTTCTTCTTTTTATGCCTCTTAATGATATTTTTGTTCTCATATCATGTTCTAAAATATTTTCCATAGGGTTTAATGATGGGTAAAAGAAAAGAAGAGGTCAAGATGAAAGTATTAAAGATTTTTCATGAAAATAAATCATGATTTATTTTTAAAGTTCTATATTATAGAAAAAATGGATACTTATTAGAAGTTTCCATTTTATAATTTATGGTCATTGTTATGTATGAGTTATGACCTAATTATCTAAAACTCTAAACCTAAAAATATCCTTAAATATAAGAGAATGAATTCTTAACTTAAAAATCAGGATTATATAATTTTTAAGGATGGGTCCTTATAGTTGGTATCAAAGAATGATTTTGATAACTTTATAGGTTTTCATAATGTTAATATGATTACATTTTAAGATTTTACTTTATGGTTAAGTTAAAATGATATAGATATATAAAGATTACTATGTTTCTTTATCTAAACTATGTCTATTTAGAATAGTTTTCCATAAAATAGAAAATATATAGTGGGAAGGTAATGAGGGGAAAATATACTTCCAAATCATAATCATGATATGGTTGGAATTGGAATAAAATAGTTTGTTGTAGGGATGTATTAATTGACACAAGCTATAAATGGCGGTGATATCCATGTTAGAGAGGAACCCAATATACTACGAAGGAACATGTATATAGTGGATGATTTCAAGAGGAAAAATACCCCATAATTCAAGGTATCATCTAACCCTATGGTATCCGAAGGGTGGATAAATTCCATAGAAAGGATATTTAAAGTCATGGGATTTTTAGAACTTCAAAAGGAAACTCTTTCTATTTATCATTTTGAAGGTAAATTTGATAGATTGTGGTTTTTGGTTAATAATACTAGAGAGAAATATGTTATTGATTCCAAGGTATGGGAAATATTTAAAGATATTTTACTTGATAAATATTTTCCTAATATTTTCCAACTCTGAATGGAAAAAAATTTATGGATTTGATTTAAGAAGATGAAGATTCTATGGCCATGCATGAAGCCAATTTTACAAGACTAACCTGGTACATACCAAACTTTTTTAGGAAATTAATAGTAAAATTAATCTATTTTACTTAGGATTGAAACAAATTTTACAATGATCTTTGGCCTCATAAGAATTTAATAGCTATGAGAAAGTTGTTCATTGTGCTGAAAAAGTTGAGATGGAGTTTTTTGACAGTCATGTTCTACATGATGATGAAAGTAAGAAATGATTAGGATGGTAGGATATAAGGAAATATACATCAAAGAAACATGGAGATAAGAAAATGAAGTTCCAATATTATGGTAAGTGTGGTAAAAATCACACGGGATAATTTCTTATTAAACTAGGGAAGTGTTATTGATGTGGAAATTTAAGTCACATGGCCTATGATTTCAAGAAAAAGAATACCAATGAATCCAAGAATGGGGTAACATATAGCCATTCAACAATGATATTTTTTAGTTGCAATGAGATGGGTTATTATGATATAGTGTGCCCAAAGTTAGTAACTCAATCTATAAATCATCAAGACTAGAAGAAAAAGGGCGTGGTAAAATATTTTTATAATACTATGGTTGATTTTGGGCCATAAAATGAAGTGGTGATAGGTATGTTAATTTTATATTCAAACTATACCGATACCCTATTTGACTCTGGATCTTTTCATTCTTTCATTTATAAGAAAATTTCAAGTAAGTTGTGAATATAAACTCATAAAATTATGATAGAACTTTTGGTAAAGACTCAAGGTGGACGTATTAAAAGAACCAAGATTTATAGTAATCTTTCTATTATCATCAGTGGAATATTATTTCCTAAAAATATTGTTGAACTATCCATATTGGAGTTTGATATCATTTTGGGTGTGAATTAGATTTCATTTTATCATGATAATATAGATTTCAGATTCAATAATGTTTTATTCAATGATTTTATACCTTTTATATCATATCAAGAAGCTGAGAAATTGATAAGAGATGGTAGTTAAGGTTACCCAAATCATATTGTAAAAAGTAAAGAAACTATTCAAATTTGAGATAAGCTAGTAGTGAATGAATACATGGATGTATTTACAAATGATTTTCACTATGTTATTACTAATCAAGAGGTTGAGTTTATTTTTGACTTAGTTCTTGAGGCTAATACTTTTTCAAAACCCCTTAATCAAATAGATAAAGTAGAAATTTTAGAATTAAAAAATAAATTTCCGGAGTTTCTAGATAAATGTTTCATTCGATATAGCATTTCATTATTTAGTGCTCTTTTTTTGTTAAAAAGAAATATTTTTCAATGAGAATTTTCATTTATTATAGAGCCTTGAATAACATATTTGTTAATAAAAATTATCCTTTTCCTCATATTGATGATTTGTTTGATTAGCTCCAGGGAGCATAATATTTTTAGAAGGTTGATCTAAGGTCCGGGTATCATCAGATGAAGGTAAAGGATGAAAAAATTCTAAAGACAATGTTTTTAACTAGATATAAGAATTATGATTTTATAGTTATGCCCTTTGGGTTGTCTAATGAACCTACTGTATTTATGGAAGTCAATAATAGAGTTTTCCATGAGTTCTTAGATAAGTTTGTGGTTTTGTTTACTAATGAAATTTTGGTATATTATAAAATTCAAGAGGAAAATGAAAGATACATAAGGATTGTTTTTCAAACCTTAAAGGTAAATAAACTGTATGGGAAATTTAGTAAGTGTGAATTTTGGTTGCAATTTTTTTTCCATAGATACATTATTTCTAAATATGGAATAAATTTTAACCTTACTAAAACAAAAGTTGTTAAAGAATGTGCAAGAACAAAAAATATCACAAAGATTCATAGTTTTTTTAGATTAGTGGGTTAATACCAATAGTTTTTTGATTTTTTTTGGTTGTCTAGACCATTAAATAAGTTAACTAAAAAAGGATTTAAAATTATTTGTAAAAAAGGATGTAATGTTTTTTTAGCAACTAAAAATAAAATTGGTGAATGGTCTAGTTTTGGACCTTCTTTCCAGAAATGGTGAATTGGCTATCTACAATGATGGTTCCTTAAAAGGAATTGATTGTTTTCTATGAGGAATGATTAGGTAATTGCTCATGCTTTATGTCAGTTGAATCCTCATGAGTTAAATTACCCTACACATGATCTATAATTTTCTATTTTAGTTTTTTATTTAAAAATTTGGAGGTATCATTTTTATAGAGTAAAGTATGAAATATATATTGATAATTTTTTTGAAGTACATATTAACTCACAAATAATTTAACATGATATCAAGAATATGGCATTAAATGATCAATGATTATGATTACATGATTAATTTTCATCTTGTAAAAGAAAATAAAGTGGTTGATGATTTGAATTAAAAAAATAACGCTACATTAACCATGTTACATTTGAAATATGAACATTTGGTTAATTATTTGAGGAATTTTGTCCTAGAAGTTGTGGATGTGGGGATATCCTCTTTTTTGTTTTAGGTTTTAGTGTAGTCGACTTTGTAAAAAATAATTAAGAAATCTTAGAAGGAGGATCATTCTTTATAGGAAAAGGTAGAATCTATTGAGAAGGGTAAGTTTACTAATTCTAATATTGATGAAGGAAGTGTTTTACGATTTGGAAAAATATTACATGTGAATTGTGATTCCCAGTTAAAGAAAGAGTTTTTTAGTGAAGCTCATAGTTCTCTATTTTCCATTTATCTGGGTAGCACTAAGATGTATAATGATATTTGGGTGTATTACTGATGAGATGGAATGAAAAGAGATATTATTGACTTTACCACGAAGTGTTTGACTTTTCATAAGGTTAAAGTAGAATGAAAATTGCTGAAGGGAATGCTTTAACTTTTGACAGTGCTAGAGTGGAAATGGGAAAATATATCAATGGAATTTGTGTTCCTTTATCACCTAAGATAAAGAATGAGCTATTGTATTATGTACATAGATCATATTTCTCTATCCATCCTGAAAGTATCAAGATGTATTGTGATCTTTGAGAGAACTTATGGTGGGAAAAAATGATGAATGATATTATAGTGTATATTTCACAGTATTTGGTATATTAGTAAGTTAAAGCAGAGTGATAGAAGTCAAAAGGGATGATGCAACCATTAACTATACCCATGTGGAAATGGGATAATGTAACTATAGACCTTTTCACTGGTCTCTCAAAGACATCCATATGAAATAATTCAATATGGGTTGTGGTGGATTGAATCACCAAGAATACCCACTTTATCACTATTCGGGAAGATTTATCACTTGAAAAAACTTTCCAAGATAAATGTGAAGTAAGTGGTGAGGTTGGATGTGGTCCCACTTTCGATCATCTCTGAACATGATCCAAGTTTTACATCTAAATTTTGGAGAATTATTCAATATGATTTTTATACTGAATTGAATTTCAGCATGAACTATCACCCCCAAACCGATGGACAATATGAAAGGACTATTCATATGATCGAGGACATGCTACAAGCCTACTTAATGGAATTAAAATGTGGATGGGATTAACATCCCCCATTGGTTGAGTTATCATATAAAAATATATTCCACTTGAGTATTAAAATGGAACCATATGAAGCTCTGTATGGGAAGCAATGTACTACTCCAACTTGTTGGGATAAGGTTGGGGAATGAAATCTACTTGGACCTAACCTTGGGAAAGAGATAAAAAATGAAGTTTAAGATATCCAACAATATATAAAATATTCTCAGATTTAGTATAAGATCTATGATGAAAATCGTTGAAGGGACTCAGAGTTTGAAGTTGGAGAAAAATTTTTCCTTCAAATATCACCATGGAAGTGAGTCATATGGTTTAAAATGAAAGGGAAGCATATCCCAAGGTACATTAGCCCCTTTCAAATCCTTGATCACATAGGAGTAGTGGCTTATTGTTTTTCACTTCCACCAAGTATGGATTGTAACATCCTGATTCCGGAAGCCACCCAGAGGCGCCCCATACCCGGTTGGTCACATGACCTCAAGCGCATTTCCCCAAATGCCAGAGGCTGCCGACTAGAAGCGAGGGACTTGGGTGTGATAGTGGGGAAACTATTCCCTCATTGGAAGAGTACACAGTGGAAGAAAAACAAATAGAAAACAATAGAAACGGTAACCATCCATACAAGAGTAAATGATAAACAGCGGAAGACTAACAATAAACAACTGGAGCACAAACTCACATATATATATAATGATGCATGATACATATGTCTAGGAAAGCATCCAAAAAAGTCACAATTCTAAATACAACACTAAACCAAAGTTCAAAAGAAAATAGGTAAACTCCTCAGCATCGCAAGCCATAGCTTGGTCCCATTCTCTACAGCTCCTCAGCAAGTCAAGTACCTGAATTAGAAGGGTGATTTCCCTTATCTATACCTGCAACAACATAGTCTGTTTGGGACCAAAAGCATGGCCCAAATAGGGTGTGAGACAAGGTCCCAGTAGGCAACCACCCAAATATTTGTGCCTAATAGTCAGTGAATACATGGCAAGTAAAAGTACAGGAAGCAGTAAACAGGAAAGCACACAGCAGCTACAATCCACATTATCTAGCATATAAAGTACACAAGTAACAACCAATCAACAAGTAGAACAACAGGTAACCCCCTGGGTATTTCTCACAACCTAACCCTTATGGTTCAACCTAAAAGTACTAGAAACCCTCTGGAGGCACACACAGTCTCACCCCTCTGGTTTAGCTAAATAATAGACTCTCTGAGGAAGCACTCACCGTCAATTCCCCCTATAGTCTTGTATCGTACTAAATGCTCTCTGGGGAAGCACTCAACATCTCATTCCCCCTGTGGCCTGCGTGGAGGAACTACATACACTATGAGGAAACACTCAATGTCAATTCCCCCTATGGTCTCGCATCGTAAATTAAAGACACTCTGGAGAAGCCCTTACATCTATTCTCCCTATAGCCCCCTACACTAGGTTCTCTCAGCCCTGTGTAACAAAAAACATGCATAGCATGCGTATCGCCCCAAGTAAACCTCAAGAACTACTTGGATATCATTATAAGGAACAGAAACATAACAGTATAACAGTTCCACTATCCTACAACTAGGCATGACAACTAGAAAAACGCCTAACAGGAAAAACATGCATGGAAAAACATCTAGAGTATAGTAAAAATTACCCTATTCACAAGCATTTATCTCTACTCAATCAATCAAGCAAAGTAGGAAAACAACAGGGAAAAAATAGGAAACACACAATACCCCGTTCAATGGAATTGGTGGAATCACACAAAATATTCAAAGACTTCCTACAGAAAGGCACAAACCACCTACCTCGATGATAGGATATTGATATAATTGAACCACGATGATTGATTCTCCTTAGAATGTTGAAGATATGAGAAAACGTCCAAAATGCTCAACCCATGATATCTTGAGAAAGAGGAGGAATTGGAAAACAAGGCTCTAGGAGGAGGAAGAACTCACCGCTTCGGTTCCAACGCAATAAACGACGGTTGATTCGGAGAATAGATGGAGGCTCGAGGGCTCGGAGAAGATCCGCGGTCGTACGGGTCTCTCTCGGTCGAAGGCGCTAGAGAAGAAGACAGTTCTGTCCATTAGGTGCGACCCTGGTCCATTTAATGAAAAAAATAAAATACACGGCGTGTACTTATGGGGTACACGACATGTACTTGGCTTTTCTGTACTCTGATTTAAGTGGCCTCCACATCACCCCTACACACCATGTGTGTGGCCCGGACATGGCCAGCACACGACCTCGAGCGGCAAAGGAGTACACAGTGTGTACTCATAAAGTACATGGTGTGTACTTCAAAAATTTCTAGAAACTCCTCTTTTCTCAAAAACTATAGGAAAAGGAAAGACATACCTGAAAATGAGATCCATGTTCTTACAAACTTCCCCCCCTAAAGAAATTCATCCCTGAATTTCCCTAACGAGGCATAGAAGAAGAAACCCTGAACAGCTTCAGCCACTGCGATTGAACATCGGCCTCCCTCTCCCAGGTTTCGTCCTATACTCGCCCATGCTGCCATATCACCCATACTAGAGGAACAGGCTGACCATGGAGAACCTTCGTACTGTGATCGAAAATCCGGATAGGATGCTCCTCAAACGATGCATCCACTTCGAGCTCAACCTCCTCGGGATGAAAAACATGATACGGGTCTGAGAAGTAACGTCGAAGCTGGGAGACATGGAAGACGTCGTGCATGGACCGATACCTCTGAGGTAACTGCAACCGATAGGCAACCGACCCAACTCTCTCCAATACCTCAAACGGCCCGACGTACCATGGTGAAAGCTTACCCTGTCTCTGAATCCTCTTGTGTCCCAACCTCGGTGCGACACACAGGAAAACCTGATCCCCGACCTTGAACTCCAGAGGTGGTCTCCACTGATCAACATAATACTTATGTCGAGACTGTGCTGTAGCCATCCTCTTCCGAATCAACGCTATCTGCTCTGAGTTCTCCTGAACAAGACGAGGTCCCAGTAAATCTACCTCTTCTACATCCATCCAACATAAAGGTGATCAGCATGGCCTACCGTACAAAGCCTCATAAGGTGCCATCTGAATAGTCGCCTGAAAACTTTTGTTGTAGGAGAACTCCACAAGAGGGATATGCTTCTCCCAAGAACCACCAAAGTCTATAATGCAAGCTCGGAGAATATACTGAAGCACATGGATCATACGCTCGGACTGACCATCTATCTGGGGATGATATGCTGTACTCAAAAGTACCTATGTACCCAAAGCCCTCTGAAGCCCCTGCTAGAACCGAGAAGTAAAGCCTGCATCCCTGTCTGAAACAATGGAGTGTGGAACTCCATACAGACGTACAATATCTCAGATGTATAGTTTTCCCAGATCATCAACACTGAAGGTCTCCTTGATTGGTAAGAAGCGACCAACCTTCGTAAGCCTGTCGATGAAAACCCACACAACATCGTTCCCTCGAGGCGACCTCGGCAATCCGGTCACGAATTCCATCGCGACATCATTCCACTTCCACTCTGAAATGGGTAACTGCTGTAAAAGGCCTGCTAGTCGCTGATGCTCTGCCTTCACATGCTGACAAGTAGAACACCTCAAGACGAAACCAAAAACATCTCTCTTCATACCTGGCCACCAGTACTAGCGATGAAGATCCTGTTACATCTTGGTGATGCTAGGATGAACTACCCAAACTGAGGAATGAAAATCCCGAATCAGCTCCTCGCGTATGTCTGCTGGAACCCATACACATCCCTGGAAATGCAAGATCTCATCCTCACCCACTATCCATCCAAGAATAGGTTCCTCTCCTGACACACTCTCCCGCAGGACTAAGACTTCTGAGTCTGATAGCTGCCTCATTCGTACCCGATCAATAAGTGTATAGGTAACAACTACAGAGGATAGGTAAGTCTGTCCCTGTCTATAGTTCACCTCCAGATGCATCTCAGAGAACATAGCCATAAACTTCCACTCACTGCTGGCCTCCTAAACTGCCTCAATCCGAGTTCTCATGATCAACACATCTGCCACTGTGTTTCCCTTTCCCATCATATAGGCAAGTTTGAAATCAAAATACTGAAGATACTTGACCCACCCGCGCTGTCTCAGATTCAGATCACATTGAGTGAATATGTACTTGAGACTCTTGTGGTTGGTGAAAACCACAAAGTGATCTCCCAAAAGGAAATGTCTCCAAAAGCGCAAGGCATGAACAACAGTTTCCAACTCCAAATCGTGCGTCGGGTAGTTCCTCTCATGTGGCCTCAACTACCGAGACCCATACGCAACGACTCCATATCCTTGCATAAGCATAGTGCCCATACCAATACCTGAAACATCACAATAAACAATATAGCTCTTGCCTAGCTCTGGAAAGACTAGTATCAGTGCTAACGTCAACCTTCCCTTCAGCTCATGAAAGGCTGGCTCACAATAATCTAACCATAAGAACTTCTCCCCCTTCTTGGTTAGACCTGTCAATGGTGCTGCTAGGTATGAAAATTCCTGAATGAAGCATCTGTAGTATCCAACTAGCCCTAGGAAACTCCGTACCTCAAAAACATTCTTTGGCTGCTCCCAAGAAACTACATCTCTCACTTTCTCTAGGTCTACAGATACTCCTACCTTTGAGATGACGTGACCCAATAAGTGAATCTGATCCATCCAAAAGTGGCCCTTTGATAGTTTATCATAAAGACGATGCTCTCTCAGTGTACTCAGAATGATCTCAAGATGGGTATCATGGTCGTGTCGAGTGTGAGAGTACACCAAGATATCATCCACGAAGACCACGACGAAGGAGTCCAAGTAAGGATGGAACACTAGGTTCATCAGTTCCATGAAAACTACTGGCACATTCGTGAGACCAAATGGCATAACCATATACTCATAGAGACCATACTTGCTCCTGAAGGATGTCAGAGGTATATCTGATGATCTAACATGCAACTGATGATAACTGGACCTCAAATCAATCTTCAAGAACACCTAGGCTCCTCGAAGATGATAAAAAATATCATCAATCCTCGGAAAGGGATATCGATTCTTGACCGTCAATAGGTTCAGCTTCTGATAATCCATACAGAGCTTAAGGGTACCATCTGCCTTCTTCGCAAACAGGACAAGAAAACCCCAAGGAGAAGTACTGGGTCGGATGAAACCCTTTGCCTGCAACTCCTCCAACTGCTTCTTGTGCTCCTGCAACTTAGGTGTAGCCATCTTATAAGGATGAATGGACACTGGTGCCACTCTTGGCACGAGCTCAATAGAAAAGTATACCTCACGCTTCAGAGGCAAACCTGAAAAGTCATCTGGAAAGACATCCCTAAAATGATCCACCACTGGAGGAAAGTCTAACTGTGAAGTCCCCTGATCATCTAGATAAAGAGTAGTAATCTGGGCCGTAACCCTTCCTAGCCCATGATGCTCGAGTCCTGCTCAACTTGCTTGAACATCACATTCAACTCTATGAAGAAAAGATTCACCCTCTGGTGAAATGAAACTCACCCTGCAGTGATAACAGTGGACGAATGCCTGGAAGGGAACCAACCAGTCCATCCTAAGAATTAAATCATAGCATGTCATCTCTAGGACATAGAGATCCCATAAGAAACGATACCCTAAAACCTTGAGAGGTCATTCTCTGCACTGACGTACACTAGATGTCCTCATCCCCAAAGGTGTGTCTAGTGTCAAGAAGTCAACAGAAGAAAAGATACATAGCCCAAGGCTCTCCACAATAGCAAAAGAGATAAAGCTATGCGTAGCACCAGTATCGTAAAGAGTTGAAGATAAAACTGAGGCTACTATAATTGTACCTCGAACTGTAGAAGGTCCGGGATCTTGCTCCTGATAGGTCTGCTCCACTGCAAAAGTTTGGCCAACCCCACGGCCCTGTGACCCTACCTGACCACTCTGAGTTAATCCTCCCTACAAATGCTGAAAGACTGGTGACTGACTGCCACAGCCTCGACCTCCACCTTGGCCCGAACGGCCAGAAGAACTCCAGTTCCCCGACTGGTGATAAACTGGTGGTGCTGCTCCTGAACGAGGAGTCATGGAAGAACCCCCATCACCAGATACTGGTGAGAAAACCTAGCAGAAACTCTAAAGGTGACCCATCTTTCCCCAAGACTGGCACTCCACTGAGTCTCTCTGGCACTGCGGCCTCATGTGCCCTGCCCTTCCACACTGGTAGCATACTACCAAGATACCTGAAGATGTATCTCAGATCCTCAGATCACTATGATTAGACTCCCTACGATGCATCCTACTGTAAACTGGAGGAACAATATCTCTGGAAGAATAACTGCCCTGGCTCGCAGCTCTGGAGTCTCTCATATTTTACTCCACAATCAGTGCCTGTTTGATGATGGAAGTGATGGAAGTAAACTGGAAGATATTCAACTGCGATCAGATCTCCCACCTGAGACCATCCTCAAAATTACTTGCTAAGAACATCCCATATCCACCCTAAAGGGGTTTGAAATGCTACATATCGGTGAAACAAGAGAAATAATCCATAATAGAAAGATTACCCTAATCTAGAGTCACAAACTCCTGGGCTCGATCGACCCTCAGGGTCTCCAGGTAGAAGTAGCCATAAAACACGTGCTAGATCTCCTCCCAAGCCATAACCTACTAATGACCCGCCTGTGAGATCATGTCCCACCACCTCTTGGAAGAGTCTCATAGAATATAGGTAGAGAGCTTGACCCACATCTCTGGAGGAATTTCCAGATGCTCAAAGATAGTCAGCATGGCTTCCATCCATGACTCTGCAGCCTGTGGTCCTCCTTCCCCTAAGAAAGTAGGAGGATGCTGCTGCTGGAAAACCTGCATCAAGTCTGCCATAGTCATCTGCAGGAGGTCCTTGGTCGGCCACATCCGGTGTCTGATCACTGTTTGGCAACTGAAGTACAACCAGAGGACGTCTCAAAGGCATAGCTCTAAAAGATAAAAATCACACCTTAGATTAGGATTATCAAATACTGAGAACATAAGAGTACAAAATGGGAATAGGAGAAGGAAACATTCAAGTTTACAAAACATGACTACACGACGTGTATAAAAACTACACGGCATGTTCACTTAAACCATACATATGGGCGTGTACTCCTTCCACCTCTGGTCGTGTAAAACCCAAAACTACATGACGTGTTGTCACCACACACGACATGTACTTGAACTCTATTCCACTGCCCAAGTCTCTTTACATGGATAACCCACATGGTCTTCTTAAACTAAGACTTCACGACATGTTCCGAACAAACACGACATGTACTTGAATATTTTTCCCGACCCGTGTTGTTGATGACACGGCCGGGTACATGGCATGTTACAAACAAACACGATGTGTATAGAAGGAGATAACACTGTCTTGTGTTGTTCGTGACACGACCAGGTACCTAGAACAAGGCTACATGGCATGTTTGTACAAAACACGACATGTATTAAACGATCTTCCCCGACTTGTGTTGTTGGTGACACGGCCGGGTACACGACTCAACACTACATGGAGTGTACCTAACGTACACGGAATGTTCCTAGAGATTTTTTCACAACCCATGTTTCTACTTACACATTCAGTGAAAAAGTTTAAAAACTACACGATGTGTATATATAAAGTACACGCCGTGTATTTTGGGTTTTTCTGGGCAGTAGCTCTGAAACTGCACCGAAGCCCAGAAAACACTAAAAAACAAGCATGAAGGTTCCAAATTCCAATCTGTGAGGGCCCATACTCCCTGTGAATCAAATCTTGGAATCTCCTACATATCATATATAAGGGAAAAAATTCAATGATCCACCAAGTTCCGATTCATGAGGGCCCATAACACCTCAAGAACCAAAATTTGTCATTCATTTAAGCAAGGTACAACACAAACAACCTCTCTATCAAACTGAAGGGATTCTATCAAAGCATCTATCACAACAACATGCATAATCTACACAATGTCTATCACAACAATATGCAATTTCTAATTCACCCTAGATGGCATGACAAGAATACATGGCATGCGATTTCTAACAAGTGCCTATATGATGAATGAGATGGAATACCCTCATCTCATCAGGTTGCGACAGAAATATAACCACAATATCAACCACAATATCAACAACAATAAAAACACAAAGCATGTGAATCACTCTAGGTGAAATCAGATCAACTGTAATATAGAAAAACCAGAAAACTGTAATAAGAGAGGTAAATTGGCTTTTCCCTGTACACGGTTTAGCTACTCCCGAGCACAGCTTAATACCAAGTACCGAATCCGTCCTATCCTTGTATAAAGGCTCCAAATAGTAAATCAAGAGAAAAGAAACCCTCTGATACCACTTTCTAACATCCCGATTTTGGAAGCCACCCAGAGGTGCCCCGTACCCAGTTGGTCACATGGCCTCAAACGCATTTCCCCAAACTCCAGACGCTGACGACTAGCAGTGAGGGCCTTGGGTGTGATAGTGGGGAAACTATTCCCTCATTGGAAGAGTACACAGCGGAAGAAACACAAATAGACAACAACAGAAACCGTAACCATCCATACAAGAGTAAATGATAAACAACGGAAGACTAACAGTAAACAAATGGAGCACACCCTCACATATATATATAATGATTCATGATACATATGTCTAAGAAAGAAGCCAAACAAGTCACAATGATGAATACAATACTAAACCAAAGTGCAAAATAAAATAGGTAAACTCCTCAGCATCGCAAGCCATAGCTTGGTCCCATGCTCTCCAACTCCTCCGCAAGTCAAGTACCTAAAGTAGTAGGGATATTTACCTTATCTATACTAGCAACAACATAGTCTATTTGGGCCCAAAAGAATGGTCCAAACAGGGTATGAGACAAGGTCCCAGTAGGCAACCACCCAAAGATCTGTGCCTAACAGTCATTGAATACATGGAAAGTAAAAGTACAGGAAGCAGTAAAGAGGAAAGCACACAGCAGCTACAATCCATAGTATCTAGCATATAAAGTACATAAGTAATAACCAATAAAGAAGTAGAAAAATAGGTAACCCCCTGGGTAGTTCTCACATCCTAACCCTTATGGTTAAACCTACAAGTACTAGCAACCCTCTGGAGTCACACACAGTCTCACCCCTCTGGGCCAGCTAAAGAATAGACTCTCTGAGGAAGCACTCACCATCAATTCCCCCTATAGTCTCGTATCGTACTAAAGGCTCTCTGGGGAAGTACTCAACATCTCATTCCCCCTGTGGCCCGCGTCGAGGAACTACATACACTCTAAGGAAACACTCAACGTCAATTCCCCTTGCGGTATCGCATCGTAAATTAAAGACACTCTGGAGAAGCTCTTACGTCCATTATACCTATGGTCCCCTACACTAGGTTCTCTCAGCCCTGTGTAAAACAAACATGCATAGTGCGCGTATCGCCCCAAGTAAACCTCAATAACTACTTGGCTATCATTATAAGGCACAAAAACATAACAGTACAACAGTTCCACTATCCTACAACTAGGTATGGCAACTGGAAAAATGCCTAACAGGAAAAACATGCATGGAAAAACATCTAGAGCATAGTAAAAATTACCCTATTCACAAGCATTGACCTCTACTCAATCAATTAATAAAATCAGGAAAATAATAGGGAAAAAATAGGAAAGACACAATACCCCGTTCAATGGAATTGATGGAATCACACAAAATATTCATAGACTTCCTACAAAAAGGCACAAACCACCTACCTTGATTCTAGGAGATCGATATACTTGAACCACGATGATTTATTCTCCTTAGAATGTCAAAGATCTGAGAAAACCTCCAAAACTCTCAACCCATTATATCTTGAGAAAGAGGAGGAATTAGAAAACAAGGCTCTAGAAGAAGGAAGAACTCACCGATGCGGTTCCAACACAATCGACGATGGCCGATTTGGAGAACAGACGGAGGCTTGGGGGCTCATAGAAGATCCGCGGTCGTACGAGTTGCTCTCGGTCGAAGGCACTAGAGAAGAAGATAGTTCTGTCCATCAGGCGCGACCCCTGTCTGTTTAATGAAAAAAAGAAAATACACGGCGTGTACTTCAGGGGTACACAGCGTGTACTCAGCTTTTCCGTACTTCACTTTAAGCGGCCTCCACATCACCCCTACACACAGTGTGTGTGGCCCGAACATGGCCAGCATAGGGCCTCAAGCGGCAAAGGAGTACACGACGTGTACTCATAAAGTACACGGTGTGTACTTCAAAAGTTTCCAGAAACCCCTCTTTTCTCAAAAACTCCAGGAAAAGGAAGGACATACCTGAAAACGAGATCTGGGTTCTTACATGGATCAAGTTCATTATGTGTTCCACATATCACACTCGAGGAAGTACATACCTAATCCCTTATATGTACTAGATCTAGAGGTGGTACAACTGGAGAATGAACTCTCATATAAAGAGTATTCAGTAAATATCTTGGACCAAAGAGACAAAGTTCTACATAAGAAGACAACTCAGCTTATGAACGTTTTTTGGAGGAAACCTAAATATGAAGATGTGACATGGGAACCAGAGGGAACAATGAAATAGAAGTACCCCCACCTATTCTCAACAGATAATATGAGTTTAAATTTTGGGGAAGAAATTTCTAATGGGGGGAAAAATTTAACAACCTAGAGTTTATAAATGATATTTTTCTTTTGAAATAAATGTGTGTTATAATATACTATATAATAATATACACATAAAGCAACCAAAAATAATTTATTTCATTAATAAATGTTGTTACATTAATCAGAAATGAAAGCAATTAAAATCCCAAACATTACAATTAGATAAAAAATAAAAAATAAAAAATAAAAAATAAAAAATAAGAAAAATATGGATCACCCCAATCTACTTGAATCATCACCCCACTGCCAACACTATAGGAAATAAACAAAATATTAGTAAAATAATCAACATTATAGAAAATATAAATATAGAATCTTGATAGGAATTTATTTGAATAATGAATGAAGTAAAGTAGAGGTATTTATAGGTGGTAATGTGACTATTGGGAATAACAACCTCACTATTGGGAATATTAACCTGAACATTGAGAATAATAACCTGACCACTATAATAGAAATTTTACCTAAAAATAATAAATTATGGTATAAAAAATATTTATCATGATTACTTTAAGTAAATATAAATTTTATAATTCTAAAAAATAAATATCATGATTACAAAACTCAAAGAAAATATAAACACATTTTTAATAAACTATATTTTAAAGTATTTTATAAAAGTCATTTTTATATTAAAAATTAAAATTAACTATTTTAGAAATTTATTTTTTAAAAAATTAATATCATTTTTGAGATCATCACATCAAAATTTTCTAAGGGTTTTTTTTGGTAATTTTCTAAAATACTTTATTTTTCAAGTGGATAGTAAAAATACAGTTTTCACATAACCAACGTATCTTAAATTACATCATTCATGATGTAATAATGAAATAATCATTTATAGAAATTGATATTTGGATATGTTATATTTAATTTTATAAATTATTCATTAAAATAAAATAATCTTAAATTCCAAAACTAAAAATCATTTTCTAAAACCTAAAGTCAAAAGTGATCCCTTAAAATAATTTTTTTTATTTCTTTCCACTTTAATTTTTAAGAAACTAATGAATTAGAATTATAAAGAGGTTTAAAGTATTAAAAAACAATTTATTATATTTATATATTATTTATATTGTAAAAAATTCACCATTACAAGTTTTACCTTTGATATATTATTTTATTTAATATTTTATTCTAAAAATTACCCTTCTCCTCAAGTATAAATAACCCCACTCCATCCCCTTAGAAAACCACTCACCCCCACTTTTCAAAGACTAAAATATACCAAAATACTTTTTATAAAAACCTTTATAATACTTAGTTACATTTTGGCCTAATCTAAATTCAAAAATAAATGGAGTTTTAGTGTTGTACAAGAGAAGCTACACAGAGGATTAAGTAAGTATCGATCGACACTTATATTTTTCTTCTTCTTTTCTTTCCTTTTTTCATGACCCATTTCAAAACCAAAACTTATAAGGTTAATTAATAATTAATTTAAAATTATATTAATGATGTTAACCTAATAGAATTATCATATTTATAATATATATAAATTTCAAAATTCTCTTTTCCGCTCTTTCGACAATGTCCCATCAAAGTTCGGTTAAGCAACTTTGGATACATTTCCAAGTCAATGATTATAAACAAATTCATGGATAGATATTATGAATTATATATAATATATAAACATATAATTATATGAATTATAATATTATAGAATTAATTATACAAATTTATAAACTATATCTAACAAAATAGAGAAATTGAAGAAAAAATGGTAAATTTTTAAGTAAAACATGATATTAAAATGACTACCCTATAGAAAAGGAAGCTAAAAAAATATAATCAAATGAATATAATTGATAAATATTTTTAAAATTTAAAATAATTTATTTCTGGATCAATGTTTTTATAAATCTATGTTTATTATTCAGGAGGCACAAAAACAACAAAATAAAGCGGGAATTAAGGTAAGGTGATTCTCAAACCCAACTCCCTTTATTTGGGTTTTCCATATCTCACATAAATTTTTAGTATGGAAATTCCTTTAATGTTCCTTAAATACTATTTCATTATTCTTAAATCTTTCTTTTTGGGATATACATGTTTCCACCTTGATTTTTACGCCAAATATAATGATTTTCCAAAAATACTCTTCTCTCTAAAAAAAATATTTGTTTCTTAATGTGTTGTTTCTTATCAAAATCTCTTCTCTCTAAAAAAAATATTTGTTTCTTAATGTGTTGTTTCTTATCAAAATAAATTTGGTCTTTTATTCCAAATATGATATCCATTTTTTCATTTAGTAACCCAAAATTTTATTCATGAATGTATGATTTATTAAATCCTTATTAAACCCATTCCTTTCCATGGGTTATTTTTTGACTGTGATAATTATAAATTCTATGTGGCATGCATGATAATGTAAATATTATGATTTTATGGGTAGATGAGAAATTATATTGCCCTCCAATGCATTGGTTAATATGATATATCTCATGAGGTAATGTTTAATATTCATGAACATGATGCTATCTTTGTTCAAAATGATGATGTTATGATTATGCACATATGTTATGCATAAACATGATGTTAGTTTTGTTCATAACCATATATGGTATTTGACCACTATGACATGATTTTTCATTTTTATTCATTGCCAAATTCCATGACTTTATCACATTTTTCGCTCATGATGTTTATTATGATCATATTATTATGATATGATGTTTATTATTATGCCCACCCATGTTATATTGATTCATGTCCTTTATTCATCCTCTTACTAGGCTTTTAGATAACCCCTTTCTTTGATGTATATCCTCAGGTGATTACATATAATAAGAAGAACATGAGATTTTATAAGGATAAAGAATAAGGATTTAAATAAATTTTTATGTTTTATTATGTACAGGTTATGTATGGGCCTAATTTTCCCAAGATAATAAACCTTTTTTATCCTGGATTTGTATATATATTATATTGTTTATCTTAATTTTTTTTTGTAATAGTTATGTAAGAAAAACTAGGTTAACTATAGTTTTTGTTAAATTACTTTATTATAATTTTCATAACATGATTAATATTTTATTAATTCTTTTCCATTCACATTAAACCTATATGTGATACCCATTATTGGTTTATAAAATGGTTTCAATGATTTTCATACTTGGTATAAAAGTATTTTTATGGTTTTCTAGATTTTGTTTCCAAATATAACATTTTTTTTATTATAGGTGTCTTCATAAATTCATGAGATAATCTTTAAAAAGTATTTGGGAATTTTAAAGAGGTGTTTGACACTGTTCTGAGTTTTAAAATGTAAAAATTATGTTTTCAAGGAATTGTTTTAAGTATTATTTTATTTTAAAATATTTTTTGATGTTTTCAAGGTAAATATTGATTTATAAATTTATTTCAAGGGTTTTTACTATGATTTTTTTCATAGAATGTTTTTATAATTATTTTTCAAAGAAGTTAAAATTAATTTCCATTCCAAGTTAGTTTTTAAGTCTCGCATGAAACTTTTTGAAAAAGGTTTTTACTTGACTTTGAAATACCCTTGTTTGTTGATCCCCATATTTTGTATAATTCTTTGTGTATAATTTTCCCCCATTATTAGGGAGGGGGATTAATTTATAATTCTTTAATTGATTAAAAAAGGTTATTTCTTCTGAGGGTATTAGAGCTAAGATGCGATTTATCACCATGTTTTATTATTGATCATGTGATGATCTTATGTCTTGTTTGTTTTCTCACCTACAATTGAGTTATATCATGAGAACCCTAAGTAAAAAAGTAGAAGGTTTGGATGTATGTTACACTATATTAGTTTACACAAACTAGCTAGTTTCATATGGAAGTTGTTCCCTAGTAGAGATTTGGTAATCAACATGATCGAAAATGGAAACCAAATGAGGTATTTGATTAGATTCACATATGGGTCTAGTGATATGAGAAGCAGGTCCAATATCATTTTAGGTTAAATCCTAGTGAGTTTCCCATAATAATTTTTCTTTTATGAATGATGCTAGTTTATTTACCAATTTATGATCAATTGTGTCCCTTTGTACCCATTTGGGTTTTATGGCATCATGAATTTATTATTGTTTACTTTTGTATAATTTCTTTGATATTATGGTGTCTGGTTTTGATTATTTTTATTTATTTCATGATTTTTTTTAATTTTAAAATATTTTTAAAAGTGGTTTTGAAAGAAAGGAATTAAAGATGAAAGTGTTCCTTTTTCAAACAATCTTCCTCATGGGTTTCTTAATGGGATTTAAGAAAAGGTTTTGAAATTGGTATTATAGTTTTTTTTTAAAAATTAACGATCCACATTTTGGGTTTTGAATGATTTTACACTCTAAGTGATGGTTCCAAATTTGTTTTAAAAAAAATGGGTGCATGTTTATTTAAAAAGGGTGAAGTATATTATTTTTTTCTATATAATTTTTATATGGAAAAGTTACTTTAAAATTTTATTTCAAACTATTAATTACAAAATGTTTTATGTAAGGAATTACATAGAATATTTTGTGAAAACGTTCTAGGCATGTTTATCTCACACGCTATATATACACCGATGTGTGTTTGTACAACTTTCATGTCTTATCTCAGATACCTAAGTATAAATATTATTCATTGAGGTTCTTTTTGGACTTTTGATGAATTTTTTGGAATATAGTGGTGACCATGGGTCAAATGGAGGTGACTTTATAGTTCTTTGGTCATGAATTTTATTTTTAGGATGTTCTTTTGTCGATCAATTCTTCCAGTTGTTCCTTTATTTAAATTTTTTTCTATTTTAGTTTATGTGGTTCATTTTATTTCACTATGTATTGTTAAAGTTATGTTCAATTACTTACATTGTTTATGTTTCTGAATGGGAATATTCACTTCTATCGATTATTCCTTATTTGGATATTTATTTCATTTATGCCTTATTTTGATAGTTCATTATTAAAAACATTCACTGTAATTTCATGGGAGTCCAATGCATGGTCGCAAAATTCATGATTATTAGTAAAGATACCACTTCATGATTTTATAATTATTATACATAGGTGAAAATATTATAAATAATGCGTTCTTGATACCCATACACTAGTTTCCAACCTTCGGGGATTGGGAACACTCATTGGGAATAGTGGTAGACTGGAAAGAGTGATGTTTTG
This sequence comes from Viscum album, assembly GCA_963277665.1. NCBI lineage: Eukaryota > Viridiplantae > Streptophyta > Magnoliopsida > Santalales > Viscaceae > Viscum > Viscum album. The sequence goes on from OY728126.1 coordinate 1,898,856,037, forward strand.
GGTCACCCCAGGTTTGTTTGTCACAAATGGTATAAAAATCTAGGTTTTCAAAAGGCCTAGGTTCTTAGAGAGCACTCTTATTATTTGGTAAGTTCATTAGTATGGTGATAGGAATGTCAGGACTTGATAGGTAGGTGTGGGGAGAGTCTAGCTAGCTATTACTCACCCTGATTTATACATTACCATAGGTATTCGATATTTTAATATTGAATCTGAGTTTTATTATTATTATTAATTTTGTTTGATCCATTTTGAGTTATATCAGATACTTTGGGGGGGGGGGGTTCTTGGGTTTTGGGATGAAAATGGATGAATAATACAAAGTGAATGGTTAGATTCTATGGTTTGAAAAACCATATAGATATAATGAATTTGGTTCTAGAAACTTTTTAGAGGCTTTTGCAGGATTGACACATGATCTGTCAAACCATGCGATCAAGTAATACACAATTATAGATCCCTCTTGGATTTTTTTAGTCTCCTTTCACTATAAAATTGATCCTAATGATGTTTATCATTAATTTTAGGTGAATTCAATAGAGTTTTATGATGTTTTGATGTTTTATGGGTTAGATTTTGTTTGAATATTGTGTCATGCCTTTATATTTATAATTGTTATAAAATTGGTTTTGTGTGAATAAGGGGGGATTTCATGAAATGTTTTGAATTTAAAACTATGATTTATGATTTTTTATAAAAATATATTGACTTGTGTTGATTAATTTTAACAAAAGTGTCTTATTTCATAAGAAAATTAAAGAATTTTTTTTAAATAGTGGTGTATTTTTATGGAAATGTTTTGAAAGAAAATTCGGTGTTCCAACTTATCAGATATTGTAAAATGTTTTTTGGGTTTACTAAATGAGTGGTAATGTTTAAAGTGATTAATATATTTTAAAAGTATGATTTATCTTTAAATGGTGTTTTGGGATCCTTATCAAGAGTCATGTGGTTTAAAAAACAAGTTTTTAAAAGGATTTTACTTTGGTGATTTTTTTCTTTTATATTTATCACTTCGTTATTATTGGGACATTTTAATTTGATTATTAATCATAATTTAATTGGGTTCATGTTTAATATTATTTATATTATGAATCATAGGAAGGTCTCGAGGGATTGTGAAAAGTTTTCTCTTGGGAATAAACTTTATGGCGATTCCTCTTGTCATTTAGGTGTAATCATTTTGGTTTTTTTCCCACTAAGACTTAGAACAGAGTGGTAGAGCTGATATCTTATCCACTCTAAGACCCTATACAATTTTTTTTATTAATGACCATCTTATTACTATATTTATCAAGTTTTTCTTGAAGTGATAGAGTGATTATAGAGGATTTATTAAATGATCACATCTATGGAAACTCATGAAACTTCAAAGGCGTAATATGTTGTAGGATTATTTTAAAGAATTATCTTTACAATGACCTTTTGAATCATTATTGGATATTATGTAAGTAAATTTATCAAAAGATAAAGTATTAGACACATCTTGAATTATAGTGATTGTTTATTTTGGGAATTTTACCTTATGAATTTAGGAATGATTTAATCTTTTGAGGTGATTCTTGGTTGGTGTATTCTTTAAGGTACCTCCTTGATTTCTCCTTTCATTAGATGTTGGTTATGATCATGAATTATTTTTTTATGATATGTGTGATTTATAAGTGATGATGGTTTTTTGATGAGATTTTGTTTGTATGGATTAAAAATGGGGGGAAACCTTGGGTAGGTGAGTGGGTAATTAGGGAAAGTGTTACACCAATCTAGTTTGTGCACTTGATGGTACTTGGTTATATTTTTATTGGGTTCAATGTGAGTTGTTATTATAAGAGTGATGCCCCAAGTTACCTTTTATTCTATCTTTTGACCTGATTTTATACCCATGTTGTCCCATTTTGAGGCATGTTTTGAATTAGGTGTTCCCTGGGTTGTGTTTCCTTTTGGATATTCTGAGCTAGTTATTTGGGATGTTTGTTTGTGATTATTAGAGAATTATCTTTTCCTTGAATATTTTACGAATGTGTGGTTGTTGGAGTAATATATTTTATATTATGGGTTTATATCCTTTATTTCACCATTTTAGATGAATTCTAAATGATGGGTATACCAATATTAGGTCTCTATTTTCTTAGATATCCATGTTGGATGGTTGTGAATTAAGTAATGTTTGAGGTTTCTTACTAATGTTTAAGGATCTATTCCATTGATTTTGACGAATTTTACTACTAGTAGTGTTTCCTTTTCATGGTATCATTCTCTAATTTTTACCATCCCTCCCACCTCTTATGCTTAAGTGTCAAGATCATAAAATTCTATGTTTTTAATTTTTTCGGAAACTTTTCAAAGGAAAAAGTGGAATGGTGGGGAGAATTGTGACACCCCCATGCCACTTTTTCATAGTATATTATATAATTAGGAATAATTTTGGATTTATAGGTGATTTTGGTATTTTGGGTAACCTATAATTTTATATTATAGTAAGGCATTCCATCAACAAGTCAGGATGCGCAGTGATATGCCCTTCTCATGGGGGCATCACGTCATAATGAAGGGAGGATATTTTATGACACAACCTAGGGAATAGAGTCATTTTATATGTAGTTGTGTCATTCCATTATGAGGGGAAGACATGTTACGTTATGAACTGGGTAGTGGAGCTTGTTTTTGTTTGGTATAGTGGAGGTGAGTCATGTTGCGACCCATGAAGGCCACACTGCAACACTTATTTTAGGGTGGTGAGTTACACCATGACTTGGGGCATCGTGTTGTGACCTATTCTTACCTAATTTATTTTTTATTAATTTCTTATTCTAACCCCATTGCATCAAATACTTATGAGTATTTTTTCCCACTACCCCACATTAATCTACCTAGAGAGCTAAAGGGGTGACTCTCCTAGCTCCCTCCTTTCATTTTTGGTTTCCTCTTCAATTTCAAGTGGAGTTATTCAACATCAAGCCCCATTTTATCCTTCATTATTCCCTATTTTCCACCCCTAATTTTTATTTTCTCTTATGAAACCTAATGTCCATGGTGGTCAAATATAGGGTTTTGGTTGGTCTAATCACGGGGTTTTAATTCGTTAGGGTTAGTGAGGTCACCACCTTACTTGGTTTATTTTGTCATCAAAGTTAACTTGTCTCTTCTTGAAAGTAGTAGGTGATTTTATGAAATTCCATTATTGTACACACCAAGAAATTCTTGGTATTTTATTAATGTTTTTTTGTCTCACATTAAACCTATATGTGATACCCATGATTGGTTTATGAAATAGTTTAAATAATTTTCATACATAACATAACAATATTTTTTATATTTTTCTAGATCTAGTTTCCAAGGTTAACATTTATGCATGATTGGTTTTTGATTAAATACTTGAGATTCTATTCAAAAAGAATTTTGGGATTTCAAATAGGTTTTTGACATGAATTTGAGTTTTAAAAGAAAAAACCATTATTTTAAGGATTTTTTAATATTCATTTGTCTTTGAATTTTTTTAGATGTTTTCAAGGTACTTTTTTATTTTTAAATTTATTTCAAGTGTTTTTACCATAGTTTTTTTCAAAGGATGTTTTTATACATAATTTTCAAAGAAGGGAAAATGAATTGGAATTTAGAGTGGTTTTTGAAGGCATGTTTTGAACTTTATGAAAAAGTATTTTACCTTAAAATGGAGATACCCTTAGCTATTAAGACCCATGTATTGTGTTATGACTTATGTGGAAATTTTCCCTATGTGGGGGGGGGGGGGTTATTATGTGATGCTTGAATTGATGAAAAAATGGAATGTTTATTGCAAGGATGTTGGAGATGAGATGATATTTATTATTAATTATTATTATTGATCATATGATGATCATATGTCTCTTTTTTTTCTCACCTTCATTTAAGTTATATCATGGGAACCCTAGTTATCCAAGTAAAAGTTTTTATGTGTGTTACATTAGCTTAATATATGCACACAACTAGTGCCTTTGGAAAGTTGTGACACCCTAGGGGTTTGGTACTCTACATGGTCGGAAAGGGAACCCGAATGATGTTTTTGATAAGATTATCATATGTGATTGGTTATCTGGGAACCAATTATAGTGTAATTTTAGGTTAGATACTAGTGAGTTTCCCATGATTCTTGGTCCTTGATGGATGATTTTAGGGGATTTTCCATTTTATGCTTTACTATGTCCCTTGTAACCATTTGGGTTTTATTGAATTGTGACTTTATTATTGTTTAATTTTGTAATGTTTCTTTGATATTATGGTGCCTGATTGATCTATGTTTTCTTTCTTTCATGATTTGGTTAAATTTTAAAATATTTTAAAAAGTGGTTTTGGAAGATATAATTTATTTGTGAAAGTGTTCCTTTTTAAAATACCTTTCCCTCATGGGTTTCTAAAAAGGTTTTAAGAAAATATTTTGAAATTAGGATTCTAATTTTTTGTTTTTTTTTTAAACTTAAAGGTCCCCATTTATGTTATTTAACACTTTTACAATTTAAGTGGTGGTTCCACCTTTAATTTGAGGAAAAATAGTGGATGATTATTTAAAAAGGATAAATCCTATGATTTGGTTTCTTTATACTTTTTTATATAGAAATATTACATTGAAAATATATTTCAAATTAGAATTTATGAAATGTTTTATATAAGTAATTTCATAGAATCTTTGGTGAAATATTACCAGGTACCTTTAAGTAACACCATACATATATATCAGTGTGTGTATATGAAACTTTCATGTCTTATCACATGTTCTCGGGTATCAATCCCATTCATTGAGGTTCGTTTTGGTTCATTGACAGACATATTAGAATATGGTGGTGACCATGGGTCACATGGAGGTTCTTTTTTAGTCGTTCATGCATGTGATTTATTTTCAATACATTCTTGCATTATCCAATTTTTCTAATGTTACTTTATTTATAGTATTTCATGTTTTTGTTTATACGATTTATTTATTTCCACTATGTATTGTTAAATATATGTTAAATTACTTACATTGTTTATGTTTCTTAATAGTAACATTTAATTTTATTGATTATGTATCATTTGGATGTTTATTTCATTTATGCATTGTTTGTCTAGTTTATTATTAAAACTATTTATTCTTCTTACATGGGAGTCTGATGTATGATTTCACCATGCCATATTCTCAATAAACATTAAAATTCTTGGTTTTATTATTATTATGAATGGGTAAAACCATTCCCAAGATTGTTATCTTAATACCCAACCACTAGTTTCTAGCCTGTGGGGATTGAGAACACCCTTAAGGCCTATTTGTGGGTTAGGATTAGTGATATATTGGGTCATCATAGGCTGATTCATCACAAATAAAATCAAAATCTAGGTTTTTAAAAGGCCTAGGTTCTTGGAGAGACCTCTTATTATTTTTTAATTACATTAGTATCAGATATGAATTCCATGACTAGATAGGTAGGTGCTCGGAGAGTCTAGCTAGCTTTCAATCATCCTAATCCTTGAGTTACCATGGGTATTTAGGACTTGAATCTTGAATTAGAGTTTCATTTTTAGTTATTATTGATGGGTTCTGATCCCCATTGACTTATATTAGATACTTTGGGGGGGTTTTAATTGTGTTTTGGGATGAAAATGTATAAATAATCTAAGTCAAAATGTTATCTCAAATGGTATGAAAAACCATGTAGATAATTAGGCATTTGGTTCTAGAGACATTTTGAAGGATGTTGCACGATCGACACATGGTCCTTCAAACCATGTGGTCAATCTATGCATAGGTATGTATCCCTCTTGAATTTTTTAGAATCATTTCATTCTCAAATTGATCTTAATTATGTTTATCATTCATTTACAGTGATTTTGAGGGAGTTTTATGATTCATTGATGGTTGTTGGGTTGGATTTTGTTCGATTGTTGTGGTATGTCATTATTTATGTGGTTATAAGATTGATTTTGTTTGAAAAGGGGATAATTTCATGAAATGTTTCAAATTTAAAACTAGTATTTATGTTTTTTTTGTAAAAATATATTTACTTTTTTTAAAGTTTTTTTAATAAAAGTGAGTGATTTCATAAGGAAATTCTAGAAGTGTTTTTTAAGTTGAGGCAGATTTGTATAGAAATGTTTTAAAAGGAAAGTTGGGGTTCTAACTTGTTATAGATTATGAAATGTATTTTATTTTATTTTTTAAATGCATGATATTTTTTTAAAAGGTTGGTATATTTCAAAAGTGTGATGGATTTTTAAATGGGGATTGAGATCTTTTATAAGAGGCTTGTGGTTTAAAAAAGAAGTTTTTGAAAGAGTTTTAATTTGATGATTTATGATTTTATATTTTTACATTGGTTATTATTAGGACTGTTTGATTTGATTATGAAAAAATAATTGATTTTTTTCATGTTTCATATTATTTAGAACATGCCTTATAAGAAGTTCCTAATGGGATGTGGAAATTATATTTGTATGAATGAACCTTATGGTGATTCCTCTTGTCATTTTAGTGTACTACTTTTATTTGTTTCCCCTACCCTGAATCAGATTGGTTTGGGGGAGATAGAATATTATCCACTCTTGGAACCTATCTAATACTTCTTGAATTTATGGCTGTATACTTTCCATGGTGATCAAGGTATTATTGAAGCAATGGAGTGGTTATATGGAATTGATAAAATATCCACATCTCTAGAAACTTATAAAAATTTAAGGTAAAAGATATTATTGGATTATTTGAAGGGACTATATTCACTATGTCCATTTTGATCATTATTAGAGATTTTTTTAGTTGAGTTATCAGAAGAGGAAGTATTTGATGATTCTTGGATATGATTGATTTTTTATTTTGGTACTTATACTTGATGAATTTATAGATTAATTTTTTTGAGGTGATTCTTGGTTGGTGTATTCTTTAGGAGTACCTCCCCAATTTCTTCTTTTATGAGATGTTTGTTATTATTTGTTATGATCACGCCTCATTGATTTTCTATGCTCAACATGGTTTATATGTGATGTTGGTTTTATGATGATATTTTTCTTGATGAATTAAACATGGTAGAAACCTTGGATAGGTATGTTGGTAACTAATACAAGTTTTACACTAGTTTAGTTTGTGCACTTTCTCATGATTGGTTGTATTTTTTGTGGGTTCACCATGATTCGGTGTTTTGTAAGATAATTCCTAGGTTACCTCTCATTCCATATTTTTTCTCAAGGTTGGAGCCATGATGTTCTATGTTTATTCATGTTTTAGATTAGGTGTTCCTTGGGTTGTGTTTCCTTATAGAGATTCTGAGCTAGTTGTTTGGGATGGATGTTTGTTATTGGAAGAGAATTATCTTTTCATAGAATATTTTATGACGATGTGTTTTTTTGTGATATATTTCTTCTTGGGGGGTTTTATACTTTATTTAAGCATTTTATATAAATTATAAATGACGGGGGACCTATATAAAGTCTTTATTTTATAAGATATTTGTATTGGATAGTTGTGAATTGGGTTATGTTTTAGGTTACTTGGTGATGTTTAAAGATTTATTCCATTGATTTTGAGGAATTGTATCATGAGTAGTGTTTCCTTTTCATAGTAACTTTATCTAATTTTCCCTAGACATCCCACCTCTCTTATTTGTGTTTTGAGATATTGACCTTCCATGTTTTTAATTTTGTTAATGAATTTCTGGTGAAAGAAAGTGGCATGGTAGAGAGAATTGTGACACCCCCATGTCATTGTTGTATAGTATATTATCTATTTATAGGTAATTTTATTTTTTTGATGATTTTTGGTATTTTTTTGTAAGAAATAGTTTTGGATTGAATCTAGTTGTTCCATGAGCAAGTCAAGTCTCTCTATGATAGGTCTTTCTCATGGGGGTGTTACGCTGTGACGAAGGGAGGCCACACCGCGATGTTACCCAGGTTGTGGAGTCATTTTATAGGTAGGAGTGTCACATTTTGATGAGGGGATGATTCCCAAAAACATGAACCGGGTGGTGGATCTTGTTTATTTATGGTTTTGGGGAGGCTAATCGTATTATTACTAGTGAAATTATTTTTATAATGTTTATTTAGGGGTGGTGAGTCATGCCATGACTTAGGGAATCATGCTGTGGCTTGTTCTTACCTAATTTTATTTTTTATGAATTTACTATTCAACCCCTTTCACGTTAAATCCTTATAAGTATTTATTTTATTTTATCCCATGAAAATTTACCTATATAGCCAAAGGGGTGATTCTCCCCCTTGGTTTTTTGGCTTTCTCTTCAATTCCAAGTGGAGTTATTAAATCCTTTATTTTTATCTGTTCTTACACCCCTTATAATTTTTACCATTAACCCTAACAACCATGGTGGTCAAATATAAGGGTTTTCTTGGTCTAATCACGTGGTTTTGGTTAGTTAGAGTTTATAGAATTCATCACCTTTCTCAGTTACTTTCACCATAAAAGGTAACTCATCTATTCTTGATTACAATAGGTGTTTTTATGAAATTATTTTATTATACATGTCATGAAATGCTTAGTATTTTTTAATGATTTTTTCCTTTCATGGTAAAACTATAGTTGATACCCATGATTGGTTTATGAAATAGTTTCAATAATTTTCATACTTGAAATAAAGGGTTTTTTATGGTTTTCTAGCTTTGGTTCCTGAGTTTAACATTTATAAATTCTAGGTGTTTGCTTAAATGATCTATATGCTCTTTAAAAAAGGATTTTATGAGTTTAAAGTGGTTTTTGAGATTAGTTTGATTTAAGAAAAAGAAAAATTAGGGTTTTCAAGGAATTATTTAAAGAATAATTTGTTTTAAAAGGTTTTTGGATGTTTTCAAGGAAAATATTGACTTCTAAATGTATTTAAAGGGGTTTTACCAGGTTTTTTTTTCAAATGATGTTTTTATAATTCAATTTAAAATAAAGGAAAATGAATTTTCATTTAGAGTTGGTTTTGAATGCCCATTTAGTACTTCATGAAAAAGGTTTTTGCTTAACATTTAGGTACAGTTGATTATTGATCTCCATGTTTTGTGTTATTCCATGTGAGGAATTTTTCTCTATTGTGTGTGTGTGTGTGGGGGGGGGGGGGGGTTACTATGTGATACTTAAATTGATGAAAAGGGGATATTTATTGTGAGGGTTTTGGTGGTGTGATGATATTTATCATTATGTTGTTTTATTGATCATGTGATAATCTTATTTATTGTTTGTTTTCTTACTTACACTTGAGTTATATCATGGATACCATAGATTTCTAAGAAGAAGTTCTAGATTCATGTCACACTGGGTTAGTCTATGAACCCTAGTTAGTACCCTAGGAAAGTTGCACCACCCTAGGGGTTTAGCACTTGACATGACTAGAAAGGGATTACAAATAAGGTTTTTGAAAGGATTCATATGGGGTCCCAATGATATGATAACTATGTCCAATATCATTTCATGTTAGAGCCTTATGAGTTGCTCATAATGATTTCTCCTTAATTAATGATTCTAGGGGATTTCTTACTTTATGATTGATTTTGTACCATTATACCTATTTGAGTTTTATACCACCATCACATTACTGTCGTTTAATTTTTTAATTTTTCTTTGATATTAAATTTATTACTTGTGATGTGTTTTATTTATTTCACATTTTAGTTCAATTTTAAAACTATTTTAGAAGTGGTTTTGAAAGAAAGTATTTAAAGGATAAATTGTTTATTTTATATAGGTTTTCCTCATGGGTTTCTAAAAGGGATTTTAAGAAAATGTTTTGAAATTCGGATTAATTTTTTTTGGTTTTTAAGCTTAAAGGTCCACTTTTTGGGTTTCAATTGATTTTACACTCTATGTTATGGTTTCAAATTTTCTTTTATAAAAATGGGTGGATGTTTATTTAAAAAGGGAAAAGAATATGATATGTTTTATTTATACTTTTTTATGTAGAAAATTTATTTTCAAATTTTATTTCAAACTAGAATTTATGAAATGTTTTATATAAGTAATTTAATAAACACTTTGGTCAAATTCTACTGGGTATGTTTTGCTCACTCACAACATATATGCCAATGTGTGTGTAAGTAACTTTAATGTCATATCTTATGTGTCCATGTATTGATCCCAGTCATTAAGGTTATTTTTTATTTTTTTATGGATGTGTTGGAATGTGGTACTAACCATAGGTTATATGGAGGTGATTTTGTAGTCATTCAGGCTTGCAGTTTGTTTTCATGATGTTCTTGTATGGTCTAATTTGGCCATTTGTTCCTTTAGTTATAGTATTTCCTATTTTAGTTTATGTGACGTTTCTATCTCCACTATGTATTGTTAAATTATTATTCTATTAATTATTTTGTTTATGTCTCTAAATAGTAATATTCACCTGATTCGATTATACATTATTTGGATGTTTATTTAGTTTCTTTCCTTGTTTTCACAGTTCATTATTAAAATTATTTATTGTATTTTTATGGGATTCTAATGTATGGATGAACCATTATATATTATTGGTAAATATTTCACTACTTTATTTTAATATTATTATGAGAGGATAAAACCATTCCCAAGCACGTGTTCTTAATACATAAGAACTAGTTTCTATCCTATGAGAAATGAGAAATCCCTTTGAACCTAGTGAATATTGGTCAGAAAATGCAATGACACAAGAGGAGTGAATTATTTACTTTTGAAAAATATTTAATAAACTAAAATTAATCCCCCTTTTGGTGTGATGTAATATTTTTTTATTCAAACAGATTGGGCAGTGATAAAACAGATAAAAAGAACAAAATAATTTTTATAGTTGTTTAGGGCATAAAGATCCCCTATTTCACTCCACAAATTCTCTCTCCATGAGCTTGATAATTTTCAATAATCAAGTCCTTTTACCATGGAACTCTATAATTGAGTTCAGTCAGCTGAAACCATACAATAATTTATGTTATTTATAGGGAACCTAGATAATCATATATTAGAGCGAGAAATTGACACTCCACTATGATTGAGTTCAAGTAGTCGAGACTCCAACATAAAAGATAATATGTATATTGAATTATAAATAAAAATCATAGTTGTATAAAGAACTGATAAATGATAGATATTATTCTTTAAAGAATAATATCTTCAAGAGAGTATAACTTGAAAGCAATCTTTGTTGTAGAAAATATTTAAAGAAATATAGTAACTAAAGAATAAAATTTCACAAAAGCAAGAAAAACATAGAAAAATAGATCATAAAATGTATATCTCCAAATTGTGGTCCTAAAATATTTAATGAACAAATGAAAATAATTAACAAAATATAGTAAAAGAAGCAACAAAAATAATATTTTAAGAAAGACTGAAAAATGATAAAGAGTTTTCTCTTTTTGGAATTTTTTTTAAAATATATTCATTCAATTAGATTTAATTATAAGATTCAATATAAATTTTCATTATTTATATATGAATATTCTATGAAAATCACTTCATTATTTAAATATAAGATCCATTAAGAATAAATAATAACTCCGATTTGATCTTGGTCAAACATATTTGGAAATATCACTAGCTAAATCATGATATTCAAAATGATCAGTGTGTTTTGAAATTTGAATTCGAATTGATATTAAAAATATTTAATTCCCTTATAAATATAAATTATTTAATCCATTTATTAAAATCCTTTGAATCATCTTTTGAATGACTTTTAATGAGATAATTATTCTAGTGAAAACATTTCTGAAATATCAGAAAATATCTCAAATTCATATTCTGAAAATGATAGCTTCAAATGTTGGGATTTTTTTTTAATTTTATATCTTAAAACATATGGTTGAAAATGTTCTATTGACCCCAAATGTTGGGTTAACCGACCATACAATAGATACTTGAATGTAGGGGTTTTCACAAAACTTTGGTTCCCAATCTAAATGTTTTTTCTTAAACATAGGGTATAAAATTAAAATTCCTTATTAAAATTTAGATTTATAAATATAATGTTTCCCACAAGAATAGGGTTTATTACAATAACATAGAATACTTATAAAACATCTATAATACTTAGAGAAACTTCAATTCAATTACATCCATATTTTTTGAGGAAATAAAATAAATTTTCCAATAAATATAGTCCTAAAATTTACTTAAAGTAACTTCATTATTAAAACATATGAGGGTATTTATGAGCATCAAATTCAATGAGAAAACAAATTAAATTGTTGGATCAAAATTCAAATGACCAATAATATACAACAATGAAAGTCTGGTTCAAGTGACGTGTTGGTTCATCTCAGGTAGGTTCATTACAAATTGTATCAAATCTTTAGTTTTTGAATAGATTAGGTTCTCAGAGCACCCTATTATTATTTAGGAAGTCCAATAATATGAATATTTTAATGTCATGAATTTAGAGGTAGGTTAAGGGAGAGTGTATCTATATCTTACTCATCTAGAGCCTCAAGTTACCAAGGTTAGTTAGGATTTTAATCTTGAATTTGAGTTTTGTGTTTGGTTATTATTGGTGGTGTTTGATCCTTCTTGAGATATATCAAATAATTTAAGTATTTTTATTTAGTTTTGAAATGAAAATGGATTAAAAATCAAAGAGGAATGGTTGGATCACATGGTCTAACAAACTGTGTAAATTCTGAGATAAAGTTTTTATCCATTGATATATGGAAATATGATTCAACCACCAATAGTAGCCTATTTAGAGAAAAAAGTATTGTTTCAATAATGATCCAAACAAATAGAATATGAATATAATAGTTTATTTTTTTTAAAATATTCTCACTAAATTAAATAATTGTTATATTCTAAATGTAAATGAGTTTGTTCATATTAACATGATATTATATAAATAATATAGTTTTTAAGCAGCTAGTGAAAGTTTGTTTGAACTAATAGAATTAAAAAGTTAACAATAAAATATCATACCTATAAAAAAATAAATTAATTTTAATTTTCAAGGAAAAATATTGATGAAATAGGTTCCAAAGATAATTTTTATTATGGAATTAGAATGATTTAAAAGTAGAAAACATAATTTATTGATATTATAACATTAGATTCTGAGAAGTTAAGAAGTTTGAGTAATTTTTTCAAGGAATTGAACATTATGAATATGATTCCTAAGCCTCAACATTATTCAAACTTTACTTCTTTATAAATGTTACTCACTAATGAGTTTAATAAGAGGGTTTTACCAGATGGTCACATATATTCCTAGTAGGAATTACATAGATATGTAATGAGTTTAACAAAACCCTAAAAGTATAACAAATATAAGGCTGATCTGGTAGTCTATCATATTTTATATTCTATGAAATATCCTTTGTATAGTTTTGTTAAGTATTTTTAAGGGTTTTAAAATATAAAATTCATCATGTTATACAAAATGAAATCTCTAGGTTATCATTATTTAATGTTATTTTCATGTATATATATAGATAAATTGATATATATTATAAAGAGAAATGATAATCAACCTCTTAAATTTGACTTCAAGTTATCCCTAATAAATGTTTTTAATGGATTATTATAGGTTTTGATGAAATTATAAGGTTATAATGAGTAGGATTCCTGTATTAGGATATGGAATATTCTCAAGAGGCATAAAATGAGTTTTGTGTGTTATATAAACTATAAAGTATACCACATAGAGTTTAATACACTATATATTTTTTATACTAGGGGTTCATGTTTCATATTGAATCCCCATACCTTAGGCTGGTGAGATACCTAACATGAGAACCTTCATACTTTGATACCTTTCTTACAAAAGTGTTGAGGTTTATCTAATTAGGGGATGATTGGGAATGTTGCATATTGTGTCTTCTATTGGAGATTAAATAAGATGATAATTTTCCACTTATACTATGTGTGTGAAATATGATACCACAATTGAGATAGACCGAGGAAGTGTATTTTAATACTTGGGAGATGAATATGATGTGCTTATCTACCTGGTTGAGGGGTAATACAATGTGGTCATCCGCTCAGATAAATAACATGTGATATATTCATTAACATGGACTGTTTATACCTGGAGAATCGAGAACATATGAAGAGGCTATATAATATTGACATACTTCATATACCATGGTGACTAGATGTATCAGATAAAGGTATTATATGATTATGCATGCTTTTATATGATATAGCTGGTGGAAATAGGTATAAAGATACATGCGATTAACATAGATCACCCCAGATCCCTTTATAGCTCCAGTAGTATTAATGATTTTCCAAAGGTCACTCTTTGTTTAATTTTATGAATCTATGAATTCATATTTTTTTTTCAATTATACAAAGTCCCGTGGGGCCACACTTTGTGGCTGACTGAATGAGGATTGAGTTTTTTTGAAACCTAGAGAGCCATACTAAAAGTGTTATAGAGACTATACAAAAAGTTATTTTGGATGGGTGTTCATAAGGTATTACAAATGATTTAATACATAGTGAAATTAATGATAGGTTTTAAAAAGTTTTTTGAAATATATCCAAAAGGTTTTTTGCATATGGTTTCATAATTTATTTTATGTGATATAATATAAGGTGAAATGGTATAAAATTTATTAGTATTTAATGGAAGTGGGGGATTAAAGGAAATATTCCCTAAATTCATATGATGTGTTTTAAATAATATGGTATGGTATAGTATGGAATATCATAGAGTACTAAATAAATGTGGATAAAGGTTTTTTTGGTGCATTTGGGTATATTTAATTATATAATATTAAGATATCATATTAAGGGTGCTAGGGCTAGTCATTTTATAAGACTCATTTGAATATTAGTGCCCTGAATCTTATAGTAAAATTCATTTGGAACTAATATAATTTACTGAGGAAAATAAATGTTAATATATTAATGTTCAAACATCTCTAACTCATTGGTTATCATTGATTAAATGAAATTAATGAGGGAGTTTATGGATGAGGGTTAAAAGAGTTGTAACTGAAAGTAATTCACTCATATGTTTAAGAAACATATGATTAAATTCTTAAGATCTGGGAGGATCCCCATAGCCTATATATATGAGGTATTATCCATTGATATAACCAATGATGTATGCCCATACCTTTCTGATACTCACTTCCTCTCGAATATCTCTTCTTCCTCCCTCCTTAGAAACTCAAGATACTAGCTTATCATGGGGGATATGGAGGTCCTACCCAAATTATTTGGGTGATTTAGTATAACCCATTAATACACCTCATAGAGAATAATTCAAAATATATTCCTTGTGATATTTATCAAGCATAGACTAAATGAAACAACAATGATGATCTCTGGTGTAAGGTACACATACATTCTTTATTCATAGTTTCAAGTTTCGGTTTTAAAACATGAACTTATTGGGTTTTATGGTTTCTAATAAT
This sequence comes from Viscum album, assembly GCA_963277665.1. Classification (NCBI taxonomy): domain Eukaryota; kingdom Viridiplantae; phylum Streptophyta; class Magnoliopsida; order Santalales; family Viscaceae; genus Viscum; species Viscum album. The sequence goes on from OY728126.1 coordinate 1,898,871,346, forward strand.
TTATATAGTGTTGATTAAGAGTTAATAAACCCTTATAAATCTATAACAAATGTGATTTTTGATGATGTTAGTCTATGTTCAGGTATACATGCTTGGTACAACCATATTGATCTTTATTTTATATTCTTTGTTTTTGTTGGGATGCTTACTTTTTGGAGTTTTTATGAGATTCATTATCTCATATTGTATTATGGATAATTTTAACATTTATTTATGGTTTATATTTAATATAAGTGTTATGTTTTATTTTATTTCATTATATATGGGATTGAATGGTTATAAGGTGAAGGGTTTTATATAAGGGTAATGACTCTCATTGTGTGTGTGAATACCTTATCTCTCTTCATTAGACACTGGTCTAGTGGAGGTGGTCGTAATGTTATCACTTACCAGTGAGGCCAATCCATAAAAACCCTAATCATTTACTAACTATTTCCGAGGATGAATGTGCTTACTGTAGGGAACTCTTATAGGTAAAAGATAATGCAAAATATTATTGTAGGTCAGTTATGATTATTTTGTGTGTTTTTGTTTTAGAGATATGGTTCACATGGTATATGCTAAGGGATAAAATATTTATGTTATTCAATATATTTGGCCCTAGTTAAATTAATTCCTTATATTTATCTATATTTATGACTTTATAATGTAATTAGATGATGGAACCCATGGTGTGATATTAGACTCTAATGTTTGTTTTTTAACAACTTTGTGGGAAATTATTTAAGGATAACGATGCTTAGTTTTCATAAGTTTATAACTTTTAATAACATAGTCCATAAAAATTTCATGGTGATTTTTTAGATGCAATAATTGAGATATGATTTGATGAGGTGGAATTAATTTTTCATCTGTAGTAGTTACCACAATAGTTTTGATCAACTTTTCCAATAGGATTTATTCATGTAATGACTAGGTGTTGGTGGAAATATACCAAGAAGATGGATATGGGTTATTTTAGAAATGTATTTAGTTTTATATTTTATATTTTTAGATGTTTATTTTAGAAAAATTCCAAGAAAAATGTTAACAAAGGTTGATTATTCCACCAATAGGCGAATCTAGTATAAAAGGTTTTTATGTTAAATTATCCCAACCAAAGAATACTAATTTTGGAGTCATAGAGAATATTGGTTATATTAAAAGACTTATTTGAAGGAGTATTGAGTTTTTCCTTAAAAAAAATTCCATGGAAACTTTTGAATTATCTATGATAGTTGATAGATTTTTAATCAAGTAATATATATTTAAGGAAGTTCAATGATAAAATATAAAATTGGAATAGACAATGTTGGTGGATATGAATCTCAATCTCCTTTTAATTCTTTATGAAATCAGGTGAGGCATCATATTCAGAATAGTAACTCAGGTTTTATTTATCACCAAATTTTATTTTTATCATCACTGTAATAATCTTGGTAATAATATAATAAATCACTTTAATGTTTATTAATATAGTTATATTCATTATAAAAATATTAAGTAATATTTAAATAAAAAAGGAAATAGTTTTAATTAAACTCTTTTATTATAAAATTTTATTTATAAGATTAAATTATAAATTATAGAATTTTTATTTGAAAAAATTAATTTAATATTTTAAATTATAATATCAAAATTAACTTAGGGTGAAATTTTGGGATTTTTCAGAAAATATTGATTTTTTTAGTGAATAGTGAAAAATACTGATTTTTGTAAAAATGTCATTTCATTTCAATAAATTAAGTAATTTAAAAATACAATTATATTTTTAATATCATTTAAAGTAAAATAATAATTATTTAGTTATATTTAATCAGCTTGATTATTTTTTAAATTATTTTTTTATTTTAGTATAAGTTTGTTTTTTGGTTTAAAAATGATATTTTTATGAAAACTATTTTAAAATGCATAATTTTTCTTCATTTAAATTAATTAAGATAATCAGTAATGAGAAATTTTTTGAATAAAAAATAATATATATATATATATATATAAATATTAATTTGTATTCATACAATGATTATTACTAGTCATAGAGTTAATATAAAATTATATTTTACTTGAAAAATACACTTCTTGAAAACTTGCTTTTTCATCACGTCTGCGGGTTTTGTTTTAAATTAAATTTTACCAATTTTTTGAATTTAAATTGGTATAATAAATTACATATTTTCTATCAGCATAATTTATATTATCTAATAAGTCTAACTTAATTTTTTTCTATAATGAATAGTGAAACTGTAAAAATTAATTATTGTGATTAAGGTAAAAATAGATTTTCTGGGGAATAAAATAAAAAGATAAGGGTTAAAATGAACTAAAAATTATATAAAATATATTTTATGGACATATTTTAACCTTATAATGTATAAGTATTTATAACGGTCCATTTTAGAACCTTTTTCAGGTAAAAAACATGGGTACACCTTTTTCTTTTCAAAAATTACAAGTGTGCCACTCACCGCACTTAAAAAAGGACACCCACTATCCTCTCATCTTCACACCTTCAAATCCATTTGGATCGGCCAAAATATACCCAAATATATTCATTAATTCCTTTTAAATTACCTATAGCCCTTATTTTGATAAAAAATACGTCCTAAGAAGGCATTTTATTCTTATATAAAAAGGTTTCCCAAAGAAGAGGTATTGTGCTTAACCGAGCATCTTTATTTTATTTATTCTTAAAACTATTTAAAATCTTATTAAATCATGAGTTTATAATAAGAAAATTATCTCTCATATAATGATATATTATTATGTTAATTTCATAACCTAAATTCTTCTCTTATTCCATCAAATGGGATACAAAATCATTATTATTGTGCACGACGGACTGTCGCCTCATGAACCAATGTATTTTGTTTTCCATCATAGCCTCTCATGAATTATTATAATGATGAATTTAAATTATATATATGATATTTCCAACCAATTTATACTTATTTTTAATGATATCACATAAAACTTCTTAATTTTCATTCCATTGGGGATACAATAACGCCACTTGTGTGTATGACAGACCGTTGCCTCACGAAGTGATGTGATTATTTTTTCACTAATGATGTAAATTGAAGGTAATGATGACATATTTAATAAAAATATGTTATATAAATGAATAAAATTTATATTAATGATATATTTATTATTATGAAAAGATAATACATCACTTTATTTCTTACACGGAAAAATGATAATGTTGTTTGTGTATGTGTCGAGTACCACCTCCATGAAGAGATGTGATTCTTTTTTTTAATTCAAAAAATAAAAATAATGATATATATATAAGTAGATTTAAATAAATAATATGATATATATATATATATATATGATATTATGATCATTCTGGAAAGATAAAATATTACTTACATCCTTTCCATAATGATTGTTGAAATAATGACCTCTTAGAACAATAGTCAACTTATTGAAGTCATTTTGAAACATAATCCTAATATCACTGAAGCATCTGACACAAATGTAATTGATTATTTAATTTAATATGACATGGTAATAAGTGAAATAAAAGGAATAATAAACTTGATAATATTATTAATAAAGTAAATAATTAACATAATTGTATTACTCTAGAAGATAAAGAATGAACGTGATGAAACAAACTCAAGGTAAGAGACTTCATCTCAATTTCCTTTCATTAAGGTATATTTTGATTCCATGATACTATATTATTTTATAAGGTTTATATAAATCCCCTTTCACATTTTATACCATGAATTTATATATTCTCAGGGTATTTAAAGTTTTTAAAAGTTATTCTTTCATGGGGCTTATTATTTAAATATTTCCAAAGTGATAAGGGACTTTTCTTAAAAAAATTATCTTTTAATGTTTTCCTTATAAATCTATTTTTATTGTACGTACATGTTTTTTAAAATGATTTTAATATGGAAATGAGTGTTTTATAAGGTACATTTATTGTCTTTATTTTTTTTGAAAAAATCAATCTTTGCATGGAATGTTTTACTTTCTTTACAAATGAAAAAAATAAATGTTCAATTTTAACGTACATGGTGACAACGAATTTTCCCGCCGCTATAAAAATTATTTGAATAATATATTCCTTTACAAGATTTCATGTATTATTCAAAGAAAACCCTCCTTCCATTTTTCTAGGTATTTTGGTATTGAAAATGGGGTTTTAAAATAATAGGTTATTTTGGTATTGGAAATGGGTTTTTAAAATAAATAGGTATTTTGATATCTGGAACTGATTTGTATACAATTTTGTAAGAACATGGTTCTTATTCTTGAGGTACAAGTTTCTTCTTTTCCCTTTTTCCTTAAGTGTTTTTGAGAAAATAAGAAAAATGGGGTAAAATCCCAAATTTTTTGGGTACACGCCGTGTACTTTACCACATGCCATGTACTTTGGCCGTGTGGGATAAGTACACAGGGCGTGTAGGCCTATCAATGATGAAGGGTGTAAAAACTAACTACACGCCATGTACTTGGTATTTACACACCATGTAATCAGTTGGCATGTGAATAGTAAGGCGGTGGGAGTAGCTGCCAACAGAGCGACAGTACATGCCTTGTATTCAGAAATACACGCCATGTAATCATGTCGACAGATGAACAGTGAGGTAGTGGAATGTTTCCACCGAAGGAATAGTTAAAAAAAATGAAAAGTACACATCATTTACTTGAGTGTATATGTCGTGTAGTTATTTTTTTCCACGTAAAACAGGCAGTAGCTTCCTCATTCGGCAGAGGAGGCAGAAAACTCATTTTGGAGCCCGGGAGAGGAGGCCGAGGCTTGAAGGAGCTCCCGATCGCACGCCAGAACTACGATTCTTCTGCCATTGATCTCGTTTGAACCTCTCTTCCTCTAAGGGAAGTTATTTACATTTGAACAGGTTAACGTTTATCCCAGATCTATGCCATTCTCGGTTGTTTCAGGAGGATTCGTTCACGTATATCGATCCGAGGAGATCGAGGTAGGTGGTCTGGTGTTTAATTCCAACTATTGAGTGTTTTTGTGTACTATTGTGCTACGTTATCATGTTTGGGGTGTTGTATGGATGAGGCCTTGACTGATAAAATGACTAGAATTGCATAGGTAATTTAATGATTATGTATAAACTGTTGTTTGGGATCGCTGCTTTGGTCCAGGGCCACCCTGTGGGTGCATTCCCTTGTTTAGCCATTTGGCCAGGATACCCGTGGGTATGTCATGATTATAAGCATGATTTGAGTTGCCTTGAGAGGAATTGTATATAAATTGCTTGCTTATGTGTTGGGATCAGCCTAGTTACTTGCTTAGCCTGAGGGTAGTGTTTTTATTATCATGAGGGAAGTGTTTTGTTTAGCCTGAGGGAAATGTTTCTTATGCCTATGGGTAGTACCTTCCATGCTTGTGGGAAATATCTCGTAAGCCTATGGGCTATATGCGTTATTCATATGGGTAGTCACCTATGAGTTTCGATTCTACTTACCTAAGGGTAAGGATTTACATGTCTGAGGATAATGTTTACTTTGAGTATTCACTGTGGTGATTTATTATATTGTACCTTCCAAGGTAAAGCAAAAGATTGGAATTGATAAATAATTAATAAAATGGTAATGTAACTGATAAAGATTGTTACTTTGAGTACTGCCTAGTTTACTACATTTTATTACTGCACACTGCTGTTGAACATTTTCACTGACAGTTGGGAAAGAGCCTTTGGTGGTTACCTACTGGGATTTATTTCTCACACCCTGTTTGGGTCATGTATTGGGCGCAAACAGATTATATTGCTTCAGGTGTTGATAAGGGAAAGGGTCCCTATACAGGCACTTGATTGTTGTAGAGGAGTAGGAGAGCATGAGACCGAGCTTAGGCTTGCGATGCTGCTAAGTTCCTGGTGCACTATTTTGTTTTTTCTTTGTTGTACTTGTAGCCTGTACTATATTGTTATAGATTTCAGTGTAACATGTTCTGTCTTCTTTCTTAGAATTAGTGACATGTTTCATTATCACATATATATGACTACTGGTTATCTTTTACTTCAATTGTCCATTTATGGTTTATGTTTTGTACTGCTCCCACTTTTGGGTATGTTTATATTTTTATGCTACGCTACAATTTGAAAAATGAGGGCATAGTTTACCCACTATCAGACCTAGGCCCTCGCTACTAGTCGGCAGCCTCTGGCGTTTGGGGAAATGTGCTTGAGGTCATGTGACCAACTGGGTTCTGGGAACCCATTGTATGGCTTCCGAAACCGGGACGTTACAAAGTGGTATAAGAGGAATTTATTTTCTTCTTGACTTACTTTTTGGAGCCTATATCTAGGGATAATATGGAATAGGTATTTGGTAATAAGCTGTGTCCGGGAGTAGCTAACCCGTGTACAGGGAAAAGCCAATTTACCTCGTGTTGTAATTTTTCTGATTTTTCACTTTATAGTTGATCTGATTTTAACCGTTGGGTGACGCACTTGTGGTGTTCTATTTATATTTTATACCGGGGTTCTATTTAGTTGCAACCCAATGAGATGAGGGTATGCCATCTCATGCATCATTTAGGCACATGTTAGAATCACATGCCATGCATAGTTTACATTCCATATAGGTGCATTAGGAATTGCATATTGTTGTGATAAATGATTTTCTAGAAAAATTCATGCCATTGTGATAGCTACCTTGATAGATACGCCTACTGTTTATAGGGTATTGGTACATGTTACGGTTGGGTTTATGGATGCTAAAATTTGGTTCCTGATAAGTATAGGCTCTCTTGGACTAGAATTTAGTGGATCATGACCCACCCTTTTGTTGTGTTTTGTACTGTAATGTGGAAGGTCGGGTGATAAACTTTGATTCGCAGAGAGTATGGCCCCCCACAGATCAGAATTTGGCATATCGACGCTTTAAATTAAAGAAAAAGGTGCTCCAGAGTAGTTTCTGAGGTGTACTGTCTGGAAACCCAGAAAACATGGAGTGTGGTTCTATGAACATATGACATGTACTCTTCTCTTCGGGAAGAAATGAAAAAAAATTTAAGTACACGCCGTGTACCTTATTGTACACGTCGTGTAGTTTCCAACCATTTCATAGGCCGTTTAGCCAGAAACATGGGATGGGAAAAATCTAGAGGTAAGACGTTGTGTACCAGTTGTACACGCCATGTCATGTGGACCCTATGCCCACTGTGTCATTAACAACACAGACTGAGAAATATTTACTTAAACATGCCGTGTCACTTTCGAACACGCCATGTAGTGTAGTATGGGAATCTGGCCATGTAACTAAGAACACGGGTCAGTGTTATCCTTTCTAGTACACGCTGTGTAACTGTGGGACACGCCATGCAGTCTTGAATGGTGAGATACTGTGTAGAATAGGCCATGTTGCTGGGAAAATGGGGTGGTGTACACGCCATGTGCGGGTGGAACATGCCGTGTAGTGTGAGCTATGTACCCGGCCATGTCATGAACAACATGGGTATATAAATCTTGTCTAGTACACACTGTGTAGAACTTATACACACCGTTTAGTCTCATTCTAAGAAGATTCATGTACTTAAACTGTGTAGAAGAACTCGAGCAGGGGAAGGAAATTCAAGTACATGACGTGTGTGTGGATAGCACACCGTGTGTTTGGGGTGTTACACGACCAGTTCTGGAAGAAGTACACACCCATGGGAAAGACTTGAACATGCAGTGTAGTTATTATACACGCCGTGTAGTGTTTTTTTGTAAAACTTGGATGTTTTCTTTCCCCTGTTCCCTCTTTACGCTTCCAGTTCTTAGTCCTTGATGATCTTAATCTAAGGCGTGTTTTGGCCTTGTAGAGTCATGCCGCCGAGACGACCATGAGTTGTTTTCCAAGAGAGTGGCAATGATTATACTCCAGAGATGGTAGGCCATGGGCTACCAATGGATCCTCCAGCAGAGCCAGATGCGATGCTAGCCATTATACCAGATGCAGGCGCGGATGCGCAGTTCCGTGAAGGCTTCATACGGTTCATGAAGACCTTCTAGGGAGCACCGCCGGATGCCACATCTATGGAAGAGTTGACACGTATATTCCATTAGTAGCATCCGCCTATGTTTTTAGGGGATGGAGGACCACAGGCAGTGGAGTCTTGGCTGGGTTCTATACAGACAATCTTCGAGCATCTAGAGATGCCTCCAGGGAGGAGGGTCAAGCTCACTACATACATGCTACATGATTCCACCAAGAGATGGTGGGATATTACCACCCAGACTAAGTACCACCAAGACATGGTGTGGTAAGATTTTTAGGCAGTATTCTATGAATTTTTCTTTCTGGAGACTCTAAGGGAAGATCAAGCTCGAGAGTTCATGAATCTGTAGTAGGGTGCCATGTCAGTGATGGACTATTCTACCCGCTTCACTGAGATACAATATTTTGCATCTATTCTAGTGGGTGACGATATGTTGAGGGATAAATGCTTTGAGGATGGTCTTCAACATGACATCTGCGCACTGGTGAATGCTTTCAGGTTTCCCATAGTGCATGCTATTTTGAACCAAGCACTAATTATCGAGCAGAACCTGCGGGAAGCTAGTGGTTCAAGACATGGCAGTTTGAAACTAGTTTCTTGTACTATTTCTACCAGCAAGAGGAAGAGGTAGATGGATTTCTATCACAGTGGTAGTACTAGATAGAATATTTCTTCAGGTGGCTAGGTTATGTGCTACCAGTGTGGTAAAGAGGGGAACAAGAGACCGCAGTGTCCACGTGACCCAGTGGAGTGCCGAGATTGCGGAAGGATGGGTCATCTGCAGCATTTTTGCAGGGAATTTCCACTGGTGGCTAGTGAGAGGGGTTCTGTGCAGACTCTGCGTGCAGAAGCAGGGCCAAAAAATTCTTACCAGTTAGGGAATTGGAATATGTCGGGACGTTCAGGCAGAGGTGGTGGTCGTGGCCGTGGTAGCCAGACACCAGGATCTCAGAGACAACTAGAAGGGTCATCTCAAGGTATCCAGGCTGTATCACAGGGCAACGACACTGGGTAGGCATATGCAGTGCAACATACCCAACATGAGAAGGATCCCAGACCTTCCACTATTAGAGGTACTATTCTAGTTGCTTCTATTTTATCTTTAGTACTTTTTTATACTGGTGCTACACATAACTTTATGTATGTGCCCGTTGTGGAGAGCCTTGGGCATCACATTTCTTATTCCTCTGATATCATGACACTAGACACTATGTTGGGAATTAGAACGACATGTGTGCGTCAGTTCAAGGAGTGCCCCCTTGAGTTTGGTGGGTGTCACATTCTATGGGACCTCTATGTATTAGAGATGATGAGCTATGATGTCATTCTCAGGACAGACTCGTAGGTACCCTTATGATCCTTTGTGGATTTCTATCATCACATGGTGAGTTTCATGTCACCAGAGGGTGGAAAGTTTCTATACAAGTGCAAATGGGATGTATAGGCGAGCCGAGCTGGACCCAAGCATCGTAGGCAATGTGGAGTAACAACCTAGATTGTGAGTTTATACTTGGATGACTCGGGAACTTGTCAGAAGGATTTCTTTCCAGTGGTTAATCATTTTAGGGATGTTTTCCCGAACGAATTTTCCGGTCTACCTATGAAGCAAGAGGTGGATTTCTCTATTGAGCTTGTTCTAGTAGCGGCACCGGTGTTCATTACTCCTTATAGGATGGCTACACCAGAGTTGCAGGAGCTTAAGAGGTAGTTAGAGGAGTTTCAGACAAAGGGTTTTAACTGACCCAATACTTCTCCTTGGGGTTCGCCTGTCCTGTTTGCGAAGAACATGGATGGTACCCTCAGACTCTGTGTATATTATCGGAAGCTAAACCAACTGACGGTTAAGAACCAATATCCCTTATTGAGTATTTATGATCTTGTTGATCAACTTCATGGAGCACAAGTGTTCTAAAATATTGACTTGAGATCTGGATATCATCAGTTGCGTGTTAGACTATCGGACATACCTCTTACAGCTTTTCAGAGAAGATATGGTCTATACGAGTACTTGGTCATGCCGTTCAGACTCACGAATGCACCAATGGTTTTCATGGCTCTGATGAATCGTGTGTTCCACCCATATCTGGATTCTTTCGTGGTTGTCTTTGTGGAAGATATTTTTGTGTACTCTCACACTCGACATGACCATGACACCCATCTTGAGATCATGTTGAGTACACTGAGAGAGCATTATCTATATGATAATCTCTCAAAGTTCCACTTTTGGATGGACCAGATACACTTCTTGGGTCATATTATCTCAGAGGTAGGAGTTTCAGTAGACCCAGAGAAAGTGAGAGCAGTAGTTTCCTAGGGGAATCCTAAGAACGTGTTTCAAATAAGAAGTTTCTTGGGGATGGCTAGTTACTACATGCACTTTATATGGGACTTCTCCCACTTAGAAATGTCGTTGATGGGTTTGAATAAGAAGGGCATGAAGTTCGTTTGGTCAGAAGCTTGCGAGACAACCTTTCAGGAGCTGAAGGGAAGGTTGACATCAGCACCAGTCCTGATACTTCTAGGGAAAGGGAAGAGCTATATAGTTTACTGTAATGCATCAGGTATTGGTCTAGGAATAGTGTTGATACAGGGTGATCGAGTAGTTGCGTACGGGTCTCGGCAGTTGATGCCACATGAGAGGAATTACTCGACGCATGATCTCGAGTTGGCTGCAGTTGTTCATGCGTTACGCTGTCGGATACATTATCTCTTGGGAGAACATTTTGTGGTTTTTACGGACCACAAAAGTCTTAAATACATCTTTACCCAGTGTGAATTGAATTTGAGACAGTGAAGGTTGGTTGAATACCTTCAGTCCTTCGACTTTGAGCTTGCCTATACATCTGGTAAGGGTAACGTGGTTGCCAATGCACTGAGTAGGAGGAATCAGATACAGGCAGTGCAGGAGGCCAGTGGTGAGTGGAAGCTCATGGATTTGTTCTCATAGATGCATTTGGAGGTGCACAATATTTAGGGGTGAACCTATCTTTCTTCTTTATCTGTGACTTCTACCCTCCTGGATAGAGTGAGGATGAGACAACTATCAGATTCAGAAGACCTATTTCTACAGGATTTGGCGACAAGTGAGGACCCTCCTCCTGGTTGGACGATAGGTGATGATGAGGTACTGCGTATCCATGGATGAGTGTGGGTTCTAGGGGATATATGTGAGGATTTGATGCGAGAGTTTCATGCTTCATCTTGGGCAGTGCATACCGGAGTTACCAAAATTTCTCATGACTTGAGACTTCAGTATTGGTGGCCGGGTATGAAAATAGAGGTAGCTGGTTTTGTTATGAGATGTTCCACCTGTCAGCAGGTGAAGGTGGAGCATCAGAGGCTAGTTAGACTATTGAAACAGTTACCCATTCTGGAGTGGAAATGGGATGATTTCACGATGGACTTCATCATCGGGTTTCTGAGGTCACCTCGAGGCAGTGATGTTGTATGCTTTGTCGTGGATAGACTTACGAAGGTAGATCAATTTTTGCCGATCAAGTATACCTTTAGTGTTGATGATCTCAGGAAGTTGTATATCTGAGAGGAAGTATGTATTCATGGGGTCCCTCATTCTATAGTTTCAGATAGAGACGCCCATTTTATGTCTCGTTTCTGGCAGGGTTTTCAGAGGGAGTTGGGTACACAGGTGCTTTTAAGCACAACTTATCAACCTCAGACTGATGTCCGGTTAGATTATACGATATAGGTTCTTGAGGACATGTTGCGTGCATGTATCCTAGACTTTGGGGGCTCTTGGGAGAAGCAAATACCCCTGGTCGAGTTTTCCTACACCAATAGTTTTCAAGAAACTATAGAGATGGAACCTTACAAGGCTTTATATGATAATCCATGCCGATCACCTTTGAGCTAGTTGGAGGCAGGTGAGGCAGCTTTACTGGGACCATGTCTCGTGCAGGAGACTTCAGAGTAGGTCTATTTGATTCAGATCTGGATGGATACTGTACAATCTCATCAGAAATCTTATGTTGATCACCGCAGAATACCCTTGGAGTTCGTTGTCGGGGATCGGGTTTTCTTGTGTGTTTCACCGAGGTTGGTACATATGCAGATCAAGAGATAGGGTAAATTTTCACCGAGGTATGTAGGGCCGTTTGAGATTATGGAGAGTGTTAGTTCGGTTTCCTATCTGTTGCAGTTACCATAGAGGTATCGGGCCATGCATGATGTCTTCCATGTATCTCAGTTGCACTGTTATCACTCAGACTCGTATCACGTTTTTCAGCCCAAGGAGGTTGGGCTTCAGGTCGATGCGTCCTTCAAAGAGCATCCGATTCGTATTATTAATAGGAGCATAAAGGTTCTCTGAGGATGGTCAGTTCCTCTCATACGGGGGCTATGACAGCATGGCCGAGTGCAGGATGAGACCTGGGAGCGGGCGACCGACGTACATGTTCAGTGGCCAGATTTGTTCTCAGCTTTATCTTCACCACCCTTGGAAGGGAAATTCAGAGATGAATTGATTTAAGGGGGGAAGTTTGTAAGAATTAGGTTCTTATTCTTGAGGTACGAGTTTCTTCTTTTCACTTTTTTCCTTAAGTGTTTTTGAGAAAATAATAAAAATGGGGTAAAATCCCAATTTTTGTGGGTACATGCCATGTACTTTTCCACACGCCGTGTACTTTAGCCGTATGGGATAAGTACATAGGGCGTGTAGGCCTGTCGGTGACGAAGGGTGTAAAAACTAACTACACATCGTGTAATTGGTATTTACATGCCATGTAATCAGTCGGCGGGTGAACAGTAAGGCGGTGGGAGTAGGCACTGGCAGAGCAAAAGTACACACTATGTATTCAGAAATACACGCCATGTAATCATGTCAACATATGAACAGTGAGGTGGTGGAAAGTTTTCGCCGAAGGAACAGTTAAAAAAAATTAAAAGTAGACGCCATGTACTTGAGAGTACACACTGTGTAGTTATGTTTTTTCTCTTAAAACAGGTAGTACCCTCCTCATTTGGTAGAGGAGGCAAAAAACTCATTTTGGATCCTGAGAGAGGAGGACAAGGCTTGGAGGAGCTACCGATCGCACACTGGAACTCTGATTCTTCCACCATTGATCTCATTTGAACTTCGCAGGTAAGGCCTTACCTCTTATTAAATCATTCTTACTAATTCTTTCTATAAGGGAAATTATTTACGTTTGAACGAGTGAACGTTTATCACAGATCTATGTCGTTCTCGGTTGTTTTGGTAGGTATCATTCACATATATCGATCAGAGGAGATCGGGGTAGGTGGTCTGGTGTTTAATTCCAACTGTTTAGTGTTTTTGTATACTGTTGTGCTACACGACCATGTTTGGGGTGTCATATGTATGAGTCCTTGATTGATAAAATGATTATAATTTCATAGGTAATTTAATGATTATGTATAAACTATTTTTTGGGATCGCTGCTTTGGTCCAGGACCACCCCGTGGGCACATTACCTTGTTTATCCATTTGGCCAAGATACCCATGGGTATATCATGATTATAATAATGATTTAATTTTCCTTTAGTGAAATTGTATATAAATTTCTTGCTTATGTGTTGGGCTCGGCCCAGTTACTTGCTTAGCATGAGGGCAGTGTTTTTCTTAGCCTGAGGGCAGTGTTTTGTTTAGCCGGAAGGCAGTGTTTCTTATGCCTGTGGGAAGTACCTTCCGTGCCTGTGGGAAATATGTCGTAAGCCTGTGATCTATATTTGTTATTCCTGTGGGCAGTCACTTGCTGGTTTCGATTCTACTTACCTGAGGGTAAGGATTTACATATCTGAGGACAATGTTTACTTTGAGTATTCACTGCGGTGATTTCTGATATTGTACCTGCCAAGATAAAGCACAAGCTTGGATTGATAAATAATTAATAAAATGGAAATGTAACTGATAGAGATAGTTACTTTGAGTACTACCTGATTTATTGCATTTTATTACTGCACACTGCTATTGCACATTTTCACTGACAGTTGGGCACAAGCCTTTGGTGGTTGCTTACTGGGATTTATTTCTCACACCCTGTTTGGGTCATGTCTTGGGCCCAAACATAATATATTTTTGTAGGTGTCGATAAGGGAAAGGGTCCCTATACAGGTACTTGATTGTTGCAGAGGAGTAGAAGAGCATGGGACCGAGCTTAGGCTTGCGATGCTGCTGAGTTCCTACTGCACTATTTTGTTTTTTCTTTGCAGTACTTGTACCTTGTACTGTATTGTTATAGATTGAAGTGTAACATGTTCTAGCTACTTTCTTAGAATTAGTGACATGTTGCATTATCACATATATATTAATGATGGTTATATTTTACTTCAGTTTTTCATTTTTGGTTTATGTTGTGTACTGCTCCCGCTTTTGGGTATGTTTATATTTTTCCACTAAGCTACACTTTGACAAATGAGGGCATAGTTTCCCCACTATTATACCTATTCCCTCACTAATAGTCGGTAACCTCTAGAATTTGGGGAAATGAGCTTGAGGTCATGTGACCAACAGGGTTTGGGGCACCCATTGTGTGGCTTCTAGAACCGGGACATTACAAATTTTAAAAGAGTTTTTCAAATTTTTATGATAAAAAAATGAAATAATAAAGTGTTTTATTCATGATATGGTCCCTGGAAATTGTTTACAAAGTTTTGATCCCCATTATAGATCATGAGTGAGAACATTATAGATTATACAATGTGTGTTATCAAATAGTACTATATTGCACTGGGTAATGATTATTTTCTTGGGAGAATTATATTGGAATTTATATATAAGGCTATTAAAATTTGTAAGTGTTCTGTAAGAGTTTTATGATATGATTTCCCAAGGAACCTATATGAATTTTCTATGTTTTCTAATTAGTTTTCATTGAAATAATTTTATTTCAAAATAAAATATAATGATATTTTTTTGAAAGGAAAATGATTCCCTTGATGGAAAAATTATTGTTTCTAAGAAAATATTTTTCCTGGGTTTTCATTATTTTTACTAGAATAATATAATTATTCTTTTTATTCCCCTTATTGATATTTTTGTGCTCATCCCATGCTTTAAAATGTTTTTCACAGGTTTTAATGATGGGTAAAAAAAAATGAAGAATTCAAGTTGAAATGTTTTAAGATTTTTCATGAAAATAAATCATGATTTATTTTAAAAGTTTTATATTTTGGGAAAAAATGGATACTAATCATTAGTGTCTACTTTTTAATTTAGGGTTTTTGTTATGTATGAGTTATGAACTAACTCTCTAAAACTATAACCTCGAATGGATCCTCAGATATAAGAGAATTAATTATTGACTTAAAACTCATGATTATGTAATGTTTAAGTCTGGGTCCTTATAGATGGTATTAATGAATGTTTTAGATAACTTTATAGGTTAGGATAATGTTAATATCATTCCCTTGAATGATTTAACTTTATGTTTAAGTTGAAATAATATATAATTTTAAATATTATCATATTTATTTATCTACAATATGTCTATTCAGAATGGTTTTCCATAGAGGAAATATGGAAGATGTAGTGGGAAGAAAATGAGAGGAAAATATCCTTCCAAATCAGCATCCTGATATTGTTGGAATTATAATAATATAGTTTTTAGTGATATATTAGTTGACCGAAGCTATAAATGGTGGTGGTATCCATGCTAGAGAGGAACTCAATCTATCATAAAGTAACATATCTATAGTGAAGAATTTCATGAGTCAACATCTCCCATCATTCAGTGGATCATCTAAACCTATGGTAGCTAAAGGATGGATCAATTCCATGGAAAATATATTTAAATTCATGGGATGTTCGAAACGTGAAAATGTTACTCTTTATGTTTATAGTTTTGAAGGTGAAGTTGATCAATTATAGTATTTGGTTAAGAATACTAGAGATAAAGATGATATCAATTCCATGGAATGGGAAACATTTAATGATATTTTCCTTGAGAAATATCTCCCTAATATTGTTCGACTCTGGATGGAAAAAAATTCCTAGAATTGAGGAAAAAAGATGAATTTTCTATGGCTACGTATGAAGCCAATTTTACAAGACTATCTAGGTACATAACATATTTTTTTCTTCATAACATTGATAGTAAAAATAATCTATTTTACTTAAGAATAAAATAAATTCTATAAAGAGCTTTGGTTACATAAGAATTTAAAATCTATGAGAAAGTTGTTCGTTGTGATGAAAAAGGTGAGATGGAGTTTTTTGAATGTTATATGCCTCATTATGATGAAAGTGAGAAACGACTACGATGTGAGGAGATTGGGAAACATACATCAAATAAATATGGAGTTAAGAAAATGAAGTTCCCATCTTGTGGTAAGTGTGGTAAAATGAATCATAGAGAATGTATTATGAAATTAGGGAAGTGTTACCAATGTGGAAAGTTTGGTCATATAGTCCATGATTGAAAGGAAAAGAATATTGAATAATATAAGAATGGGGTAATAGATATCCATTAAATGGTGAGATGTTTTAGTTGCAATGAGTTGGGCCATTATGCTAACATGTGCCCGAAGGTAGTAACTCAAGATTGAAATCATCATGATTATAAGAAAAAGGGTGTGGAAAAATATTGTTATACTACTACAGTTGATGTTGGCACATAAAATTAAGTGGTGAAAGGTATGTTACTTCTATATTATAACTATACCAATACCCTATTTGACTCTGGATCTTTACATTATTTCATTTCTGAGAAATTTTCAAGTAAGTTGGGAGCATCACCTCATGAAATAAGTTAGAACTTTTGGCAAACACTCAGGGTGAATGTATTAAAGGATATTATCATCAGTGGGATAATATTTCCTGAAAATATTATTGAACTACACATAGTAGAGTTTGATATCATTTTGGGTGTGGATTAGATTTCATTTTATCATGGTAATATAGATTTTAGAACCAATAAAGTTTTATTAAATGATTTTATACCTTTTATATCATATCAAGAAGATGAGAAATTAATAATAGATGGAAATAAAAGTTACTCAACTCATATTGTTGAAAAGAATAAACTATTAAAATTAGTAATGTTCCTGTAGTGAATGAATACATGGATGTATTTCTTGATGATTTTTAAGAATTATTTCTAATTTTGAAGTTGAGTTTACTATTGAATTAGTCCATGATGATAATATTATTTAAAAACCCCCTAATAGAATAGATCAAGTAGAAACTTTAGAATTGAAAAATAAATTTTAGGAGTGTCTAGATAATGTTTTCATTCAACATAGAAATTCACTATGGGGTTCTCCTTTAAAAAATATACTTTAACGATACTTTTCATTAATTATAGAGCTTTGAATAACATCACTATTAATATCAAGTATCCTTTACCCCATATCAATTATTTTTTTGATTAGCTCCAAGGATAATAGTATTTTTAAAAGGTTGATCTATGGTCTGGGTACCATTACTTGAAGGTGAGGGAGGATGACATTCTAAAGGAAATTTTTGAGGCTATATATGGGAATTATGAGTTTTAGTTATTCTATTTAGGTTGTCTAATTCACCTTATGTATTTATGAACCTCATAAATATAGTTTTCGATGAGTTCTTGGATAAGTTTTTTGTTGTGTTTATTGATAAAATTTTGGTATATTCTAAAATTCAAGGGTAATATGAAATACACAGAAGGATTTTTTTTTTCAAACCTTAAAAGAAAATAAACTGTATAAGAAATTTAGTAAGTTTGAATTTTTTTTGCAACAAACCTATTTCCAGGATACATTATTTATAAATATGGAATAAATGTTAACCCTAATAAAACAACATTTATTGAAGAATGACCAGGACCAAAAAAATATTAAAGAGATTCATAGTTTTACTGGATCAGTGGGTTACTACTGATAGTTTTTTAAAAACTTTGCTTGGTTGTATAGCCCACTAACTAAGTTAACTCAAAAAGGTGTTAAATTCATTTAGAAAAAAGAATGTGATGGTTCTTTTCACGAACTAAAAAGAATATTGGTGAATGCTATTATTTTAGAACTTCTTTATAGAAATGGTGAATTTATCTTCTATAATGACGCTTCATTGAAAGAAATTGATTTTTTCCTGATGAAGAATGATTAGGTTATTTCTTATACTTTAAATTAGTTGAAACCTCATGAGTTAAGTGATTTGCAATTAGATTCTCTGGTTTTTTTTAAAGATTTAGAGGCATCATTTGTATGGAGTAAAGTGTAAAACACATACTGATAATTTTTTTGAAGTACATATTAACCCAAAAATAATTAAACATGAGACAGAGAATATTAAAGGAACTGATCAAGCATTATGATTACATGATTCATTACCATCATGAAAAAGAAAACAATGTGACCGATTCTTTGAGTCAGAAAAATAATGCTACATCAACCATGTTACTTTTCTAACATGACCATTTAGTTAATTATTTTATGAATCTTGGCATAGAAATTATGGATATATGTATATCTAATGTTTTTTTCAGGTATCAATGTAGTTGAATTTTTAAGAAATAATTAAGCACAAAAGGATAATAATTCTTTGCAGGAAACAATAGAATCTATTGAGAAGGGTAAGTTTACCAATATTAATATTGATGAAGAATGTGTTTTATGATTTGAAAAAAATATTATATATGATTTTTTATTCAAAGTTAAAAGAATAATTATTGAGTTAATCTCATAGTTCTCTATTATCTCTTCATCTGGGCATCACTAAGATGTATGGAGACCTTTATGAGTATTTCTGATGGGATGAAATAAAAAGAGATACTATTTACATTAACATGAAGTGTTTAAATTGTTATAAGGTTAAAGTAGAATGAAAATTACCTAAGGGAATTATTCAACATTTTCCAATGATAGAGTGTAAATAGGAAAATATATCAATGGATTTTGTGGTGGGATTACCAAAGAATTCTTAAGGTAACAATGCGATTTGGGTTATTTTTGATTAGTCAAATAAATCTTCTCATTTACTCACAATTATATATATTATGTATTTCAATAATATTTCTTGACTATATATAAATTAGATATTAAAGTTTCATGGAGTTCCTCACTCCATTGTATAAGACCATGATCCAAAGTTCACATCAATTTTTTGGAAAGGAATTCAGAAATATTTGGGTACTAAATTATATTTTAGTACATTTTTTCTTCCTCAAACCATTATTTAGTGTAAGAGTATGATTAAGACCATGAAATATATTATTAGTTATTATTAAATGGATTACTGGGGAAGTTGGTATCAACACATTTATTTGGTTTAGTTTTCTTATAACAATAATTTTCATTCCAGTATATAGATGGAACCATTTGAGGAATTATATAAAAAGAGGTTTTAGACACAAGATATTTGGGATGAAGTAGGAGAAAGGAATTTTATGGGACCAAATTTAGTATAGGAAATGGTTGAGAATGTGCATTTTATTTAGTAATATATGAGGATATATCAGAGCAGGCAGAAAAGTTATGTAGATAACTAGAGGAAAGATATTTCTTTTGAGGTATGTGATCATGTATTTCTCAAATAATCTGCATGAAAAAGTTTTATGTGTTTTGTAAAAAAGGAAAGATAAGTTCACATTTGATTTAATAATATGAAATATTGGATAAATTTAGATCAATTTTCTACTAAGTTTATTTTCCTCTAAGTTTATCCCAGGTACAAAACATTTTTTATGTCTCGATGTTAAGGGAATATGTTTCATATTCATCTCATGTTTTGAGCTCGGAAGTAGTTCAGTTAGAAGAGAAAATTTCTTATAAGGAATAACTTATTCAAATTATAGAGAATAGGGAGAAATATTTGTGGAATTATGTGATTCACTAGGTTAATATTTTATGGAAAAACCATATGGTTGAAGAGGAAACATGAGAATATGAAAATTCTATGAAGGAAAGATATCCCACTTGTTTAATAAGTGAATAAAATTGAAATAAAATAGTTTAAAAAAGGATAAGAGAATTTATAAACCTGGGTAATGATAGAATAAATCATTTTAATTTTTATTAATATAGTTATATTCATTAGAAAAATATTAAGTAATTTTTAAATAAAAAAGGAAATAATTATGATTAAACTATTTTATTACAAGGTTTTATATAAAGGATTAAATTATAAATTATATAATTTGAATTTTAAAAAATTAATTTTATTTTTTAAATCATAATATAAAAATTAACTCAAGGTTAAGTTTTTATATTTTTTAGAAAATATTGATTTTTCAGTGAATAGTGAAAAATACCGATTTTTTGTAAAAAAGCCATTTTTTTCAATAAATTAAGTAATTTAAAAGTAAAATTATGTTTTGAATATTATCTCAATTAACATAGGAATTAATTATTTATATTTAATATTATTAATTAATTTTGATTCGATTTTTTATTGGATTATAGTATATATTTTCTTTTGGGTTTAAAAATGATATTTTTATGAAAATTGTTATAAAATGCATAATGTTTATCCATTTTAATTAAATAAGATAATAAATAATGAGGAATTTTTTAAATTAAATTTATATATTATATATCAATAAATATTAATTATTATTCATACAATTATTATTATTAGTTATAGAGTGAATATAAAATCATCTATTTATTGAAAAACACACTTCTTGAAAACCTGCTTTTTTGTCACGTTTGTGTGTTTTGTTTTAAATTAAATTTTTACAATTATATGAATTAATTTTTTAAAAATGGATTAAATATTTTTAATCATAATAATTTAAATTATCTAATAACATAAACTTAATTTTTTTATTATAATGAATAATGAAAATAGTAAAAATTAATTACCACGATTAAGGTAAAAACAAATTTATCAGGAGGGGGATAAACTAAATTGACATGGGTTAAAGTATCCTAAAAACTTGTATAAAATATATTTTAGGGACATATTTTGACATTATAATGTATAATGATAAATTATGGTCCATTTTTTATCGTTGTGTCATGTGAAAAACGTGGGTACACTTTTTTCTTTTCAAAAATTATAAGTGTGCCACTCACCTCACTTATTAAAGGACACCCACTCTCCTCTTCTATTCACACCATAAAATAACTTTTTATAGTACAATAATTTCCCAAGTATATTAATTAATTCCATCACCATGACCTAGAGTCCTTATTTTGATCATAAAGACATTATAAGAAGGGTTTTGGTGCTTACCTAAAGAGGTTGCCCAAAGAAGAGGTATCATGATTAACAGAGCATCTTTATTCTATTTATTCATACACCAAATTAAAATATTCTAAAATTAGGATTATATAAAAAACTATATACTATATAATTAAATGTTATTATTCTAATTTAATAACCTAAATCCATCTCTTCTTCCATCAAATCATATACGAAATCATTATTCTTGTGTATGATGAACTACCGCCTCGCAAACCGATGTCATTCATTTACCATCATAACCTATCAAAACTTGTTGTAATGATGTATTTAAAGTATATATATATATATATGATATTTTAAACAAATTTATACTTATAGAGTTATTATATCATATATAAATTCTTAATTTCCATTCTTTGGGGGATATGATAATGTCGCTTGTGTGTACGACAGACTACCGCCTCACGAAGTAATGTGATTCATTTTTCAATAACAGTTTATATGGAAGGTAATAAGGATAAAGTTAATGAATATATTTTATTTAAATGAAATAATAATGATATTAATTACATATTTATCATTATGAAAAAAATAATATATCATTTTCTTTCTTACATTGAAAAATGATAATGTCGTTCATGTATGTGTGGATTACCATTTCCCTGAAGCAAGTTGATTCTTTTTTTCCTTAACCACATCAAAATAATGATATATATAAGTATATTTAAATAAATAATATTTTATATATCATATTATAACCATTATATAGAGATAAAATATTACTTACCTTCTTTCCATAATGATCGTTGAAAAATTGAAATGTTACTCATGTGTACGTGCGACCCACTATCTCCATGATCGTAACGTAGTTTATTTTTCATAAAAATATTTCATGATTGGTTTTAAAAATTTAATTGATATATAAATATGATAAATATTTCATGATTATTATTCTGGAGATGTTGAAATAATGTCCTCTTAGACCAATATTCAGTCTATCGAATTCATTTTGACACATAAACCAAATATCATCGAAACATCCGAAAATAAAATTAATTTATTAAGTAATTGTATATAACATGGAAATAAGTTAAATTAAAGGAATAATAAAGTTGAAATTTTTTCTTAATCAAGTAAATAATTAACATAAATTTATTATTTAGTAAGATAAATAATGAACATGATGAATCAAACTCAAGGTAAGGGATTTCGTCTCAATTTTCTTTCATTGAGGCATATTTCGATGTTATTCACCTATATTATTTTATGAGGTGTATATACAAACCCTTTTACATGTTATATAATGAATTTATCTATTCTCATATTATTTAAAGTTTTTTAATGTTATTATTTCATAGTTATTATGATTCAAATATTACCAAAGTGATAAGGTACTTTAAGAAAGTTCTCTTTTAATGTTTTCCTTATAAATATATTTTTATTTCATATCTATGTTTTTAAAATGATTTTATTATGTAAATGAAAGTTTTATTGAGGTTATTTTTTTCTTTATCTAATTTTTTTAAAAAAATTAATCTTTATATGCAAAGTTTGACTTTCTTTACAAACAAAAAAAATTCTATTTTAACATATATGATGATAATGAATTTTCCCACCACTATAACCATTATTATTAGCTTTAATTCCTTTAAGAATTTCATATTTTCTTAAAATAAAAACCATACTTCCCTTTTTCTAGGTATCTTAGTATTGAAAATGGTTTTTAAAATAAAATAGTATTTTGGTATTTTTTTTAAAAGAAATGAATATTTTTCTATTCAAAACTGATTTGAATACAAGTTTAAAAGATTTTTTCAAATGTTTTATAATAAAAAGTGAAAGAATAAAATGTTTTATTAATGATATGGTCCATTGGCATTGTTTATGAAGGGTTGAGCACTGTTATAGATCACATGTGAGCCCATTAGATCTCTTATTATGGGTGCACCCATATAATTTTTCAATACATTAGGTAATGATTATGTTCTCTAGAAAATCATATTGGAAGTTGTTCGTATGGTCATTTTAATTTATAAAGGTTCTATAAGGGTTATATGAGATTATGTACCAAGGATCCTTCATGAATTTTCTAGTTTTTTCTAATTATTTTTCATGTAAATTGGTTTATTTCAAAAGGAAATATAATTATATTTTTTTAAAATAAAAATTATGCCCTTTATGGGAAAAAATTATGTTTTTAAGAAAAGGGTTTTCATGATTTTCATTGGACTAAAAAACTTATTCTTTTTATGCCCCTTATTGAATGTTTTGTTCTCATACCATGTTTTAAAATGTTTTTCATAGGGTTTAAGGATGTATAAAGAAAAGGAAGAAGTCAAGATGAAATTCGTGATGATTTTTCATAAAAATAAATCATGATTTATTTTAAAATTTTTATATTATAGGAAAAAATGGATACTAATCTGAAGTGTCCACTTTGTAATTTATGTTTTTATGTATAAGTTTGAACTGATTCTCTAAAAATATAAACGTAAAAATATCCTAAAATGTAAGATAATTATTTCTTTACTTAAAACTCAATATTATGTAATGTTTAAGGCTAGGTACTTACAACCAAAAATTTAACAAAGTAATTTTTTAATAGTAATAAGTTGGTCTATCTATAGGTCAGATGGTTCAATATTTGATAGTGAGAAATGAGTTGAATACACAAGTTATTTAAATACCTCACAGTTTATATAAGGAAACTAATCATGACCTATCAAATGTGACTAATATAGTTGATAGTAATGATGGTATAGAAATTTAGGATTTCCTAGAGGTTAGGGTGTTACTTTAAAGTTTTTTTATTTCTATACTTTTTTCATTATTGAATTTTAAATTCCATCTCTAATTATGTTATTGTTTGGTGAGAAAAATATATTATTAGTTTTTTTATTTACCAAGATCCATGTTTATGTTATCTAGGAGTCTTTTGGATTATGGTTATTAAATCGTCTTTTGTTTCATTTATTCTATTATGGTTATTCTAGTAAATTTTTATTGGAGTTTTTTTTCAGTTGAATAGATGTTTGTTCTTTCCTTATGATTAATGTTTTTTCTTTTTGATTAATGTTTTTTCTCACATATTATTACTTGTGGGTATAATAGTATTTAAGAATTTTTAAATTCTATCTATGTTCTCTCTTGTGATGTAAATTAAGGAAAATAAATTTGTGGTGTTATACATTATGATTATATTTCGATAATGGTGGTTAGGGTTTTATTTTTTGATTTTTATCTTTATAATTAAAATGAAAATATCAAAGTTTAAGGGTATTACTAATAGTGATTTTTTGTATATTTTATAAGTAAATTTCTTAAGTTCTTGATCATTTTTCAGTCTTCTTTTCAGTTTAAGTTAGTGAAATCCTTATTAATGTCACAATTTAGTCTAAAAGGGATAGATTGTGAAATATTGACTATATTTGATGTAATTTTTAATATATATTAAAAAATTTAGAGTTTTTGTGCCTGTTTATCAAGTATTGTTCCTATTTTATATAAAATTTTAGTTATAAATTTAGATTTTGGAGTAAGATAAAGGTTATTAGAATTTTCTTTTCGATTTTCTTTGGTCATTTTCTCTTCTTTGGTTGTGCCAATTTAGATCAAACATATTGGGATAAATTTTGAATTGAGTGGTGAGTTAATATTCAAGGTCATGGATGATGGGAAGTATATTAAAACTATCAGGTGAGAATTATAGATTAGTTTCTTCTCAAATAGTGGTATGGGTTAACTTCAAGTAGTTATAGTTTCTACTGAAGTGTTAAGTTGAAATATATACAAGGAGGTGTAATAGTCCATGAGAATTTTATATAGTTTAAGTAGTAAAATGTGGATCAAAAAAGGATGCATGAATTATTATTATTTATTTAATATTCTAGTTATAAGTTTATTTTTTCCCAGTGGCTGTTGGAAACATATATTGTTTCTAGTTCATTTTTTCTACTAATGTAAGAAATCTATGGAAATTCATGAGATATGCTTATAAATACTCATAGTTTTTTCAATACTTTACTATGGTTATTGAGAGTGGGGTTTATATTAATGATTTTATTGAGATATTTTGTCTAATTTCATGAGTTTAAAGTGTCTCAGTAAAATAATAGTGGATTTTTTGGGTATGTAAGTGTGGCATGTGAGAGATAACTTTTTTTATAAGTGGATGGGATTATTGTTGGTTTGAATTTGATCTTTAAAGTATCAAGATTATGTATTTTTTATATCATTTTGTGGTTTCTTTGAATTCATTCTTTTGTTCTTGTTTTGAGTTTTAGAATACTTAAGGGTAGAAGTGTCCTTTAAATTTTCTATCTTAGGGATATAGTTTTATGGGTTATAAGTTATTTGGGTGGATAATTACTGAAATTTATGGGATCAAATTCTCTGATCACAATGTCTCAATATAAGTGTGATGAAAATTACATGTATTATATTTAATAGGAGCATATGAGGTAGTTTGAGTATTATATAGTCTTTTGAGGTAGTATGTTAATAAAGATAGAGCCTCTATAAGATTCTAAATGATTGGTAATATAATGGTTTCTATTTTTTAATATGATTTATCTATCTTTAATATTTGATAATTGATGATGGTGTCATTATAAGTATTTAGTACCTTAATTTTTCTAAGGAATCAATATAATTGGTTTTAGTTTATACTTTTCTTATATACCATTAGTTTTGGTTTTATAATAGTATATATAGTATCAATGTTTGATTGTAATCTATAAATTCTCATGATAATTATTAAATTTTATTTAGTTTCATAGCTTATTCATAAGTCATATTTTCCTCTTTTAAATTCATCTTTAGATTGTATCTTGTGCATTCAAATTTTTTAAGATTTATTATTTTGATGATGAAATAATTTTAATTGGTGTGTATTTTAAATTTTTCCAATTTGTGATTTTTAAAAGTTCATATGATTGCATTTTAATACCACATGACTATGATTTGTGATTTTTTTGGAATTTTTTTCAAGGGATGTGTAATGTGGAGACCTTGAAATTATATTTTTTTTTAATTTTTTAAATTTTAAAGGGAATTTTGGTAATTTTGAATATAATAACAGAATTATTATTTTAATAAAATTAAGAAATTGATATTTTATATAGAATGTTTTTAAAATAAATATTAAATTATGATCATTTATGGGATGATTCAAATATTATCATGTTTAGGATTTTAAAGAATTATTATAGTTAGGTAAATAGTTGAAAATAATTAATGATGATTTTTATAAATTTTTATTTATATTTAAATTTAGATTAAGTGAGTAAGTTGTATTTTATTAAATAATTGGATTTACCTTTGAGATATAGTGTGGAATGATATATTGAATTTTTTATACAGTTTTAAAGGATATAACTATATATATTAATGAAAAAGAAAAATAACATAGAACCCTCACTTATGGTAGAGGAAAACCATATTAAAATAAGTAAAATATAATTATGGAGATATTAAAGTAAAATAACAACATTAAGAAACATTGATCTTCCCCTCAAATAATAATTAGTTAGATTTTGAGTCCAAACGCAATTCCAAAAATAAGTCTTCAGTGTTTAAGTCTGGGTTAGCTGATGGAGGGCCCTCAAAGTATTGTTAAAGGAAACATAGACACATAATGTGTTGGATAATATTAATGTGATGATTCATGTGTGTGTAAATTTTGATTATATTCATTATTTTAATAACTAAAACTTATGAGATTAATATATATATATATATATATATAATAATCTCTAAAGAATTGATTGGTAAAAATATATATCCTATTATCTATTTTTCATGGTCGGATATATAAAGGGGAAGGATGTATCAGTGGTAAAATGGAAATGTATCATTGTTAGTAAGGTGGTCCACCCAAGTGAGATGTAAGTTACATTCCATTATATTTCAAAGTTTTATTAATGGGAATTCGGTACAAAGGGGTACTAGAGTCACTTGGGATATGGACAACACTAATAGGGGGTGTGAATTAGTGTTGATGAATTATAGTAAATTAAAACCTTATATATTATTCACTTTTTCACATGTTCAATGAATTGATCACTATTTCTTTTCTTAGTATTGGTTAAAATTCATGTAGTATAAATTAGAAAGTAACACACAAAGGAACACTTGTATTTGTTAATGAGGTTCACCTTTAATATGGATAACTATGTATCTAGTGTATAATAATTGTTTTTCCATTCATGCATAACTATCCTTTTATTATCATGAGAAATCTCATGCAAGGTAATATCTTTGGAATCATATTCTTGGAACCAATCAGATAAAATGAAAGCACCAAATTGTTATTTTTATGATTTTGAATTGACTATACTTTATATGAAAATATAATATTTAGATTTTACCACTTTTAAGTATGATTAATATAAGTGTAGTCACATGCCCCTCCTTTCCATGGTGTATCTTATTTCCTTCTTCATTATGAAATATTCCAAGAAACTATATCTTCTCTTACCCAAACATTATAATATTAAGATATCATAGTATATAATTGTAACTTATTCCTTTTTTATCCTATATGATCCTAATTGATCTCTCTCTCTCCCCCTTTCTTCTTCTTCAATGCACAAGATCAATCATTCACAACAAAATTAGTTTTCTTTAATTATAAAACACACAAAATATTCAAGGAAATAACAATATCAGATAACATCCTCCTACTCCTCTTTTTCTCTTAATATATATTCACCTAACCACGTGAATATTTTCTGTATAATAATTATCACTTTTAATTCTCCTACATTCTGAATCATAAAAATCATTAAAACTGATCAAAAATAATATCTTTAAGTTCTTATAAAGACTTGGTCATTTAATCATCATGATATCCCTAAAAAATCATGGGAAATTTACTTGAAACTTCCTTAATAACCACTTCCACTTTAATACCTTGATAAACTTAAAAACATGCAATGTAACTGGTGTGGTGTGAAGGTATTTCTCACGACATGATTTTTTATATATTTTCATAGTAGCATCATGGAAACTTAAATCACAACATGAAATAATTTTTTATGCCATTATAGTGTAGTACCACCATGGATTCAAAAATTATATGAATGATTGTTTCCATTTCTCACAAGGAAACATCTCAAATGAAACACTTTCTATCATGGTATGGTCTTTATAATCTTCCCATTTCACATTCACTATGAAATGAAATTTTTCTTTCATGGAATATACTTTATCATAAGAAATAAAAAAATACATTGTCTTATCATATATCCTATGGATGCTTCATGACATGATAATATTCATCCTAGTGTAAAAACCTTCTTCTTTAATTCTCCACAAAACTCTTATTGATTCGAAGTTTAATAAAAAAATCATCATGGTGTTTCAGACTTAAGAAATAAAACAACATCATCAAATTCTAAATACTATAACTATATTCTATAAAAACATTATGTTACTCATATTTTTATTAATTGATAAATCTTATGTAAGAAATATAATTTCTTACACATCACATTATGAGATCAGGGACCTGTGTAAGGGTTTTAACTTTGAACATTTACTCATGGGCCTTATAAAAATTCTTATTCATCACTAATAAACTTATGCATGCTCTAAATATCCTATTCACCTCATAATTTTTCATCTCATACTTCTATGGGAAAAAAATATCTTATGCAACATATTAAATTTGTTATACATCACAATAAACTCTGAATAATTTTCCAAATTATTTATATTGATAATATATTATGGGTCTCAGGGTGGTTCTTATTTTTGATAATTTATTGATCTCTAAATATCTTATGCATTCCTTTTCAAGAATATTACATATCATAAGGAAACTTCCACCTTTATATTTTCTTTATTATAATCTATAGTTACTTTCATGTATTCTTCAGATGGATTTTATACATAATTTAGATGAATTTTATACATGCTCATGCCCTTTTCAATTTTCTAGTTTTACTCTAGAGTTACTTTGTGTATGATTTAAATTATTATTACACATTCTTTAGATATATTTTCCACATACTCATGCCTTTTACAATATATCTAAAAACTAAAATTCTATAATTTCTAGATTTCACCCATATTTTAACTCATAACTTCTTCAACATTTCTCAATATATCTACAAAAACTTTCCAAATTACTTTTCAATAACAATAAATCATCCTCAATAATTACCAGATTAAATCTAAATATATATACAACATATAAACACATGTTATTACACTACTTTCAAAACTTAAATTATTCTTTAAACATAATAAAGTATGATATAGTCAACAATATACCATTATACATGATATTCCCTAGAATTAAACTTCATATATGGATTTATTATCTTCTTCACATATTTATAATGCCTATCAATCTACATAGTACATAGATCTCACAACACTTTAAACATTTTAATTAATTTAAATAGATTATCTACATAATGTTTTGAGAAATATACCTTCAAACCACATCCTTTACCATGTGAATGGATCTCTAATAATATCCAACGGTAGAGTGAACCATTATAAATATATTTAAAAATATTCAACACATAAATTAACATGAATTAGACCTTATAAACAACTTATTTTCCATGTGAATGAATCTCTAATAATATCTTCAATGTAAGATACTTAATTTTAAATAAATTAAATCAATATATAAAGAAACCTTTCTTGGGTAGTATATTCTATATTCTCATCTTGATTAGTAATTTTATCTCCATTATAAGAAAATATTCTCACTATATATTTATATCATAGTTATTATCTCCATCTTCATTAAAATGGATACAATAAACACCAAGTGGGATAAATAGTACCCTCTCTGGATTTTTTGTCAATAATAATTTTGAAAATTCATATCAGTATGTCCTTTATCCATTTCCTTTTATTTAACCTTTATTGATAATAAATAAAAATAACCTTGAGAGGGTGTTATCACTTCATTTACTATGATTGGTGTATAAAATAAGTGAGTCTAATCTAGATAAAATATTTTTCCATAGTCTAAATGAATATGATGAAAACTAAAAATGCCTTTTTCATGGTCTATTTAGATGCTTTTAGGCCGATACAAAATTTTTTAATGAATAATTATGTGATTTTGCAAAACAAAATTATTTCACTCATCTTAAAATGCATATTAAAAACATTCAAAGATAGATAGAATATTTGTTTCAGTCAGCCCTTGAATTTTTGAAAATATCCTCATTATTCATTTCATTGATAAATTAAACTCCCCCCCTTAACATTAGAATTTATTCTTGAAAAACAAGGATATGATAATATAGAAAAATACCTTTATAATGAAAATTTTCAAGTAATTTCTATATATAAACAATCACATGAAATAATATATTCTAGTAGCTTCTCAAATAGTTATACCTATCAAGGGATAATATCTATCTCCACTTCATCATCATTAATATCTTTACTAAATTAGCTTCAGGATATAAAATATTGAGATCATTCCAAGATGGAGACTTCGATAAAGTTAAGAATAGTTATTACCTATTTATTAATTCTTCAGTTATCCCCTTGAACACATGCATCACCTTCAATTACCTTTATAGGAAGTGAAAAAATATATGGGAATAATGTGGAACTTATTTTCTCCTTAATGAGTGAATCAGTGTTGGGTATTTCTTCTCAACCAAGATACTTGTTTCTTTTTAGGTCTATCTTTATAATAAATCTTCATGCTTTCTTTTCTAAAATTATTAACATGCATCTCTTGAGGAATCTTGGTCATCTTTCTTTTATCAACTATATAATTTTGTAGTATCTCCTTTATAACATAACCCATCAAATCACATGAATCTCTTAGTAAAATCTTAATCTTATTTAGAATCTCTACTTGGGATGAAAACATGATAAAATAATCCTTCGAAATATTTCAATATTATTTACACCTCCCACATAGCTCCTTTAAAATTCTTGGGTCATCATTATATGAAAACATTTTGTGAAATTAAACTTATTTATTTGGAATTAATTATTTCTCTTTATAACTTTCATTTAATTTTGATTCATCTAATTTTCTTTCCATTTCAATTTGATCTAGACAAATGATCATGAATTCTTTGAAAGAATGATCATATTTTTTATAAATTCTACATGGTTTCATAGGAATATACTTTACCAAACCAATCCTATTTATTTATTTGAATGATTATTTATTTTTTTCATAGGATTTACTCTATAAAACACAAAAAATTATGGATTAATTATAGAAATATATAGTTTATCCTATTCTTTCATAATATAAGTAGTCCTTTCTCTTTAGTGTGGAACTCATCTTGGACTTATTGGGTTTTATTTGAAAAATAATTTTTATTTTCATTATTTCACAAGGATAACTTGCATCCACTTACATCTAATTTATGATTATTTTGTATTATTCCATAAACTGTTTAAGAGATATTCTTGGTTGAATTTTACAAACATGTTTCTTAATTGTGACCACTCATGCTGCAAATTCAATAGATATTTTCCAAGCTTTCAAAATTCTTTGAGATGAATAGATTTTTCTCTTTTATTTGTGTAATTTTCCTCAACTCATATTTTGTCTCCCATAATGTAATATTCTTTTATCCTGCATGGGTTAACACATTATAAAAATAATCAATAGCCTTATTCCTGAACCTTTTAATATACCAGTACTAGCCAACTAACCTTTTTATTTTATTTTAAATAACATTCCAAATAGATTTTTCTTCTTATCAATTTTATGATATATTTTATTTTGTTCAGGATTCCTTTGGGGAATAGCTTCTACCAAACTTGATCACATCCACCATAGATGTTGTGATGGGTTACTCACTAATTTTCTTCATCCATATTTATATATATTTTTATTTGAAACATAAAATTTTCAGGAAACCATAATTAGAATAATTATAAATTTTTAGAGTGGATGGTACATTTTTATTTGAGCCCATATAGGGTTTATCAGAGAATTATTTCAGGTCATTATTTATATAAGATAAAGGATTTTTTCAAAAAATAACCTTGTTTGAAATGTGTGTGGTAAAAAATCTTCTCCCAAAATTTTTGAGGAATCATATTAAACTATTTCTAGATTTTAAAACACAACTCCAAGATCTGGACATTTCATGTTGAGAATTTTTTCCTCATCCTCCACTAACATTATTTTATCTCCACTATCTCTTCTAATCTTATTAACTTGATATTTATGCCTTTTAATTTTCTATTTAACTTTATTATCAAGTTTCGTTATCTTATCATCTTTCATATTCAACTGACCATTCTTTACATCAGTGATAAATATATAAAAAAATACATATAACTTTTCCTCTATAATTTATATGGATTAATCCTTTTTCAATATTGATTCATACCAATAAATCCCAAATTTATAGAAATTATCTTATAGCTATATAATTCCATCACTTTTGGAATTAATTTTCTTAGTGAGATCTATTCTCATAATCATCTTTTATGATAGTTTTTTTCTCAATTTTCTTTGATTCTACTTCAATATGGGTGATATTATCCTATAAGTCATTAAAAGAGACATATTATTAAATGAAAATTTCTTCAGGAATATTCTATAAGGTCTTTCTCAAAATATCATATACATCATCATTCAACTATTCATAGGTATGACCTTCCCCACTAATTATTTAATCTTTTTTAGGACTATTTTGGAAAGATATTTTTTTATCTCATTATTTCATGAAAAATTGACCCTTCTGAGGTAGTGGTACTATATATTTACTTGTTAGTGGATCCAACTACTAGATCTACTACTTCCATTCCAAATATATCTTTATAAGGATTAAAACATGATTAAACTAATTTCTATTAATATTTTCATAATAGGTATTCCTTTTCATCACAAGTTTATTCAAGATAAAAGTTAATAACATATATAATAGAATGAAATCTACTTTTATTACCTTCTACTAGTAGAGATTCATTATTCTTCTTCTTTATTTAATGACTATTTTCTCAATATATTTACATATATTATCTTCCCATTCTTTAATCTTATAGAATATACCTCTTATACGGTTTATTTTATAAGGAACTCACAAGATTATTCAAATTCACATTTCATAAATCCTTTGGGAGAGAAACTAAAAAAACTTCAAATATTAAGATTTTTAATTTTTGAGAATCTAATTAGAGGTGGAACCTTGTGCACTAATTCCAATTTTTAGGATCACATGGGATATTCCCAAAACTGAGAGGGTGGGGGTGAATCAATGTTAATGACCTATAGTCAATTAAAACCTTTCTCTTTATTTACCTATACACCTATTCAGTGAATGGATATATCTTTATTTTATAACTATTGGTTATCATGCATATGGTATAAATAGAAAAAAACACAAGGTACACTAGGATTTTTTTTAAGGTTTTCCTCCAAGATGGATGAATACACCCTTAGTTTAAGGCAATTATTATCCCATTCACATAATACTTACCTATTATTTTCAAGAGAAATATTATCCAATGTGATAACCTTGGATCCATATTACTAGCACCAACTGAGTATAATTCAAGCACTGATATAAATTTTTTAGGATCTGGAATTAATAAGGACTTTATCCATAAATACAATATTTGGATTTTACCAATTTTATGTATGATTAATAACAGTGAAATCTCATGTCCCACCTGGATAGGATGCATCCAATATCCTTCCTTATTATGTAGTAATCCAAGTGGATATCTATTATATTATGCATTCCTTGGATATTGAGATATCATTGGCCATAATCCTAACTTATTATTCTTATTTAGCCTATATAATCCTTAGTAGAATAAAGGATGACCACACTCTATCTTCTTCTTATTCTTTGATGCACAAGATCAACCCTTTAATGAAGAATCAGTTATTTTCAATTATTTGACACATAGAATATGTATGGTAGTAACATATTCTGATGTCATCATCTTCTTATTTTACTTATCTTCATTTATATTCACAATAATGCTTGAATATTTTATCCCTAACATTTATCACTTTTAATTATCCCATATTTTTGGTCTTAAAACTCATTAAAACTTATCACAGATGATATATTTTAATTATCCTAAAGTCTTTGTATTTTAATCCTCAATACCTCCATCAATAATCATTAAAACTTTCCTTTAAATAACCTCAATAAAAATATCCAATTTAAACCATACATCTATATAAAAACATACATCATGAATGATACAGTGTGAAATAATATCTCATTGAAAAAACCTCTTTAGATATTTTCATGGTAGCATCATAGAAACTCATGTCATGGAATGACATATTTCTTTATCTCATTATAGTGTAGTTCATCCATAGTTTCAACCATAATGTGAATAAGTCTCACTGTTATCATTGGGAAATATCTTAAATAAAGCATATTCTTCCATAATGTGATCTATATCATCTTTTTTATTTCATAATCACCATGAAATGAAATCCATCTCCACTATATGGTCCTTATTATAAAAATCAGAATCTATTTTTGCTTGTCATACATTCTAAAACCACTTCATGACATGATAAACTTCATTATGATGTGGAAACCTTATTTTTTAATTCTCTAGGAAATTTTGATTGAATCATAGTCTAATCACAAAAGCATCATAATGTTTAAGGACTAAAGAATAACACATAATCATTATAATATATCTTCCAAAACTATATTTCATAAAATACTGATGATCATCACATTTTTATTAACTAATAAATCTTATGTAAGAAATATAATTTCTTATATATCACAATGTGAGCTTAAGGACCCATGTAAGGTTTTTTTCCATTGAATATTTGAGCAAGAGCCTAGGATAATTTCTTATGAATCACCAAAAAAACTTACACATGTTCCAAGTATCCTACACACCACATTCCTTTTCCTTTTCATATTTCTATGGGAGAAGAATATCTTACGTATCATATTAAACTAGTTTCACATCACAATGAACTTTGATAACATTTCTAAATTCTTTATCTTGAGAATATATTATATATCTAAGTTTTATTATTCCCTTTTCCATTTTATTTAACTACAAATATATTATATATTCCTTTTAAATAATTTTATATATTATAAATAAAAAATTTAATATCTCATTTTATCTATTATGCTCCATAGTTACTTTCACACATGCTTCAGATGAATTTGATGAATGATAATGAATTGGTAAATTATTTGGTTCTACTTTGAAGTTAATTTTAAATATAATTAAAATGAATCTTACACATGCTTCAGAAGATGTTTAAATAAGCTCATGAATTTTTCAATATCTCTAAAAATAGAAAATACAGAATTTCTATATCTCCCCTCAAAACTTCTTCAACTCTTCTCAAAACATCTGTAACCATTCCAAATTACTTTGTAATAACTCCAAATCATACTCAATAATAACCAAATTAAGTATATAAACACTTGTTATAATTTTTTAGTGGTATCCCACTACCTCCAAAAAATTATTTCTTACCATAACATCATCCAAGTATAATATAAATAGAGGAATACCTTTAAAAATGATATTAATTAAGATATAACTTAACAACTTGATTTATTAACTTCTTTACATATATATAATGTATATAAATCTATATACTCCATAGAATTCACAAAAAACCAACCTTTAAAAATTTTATTAAATATATTCCCCACATAAAGAATTATTCAATAGACTTTCCAACTATTTTATTTATGATTTTAATGAATTTATAATAATATACAATATCAGATTAAACCTTTTTATTTTTGGTTAAATAGATTCTCCACATAAATTATCAAGCATCCAACCTTCAAACCAACTTATTTTACTTATGAATGCATCTATAATAGTATCTCCAATTACAGATACTTAATTTAAATGATAGAAACTCAAAATATAAAGATAAATTTTTTGGGAACTTTATTCCATATTCTCATATTTCTTGGAAACTTATTTTTTATAAAAAACTATTATCACTACATATTTTCATCATGCCTATTATCTTCATCTTCATTGAAAATAAAAATAAAAATAAATACCAAGTAGGTTAAAAAATGGTTAGGAATTTAATATAAATATTATTTTCATGGAACCAATATTTATTTTATGAAATTGCGAAGCTAAAATTTTTGATTCCTGAACCTAAATTCCAAAAGGAGTGGCATTGGGGTTATTTCAGAAATATATAGAGGTGTAAGTAGTGAAGCTTAATAGAAGTAAAATTTTATTCTTAGTCATCCAGATGAGAAAGGAATGATGAGTGGATTTGAGGTTTTTGGTGGAATAATTTTTCTCAGTAAATGGAACTACCTCTTGATATTAGCTTACTCAATGTGTTTGATGGAGCACAAAGATCAGATAGTGATATAACCTATAAAAGGATTGTCGATAAATAGATGGGTTAAGTTACTTGGTAATGTTATTTACTTCATAATAAATAAATTAGTGTTTCTTATTATAGAGTATAGAAAGTACTGAAACATGTGAATTCCTTATTGTTGTTCAAGTAATGTGTGTGAGGTTTTTCCACCATTTTTTGTTGTTATAATTAGGATGTTGTACTTAGAATATTAAAGTGATTTAACATGAGACTATGGATCTTACTTTCATTTTTTGGACACTGACATCAGGTGTCAACCGGTTTTGGATCTTTCAACCTTGTTTAGTATTTGAGCTTCTGAAATGATGTTCCATAATTTGGTGGGTTCAACATAAAAGTGGTATTAAATATTAGAAATTATCTTCTAGGGGGTTTATTATTTTTTATGTTTTTATTTTTCAGTTTAAGTTATATATTAAAATTGTGGTATTGGAAGATGAAAATATTTATATTGAAAAGTTTTATGGATCATATTTTGGATTCTGGAGGATATATATTGAAGGATATCTACTCCATATAGATCTTGAAGTTATATTAAAAGATGTAAAACTACAAGAAATTTAGTAAAAAGGATGGTAAATCCTCAATCAAAAATAACTTTTTCATATTCAAATGATATTTTCTTAGAATGTGTACTTAAATATATGGGATATAAATATGGCTGCATAACTTATTTCTACACTCATAGACATATATGAGAATCCTACCATAATGATAAAAGTTATTCTAATTCAAAGACTCTATAGACTAAAGTTAAAAGAAGGAAATTCAGTTGATGATCATGTCATTGACTTTAACTAAACCGAAATTCAATTGGAATCTATAGGTGTGAAGTTTGTAGGACCAGTATGGGAATTTATTCTTATTTAATCAATTTTGGAATAATGGGATATCATGGTTACCGTGGTGAGTAATTCAAGAAGCAAGATTGACTTAGTATTTTATGATATTTGTGATCTTATTTTAAATAGATATATTAGGATAAATAAATTCTAGAAATATACTAAAAAAATTCATAGTGTGGAAGGTAGAGGATTTTCCATTGAATGTAAAGGTCAAAACAAGTGTTCATAGAAAATATAAGTGAGCTGAGGGAATTTGGATAGGCCCAAAACCATATACTGGGATTCTGTTAAAATAATGTATTTAAAGAAGGATTTAAGTTACTATAAGGTCAATTTTTGAAATTAATATTATATAAATTCTTTAAATACCATTTCTTAGGAAGAGAACACTTTTTACTGAGTATTGTCAGTCTGTTGGAGTTCTATATCATTGATTATAAGGATTTATTTTACTCAGTATCCGAGAGAGGGAGCATGAGAAACTATGTTTCCAAAATGTTCGAAAAGATTCATCTTGAGGATTATTAAACTCTCTATATTATAGAAAAGGGTGATTTGAACTTCCAAACATTAAGTAGATGGTTTTTGGAGTTGCAAGGGGTGTGAAACATACTGTGATTATGGAAAAACCTTATTTTTGCAGGAAAATAGATAAAATGAGTTTCTATAAATTTTTTTTTGAAAGGAGTGATGGAGATCACCCATGTATCCTTAGTGGAGGAAAAGGTGTTAATGATGAAACATTGTATATTATGGGAAAGTTGGATAGAGTAATGAATAGTAGAATATAAACTCTCAAAAGTGTGGCGTTTTGTAATTCCAATTTTGGGAACATGAGGGAGAAAAAAAATACAATTCTTGGTAGATAAATTCATACTAAATATCAATCACATGAAGTACAAAACATGTGAATGCTTCATGATTAGGAAATAAAATGAATATTAATTTATTAAAAATGGAAGGAAACTTAAGAATATAAAGATAAATCTTGTTTACATGGATGTTTAGGGTCCAAATCTAGTTTATTCTTATAGAGGGTCACTGTACTATGCTGTATTCATCAATGAAAAACACAAAAAATTGTTGCTGTTTTCCTTTAAGTAAAAAATTCAAGGTTTTCAGATCATTAATTCAGTAAAGATCCATGCTGGAAAAAAAGATCGGGTTGAAGATGAAATTATTAAGGTTGACAAGGGAGGTTAGTATAGAAGTACAGAGTTATGAATTTTTTTATAAGAAAGGAATCTAGATATAAAAGATTATATTTTTTAAAATTATAGAAAAATAGTTGGGTGTAATAGATGAATATGATGCTGAATAGGATAACCCAAAACATAAGGCTAAATCTCAGTTTCTCGATGAATTTTTGATATGAATCAGTCAACTATGAAATATACCTTGTGAATTAATGTCCTTAAACACCTCTAGGGTAAGATATTTTAGAATGAATTTAGACTTAAATATTGGTCGATGTATCTCACCTGAAAGTCTTTGGATGTAATGACATATTATTTTTTAAATATATATAATTAGTTTGAGAAATAATATAATTATACATAATACTATATATTTACAAGGTTTTACTACAAACTAATATTTTTTTCATGATAATTAATGTTTATATATATATATATGTGTTAAAATATATGTGTTATATATTAAGATATATGTACGTTAAAATATAGTTATTATATATATATGTTAAAAAAATTATATTCTTTTGATATTCATAGTAATATAGTATAATATAAGATACATATTATAAGAAAACAAAACTTTTATATTATAATATAAATTTATTATGTCCTATGTAATTTATTAATAACCTATGAGTATTATATCAATGACATTAATTCTTAGCCATTAATATAAAATTTGATTCAATTACAACCTCCAAAAGTTTATTCATTTTTAGTCCAAATAAATGGATTCACTGGGATAAGTTTTCTTTAGGAAATTTTTTTCCACATCTTATATTTTCTCCCTCATAATTTTAGCTCATTTGGCCATGTATTAAAGAATTTATGGCTAAATCAATATAGAAAATAATTCTATCTATACAGACTATCCAGATTCAATGTAACAAATGTCTATGAATTCTTGGATACCTTAATAGTAGAATATTGGAATTTGGTATTATTTTAAATTTGTCCCCTTTTAATTTCACATCCACTATAAAAATTTCATCCTCGTACACTATATTTTTTAGGAGTTATATTTAATTCATTGATGAAATTATTTCCATCTAGGAAGATTCATTGAATTTGAAGGCATTAAATTCACACAAGATTTTGATTATGATAAATTTAAAAACACATGTTCCTCCAGTTTTATGAAACAATCCAAAAAAGTCATCAAACATATTTCAAAATTTTAGTCCAATTCAAGAATGGGAAAAAATGTTATGACTAAATTATTATGATTGGAGTCATTCTATTGAATCTACATTAAAATTGAATTCATGACCACTTATCACTACTTATAATGTGATCAAAATTTAATTATCTAAATGAAAACTTTATATATATTAGTGTATAATAATAAAAATTAAAATATGAATGAAATAAAATTTTAGAAGAAAAATACTGAAGTGAAATTGAAAAGGAAAAACTAGAATTCCAATGTAATTTTTAAATTTATTAATCATTATTCTTGATCAAAATATATATAATGAATAACATAAAATTAAATTGGTGAATGATTTATTGGATAACCTTAACCAAATTTTATAACATTAATTGTCAACCAAAAACATTGTAATTCATTTCACCCAAAATTTGTTGGCCTTAATGAAAAAATTATTATTATTTAAACCCATAAAACCAACCCTGTTTAAGTATAAATAACCACCCAATATTTCCTTTATCCCACACCCAATTTTAAGTTTTATCATTATATACCTCTCAATAA
The DNA here is from genome assembly GCA_963277665.1 of Viscum album. Taxonomy (NCBI): domain Eukaryota; kingdom Viridiplantae; phylum Streptophyta; class Magnoliopsida; order Santalales; family Viscaceae; genus Viscum; species Viscum album. Next base: position 1,898,911,461 of record OY728126.1, read on the forward strand.
GTCTCTTAAATTTATATATATTCAATATTGAATTGTTTTTTGGTCTCAAGGCTATCATCTCCAAGATTTATAAAGTTATTCTTCAAGGTAAGGGACTTTATTTTAAAAAACCTGTTTTAAAGTATCCATTTCAACTATTTTTATTCCATTTACATGTTTTTAAAAATATATTATTAATGATTTTATATGGAAATAAATTAATTCTAAAGGAAATTTTATATTTATTTTTTGCTTTATTTCAAATGTTTTCAAAAGGAATCATTTTGTAGAATGTTTTGAATATCTTTACAAAAGACAAAAAGGAATGTTCTATTTTAATGTATATGAAATTAATGGATTTTAACTCCATAATAAACATTATTTGAAGTTTGGATTCCTTTAAATTATTTCATGTTTCATTTAAAGAAAAAATAATATTTTCTTTTTTTGTTTATCTTGTTACTGAAAATAGATTTTGAAAAAGAACAACATATTTTGATTTCTGAAAGTGCTTTGTATATGAGTTTAAAAGTGTTTTTCAATGGTTTTATGATGGATAGTGAAAGAATTTTTTTCATTCATAATATGGTATTTTATAATTATAAATGACAAATTGGTGAACCTGATATAGCTTATATGACAAGTTGAGACCCATTATAGTTCATGGGTAAGCCCGATATATCTTATATTATGGTTAATCCCCATTATATCTTTCCAATTCATTGGGTAATGAATTAATATCTAGATATGGAATGTTAATGATACCTTGGTATAATATTTCTTGGTAATTTTTTATGATACCCTGGTGAATAAATTTGGTAATATGAAGGGTGTACCTTGATAACACTCCAATACATTGGTTAAAGAATTAATCTCTAGAGATGACATGTTCATGATACATTAACATCATGCCTTGATAATGTTTTATGATACCCTGGTCAAAATACTTGGTAATATGTTTTACGACACCTTAGTGACGAGCCTTGGTGATATATTTATGAATGTATTGTTTTTTATATTGTATCCACATTTCCATGTTATGTATCAAGTACTTATGATTATTATCCCATGATATACCTCATGTTTTATCCATAACGATCATTCATGTTCCATTTACTTTTTTTCCTTACTGAGCTTTATTTTCACCCTATTCTATTGATTTATGTCCCCATAAAATTACTTACAGTGAGGTGATGTAGGATGGAATAACAAAGTAGTCTTTTGAAATGATTAAATAATGTGTATGCTTGTGTTTTCCATATATAATTCATGTTTTATGTACTTGGTTTCTAAGAAACTAGACCTCAAAAATATCCTTCAAAGTTATTAATGTAATATTTTGTTAAGGAATTATGTTAAAATTCATGTATTAGAAATATGGGCCGTCATAGTTGGTATCAAATGATTGTTTAGTTATTTATATATATCAGGACTAGAAAACAATAGTTTGAACCCTAAGGATAATTCTAAATATATGAAAACTTCCTATAATTTTGGTAAAGTGTTAAGTGAATGGTTTTTAAGAAACTAAATCACTATTTGGATACTAGAAGTGGATTTGGATCTATCACAATTTTACTTAGGGGTAATAACTCTAAAAAGGGTGAATTGATCTAGACTCAATGATCACCTGGTGCATGAAAATGGACCTTGCTATACACCTGATTTGATACTCCATGGGAATATTATTTTTTTAATCACATAATTTTACAAACCATTATGAATGATATATGGATAATTTAAACATTTTTTAATATTTAAATATATCATCCTATAATCATGATATTAGAAAATTTTAAGATTAATCTTTCCATAAAATTTTTATTATATGATTCCAAATAAGTAACAAATTTCTAACTTATTTTTTCTCCTTTAAGAAAAAAATAGTAGGAAATAGGAGGAATCATGCAAACAATATATGAAATAGACATTGCAATGACAACCTTCCCAATACGACGGGATATAGAGTTGAAATATCATAGATAAAATTTATTTAATGGGGGAAGAATGCAACTGTTTCCCTTTGGAATGGGGGATGATCTCATTGATTTAAGATTCAAACATTCCAAGCAGTTTCTAACGGGTTTTTTAGTAGAACCGGAAACATCCAATGATTCCATATCCATTTGAACCTACTTTCCAAAGGTAGGTGCTCATTAGTTGTAGACTGATGAGGCTTAGGAATTTTCATTGGTCGAGAGGATGGGAGGTCGGACTCATTACACATTTTGAGGAGAATTATTGTCTACTCCGGGACTCTCTTTATAGATTTAAGTTATGTTCATGAATCCTTATTACATTACCAAGTATAAAATGATCTTTCCTTTAGATCTGACAATCAATGATTGATATATAGGAAATTTATAGAATCTTTTATATGTATTTGAGGTTCTTAATCGATAAAGAATCATCTGTATTTGTTTAGAGATTCTTAGTCAATGGTATCTTTTAATACAAAAAAAGTCTCTTGGTCATTATGATGACCATACTGGTTTTAAAGCCACTCAGTGGGGCACTTGAAGTTTATTGTCATTCATAAGGACATGGATTATTTCATAGTTGGGATTGTACCCGTAGATGGGCTACCTATGTATCCTTTTTTTAGGAAAAGGAATCATAACCCATGTAGTTCGAGTAAGGGAATATGATGTTTATGATTGATGGCTCAAAGAAAAGTTGTCATAATTACTTTTACACTCTAAGATCATGTGAGTCATGCTCAGTGTGAGAAACAAGAGGTATTGTTAAAACCAGACAATTGTTCCATGAAAGATGCAATCATAAGAAATTATGTGGGGATTATGTATGTATGAATGCCTAAAATAAATGAAGATTAGGATTTACTTCAGGGAAGAAATCCAGGAACATGGTCCATAAAGGTATATGTACTTTATGGAGATTTGGATACTCTAATTTGGGGTTTACTTCTGAAAAGGAGGCCCAAATTAGGAGGGGACTTATGATTGGGTTTTACTCCTAAGAAGGAGACCCAGATCAAAAAGTAAATTAGGACTGGTTAAGAGAAATTAATACTGGGGCTTACTCCTGAGAAGGAGGCCCAGGTTAAGGGACTTGAAAAATTAAGGGACTTGGGGCTTACTCCTAAGGAGGATGCCCATATTTAAGAATTTTAAGATTGGGGCTTACTCCTAAAAAGGATGCCCAGATTAGGGGACTTGGGGATTAATCCTAAGGAGGATGCCCAAAATTAATGGGAATTATGACTGGGGCTTATTCTTGAAAAGGAGGCCTAGGTTAAAGGGTTCTCTCATCTTAAAGGATTAGGTTGAATGAATGAAATATCAATCTTTAGTGACATAAAGATGTGTAAATCACTAGTTTTTGAGAGATATTCCACAGAATTCCTTTCAGATAAGGAAGTTAATCAAGAAAACATTCCTTAAATGGATTTTAAGGATGTTTTGAAGACTGAATCTTGAATAGGAGAGGTGGAATGGTATAAGAGGGGTTAAATGGGAAAGAAGGGAACCCAAAAAGGTAGGGGCGTGCAAGTCCTGGCAGGCGCGCAGGTACTGCATGGGCGCGTAAGTCCAGGTCGCGCAGGTATACCTACACGACACATGTGTACTTGCACGTTTGTTAACCAGTAGTGTAACACATGGGCGATCCTTGACCAAAGCCTTTAGAATTATCCTGAGGTACTTCCAAAAGAGAGGCACGCAAGTTTTAGTGAATAAGTAGGGTGGTTCTCAAGTATGTTCATTTCCCTTAAGGAAAAAACACCTTAGTCGTGCAAGTGTTAGTAAATTCTAACACTTAGACCTTACTCCTCTTGTTTAGACATTCCATTCTAGGTAAAGAATTACCTTAGAAGTGTTCTAAAGACCTGAAGAAGAGACTTGGGCATTTAGAGCTCTATATCTGAATTCTGGAAAAATCCTCTCGAAATGGGGGGCCCACCAGGGGTATTTATAGGGTGGAGAAGACCCCGGGCAGTTGTCACCTAGGGCGCGCAAGTGACTTGCTCGACCAGCTTCGGTGCGCAGGTGTACTTGCGCGACCATTGCGGCGCGCAAGTGTACTTCCACGACCATTGTAGCACCTGCGCGACCCTTGTGCAATGTTATTATTACTCCTTCCTTTGTCAATTTTTGATATTTGTCCAAAGGTTGAATCACTTTGAGCTAAGATATTCCCCTTTTCCAATCTTTAGAGTCTGTGACAAAAGGAGAATCAACAAAAGTCCCCCCTCAGAGTTGGATCCAAAAGAAATGAGGATTTGACTCTGAGGAAATCGAGAATCAAAAAGGAAATTAGGGCGCGCAAAGTCCGGCGCACAAATGAGCTTCAGGCACGCAGGGTCTAGCACGCAGGGGTATGGCCTTTGGTCGCGCAGGGTACGGCGCACAGGGTTATGGCCACGTCTATAAATAGGAGTCTTCATTCCGCGCAAAGCACTCGGCTCTCACGGATTTCTTTCTCTCGACACGGAGCTTGGCTCTCGGCTTTTGCTTGTCCGTGCAAGTGATTCCACTATTTCGCGCTTCTTGTTTCTTACGTCGCGCTTCTGTTAAGGTATTTGGACTTGCGCGGTGATACCTGCGCGACCAATACATGCGCGACCAAAGGAGACTTGCGCGCCAACTATGGGACTTGCGAGCCTTAATGACTTAGCCAATTTCTTCAAATCCTTCACAAATTTTATGAAAAATTAACATACTTTAAGAGTTAATTATTCAGTTCTTTTACAGATCAAATGTCTCCAAAGATAATCAGAATGACTGATGAACCGGCGAGAAAAATAATTGATGAGATGATGGTCATCGTTGGCCATGATTACTATTCCATCTGTGAAAGCACTCTTCCAGACTTGGCTAAGAATCTGAAGAAATATCATCATGATTTCCCACACAACATCTATCTGCCTCTGTATGGCCATGGTCACTTGCAAGATGTCAATATTCCAGAGGTAAAGAACTATCTCCTGCCTTCCTGGTTTCATTCGTATACCAAATTTTCTTCAGTGAATGTCTCAATCGCAGGAACATTTTCAAATGATGGAATAACAAAGAAAGATTATATAATGCATCATAGCTCATGTGCTCTAGATCTGAAACTTCACAAGCCTGAGCTAAAACCACATTGTTATCCTTCAGTCTTTCAAAAATCTCAGATGGATCAATCCAAAGGATGAAAGGAGAAATGGGAATTCCGTTCTGGAGGAGGGGTGAAGCCAACTTGGATGTGGGCTTATTGGGTGCAACAAACTTGTGAAGAGTTTATCGAGGACCTGAAGGGAGCTGCAATTTATGAATCCGTCTAGGCTGGGCAGACGTATGTTTATAGGAATGATAATTTTGCACAGGAATTGCTTAGCCGCTGGAGCCCCGAAACTAATTCTTTCCATCTAACCCATGGAGAAGTAGGCATTAGTTTGTGGGATGTCTACAATATATCAGGGGTTCCAATCTTGGGTGATATGTATGACGAATTCGTCCCTCCAAAGGCAACCATGAATGATCCAGAGAAGACTCCAGATTTGGTTCGAGAGTTATTGAAGATTTATCATAAGATCAAAATCTCAAAGACTTCAAAGACTCATTATAGAAGGGATATTCACCCAGAGGAATGGATGTATGTGTTTCTAAAGAAGAAGAGGGAAAAGGGGCCCACCTATATTTGTCCTACTAGCTTCCCTAGAGTAGATAAGAGAGGTGTTCCTGGCACATTCTGGACGACTCTAGAAGCAGGAGAGTTTGAGAAATGGGGGTATGAAGTGAATCATAAAATCCTAGAGAAGACCCATCTGATAGGCTTTTTAGCCTTATGGCTCAGTGTCTATCTTTTGCCAGTTAGAGATTCAAAGGGAGGCGTCAGGCCAGGGACCTTTGTTATCGCAGCCAAGTTGGCTGAGAGGAAGATGGTGGGGTTGGCTACCCCAGTTTTGGCAAAGATTCACAGGACCTTACTCCATGTCTATATGGGTAAGTCTCCTTTGAGATTAGTGGGACCATTACAAGTTTTATGGGGATGGATCGACACTCACTTCTGGTCATATGCTGTTCAAAACGGAATACAGATTCCTGGAAGTTCATTCAGGCCATCTATTCAGGCCTTCTATGGAGTTTGTCCTTTTTCCCTAAATGCTTATGATATTAGGCCAAGGCTGGGTATGCATAAGGAATTCCACTTCTTTCCCTATGGAAATCCACCGATAGGGCGATTTGTTGACGATGGATCAACCATCTTGGAACAGAGGTCTTATATGCTGGCCTACAGAGATGGTGTACTGGCCACCAGAATTGATGGGGAAATTATATGTGAGGCCTATGATCCATATCAATTTGCACACCAATTCAAGTGTCTACAAACAACTGTTGTATCTCCCCCAGTGAAAGTCAGATCAGAGCAGCATCCAATGGTTTCTTGGAAAATATGGTTGCAAACAGCTATGGAAAGGACTGGGGCAGTCTTTGACTTACTAAATACTGAAGCGGTAAGCAATTTGACCATATGGTATGCTGAAAACTGGATACCGTCATATCCTGAGGCCATATTGAATAAACCTGTTTATCAGGTTGGGAAGAAGAAGAGAACCATTGAGAAAGAAACAATTCAGGTGGCAGGTTATTCTTCCACTCCTGAAGCTGGTTCACTGAGTTCTTCAACCAAGGTTGATTCATCAGATTCTCAAGAGATAAAACATGTGTCAAAACGACCCTGTGCCGTATATAATCCTCCTGTCAGAATCAAGAGAGCCACTCCATCAACTCTTGGTGAGTTACTTTATTGAGGAAATTTTAATTGCAAGTAACTTTATAGAGTAACAAGTTTTCATTCTCTTTTTATAGTTACAGGAGCTAGAAAGAAATTAAAATCCAAGGTTGTAGGACCCTCTTCACAACCTTCTAGTAAACATGCATATCTACGACCAGACGCAATCCAGACATGGCAGGATGTATACTGCGATACTGAAACTATCTGGAAGGAGCTATGTGAAGGGTTACGTCTTCCTAGAATAGGGACTCTTCAGGATCCTGCAAATATTCATTTCAAGGATAACCCTGATGAAGTAAGAGCCTATGTCAAAGAGTTGAAGGCCTACATATATTCCACCGATGATTCTATCCCTATCACTAAGTGGGTGAAGGAAATGATGGATCACGACGCCATTGATGAGGAGTGGCATGAGTATGTGGCTCCTGAAGATGTATGTTTTCATTCCTTATTTGCTTTGCAACTTGATTTTAGTTGAATCTTTGTTATTCAAGGAAATTGTTTTCTTCATCTTGCAGCTTGAAAAAACTACTGAGGTTCCTTCGCCACAGTATAGCCCTGGTGGTACTACCATCAGGGCTGCTACTAAATCTCCTCGTGAACTGGGTGAGATATCTCTGGGCCAGCAGGCCATGGATGAGGCGTTGGACATGGCCTTCCATTCTCCAATTCAAGTTCCAATAAGGGAGACTACCGACACTCCTAAAAAGCCAAAAACACAAAGGCGACGAAGGAGAAAGTCCACCGCTAAACGCTTTATCACTAGTGGTAAGTTCTTTGGATAATCATGAATTTTAAACCATGAAAAATATTTCTCACTTTCCTTGGGATTGCAGGGGATTCTTCAATTTCCCCTCTGAGGGAAAAGACTGATCCTCCCCTAAGGACCACAGAGGGTGCTGTGGAATAAACACAAATTCAGGATGACTTGGCTGCTTCTGAAAAAGAGCCAACATCTATTCCCAGTACTGATCCTACTGCTGCTACAAGTAGAGAAGAACCTGCACCAGAATCATTGGCGGCCGCAGCAACTGAATCTTCCATCCTTCCTGAAGAAGATGTCCAGGGTCAGGGGCCACAGAATGAGGGTCGCCAAGAGGACACATCAAATTCTCCCACTGGTGAGACTAACCAGGATTCTAAAATATCATTGGATGAAATGATGAATCGTGGCATGTCTTTCGAAGAATTTTATGATCATTCTAAGTTATCATGTGATTTAGAAGACCTTGGGTGTGAGTGTTTTCCTTTTCCCAATAAATTTTCTTATAATTTACACTTCTAATCATGACTGAAAATAATATTCAGTTCCATCCATAGAATATGCTGAATTGCCAATGCCTGAAGAGGGTGTGGACATTGATGTCAACCCTACCATTGCAGAAACATTAGATCAAGTGGAGCTAAACCTAGTAAACCCTAATGAGACCCATTTTGAAGATCCTGTTGAAACTGGGAAAGATGGGGAGGATTATTCTCAAGCTACTGATCTACTGTTAGGTAATGATTGGACTGAGTTTTCAAGATAGACAGCCAACTTCCATTATTCTATGAAACTAACCATACTTTTAATTGATCAAATAGGGCTATCAACTTCAATGGTTAGAACTGGAGGTGAGGTCTCAACTTCCACCCAAACAGCAGTAGAAGGTGATGTAACCAGGGTCAGGGGGGAAGAAGCAGAACATGGCACTTCTTTAAGTTCATTAATCCCAGATTACATGCCCCCCTATGATGATGATGTTGAATCAGACCCAGAGGTGCTTAAGGTGCTCAGATTCTCATGACGCAAGGCATGGAACAACATAGGGAAAATCATATCTGAGGTGCCTTTAGAAGAGTTATCATCGAAGATCCCTCGATTTTTATCCCAGTTTATCATGCTAGGACTTGGCGGTTTTGGATACCAAGATATCCATACCACGGTGAAACAAGTCATCTTCAGGAGGGAGCAGGAGAAAAAGTGTCATGAAGATCTTACCAGGGTGAAACTATCAGTCAACATCGGTGAATTTAAGGATACGGTATCCCGAGCTGAGGCTGACTATACTGCCAAGATGAAGGATCTAAAGCATAAGATCACAGAAAAAGTTGTCCAGAAGATGCACCTTCAGCAATAGTTAGATGTTGTTATTGGGGAACTTGAACAACTCAATAATTCACTGGAGGGAGTTCAAACGAATGGTATGAAGACCATTACGGATGCCAAGAAAGCACTCCATCAGGCTGAAAAGAGTGAAGTTGGTCAAGTGAATGAGCATCAAGTAGTTGCTAATGAATCTCGGGATGCGGTTCATCAAGTGAAGACTTATGTCGATAGCATTTTGTAATTTCTTGGAAAAGATAAGAGACTCCTGTGGATGTCTTTCTAATTCTTGTGCATCAAATAGAAAGAATACTTTCATCTTCAATCACTTGTGCATGTATTTTTCTTTTCTACTTGCTTTAAATTTTACCTAAGCCAATGGGCCTAGTGAGCATAGTTTGATTTTTTACTAGGATTAATATAAATAAACCTACAAACTTTGAATCTTTTAATTGCTCAATGTTACCTAAATCATACAAAATGTATGTTTAGTGAGCTGGAACATGAATTTTACTCAGAATTCCTTTTTCTTTTTTGGGCAGTTTAAAGTCATGCACATCGGACATAAAGAGGCTAATGTTTAAGGTCGAAATAGCTTTGACCTAATGAATTAGAATTGACTCAATTATTTGATAATTTATCTGAAAACATATTACCATACTCAAGTATGAGGCAAAATATGTAAACTATAACTTAAGAAAATTTTTATCTGAGGAATGATATGAAAAAGAGCTAAAAGGCATTAGAAGAACTAGTTCCCAAGAATGAAGTTACCATTATTTAACAAACCCGTTAGGGGGTTGAATTATGCAGGGCCACCTAAGGGCATTGGCTGCATAGTCAAATAAATAGCATCTTTTGGCTGACCGGTCCATTATGTAGACTACTTATGCAAGTCCACCTAAGGGCACGTGCTTCATAGTCAGGCAAAAGAACTCTCAGAAATTTACTTTCCTAGTGCTAAAAATCTAGTGAAAGTTTATGGAGATTAAAATTTTCCAAAGTATAGAGTTTGATGTATATAAATAGGTACTTGAATATGGAGAAGATATTTCCAAACAAGATTATCGAAGAACTGGATGGATATCACTCCTACGAAGGTCTGACCCAGACATAGGGAAGAAGAATATAAACCATAGACTTGAATACTTTCAGATCATGAAAAATGATATGGGACAAATATGTTAAGGATTGATATTTTTACGGATCCCTACATACTATCATTTAAGACTAATAAGGACAAAAGAGGCTTTCTTCCCAAGAATGAAGTTACCAGTATCCGACAAACCTGTTAGGGGGTTGAATTATGCAGGGCCACTTAAGGGCATTAGCTGCATAGTCAAATAATAGTATCTTTTGGCTGAAAAATCTGTTATGGAGACTGTTTATGCAAGACCACCTAAGGGCACGTACTGCATAGTTAGGTAAAGGAACTCTCAGAAATTTGACATTTTTGTGACTAAAAGTCAAGAAAAGGGTTATAAAGATCTGAAAATATTTAAGGTCAGTATTATGACACATAAATATGGGTATTGTCCAATGTATACAGAGATACACAGATCAATGCTAACCATAATCATGTTGTGGCTGGGTCCTAAATTGAAATTTTGGACTTTACTATGTATCCCATAAGGATGGGAATCAAGCCATACGTAGTTCTAGAACTACAGTTTAACGTCGTGTGGGACAAAAGGATTGGAGATCTTAGTTTAGGGTCATAGAGCTTGGACCATTATAAGAAATACACAGTGTGTGTTTTCATGGGGACTTTTCAGCCAAGGGACTGAAAGTGGAATTTGGGGTTAGGCCCAAAGACTTGGGGTTGGATTCGAGGGACACTCAAACATTCCTACATATCCCATATGGATGGGAATCAAGCCCACATAGTTCTAGAACTACCCTCTATACAAATTTGGTTCGTACATTTGAATGGTGAAAAGGGACTTTAGTGAAATGATGGTTTAACCCAAGATAAAAGGTTCAGGCATTTCCATGTATGCACGTAGTCTTTGGAATGAAACATGATTGAAAACCAATGTAAATAATGATTCCCTCTTAGTTGAGGTTATCAAAGAATGTTATAGTTTATTGTCATAATGGACAAAAGTGTTGTATAGTTTAATGTTGTATAGCAAGGACGAAAGTGAACCAATGTAAAGATATTGATTCTAGGGGAAGTTTCACGAATCAACATCGTATGAGATGGAGGTGAACCTGATGTGAAGAGATTGATTTTGGGCTTGAACCTTGGGAGGTTGCCTACGTACCCAGCCCAGAAGGCAAGGATCAAAGTCCACGTAGTTCAATTAAAGAATGAATTAATGATCAAGTTGTTCTTGGGGACAACGACCTAAAAATGATGTTGTTGGGACTTACACATGGTTAGTAGCCCAGAGAGAGTGTTATGGTTGAAGTTTTCTCTAAGATCATGTGAGTCATACTCGATGTGAGAAACAAGAGGTAACAACAACCTTAAAGATGCACAGTTTAATGTCATGTAGAACATATAAAGGGACTATGCAGTTTAAAGTCTTGCAGTTAGGACTATTGGTGATGCACAGTTTAGTGTCATGTAGCAGGGACAAAGTATAGTTTAATGTCATGTAGGACGTATAAAGGAATTTCTGTATAGTTTAGAGTCATGCAGTTAGGATGATGGGGAAAATATAGTTTAACGTCATGTTGGATGAAAGGGGGACTGTGCAGTTTAATGTCATGCAGTGAGGACAAAAGAGTACACCATTTAACATTATGTTGGACGTATTAGGGAGATTTTCACAGTTTAACGTCATGTTGGAAGAAAAAGGGATGATACAGTTTAGCGTCATGTTGGATGTAAGTGCCAATAGTTTAAGGTCATATGCATGGACCGTGGATGGTGCAGTTTAACGTCATGCTAGATGTAAGGGACATCTGTACAGTTTAGCGTCATGTAGTTAGGACGTCATAGTTTAACGTCATGTGAGAAGAAATAAATACAAATATTTTAAGGTCATATGTATGGACCATTTCTGTATAGTTTAACGTCATATAGCAAGGAAGATGAAGGGGACACAGTTTAACGTCATGTTGGACGTATGTGAAAATAGTTTAGGGTCATATGCATGGACCGTTGATGATGCAGTTTAACGTCTTGCTGGACGTAAGGGACTTGAAAATAGTTTAGGGTCATATGCATGGACCATCAATGATGTAGTTTGTGTTTATAAAAAATACTTCTTCAGAAATCTGTCATTGGTTGGAGTAGTGATGAGTTCTCCATCCATTGATATTAAAGAATAAGCTCCATTGGAGTAGAACTTATGTATTGAGTAAGGTCCTTCCCATTTTTGGCTCAATCTTTGGAGGTTTCTTCCCTGGTATCATTGGAGTTCTAAGAACTAATACCAATTCTCCCTGAGTGAATGAACGAAGATGAACTTTTTTGTTGAAAGCTTGTGCTATTCTATTCTGATAGACTTCCAAGTGGTGAAAAGTGCACAATCTTTTCTCATCTAACCGTTCCAATTCATTCAATCACTTTTGAGATTGTTCATCTGTAGATGACTGATCACAAATTGAAGCTCTGAGCGAGGGTAGTTGAACTTCAATTGGCAAGACTGCTTCCGTTCCATATACCAATGAATATGGAGCTGACCGCGTTGCAGTGCGGGTGGTAGTCCGATAAGCCCATAAAGAATGGAAGAGTTTATCAGGCCATGATTTCTTATCTTTATCCACCATATTTTGTAGTATATTTTAAAGAGTCTTATTGAAGGCTTCTATTTGGCCATTGGCCATTTCATGATACCGAGATGAATGGTTGGATTTAATGTTGTATTCTTAATACAACTTTTTCACCTCAGATGAACAAAAGTTGGTGCCATTGTCTGTCAATATGGTATGAGGGACACCAAATATGGTAATGATGTTAGAATTTATTAATCTAACAATGCATTTTGAACTGACTTCCTTAAGAGATATTGCCTCTGCCCATTTGGAAAAGAAATCAGTAGCAGTAATAATATACTTAAACTGCTTGGCCGTAGCTGAAGGGTAAGGTCCCACCACATCCATTCCCCATGTGGAAAATGGCCACGAGTATTTAGTTGTATGAATCAACTCTGGTGGTTGATAAATGAAGTTGGCATGTACTTGGAATGAATGAAACTTCTTTGTGAAATCAACACAATCTTGTATCATTGAAGGCCAAAAGTATCCAAGTCTTCAAATCTGATCAGACAGTCTATGTCCAGACTGGTGGGCACCACAGACTCCTGCATGCACTTCTTTCATGACATCCATTGTCTCTTCATTATCAATGCATCTGAAGAGAACTCCATCAAAACTACGTTTTTAGAGAATTTTCTCTAGGTGATCTGGGCTATCATAAAGAGTAAAATTGACCACACGTTGCCAAATTTGTTCTTTATCGGCTCTATCAGGTGGAAGTGTTCCATTTTGAAGGTATTCCCTGATAGGTGACATCCATCCTGTAGTATGAACATACAGTTCAGAAATGGGACTAATTTCATTAATTTCCTCTGTTCTGATTCGAACATAAGGTGAAATTGCATGACAGTGGGCAATACTGATGGTTGTCTTGTCCCGATTTGGATCTGCCAGAGCTGTGGTTATATTAGCCAGTGCATCATCTTGAGCATTTTGTGATCACGGGACATAAGAAAATTTCAGTTCCGAAGGGAATTCCTCCATTAACTCTCTGTTGTAATCATACAAAGGGATTAGTTCTTCTTTTCTGATGGCATAATCCCTATTGAGTTGTTTGATTACCAGGTCTGAATCACCTTTCACCTTTAAGTGATTCACTTGTGCTTGAAGCACCAATTCCAAGCCTGCGATGGGATCTTGGTATTCTGCTTCATTATTGGTACCACCTTCCCACAATAAGAAGGAATAAGGTAACACTGCCTTTTCTGGAGAAATGAGCACAATTCCAAAGACAAATTTGTTGAATTTAGGATTTTCCATTTTCCTCCCTATTGGACTTCTGGAAGCACCATCAAAATACATTTCCCATGCATGATGACTTTCTTGAATAGAGAAGACTTCCTCATCACGGAGTTCAATATATGAAGATGTGTCTTCCACTGACAGGTGTTCAGGTAGGAAATCAGCCAGAGCTTGGCCCTTTATTGCCTTTTGAGACACATACTGAATATCGAATTTCTGTAAAATAAATTCCCACCTTGCTAGACGTCCTGTAAGCATTGGATGACTAGGGGTGAATTTGAGTGGGTTATTACAAGATACCAATTGGACCTCGTGATGTTGTAGGTAGTGTATCAACTTCTGAACTGCAAAGATTAATGCCAGGAAGCACTTCTCAATACTTGAATACCGGGTTTCTGCTTCAAGCATAGTTCGAATGAGGTAGTAGAGGCTGTTTTCATTCCCAGCATCATTATTCTAAGCAAGAAAGGCACCCAATGATCGATCTAAAGCTGTCACGTAGAGGATAAGTGGTCTTCCTTCAACAAGTGGCATGAGTATCGACGGACTCAAGAGGTATTTCTTGAGAATATCGAATGATTCTTGACATTCTTCAGTCCACTGGTAAGTGACTCCCTTCTTCATCAATTTGGAGAAGGGTAAACTTTTTCCTGCCAAATTGGAGATGAAACGCCGAATATAGGATAAGTTTCCTTGAAGTCCTCTTAATTCTTTCAAATTTCGAGGAGGTGACATACCAAGGATTGAATTTGTCTTCTCAGGATTGACTTCAATACCATGATGGTGTACAACAAAGCTGAGAAATTTTCCTGAGGTTACCCCAAAAGCACATTTTAAGGGGTTCATCTTCAAATTATGTTGTCGAAGCTTGCGGAATATTACTTCCAAATCAGCCAATTCATTAGAACGTTGTTTGGATTTGACCACCAAATTTTCCACATAACATTCAACAAACTTCCCTAAAAAGGGTTTGAAGATACGATGCATGGCACGCTGATATGTTGCACCTGCATTCTTTAAGCCAAAGGGCATTACCCGGTAGAAAAAAACACCCTGAGGGGCTCTGAAGGCTGTGGATTCCTCGTCTTCTGGGGCCATTAAGATTTGATTATATCCGGAATATCCATCCATTAAGGAAATTGCTTCATAGACAATTGTTGCATCAATTAATAGTTCTGTAATCGGAACTAGGAAATCATCCTTAGGAAAATGCCGATTAAGATATCTAAAATCGATTCAAACTCTAATTTTTCTGTTCTTATTCTTTATAGGGACAATATTAGCCTACCACTTGGGATATTGAACTTATCTGACAAAGTTATCTTTGATAAGATTATCCACTTCAGCTTCAATTTTGGAAGCATAAGTTGGGTGTGTTCTTCTCGTGACTTGCTTAAATCCTCGATGATCTTCTGGTAAACCCAAATGATGAGTAGAAACATCAGGATCAAGCCCGGGCATCTCTGTATAGTTCCAAGAAAATATGTATCAATTTTTCTTTAAAAAGGAAATATACATCTCTTGTTCTTCAAGATTCATGGCCGCACTGATTAAAGTGGGGGCGTGGATCTTCTTTTGTACCCAGATTTATTTCTCTGAGTTCATCCACGGTGGTAGAGATACCCTTTTCAAATGCTGGAGGAGCATCTCTGAGATCTTCCTCTTCTTCTTCAACATGTGTTAATTCTTCCGTTTCTACTTGCATAGTTGATGATGAAGCAAAATTTCCATGATCAGAAGAGATGTTAAAATTTGAACATCTTGAAAAAGAAGCTTCCATTTCTGACCCAATTTATGATGAAGGGTGTTCCTTGGAAAATAAAGAGGAGATGATGGATTGAGAATCGACATCATTGTTCACCTCCGATGTTGCTATAACTTTTTCTGGCCTGATTGGCGATGTATAGACTTGTTGGATTTCAGCAGATGAAATGAAGACGTCTTCATTTGGGCATTCATCACTGCTTAGAGGATCACCAATTTCTCCCATGTTATCTGGCTTGATTTTCGTAATTGACATTATGGATCTTTCCATAAGAGTATTTTGATTTGGGTCTATCCTATCAATTTGACTGATAGGCAACACATAATATGTACTCACATGCGCAAATGTATTTACTGGAACCTTCTCCAAACCATATGGAGCATTAACTTTGGTAATCTTTTTGGTTGTGGATTCCTCCTTTCCCTTCATGTGATAAAATTCCGCCTCAATGTATTGAGACTCACATGTCTTGAATAGGGCCTTATCGCCATACAATGTCCCAACTTGACCATCGAAACAATACTTGAGACATTGATGGTATGATGAAGGGATAACCGCATGTTGATGTAGCCAGGGTCTTCCAAGCAAGATGTTGAAGGCTGAGTCTTGATCAACAACCACGAAATCTGAATTGGATACAAGATATCCAAACTGAGTTCTGAGTGTAACTTCACCTAGTGGTTCTTGTTCATTTTTATCATATCCTTGTAAAATCATGGTAGAAGAAGATAAATCAGATTCTGTGAGGCCCAATCACCGAAGTGTACAAATGGGCATGAGGTTGACTCCTGAACCATTGTCAATGAAAGCTCTTCGGACGTCTACGCCATTGAACTTTCCAGATAAGTACAAAGGTCTAATATGCCCATGCACTACATCATCTTCATATTCATCAGTAAAAGATATTATTGCATGACATTCTGTTGGATTATTCTCTATGTGATAGACTTCACCTACAACAATTTCAGTTTCAAAATCCTGAGGACTTGAAAAAGCCTCAATGAGTGCCTCCTGAAGATCCTTTGATAAATTCAAGGCATCCAGAATTGATAACTTGGCCGGTACATGGGCCATGTGTTTCAATATATCATACTTTTGATCCAGAGGTCTGCGTTTCCCAATAGAAACATGTGGTTTAGCAGGTTCCTTGGAATTAGATGCTTTGGAAGTTGATGCATCTTGTATTGGGATAGGAGTTGGAAATATTCCTAGTTTTAGAAGATTATACCGATTAGATCCATTAACTTGCTGAGAGGAAGAAGATGGAACCTTCAACTGGTCTTCTAGAATAACTGTTCCAGGACTGAATTTTCTATTGGCAGAAGAACTTTCTTGTTCTTGTTGAGCTCACTGAAGGGCTCTGCCACAAGTTTCTACTGCATACACAGTTCTAGAAGGGGTAGAATTAGAATAGTGTCTTCTAAAAGATCCACGTATTCCCTTATATCCCGAGCCTCTGGAACTTCCTCTGATTCCTCTATTTGATACAGGGAATTCAGGCTCATCGAAATCGAAACTGCGACTGACATATGGATCTGTTAATTGAATCATATTAACAGAACTAAAAATCAACGCTTCATCTGATGAAGACTCTGCCCGATTATCCTGTTTAGGCTGTGCCGTTTGGTGTGACGGTGCCCGTGAATTTGAAGTAGATGGCATGAAGTCTGCCAGAGTCAAAGAAAACTTAGGCTTTTACACATACTCATCTTCTTCTAATTCTTTTTCTTTCTTTGAATCATTCCGTTTATTTGAGGATTTTCCCTCTGATGAAGAGGGTTTTGCTATGGAATTCATGGCAGAAGGCACAATTGGTTTCTTCAAGTGCATTCGCAAAATATCATGAGTTCGGTTGATCGTCTTTCTGACCATCCAATCATCATATTTTTGTGCATTTTTTATTTTGACTTCTTTCCACTCACCTTCCTCCTCTGGAACTGTAGCAGTAACACATGCTACCTGGGATGAAGAGCCTTTTAATTTGACTTGTCCCAAGTCGACCATATTTTGCAGGAGGTCTTTGAAGACAAAACACTCCTAGATGGGATGCCCCAATATTTGATGAAAGGGGAAATAATTGGGATGGTCTTCATCTCCTTCCTTGTTTGGCCTTTTGGGCCTTGGCAACTGAACCAAATTATTTTCTAGAGCTGAAATAAAGTAACCAGGAACTTGTTCATTTAGGAAAGAGTATGTTTTTCTCTTCAAATCCTCAGATTGTTTTTATCTTTGATCTCTTTAATCGTCTTGATGAAATGAACTTTGTTGTTGGTTCTCAGGAGGTGGAGCCCTTCGAGAAGATGAAGGTTTTGAAGTAAAAGCAGGTATAGGTGCTTGTTTAAGTATAACCTTAGTAGTCTCTACTTTACCCATTCTTCTTCCTTGAGCTGATGGAATTACACGAGATTTAGCCTTAGTCTGTATAAGAGAATCTTCAATCTATTGAGCGATTGAAGTAAGGTCTCGAAACCCTCCTGTGTATTTCACAGGGATCAACGGAATGCGTAATTCGTCACGCAGATTTTCCACACAGATTGGCAACAGTTCCTCTTGAGGGAGTGCTAAGCTTAGGGAATATGTTAATCCCTTCCAGTGAGAAATGAAATCAGAGAATCTTTCATTCTCCCTTTGCTTATAGTTTATAAGATAAAAAACTATTGACTTTGGAATAGTTGAGCTGAATTGAAGAAGAAATCATTGACGGAGATCTTCCCATCCGGTAATTGAATCGAGATTTCAAGCTTGTGTACCCGACAAAGGCTGGTCCTTGCAAGGTTCGCACAAAGCATCTGAGTTTCACGGCTTCTTGATGCTCCAGAGTTCCCATAATAGGATCGCAACAAGACACGTAATGCGTCAAATGCTGTTCAGGGTCACCTGATCCATTAAAAATAGGGAATACAGGGTTCCCAAAACTTGATGGGGGGAGGGATTGCATCTACCCATTCAGGGTAAGCTCTCTTTTCTGGTTGAACCTATGCACGCTTTCCTTCCATAGTCTCTAACTGAGCTGTTAAGGACTCAATGGTAGTTATTAACTTTTGAGAAACATCTGGTTGAACTTGGACTTGGGCAGGTGCAATGACTGAAGCTTGGACAGATGTGGTGGCTGGTACTGCAACCGATGGCAGCACTGCCAATTGTTGTTGCACTTGACCCTTAGGATTAGACCTGTGAGGGTGTACTGATAAAGGAGGATATTCTTGATCCATCTCAGTAGTTTCAACAAACTCCCTTGGATGAATTACTCCAGCACGCTTAGGAGGAAGACTACCTTGAAGTAGTTCTATGTTCATCCTCCTCAATTCCTTCATTTCATCCTCCTGTTGCATAAATCTTTGCTCTAGTGAGAGCGATTGGACTTCTCTTGAGGGAGGATATGTAACCTGATTGTTTCCCTTCCCCTTGTTTGATCCCTTTCGGAGAGGGGGAAGTGGGTTATTTAAAGTAACACCCAGATTTTGTGTAAACCTTTTATTTAGTGTATGCACACCTTCTTTATTTGTGTCTGTACGTATAACTTCTTGAGTAGGAACCTCTTCATCTGATTCCCCTGAGTGAACCTCATGTTCTGGAGGATCAGCAACAACAGCATTGATGACATTGATTGATGCATAATGCATTGCATCCCTTCTATCAGCATTTCTGTGATATTGTCTTCTGCCATTCCCCTGACAAGACATTGCCTTTTGTTGGTTTGATCCCTTAGGAACTTCTTGGAGAACCATAATTTGGAGAGAATCTCCTGATAATTTGGATCTTCGTTCCTCTTGAGGCTTCTTCCCCAATCGAGAAAAGACCGACTTTCTTTGAGGAGGGGGTTGATGATTTAAAAAAGTTCCTAGTCTGGTGGAATGGGGCTATTCCTGCTGTCTTTGCTTAACTCCTCGAATCTTATTTATTGATTTAGAGGGTTGGTTTAAAAGAGTTCCCAGTATGGCGAGCTGGGGTGGCTCTTGACATGCTATGTCTGAGAATTTCTTAAAATCTCTCCTGATCTTGCGGACCTTAGTCCTAAAATTAGCTATATGCATCAATCAACATCCAATTTTATCACCCGGCTCAAAAGACCGTTGGATGATTTCTGACACTTCTGTCACTTGATGATGTGCCTTCTCCATATGAGAGGCCTGTTAAATATTCTTGTTTTCTTGATGCAGGAGTAATTCAACAACTTGTTCTCTATATTCTTTATTTTGAGAGGAACTAGTTGAGGCCTGTTCTTGGGAAAGATTTTGATTACAAACAAAACCCATTGACTATGGCCATCCACGGGCAATAACATTGCATGAGACCATTTTCGTCGGGCTTTGCTGACTGGAGAGCACAGTGAAATGTAGTGCTCCATGAACACCCCATCCTCTGAAATGAATACCAGATGGGGCATTGGAAATTAACTGGTGCAATCTTCTTAGTTCTCCAAGGCATGAACACTGAAGGGTTATCTGTTGCTTTTCAGCCTTCGAATATCGAGAAACTAATAGAGATGTCAAATCAATCTGACATTGTTACCCTTATATTATCTTAACATGATTTTCATATTCATCATAAGATAATACTTTCTTTTTCAACAGACAAAGAGTTTTCCATATGTTGAGATGAATATCATGAATTCCATCTTCCGTAAACATCTCTGGAATGTCATACTGAGAGTCATCCAGAGGCCAAAACATGACTGGCACTTCACCCTTCATCAGTTGTTTTCTCATGTTCAACATTTCCTCTTTATCATTTAATGAAGATTATTCTACCTAATTTGACCAGAGCTGGTGCTTCCTTGTTTCTTCATCATATTTAACAAGATTGGTAGAGAAATAACTGATTAAACTAGAAGATTCATGACTTAGGGGTGGTTCGAAGAATGAACTACACCCTGGGCTATCTTCCGATTGAGAAAGTATTTCACCTACTAGCGATGAAGCATTAGACATGACTGGTTTCACATTTGTAAGTGCCTCAAGATAAGAGTGCTTTCTCAGCACTACATTGTCCACTAGAGCATTTTCTGGGCAATGTGCATCACTACTGCAGAGAGGACTTTTGCAGCGAAATTCATCATCATGGGGAGGACCACCATGGTGGGTTACAACAAAAGATAAGATCTCTTACTCCTTGGTCTTCTAACCACACATAGGGTTTTTGTGGCTCTCATTTGAAGATGAAACTTCGAGATAGACCGAATTGTCATGAAGCAAGACTTCATGAGGAAGTTTCTGTTGAATAACTTTGGATTTAATGTTCCCACTATTGGGAAATGAGGGAGTAGAATCTTGCATTCTAACAGATAACCATCTGAGGGCTTCAAGAACTCCAGCATCGAGCAAGGCCTTGTTACATATTGGATCTTGATTTCTTGACTGTGTTGGGCGGGTCTTTTTATTAGACGCCTTCTTACTCTCCTTGGAAACCACTTGTTGTCGAAAGTGGCTGCTCTGAGCAGGTGTATGTGCCTGATCAGGAGAGATTTCCATGTTAGGCTGACGATCTCTACTCAAATCAGGTGTATGTTCCTGACTTGGTTGTCTGTATGATATGGGGGAGTACGCCCCACAACCCTCTTGAACTGGAACAGATGTGTGTGTCTGTTCCGGAGTGAACTGTTGATGTTTCACTCCACTGGTAGGGATAGATTTATGTGTCTTTCCCTGAGATGCTGCTGAAGCTGTTATAATATCCTGACAAACATCTAGAATATGAGCAGGGATTCTCTTCTACTCTTTCACCATTGATAGAATATGCTTGGTGACTTCAGCTGCCAGAATGGGGATATAAATCCATTCCATGCTTGGAGTAGGTGTATGTGCCTGCTCCTGTCCTCATTTTCCTATCAGTGAATCCTGATAGTACTCAAGTGTCGGGGTAGAAAGTTGAGTTTGCCTCCTGTTTGTCGCCGGAGCTTTCCGACTGACTTCTACGAATTCTACCAAGTGAGACGGTTGGTAGGCTTGATCAGTACTAGCAGGTGTATGTGCCTTCTAATTACACTTCGCCGAACGTGTTTGACGAGCTCCATCATATGTAGTTAGACGAGCCTGCTGACTAGCTGATAATGTATAAACAGGTATATGTTCTTGCCTATAGTACTCCGCCAGAATTGCCTGGTGGGATTGACGTGATGCTGCCAGATGAGTCTGCTGGACAGTGGAATTAAAACGGGCAGGTGTGTGTTCCCACTCATTGCTTGCCACCAAGTTAGGTTGGTGGACTTCTCCAAAGATGGCAGAGATGAGAACCTACTCACTGTTAACCGGATTTCGTCTCTGGCAATTCATCTTGCCTGCTCGGGTTCGAGGAACCTGAGCCGAACGCCTGGAGTCAATACCCTCATCATGTTGAGGGCGCACTACCGCACGAGTCTGGCATCGATTGTTGATAGGAGCCCTTGGGAAGAACTCCTGTTTTCTTGAATTAAGGCCCTGAGGTACCTTCTCGTTCACCTCCCCAGAATAAGGGAGCGAATGGTGATTGCGTTCTAGGGATAACGACCCGAAATGGTTGGAGACGGTGGCTAGCACCGCCTACTTCTTGATCACTGATCATCGCTGTCCGGACGACCAGGGTGAATTGTTCACTTGGAGGGCTTGTCGGGCAGCCTCCAGAGTTGGAATAGTACCATTTTGATGGTACTCCTTAACCAGTGCGTTTGATACCTAGTGTTGAAGATGCTGAGTAGGTGATTTCGTCCTCAGAGCGGACGATGATCCAACAGGATTAACAGTAGTGGCATTCGCAGCAGAGGTTTTCACAGGTGTGAACTTGAGAGCAGCCATTTCTTAGAGTGCAGAAAATCTTGGAAAAGAGTGCATGTTTGATATAACAGACATAATCAAGATAAATTCAGCCACTACATCTTTTGGATGAGCACATATATCAATGATTGTTTTTGTTGGCCCTCTCATTGAGTTTTAAATGGGGGCCTAATAAATAAGTAAAACATCATTTTAACATGGTTAAGGATTCACGTCGGGTTCACCATTTTTTGTTTTCCTCTAGAATGGGGGATGATCTCATTGATTTAAGATTCAAACATTCCAATCGGTTTCTAATGGGTTTGTTCGTAGAACCGGAAACATCCAATGATTCATATCCATTTGAACCTACTTTCCAAAGGTAGGCGCTCATTAGTTGTAGACTGATGAGTCTTAGTAATTTGCATTGGTCGAGAGGATGGGAGGTCGGACTCATCACACATTTTTGAGGGGAATTATTGTCTACTCCGGGACTCTCTTTATAGATTTAAGTTATGTTCGTGAATCCTTATTACATTACCAAGTATAAAATGAGCTTTCCTTTAGATCTGACAATCAATGATTGATATATAAGAAATTTAGAGAATCTTTTATATGTATTCGAGGTTCTTCATCGATATAGAATCATCTATATTTGTTTAGAGATTCTTTGTCAATGGTATCCTTTAATACAAAAAAAGTCTCTTGGTCATTATGACGACCATACTAGTTTTAAATCCACTCAATGGGGCACTTGAAGTTTATTTTCATTCAGAAGGACATGGATTATTTCAGAGTTGGGATCATACCCGCAGATGGGCTACCTACGTATCCTTTGTTTAGGAAAAGGAATCAGAACCCACGTAGTTTGAGTAAGGGAATATAATGTTTATGATTGATGGCTCAAAGAAAAGATTTCATAATTACTTTTACACTTTAAGCTCACGTGAGTCATGCTCGGTGCGAGAAACAAGAGGTATTGGTAAAACCAGACAATTGTGCCATGAAAGATGCAATCATAAGAAATGATGTGGGGCTTATGTATGTATGACTGCCCAAAATAGATGAATATTAGGATTTACTTCAGGGAAGAAATCTAGGAATAGGGTCAATAAAGGTATATGTACTTTATGGAGATTTGGATACTCTAATTTGGGGCTTACTCCTGAAAAGGAGGCCCAAATTAGGAGGGGACTTATGATTGGGTTTTGCTCCTGAGAAGGAGACCCAGATCAAAAAGTAAATTAGGACTGGTTAAGATAAATTAAGACTGGGGCTTACTCCTGAGAAGGAGGCCCAGGTTAAGGGAGTTGAAAAATTAAGGGACTTGGAGCTTACTCTTAAGGAGGATGCCCATATTTAAGAATTTTAAGATTGCGACTTACTCCTGAAAAGGATGCCCAGATTAGGGGACTTGGGGCTTACTCCTAAGAAGGATTACCAAAATTAATGGGAATTATGACTGGGGATTATTCCTGAAAAGGAGGACCAGGTTAAGGGGTTCTCTCATCTTAAAGGATGAGGTTGAATGAATGAAATCTCAATCTTTAGTGACATAAAGATGTGTAAATCACTAGGTTTTGAGAGATATTCCACAGAATTCCTTTCAGATAAAGAAGTTAATCAAGAAAATATGCCATAAATGGCTTTGAAGGATGTCTCAAAGAATGAATCTTGAATAGGAGAGGTGGAATGGTATAAGAGGGGTTAAATGGGAAATAATGGCACCCAAAAAGGTAGGGGAGCGCAAGTCCTAGCAGGCGCGCAGGTACTGCATGGGCGCGCAAGTCCTGGTCGCGCAGGTATACCTGTGCGACACATGTGTACTTTCACGATTGTTAACCAGTAGTGTAACACATGGGAGATCCTTGACCAAAGCCTTTAGAATTATCCCGAGGTACTTACAGAAGAGAGGCGCACAAGTTTTGGTGAAGAAGTAGGGCGACGCGCAAGTATGTTCATTTCTCTTAAGGGAAAAAACACCTTAGGTGCACAAGTGTTAGTAAATTCTAACACTTAGACCTTACTTCTCTTGTTTAGACCTTCCATTCTAGGTAAATAATTACCTTAGAAGTGTTCGAAAGACCTGAGGAAGAGACTTGGGAATTCAAAGTTATATATCTGAATTCTGGAAAAATCCTCTCGAAATGGGGGGCCCACTGGGGGTATTTATAGGCTGGAGAAGACCCCGGGCGGTTATCACCTAGGGAACACAAGTGACTTGCGCGACTAGCTTCGGCACGCAGGTGTACTTGCACGACCATTGCAGTGCGCAAGTGTACTTGTGAGACCATTGTAGCACTTTCACGACCCTTGTGCAATGTTCTTCTTAATCATTCCTTTGTCAATTTTTGATATTTGTCCAAAGGTTGAATCACTTTGAGCTAAGATATCCCCCTTTTCCAATATTTAGACTTTGTGACGAAAGGAGCATCAATAACAATAGACCATTTTTTTAAATATATATAATTGATTTTAGAAATAATATAATTATAGGTAAAATTATATTTTAAAATTTTATTCTACAAATTAATATTTTATTTATCATGATAATTTATGTTTAAATATATATATGTTATATAAATATGTTAAAATATATATGTTATGTGTTTAAATATAAGAATGTTAAAATATATATATTAAAAAAATTTATATTATTTTTTTATTATTAGTAATATAGTATAATATAATATACATACAGTTATAAAAAAACCCTTTTATATGTTAATATAAATTAAT
This sequence comes from Viscum album, assembly GCA_963277665.1. Classification (NCBI taxonomy): domain Eukaryota; kingdom Viridiplantae; phylum Streptophyta; class Magnoliopsida; order Santalales; family Viscaceae; genus Viscum; species Viscum album. The sequence goes on from OY728126.1 coordinate 1,898,936,449, forward strand.
TAATTTCTAAGTAATTTATTAGGAGCCTATGAGTATTACATTAATGACATTAATTCTTAACCATTAATAAAACATTTTATTTAATTATGTCCTTAAAAAATTTAAGATTTTTTTGGGAAAATAATGGATACATATGGATAAGTTATATTTATTAAATTTTTTCTTCCATGTATTATCTTTTTTGCCTCATAATTTTAGCTTATTTAACCATTAATTGAATAATTTATGACTGAATCATTATAGAAAATAATTCTGTCTAGACAGATTTTCTAGATTCAATACATCGAATGTCCATGAATTTTTCAATACCATAATGGTAGAATATTGGAATATGGTATTCTGTGGAATTTCTATTATATTTATTTTAGTCTCACCATCAAAATTTCAGCCTTTCAAACTATGTTTTGTAGGAGTTATTATCGAATCATTGATTAAATTTTTTCTAACCTGGAAGATTCATTGAATCTAAATGCATTGACTTCACATGAAATTTTGACCATGATAAATTTTTAAGTAGATGTTACTTCAGCTGAATAAATAGATTCAAATAAATTAATATAACATTTTTAAAAAAATTTGGCCAAAAAATTCAAGGGAAAAATTTTATGGCTGAGTTATTGGGGTAGGAACCATCCAGATAGATCCACATCAGGGGTGATTCATACACTTATCATCCCTCAAAATATGGATCAATATTTCATTGTATAAATTAAAATTTATATATATTAGTATATAATCCAAAAAAAAATCAAAATATGGCAGAAATAATTTTTTTGATGAAAAATTATAAAGTCAAATTGAAAAGAAAAAATTGAAATTCCCATGAATTTTTCAAATGTATTAATCATCATTCTTGAACAAAATGTTTTTAACAAATAATATAAAATTAAATGGGTGATTAATGTTTTGGAAAAAGTTAAGAATCTTTGAAAAAATTAATTTCCAACAAAAAACATTGGAATTAATGCCATCCAAAATTGGTTGGACTTAATGGATAGATAATTATTATTTAAATTTTTAACTCCACACCTCCTAAAGTAAACTATTACCCCCTATTCCCATTCTCCCAAGACCAATTTGAATTTATATAATCATATACTTCCTAATGATTCTCTTCCATTAATATCTCTTCAATCTTGATGAATTTTTTTGGTTCAAAGGTTATCCTTTCCAAGATTTCAGAAGTTACTCTTCAAGGTAAGGGAATTTCTTTTAAAAATAATCTTTTAAAGTCTCACTTTCAACTATTTTTCTTCCATTTAAATATTTTTAAAAATATATTATTAATATTTTTATATGGACAAAAATGAATTGTAAAAAAAATTATTTGTTTTTTGATTTCTTTTAATGGTTTTCAAAAGGAATATTTTTACAGAAAGTCTTGACACTCTTTACAAAAGAAAAAAGGAATGTTCTATTTTAATATATAAATCATTAATATATTTTCCTACCACTACAAGCATTATTTGAGGTTTTATATTCCTTTACAGGATTTCCAGTTTTATTCAAATAAAAACACTCTTTCCCTTTTTATGGGTATTTTGGTATTGGAAATGATATTTTAAAAAGAAAAGGTAATTTTGATATCTGAAAGTGTTTTACATATAAATTTAAAAGAGTTTTTAAAAGTTTTTATGATGAAAAGTTCAAGAATAAAATTTTTTATTCTTGATATGGTATTTTAGAGTTATATATAAGAAATGGGTGAGCCTGATACATCTTATATGATGGGTTTATCCCCATTATAACTCTAATACATTGGGTAAGGAATTAATTTCTATAGATGGAATGTTAATGATACCATGGAATCATGACTTGGTAATGTTTTAGGATACCTTGGAAAATAAACTTGAAAATATGAATGGTTCACCTTGATATTGATCCAATGCATTGGGTAGATAATTAATATCTAGATATGACATGATCCTGATACCTTGGTAGCATGCCTTGGTAATGTTTTTTGATACTTTGTTCAAAAGACTTTGTAAAATGTTTTACGACACCTTAGTGATGAGATTGGGTGATATGTTTATTATTTTATTATTTTTATATTATATACACATTAACATGTTATGTATTAAATACTTATGATTATTCTCTCATGATATGCCTCATGTTTATCTATAATAATTATTCATGTTCCATTTACTTTATTTTTTACCTTATTGGGATTTATTCTCACCTTATCCTATTTATGTATGTCCCCATTATTAATTTTAGTAAGGTTACATAGGATGGAATAATAAAGTATTCTTTTAAAAGGATTAAATTATGTTTATGTTTATGTCTTGTGTAATTCAAGTGTTATGTACTTGGTTTCCAAGACACTAAACCTTAAAAGATCCTTTTAAGTAATTAATGTAATGTTTTGTTAAGGAATTATATTAAAAGTCTTGTATTAAAAATATGGGTCATCATATTGGAAGAACCTCTTATATCCATATAAATTTTAGAAAAAGGGATAATCTATAGGATACGTTATATGAATATTTTTTTATTGGTTATGGTGGTGAATAAATTGGTTTTTGACTTTGGGAAAAGGATTTTTAGAGGGTCTTTAGAATTTGAAATGTTCTATTCAATAAGAGGATCCAATGGAAGGATTATAACTTAGTGGAATATGTTAAGAATAAGAAATAAGTGACCCATGTTGAAGTTCATCTAGATAAAAGTTTGGAATCTCTGGTTAGTCCAAGAATCAATCAAGATCATAAATTTATAGATATTTTGGAATATAGATGTTTGTTTTTAGGGGTATTACTATATCCATATGTATTAAAATTATCAAGGATTATAGAAGATCATGGAATTGTTCTTTAGGATATAGTAACATAAATAGAGGGATCTAAAGGTGGTTTGAGGTAGTTTACCAGGGTTAGAAGACCACTGAAATAGGTTAAAAGCGATGGGTACTATCTGATTCTTATGGATGGTGGAGAGCTTGAGAGTAAAAAGAGGATATGATTCTCAGTGATTCAAAATAGTGAAATATAACAATGAGGAAGAATATATAATCATTTCATGCCAACAGAAATGGTACAATAAAAGATTGGTTGCTAAAGGATTTTATTAAAAAAATATTTTAATTTTACTAATTTTTTTCTCTAGTTGTTAAACATATAATAATTTGGATAGTTCTTGAAATAATTGCAGATGAAGTCCTATATCTTGAAAAATTTTATGTGAAAATGTAATTACTTTATAGAAATTTAGAAGTGGAAATACTCATGGAGAATCCAAAAGGATTCAAGGAATCTGGAATCAATTTGGTGTGTATGGCCATGCAGAGTTTGTATGGGATGAAGAAATCACCTAGAAAATTAAATTATAAGTTCAATGACTTTATGATAGATAAGGGGTTTATCTGAAGAAATTTGGATCATTGTTGATACACAAATGTGTTTTTATTATAGACGTTTCATCATAATTCTATTGTATTTGGATGATATGATTATGGTAGGCCTAGACATACAATGTATTAAGGAGTTGAAACTAATATATTTGGATAGTTTATAATGAAGAATCTTGGTGAATCTAAAAGTATTTTGGGTAATAAGATTGAAAATTATGAGAAGACTAGAGCCTTGTTTTTTCTTAGAAGGATTAAATATAAAAAGTATTAAAAAGATTCAAAATGTTTGGATCTAAGCATATGACTACCCCATTGGATGGAAATTTCAACTCAACCAAAGAGAAATCACCTAAAATAGAATATGGGTCTAATAACATAGTAAAAGTTTCATTTTCATTAGTGGTTAGAATATTTATGTATTCCATGGTTTGTATAAGATAAATAATTTTTCATTTAGTGGTAGTTGTTAATAGGTTTATAGAAAATCTAGGTAAGGATCATTGAGAAATGGTGAAGTAGATCTTTTGGAATATCATAGGATTGAAATAACTATCCCTATGTTTTAGAATGGATGGTCTATTATATTGATGCAAACTTTGGAGGAGATGTAGACACATAGAGGGGTACCACTGGATTTGTACTTACCTATAAAGGATAAACTATGAGTTGGATGTCTTGAATATAACCAGTAGTTTCACTATCAACTATGTAAGCTAAGTATGATGAAACAATGGAAGTTGGGAAGGTGTTGATCTGGTTGAAGGGTTTTTTGGAGGAATTCAGAAGGAATAAAGGGAATAAAAAATATTTATTGATAGTTAGAATAGAATCCATCATTTAAAGAATTTTTTGTTTCACTCATGGATAAAACACATTAATCTGAATTATCACTTCATCTGGATGCTTTTGAAATATGGAGTGACTGATCTATAGAAGGTTAGTGGGAAAAAATTGAGTATATATGCTAACAAAGGTTATAGTTTAAGAAAGTATGGGGTGGGTTTGTGCCTCAGTGATATGTTGATGATAGAATAAAGGATTGGAGGATCCTTATCATAGTGGGAAAAAGTTAAAGAGAAAAAGAAACTTAGGAGTGAAAAGAAAATTGATTTTTGGGTGGAAACCTTGAAAGAAGCCTTCAAATGATAGATTTTTAATAAATCTTTGAAGCCAAATTTTTGGCTTTTGGAACATGACTTCTGGATTTAGAGACTCCAAGATCTATTACGGAACCAAATAGAGCGAGAAGCGGTGAATCCTGATAAAAGAAAAATTTTCTACTCATTATTTCAAAAGAGTTAGGTTTGGGATAGTGGATCCAATTTTTTCATAGAAAAAAGTTTTATCAATAAATAGAACTTTATATTGACAGTTTATTACTTGATCTGTTTGGTGGAGTGAAAAGATCAGATGGTGGTAGAACCTAATGAACTGAAAGTAATCATCTATACATATATGGGTGGGATCACTTGGTTATTAAATTTTTTTCTATACTATTCACCTTTTATTCATCTTGATCTTCTATTATTAATAAAGAAAGAAGTTTTTCCTCCCATAGAGTATGGAAAGTCCAAAACCTTGTAAATACCTTTCCATTGTTCATGGAGTGTGTCTATAGTGACCTTTTTTCCCTTTTAATACTTTTAAATATATTAAGAAATATTTTCAGTGCTAGGTGCTGAGACGATGTGAGATTTTGAGGCTTGATGACCCCAGAATTGATATTATACAAATATTAAATCTATTAATATCAATTATTTATATTTTTCTTATAAAATTGGAATATATACCAAATAGAGGCTCAGATAAAAAATATGAGACCATGGTTGAATCCAAAATAAGGGGTTTACCCTTGGTATGACCTAAGGTTGGACGACAATGGGTTTTTGGTTAAGGTGGTCATTGGCGATGTGTTTAAATGAAATATATAATTTAAATAATTTATTTTTTAAAATTCCTTACAGACCTAAATTTCTCTATTTAAACACTATTGTAGCATTTCACTAGAGTTAGCCACATAACCCCAACAACTCTTAGAGGAGGAGATTCATTATTATTCATTGGCAGATCACATCAGAGGATGATAAGAGATCATGTCGAGCTGGATTGACAAACAATGAATGTAGTGGGTCTTCTACGTTACTAGAAAATGCATTATTCCCCAAATATCAATTCATAATTGATGTAGGAATTATCAATTTTAGTTTCAACCCATGATTAAAAAATTGATCATGGATATTTTTTGGTTTTGATCTGTATTAAATTGTTCTTTTCATGAGCCCCACAATTTTATGATTATATTGATCTAGTTTAATTCTTCCCTTATTGCACATGTTATCTCCCCTTGAAATACTTTATTTATGATCATTTTACAAGAATTATTTTACAATGATAGATTCAATTATTTTATGTGATTTATCCCCCTCAGTTCTTCATGTTCTTAACCATTGTACTACAGGGTCGTAGTTTAACTTTTTTGGGGTGGGTTCAAGCACAATTGAACCCCCAGATTCATGGTAGTTGTGCATATGATAAATATATTAGAAAAAAAAATAATGGATCTGGATGGATCATAGGTTTTAGGTGATGCTCTGTAGATGAGAAATCTAGAGTGGTGACATGATTGAGTGGTAGACGACAGGAGATGTGTTGGGAAGCATGCAGGCTTTGTAAGAATGAGTGGAATCCATTTTTTATCCAATATAGGACTATAAATGATAGCTGGGGGAAAACCCTACCAATTTTGGGTGGTCAATAGGTGTAATTTGTAGCATGTAGGAATGGGATGAGCACACATCATATAGCTCCTCTGGATGTGGTGCTAGGGTTTCCGGGAATATATGGATCACATTCCATATGGATGGGCCTACACGCAATGTGACCCTACCTAGAAGGCTAAGCCGTGTGCCATTTGCACCTAGACAAGTCCCTGTGTGGGAGGAAACTCCATATACTCTAGGGTTACTTAGGTGCAGACAGCTACTCAGGCACAACCATGTATATGGACAGAACCTGACAAACATGAGCATGACTGAGAGCACATGGGTAAGCCTTAGGTGGCTAATAAACATAGTGTGGGACCATTTAAACACTATGTATGGTGACATGGCCTCTGATCCATGTCCAAAGGAGAACACGTCTGGGTAGAAGAGTGGGACCACATGCTGTGTGGACCCCATACACACCGTGTACCCCTAATAAAAACTTCCACCTTGCATATCTCCTTAGAATAGACTCAAATTTTGGCCTATGAGTAACCTATCCTAAGTGTTTTTCCATGTAGAATATTATAGAATCCTTTATAGTGGATTTCAAGATATGATGTGGAATATTATGAGAGTGATTATTCTTTAGGAGATGCTTGCCTATGACAGTGATTAGGTACAATCATCAGAGAAAGGCCAGGGTTGATAACCCCTATTCCATTAGGGTGTGGGTCCCCCATACTCCTTGCACTGGTTTGGATGGGACCCCCTGAACACTAGGGCATAGTTCCTCTACCTATTATGTGGTACCCCCTAAAGTGCTAGGGTGTGGGTCTTTTACCTACTAAGAGAAACCCCTTGACGCATTAGGGCTTAGGTCCTCTACTTACTGAGTGGAACCCCTCTTGACACACAAGGGAATGGGTCCTCTACATATTGAGTGGAACCCCCTAATGCACTAGGGTTTTTTTCCTCTATTTACTGAGTGTCACCCTTGATGCACTAGGGAATAAGTCCTATATCGACATCTACTGAGTTTCTTCCCCTTTATGTACTAGTATGTGAGTCCTATTTCTCTTGGATATTATTCCCCCTCGACTGTATGACACAATAGTGAGGTGTGGGTCCTCCACATGGTTACTTATTCAAGAAGACACATGAGATGATGGGAATCAATGATGGACCTTTAGATCTATTTGAAGACTCGTCAACCTCAATTGGGTTGTGATATGGAGATCCAATTTCTCTCTTATTTGGGTTTATTTTATGAGAATATATATATATATATATGTTTCTATTAGGTTTCATTTCCCTCTTTCTTTGGGTTGAGTTGACTACATCTACTATATCTTATATTCCCCCCTTCGGTTTTTGGGGCATCCTATTGGGTATGTATATACTCAACCCTACATGGGATTTTCCTGAACATGTAGCGTCTTATAAAAATGATGGATAGATCTATGGTAATTTCAGTAGAGTATTGGGTTAATCGGTTGAAGAGACCGCGTACGGTGGTCAAGCTTTGATACAAGAAGAAGGGACCTCTTAGCTTTCCTTTATTCCAGTTGTTCTCAGGTTGGGACTACATTTCTGGTTGGGCATGTATTTTTCCCCTTTATACTTTGGTTTTATTATTTTTTACTCTGATGCATTACCTAGAGTTTATTGAATGCATAGTCTATCTCTAGATGTTACATTATTTACTTTATATTTCTCTACTCTTCTACATAGAGATAGTTGGGTGTGTGTTTAGAGGTACATTAGGACAAGGCCTCCCATTATAGTTATTTATTCTTAGCACGTTTTTCAAGACCCTATCCTATTGGAGGTGGGTTTGGGGTTGTGGCGGCCCAACCTTCCGCCATCCAGGAGGCCCCCAGTGGGTTGGATCATTATAGAGTGGTATCAGAGGTGGTTCATCCTCAAGTCAGAGTTGGAGTTAGACCCATGGTTAGGATTTGGTTGGTACTTAAGGAAATAATTTCAAAGTGTCTCGAGTGGAGGTTTTAGTCTAGGGAACCCAGAGTTGGTACAATGGATGACATATCTATTCTCTAAGACTCTAAATACCTACTTGCTGACTTTTTATACCAATACATTGGTTATATAGAACATTGGTACATACATCATATATTTTTGAGTCCTTTTACTATCCTTCATGATTCATCTCCCCATATATATATATGCTCATATAACCATGGTACATATTGATAGATTTAAGGATTCCTTCATTAAGGTAGCCATCCAAGTTACTAATTCAGTATCATGATGATCATTTGATGAGTGACGAGGGCTTAGTTCAGGGGACATCTAATGTGGTGTTTACTCCAGGTGGGAATGTAGTAGCACCCCAACCTGTTGATCATTAGATAGTACCAGAAGGGTAGGATGAGGATGTGAATATACTTATTGCTCTTCGTGAGTTCTAGAACTATATTCCATTGAGGTTCCATGATGATCTAGATCCCCAGGCTGTAGAGGATTGGATTGAGTCAGTGATCCAAGTCTTTAGGTTGTACATACGTAGAATTATCATATGGTTGTGTTGGAAGCTAGTATTTTCTATGAAGAAGTTGAGCGCTGATGGAGTCTGGCCACACAAAATCACGGTGAGACAACACTCTCACAGTCTGACTTCTAATAACTATTTCATGAGGAGTATTTCCCCTCATTCTTGAACTCAGTTCAGATTTAGGATCTTCTAGAGTTATAGAAGGGTAGTATTATAGTTAATTAGTATTACTTAAGGTTCACTAAACTTATATGGTACTCCCTTAACATGGTGGAGGATGATTACTTTTGGGCCTGGAAGTTTAAGTAGGGTCTCTGTAGAGACATCTGTGCTAGTGTAGTTCCCCTATATATTTTCACCTATGTTATATTGTTAGAGAAGGTTCTGATGATAGATATATTTATATGTAATTGATTCCAGGAATATAGAGGTGGTAGTGGGCATTATGGGGCTGAGTCATCTGTAGCATTTAACAGGATCTTGTTGTTAGGATTTTTATGTAGGAGATCTCTTCATGGACAACCTCAATCTTGTTCATATTCAGCGTAAGGGTCGTTCAACGGACCAAGTCATCCCAAAGTAATGAGATGTTATGTATGTGGTAGGTTTATTCATATGACATGTGATATATCAAACTGAAATGTTGATGAGGGAAGGAAGGTGGTGGCAACCCCTCCACAGTAGAAGTAGTTCCATGATTTGGGTTCTCCCAAGAGTGTCTAGGGAAACCCCATAGGGAGGAAGATATAGTATAGGAGAAGGAGGGGATCTAGGAGGAGAATATACTAGTGGAGGGAGACAATATGAGCTACTTACATCACCACCACTCGGAAGCCCACTCCACGATCAAGGAGCTGGTGGATGGGGCCATAGAAAGCTACTGGCCATGAAGGTTTATGACCCAGTAGCTCAAAAGATGATATGAAGTACAATCTGTGATCATTAAACACTTTTTATGGTACTTTTAGACATAGATTTGAGTAACTAATTCATATCTATATCCCTCTTGTGATAAATAGATCTCCCCATTGAGACCTTAGAATAACACATTTTGTTAGAGGTTCCGACTGGGCACGATTATTTGATATCACTTATCTGACGGTAGTGCGAGCTATCATTGGGTGAAGAGAGTTTCATGTGAGACCTCTTGGTCATCATGATGAAAATTTATGACATCACCTTGGGTATGTACAAGTTGTACATTGTTTGATCTCATATTAAATTTCATTATAGGTGGTTTAGATGCTTTTAGAAATATGGGATGATATTTTCCTTTACGGGTGAAATAGATATCACGGTCAAGCAAGTGGGTATTGCAAGCAAGAGGTTTCATCCCATCACCCATCAGTTGGAAATTTTATCCCTTAGTGAAGAAAGCTCTTAAATCATCTGGATTCCTTCAGTTGCAGAGGAATTTATGTACATATTTCCTAAGGACATTTTGAAACTATGTCGGAGGTAGGAGACAGAATTCAGCATTAACTTTCACCTTGTGACCTCTTCAATATCTTCTACAGAATATCATATGGAACCTACTGAGCTGAGGGAGGTGAGGGTATAGTTGGAGGACCTTCTAGAAAAGTGTTTTATCATACCCAATTTTTTCCCTTAGGAATCTCTAATTTTGTCTGTGTGAAAAAGGTGGATGGGAGCTTGTGGTTTTCTATTTATTATCTTCACATAAACCAGGAAACAATAAAGAAAAAGTACCCCTACTGAGGATTCACAACCTATTTGACTAGTTTCATGGAATAAGTTGGTTCTCAAAGATTGATATCAGGTATATTTACCAATAGTTAAGATTCACAAGGCTGATATTTTGAAGAATACATTATGATGTCTCTATAGACACTATGAGTTCCTAGTGATGAATTTTGGTGTGATGAATTCCCCTGCCATGTTTATGGATTTTATGAATAATATATTTCATCCATACTTGGATTGATTTGTGGTTGTCTTTATTGATGAAATACTTGTTTACTCTACATAATAGGATCATGAAAAGAATTTGAGGATGGACCTAGAATTACTTCAGGAGAACCATATTTATGGTAATCTCTCAAATTTTTAGTTTTGGATTTGTGAGATTCACTTTTTAGGGCATGTCATTTATTATATTGGATTAATTTTAGAATCAGTGATGATTGATGAAATGATTTCTTGGTATCCAACCAAGAGTGTGTCGGAGGTGCAACGTTTTCTTGGATTGGGGAGGTACTACATGATATTAATGGAGGAACTATTTAGGATTGTATACCCTTTGACTACCTTAATGCAGAAATGGAATCTCTTTACTTGGAATGATCAGTGTCATAGAGCCTTTGATTAGTTGAGGCTAAGGTTGAATAGTTATCCTATATTGATACTACCAGAGGAGGGTGTAGAGTATGTAGTGTATTGCGATGCCTATGGATATGGTCTTGGATGTGTGTTGATGAAGAGGAATGAAATTATCTCGTATCGTTCAAGGAAGTTTACACCCCAAGAGTATAACTAAATGATTCATGACATGAATCTGGAATCACAAGTCTTCACTATAAAGTTATGGAGGTACTATCTTCTAGGAGATCACTTTATTGTTTACTCAGACCATTAGAGTATCAGGTATATCTTCACATAGAGATATTTGAACCTGAGACAGAGGTGCTAGTTGGATTTCTTACAGGACTATTACTTCAAGATAGACTATACTTATGGGAAGGGAAGAATGATGGCATATTCCCATGGTAGAAAGTCCCATTATCATCTGGTGGAGGAGGTGTCTAAGTAGTTGGATTCCTTGTAGCTGAACCTAGTGGAGGAGAGTGGTGAATCTTATCTTTAGTCAATGGTGTTTATTCCTACACTTATCTAGCATGTGAGGGAGGCTCAGTTTGGAGACATTGACTGTGAAGTTTTTCATGATAATATTTCTTCAAGAGATTCACCAGATGGATTTTCTGAAGGAGGGGAACACATCATCCTTTTCTAGGTATGGATAATGGTTCTGATCATGATGTGAGAGGATATGATGAGGGAGTTTCACACTTATCCTTTGGATATACATCTTAGAGTGATAAATATGTACAAGGAACTTCAACAACAATTTTTTTGGGCTTTCATGAGGTAGAGAAAAGCTGAGTTCATCTATCAATGTATCACATGTCTGTAGGTGAAGGATTAGAACTAGGTTTCAGAAGGTTTGACACAAACTCTTGAGATCCCAAAACGGAAATGAGATAGAATATCCATGAACTTTGTGATAGGTATTCAGAGAACTATGAGAGGCCACAATGATATCTGAGTGATTTTTGACTGACTCACAAAGTTGACACACTTACTTACCATAAGGGAGAAAAGTTAAATAAAGAGTCTAGGATTTTTTCACATGTGGGAGATCATCCGACTCCAAGGGAGTAATCATGATGATCGTATTTGACTATGATGTGTGGTTCATGTCATGGTTGTGAAGAGGCCTGGAGAAGGAATTTAGGGCCCAGTTGAGAATGAGTATGGTGTTCCACCCTCAAATAGATGGTAAAACCAAGCACACTATCTAGGTGTTTTAGGATATGTTGATAGATTGTGTTTTGGACTTTTTCCAGTGTTTGGAGGATTAATTTAAATTGGTAGATATTTATTATAATAATAGTTATCACTATACAATTGGCATGACACCTTTCAATGACCTATATTGGAGACCATGTGGGTTTACCTTATGTTGGACCAAGATTTGAGAGACATGTATTGTTGGGATATAGGTGGTGTAGGCGACATAAGAGAAGGTCCAGGTGATCCATGAGAGGATAAGGATAGACCAGAGTTGAAAGAAATGTTATGTAGATTGACATAATAAGCCCTTGGAGTTCGATAATGGAGACAATGTCTTTCTAAGAGTCACCATATGATGAGGATTGGAAAGGATTGGCCAGGGAGGAAAGATATTTATAAGGTTCAATGGATAGTTTAGGATCTTACAAAGTTTTTGTGAGATTCCTTACTACATATACTTATCCCCATAGTTGGATTGGGTGAAAGACATATTCCATATGTTATATTTGAGGAGATACATGAATGATCCTACACATGCTGGTTTTGATCAAGGATCTATGGAAGAGGACCCTAAAATGATGGACTATTCCCTTGGTTCATGTTCTGTGGTAACATGGGAGAATGTAGTTGAGCTTCTGGGAGTGCGAGAGCTAGATGTGGGATCAGTATCCCCACAATTTTTTTATCTTGTTCTATTCATGGATGAAAATCCATGAAGGGGGGAACAATGAAGTGATCCTATTTTTCTTTGTAAGTATTTTAAAATATATTAAGGAATATTTTCAGATCTAGGTGTTGAGACGGTGTGAGATTCCATAGCCCAGTGAGTTCAGAATTGATATTATAAAAATATTAAATATATTAATATCACACACATGTAGTTTTATTGTAAAAGTGGAATAATTATCAAAAGAATCCTTGGATTAGAAATATGATATCACGATTGAATCTGGAACATGGGTTTTAATCTATAAATTTCTCAAGGTTTCTCAATTCTGGATTTTCAATTAAAAAAATCGTTGGTGGTGCGTTTAAATGAAATAAATAAATTAAATAATTCATTCTATTTTAAATACCCCTATTATAACATTTCAACAGTTTTATCCATATAAACCTAGGAGCTCTTAGAGGAGGAGATTAATCATTCTTCATTGGTGGATCAAATCGGAGGATGGCAAAAGATTAGATCTAGGTGGATCGGTAGGCAGCGAACACAGTATGTCTTTTACATTACTGGAGAACATGTTCTTCACCAACTACTGATTCATAATTAAGGTAGGGATTTTCAATTTTAGTTTTCTACCTTTATTAAAATATTTATCATGGATTTTATCTAATTTTGATATGTGTAAAATTGTTATTCGCATGAGCCCCACAATTTTATGATTATATTGATCCAATTTAATTCTTCCATTGTTTCACATGTTATCACCCTAGAAATCCTCAACTTATGATCATTGGAAAAGAATTATGGTAAATTATAGATTCAATTCATTTATATGATTTACCCCTACATTATTTTCATTCTTCGCCTTTTCCTTATGGGGTCACAATTCAACTTTGTTGGGGTGGGTTTGAGCATGATCAAACCCCTAGATTTGTGATAGTTTCACATATGATTTTTTTGGAAAATCGAGGATGAATCAGGTTAGATCATATGTTTTGGTTCATGATCCATGGATCTAGGATCAAGAGTGTTGATGGGATCGAGTGACAAATGATTGAAGATGCATTAGGTGGCGTATGAGCTTCGTGTGAATGAGCAGAATCCGTTTTCTGGCCACCAAAGGCTGGGAAACAATGGTTGGAGGTGACCCCCACCTATTTGAGGTGGTTAATAGGAATGATTCATGGTGGATAGTATATATCTAGAAAACATGTGAATAATATGGGATTTCTATGAAAAAGTGACCAAACAGTGTTTACTGGGATGAACACATGCCGTGTATCCCCCTGCATGCAGTGCTAGGGTTTTGGGGAAGATAAGGATCACACGCCATGTGGATAGGCCCACATGAAGTGTGAGCCTTCTTAGATGGATAAGTTTTGTGACATATGCACACAGACAGGACCCCATGTGGGAGGAAACAGTGTGTACTCTAAGAGTACATGGGCACAGGTAGGTACCCGAGCACAATTATGTTTATGGATAGGTACACAGACATGACCTGATGAACACGAGCATAAACAAGAGCACACAGGAGGGACTTGGGTGGTTGATAAATTCCTTTTGGCCCCCCATAGACACAATTTATGATGAAATATCTTCCAAGTCATGTCTATAAGAGAACATGTCCAGGTACCAGAGTGGGACCACATGCTGTGTGGACCCCATACACATCATATAGCCATAAGAGAAACTTCCACCTTGTATATCTTCTTTTAATGGACTCAAATTTTGTCCTATGAGTAGCCTATATTGAGTGATTTTATACATAGAATGTGATGGTATCCTCCATAGTGGGTTTCAAGATACAATGTGTAATGTTTTGAGCATGAAGCTTCTTTAGGAAACACTTGACGATGGCAATGATCAGGAGAGATCATTAGATAGAGGCCAGGGTTGCAAACCCCCTATTGCATCAGGTTATGGGACCCCTACTCCTTAAACTGATTTTAGTGGAACCCCCAAACACACTAGGGTGTGGGTCCTATACCTATTAAGTGGAACCCCCTAACGCATCAGGGCGTGAGTCCTCTACCTATTGAGTGGAACTCCCTGACTCTCTAGGGCATGGGTTCTCTACCTAATTATTGGAAACCCCATAATTCTCTAGGGAATGGTTCCTATACCTATTAAGTGGAACCCCCAACACACTATGGTGTGGATCCCCAACCGACTAAGTGGAACCCCCTAATGCACTAGGGAATGGACCATCTATTTACCGAGTGGAACCCCTATCATGCACTAGGGTGTGGATCCTTTATCGACATCTACTAAGAGGAACCCCATTGATGCACCAGAGCGTGAGTCATATTTCTCTTGGATATTATCCCCCCTTGACTGTGTAACACAATGGTGAAGTTTGGGTCCTCCACATGGTTACTTATTTGGATAATCACATAAGATACTGAGCATCGATGATGGACCTTTGGAGCTCCTGGTAGACTCATCGATCGAGGATGGTCTATGAGATGGATATCACCTTTCTCTCTCATTTGGGTTTATTTTATGAGTATATATATATTTTGGGTTTTATTTCACTCTTTGGGTTGAGATTACTACTTCTATTAAATATTCTATTGCCCCCCTTTGATTTTTGGGACATCATACTAGGTGTATATATACTCACCCCTACATGAGATTTTCTTATACATGTTATTTCATATATAGACAATGGATAGATCAATGATGATTTTGGCGGATCATATGGATACTCAGGTGTATATACCGCATATGATGGTTGAGTTTGGAGATCAGGATCTAGACTTTCTTAGCTTTCCTTTATCCCAATTGTTGTCAGGTTAGGACTACATTTCTAGTTTGACGTGCATTTCACCCCTTTATACATTGATTTTATTCTTTCATACTCTGATGTATTCCCTATAATTTATTGTATGTATGGTATATCTCTATATGTTATGATTTTTAATTTATATTCATATGCTATTATGTATAAATATGGTTTTTAGAGACTCAAGTTTTGGCCCTGTTAGACTTTGGAATATTCCTATGAATAATTCCAAAGTTAGGCGTGAAGACGACGTGCGATTCCGAGCCCCAGTGTGCCCGAAATAAATTTTATAAAAATATTAAGTATTTTTATAATATGAATGAGGAGGGAACAAGTTATCTCCTAAAAGGTAGCTAAGATCAGAAATATGAGGGAATGGATGCATCCAGAGCATGCTGTTTACTCTAGGCGGGGTGTAACCTTTGCAGGTGCGGACCTGCTGTAGGAAAAGGTGACCACTGGAATTTTTAAAAATAAATGAATAATTTATTTTAAAACTCAGATTTCAAATAAATTCTGAATGGATTCTTAGATAAAAATTATAAGTTCCTGGTTGAGTTCAGAATTCCGAATTTACCCTAGGGGCACCCTAAACTTTGTCTGCATCGGGTGTGGGGTTGGAGGCCAGTCGGGAGCCGGACAGTTGGATGGAGAAGATTTAATTAAAAAATAATAATTAAATCCCCTCCCCTTCCATTTGGTGTGTAATATAGGAGGAAGCCACCTCCAGGAGCTCCTCCCTTATTCCTCCTCCTTCCATTGACGACGAACGACCCGAATCGAGCAAATGAGGTGCCGTCGAACTTGGATCTTGACAGCGGTCGCTCCCGGATCGTGCAACAACAGCAGCAGAGCATGAAAAGCGTTGGCGATCCACCAAAAGGTATGCAGTTGAGTTTTAAAATACCAGATATCTTTTATGCATTGTTTTACTTCAAATCATCATAAAGGTTGTGTAGTTCAGGTCTGAAGATTTCTGAAACATGTTTCAAATTTGAATTTGGAGCAGCGGGGTGCTCCCGGTAGTTCTCGGAAGTTTTCCGGTGGAAAACCTGAATTTCAGCAATGGCCATGGTAAAATCTAGTGAGGTTGGTGGTGGCGCGGTAGCAGTGAAGTGATTTCCAACTCTGGTGTGGCAGTTTCTGGTGGCAGCGCGGAGGTTTCCAGTTAGACAGGCGGTGGTCCGGCTAGAATATTCTAAGGGTTCTTTAAACCCCCGTAACATGGAAACCGTAACTCTGATTTGTAACCCATTTGTGAAGATACCTTACTAGCATCAAGACAGACATTTTGAGCTTGATTTAGGAATTTTATGATTCGGTTTCGTGACCCGGGGCTACAAAGCGTTGAAATAATAATAATATTTTATTATTATTCAACTTCGACCCGTCATAACTTCTGCAAGAAGCGTTCGATTGATGTGCCATAAGTGGTGTTGTGATCATGATAGTAATATAGAATTTTCAAGATAGTTTCTAGGCACTAGGACCAAGATCAGAGTGTGGGCCCCACGAGGCTGGTTTTGGGCGTTTACTGAGAAATGTGACTTTTCCATCTGGTGTCTGTTTTGGACTAATGAGTAGATGATATCATGCATTATTCCGATGGGATATCAATGGTGATATCTTCTTATTGAGTTTCAGAATTGTGGTGTGGGCCCCACTCAAAATTGTTATGGTGAATAGTACCTTTTTCACTGGTTGATTGTTTTGGGTGAGTAAATAGTCTATCCTGCATGTTTTTTCACATAGAACGCGATGGTGTCCTTGATCTGGGCCTAGGAGGTGTGCAATGTGGTGATGTTGAGGGTCACTTGGGTTAGCAATGTTTGGATGAGCAAAGGTTAAATGAACTCCCTTGGGTTGTTCCTATGAGGGTTTGTGTGGCATTACAACCCCAGTACAAGTTTGTGATTCCCATGATAGGATGATTTTCAGATAGATTTGTGGTATCCTTTTGGTGAGTCTGGAGCATGATACTCTAGATTCGTTTCCCTAGATCGGGTTCTTGGTATCACTGTGACCGCTTATCCACAGGAAGTGATCCCCTATCTATCAGGACAACCCCGTAGGGTTTGAGTCATCATCAGGAATATGATCCCCTATGCAGTGGGTCATATTAGTAGGGTTACAGTATCATCGGATATATGATACCCTACTCAACGTGTGGTTTTTTGTAGGGTTTCAGTATTTTCGGTAATGCGATCCCCTACTCAGGGCATGGTTTCATTAGGGTTTGTGGTATCGTCGATTCGATCCCCTACTTTTCAAGATATACCAGATGGGGTTTCCGACATCATCATAACCATCTTTACATGAGCGATGATCTTCTATCTGAGTGATGTGTTATATGGACCGTTAGATTGGGTTGTGGTATGACCCATCAGATCTTGGGAGTGATCCCCTATCTGTGAGATTTTTGAGTTACCAGAGTGGGTTCTTGTATCCCCCAATGGATCCTAGGAGTGATCCCCTATCCGAGGAGTTCGGTGTTTCCACTGTTTCAGCATGGTGTTCTTAGTGATGATGTTTGATGAGCATGTTCTCTCAGATGATCCATCAGGGATGGTGGTGTGAGGCATGATAGGGTGTATCTCTTGGACTTGTGTCATCTAGGATGACAGAGCTTGTGGAGTGTGTTCTCATGGTTTGTGTAAGCCTTAGATCTTTGAGTAGAACCTATCACTGGTTATGAGGTCGGAACCTTATGAGGCTTGGTGCCTGAGATGAGTATATCTAGATGTTCATGGTATATGTATCGGAATATACCTGAGTTAAGCTGACTAGTCATGTTTATCTGAGGATAGTCTCGAGATGGAGTTTCTCTCTTGTTTAGGTTCCCTTTGGATGGGATGAACTGACTATTTACTTTTAGTTTCTCTCTTTTATTTTGGGGTTTTTGGGGTTCCTACTGAGTTTTTTTATACTCACCCCTGCACATGATTTTCCCTCACATGTTTTTTGTCTTGTGCAGACCACATGCCTTTTGATGGAGTCCCAAGAGGACTCAGAGTAGGCAGATCTTAGTGAGCTTGATCGACCAGGGTGTTTACTAGAGCTGTGCTGAGGAGCTTTCTGGTGGGTGCTTTTGACAGTGATCCCCTCCTTCTGATCAGGTTGGACACTTTTGAAGTTTTATTTTGGTGGGCCATGTATTTGCCTATTGTACTTTTCATTGTACTCTAGTTGTGGGCTAGATGTATGCATGCATTTCTTTTTAGTTTTTTATATATCTCTGCACTATTTCATGGAGGTGTATGTGGGTGTGTGTGTACAAGTACCCTATTATAATGCCTCTCATATGTGTGATAGCTTACTCGGTGCTAGTTGCCGGCCCCTGGCCTTTTGGAGGCGGGCTTGGAGAGCCGCGACTCAAGCCCTGTTGGGTTGGGTCATGACATGGTTGGGTGCATGTATATAGGTTCATTAGGAAAATTAATCCCATCATAGTTATACCTTCTTAGTGCTTATCTCCATCCCCTGACCTATAGGAGGTGGGCTTGGGGCTCTAGAAGCCTATATTTCCATCGACCAGATAGGTTCTAGTGGGTTGGGTTGTTATAGTGTGTGAGTTTGTTCTTTTCTTTTGTGTTATTATTCTTTGGAATTTTTTATAAGAAGATTAAGTATATTTAGTGCAAGAATTAAAATCCTGGATTCATTTTCCAGATGTCGACATTGGGTTTCAACTAATTTTTAAAATTCTAGTTTTATTTCGTATTTGAGGTTCAATATGGATGTTCTATAACTTGGTGATTTAGACACAACAAATTTTTCACACTCAAATTATTCTCGCCTATTCTGTATTGTTTTTACTCTAAATTATTTAGTGTATGGTGAATGAATAATGATAAGAAAATAATTATGATCCACTAAGGAGGTTGAGGAAGGTGAGTCTAACCTCTTCGCTTCAACCGTTGTTTTATTTCATGGTTTTTCTTTCCATAGTGAATAATTAAAACATAAAAATATAGACTTATTTTTAATAAAAATGAGTGATAATTAAGCCAAGATTTAATATTTTATATTCCTTATCATCATTTATTATTCTTGGTTGTTATTCATTCAATTTAATATAATAATATTTTTTTGTTTTATGAAGCTATGATATTTTTAAGAGATAATTTATGACATATTAGATTATTAATGAATTATAATGTTTAATTTTGTTATAAAATCTGAAATTCCATAAGAATTTCATAGTGAAATTACATATTATTCATAGTGATATTTTGATTAATTAAATTATTCATTTAACACATTTTGGATTAGGTGATGAAAACCGTTGAGTTTCAAAAATAACATAGATTCCATGAAACATTCAGGAAGTTACCTTAGATAATTTTAATCCTTTGAGTAACGATACATTGATCAACATGGGGGTCTTTCTAAATAGCATGGGTATCATTACACTCATAGGTAATGATGTATTTCCCTCTTGAGAGTTATACAAGTGATGTGTTGAAATAAAATGGGTTCCATTCTAAAATATAAAGGGTTTCATTCTATATATTTTCCTTTTATTTATTTCTTCACCCATTAACATGGGGTGTGCTAGTTTGTATGGGGGTGGCACTTTATATTTTAGATTATGAATACCCTAAATATACACTGAATAATTAAATTTTATATTTATAAGGCATGCCTTGAGATTGATGCATTGAATATATAACATGTTAATTCCTATGATAAGAAAGTTAGAAATTGTTTATCTATGGGACCTCTTTATTATGGATAAATACATGTTAAGATTAGTGTGCATGATTGTTTGAGATATCTTAAGATCCATAAAGACCTATTAAAATTTAAATACCATATGACTTATCTATTATGTAAAGCCTGATTTCTATTCTCCTTATAATGGGATAAAACTGGAGATTATTGACCATGAGTGTATCAAAATATTGATCATGGATTATGAAATTACATTGATAGTTTATATAGAACTTTATTTTTTAGAGTAAATTATTATACTATATGTTATTTGAGAAATGAGAATATAAACCACTATGAAAATAAAACATGAATGTGGTTTTCTTGAGTGTGACCCAACATATAGGTTGGATGAATGGATAAATAGGCCAGTATACCCTCTCCCCACACCCACTATAGGATTGATCATTCCATGATTCACTGTTTTATTTCACCATTATACCAATGTATTAAACTGGTTTTGTATTGAAAATTACAATTATAATAAAAAATTTTACTCCATTTTTGATTAAATTATTTTGTTTTTAACACTTTTAAAAAGGTAAATTTTACTTTTTTTGATAATTATATTGTAGGTGGAGGTGATTTGGAGGACATATGATGAAGTTTAAGAAAAATGGGCCAATCTGCACATGATCCAAGCGCACTAATGGACTAAAACGAATTTTGATACTAAACCGTGCTTTCAAATAGTATGAAAATTTGTTTTTTGGTCCGAAATTTAATTATCTACATTTCATATGAAGGAATGGAATCCCAATTCGTCTATTAAGAGGCCCATACAGACTAATTTGTCCAATAAAGTGAATCGGAACGGGGTCAAAACATTGCCTCTGTATTTTAGAAATATATCTTATTATATTCCATATATGGATTCCAAATTTTCCATGGAGGTATAAAATGTGTCTGGAAACAACTTTTTAGTTTTTTACAAAGTGATTTATGACTGTTTGACCAGCCAAAAAAATGTACCAAGAGGATTTGTGAAATCATGGTGCCCAAAACCACTTCCCACTTTGCCTATAAATTGGCACCTTGGGAACCCCATTTGGTAGTTCGACTAGGAGGCAAGGGGATGCCATTTTGGAGTCCAAAGGTGTCTCTCTATAATTATTAGAAGTTATGGAGGCTATGGGAAGTTTTACTTCAACATATTCTTCTTCCTCCCCTCCCATGGGTTTCTAACCCCCCTATGATCACCTAGGGAGGAACATGTTGTAAATCCCGAGCTTCATGTTTGTATTATTTTGAATGATATTTTTAATTCCAGATTGTATGTTTTTTTCTTCATTATATATTTTAATTTAATTGAGTTATATACTAGTATGTTATACTCAAACTCAAATGATCATGTTTGGAGGTACCCTTTCATGTGATGTTTCACACACCGTTTATCCCTTTTTCTTTCTTCATTCAATTGTGGTATTTTTGTGGTTCATATTGGTCAATTGAACTCACATAAGCACTGTCAAGGCCATGTAAATTTATTTCATGGTATCCCAAAGAAATAACATACAAACCTTTACAGCACATCGAGTTCTTCGTGTGTTGCCTTGGTGAGTTTCAGTTATGAAGTTGAACACAAATCACCCAATCATCAGCGGTGTCCGGTGAATCATTTTGTGTTTTCGAATGAACCCTAGGAGGTATCCTAGTATAAACTTAGTAACATTATGGTTATAGGTGTTACAAAATAGGTATTAAAATATCATAACCCTATATCATGAAGCGATGAAGGATGAACATCATGAGAGTACCCTAGGTTGATCACACTTAATTAATTCTGTTAATTTCTATTTTGTTTTATCGCTTTCATTTCCTATTTTCATCTTCAATCATAAAACCCCCAAGTTTTACAAAACCTCATTCCCCTTATAATTTCATAATTAAAAACCTCTTTTTAAATTAATTATCTAAGTCTCCATTGATAGACGACATAGGGTTGCTGCTATACTGCTGAAATTCTAGTTAAAACTAAAACAACTAATTTGACGCGCTCGAAAATGCGATAAAATTTTGGTGCCATTTCCGGGGAGGCAAGATCATTTATTTTCTTTTTTTTTTCCTTTTATTTATTTATTTTACTTCTTAATTAGTACTCCTTTCAATACCTGACCCCCATTTTATTGTTTTTGTTTTAGTTTTCTATTTCTATTTTTGGGTGTTTTTGTGTGTTATTCCTCTCTCTCTTTTTCTTCTTCTTCTCCATCTCTCTCTCTAATTTTGTAGTATAAAATTGTCTTTTATTTTATCCTTTAATTTATTAATTATTTTTATTTCATTCATCTTCCATAAAAAAATATTATTTTTTTTAAAAAAAAAACAACAAACAATCAATTAATCAAACTAGACATCATTGTTGCATGACAAGATCTGGTAAAGAAACACTACTTGAATTTGAACCTGAAATTAAAAAATCACTTCATTGAAAAATAAAGGTATATAGAGAAGGTCAATCAAGTAATACTTAGGAACCCCTTTTTGAACCTCAAGTTTTCATAAACTAATAATAAATTGAACCCAATCAAACCCAAGAAAACATGGCTGCAAATAATCAAACCTTAAAAGAACTAACCACACTAAATGTAGAGTACCAACCTATGTACATACAATATCCCAAGGAAGCATCCAACTTTGAGCTAAGATTAGGACTCATCCACCTACTTCCCAAATTCCATGGTCTTCCTAGTGAGGACCCTCATAAACACCTTAAGGATTTTCACATAGTGTGATCCACCATGAAACCCCAAAATGTGTCTGAGGACTTAATTAAGTTTAGGGCCTTCCCTTTCTCCCATGATGGTGTAGCCAAAGAGTGTATATAATATCTGCCTACCACAATTGGGGGATGGAATGACCTTAAATGACTCTTTATAGAGATTTCTTCCCTTCCTCCCTAACTGCATCAATTAATAAAGAAATCTATGGAATTAGGAAATCACAAGGAGAGACCCTTCATGAATACTGTGAGAGATTAAAAAGACTTTTCTAAAGATTCCCCCACCAACATATTAGTGAAAAACTATTAATACAATACTTCTATTAGGGAATTATCCCCATGGATCGTGGAATGATTGATTCTGCAGCTGGTGGTTCCCTAGTTGATAAAACTCCTTCCGCCGCTCGTGACTTAATAGCCAACATGGATCAAAATGCACAAAAATTTGGTACACGAGAAATTGAACCAACCTGAGGAGTTCATGAGGTAAGTCATTCATCTCTAGAACAAAAGGTACATAAGCTTGATTAGAGGCATACCCTTCTAAGGAAATTATCTCAAGAACAAGGTATCTCACAATCTCCTCATGTTCCATTACATTGTGGTATTTGTTCTGACAGTACTCATTTTTCTAACCAGTGCCCACAACTTCAAGATTCACCTGAGTCTTGTGCAGCCGTGTTCCTAGGGAATCCATTCCAACAAGAACCTCCCTTCAAGAAAGAGACATTTAGGAAAAATCCAAACCTCGAGTGGCAAGCACAACTCCAGTACCGACAAGGAGGAAACTCAAGCTACCCCAAGTAGAATTGGTATCAATAAGGCCAAGGTATGAAACCTTATTATCCTTAAACTTCTCAAAACAATCATCCTCATCCTCCGAAATCTGAACCAAGCCTCAAGGACATGGTGAAACAAATGGAAACCCAAAACCTCCAATTCCAACAGACCACACAATCGGCAATTCAAGACCTAAGAAATCAAGTGGGACAATTGGAGAACACTATAGGAGAGCTTAAGATGCAAGGTTCTAGACAACTACCATCCCAACACATTACCAATATGAAGGATAATGGTAACTTATGTGTAGTTTCACTTTTTAGTGGTAAAGAAGTTTCTCCTTATATTGATTCTACGCAACAGGTATGTCACCCTCTTGAAAAAACTCTTTCTATACCCATAAAATATTCCAATTAAGAAAAACGAAATAAAAATAGTAATCAAATTATCATTGATAATTCAAATAAACAATCCATTCTTCTTCATTTTCCCCAAAGACTCTATAAATCTAAAAAAATTATGATAATATGACTGGTACTGAAATAATGGATATATTTAAAAAATTTCAAGTTAATATTCCTTTACTAAATGTAGTCAAGAAAATTCTCCGTTATGCCAAATTTCTCAAAAAGTATTGCACCCATAGAAGGAATCTGAAAGGGAATGAGAGAGTCGACTTGGGAAGGAATGTCTCAGCTTTGATTCAACCAGAAATTCCAACCAAATGCAAGGATCTGGGAACATTCACAATACCGTGTACCATAGGGGAGACATTATTTTCAGATGATATGTTAGATTTAGGTGCTTCCATTAATTTAATGCCTCACTCTATGTATACTTATCTACAGGTTGGAGAACTTCAGCCAACAGGCATTGTTGTACAACTTGCCAACCAAATTACTACGCATCCAACAAGAGTGATTGAGGATGTCCTTTTACGAGTGAAGAATCTCATGTTCCCTGCTGATTTCTACATTATTGATATGGAAGATATCCGAACCCAAGGACATGCTCCTATCATACTTGGGAGGCCATTCCTCAAAACAAAAAAGATGATCATAAAATTTCACAATGTTACATTGTCCATGGAGTTCATAGGAGAAA
This sequence comes from Viscum album, assembly GCA_963277665.1. Lineage (NCBI taxonomy): Eukaryota > Viridiplantae > Streptophyta > Magnoliopsida > Santalales > Viscaceae > Viscum > Viscum album. The sequence goes on from OY728126.1 coordinate 1,898,961,320, forward strand.
AAGTAAGTTTTAACATCCTTGAGGTTATGAAACACCTTGTTGAAGAGAACTCCACTCTTCCTATCTATTTGATGGAAGTTCTCTCAAACGATGTTCACACACACAATTCTTTCCTCAACCCATATTCTGATTCATTTTCCTCTTCTTCACCCTTGGATGATTTGAGTTTTGATTCATGTTTTGAGTGTTGTGTGGGTTCTGAAAAGTGTAAATTTTGTGCTTTAATTGATGAGTGTGTTCATTCTAAGGTACCCATGACCGTCGATGATTCTACAAATCTCATTTCAAGATATTATCTATCTGTAGAGAATAAACATGACCAGATAAATAGTTTAATAGACCTCACTCCCCCTAAATCCCCTAAATCAGTCTAAAAACCCATGGAGTTGGAATTAAAACAACTTCTATCTAATTTAAAATATGCCTATCTTGAAGGTATTGACCAATTTCCTGTCATTATTTCCAATAACCTCTCTCAACAATATGAATCAAAATTGATCAACCTTTTGAGAGAGTGTAAAAGGCAATAGGATGGACATTGGATGATATTCTTGGGATTATCCCATCTATTTTTATGCACCATATACTTTTGGATGATGAGGATAAGCCTGTGAGACAATCTCAACATTGGTTGAATCCCACTCTCCTTGAAGTGGTAAAATTGAAAGTCAGTAAATTACTTACTTCGGGGATAATTTATCCTATATTTGATAGTAAATGGGTTAGCCCAATGAAAATTGTTCCTAAAAAACATGAATAACAGTTGTGTCAAATGAAAGGAATGAATTGGTTCCAACATGTGTGAAAAACAGTTGGAAAGTCTGTATTGACTACTGTAGATTGAATCAAGCCACGCAGAAGGGCCACTTTTATCTACCTTTCATTGAACAATTGTTAGAACGAGTGGCTGGTAAGTCCCATTATTGTTTACTTTATGGATATTCGGGTTATTTTAAAATCCATATAGCCTCTGAGGATCAAGAAAAGAAAACATTTACCTGTCCATTTGGAACATTTTCATACAAAAGGATGCCTTTTAATCTTTGTAATGCTCCTAGTACTTTTCAGCGTTGTATGTTGTGTGTTTTTTTTGAGTACATAGAAAATTTCATGGAAGTTTTTATGGATGATTTCACAGTTTATGGAACTTACTTTGATGACTATTTGGCTCACCTAGGTTCTATCCTCCACTATTGCATAGAAAAAGATATTGTATTAAATTACGAGAAATTTCATTTCATAGTTTGACGGGGGATAGTTCTTGGGAATGTTATTTCAAAAGAGGGAATTCAAGTGGATAAATCAAAAATTGAATTAATTTCAACCCTTCCACATCCAAAATGTGTTCGTGAGGTACGATCTTTTTTGGGTCATTCTGATTTTTACCGCCAATTCATTAAAGACTTCAGTAAGATCGCACTTCCCTTGTCCCGATTATTAAAAAAGTATTCTGAGTTTGTGTTTGATAAAAATTATGGGGATTAATTATACTCACTAAAAAGGAGTCTCACATCACCTCCTATCATACAACCACCAAGGTGGGATCTCCCCTTTGAGATTATGTGTGATGCCTCTAACTTTTCATTTGGGGTAGTTTTATCACAAAGGGTTGAGAAGGCTCCTCATGCAATTGCATATACCTAACGTACCCTTGACCTAGCCTAGGCGAACTACACAACCACTGAAAAAGAACTTCTTTCTGTTGTGTTTTCCTTGAAAAAATTTCTTTCATATATTGGGTCAAAAATAACTTTTTTCTCTGATCATGATGCCCTTCATTTCCTCCTAAATAAACCTGAAGCCAAGCCCCGCCTCATTCGGTGGATTATCCTCCTCCAGGAGTTTGAACTTGATATTAGAGATAATAGAGGAGTGGAAAATGTGGTAGCTGACCACATTAGTAGAATTTCCCCACCATTGGACCATCATGTTGACTCAACCCTCCCCATTAGTGAATTTTTCCCTCATGAGAACCTTTGTGATGTTGTGGACCTTACCCCCTGATATGCAGACATTGTGAATTTTCTAGTAACATCGAGGCCCCCCAATGATTTTAGCACTTCACAATCCCAGAGACTTAAACATTATTCTAGGTGGTACATTTTGGATGATCCATATTTTTGGAGAATTTGTGGTGACCAAGTAGTTCGTCAGTGTGTCCCTGACCATGAGTTCACCTCTATTTTGACATTCTGCCACACTTTGGCCTGTGGGGGCCACTTTGGATCTCAATGTACAGCTCAAAAGGTCCTTGAATCAGTACTTTATTGGCCAAATTTTTATAGGGATGCCCATAGATTTTTCAAGTGATTTAGTTGTTGTAAATTCATAGGGAATATCTCTAAGAGGAATGAAATGCCCCAAAAACCCATATTATTTTGTGAGATCTTTGATGCATGGGGCATTGACTTCCTGGGGCCTTTTACAAATTCATTTGTCTTTTTTTAAATCTTATTTCCTGTTGACTATGTATCTAAATGGGTGGAAGAAACATCCACCTGAACCGATGACTCTCGACTGGTTGTTGACTTTGTGGGGTCTCAAATTTTTAGTTGGTTTGGTTTACCAAGATTCATCATTAGTGATCAGGGTTCACATTTTTTCAATTGCAACATGAAAAATTTTCTTTGTAAGTATGGGGTTGATCATAAATTCTCCACTGCATATCACCCCCAAACTAATGGACAAATAGAAATCTCAAATTGGGAAGTTAATAGAATCTTAGAAAAAATGGTACAAACCAGTAGAAAAGATTGGAGTTTATGCTTGGATGATGCACTTTGGGAATACTGTATAGCTTCTAAAACCCCAATTAGAATGTCACCATACATATTTTTTTTTGAAAGTCTTGTGACCTCCCAGTGGAGGTAAAACACTGTGCATATTGGGCTGTTAAACAATGTAATATGAATCTTTCAGATACATGTGAGCATAGAAATATTCAGATTCAAGAGTTGGAAGAAATTCAATGTGATGCATATGAGAACTCCCAAATCTATAAATAGAAGACAAAGGATATCCATGATATCATGATTCATCAGCAAAAGTTTCATATTGGTGAGAAGGTTCTCATGTAAAATTCCAGGCTAAAGCTCCACCCAGGTAAGATTCATTCCTAATGGCTCGGTCCTTATACCATTACTTATGTTTACCCTTTTGGTTCCATACAGGTTTTTCATGAGAAGAGTGGACAAAGGATTACTGCCAATGGCCAGAGGCTCAAACACTTCTATGTGGATTTTCTAAAGCATCTCGTGGAAGAAATCCAACTGATAGATGCCACATATGACACCACTTAGCAGGCTGTACCTTCTCCCTAACTTTATTTACTTATCTATTTATTTAAAATAATTTCATTGAGGAAAATATAACTTTTAGGTGTGGGGGAGGGTGACATGTCATAGTTAGGATTAAACAAAAAAACCAAAAAAAAAACAAAAAAATGTGTTTTCATTTTTGATTTATTTTTCCTTATTTTGTGTTTTTAGATAACAATTGATCTTAAAAAGAATATCCAGAATCATTTTTCATGCTTGAGTCGATTGTGTGGAAAATTCCATTGTTTTTGGAAAAATGTTTTTCAAATGAATGTTGATATGGAATCTTTTTCTAGAAGTTTTATTTTCAAATCATTCTTAGGTGTTTAATGTATTTTGAATCCGATGCCTCATTCGCACTTAACAATAGTTTAATCCCTTACCCAAGAGACATTCTAAGACCTTTATTTCATATTCTTCTTTTTAATCACTTTCTTGAGAGTCTCGGGTCATGTAGAGAAACTAGAACTTTCCTTGATTCTGTTTGAATCCATAAGATTCAAGTATGCTACATTCATGATAGAGGCAACAATTCATTGAAAATCATTTGTACAATTATCCGCTATTTTCAGCCACCTTTACATTTTATCCTTATTAAGGCTTAGAGACCATGAAATGCATGTTAAGTAGCCACATTACAAGCTAATTTATCCCTACATACCCATCTCTTGTGTATATTCTTGTTTATTTTTAGCAAGTGTGGGTGAGAGGGTGTTTCCATGGGAATTCTGGAAAGAGAATCATTTTTATGGGTTGATATAAATAGTGCCTAAATTTTACTTGGGAAATGGGTTTATAATCTATATTACATCATTATTTTAAACATGTTTCCCTCTTTATCTAAAAAAAAAACTATAAAAAAAAATTAGTTTTGTACATTGAAAAAAAACTGAACAAAAAAAATGGAGAAAAGAGGATGTTTACTCATTATTATTCACTTCTTGGTTGTGACCCACAAAAATGGACAATGTGGAGAGTGATTTGGAGGTGATAAACTTTGTGAGGGGTTGAGTGTGTACATTCATTGTGAAAAATTTCTGAATTTGGACATGTTTTGTACATAAAAGATTAAACACTCCTCTTCTACCTCAAATTTTTGAACCTTAAATCCTACCAACCCTTGAACCTCAAAACAACCTGTCAGAAGTCCTCTTGAGTAACACACTAGTTTGTACCGGTAGAGAAATGAGATTCTTGGAAAGCATATGGTAAGATCATATGAACTCTGAGAAAATAGAATAAATACACTTTCATATGTTCCTTGAGTGAAGAGAAATTTTTTTTAGGTGAGGTAGGGTGTGGCATATTGCATGGGTGAACAAATGAAGTTCAAAAAATTTGAATGTGAGAAAAGAAAAATGATAGAAAAATTGATTCCATAAAAGAGACATGATGAATTTCATTTCGAAATATTATTGGATGTTTTAACATCTTTTATTTAGAAATGGGATATGATTAGGATATTATACTTTCCATAAAAGTGAAAATGTTTAGGTATTGGTGTGTGATTGTACAATGATTCACTATTTTATTTCACCCTTATACTAATGTTTTAAACTGATTTTGTATTGAAAATTACAAGTATAATAAAAAATTTCACTCCATTTTTTATTCATTTATTTTGTTTTTAATACAGTTAAAAAGTGAAATGTTACTTGTTTTGATAAATATATTGTAGGTGAATGTGATTAGGAGGACCTATGATGAAGTTCAAGAAAAATGGGCCAATCTTCACATGATCCAAGCACACTAGGGGAATAAAATAAATTCTACTACTAAACTGTGAATTAAAATGGGCTGAAAATTTGTGTACTGGTAATAAATTTAATTATCTAAATTTTATCTGAAGGAAATGAATCCCAATTCGTACATTAAGAGGCCCATACAGACTGATCTGTCCAATAAAGTGGATTTGCACGGAGTCAAAACACTTCCTCTATATTTTGGAAATATCTCTTATTATATTCCATATCTGGATAAAAAAATTTGAAATGAAGGTAGAAAAGGTTTCAGGGATTTTTTTTTAGTTTTGTTCAAAGTGATTTATGACTGTATGACCGGTCAAAACAGTGGACCAATAGGATTCATGAAATCAGGGTGCCCAAAACTACTTCCTACTTTGCCTATAAATTGGCACCTTGGGCACCCCATTTGATAGTTCGACCAGGAGGAAAGGTACTGACATTTTGGAGTCCCAAAGGTGTCTCCCCATCATTCATAGAAGTTCTGGAGGCTATAAAAAGTGATAATTCAACATATTCTTCTTCCTAGCCTCCCATGGGTTTCTAAACCCCCTATGATCACCCAGGGAGGAACATGTTATAAATCCCAAGTTTCATGTTTTTATTATTTTGAATGATATTTTTAATTCCAGGTTGTATGTTTTTTTCTTCATTCTCTATTTTAATTTAATTGAGTTATATACTGGTATGTTATACTCAAACTAAAATGGTCGTGTTTGGGGGTACCCTTTCATGTGATGTTTCACACACCATTCATCCCTTTTTCTTCCCTAATTCAATTGTGGTGTTTGTGTGGTTCATATTGGTCAATTGAACTCACATAAGAATTTTAAAGGTCATATACATTTATGACATGGTATCACAAATAAATAACATACAAACATTGACAGCACATCGAGTTCTTCGTGTGTTGCCTTGGTGAGTTTCAGTTATGAAGTCGAACACAAATCACCCATTCATCAGTGGTGTCCGGTGAATCATTTTGTGTTTTCGACTAAACCCTAGGAGGTATCCTAGTATAAAATTAGTAACATTATGGTTATAGGTGTTACACACTAGGTATTAAAAGATAATAACCCTATATCATGAAGTGATGAAGGATGAACATCATGAGAGTACCCCGGGTTGATCACACTTAATTAATTCAGTTAATTTATATTTTGTTTTATCGCTTTCATTTCATATTTTCATCTTCAATAATAAAAAACCCAAGTTTTAAAAAACATCATTCACATTATAATTTCATAATCAAACCCCACTTTTTAAATTAATGATCTACGGCTCTGTCAAGAGATAACCTAAGGTTTCTGTTATACTGCAAAAATTCTAGTTAAAACTAAAACAACTAATTTGATGCCCTTGACAACGCGATCAAGGATATGTTTATGATATTCTTACATTGAAATACTTTGATGGTGGTTATGTTTCTAACAAGTGGATGGATAACATGATGTTATACTTTGGGTCATGTGATGACTAAATGGTATGATTTCATTTGTTGAGGTTCTTATTTGTTTATATTTTAGTGGCATATGTTATACTATAGTTTATGTTTTAGATAGAATTGTTATAGTAGTATATGTGTAGTTTTATTAATTTTTTACATTACCATTAGTTTGATTGGTTTTTTCCATTTTAGTTGGTACACATAGAGGAATTATTATTCTTTACTCACATTGGTATCGTTGATGTTTTAGGGAAGGAACATAATAAATGTGTGCTTACACTCACATTTATTTATATTTTTTTTTCTCTTATGATTACAATTATTGGGAATGATTTTTTTGGGTGGATATAGTGATAAGTATTGGGATTAAATATTTATATTAATGGTTTTTATAGATCCTAGATAAAGGAACATGATATTATATTGAATATGATGTTAGGGATAACATTTAGGAGTTGATATAATTTATTATTTTTTAATTTTATATACAACTTTCTTATAATGGATTTTTTTTATTTAATATCTGTTAATTAAAATTTTATTTAAGGATTTCAAATATCTAGTTTATTTTGTTTCAATTTATTTATAAAGGTTAATGTTTTTCATATGAGGGAGATATATGCCCTAAGTGGTAGTTGTCAGATCCTAGTATATTAAAATTGGGATTGTTAAAAACTCTCATTCCCATAATCAACTCAAGGGATACTATGTGGGGATGAGTTATGTCAATGGGATATCTAAATACTATAAATTATGGGTTAATCATCCCAAATATATTCCCTTAAATCGTTTAAATAAAATAAAGAGATTCAATGTTAATTTTTATAGAGTAGTGTATCATAATAATTTTTTAATAATCATTATTCTTTATTAAATATATGAATTTAATTATTAGTTATTGTCTTGTTTTAAGTAAGTTTTTAACTATAATTAGTTTGGAGGAGGCTGGGGTTATAAAAAAATCTTGTAATGTAAGTGTTTAGACTTTTTTATTTTAGGGATTTTTTAAAGGAATAATATTATAATTTTGGTTTCATTTTATTTTTAAATTTTATTTCTTCTAAATCTGTATACTTTATTTATAAAATTTTAACTCCCTCTTAATTTTCTTATCTTCTTATTGATTCAAATTTTCCAATCCTTGAACGAATGAACTCTAGGATGTGAGATAATGGTTAAGGTATACTTATTATTTCAATGTTTCATTAAATTAAGATATATTTTATTTTAAATTATTAATTTGGTGATTTTTGGTTGGATTATATAAATTCCTAAGATCAGTATATTTCAATGGAAGATATTCAAGTAAGGGAAACCAACTTTGATCTAGGTAGGTGACCCATAACATTTCTTGAAATTTAATTTTTTTGTGTATGCCTGTTTATATAGGGATTAAGAACAAGGAATTAGGGACCCAAAGGCTACCCTAAATGTTTAAAAAATTAGGAATATGTTTATATATTATATTATGAACGATACATACATTATTAAATTTTTTAATGAATTTTGATTTTTTTTATATTCTCGTTCATTGTGCTCATAGGATTAATTATTAAGAAATGGTACATATACTAGAAACTTGAGTTCCTAGAAATTATAAATAAATTTATATAGTCTATTATGATTGTGACCAATGTTCTGTAAAAGGAAAAATTATTTTTAGATTATCAAATGATATAGTCTCTCATTATACCTATATGATAAATTGTTAATAAATGGTACCCAAATATATTGTTTTAGTGTCTAAAAAATCATGAATAAATTTAAATTTTCAATTAAGACTGATATTGATATTATTTATAAAGAAAAAATGTTTTCTTAGATTACCCAATAATATATTCATTCATTATGATAATATGGTTAATTATTAAGAAATAATATTCAAATAGGTAGCTCTAGTGGTTATAAATTTATGAATAAATTCGTATAAACTATTATGATCAAGAAATACTTCTATTTAAGGTAGAATGATTTTTAAATCAATCATCAATACACTCTCATATTGGGATCATAATATAATTTTTTTAAAAATGGTCTAAGGACATTGGAATGAATAAAATGAGTGAATAACATGGTATGTGAACTAACTGATCATGGTTAAGCTCAAGTTTCCTATTTTCTATGTCATAACCCAACCTTATAGAGTCATTAACCAAATCATCCATCCCCAGGGAAATTTTATATCACCCAACTTTTATTCTTGAACCACTGAAGGGAATTACCTACTATGGTAACTTATTATATTATTGAATATACCCACAAGACAACACATGTTATTTCAATATGCTTTTTCATCACTCACACACACCCTGGGATGACATAACAAGAGGCCATCCATGCTGAAACCACTCCAATCCAAGCATGTATAACTATGTTGTTCTTATTTGGTAGGCTCCCAAAAATAAATTTTCCCCTTATTTACATAGTTAATATCAATTTTATTTTTTAAGTATTCCTTTTTCCAACTGTATTACCATCTCACCCCTTTGTGGGCCCGATAACTTAAAACCAGGTAGTGTATAAACCATTATATTTTTAAGTATGATAAATGATTAGTAATTTTTATTTAGATTTGGTGAACAATAATATGATACTATTTAACTTTTAATTTTAAATAATGGGTTTGTGTGAACCATGAAATTTAAAGTATTTGGTTTTTAATGCGGCTCAAAATATCTTTATTTGAACATGTCTTCCCAGGGGTAAACTAAGGTGCTTATGGGTTAGTGATTCCTTATAGATGAGAACACCATAAGGTAGGATGATTAAAAATAAATGAGGGTGAGATTGAAGTTCATTGAGGTATGATATAATAAGGATTATTTTTTAAATATTAGATATGTTTTATGTTGATGAGCCATGTTATCAAAATAAACATGTGGATTCTAAAATAATGATTATGAATTTAGTGTAAATCATGATGAAATAGATCAGATTTTAGAATGAGAACATGGATGAGGATTTTCAAGTTGATCAAATTTTTTGTATTGAATGGATTTTTTTATTGGAGAAAAACATTTATGGTTTAGATATTGAAACACCTTGTGTTTTTGGAAATGAAATGAAATGAAATGAATGGTGGTGAATTTGTGGGACTTTTTTTAAATAAAATGTAGGAGGATGGTCATTTGAATGAGTTTAGAGTTTATAAATTTTTAAAATAAACTCAAGTATGAGATATTTTAAAGTAGGAAGTCATATGATAAATTTGGAATGGAAAAGGAAGTGGAAAGAGTGTATTCAAACCATGAAAAATTTTCTTTAAGGATTATGAATCATCCAGTAGTGTTTGTAAACCATTCAAGGGTCTCAAAATTGGAAAACAAAGGGTGAAACTCTTAAAAATATACAATTTTATTCTAATTTACCTTATTTTACCTCTATTTACATCCCTCTTTATTTATCTTATATTGATGAAAATCCAAGTGGTTTTACCCTTTATTATAATTTTATAATTTTAGGATTTTAAACTAATTATTTTATATATTGAAGGTAGATATCTCTCCTCTCCTTTCTCCACTCTTCCCCTCTTATTCCTTTTATCATTGTGGATCAATTTCTAGGGATTCAATATGTAGGTTTTGTTAGAGAATAGATAAAACCACTCAAAGGTTGGGTCTTTTGTTCATGATAGTTAGAGGAGGATTATAAAAGTTATTCAAAATACCTTGATATGTTGATAAACATTGTTATGACACATGATGAGTTCTTGATTTGTTTTATTAAATTTAATTGATTTTTATAGAAGTATTAGTTATATAAATTATGGGTTTTGGTTTAATAGATGTAGAGTAAAGGTCAAATGGAAGTTTGTGTGAGTAATTGTATTTCTAAAAATAATTTAAGTTACTCAGATTTTACCCATATTTAGGTTTTTAATAAATATTTATGAATGGGTGTTTTCTAGTTTTTAAATAATGTTATTATTTATTATCATTTTTATTATCATTGATGTTGAGTATGAGAGACTAATATCAATTACTTATATAATTTATATAATTTATATAATCATATAAAATTGAATGGAATTTAGTACAATTTAATAGTGATTGAATAATTGCATAAATAAGGTTCAATAATTGGTACAATATTGGCCTAATTTGATGAGTTTTATTAGTAAAAATTATAGGTTAGTATGTAATTTATGATTGAATTATTACTTGATACATCTTATAATGAAATTTTGTATTTGTAAAAAATAATTTGATTTGTTTTAGTAGGGGTTTTAAAAATTTAAAGTATGGTGATTTAAATTGGGGTATTTTTCTCATTTTCATTTTTTATAAATGTATATCTTAATTTGTAAACCCTTTTTATAAAATATAAATTTATTTTAGGATAATAGACCCCATGACCCACTTTCTATTCTCATAAGTAAAAATACTAGAATATGTAAGACACAACTGAATAGATCCTTCAAAAATGGCCTTATCCCTCAAGATTAGTGTATCAAAAGATAATAAGTCTTTTCACTCTAATCACCACACTTATTAGAACTTCAAACATGCTCTATTAAAATAAAAACTCACTAAATGTAAAAAATAAAATAAAAAAATGAAATACGCACCATGTTTATATGGTTCAAACATTAAGTCCTTGGTCCATGGTTGAATATTTCCAAACTTTTCATTACTGGGAAGATAAAGGGATTTAAAATTATCAATAAGTAGTTTTTAATAATTGAATACTTATAAATACAAGTTTCTAGTCTATATGTGTAGGTGGTCCCACCCTATAATTATAATGGTCCCATACTATTAAGTCAGAATAATACAAATACAACACAAGAGGGGGGAAATTGTGTCTTTTTAATAATCTTCACCGATTCTTGATTTTGAATCCCTCTGTGAATAATGAAGATATAAAGCATTTTCTTCTATAATAAGTATGATAAGTGGATAAATAGAAATAAAAAACATAATAAATTTATATTATTTTTGGGCATAAAGATCCCCTAGTCCACTCCACCAATGCTCTTTCTACGAGTTTGGTGAATTTCACTAGAATGGTCCTCTTATCACAAGACCTAAAATCCACAAGTGAGTACAAGAAGTTGAAACCTTTACAAAATGGATAAAAATAGGGCCTTCTAGTACTTTTATAGGGAACCAGTTATCCGAAGCTTAGTATAATAAGCTGAAACTTCACCACAACATAATACGAGTAGTTGATACTCTAATAAATCAAAAGATTTTAATTTGTTGATGGTTTAAGTTGATATTCATAGTTTCAATAATAGAAACTGATAGTAGATGAATATTGTTCTTAAAAAATTAAATTCTTCAAGAAAGAGTAATTCTAAAGAAATCCCAATTGAAAATGATATTTAATAATAATAGTAACAAATAGTAGTGATGATCTTACAGAGTACGAGGTTGAAATATGTATGTCAACCAAAGTGTATTCTCTTCTGAAAATAATAGAGTCAATCATTTATTACAGCATATCTGTAAAAGATATTCACATATATAAAGTCATATATGAATGTATTTGAATCTTTTATCACTCGTATCACACACATATTTGATTTGAAAATAATTTATTCAAATAAATAGAATAATTTTGGTTGAATATATCCAAGAAAATCTCCAGATAGATTGTGGATATTTAAAATAGTCTAGGATAGTTGTAACTTTTCTTAAGAATAGAAGTTATTTTATTCATTAAATATGGTTCTTTAAATTGATCATAACGAGCTTTTAATCATTCATAAAGGATCTTTGAATGATCTTGTAATTATATCAAGACCATTGCATAAATATTGGGAAAATAGCAAATTTAAATCTTCAATGTTGAATAGTCAAATGTAGGGTTCCTTCATAAAAAATAAAAAATACCAAATATAGCATTCAACTATGTAGCTTTCATTTTCCGAACATAATGTTGATAATGTAAATTTGATCATAAAAGTAAGGTTGATTAACCATACATTTTCTTCTCAAACGTAGGGTTCCTTACTTATGTAAGGTTTCTTAACCGTACTTTATTCTCTTGAAAAACATAAGGTTTCATCCAAACATAAGGTTATTCAACCATAATTTCTTGATAATACAGGGTTGATGACTCGTACGTACTATTCTAAATGTAGGGCTGATTCCTTACTGGCTGTTCCAAGCATAGGGTTTATTCCTTACATTATGTTTATAAATATTGGGTACGAATTTGTTTTCCAGAATATACTAAAAATATGTTCTGAACACTTTAACTGATATTCCTTTCAAATTAAACGATTGAAAATAATTATAGAATAAATATTGTAATTAATATTAATTTTCTAAAATACACTTAAAGTAATATTAGTAGTAAAAAAAACAATATTATTTGTAAGCATCAAAATAATAAAATTTATAGATTATTGTTGAGACAATACATACCCAACAATCTCCCCCTTCTTGATGATCAAAAAACCCATAAAATAACTAATTGAAAATATAGGGTTTTGTAAACACATTTAAAGAAAACAATTTCCACTTTAAAGATAAATTTTATCAAAGTAATATTTCAATTTCAAAAAACTATTTAGAATAAAAATATATTTAAATGAAATGTTGTGTTTACCCAATTTTCTCCCCATTTTTGTGATATCAAAAAGAAACTATAGAAAAATAGATTAAAAAACTTTCAATTCTTCATAGAATAATAAATGAATGTTTATGGTGTACTGTTTGGATAAACATGGTGTGGGTGATGGTAGTAGAGATAAAAATATTATAAATTATAGAAATAGAGAACAAAATTTAAAAATAGTAATGGGAATTTTATTATAAAAACTATAAAATTACATTAGATGTTTTGGCTTAAGGAAATAGGTTAGACAACAGGTCTGGTGGAAGGTGAAAGAGTTTGGTCAGGGGTGGTTTCTGGTGATGGTTCTGATAGAGCCCGAGCAACTTGAAAAACACCTTTCAATTCTTCCATCCAAGACTATAATCTTTCTAAAAAGTTTCCTTCAAACTTACGAATTATAATTCTTGAATCTTGACTAACTTTTATTTTTTCAATCAAATTGACTTTTTAAATAGTCATGTAGATTATCCTTAGTCTGGAAAAAATGAGCTAGATTATCACTAAACTTATTGAGTAGCAGCCTAATACCTGGTTCACTAGAATTCAATTTCTCAAAAATATATATCTGATTGTTTAACAAAACTGATAAGGGTGCACTATTTCATTGAATAATCTGAATCCTATCATTCATATCTTCCATTAAAGATGTGATAGCTTGAAGTCTTATGATCAAATATGGTGATGTTTGAGGGGAAAAAGAAGAAGATATTTAATGAATGATACTTCCATTTAAAGATTCAAACTGACTTTCCAAGTATCATTTTAAATCAAGAAAATGTATTTTAGAAATATATTCTAATTTGATATTTACAAACTGATCCAACATCTCTATTTTAAAAGCATCAAAATCCCTTTTCGAAATGGAATTTTCTTTGACCTATTGAAGATGAGTCTAACATACTCTAATTCTATCCTTGGAGTAGATGAATTTCTCAAATCATCAAAAGATTTTATGGATACTTCAAGATCCTATTGAAGACTAGAGTTCTCCTCCTGAACCTTGTTAAACTTAATTATATGATCTTGAATTTTATTTTTTAGTGAATTAGATGCCCCTTCATCTAAATTCTTTGACTGAACAACTTCTACAATAACTAATGGATTTTCTAGATAATTTTTCACAAACTTCTCACTTGAATAATATATACAATCAAGGACCTCTGTCCTTTCTCTAGAGATAGATGCGGGTCTCTCTATTGAATTACCAATGGTAGAGATAACTTGATTTTCAATAATCTTAGTGATATCAGTGACTAATTTTGAAACTTATTGTTCTCCTTGAGAAGCTTCTTCCTGGTTATCTGGTTGAAGAATAACCCAAAGATCATGAGCTTGGATCTCTTCCTGTTTATCCTCATCATTTTCGGGTTCTTCCAAATGAATTGAACGAGTTGAATCTCTAGATCCTAATACAAGATCCTCATGCTATGTTCTTTCTCTATTCCATGGTTTTAAAATGAGTTCCTCATTACGTTCTTCTTCTTACAAACCTTCTTCAGCAAGATCTATATCAAAATATCAAATATTTATATTGGTAGGTTGAGAAATACCTTCTATTCTGGATTTTATAACTTCTTCATTTCTCAATTTAATTTTCTCCCCTAGAGAAAAATATCCAAATTTTTGTTGTTCATCCACACCAATAGGAATCAACTTACCTTTTATTGTACTCCAAAAGAAACAAAATTTACTTAGAGTCCTAGTATTCAACACATTGTTGTGATGAAATTTGAATCTATAATAAAAAATAAGAATCATATTTTTCCTGAAAAAAATAAGAGAAAAGACCCTTTCATAAGGGTAGAACTACATTATTTCCTCTCAATGGCAGCAATAAATCAGATATTTTAGAATATATATAGTAAAATTAATCTTGATTTAACTGATAAAAAACATAATGTACATGTTCGGGTATAAAATTTTCTCCATATTAATAAATCTAGGAGCAATAGAAGTTTGAATAAACTTTACTAAAAGTTTCTGGTCTACCTCAAGATTCTTTACAAACATTTTCCTTATAATTTTTGAAAAAAATGGAAACAAAATGACATCCTATTACTTGTGAACTTGAATTCCAATTGAACAAAAATCAAAGTGGAATACTCCTTCATGAGTTCATTTTAAAATTTGGGCAATTTCAACTGATGAAATTAAAAATTACTTATCTTATATTCGAGAAGATATTGTATCTTATGATTCATCGAAACTAAACTGTACACTACTATAAAAGTGATTCAATTCTAATTCATAAAGAAAATTTATATGCTTCTCAATAAATAGAAATTCCCAACCTTGAAATGGAAGGTATTTCTTGAGTATAAGGTTCATCTCATAAAACCATTTAAAGTCTACAACATTTCATTAAAGAATATTCCTGGATGGAACATGCCGACACTTCAGATCACTTGGTTCACCTTCATCAGTTCACCTAGTCTTCATCATTTATAAGAATCTGAAGGTTGAAGGTTTTAAAATTTTAGGGTATGTAAGAAAGATGATGGTTCTAGTTGGTGAAATGGTTTGAAGAAAAATGGTATGGTAAGTTGAAGGCTTTTCTAATGGATAGTGACACAATTTGGCTTCCTTTTCTAGTTACATAGGGTAATCATTAAAATTTTAATTTTAAAAACTCGTGATTTAAAAAATTAAAGAAGAGAAAGAAATAAATTTAAACAAATAATCAACATAATAAATTAGATTAAAAGTGAATAAAAAAATAAACAAATTTAATCGAAATAAATTGAAATTAATTAAAACTATAAATACCTTAAATGAAATACACTGATAAAAATTTATTTAAAATTAAATAAATCTAAACCCCCCTTAATAAAACAAAAAATTGTAGTGGGAAGTATTTTAGTGAAAATATCAGCTAATTGATATTCAGTATTAACAAATTATAATGATATATCCTTTTTAAGAACATCATCTCTTAGAAAATGATGTCTTATATCAATATGGTTAGTCCTATAATGACTTATATGTTTTTTTGAAATATTTATAGCACTAGTATTATCACATAAAATAGGTATATTATTAAAATTTATTCCAAAGTCCAATAGAGTATTTTTCATCTACAATACTTGTGCACAACAACTACCAGTGAAAACATATTCTTCCATTGCTCTTTGTAGGGAAACTGAGTGTTGTTTTTTACTCAACCATGATATAAAATATTTTCCTAAAAAGTGATAGGTTTTTGAGGTGATTTTTATCTAATCCACATCCTTCAAAATCATCATCTAAATATGAAATTAAATTAAAATCAGATTATTTTTGGATATGGAAGAGATTGAAAAATAGTTCCTTTTAAATATCTAAAAATTATAATAATACTAGTAAGATGAGATTCTTTTGGATTTGACTGAAATCTAGAATATAAAAATACAAAAAACATAATTTTTGGTTTTCTAGTAGTAAGATATAATAAACTACCAATCATAGATCTATATAACTTGTTTTCAACTGGTTTTATAGCTTTATCCAAATCAAGTTTTATATTGGTACACATAGGAGATGTATAAGTCTTAATATTTTCAAGTCCAAACCTTTTCAATAAATCAACAATATATTTACTTTGATTTAAAATATTTCCACAATCTTTTTGATAAATCTGAAATCCTAAAATGAAATTCAGTTCTCCCATCATAATAATTTCAAATTTTTTTTGCATTAGTTTTAAAAAATCATTCGAAATATTTTTATTTGTTGAAAAGAAACTAACATCATCAACATAAATTACGAATAAAATATTATAACAAAATTTTTTCTTAAAAAAGTGTTGGATATGAAAATCCAACAATAAATCTATTTTAAAAAAGAAAATAACTTAATCTTTCATACAAATCTCTAGGTTCTTCTTTAAGGCTATAGAGAACTTTAGAAAGTTTAAAAATAAAATTTGGTTTTTGAGGGTTTTCAAAACTAGGAGGTTATTCAACATAAAACTCTTCCATTAAATATCAATTTTAAATATGCAGATTTAACATCCATATGATATAATTTAAAGTTCATATGAGATGCATAAGATAAATGGATTCTTATGGATTGTAATCTAGCTATAAGGGTAAAGGTTTCATCCAAATATATACCTTCTTCCTGATTATATCTTTAACTACTAATATATATTTGTTTCTAGTTATGATCCCTTGATCATCCTTTTTATTTATAAAGAACAATTTGGTTCCTATTACTAGATAATTCTATGTGCTTTCCACTAATTCAAAAACTTCATTTATTCTCAATTGGTTTATTTTTTCTTGTATTGATAATATATAATTCTCATCTTATAATGATTCCTCAATAGACTTAGGTTCTAACTAAGATATAAAGGTAGTGAATTCAATTATGTTTTCTATGTTTATTCTAATTCTAATTCCTATGTCTAAATATCATATAACAGTTTCTAAAGGATTGTTCTTTAGGGCTATAGACTATCTAGTTAGGACACTTTTAGGTTCATTAGTTTCATGTTATTTTAAAATAGAATAAATTTTATTTATATCATTTTCAAAATCACTTTTAGAGGATTCAAGTCTCACATTGTCAAACAAGTGAGTAACTTCATATGTTTGATCTTTATCTTTAATAAAAGGGTCAATTTTATCAAACTTCACATGAACTGATTCTTCAAAAATCATTGAATTTTTATTAAATACTCTATAGGCTTTAGAGATAGTAGGATATCCTAAAATATTCCTTCATCAGCTTTTGGATTGAACTTACCAAGGTTTTCTTTAGTATTCAAGATATAAACCTTGCATCCAAAAATATTAAATTAATTTACTTAGTTTTTATTTTATTACAAAGTTCATAGGGAATCCTTTTAAAAATAGGTCTTATTAAAACTCTATTCATGATATAGTAGTCTATTCTTATATCTTCTACACAAAAATAGGTAGGAAGAATTTATTTATTCAGTATATCCCTTTCCATTTCTTGAATAGTTCTATTTCTTATTTCTACAATTCCATTTTTTGAGGTGTTATTAGTGAATATAATTTTTTTTAATACCCAGGTTTGACAAAAAAGGATTAAATTCTTGATTCTCAAATTCCTTATCATGATCACTTCTCAATGAAATTATTTTAAAACCTTTTTCATTTTGAACAGTTTTGAAAAAAAATTTCAAAAATAGAGAATACTTCACTTTTGATTTTTAGAATATAAACCCAAGTAAATCAAGAATAATAATTATCTAAAACATAGACATATATTTTACCAGACAAACTTTCTACTCTGGATATTCGAAAAAAAATCCATATGGATAAGTTCTAAAGGTTTAGATGTAATGATTTGGTTAATAAATTTGAAAGAATATTTGTAATGTTTTCCAATTTGGCATGCATTACAGAATATGTCATTGTCAAATTTAAGACAAGGGAAATACAAAACTAAATGTTTCTTAGATAATTTATATAAAACATATATTTTACAATGACTAAGTCTCCTATTCGAAATCCCTAACTCATTTGTCTTAGCAGTTAAACAATTCACTTTTTTTACACAAGGAATTTAAATTCAAAGTATAAAAATTATCAGTTCTAGGTGATCTAAACTTAAGTAGTTTATCTTTAAAAACCGAGAAGGAATTGTTATAAGATCACAAAGTTGAGAAATAATTATAATATTTTTCTTTATCCCTTGCACATATAGTACTTTGTTGATTGATATAGTCTTTGGATCCAATAGTTCCAACTCCAATAATTTTTTCTTTTTCATTTTCACCAAAAGAGAGTAGACCTCCTTCCATTTGAGTTAATGCATAGAAATTTTATGAGTCTAAAATAATGTTCTTGGAACATAAACTATCCATATACCATATAGAATTTTTTTTCATGTGTATTTTTCCTTGAAAAATATTTAAATACAAGTTTGTTTTGGTACCCATATTTTCTTGGGTCCAGTAGTGTCAACAAGCAGTGATCTGGGAATCCATATCTGCTTTATTTTTCAATAATTCATATCACTTTATTCAGATATATTTCTAGAAATAAAATATTTTTTAATACCACTTATTTTAGGATTCATCAAATAATAGTTTTTTATTGAAATTCCCTTTTGTTCTACAACAATAGCAGGTAACATTTTTAGAATTTGGCACAAAATAATTTTTATACAGTTTTGAATTTAAACCTTGAATCATATTCCAAATCTTTCTGTATTAATAACATTCTTTACAAGAATCTCATTTAAAACTTTTTATCCTTTAGTAAAAGTAATTACAGTTCTTTTATAATATTTTACTTCATTCTTCAATTATTTAATCATTTTATCATGACCAATAAAGTTTTATATAGAAGAATTCAAATTTTCAACTAGTTCTTGATGTTATTTGAAGATATTGTCTCTTTCAACTAAAATAAAATTGTGAGTATTTTTTAATGATTTATTATTCTTTAATAAATAATTATATATTTTTTCTAACATAGAATAATAAGCAGCTAATTTATCATTTGAGAAACTATCAGTACCAGAATCAGAAGAGTAATAAGTGTGTACCTTTTCTTCTTCAGCCATAAAGCACATGTTGTCATTGCGATTTGATGGATCCTTCTTTGAATAAAATTTTGAAGAGCTTCTGGAGTCTTTAGATACAATCCACATAGCTTTCTTTGATCTTTTTTTACTTTATGTTAATAGTCAAAATTATTTTGATATTTCTTTTCTAGACTTTTTATTTAATCTTTTAATTGAGGGAAATCAGGTCTAATTTGACCCATTCTTTTGCATTCATAGCATCAGACTTCTCTAAGTTCTTTCTAATCCTTCATGAATTATTTTATGATGTCAATTTTATTCTTTTAAAATTTTCTAAATTTTATGGCTAGCTGAGCCAGTTCGATTTCATAATTTGAGGAGTCTGAATTATTTTCTGTTTTGACATTTTGTTTTATTTTTCAGCTATGATTATGAGATATCACTTTGAGAGAAGTGTTTTCTTTTTTTTTTTCACTATAATGTTATGATATTTAACTTAATATTGAATTTCTACTTCATACATCATTAATGTTCCAATTAGTTCCTTCATAATCAAATCCTTGATAGGTGGTGATTTCTAAATAGATGTAGATATTCCATTCCATTTCAGGGGTAGTACTCTAAGTACTTTTAGCACTTGATCAGATTGACTGATGGGATCTCCCAAGGAAGTAATATTGTTTAAAATATCTATTAACCATCCATTTATTTGAGTGATATTTTCACCATCGAACATTCTAATGGTGTAAAACTTTATCATTTCAATTGAATACCTCATTTATTAAAAATTATCTGTTTCTTCATAAGAAACTACAATGGTTTGCCACATCTCATAGGAAGTAGGGTATTGTGATACAAAATTATATTTATCTAATACATGTCCATATATAATAGATTTTATTTCTTTTAAATTCATGTCATACTCAACTTCTCTTTCAGAAGTCCATGTTTCTGGTTTTTCAAGAATCACATAAGGAGTGACGATCTTTGATTAAACTTTGAATCCAATATTATTCAGATAGATAATCATTTGTGATTTCCAACCTCTATAATTTATACATTAAGGTATTAAGCATATACCATAGACATTCCTTCTCTTGGATAAACCGTTGTTATTTTCTTTGTATAGTACTTATTCTTTTGAGATTTCTAGAGCTTTATTCTAAAATATCTCATTTGATACCAATTGTTAGGTCAGAAAAATAAAAAGATAACCCAGGGGGGGGGATTGTGTTCATTCAATAATCTTCACCGATTCCTAAATTTGACTCCCTTTGTGAATTATACAGATATGAAGTAATTTCTTCTATAATAAGTATGAGCAGTGGATAAACAAAAAGAAAGAATACAACAAATTTATAGTGGTTTGGCGCATAAATATTCCCTAGTCAACTCTACCAAAACTCTCTATACGAGGGTGAATTTTACTAGAATAGTACTCTTATCACAATACCTCAAATCCATAACTATGTTTAGGTAGTCAACACCTTTACAAAAAGGCTAAAAACTGAGCCTTATGGTTACTTTACAAGGAACCAGTTATCCACAACTTAGTACAAGAAGCTGAAAATTCACCACGATAGAATACGAGTAGTTGATACTCCAGTAAATCAAAAGAGATTTATTTGTTAATGGTTTGGGTTGATCTTAACAGTTTCAACAACATCAAATTAAAACATATGGATCTTCTTATTCAAAATTAAAATTATTCAGGAAATATTAATTTTGAAGTGATCCTGGTTGAAAATGATCTTCAATAATAATAGTAACAAATATCACTAGTAATCTTATAGAGTATGAGGTTGAAATATTTATGTCAGCAAAGTGTATCCTCTTATGAAAAATAACAGAGTATATCATCTGTTACAGTAAATCTATAAAATATATTCACATGTATACAACTGTATATGAATGTATGTGAATCTTGTATCACCCATATCACACACATATTAGATTTTAAAAATACTCTATTCATATAAATTGCTTTCTTTCAGTTGAACAGATCCAAAAAATTTCCTGATATATTGTGGATACTCAAAATAGTCTAGGAGAGTTATAACTTACCTTAAGAATATGAGTGATTTTCTTTTTTGAATACAGTTCTTTGAATCAAACATAACGTGCTTTGAATCAGTCATAAACAAGCTTTGAATCAGCCTATAATTCTTTAAAAACCATTGTAGTAATCTCAAATAAAATATAAAATTTAAATCTCATATGTTGAATAGTCAAAAATAGGGTTCCTTCATAAAACAACAAAATACCAAATGTATAGTTCAACTATATTACATTCATTTTCCAAAAATAAGGTTGACAACATAATATTGATCATAAAAGTAAGGTTAATGAACCATATATTGGCTTATCTAATGTAGGGTTTCTTACTTTTTTAGGGTTTATTAACCATACTTTATTCTCTTGACAAACATAATGTTTCATCCAAATATAAGGTTATTTAACCACACTTTCTTGATAACGTAGGGTTGATGATCAATACATACTATTCTGAATGTAGGGTTCATTCCTTACTCGTTATTCTAAGCCTAGGTTTTATTTCTTACGTTATGTTTATCAATGTATGGTATAAAAAATATTTCCAAAGTATACTAAAAACACATTTCAAAAACTTTAACAAATATTCCTTGTGAATTAAAAGATTAAAAATAATTCCAGAATAAATAATATAATGAATATTATTTTCTTGAAATACACTTAAATTAATATCATTAGTAAAACAAACAAGGGTATTTGTGAGCATAAATATCAATAATATTTACTGATTATTATTGATAAAATGAATTCCCAACACATATGAACATCCAATAAAACTAACCTCTGACTTTCATGGGCATCCATCCATTAAACTCAAGTGACTGCTAATACACTATTGATTTTGTATCCTATTTAATAAAAGAGAAGATAGATTTAGGTTATGAAATTAACATAATATAATATTATTATATTGGATATAGTGGTGTTATTATATCATAATAATTTAATATTTTTTGAAGGAGGTGTAAGAAGCAATAAAATTAAAATCCTTGGTGAAGAACGATACCTCTTATTATGAAAATCTCTTTAGCTAAGAACCAAAATCCTTCTTAGGATGAATTTATGATAAAAATAATGAATATAGGTTGTGGGGAGAGAATTATGGAATATATTTGGGTATTTATTGGATAATACTAAGTTCATTGAAGTTATAGAGAGGATAGAAGATGGGGTGGCCTTTTATAAGCAAGATGAGTGGTACACTTGTAATTTTTGAAAAGAACAAGGTGAAACCACGTTTTTCACATGCCACAAGGCATGAAAATAGACCATTCTTGAGACTTAGAAAATATAATATCTAAATATGGCCATAAATTGTATTTTAAACAATATTTTAGGTTATTTTTACTCTTATCTTTTTAGTTTAACCCATAGTAAATCCGTTTTTACCTTAACCATACTAGTTAATTTTTATTACATTCATTATTCATTATGGTAAAAATTTAAGTTGAAATTATTTGATAATATAAATTATGCTGATTAAAAATCTGTAATATATTTTACTAAATTCAATTAACATAAGTGAAAAAAATTATTTTAAAATCAAACCAATAGACGGGACGAAATAGATGGTTTTCAAGAAGTGTATTTTTCAAGAAAAAGATGATATTATATTAACTATATGAAAAATAATAATCATTGTATGAATACCAATTAAAATTTATTGACATATAATCTATAAATATAATTTAAATAATTCCTCATTAGGGTTTTTTAATTAATTAAAAAGGGGAAACATTATGCACTTTGAAATATTTTTCTAAAATATCACTTTTTTAAACAAAAAACTTATTCTAAAATCCAATATAAATATGATTAAAATGTAATTAACTAGATTAAATATTACTAAATAATACTTATTTTACTTTAAATCGTATTAAAAACATAATGGTACATTTAAATAACTTAATTTATGGAAAATAAAATATATTTTTCCAAAAAGTGGTATTTTTCATTATTTACTAAAAAATCAATATTTTTTAAAAAATCCAAAAATTTCACACTATGTTCATTATGATATTATAATTTTAAAAAATAATTTAATTTTATAAAATAAATTTTCTAAAATTTCCAAAAAATTAATTATAATACTTTATCACAAAAATAAATAAAAATAATTTTTGAAGAAAATATAACTTTGAAGTATAAAGTTACTTTACTAAAAGTTGATTAATCATTTACTCAAAATTTATAAATAATTTTTATTGAGAAGTAAATATATATATATCATAAATTATTTAATATTATTCATATTTTTCAATTTAATGTCTAGGTTATAATGATTATATACTTCACAAGGCTTTTATGCTCAGTGTTGCGTGTTAAAGATGCTATCAAACATAATGATATTCTTTTAAAATATAGGGGTGTTACAAAAATTTATGTATCTTAACCAAAGTGAATATATAGTGGGTAATTAATCATACATATTAGTATTTCTACAAGTGAATTCCTAACTCATTCCACTAGGACAAGAACATGTTATCTCATAGTTCAAAATACAATTTATAAAAAATAGAGGAACATAAAAATAGTTTACGAATTTAAAACAATTAAATTTAAATGTATAAAAATTTATCCATTAATTACCACTTGGTATAAACAAAACACATTCATCCACTCACATTCACATGAATTCCTGGTGAGAATTTCATACCTATGAGTGGTTACTTAAATATCCATTAAGTCATCACTAGGTGACCAATATCTAGGTGCATCTAGTCTTGAACCACACCCCTAATTCAGGGTTAAACCCAATATAAATTAACTAACACCAACCATTTATTCCAAGTAATCATACCAATATGTTTCACATAAATCCATTATTCCCTTTAAAAATTTAATCAAACATCTTTCTTATGTTAAAAAAAAATCATAATTTTAAAACCACAAAATAAAAAAGGGGTTTTCCAAAAACCATTCAATTTACAATTTTCCTAGATTATAAAGAAATATAATTTTCAAAAATAAAAGACCTGAATTTTCTTTTTAAATTCTAGTAATTTAATGTAAATATATATGCCTTCTAGTTCTAGAATAAGTGGAGTAGAGAGAGAATCCACCTACCTCACAATGGGCGTGGAAATAGAGAACAACACAAGAAAACCTCTAAATCTAGGATATAAACCTGTTTACTTCAATAGATCCAATAAGGATCTCATTAAAACACATCATAGATCATAAATATATCCATAACATATCAAATCTAATGTTCCATATTATAAGAGATTATAATTTATAAATAACAAGAGAGAAAATAGAGACTTACCAAGGATTCTGAAGACTCGACATACTTAAATCCTTCAAATCAGCTTCTAGATCAAAGTGTATTTCAATAAATGATTATGAGAGGGTTGGAGTTTTAGATAATAATATAAGAGGTGTAAAATTAGGGTTTCAAGTGTAAAAAATGAGTTAAGATCAAAATTTTAGAGCATTTAATATACATGGCATGGTTAATACGCTTAGTTTGGGAAACAATGCACTTGAAACTGTCTCCAAACCCCGGCCTTACATGGTCGGTTCATATGGTTTGAAAAAACATGTGCCAAATGTGCTTTTACATCTATTTCCACTTGCAAAGTTTTTCTTGGGTGCATGGTTTGGACAAACCATTCCCCAGTTGTGCAAACCATCCTACCCTCCTAAGGCTATCATATAGTTACTTGAAAAAACCATATGGTTTCCCATAACATCGTGACAACCAGGATCCCTATAAACACCTTCCAAAAATCTCCAAAAACTCATAGAAACTTTCTGAGATAATACCAAGCACAAAATTGTTCAAAAATACATGAAACAACATCACATACCTCAAACTAGGGGTGTTACATTCCCACAACCACTGGCCACACATTAAAGGACCACCTTATTTTTAGTTTCTATCCTTCCAATTAAATAAAACAAAATTTAAATCTTGATTCACATTCCTAACTATTTAAAATCTAAAACCTTTTTCATTATTGGATTATTTTAAAAGTAATTATAAATGTATTTCAGTGTGAGTTATTTTGGTTACTCTTGATTTATTATTTGGGTTGTGGTGTTTTTAAATTGGTTTAACATGTTTTTAAAATAATATTTCAATTAAAAATATATAAATTTTCCACTGGGAATAGATATGGAGAGGAAAGATAATAAAAATAGGTTTATATAGGTTTATATAGGTTTTGAGTGAACCATAATTTTTTATACACTGGTCATGATTTAACTTCATGATTTATAAACTATGAAATATTTAGAAATGTTTAATGTTTCTTGAAACATTTTAATACACAACGTGTAAAACAAAACAGGAAAACATAAAACCTTATATTTCTATGTTTTTTGATTATTTTTATGCTCAAACTCTTGGAGATGGACTATGAACATAAATGGTTATTAAATAGGATTATTAAGATCATTTTATGGTCTTGGATAGATAATAAATCTTGGTGATTTTTTAAGAAACACTTATTTTTTATTTTTTATGGTGTATGGGAGGTTTATTCTTGTTCATTGTTGATAAGTTTTGGATAAAATTTCTTCTAGGTTACCCTAAAGTATTGAGGTAGTTATTTGAATGGTATCATGGTTTTGGTGGGTTTAGGTATGATTTGGTTGTTTTGGTTAAGGTCACAAGGGTAATTCCTTTTATTTATTTATTCTCACAATCAATGTCTCCTCTCCATATGTGGTCCATACACAGTAGAGTGGGTGATGAGTTCTACTAGGTCAGGGATAAAATTATATATCGATATGTGATAAATTTAATTGTACTAATTTTATATATGTATTATCTTCTAGGGTGTTTATTGGATAAGTCTAGGACCATGGAAAATTCATTGAGTTTATAGGAGGATCAAGAGATCTCATTATGCATATATTGGGAACCAATATATTGAGCGATTATTGATAACATGTTAGGGAGAGAGATTCTCTCTTGGTCAGTGTTGGAATAGGCTAGTAGTTTTAATTTATTTATGATTTAGGAACTTTAAGGGTGATATGATGGATATATATTTATATTAGGTGGTATTATTGGGTTTTAGAGAATGTTCAGGATGACCCTTTTGATTTAAGGTTTGTGTGTAGTTCTATAGTGGTGTGAGAGTAATTATTTGGAATTTTTTATATAGTATTATTTATTTTAATTATTATTATTATTTTTATTGTTATCCTATATCATTTTTAGGTTGGTTTAGCATCACTCCCCATAAACATTTGCATCCAAATTTATCACTACACTCAAGGGAGTTGTGGTTTATAAGAGAATCTTAGTAGGTTGGTGGACTCACTAATTTACGATGAATATGGTATGATTTTTAGTGTATATGGGTAAAGATTTATTGAGGTCAAGGGCCTATAGAAGTTAGTGTTATCTGGGCTATAGATAATTGTGATTTTTTTTGTTTTTTTTATTTCACTTAATTACATATTAATTTATCTATAAAATTTATTGTATCATTAATTTTTATACCACATGCATGAATTTTTCATATCTACAGTTTCTTTAATTTTATATACCATATTTCAAGGGTTCTAATTATATAAATTTGTATACCAGGAGGTATTTCTGACCTAATAATGGGGCATGGAGTATTTTATAAAGAATTTGGCATGGATTATTTTTTTAATTAATCAATGATAGTATCTAAAAGGTTTGATATATTCCCTCATTACTAGTTATAATCCTTTGGTGTATTAGGAGGTACACTTGAGGTCATGTGGATATCCCCCTCAAGTATCGAGTTATTATCTAGGGTGTATTGTAATAGTTTGATTATGTGACACAATTGTATAATTCTTGGTCTATACTATAGTTAAAAATTGATTTCATACCTATTTATTTGATATTTTTTTCTCAAAATTTATTCTTATATGATTAATTATATAACTTATATATTATTTTTATTCAAATAATGAAATTATTCAAAAACTATGTCATTCCCTGGAAAATGACTATATTAAACCACTATACCATGATATGATATGGGAAAGACCATTTTAGTCCATGAATAATGATTTATTTTTCTTTTATAACTTGTGACACCATTACTTATACTTAGAGTGGGTGGGTGGGGGGGAGGGGTTAATTAGTTCTTCTAAAATATTTTATCAGTAAAAACATTTCTATTATTACTAGTTAGTATGTACGATCTTTCACTTGGATTATAAAATTCAAGACATATAAATAAAATAAATAAAAAAACCTAATAATTAGAGTTGTTAAAAGCATAAAAAACTATTTACAATTGGATAGTCCTTAGTGATTGGTTAGTGATATCCCATGTCTTATGATTTTTTCCTTATTATCCATAAATATTAAAGAGAGAAAGAAGATAGTCTTAAACTTTTTATAATGATTTCTCCTAAAAATTATAGTTTGAATCATATACATTGCCACATGTAAAAGAAATAGAGGACATAGAATTATTAAAAATGAGCCTACTAAATAAATTATGCTATTATTACTTTTTTCTCAAGTTACCCTGATATTTCAAGGTAGTTTTCACCTATTATTATATAAAAAACCATACCTTTTATCCCAAAAAATATCTATGAAAAACTTGGGTTGCTATTTTTCATCTTCTCTAAGTGAAACACTATATCTATATAATCTTAAAAAAATCATGATACAATGGTCAAAACCATAGTGTGATTTCTCCTAGTCAACCATATATATGAAAACCACTATTGAAATCATAATACTCTAAAAAATTTAAAAAACATTTTTATTTGAAAGATAATTGGTTTTAACAAAGCCATAGCTGTAACATCCCAAGAAAATAAAGAATATAATTTTTTTATATTTTTTAATATTTATGAATTAAATATTAATTTTAATTTAGTGGGGATGCTATGTTCGATGGCGTACCCGATATGCAACAATGGGTTTCTTTAAAATCTTACGTTGCACACAACATTAGGTTAGTCTGAAAAATAATAATATAATATTATTTTAAATGGTAGTCAATGCCTAGCCCTTGTATTGGAAGGAATGAATAGAACTAACTACAATATGATTATACATATTTGTTAAATGTTTTTACATTTATACTATAAAAGTTAGAGGCTTAAAATGTGAATGAATCTAATTTTAAGCATAAATACTCTAGAATTCTTTAAAAGTTCTATTTACCGCATTTTGATGGAGAACCCACTTTAAATATATTTTTTTTCACTTTTATATGTTCTATTTGAAAAAAAATAAAATTATTATTTATAATAGGGACATCAAAATTTACTTTGGGTAAATGTTTGGTATTTGTCTGATAAAATTCATTTTTTAATGAATAGTGAAAAATACAATATTTTAATTCAAAACTGCCTTTTAATATAATTTATTTATATGGTTAGATTATAATTTTAATTAGTTTTAAAGTGTAATTATGTTATATTTTTACCATTTAATCCAATTTTGGTCATTGGAAGTAATTTTACTCTTAAATTGGACATAAACAAAGGTAAATATTTTGATAGTTATTATTTCTTAAAAAACATTTTTTGTTTTGAAAAAAGAAATTAATTTTAAATTAATTAATGAAACTTCTAGGGTTTTAATTTGGTAAAATAAATATAATTTTTTAATTCATAATATCAAATATATCTTAGGTTGAATTTTTGGTATTTTTCTGAAAACCTCCAATTTTTGATGAATAGTAAAAACACTAAGTAGTAGTTAAAAAAACTCACTTCTTCATTTAAATGAAAATTTACTACTTCTTTGAATTGAATTTTAAAAATATGATATAAATGGTTGTTATCAGTAAGTAAAATTTTGTTCAATAAGATGAAAATAATTTTTGGGGAACTGTAACTTTTGACTTTTATTTACAGTAGTTTAAGGTAAATAGGGTAATTCAAGGTAAAAATAATATTATAATAATATTAAATTACCCTAACATGTGTCATAATCCTATTGATTGATACATTTCTAACCATGGTCATCCTTGGGTAGATTTTGGGACACCATGGATCCACTTAAGAGTGATAATGACACTTTATATTAATTAATTTAAAGTAATGACAAAAAATGGCATAAACATATATCTTTTAGTAAATAAATTCTTACATGAGATTATATAAGTTATATCTTTGACTAAAAGTATTAATTTGAAAGATAAAAATATTTCCTACACTTGGTATTTTTTTTTATAATTTTTAGACATCAAATAAATAAAAATATATATGACACAATGATGATGCAGTGTTTAACTTATTAATGAATGATTTAAATAAATAAGATTATAAAAATTAAAAAAATATCCAAATCCTGTCCAATTCTTATTGGATGATTTTATTTCAAAAAAGTGTCATCTTATCGTCGAATTAATAAGTTTTGGACCTTTATAAACTGAAAATATTTATATAATAA
Organism: Viscum album; assembly: GCA_963277665.1. Lineage (NCBI taxonomy): Eukaryota > Viridiplantae > Streptophyta > Magnoliopsida > Santalales > Viscaceae > Viscum > Viscum album. The sequence continues at coordinate 1,898,991,281 of OY728126.1, forward strand.
AATAATATTTTGAAACTTTGCAAAAGAGCCCCTCCTCCCCCTTATAAAAAGCTCTCACCTATAACCTATTAATCACACCTCTAAAGACCCTTGGATAATCCAAACTACACCCAAATAAGCTCTCATGATCCCTATCTTCCACCTAGAATCCTTACATTAGGTAGAAGGCACTTTAATAAATCCTTTTTGGTTCAAACCAAAGGGAGTTACCCGATTTAAAGGTAATGTATTCTCTTAAGTTCTTTTATTTTATTTTACTTCTCTAACCCCCTAAAATATTTTTATTACTTTATTTTATAAAAAAACCATTATCTTCCATATACTAGGTTGTTTATATGAGGAGGATTAAAACTAAACTTATACAGACCTCTGTCTAATGGGTAAAAAACATACTATTTCTGTGGATGGTGAACTACTGCCTCACGAAATGATGTTTGTCAAATCTTCTCCTACCACCTCTTATGGTGGACATTATGATGGAACTGTATTTATATATGATATATATTATATTTATATTGTCTCTATACTTCATTATTTTTCATTTTTATCATACCTTTATGGTTTCCATAGTGGTTAAACATGATAATTTCATTTGAGGAAGTGCGGACTACCACCCCCTCAAAGTGATATGACGTGTTCATGCCATATGTGGAATGTATAAAGGATGGAGTTTATGAAATTATATTTTATATTATACTGGAATTATAATATACCTATTTATCATTAAGTTTTCATTCCATTAAATATGAAATAAGAATGAAAGTAGCGTTCATGCGTACGTATGGCTTACCGTCTCCATGAACAATGCATTTTATTTCTTATATCCAAATATTATGTAAAATTATAAATACATATATATACTAGATATATATTATATATATGATATCTAAATCATGAAAATAATCCTAGATATAATGGATTTTTGACCACATGAACAACTTATAATTATAAGAAGTTCATTTTTGACTCAATTACCAAATTTTGACAAAATGACCATTATTAAGTTAAAGGATTGCATAATGTTTATAACATGGAAATAAGTGATATAAAAGGAATAATAAACTTTAAAAAGGTTCTTAATCAAGTAGAAATTAACTTTAGTTTATTATTCAGGAGATTAAATAATGAACGGGTCAAGTTGGACATGAGGTAAGTGACTTCATCTCAATCTCCTTTCATTAAGGAATATTTTGTTTTATACATGAATTTATTTCATATAGTGTATAAATACCTTTGGATTTTCATTTCATTCAATGGGAATATTTTTCTATGAGGGTTTTTACTAAATGAAAATAAATAATTTTTCTTTTTAACATAAGCAGTGACAACGACCTTTTCCGCCACCGCGAGTATTATTTGATCTATGACTTCCTTAACAAGTCATAATGTTTTTAAAAGGAAAATTAATACCATATACTCTTTTACATATTTTGGTATTAAAAATTATTTTGATAATGTATTTGTTATTTCAATATATTTAAATTATATATTATGATTGAAATTTGGAAATGTTTTCTTTCATTTATATATTTTTTTTATGTGTTATGAATATGTTATGGTTCTTGGGCATTGTTTACGTATACAGGTGGTTCCATGATAAACCTAGTGCGGGTGAGCCTGAGATAGCTCTCTAATTCATTGGGTAACGTGATGGAGGTAAACATTAATGTTTCTCCTAAGAGATTTAGGTAATATACTGTGATGGGTATTCAAACGTAACTCCCTGTATAGTTGTGATAGCTACAATATAAGTATGATATGGATGCCACAAGTTACCTTTATGATTTATGTTTTCCATGTGTTATTCATAAATCATATGATTTCATGAGGTATGTTTAAAAGCTTATGATTTGATGGACTAATGTTTTCTTTCTTTATTTTATAACCCTTACTGAGCTTTTTATGCTCATCCCAAGTTTTGAAATGTTTTTCACAGGACTTAAAGATTAATAGGGTCAAGGATGGGATCAAGGAAATGTCATGCTGTCTAAAACATGAAACTAGACATGAATCCTTTTTTCAAGAGTTTTTATTTTATGAAAAAAATGGAAACTGAGTAGAAGTTTATACTTTTTAATTTTTGAAATGTAATGTAATAGTTATGGCCGAATTATCTAAAAATCTAAACTTGAAAACATCCTCAATGTGAATTATTAATTTAATTATAGATTATGTAATATTTTAAGGCTGGGTCCTTATAGTTGGTTTCAGAGGTCAGTTTAGAAATATTTTGGAGTTAAGATATTGTTAAATTAATATCCATAAATTAATTTATGTTAATATTGAAATGATATAGAATTTACATATTACCATGTTGCTTCACCTAAGATATTTTTGTGTTCAAAATGATTTTCCTTAGAGAAAATTAGATAGTTATACTGGGAAGGAATAAAAAGTGAAATGAACTTCCAAATCAACATCCAGAGATGGTCAGAATTAGAATTGAACAGTTTTTTGTAGTGACAGCTCAGTTAACTCAAATGATAAATGGTGGTTATATTTATAGATGATAGTTTGGTTTATTATAAAAGTAAAAAGGACCATGATAGTAATTTAAGGGTTGTCTTGAAAACCCTAAAGGAAAATAAACTGTTTGTGAAATTCAGAAAGTGTGAGTTTTGGTTATAACAAATTTCATTCCTTGGTCACATTGTTTCAAAAAATGGCATAACTGTTAATCCTTCTAAAACAAAATTTGTTGAAGAATGGCCAAGACCCACAAATATAACTGAGATCCATAGTTTTCTTAGTTTAGTGGGTAATTACCAAAGGTTTTTTTGAGAATGTTTCACATTTATCTAGTAAAATGAATAAGTTAACTCAAAAAGCTGTTACTTTCATATGGAAAAAATAATGTGATGATTGTTTTCAGGAATTAAAAAGAAGATTGGTGAATTCTACAGTTTTGGCACTGCCTTCTCGAAATGGTGAGTTTGTTATCTATAATTATGCTTCATTGAAGGGACTTGGCTGTGTGTTTATGAAGAATGATCAAGTAATTTCTTATGATTCATGTCAGTTGAAACATCATGAGTTAAATTACCCTACACATGACATGGAATTAGCTGCTATTGTTTTTTCTTTAAAAATTTGGAGGCATCATTTGTATGAATTAAAGTGTGAAATATATACTAACCACAAAAGTTTGAAGTATATATTCACTCAGAAAGAAATGAACATGAGACAGAGGTGATGGATAGAATTAATCAAGGATTATTATTGCACAATCCATTACCATCCAGAAAAAGAAAATAAAGTGGCTGATGCTTTGAGTCAAAAAAGTAATGCTTCATTAACCATGATATGTTTGGAATGAGATCATTTGGTTTTTGATTTGATGAAATTTGGCATAGAATTTTTTGGTGCAGAAAATACCTCTCTTTTATTTCAGGTGCCAGTGAAAGCATCCCTATCAAATAGAATTAAGCAAGCGCAGAAGGAAGATAATGAGTTGTAGAAAAAGGAAGAGTTGGTTTAGAAGGGTAAGTTGCCTGATTTTAACATTGATAATGATTGTGTTTTAAGGTTTACAAAGAGACTATATGTGCCTTGTGATTTACAGTTGAAGAATGAGTTGTTATGTGAAGCTCATAGTTCTCCATTTTCAGTTCATCCTGGCAGTACTAAGATGTATGGAGATCTTCAGGAGTATTACTGGTGGGATGGAATGAAAAGAGATATTAATGATTTTACGATGAAGTGTTTGACTGGTCCACAGGTTAAAGAAGAGTATAAGTTACCGAAAGGGATGCTTCAATATTTACTGTTGAAAGAGTGGAAATGGGAAAATATATCCATAGACTTCATTGTGGTATTACCAAAGATATCTCAAGGTAATAATGTAATCTGGGTTATTGTTGATCGATTGACTAAATCTGCTCATTTCCTTATTATTCGAGATACTTTGTCTCTAGATCAAATTTCTCAGTTGTATGTTAAAGAGATAGCCAGGTTTCATGGAGTTCCCCTCTTTATTGTATCCGATCGTGATCCAAAGTTTACATCTAACTTTTTGAAAGGCCTTCAGAAGTCATTAGGTACTGAATTAAATTTTAGTACATCTTTTCATCATCAATCATATGGGTAGTCAGAATGAACAATTCAGACATTATAGGATATGTTTTGTGCTTGCTCAATGGATTACTAGGGAATTTGGGACCGACATCTGTCTTTGGTTGAATTTTCTTATAACAATAGTTTTCATTCCAGTATACATATGGCTCTATTTGAGGCATTATATGGGAATCAGTGTCGAACTCCAACTTTTTGGGATGAAGTTTATAAAAGGAAGTTTATAGGACAAGAATTAGTAGAAGAGATGGTAAAAAAAGTTCAGTTGATTCAGAAGCACATGAGACCAGCTCAGAGTAGGCAAAAAAGTTATGCGGAGAACCGGAAGAAGGATATTTCTTTTGAGGTAGGTGATCATGTCTTTTCAAAGTTTCTCCATGGAAAAGTGTGATGCGTTTTGGTAAGAAGGGAAAGCTGAGTCCAAAGTTCATTGGAACTTATGAAATCTTGGTGAAAGTTGTATTAATTTCCTATAGAGTGGCCTTACCTCCAAGTTTATCCCATGTACACAATGTTTTTCATGTTTCAATGTTGAGAAAGTATATTCCAGATCCATCTCATGTTTTGAGCCTAGAGGTAGTTCAGTTGGAAGAGAATGTCTCTTATGAGGAACAACTAGTCCAGATTCTTGACCAAAGAGAGCAAGTGTTGTGGAATAAGGTAATTAATCAGGTAAAGGTTTTTTGTAAAAATCATATGGTTGAAGAGGCAACGTGGGAATCTGAAAATGCTATGTGGGATAAATACCCCCACATATTTGATAAGTGAATAGAATTGCGGGGAAATAATTCTAAAAAGGGGGGAAGGATGTAACATCCCAAGTAAATAAAGAATATAAAATTTTAATATTTATTAATATTTTTGAATTAAATATTAATTTTACTTTAAAGGGGATGCTATGTTCAATGGCGTACCTTATACACAACAACATGTTTCTTTGAAATCTTATGTTGCACACAACGTTGGGTCATATTAAAAAATAATAATATAATATTATTTTAAATGGTAGTTAATGCCTAGTCATTGTATTGGCAGGAATGAACATAACTAACTACAATATGATTATACATGTTTTTTAAATGTTTTTACATTTATCCAATAAAAGTTAGAGGCCTAAAATGTGAAAGAATCTAATTTTAAGCATAAATACTCTAATATTTTTTAAAAGGTTGATTTACCACCTTTTAATGGTGAACCCTCTTTAAATATAGTTTTGGTCACTTTTATATGTTCTATTTGAGAAAATAAAATTCTTCTTGAGAATCAGGAAATAAAAATTTACTTTGGGTAAATTTTTGGTATTTTTCTGATAAAATTCATTTTTAATGATAGTAAAAAATATAGTATTTTAATTCAAAACTGACTTCTACTCTAATTTATTTATATGGTTAGATTATCTTTTTAATTGGTTTTAATTTTTAATTAGATTATATTTTTACCATTTATTTCAATTTTGGTTATTGGAATTAATTTCACTCTAAAACTGGACATAAACAAAGGTAAATGTTTTGATAGCTATTATTTCTCAAAAAAATGCTTTTTATTTTGACAACAGGAATTAATTTTAAATTAATTAATGAAACTTCCATATTTTTAATTTGGTAAAATATACATCCTTTTTGAGTTCGGAATATCAAATATATCTAAGTCTGAATTTTTGGTATTTTTATGAAAACATTGAATTCTTGATGAATAGTGAAAACACTGAGTAGTAGTTAAAAAAACGGACTTCTTCATTTAAAAGAAATTTTAATACTTCTATGAATTGAATTTCAAAAATACAACATACATGGCTGTTATTAGTAAGTAAAATGTGGTTCAATAAGATGAAAATAATTTTTGGTGAATAGTATCTTTTGACTTTTATTTACCACGGTTAAAGGTAAATAGGGTAATTCAAGGTAAAAATAATATTATAATAATATTAAATTACCCTAATATGTTCCCTAATCATATTGTTTTATACATTTAAAACCATGGGAATCCATAGGTTGATTTTGGGACCCCATAGAGCCACTTAAGAGTGATAATGACACTTTATATTAATTAATTTAAAGTAATGACAAAAATGACATAAACATATATTTTTTAGTAAATGAATTCTTACATGGAGTTATATAAGTTATCTCTTCAACTATAAATATGAATTTTAAAGATAAAAATATTTCCTACATCATGGTATTTTTTTATAATTTTTAGACATCAAATAAATAAAATTATATATGACACAATGACGATGTAGTGTTTACCTTATTAATGAATGATTTAAATAAATGAGATTATAAAAATTAAAAAAATATACAAATACTCTCCAATTATTATTGGATGATATTATTTATAATAAGAGTAATATTATATTATACTTTAATAAGTTTTTTACCTTTAGAAACCGAAAATCATTATATAATTAAATAATATTTTCAAACTTTCTTAAAGAGCCCCTCCTCCCCCTTATAAAAATCCATCACATCTAACCCATTACTCACACCTCTAAATCCCCATGTATTGTCCAAAATCTACCCAAATAAGCTCTAAATATCCCTATCTTCCACCTATAAGCCTTAACTTAGGCCGAGGGAACTTCAAAAAATCCTTTTGGTTCAATCCAAAGGGAGTTACAAGATTTAAAGGTAACATCTTCTCTTAAGTTCTTTTCTTTTATTTTACATCTCCAACCCCCTAAAATCTTTTTATTAATTTTTTTTATAAAAATACCAGTATCTTCAATATACTATGTTGTTTATATGACAATTATTCAAATTTCACTTACACACACCTCCATCTAATGGGTAAATAACATATTGTTTCTGTGGATGGTGAACTACTGCCTCACGAAACGATGATTGTTAAATCTTTTCCTAAAAACTCTTATGGTGGACATTATGATGGAACTGTATTTATATGTGATATATATTATATTTATATTGTATCTATACTTATGTATTTTTCATTTATATAATACCTTTATGGTTTCCCTAATGGGTAAATGCGATAATTTCATTTGAGGAAGTGCAGACTACCACTCCCTAAAAGTGATATGACTCATTCATGCCATACATGGAACATATAAATGATAGAGTTAATGAAATTATATATGATATTATAATATAATTAAAATATACTTATTTATTGTTAATTTTTTTCCATTAAATAAGAAATAGAAATTAAATTAGCGTTCATGCGTATGTACGACTTACCGTCTCCATTAACGGTGCATTTCATTTCTTATCTCCAAATGTTATGTACTATTATAAATACATAAATATACTATATATATATATATATGATATATATGATATCTAAATCATGAATATCATTATGGATATAATCGACTTTGGACCACATGAACAACTTGTAGTTATAAGAAGTTCATTTTCGACTCAAGTACCAAATATCGACAAAATGACCATTATTAACTTAAACGATTGCATAATGTTTATAACATGATAATAAGTGATATAAAAGGATTAATAAACTTGAAAAGGTTCTTAAGAAAGTATATTTTAACTTTATTTTATTATTCAAGAGATTAAAGAACGAACGGGTCAATTCGGACATGAGGTAAGGGACTTTGTCTCAATCTCCTTTCTTTGAGGCATATATTTTTATACATGACTTTATTTCATGCGATGTATAAAAACCTTTTAATTTTAATTTCATTCAATGGGAGTCTTTTTGTATCAGGCTTTTTACTAAATGACAAAAAATAATTTTTATTTTTAATGTAAGCGGTGACAATGACCTTTTCCACCACCGTGAGTATTATTTGATCTATGGATTCCTTAGCAAGCCGTAATGGTTTTAAAAGGAAAATTAATACCATATAATGTTTTACATATTTTGGTATTGACAATTGTTTTGATAATGTATTTTTAATGTTAATATATTTAAATTATATATTGTGATTGAAATTTGGAAATGTTATCTTTCATTTATATATTTGTTTTATGTGTTATGAATATGTTATTGTTCTTAGGAATTGTTTATGTATACGGGTGGTTCCGTGATAAACCTAGGGTGGGTGATCTCAATATAGCTCCCCAATACATTGGTTAATGTGATGGAGGTAAATGTTAATGTTTCTCCTAAGATATTTAGGGAATATACTGTGATGGGTATTCCAACGTAACTCCCTATGTAGCTATGATAGCTACAATGTAATTATGACATGGATGCCAAAAGTTACCTTTATGATTTATGTTTTCTATGTGTTATTCATAAATCTTATGATTTCATTAGGTATGTTTAAAAGCTTATGTTTTTATGGAATAATGTTTTCTTTCTCTATTTTTTGACCCTTACTGAGCTTTTTATGCTCATCCCAAGTTTTAAATTGTTTTTCATAGGAATTAAAGATGAATAGGGTCAAGGATGGGCCAAGGAAAATTCCTGCTGTCTAAAACATTGAACTAGACATGGATCTTTTTTTCAAGAGTTTTTATTTTATGAAAAAAATGGAAACTGAGTAGAAGTGTCTACTTTGTAATTTTTGAAATGTAATGTAATAGTTATGGCCTAATTCTCTAAAACTCTAAACCTAAAAAGATCCTCAATGTGAATTATTAATTTAATTCTAGATTAGGTAATGTTTTAAGACTGAGTCCTTATAATAACATTCTCCCTCCAAATTACAACATGGTTTTAGCTCTATAACTCAATTATATTTATTAGTAACTTTATTAAAAAAAACAAAAAATGTATGTTTTATACTATTACATAGTTATTAGAACCATGATTTATTTTCTATATGTAGTGGAAAATGACTTAAACACAAACCATGAACACACAATACACAAGTTTTTATTCAAACCATATAAATTTTATCCCTTGACCATGACATGTTCTTTAAAACCATACTTTTTTTTCATATCAAAAAATTCCATTAGCTGATAGAACTATTTATTCAAACCGTGTTAAAATCCCATGACCATGTTGATTGAATAATGACATATTTTTTAAAACCACAATGTTTTTTTTCCTTATGAAATATTTTAAGATCTATCATTAATTTAAAATATTTCCATGATATGATATTAAAAACCATTTCATGATTCTCACACGAGTGATAATGTTTCTTCATGTCAGTCTAACTTATTATCAAGTCATTTTTGAAAAAAGAAACCATGATGTATTTTGTGTCCCATCATGGAATGGTTTTAACTTTCCTAAAAATTATTAATTTCTTTTTAATTATAATAAACTATAATCATTTCCAAAAAAATCCATTAGGATCCTAACAGTAAATACAACATTAAAACAAGTTTACATTTCATGAATCAATAACTTAAGAAACTAATCTTATTATGCCCCCAATGTCTAATTTATATAAAAAACAAATTACTAAATTAAATAATGTTTATAAGAGAAATCCATATAAAACCCCGATATTTTATTATATATTTATATTTAAATAAATTTAATTTATTTTATAGCTTTCTTTACACACAATATTGAGTTTAAACCATCCGAGATATACTATTGAATTATTATTATTTAATTTGATAATTATCCCCTAGACATTGGATTTTTGGGTTTGAATATGACTAACTAAATTATGAAAAAGTTTTTTTTATATATTCATGAAATTAATTCACTATTTAAAAATTGGTTATAAATTAAAATAAATGCAATTGAAGGTAAAAGAGTTGTTTTTCTAAAAAAGATTTTTTATGTGCATAATGTGTTTTTATCTTAATAAATTAAATTAATATCTATTTTTTAATATTTTTAATTAAATTTATAAATAAATTATTCAATAAGATATTTTGACATTCATCTAATAGTTTTTACATGAAAATTAATGAAGGTAAACTTAGTTTTATGCTTACAAATTCATTTGTCTAAAAATGGGTTTGTTGTGTTTTGCCCACTAATTTTAACATGATTTTTTTTCCACTTATAGAAATTAAATATTTTAAAATAGATTCCATATTTTTAATCAGCATAATTAATATTATGTAATAATTTTAACTTAATTTTGGTCATTATGAATAGAAACTGAGGTAAAAATTCATTACTATGTTAAATGTTAAAATGGGTTAGCAAGAGGTTAAACAAAATAGATATGTGTCAAAATAACCTAAAAACATATTTAAATAATATTAAATGAATAGATTTAAATTCTATATCATTATATATTCTAACTTTATCTAATTTTGGTCCACTTTTCCATGAGAGAGACTTTATTATATTTTAATATTCTTAACAATTATAAGTTTGCCACTCCCCTCACTTATAGAAGGGTACCCCTCTTCCTATTCTTTACAAAATTTGATCCCTTTTGATAAAAAAACCATACCAAAATATCTTATAAAATTCCCTATGGCCTTATTATATTTTATATTCTTAAATAACCAACTAAAGGGTCCTTAAGAAGAGATTCGAAGGAGGTTCCTCAAAGAAGAGGTATATGGACTTAGTGATATTTTCCAAGTTTTATTATCCTTAAAATTTATATAAATATTTTGTATAAATCCTAACATAATTATTATATTATAATAAATTTACTTATATTTTATTATGATTGTGTGAAAACCAATTTCCACCTCATTTTCATCAAATGGGAAATGAAAGTATCGCTTATGCGTACATGTGGACTACTACCATCACATAATGATACGATTCATTTTCCATGACCATAATTAATGGTTATTTATTATTATTGATTTAATGTTTTTATATGATATTTATGACATAATTATTTTTATTAAATTATAATATATTATTTACCTTCTTTCCATTCCATCCGTTGAAAAATGATAACATCACTTGTGCGTACCTGTGAACCACCACCTCCACAAAGTGATGTGATTCGTTTTTCATCAATGATTTATATGAATAAATATAAAAGTGTATATAATGAATAAATATTATACTTATTTTATCGCTAATATTATATATATTATTAAACCCTGATCAAGTTGTAAGTACCATAACCATCAAACTGAAATATGCATGGAAAACAGACCAATTTTCACTCATATGTTCATTTTAATGAAGAAATTATTAATAAAAGTATAATTGGAAGTTATAAAGGAATTATAAATATTAATTTATGTATTAATATGGTCCTATAATATATATATATATATATATTAAATATATATTTATTATACAGGATATTTGATTGCTTATGAAGCAAGGCGAGCTTGAGGTAAGGGTTTCTGTTACAATCTCATTTCTTTTCCATATTATCTATCTTAAATTTACATTAAGGTAAATTATATGGGTTATATCCTTTAAAAATCATATATTTTATTTTTCTATGATTAATATTTAAATTTTTATGTATTATTAATATTTCCATCTATTTGGTACTTAAAATTATTGATAAAATGTTTTTAACGAAAAGTCGACCTTATTTACTCTTTAGTCATTGAATATTTTCTTCCATATCAATGCTCTTAAATTTTTTTATAAAGTTTATAACTATAATTTAAATGTATTAATAAGTTAATTTTCATTACCTTTTAATTTATTTATAAATTTTTAATAGGAATATTTTTAAAGAAACATTTTCTGAACAATTCCATTCTGATTTTTTACAAAAGTGTAAAAATAATGTTCTCATTTAACAAATAAGGTATGAATATATTTTCCCACCATCATTAAAATTCTATAATTTCAATATTAATTTAAAATTTTATATTATTATTTTAAAAGAAAAAAATTGTCTCAATATTCTGGGAATTTTCAGTTAAAATGTTATCAAAATAAAATCATAATTTTATCATGTTTTCAAAGAAAGATTTGAATGTTATTTTAAAGTTATTTTTCATACATTTAAACATAATTTAGGTATTTTTATACTTAAATGGGGGTATAATATTATGATACTATCTAATTACTTTCTCTAGATGACTTATGATGATTATGATTTAAGGATGATTCTAAGAAACCCATTTCTTTCTCACAGGTTAATTAAGTTATGATGAAAAATTTATAAAATAAATTTATTTTCCATGGGTTATGATATGAAGGAATGGTGAAATGTTTATGAAACTTTTTTCCTTTCCACGGGTTATTATATGATGATATAATGAATGTTTATGATCTTTTTACACACATATGTATGGTTTTAATTATGTGATGGGTGGGACTAAAATTATATATCCCCCCCAATTCATTGGGGAAGGATAGATATCTCATGAGATAATATGAACTATAGTGGGGAGTGAAACTAATTCAGTAATGAGATATATCCAATAATATAGTGTTGGGAGTAAGTCTTGACTAAGGAAATAATGGAATGAGGAGTGAACACAATCCACTATGATAGTATGAATAGTGATACCTAAATAAGAAAATTATATTCTATGATTATTTGTATGTTAAAAAATTTTGTATTATGATTTGATATATTCTCATGGATCATGGTTTATTATTAATTATTCTTCACAATTATGACTTATTTCTTTTTTATGACAAACCCTTATGCCGTGATTTATGATTAATGATATTTGAATGATTTGGTATTATTATTTTAAGTTATGATCATGTTCTCATATCCTTTTTATTATCTTATGATCTATTATGATCATTGATTGATATCTCTTATGTTTACTCTTATTGAGCACCTTATCCCACCCTTTATTTTGTTTTTTTACCAATATTATGAATAAAGGTTTTAATTATGGAATGTCTATGAAGTGAACTATATGAGAATAAATTTTTGGGATATGTTAAATAAATTTCATGAAATAAGATGAATATGTATCTATCCTCCAAATACACTAAAAAATTATAGTTTTGGGGAATGTATTATTTTTATGTGTATTGAATATTCATCTAAAATGATATAATTTATATATGTATGAATTTATCATGTGGCCTCAGTTGACATCAGAGTATAGTTTAGTAATTTTTAGAGATTAATATTAAATAATATTTTTTTAAAACACTAGGTATAAGTCTAAGTACATGATAACATCTTGAAGCTTCAGAAAAGTAGATATTGTGGGGTTTTCCTCGAAAATTCATACCGACATGGATACTAGAAAGTGGATGTGGCTATGTTACAGATGTACCTATGGGTAATAAATCTAAAAGGGGTGGATTATGTATTAACTCGATTATCATCGATGCATGATGAGTGGGCATAAGACTACACACTTGGATAGATGCTCCCAAGAGATATGATTAGGTTAATTAAAATTTTCTTTATGAACCATTATGAATTATTTGAGTAGATGCCGACCATGAATGACATATTTTAAAACTAATATTTTATATATTGAAAATAATGTGTCATGATTTAAACATTATATGAATTATTTTTCATGATTAAATGATTACTCACTATGATTAATGTTTCTGACACTATTATTTTTAGTATTAGTAAATTATTTAACCTAGGAGGAATCATGTTTACACTACCACCTTTGGAAGGTGAACAAAGCGGTTGATGCTCTGAGTCAGAAGGACCATGCTAGTTCTTCATGATGAGTATTTAAAGAGATCCAATATTTAGGGATTTTAATAAGATAAAACTTGAAATCATGGGTAAAGAGGGAAGATCATATCTTTATAAGATGTGTGTTAAACCATCCTTCCATGTGAGTATTAAATAGGAAAAAAATGAGTATTTGAACCTATAGAAGAAGGTGATAAATGTTAATGAGTTCAACCATGATTATAATGGAATGATAAGGTTAAAGAATTGAGTATGTGTCCAATAAATACCAAAATTGAATAAGGAGCTATTATATAAAGCTCATAATTCATTATTCTCCATTCATCCTAGAAGTATGAAGATGTATAAATATCTAAAAGAGTATTTTTGTTGGGATAACCTAAAAAGATATATTGTAAAGTATATATTTCAATGCCTATTATATCATCAAGTTAAGTATGAGATACATAAGTCTTAGGTGATTTTACAACCATTACCCATACCAAAATAAAAATGGGAAAAAAATTACAATGTATTTCATCATTATACTCCCCAAAAAATTTAAAGGGAACAATACTATTTGGGTTGTAGTTGACCACCTTATGAAATAAACACATACCATTTCAATCCGATAATATTTCTCTCTTGATCATATTTTTAAGATATACATTAATAAAGTGTAAAGGTTACATAAAGTACTTCATTTTATTATATCTTATTAGGATATGAGGTTTACCTTGAAGTTATAAATAATTCTTCAACAAGATTTGAATACAGAGTTAAAATTTAACACCGTATATCATCCTCAACCACATGATTTGTCTAAGAGGTCCGTTAAAACTCTATAGAATATGTTGATATCCAATTATATAGATTTAAAGGTGGTTGGTATTAAAAAAATACCTTTTTATAATATTCTTACAATAATATCTTTCACTCGATCATTCATATGGCTCCTTATGAATCCCTATATGGAAGGAAGTGCAGAACTCTAATGTGATGAGATAAATTTTAAGAAAGAAATATATTAGAACTTGAGCTAACCAATGAAATGGAATAGAAAGTTATATCCATTTATCATAACATTAGGTAATCTCAGAGCTGACAGAAAAGTTATGCTGAAAATCATTAGTGATATGTACAGTCTGATGTTAGTGGCAAGTTATTCCTAAAAATATCTACTTGGAAGAAGGTTATGATCTTTTTAAATAAGGGAAAACTCAGTATTATAAATCCTTGAAGGTTGAGTTTTATTTTTTGACAATATAATTGTTGATATCTCATGATTGAATATGACTATAGTGATGATCAAATAATGTTGAAGGCATCATATAGAAGGTAGAGGAAGACCATGCCTTAGCTCAAGGAATGCTGTATTGAAGAATACCGAATACGGGAAAGGTCATTCCATAGTAAAGACTATGATGAAGCTAGATAAAATGTAAGGAGTCATCCAAACACATTTCTAAGGGCATGGTGAGAGGAAAAAAATACTAAAATGTGCAGATGGATTAGGACCACACCCATAATGGTCCCCATGGTGAACTATTTGTTCATGTGTGTGACATGACTAAACCCAAATTATGAATAATGGAATATGTGGTTTAAGAGTTTTAATATCTTGATTTAATAAGGGAAAAACAATCTTGACAATGCTTGTGGTGAAAGATGTGGTTCTTGTGATTTTTAACTACAAGAAACAGGGATTCACAAAACGTGCATTGAGTATTGAAGCAGTCCATGTTAGACATACAATAACCTAAAATTCAAAGGAGTCTAAAAAATCCAGATCCATGGATTCAGTGAAGTAATATTTGGTCAATAGTAGGGTTGACACGTCAAAATTTCTAAATGAAGTAGACCACACCTATGGTCTTCAGTGTGTTGAGGGAAAAATAGACAAGGACTCTACACCAAGATATAGTGCAAGGAATGTCGGGATGTGGCATTTGGAACTTCACTAAATTGATTATGGATATGATTGGATTAATCTTGAATGCTTCCATAATAAATGGATTTGGTTTTATTTCATGATTCAATCACATTTAGGAGGAGTATGTAGCATTAGATTTGGTGTAATGAATGTGGAATAATGTGGAATTTTTCCACGCTACATGAATATAGCTATATACCATGAGCAGTTAGATTGTGGTAGTTATGAAGAATTTTGTGTGGAGTTATTAAGTTATTAATGGGTGATTTATAGAACCCATTATGAAAATGACATGTGTCTATTTTTCTAGGAACATTACCGTCTTATTTATAGAAGGGATATCAGCTAGAAGATGAGGTTGAAATAAAGGAGTGAAAAATGAGAGGAGATTAGAACACAATGTGAAAAATTTCTTTATACAGAAGAAATTTGAGATAGATTATGATAATCCTATATCAATGTAAGAAAAATATAATACCCATATCACCTTTTATCTGGTGTGAGTTTTGAGACCAATGGACTAATATTAACATTATCTATTGAAGATCTTTAAGGAGTACAATTATAGTTTTATTGATCCATTTGTTCATGGAAGAGGAGAATAAAAAGGTGAAGTGGTCACTTAGTGTTGTATACCCATGTTGGATCATACATTTTAAAGGTATTGTATATTCCATTGGACTCTATAAGTGGTGTGGACACTATATGGAATTAGTTTTGTGAAAATGTTTTCAAAGTAGTGGATGAATCCATGTTTGGGGGACTAACCAACATGGAAAGGAGTAGGAATGGGTGTCAAACCTTGTAAATATCATTTTCTATTCCTTAAATTACACTTATGTATATGAGGTACGGTCAATTTTTTATAAAAATTGGATTGAGAACCACCCTCAGTTCAAGAGGTTGAGTTTTAATAGGATAAACTTGTAAACAAAAATAGGATCATTAATTCACCCCCTCCTCCTCTCATGGATCCAATCAAGTCGGATCCTAACAAGTGGTATTAGAGGGTGGTTTCCTATAAATATCCAAGAGAATTTTATATGAAATAAAGAATCATAATTTTTTGAACATCAAAGGTGTTTCTATCTTTAAAGAAATAAACCAATATAGTTAGAGGAATATGATGTTTTCTTACATCCTTTCTCTTGTCCTTGAGGTACATGATGCTACTACGATTTGTTTCCCACCTAAATCTAATAATGATAATATAACCAATTTTGATAAAACAAATATAGAGATAGATGGAAATAAATATAATTATATTTTGGTTTCTTTATCAAATAATATTCACACTAAGGTTATGAGTCTTACAACTATAATGAAGATATGGGATAAATTGAGGAGAAAATATAAGGGAAATTTTAAAGTAAAGGAATCTAAGCTTTAAATCTGGAGAATTAAATTTTAGGAAATTAAGATCACTGAAGATTTCATTATTTTGAATGAAATATTTAGTAATATTCATTGATTGGGTGAGAAACTTGAAGATTCCACTATTGTGAAAAATCATATAAGGAACTTTCTAAATTGGTTTGATACAAAGGTATTATCTTTGGAATAATGAGAATATCTCTCATTGGATGAGTTACAGAATGTTATTATTTTGTATTAAATAAATAAGGACCTATATTTCTAGATATAAAAGATTTTAAAAGTTTCCTTTGAATCCACAAGAAAATGTAAGTGTAAAAAAGTTGAAGACATTAATAATTCATAATATGATGAAGATCTCAATCAAATTATCACTCTCTTGTAAAATAAGAATAGAAAATATAAGGGAAAAGGTAAAAAATTTCTTATATGTTTTAATTAAAATTATATTGGATATATTTAAAAGTTTTTATCAAAGAAGAAGGATAAGGTATCTGAATCAAATTTGGAAGAAGAAATCCCACAAAGGAATAAACAAGATAAGAAAAAAAAGATATCCAGCACCAAAATAAGAAGTTTTTTTCATGGATGATGGTTCCTACAGAAATTATAAAAATTAATTCGATCATTTTTATAACGTGTAAAAAAGTTAATATTCATTAAGAAGTGATGATTATGGAGAAAAGATAATGGAAATTTAGTGGTAACTTAAAGGTAAGTTGGAATATTGGCATGAGTAGATTTCAAAACTCGAGAAAGATATGAAAATTATAGAGAAGTTGAACAAGGTAATGGCTACTCTAATGAGTGATTTTGGTAAAAAAAGGAAAAAATCCTTATTAATGAATAAAATGAGGAGCCAATTAAAAGGGAGTTATGCAACGACCCAAAGTTTTTCAATGGAAAATTCCCTTCTTATATTTATATCATAAAATAACATGAAAACACAAAATAATGAACTACTAAGTGATAAGTGACCTTTAAACATAAGTTTGTCACTTCTATGTTTGAAATTTTAAAAATCCGACATACACAGTTGTGTTCAAGATGATTTTTGGAGTCTATTGAAACAAAAATAATTTTTGGTGAATAGTGACCTACCCTTATGAATAGTAACATACCCTTATGAATAGTAATATGACCCTTATTAATAGAAAATCATCCAACATAAGATTAACATTACCTATGAATAATAAAATAAATTTTAGACATCTTTAAAAGTGACAATTTGACCTTAGTAAACGTTTTGGTATTTTGTAAGTCATAAATAATTAATTATAATTAATTAATTAATATAAAAGAATATTTATTTCCCTGAAATGTATTCATAAATTATTTAATCAATGTATTATAGTTTTTAGATAATTTTATAAGACCCTACGTAATTTTATAAAGCACTATAAATCAGTTTTAATCTTAAAAAACTGTTTTTTTAAGTAAATTATGATTTTAATTAAATATTAAATTAATAATATTTAGAAAATTATTTTTGAAAAATGGACTTCATTTTTGGATTCATCACGTTGAAAAATGGTTGGGGTAAATTTTTGGGATTTTTATGAGATACTTGAATTTTTGGTGAATAGTAAAATACATTAATTTACCGAATAAATACATTATAATTAAAACCCACTATTCCTGAAATCACAAGTGATATAAGCACCCAAATCTCGAACTCACATGCCTTATTTACTGTTGTTGGTCATTCAATACTCACTATTCCTTTTCTTAGGTGAAAATAATAAACTAATGAATTTTATATTAAGGAAACCCCTCTCCCCTCCACTATAAAAGCCACCCTTCACTCCCTCTTTTCCTCACACCTCTCAAGCTCCAAGCATCCTCTAAACTCTGCCCAAACACCTTACCTAGCCCGTCCTTCACGTCCAAGAGCTACTGGTCTCATCAAAAGACCATGCTTAGGCCCTTAACGAGGTTCTCAAGAGGAGGATTCTAAAGGTAATTTCCCTCCCTCTTCTCCTTTAATTTCCTTTCAAGTTCAAGTTCCTTTCTTGATCTCTCCCCACCTATATTCATCCAAATTGTATTTTAAATCAATTATTATAAATATAATGTAATTTTATTATTCTAATGGGATATTATATCACCCCACCCCTTTCCCTCTTCCTTTTATTTTATTAAAGATAACGTTGTTCATGAGGTGTTAATTTATCACCTTCAAAAATGACATGCTCTCTTCTTCCATTTATACCTTCAGATCTGGTCCTGAAACCATTTTTATGGTTAAAACAGAATATTTTATATGTATTATGTTCTATTTTAAGTTCTGTAAATAACCTATGGCCATATCAATAAGTGAAAAGTTAAAAACAAGTCCGTTGTGATCGAAAAACCACTCAAATTAACCCACACAATCTTCGTTTGATTCTTATCTAATGATTCATCCACATGGATATAATGTGATTTATTATAAGATCATTAAAACTCCTGTAATCTCATTAATAACATTTAATATCAGTTCTGGATGTCTACTCATGTTCTACCCAAACTTCAATTTAATAATACAAGTGAACCACTCAAGAAAACCATAAAAACGAACATCCCCGAACAATGTCTTTAAACTCTATAAGTCATGCAAAGGAACATAATATGACATAATGAAACCAGAATTAACCCTATTAATGTACACATGTTTCTGGATTTCTAATTAATGAATATAATGTCATTATACAGGACATTAAAGAGAAGGAAGCATTCAGGTACAAGGTAAGGGGAAATTCTCGAACCCAACTTTCATCCTTCAGGTTCTCCCTCTTTCACTCCATTTTTGATATGGTTACTCCTAAAAGATCATTTTTTCATCACTTACTTTACTTTTCTGGGATATACATGTTTTCTAATGAAGTTTATGTCAATAAAAATGTTTTCCAAAATAACTCTTCTCTTAAGAACTCAACTTTTACCTCTCATTCAAGGTTGATGATTGTTGTATCAAGTATGTTGTCCCCTCTTTATTTTGGGAACCCAAAGTTTATGAATGTGTTCTTATGAGATGAAAACCATTCCTTTTCATGGGTTAGTTATGTTCATTTATGTTATATGTTCATTGTGGCATGCATAAATGATAAAGTTATGCGCAATATGAATGTTTAAATGTGATGGGTGTGCCCAGAATTATATAGCGCTCCAATGCATTGGGTAAAGTGATGAATCTCATGAGTAAATGTGAAATTATGTGTGATAAAGATTCTATCTTGGTTCAAAAGTATGTGTGGTAGTTAACCACTAAGACACGATGTTTCAATTTTATGCAATGCCACATTTCAAGTCTATTATTTATGCTCCTCTCATGTTCATGATCTTTTGCCTAAGTTATGATTATTCTTACCCTATGATATATATTGTTCTTATCTATCCTCTTACTAGGATTCTAGATCACCCCTTTTGATGTATATCCTCAGGTGTCTACATGTACTAAGGATAGGACAAGTGTCAATAAGAAGCTAGAGATGAAGAAATTGATTAAATGTTTATGCTTGATGTTTTATTTATTATGTGTGGTCCTAGTTTTCCCAAGACACTAAACATTTGGATCATCTATGTGTAATACTATTATGTTTTTTATCTTTAAAACGATGTAATAGTAATGTAAGAAAATTCTGGTCGCTATAGTTGGTATCAGAGGAAAGGTTTAGTTAATTTGGGGATTAGGATTAGTGAACCCTAGAGAATACCTCTAGTATGAGACTAAGTAAAAATATGCACACAAGAATATTTACCTAGGGATCCCATATGTTATGTTTTCGGTTTAAATTTTTTAAATGAATATGTTATTCATGACTTGTTTACTTATGTTTTGTTCTAACATTTTCTATTTTAGAAAATGGTGGGAAGCAGGAGAAATCAGGCCAACAACTCATGCGAGGGCCAATGCAGCGATTGCCCAAACGACATCCCCAATAATTTGGGAGGTGGAGTTAAAAACTTCATGGCGATGCTTACCCAATTATCTCAGGTTATGAACAATAACCATAATAATGGGGAACGTCCTCCTTCACCAAAGATGGAGAAACTGGCTATCGAATGTTTTATGTGGCAATGACCACCGATGTTTTGTGGATCTTCCGATCCCCTAGTTGCGGAACAGTGGTTCAAATCCATGGAGAAGATCTTTTCTGTTCTTCACTATTCTGAGATGGAGAAGGTGACTCTAGATGTTTATCGTCTAGATGGAGAAGCTGATCAATGGTGGTCTTTGATTAAGAACACCAAGCCAAGGGAGGAAATTTAAGAGATGGAATGGGAAGACTTTAAGATAATGTTTCTTAATAAGTACTTCCCAAGAACTCTTCACACAAGAGGGAATTCATAGAGCTCAAGAAAAGAGAAGGAGAATCTGTCACAACCTATGAAGAGAATTTCACAAGGCTTAAAAGGTATTCTTTGGGTTTTGTTATCAACAATGATAGAAAAATTGATAGATTATTTAGTGGATTAAAACCACATCTTCGAAAGGCTCTTGCAATTCGAGACTTTGGGAGTTATGAAGAAGTTGATTGGTGTGATCTCAAAGTGGAGATGGAGTTTGGAGAATGGTCCTATGGCCATGGGGATAAGAAATGAAAGACAGAGTTTCAAGATGGTGGATCAAATGAAAAAGGTGGGAATAAAAATCAACGACCCACATGCCAAAAATGTGGGAAGTTGCACCATGGGAACTGCCTCAAAGGGACGGGGAAATGCTTCAAGTGTGGGAAAGAAGGACACAATTCTCAAGAGTGTTAAAAAGAGATGAAAAGGAAGGATAATGTATCCAATTAAAGGAGAGAACCACTCGTGGTTCAATGCTACAACTGTAGGGAGTTAGGGCACTATGCAAACCAGTGCACTAAACCTCGAGATCTCAGGGGTAATCAGCGTCAGCAACCACTAAAGCCAAAGGAACAAGGGAAGTTTTATGCCATCACTACTGCAGAGTTGGAGCATGATAATGAAGTCGTACAAGGTATACTTCCTATTCAATCAAGAATGGAAAAAGTCTTATTTGATTCTAGTTCTACGCATTCCTTTATATCTTGCAAGTTTGCTAGAACTATAGAATCGAAACCCCAAAACCTCGAAGTAGAGATATCTGTAAAAACACCAAGTGGTGCAATAATTTCAACCCAAGTGTTTGACTCTTCTCCTGTTGGCGTATGTGGGAAGATTCTTCCGGAAAATCTCGTAATGCTTCCCTTGGTGGAATTAGATGCTATAATGGGAATGGATTGACTCTCGTTATATAGAGCACATATCAAATTTAGGGAAAAGGAAATATCTTTTCATATTCCGAACCATACCATGGTCCTCTACAAATTCAAGGAAGATCATGAATCTCCTTTTAGAAATCCTTCAATGGTTTGGGTGTTGATTCCCTATGAAGAAGCATACATCGCCCAAATGGTTGAGTCAAAGGAAAGTTCCAACCTTGAGAAAATGCCCATCGTGAGGGAATACGACGATGTATTTCTTAAAGAGTTACCCGGAATTCCCCGGGATCATGAGGTATAGTTCTCAATTGAACTCATACCCGTAGCTACTCCTATCTCTAAGTGCCCCTATAGGATGGCTCCTATCGAACTGGAGGAGTTAAAGAAGCAGCTACAAGAGCATCTAGACAAAGGGTTCATACACCCTAGTGCATCACCTTGGGGGGGCACCAATACTCTTTGTGAAGAAGAAGGATGGAACAATGTGGCTGTGTATCGATTATTGGGAACTCAACAAGATCAACATAAAGAACAAGTATCCTCTCCCAAGGATTGATGACTTATTTGATCAGTTAAGAGGAGATCAATACTTCTCAAAGGTGGATCTTTGCTCTGGATATCATCAGGTAAAGGTGAAGAAGGAAGATATTCAGAAGACTGCCTTCCGTACAAGGTATAAACACTATGAGTTTTTTGTGATGCCCTTTGGACTTACAAATGCCCCTGCAATCTTCATGGATTTGATTAATAGAGTCTTTAGAAATTACCTCGACAAATTTGTGGTAGTGTTTATCGATGATATTCTCATCTACTCTAAGAGAAAGGAGGAACATGAAGAATATCCAAGACTTGTATTGGCGATATTAAGAAAGGATAAGCTGTATGCAAAGTTCAGAAAGTGTGACTTTTGGATGAATCAAGTCACGTTCTTGGGACATGTGATCACAAGTAAGGGAATTTCTGTGGATCCTTCAAAGACAAAGGTGATTGAGGAATGGCCCAGACCCATCTAGTGTCACAGAAATCCGTAGTTTTCTTGGATTAGCTGGGTACTACCGATGTTTTGTGAGAAACTTCTCATGATTATCAAGCCCACTAACTAAGTTAACAAGTAAAGGGGTAAAGTTTGTCTAGACGGAATAATGTGAGGGAAGCTTCAATGAGCTAAAGAGAAGGCTGATCACTGCACCTGTACTCACACTACCAAAAAGTGGAGAAAGTTTTGTGATATACAGTGATGCTTCGAAGAAAGGCTTGGGTTGTGTACTCATGCAGAATGATTATGTGATAGACTACGCCTCATGACAATTGAAGATCCATGAGCAGAACTACCCGGCACATGATCTAGAGCTGGCAGCCATGATTTTTTTCTTGAAAATCTAGTGGCACTACCTTTATGGTGAGAAGTGTGACATATACACCGACCACAAGAGCCTAAAGTATATATTCACACTAAAGGAGATCAACATGCGTTAAAATAGATAGTTAGAGATAATCAAGGATTACGATTGTTCTATTCACTATCATCCTGGAAAGGCGAACAAGGTAGCTGATGCTCTAAGCAGAAAAGAACCTGCTACTCTATCCAAGTTGCAGATTGAGAAAGACCCTATCTTTATGGATGTACAAAGAATGGATTTGGAAATCATAAGGGTAAGGGATACATCCTACCTTTCCCAAATGATTGCACAACCATCCATCCAAGAGAAGATTAAGGAAGCAAAAAGGGATGATGTGGAGATACAAAAGAGGGTGAATGCAGTAAAGGAAGGGAAGCTGCAAGAGTTCCATATCGATGATGATGGTGTGATTGGGTTTGGAACATGGCTTTGTGTGCCTTCATCACCCGAGATTAAGAAGGAGATATTGGATAATGCACATACCTCAACTTTCTCTATCCATCATGGGAGTACCAAGATGTATCGTGATCTCCGAGAACACTTCTGGTGGGATAATATGAAGAAGGAGATTGCGGAATATATATCAAGGTTCTTGGTATGTCAGCAAGTTAAAGCTGAGCAGCAAAAGTCCAAAGGTATGATGCAGCCATTGCCTATACCCATGTGGAAATGGGAAAATGTTACTATGGACTTTGTCACGGGTCACCCGAATACATTAAAGGGAAATAATGCAACATGGGTTGTGGTTGACTGACTCACCAAGACTTCCCATTTTATCGCTATTCGGGAAGATCTCTCGCTTGATCAACTTTCAAAGATATATGTGAAGGAAGTGGTGAGACTGCACGATGTTCCACTCTCAATTGTCTCTGGCAGTGATCCAAGGTTCACATCTAAATTCTGGAGGAGCCTTCAGCATGCTTTGAGTACTGAATTAAATTTCAGCATGACCTATCACCCCCAAACTGATGGCCAGTCTGAAAGGACTATTCAGACGTTTGAAGATATGCTAAGAGCCTGCTGTCACGAACCGAATCTGGCCGCCGCCAAAACCGGTACCAAACCCAGCCCGTGAAATGACCCGAAGGGCGTTCCCTATCCCCACGGGCTGGAACAAGTGCCCGGGTGTCATTAATTTAGGTTTGGGAACGATTTACCCGAGTATGAAAGCATAAAACATTAAAAACAATCCATAATATAAATCTGAAATTTTTGAGCCAAACAAGACTTAAGTAAAAACCAGAACTAAATAAATTGGTTTAAATATAATAAAAGTGGTCCAAATATAAATAATTATAGCATCAAGACATCCCCAAGGACTCCACACAACTAGGGGTCATCACCCTTAAGCTGTCTCCACAACTCCGCACCAAGGATGAGAACTAACACCCTGAACCGCCATCACCTGTAACCTTTCTTTTACCTAAATCAAATATAACCAAGTCTAATTACACCCAAGGGGTGTAATTAGGGTGTGATCCTAAGACCAATAGGATACCACCCAATGATTCCAAGGAGTAAGAAATACAATGTGAAAAAGCAAGCAGTTTTCAAACACATGGAAAAGTAATGTTAAAATTTCAAGAAATGAAACCTCCAATTGAAAATAGATTTCAATCCAAAATTTTCAGAATATTAACACATTAAAATAGAAATGTTATATACTGTAATTTACTTCCAAACACACCCTAAGACATGGGTAAATACTAAAAATCCAATGAGCAACAAAAATGGGAACACCCCTAGGCACTAGGTTGTCTTGGGCCCTATGTACCTCGTACCTCGGTGTAAAGTAACCATAGAAAAATCCGTTTTCATGCATGAGCCACTAGTAGGGAACATACCCATAACCTAGTGGTCCCCAATAATCATCCACATAGTTTAGTTAGAGTTGTCGTTATCGAAATGCTAAGTGAAACAGGGAGAAAACCCATCTGGTCCACTAGTCGTACTAGTACAAATCCGCCCCAACTAGGTACTCAGGCTTCCCCTTTTGTGATCAATCAATTTTAGCATGAAACATAAATAAATTTTAATATAAAACACCATTACTGGTCAAACACAACCAATACATTAGCTATCACATTTTATACCACTTAAAATACGCAATAAAACACTTAGATTTTTCATAAAACAATTCCTCAAAATCCCGTAGTGTTTCGGACACAAAACTCCTTATAAACCTCACTTGCATACTATGTGCACATTTTTAAGTTTCCAAAATAGAAAGGTCAGCCTACTACATTTCAGTGAAAACACAAAATCATTTTTAGGGAAGCCCCATATGGTTCAAGAAACGACATCATTGCAAAATCTCCATTTTTACACAACACAACTCTTAGAATTTCATGTGGTTCACAAACACCATTAAAACCAGATTTTTCTGAAACAAACACAATGGATAATCATTAAAAACAGTATTTTTATCCCTATTATTGTTCAATAAAATCAACTAATTAATTATAGGGTATCCCCAATTAAACTAAAAATACATTTCCATGAAGAAACCCCCAATTTCACATGAAATTGGCATTTAGGATTCATTTTAAATACAAACACCACTAAAAATATTTTTTTCCAGAAATAATAAAATTAAATAAGCATGAAAATACCATAAAAACAGTAGCCAATTCACAAAGATTTCATACACAATGGAATCACCTACCAAAACCAAGGAAACCCTTGAATCCTTTGTGCGAAAACTCAAACGCACCACCGCCGCACCTCAAGGAAGGTAAACCAGACCTAAAACCAGAATTTCAGACCATGAAACACAAGGTAAAACCCTAATTTTTAAACCCTACTTTCTGGACATTAGTAACCTAAATGATAAGGGAAGAAACCTTAAGTACATTGGATGTAATCCTAAACAAATTGAAAGAAGAAAGAAGGAGAACAACTTACTTAAAATATCTTGTAGAAATCGCCCCCTAAAATACCAGTATCTGATTTCAAAAATACCCAAACCTTCAAGGGAGGTTATAAAAAGGATAAGGAGATCATTTAGGAATTTTAATGGGGGAAAAAGAGTAAAAATTGATAGAGTTATGAAGGAAATACTTTACCTCTTCAAATATGGGAGATTTGAGGAATCCTATGAAGTTTGACCCCAAATCTCGATTAACCAGAGCTCCAAATAGGGGTGATAGAGCTTAGAAGCGCGTATGGTTTAATTGGTCTTGGGTGAGACTTGGAATCACCGAAAAATCCCAAAAATTGAATAAGTTATAACATAATAAAAATTTATTTTTAAAACCGGAATTGGGTTTCGGGCTGGCCCAACCCCTTAGATAAAAACCCCAATAAACCCTAGTTATGGATTTATAAAAGCTCCAAATTTAAATGGTGGTGTTAATAGGTCAGGGGAGGTAATTTGGAAAGTTGAATGGGTGAAAAATATTAAAAAATGAAAAAGTTATAAAAGAAACAAAATTGGTTTTTAAATCTGGAATTCGGCTCACGGTTTGGCCCAATTTATGAAAACTCTCTCATTCCTCCATAAAAGATTGGGAACCCCCCCAAAACAAAGTATGAATGGAAATTAAATGAAATTTACCTTTAAAATAAGTCATGGGTGTTACAATTCTCCCCACCATAAAGAATTCCGCCCCCGGAATGCCACAACAACACCAAATACAAAAGCAAAGCCCAAACGATAGACCAAGACAGACTTCCTTGCTACGTTTTCACCCACTTCAAAAAGGAAGAACTTCTCCAGTTGATCAAAAAATGAAGATAATACTCTCACTAACCAAAAATAACCCCACTTACTTAAAATTATGAAACACATTCAAAACACATCCCAAAACAAAACACCTCAAACACTACAAGACGACGCTCAAGCAATCCACTTGAAACGAACAACGAACACGAATAACGCTACCACAACATTACATAAAAAAAACCATTGGGTGTTCTCTAACCCTAAATTTACCCAAGTAACAAATTTGTGGATAGATAGACTTGAAAGATACTAGCTCCTACCTAGAATACACCAAGGAGAAAACTGAGTCACTAGTACGGGGTGACCCAATCTGGACATCCCACCACTTGGGACAACTCAATTTCTAAGACATAATAAGGATAACAATTGGGGAAGGAACGAATTATCTCCCCATACTAAGGGTTAAACTAACACTATTCCTTTACCAAGATAACATACATTATACCCATGATGGGTCTCCCCACCATAATAACGAACACAACTTTCCTTAAGACAAAATCAAGACACTAACAGGGGGCCTCGAACAGAATTCCCAGCATTAGGGGTAGATTAATATCAGAATTAATCCAATGAAACTTACATGAGACCCATTGTGGGTATACCCAAAATGAAACCCTACCATATTAACTAACTATTCTTGGATAACAACAAAAAAACTACAGAATTTTAAAGAGCTGGCATGGCCACACGGTTGGTTCACACGGTTTGGGAAACCGTAAGTTAACTGTGCGGATCATTCTGTCCAAAGAGGAAACTTCACACAGTTTCCTTTGCCAAGGATCATGGACATGCAGAGACCATGCAGTAGCTACTGTCTCTTATCACATGTTCCCCTATGTTAGCACACAGTTACTGCTAACCGCGCACAAACTATGCACTTCAACCTGCCTAACCCAAATTTTAACCTTTTCTCCAAAAACACAAGGGAACCCAAAGGGGAAAAAAATAAACTCAAGGTACGCCATGGGAACAAGGTACTCACACCTCTTTCCACCAAATGTGAGAAATTGGAACAAGACGATGACACCATAGGTTTAAACTATTCCTATCTTTCATATTGAGGATATGACCTTGACCAAAAGTTTGAACGACTCTAGTATTTCCCCTAACTACGCGCCATCTTCTCTCTGGGGCCTGTGGCTGCAGCTCAATGGATTGAAGCATCTTCGGCCTCGCAGTTAGGATTTGAAAACCCCTAAAATAAACATCTTCTTACAGTGCCAAAAACAATTATACTGTAATCTCAGATGGTCTCATTGAGACATGACACACTTCAAACCCGCTTTTCCCCAACCCATCATTTTACCAAAACAAGAACTTAGAGGATGGACACACATCGCCCCTTTTTTTCATTGGATACTAAACAGAGGAATGAAAGGACATATAGAAACACATTCCTATTGAACATAGTATTTAGAATTTCTTATAGGGAGACACACATCCAACAAAATAGTGACTCTCATAAGATTGCACAATCTTCACCCTTATAGTCAAGTTAACACATGACATCGCAAGGCATCACCAAACATGAACATTGTGGATAAAAAAAACACAAGGAGAGGGACCTTGTACTGAGTCCCAAATAGCACATGATTCCAGCAAGTGTCCATAATAGCCACTCTTGGTCAGATCTTTCACACTGGTGGCCTAACATGAACTCTTGATTCAATAAGACTAACAAAAGACCCAGAGGCCCTTTAAGACATCATTCTACATTGACAACCCTGAAATTCATTGACCTTCGACAACTTAAGAAACATAAGAAAATAAGGTCTATTTCAACCTCCCACCAACACTCTCCCACTATAGGGGGATCCACATAATTGAAAAAGAAGAGGGGTAAACTCAATCTCCAAACCTCAAGAATAAAGTCTTTATGTTGATCAACTGGAGGATCATCCAACGGTGAGTCACCATAGGCCAAACATGAATCATACATTAACACTTTATGGGGGTGTACCCTACCCTACAGGAAAACCCAAGGACCCAACCAATATGGTCATTTGGTAACAACAGACCACAATTCTGAACCGAACACATGAGGGGAGCCACCACATTGGCCTCCCAAACTTTTCCTCAAAAGAGACCACTGACCAACACTTCATTCCAACTTATCAATGAAACACAAATCCAAAACATCGTTCAAACAAGAGGGGTTATTTAACTCGAAACATCCCACAATAATAATTCCTAAAACACATAATCCATACCTCCCAACCATACATTATCAAAACACAACACTTTCCATCAAAAAAATTATTTAAAAAAAACAGTGTTGGTCGGTTGTGCATTTACCGATGGCATCTCATGAGCCTCACACATGCATGTTTACATTCCACACTGGGAACCCACCACATATCCATCCATATTCCCAAATAAACCTATGCATGTGGTCACCCTTGAGAATACCAAATACCAAAAATCAAACCTTTCCTCTTTTTAAAATCAAACTTTTAACCACAATTTTCCTTTCTCAAAAACACTAACCATAATATCAAAAAAAAAATTTCATCTCACAAACCAATATAGAAAATAATGCATAATTCAATAAAATAACATATTCATGCCTTTAAAAATTGTTTCAAAACATTTCAACCCATTTCAAAACACTTCTAATTTCATGAAAAACACCATTTCATAAATCTCCATTTAATTAAGAACTCAACTCTCCTCATTTCAAGACACGGTTCTAAAAGTTCATACTTTTTTTTTCAAATGTTCAGTAGTCACCAAACCCAAAATCCATCTTCAACCCCCACTCAAAAAATCTAGAACACTTAATTCAATCTAAACACTTTTCCACGGTTAAAAAAAGTTCCACTAGAAACATATTTTCAAAACCCCTATTAACGTAGTTCATACTTTCAAAAGAGGTGTAAAAACATAATTTAACCTTTTGAAATAATTCTGAAATTTCATTTATAGACTTAAAAAAAACCATTTTCACTTTACTAGAAAATAACATCACAAAAATTCACACTCCTTAAAGTAATGTCATTTTTTTTTTCTTAAAAAAACCAAGTTTCCAAGATTCCAAAACAAAGAGACACAAGATAATGTGAGAGGAAACTAGTTTCAGTGGGTGACTTGGACATATGGTTGTAAGCCATATTCCAATCACTTCACCGTCACATAGAATATTCTAGGGAAATATCCACGGCTCCACATGGCTTGCCAGGCCCGGCGATCTCACTGAGATTATTCTCCCAACTCTTTTTTCATTTCCCATAGTCATCATTAAACCAAGAAAACCAATGGACTCAGATAAATCCATACTTACCATGGTGACTTGAATATCATCATGAGGTGTGCTGGCTAGGCACACTACCCATGACTAAAATTTCAAGTCCCGACAATCCTAGCTCCAGACTATCCTGACTCTTCCCCAAATAACATGACCCAAGGAGCGAACCTCCTCTGATACCATTTTGTCACCAACCGAATCTGGTCTCCCCCAAAACCAGCACCAAACCCATCCCGTGAAATGACCCGAATGGCGTTCCCTATCCCCACGGGCTGGCACAAGTGCCCGTGTGTCATTAATTTAGGTTTGGTAACGATTTACCCGAGTATGAAAGCATAAAACATTTAAAACAATCCATAATATAAATCTGAAATTTTTGAGCCAAACAAGACTTAAGTAAAAACCAGAACTAAATAAATTGGTTTAAAGATAATACAAGTGGTCCAAATAAAAATAATTATAGCATCAAGACATCCCCAAGGACTCCACATGACTAGGGTTCATCGCCCCCAAGCTGTCTCCACAACTCCGCACCAAGGATGGGAACTAACACCCTGAACCGCCATCATCCGTAGCCTTTCTTTTACCTGAATCAAACATAACCAAGTCTACTTACACCCAAGGGGTATAAGTAGGGTGTGATCCTAAGCCCAATAGGATACCACCCAATTATTCCAAGGAGTAATAAATACAATGTGAAAAAGCAAGCAGTTTTCAAACACATGGAAAAGTAGTGTTAAAATTTCAAGAAATGAAACCTCCAATTGAAAATAGATTTCAATCCAAAATTTTCAGAATATTAACACATTAAAATAGAAATGTTATATACTGTAATTTACTTCCAAACACACCCTAAGACATGGGTAAATACTACAAATCCAATGAGCAATAACATTGGGAACACCCCTAGGCACTAGGTTGTCTTGGGCCCTATGTACCTCGTACCTCGGTGTAAAGTAACCATAGAAAAATCCGTTATCGTGCACGAGCCACTAGTAGGGAACATAACCATAACCTATTGGTCCCCAATAATCATCCACATAGTTTAGTTAGAGTTGTCGTTATCAAAATGCTAAGTGAAACAGGGACAAAACCCATCCGGTCCACTAGCCGTACTAGTACAAATCCGCCCCACCTAGGTACTCGGGATTCCCCTTTTGTGCTCAATAAATTTCAGCATGAAACATAAATAAATTTTCATATAAAACACCATTACTGGTCAAACACAACCAATACATTAGCTATCACATTTTATACCACTTAAAATACGCAACAAAACACTTAGATTTTTCATAAAACAATTCCTCAAAATCCCGTAGTGTTTCAGACACAAAACTCCTTATAAACATCACTTGCATACTATGTGCACATTTTTAAGTTTCCAAAACAGAAAGGTCAGCCTAATAAATTTTAGTGAAAACACAAAATCATTTTTAGGGCAGCCCCATATGGTTCAAGAAACGACATCATTGAAAAATCTCCATTTTTATACAACACAACTCATAGAATTTCATGTGGTTCACAAACACCATTAAAACCAGATTTTGCAGCAACAAACACAATGGATAATCATTAAAAACAGTATTTTTATCCCTATTATTATTCAATAAAATCAACTAATTACTTATAGGGTATCCCCAATTAAACTAATAATATATTTCCATGAAGAAACCCCCAATTTCACATGAAATTGACATTTAGGATTCATTTTAAATACAAACACCACTAAAACTAATTTTTTCAGAAATATTAAATTAAATAAGCATGAAAATACCATAAAAATAGTATCCAATTCACAAAGATTTCATACACAATGGAATCACCTACCAAAACCAAGGAAACCCTTGAATCCTTTGTGCGAAAACTCAAACGCACCACCGCCGCACCTCAAGGAAGGTAAACCAGACCTAAAACCATAATTTCAGACCATGAAACACAACGTAAAACCCTAATTTTTAAACCCTACTTTCTGGACATTAGGAACCTCAATGATAAGGGTAGAAACCCTAAGTACATTGGATGTAACCCTAAACAAATTGAATGAAGAAAGAAGGAGAACAACTTACTTAAAATATCTTGTAGAAATCGCCCCCAAACATACCGGTATCTGATTTCAAAAATACCCAAACCTTCAAGGGAGGTTCGCACAAGGATAAGGAGATGATTTAGGAATTTTAATGGGGAAAAAAGAGTAAAAATTGAGAGAGTTATGAAGGAAATACTTTACCTCTTCAAATCTGGGAGATTTGAGGAAGCCTATGAAGTTTGGCCCCAAATAGCGATTAACCAGAGCTCCAAATAGGGGGGAGAGAGCTCCGACGCGCGTCTGGTTTAATTGGTCTTGGGTGAGACTTGGGATCACCGAAAAATCCCAAAAATTGAATAAGTTATAACATAATCAAAATTTATTTTTAAAACAGGAATTGGGCTTTCAGGCTGGTCGAACCCCTTAGATAAAAACCCAAATAAACCCTGGTTATGAATTTCTAAAAGCTCCAAATTGAAATGGTGGTGTTAATAGTTCAGGTTAAGTCATTTGGAAAGTTGAATGGGTGAAAAATATTAAAAAATGAAAAAGTTATAAAAGAAACAAATTTGGTTTTTAAATCTGGAATTGGGCTCACGGTTTGGCCCAATTCATGAAAACTCTCTCATTCCTCCATAAAAGATTGGGAACCCCCAAAAACAAAGTATGAATGGAAATTAAATGAAATTTACCTTTAAAATAAGTCATGGGTGTTACAACTGCTCTCTTGAATTCAAAGGTGGTTGGGATCAACATCTCCCATTGGTTGAGTTCTCATAAAACAATAGCTTCCACTCGAGTATTCAGATGGCTCCGTATGAAGCTCCTTATGGGAAGCGATGTAGAACTCCAACCTGTTGGGATGAAGTTGGAGAAAGAAATCTACTTGGGCCCGATCTTGTTCAAGAGATGACATAGAAGGTTCAAGTCATCTAGAAAAACATCAAAGCTGCTCAGAGTCGGCAAAAGAGCTATGCTGACAAACGTCAAAGGGACTTGGAGTTTGACGTTGGAGATAAAGTCTTCCTTTGAATATCTCCATGGAAGAGAGTCATGCGATTTGGGAAGAAAGGGAAGCTAAGACCAAGGTATATTGGCCCCTTTGAGATCCTTGACCGCATATGAGCTGTGGACTATCGTCTAGCACTTCCACCAAATATGGGTCAAGTTCATTATGTGTTTCATGTATCACTACTGAGGAAGTACATACCAGACCCCTCACATGTACTAAACTCAGAGGTGGTGCAGCTGGAAGATGATCTCTCCTATGAGGAGTAGCCTGTAAAGATTCTGGACCGAAGTGATAAGGTTCTACACAACAGGAAAACCCGTCTTGTCAAAGTATTGTGGATGAACCATAAGTTTGAGGAAGCAACTTAGGAACCAGAAGAGGCAATGAAGGAGAAGTACCCTCACCTTTTTGTGTAAAGTGAAATTTTGGGGGCGAAATTTCTTATGGGGGGAAGAATGTAACGACCCAAAGTTTTTCAATGGAAAATTACCTTCTTATATTTATGTCATAAAATAACATGAAAACACAAAATAAAGAACTACTAAGTGATAAGTGACCTTTAAACATAATTTTGACACTCATATGTTTGGAATTTTGAAAATCCCACATACACGGTTGTGTTCAAGATGATTTTTGGAGTCTATTGAAACAAAAATAATTTTTGGTGAATAGTGACCTACCCTTATGAATAGTAACATACCCTTATGAATATTAATATGACCCATAAGAATAATAAATCATCCAACATAAGAGTAACATTAAATATGAATAATAAAATAAATTTTAGACATCTTAGAAAGTGACAATTTGACCTTAGTAAACGTTTTGGTATTTTGTAAGTCATAAATAATTAATTATAATTAATTAATTAATATAAAATAATATTTATTTCCCCTAAATGTATTCATAAATTATTGAATCAATGTCTTATAGTTTTTAGATAATTTTATAAGATCCTACGTAATTTTTGAAAGCACTATAAATCAGTTTTAATCTTAAAAAACTATTTTTTAAGTAAATTATGATTTTAATTAAATATTAAATTAATAATATTTAGAAAATTATTTTTAAAAAATGGACTTCATTTTTGGATTCTACACGTCGAAAAATGGTTGGGGTAAATTTTTGGGATTTTTATGAGATACTTGAATTTTTGGTGAATAGTAAAATACATTAATTTACCGAATAAATACATTATAATTAAAACCCACTATTCCTGACATCACAAGTGATGTAAGAACCCAAATATCTAACTCACTTTCCTTATTTACTGTTCTTGGAGGTTCAAGACTCACTATTCCTTGTCTTAAGGGAAAATAATAAAGTATGGAATTTTATATTAAGGAAACCTCTCTCCCCTCCACTATAAAAACCACCCTTCACTCCCTCTTTTTCTCACAGCTCTCAAGCTCCAAGACTCCTCTAAAATCTTCCCAAACACCTTCCCTAGACCATACCCCACGTCCAAGATCTTTTGGTCTCATCAAAATACCAAGATTAGGCCCTTAAGGAGGTTCTCAAGAGGAGGATTCTAAAGGTAATTTCCCTCCCTCTTCTCCTTTAATTTCCTTTCAAGTTCAAGTTCCTTTCTTGATCTCTCCACACCTATATTAACCCAAATTGTATTGTAACTCTATTATTATACATATTATGTAATTTTATTATTCTAATGGGATATTATATCACCCCACCCCCTTTCCCTCTTCCTTTTATTTTATTAAAGAGAACGTTGTTCATGAGGTGTTAATTTATCACCTTCAAAAATGACATGCTATATTATTCCATTTATACCTTTAGATATAGTCATGAAACCATTTTTATGGTTGAAACAGAATATTTTATATGTATTATGTTCTATTTTATGTTCTGGAAATAACCTATGGCCATATTACTAAGTGAAAAGTTAAAACAAGTCCGTTGTGATCGAAAAACCGCTCAAATTAACCCACACAATCTTCATTTGATTCTTATCTAATGATTGATCCACATGGATATAATGTGATTCATTATAAGATCTTTAAAACTCCTGTAATATAATTAATAAAATGTAATATCAGTTCTGGATGTCTACTCATGTTCTACCCAAACTTCAATTTAAGAATACAAGTGAACCACTCAAGAAAACCATAAAAACGAACATCCCCAAACAATGTCTTTAAACTCTATAAGACATCCAAAGGGACATAATATGACATAATGAAACCAGAATGAACCCTATTAATGTACACATGGTTCTGGATTTCTAATTAATGAATATAATGTCAATATATAGGACATTAAATAGAATGAATCATTCGGGTACAAGGTAAGGGGAAATTCTCGAACCCAACTTTCATCCTTCAGGTTCTCCCTATTTCACTCCATTTTTGATATGGTTACTCCTCAAAGATCATTTTTTCATCATTGCCTTTACTTTTCTGGGATATAAATTTTTTATAATTAATTTTATTTCAATCCAAATGTTTTCCAAAATAACTCTTCTCTTAAGAACTCAACTTTTACCTCTCATTCAAGGTTGATGATTCTTGTATCAAGTATGTTGTTCCCTCTTTCTTTTGGGAACCCAAAGTTTATGAATGTGTTCTTATGAGATGAAACCAATTCCTTTTCATGGGTTAGTTATGTTCATTTATGTTATATGTTCATTGTGGCATGCATAAATGATAATGTTATGATGTGACGGGTGCGCCCGAAATTATATAGCGCAATATGAATGTTTAAATGTGACGGGTGCACCCAGAATTATATAGCACTCCAATGCATTGGAAAAAATGATGAATCTCATGAGTAAATGTGAAATTATGTGTGAAAAGGATGCTATCTTGTTTCACAAGTATGTGTGGTAGTTAACCACTAAGACATGATGTTTCATTTTTATGCATTGCCACATTTCAAGTCTATTATTTATGATCCTCTCATGTTCATGATCTTTTGCCTAAGTTATGATTATTCTCACCACATGATATATATTGTTATTATCTATCCTCTTACTAGGCTTCTAGCTCACCCCTTTTGATGTATATCCTAAGGTGGCTACATGTACTAAGGAGAGGACAAGTGTCAATAAGAAGCTAGAGATGAAGAAATTGATTAAATGTTTATGCTTGATGTTGTATTTATTATGTGTGGTCCTAGTTTTCCCAAGAAACTAAAACTTTGTATCCTCTATGTGTAATACTATTATGCTGTTTATCTTTAAAATTATGTAATAGTAATGTAAGAAAAGTTCAGTCGCTATAAGTTAGCCCATGTTCAAGAAATCAAGGGCCACAAGTAGAAGATGGATGAGAAATGAAATAGATATATGATATTAAGGAGAAATTGAGTGCTATAAGAGAATAACTATTCAAGAAAAAATTTATATTTTTTATAGATTTAAGTAATTTGAAAAAATATATATAATATTTCAAGAAATCTATCGACATTAGAGGATAATCTTCTCATGATAGTGAAAATAGAAGATCAAAGGAATCGAGTAAGCCTACATCTATTCAGCCTTAAAATAAAACTTTTTCCTCTAATGACATAGGTTCTTAAAGTGAATATAAACATATTTATAGGAAAACCATTACACATGAGAAAGAAAATAATATTACAAGAAAGAAACAAGCCCTTAAGAAAAATAAGGTTCAATTAGGACAACATTAACACCATTCTGAATAAATTTGGAATACTTAAAGGAGATCTCAATTCAAGGGATATTTTTAGTGATGTGGAAGGTATATACACAAATCTCACTCATGTTGGTTCAACATATATTTACCCAGGAAGTGTCAATAAAAAGGGGGAGTTTTGGTGATAATATGACGATGAAAAATCCAATAAATAAAGTTATGTATAAATAAGAAGAAAGGTCTTTTAGAAGACATCTACAAGTGATAAGTTGAAGAAGAATTATTTATGTGAGAAATATGGACATATTTTAAAGACACTTCACTCACAAGGAAGTGATGGTGTATTAATTACTGAAGTGAAGAATGATTCTCCACACAAGAATTATGTTGATATTGGAAGAAAATAATAGCCTAGGTTGAGTGGAAGATGTCATCATAAGGGATCCCCTTAAATAATAGAGAGGTCCTTAATTATTCCCTTAATATATTTTATATATTGTGATAACATGGAGGGAATTGAAGGATTTTCTTTTGGATATAATTTTTGGATAGAAAATATGATGAGATGAAAATGGAGTACCTATCAATTATGAAGAGTATAAGAGTGCATACCTTAATGGGGATATTATTTGAGGATAAAGTTATAAAATATATAATTTCTAGTCAAATTAAAAAATATAGATGTAAGATATGATAATCTCACTTTTACTCACTTATTATGAATATGTTCAACAGATTTTTCAATGGTGAGTGTTGGTTGATCTTTTGGTGATAAAAATTGGTAGCTATATATCAAGAAATGAAACTATTTGAGGGTGTGTTGGGATATTTGTATGATATTAATGTTAAATTTGCATCTAATTGAAGAGTGAGATGTATTTTATAAGTATCTTATAACATGATGAGTTTTTATGGATAAATTAGTACACCTCGATTACATATCTCTTATTTTCTACACTGGGTCATCCCATGTAGAATTAGAGTGGATTGATCAAAGTATTTTTTCCAAGTAATGACATGATTTATTACCTCTATTTAATGTGAAAAAGGGTTGATAATATGTTTGAGGATAAAATTTTAAGAATAACTCACTATTTGACCTTTTAATTTCATTTTCAATAAGGGAGAGTATGAATTTGCAAAGATAAAGTGATTAAAGATGAGTATTGTCCACAAAATACAAAGGGAGAAATTGTTATAAATCCTAAATTATTGAGTTATAATTTTTGATAATAACATTATTGATATATCATTATTTAATATTTCTATAATTATTTCCAAATAAGGTGGAAGTAATCTTAGAGAAGGTAGAGGAAGAAAATGTGTTATCTTAAGAAATGTTGTGTTGAAGACTTCCCAACATGGGTAATTCCATGTCCTGGAGGAGACAACAGTTAAGCTAGAGAAGATTTCAGGACCATTCCATTCTCATTTCTTAAGGAACAATGAGAATAAAATAGCCTAAAATGTGTAAATGGATAGGGACCACACCCATGGTGGCCCCTGTAGTGAACACTTGGTTCACTTGTACATTATGATTAGGACCAAAATGGGCATAATGAAGGTTGTGTTTTGGGAGTTTCACTGTTTGGTTTTTATAAGAAAAAAACAAGCTTGACCATGCATGTAGTTAATGTTGTGGTTCTTATGATGTCTACCTATGAGAAATAGGGATTTCCAAAATGGTAATTGAGTGCTGAAGCAGGATGTGGTCAAAATGTGATAAATTAAAATTCAAAAGAGGCCAAAACTACTAGATCCATGCCTTTAGTGAATGAATATGTGGTTGAAAGGTGTTTCAACATGTTAAAATTTAAAGATAAAGGAGACTATGCCTATGGTATTTTGAATGTTGAGGAAAAAACAACTGATGACTCCGCACTAGGCTATGGTGTAAGAAGTATCGTATTATGATGTGTGTAACTTCACTAAATTGATCATAGTTTTCTTGTAATTATCTTAAATACATACATACTCAATGAATTTAGTTTTAGGTCATGATTTAAGAAAATTTCAAAGGAGTATACAATACTACATTTGGTGGACTAAATGTGGAATTATTCCATGCTACATGAAGAGAGATAAATCCCCTAGAGTAGTTATGTTTTTATAGTTATGAATAATTTCATGAGAAGTTATTAAGGTGTTAATGGGTGGTTTATTGATCAAATTATGTCAATGATAGGTTTCCTATTTTTTGGGTGCATTACCCTCTTATTTGTAGAAGGGAGATCAACTGAAATAGAAGGTGACAAGAAAGGAGTGAACAATGAGAGGAGAATAGTTCACAGTGTGAGAAAGTTACTTTATATAGAAGAAATTTGAGATAGAACCAGATACTCTTATATCAAGGTAAGAAAAATAGAGGACCCAATTCACCTCTAATCTATTGAGAGTTTCGAGACCAACGGAATGAGAATCAACTTCAACTGTTGAAGATCTTGAAGGAGTACACTTAGATATTTTTTGATCCATCTTATCACAGAGGAGGAGGATCAAATGGTAAATTAATCATAAATGTGAAGTGATCAATAGTTTTTTTCTATCCTTTTGGGATAATACATTTTATATATTTTGTATTTTCTAGTTTACTCTAGAAGTGGCGTGGAAATTATGTGGACTCAATGTTGTAAAAATGTTTGCATAGTAGTGGATGAATCCATATTGGGGGGACTAAACAACATGTAAAGGATTAGAAATGGGTACTAAACCATGTAAATATCATGTTTTTTGATTTATATTACACTTATTTATATGATTCAAGTTTGAGAGATTATAATGAGTGGATCAAAAACCATTACCCATTCAAGAGGTTGAGTTTGAAGAGGAGAAATTATTAAAAGAAAAGAGGATCACTGATTCACCCACTCCCCCTCTCAGTGATCCAATAAAGAAATATCCTATCACTGAGACCCATATATATCAACCCATTTTTAAATTATTGATTGTATTTAGATGACTACTTATCACTTGGTGTTTCCACCGAATGTCACTCAAGTTCACGATGTGTTCCATGCATCTCTATTGAGGAAGTACATACATGATCCTTTATATGTGCTAAAATCCTAGGTCATACAACTAGAGAATGATCTATCTTATGAGTAACAATCAATGAATATTCTTGATAAAATAGGGAATGTTCTGCGAAACATGAACACTCACTTGGTCAATGTTTTTTGGTGAAAACATAAATTTTATGAAGTTACGTGGCAAAATGAAGATGTGATGAGGCAAAAGTATTCTCAGTTGTTTGTATTGGAGTGATGAAATTTAGAGAGATAAATTATTATAAGGATGGTAAAATTTAACAACCTAATATTTTATCATATATTTCTCTTTAAATATTTTTTATTTTATAACTTTCTTTACACATAACACTGAGTTTAAATAGACTGAGATATACTATTGAATTATTATTATTTAATGTGAAAATTATTTCCTAGATGTTTGTTTGGAAGGTATGAATAAAAATAAGTAAATTATTAAAAATTATTATTTATATATTTATTTAAATAATTATGTAGTTTTAAATTGTTTAGAAATTAAAATAAAGAATTTGAAGGTAAAGATAGATGTTTTTTCTGAAAAACCTATTTTTATGCACAAAATGTGTTTTAATATTAATAAATTAAATCAATATTTATTTAAGAATTATTTTAATTCAAATTTTAGATAATATATTCAATAAAATCTTTTAACATTCATATCATATTTTTTACATGGCCAGGAATGAAGGTAAATATAGTTTTATGCTTACAAATGCATTTTGCTAAAAATGGTTTTACTACGTTTTGCACACTTATTTTAAAATGAATTTTATCCAATTATAGAAATTAAATATTTTAAAATAGATTCTATATTTGGAATAATTATAATTAATATTATATAATAAGGATAACTTAATTTTGGTTCATTATGAATAGTAACTAAGGTAAAAACTCATTACTATGGTAAAGGTTAAAAGGGGTTAAACTAAATAGATAAGGGATAAAATGACCTAAAAACCTTTATAAATACTATTTTATAAATATATTTCTATTATATATCATCCTATATTCTATATTGATCCAATTTTTATCCACATTCCTATGAAAGTAACTTTATTATGTTTTAATATTCTTAATAATTACAACTGTTCCACCCCCTCACTTATAAAAGGGAACCCCTCACCTCTCATATCCACACTAATTGGTCCCTTTATCTCGACCAAAAAATACCCAAATATCTTATAAAATTATCTATCAATGTTCTATATGAGTTTCTCTTCTTAAAATACCATCCCAAGGTTCCTTAAAAAGAAACTCAAATGGGGGTTCTCAAGGAGGATGTATGTGTTATTACTGATATTTTTCAAGTTTCATTATTTTTATAATTCCTCTAAACTTATTATATCCATACTAAAATAATTTATATAATATCTTAAAAATAATTATATTTTATTTTTATTATGGGATACAAATTTTAGACATTCTTTCCATAAAATGGGAAATGAATGTATTAGTAACATCCCAATACAATCATATGGGTCTGATCCGGGTGTTACTTGAGCTCATGTGTGCCTCCCTATATACAAGAGGATGTAAAATAGTAGCAAGTTTCTAAGTCTATCAATGGAGAGACTATACCCTCAATATAATTTTATAGTATAAATAATAAATAATATATACTATAATAAAACATTAGATAAAACATGAAGAAATAAATAAATGGAATACATGTCATATAAGAAAATGACCCCCAATATGGTAAGCCAATCCAGAGTAATAAAATAAGACAAATAAAACAAAGGAACTATAGGGACCATGAGAGTCCATCCCAGTCCACTTCTAGTTCCATGTCCCTCTACTCAACTGTCTACCATATGTCCCTTTCTCTTTGCTGAATCCATCATGAAATCTACAAGCACATCAAAATTACCGAGTAGGGTGTGAGTGAAAGACTCAGTAGGACACCTCTAATGTTCCCTCAACCTAATGTTCTCAAATATAAATAGTTCATTCCATAATAATGATAAATGTGTAATATACGTAAACATACAATCTAAAACAGAGTGTTTATGTGCTAACCATGCCTCCATGAACCCTTGACCATACCTGCTTCATCTCAATTCCAGAAGATAATGGAATAAGTTGGTAACAAAAAAATCATATCCTATACAATTTTCTCATGATGTCATGTGAAAATGAAACTCGATGTCAGATATCCATAAAGAGTTCCATGTCACCCTGAATCCTCTGGTTGATAATTGTATCGTCTTGACCTAGGACCAACTTAAATGGTGTCTTGAGCTGGTTGGTCACATGGAATTTAGTATGCCTCTCTATATGCTAGAGGCTACTGACTAGCAGAAAGGGTCCAATGATGGTATGGTGGGGAGACTATACCATCATAATTGGAGTAGAACAGTAGTATAAGAGATAAAAAGTCAATCAATAGAAGCATTATAGATGAAAGGCAGTGGAAATCATAATAACTAAAAATCAAAAATAAAATTAATAAATTATCCAATTCTAAATAGTACAACAATGCATTTCCAAGTGATGCTAAAACATAAAAATAAAATACATACATCATTTAATAAATAAATGATACAAAATTAGGGACAAAAGCCTAAAGGGTTATTTCTATAAGAATCCTAAGCATCGACTCAATCCTGTGCTCCTAATCTCACATGTACAAATGTAACAACCCAAGCATAATCCATAATCCTGAACCTACAACCATGAGGTATGTTTGGGTATCCCAATGCAATGGAGTCCCAAACAGGGTGTGAGATATACTCAGTAGGCCACTACTAATGTTGTATAATTCTATCTAGTTTTTGAATATAAAATAAGCATTGTGTCGGTATAATAAATAAATAAGTAAGTAAATAAATGTAAATAAGATAATTTGAGTTTCTCAAGGAAACCTGATTGACCATACTTACTTCATCCTAAGTTTTAATATCTCTGAGAATTCCCACATGTATATATAATCCTACATGTAAATAGATATATACAAAGATATACATGCACCAATGATAACCTGATGTGGGATCCAAGTCATCCACATAATAGTAAGGGTGATGGTAATAAAGTAGTCCTAGTACCCATGGTCATAAGCCCAAGAATCCAAGAATAAATATCTCTAGAACATAGAGAATTTCCAGGTATTCAAAAGTATCTGATGTAAGACCATTAGTTGGTCAAGGACCTGGGTACATAGCCAAGGAATCTTATTATATTAATCATCATAAGAATATACCACTAGTAATATGTATTATACAAGCATGATATATTCCATTTTTCATATGAGCCTATCCAACGAATTCTATAATGAGGAACCCAGGTATCGCTCACAGAGCAATGGAATTCCATTTATTCCCTGATCCCATCTTTGGAATTTCATAATTAGGAAACCCAAGTATCACTTGTATTTCCTAATTTATCTTTAATCCCATCCAAGGAATTTCGTAAAGAGGAAATCCAAGTATTTCTCTGATCATGAGAAAAAAATCTAGCCTATGAGTCAGTCCAAGGCATTTTATAAAAAGGAAACCCAAGAATTGATCCTGGCAGAATATAAGTCAAGTAACCTATGATCCCATATATAGTATTTCGTAATGAGGAAACCAATATCACTCATGTTATTAATAATCTCTAACAACCTCTGAGCCCATCCAAGTTGTTCCATAGAAAAGAACTCGAGTATCAATCAAGGCATACATAATTCATTTAACCATTTAAATTCAAGCCATAAGGATGGACATGTTAGTAAGAATGCTATATTAGAATTAGGTATTAATAATTAAGAGGCCATTTCCATAATCATTCCATCAATCATTTCAATTATAAAATAATAAAGCTTATGTAAGTTGCATGCTACATTAACATTCATATATAAATAAATAGGTCTGTTCTATTTTATCATTTTAATGATTCCATTTGGTTACCCATTTTTATTAAATAATACAGTGCACCTAATAGGTGGTTTTATTAAAAAATGGGACACATTAGAAATACCAATTCATTTGATACAATTTATACAACCCTTATATGAGAGTTAATTTAACACACTTCAAGGTGGTTAAAATTAAGGCAATGTATTTTAAATCACATATTTAAAATAACACCTATAATGGTTTTATTAGATTTCCTAAGTAATGAATAAGTCAAGATATAATAGAGATACACCCAAAAAGGGTGGTTTTAGTTGATGTGGACAACCTCCAAAGGTTCCAATTAAACCACTACAACTATCTAAATTTATGCATTATCATATTCATATTTAATTTTATATTTAAAGGTAAACACATAGAGAATATGGTGTGTATAAAAATGAAATAATTTATAAAAAATATATACTTTAATGGAAAATACATAGAACACATACCACATGAATATTATAGTCCACTAGTCCAAAATCGAGCTATGATTCGAGCTGATTTGAGAGAAATATAAGAAATAGAAAAATGCCCTAAAAGTAGAGTGAAATATCTCACATGAATATTGCTACAAAGATGGAAAGGTAAATGAATAAAAGGGAAAGTATGATTCATATAATTATCTATATTCATCCAATGAACCTGAAGACACCCAATTATAATTCTG
This sequence comes from Viscum album, assembly GCA_963277665.1. Taxonomy (NCBI): domain Eukaryota; kingdom Viridiplantae; phylum Streptophyta; class Magnoliopsida; order Santalales; family Viscaceae; genus Viscum; species Viscum album. The sequence goes on from OY728126.1 coordinate 1,899,035,872, forward strand.
AACATGGGAGGTCAATGGATTCCTAGAGGAGATCCTAAGGAGGGATTGAGTGGATATTGTGCAAGGGAGTAATGAGGGATAAAAGAGGAGAAGGAAATAAATAGGTTAGTGGGGAAAACCATAATTTAAATCCCATTAATGAGCTACATGATTTGGACACATGGTTTGGCTAATCATTTTCCAACCATGCGGTTCCACTACCTAAGTGTTACTAAGGGTGTGGGCTCGGTGTATAGTTTTCCAAACCATGTGCATCCTTTGCACTCCCCTCTATAGTTTTCTATAAACAACCTCACATGTCCATGCAGCCTCAAGTGCATAGTTTAAAAAACCATCTAACAACCTCTTGGCCCCTACACTATGTCTCATGGCCTCCATTAGAAACCCTATGGTTTCAACAAACCATGTACCTATAGAAAACAGTCTGCACGATTGTTCCACACGGTTAGCACTAACTGTGCGACAATCGTGTTCCCTTGTTTACTTCAACCAAAACTAATATTTTGGGGATAAACACTCTTAAAAATCAACCAAACAACCAAGAAAACTCTTGATCCTTAAAACCCATATAAAAATAACTTTTAAGTCTTCCAACACTTGTCTTTACATTCTGAAGCTTTGTTTAAAATTCAGCCCATCCACCAATGAAAATTTTATGTTCCTTAAGAATTTACAATCAATCCAAAATATGATATGTTACAACCTCCCCACTATATAACTTATCATCTTAGAGAAGACTTGGGGGAAATAAAAAAATATCATATAACCTACTCGGGGAAAGAAATTTTTGGTGAAATGGAAGCGTTGCATTATAAATTCCTAACATGCCTGAAAGAGTCACTTTTAAGTGTATGGTACATAAGCTATTGAAACATGAGACAATGCTCATATAGAAATTTAACATTGAGATAGTTCTTACCCAATCCTCTCTAACTAGAGACACAATCACATTTTCATCTCTTTAATCAATTGGCCTATGGAACTCCCCACTATATGTCTAACTTTGAATGGTCAGTTCCAAGCCATGATATCTCCATCATCACAATTGTTTATTCAGGTATTCCCTTAGAATTATAAATATACACTTCAATATGTTTCTCATAAAAACGTTCCTGATTATAGTCAAGGGAACTACTCCCAATCATCATTTGATCAAAATGGATGAAGTTCAATCAACCTAGTTCAAACTGGTCGTGCCAAATTTCCTTTGAAAGGCCTCAGACAACCTTCATATTATGAGAATCTCAAAACAACTGCCCGAAAAATGTGGTTCCTCACTGAATTTATGAAAAAAAATGATAGATCTTAAGTCGATCCACCATTGGTTGACTATATTCAAAATCCATAGCTTAGATGGATGATGCATTAAAAAAACTAGATCCCGATTCCTTTAAACCAAGGAATCTCAAGATTTTCTCTAAGAACACTCACTAAAACTCATAACTATCTTCTGGTGATGTCTTCAACCCAAAACCTTTGTTTAGGTCATTATTCCACTACATGATCATAGGTGTATACCTGATCCAGTACCCTTTAATTTAAAACAATTGAGCTTGACTGTAAGTCTCGGGTAACCTTATAATTAACTAATAGAGCCAAGGATATCATCTAAGGTAGTACATTATCAAGATTTTACTAGTGATATATTAGTGCATATATGAAACATCCATCTATCAAGAAAACTAATTGATCCCAATAGTGATATATCACTTGGTGATCATTTTAAAGAAATCGACTGGTGTCCATGAGTCCATCCAAGAATTTTCTACTTGGGAAACCAAGTATCACTCAGGACACATAAAGTCTATAAAACATCTATGTTTTTGGAGTGAAACTCTCAAAAAGTCTATTTATTGAGCCAACAAGGTGTTTAATTTATTTATTTATCTTGATGTATAATCAACGCTTCCTTCATTGTACCCTAGAATATTTCAAGGTAAGGGGCATGCTCATCACTAAGCTGAGAGTACACCAATAGGTTACTAAAATCACTAAATAGGCATAATAAACTCCCATAATATCCAAGTCAAAGTGATAGATATTGTTTCAAAACAATCAAATCCAAATACACATAGTAAAGAATAGTCAAACCACCTCTGGATGACTTCCTTTGAAGATCTCAATTGCACCTTCCAACACATCATCATTAACTAAATATAATGAACTTACCACCTGAGGCATCCCATAATCACTCAATCATAACCATTTAAGTATATCTCCAAATTATAGTGTTTTCAAAGGTTTTATACACATCCAACCACATCATCATCATGCTACCTTGTAAGCACTAACACCTTTCCAACTTACCACCCCCTTGGGAATTTAAATAAATTCCGTCCATTTCAAATTTTTCTTGTACTATTTTTCTCTATCTAATTGTAAGGATATAATAAAACCTATTTGACATGATTATACCCACCTTATAAGTGTCCTATTCGTTAGTCAATGAAACCAGAGTTCATTCAACAACACATACTTTATCACCATAGAACATGATTCCTAGACGTGACTAACATGCTTACTCCAAGAACTACAATGAAAAAAGGATAAAATAGACACTTATAAGGGCACTAGATCATAAATTTTCTTAGAATTACATGTTACATTCATCATGATTCATGTTCATGCACATCATCAGTATTAGGTATAAAATATAAACCAAATTGATCAGTAGGGTTACAACACCCAATTCTTTTTCAACATCATCCCACAACATCAGGATAACCCAATTCCTCTAATGACTAGGTCAATCTACTCTAAATTTGAATCATTAAAAAAATTTATTAGCTAAAGGATTAAACAATTTACACCAAACTCATATGGTTCATTGTACCATTTTTTATCAATTTGACAAGTACCACATGTATCAACACATACTTTCCCGATATTTCATCAGAACTATGACACACCATTTGATACTGTCCATAGACCTATCAGCACTATGTATCCCAATATCCAATATCACATATAAAATATTTATGTATAGAGTCATATTAACCCATATAACTGTTAACCTGGCTGATGACTTACCGAGTTATCCATCACTGAAGAAGAAGAAAGGCCACATGATGTACCAAGTAGCTGACTATTCCCTAGGCATGCCTAACCTGCTGAACATGATCATTAAATGATTCTATCATTCTCATAAGGGTTACTTTACTATATTGGCACCCATTCCACTTAGGAGTCATTTTATAAACTAAGATTCCTTCTTAGGACAACGATGCCCGAATGACACCTAGAGTCTAAAAACTCAGCACATCATTTTTCAATGCTTTAAGTTCTAAGGGAGCTAGCAAAACTAGGCTATCCCCTTATCTTTTAACACAGGTTTTCACTCCTAAACTAGAGTTGTGCCAAAAAAAAATCACCCGGATCTACCTCAAATCATTTAAGTTCATGCAATAGAAGAAGTCTATGGGAAACGATCATGTTTAATCCAAGGAATAACCTAGAAAAAGATTTAAACTACCCTTTCATGAGGGATAAAGATAAAAACACCACTTTAAGGTTTCATTTAATCCATTATAAAAATTTACATTTGATTTTTAAACATTTTAAGGACCAGTTTTAGAAAATCAAGTTCTAGGCATAAGGGAAAAGTGCTAGGTACTTTATTTAGATAATTCCAAAAGGTAGATAGGAAAGTTTTGCCAAAATTTCTTTTAAGAATAATTAATTTAGATGACATCCTATCATAAATAATCAATTTATATTATAATTTTTTTTTCTTTCATTTTATTTTCCCATAAGGTTCACACAATTACATTTAGTTAAAGGAAATTTCAATTTCAATCTATAGGGGAAAACAAACTTTAAGTTTTAATTGGCATTGCAATTAACGAAATCTTTATAATAAATATAACTAAAAGATAGATAACAAAGTATTTATAATTTTAAGGGAATTGGTTCAATAAGGTTAAACTATACATTTATACATAAAATGTATATATGGTTATTGAAAATTTAAATAATCATACCTATATAAAATGAGTATATCCCCATGGGGTTTATTATTAATGAATATCAAAATAAAGGCAGCCTACAGGGGTCTCAATAGGCTAATATGGGTTTAGTTAATTAAAATCCAAAATAGTATTATCATTAAAATTTTAAAACACCCTTAATGGGTTTATATCATATGAAACAATCCCCAACTAGCCTACTTGGGTCTAGTTGTGAATTTAGGAACTTAGTCATATGGGTTATCATTCCCTAGTGATAGAGGTAAAATCTTTTATAAAGGAAACCATTTCCTGTAAGGATTTAAGTTTAGCACATGCCATAGTTTAGTTAGATGCACTAAAATTCCCAATTTATAAAGGTACTTACCTTATATAAGTTATAATTGGCATGAATGTAGCTAAACCAAGTTTTTATCTTTGATTTAAGAATATATAATGTTCACATTTAATGGTTTGATTATATGGGTTTCCCTTCCCAATTTATAAGGGCCCATAAAACTCATAAACTTTTGTTGTCACCAATTTAATAAAAAACATAAATGTTTCAGCCCATTTGACCCATGGTACATGGATAAAACATGTAGTTATTGGTTAGTTAAGGTTCCACCGTCAATCTATATGAGAAAACACCATTTAGGTAGATCCCGACACTACAATAACCAATCATATACCACAAATATAACAAATCATTCTATCAAAAGGAAGTTAGGAATATATATCCACCAAAAGAACTCATGGAAGCATGGTATATAAGAAAAAAATGCTAAATATTCAACTAAACATGGTATACAGATAAGCATGCTGATAAATTACCAAAAGAACATTTATTATGTGTCAGGCATCCAAGAAATGAAATCTACATGGCATGAAATATGAATGACATGTGAATTTCAATGTGCCTATGATAATAAATGTATAAATTATTTATTTCTATATTGGAAAAAGGGTAAAAATACCATAAATATCATAAATTAGAAATCATTGGAAATTACATCAATTAATCAAGGTGAAATCATAATCAGATACAATAACAAACAACACAAAAAATGGTCCCATCCCTGGCCACTTGGTCTTTTCCTAGTGCATGGTTTGATAAAACCCAAACATGTATATTTACCAAGATTAAAAATTTCATATTCTCTAGAATACCAAACCAAAATATTAAGACAAAGGAAAAGAAGGATATGATACTAATTTGTATTGTACTAACTCAGGAGCCACTGAAATGGTTCCCCGATCTGGTCAGTAACATGGATAAAAGATTTCCTCCTTATACATTAGAGATTGCTGACTAAAAGTGAGAGTCCAATGATGCTATGGTGGGGATAATATACCATTATAATCAGATTAACATAGTGGTATAAGATATAATAAGTCAATAAACATAAGTATTCTATATTAAAGGCAACCTAAATAATAATAATTGACAGTCAATAATAAGATGAACAAGCTGGACAATGCTAAATAGTTCAACCATGGATGTCCATGTGATTCTATAACATACAAAAAAATAAATACAATAGGTAATAAATAAATTATATAAAATGAGGGAAAAATCCTCAAGGGATATCTCTGAGATCATCCTGAGCTCCATCTCAGTCATGTGCTCCTACACTTCCATGTAAAAATGTAATAGCATAAGCATAATCCATGATCCTAAACCTACAACCATGAGCCCTGTTATGGTACCCCAGTGAAATAGAGGCCAAAAAGGGGTTGACATATTATCATTAGGCCATCAACAATGATGTATAATTCTATATAACATGTGAATATAAAATAAGCATTGTCCATGTACAATAAATAAAGAAGCAAATAAAAAAATGTAGATAAGTCAGATTGGGTTCCTCAAGGACACCCAATCTACCATAACTAATCTAGACTAATCCATAATATCTATGGGCATGACCACATTTATATGTAAGAATATATGTAAATATATATATGCTGATATATACATGAACCAACGAGAACCTGATTCGGGAGCCAAGGAATTCAAATAATAGTAATGGTGATGGTAATAAAGTAGTCACAAGAACCATGAATATAAGCCCAAGAATCCATGAATGAGTGTATCTAAACCATAGATAATTTATAGTTATTCACAAGTATCTGATGTAAGACCATCAATTGGTCGATGACCCAGGTACATATCCAAGGCATCCTAGTATAATAATCCTCATAAGAAGATACCACTAGTTGTATATATTAAACAAGCATGATATTTTTTTTGTCTTATAATCCCATCCAAGTAATTACTTATTGAGGAACCTAGGTATCACTTGAGGAGAAATGAAATTCCATTTATTCGATGAGACAATCCCTGGTATTCCATAATGAGGAAACACAAGTATCAATCATAATTACTAATTTATCCATGAGCCGATCCAAGGAAATATATGAATAGGAAACCTAAGTATCTATATAAGCATGATGAAAAAATATAGCCTATGAGACCATCCAAGGAATTATATAAAAAGGAAACCCAAGTATCACTCAAGGTGGAATATAATTCAAGTAGCCTATGAGACCATCCATGTTACTCTGTAATGAGGAAACCCGTATCGCTCATGGTACCAATAATCTCTAATTGAATCTATTCCTATCCAAGCTATTCCATAGAAATAAGCCTGAGTATTAATCAAGGCATATATAATTAATTTAACCATTTAAATTCAAGTAATAAGTAAGACCATGTTAGTAAGCATTTCATATCCAAATTCAAGTATGAATAATTAATATGTCTTGTCCATAATAATTCCATCCATCATTTCAATTATAAAATATTAAAGGTCATGTTAGAATCATTCTATATTACCATTCATATATAAATAAATAGGTCCATGCCCTTTTATCATTTTAATGATTCCATTTGGTCCCATTTTTATTAAATAACATAGAACACCTCATAGGTGGTTTTATTACAAAACAAGGCATGATAGAAATACCAAGTCATTTGATAAAATTTATACAAACCTTATATGAGAGTTAATTAAACACACCTCAAGGTAAATAAAATTAAAGAAAGTCATTATAAACAACCTATTTAAACTAAAAACTATAATGTGTGAGTATATTTCCAAATTAATTCATAGTTCATGACATAAGAGATATAAACCCAAGAAGGGGTGGTTTGATTTGAGATAGGTAACCACCAATGGTTCTAATTAAATCACTATAGCTATCTAAATTTAGGCATTAACACATGCATATTAAATTTCATATTTAAAGGACAATGCATGAAGAGTCTAGCATGCAACACAAGAGTGTAATTTATTAATAATCTATAACTTAAGTGAAAATCCATATACCACCCACCTCATTCTTAGGATGGTCCACTCATCTAAAATCAACATTTTTTTGAGCAAGTTCAAGATAAATTGAAGAAATAGAACCCCCTAAAAATAGGGTGAATTAGACTATATGAATATGGAAAGTTAAATGAATAAAATAGTAAGGATGATTCATATAATTAAAAATACACATCCATCACAATTGATAATGATTGATTCCGATGCTGAATAAGGAAGATTCATGGATTCTTAGAGGAGATCCCAAGGAGGGGTCGAACGACTGCTATGAATAAGAGGAATGAGGGAGAAAAGAGGAGAAGAAAGAAAATAGGTTGGAGGGGAAAACTATAATTTCTATTTCATTAATGACCCAAATAGTTTGGATACATGGTTTGGATAAATATGCACAAAGTATATGGTGTTACTGCCTAAGTGGAACTAAAGGTGTGGGTTGGGTGCATAGTTTTCTAAACAATGTGCAACTCATGCACTCTCCACTTCAGTTTTCAGTATAAAACCTCCCACGATCATGCGGTCTTAGGCACATAGTTTCACAAAATTTGTGACAACCTCCAAGCCCATACACCAAGTTTCATGGACTCCCTTAGAGACCAAACAGTTTCAATAAACTGTACCTCTATAGAAAACATGCTGCATTTTTTTTCCACTCAGTTATCCCTAACTGTACGCCAACTGTGCTCCCTTTTCTGCTTCACCTAAAACTGAGATTTTAGGGCATGAAACTCCCAAAACTCATCTAAAGAACCAAGAAATCTCTTAGGACTTAAAACCCATTTAAAAAATCACTTTTAAGTTTTATAACACTCATATATACATTCCAAAATTTGGTTTAAAATCTATCCCATCTACCAATGAAAATTTCACATTCCTTAGAAATTTCCACTTGGCCCAAAACACGGTATGTTATAATATTATCTAGTACTCATATTTATAGGCTACCTCATAGTGAGTGGGACTTGGAAAATCAAGGTTACATTGAGTGCATAATCAATATGAGACTATGGATATCTCATACCTCCACTATATTCTTAGGTCTTTCATTACCATAATCATAACTTATCACTCTCCCCCACTAAGGGGTAAGTATGTGACAATGGTCCACCTATATCAAGTACCACTCACAACCACCAAGGAATAGTACCACACATATAGAGTAAACACCCAAGTAGTCATAAAATATCATCATGAGTATATAGAAGTATAAATAACAACATTTTATCAAATCAAGCATGGAATGGATACACTAATATCACTCATGGAATCATGATGGGTCTCACAAGCTACACACACCCACATGAGATCATAATCAAGCATGATATCAAAGAATCCAACACAATAGTCAAAGTATGGAAACATGTGTAAATGAGAGACCAAAATTTAAGGATTTTCCTATCAAAAGTTGTTGACATCCACATCAAGGTCTATCAGAGATTTTGATAACCAAATCACATTTTCACACCAACCAAAACACGATCACCTATCAAGATCTCCTAGAACCAGTATAATTGAACATTTCATGGGTTTTATAGTAAGGAAAGGAGGAATCAAGAGCAAAGAGATTGAAAAAAACTCACCATGGTTCATTCCTTGTAGAAAGTAATCCACAAGACTAGTCTTAGAAGGTGGAGTAAGATCTTCTAGAAATTAGGGGGTCTCCATGGTGTAAAGTGATAGTTGCGGTATAGAGGTGAAATGAAGTCCACCACCCTAACATAGGATAGGAGGCTATGATGTTAGGTATAAACATCCATTTTTATGGGGAAATTTTCACAGCGAAGAAGGATTTATTATGACATAAGAGTAGGTTAGGGAGGGCTCCACTATAGAATAACGGGGTTTTTATGGTGTAGAATTTCATTTGTTTCCCTTTGATATTATTGGAATACCAATTGAATGAGAATGAGGAGAGTTATAATTTAGGGTTCTTCCATGTGATAAACCTCATTAAAATCTCACAAAACTGAAATGACCCCCCCTATATATATCTTATTCAAAATCAAAACAATTTCCCCAATTTCAAACCATAATAGGATATTCAAAAATGCATGACACCCAAAGACTGATAGCTAGTCTTGATGGTTGTAACTGATGTGGAGAATGTCCAGCAGCATGGTAGAAGCCACCACAAATTGGACTTCTAAATAAATCCCTGAAAAATCTATGATTTCGTGCTATCTCACCCATAAAACCCACACTAAAACACAATCCTTCTTATTTCAGCGTGTTCTCAGTTCCATGCCACACCACGACATGAACCAACACCACTATGGTGCAGGAAGGACCTCTATGTTGTGGTCCTTAGTATTACAGTGCATCGACCACAATTTTGGAATCACTATTTCCAAAAAAACCCTTTAATCCTCAAGGTATATTATGAAAATGGTCTAAAAAAATAAATATTAAAAAAAATACATTTTTTAAAGTACAAGAATTATAGGGAACTACAACATATCTTGTCCATACATGTGGAGTACCACCTCCATGTAGCAATATGATTAATTTTCCATCACCATCATTTATAATTGGTTATTATGGTGGATTTATAATTTATATATGATATTTATTACATATTTATTATTTTTTAATTATAATATCCTATCCACATTCTGACATTTCCTTCCATTGGAAAATGATAATGTCGCTCATGCATATGTGTGGACTACCACTTCCAAAAAGCATTGCGATTTTTTATTATTATTTTTATATATGAATAATTATAAAAGTGTATATGAGGAATAAATATGACACTTATTTCATTATTAATATTTTGTATATGATGAGACCATGAACAAAGAGAAATTATCAGAACTATCAAACAAAAACATACATGGAAAACATACTAGTTTTCACCCAAGTTTTTTTAATGAAGAAATTATTAATAAAAGGATAATTGGAAATTATAAAGGAATGGTACATAGTAAGTTATTTATTAATTTGGTTATATAATATATGTATAATAAATATATATTTATTGTATAGAATATTTGAATGTCTATGAAGTAATATAGAACTTGAGGTAAATGTTTATGTTATAATATCATTTCTTTTTTGGGATTATCTGTGATAAATTTTAATTGAGGGAAATTGTATGAATATTATCCTTTAAAACCAATATATATTGTTCTCATCTATTTATCCCTATCTTTTTATATATTAATACAATTTTTCTCTCCTTGGTACTTAAAATGATCTGTAAAATGTTTTTAATGAAAATTCAACCTTATTTATTCTTTGGGTTTTTTACTTTTATTCTATATCTGTGCTCTTAAAAATTGATTTATGGAAGTTTTTAACTATAATTTAAATGTTTTAAAAAGATAATTTTCATTACCTTTTACATCATTTATAATGTTTTAAAAGGAATCATTTTAAGGAAATTTTTTATCAATAATTCATTTTTGAATTTCTGTTAAAGTGTAAAAAGAATGTTCTCTTGAAAATATATAGTATGAATGGATTTTTCATTGATCATGACTTTTATTTGATTTAAGGATTAATTTATAAGGTTTCATGTTTAATTTCATATGAAATAATTTTCTCAATATATTGGGAATTTTCAGTTAAAATGTTATCAAATTAAAATGATATTCTACTCATGTTTTAAAATAATGGTTTGAATATTATTTTAAAGGGATTTTTCATATATTTTGACATCCTTTAAGGATTTTTATGATTAAATGTTGATATGATATTATTATACCTTACACTTTATTTCTATATATGTATTATGATGATGATAATTTAAGTATGATTCTATGAAACCATTTCTTTCCCATAAGTTAATTAATTTATGATTAAACCTTTATGAAACCCATTTATTTTCTATGAGTTATTCTATGATGAAATGATGAAATGTTTATAAAACTCATTTCCTTTACATGGTATATGATATGATGATATGATGAATGTTTTATGATCTTGTGGGACACATATATATGGTTTTCATTATGTGATAGATGATACCATAATTATATATCCCTCCAATGCATTGGGTAAAGTCGGATATCTAATGTGATAATAAGAACTAAAATGGGAAGTGAACCCTATTCAGCATGGGACTATATCCAGTAAGATAGTCTTGGGAGTGAAGATTTACTATGAAAATAATGTAATGGGGAGTGAAACCAATGAACTATGATAGTATTGGCAGTAATAATTAAATAAGGAAATGAATTTATATACTTATGTGTATGTTAAAAAATTATGTATTATGCTTATGATATGCTATTATGTCTCATTGATTATTACATATGATTCCACACACTTAGGAATTATGTCTTTTTTCATGAAAAATCCTTATACTATGATTTATGATTAATTATTTTTGACCGGTTGGGTATGTTTTTTATAAGTTATGATCATGTTCTCATACCCTTATACTAATCTTATGCTCAATTATGATAATTGATTGATATATATTATGTTTACCCTTATAGAGAATATGAGATCACCCTTTCTTATATTTTCCCAGGTGATGAAGAAATTTTTTAAGTAGGGTATATCTTTGAAGTGTACTATTTGAGAAGAACTTTGTGGGAGATGATTAAAATCTTGCATGAAATAAGATAATTATGTATCTAGTTCAAAAGAAAACATGTTTATGGTTTTGGGGTGTATATTATTATGAGGTGTATTGAATATTAATATAAAATGACGTAATATATATGTGTAAAATTCACAGATCATCTCACTCTATCTCTCAAGGTAAAGAATGATACTTTGTTGACTAAGCTTCATTACCTTAAATTCTCCTTAAATATTCTCTAGGGTTCTTTAACCCCCCATTTTCAATACACTCTAATATCATAGAGGAAAATTTAATCATCCTTTATATTTTTTAATAACATGAATTGAACTCAAAATTATTTACATAATTTTATTATGTATTCATTTCAAGGATAAACCCCTCCAAAAAATTTCCCCCTCATTATTCTCTCCCTTTTAGTATAACTTATTCTCCTTATAAATCCCATAATATTCCCAATATTTTCCAAAATGAAATGGAATCTAAGGTGGAAAATATAAAACAAATACTCATGGGTATTTATGAAGATAATTAACTCCCAAAAATACCCAAAAGTACTATAATTCATCCTTCATAAAGGGATTTTACAATATATCAATTATTTTTTCTTTTATTGCAACATAATACATGTGGAGATCACTATATTAGACTTTCTCCTGGATATTTTATATCAATTTATTTTGAACTTTAATGTTGTATTATATTATTTGAAAATTTTATTACACTTTGGTTGTCTCACATAATAAATAATGGATAAGTGAATTCCAATATCAAATCCTCAAGTCATTATTTCATCCAAATCAATTGAGTTATATATTTTTTTTATAAACATGATCTTCTTATGTTATAAATATAGTGAAAAAATTTTTCTTCTTGGATTAATAAAACATACAACTTCCTCTAATAAAAAATGATCCTATAGAATTTTACTTTTAATATCCAGTGTCACTTGGATAATATGCATCACAATAGCCATAAATATGAATATATTTTTAATTATTATTCTTTAATACACAATCAAGAGTTCTTTTTATATAAGATAATATTTGTTGTACAACAATAAAATTTTATTCTTTTGGATTTCTTGGAATCATGAGCATAATGTAATAGTTTGAACATATAGAACCCTAATGATTTAAAATATAACAAACTTTAAATCATTCTCTTAATTTTTTAGATATACACTCTTTTCATCAAAATCCTTATAAATTTTAGTTCCAAATGAGTTGGGTGTATATACCACTCTTGGTTATTTTATTATAAACCTATTCAATAACTCGTGATCATATTTTTATTATGATATAAAAATACTCTCTATTGTGTACATAAATTTTAAACCTAATAAAAATTTAATCTCTATAATCATAGATATTTCAAAGTGTTTCTTTCTTTGGGAATAAGTTTCTTCATAACATGATTTTTTTGGTAAAAATAATTTCATCAATATACACTATTCTAATGAGAGAGTTAGTGTAGTTTTATTTGATATAAAAATTATTTTCCACTTTTCCTCTCTTAAATATCACAATCTTCAAGAAATTTTACATCTTTTTATACCATGCTTGAGGAACTTATTTTAGAATATATAGTGATTTATTTAACTTGGAAACTCGAATAACATCACTATTAAGAATAAATCCCCAAAGTTGTTTAATTTATACCTCCTTATCATTTTATACATTCATAAATGAATGTTTGAAACCTATTTGAAAAATATTATAATTATTTTGAGCATAAATTATAAGAAAAATTATTATAATTTCTATAAATGAATCTAGAGAAAAAGTCTCATCAATATAAATACCCACAGTTTTAGAATATCCTTTAAAAACTAGATAATATTTTTTAGTGATACCTAACCTTTCTTATCAAGTTTCTTCTAGAAAAACCATTTCATCCCTAACATATTATTCTCTTTATGAATTTACACAAACTTACATGTTTCATTATTCTTGTTTTTATTTAACTATTCATCCATATCAGGTATCTAATCCTTATGTGGAAAGGAGTTTTCAATATTTTTTAGTGTAATATGAGATAATATGTTCCTATGGTTTGAAATTATCAGTGACCATTGAGTATGAACTTTGATGCTGCTTTATATAATTTTATTGCTCAATATATTTTCAAAGTATTGAAAACATAAATATTTTTTTTCACAAAAACACTTCATCAATTGAAATCTTAGAATCAACTTGAGAATTATATAATACTATTATATATATTGATGTTATAATTTATTTTTTATTATTTTCTATATGAGCCTCTTAAATATTATTATCAAAATACAATGATGTTTGTTGAGTTCTATGTTCCTTAAATATAATAAAATCATATATATCAATAAATTTATTGAAATAATTGTTACAATATCTATATATTCTTCCAAAAAGTGTATAACTATAAAAAAATACCTCATAGTCTCTTACATAATTTTTTTATAAATTTATTATTTTAATATTAATACATCAAGTGCTTACAAAAAACTCAAACTCTTCAAATTTGAATATTTTTAACCACATCTCATAAGGTATGTTTTATGAAATTGGTCAAAGAAAATAATGGTTTTTAATTAAGATAGATATTTTTATGTATTTCCTAAAAAATAACATTTATGATCTATAATATGATAAAATAGGTCTTCCCATGTCAATCATACTCTAAATTTTATACTTCCTACTCTATTTTTCTATGGCCTAAATGGAGATATATATTCATTATTCATTATATTCTTCTCAATATATAATTTAAACTTTTGATTTATGTATTTAGATATATTATCATGTCAAAATATTTTGATAAAATATGTTATTTGTTTCTCAACATCACATGGATGGTTAAAAAATTTATCAATATCCCATGATTCACTTGATGTAAATAAAGTATAAGTCTTATAAAGAAAATCATCAAAAAATTCCATAAAATAATTATTTAGATTGGTTTGTCTTGGAATTATTAGTTAATATGAATCCAAATGTAGGAGTTATAATGGCATTTTTTTAATAACCACTAGTTTGTGACTTTGGTTTAGTATATTCCTATTATAAAAAACTTTACATGAGTTTTTTCTTTCCCAGTTGAGATATATAATATTTCACAAAATATCATAATGAAAACATATTTTCTTGTTCTTTGGGATCAAATGAGCATGTCCCCAATACCATTATTCATTACCCTTTTTCTTAGTCCAGAAAAATTAAAATATCTCATCTTGAATTGGAAAATAATTTCAATAGATCTACTATCCTATCATGATTATAGTTCCATATTTTAATCTTCTAATGTCCTTATTTTTTAAATATCACCTCATTATTATTATCACTTAATTAAGATACACTCAATAAATTATTTCTTAACCCATCAATATAGAGAACATCCTTTGAATTGATTTTTCATTAGTTATTTTAGTCCTTACAATTAATTTAACATTTAGGGAGATAACATTTACAAAACATAAAAATATATATCATATTTTTGAATGACTTTCAAAATATTTTTATTAAATTTCACGTCTGATAAAAAAACACTATCTAAGATCCAATGTCTTTCTCCCTTCAATGATTTATAACAAAGCCTCAAACACCATTTCTTATTATTTATAACTCTAATTCTTTTGTAAATTTAGAGTTAATAATTTTTTTAGATAATTTTATATAATCATGAGATTTTAATTGAAAATTTCCCCTTATTATTTTCACCCTCAAAATTCTCTTTAAGTGCATTAAATTTATTTTCGACTTTCACTTCATATATGGATTATTGTTTTGGTTTATTATTTTATTTTTATATTTTCTCCCCATTAAATCATATTTTCTTATTTTTTGAGAGAAATAAATATTGTAGAAGTGAATATATTCTATTTTTTCACACAAACCATAATAATGATATCTACCCTTAAATTGAAATCTTCTCATAGTCTAAAATTTATATTGATCAAAAAATGATTAGTTTATTTTCACTATTTGTGAACTTCTCTAAATTTTATTAACATTATCATATATATTTGATATTTATTTAATAATT
Source organism: Viscum album (assembly GCA_963277665.1). Taxonomy (NCBI): domain Eukaryota; kingdom Viridiplantae; phylum Streptophyta; class Magnoliopsida; order Santalales; family Viscaceae; genus Viscum; species Viscum album. The sequence goes on from OY728126.1 coordinate 1,899,051,699, forward strand.
CTAACCCTAGGTTTAGAATTATACTTCTTATTCTTTTACATCCCATTGTTATAATGATTTTCAATAAAAACATTCAATTTTACAATGCGTCTTACACCTCTTCAAGGAGAAACACTACTTTATTACCATTATTTTCATAACTTTTTTTACTTTATCCAATTACATATGTATCCAATGAAATAATCCAATAATTTTTTGGATATTATTCGAGTATCATAGTATATTTAATAACTTTTTAGATGATTTTTATGATTTGAGAATTGATTTGATAATTGATTTTACTAAATTATAAAAATAAATATAATTTTTTTAGGTTTATATATATTTATTTCAAGTAAGGGAACCTATACTTACCTCATGACCAATGGAATGTTCATAATTAAGTATATTATTCATTTCAATAAGAATATAAATAATATAATCAATCTTCCTAATGAATTCAGCTTCTTTTAAAATATACATTTTAACATTTAATACATTAATAATGTTATTAAATAATGAATTATCCTTAACATGGTGTGTAATATTTTTAATTCAAATCATGATATCTATCCTTATAATATATTATATCTTCATTTATTATTAATCATTATCATATTCACAATTTTATTATTTACTATAGGATTCATTGGCATTCTTATATTGTTCTATGAATTCTTGAACACCATCGTCCTCTAAATATTTCACTTATTCTATAATATCCCTAAATCTTCACTCCTGGATCCAGTGTTAAAAACACAAACTTTACATTTTTGAATTTGATATCAATGAAGGTGACCCAATTTTCTCCATCCAAAAATTAAAAAATTAAAAGGAAATATTGTATCTATTACATTCTCAAGGAACTTTAAGGTTTAGAGTTTTAGAGAATTAAGAAAAACTCTTACATAATCAATACCCATGTATTTAAATGATAATTTCTCCCACTTAGCCAAACTTTTATTATTTCACATTAGGTCATCATCTTCATCCATATGAAACCCCTCTATAAATAATTCATTTAATATAATTCTTAATAACATAGGGAAAAGGAAACATAGGAATGGTGAGCTCAAATGCTCGGTAAAGGTAAACGTAAGGATTAAAAATTAAATTTTATCAGTCATATTATAATGAGAATAATGGAATGATAACATAATAAAAGTACACGAACATAAAATAAGAATATTAAAATCCATCAATACCTAGATCATCAAACATGAAAACATAGAATACAATTTTAATAAATGAAATATTCATCAAAATAAATAATCACGAGCCATGTGATATAAATCTTGATCACATGAAACATTTATAACCCATATAAAGAATAACATAAATGTATTGGTATCTTTGGAAATTATCTTTATACCACTCTTACAAATGGAATAAACAATATGGTTGAATTCTATCTCTGGAATACCCAATGCGTTGGAGGGATATTATAGACCCACCCATCCTAGGTTTGTAACATAACCACCCGTCCTTGGTTTATAACAGAACCACACATACTTGGCTCATAACGTAACCAACCATCCCTGGTTCATAATGTAACAACCGTTATTTGGTTTACCACTAAACCACCCATCCTTATGAATAATTTCCAATAACCATATCATGAATAAATTACATAGAGCTTGAATTTCATCATAAAACTCATATAAGTAGTCATTATTCTTTTCATAACTTTTTTAACCCATAGAAAAGAAATGGGTTTCATGAAAATCTCTTTAAACAATCATAATCCATCCAAAAAATCAATAATGATGTTATCATTTTAACATAACCCAATGAAGCATAGGTAACATCATGGGTTATTGAATTTGATAAATGGAAATTCCATTAAAATAAAATTAAAAACATTCTTGAGGAAAATAACCTTTTCAATTTGAAAATATATTTTTAAAATTAAAAATTAATGAAATATTTTGAAAATAATTTTATCTTTAATTTTTTTTGAAACATATAAAGTAAAATTTAATTAAAATAATGGAAATTATGGTCCGAAAATATTCTCATGTTGTAAATGTTAAAATAAAAATTATTTACAAACTTTTTTAAATGGAGTGAAAATTGAACCTTTTGGAAAATGTTTAGAAATTTACCTTTCAAAATTTTTTAAAAGAAGGTCAAAGATCATGTAAAATTTATTTATGAAATCATTTATTTTTTAAAATAAATTTTTGAATTTTTTTTAGAAAACATGGATATGGTATAGAAAGATATGTGATCTAAAATAAAATACATGATCAATATCAATTACAAATGACTTTATTGATTTTTATTCAATAAATAAGGGAGGAAATGGAAATCAGAAATGTTAACCCCATTTATAACCAATGGAGAACAAATATATGTTTTTAAATAAAATAATAGCATATTTTTCCTATAAAGGAACCTTGAAGATAAAAAATATACAAGGGACAAATATTGTAACATAAATCCTTTACCACTTTGGTAACTCTTCAATAGTAATATCCATAAAAGAATAACATCAAACGATAATTTAAATATCATGAAAATAAAGAGTTTCAGGATATGACATGTCAAAAGGGTAGTATATACACCTATCAAATGAATATAGGCACATATCATAAATGCATGTCTCAAAGAAAGAGAATTTGAGATGAATAACCCTTACAAAGATCATAGCATTGGAATTGAGAATTAATCAAAATTTATTATGTGTATCAAATATAAATTTACATAAAACAAGTGGAAATAAAATATAACTAGTCAAAATTTACTACAAACATAATCATATTTTATTAAATAAAATGAATACGTAATATAACCTAATGAAAATAAATTGAGTTTTGATATTTTTACCACTTAGTAACTTTCAAGTCAAATAAACTTGGATGAAATAATTTAAAATGAATCATAAAATACCATAATATATGAATGATTAATGATATTAACATTATAGGGAATTATATAAACCACATAATAAAAATAAGTGATGAATATAGCATATTTCTCACATAAATAAAAATTGAGATGAGAAACCCTTACCTATGGCCCAAATTTATTTATACATGTTTGAACCTTCTATATAATAAACTTATATGAATTATTTGATTTATTAAGAAACGTTTTTGGTTTTAATACCATATAAATAATCAATTTATTTTATTTATTTCTAATGACACTACAAAAAAATCAGTTATTAGTGGTTGTTTATGAAACTGCCACTAATTTTTTTTCTTCAAAATATAGTAATGATTTTTTAAAAACTACTGATAAATATGTTTTTTAAACACTAACACTTCTACCCTGCCACCCTTACCCACCCCCTGATACTGACATCCCTAGAACCCCTCTTCCTTGACCCCATTAAACCTTCATGTCGACTCCCCTTCTCCCCCTCATTTCTGGCCCCTCTCTTATCCTTGTTGCCAACTCTCCTTCTCCCCCTCATCGTTAGCCCCTTTCTCACCCTCACCATCAGCTCTCCTTCTCCCCCTAACCACCAGACCCTCTCTCCCCTCTTCATCTTCCCTTATCCCCATCACCGCCGACCCCCTTCTCCCCCTCACCATTGGTACCCTTCTCCTATGAGCTCCCTGACCCCGAACCCGAGGCACCGATCCCTCTCTCCCCTGAATGATCACTACCTCTACTCCATAGAAAAGTTAATTAAAAAGTTGTGTGTTGGGATTTGATAATACTTTATTTCTTGTTTTTTCAGCACTATTATTCCATATAGTGCATTAGGATTTGATTATTCCATTCTGGAATTTTGAATTTCGGAGTTTAGTTAGTTAATTTAAAGGTGTTCATGATTGTTTTATGTGATTACAGACCTATTGGAGGTATTTTTGGCTCTATAGTATTTTTTAAGTCATAGATTGAGGTAGGAAGTTTCATTAATACATTTTAAAATCTTAACCCTTGAAAGGTTCATGTAATTGAGTTTCGAGACAATATTTTGATTGGAGGTTTTCTTATTAGTTATATTTTTCAAGATTCATAACAATCAAGTGGTTATAATTATCAGGAAATAATTTAGAGGAATACATTTCCAATATTATTAATGTATTCTCTTTCATATTTTAGTCTAGTGAAGGGAAGGGTTAATTTAGTAGGAATAAGATTAAGTGAAAGGAAATACAAGGGAAATCAACTTTGGAACCTTCTCAATATTCATATGGAAAGTGATAATTCGAGTGATTCTAGTGTGGATAAGATGGGAATAGGATGTATATGTTCTAACATCCACCTTATGCATGTCATAATTATAGTATAGTGGGACATTTTAAGAATTATTTTGAATAGATATCATGGAATAATGGTGGTTGACATTAAAATCACATGATTGGATTAATAAATAAAGGTTGGGTACCAATGTTTATTGAGTTAGTGTGTTAGAGTAGAGTTATAAGGATCCATTATAAATGGAATTCATCTCATTATAATAATCTTTGGAAACACATTGCTATTTTTTAGGAGGTGGAGGAGGTTGAGGTTTATGTTTGGTTATCTATAGTGAGAGGTACCATCCTTATCACATACACTATTAGTTATACTATGATTTAAATTAATGAATGAAATTAAATTATATCTATACATCTAGTTAATCTTATAGGGTTTCACATAGAGTTTATTACTTTCTTAATGGTTACTAATACACCAATCACTGAGATAACTAAACCAGTTTTCATGTGTATTTCCTAAATGATCATGATATATTATGTGGAAATCAATTGACATTTATTAAGGTTGTACCAGGAAAGGTGTGATATAATTAGGGTATTATAAAAATTAATATTTCTTCTACATATTTGTAATATTTTATTTGGGTTTCCACTAGAGTAGAAATAAATTTATAATAATCCATATTAAATCCTTTTATCTCATAATTATAATATTTGTTTATAAATAAATGTTCTATTTTCTCATTTAAATCCTTTTAGACCATTGAAAACTAATAATCTAGAAATAAGAGACATCTTTAATTCATACCTCATGAATATTGAAAACTAATTTCATTATGTGTAATTCATTCCTAAAAAGTATATATTGAATATAGAAAAAAATAACATCCATTTCACTTCCATAGTCATGATATAACAGTTTTGATTAACCCCACCTCTTTAAGAAAAAATAATATATAAATACAAATAAAGATTTTTGTTCCTGGATCATGGTTCATTATTTGGTCCATATAAAACTATCAATAATTGGAACAATTTTTCCTCATACTTATCAATGATAAAACTATGTGGTTATTAAATGTACACTTCCTATTCGAAAACATAATTTTAGAGTCCATACTTTACATACATCTGATAAACCTAAAACATGTTTTTATCATTTATATAAAATACCAATCTCATAGCCTCATTCCATGATAGAGATAAGAAGTTCTCATTTATATTAATTCCATATATATGGGAATATCCTTTACACTACTATAGTTCTTTTTTTTGATGAAATTTAAATCCTCCTTGAGTTTGTTTCAAAAAAATAATTTGGTTTAGATCATGTTTATGTAATTTAGACCTAGAATAACTTTACCGATCATATTATTTTTGATCAGATAACATTTCACGTTCATGTACTTGATAAAACTCACATCATTAATAACTTAATTCAATGTTTTAGATTAATTAAGGGATATGAAAGATTCTTTATACTAATCCACCATTCTATTAGTCTATATTGTATATATTTGGTCACTATCTATATTATTCTAATCGACTTTATCCCTTTTTCTCTTTAGTTTGAAGATTTTTCCCTCTATTTTAATTATTTACAAAGTTCACTTATAAGTATTCTAAATCATGTTTAACTCCCCTTGTGTAACATAATTTATATTACAATTAGTCATCATAAACTATTTTTTTTCATGTGGTGTCTTTTTTTTCTGATTAAATGATAGGAATTCCAAGGAGGAAGAATTATACTAATGCCAATCAAATATCAGTCAATGTTCTCTCAACTATACCGATATATGTGGATACATATTTATACCTCCATATAGAATACGAGACACCATACACTTTCCCCCTACACCCTCTCTCACACCCTCCATCAGCATCTCATCAGTAGATCAGTCAACACCTACCAATTCAATAACCTCAGTAGTGAGGGATCAGGCCACCACTCCCAGTTCTTCATAGGGATATTGGAGGGTGACTTTTATAGGTACAAATTTTAATATGAATAAAGTTATTTCCCTTTCTATACTAATAACTGTGTTTTCATAAAATATAGAAACAATGCTACTATGGAGAAAAATATGAAAAGTCCATATGTATGGAATCTGAACGTACTAAAGATAGTTGTCCCATTTGAACGCTATGAGGTTCCTATAGATTACACTGCAGGATTATTTGGCTAGATTCTAGGCTAGCTAGTGGGGGAACCAGTTACCATTTCGATTACATATGATTATTGGAGGAATATTCCTTCATCTTGGAAAAAAAAAGTTTTTGATTAAGAGATAACAGTATTTTTAATACATTATGATGTAATTTAATGTCCTTATGTTATTAAATTTTAATATTTTTAAAATTAATCTCTTTGTACATATGTTTTCCACTTTCCAGTTGATGATATGATTAAACAAAAATGGAAATTGAAAAATTTGGACAAGAAATGGAAATATTTTAAATGGATATTATAGAAATAATTCAATGATACTTCATTGAGTTCCCAAAAACTATATGATAAGTTACCCAATGGGGTACCTAGAGAGAAATGAAAAGTTTTTATTAATATTAATCATTATGATAAGAACATGGTATTTAAATATATATTATTATATTAATCTCATTTTATATTTATACATGCACATGACAAGGAGACAACATTGTATATATTACTATAATATTACATTTTGGTTATTTTAGGATGTTTCAAGGAAAAATTCATCAAGTTGGGATAAGAAAATCATCCCTCACACTACAGGGTAAAATAGATTTTCTAGAAGCTGGTAAACTCTGGTAATTTTTCATTAGTTTAAATATTTATTAGAAAATATTATCTATTCAATATATTAAATTGTTAATTTATCTTTGTTTAATGTAGTAAAATAATTTAGGGAACTAAGAATCATGAACAAAATTGTGGTTGGATATTCATAAAAAATATGATGGGAGTTTTGTTAATGATCCTTCCAAAGAAGTTGGGGAATGAACTCATTTTTTAGTTTAATAACTTATTATTAGTTGTCACTATGTTAATATATACTGATTCTACTATGACTGATATTTTATTTATAGGTAAAAATTAAAGAACTATGGGATGCCAATCCTGCACAGTCCTTCTTAGTCTCCAAGGATGATCTAATTGGTAAAGTTCTTGGGAAGAATCATCTTGGTCAAGTGCATGAGATGGGTTTGGGAAAAGTACCATATGAGATATTAGGCAGGACATCAGTGGATTGCAGCTGCATCTACTCCTGGTTGTAGTCACTCCATACCCCGATATGCCCGGAAAGAGTTTGTTTTTATGAAGATCACAATTTAGGAATATGGGGCTCATATATCCTCTTTAAAGAAATCATTAGTTGTTTTATATCAAAATATTACTGGATCATTCCCCAATGATATTGCATTGATGATTGGCAATGAGGAAGTATATCACACAACTTCAAAATCACTCAATTCACAAAATTTTATTGATTTTTAGTCTAAATATAAATATAAATCATTGTTTAATTTTCAGTATAATTGTCTTATAGGTTTCTATAATAGGAAGTAGATATGGATATGGATAGGGTGATGAGAAGAGATCATCATCATCCACTGATTAGTTGAGAGAGTATGTTCATGTTTCATTTTTGTCATAGAGTAGACCATATTGAGTAATTTGGTATATTGATTGTATATGTGTACAATGATTGTAATATGGTGAAAATTTCCTTATGTGTATTTGACATGTACTCTAATTTATGTGTACTTTGATTTGGTTGTGTTTCATTTGCTATGTGATTTTGTGCAATGTTTTTTTAGGGTTTTTCTGGGGCTGCAGATTACGCAGTGCATTTTTTTTTGTAATTTATCATATAAAAGTAGTTTAAACTACCACTAAATAAAGGTTTTTTATTACTTGGTGGTTTTAAACACTGTTATATTATGGTATATTTTTTTGGTTAGTAGTTAAAACCATCTATAAATATGATAAACTTGTATTTAGTGGTTTTTTGTTCCATTTTAGTGGCGGTTCTTTTAGTAAAAATGCTTCAGAATTTAGTGGTGGTTTTAACTAACACTAAAATCTTGGTATTTTTTGTCATAAAACCTCCACTAAAACACAAAAAACCACTAATAAATACACTTTCTATGACAATTTCTAAAAATCACCACTAAATGGAAGGAACCACCACGTTTTGGATGCTGACACCAATTTTAGTGGTAGTTTCAAGAAACCATTTTAGAACCATTTTGAAGTGGTTTAAACCACCTCCAAATCAAAAAAACTATCACTACATGGAGATTTTCTTATATTGTGATATTTTTAAATACTTAATATGTTAAGTCCATGTCGAGTGTTTTGAGGATGTTCAGTTCATTATTTAAAAATGACTTCAGTGTGTTGACCATGGTCAAAGAGGTCATTATTTAAACATTAGAAGAATAATAATAATTAAATAATTATCATCTTTATTCATAAATTATAATTTTAAAACCAATCATGAATGATTATTAGGAAAAATAAACTTTGATGCGATCATGGAGATGGTATGCCATACGTACGCATGAGTAATATTTCTACTTTACATGAGTCATTATGGAAAGAAGGTAAGTAATATTTTATATTTATATATTTATAATAATATAATAAATAAAATTTTGTTTAATAAAATATAATTATATATATCATCCATGTGTTGTGGTGAATAAAAAATTACCACATCACTTCGTGGAGGCAGTAGTCTACACGTAAGCATAAGCGAAGTTATAATTTTTTAGTGTAACAAATAAAATGATATATTATATTTTAAACATGATAAATATGTTATTAATATCATAATTATTTTATTTATATCACATATATTAATTAAAAGTTTTCCTTATTAACTTCCATGTAAAGCGTTAGTGATGAATGAATCACATCGCTTTATAAGACGGTAGCCCGATGTACACACGAGCGACATTATCGTATCCCCCATAAAATGGAAAGTAAGAAGGTATATGTGATATCATAACTAAGTACGTATAAATATGTGACAAATCTCATATTTATACTTTAAAAACATCATTATAACAGGCTGTGAGAGGTGATGATGGAAAACAAATGACATTGGTTTGTGTAGCGGTAGTCTGCCGTACAGACGAATGCTGTTTTCGTATCTCATTTGATGGAAGTGGAGATGGATTAAGGTTATAAAATTAACATAATAAAATATAATAATTTGGTATATAATGTTGTTATTATATCATAATAATTTAATAATATTTTAAGGAGGTGGAATAATAAATAATATAAAAACACTCAGTTAAGCACGATACCGCTTCTTCGGACAACCTCATTAAGTTAACACCAAAAGCCTTATTAGGATGGATTTATGTTCAAAATAATGGATCTAAAAAGTGTTAAGGGAATTTAGGAATAAATATTTTCAGGTATTGGATAAGAAAAATGGGTTTGAAGTTGTTAATAGGAGGGGATAGTGGGCGACCTTTTATAAGTGAGGCGAGTGACACACTTGTAATTTTGGAAAAGAAAAATGTGTGCTCATGTTTTTCACACACCAAAAAGATCCAAAACGTACCATTATAGATAGTTATAAATTATAAGGTCTTATATGGACATAAAATTTATTTTATAAATTTTTTTAAGTCATTTGGATCCTTAGATATTTAGTTTAACCCTTGACAAACCTATTTTCACCTTAATTGTGATAATCAGTTTTTATTGTTTTTATTATTCATTATGGTAAAACATAAAGTTGAACTTATTAGATAATATAAATTATAGTTATCAAAAATATATAATCCATTTTACTAAATTCAATTCACATAAGTGGAAAATCTAATTTAAAATTAGATCAACAGACATGATGAAAAAACATATTTCAAGAAGTGTATTTTTCAAGAAAAATATGATTTTATATTAACTCTATGACTAATAATAATCATTTTATGAATATCAATTAATATTTATTTATATATAATATATAAATTTAATTTATAAAAATTCCTCATTAGGGGTTATTTTAATTAATTAAAAAGGACAAACATTATGTACTTTAAAAATATTTTTTCAGAAAAATACCGTTTTAAACCCAAAAATAAACATATACTAAAATAAAATATAAATATGATTAAAATATAATTAAGTGGATTAAATATAACTAAATAATAATTATTTTAATTGAAATTATATTAAAAACATAATTATAATTTTAAATTACTTAATTTATTAAAAAGAAATGATAGTTTTACAAAAAATCAGAAATTTTCACTATTCACTGAGAAAACAATATTTTACAAAAAATCCAAATATTTTACCCCATGTTAATTTTGATATAATGATTTAAAAAATTAAATTAACTTTACAAAATATTTTTTTAAAAGTAGAAAAAATTAATTATAATATTTTTCCACAAAAAGTAATAAAAATCATTTTTGAAGAAAACATAATTTTTAAGAATAAAGTTACTTTACTAAAAATTGATTGATTATTTACTAATATTTTATCAATAATTTTTATTTACTTGGATATATATATATATATATATATTTAATAAATTAGTTAATATTGTTCATACCGACCAATTTAACAGCTAGGTTATAACAGTTATACATTTCATAGGTCGTTTAAGTTCGGTGTTGCATGTTAAAGACACTATTGAACATAATGATCTTATTTTAAATTATCAAGATGTTACATATGCTTAAAATTTTCATCCTAAGATAAAAAGTTTCATTTAGATAAAAAATTAATTTTTTTGATGATTTCCTTTTACCCTAAGAAAAACTTCCACCACTGTGATTACTTTTTACCTTGTTTCTTTTCTTCAATAACCCTTTAGGTAAATCAATGTCATATTTATCCACAATTATTCTAAGGAATATTAGATGAAAAATTTATAATTTTTTCCCACTTGAAAAATTTAAAATTAATACTACACTTATACATACCATTTCATTTGTAAATAACTTTCGATACAAATGACATAAACTCATTGTAACTCATGCTAGACTCATAAAACTTAGATTAATTATCACGAGATTGATTTTGATCACTGATCTTTACACCTTTTAAGGTTTTAAAATAAATCCAATTCCTCATTATCAATATATTATTTGATACATGATCTATTATAATATCATAAGAAATCAAGATATTTTTATGTTTTTTTACCTCTGAGCTCATCTAAATATTAATCCCCAAACACTATATTTTTTACATCAAACATATCTAGTTTCATTATCATCAATTTTGTTACCATGTTAGAATATTGAACTATTTTTATATAGTTATGAATAAAGATAATAATTTTATTTAATCATGTAAAATTATCATACAACAATCAAATACTCATATATTTTTTTGTCTTCAAATTAAGAAAAACAAGTTTGGTGTTTGGACTCTATCACCTTCTCATCTCCTTTATGAACAACATGTAATTGGTTCTATTTGAAATTAACTATTTTGAAACCCATCACCTTTATAATTTCCTTCTTTGAGAATAATTAAAGAAACATAATATGAAATCTTACATTGGATTCAAAATTATTTTGATCCATAAATGTATAATTAACTTGAAGATTGGGTGGAATGAATCCATTCATCATGATATAAAGAATGAAAAATCTTAAATAAATCCAATATAGAATCAAAATATCATTCCATAGATGAAATAATTTTTCATTGAACATGAGAATTACGTTTTTATTGATAAAATCCATAATTTCCATGATAAATTCTTCAATAAAAATAGATGTGATCAAGAAAAAATAAACCCAACATCTTAGATAGTGAACCAAGGTTTTATACCAAATTATAGCTAAGTGAATATGAGGAAAACATATATTATGGGTGAATTGGTTCTCCCAAAAACTTTTACTACTAAAATTATTTACTCCCATTATCAGTTAGTGTAAAAGATCATTCACTTGACCCTTCAAATTTGGGGAGACAATGATAAGAAACAATAACACATGAACACTGGAGTTTGTACAAAGTTCACTAATTATTTATAAGTGGATAAACCTTGTTGGTCGATGCGTGATAACCCATGTATCATTACATTTTTATTATTATTGATGAAGAGTTAATAGAGTGAGAAGATATTTTCAAACTCTTTACAATAATGTCTCTTGAATATAAATTAATTATTCCTACATGTTATAATATAAAAAAAGTAATAAAACATGAATAATGACCAATAATTATCCCAAATAATAAAATATAATATTTTCTCATTCCTCTTAAATTTACTTCAATCCACCAAATAAGTGTTCACATATTATTATATAAATAATTATAAATTTTCTCTAGAAATATTTGTGAAAAATTTGGGTAACTATCTCTCATATTCTATATGTGACACTATAATTTTATATTTATTTTTATAAACCATTATGTAATGAATTAAACAATATCATGGATTTAATTGGTTAACCACATATCTAAAAATAAAAATTGAAATCTTAAGCCTCCAAAAATTACAGAATCCATTTCCATTTGAAATTTCATAGCTTTGACCAAAACAACAACATTTTTTACTTCCAACCAAAACATGGGTTTTTATAGAATTCTATTATCTTTCTCAGAAACCATGATTATAAAAACACTAAAAGTATTATAGATGAGGAAATGGTTATCAAAACCATGAATTTTTTTCTATAAGTAGTGAACAATGATTTTAAAATTAACCATGATAATAGAATATACATTTTTTTATTTAAACTGTATAAATTTAATCTAATATCTACTATATGGTCTATAAAACCATGAAAATATTCCATGTCCTAAAATACCAGAATCCACTATAAATATTCCTTTAATTAAAGTAAAGATAATATGATAATTTTTATTAAAAATATATTTTATTTTTGAAACCACCACATGATTTTCCTCATTATGGAAGATAATAATATTTTATATTTATCTAAAATTTGACTATGTTATTATTATAAAAACCTATTAATGATTATTATGTGATTGAGAATATTTTTTCATATTAATAAACTTTATTCTTAAGAATTTTTTCTAAGAAAAACACCAAAAATATGTTTTTTGTCTCATAATGACATGGGTTCACTTTACTTGAATTTATTTATTCCCTTGGAACTCATTTAACTCTAATAATTATAAAAAAAATCTGTATGGATGTTGAAAATAAATATAATATAAAAATATTAATAGCTTATGAATCAAAAATTAAAGAAACTAGTCACAATATAAATCTAATATGAGAGTAATCTAAAGACAATATTACCAAATAAAGTAATGGCTGTGAGAGAACTACTTCTATTGGTGTAAAGTAATATATTATGTTGATCTAGTATAATTATATCAAATAATTATTTAATCTCATAATGGTTAATTAAATCTCTTCTTTTATCACTGTATTAAATCTCAAAAAGGATCATAAATGGGGTTGGGATGATCTATAATTTTTTTATAACAATTTAATTAAGGGAGAGAGGTGGTTATCTCACTTTTCATTTGATAGGTCAGGGCATGATTGCAATTATGTATACCAATTTTCTTAAAATGCGCAATCCCTCTTAACTTATGAGTGAGAGAAGGTTAACTCACTTTCTATATAAAATAACAAGGTACAAGATTATAAAATCCATTTTTATCAATTATACAGATGAGGGTAATCCATTTTTTATAATATTGGATAATGACTATAGTTATATAATCCATATTAGATAATAAGTGATGGAAGGTTAACTAATCTCTTATATTATGGTTCAGAGTCCATGAAAATACCATAATTCTCTACCCATGGTAGAGGGGTGGTTAACTCATATATTTTATGATAATTTATGGGGTAAAATTGTAATATTCTCTCAAGAAATAAGGGAAAGAATATATTAACCATTTTATTTATTTTGATTAAATAAGTTCATCCTTACTAACTTTTGATGAAGTAAGTAGGGATGAGTATCATGGTGTCCTTATAATCACAAGGTGACTCAAATAATGTTAAAATTATGAATTTAATTTTTAAATTTCATTTAAAGGGACTAAATATTATGGGGTTTGTTTGAGTGTAGTTTTTGACTTCATGTTTTGTCATTTTAGTCACACCATGATCTTACACTTCATGTTTAAATGAATATTTTTTTGTGATGTAGATAAGGATAATGCCCCTATGTTTGGTTTTTGAGGCTAATGAAAACCTAAAATGGATATAGAGGTTGGGTGGATAGGTGAGTTCCATATCAACTTTGGATTCCTCGAGTCATTATTTTTTAGTTTCACTTTTAGTCTATATGACCGGACCATCCAGTGATCTTGATCACATTTGATAAATGAATGACATGATATGACAGGATATAATTTTTTTTTATTTTATTAAATATATATTATTGATTTATTTTTTATTATATTGTATAAGAATTGATTTATTTATTATTATTTGTTTTCATTTAATTTTTTATTTCATATCATGAAATTGAGGGTAAATTATTCCAAAAAAATGGATGGTTAAACCCTTGGGTCTAGTCAACAACCTTTGGAGATCAAGGTGTGTGCCTTAGATTTTTTGGTGTTCTATCTTGGGATGTTGGATCGATGTTGGGTTGGGATATTATAAAATGATATTAAAGACTTGTTTCTTTTAATTTCATGATTTTGTGACATTATTAAATTATATATATGTTTTTTATGAATTATAAATTATATATATATATTTATAACTAACACAATTATTTTGGAAGATCAAGTTACCAATGTTATATGAAATTTGATTCAATTTTATGTCATTTGAATATTATATCACCATTTGGAAATATATATTGATTTTAATTGTAATTTTATTATCCTTATTCTACAATGAGAAATGTTGTGTCAAGTATCTTTTATTATATAATGGAACATTGAATTTCATATAATGTGTCTTCTAGTGTGTATAAAATTAGTCATATGTAAATGAATTTAAAATGACAATGACATGGAATACATTATACATTTATTAAACCATCACTCATAGATATTTAATATTTTATTAAATAATCATTACACGTGTTTTAATTAATCAATACTAATAAAGTGTTAATTATTAACATATATATTCATTGATTAATTTTATTAGAATTATAGTTAATTTTTACGCATGATTTTATGTTTTAATGGAGTATTGAACACTCAAAAATATATATTTCACTATATTTATACTTTTATTTTTTTGACATTATATGAAAGGGTGAAACCAATTTAAAAGTAATGATAAAAAAGTTTAAAAAATATTGATTGTATATTATGTATAACATGTCACTGGTAGATACCATGTATTTTGATTCGTAGTGATATCCTTTATATGAGAAATTTATGTTTACAGATCTTGTTAAAATGATCCAAAATAAGTGTATAATGTCATGGATACTCATGAAGCATGATATATCATGATATATGATATTAGCTCTAGATTGAATATATTTTTATGATAATGAATGAAGTATTTGTTATGAGGCATGTAAATAGAAAAGTTAATATTAAAAGTGGAAATGATTTTGGTATTATGATTTGAGATATATGATTTGGAAGCTTGCTAAAATAAAAATGATAGAATTATTTTTTAATTTTTATATTGATTTTGGTAAATTGAATATGATGTTATATGTCAAATAAGTGGATTAATAATGCTATGATAAATGTTAAATTATTATAATGATATATAAAATGTTGAAAAATTGTCATTTTATTAATAAGTCTAATGATAAAAATTAATATTATTTTTTTAAACACTATTGATAACATAATTATACTTAATTTATTAATAAGAGAATTTTTTGGAAACACTAAATTATTGAAAAATGATGAAATGAAAAAAAATGATTTATAAATGTGAAAGAGTATGATATTTAAATTTTTAATTAAAAATTATTAAAATTAAGATTTAAATGATAATTTTAGATTATAAATTAATTTTTTTAATGATTATGATTTATTTGTTATACTATGTTTTGAATTTATAACATTAGAAGAGTGTTGAAAGAAACCATTATGTGACTAAATAATTGAAAAGTTAGAAAAAAATAAATGTTCTTGTAGCATGACATATGAATGTTTTTTGAAGATAAAATGTGAATAATATGATGAAATTAAATAATGGTATTACCAAGGAAGCTAGTTTAAAATTGAACATTAATTCTTACTGGTTGAAAAATGAAATATAGTGTAATTAACTTTGATTCCATACACTATGTTAAATTGGATGGATTTCTTTTTATTGATCTATATATGGATTTTTCATTATAATTATATTAATACGGTAAATTTCATTAAAATTAATATGTATATTATAATCTATGGATGTAAATATGATTAAATTTTCTAATAAATTAGATGATGGTCAAAGATTAATTGTAAGACACCCATTATTATTTAATAATTAATTAAAATTTTAATTAATATTGATGGTGTTATTTTTAATTTTAACCTTTTTATCTATTGTTCCTTAAATATAAAGAGGGTAATGCCTCCCATTTGTGTTATTTATATACCCTCGGTGCTAGAGGCAAAAACGTGGCCTATTAAATATGATAATAAAGGGTCATTATCTCAATTTCTTCATTTTTGAACCAGGTGGGGCACCTTTGGAGTGAGAGGGTTATGACATAGTGGATATATGAGTAAGATATCAAAAATCGGGGTCATTAAAAGTTTCTAGTAGGCTATTCACTAATTAGTTATTTAGGTTATTAAATTGATGGTTTTTCGAAAAACATGGTGAATTATTTTGATAAAAAAATTAATAAATAAAAACATGTAGAGGTTCTAAAATTGAAATAATGTAAATAATAAGAAATTTTTATCTTTCCCAGCTGAATTAAAATTAGAATTATTATAATTAGGAATCAATTATACATATTTAAATTATGAAAAATAATCATATTATAATTATATCATTGACTAATCCTTTTTTGGTATAAGTTAAATATTGGAATTAATTTTTGTTTTACATTGTAAAATGGGATAACATAACACTATAATGGGAATATAATTTTATTCCATTAAATCATTGGATTTTATCCTCCCAAAATAGACTTATTTTATCTATTTATGGAGAAATGGACTTTGATAAATCATAAAAAATCCAAAATTGATTTATTAACAAAATAATCTAATAGAATAAGATGATTAAATTATTAAAATAAAAATACATCACAATTATATAAGACCCAAATTCAACTTCTTATCCCATAAGATCTATGGTATTCATAAATAATATGAGTATAAAATCAATTCTTTCCATGGGAAGAAGAGTATTCAAAGTACGAAGGAATAAAATATGAATATATAAGAAAATTAAAAATAAAATTTAATAAAATTCAAACTAGAATGGATGAAAATTAATTAAACAGTATCCATAAATTATCCTCCTCCTCTATATCAAATTCCTAAAGAATATATTTATATTATTTTGGGAAAACATGGATTGTATATAATTAAAATTTGTATATTAAGTTAATGATACTTTTTCTAATTTTCCATTTAGTATCCCATAAATCTTTATCTTTTAACCATCAGTAATTGGGGGGTTGGTAGTACATGATGTATATAATAAAATACAAGAAATCAATATAGATATAAACTACCAAAAATGAAATAGTAGGTGGTATATGACATGTGAACCAACTCCAGACATGTATTATATTTCCTAGAGGCTACTATAATGTATTCTCTATTGGTCATATCATGTATCATTTTCTATATATGACATATGACTATGAATATACATGATGTACATTTATTTAATTTTCTTATTATCTCAATATATAAATGATACTAAATTGATGATCATTTTATTGAAAAATATACATTTAATCAATTATCTAAAAGATACTCAAAATATCAAGACCAAGGGTAAAATTGTTCAATTTATTAACATAGTCCCTATTCTGGGGTTTAGGATCTTATCCCTCTCTTTCTCCTTGGTGGTATTCAATTAGGTTCATT
The DNA here is from genome assembly GCA_963277665.1 of Viscum album. NCBI lineage: Eukaryota > Viridiplantae > Streptophyta > Magnoliopsida > Santalales > Viscaceae > Viscum > Viscum album. Next base: position 1,899,069,777 of record OY728126.1, read on the forward strand.
CCTAATATATTTTTCCTCATTATTAACCTATCTTTTATTATTTTATCAGATCTTTCATGTATTTTTAATTATATATTTTAGTGTTTTTTTGATGTTTATTTCCCATGACCATCCTACTTTATTAGGTTTCTTGATAGTTCTCTAACTTATATCATAATTTTTCTCTCGATGTCTGAGTTTTTATAAATATCATCACCAAGAAATGTTTCTGGTTGAAGTCCAACCCATGTCCCAGCTTTGGTGAAACATATTCATCTTGGTGGTGGGTCTTCTAACTGAGAGTGGTGTTATATTTTATTCCTTATCCTTGAGGTCTCAATTATGTTTTCAAGCTTCACCCTATTTAGTGTGATGGTGGAAACATAGTGTATTTTTAGGTGGTGATTCAATTCTAGTGGAAGTAGAAAGTGGGACCAACCTATAGTGATCTACGATTTCACATTATAATTTAATTTTTATTAGTGTTTTCAATGTTAAATATCAAATGCCTATGGTATTTGAATTGTGTTTTGGATTCATATTTCTTTATAATGAATATTTTTTCTTTCAATTGGGATTGAGGTTTCTTCACCAACCATGTTCCTTCTTATTCATTGTTCATTAGTTCTTTATATATTGGTTTGACATCATAGGTTGTTTTTTGTGACAATGTATCCCTCCTTAGTAGTGCTAATGGTGCGTACTATTTTGTTTTGGGCCCTAGTTAGGGTGTCAACTCAATGAATGTTTGGTTTATGAACTTTTTTCATATTTTGTGTTGTTATGATTTTTTTATATTTTTTATAGACTTAGGCCTTTTATTATTTTTTATGGATTTTCAATGATTTTGTTTAGTTTCCCACTAAACCCTTAATTTTGTTTTATTAAAATCCAAAAAAGTGGTGTTAGAGGGTGTGAAAAACTATTTAGTTATCCCTATAAGAAAATAAAAGTATTTTCTAATTGAACCTATCATCTATAAAACCATAATATTTTTTTTCTTAGTAAAGTATGGCAAATTATATAATTCATTTTATTTTATGTTTTCTTTACATTTTCATAAATTTATTCCATATTTATTTTATTAATAGTACTTTTCTTTTACCAAATATTCTCATATATATAATATTACCCATCACATTTTTTATATATTTTTCAATATGAAGTGGTCAAACATGTTTTCATAAGATTTTATTTTATCTAATTTATCCTCTAATTTATATGAAAAAACAAATAAAGAATAATTGTATATGTGAATTTCAATGTTTTGGGATGGTAGATAAATTGTGAAGGTTCCCATTTAACCTCTAAAATTTGTTTTATATATTGAATTTGGAAGGTATAGTAGATACATATTTAAAAACTAAATATTTAAAAGGAGTTAATTGTTTATAAAAATTTCCCATGATTTATTAAAAACGAATAATTATCACAATCCATCAAAATATAATTTTTATGACTGTTCTATCTTATGAATTTTCAATTTTTTCATCACTTTTCATCATTTTTTTCAATATGAACATATTTTTTTCATGAATCATAATTATAAATACATTTGGACAAGAATTATCCCTTTTTTACATTCAGAACATAATTTGGATTCAATTTTATAAAATTAAATGAAAAATGAATGTATAATGAAAATAAATTCCTACCCTATACTTAGTTTTTATGGATATATTGCTAATAAAACAACAATATCTATGAAAATGAAAACATTTACCCCTCAAAAATTAAATCACAATGTATTTAGAAGAAAATGGAAAAAATAAGCTTAAAATGTGGGTATTAATGAATAGGTCTATTCATGGATTAAAATTGTCCAATAGGGATGAAAATTTATAAGGTGGGTCGAAATGAATAAAGATTTCATACATTTATTATCAAAATATGCATTATCATTTTTTTTATTTTCCATTATGTTAAAATTGAAACAAAAATAAAATGAAAGTTATAGATTCATGATCATCAATCAAAACATACAATTTTTTTAAATAATATATTTATGAAATTAAAACCATTGTTTGGGTGGGTTGGTAATTTTTTGAATCATAAAAAAATTTAAATAAAAAATAATTTTCATGAAAATAAATAAGATACAAATTAATTAATTGAAGAATTTTATTCGAAGGGAAAATAAAATGTTACCAATAATTCTAGGATGATGATGAATGTTTAAAATGTACTTTACTCCATGGGTTTCCAAAAAATTGAGAATAACTAATAAAAAATGGTTGGTTAAAGTGATAAATGAATATATAAAATAAGTGAGGTTCAATGGAACTTCCTTGGGGATGAGGTGATGGATGGTATGTGTGTTAATGGAATCTTTATGCATCAAAATCATCACAACAAGATTATAAAACCATTAATAGTAAAAAAAAGAAACCATGATCATAGTATGACATAAAATGATTTAATAATTGATCCACTTTTAAAGAAATAATGTCTATATCCTTTGGTACTATAATAGGTGTGGAGTCATCATAAGTATGGATGTAGGGATATCATCAATTTTATATTATGGTGGTATGAGGGTGAGAGGGAAAAAAAGATTGGATGATCTGCATAAATTTTAGTGTATAAAGGTAAATCAATATACCATAGAGTTGTGGGATATAATCAGTATATATGATGGTTGATGGTCAGTTGTGTCTACAGATGATGGATGACATAGTCTATCAATTTTTCATACCATTTGCACTAACACAACCTATATGATATCAAGGAATCCATAAATTTGTTTTTTATTGATATAATATTTATGTTATTGGATGTGGGTACTAATTGAGAAAATAGAAAAGAGTATGGATGGTTAAAATGTGGTTGATCTATGGTAGAAAATGAAGTGATAGAAGATGAAGTTAATGTCTGTAGTGGTGGCAGTGTGACTTCTATCAGATACTGTGGTGTAGGTATTGACCCAACATTATCACTTGGGATATTAATATGTTTATACCCATTTTATATTATAGGAGGGTAATTCAAGATAATATAGGTGTCCCCTAGTTTCAAACCATATTTATGTGGTAAATCATGTGGTAATCGATCGCTTGAGGCACAACTAAATTCTAATGGGGTAGAGAGACATCAAACATCCCTAAATAGTATTTTATATGGATGGTATAAAAATATATATTCTAGTTACACTAATAGTTGTTATAAATATAATAAAATTAGGATCAGAAAAAGTATGGGAGTTTGGGACAGTCTCTTTGTTAGATACATGTGATATTTTATATAATTATTCTAGTGAATACACCACCTTCATCTTAAAATGGGAAAAGTATGGTGCTATAAAAATGATGGCTAATTCACTAAGAATAGGAAAGAATGATGGTGGTTTTTTTATTAGATATCATACTTTATATTAGGTATCATAATCCCTCTTCAAACAAATATAAAGGAAGAGTTTTCTTAGCATGAAAGGGATACTAGAGGGCGAGGGATGGATGAAAAACGATAAAATCCACACCTATGTCCAAATTTACTCATGGAGAGTTAAAATTAACTATGTCCTAGAGGGATGGATATTAAGTGTAATTTTTTATAGGATTTGTTCAACATATTATCCCATAAAACTCAAAAGTTACCATGGACTCAAAGAGAAGCTCGGAGTCGGAAAGAGTACTGACTTTGAATAGTTTTAACAAATGCATATTCTTTAGAATATTAGTCTTCTTAGATAAAATTCCTAACCAACCAAGGATATTTATATTATATAATATAATTATAATCTAAATAGGTTGTCTCTAGATCTTTTCTAACTGTTCTTTAGAAATGATCCTCTCCCATAATGTAAGGTAAGGATGTGTAGGAGGTGGTCAGGGTTTAGACCCTGATATTGAGGAGGTTTATCCAAGTTGAAAAACCGAGGTCATAGAGGTAGATAATGATAAATAAATATATGGTTGTATCAAATATAGCATTATATCCAGTACTAGAGGCTTCTCCACCACTTTTTTAGTACAGTGATGACTTCCTAAGCCGTATATCTGAGATTTTGTGGTGCATGATCATCATTCATAAACATGGAAGAACACTTCTTGCCCGTATATTATATTTTCTAATATACCATACCTATAAAGAAAATAATGAAATATAAATAAATTTTAAAAACCAAATCATATATCATATTGATTCAAGTATATAACATACAATACAACATGTCAAGTGAACAGTGTACATGAAACTATACAAAAAAACTATTTTTCAATATTTTTAAATACATGGAATATTTATATGAGTAAAATCCATGTATATTGTTTAAATTTAATACTATTCACTTTTTTATAAACTAAATTAGTGATAATATGGAATATATTTACTCACACATTATATGGTAAAATTCATGCCATGTATTTTCAAAATTCCCTAACATGATGTTTGACACATCATGTACATGGGGATTGAGGTATGCCTTCTCAATATCACATGTATCATTAATTTCACTATAAGTAATCTTGTGTTTTATGTTTTCAAATTTTTAATAATTTTTTAAAAAAAACTCTAAATCACTAAAAATATTATAAATAAAAAATGAGTGTTTATGAAACTAACTGGGTCTAAGAATAAATTTTTGATGAGTTTTATGGTTTTAAACCACTAGAATAATGATCATGAATAAAAACATACCAAGAGGGTGTGAGTAGGGACACATTAATTTTGGTTTTAAAGGAAAATATAAGGCTTAACTTTTAAAGCAACACAATTTATGATTTTCCATCTAAACACCATTCACATTATGTATGTATTTTCTTTATTTTTTTTATGCAACGACCCTAATTTTTGAACAAGGTACGAATTGTTAGTTTTTTTGTATGTATTAAATGGTCCTAAAAAGGTCTATTAATCATGATAACGAGGTCACAAGAGTGTTTGGGAGTTTTTAGAGCCCAAATCTCTGAAAAGGAGAAAATAGGCTGGGCTACACAGTTTGTCTGCAACCATGTGACCCACGTGCACGATCGTGCATCCAATTACAAAGATTTTATAGAACCTTTCTACAAGGTCTACACATGGTTAAGTAAACTGTGTGCAGAGGTCATGTGATGTGCCCAGATAAGCAGTGGGGTGATCATGGTTTGTGAATGCTTTTGTAAACTATGCGTATAAACTGTGTGAACTAGTTTTAAGGAAAAATAACCATTTTTACCCTCACCCATTTAATTTTGTTATTTTATTTTTCCTCTTCCCTTTTCTGCACACCATCCCTACTTTACCCTCTTTGATATTCCATGATATTATCTTATTTAATCATCTGTTGATCCTCCATCCGCTTTCTAATTGTCAATCCATCAGAAGCATTAGATATGCCTCGATAAGGCTAACCTCTTGTACCCCTCTTCCTTCGTTGAATATTGCCAGTTGTTGTGCTATTTTTATGAAGTCTATTTCAACCTATTTTCAGGGTGTTGTATAGAAACTCATATCTACTCCAAACTACTCCAAATATAAGGCTGATACTCAGTAATTCATTGTCTAGGACCCTAAGGAATGTGGTCACATAGTTTTCCATTTGAGTTTTGGCCGTTTTGTACATAATCTCATTGTGTTGTGAGCTGTCCTTTTATAATTGCCTTTATTATGTTGATATCTTCATGTATAATTGACCCTATTGTGATGAAATAGGTTTATTTAATCTTTTTTAGGGGATTACAGATCACCCTTATGTTATATGGATTCCCAAGGGATGTTCCACCCAAATTGGCCATTTTAGGCCAATTTTCCAAAAAATGTAAATTGTGGTTTGTGACTCCCAGTATGTGTTTATAATGTTTTGGACCTTCTTCCATTTGAATTTAGATCAACACAAGACACCCCATGGGTGTTTATATCTCTTAGTCTTGGAATTTCCAATTTGACCCTGTGACTATTTTGATATGGCTTTTCCCTTGGCTTGTTCCCTTATAGATGAACTTTCCATGTTAGGTAATGAGACGAGTATCTTGAATAAGTTGGCTAGGATGGGATAACTTGAACCTTTAAAATTAATTTATATAAATTAAATGGATTCAAGGGATATCATGGCCTTTCCCTTGACTTTAATTATTTATGAAGACATTTTATATTGGTTTTCTTGTTTTAATTGAAATGATGTAATATGGGTTTCCTTATATTATATAATGTAAATGTTATGTCTTATGGGTTTGGACCCAAGGATCGTGAGAGACTTGAGGTATGTAATACTGTGTGATCTTCTAGCTATAGACCCAAGGACTGTGAGATCCTTAAGGTAGCCAAGATTGTGAGAGCTCCCTCATGTATTTCCAAAAGACCATGAGAGCTCTTAGAGTTGGGACATGGGTTAGACCATGAGAGCTACCTTAGTATTGGATGTCTAAGAGTTATGTCACAATCCACCAGAACATACATCTACATATATTTATGGTGACTTGGTAATACTTACCAGCCTTGAGATGATGCAGGTAGACTTTCTAGGTGTCCTTTAGAAACCTATGTGTGAGGTTATTTATTAATTATGCATTGTTTACTTTTTCTATCACCCGCATACTATTTACTTATGAGAAACTACTCAGATTACATTTAGACATCATTGGTGGTGGCCTACTTAGATTTATCTCACACCCTATTTGGGATGCCTTCAACACCCGAGAAGATCATTTTCCTAAATGTATGGATAAGGGAAAGAATAACTCTTCTAGATGTTGATCATTTCTTTTTAGATGAATCTTAGGACCCGAGGACTAGTATTAGGCTCGAGATGTTACGGAGAAGCTTTTGATTTTTGGTTACTTCTGTATCTTGTACTTGTATGCTCGCTTCCTTCATTTTTTTCTCCTTTTGCACTAGCATTCCATGCATAGATACTTTTATTAGAAACTACCTATGAGGAATTTCTTATATTATTAGTATTTAACTACATTTATTATTTAGTATTCCACTTTTTACTTTTTCTGTTTGATTATTATTCTTATTATACTACTTGTTTCTATTACACCATTGTGTACTATTACATGGGGGTAGAGTCTCCCCATTAATTTAACCATTAAAACCCCTACTGCTAGTTAGTATCCCCTAGATTATGGGGAGACGTTCCAGGGGTCATGTGTTCAACCAGGCTTGGGGCACGAGTTACATGGAAGTTGGGTCCGGGATATCACAAAGTGGTATTGAAGAGGGTTCCTTTCCTTCTTTACTATTTGGTGACAATATATTTGAGATTGTAAATGCTTGAGACTTGGTCAAAATCCATGATTGGGCATCGCGAAACCATGTACAGGGTAAAGACCAAGTTTCTCGAATTATTTTTGTTATTGATTCTGCTATTATTGTTGGTATCATTTAACCATTGGCTACTTCACATGTTTTGTTCTATTATTAGCATTATTGGGATTGAGAATTTTTATTTCATTGTTCGACCCAATGAAATGAGGTTTATGTGTAAAAAATGCGTCATGATAGTCACAATCTTAATATGTCATGAATTTTTCCATGTCACGTTTAAATTTTCAGTGAGCATCACCTGTTTCAAATTTTTGTGCGTAGTTTTACATATATGCAATTGTGATGACACTTTTCTCCAGGTTTTGGATCATTCTATGGTATGTGTTAGTGGGTTCCACTCTTTGATTCATAAGGTGTATGGGACCTTTTATATTAGAAAATGGTATTACAACTAGATCAACTGTTTGAGAAATGATATAATCAAATTTATAAGCACAATTAAAAATGAATATGACATTCAAGTGAGTGTCATCTTCTGAATCATAAGGTTTATGGGACCTTATGGGTCAAAAAGTGACATATCATTGGATTTAATTGTTTAAAATGACTTGTAACTTGAGAAAAAACTTTTTACACATGCCTAACTTAGAAAATTGACCTGAAACCAGCCTTAGTAGTGGTTAGTGGGTGGTCTTTATCCTTATGGCTTTTTGCGGTCTGTTCCAATGTCTAGACCTGGATTTAGAAGCAGACAGAGAGGCATGTCCATTCCTTTAGGAAGAATTTCATCCCTATCCTAGTTTCTTAAATTATTTTATCTAAAGTGTTAAATATATTTTGAGACATTTTTTTGGAATTGTATCATTATACTCCCATGACGTCCTCTAGTCGTGCACCTTGAAGGCGGTGACCGGTTGTGCCCAAATTTACCCTACGGGTAAAAGCGATCGATGTAGTACATGTAGGGGTCGAGTCCACAGGGACCGAAGAAGTAACCTTGAGACGCTATGATTTGGTGAAGGATGGGCTATGAAGTAGCCAACTTTGGTTTTGATTTTGGATGGTTTAAATAACACTAATAAACCTACGTGAATTCAATTTAATGAAAATGGGTTGATCTAGGATTATGCTCGGGGTGGATTGAATGAATTTTTACTTCTTTAAACAATTTTGGTTTTATTAATTCTTGATGAATCCATTCTTCAAAAATAACACTACCTTCATCATTTTCTGGTTTGGTGCTTACTAAACACAATTACTAATCCCTTATACACTTAGAGAACCAAATTCATGATCTCTCCGAGGTATATGGTCATTTAGTAATTGAATTTATTTTGCTCAAACACAGTAAAGATGAAGAGTAGAAATAACTGAAGAATGGATATCTTAAATTAATTATCCATTTAACAACAATTCGTTCATAAAATAACATTCAACCCAGCCTTTTCATCCTCCTAAGATCAACCCATTAAGGTTTTAGCCCTCCATTGATGGTATACTCTCAATGGTGGGCGGAAGATGACTAACAAGAATTGGATTGAAGAAATTAAAACCGCGGAAATAACGAGCACTCCTCCGTGTGTGTGAATGAAATTCACACCTATGTGTGAACTAATTCACAACAACACAGAGATATCACTGTGCTTTGTAATTATAAAGTTTTAATAAATGAAATGGAAAATATATAAGAGAAGAAGTTGATTAAGAACAAAAAGAAAAACTTACATGGAAATGGAAAACATTACAAATGAAATTTGGAAGCAAAACATTACAATGAAACAAAGCATCCAAGATGATAAGAAAAAAAATTTCACCCCCATTCCCTTCACCAATTGCTCCTTATATAGGAATATTAGGAGCCTTAGGTACATCCCCCAACAATTAATTCACCCCTCAACAATTAAGAGAGTCAAAAGGAAATTGACATTTCGAAGTTGACCCGGAAAACTGTCCAGATTCGTCCTCCATTTTGACGTATGAATTCGAAATTGAAGAAGGCCGATTCCGGAGGTGTCATAAATATAAAATATCTTCGTCCATGTGTCCTCTATGAGCTGTAAAAATTTCAGGAAATTTCGCTTAGCCGTTTGGAAGTTATGGTCGAAATGGTGGAACGGATTTCTGCGCATTAATGACGAGTCCACCATTTAAATCTAAACTTCAGATCCTTTTATCATCATGATAACATCAGAATTAGCTCCGGCCACAGTTGAATAAAATGATACTCATATTTTTATCTTTCAACTGTATAAATTTGAGCTTCATTGGGCTTGGTGTCTGGGCCCCACATTTGTTTGATGGGCCTTAGGCCCATTATGCTTTTTCCAGCATGTTTCTGCCTTCAGGCGCAAAATTCTCCATCTTCCTTTGGGATTCATCCATCGGACCTAAAAGATAAAATGTTACAAACAAAGTGATCAATCATATCCCAAAATTTCAAATTAAAATGATGAATATTTTAATTTACACAAGCAAATTATTGAGTGGGCCCAAATTGACATTTTAAGCATGAATTGCACAATGATGGGAAATGAAGTTCAATTTCTGAATTGGACTAAAATTGATGTTTATGAACTTTTAAACACATTAATATTAAGATCTTAACAATGAATATTAGCCACTTTCAGTGACTAATCACACCCCCCAACTTGAGTTTTGCTAGTCCCGAACAAAATAAATTACAAATATGAAATCCAAATCCCCTTTTCCAAAAACATTTAAATACACATTACTCACCCAAATATCTAATACCAAAAAAATTATGAAAACCCATAAAAATCATTTAAAACAAGCTAGGTCCATAAGCATATCCCAAGCCCAAGCCAATTCCTTTGTTCAAATTCATTTCCACATTTCATCCAATTCCAATTAAGCATGATAAAGTGTTGTGCATCATAAAAGATATGGGGCCCATTTTATTGTTCAAGGGGAAAAAAATGGAAGCGCTAGGTGGGAATCACATTAAACCTTAAAATGAGTATCCATTTTTTTTTGATTTTTTTTTTGGTTTATTATTATTATTTTTTTAACCACAATAGATATGAAAAGACTAACTCTGGGCAAGACAACTATGGAGTCACGATCTCCAAGTGCCAGACGCCACACATATTGTCAATTTCATGCTCTACAATAGAGATATAAAGCCTAACTCTGGGCAAGACAACTATGGAGTCACGATCCCCAAGTGCCGGACGCCACACATTTGGACAAAACATTGCTCTATGTGGTCATTTTTTTGTTTTTTGTTTTGTTTTTTTTTGGATACTCAAATTAAACTAAAAGTGACCCCAGAACCCTATGCTATAATGAAAGGGACCCAAGAACTCAAATTTACACCCACGATCCAGTAGACGTGTATTGTGGCATTTTTATTAAGAGGATGAAAATGTAAACTTTGAAAAATCACATCGGACAACCGCACTTTCCAAAAACTATGCTCATGAACTTAAAATTGCATTAAAATCAGAATCAAGGCATGCAAAATTTATTTGATATCCGATTTTTGAGTTTGCAATGTGTATTATCATGTTCAAGGTTAATGGAATTTTTCTTTTCATGCATGTTTTTATTCAAAAAAACCATTTTTATCCCCCCCCCCAACTTAGAATAACACTGTCCCCAATGTTTAAAGAAAAGAAAAGCTAGAAGGGGGTAGGAGAGGAGTTCAAAAAAGAAATTTAAAATGAAAATCATGGAATGAAGTCACCTGGTGGTTGATGATGCTCCAAATTACTCCTTTGATCTCTTTGGGGATGTAGGCACCTCCTTGATTGAACATGTATCACCCAAAATAGTTCCTGAACCATAAAAAGAAGGACAAAGCAGACAAAACAAACAACAAAATGATTTATTTAATTCCAAGTACCATCATTTTCATGTTTTTTTTAAATCAAACTAATGATACATTGTCTTCTTTAAATTTCTGGGTAAGGTATTACTCAGGGATCACACCGCGTGACACGGATGAATACGGTGCTCCCCTTTCATACCCATCCATACTCATAAAAGAAGAACAGGTCAAGAGTCTAATAAATTTTTTTTAAACCTACAAAAACATAAATAAAATAAACTGATGATACATTGTCTTCTTTAAATTTCTGGGTAAGGTATTACTCAGGGATCACACCGCGTGACACGGATGAATACGGTGCTCCCTTTTCATACCCATACTTACTCATAAAAGAAGAACAGGTCAACAGTATATGGTAATTTATTATAAGAAAAAGAAAATGATTCAAAATGATTAGAAAACATGAAAACCATGGGTTGCCTCCCATGCAGCGCTTTTGTTTAACGTCGTTAGCTCGACTTGAACCCCCCAACTTATCCAATTCCAACTTTCAAAATTTTAATTAACCCATCTTTCTCCACTTCAACAAGATTGAGATTGATTATTTGTTTGAAATATGTTTCATGTGAAATCCCATGGTCAATAATGAGTGTGGAAGTCCAAGGAAATTTGGTAATGGTTGATTCGGTTGAATTTCTAGTCTTTCCTAAGACATCAATGACCATTCCAAAATTATTGGTTACTTGAGAAGAATTAACTACAAATACAAGGTTTTTCTTATCTCCTATAGTGGGATTCTTGAGTTCAGAAGAAAGTAAAATAATTTTGAGCTCGGGTTCATTGAAATTTTCTAAAGGAGATTGACAAATTAAATCAAAATCAGTTTCTTCTCCAAAACATTTAGAAAGAATTGGTTCATTTTGAAAATAAGATTCATCCTGAAAATTGTCCAGTTGAATATCAGAAGTATGTATGGGATCAATGTTTGGTATTTCTCCCAATTTTTCAGTGATTGGTGGTCCTAAAAATTCACTAATGGAGCAATATTCCGAACACTCAATCCATGAAGACAAATTCTCCCCTTGTGAATTAATTTCATCCTGATTTAAATACCCTTCAACATTTCTTTGATCTTGTTCAGTTATCCCATATCCAAAGGTTAGTTCTTTTTTCAATTCATGGGAGGTTTTTGGGATAAAAGATTCATCTATCAATGATGAGGAAAGAACATCTTGAGTGGGAACGGGTTCCTCAAAAGTCTTAAAGCATTGTAGTTCTAATCTAAAAGATGAAACTTCTGAATTCATTTTATCCATTTTTTCACACAATTGTTCAAGAATTTTTTCAGGATTAGGGTTGATATATGATTGTACATCATGGAATTCCTCATTATTTATCTTTTCAATCATTCTTGATAGGTATGGAAATTGATCTTGTAAACATTCAGCATCCCATTGATTGTACATGTTATCGGGTGTGGGGTAATCATTCAAGTGAAGATCAAGGTAATTTTCTATCTGAGGGGATTCCCATTGTTGATTTTCTATTTGATTCCAGCCTGAGTTTATGAAAGGAAATTGTTGGTGATACTCCATTGGAGTTGAATGAAATTTCTATTTTTTTGGGCACACGAAAACAGAAAGGGGAAAAGAAAAGAGAAATATAGGTGAGAAAAGAGAAGTTAGGTGAGAATAGAAGGTGGGTGTCTAAGAAAACTTACTTGGGTCCCCGGCAACAGCGCCAAAATTTGGATGCTCCCAAATTTACCCTACGGGTAAAAGCGATCGATGTAGTACATGTAGGGGTCGAGTCCACAGGGACCGAAGAAGTAACCTTGAGACGCTATGATTTGGTGAAGGATGGGCTATGAAGTAGCCAACTTTGGTTTTGATTTTGGATGGTTTAAATAACACTAATAAACCTACGTGAATTCAATTTAATGAAAATGGGTTGATCTAGGATTATGCTCGGGGTGGATTGAATGAATTTTTACTTCTTTAAACAATTTTGGTTTTATTAATTCTTGATGAATCCATTCTTCAAAAATAACACTACCTTCATCATTTTCTGGTTTGGTACTTACTAAACACAATTACTAATCCCTTATACACTTAGAGAACCAAATTCATGATCTCTCCGAGGTATATGGTCATTTAGTAATTGAATTTATTTTGCTCAAACACAGTAAAGATGAAGAGTAGAAATAACTGAAGAATGGATATCTTAAATTAATTATCCATTTAACAACAATTCGTTCATAAAATAACATTCAAACCAGCCTTTGCATCCTCCTAAGATCAACCCATTAAGGGTTTAGCCCTCCATTGATGGTATACTCTCAATGGTGGGCGGAAGATGACTAACAAGAATTGGATTGAAGAAATTAAAACCGCGGAAATAACGAGCACTCCTCCGTGTGTGTGAATGAAATTCACACCTATGTGTGAACTAATTCACAACAACACAGAGATATCACTGTGCTTTGTGATTATAAAGTTTTAATAAATGAAATGGAAAATATATAAGAGAAGAAGTTGATTAAGAACAAAAAGAAAAACTTACATGGAAATGGAAAACATTACAAATGAAATTTGGAAGCAAAACATTACAATGAAACAAAGCATCCAAGATGATAAGAAAAAAAATTCCACCCCCATTCCCTTCACCAATAGCTCCTTATATAGGAATATTAGGAGCCTTAGGTACATCCCCCAACAATTAATTCACCCCTCAACAATTAAGAGAGTCAAAAGGAAATTGACATTTCGAAGTTGACCCGGAAAACTGTCCAGATTCGTCCTCCATTTTTACGTATGAATTAGAAATTGAAGAAGGCCGATTCCGGAGGTGTCATAAATATAAAATATCTTCGTCCATGTGTCCTCTATGAGCTGTAAAAATTTCAGGAAATTTCGCTCAGCCGTTTGGAAGTTATGGTCGAAATGGTGGAACGGATTTCTGCGCATTAATGACGAGTCCACCATTTAAATCTAAACTTCAGATCCCTTTATCATCATGATAACATCAGAATTAGCTCCGGCCACAGTTGAATAAAATGATCCTCATATTTTTATCTTTCAACTGTATAAATTTGAGCTTCATTGGGCTTGGTTTCTGAGCCCCACATTTGTTTGATGGGCCTTAGGCCCATTATGCTTTTTCCAGCATGTTTCTGCCTTCAGGCGCAAAATTCTCCATCTTCCTTTGGGATTCATCCATCGGTCCTAAAAGATAAAATGTTCCAAACAAAGTGATCAATCATATCCCAAAATTTCAAATTAAAATGATGAATATTTTAATTTACACAAGCAAATTATTGAGTGGGCCCAAATTGACATTTTAAGCATGAATTGCACAATGATGGGAAATGAAGTTCAATTTCTGAATTGGACTAAAATTGATGTTTATGAACTTTTAAACACATTAATATTAAGATCTTAACAATGAATATTAGCCACTTTCAGTGACTAATCACACCCCCCAACTTGAGTTTTGCTAGTCCCGAGCAAAATAAATTACAAATATGAAATCCAAATCCCCTTTTCCAAAAACATTTAAATACACATTACTCACCCAAATATCTAATACCAAAAAAATTATGAAAACCCATAAAAATCATTTAAAACAAGCTAGGTCCATAAGCATATCCCAAGCCCAAGCCCATTCCTTTGTTCAAATTCATTTCCACATTTCATCCAATTCCAATTAAGCATGATAAAGTTTTGTGCATCATAAAAGATATGGGGCCCATTTTATTGTTCAAGGGGAAAAAAATGGAAGCGCTAGGTGGGAATCACATTAAACCTTAAAATGAGTATCCATTTTTTTTTGATTTTTTTTTGGTTTTTTATTATTATTTTTTTAACCACAATAGATATGAAAAGACTAACTCTGGGCAAGACAACTATGGAGTCACGATCCCCAAGTGCCGGACGCCACACATATTGTCAATTTCATGCTCTACAATAGAGATATAAAGCCTAACTCTGGGCAAGACAACTATGGAGTCACAGTCCCCAAGTGCCGGACGCCACGCATTTGGACAAAACATTGCTCTATGTGGTCATTTTTTTGTTTTTTTTTGTTTTTTGTTTTGTTTTTTTTTTGGATACTCAAATTAAACTAAAAGTGACTCCAGAACCCTATGCTATAATGAAAGGGACCCAAGAACTCAAATTTACACCCACGATCCAGTAGATGTGTATTGTGGCATTTTTATTAAGAGGATGAAAATGTAAACTTTGAAAAATCACATCGGACAACCGCACTTTCCAAAAACTATGCTCATGAACTTAAAATTGCATTAAAATCAGAATCAAGGCATGCAAAATTTATTTGATATCCGATTTTTGAGTTTGCAATGTGTATTATCATGTTCAAGGTTAATGGAATTTTTCTTTTCATGCATGTTTTTATTCAAAAAAACCATTTTTACCCCCCCCCCCCAACTTAGAATAACACTGTCCCCAATGTTTAAAGAAAAGAAAAGCTAGAAGGGGTAGGAGAGGAGTTCAAAAAAGAAATTTAAAATGAAAATCATGGAATGAAGTCACCTGGTGGTTGATGATGCTCCAAATTACTCCTTTGATCTCTTTGGGGATGTAGGCACCTCCTTGATTGAACATGTATCACCCAAAATAGTTCCTGAACCATAAAAAGAAGGACAAAGCAGACAAAACAAACAACAAAATGATTTATTTAATTCCAAGTACCATCATTTTCATGTTTTTTTTTAAAATCAAACTAATGATACATTGTCTTCTTTAAATTTCTGGGTAAGGTATTACTCAGGGATCACACCGCGTGACACGGATGAATACGGTGCTCCCCTTTCATACCCATCCATACTCATAAAAGAAGAACAGGTCAAGAGTCTAATAATTTTTTTTTTAAACCTACAAAAACATAAATAAAATAAACTGATGATACATTGTCTTCTTTAAATTTCTGGGTAAGGTATTACTCAGGGATCACACCGCGTGACACGGATGAATACGGTGCTCCCTTTTCATACCCATCCTTACTCATAAAAGAAGAACAGGTCAACAGTATATGGTAATTTATTATAAGAAAAAGAAAATTATTCAAAATGATTAGAAAACATGAAAACCATGGGTTGCCTCCCATGCAGCGCTTTTGTTTAACGTCATTAGCTCGACTTGAACCCCCCAACTTATCCAATTCCAACTTTCAAAATTTTAATTAACCCATCTTTCTCCACTTCAACAAGATTGAGATTGATTATTTGTTTGAAATATGTTTCATGTGAAATCCCATGGTCAATAATGAGTGTGGAAGTCCAAGGAAATTTGGTAATGGTTGATTCGGTTGAATTTCTAGTCTTTCCTAAGACATCAATGACCATTCCAAAATTATTGGTTACTTGAGAAGAATTAACTACAAATACAAGGTTTTTCTTATCTCCTATAGTGGGATTCTTGAGTTCAGAAGAAAGTAAAATAATTTTGAGCTCAGGTTCATTGAAATTTTCTAAAGGAGATTGACAAATTAAATCAAAATCAGTTTCTTCTCCAAAACATTTAGAAAGAATTGGTTCATTTTGAAAATAAGATTCATCCTGAAAATTGTCCAGTTGAATATCAGAAGTATGTATGGGATCAATGTTTGGTATTTCTCCCAATTTTTCAGTGATTGGTGGTCCTAAAAATTCACTAATGGAGCAATATTCCGAACACTCAATCCATGAAGACAAATTCTCCCCTTGTGAATTAATTTCATCCTGATTTAAATACCCTTCAACATTTCTTTGATCTTGTTCAGTTATCCCATATCCAAAGGTTAGTTCTTTTTTCAATTCATGGGAGGTTTTTGGGATAAAAGATTCATCTATCAATGATGAGGAAAGAACATATTGAGTGGGAACGGGTTCCTCAAAAGTCTTAAAGCATTGTAGTTCTAATCTAAAAGATGAAACTTCTGAATTCATTTTATCCATTTTTTCACACAATTGTTCAAGAATTTTTTCAGGATTAGGGTTGATATATGATTGTACATCATGGAATTCCTCATTATTTATCTTTTCAATCATTCTTGATAGGTATGGAAATTGATCTTGTAAACATTCATCATCCCATTGATTGTACATGTTATCGGGTGTGGGGTAATCATTCAAGTGAAGATCAAGGTAATTTTCTATCTGAGGGGATTCCCATTGTTGATTTTCTATTTGATTCCAGCCTGAGTTTATGAAAGGAAATTGTTGGTGATACTCCATTGGAGTTGAATGAAATTTCTATTTTTTTGGGCACACGAAAATAGAAAGGGGAAAAGAAAAGAGAAATATAGGTGAGAAAAGAGAAGTTAGGTGAGAATAGAAGGTGGGTGTCTAAGAAAACTTACTTGGGTCCCCGGCAACGGCGCCAAAATTTGGATGCTCCCAAATTTACCCTACGGGTAAAAGCGATCGATGTAGTACATGTAGGGGTCGAGTCCACAGGGACCGAAGAAGTAACCTTGAGACGCTATGATTTGGTGAAGGATGGGCTATGAAGTAGCCAACTTTGGTTTTGATTTTGGATGGTTTAAATAACACTAATAAACCTACGTGAATTCAATTTAATGAAAATGGGTTGATCTAGGATTATGCTCGGGGTGGATTGAATGAATTTTTACTTCTTTAAACAATTTTGGTTTTATTAATTCTTGATGAATCCATTCTTCAAAAATAACACTACCTTCATCATTTTCTGGTTTGGTGCTTACTAAATACAATTACTAATCCCTTATACACTTAGAGAACCAAATTCATGATCTCTCCGAGGTATATGGTCATTTAGTAATTGAATTTATTTTGCTCAAACACAGTAAAGATGAAGAGTAGAAATAACTGAAGAATGGATATCTTAAATTAATTATCCATTTAACAACAATTCGTTCATAAAATAACATTCAACCCAGCCTTTGCATCCTCCTAAGATCAACCCATTAAGGGTTTAGCCCTCCATTGATGGTATACTCTCAATGGTGGGCGGAAGATGACTAACAAGAATTGGATTGAAGAAATTAAAACCGCGGAAATAACGAGCACTCCTCCGTGTGTGTGAATGAAATTCACACCTATGTGTGAACTAATTCACAACAACACAGAGATATCACTGTGCTTTGTGATTATAAAGTTTTAATAAATGAAATGGAAAATATATAAGAGAAGAAGTTGATTAAGAACAAAAAGAAAAACTTACATGGAAATGGAAAACATTACAAATGAAATTTGGAAGCAAAACATTACAATGAAACAAAGCATCCAAGATGATAAGAAAAAAAATTCCACCCCCATTCCCTTCACCAATAGCTCCTTATATAGGAATATTAGGAGCCTTAGGTACATCCCCCAACAATTAATTCACCCCTCAACAATTAAGAGAGTCAAAAGGAAATTGACATTTCGAAGTTGACCTGGAAAACTGTCCAGATTCGTCCTCCATTTTGACGTATGAATTCGAAATTGAAGAAGGCCGATTCCGGAGGTGTCATAAATATAAAATATCTTCGTCCATGTGTCCTCTATGAGCTGTAAAAATTTCAGGAAATTTCGCTCAGCCGTTTGGATGTTATGGTCGAAATGGTGGAACGGATTTCTGCGCATTAATGACGAGTCCACCATTTAAATCTAAACTTCAGATCCCTTTATCATCATGATAAAATCAGAATTAGCTCCGGCCAGAGTTGAATAAAATGATCCTCATATTTTTATCTTTCAACTGTATAAATTTGAGCTTCATTGGGCTTGGTTTCTGGGCCCCACATTTGTTTGATGGGCCTTAGGCCCATTATGCTTTTTCCAGCATGTTTCTGCCTTCAGGCGCAAAATTCTCCATCTTCCTTTGGGATTCATCCATCGGACCTAAAAGATACAATGTTCCAAACAAAGTGATCAATCATATCCCAAAATTTCAAATTAAAATGATGAATATTTTAATTTACACAAGAAAATTATTGAGTGGGCCCAAATTGACATTTTAAGCATGAATTGCACAATGATGGGAAATGAAGTTCAATTTCTGAATTGGACTAAAATTGATGTTTATGAACTTTTAAACACATTAATATTAAGATCTTAACAATGAATATTAGCCACTTTCAGTGACTAATCACACCCCCCAACTTGAGTTTTGCTAGTCCCGAGCAAAATAAATTACAAATATGAAATCCAAATCCCCTTTTCCAAAAACATTTAAATACACATTACTCACCCAAATATCTAATACCAAAAAAATTATGAAAACCCATAAAAATCATTTAAAACAAGCTAGGTCCATAAGCATATCCCAAGCCCAAGCCCATTCCTTTGTTCAAATTCATTTCCACATTTCATCCAATTCCAATTAAGCATGATAAAGTGTTGTGCATCATAAAAGATATGGGGCCCATTTTATTGTTCAAGGGGAAAAAAATGGAAGCGCTAGGTGGGAATCACATTAAACCTTAAAATGAGTATCCATTTTTTTTTGATTTTTTTTGGTTTTTTATTATTATTTTTTTAACCACAATAGATATGAAAAGACTAACTCTGGGCAAGACAACTATGGAGTCACGATCCCCAAGTGCCGGACGCCACACATATTGTCAATTTCATGCTCTACAATAGAGATATAAAGCCTAACTCTGGGCAAGACAACTATGGAGTCACGATCCCCAAGTGCCGGACGCCACGCATTTGGACAAAACATTGCTCTATGTGGTCATTTTTTTGTTTTTTTTGTTTTTTGTTTTTTTTTTTTTGGATACTCAAATTAAACTAAAAGTGACCACAGAACCCTATGCTATAATGAAAGGGACCCAAGAACTCAAATTTACACCCACGATCCAGTAGACGTGTATTGTGGCATTTTTATTAAGAGGATGAAAATGTAAACTTTGAAAAATCACATCGGACAACCGCACTTTCCAAAAACTATGCTCATGAACTTAAAATTGCATTAAAATCAGAATCAAGGCATGCAAAATTTATTTGATATCCGATTTTTGAGTTTGCAATGTGTATTATCATGTTCAAGGTTAATGGAATTTTTCTTTTCATGCATGTTTTTATTCAAAAAAACCATTTTTATCCCCCCCCCAACTTAGAATAACACTGTCCCCAATGTTTAAAGAAAAGAAAAGCTAGAAGGGGGTAGGAGAGGAGTTCAAAAAAGAAATTTAAAATGAAAATCATGGAATGAAGTCACCTGGTGGTTGATGATGCTCCAAATTACTCCTTTGATCTCTTTGGGGATGTAGGCACCTCCTTGATTGAACATGTATCACCCAAAATAGTTCCTGAACCATAAAAAGAAGGACAAAGCAGACAAAACAAACAACAAAATGATTTATTTAATTCCAAGTACCATCATTTTCATGTTTTTTTTTAAATCAAACTAATGATACATTGTCTTCTTTAAATTTCTGGGTAAGGTATTACTCAGGGATCACACCGCGTGACACGGATGAATACGGTGCTCCCCTTTCATACCCATCCATACTCATAAAAGAAGAACAGGTCAAGAGTCTAATAATTTTTTTTTAAACCTACAAAAACATAAATAAAATAAACTGATGATACATTGTCTTCTTTAAATTTCTGGGTAAGGTATTACTCAGGGATCACACCGCGTGACACGGATGAATACGGTGCTCCCTTTTCATACCCATCCTTACTCATAAAAGAAGAACAGGTCAACAGTATATGGTAATTTATTATAAGAAAAAGAAATTGATTCAAAATGATTAGAAAACATGAAAACCATGGGTTGCCTCCCATGCAGCGCTTTTGTTTAACGTCGTTAGCTCGACTTGAACCCCCCAACTTATCCAATTCCAACTTTCAAAATTTTAATTAACCCATCTTTCTCCACTTCAACAAGATTGAGATTGATTATTTGTTTGAAATATGTTTCATGTGAAATCCCATGGTCAATAATGAGTGTGGAAGTCCAAGGAAATTTGGTAATGGTTGATTCGGTTGAATTTCTAGTCTTTCCTAAGACATCAATGACCATTCCAAAATTATTGGTTACTTGAGAAGAATTAACTACAAATACAAGGTTTTTCTTATCTCCTATAGTGGGATTCTTGAGTTCAGAAGAAAGTAAAATAATTTTGAGCTCGGGTTCATTGAAATTTTCTAAAGGAGATTGACAAATTAAATCAAAATCAGTTTCTTCTCCAAAACATTTAGAAAGAATTGGTTCATTTTGAAAATAAGATTCATCCTGAAAATTGTCCAGTTGAATATCAGAAGTATGTATGGGATCAATGTTTGGTATTTCTCCCAATTTTTCAGTGATTGGTGGTCCTAAAAATTCACTAATGGAGCAATATTCCGAACACTCAATCCATGAAGACAAATTCTCCCCTTGTGAATTAATTTCATCCTGATTTAAATACCCTTCAACATTTCTTTGATCTTGTTCAGTTATCCCATATCCAAAGGTTAGTTCTTTTTTCAATTCATGGGAGGTTTTTGGGATAAAAGATTCATCTATCAATGATGAGGAAAGAACATCTTGAGTGGGAACGGGTTCCTCAAAAGTCTTAAAGCATTGTAGTTCTAATCTAAAAGATGAAACTTCTGAATTCATTTTATCCATTTTTTCACACAATTGTTCAAGAATTTTTTCAGGATTAGGGTTGATATATGATTGTACATCATGGAATTCCTCATTATTTATCTTTTCAATCATTCTTGATAGGTATGGAAATTGATCTTGTAAACATTCATCATCCCATTGATTGTACATGTTATCGGGTGTGGGGTAATCATTCAAGTGAAGATCAAGGTAATTTTCTATCTGAGGGGATTCCCATTGTTGATTTTCTATTTGATTCCAGCCTGAGTTTATGAAAGGAAATTGTTGGTGATACTCCATTGGAGTTGAATGAAATTTCTATTTTTTTGGGCACACGAAAACAGAAAGGGGAAAAGAAAAGAGAAATATAGGTGAGAAAAGAGAAGTTAGGTGAGAATAGAAGGTGGGTGTCTAAGAAAACTTACTTGGGTCCCCGACAACGGCGCCAAAATTTGGATGCTCCCAAATTTACCCTACGGGTAAAAGCGATCGATGTAGTACATGTAGGGGTCGAGTCCACAGGGACCGAAGAAGTAACATTGAGACGCTATGATTTGGTGAAGGATGGGCTATGAAGTAGCCAACTTTGGTTTTGATTTTGGATGGTTTAAATAACACTAATAAACCTACGTGAATTCAATTTAATGAAAATGGGTTGATCTAGGATTATGCTCGGGGTGGATTGAATGAATTTTTACTTCTTTAAACAATTTTGGTTTTATTAATTCTTGATGAATCCATTCTTCAAAAATAACACTACCTTCATCATTTTCTGGTTTGGTGCTTACTAAACACAATTACTAATCCCTTATACACTTAGAGAACCAAATTCATGATCTCTCCGAGGTATATGGTCATTTAGTAATTGAATTTATTTTTCTCAAACACAGTAAAGATGAAGAGTAGAAATAACTGAAGAATGGATATCTTAAATTAATTATCCATTTAACAACAATTCGTTCATAAAATAACATTCAACCCAGCATTTGCATCCTCCTAAGATCAACCCATTAAGGGTTTAGCCCTCCATTGATGGTATACTCTCAATGGTGGGCGGAAGATGACTAACAAGAATTGGATTGAAGAAATTAAAACCGCGGAAATAACGAGCACTCCTCCGTGTGTGTGAATGAAATTCACACCTATGTGTGAACTAATTCACAACAACACAGAGATATCACTGTGCTTTGTGATTATAAAGTTTTAATAAATGAAATGGAAAATATATAAGAGAAGAAGTTTATTAAGAACAAAAAGAAAAACTTACATGGAAATGGAAAACATTACAAATGAAATTTGGAAGCAAAACATTACAATGAAACAAAGCATCCAAGATGATAAGAAAAAAAATTCCACCCCCATTCCCTTCACCAATAGCTCCTTATATAGGAATATTAGGAGCCTTAGGTACATCCCCCAACAATTAATTCACCCCTCAACAATTAAGAGAGTCAAAAGAAAATTGACATTTCGAGGTTGACCCGGAAAACTGTCCAGATTCGTCCTCCATTTTGACGTATGAATTCGAAATTGAAGAAGGCCGATTCCGGAGGTGTCATAAATATAAAATATCTTCGTCCATGTGTCCTCTATGAGCTGTAAAAATTTCAGGAAAGTTCGCTCAGCCGTTTGGAAGTTATGGTCGAAATGGTGGAACGGATTTCTGCGCATTAATGACGAGTCCACCATTTAAATCTAAACTTCAGATCCCTTTATCATCATGATAACATCAGAATTAGCTCCGGCCAGAGTTGAATAAAATGATCCTCATATTTTTATCTTTCAACTGTATAAATTTGAGCTTCATTGGGCTTGGTTTCTGGGCCCCACATTTGTTTGATGGGCCTTAGGCCCATTATGCTTTTTCCAGCATGTTTCTGCCTTCAGGCGCAAAATTCTCCATCTTCCTTTGGGATTCATCCATCGGACCTAAAAGATACAATGTTCCAAACAAAGTGATCAATCATATCCCAAAATTTCAAATTAAAATGATGAATATTTTAATTTACACAAGAAAATTATTGAGTGGGCCCAAATTGACATTTTAAGCATGAATTGCACAATGATGGGAAATGAAGTTCAATTTCTGAATTGGACTAAAATTGATGTTTATGAACTTTTAAACACATTAATATTAAGATCTTAACAATGAATATTAGCCACTTTCAGTGACTAATCACACCCCCCAACTTGAGTTTTGCTAGTCCCGAGCAAAATAAATTACAAATATGAAATCCAAATCCCCTTTTCCAAAAACATTTAAATACACATTACTCACCCAAATATCTAATACCAAAAAAATTATGAAAACCCATAAAAATCATTTAAAACAAGCTAGGTCCATAAGCATATCCCAAGCCCAAGCCCATTCCTTTGTTCAAATTCATTTCCACATTTCATCCAATTCCAATTAAGCATGATAAAGTGTTGTGCATCATAAAAGATATGGGGCCCATTTTATTGTTCAAGGGGAAAAAAATGGAAGCGCTAGGTGGGAATCACATTAAACCTTAAAATGAGTATCCATTTTTTTTTGATTTTTTTTGGTTTTTTATTATTATTTTTTTAACCACAATAGATATGAAAAGACTAACTCTGGGCAAGACAACTATGGAGTCACGATCCCCAAGTGCCGGACGCCACACATATTGTCAATTTCATGCTCTACAATAGAGATATAAAGCCTAACTCTGGGCAAGACAACTATGGAGTCACGATCCCCAAGTGCCGGACGCCACGCATTTGGACAAAACATTGCTCTATGTGGTCATTTTTTTGTTTTTTTTTGTTTTTTGTTTTGTTTTTTTTTTGGATACTCAAATTAAACTAAAAGTGACCACAGAACCCTATGCTATAATGAAAGGGACCCAAGAACTCAAATTTACACCCACGATCCAGTAGACGTGTATTGTGGCATTTTTATTAAGAGGATGAAAATGTAAACTTTGAAAAATCACATCGGACAACCGCACTTTCCAAAAACTATGCTCATGAACTTAAAATTGCATTAAAATCAGAATCAAGGCATGCAAAATTTATTTGATATCCGATTTTTGAGTTTGCAATGTGTATTATCATGTTCAAGGTTAATGGAATTTTTCTTTTCATGCATGTTTTTATTCAAAAAAACCATTTTTATCCCCCCCCCCAACTTAGAATAACACTGTCCCCAATGTTTAAAGAAAAGAAAAGCTAGAAGGGGGTAGGAGAGGAGTTCAAAAAAGAAATTTAAAATGAAAATCATGGAATGAAGTCACCTGGTGGTTGATGATGCTCCAAATTACTCCTTTGATCTCTTTGGGGATGTAGGCACCTCCTTGATTGAACATGTATCACCCAAAATAGTTCCTGAACCATAAAAAGAAGGACAAAGCAGACAAAACAAACAACAAAATGATTTATTTAATTCCAAGTACCATCATTTTCATGTTTTTTTTTAAATCAAACTAATGATACATTGTCTTCTTTAAATTTCTGGGTAAGGTATTACTCAGGGATCACACCGCGTGACACGGATGAATACGGTGCTCCCCTTTCATACCCATCCATACTCATAAAAGAAGAACAGGTCAAGAGTCTAATAAATTTTTTTTTAAACCTACAAAAACATAAATAAAATAAACTGATGATACATTGTCTTCTTTAAATTTCTGGGTAAGGTATTACTCAGGGATCACACCGCGTGACACGGATGAATACGGTGCTCCCTTTTCATACCCATCCTTACTCATAAAAGAAGAACAGGTCAACAGTATATGGTAATTTATTATAAGAAAAAGAAAATGATTCAAAATGATTAGAAAACATGAAAACCATGGGTTGCCTCCCATGCAGCGCTTTTGTTTAACGTCGTTAGCTCGACTTGAACCCCCCAACTTATCCAATTCCAACTTTCAAAATTTTAATTAACCCATCTTTCTCCACTTCAACAAGATTGAGATTGATTATTTGTTTGAAATATGTTTCATGTGAAATCCCATGGTCAATAATGAGTGTGGAAGTCCAAGGAAATTTGGTAATGGTTGATTCGGTTGAATTTCTAGTCTTTCCTAAGACATCAATGACCATTCCAAAATTATTGGTTACTTGAGAAGAATTAACTACAAATACAAGGTTTTTCTTATCTCCTATAGTGGGATTCTTGAGTTCAGAAGAAAGTAAAATAATTTTGAGCTCGGGTTCATTGAAATTTTCTAAAGGAGATTGACAAATTAAATCAAAATCAGTTTCTTCTCCAAAACATTTAGAAAGAATTGGTTCATTTTGAAAATAAGATTCATCCTGAAAATTGTCCAGTTGAATATCAGAAGTATGTATGGGATCAATGTTTGGTATTTCTCCCAATTTTTCAGTGATTGGTGGTCCTAAAAATTCACTAATGGAGCAATATTCCGAACACTCAATCCATGAAGACAAATTCTCCCCTTGTGAATTAATTTCATCCTGATTTAAATACCCTTCAACATTTCTTTGATCTTGTTCAGTTATCCCATATCCAAAGGTTAGTTCTTTTTTCAATTCATGGGAGGTTTTTGGGATAAAAGATTCATCTATCAATGATGAGGAAAGAACATCTTGAGTGGGAACGGGTTCCTCAAAAGTCTTAAAGCATTGTAGTTCTAATCTAAAAGATGAAACTTCTGAATTCATTTTATCCATTTTTTCACACAATTGTTCAAGAATTTTTTCAGGATTAGGGTTGATATATGATTGTACATCATGGAATTCCTCATTATTTATCTTTTCAATCATTCTTGATAGGTATGGAAATTGATCTTGTAAACATTCATCATCCCATTGATTGTACATGTTATCGGGTGTGGGGTAATCATTCAAGTGAAGATCAAGGTAATTTTCTATCTGAGGGGATTCCCATTGTTGATTTTCTATTTGATTCCAGCCTGAGTTTATGAAAGGAAATTGTTGGTGATACTCCATTGGAGTTGAATGAAATTTCTATTTTTTTGGGCACACGAAAACAGAAAGGGGAAAAGAAAAGAGAAATATAGGTGAGAAAAGAGAAGTTAGGTGAGAATAGAAGGTGGGTGTCTAAGAAAACTTACTTGGGTCCCCGGCAACGGCGCCAAAATTTGGATGCTCCCAAATTTACCCTACGGGTAAAAGCGATCGATGTAGTACATGTAGGGGTCGAGTCCACAGGGACCGAAGAAGTAACCTTGAGACGCTATGATTTGGTGAAGGATGGGCTATGAAGTAGCCAACTTTGGTTTTGATTTTGGATGGTTTAAATAACACTAATAAACCTACGTGAATTCAATTTAATGAAAATGGGTTGATCTAGGATTATGCTCGGGGTGGATTGAATGAATTTTTACTTCTTTAAACAATTTTGGTTTTATTAATTCTTGATGAATCCATTCTTCAAAAATAACACTACCTTCATCATTTTCTGGTTTGGTGCTTACTAAACACAATTACTAATCCCTTATACACTTAGAGAACCAAATTCATGATCTCTCCGAGGTATATGGTCATTTAGTAATTGAATTTATTTTGCTCAAACACAGTAAAGATGAAGAGTAGAAATAACTGAAGAATGGATATCTTAAATTAATTATCCATTTAACAACAATTCGTTCATAAAATAACATTCAACCCAGCCTTTGCATCCTCCTAAGATCAACCCATTAAGGGTTTATCCCTCCATTGATGGTATACTCTCAATGGTGGGCGGAAGATGACTAACAAGAATTGGATTGAAGAAATTAAAACCGCGGAAATAACGAGCACTCCTCCGTGTGTGTGAATGAAATTCACACCTATGTGTGAACTAATTCACAACAACACAGAGATATCACTGTGCTTTGTGATTATAAAGTTTTAATAAATGAAATGGAAAATATATAAGAGAATAAGTTGATTAAGAACAAAAAGAAAAACTTACATGGAAATGGAAAACATTACAAATGAAATTTGGAAGCAAAACATTACAATGAAACAAAGCATCCAAGATGATAAGAAAAAAAATTCCACCCCCATTCCCTTCACCAATAGCTCCTTATATAGGAATATTAGGAGCCTTAGGTACATCCCCCAATAATTAATTCACCCCTCAACAATTAAGAGAGTCAAAAGGAAATTGACATTTCGAAGTTGACCCGGAAAACTGTCCAGATTCGTCCTCCATTTTTACGTATGAATTAGAAATTGAAGAAGGCCGATTCCGGAGGTGTCATAAATATAAAATATCTTCTTCCATGTGTCCTCTATGAGCTGTAAAAATTTCAGGAAATTTCGCTCATCCGTTTGGAAGTTATGGTCGAAATGGTGGAACGGATTTCTGCGCATTAATGACGAGTCCACCATTTAAATCTAAACTTCAGATCCCTTTATCATCATGATAACATCAGAATTAGCTCCGGCCACAGTTGAATAAAATGATCCTCATATTTTTATCTTTCAACTGTATAAATTTGAGCTTCATTGGGCTTGGTTTCTGGGCCCCACATTTGTTTGATGGGCCTTAGGCCCATTATGCTTTTTCCAGCATGTTTCTGCCTTCAGGCGCAAAATTCTCCATCTTCCTTTGGGATTCATCCATCGGACCTAAAAGATACAATGTTCCAAACAAAGTGATCAATAATATCCCAAAATTTCAAATTAAAATGATGAATATTTTAATTTACACAAGAAAATTATTGAGTGGGCCCAAATTGACATTTTAAGCATGAATTGCACAATGATGGGAAATGAAGTTCAATTTCTGAATTGGACTAAAATTGATGTTTATGAACTTTTAAACACATTAATATTAAGATCTTAACAATGAATATTAGCCACTTTCAGTGACTAATCACACCCCCCAACTTGAGTTTTGCTAGTCCCGAGCAAAATAAATTACAAATATGAAATCCAAATCCCCTTTTCCAAAAACATTTAAATACACATTACTCACCCAAATATCTAATACCAAAAAAATTATGAAAACCCATAAAAATCATTTAAAACAAGCTAGGTCCATAAGCATATCCCAAGCCCAAGCCCATTCCTTTGTTCAAATTCATTTCCACATTTCATCCAATTCCAATTAAGCATGATAAAGTGTTGTGCATCATAAAAGATATGGGGCCCATTTTATTGTTCAAGGGGAAAAAAATGGAAGCGCTAGGTGGGAATCACATTAAACCTTAAAATGAGTATCCATTTTTTTTGATTTTTTTTTGGTTTTTTATTATTATTTTTTTAACCACAATAGATATGAAAAGACTAACTCTGGGCAAGACAACTATGGAGTCACGATCCCCAAGTGCCGGACGCCACACATATTGTCAATTTCATGCTCTACAATAGAGATATAAAGCCTAACTCTGGGCAAGACAACTATGGAGTCACGATCCCCAAGTGCCGGACGCCACGCATTTGGACAAAACATTGCTCTATGTGGTCATTTTTTTGTTTTTTTTTGTTTTTTGTTTTGTTTTTTTTTTGGATACTCAAATTAAACTAAAAGTGACCCCAGAACCCTATGCTATAATGAAAGTGGCCCAAGAACTCAAATTTACACCCACGATCCAGTAGACGTGTATTGTGGCATTTTTATTAAGAGGATGAAAATGTAAACTTTGAAAAATCACATCGGACAACCACACTTTCCAAAAACTATGCTCATGAACTTAAAATTGCATTAAAATCAGAATCAAGGCATGCAAAATTTATTTGATATCCGATTTTTGAGTTTGCAATGTGTATTATCATGTTCAAGGTTAATGGAATTTTTCTTTTCATGCATGTTTTTATTCAAAAAAACCATTTTTATCCCCCCCCCAACTTAGAATAACACTGTCCCCAATGTTTAAAGAAAAGAAAAGCTAGAAGGGGGTAGGAGAGGAGTTCAAAAAAGAAATTTAAAATGAAAATCATGGAATGAAGTCACCTGGTGGTTGATGATGCTCCAAATTACTCCTTTGATCTCTTTGGGGATGTAGGCACCTCCTTGATTGAACATGTATCACCCAAAATAGTTCCTGAACCATAAAAAGAAGGACAAAGAAGACAAAACAAACAACAAAATGATTTATTTAATTCCAAGTACCATCATTTTCATGTTTTTTTTTAAATCAAACTAATGATACATTGTCTTCTTTAAATTTCTGGGTAAGGTATTACTCAGGGATCACACCGCGTGACACGGATGAATACGGTGCTCCCCTTTCATACCCATCCATACTCATAAAAGAAGAACAGGTCAAGAGTCTAATAAATTTTTTTTTAAACCTACAAAAACATAAATAAAATAAACTGATGATACATTGTCTTCTTTAAATTTCTGGGTAAGGTATTACTCAGGGATCACACCGCGTGACACGGATGAATACAGTGCTCCCTTTTCATACCCATCCTTACTCATAAAAGAAGAACAGGTCAACAGTATATGGTAATTTATTATAAGAAAAAGAAAATGATTCAAAATGATTAGAAAACATGAAAACCATGGGTTGCCTCCCATGCAGCGCTTTTGTTTAACGTCGTTAGCTCGACTTGAACCCCCCAACTTATCCAATTCCAACTTTCAAAATTTTAATTAACCCATCTTTCTCCACTTCAACAAGATTGAGATTGATTATTTGTTTGAAATATGTTTCATGTGAAATCCCATGGTCAATAATGAGTGTGGAAGTCCAAGGAAATTTGGTAATGGTTGATTCGGTTGAATTTCTAGTCTTTCCTAAGACATCAATGACCATTCCAAAATTATTGGTTACTTGAGAAGAATTAACTACAAATACAAGGTTTTTCTTATCTCCTATAGTGGGATTCTTGAGTTCAGAAGAAAGTAAAATAATTTTGAGCTCGGGTTCATTGAAATTTTCTAAAGGAGATTGACAAATTAAATCAAAATCAGTTTCTTCTCCAAAACATTTAGAAAGAATTGGTTCATTTTGAAAATAAGATTCATCCTGAAAATTGTCCAGTTGAATATCAGAAGTATGTATGGGATCAATGTTTGGTATTTCTCCCAATTTTTCAGTGATTGGTGGTCCTAAAAATTCACTAATGGAGCAATATTCCGAACACTCAATCCATGAAGACAAATTCTCCCCTTGTGAATTAATTTCATCCTGATTTAAATACCCTTCAACATTTCTTTGATCTTGTTCAGTTATCCCATATCCAAAGGTTAGTTCTTTTTTCAATTCATGGGAGGTTTTTGGGATAAAAGATTCATCTATCAATGATGAGGAAAGAACATCTTGAGTGGGAACGGGTTCCTCAAAAGTCTTAAAGCATTGTAGTTCTAATCTAAAAGATGAAACTTCTGAATTCATTTTATCCATTTTTTCACACAATTGTTCAAGAATTTTTTCAGGATTAGGGTTGATATATGATTGTACATCATGGAATTCCTCATTATTTATCTTTTCAATCATTCTTGATAGGTATGGAAATTGATCTTGTAAACATTCATCATCCCATTGATTGTACATGTTATCGGGTGTGGGGTAATCATTCAAGTGAAGATCAAGGTAATTTTCTATCTGAGGGGATTCCCATTGTTGATTTTCTATTTGATTCCAGCCTGAGTTTATGAAAGGAAATTGTTGGTGATACTCCATTGGAGTTGAATGAAATTTCTATTTTTTTGGGCACACGAAAACAGAAAGGGGAAAAGAAAAGAGAAATATAGGTGAGAAAAGAGAAGTTAGGTGAGAATAGAAGGTGGGTGTCTAAGAAAACTTACTTGGGTCCCCGGCAACGGCGCCAAAATTTGGATGCTCCCAAATTTACCCTACGGGTAAAAGCGATCGATGTAGTACATGTAGGGGTCGAGTCCACAGGGACCGAAGAAGTAACCTTGAGACGCTATGATTTGGTGAAGGATGGGCTATGAAGTAGCCAACTTTGGTTTTGATTTTGGATGGTTTAAATAACACTAATAAACCTACGTGAATTCAATTTAATGAAAATGGGTTGATCTAGGATTATGCTCGGGGTGGATTGAATGAATTTTTACTTCTTTAAACAATTTTGGTTTTATTAATTCTTGATGAATCCATTCTTCAAAAATAACACTACCTTCATCATTTTCTGGTTTGGTGCTTACTAAACACAATTAATAATCCCTTATACACTTAGAGAACCAAATTCATGATCTCTCCGAGGTATATGGTCATTTAGTAATTGAATTTATTTTGCTCAAACACATTAAAGATGAAGAGTAGAAATAACTGAAGAATGGATATCTTAAATTAATTATCCATTTAACAACAATTCGTTCATAAAATAACATTCAACCCAGCCTTTTCATCCTCCTAAGATCAACCCATTAAGGGTTTAGCCCTCCATTGATGGTATACTCTCAATGGTGGGCGGAAGATGACTAACAAGAATTGGATTGAAGAAATTAAAACCGCGGAAATAACGAGCACTCCTCCGTGTGTGTGAATGAAATTCACACCTATGTGTGAACTAATTCACAACAACACAGAGATATCACTGTGCTTTGTGATTATAAAGTTTTAATAAATGAAATGGAAAATATATAAGAGAAGAAGTTTATTAATAACAAAAAGAAAAACTTACATGGAAATGGAAAACATTACAAATGAAATTTGGAAGCAAAACATTACAATGAAACAAAGCATCCAAGATGATAAGAAAAAAAATTCCACCCCCATTCCCTTCACCAATAGCTCCTTATATAGGAATATTAGGAGCCTTAGGTACATCCCCCAACAATTAATTCACCCCTCAACAATTAAGAGAGTCCAAAGGAAATTGACATTTCGAAGTTGACCCGGAAAACTGTCCAGATTCGTCCTCCATTTTTACGTATGAATTCGAAATTGAAGAAGGCCGATTCCGGAGGTGTCATAAATATAAAATATCTTCGTCCATGTGTCCTCTATGAGCTGTAAAAAGTTCAGGAAATTTAGCTCAGCCGTTTGGAAGTTATGGTCGAAATGGTGGAACGGATTTCTGCGCATTAATGACGAGTCCACCATTTAAATCTAAACTTCAGATCCCTTTATCATCATGATAACATCAGAATTAGCTCCGGCCACATTTGAATAAAATGATCCGCATATTGTTATCTTTCAACTGTATAAATTTGAGCTTCATTGGGCTTGGTGTCTGGGCCCCACATTTGTTTGATGGGCCTTAGGCCCATTATGCTTTTTCCAGCATGTTTCTGCCTTCAGGCGCAAAATTCTCCATCTTCCTTTGGGATCCATCCATCGGACCTAAAAGATAAAATGTTCCAAACAAAGTGATCAATCATATCCCAAAATTTCAAATTAAAATGATGAATATTTTAATTTAC
Source organism: Viscum album (assembly GCA_963277665.1). Classification (NCBI taxonomy): domain Eukaryota; kingdom Viridiplantae; phylum Streptophyta; class Magnoliopsida; order Santalales; family Viscaceae; genus Viscum; species Viscum album. The sequence continues at coordinate 1,899,102,586 of OY728126.1, forward strand.
ACAAGCAAATTATTGAGTGGGCCCAAATTGACATTTTAAGCATGAATTGCACAATGATGGGAAATGAAGTTCAATTTCTGAATTGGACTAAAATTGATGTTTATGAACTTTTAAACACATTAATATTAAGATCTTAACAATGAATATTAGCCACTTTCAGTGACTAATCAGTGACGACCATGTTTCTAAGGTGGTGGGCTCTGAGCTGTCTGTCATTCTTCTAGATGAGCCACCTATGGTTCCTCATCCTATACCTAAATTAGGTGTTGATACCTAGTTCCGAGAGGGTTTCATGTATATTATTAAGAATATTAAGGAGGAGTGCGACCTGCCCGAAGCATAGTGGATTTGACCTTTGAGGTTCGACAACAACATCCTCTAACTTTCTCAGAGGATAGCGGACCACTTGCTGTGGAGTCATGGTTTGAGGTGACCCTGTCTATCTTCAAGAATCTAGAGACGCCTCCAAAGAAGAGGGTCAGGCCAGCCACTTACATGTTATGTGAATCAGCTAAGAGATCTTGGTATGTCATCACCCAGACATTCTAGCATAGAGATATGGTTTGGGATGACTTCCAGACTGTCTTATATGAATTTTTCATTCCTTTGACTATGGGGGATGAACTATCTAAGGATTTTATGAATCTATAGTAGGAGACTATTTTAGTTATGTATTAATCATCCCATTTCACTAATCTATATCATTTACCTCCCTCTCTAGCCGCTGATGACCTTATGGCTGCTAGGAGATTTGAGGATGGGATGTATTATACAGTCCGGTCGCAGGTCAATGTTTTCTAGCTGATGAATATTTTATAAATCTTTAAATAAATCCTAATTATAGAGTAGATTCTGAGAGATACTAATGGTTCTATCTAGGGAGGTTTTAAACCTAAGTATTCTAGTGGATCTTCTTCTGGGTAGAAATGGAGTTTTGAGTTTTCTCGTAGAGGGATCGGCAGTCAGTCTCCTGCTGTTGATAGTTATCGTGCCTGTCACCAGTGTAGAAGGGAAAGGAACTTCAAAGACCAGTTTCCAAGAGATACAATAGAGTTCATAGGATGTGGCAGGATGGGCCATATTCATAATTTTTATAGAACGTTTCTAATAGCACCTAGGGATAAAGGATCAACACCTACTCCCTAGCCATGAGTTGGGTCAATAAGATCACGACAGTCAGACCACTAGAATATCACTGGTCGATTAGGTTGAGGTGGTGGTTGAGGTCAAGGAAATAAAAAATATGATTCTTAGTGCTAGAAGAGAGGTCCTACTTAGGGCAGTCAGACTATGACTCAGGGCCATGGTATATGCAAGTTACATGCAATTCAACCAACATCGCAGGAGTAGAGCAGAAGACCTTCTACTGTACAAGGTACTATTCTGGTAGCCTCCACTTTAGTATCAACATTGTTTGATACATTCTATTCTCAGAAATTCATGTCTGAGGTAATCACTTAGAGTCTGGGCCTCAACATTTAGTACTATCATGGCATCATGATGCTAGATACACCCTTAGGTATCCATTCAAGGGAAGTTCACCATTTTCAGAACTATCCCCTTGAGATAGGTGATTAACTTTTTTTAAGGAAACCTATACATTATCGATATAATAGTTTTCAATGTAATCCTAGGGATGGACTGGTTAGTTCCCTACAGATCCCTTATTGGATGATATCATTAGAGGATGACGTTTATATCACCAGAGGTTGTTACACATGTGCATAAGGGGGAATGGGATGTTTGTGTGACATGAGTAGGACCCGAGTATCAGAGGCTGGGTAGCGTTATGGAACAAGTTTCCAGTATTTACCTTGATGATCAGGGGTTTAAACCTACAATTTTCTCCCTATATTAGAGCATTTCAGAGACATTTTTCCTAACTTCTATAGTATACCTCCTGTGCGAGAGGCATAGTTCACCATTGATCTTGTGCCAAGAGTAGTACCTGCGACCAATCCTCAATATAGGATGACACCTAAAGAGCTTCTGGAACTCAAAAATCACTTATAGGATCTAGAGTCAAAAGATTTTATATTCCCCAACACTTCTCCTTGGGGTTCACCAGTCCTCTTTTCCAAGAAGGAAGATGGTACCTTTAGGCTTTGCATGAATTACCATCAGTTGAATCAACTAACTATCAAGAATCAGTATCCCTTACCTAGAATAGATGACCTATTTGATCATATTTTAGGAGATAAAGTGTCTTCAAATATAGATCTGAGGTCGGGCTATCATCAAGTGTGTGTCAAGACTTCAGATTTACCTTGTAGAACTTCTAAGGGTAGGTATGGTCTCTATGGGTATCTGGTTATATCGTTTGGACTTACAAACTCACCTAATATCTTTACAGATTTTATGAACTAGGTTTTCCACATGTATTTTGATTCATTTGTGGTTGTCTTCATAGATGATATCGTAGTGTATTCTCACCCACGACATGACAATGTAACCCTTCTTGAGATCATACTGAATATGCTAAGAGAGCATCATCTCCACGTTAATCTTAGTAAATTCCACTTTTTAATTGATAGAGTCCTAGTATTGGGTCATATAATCTCGAAGTCAGGAGTTTCTGTTGACCCAAAGAAAGTAAGGGCCGTGGTTTCTTGGGAGTATCCTAATAACATCTTTGATATCTGGAGTTTCTTAGGGCTTTTCAGATACTAAAAATTATTCATTCATGATTTCTCATGTCTTTCAGTGCCACTCAAAGGATTGAAGAATAAGGGTTTGATATTGGAATGGTCATAATCTTGAGAAGAACCCTTTCAGGTGTTTAAGGGAAAACTTAATTCCGCACCGATATTTGTTCTTATAGAGCTAGGAAGGTCTTATACAATCTATTATGACGTATTAGGTATCGGGCTTGGAGTTATCATGATGTAAGATGAGCGAGTCATTATGTATGGTTCTCATTAGTTGAGGCATCATGAGAAAAATTACCCAACACACGACCTCGATCTCACCACTTTTGTTCACTCTTTATGTAGTTCAAGACACTATTTATTGGTAGAGAATTTTGTGGTCTTCACAAACAACAAGAGACTCAAATACATCTTCCAATAGTGGGATCTGAATCTCAGGAATTGTAGGTGGGTTGCGTACCTACAATCATTTTATTTCTAACTTTTCTAAAGTACAAGGAAAGGGAATTCAGTATTTGATTCTATGGGCTGAAATACTCAGACATAGGCAGTTCAGGAGTCTAGTGACGAATGGAAGCTTATGGACTTATTCTCAGAGATGCATGTTGAGGTTCAAGAGGACCATGGTCAGACTATCATCTTATCCTTAGCAGTGGCATATACTCTTATGGAATGAGTAAGGTCAAGAAAACTATCTGATCCTGAAGGTATTGTCTTATGGGAGAGTGTCTCAGATGATGACACATCTTCTGACTGTAAAGTTGATAGGGATGATTATCTTCTATTTTGTGGGTTTGTATGGGTCCCTGTGGACATCAGAGAGAAGATTATGAGGGATTTCCATGCCTCAACATGGGTGGTTCACCCTGGTGTCACAAAAATGTACCAAGATCTAAAATGTCAGTATTGATGGTCCAGCATGAAATATGAGATAGCTGATTTCATTACGTGATGCTCCACCTGTCAGTAGGTGAAGGAAGAACACTAGTGCCTGGTAGAGATTTTTCATTCATTGTCCATTCTTGAGGAGAAATTGGATGATGTTTCGATGGAATTCATAACTAGAATACCTATGTCACCTTATTGAAAGAATGCAATGTAGTTTATCATTGATTGTTTGACGAAGTTCATACATTTCTTAACTGTACGTGAGACCATTTATGTTGATGAGCTGGGAATGTTGTACATCAAGGAGGTGGTATTTCTTTATGGAGACCCTTGTTCTATTGTTTCTGATAGACATTTTCATTTTATTACATGGTTCTAGAAGGGGTTGTAAAAGTCCTTGGGGATGTAAGTAATTTTGAGCACAACCTACCACCCTTAGACCAATGGTCATACAGAGTGTGCAATTCTGGTACTTGAGGATATATTCTATGCATGAGTTCTCGACTTTGGGGGTTCTTTGGAAAAACACATTTCCATAATCAATTTTTCTTATAAAAATAGATTATAGGATACCATTGATATGGATCCCTATGAAGCCTTATTTGGTAGTCCTTTTTACTCTCTTCTATGTTGGTTGGAGGTAAGGGAAGTAGTTTTCCTTGGGCCTTATCTCATGTAGGAGACTTCAGAGTACGTCCATATGATTCAGAATCATATATTGACGGATCATTCTAGAAAGCATCCTTATGAAAACAAGTGCCCGAGATCTCTTGATTTCAAGGTCGAAGACCGGGTTTTCTTGAAATTCACACCCAGGATAGGGCATAGACATATTCACAAGCAGGGTAAGATATCACCGAGATTCGTTGGACCCTTTGAGATTGTGAAGTAGATCTGACCAATGTCTTAACAGTTGGCACTTCCTTAGATATATCAGTCCCTGAATGATGTCTTTCATGTATCTCAACTTAATCGGTATTATCCATACTCATCCCATGTCTTTCATCCAAATGAGGTTGAACTGGATATAGATGCTTCCTTCAAGGAGTATCCAGTTCATTTTGTTGATCAGGGTGTGAAGACACTCCAAGGTAGGTCCATTCCTCTTGTACTGATGTTATGGTAGAACAATCGAATACAGGATGAGATCTGAGAATGGGAAGCTGATGTAAAATCATAGTGTCCTGAACTCTTTGTTAACAGTACCTCTTTACCCTCTAAAGGACAACTCAGGGATGAGTTTCTATAAGGAGGGGAGGTTGTAATGACCCTACTTTTTGACAAAGGTATAAATCATTAGTTTTTATTATTGTATATATTAAATGGTCCTAATAATGTTTCTTAAACAAGATAAGAAGTTCATGGGAACATCTAGGGAATGTTTGATCTTGGAGATCCAAAATGGAGAAAACAAGATGGGACACATAGTTTTTCTTCAACCCTGCGACCCAAGTGCATAGCAGTGCGAACGGTTATAGAGGGTGTCCTGAACCCTTCTGCATGGTCTGTGCACAATTAAGGAAACCGTGAGTAGAGACTATATGATGTTCCTATAGAAGCAGTGGGGTGTGCACAGTTTGGAAAACTGCACACCGAAATCATGTGAGCCAGTTTTATGGAAAAAGTGAACATTTTCACCCTCACCCCTTTAAGTTTCTAATTTTCTTTTTCCTCCTCCATTTTGCACATAACAACCCTATGTTCTTCTCTTTGAGCTTCCAACATATCATCTTCTTCAATCGTTTGTTACTCTTCCATCCGGTGTCCGATCATCAATCCTTCAGAAGAATTTTATAGGCGTTGGTAAGGCTAACCTCTTGTTCCCCTGTTCCTTCATTGAATATTGTTGTCTGTTGTGCTATTTAGATATAGGATCATAATTCTTATTTTTAGGGCTTTGAACAGAAACTCAGATTTACTCAAAACTACTCCAAATATGAGGTCGATACACAAAGAGTCATCATCTACCACCCTAAAGTAGGCAGTCACATAGTTTTCCATTTGAGTTTTGGCCATTTTTTACTTAATCTTATTGTTCTACGGTCTAGACATTACTAAGATCCTTTATTGTGTTGATTTCATCATGTATAATTGACCCTATTGTGATGAAAAAGATTGATTGACTCCATTTTAGGGGATTATAGATCACCCTTATGTTATGTGGATGCCAAAGGGGTGTTCCACCCAAATTGGCCATTTTAGGAAAGTTTTCCCAAAAATGTAAATTGTGGTTTGTGAATCCCAGTATGAGTTATACTATTTTGTACCTCTTTCAATGCGTATTTGGATAAACCCAATAATCCACATGGGTGTTTAGATCTCATAGACTTGGAATTTCCAATTTGACCCTATGACTATTTAGATGTGGCTTTTCCCTTTTCTTGTGCCCTTGTAGATTAACTTGCCATGTTAGGCAATGAGATGAGCAGCTTGAATGGGTTGGATATGATGGGATAGTTTGAACCTTTAAAATGAATTGATATCAAATGAAATGGATTCAAGGGATGACATGACCTTCCAATTGAATTGAATTATTTATGAAGACACTGTATATTGGTTTTTTTCTATAATTAAAATGATGTAAGATGGTTTGCATTACATTATATAATGTAAATGTTATGTCTTATGGGTTTGTACCTAGGAACAATGAGAACCTTAAGGCATGAAAGACCGAATGTGTGGGCTTCTAGTTGTGGACCCAAGGACCATGAGATCCTTGTGGTAGGTAACACTGTGAGAGATCCCTCATGCATTGCTAAGAGACTATGAGAGCTCTTGGAGTTAGGATAGGTGTTAAACCGTGAGAGCTACCCTGGTATTGGATGTCTGAGAGTTACATATTAATCCACCCAAACATATATATACATATATGAATATATATACCTATCTAAACTATATATATATGGTGGCTTGGTCAGACTTAACAACCTTGAGCTGAAGCAGTTAAACCAACCGAGCGTCCTTTAAGAACCTCTGCGAGAGGTTATTTAATAATTATGCATTATTTACTTTTGCTGTTTCCTGCACATTTTTTACTTATGAGCACCTAATCGGATTACACATAGACACCGTTGGTGGTTTCCTACTTAGATTTATCTCAATCCATATTCGGGCCGCCTTCGGCACCCAAGAAGATTGTTTTCTTGTAGTTATAGATAATGGAAAGAATCACTCTTCTAGCTGTTGATCATTTATGTTTAGATGAAGATTAGAAGCATAGGATCAGACATAGGCTTGAGATTCTATGAAGAATATTTTGGTTTTTTATTTAATTTTATATCTTTTACTTGTATGCTTACTTCCTACATTTTGATCCCTTTTTTTAATAGCATGCCATGCATACATATTTGGATAAAAAACTCCCTATAAGGAATTTCTTATATTATCAATCTTATTCTGTATTTTTTATTCAGTCTTCCACTATTTACTTTGTCTGTTTGATTGTTATGATTCCACTACTTCGTGTTTCTATTACGCCACTTTATACTCTGACATGGGGGTAAAGTATACCCACTAATATTACCATTAAACTACCTCTGCTAGTCAGCAACTCCTGGCTTATTAGGAGACATGCCATGGGTCATGTGGCCAACCGATATCGGGACACGGGTTACATGGAATCTGGGTCTGGGACATCACAATTTATATTAATAATAAATATATAAATAGTATTTATATATTAATATTAATATTAATATTAAAAATATATAGAAATTACATGAATAATATAATACAGCCATTATTTATATAATATTTTTAAATTTAAAATGGATAAAATTGGCTTGGATACCTTGGGAAGTAATAAAACATAAGATGGATCATTTTTTGGATAAGGATCAAACCAAAAAAGTCAATTTAATCCATGATTATTTTTATTATTTTTTTATAAATATTGAAGTGCACAAATTAATGATTTATATTTTTTGTCAACACGGATATGAAGAGAGAAAGTTAAAGTTTTTTGTTGATGATGAGTGAGTTGCTTCCATTTTGGATAGAAAATAAAATTGTGTGCTACTTCTTCAAGAGTTTTTTAGATATATTCCATGTAGAAACCTTTTTATGCGATGAATTTTTTTGTTTTTCTTAATGTCAAAGACAAGTGATGATTCTTAGATTTCTCTCTACAATAGTTCCTAGTGAACGAAAGAAGTAATCCAATCAGAAGATTTTAGAAATAAATTTTGTAAATATGGATTGAATTTGATACATAAATCTTGTAATATTAGGACAAGATGTATGGAACTGAACCATGATACCCTCAAAAAATAGTACCTTACCTGATCCTCCACACACTCTAAGGGTTTTCCCAATCCGCACAGGCTAATGACTAGTACCCTGGAATCAAATGAAACTTGAGGGAATGATTTCACCCAATCTAATGCAAAATATATGTCATATATATATATATACATATCATAAAGTAAAAATGGAAGAATAACTAGATGAAATATATTCCATAACTAAAATAATATGTAAGAAGTGGTATAATTCAAAACATTCAGAACAATCCCCAAAGTACAAGTCCAAATAGAAAAGTAAAACTAAAACAAAGATGACTGCTTCATGTGAAAATGTGGAAAATGCCCCACTATCTCACCACCAACTACACATACAAAGTTGACATAAACCCCACCAATAAACTGCAATACCTTGTCTTTACATACATCAAAATAAATAACCAGGTCTACAAACCACCAACAGGGTGTGCAGGGTGTGAGATAAAAAGGATATATAGGATCCCACCTAGGTGTTCCATATCAAGTATTTATAAAAACAATCCTAATATTTTCATTTTAAATAAAAAATTTAATGATTAATGATGAAGCATTTTATATCAAAATCAGGGTAAATATTTCCCATTTTTATAGTTTTAAAATAATGTTAGATAAAATAGTTTCAAAAAATAATTTCCATAAAAAATTATCAAAGTCAAAGAAGGTATATCAAATCCAAAATAATAAAAAGAAAAATCATAGGTAAAACATGCCAAGGATATTAACTAGTAAGGTTAGCGGACTACTCGTACCACAATTAATGACTAGTTCCCACTTAATCCTCTACAAAAACATGTATAGGAAGTATATAATCATAAATTGAGATAACCCCTCAATGATATCAATATCAAGTCCGTAGAAAAACAAGCCTATGGATTAGATGAACTTACTATGTCTGAACCCATGATAATAAAATACACGATGGACCTAAGATAAACCTTTCAATTAAGCACCCAAGGCTTCACATGTGATACATTTATCAAGTAATTTAAAAATGTATTTTCATAATCAATTTGAAAAAATCATTTTAATTCATCAAACTTTCTTTGAAAAACCATTTCTTAATGATTTCAAAGCACCTAGTTTTCTTTACCAAAAAAAAGTAAAACCCATTTTTTATTGAAAATACATTTACATTCACAAATAAATCATAAAAATTCATTTATAAAACAATATATAAAATAGGAGAAATCATGGTTCATTCAAAAAAGGCTAGAGCTGGAACCACCTACTTCACTTCGGGTTAAACACTAATCGAAACAGAATCCACCAATATTGGAAGGAAATAAAATATAATGATAGAGCTCCTAATAATGATTACCATATATCAAAATAAATATCCATAATAAAGGAAATCCAATATAGAGTTTAAATCACACATACCTCTATAAACACACCTGAAACACCACAACCAACATGATGGCTAACCTCTAGAAGAAGACCACAAAATGGATCTAGAAGAGATCAAATGAACATCTTGTCAATAAATCCAGAAAATATAGCACAATGGTGTTTCTATGACCAATGTAAATGAAGAAGAAAAAATGACTCTTACCAGAAGAGATGTAGTGGAACCACCATAGGAATCAATCACTAAACAAAGTGATCCGAGAGGACCAGAGTAGCCCAAAATCACTTGGAGGAACCTAGGGTTTGATAGAGGGAATAATGGAAGTGGGTGAATTAGGATTCGAGCTTTAAGTGCATAAAACCTAATGGGAACAAAGAGTTTACATTTTAAACTAGTAATTTATGGTGTAAAATCCACATGAAACATGTTTGTATAAAAACACATCATCTCAGGTTAAAAATATTAGTTGATATAATTATGGTGAAAAAATAGGTTTTACGGTGTAAGTGGACTTACATCAGAAAATGTTTTCACAGATTGTACCCTGTGATCAATTTACACTATAAATTAACCATTTACATTGTAAATGTGCCTTGCAGGTATTGGCTGAACCAATATTTGTTGATAATATCCCAAAACATTCCCGATGCTCTTTGACCATGAAAAGAAAAAACATAAACAAAAAAGGGTGTACCTTAATAATATAGAATGTTAAAATATTCCTACCATTAAATTCTCTTTCCCTAGGAAGTCATGTGGAAAAATGGTTCTCCAAAAATATTTGAGGCCACTGATCCCTCATATGTGGAAAAAATCATGAATACATATTAACTATGATGGTAACACCAACTAATAAGAAACCTGCCCAAGCCACTCAGTGGCCTCAAAAGGTCCAAAATATCTTAGATCCAAATTTACCTATTTTTCAAACTGATGGTGACCAAACTGAGGAGATACTTTCAATAAAACTCAATCACAAAAAAAAACAAAAAATGATAGCATTGATGATTTGTATTTTATTTCTTTTGACTCTGTGCTATAACCATACATAGATGTATATACTAAATCCTTGCTAATATCTCATAAATGTGACTTAGTATCACAATAGATTCCTCTCCCACCATTACCTAACAAAAAGGTGAAATGAATTGGTGACCATAAAAAGACTTAAAGGGGTCCATCCCAACTGATGACTGATAACCATCATCATAAGAAAAACTATAAAGTTACAGATAGTTATCTTGTGATCCACAAAAATCAAAGATGAAAGCACAAAGCATATCCTCTAGGATCTGAAGAGCATAATCAATCTGACTGTATGTCTATGGATAGTAAGTTGTACTCAACCTGAACTGATCCCCCATCACCTCTTGGACACTCTTCTAGAACCATGAGGTAAAAATAAGATCCCAATCTGAAACAATAGTAGAGGTAACCCCATGAAACCTCAAAACCTTCTGTATATACAACATTCCCATATCTTAAAATTATTAGTGTCCCTGATCAAATTAAAATGAGTAGACTTATTCAACTGATCAATCACCACCCAAATATAATTCTTCCCTCATGAAGTCCATATAAATCCAAAAAAATATCCATGAACATATCATAATATTTTCAAACTAGAATCAAATGTGAATGGAAAAAACCATGAGGTTTCAGGTACTCTTCCTTTATCAGTTGGTAGGTGTAATAGTAGGATACATAATCTATAATGTCATGCTTCATAAACCACCACTAGAATATTCATATCATGTCATATTATCTCTTCGTAGTACCAAGATGAATATATTTTTATGAACTATAGAATTCATAAACAATTAACTCCTCACAGATGTAGGGATGTAAAGTCGATTCCCAAAGTAGAGAATATCATCATAAGAGAGAGACAAACCAAAAAATGTTCTCCCCACCATAAAGGGTTTCTATGATTCCTCTAAAATCTTCATCCTTCTACTGAATTTCTAGAATAAACTCAAGGAGAGATGATGACAACTCAACACTATCCAAAACCATACCTTAATCATCCTCCTGAGTGTACATATGTAATTGATCAAATAACCCCACAATGTTCTACTCTTCCTTTGATTAATAGATAGATTACAATGAAACTTTTCTAATAAGAGAATCCAAAACAAAATTCACCTTCCTTGGGGTGTAGTTGATGTTAAAATTGAACATATAAAGGTTCTTCACCCATCGCCTATTTTTGATATTCAATTTCTTCTGAGAAAAGGTATAACTCGTGCTATTATGGTCATAAAAGACTGAATATCTTCTTAAAAATATAATTCCACCAAAAATTAATCACATGTATAACTACAAAAGTCTCTAAACCATGATTGGGAGAATTTTTCTCATGATTCCAAAGTTGATGAGAGCCATAAGACACCACATGTTCATCCTACATAATCATGCAACCCAAACCAGCACCAGAGGAATCACAATATACCACATACCCCTTATGATAATTAGGTAATATTTAAATAGGTGATGATGTTAGAATTAATTCAACTCATCAAAAGAAATATGAAACATAAGAACCCATATGAATTTCACCCATTTCCTCATAAGAGTTGTCAAAAGTGATGCTGACATCTAGAAATTCTTAACAAACTGCCAATAGTATCTAAATAGACCAAGGAAGCTATGTATCTCAAAGACTTTCTGTGGATCCTTCCATGAAAGGACATCATTCACCCTCTGAGGATCAACTAAAAATAAATTCTTAAATATCATATATCCTAAGAACTTCAATTTTGGTATCCATAAAGTACACTTAAAAATTGTTTTGTATAGATAATCACTCTTCATGATTAAAAAAATCCAAATTATATAGTTCTCATCCTCACACTAAAACCTTGAATAAACCAAAATATCATACATGAACACTATAAAAAAAGGTGTCAAGATTCTAAGGGAATATCTAATTTATCATAGCTATTAAAACTGTAGGTGCATTAGTCATACCAAAAGGTATCACCAGATATTCGTAACAGCCATAACTACTCTTGAAGGCCATATTCAGTATATTATACTCTCAAAACCTAAGTTAATGATTACCCAACCAAATATATATCTTTGAAACAAACTTTTCCTCCTTTAATAGGTCAAACAAGACATCCATATGGAGAAAGTGATACTTATTCTTAACTGTTAACTAGTTCAACTTTCAATAGTCTACGAAAAATAAAAGTGAACCATTGTCCTTTTTAGAAAAATAGAACCGAGGATGCCATTTGATAAATACTAAGGTGAAAAAAACCCTTTTCAATCAGATCATCCAACTAGATTTTGAGTTATTTCAGCTCTATTGGTGACATGTTATATGAGGGTATCAAGATCAACTATGTAGCCGACACTAGATTGATCATGAACTCTACCTCTGTTTATAAGGGAAAACCATATAATTCATTTGGAAAAACTTCAGGAAAGTACCAAACAACTAAAGGAAGTTCAAAAAGAGAAGTAGCTACATCAGGATCAAATTCCACAATAGAAAAAAAATCCTGAGCTCTAGACAGGAAGGTCCTACATGACTAGACCTCGAATCCAATACTCCCTGAAACACTTAAGAGATCCCATTAGCAGCATGGAATGTGACACATTTATGTTAACAATATCATCATAATTAAAGATTAAAAAATCCATCATGATGATGAGAATAAACAAATCCATATCGATGATGATGAAATATAATACCAACTCTGCATAAGCTATTGATATATTACAAGATGGACACGAAAAACCCTATACTTTCATATTTCTGAGAGGTGTTTCTAATTACATGAAAACAATGAGATCTAACAGAAGTTTCAACACATCAAACAAACATCCAGATATAAATGAGTGTGAGGAAACTATATCAAATAGAGCTGTCACTATAATAGATGAAAAAACTAGTACCTCTCACTGTCGTTGGATCCATGTAAACCTCTACTAGAGAATCAACCATTGTGTGAAAGTTCAACACTCCTAGAAACTATGGATGGATAACTATGGAATTTTAAGCTTATTTCTATGCCATAGTAGAATTTGGAGATGATTATCCTGGACTATAATGAGGCATATACATATCCTGAAAAAAAATTAATGTACATGGTCATTGTGGCCAAAACCATTACACATCTTCGTAGGAATGAAACAAGAATGATGGGTGTGCTCAAACTTGACACACTAATAGAAAGTAAGGGGGACACTATGGGGCCTAACTGATGGTTCAGAGAAGGATTTTTTCAAATAACAGCCACTAGCACTCTTATGATTATCATACCACTTCCTCTTATTTCCCTACGCACCACTAAAGATTCCACTAGGTGGAAGAAAAGGGGAAGAATAACTAATATTTCCTACCATGTTCATCTCTAACATCATATCTCTATCTACCATATTTTTATTGGTAGAATGATTCATCATAAATATCTGTGATCTAATATCTGGTCACAAACCCCATAGGTACTAATGAGATTTTATCTAATCATTCTTCACTACCACCAGAGAAAAAAAACTAGCTCTATAAACCGATTGGTATAATTTAACATCAAATGCTATCCCTAGAACAAGGAGTGTAACTCAAGATAATTTTACATAATAAAAGACTCTATATAGAACTATTGGAAGAAGAGGATCTTGAAACCCTTCCAGTCCAACCCCACATGCCTATCTACCTACACCATAGAATCCCACCATCACTTGCTGGGACCCTCAAGCCTGAATACAGAACACTTTAACTTTAAATTTTTAGGTGATTATATGAATTAAAAGATCTAATCAATCTTTTCTAGATAGTCCTCTACCTCTTGAGGTTCACTAGTACCCTTAAAGGATGGTTGTTTCTCGCATAAGAACTCATGATATCAATTCATTTATACTCCATATCCTGGATTCACCTCAAAAACTAAATTCTAGACTTATGGTACATTTGGGTCTAGGATATAAATCACTTACATGATAACCTCTATAATATTCTGATCCAAAGGAGTATTTCCTTGAGCAGCATCTACTAAAACCTCCAACGGAACCCATGGAATACATCTCAAGGGTATATCAGTATACACCAAAAATAAGACAAATAATTAGATAAAAGGATTTTCTCAGTTCAAATGAGAAAACTAGAACAAAAACTAACATCATGGTCAAGAAATCAATATTGGTGACACACATCCCAATGTCCCATGGTAAATTGAGTCTCATCATAGAAAGAGTTGGACATGCATGCACCATAACCTACCTCTAACATTTTGAAAATCCTATCTCTGATCTACCAAAAATCCCCAAACAAGGAATTATAAAAAAATATACCCCTAATAACAATTTTTATTGAACTTACCTAGGATACACTCACAAACTGGTATCTAACCCAATCTTCCTCATACCCAAAGGGCATTCCCAGTCCCCATAGGCTGGAAACTAGCACCCGAGCATCAAAAAAATAGAGGGATAAATTTCACCCAAATTGAAGTAGATGATATTACATATATACATATATATCAAAAAGGAAAAATAGAAGAATATTCAAAGAAATATATTCCCTAAATGAAAGAAGACAAAAAAATTGATACAACTCAAAGTAGTTAGAATAAATCCCAAAATACAAGTCCAAAAACAAAGAAAAACTAAAACAAATATAACTAATCTATATAATAATATGGGTAATGTCACTCTATCTGAACACAAGATACCCATACCCAACTAATGAAAACCTCACTACCTCACTGAAGTGCCTTTCCTTTTCTTGCATCAAAAGACATAACCTGGTCCATACACCACTGAAGGGGTGTGTAGTGTGTGAGCTAAACAGACCCAATAGGATCCCAAATAGGTGTTCTATACCAAGTACCTATATAAATAATCCCAATATTTCCATTTTAAAGAAAACATGGCATGATTAATGAAAATTGTTTTTATTTTAAAAGGATGGTAAACATTTACCTTTTCCCAAGGTTCTAAAACAACTTAGGAAAAGCAGTTTTGAAGCATAATTATATAAATATTTATCAAAGTCAAAGAAGGTATATAAAATCTAGAACAATATGAAGCAAAATCATAGGTAAATCACACAAAGGATCTCAATAGTACAGGTCATAAAACTACATAAACCACAATCAATGACTATTGTGCACTCAAGATCCTAGAAGAATAGGCCTAAGGAGAAGAGGAACACCCCTGAGTGAACCCACCAATCATATAAATATCAATTACCAATAACAATAGGCCTAGGGAGAATAAGAAAACCCCATGATTTAACCCCTAGATAATAAAATGGAAGATGTACATAAGCTACACCTTCTACATAAGTACTCAAGGCTTTGCATGTGGTGTATTTCTCAAATCATTTCAAAAGGGATTTTTATAATCAATTCTATACAAACCATTTCTTTTATCAAAACTAATTTGAATAACCATTTCAAAATGACTTTAAAACACCTATTTTCCTTTACAAAAACTAAGGTGAAACCCATATTTTATTGAAAATCCATTTATTCACACTAATTAGTCATGCCAATTCATTTATAAAATAATTCATAAAATAGGATCAATCATGGTTCACTCAACAAAGGTTAGATATGGACCACCTACCTCAACTTGGTCTGAACACTATCAAAAATAAAATCCACCAAAACTGAAAGGAAATAAAATAAAATGATAGAGGCCTTAATAATGATTCCCATATATTATAATAAAATCTATAAAAAATGAGAGACAATGAAGAGGTTATATAACACATACCTCTATAAACACACCTGCCACACCACATCCAAATTGAGGTTCAGACTCTATAAGAATATAAAACAATAGATCTAGAAAGTATCAAACAAACAACACATTAATATATCCAAAAATGTAGCACAATAGTGTTACCACTACTAATAGAAATGAAGAAGCAGAAATGAAACTTACTAAAAGAGACACAACACAACCTCCATGAAGATCAAGCACTGAATGAAGTGATCTAGAAGGAGTGAAGAGACTAAAAATCGCATGGAAGGGCCTAGGGTTTGATAATTGCAAGAATTAAAGTGAGTGAAGTAAGATTTTGGGTGGAATTTTATAAAATGTACTAGGAAGAAAGGATTTACGTTATAAACCACGGATTTAGGGCACAAAATCCCCATGAAACATATATTCCAAAAATGTTTCCTCAGGTTAAAAATAACGGTCGATATATTTAGAGTGAAAAGCAAGGTTTATGGAATAAATGTACTTACAACAGAAACCATTTTTATTTGTTATTCCTCACAACACATTTACACCATAAATTAAACATTTATGCCATACATATTCTCTGAAGATAGTTCCCAGCCCATGATTTTTTGAAATGATCCCAAAACATTCCCAATGTACTCCAAACCCAAAAAATAGAATTTTAGACAAGAAAGAGAATAAATTAATAATTTGAGATGTTACATAGGAATTCATAAAGTTTTTATAAGGAAATGTGAGATTGTGTAATAAGTCATAAGGTTAATGTGACTCACTATAAGGTTGGAGTAGTCTATGGGTAAGGTTGAGGTAGACAACACATAGGGTTGGAACACATCTTAATATGGTTAGAAGGTTCGTATGGTTTATGAAATAATATTTAATGTTTGTGTATGACATCACAATGCTGTTATGAGGACTTCATAATATTTTTATACACTCATGTAATGTTTGTGTGTGAACTCATAATGCTTATATGAGGACCTCATAAGGTTGTAGATGGTAATCTTAAGGTTAAGATATATACTTTGTAAGTTTCATCTATTGTTGAAACCTAAAATATTATATCACCTTATCATTATACATTTACCTATTTAAAGCATTAAATGTGGAGTATATTGATGAATACAAATCATTATTTATAATTTATATTTTAGTAAAATTATGGTTAAGGGAGAATAATTTAGATGAAATTTTTATTGGAATCTTTAAAGAAATTAAAATTAAAAATGAAAATTTGTGATTCAAGATAAAGATTCAGTATTAAATGAAAGTTAGTATTTTGAGAAGGATTTAAGGAAGTTCCCCACGTCACTACATGTGTCCGTGAAAATGTGGATGATAAATTCACAAAAATTTTAATACCATAGATTCTATTTAATTTTAAAGATTAAAGTAAGAGTATTTTATAGAGATTTAAAGAGTAAAAAATACCAATTAATTGAGAGAGTAAAATGAGGATGTGTACCAAGGATTTAATCATGTTTTAATAAGAAAATAAAATTCGGATTTTTGTTGACTGATTTTAAAATATGAGATTACCGCAGTCAAAGATAATTTATTTTTTGAAATTAATTTTTGAAAACCAATATTTATGATATTATTATATGAATATATATATGTTTAGGAAATAAATAGGAAGGTGTGTGTTGGAATAATGAAGGATTGATAATAATTGTTGAGAATTTTGAGAAGTTGAGTGAACCTGATACATTGTAGTATCTAAGAGTGATGAGTAGATCAAAGAAAAGATCCATTCATGAAGAAGGATGTAATCAGTTCATGAGTATTCAAGGATGCTGAAAATATTATAATCATTGAAGATATAAAGAATAGTGATCATTTGAGACTGGAAGATCTGATCAAGAATATTAGTTTTCAATGTTCTTGAAGATATTATACATGAGAATACTAGTTGATACAATTTTTTTATGGAGGGAGATCTATATAAAAAGGAGATAAATCCACCCATAGTATAAGCTGATATTACCAATTTTTGGATCATATCATTATAGTGGGTAGTGGGAAGATTCATTATCTAATGGGAGTCTATATAAGAAACATTGCGAGACTACGTGTTGATACGATCCTTGGTGTAACCAATTAAATATATAATAGAGAATGTATAATGGGGAGGGGTGACTAACCAATCATAATAAGGATTAATATTTTAAGGATGAAACTTGTAAATCATTATGTGTTGTACTCTCTATATTTCTACTATATACAAAAAGAGTTTAATTTAATTCAATATTGAGAGGATCAAGACTTTAACCAATCCCAGAGGTTGAATAAACAACAATTCCTAAAAAGAGTGTACCCCTAATTCAATCCCTCTCAGTGGTACCAAACCATAACTGGTCTCTAAAAATATAAAATAAAAATATAATACATTACATGTTATTTATTATGTATAAAATTAAAATATGGAATTATATTTTGGTTCTTGGGAGGACTCTCAAATCCTTGACAGTTTGGTTGTCTATAAAAGACCCAACCATCGGTGTAAAAATAATCCACACTCTTCCAGGTATTTTTAATTTTTATATTTATTTAAAAAATACATATATGTTAACAATTATATTTTAAAAGTATTCCATTTACACTATTTTTTGGGCAAAGTCTCAAACTTGAGATGAATTAATCTCGTGGGACACTCCTTGTCATTAGTGAAAATAATTTTCTGGGTCATTTTATTTGTTTTTCATTTTTTTAAATATATTTAAGGGAATGTAGTTGAATTTAAAAGGAATAATATTGATTTATGTACCAAAGGTTTAGAAAGTATCTTCGAATGAGCATCATCTCTATGTCTTGATACATACCCAACCATCATGTTACGTTTAATTTATACTTTATTTATTTATTTATATGTATATATATTTTATTTTTAAAACATTAAATATAGAGTTGTATATATATAAGTATATAAATAAAAAACATCCAGAAGTAGATCATAAAGTATAATATATATGTGAATGTGTGTTTGTGTGTGTGTGTGAGTGTGTTTGTTTTATATGTTTTCATCCTTTCCTTTTTAAATCACACTTCTTTTTGGAAAGGAAGGAAATTTATCTTGTATGTAATGTGATGTACATACCAAAACTAGGAAATTGAGAAGTTGAATCATATCATCAAGATATTTTCTTATAGTGTCAGACTTTCTTATATATTTAAGACATATTTATGAAATCCTTCCCGATAAGAGTACTTTTTAAATTAATTTATTTCCACCTTAGCAATGAAAAATCCTATAATTTAAGGTATTGGATAATTCATATGCATTTAGGGGGTGATAATTCATTTCTACATTCATTTAATGAATAGATTCATTTCATGAAATCATGTTTATTTTTCCAATTTCTTCTTGTTTTTAGTGTTTTAGAGGTAGATTGAAGAACTTGAAGAAAATGTAAAACTTTGGAATAAAAGAAAATTGAATAAAACCACAACATGGTGTCTTCAAACATGGAAGGGTTATCATGAGTGAATAAAAAAGGACTAATTTAGTTGGTATTATAGAATAAAATATGTAAAACATGGCATACATATATTTTTTAATTGAATAAGTAAAACTTATATAACCACCATGACATGGGTAAAAATCATGTTTTTTTATTCTATAGTGTTTGAAGAAGGAAAACTAAAAACCCAACCAGGGTGAACCCACTTACAATTAGAGAACCATGATAAGTGAACCCCTTCATGGAATAGTCAAGAAAATTATTTTTCATGGATTGAAATTTCAAGATAAAAGATAAGATATACCCCATATATCTTTCCATTTTACTTATAAGAAGTTCATATATTTTAAAAAAAATTTGGATTCAAGAACAAACCACATTATGATCAATGATCCTGATAAAAAAACGATACATTTACATCATTTTAGAGTTTTCATGGTGAAATATTAATATTTTTTTCCTTATATAGTAAAAACATGATGTGGTGAATACAAACAATTTCATAATAAGATTAGTATTATAAAAAACTATGTTTTAGATAGTTTAAGGATTCACTCATATTTTCTACTTTTCTTATTCCATATTTCCACTCCAAATCATTTCTCTTGATTATTCATTCATTTATGTTAGTGATTTTGATTTTATTTAAGTTTTATAGTTAACATTTTATTTATTTTTAAGAAAAACTCCTTATTTTATTCAAGTAAATTACAATCATTCTTATGGTTGAAACTAAAGGTTAATAATTGTTTAACATTCACTTTTGAGGTTTACTTAATTGTCCTAATGGGAAAGATATTATACTTACTATATTCATGGATTTGGTAGTTTTAGCTGAGATTTGAGAAATATTTTTTTAAACATAGACAATGTTTGGATAAAAGAACATTAATGGACCCTCAAAAGTTTTTGAAACCATTGATGGGGAGCAAAGTAAACTTAAAAGTGCTCAAATTTCTAATTGATTAATCCAACTCTTCCCCTATCCTTTTATAGTTTTTATATTTATTCTATTTATGTGTATGTGTGTATTTTTTCAAAACTTTATTGATGTATGAGAAGGATTCCACTTTCTTGATCAAATAGAATTGATTCAATAGAATTAGAATTTAATTCCAAGATTGAGTGGAACATTCTCAGTCAGAGATGAGTATCTAGTGATGGACACAATCATCCACGAGGAATATGAATAAGGAGCACAAAAAATTTCCTCTAGATATAATCATCATGGAATATATTCTACCATAAAATGTTAAATATTCCCTAATTATTGTCCCATATTATATTTAAGTTAACAATATTGAGATCAATATGAGTACACTCTAAATTATTAAAAATATGAGACAATTTGAAGGTATGCAACATAAAGATACTCAAATACTTTTAACTATTTTTTTTAAATATTTGTAATACTCTCATGAATAATAAAATATCAATATATGTTATGAGATTTATGATATTATAATTTTTCAGTTGATAAAATTGAGAAATATTGGTTGAAGAGTATGTTGTCTGTTTCCATCACCACTTGGGATATATTATAAAATAAATTTTTAGAAAAATACTTCCCATTATTAAAGACGATAAATATGTGGAATAAATTTTAATTTTTTTTCCAAAAGATAAATAATCTATATTTTAGGTGTAATTTTGTTTTAATTAGGTTCCTATAAAGTTACTACACCATGTAATTAAGTCTTGTACTCAAATAAAAATATTTTAAAATGTTTTATAGCTAATTTTATGAGCCATAATTGTTGTTTCAATGGATGGAGGATTGGTGATATAAACTCCTAAAGTTTTAGGAGACCTTATATACGAAATATCTCACAATTATAACCTTTAGAAAAGTGATATAATACTATCTTGGAGATAAATACACAAAGTAGAGGATATTATTTGCCTAGATACCCAAGTGAAATCCTTATTGGAATATCTAGATATTTTTTAATTTTAGGTGGATACACCACTTAAGACCACTCATGTTTTATAATATTATATATATTTGGAGGGGAATTTTTTTTATAAGAGTGATAAGTGGTTCATAGGACAATAAATTATTGGATTGAAATTATAGGAACTAAAATTAAAATCCATAATAATTATAAAATTCTTATGGGAGGCTGGTGAATCCCAATTCAAACCCAAATATAGGTTGTATCCTATAGACTATTAGAAAAACATTTAGTATAAACCAAGTCCTACCAAGATAAAAAATTTAACAAAAATTCTCATAACCCTTTTTGAAAGTATTTAAATTTTATATGCCTCAATTTAATTATCCTACACATGGTCAGAAATAATATTAAAAGTAAATATCTATATATGAGAAAGCAAGAAAATTATTTGATGAATAAGTAATTTTCTCCTTGAAATATTGATATCCAAGTGGTAGAAATTTACTAAACAATATCAAAATGATTATCCGGTATACTTACAGGTTAAAAAAAACCAAAAGATAAGGTGAAATAAGTTATAATTCATAGTGGGTGATTGTTATAGGAATGTAAACAAAAAGTGGATAATAAATTATATAAGTAAATATAGAGTGAGGAAAGAAGAGAAAGAGAAAAGGAAAGAGAAAAATAATATAAGTCTAAAAAATAAAATCAAGAATGAATTCTATGGGAATAAAAAATCTTGAGATATGAGACCCCTTTTCCATTATTCAATAGGATTAAGCAATGAAGACTATAAATTTAGTACAAAATGTTTCTTGATATCCTTAAACAACTTCATATCAACATACCTTTCACTGATGTAATCCCTCAAATGTTAGTGTATGAAACTATTTTATTAAAAAATATTTTAAAATTTTATTTATATTATTCCATGACAATAATTATATATTATTATTTTCCTTTTTATCTATTACTTATGATATATTACCCATTTCCTCTCATGATACCCATTTCTTAAATCATTGCTATTTTGAAATAAGGTTTCCCAAACCTTTATTTCTTTATTATTTTAAATAATTTTTCCTTAAAACACTTTTAAAAATACTATTATGTTTATTCCACGATTATATTACTATTTTATTCAAATCTTTTTTATAAATTATTTATGATTGATCAACTATTCTAACTAAAAAATAAATTTATAATCTATTACTATATTGAAACATAGGTTTCAAAATCGATTTGTTTTTATTTCAATTCTCTCCATACATATTATATAATATAAGTGATCCTTAAAATAAATCATAAAATTTTAGGTTAATTATACTCTAAGGTTTTTATAATAATAAAATATTTATTATTTTCTTCCTTTAAACTCTTTTAAGATGCATCATTCACCCATGGTGGTTTTACACCATCCACATGAATGATGATGTTTTATTTTTCACTTAAAATTTTCCTAAATATTCTAAAAAATCGATTTCATGATTTAATATAACTTTAATAGTCAAATAATATCATGTTTATATTTCTATAATGATAAAATAGTAATGAAAGTAATGATGTTAACAGTAAATAATTGAGTTCTTTTAAGAGATTAAAAATAAGAATACCAACAAACATTCTTTGAATTATAAATTTATACTAATCCATTAAACTTATAAACTTATATAATGGCATGAAAACTATAAATAGATACCTTTTAATGATATTTAACCATTTTATAGTTACCAAAACCATTATAGTTTCATCAAATTAGATTTTAAATCAGGAATTGAATAACCATAAAACAACCAATGCAAGAAAAATTAAATTAATAAATGAATATTATTAGATAATAAATAAATTAAAAGGAATAATAATGATTAAATAAACATAAAAAATGTTATAAAACAAGTAATTTAAAAATAAAATTTAATTATTCTATATATTAGAGGACATATAAAGCTTTCTAAGACTTGAGGTAAAGGTTTTCTATCAAATCACAATTCTTTCCATGTATTGCTCCTATATGGTCTATATTCTCCTATATATCTTATCAAAAAAGTATTAAAAGTATAAATTACTAGTTTTAATTTTAATTTTATTTATTATTTTTCTCCTTAACTACTTTATATATTTAAACATATTATTTTACCATGAATTTAGGGGTTCTTTTTCATATTTTCTCATTCTTAATGATATGTTCTCTATTACCCTATCTCTATTCCTACTTAATTATTTATAATATAATTAATTTATGATATTTTGTTTTATTTATCCTTAATTTTATGTGTATGCTCATGTCTTTATGATTACATTCATATTATTTCTTTTAGTCAAATTTTATAAAGTTGATAAGGGAAATATTTTCCAATAGCTATCTTACTCTCCGTTTCTACTATTTTAACTCTATTTTTTTTTCAATATTCAATTATTGGTACATTTTGATGTTAAATTAATGTTTTTAAATATTTTTATATCCTTCTAAAACCTATTTTTAATGTTACGTATTTCTTTATTTTGATAACAAGGAATAAAAATATTTTGACATTTTTTTTGGATATTTAAAATCTATTTTACTTTTTATCCTTATTATGTTTATTTTTTAATGAATTTAATTATATTAACTGTTTTAATTATTATTAATTTTTAAAATATCATTTTGTTACATTAATTTACTTCCTTAAAAAGTTTGTTTTCATTATTTATTTCTCAATTGTATAAAAAATAATCAATTGTTTTCTTAAATCCTACCCAATTTATTATCTTCATGTAAACGGTTTTCAATTTCTTCAATAATCTTTCACATTACACTGTTGAAATTTTTTATCTATTTTATATCCTCTAATAGTTTCTTTTTCAAAAATTGATCCAACATTAAAATAATCAGTAATTCATTATATACGTTTGTATGTATATGTCATTTGTTGGAAATGAAATCTTTATGATAGGAATGATTTACCACTACTTTTTTCTTATTGTATCTTCAACAATATAAAAAATATCACTTTTTGTGTGAATAGGTTTGATGAGATCACTGAGGGGGGGTAGAGTTGTATCAATGATCCCTTTTTTATGTATAATCCTTCATAATTCAACCTTTGTAGATAATTAAATATTTGATACACTATTCTTGTAGTAACTAAGACTTACCTAATTATAAAAAAAGTAAAAGGAATAAGACACAAGGATTTAAAAGGTTTTCCCTTGATATCATGCACTTTTTTAGGTTCAGGTGATGTTTTCAAACCTAGTTTCTCCACTATGAATCACTTTAAAGTACAATATAAAATATATATTCCAAAAATCATGATGATAAATCTCTAAAAATACATAGAAAAAAATCTTCCTAAATATATCGTCTTGAATTGTTCATAGTAGATGCACCCCAAATGGTTTTTATTCTGTAATATTTCCAGTTTAATCTGTCTCATAAAAAGACTCTACTTTCTAACTCTATGATATCTATATATAGAATCTGGAATATTCTTTAAGGGTCCTCTTTAACTCCTTCTAAAATAGGTATTTGTATTTTTCAATTATAGATAGTCAACCTTTATCCCCTGGAAGTCTGTATTTCCTCTATCCTTGGGGATCACTTCACCTTACTAGATCTCCTAATTATGTAATGTCACATGTAGTTGGAAAGGTTTATAGATTGTCACTTCATCTTTATCTTTAACACATCATCATTTTTGTTAGACTTATTATTTATCTCTCTCCTCAATACATGTGTATATTAGACTATCAGAATTATTTTTCAATTAGCCATTCTTTGATTATTTAATGACACCCACAAAGGATATCATAATTCTCCTATATCTTCTTTATTTTCATCCTTCACATTAAATACTCACAAATAATATTGTCAATAATATTTCCATAATTAATATAGAAACTCTATGATTGTAGGAAGTGAAAAATATTCCTCTTTGAACTCATTCGACATTATTCAAATTATTTCAAGGTTTCTATTAACATCTTCTTAAGAATTAAAATTTAACTTCACATAATATTTGAATAATCATGTAATAATATTTTATAAATAAAAATCATTTTAAAAAACTCAAAATAAACTTCCACATATGCATAAATATTTGATTTCATGAGTCTACAATGTGGAACCTCCTCCAATGGTGTGAAATTAATCTCTTATCATAATACATTTAAAATAATTACAAAATAAATCCTTATGATTTGAAGTCTTATGATCTAAAGACATATATTTCAAATACTTGTGAAGAATATCAAATTCATACACTCAACAAATTTATCTTAAAGGATTAAATTTATGAATTTTCCTTGATCATATGAATTGACACAATGGGTATCAATATTGGACTACAACATGGTCCACTCCATTTCAATCTTATCTCATTTGATACACCATGGGGATAAAAACAACCATTTTAAAATCACTATAATGTTGAGCATCTCAAACATGCCATCTTCATATTCAATTGGAATTTCTTCAATCTCAAAGAATCATCTCTAGTTTGATTATTTTATTCTCATATGATTGGATCATGATTCATTTGATAAATTATGATACTTAAATTCATAAAGAACATGATAAGCATTTTCTGATTCATATATCTAATTCTTTATAGTATAGAAATTATGTACTTCTCTTCAGACCTTAATGAATCTTAGTATAATGGATCGACCATGGGGATTGACCAAGTGAAGAGACCATATTATCTTAGTCTAGATTGAACACATGTAAAAATGACTAACTATAAGGATTGACCACATATACAATCTATTGACCATGACAATTGACCACATGAATTAGACAAGTGGCCGTGCCTTTTAATCGACCTTGTTGAATTGACCACATGTACATATAGAGATTAATGAAACTACATTCATGATTATGTTGCAACACTTCATGTTTACAAAGGAGTGTATAATGCTTATATATAAATTTAATGATGTTTACATAGAACTGCTCTACCCTAGTTGTTCCAAGGAGAAATAACCACTTATTTCCTTTCCATGTATGATGGTAGTACCTCACCATCTCTAACACATATCCATAAAAATATTTAAAACTTATAATAATCCTATCATATTTAATTATTGAAAAAAATAAAATCCATGATTAGGAACAATAATATCCACCTTTTTAATTGTTTTCAATACCACCACGCATCTTTCAAGTTAATATGTGTACACATTTCTTTCTCCCTATTTTTGAAAATAAAATGTAAAGGTTCATGTAGGGGTGAAACTCAATCATTAAATAATTTTTATTCTTAATAAAAAGGCATCCAATAATAACTTATTTTATCTCTTAAAATATGTATTACATCCTAGTAATAATGTGAGAGAAGGATGACACCACACATGACTTAGCCAAGAGTCATTAGTTAATATACTCTAAGTCTACTTGGCCTAACATGATGTAAAAAACTAAAGATAATAAACTAAGAAAAAAAGTATCAATAAATATACCCACATGTGATATCATAACAAAAAATATCAATATAGGGCTTGCTTAATAGATTTAACATTAAATACATACCCTGTAGTTAGATTAAAAAATTCATGAGTAAAGTTCAAGTGTAAGAAAATTTAATCCCCCTTTCTCTGACCAAACACATCAACCAAAATTCTCCCTTAATAAATATATTTCCAACAATCACAAAAAAAAAAAAAAATTTGTTTGGAATGACTCAAACTATAATTTTTTTAGACTATCCATAATTTTAGATTCCATGAAGTTTGAAAATTTAAATATCTTATCTTCATTTTTTATCTACCTTGAAGGATACACTCACTTTCTTCATCATATTTGTGAGAGTAATACATGATGTGTAGCTTCTATAACTATTAAACTATTATAGCCTCATTCATATTCCTCATATTTGGTTCCTTTAATTCCTTAAATTTTAGTACACATAAAATGAAAGGGAATAAGAATGGCAAACCTTGATCTTTAATGTGAGCATGAAGACTGATAAATACCTCTCAATAAAGATATTATATTCTTCCCAAATTCATCATTGAGGATACTGTTTATACTTCTTTTCTTTTTTCTTATCATTTATCTTTGAAAACATCTTGATGTTATCTTCCTTCTCATTATAATTCTTGTGTGGGACCTATTTGATTATATGAGAAAAAATTACATTCATTCTGAGATGATAATATATTTTTTATTTATCTTTTATTTTTTTCTTGGTAATAATTTCAAATATTTCTTTGAAACATGACTACTGGCCTTGCATATCCCACACACATTCTCTTGAACTTCATGATTTCCTTCCTCATTATCATTATTTTATGCTTCTATTATCTATCTACTTTTTACAGTACCATTTTGGCCATATTTTATGCTTCTCTTTTTGTTGTCCTTAACATTATAAGTCTTACATTTCTATCGAGTAGTTTCTTTAGCCTCAAAATCTTTACTTTTAATATTATTTCCTATTTTTACAGAACTACTTATTTTCTTCTTAGATCTTTCCCCCTTGATTCATGCCAGTTTCTTAGAATTTTTTTAACAACGATCATAGGCTTTGTGCCCAAAGCATACATAACACCAGAAGTATCCCTTGATTTTTTCTATTTCAGTATATTGATAATCCTATTGTGCTTACTATTTAGGAATATTCTATATTTTATTAAGACTCTTTCTTAAGGGGTTTTTCCTTATTATTTTTTATTCACTTATACCTACTATAGAAGGAAATTTTTTACATCCGTATTAAGCTCAAATGTCACGATAAGTATTTTTAAAATATGTAAATACGAAAGAAAGAGATTTAGAATCACTTAAGAGTTTAGAAAAAGTTTATACCTTTTTATTGGGACTCAATTTATCAATATAATTAGATGATTCAGATTTAATATCTACTAAATTCTCATAAATTATCTCATGGAATTCAGGGTACATTTATCTTTAAGGCATCAATATTGATCCTCATTCAATTCTTAATTCTCTATAACTAGCTTTTTATTAAGATCATCGAGTATCTTGTCACGTAATGAAATCTTTACCTTATAAATTTTAATCTATTCTATGAGATCACCTATTTTCATATAATCACTTATTTTCCTATTCTAAAACAACTTTATCATCTTATTGAGATTGGTATTTTTCTTAAGGAAGGTCTACGGTTATGAACTTAGTATATACTTAGTATATCGTTATTTTTTATCTTCTTAAATACTTGATAAGACATTATTATTTTTAACCATGGTAATGAGGGCCCTATGAGTTGAGTAGGATGGAAATATTACTTACTTGACGATGACGAGTCTCCATTCTCTTCATTATGAATTATATTACTCTTCAATTTTCTAGAAGGCCTTTTATTTGTATGGTCAAATTTTCATAATTTTCCAGACTTACTTCTATAATTCTCTTTATCTCCCATATCAATCTTAGTTTCATCATATTCTTTCTTTGGGAAATAATTTAAAAACTACCCAACACCTCCATAGTTTAATCATTTAATAGGGATCATAACTTTATACATTCCTCCTCTTCTTCTCGTGTTTTTTGAAATAAGAGACATGATTCTATTATATTCTCCATCACCTTCATCTTATAATTTTGAGTATAGTTTATCTTTTAGGTTGATAAATTTTATGGATTTAAATTTCATTTCTATATTCATATTATTTTTCAACATTGGGTTTTTTCTCATCTCAAAGTTTAGAATATTATTATGCATCCTATCAAGAGATAAATATATAATTTTTTCTAGGATAGATATTTTTGTATCAAATCCATTCGGGAAATTTATCATTAGTTATTTCACAATAGTTAAACCCGATAATTTTACTCATTATCTCATTAAACTAGGTATTGTAATCATCAATATTATCGTCATCTATCATCTAAACATTTTCAAACATTTAATTTTAAATATTAAGTATAAATTCCATGATCTTCACATTTCCTTCATACATATTTTCATGTTTTTCCTATATATATTTGGTAGTTTAAAGTCTTATCACCTTGGTGTAGAATGGTTTAGATAGGGATTATAAAATAGAATTCCATGATTTCTAGTCCAATTAAAGATTTATATTATTCATATAAGTCCTGGAAGAGTCTCTTTCCATTGGATGAAATACTATTGTAACATCTTACAGTACCTCGAGGACTTGTGAAACCAGTTAAGGAAGCATTATATTATTTTATCCATAAATGTTCATTCTATCGAAGAAATTAAATCCTCTACTATTAAATAAATTGAAACTCTATATCATTAATATTTATTAAAGGCTTTTACTTTTTATAGGGAAATTAAATATTTGACACAACTTATTATTCAAATGGATGGTTAGATCATTGAGAGGGGGAGGGTTAAATCATTCATTCATTTTTATTTTATGAATAATCCTTATTAATTCATGCTATTTAACCAGTTAAATATTCAATCCAATCTTCTTATTTTATATGTAGTTACTCAGTTATACAGAAATTAAAATGTATAAGAAAAACTGATCTACAAGGTTCGACCTTGAAAGCCTTCTCCTTTCCAGGTTTAGATGATGGTCTGAGACCTTGTTTCTATAATTTAAGTCACTTGAGTTCAATTTTAAAGATATCTTCTGAAATTCTTGATGAGAAATAATTAAAAATAATCATAGGATAATCTCCTAAAATATCTATGCTTAAATATTTCAAAATAACCCCCTCTCAATAGGTTCTTTATACAGGCATCCCACAAATTAGAGTTATCACCCCTAAAGCTTCACATGCCCACTTCCAAGGGAGATCTTTATATTGACTCCTGAAAGTTCTTAAAGGTTTATACTAAAATCTTTCTCAAGTTGGTCTTTAAATTCTTCAATGATAGATATTTTTCGTGTTCCTATTCAACCATGAACATCCTCTCTCCTTAAGGACCATTTCTCTTTGATCATTGAATCTTCTAATAATGTAATATCACAGGTAGTAGAAACGGGTTCTTGCTTTTCACATCCTCCTTATATTCAACAAAATAACATTCATGTTGGCCTTGTTATCCCTCTCTCTCCTTGATATAGGTGTAAATTATACTCTCAAAATTATTCTTCGATTAGGTGTACTTATACAACATAATATCATTCATAAAGGATCTAAAAATTCACCTCTATATTCTTTCTCTATATCATATATATTAAATACTCAAATAATAATATCACGAATTATATTTTAAAAATTTATATCGAAACTCCATGATTATAGGTGGTGAGAAATCCTCCCAATTAAACTCATTCAACTTTCTTTAAACTAAGTCAATAATTTCATTAAAATATATTTAAGACACAAAATTTAACTCCACATGATATTTGAATAATCATTGACACATCTTGTCTACAAAATCCACTTTTTTTAAACTGTCAAAATCTCCTTCCACGTTTGCATGAAAATTCAAATTCATGAGTTTGCAATGTGAAGCATCCTCCAATGATTTGAAATTCTTCTCATATTGTAAGTCTTTCAAAAATTAAAGTCATACAATATTTAGTCTTATGATTTAAAGACATATGATCCAAATACATGCAATGAAACTCAAAGTCTAATGCTCAACATCTTGATCTTAAAGGCTTATGTTTATGAATTTAGCATTATCGATTAAAAGGATTCCCCAAATGGTATCCAAGAATGGAGTACGACATGGTCCATGTTATTTAAATCCTTAATTCTTCTCTCATTTTATACACCAAATACCTAAAAATGGTTATTGGAAAATCACTATGGTGTGAAGCATATCAAACACACCAACTTCATTTTCATCCATAACTTCTTCAATCTCAAATCATCATCTCCAATTTAATGCTTCAGTTCTTAGTAATATGGATCATGATCCATTTGAAAAATAATTATTCTTGAATCCATATAGAACATCATAAACATCACCTAATTCATATATTTAATTCTTCAGAATATAGAAATTATGGAAATCACTTCATACCTCAATTAAACTTAGTAAATTGATTATCCATGAGGATTAACCGTGTAAAGTGACCATATTGTATCATCTTGGATTGACCAAAAGAAAAAAAATTTGGCTATGAGTATCAAACACATGCCTAATATATCAGTTGTGATAATTGAACATATAAAGTAGAGAAGTGACCATGCCTTTTGACATACCATAATGAATCAATCACATATAAAAACTGTCCTTAATGTGACCACATTCATTATTATGTTATAACAATTCATGTTTATATAGTAATGTGTGATGATTATATAGAAATTTCATGGTATTTACGCATAATTACTTCATTACAATTTTTTCATGTATTAGCCTTCACTTATTTCCTCTCCATGTATGATGACATTACCTCAATATCTCTAGCACATATCCTGAAGGTTCTAGGTGTAGCATAAGTTCTTATTGGGTAGTTTTCAAATAATTTTTTTTCATAATCATTGATAATTATGAGATTTACATGATGAAGAACACCATGATCAATGAAATTTAATAAAATATTAATTGAAATAAATTTTAAAACCAAGAAAGAAGATATTCCCAAATATAATTTATAATTTCTTTATTGGAACTAAAAATTAACTCTCATTGAATTATTTATTCATTTTTGATGATCAGATGAATACCTCTTGTCCAACTATCATTGTGTCAGAGGAAAAAAGGATGTATTTTCTCTAGTGGTGATCCACACAAGTTCTATAAACCATTGATTATTGTCATAGAGTCCTCCGATTGATTTCATGGATGGGTATAATTCTTACTATGATCATGGTTGATTGTAGCCGAATCCTTTGAGGTGAAAAGGAATTTCTCTAGTGGAAGAGAAAAATTTATCTATGTTCTATATAAAATTATAGAAGAAGAGAATTCTAGGACTTAGGAAACCCCTTGTATATTTCATTGTGAACAACAATTATAAAAGGTTCAAGTTTCAAAAAATTTAATAACTATATTTAAATATAGATAGGGTTAGAAAAATAATACTTGCACAAGGGTCATTGTTATTTTATAAATTTCTAAAAAGCCCCATGTCTAAATAATAATATAATATTATTATTTACTTGACAAGTATTGCACACATAGATAATATAAAAATTATTTCCATGAATAAATAATTTAATATTTATTCAAATAATATATAATATGACATTTTATCATGGTATAATTAATCTTGGTCTTTTAATACTCCTCATTATTTATTAGGCCTTGAATATTGTCAATTTATTTAATTAAATAAATATAATTGAAATATTCACCAATAAATAAATAAAAATTACATTCTTTGAACAAGTGAATATATATTTTTAAAAAATTTATCAACTAAATCAATACTTTCTCACCTTGAGAATAAACCAAAATAAATAAATATTATTTATTCACTTAATTAAATAAATAATTAATTGGTGAATAAATATTTTTTAAATATTCAACTAACATATATTCTCTCAAATAACTCGTGACCAGATATTTGTGATTGTAAAGTCCAAGATTTTATTCAAGGTATTGAACCTTTTATTCTTAAATTAATTATATAATTTTATCATAGTCTAAGTGTATAATGATGTCATGGGGGTTATGAGGGAGTCTGGGGATTGCATAGAGCCTGTAGCCTCAACTTTTGGAGGAAACAGGAGGGCTTCACTATTAGTAGAAACCGTGTAGCCTAGTTTTCATAGTTTAGTTAAACCATGTGGGGTGGTCTAGTGCTCTGTTTGGGGATGAACAATTAGTTCTAACCATTCCACCCAGGACACACACTCGGGTGAGTGTTTCAGGCCTATTTATAACGTGGGTTTTCATGATCTATGCATGGTTTTTTCAAACTGTGCACCTAGCTCATGCAAGGGGTTCCCTTGGACATTGGGTGTCACACAGTTGGTGCGCGGTTTATAAAATCATGTGGATACACCAGGTGACCATTTAAAAAGGGGTGAAATGTGGATTTTCCCTCTTTTTCATTTAAATTTTCCCCCTACTTTTCATTCTTCCTCCACACACATCATCTCCTTCTCCTCCTTTAAGAGCTCTCCATGCCTAAGCTAGTAGTCGAGATATCTTTTCCATCCAAGATCGGAATCAACTACCATTCATCTCATTAGATTTCTCCCAGTAAGAGATTTTATCTGCTTCCTTATTTTATTATTTTCTCTTACCATATTTTTTGATATTTTGGTGTGAGCTAATATGAAATATTTTCAAGGAATTTGTCTATTTTTTAGTTTTCTTATATTCTATCTTGATTTAAGGTTGACAATGGACAAGTGGTCTTCTACCAGCCTAAGGTATCTGGTCTAGTTCTTTTCCCCAATGTCTTGATGAATTATAAGATGTGACATAATTTTTTGTTTCATAACATCCTTTAATTGTTTTTAAATGATTAATTAATTAAATAAATCAATATTTCCATTCTTACTCTAGTCCTAAAAACCCTCAAAATGGAGACGGATGTTGAAAAACATTATGTGACCCACCCCTAAGATAATTCTTTTCTTAAAGGCCTAATATCCTCATGAATGGAATTAATTTAAACCACTAATTGAGTTGTGTGTGATTTCACTTGTAATTGAGTATACTGATTAATTAAATGGTGTGAGATTTGTGATAGCTAAATATATACCCTTCCTCCAAGCCCAGGGAGATAGAAGGGTCCCGAATTAAGGATGACTTATACGAGCTTATTGATATTTATAAATTAGAATTTTTAACTGAATCTCAATTCACTAGGAGTGATACTTGGTTTATTTTATAAAATACCTTTGATGGGATCACCAAGCATATGCCCTATGTAATTTAACTATGAGTGATACCTAGTTCTCTATTAGAATACATTGGATGGGCTTGGTGGGATAATTATAATATAGTGTTACATGAGGGATAATTGGTCCCATATGTGGTATACCATGAAAGGGATCATCAGGTTATTTATTATGCCATACTAAGGGTGGTACTTGGGATTCCACTTATAGATCATATTGGATGGACTCTAATAGTGATGGATACTTATAATGCTCATGGATTGATACATGGGATCCTCCTTATATATCACCATATATGGGATTATAATTACTATTTATTATGAATTGAAGATTCCTTATATTTAAGAAATAAATATTCCTTTTTATTAAGTTTAAGGGTGAATCATCTAAACCAAACAACATTCTTGGGTTCGTTCCATGTTTACACTTGGCTCTTCGATGGTCCAATTATGACTTCCATACGTATATGTCTGTAGGGTTATATAGTATATATATATATATTAATTAACATATTATATCATTATAGGTTGACCTTGGTTTAGAGATATCCATCTTAAGTCGAAGTAGGTAGTGTTGGTTGGGTATCCCATAGTGAACCCAAACTGACAATATTTATTTATTTATTATTTATTTACACTTAGATTTAATTTCACACTTCCAATTTTATATGAAAATTTTGGATAGTTCTAGACACCATTGTTGGTGGACTAATGAGTATATATCAATCCCCCTCCAGCCCACCCTTGGTACCCAAACAGACTTCATGATAGCATGGGTAGAAAAAGGTAAGTGCCCAAATTTCTATGTTTTATTTTAACTACTAGGATGGAGCACTGGATCTGGGTACCTAGAACATGATCGTGATTCAATTGGAGAAAGATTTTGGTATTTATGTCTTCTTGTTTAGAATTATGTATATTACTATATCCATCTATCCCTTGTATTTATTTTTTATATAGAATCATGACATGATCAACATTTTTGTATCTGATATTGATTTAGCTTCCACTAATTTATTATTAAGATGTTTTCTTATTCCAATTTTGGTGATTCATTACTATTTCTACTTCTTATCATCATTATTAACCATTGTGATAAACTCTAATCAAGAGATAATAGTCTCCCCACAAACACATCCTAGGCCCTCATTGTTAGTCGACAACCCCTAGTGTATAGAGAGTTTCTCTTGAGATAATGTGTCCAACCAATTCGGGGCACCACTTAGTGGATTCTGATTTGGGATGCTACAAAGAAGTATTAGAGCTATTTTACTTTTGTATTAATATTTTGGTATTATATAGGAGATTGATATTGTGTTATAATTTGGTAATGATATTGTGTCTAGGAGTAGATAACCCACATATAGGGGAAACCCAAATTGTTGGGGATAAAATATTATTGTTTTGGTATGTGAATGTTACAGTTATAAAAATTTCACCATTAGGTAATGCACATGTTTTGTGATGTTATTAGTGTTGATATTATTATTATTATAGACTTTTTCCCTTATTCTAATACTATAAGTAGATATCATCTCAAGCATCACTATTGGAAATTGAGGATTCACATGTCAGGCATTATGACATGCCATATAGGTATATCCCATTGGTTTCATTGCCTATATTTCTTATTATTGTTTATGATTTCCTTTATTGTTATATATATAAATGTGATAATTTTTCTTATAGGGATAAAATAATTCAATTAATTAAAGTTCCTGAATCATTCTTAAATGGGGTTTCCCATATAGATTTGTGATGGAAACTTAATTAACCAATTATTCCATTTTTTATCCATGAACTATTGGTTACATGGGATGAAACATTAGTTGATTTGATTACATGAATTCCAATTGTAATTTATAAATCACGTACTTATATAAATTGTGAATGTAAATTCATTTAATAAAATCATTTTACAAGACTTGTTACATCCTAATACTAGATGTAATGGTTAGGTTGCAGTTACATAACATACCAATTCCAATCTATAAAGAGTATGGGAATTTATAAATTGGTAATAGTGACACATCTAACTGGACTATCATATATATATGCATATAAATGAGTATGAACTTAAATAAATACAAAATTTTAAATGAAATGGACTTCTCTAAATGGGGATTCCAATTATAATGTAATGGGTGTTTTACTCTATACCTTGAAATTGACACTCTATATACTAGAAAACCTATGGTATTATATGAGACCTTGACCTTAGTAGTAAGAAGTATAAAGTGTCTCTTATGAATTCTGAGACCTTTTCTTGTAACCCATACTCGGATTAGGAGCAAGCAGAGAGGTGTGAATAATTTAAAGGAAGGTTATGTACCTGTCCACTTCTGTTATCAATGTTTCCCATTTTTTGTTAAATATTATCTCAGGAATGAATTTAAATATAGTAGAGTTATGACTCAACAATGTCCTTGAGTTGTGAATCTGGAGGGTGGTAGTGACCATGCTCCAAAGGTGGTTGGGCCAGATCCACTAGAAATACCTTCTGCAGTTCCACTAGAGGAACCTCCCATTCTTCCTCCATTGGGTTCCAATTCATAGTTTTGAGATAGCTTCTTATGCTTCATGAAGTTTGTACAGGGAGATCTGCGATTTTACCCTATTATGGTAGAGTTCATGCAAGAATTTTAGCTGAAACAACATCATTCCTTCTAAAGGGATTATAGTTTTTAGGCTACAAAATCATGTCTTTAGGCCATGTTACCAATCTTGAAGAATCTAGAGATGCCTACATAGTGGAGGGTCAATATTTCCACCTATATGCTTTGTAATTATACTAAACATTGGTGAGATATCATCTATCAGGTTAACGAAATCATGGTATGGTTTGGGAAGAATTCTAGACAACCTTCTAAGATTACTTTTTTCTGCAGACACTAATAATAGACCATAGTAGATAATTTATGCACCTATAGTAAGGTTTTATGTCTCTGATGGTGAATTTAGATCATTTTTCCAAGATTCATAATTTTTTGCTGATACTGGATGGTGATGAGTTGATGACTGCAAGATAGTTTGAGGATGGGATTATATACACCATTCAATCATAGGTTAATATATTTCGGTTAAACACCATTTCTAAGATAGTGAACCAGACCCTCGTCATTTAGCAGAACCTGAGGGAATCTGGTAGTGTGAGTTAGAGTGGTTTAGTTTTGAGCCAGGGAGGTAGTTCTTCTAGTGGTAGGAAATGTTTCTTTGAGTATGATCATTACAGAAACACAAGCCAGATGACAGGCACCGATAGCTATGTGGTGTGTCACTACTGTGATAGAGAAAGACATTAGAAGACCAAATATATGAGGGACCCAAGAGAGTGTTGAGGTTATGAAATGATGGGTCACCTTAAGTGTTTCTATGAAACTTTACCTCTAGTTCCTAGTGATAATGTATTTATACCAGCACCACATTTAGGTACGGGATCACTAGCTCCATGATAGGTAGGGATCTAGACTACTACTGACTGATTATGATAAGGAGGTGGAAGTGGTTGAGGTAGCCAAACCTCAGAGGCTTAGCACTAGAATAATAGACATGATCAGGTTATTTATGTTACATTTAAAGGCTATATATTAGGACATATCTATGTAGTGAAACTTACAACTGAGGAGCAGAGTCAAGGGCCTTCTATGGCTCAAGTTACTAATCTAGTATCCCTACTTTAGTTTTTTCTTATTTAATACTGGTTCATCACACTCTTTTTTGTCTGCAAAAATTACGGAGAGCCTTTGGATGAAAATAGAGTACCTTGTTGGTGTTATGACCCTAGATACACCCCTGGGAGCGTGATCATAGAGTATACACCAATAAAGGTATTTACCTATTGAAGTGAGAAGATATATCTTTCATTGGAATCTTTTTTATCCTTGAGATGACATACTTCAATTTCATTCTCAAGATGGACTGGTTGGTTCTATACCAAGACAATGTTGATTTTTATTGCTGAAGGGTGTCTTTTTCATCACTTGAGGGTAGTGAATATGTTCATAAGGGGGAATGGTATGTCTAAGAAAGTAGAGTTATTCCATAGAATCATGATCTAAGTAGACCGATAGATCATATGGCTAGTCTCTTCATTAACTATCAGGGAATTCAGTTTATAGAATTATCTATAGTAGTGGATCATTTTAGGGATGTTTTCCTTGATGAATTATTAAGATCACCGCCTATGATAGAGGTGTATTTCACCATCAAGCTAGTTCTAGGTGTGACACCAATTTCCATTCCTCCTCAAAGTATGAAACCTATAAAGCTTCAAAAACTCAAGAAGAAGCAAGTGGAATTAGAAGATAAGGGTTTTATATGAGCCATTACTTCTCAATGGGGTTGAAATGTACTTTTTTCTAAGAATTTGGATTGTACTCTCAAATTTTTCATGGATTAATTATGGTTGAACAAGATTATTATAAATCATCAATATCGACTACCTCATATAGATGACCTCTTCGACCAGCTCTAAGGAGCGATGGTTTTATCTAATATCGATTTTAGGTTGAGCTATCATTAGGTGCATGTGAGGACATCAAAAATACCAAAAACAATGTTTTAGAGTAGGTATATATTTTATGAATATCTAGTTATATAATTTAGCCTTATGAACACACCAATAGTTTTCATGGCCTTGATGAATTGGGATTTCCACTAATTTTTGGATTCATTTTTTATGGTCTTCATTGAAAATATCTTGGTGTATTCTCAAAATTGAAACAACCGTGAAAAAATCATGAGATAATTCTAAATACACTAAGAGATCACCAAATATATTCTAAGCTCACCATATGTCACTTTTGTATCAATAAAATTAACTTATTGGGTAACGCCATTTGAGAGGTAGAAGTTTCTATTGACCCAAATAAAGTGAGCATCATAGTTTCCTAAGAGAAGCCCGGTAATGTATTTTACATACATCGTTTCTTCGGGATTTATTGATATTATAGGAATTTAATTCAGGAGTTATCACATATAGATGAACCTCTCCCTGGATTTACTAAGAAGGGTGTGTTGTTCGCATAGTCTTAAGCCTACAAAGCATCTTTTTTGGGATCTAAAAGGAAGACTAAATTTATTGTTGATCCTGATTCTTCTAGATCCAATAAAAAGATATAAAGTTTATTATGATGCATCAAGAATCATTCTTGGAGTAGTTATGATGTAGGTATATTGGTTTTTGGAATGTGAGTCCCACCAACTGAGACCTCACAAGTAGAATTACCCTATGCACGACCTTGATTTGGCCTTTTTGGTTATTGATTTATGTTGTTGGAGGCATTATCTATTAGGGGAATGGTTCATCATTTACACAAAAAATAATGTCTCAAATACATTTATACACAACATGGTTTGAATATCAAGAAGATTCGGTGGGTATATTAGCCTCAGTAGTTTAATTTGAGCTCTCTTATACACATGGAAAGGAAAATGTAGTAGCTGACATCGTGATCTGGAAGGCTTAGAAACAAGCCATAAAAGAGACAAGTAGTGAGTGGCAGTTGATGGCCCTATATTAATAGATGAACCTAGTGGTTTAGAAATATCATGGGAACCTATTTTGGTATCATTGATAGTTGCATTATCCCTTATATAGAGGGTATATATGAGGAAACTCTTAGACACCGAGGGAATATTCCTTAGGAATAGTGTATCATGTGAGGACCCACAACCAAGTTGGGTTATCGATGAGTATGATATTCTTCACATTCATTGATCTATCTTGGATCCTTCATAAATACAGTAAAAATTGATGTAGGATTCAAATTCCTCTGTTTGAGAAGTATTCCCTGAGATTACCAAGATGTACCAAGACATACATCATTAATATTGTTGGCCAAGTATAAAGTGGCATATTTTAGGTTTTATTACTCAGTGTTCCACCTGTCAGTAGGTGAAGTCAGAGAATTAGAATCTTGTGGGAATTTTATAGCCTTTGTCCATTCTTAAGTGGAAATTGTATAACGTCACTATGTATTTTTTATAGGTTATCCAAGATCCCCTTGAGGTAGTGATATATTATGTGTGATCATTGATATGTTGACCAAGGTCACACACTTTCTACCTATCCAAGATACCTTCTTAGTTCATGAGCTCAGAAGGATTTATATTTGAGAGATTTTGTACCTTCATGGTGTTCCCCATTTTATCATATCATACAGATATGATCAATTTACGTTGTGGTTCTAGAAAGGGTTAAAAAATTCATTGGGTTCCTAGGTGATTTTGATTACAATGTATCACCCTCAAACTGATGGTCAGTTTGGTCATATGATACAAGTGTTAGAGGACATATTTCATGCATGCGTAATTGATTTAGGGGGTTCTTAGGAGAAGCACATACCTATTATCAAGTTTTACTATAATAATTTTTTTAGGAAACTATTTAGATGGATACCTATTAGGACCTATACAGTAGGTCGTTCCATTAACCCATATGTTAGTTAGAGGTAGGTGAGACAGTGCTACTATAAAATCATATTTTTTAGGAGAATTTAGAATAGGTATAGTGGATTTAGAAGCATATGGCTATAACCCATTCTAGGTAAAATTATTATATATATCATCACAACTAGCCTATGGAGTTTGAGATGGTACATCACATCTTTTTTCAAGTTTCTTCTAGACTAGGTCATAGATGGATTCAAATATACAAAAATCCATCACCAAATTATTTCAGAACTTTTGAGATCATGGAGAGAGTTGGGATGGTAGCCTATTTTTCAGATTTACCTCATAGGTACTGGTATATTCCTGACATCTTCCATATATTGTAGCTTCAATGCTATCACTCTGAACCATCACCTTCATTTGATCCTGATGATATCAAACTATAGGAATATCCATCCTTTGATGAGCATCCGATACATATTATTGATCAGAGAATGAGGTCCCTATGAGGTTTTTCAATTCCTCTAGTATAGGTGTTATGGAAGCACAACCGTGTACATAATGGAACATGGGAGCGAGAGCCTAACATATGTGCTCAGTGGTCAGAACTATTCTCAGATGAATATTTACCACCCTTGTAAGGGCAACACATGGATGATTTATTTTAAAGAGGGGAGGATGTAATGTCACATATTTTATTTGAGACATGGAACCTTTTATTCTTAACTTAATTATTTAATTTTATCCTAGTGGAATTTTCTAATGAGGTCATGGGGTTATGAGGGTGTATAAGGCTTTTATAGATCCTAGAGCCATTAATTTTGGAGGAAATGGGTGGATTGCACAGTTAGTGGAAACCATGAAGCCAAGTCCAATTTTCTTGGTTAAACCATGCGAGGTGGTCCATCACTCTATATGGGTCTACATTGGTTTTTATAGCCATGTGGACAAAGACAAATGATTGTGTAAGTTTTTTAAACATCTTTATAGGGGGTTTTTCATGGGATATACATAATTAGTCAAACAGTACACCTAGCCCATGCAAGGGGTTCCCTTGAATAGTGATTGTTAGGGCACAATTTGGGAAACCGTGTGGACAAACCATGAAACCTTTTAAAAATATGTAAATAATAATTTTTCTTCCATTATATTTAGATTTACTCCTCCTTTTATTTATTCCTCCATTCACATCATCTCCTCATCCTCCTTTAATAACTCCCCATGCCTAATCTAGACTTTGAAATATCTTTTCTATTCGAGATTCGAATAAACAACTATTTTCCTCTTTGGATTCCTCTCGATAAGAGATTCGATCCACTTCCTTTTTTTCTTATTTTATCTTGAAATATTCTGCACTATTTTGGTGTCACCTAATATGCCTAATTTTTAGGGAATTTTTCTATTTTTCCATTTTATTATGTTCTAGCTTGATTCAAAGGCCAACAATAGAAAAGGGGTCGTCTACCAACCTAAGGTTGTGGTCTAGTTATTTTTCACAAGTCATGATGTGTTATAAGATAAACCATTTTTTGTGTTCCATACCTTTTAATAGTTCTTACTGAATGATTTATTAATTTAGTAAACTGATGTTTCCATGCTTAGTTTAGTCCTAGAAACCCATGAAATGTCACTAAAGGTTAACTAGATTGATGTGATCCACCCCTAAGGGTGTGCCTTTCTTAAAGGCCTAAGAGTCTCATTCATGGAATTAATTTAAACCATCAGTTGAGGTGTGTGTGTTATGACCCTTGTAATTGATTATACCACTTGAATAAATTTTTAAGCTTTGTAATAGCTAAATATGTAACCTTTTTCCAAGATGAGGGAGATACAAGGGTCTCGACATAAGGATGACTTGGAAGGGATCATCAAGATTAATAAAATAGAATTATTAAATGAATATCAATGTGTTTAGTGAGATAATGTTTTTTCTTTTATATAATACATTGGATAGGATCACTATATGAATTCCTTATGTACTTTAATTGCGAGCAATACCTAGTTACCTAGTGCAATACCTTGGATGGGATCGATGGGTGGATGATAATGTACTATGCCATGAGTGATAATCGAAACCCTATGTCGTATACCATTGAATACCTTAGTAGGTTATGTATTATTCCATATCGAGGGTGATACTTGGGATTCCACTTACGGATTGCCTTGGACGAGCTCTTATAGTGACATATACTTAATGTTATTCTGGAGTGATACTTGGGATCCTTCTCATGAATCTCCTTAGACAGTATATGGACACCTCTTTATTAAAAATTAAGGATTCCTTGTATTTAAGAACTAATATTTCATTTTTATTAATTTTAAGGATTCTCTGCCAAGCCAAAGAACATGTTTAGGTTCTGTCCATGTTTACACATGGATTTTTAATGACCCAATTATGATTTCTATACCTATATTCCTACAGAATTATATGATATATATATATATATTTACATTTTCCATCTGTACATGTTGACCTTGGTTCTGAGATATCCAGCTTAGGTCTAAGTAGGTTGTGATGGCCAACTATCCCATGGGTAACCCTGACTGATGAGGTTTATTTATTTATTATTGCTTTACCCTTAGATTTACCTTCACACTGCTCATTTTATATGAAACAACTAGATAGTTATAGACACCATTGGTGGTGGAATAATGAGTATATCTCACACCCTGTTCAGAATTCATATGGTACCCAAACAAACATCAGGATTGTAGGGGTAAACAAAGGGAAGCTCCCAACATCTAATGTTTTATTTTTAACACCAGGACTGAGTAAAATAGTAGAGTATTGGTCCAATACTCATGATGCTCATGGATATAACTTTTATTCTTTAGTATTTTTTTAACATGTTGTCTATGCTTGTATCCATATATCCCATGTACTTTCTTTTTATATAGAATCATGAAATTATCATCATTTTTGTATCTGATATTGATTTAGTTTCAGACCAATTATTATTTTTATGTTTTATTATTTCACTGATAGTGATTTATTATTGTTTCTATTTATTATCATCATTATTCACCACTACACTAATCTCTGATAAATGGGACATATTATACCCATAAACACACCTTAGGCCCTCACTACCAGTCGTAATCCTCTAACATATGGGAAGGGATCCTTGAGGTCATGTGGGAAACTGGCTTAGGGAACCACTTAGTAGCTTCCAATTTGGGACACTAAAGTGATCAGAGTGACATGAATAATTATTAAACCACATTGGGAATAATATTTATCCAAAATATTAAATTAATATATAATTTAACCAAGGTTCCAAAAATACTCAGTGCCCATTTCTTAGTGTCACTTGGACACACCACCAAAAGTCCAAAGTTAGTGCCTAGAAA
The DNA here is from genome assembly GCA_963277665.1 of Viscum album. NCBI lineage: Eukaryota > Viridiplantae > Streptophyta > Magnoliopsida > Santalales > Viscaceae > Viscum > Viscum album. The sequence continues at coordinate 1,899,146,242 of OY728126.1, forward strand.
CATGCTAAGGATCACCTAAAGGAACAATTTTATGTCGCAATAACAAATAAATCCTACTATAATACCTCATATCCATAAAAATATTTTAAATTCTTGAAAAAATAAATTTTTTAATTAGTGGATGGTTTAGATTTTGAATTCGGATTTAGAATAAAATTATGAGAGTTTTTACATACCAAGGGGAGGTTTTTTTATATGGTTTAAGGCCCAAAATATTACCTGTTTTTTATAATAATTCTCATGAGTGTTTGGAGGTCTTGGGGTTTGGATTTTTGGTTTTTAGAAAATAAAAATGGTGTAATTTTTTTTAATTGTTCACCTCATTGTGCATCTTGATTAAAGGTGGATATTAGTTTTTTAAACCATTTGAGATAGACTATAACCTATTCAAAAATATATAATTTATTAAAATTCCAAATTTTATAGATTATTAATGGTTTTTAAAATTGTTCACCTAACCATATGATATGGAGTGTTTTTGGGTAGAGGGTTTCACATAGTTGCCACACAATCTTGCCAACCTTGCAGCCAAACCATAAACCCTTTAAAAAGTGAAAAAATACTATTTTAACTTGTTTGATTTTAATCCTATCCCCATATTTACCTTATAATCTCATGCATGAACCCCTCCCAATAAACCTAGAACCTATCCCCCATCAATACCCTTGGGTTTTGGACTGTTCTAACTCTATTCCTTGGTGTTTTTAGGTAAATAATCAACTCTAGTATCTTCCATTCCTCCAATTATTCCTCATATCTAATTAATAAGTTCTCTCATTTAGGGATTTGTTATAGATTACACCATATCATGGTAGAATCACCCATTTCTCTTGAGGTTTTTTGTTGATTACATAGAAGGAACCCCAATAGGACATCTTTATCCTATTGTCTAACATATTGATGAAGGTATGATGTACTATCAATTTTTCAAGATTTTTTACTTAAAATTGAAATTGATTAATGTTTTAATTAGAACTCTTGGTTATATATTGGATAATAATGTATTTGGGGGCATGTCATAGGTCTTGGGTGAGCGGTTGGTCATGGTTTTGATGTTGTGAGAGATTTCGATGGGAGTTTCTCCATTATGAATTTTTGGATAATTAATTAATAAATTATAATTATGATTAAAACTATTTGTTTTTTATTCCATGGAATAGGTTAGGTATATTATTGGTTATGTGAGCATTGGAATGCATTTAAAGTTGTTGCATTCCTTTATAAAGTGCTTAAAAGCATTTGCAAATGTAGGTGATCCCTAAATTTTCTCATAGTATCATATTAATTTCTAAGTGTGTGAGATGTAAGTATCATCAATTTGGTGAGTGATGACCACAAGAATTAAATTAAGTGTTTAAAATTGAAAATTGGCCTTAGTTATCACCCTTGACATGTTCAAGTTTAATGAGTAGGTGGTTTCTAGTGGAACACCTTGGTATTGAACTTAACCCTGATAATTAACTAATTAAATGATGTTTTAATTTGAAATGGTATTTGAACTATATTTATAAATTGGTAAATTTTATTGGTTATGAAATGAAAAAAGGATAAGGGGTTTTTATAACACGTTTTTCTATGTTTTGAATGCGTATTTGGAAAATGGTGTTTGTAAATGCGATTTATAATTGTGAAATAAACCCAAATTTGAAATGAGTAGATAAATAAAGGTGTTGGTTAAATAGGGTGATAATAAGAAAACTATATGTAAATTTCCCTTATTTCTTGTGAATGACATTATATTTTACCAAACCATGGGGAAAATATAAGGATATTGTGAAATGAATAGTGATATTTCACAATGACTTGGGTTTGAATAATATTTTTTCTCGATAAAAAATCATGATTGGTAAATAAGATTTTTGGAAATTGGTTTTTCCTTGTGTAAATTCTTTTTGTGAGTAGGATTATTGGGGTGTTATACCTTGGATATAATATTAGAAAACAAATGGTTGGAATGCCTTGAGTGGCCATAGATTCCTTTAGGGGGAACTTGAATGCCATAAGAGGATGCCTCATGAATTCAAAGATTTCCAAAGCTAAAGAATTCCATGAGATACCTTAGATTTTTCCCTGATTCATCACCATGAATTCCTCAGTGTAGATCCCATTAGATTTAGGTGATGTCTTATGATTTTAATTCCATGAATTAATATGGTAGATTCCATTGAAGTACCCTTTTTAATTCTGTAGGATGAACTACATATATTTGGATTGATTATATGAGACTAAATTCCATTGGTGTAGACCTAGATTTTGGTAAATACTAATACTTTGAATTCCTTGAACTGACAGTTTCTTGGATTTAGTTTATATAATACCAATGTCAGATTCCTTGCATTCTCTTGATTTATATAGATAAGAATTCCATGGATGTATTTCATAGATTCCTGTTTACATGAAAATATGGTAATGCCCATTGGATCCCCCATGTATTCGCTTATGTTATCATGGATGTTGTTGAATCGAACATATAGCATGGAACTGACATGAATCCAAGATCCATCATCCAGTTTAGAGATATCTAGCACTGGAAAAAGTGGGTATGTCGAAAATTACATGTAACCATGAATCTTGGGATCAGATTATGTGATTTATTTTTTATCAATTAATTTTTTATGTGGTAACCAATTATTTATAGAACTTCAACATGAACTTCATTATTAGATTGGTTATATTTAGGGACACCTTTGGGGGTGGCCTAATGAGTTATACTTACACCCTGCTTAAGCCTCCATAACACTTGGGTACCCATAATGATATCAATAATTTCCTATAGGTTATGGGATATGGGAATGAATTGATTTATTGTTTTTCATTGGATTCCTAGTTGGGAGTTTGAGGGACTAAGCGGGACTCATGAACAGTTTGGGATAGGTCATTGTAATCAAATCTATTTTATTCTTTAGTACTACTTGTGTATGATCCACCCATGGGGGGGGGGGGGTCATTTGGTATGTATGACACATTAATTTTTCTATTTCATGTTATATTGTATTTATTTTATTTTCACTTTACATGTTTGTGGTGATTATTTGGATGTGTCTCTGATTTATTTTATTTAAATCAAGTTTTTTCACTCTAAAAACGAGGGTATAATCTTCCCATGGTATCGTCAAGGTCCGTTGTTTCTAGTCGGTACCCTCTAGCATATGGGGAGGCATTCCTAAGGCTATGTGGCACACCGTCTAAGGAACCAGTTTAGTGGAATCTGGGTCAGGGTTTTGAAAAATAGTATTATATGTACTTTTACTTTTTTTACTATTTGGGCAAGGTAGTTATGAAGTTTTGATGATATCAAATATTGGTGATGTCTTCACTCATGGGTGGTACACCCCCACATACCTGGGAAAGTCCAATTTTCATAGAATTTGATTTTTTTAATTTATTCTCTCTTTTATAATTGACTGATTTCCACCTTGAGTAGTTCATATGGGTATGAAATTATTTATTTATGGATTTTTTTATCTTTCTAGGTATGATAATTGGGTGTGTTCATTCATTCATCATTTTAGTTTCATAGGGTTTATATACCATCTGTATGTTGTCCTTGACTGGTTATTTCATGGAACTCTCACATGTTGGTGTTTTATTTACTCTTTGTGTCCTATATCAGCTTTTAATTTATATCTGCCTTTGGTTTTAAATAATTGAGAGGGTTTTATAATTAATGTGTCCACACTCATTTATATGGATTATAAATAAGTGTATGGTTCCATTATACTTGACCAAATCATCATGTGAATTATGGATAATATGAATTTATAAATGGATTATAAAAGGATTTTTTTGTTTAATAAATTTATAGGGAAAAAATTATAAATTTTATCCCTTATAACTCGTGAATTAAATTATATCTAACCAAACCATGGAATGAGAAACATAATAAATATATAGAATTTTAAAATTTTGGGTAGTAAAAAGTTTTTAAATGTGAAAAGTTGGGTTTAAATTATAAATTTTAATTAAAGTAAATTTAAAATAATGGGACATTTAGTGATCTTGGGGATGTGTATGCTATATTTTTATGTCTTAACCTTGTGTATGGTTAGTTTGGTCAAGCGATAGATTTAATGTGGTGAGGCCCTTGGTTATGGGTAGTGAGACCTTGATGGGTTTGGATGTATTAGAGAGTGGGGTGTTACCTACAATGAAGTAGTTGGCATGTGACCTTCAGTTTATCATCTTTCACCATGTATCATGGTTTATTATGTCTATTGAGGTATTTTTTTGATCCTAGAGTGGGTTCCCTGAATAGTAGTTCTAATGATGGGTGTGTCTATGTGCATGTTGGACCTAGAGTAAGTGGTTGGATTTAGCATGTTTGATGTCGTGTGTTCTAGAATGGGGGGTTAGAGTACCACCTGTCGGAAGTGTCTTGTGTGAGGCTTGATATTTGGGATATGCATAAGAGCCCAATGATATTTTAAATACGAATCAAGATTTTAGTGTGTGGTCGGTATGTTCTGTGATTGAGGGTGACCACGAGAGAGGTTACCTCGATATTGTAGATGTTTTAAATATGTGATGCTTTGATGTGTAGAACTAATTCATAGGAGGTGATACCAAGTTTTTGGTAGAGGAATGGTTATTCATTATATTATTCTAATATAATCACCCCGAGTTATTTTGTTTTGGTTTTTTGATGGTGTTTTTGGGTGAGATTATTCAGATTAAAAACCTTGATTTTTTGACATCACTTGAAAGGGAAAATTGATATTAACTTTAGTTAGATGGATCTAGGTTTTTAGAGAATGGGTATACATTTCTAGTTTTGGAACAATGATCAAGATGATAGGTGGTCATGTGGTTAGTCTTGACTCGTGATGAATGTGGTCATGTTGGGTGAAATAATTGAGGATGCCTCGAGTCTGATGAGACTGACAATCCATGAGTCATAGTCACGTTCATTAATGGGAATGTGGGACTAGAATTGGTAATTCATGACTCATGGTATCTCGATTTAGGTATGGTGAATGGTCATATGGGAGCATGTAACCCTAAGTTTTGTTGAGTTTGATGTGGCAGACACATGCTAGAGATGTGCAATGCCACTTGGGTGATGTGATCTGGTGGCTCATGAGGGACTACATGTTGTTTTTTGTTGAGGAAAAGGTGATGTGTACTGGTTATTTATGAGTCCTATTGAGTCTTAGATCTGTAAGAGGGTAATTCTACATTTAGTGATAAATTTTTCTGGGCTTGGAGGAGCTCATGTGGTTTGGTGGAAGTAGTTCCATGATGAATGTTAAATTCATGACTACATAGAAGAGAGTCACGAGACCATACATGATTTGGATAGTGAGTTTCTCTCAAATCCAGGTGACTATGTAGTTTATAGTTCTTACAGGGAAGGTGGACTAAAGCATTTAATGGGAATAGAATATGACCCTTTGGTGAGATATGGTGTTAGGTGTTATGGATTTGTCGATTGTGGATTGGAAGAGTGGTTCATATTTTTTTAAGATATAATTTATTAGGTTGTGCTCATGAAGTGGTATAGGTGAATCCATATGGTGGGGAGTGTTCCATCGGCTGTTATAGGGATATGTTCTCATTATGAAATGGTTATCAAAGAATATTGTGGCTGTCATTGTCAAAAGTTAGGAATGGGTGGTAGTTAGTGGTTGATTTTCACTTAAGTGACAGTGGGATGACCAAATCCAATCCATGAGTTTGATGATAGATGGATAATGGGATGTGGTGGTTGTTAGTTACTCCCAAGAAGTGATGAAAATTATTCTCTTTTGATGAGGAGTGATGTATCATTGATGGGCGTACAACCTTCATGCTAGAAGTCTCACAATATTGTGGAATGAACTGTGGTTCAATTGTGATGGCCTTGGGATGCTGGTGTGAAAAAAATTGATGTGTGCCAATATTTTTTCCAGAATGTCAAATATGAAATTAGATGTGGTGGTGGATTGAGAATGAGAGCTAGATTTGGGCACGAGGAGGTATTAAATTGACTTGACAATGCTTAGACCAGAGATGTGTTAGTGTGTGTATCAGAACACGATGATAGTTTTTTACGGTTACAGATATAATCATGGTACCATACTAGGAGTTGGTTAGGGACTCCAGTGAGCTTGTTCAGGTGATCACATGATGCCTCTAAGCATGATCGAGTAAATGGGTGATGCATTAGCTATTAGAGATAGGAATTTTTGATACAAGTTAGTCAAGGATGGTTTGACTTTCATATGATCATGGAAACGGTACATGGTGAGTTACAATCCACATCAAGTGTGTCTTTTTTTAAATGATGAACATGTTTCGGGAATCAAACTTGACTTTCTAGGTAAATATGGTGTAGTCATGACTTATTAATGGATATTGGTTATTTATCCATCAGATTTTGGAATTTAGTAATGATGAGAGATACCAATGTTCATATGGAAATATCATGTGGTTTTGGGTGCAATGGGGTTGGAACTATGCCCGGTGTGACTTCGGTATGATAGTTACTGTTCAATAGTCTATTCCGATGGTGGAAATACTAGAGCATCATGATTGTTAGTTATAAGATGAAGCTTATCATGGGGAGAACAATAGGCCTATCAGGTGTTTGAAAGATGAAGCTATCAATGTTTTAGGGTAGATGGTATTGGGTAAGAACTCTCTCAATATTTTGGTTGTGAAGAAAGGTGTTGTATTATGTTTTTTTAGACTGAGTTCCTTGAGTTGGAGGTTTTGTCTTGGATGTGTTTAGGTGTTTGGAAATGGAACGATACTATCCGAACATTGTTTGGTGATTGATGTGGGTCAGGGATTACAATTGAATGACCACTGAGACTTATTGAGGATGATAAGTGTTATAGTGGGGAGTTTATAATACCTTGTGGCCATAATAAAATTTGCAATTCATGTTAGAAATTAAAAGTTTCAATTAGTGGATGGGTTAGATTTTGAATTAACATTAAAAATAAAATAATGAGAGTTTGAGCATCTTGGAGTAAGTTTCTGTATATGTTTTGAGGACCATGAGATGCCTTAGTTGCTCAAATAGATCTCAGAAGCATTATGAGGGCTTGGGTTTCAGTGTTTTGATTTTTGGAAAAGAAAAATGGGTTGTATGGTTTGTGTTAAATATGCACCCCAACTTTGCAACTTGATTAGATGAGGAGCATGGTTTCTTAAATTATATGAAGTGGGATGATAAACCATGAAAATCTTGTAAATTTATTATAGAGTCAATTCACATATCTTTTGTATGGTTTGAAAAACTGTGCACCAAACTCTATGAGAAGAAGTGTTTTCATCGAGAAGGGTTTTACACAGTTGGAACACTATTTGGAAAATAGTATGAAAACAATATGATCTTTAAAAAGCAGAAACATGAATATTTACCCTATTTAATTTTAAAACCAATCCTATATTTCCCTTCTACTCTCATGCGTGAACCTCTCCGAGATGACTAGTCACTCCTTCCCCCCCTTCAACAGCTTTGAGTTGTATATGGTTTCAACTTTGTTATTTGATGTTTCAAGGTAAGTAATTACCTCCAACAACATCCTTTCTTATCCTTCTTTCTCATATATAATTTCTAAGTTCTCTGATTTAGGGTTTTTAGTGATTCCACTGGAGAATTTTTGTAGTGCCCATTTATCTTATAGATTTCACGTGGCTTGTGTAGAGGAGATCATGAGAGGACATCTTCATGCCACCGCCTGATATATCGATGAAGGTATGATGTGCTGTGAATTTTTAAGGGGTTTTCCTTAAAATTAACATTTATTGATCTTTGCCTTTGCACCATTGATTCGGGATTTTCCAAGAATCTCGTTAAGGATATGCCACAAGTCATGGGAGAGTGGTTGTTCATGATTTTGATGCAGTTAGATATTATGGTGGGTGTTTCACCATCATGGATTTTTTTAATTATAATTATTTTTTATGATGTTGTGGAATGTTTTAGGTACCTAGTTAGTGATGTGAGACTAGATAGTACTTGGAAGCTATTTTCGAATTTTGGAAAGTTCTCCAAAGCACCAATAAAGATAAAAAACCCTAAATTTTCCCATAGACTCATTTTAATTTCTAGAATCATGGGATAATGGTATCACTTGTTTTAAGAGTGATGATAATAGGAATTAAATTAAGTTTTTTAAATTGAAAATTGGCCATTGTTAGCACCCATGAAATGTTTAAGTTTAATGGGAAGGTGGTTTCTAGTGGAACACATTTGTATCAACCATGAATATGGTAATTGAATAATTAAATGATGTTGTAATCATAAATGGCACTTGAAAGATATTATGGAATTTTTAAATTGTCTTGGATTTGAAATGAACTAATGTGAAATAGTTTTTGAAAACATGCATTTGGATGATTCAAATGGGTATTTGGAAAATGGTGTTTGGATATGGGATTTGGAATGGTGAAATGAAATCGACCTTGAAATGAATTTCTAAATGGCGGTTTTGGTTAAATAGGGTTCCACTAAGAATCTTATTAGGAATTTTCACTGGTAACCTCGGTATGATATCCTATTTGACCAAACCTTGGAGAAAAGATAAGGATCTTATTAAATTACTAGTGATATTACACATTGTATTGGGTTTTTATAATGGTGTTTCTCAATAATAATTACATGCATGGTAAATAAGGTTTTGGTAAATTGTGTGTCATGGTGTAATTGATTAGGATTCCTAGAATGTTATCCCTTGGATAAATTATACAACATGAAATGGGTGTAATGACTCCAGTTATCATGGATTAATTTTTGGGACTCTCTTGAATTCCATGGGAGGATTCCACATTTGATTTGAGGATGTCCAAATCTAAATTATTCCATGAGATACCTTAGATTACTCACCTATTCATCACTAAAAATTATTTGGGGTGACTCCACGTTATATTTAGATGTTGTATTATGAATTGAATGTTATGAATTAATGTGATATATTCCCTTGGGGTGCCCTTATGAATGTTAGAGAATGAGATGCCCAAATTCTTCTTGATTATACGAGGCATAATTCCATGGGTGTAGACCTATATTATGATCAAACATAATACTGTGAATGCCTTGTATAGATGGTTCCTTAGATTCAATTTAGATAATTACATGGTTGGATCCCTTGGATTCAATTGGTTTATATAGAGAATAAATCCAGGAACCACTTTTAGGGATTTTAGTTTACATGAAAAGATGGGAATGATCAATGGATCCCCCATTGATTCCCTTATATTCTCATGGATATGGTTTCTTCTACCACACACTATAAAACTGATGTGAGTATGAGATCCATCAACCTATTCAATGTTATCCAAAACTAGATGATGTGGGCAGGTCCAACATTGAGTGTCGCCACATATCTTGAGATCAGAGTCAATCATTTATTTATTATCTATCTATTTTGTAATATGGTAACCTATTATTAATAACACATCATCATGAAATCGATTATCAGAATACTTATTTTTAGGGGTCCTATTGGTGGTGGCCTACTATGTCATACTCACAACCTACTTGGGATATTATGGTGCTTGGGTACCCTAGAAGATATCACTACTCGATCATAGGTTATAGGCTCCGGGATGACCCGATGTTGATTCTTATTGTATGGTTTCTTAGGTGGGAGTTGGAAGATGGGACCGAGTAAGACTCAATACTAGTTCAGGATAGTACACTAGCCTTAATTCTATTTTATTATTTCATACTGATTGTTTATGATCCACCCATGGGGGGGATCTAGATGGTATATATGACACATTCATTTTACTATTGCATTTGATATTGTATTTATTTTATTTTAACCTTACCTAGTTGTGGCTATTATCTAAATTCATATATGTTTTATTTGATTTGAATTATGTTCCACACTTTAGAATCAAATGAATAGTCTCCCATGTTAACCTCACATTACCTCACTGCAAGTCGGTATCCTTTGTCATATAGGGAGGCACACTTGGGGATATGTGGTGACATTCTTGGGGAACTAGTTCAATGGAATCCATGTTGGACCGTGACACCTATAAATGTATAATTTGTAATACAATCCATTTATCTTAATACCTTTCCCCAATCAGGTTGGATATTAGTTCCATCAACCTATGTGCCCAATGTATCTTTACTTGAATTTCCAAAAAAGAACTCTAAAAATAATATTTTATGGAAATGGACTTAATTAGGTGGTTCCACTCCAATAAAATGTAATGAGATATCAACTTTCACTAAACTAGGAGAGTAAAAATCCTTTCTCACATTATCCATTAATGTAATGAGATATCAACTATCACGATTTTGATTAGTACATCAAAGCACGTGATTAATGGTATTCATTAATAATAATATTATAGTATTATAATCAATACACACATCCCCATATTGGAATATTTAATGATAAATAAAAATATAGATTTTCTATTGGAGGGTTATGTTCTCTTAATCTCCTGCTCTGAAGATTACTAAGGGAATACACCATTATAAAGTTTCTCAAAAGTAATCTGAGTCACTACCCCTGATAGAATTAGAATTTTCATCCTATAAAATCATATATTTTTACTGTAGAACATATATATTTAAGAATACCATTGTGACACTTCAAGCTTTACATCTTAGTGTGGAACTGCTACGACTTTTCTATATGACAGTTATTCTTATGATATTATCTCACACTATGTCATGAAGAAGAATGACCATGATATTATAGTAAATTTATTAATACTTAAAACAATGAATAAATGTAATCATAAATTATATATAATATGGTTATATGGAAGAAACTACAACATCTCCATACACATATTGATATCTTATCATAATCCTTACAACTATCCTTATTGACAAAAAAAATACAATCCATGATTGGGGTAAACACATTCAACCAATTCATTTCCTTGATGAATACTCTGTACATCCTTCTTCTGATCAAAGAGTGTTCACCAAGTGTAATAACCCAGGTACTTATAAAACAAGTTTTTTCATTTTGGAATTAAATAGTCAAATTCATTATAAATGTATAATGAAATAGGTAGTATTTACAAAAATTATAGATTCTATAAAAATAGAATATTAACCACACCTATAAAATTATAAATAAAATTTATATATCCTATAAGTGAAAATATGATATATTTATATCATGTAATATATAAATAAATGTTTTGAAAATGATAAATTAAGTGTTGATATTTTTATGACAAATAAATTTTTATTTACAATTTTATAATCAATATAATGATTTAAAAGAAAATATAATTACATAAAATATATTAACATTTTAATATTTTTTTCTTATAATTATAATATAATTTTATGAGACCTTAATTAATTTTTCAAGGTTTTATAAAATTAGTTATAATTTTAAAATCAGTATTTTTCAAATAAATAATGATTTTAATTAAAAATTAAATTACCATATTTAGAAAATTATTTTTAAAAAATTAAGTATATTTTTTTAATTATAAATGTAGAAAAATGGTTTGGGTGGATTTATGAGATTTTTCTAAAATAGTTGATTTCATTTGTGAATAGTGAAATATTGTAATTTACGATTTTTAGAAAATACATGAATTATTGAGTCATAGATGATGTAAACCCATAATATCAAACTTTCATTCATTATTTTAATATATTTAGTGATAATTTTCAAACTATTCATATTCTTGAGCCAATATAATAAAATAATGAATTAAATAATCAAAAAACACTCATCTCCTCCACTATAAATACCACCTCTCACCACATCCTCTCCTCACACATCAAAACCTTGTAACTTGTTTAATTTATTCCCAATTAACTTTCCAAGTCTCTTACCAATATCCAATACCTTTTGGTCTTACTAAAAGGCCAAAACCAAGACACTTAAAGAGGTTCTCACGGAGAAGAAGTTCAAGTGGTAAAATTCTCTTTTGTTTTCTTTTAAATTTCTTTCAAATTTATTTTATATTCTTATTATCTCCTCACATACCCTAATCTAAGTGACATGATAACTCCATTAACTTATATATACTGTAATTTTATTGTTTTAATTTAATATTCATCATCAAATCTCTCCTCTTATCCTCTTATTCTAAAAAATGAAAACATCACTTGTGATGTATCTATTTACCATCATCTTGGATGATGTGTTTTCATTTTCCTTTACCACATTCAAGGCTGGTCATAAAACCATTATTATGGTTAAATAAAATTTTATTATTCATATTATAATTTACATAATGTTTCTAAACCAATATATAAACATGAAATTAAATAAAATTATATAAGTTCATGATGGTTGTAAAAACTACCGAAAATAAATTAAATCATTTTCATTAAATGTTTTATCTAATGGATCATCCTAATATCAAGAAAAAATGATTTATGGTGTCATTTAATATTCTAGAAACATATTAATACCATTTAATCCCACTTTTTTAGTTTTTCTTCCATTCAATAAGGAAATTCATAATTAACTGACCATGGAAACAATGAAATAAATGCACCCAAAACAATAAAAATTAACAAAATATTATCAGTAAATGGGTGTAATGGTGTTATAAAAACATTATATAAGGTATTATAAATATTAATATAGTTCCTTAACAAATTAATAACACTATTTAAACCATTATACAAGAGGTTGGAACATGTTTTAAGGATGTCAAACTCAAGGTAAGTGACTTTCCTTTTAAAATCCTCTTTAATATATCTTTTTACAAAATTCAAAAAGAATGTTTTCCTATTAACTTCTACAACATGATATAATTATCTATATTTCATGAAAACTTAATTTTTTTATGTTTTATTTATTATATTACATGTTTATTTACAAATAGAATTATTTCCTTTGTATATACACAGTATTCTTACAAAATAAGTGATTTTACTCAAGAAATGTTTTTATAATGAAAGTGATCATGTTTTATGATTATGTTATAGTTCTTGGGTATTATTTATGATGAAGGGTTGGACCTATATATACCTCCAATTAATTTGGTATTTTTATGTTTTAAGTTGATTGTAATGGTTATTCCAAGTGTAACTGTGATGGTTACGCCATAAGGTAGTTGTGAGGGTTACATCATAAGGTAGCCGTCTGGGTTATATTGTAAGGTAACAATGAGGGTTACATATTATATAATAGCTATCAGGGTTATAATATTAAGTAAGTAAATTTTAAAGTTACCTAAATGTTTTATTTATATTTTCTATGTTTTATAGGAATATATTGTTGTCACAAGTTAAGTATATGATAATTTATGGGTAAAAATTATGTCTTTTTGAAAATGATTTCATATGTTTATAAGTATTCATAGACTAAAACTTTCCTTTATTTTATCTAACTTACTGAGATTTTTGTTCTCATCCCATGTTTTAAAAAAATTTCATCAGGTTTCAGGATTGGAAAGAGAAAATAATAATCGAATCTGAATGTTGTGAATATTTTCTTCAGGAAAATATTTCATGTTTTATTAAAAACTTTGTATTTTTAAAGAAATGGACATTTCTTTATTATTACACACTTTTTATTCTTGTGTGTTGATATGTATGAATTGTGTTCTAATTATCTAAATCTATTAACTAAAAATATATTTGGGTATGTAATAAGTGTTTTTTAGTTGAATTAACTAGATTATGTAATGTTTATGTTAGGGGACTTATACCTAGATAACCATAAATTTTATCAACTAGGAATTTTTTTGAATTAACCATATACCCTTTATTTTATACTATTTGAATAACCTATACTACATTATCACGATTGAAGAATATTTACCTAGATAACTACTTTATTTCTTTGGATGACCATTTGGTTTACATATGTTAATATTGATATTATTTTGATGGATTTATGATTGTTTTCATATTAATCTATAAGATATATGTATTGATATATCATTATGATGGTGAGTGTGTCTATAGTTATATATCCCACCAATGTATTGGGTAAATATGTACACTTCTCGATATAATTATGCTTACATGACTATGAAGTAAACCCAATCCACTATGCTTAGCGGATTATGGATTAAACCAAATATAATATGTTTATGGGACCATAGAGTGATCCCAATCCATTATGTTATAATGGTCCTGATAGAGATCCTTGACACATGTTATAATTTATTATGATTATTTATGTTCCATATTCCTTTTTCATGCCACATTTTTAATTTATGGAACTATGTCTCATGATTAATGTCATATAATTTCACATTTTATACTATGATGTATATTATGAGTTCTTGATCATACTATATGGTTTACTTTTTTATGACCTATTTTATGATTATTATATTTTTCACCATGATTATTTATTATGATTTCATAATCTTATTCCATTAATCATTACATTTCTCTTATTATTATGTATCTCAATTGTTTATAATAAATTTCTAACTTATATTTGTCTTATTTTTAATTCATTACTCGTTACTGGGTGTTTTGCGTTCACTCCTTCCATATATATACCCATTTATACAAGTGATTGTAAGTGTTAAAGAGATTTTGATTGATTTATAAGTGGTATAAATTTAAGTATTTTGATTTAAGTTTATGGTTTGATGATGTAATATATAAATAGTTCCCAAAGACATCAAAAATTAGATTTTTCATTTTTTTGAAAAACACATGTTATATGTAAATATTTTGTAGCTTTATCACCAGTTCTAGAAGTGTAGGTGTAATAGAACTTTAGTTGTAATTATAGTAGAGTTTGGTTGTTTTTAAAATTTAGTATTGTGAAAATTTGGGTATAAAGTATAGAGATCTAGGATTCTCATACAAGGGTAATACATCTTTTTATTTGAATATCCATCACATTAAAAAAGTATATACTAGAGGACCATAATAGTTTGGTGTCTTTAGAAACTTATAACAAAAACTTATAACTTGGTGGAAGATATTAAATGTTTCCCAAAAATATCTTCCAATTTAGTACTGATAATTTAAACTTTTTTTTTATAACCTAGGGAAAGGAAACATAAGAAAGGGTGATCTCAAATACTCAATAAGGGTAAATAAAGGATATATGTAAGCATAACATGAACATAAGGGTATGAGAATTTGAGCATAAAATTTTAAGATCATATCCTACATATCAAAGATCATAAAGATTGAAAAATCATATAAAATTAATCATAAGGGAATAAAGAGCATAATCCATGTGAAGATAACATAGAAATAGGAAATGGAGTTGTGGAAGAAACATAAACATATTAAATGTTTTCCATTGTAGTCAAGGCTCATAGACAATGCTATCTTATTGGAATTTGTCACTCACTAAACAATCTTAGTAGTGAAGGTTCACTCCCAAGACTATTTATTTGTCAAGGTTCACACCCAATACCATATTAGTTGTCAAGGTTCACTCCCAGGACTATCTTATCAGAAACATTCCTTTACTAAATTTAGTTCACTCCCCATTCTAGCCATGTCTATCTCATAAGATATAAATATTTACCAAATACATTAGAGGAAGATATAGGTCCCACACATCATATAATTAAATCATACATATGTGTGCCACACTATTATAAACAATAATTATATCATAACCCATGAAATATAATAGTTATCATAAAAATTTCATCATATCATAACCTATGAAAAGGAAACATGATTTATAATCATTTCATCATAGAATCACCCATGAAAATAAGCAGGTTTCATAAGTGGTTTATCATTGTATAACCTATAAAATAGAAATGGGTTTCATAAACAACATATCATCTTAAACATAATAAATTAAAAGAAACAATAATAATGGTGTCCTTGGATCATATCCCTAGTAAATAATAAACTATATCAACAGATGTCATCTTATATGGAGAAGGATTTTGAAATATCGCTTTATTTTTTTTATGGAAAATAGTATTTCTTTGAAAATAACTTTCAAAAAACCTTTTTAAAATACTTTTCCTTGAAAATAACATTGTCTACTTATAAATAATGATTTGAAAAATTCATTTATAACATTTATTGATTAAAATATACTTTCTATTTTGAAAACACTTTTTAAAATGTAAAACCTTTTGAAAATAACTATCATTGAAAATAACCTTCAAAAATTATAAAGGATGATTTTAAAACCATTTAAAATACTTTTTAAGACATAAAAGGCCTTTGAAATATTTTTGAAAATAACCTTTCAATCATATAAAAGAAGCTTTAAAAAAAATTTAAAAAACTTTTTAAAACATAAAACATTTTTAGAATTTCATTCTTTGAAAATCAATTTAAAAATAAATATTTCAAGGAAAAATAATAAAACATTTTTTTTAAATTTTATTCAAAATTTATTTTGTAATCTTAAATTCTTGGAGTTTTTATGATGGTGTAGAATTATATATGTGTCATATATTTAAAAAATATTCATTTCATATTATTGGTATAATTGTAAAGGGCCTTGATTGAAAAATGACATAAATATTCCTTTTAAATACATTTTTAGAAAAGGTAAAAAATTGTTAAAAAATATTTTAAAAATCACAGGATAATAGTATAAATTTCTTGTAAACATTTTTTGAAAACATTGTTTTTAATGAAAATAGATTTCTGACTGAAGAGATAAATAAAGTCATATTTTCATGAAAATATTTTCTTAGTTATCTTAAGTAATAAAGAGTGTAAAATGTTATCATTACATTAAGATATCATTAATAAACATAAGATAATAAAATTCATGAGAATTCTTGGGATATGGATCACAATATTTCATCAATTTAAGCATAATTATAAAATATCCCAATAAATGATGAGACTGTATCATAAAATCATTACCTCTTTGGTAACCTTGAATCATAATACCCATATAATACTAAAATTAAATTAATGTTAATATATCTTTAAAATAAGGATATTCAGGATACAACATGTCAAAGGTTAAGTATATACACCATGTAAAATAATATAGGTGCATAACATAACACTTGTCTCAAAGAAGGCAAATTGAAAAAAAATTCCCTTATTTATTAGGGAACTTTTGAATCATAAACCTCATGAAAGAGAGATCCCCAAATTGATATGAAAATAAAAATAAATTTTATGATAATCATCTAGATTAATGAGAATTATATACACCATATAGAAGAAATAGGTGGTGAATATAGCATGTTTCTCACAAAAGTAAAAAGTTAGATTGAAATCCATTA
Source organism: Viscum album (assembly GCA_963277665.1). Lineage (NCBI taxonomy): Eukaryota > Viridiplantae > Streptophyta > Magnoliopsida > Santalales > Viscaceae > Viscum > Viscum album. The sequence continues at coordinate 1,899,163,321 of OY728126.1, forward strand.
CCTTAAGTCTTGACTTCCATCATAATCATGAAAAATATGGTATAATAAATATAATTTTATTATAAATTTATTAAAAGATAATATTCATATAAATTATACCATATATGATTTTTTATGACCTTTTATTTGTATTTTATTAACAATTTTATGTTAAAGTCAGGTTTCAAGTAACAACCATTTTGTTTTTCATCCATGTTTTGACTTATAATTTTTGGCCCTCTTAATTTGATTAGTATTTCATCATTTAAATAATTTAAACCATGATATAAATACCATATATATTCGGTATACATGTATTTATATTTATCCATAAAATTTTTGGATATTAAATGAAGTACAACATTCATGGAGATGGTAGGTCGTACGTACACATGAACGTTGTTTCCATTTTGTTTTTATATTAAAAGAAAAAAAGGTAAATGATATATATATATATATATATATTACCATACCAGTATAATTTTTTTATTTTATATATCACATATCTCTATTAAACCCATCCTTAATACATTCAATGAAAAGTGTGAATGAATCACATCGCTTTACGAGGTAGTAGTCCACCGTAAACACAAATGACATTATCGTATTCCCAAATATTGGAATGCATGAAGCTATGTGTTATATATTAATTAAAAAATAATAATAATACCATAAAAATCATAAATACCATATATAAATTGTATTTTCATCAGTATGTCTAACCCTGAAAGGTTGTAATGGGAACACCAATGACATCAATCCATGAGGTGGTAGTTCACTGTTCACATGAAAAATGATTTAATATCTCATTTGATGTATTTTTGTGTGGATTTAGGTTGTAACCTTAACATAAAAACATATATTTATAAGTAATATACTTATGTTATTTTATAATCATGGTATAAAATTTTTTTTAGGGGTTTGAGGAAGAAATTAAAGAAAAACATTTGTTAAAAAATGTTACCTCTTCTTCGTGTATCTCCTTTTGGTTTTCACCAAAGGACTTATTTGGTTGGATTTATGACCAAATTGAGGCTTCTAAGATGATATTAGGGAAGTTGGTAAGTTATTTTTTCAGGTTTTTATCGAGCCAAATGGATTGATATGTGCGAAGAAGTGAGGAGAGTGAGTTCCCTTTTATTTTGGAGTAGAGGAATTATTGAAAATACTAAAAGGTAAACAATATCGGGAAGTCTCAATTACTTAATTTGCCTATAAATTTAAAAAATAATAGTGGGTAAATATTAACTAGTAAATAAATACCTAAAACACACAAAACAAAGTCAATTTTTATAATTTTTTTCCTTAACTTAAACATTTCCCTACTTTTACCATAGTGGTTTTTATTAAGTTAACTAATTTTCTACCCCAAGTAATTTATTAATTAAGGCTAAATTAAAGTGATAATTATAACATAATTTGGAACCAATTATTATAAATATTTATTTAATTAATATAATAAAAATCCCATGTATGTTATAAATGAATTTTAACAGAAGCGCATACAGTGCAGAAAAACACCCATTGAACCCTAATCGTGCTAACAAAGTGTTTACTATTTGGGGATTAATATGTTCATTATAAAAGATTAATTGGTCATTGAATGAACAATATTTGTTAATTATTAACATTTAAAAATAAATTTTTAGAACATAGGATTTTTTTATTTTAAATCATTTAATAAAATATAATTTTTTATAAAGTAACATTAATATCATTTTCAAAAATATTTATTTATTTTTAATTAAAAAAATCTATAAAATAATGGAAATAAAATAAATTACGTTAACACATGTTTAAAATGAAATATTAATCTACAAAAAATAATTTAACATAATAATTCATTAAATTTACATCACTTTTAATGTTTTTATTATCAATTGGTTTATTTAATTTTTAACTAAATAACTCATGCATTGGCATTTCTTAAACATTTAAGGTAATTATATTATCTCAAAAAAATTAAAATAAATTATCTTGATTAAAAAATTTAACTTTAATTTTTTTAATATAAAATATGATGTTTTCCCCTATCTCAAAGATTTATAAATATTAAAGTCATGTAATGTTTTTTGTATTTTTATATGCTTAACTTATTATATGAGTCACTTTCATGTAAAAGTGTCTAAAAACTTATAGAATTAAATAATAAGGTAATAATTGTATAAATATGTCCATAAAATGGGGTTTGAACAATTTTTGGGTCATTCTTACACTATATATTCTAAATTGAACCACTAAGTAAACTAGTTCTTACCTTAATCACATTGATTAATTTTAACTTTTTTCAATAATAATTTTTTTTTAGAAATTAAGTTAAACATATTAACAATTATAAATTATTCTTATTATATATAAAGAATGAATTTTTCCAAATTAAATTCACATAATTGGTAGAAATAAATGTAAACTTAATCCCGTAAAAAAAAAGAGAAAACATATTTTTAAAGAGGAAATGTCAAAAGTTTGAAATTATTTTATATCTAATTTTAATTTTAAATTTATTATAATGAACTAAATTATATTAAATTGTGTATAATTTATTTAATTATAATTTAAAACCAATTTAAAATATAATTTAACTGTATAAATAAATTAAGAAAAAAGTCAATTTTCAATTAAAATTCAGTATTTTTCACTATTCATAAAAAAATCCCAAAAAATCACCACAAGATAATTTTTTTGTTAGAATTTCAAAAATGAAGTTAATTTTTTAAATATAATTTATAAAAGTTTCAAAAATTAGATTCAAAATAATCCTTCCATTAAAATGTACTAAAATGACCTTTTAGAAAAATACACCTTTTTATGGGAAAAATTAGATTTATTTTTATCTCTTTTATATAAAGAATATAAGATGAATATTAAACATATTATTGAATATATATATATATGTCATTAAAATAATTCTTCAATTTATTTTTTAATTTATTGATATAAAACATGTTTATGCATAGAAAATAAGTTTTTTGAAAATGAATTCCTTTATTTTTAAATAGTTCTTACTTTTATTTATACTTAATTGTTTACTAAGGAATTAATTTTATAAACATGAATAAACCATATTTTTATAATTTAATTAATCCTTTTCATACCCTCCATCATAACTACTATGTGAAAAATATAATAATATTTCAATAATATGTCACGTTTTCATTTAAAAATAGTGTTTCATGTGACAAAAGATAAGATCAATGTTTCTTGTAACACGATATAAAAATGATATTGCTTATATCACAATCCAAAATCAATGTTTCATGTACCGTAAGATAAACTCTGCGTGTCATATAAATCATGCTTAACTTGGTGTAGCATGTAATTCAAGACATAAAAAAAATTAATTTATTTGAAAAAATAATTCAAAAAAATTCTGGTAGTAACATTTTACCCCCATTAAAATGTATTTAATCCTCAAAATTCATCTACGTCATCAATGTTTTAATAATTTAACGTTCTTTTCGTAGAAACTCACATCGTAAAAATTAATAATAAAACATCCTTTAAAAAAAATAATGTTGGAAATATAATGGTTACCCAAAGTAATTCATAACTCAGTTTAACCATAGAAGAACACAGGTGGGAATTGAAGATTTTGACATAGAAGAAATGTTTTGATAATTATAAATAGTGATACAGATCACGGATCATATTATAGTGGGTGATATAAATAAATTTAACAACCACAAAACCATAAACCTGTGATGATTTATGGGACCATTTGGTTCATTTGAAATAAAGGTACCAGAACAAAATTTTTATCCCAAGATATTTTATTTGAAAAAATTTCACAAGAATTTACACTTACTTGATTTAATTATATTTCATAATCACAATATCACCCTTGGGTTGTTCCTTGATCAGTTTAAACTTCATCTCTTACTCCTATAAATGAAGGTGAATTTTATATGCCTAAAACACAAACATATTATAAGATCTATATATAGAATGATAAGTCATTTCATCTATCTGTTGTTATCATCAATGAAAAATGGTTAACATAGGTTATCCAAAATGCATAAATCTTTATATGGACAAAAATACATTAATCTCTAAAACCACATTCAAATTTCAACATAAAACATTTCAAAAATGGTTTGACTTTTGACCCTTTAAAAATATTAAAATTCAGAACATGGGAAATAAGGTAACTTAATTTCTCAAAATCAACATAACTTTAACCGCCCATATATCACAAATAAGCTCTTAATTTTCACATACCCAACATGTGAATAACTTAATCATCTATTTAAATAAGGAAATAAATTTAATTACTATAGAACCTTAATGAAAACTAGAGTTCTTCCTCATTCCTCTAATAAAACCATAAATTATTGAATATATTCCATAGATCCGATAATTTTATAATCCCAATAAATGATATCATAAACTAGTTTTCCAAAAAATACATTATTATTTTTGAGGTCATAGATACTATCCAATTTAATTTATCCAAATAAATCATCTCTTTATCCAAAATAAACACCATTATCTAAGCTTCCGGAACATATCAAGGGTTACCTTACCTTAATCAAGTTTGTTTCCATAAAATATGACCTTTCCATTAAATAAATTTTTTTGATCCACCAGTACTATTTAAAATATTCTTGAAATTACTTAATGAAAAACATCTATAAACAATACCTATATATATTTTATAATTAATATTAAACAATCCCTAAATTAAAATACATTAATACTTCAATCATTACACCCATTATATAATCCATTAACTAAGCTTCATCATATTATAACTTAATAGCTATTTTCTCTCATAATTCACTCATATTGTCCTCTTAATCAACTATATATGAATTATTAACACCAACTTTCTAATTCTATTCATGCTCTTTCCACTTAGGATAAATATTTTAATAATTTCCATACTTTCCACATTTAAAGAATTCAATAGTTGATGATACCTTAGGGAGTACATTATTCTCATCCATTAATTTAAATGAACTTTTTATTTTCCCTTTACAGTTACAATATTTGTGTCCTTTTCCATAGTTAAAAAAATCTTCTTGTTCCTCTAATACATCCAATTGAGTGTTTTATCCCACATTCTCAACACAAATGAAACTTAATATTCTTTCCTACATGGTCTTTGTTACCTGAATTATTAGTGAACTCTTTCCTACATTTATTTAGTGAGTATATGAGTTGATTAAGGTACACGTTGTTAATCATGTTATGTAAAAAACGATTTATCATGATCACAACATCCTTCAATCCAGTGATCATTCCATTAGAATGATCATTACAAATTTTTTTTATCATATTCAATGTTAACCCAGTTCCTTCTGGTTCCTACAATTGACTAAAACGATAAAGAATAGTGTGAGAAACACTTATCAAAATTTAAAAACTCATAATCATGAAAAATCACAAATAGGATATCTAAATCAAGAAACCTTGTTTTAAATATAAAACACCCTAGGTTTATCCTAGGTCACCTATGGTCATATGAATTTTAAATCCTTTATAAGAATTCATAAAGAGTTTTTGAATTTCCAAATCATATCCCATAGGAGTGGAAAACTAGGTGTGAAACAATTTCCATTGTTGTTCACTAGTTATTGATCAATTCTATCTGAATGCGATGTTCTTGGGGGTTTTACCCCTAGGTACATCTATTCCAGAGTCACATCCACTTATAGTATCCAAATAGGGATTTATTTCTTAGAAACCAATTGAACCATCCTTTAAAAAAATTATATGACATTTTACTATACTTTAACTCATTGTTTCGCACGGATTTCGGGGATCACCTCCTGGACGGGAGATTCAAGCGTTCCGATCGGTTTCTAGCGGGTTTGTTCGTAGAACCGGAAACATCTAATGATTCCACATCAGTTTGGACCTACTTTCCAAAGGTAGGCGCTCATTAGTTTGTGGACTAATGAGGCTTAGGAATTTGCATTGGTCGAGAGGATGGGAGGTCGGACTCATCACACCTTTTTGAGGGGAATTATTTTCTACTCCGGGACTCTCTTTATAGATTAAAGTTATGTTCGTGAATCCTTATTACATTACCAAGTATAAAATGAGATTTCCTTTAGTTTTAACAATCAATGATTAAATATGCAAGAAATTTAGAGAATCTTTTATATGTATTCGAGATTCTTCATCAATAGAGAATCATCTATATCTGTTTAGAGATTCTTGGTCAATGGTATCCTTCAAAACATTTATATAAAAGTGTCTTGGTCATTATGATGACCAGGCTGGTTTTAAAGCCACTCAGTGGGGAACTTGAAGTTTATCATCATTCAGAAAGACATGGATTATTTCAAAGTTGGGATCAAACCCATAAATGGGCTACCTACGTATCCTTTGTTTTGGAAAAGGAATCAGAACCCACGTAGTTCGAGAAATGGAGTATGATGTTTATGATTGATGGCTCAAAGAAGAATGTCATAATTACTTTTACACTCTAAGCTCACGTGAGTCATGCTCGGTGTGAGAAACAAGTGGTATTGGTAAAAATTAGACAATTGTGCCATGAAATATGCAATCATAAGAAATTGTTTGGGGCTTATGTATGTATGACTGCCTAAATAGATGAAGGTTTAGGATTTAATTTTAGGGAGAAAATCCACGAACAGGGTCCATAAAGGTATATGTGATTTATGGAGATTTGAATACTCTAACTTGGGACTTATTCCTGAAAAGGAAACCCAAATTAGGAGAGGATTGATAATTGGGTTTTACTCCTGAGAAGGAACCCCATATCAAACGTAATTTAGGACTGGTTAAGAGAAATTAAGGGACTTGGGGTTTACTCCTGAAGAGGATGCCCATAATTATGACTGGGACTTATTCCTGAAAAGGAGGCCCAGGTTAGGGGACTTGGGGCTTACTCCTGAAAAGGAAGTCCAAGATTATGACTGAGTCTTATTCCTGAAAAGGAGACCCAGGTTAGGGGACTAAGGTTTGGGGCTTACTCCTAAGAAGGATGCCCAAAATTAGAGGACTTGGTGCTTACTCCTAAGAAGGATGCCCATATTTGAGATTGGGGCTTACTCCTAAAAAGGATTCCCATTATTATGACTGGGACTTACTCCTAAAAAGGAGCCCCAGGTTAGGGATTAAGGTTTGGGGCTTACTCTTGAGGAGGATGCCCATAATTAAAGGACTTATAACTGGGGATTATTCCTGAAAAGGAGACCCAGGTTAAAGATTCTCTCATCTTAAAGGATGAGGTTGAATGAAAGAACTCTCAATCTTTGGTGACATAAAGATGTATAAATCACTAGGTTTTGAGAGATATTCCACCAAATTCCTTTCAGATAAGGAAGTCAAATCAAGAAATCATTCCATCAATGGCTTTGAAGAGTATATTGAAGACTGAATCTTGAATAGGAAAGGTGAAATGGCTTAAGAGGGGTAAAATGGGCAAGATGGGCACCCAGAAAGGTAGGGGCGCACAAGTCTTGAAAGGCGCGCAAGTCTTGCATGGGCGCGCAAGTATTGGTCGCGCAGGTATACCTTGCGTGACACATGGTGAACTTGCGCGATTCTCAATCAGAATTGAAATACTTGAGCGACTCTTTATTAAACCCTTTAGAATCCCCTTGAGGTTCTTCCAGAAAATGGACGCACAAATTCTATTGAAGGAATAAGGCGGCGCGCAAGTGTGACCAGTTCCCTTAAGGGCTGGCCATTCAAGCGCGCAAGTGTTGATGAGTTTCAACAGTTAGGCCTTCCTCCCTCTCTTTAGATCTTCCTTTCTAGGTAAGAAATTACCTTAGAAGTGTTCCGGAAGCTTTGAGAAGAGACTTGGGCGTCGGGAGCTTCAATCTGAGTTTCTGGAAAAAGATCCTCTCGAATGGGGGGCCCACAGGGTCTATTTATAGGCAAAAGAAGGCCCTGGGCGGTTACCGGGTGGTTATCACTTAAGTCGCGCAAGTCACTTGCGCGACCAAGGGCGTCGCGCAAGTGGACTTGCGCGACAGTGATATGACTTGCGCGGTGAGGTTTATTTTGATCCTGTGTTCCTGCCTTTGTCGATTTTTGATGTTTTCTTCAAAGGTTGAATCACTTTGAGCTCATATATTCCCTTTTTCGATCTTTAGATTCTGTGACGAAAGGAGCGTCAACAAAAGTCCCCCCTCAGAGTTGGATCCGGAGAGAAATGAGGATTTGACTCTGAGGAAATCGAATCCATCCCAAGGAAAAGGGGGGCGCACAAGTCTTCAGTGCACAGAGGGCAGTGCACAAGTTTGCATCGCGCAGGCTTTAAGCGCTCTGGCTACGACGCGCAGATAGGCCTCCTGGCCTATAAATACATGGTCTCACCTCCGTACAAGCATCCGGATTTCCGGACTTCATACCTTCGAGCTCTCGCCGCGCAGGTCACCTTAGCCGCGTAGGTTGCTCTGTTTTCTAGTGTTTTCCTTGATGTCACACTACTGTAAAGGTATTTTCACTTGCGCGGTTTATACTTGTGCGTCAAAAACTAGCGCGGCACACGAATACTTGCGCGCCTTTGTTTAGACTTGCGCGACTTAATTCCTTATCCATTTTTCAAATTTCTTTCACAAATTTTTTGAAAAATAAACCCATTTAAGAGTTAGTTTTTTGTGCAGATTCAGTGGTTCCTAAGGGAATTGGAACGGCTGATGAACTGGCTAGCAAGCAGATTGATGACATGATGAACATCATTGGCCACGATTACGATGATATCTGCGACAGCACTTTCCCAGATTTGGCTAAGTACTTGAAGAAATATCATCTTAACTTCCCACAGAGCATCTACCTGTCTCTATATGGTCATGGTCACCTGCAAGGAGTCAATGTTCCGTATGCAAAGAACTATACACCTGAAATGCAGCTGCGCTTCTACTCCTTCATTTCAGTTATGCTGTGCATTAAGAGCAACAACAATGGTGTGAACTTTCAAATTCTTCCTCCATGTTATTTCCTTGAAGATATGAAAATGGAAAACCCATGGGCTAAAATGTTTTCCACTACCGGTTGGTGGAGAGAAGATAAACATGGTATTAGAGCAATATCTGAAAAGAGTACTCTCTCCAAATGGCTCCTTATTTCCAATGCTCCATTCTCAAATCCATGTATCCATCTTCCAAGTCTCTTGGACAGAAACAGAGTCAATCTTTGATCAGCAGAAAATTTTCTCAAACCGCACTCAAGAACATCCTTTTACAATTGTTCCAAGAAGAGCTAGTATCACTGCATCTCTTATTGTATCCAATTGAATGAATGAATTCCAGGTGGTTGCTAATGAATCTCGGGATGCCGTAAATCAAATGAAGAGTTATGTTGAAAGCCTCTTGTAATTATTGAAAAATATAAGAGACTCCAGTATGTGGATGTCCTTCTAACTCTTGTGTATCAATGAAAAATACTTTCACTTCAATCATTTGTACCTGCATTCTTTCATTACCTGCTTCAATTTTACTTAAGCCAATGGGCCTAGTAAGCATAGTTTGATTTTTACTAGGATTATTACAAATAATCCTACAAATTTTGAATCTCTTAATTGCTCAATATTATCTAAATCATACAAAAATGTATGTTTAGTGAGCTAGAACTTGACTTTTATTCAGAGTTACTTTGTCTTTTGTGGGCAGTTTAAAGTCATGAATGCCGGACAAAAAGGGGCTAATGTTTAAGGTCGAAATAGCTTTGACCGAAATGGATTAGAATTGACACAATTCCTTGAAAGTTCATCTAAAAACATACTACCATACTCAAGTATGAGGGAAAATATGTAAACTATGGCTTAAGAATATTTGAATCTGAGGAATGATATGAAAAAGAGCTAAAAGGAATTAGAAGAAGTAGTTTCCAAGAATGAAGTTACTATTATTTAACAAAACCCGTTAGGGGGTTGAAATATGCATGGCCACCTAAGGGCATTGGCTGCATGGTTAAATAAATAGCATCTTTCGGCTGACAAGTCTGTTATGTGGACAGTTTATGCAAGGCCAGTTATGGGCACGTGCTGCATAGTCAGGCAAAAGAACTCCTAGAAATTTACTTTCCTAGTGCTAAAATCCAGTGAAAGTTTATGGAGATTCAAATTTTCTAAAGTATAGAGTTTTTTGTATGGAAAGAGGTACTTGAATATGGAGAAGATATTTCCGGACAAGATTATCGAAGAACTGGATGAATATCACTCCCACGAAGGTCTGACCCAAACGTAGGGAAGAAGAATAAACCATAGACTTGAATACTTTCAGATCATGAAAAAGGATATGGGATAAATATGTTAAGGATGGCTATTTTTTGTGGATCCCTACATACTATCGTTTAAGACAAATAAGGACAAAAGAGGCATTCTTCCCAAGAATGAAGTTACTATTATTTAACAAAACCCATTAGGGGGTTGAAATATGTAGGGCCACCTAAGGGCATTGGCTGCATGGTTAAATAAATAGTATCTTTCGGCTGACAAGTCTGTTATGTGGACTGTTTATGCAAGGCCACCTATGGGCACGTGCTGCATAGTTAGGCAAAAATAATTCTCAGAAGTTTGACATTTTTGTGATTAGAAGTCATGAAAAGGGTTATGAAGATCTGAAAATATTTAAGGTTAGGATTATAACACATAAAGATGGGTATTGTCCAATGTATATAGAGATACATAGGTCAATGAAAACCATAATCATGTTGTGGCTGGGTCCTGAATTGAAATTTTGGACTTCACTACGTATCTCATGAGAATCAAGCCATACGTAGTTCTTGAAATGTAGTTTAACGTCATGCAGGACGAAAGTATGAGAAATCTTAGTTTAGGGTCATAGAATTTGGACCATAATAATGAATACACAGTGTGTGTTTTCATGAGGACTTTTCAGCTAAGGGACTAAAAGTGAAATTTGGGGTTAGGCCCAAAAGACTTGGGGCTGGATTCGAGGGATACTCGAACGTTCCTACGTATCCCATAAGGATGGGAATCAAGCCCACGTAGTTCTCGAACTACCCTTGTACAAATTTGGTTCATACATGTGAAGGGTAAAAGGGGACTTTAGTGCAATGATGGTTTAACCTGAGATAAAAAATTTAGGCATTACCATGTATGCACGTAGTTTTTTTTGAAATGAAACATGATTGAAAAATAAATGTCAATAATAGTTCTCTCTCAAGTGAGGAGATTAAAGAATATTGTAGTTTATTGTCATACTGGACAAAAGTGTTGTATAGTTTAACGTCGTATAACAAAGACGAAAGTGAATCAATGTAAAAATATTGATTCTAGGGGCGGTTTCACAAATCAACATCATATGAGATGGTGGTGAACCGATGTGAAGAGATTGTTTTTGGGCTTGAACCCTGGGAGGTTGCCTACATACCGAGCCTGGAGGGCAAGGATCAAAGTCCGTGTAGTTCAATTAAAGAATGAATTAATGATCAAGTTGTTCTTGGGGACAACGATCTAATTAAAATGTTGTTGGGACTTACACATGGTTAGTGGCCCAAAGGGAGTGTTATGGTTGATGTTCGCTCTAAGATCACGTGAGTCATACTCGGTGTGAGAAACAAGAGGTAACAATAACCTTAACGATGCACAGTTTAATGTCATGTAGGACATATAAAGGGACTATGCAGTTTAAAGTCTTGCAGTTAGGACTATTGGTGCTGCACAGTTTAGTGTCATGTAGCAGGGAAAAAATAACACACCATTTATGTCATGTTGGACGAAAGTGCGAATAGTTTAAGGTCATATGCATGGACCGTGGATGGTGCAGTTTTAATGTCATGCTGGACCTTTGATGATTATACAGTTTAACGTCTTTCCGGACGTGAGGGACTGTTATACAGTTCAGCGTCATGTAGTTAGGAAGTCAAAGATTAACGTCTTGCTGGACATAACGGATTTGCAAATAGTTTATGGTCATATACATGGACCAGGGATGATGTAGTTTAAGGTCATGCTGAACGATTTAGGGAACTTTTTCACAGTTTAATGTCGTGTGGGACGAAGTTGCAGTTTAAAGTCATACAGGACCATTGCTGTATAGTTTAACGTCATATAACAAGGACAAACTGGTGCTGCACAGTTTAGTGTCATGTTGCAGGGACATCTTCTTTTCTACAGTTTAATGTCATGTTGGACAAAAAAGGGACTTTCCTACAGTTTAACGTCATGTTGGACGAAGTTGCAGTTTAAGGTCGTACTGGACCATTGCTGTATAGTTTAACGTCATATAGCAAGGAAGAACTGGTGAACCAATATGAGGATATCAGTTCTGGGGACTTTTTACAGTTTATTGTCATGCTGGACACTGGAAGTTCCACACAGTTTAATGTCATGTTTCTAGGACACAAGATAGTTTAACACAATACAGTTTAGTGTCATGTAGGACATAATAGTAACCAATGTGACAGTTTAACATCATGCTGGATGATGAAAGTGCCACACAGTTTAATGTCATGTTGCTAGGACACAATATAGTTTAATGTCATCTCGGACAAAATATAGTTTAATGTCATCTCGGACAAAATATAGTTTAATGTAATCTCAGACAAAATATGGAACTTCTGTATAGTTTAATGTCATGTAGATAGGACATAATACAGTTTAGTGTCATGTAGGACATATCATGAACCAATGTGACTGTTTTGGCTCTGGGAACAATATTTTGTGTTTATACAAAATACTTCTTCAGAAATCTGGCATTAGTTTGAGTCGTGATGTGTTCTCCATCCATTGAGATTAGAGAATACGCTCCATTGGAGTAGACCTTATGTATTGAATAAGGTCCTTCCCATTTTGATTCAAGCTTGGGAGTCTTCTTTCCTGGAATCATTGGTGCTCTGAGAACCAATACCAATTATCCCTGAATGAATGAACGAAGACGAACTTTTTTGTTAAAAGCTCGTGCTATTCGATTCTGATAGATTTCCAAGTGGTGCAAAGTGCACAATCTTTTCTCATCTAACTATTCCAATTCATTCAACCGCTTTTGGGATTGCTCATCTATAGATAACTGATCACAAATGGCTATTCTAAGTGAGGGAAATTGAACTTCAATTGGCAAGACTGCTTCTGTTCCATATACCAATGAATATGGAGTTGACCGCGTTGCATTGCGAGTGGTAGTCCGATAAGCCCATAAAGCATGAAAGAGTTTATCAGGCCATGACCCTTTATCCACCATCTTTTTCAGTATATTTGAAAGAGTCTTGTTGAAGGCTTCTATCTGGCCATTAGCCACCGCATGATACCGAGATGAATGGTTGGACTTAATGTTGTATTCTTGATACAATTTCTTCACCTCAGAAGAATAAAAATTGGTGTCGTTGTCCGTCAATATGGTATGAGGGACACCAAATCTAGTAATGATGTTAGACTTGATGAAGCTAACAATTCATTTAGAACTGACTTCTTTGAGAGGTACTGCCTCTGCCCATTTGGAAAAGAAATCAGTAGCAGTAAGAATGTACTTAAACTACTTGGCTGTAGCTAAAGGGTAAGGTCCCACCACATCCATTCCCCATGTGGAAAATGGCCATGAGTATTTAGCTGTATGAAGCAACTCTGGAGGTTGATGAATGAAGTTGGCAAATACTTGGCATGAATGACACTTCTTTGTGAAATTAACACAATCTTGTATCATTGAAGGCCAAAAGTATCCAAGCCTTTGAATTTGATCAGACAGTCTATGTCCAGACTGGTGGGCACCACAGACTCCTGCATGCACTTCTTTTATGACAGCCATTGTCTCTTCACCATCAATACATCTGAAGAGAACTCCATCAAAACCACATTTGTAGAGAATTTTCTTGAGGTGGTTTGGGATATCATAAAGAGTAAAATTGACCACACGTCACCAGATTTGTTCCTTCTCGGCTCTATCAGGTGGAAGTGTTCCATTTTGAAGGTATTCCCTGATAGGTGACATCCATCCTGTAGTATGACCATACGGTTCAGGAATGGGATTAATTTCATTAATTTCCTCTGTTCTAACTTGAAAATAAGGTGAAATTACATGACGGTGGGAAATACAGATGGTTGTCTCGTCCCGATTTGGATCTGCTAATACTGTGGCTATATTAGCCAGTGCATCAGCTTGAGCATTTTGTGATCTTGGGACATAAGAAAATGTCGGTTCTGAAGGGAATTCCGACATTAACTCTCTGATGTAATCATACAAAGGGATTAATTCTTCTTTTCTGATGGCATAATCCCCATTGACTTGTTTGATTACCAGGTCTGAATCACCTTTCACTTTTAAGTGATTCACTTGTGCTTGAAGCGCTAATTCCAAGCCTGTAATGAGAGCTTGGTATTCAGCTTCATTATTGGTACCACCTTCCCACAACAAAAAGGAATAAGGTAACACTTCATTATCTGGAGAAATGATCACAATTCCTAAACCAACTTTGTTGAATTTAGGATTTTCCATTTTCTTCCCTGTTGGACTTCTAGAAGCACCATCAGAATACATTTCCCATGTTTGAGGACTCTCTTGAATAGAGAAAACTTCCTCATCAGGGAGTTCGATATCTGAATACGTTTTTTCCATTGAAGGATGTTCAGCCAGGAAATCAGCCAGATATTGGACCTTAATTGCCTTTTGAGACACATACTGAATGTCAAACTGCCGTAGAATAACCGCCCACCTTGCCAGACGTCCTGTAAGCATTGGACGACTAAGGATGAATTTGAGTGGATTATTACGATATACCAATTGGACCTCGTGATGTTGCAGGTAGTGTCTCAGTTTCTGAAATGCAAATATTAATGCTAGGCAGCACTTTTCAATACTTGAATACCGGGTTTCTGCCTCAATCATAGTTCTACTGAGATATTAGAGACTATTTTCATTCCCAGCATCATTATTTTGAGCGAGAAAGGCACCCAATGATCGCTCTAGAGATGTCACATAGAGGATAAGCGGTCTACCCTCAACAGGTGGCATGAGTACTGGTGGATTCAAGAGGTATTTCTTGAGAACATCAAATGCTTCTTGACATTCTTCAGTCCACTGGTAAGTGACTCCTTTCTTCAATAATTTGGTAAAGGGTAAACTTTTGCCTGCCAAATTGGCGATGAAACGCCGAATATAGGCTAAGTGTCCTTGAAGTCCTCTTAATTCTTTCAAATTCTGAGGAGGTGTCATACCAAGGATTGATTTGGTCCTCTCAGGATCGACTTCAATACCACAATGGCGTACAACAAAGCCGAGGAATTTTCCTGAGGTTACCCCAAAAGCACATTTTAAGGGGTTCATCTTCAAATTATGTTGTCGAAGCTTGTGGAATATGACTTCCAAATCAGCCAAGTGATTAGAACGTTGTTTGGATTTAACCACCAAATCATCTACATAGTATTCAAAAAACTTCCCTAAAAAAGGTTTGAAGATATGATGCATGGCACGTTGATATGTTGCACCTGCATTCTTTAAACCAAAGGGCATCACCCGGTAACAAAACACACCTTGAGGAGCTCTGAAGGCTGTATATTCCTCATCATCTGGGGCCATTCGGATCTGATTATATCCGGAATATCCATCCATGAAAGAAAGTACTTCATAGCCAGCCGTCGCATCAATTAAGAGTTCTGTAATCGGAATTGGGAAATCATCTTTAGGACAATACCGATTAAGATCTCTGAAATTGATGAAAACCCTAATTTGTCCGTTCTTCTTCTTTACAGGGACAATATTATCCAACCACTTGGGATATTGAACTTCTCTGATGAAGTTGGCTTTGATCAGCTTATCCACTTCAGCTTCAATTTTGGAAGCATAGGTTGGTTGTGTTCTTCTCGCGGATTTCTTAAAACCCCGATGTTCTTTTGGTAAACCCAAATGATGAGTAGCAACATCAGGATCAAGCCCAGGCATTTCTGTATAATTCCAATCAAAAATATCTTTATTTTGCTTTAGAAAATAAATATACATCTCTTGCTCTTCATGGGTCATGGCCGCACTAATTAAAGTGGGGTGTGGATCTTTCTCTGTACCCAGATTTACTTCTTTGAGTTCATCCACAATGGTAGAGATACCCTCTTCAAATGCTAGAGGAGCATCTCTAAGATCTTCCTCTTCCTCTTCATCATGTGTTATTTCTTCCGTTTCTACTTGCAAAGTAGATGAAAAAAAGAAATTCTCATGATTATGAGAGATATCAAAATTTTCACATTTTGAAGAAGAAGCTTCCATTTCCGACCCTATTGATGATAAAGGGTCTTCTTTGGGAAATAAAGAGGAGATGATGGATTGAGAATCGAAATCATTATTCACCTCTGGTGTAGCTATAACTTCTTCTGGCCTGATTAGCAAAGTATAGACTTGTTGGACTTCAGCAGATGAAATGAAAACGTCACCACTTATGCTTTCATCACTGCTTGGTAGGTTACCAATTTCTCCCATGTTGTTTGGCTCGATCACCGTAATTGACATTATGGATCTTTCCATAAGAGTATTTTGATTTGGGCCTATTTTGTCAATTTGACTGATAGGTAACACATAATCTGTACTCACATGTGAAAATGGATTTATTGGAATTTTCTCCAAACCATATGGAGCATTAACTTTGGTAATTTCCTTCATTGTAGATTTTTCTCTTCCCTTCATGTGATAAAATTCTGCCTCAATGTATTGAGACTCACATGTCTTGAACGGGGCCTTATCACCATACAATGATCCAAATTGACCATCAAAACAGTATTTGAGACATTGATGGTATGATGAAGGAATAGCTGCATGCTGATGTAGCCAGGGTCTTCCAAGCAAGATATTGAAAGCTGAGTCTTGATCAACAATCATGAAATCCGAATTGGATACAAGATCTCCAAACTGAGTTCTGAGTGTAACTTCTCCCAGTGGTTCTTGTTCATTTTTATCATATCCTTGTAACATCATGGTAGAAGGAGATAAATCGGATTCCATTAGGCCCAATCGACGAAGTGTATGAATAGGCATGAGGTTGACTCCTGAACCATTGTCAATGAAAGCTCTTCGAATATCTACACCATTGACTTTTCCAGATAAGTACAAAGGTTTTATGTGCCCACGCACAACATCATCTTCATCTTTATCAGTAAAAGATATCATTGCATGGCATTCTGCAGGATTATTCTCTATGTGATAGATTTCAGCTGCAACAATTTCAGCTTCAAACTCCCGAGGACTTGACAAAGCTTAGATGAGTGCTTCCCGAAGATCTTTTGATAGATTCAAAGCATCCAAAATTGATAACTTGGCTAGTACTTGGGCCAAGTGTTTCAATATATCATACTTTTGATCTAGAGGTCTGCGTTTCCCAATAGGAATATGCGGTTTAGCAGGTACCTTGGAAGAAGATGCTTTGGAAGCTGATGCATCTTGTATTGAAGTTGGCAACATCCTTGGTTTTGGAAGATTAGACTGATTAAATCCATTTACTTGCTGAGATAAAGAAGATGAAATCTTTAATCGGTCTTCCAAAATAACTGTACCAAAACTGATTTGGCCATTGGCAGAAGAACTTTCTTGTTCTTTTTGAGCTCGCTGAAGGGCTCTACCACGAGTTTCTGCTGCATATACAGTGCTAGCAGGGGTAAAATTAGAGTAGTGGCTTCGGAAAGATCCACGTCTTCCCCTGTATCCTGAACCTCTAGAACTTCCTCGTATTCCTTTATTTGATACAGGGAATTAAGGCTCATCAAGACTGGAATATGGATCTGTTAATTGAATCATATTAACAGAACCAAAGATTAATTCTTCTTCTGATAAAGGCTCTGACTGGTTAGCCTATTTAGGCTGTGCCGTTTGATGGGGCGGTGCCCATTGCTTTGAAGTAGATGGCATGAAATCTTCCAGAGTCAAAGACAATTTAGGCTTTGATACATACTCATCTTCTTCTGATTCCTCTTTCTTTTTTGAATTGTGCTGCCCTTTTGAGGATTTGTCTTTTGATGGAGGCTTTACTGCAGCTTTTTTAGGAGACATAATTGGCTTCTTCAATTGTGTTAGCAAAATGGAATGGGTCCGATTGATTGTCTTTCTGACCATCCAATCATCATATTTTTTCGCAGTTTTGCTTTTGACTTTCTGCCACTCGCCTCCTTCCTCTGGATCTGTAGCGGTAATACACGCTACATGAGCTGAAGAACCCTTCAATTTGACTTGTCCCAAGTCGACCATCTTTTGCAGGAGGTCTTTAAAGACAAAACACTCCTGGATGGGATGCCCCAACATTTGATGCAAGGGACAATAATTGGGACGGTCTTCATCTCCTTCCTTGTTTGGCCTCTTGGGCACCGGTATTTGAACCAAATTATTTTCCAGAGCTGAAATGAAGTAACCAGGAACTTGCTCATTTCGGAAAGAGTATGTTTTACTCTTCAAATCCTCAAATTGTTTTCGTCGTTGATCTTTTTGATCATTTGGACGAAACAGCCTTTGTTGTTGGCATTCAGGA
This sequence comes from Viscum album, assembly GCA_963277665.1. NCBI lineage: Eukaryota > Viridiplantae > Streptophyta > Magnoliopsida > Santalales > Viscaceae > Viscum > Viscum album. The sequence goes on from OY728126.1 coordinate 1,899,181,678, forward strand.
GGTGGATACCTTCGAGAAGATGAAGGTTTTGAAGTAAAAATAGGTACAGGTGCTTGTTTAAGCATAACTGTAGCAGTTTCCGCTTTACCCATTCTCCTTCCTGGAGCTGATGGAATTATACGAGATTTAACCTTAGCCTGTATAAGGGAATCTTCAATCTGTTGAGCGATTGAAGTAAGGTCTCAAAACCCTCCTGTGTATTTCAAAGGGATCAATGGCGTGCGTAATTCGTCACGCAAATTTTCCACACAGATTGGAAACAATTCCTCCTGAGGGAGTGCTAAAATCAGGGAATACGTTAATCCCTTCCAACGAGCAATGAAATCAGAGACTCTTTCATTCTCCCTTTGATTCCAGTTTGTAAGATCGAAAACTGTCGTTTTTGGCAAAGTTGTGCTAAACTGAAGAAGGAATTTTTGACGAAGATCCTCCCATCCGATGATTGACCGGGATTGCAAGCTTGTATACCAGACAAATGCTAGTCCTTGCAAGGTTCGCACGAAGCATCTGAGTTTCACTACTTCTTGCTGCTCTGGAGTTCCCATCATAGGATCACAACAAGATACGTAATGCGTCAAATGTTGTTCTGGGTCGCCTGATCCATTGAAAATAGGGAAAACAGGGTTTCCAAAACTGGATGGAGGAGAAATTGAATCTACCCATTCAGGGTAAACATTCTTTTCAGGTTGAACATGCGCCCGTTTCCCTTCCATAGTTTCTAACCGAGCTGTTAATGACTCAATAGTAGTTATTAACTTTTGAGAAACATCAGGTTGAACTTGGTTTTGGGTAGGTGCAATGAATGGAGCTTGGACAGATGTGGTGGTTGGTGCTGCAACTGATGGTAGTGCTGCCAACCGTTGTTGCGTTTGACTCGTAGGATTAGACCTCTGAGGGTGTACTGATAAAGGAGGATATTCCTGATCCATCTCAGTAGTTACAACAAATTCCTTCGGCTGTCGGACTTCAGCATTCTTAAGAAGAAGACTACTCTGAAGTAGTTCTGCATTCTGCCTTCTTAATTCTTTCATTTCTTCCTCCTGTTGTGAAAACCTTTGCTCTAATGAGAGCGATTGATTTCCTTCAGAGGAAGGGCGAGAAGTAACCTGATTCTTTTCTTTCCCCTTATTGGATCCTTTTCGGAGAGGGGGAAGTGGGTTACTTGAATGAATACCCAGATTTTGGGTAAGCCTTTGATTACGTGTGCGCACACCTTCTTCAGTTAGGTATGTGTGCGCATCTTCTTGAGCAGGAACCTCTTCGTCTGATCCCTCTGATTGAGCCTCCTCTGGTGAATCAGCAGCAACGACATTGATGACATTAATGGATGCATATTGCATGGAATCCTTTCTATCAGCATTTCTATGATATTTTCTTCTTCCATGTACATGATGAGACATGGAATTCCGTTGACTTGATCCCTCAGGAACTTCTTGGAGAACCGTTACTTAGAGAGAATCTCCTGATAGCCTGGCTCTTCGTTCCTCCTGAGGCTTATTCCCTAATCGAGAGAATACTGACTTTCTTTGAAGGAGGGATTGAGGATTTGAAAAAGTCCCCAGTCCGGTGGACTGGGGATGTTCCTGCTGCTTCCGCTCAACTCCTCGAATCCCATTTGTTTACTCTGAGGGTTGGGTTAGAGAAGTCCCCAGTCTGACAAGCTGGGGTGTCTCTTGACATGCTATGACTATGATCTTCTTAAAATCTCTCTTGATCTTGCGAAGCTTAGTTCGAAAATTAGCTGGATGCATTAACCTGTATCCACTTTTATCACCTGGTTCAACAGACCGTTGGATGATTTCCGAAACTTCTGTCATTTGATGACGTGTTTGCTCCAGACGAGAGGCTTGTGCAATATTCTCGCCTGCTTGATGTAGGAGCAATTCAACAACTTGTTCTCTATATACTTGATTTTGAGAGGAAGTAGTTGAAGCCTGTTCTTGAGCAAGATTTTGATTATGAACAAAGTCCATTGACTGTGGCCAGCCATGGGCAATAACATTGCATGAGACCATTTTCGGTGGGCTTTGCTGACTGGAAAGCACTGTGAAATGTAGTGCTTTGTGAAAACCCCATCCTCTGATGTGAACATCAGATGGAGCATTGGCAATTAACTGACGCAATTTTCTTAGTGCGCCAAGGCATGAACGTTGAAGGGTTCTCTGTTACTTTTCAGCCTTCGGATACCGAGAGACTGATAGAGATGCCAAATCAATCTGACGTTGTAGCCCTTCTATTATCTTAAGATTCTTTTCATATTCATCATAAGATAATACCTTCTTCTTTAATTGACAAAGAGTTTTCCACATGTTGATATGAATATCATGGATTCCATCATCCGTCAACATCTTTGGAATGTCGTACTGGGAGTCAGGCAAAGGCCAAAACATGACTGGTACTTCACCTTTTGCCAGTTTTTTCCTCATGTTCAGCATTTCCTCTTTATCATTAAATGAAGATTCTTCTACCTATTTTGACCAGAGTTGGTGTTTCCTTGTTGCTTCATCGGATTCAACAAGATTGGTAGAGAGATCATTAATCAAAATAGAAGATGCATGACTTAGGGGTGGTTAGGAGAATGACCTACACCCTGGGCTATCTTCTGGTTGAGAAATTATTTCACTTGTTAGCGATAAAGCATCAGACATGACTGGTTTCGCATTTGCAAGTGCCTCAAGATAAGAGGGCTTTCTCGGCACTACATTATCCACTGAAGTATTTTCCAGGAAATGTGAATCACTACTGCGGAGAGGACTTTCGCAGCGAAGTTCATCATCATGGGGAGGACCACCATAATGGGATACAGTAAAAGATGAGATCTCTTGCTCCTTGGTCTTCTGACCACACAGAGGGTTCCTGTGGCTCTCATCTGAAGAAGAAACTTCAAGATTGACCGAACTTTCATGAAGCAAGCCTTCATGAGGAAGTGTCTGTTGAAGACCTTCAGAATTAATGTTCCTGTTATTGGGAACTGAGAGAGTAGAATCTTGAATTCCGACAGATAAATGTCTAAGGGCTTCAAGAACTCCAGCATCGAGAAAGGCCTTGTTGTAGATTGGCCTTTGAACTTTTGACTGTACTGGGCGGATCTTTTTCGTAGATGCCTTCTTACTCACTTTAGAAACCACTTGTTGACGAAAGTGGTTACTCTGAGCAGGTGTATGTGCCTGATCAGGAAAGATGGTCAGGTTAGGCTGACGATCTCCACTCAAATCAGGTGTATGTGCCTGACTTGGTTGTCCGTATGATATGGGGGAGTATGCCCCATAACCCTCTTGGACTGGAACAGATGTGTGTGTCTGTTCCGGAGTGAATCATTGATGTGTCACTCCACTGCTAGGGATAGATTTATGTGTCTGTCCCTGAGATGATGCTGAAGCTATTATGATATCCTGGAAAGCATCCAGAATATGAGTAGGAATTTGCTTTTGCTCTTTCACCATTGAAAAAATATGTTTGGTGACTTCAGCCGCCGGAACGGGGATATACGTCCATTCCGGGCTGGGAGTAGGTGTATGTGCCTGCTCCTGTCCTCCTTTTTCTGTCAGTGAATCCTGACAGTACTCAAGTGTGGAGGCAGAGAGTTGAGTCTGCCTCCTGTTTGTCGTCGGGGCTTTTCGACTGACTTCTCCATGCGCTACCAAGCGAGACTGTTGGTAGGCTTGATTAGTATTACCAGGTGTATGTGCCTGCTGATTACACTTCGCCAAACGCGGTTGACGAGATCCATCATATGTAGTCAGACGAGCCTGCTGACTAACTGGTGATGTATAAGCAGGTGCATGTTCCTGCCTATAGTACTCCGCTGGAATTGCCTGGCGGGATTGGCTTGATGCTGCCAGACGAGTCTGCTGGACAGCGGAATTAAAACGGGCAGGTCTGTATGCCTGCTCGTTGTTCTCCACCAAGTTAGGTTGGTGGACTCTATCATATTTAGTCAGGCGAGCCTGCTGACTAACTGAGGATGCATAAGCAGGTTCATGTTCCTGCCTATGGTACTCCGCCGGAATTGCCTGGCGGGATTGGCGTGATGCTGCCAGACGAGTCTGCTGGACAGCGGAATTAAAACAGACAGGTGATTGTGCCTTCTCGTTATTTTCCACCAAGTTAGGTTGGTGGACTTCTCCAGAGATGCCAGGGATGACAACCTGCCCATTGTTAACCGGATTCCGTCTGTGGCGGTTCATCTTGCCTGCTCGGGTTCGAGGAACCTGAGCTGAATGCCTGGAGTCGGTACCCTAATCATGTTGAGGGCGCACTACTGCACGAGTCTGGTGGCGATTGTTGATGGGATCCCTCGATAAGGACTCCTGTCTTTTTGAATTAAGGCCCTGCGGGACCTGCTCATTCACTTCCTCAGAGTAAGGGAGTGAATGGAAATTGCATTCCGGGGATAACGACCCGAAACGGTTGGAGATGGTAGTCAGCACCGCCTGCTTCTTGATCACTGGCCGCCGTTGTCCGTACGACCAGGTAGAGTTGTTAACTTGGAGGGCTTGACGAGCGGCCTCCAGAGTTGGGATAGTACCGTTGCGACGGTACTCCTTAACTAGTGCATTAGAAACCCAGTGTTGAAGATGCTGAGTTGGTGATGTCATCCTCAGAGCGGACGAAGTTCCAGCAGGAGTAGCAGCATTGGTTTTCACAGCAGCAGACCTCACAGTAGAGGTGTATTTAAGAAAAGCCATTTTGCAGAAGATCTTGAGAAAAGAGTACCTGTTCTATATAACAGACATAATCAAGATGAATCTGGCCACTGCATCTTTTGGATGAGCACATTTCAATGATTGATTTGTTGGCCCAAGGGGCCTAACAAATAAGAAGAACATCACTTTAACTTGGTTAAGGATTCACGTCGGGTTCACCATTTTTTGTTTCGCACGGATTTCGGGGATGACCTCCTGGATGGGAGATTCAAACGTTCCGACCGGTTTCTAGCGGGTTTGTTCGTAGAACGGGAAACATCCAATGATTCCACATCCATTTGGACCTACTTTCCAAAGGTAGGCGCTCATTAGTTTGTGGACTATTGAGGATTAGGAATTTTCATTAGTCGAGAGGATGGGAGGTTGGACTCATCACACCTTTTTTAGGGGAATTATTGTCTACTCCGGGACTCTCTTTATAGATTTAAGTTATGTTCGTGAATCCTTATTACATTACCAAGTATAAAATGAGATTTCCTTTAGTTTTAACAATCAATGATTAAATATGAAAGAAATTTAGAGAATCTTTTATATGTATTCGAGGTTCTTCATCAATATAGAATCATCTATATCTGTTTAGAGATTCTTGGTCAATGGTATCCTTCAAAACATTTATATAAAAGTATCTTGGTCATTATGATGACCAGGCTGGTTTTAAAGCCACTCAGTGGGGCACTTGAAGCTTATAGTCATTCAGAAGGACCAGGATTATTTCAAAGTTGGGATCGAACCCATAAATGGGCTACCTACGTATCCTTTGTTTTGGAAAAGAAATCAGAACCCACGTAGTTCGATAAATGGAGTATGATGTTTATGATTGATGGCTCAAAGAAGAATGTCATAATTACTTTTACACTCTAAGCTCACGTGAGTCATGCTCGGTGTGAGAAACAAGAGGTATTGGTAAAAATTAGACAATTGTGCCATGAAAGATGCAATCATAAGAAATTGTTTGGGGCTTATGTATGTATGACTGCGCAAATAGATGAAGGTTTAGGATTTACTTTTAGGGAGAAAATCCAGGAACAGTGTCCATAAAGGTATATGTGCTTTATGGAGATTTGAATACTCTAACTTGGGACTTATTCCTGAAAAGGAAACCCAAATTAGGAGAGGATTGATAATTGGGTTTTACTCCTGAGAAGGAACCCCATATCAAACGTAATTTAGGACTGGTTAAGAGAAATTAAGGGACTTGGGGTTTACTCCTGAAGAGGATGCCCATAATTATGACTGGGACTTATTCCTGAAAAGGAGGCCCAGGTTAGGGGACTTGGGGCTTACTCCTGAAAAGGAAGACCAATATTATGACTAATTCTTATTCCTGAAAAGGAGACCCAGGTTAGGGGACTAAGGTTTGGGGCTTACTCCTAAGAAGGATGCCCAAAATTAGAGGACTTGGGGCTTACTCCTAAGAAGGATGCCCATATTTGAGATTGGGGCTTACTCCTAAAAAGGATGCCCATTATTATGACTGGGACTTACTCCTAAAAAGGAGGCCCAGGTTAGGGATTAAGGTTTGGGGCTTACTCCTGAGGAGGATGCCCATAATTAAAGGACTTATAACTGGGGATTATTACTAAAAAGGAGACCCAGGTTAAGGATTCTATCATCTTAAAGGATGAGGTTGAATGAAAGAACTCTCAATCTTTGGTGACATAAAGATGTATAAATCACTAGGTTTTGAGAGATATTCCACCAAATTCCTTTCAGATAAGGAAGTAAAATCAAGAAATCATGCCATCAATGGATTTGAAGAGTATCTTGAAGACTGAATCTTGAATAGGAAAGGTGAAATGGCTTAAGAGGGGTAAAATGGGCAAGATGGGAACCCAGAAAGGTAGGGGCGCACAAGTCTTGAAAGGTGCGCAAGTCTTGCATGGGCGCGCAAGTATTGGTCACGCAGGTATACCATGCGCGACACATGGTGAACTTGTGCGATTCTCAATCAGAATTGAAATACTTGAGCGACTCTTTATTAAACCCTTTAGAATCCCCTTCAGGTTCTTCCAGAAAATGGACGGACAAATTCTATTGAAGGAATAAGGCGGCACGCAAGTGTGACCAGTTCCCTTAAGGGCTGGCCATTCAGGCGCGCAAGTGTTGATGAGTTTCAACACTTAGGCCTTCCTCCCTCTCTTTAGATCTTCCGTTCTAGGTATGAAATTGCCTTAGAAGTGTTCTGGAAGCTTTGAGAAGAGACTTGGGCGTCGGGAGCTTCAATCCGAGTTTCTGGAAAAAGATCCTCTCGAATGGGGGGCCCACATGGTCTATTTATAGGCAAAAGTAGGCCCTGGGCGGTTACCGGGTGGTTATCACTTAGGTCGCGCAAGTCACTTGCGCGACCAAGGGCGTCACGCAAGTGGACTTGCACGACAGTGATATAACTTGCGCGGTGAGGTTTCTTTTGATCTTGTGTTCCTGCCTTTGTCGATTTTTGATGTTTTCTTCAAAGGTTGAATCACTTTGAGCTCAGATATTCCCTTTTCCGATCTTTAGATTCTGTGACGAAAGGAGCGTCAACACTCATCCTTAGACTTATCCTTAGAGATATCCTAGACATATCCTTAGAAATATCTCTATGGATATAATTAATGTTTTATCATCCTAGTTTACAATGGTTGACTAAAAATTTTCTTTGATACCAACTATAAAGACATTGTATTCTCATATATGTATATTAAATCATTATAGATGGATATTCAACACATTAAAGAAGTACATGTCTCAGGACTATAATAGTTTAGTTTATTTGTAAACTTAGAAGAAAAAAAATTCTAACTTGGTGATAAATATTAAATTTTTCCTAAAAAAATCTTCCCATTTATTTCTCATAATTAAAACCTTTCTTCATAACTTGGGTAAAGGAAACATAAGAAAGGGTGACCTCATATGCTCAATATGCATAAATAAAAGAGATACGTAAGCATAACATGAACATAAGGGCATAAGAACATGAGCATAAAATTTCAAGATCATACCATATATATCAAATATCATACACATGAGTCATGAAAAAATGATTGGTAGATAGTTAGACTAGAATCATAAGGGAATCAAGAGAAAAATCCATGAGATCATAACATAGTAATAATAAATGGATTTTTGGAAGACACATAAACATATGAAATGATTTCCATAGTATTTAAGGCTCACTACCAAGGCTATGTTCATTATCAAAACCATATTAGTAGTCATGTTTCAATACCAAAACCATAATAGTATTAAAAGTTCAATCCCAAGACCATCTTATTAGTCAACGTTCACACCCTAGTCCATCTTAGTGGACAAAATCCCTTACTGAACAAGGTTTAATCGCCATTACATCCATGTTTTTTTCACGAGATATAAATCTTTACCCAACATATTGGAGGGAGACATAGGTTCTACCCATTACATAATGAAATCATACATATGTGTGATACATGATCATAAATATTCACAATATAATAACTTATGAAATGAAATGTGTATGATAAACATTTCATCATATAATAACATATGAAAATAAGACCAGTTTTATAATCATTTCATCACACTAGAACCAGTGAAAAGAAGTTGGTTTTATAATAATTTTATCATGGTATAACCCATGGAAGGGATACAGGTTTCATAAAAAAAACTTTTCATATTAAACATAAACAATTCAAAGAAATAATAAGAATGGTTTCCTTGTATTATATCCTTAGTAAAGCATGAACTATATCAAAGGATTTTATCTTAGATGGATAAGGATTTTGAAAGACCACTTGGAATATTTATTAAAAAAATAAACTTTATTTGAAAATCACTTTCATAAAACATTTTAAAAATAATTTTATTTTAAAATAACATTGTAAACGTATAAAAAAATCTTTGAATTTTCATTTATAATATTTCTTGAGGAAAATATACTTTCCACTTTTTAAAACTCTTTTTAAAATGTAAAATATTTTGGAAAACATTTTCTTTGAAAATAACCTTGAAAAATTATAGGGGATGAATTAAAAACCATAAAAAACACTATTTAAAACATAAAAACCTTTTAAATATTTTTTAAAATAACCTTTGAATCTGATAAATGAATCTTTGGAAATCATATAAAACACTTTTTAAAACATAAAACATTTTCAAAACTTTTTTCTTTTAAAATCAATTTAAAATAGAAATATTTGAAAAATATTAAATAAAACATTTTATTTTGAATATATTATTTCAAATATATAATGTAAGATTTAAATAATTTAGTTTTCATGATGTTACATAATTCCATACATAACGTATACATAAATACAAATATTCCTTTCATTTTGTCAGTAGAAGTTAAAAGGGTCTTGATTAGAAAATGATAAAAAGATTCCTTTTAAATCTATTTTTTTTTAAAAGTTAATACATGGGTAAAAATTTAATTTAAAAACCATAGGATAATTGTATAACATTTTATAAAACAATTTTTAAAAACACGGTTTTTAAAGAAAACATATTTCCGACCGAAGAGATAAATAAAAATATTTTTATAAAAATATTTTCTTAGTTATATCAAGTAACAAAGAGTGGGAAAATGGAACCATTACTTGAATATATAATTAATAACCATAGTATATGAAAATTAATTATATTTCTTGAGATATTTATTGTAATATTTCATCAATGGAATCATAATGATAAACACTCTAGATAAATGATGTGACTGAAACATAAAATCATTACCACATTGGTAACATTAAATCATAATCCCCATAATATAATAACATTAAATTAAGCTTAAAAATAATAATATTCATTATAAAACATGTGAAAATGAAATTATATACACCTTTTAAAAGAATATAAGTGCATAACATAACATGTGTCTCAAAGAAGGAAAATTGCGACAAAAGTTCCTTATCGATTTGGTAACTTTTGAATCATAAACCCCATGAAGAGAGATCATATAATTAATATTAAAATACCAAAATATTTTATTATAATAATATTAAACATAATTCATTATTAGTATATACGCCACATATAATAAAGAGGTGGTGAAGAACATGTGTCACACAAAAGTAAAAAGTGATACGGAAACCCCTTACATTAAGTCTTGACTTCCATCATACTCATTAAAAACTTATATATAATAAATATAATTTTATTATAAATCATTTAAATACTAATATTCATATACATAATATTATATATGATTTTCTTATGACCTTTTATTACCGGTCCTTTATCAATTTCCTATTAAAGTCATGTTTCGAGTAATATCCGCTTTGTTGTTCATACCTGTTTTGAATTTTTATTCTTGGTCCTCTTACTTTGGTCAGGATTTTATAATTTTAATAATGTAATAAATGATATAAATATCATATATATACAATATATACTTATTTATAGTAATCCATAAAATTTATTGATAGGAAATGAAGTACATCGTTCATGGAGAAGGTAGGTCATACATACACATAAATATTGTTTCCATTTTCCTTTCATGTTGAAAGAAAGGAAGGTAAATTATATTTATATATATTATCAAAAAAATATAATTTTTATGTTTTATATATCACATATTTTTATGAAACATATTCTTAATACATTCCAAGAAAATTTTGACCAAATCACATCGTTTCACGAGTTAGTAGTTTTTCGTACACACGAACAATGTTATTATATTCCCACAAAATGGAAATCATGAAGGTATGTGTTATATAAAAATTAAATAATCATAATAAAATCCTAAAAATCATAATTATCATATATAAATAGTATTTAAATCATTATTTTAAACCTTTAACGGTGGTAATGGAAAAACGAAAGACATCGATTCACAAGGTGGTAGTCTACCGTACACACGAATGATGATTTCATAACCCATTAGATGTATGTGTTTGTGATTTTATGTCATAAACATAACATAAAAAAATATTTTTATATATAATATTCTAGTTTTATTATATAATCATGATATAAAAATAATTTTAGGTGTTTAAGGAAGAATTAAAACAAAAATGTTTGTTGATGAATGTCACCTCTTCTTTGGGTATCTCCTTTTCATTTGAACAAAAAAACTTCCTTTTTTGGATTTATGAACAAATTAAAGATTCTAGGATGAGATTATGGAAGTTTTAGAGTGATATTGGTATGTTTTGGTCAAGGAAAATGGCTTTATAGGTGTGATGAAGTGGGGATTGTGAGTGACCTTTTATAGTGGAGGAGGAGTGACATTCTTGTAAATACCAAAAGGTAAATAATATTGGGAGGTATCCCTCACCTAATGTGCCTCAAAAATTGAAAAATAATTTAGGGTAAGGATTTATTTTTTGAAAAATACCTCCATTATAGAAAATAAATTTCATTTTTATAATGTATTTCATTGAATTCTATGTTTCCCTACTTTTACCATTTTGGTTTTTATAAAGGTACGTAATTTTCTAACCTAGGTAATTTATTTATTAAGACTAAATGAAAGTGTGAATTTTTTGATAATTTATACCCACTAATTATAAATATTATATTGAATTTATAAAATAAAAATCTCATATATGTGGGAAATTAATTTTAATATAAGCGGAAGTTGTGCTCTAAAATGCTACTTGATCCCTAACAACACAAACGAAGTTTTTACTATTTAGGGTTAAACATGTTCATTATAAAAGATCAATTGGTATATTAATGGAACATATTTTATAATTATTAAAATTTTAAAATCACTTGGTATAATATAAGTTTTTTTTATAATTTGAAATCATTTTTATAAAATATAATTTATTATAATATAACATTAATATCAATTATGACGTAATTTATTTAATTTGAATTAAAAAACAAGATAATAAATGAAATAAAATCCTTTATTTTAACATCTTTTTACATGATATATTAATCTAACAAAATAATTTAACAAAATAATTCATTTAATTTACTTTACTTTTAATGTTTTTATTATCATTTGATTTATTTAATTATTAACTAAATAATTCATACGTTGGAGTTTCTTAAGAATTTACTTTTATTATATTATCTAAAAAATTAAAATAAATTATCATGATTAAAAAAATTATCTAATTTTAAAAATAATATTTATAACCTAAAATATGATACTTTTTTCCCTATCTCAAAGTTTTATAAATATTAAAGGCAATGAAGGTTCCTTTTTTTTCATTTTCCTTACTTAAGTTATTATATGGGTCAATTTCTTGGAAAAGTGCACCAAAACTCATAATATTAAATAATAAGTTCATAAGGGTCTAAATATATCCATTAAATGGTCTTTTGAGAAGTTTTGGATCATTCTTACATCTTATATTCTAAGTTTAACCACTAAGTAAACTAGTTTTTACCTTAACAACAATGATTAATTTTAACTGTTTTCTCTAATAATTTTTTGTCAAAAATTAAGTTGACCATATTATAAATTTTAAATTATTCTAATTTAAAATATGGAATCCATTTTTCCAAATCCAATTCACATAATTGGAAGAATATAATTTAAAATTAGTCCTATAGATGTGAAGAGAAAACACATTTTAAAAGAGAAAATGTCAAAAGTTTGAAATGTATTTATATCAAAATTCAATGTGAAATTGATAATAATTAAATAAATTGGATTAATTGATGTATAATTTGTCTACTTATACTTTAAAAATAATTCAAAAAATAATTTAACTTTATAAATAAATTAAGCGAAAAGGTCGTTTTTAATTAAAATGTAGTATTTTTATCTATTTATGAAAAATGAAACTTTTTAGAAAAATCACAAATATTCACCCTAAGATAATTTCAAATTTTTGATTTCAAAAATTATGTTTATTTTATCAAATATAATTTATAAAACTTTTAAGAATTATATATAAAATAAGTGCACCTTTAAAAGGCGGTAAAACTACCTTTTAGAAAAATATATATTTTTTGTGTAAAATTGGATTTATTCTTATCTCTTGTATAGAAAAAACATAAGATGAATTTTAAATTGTTGACTGAATATAATATATATTTATATATTTAATTAAAATAATTCATCAAATTCTGTTTGATTAATTTATTTAGATAAAACATGTTTGTGCATTGATTTTTTTTGAAAAGGAGTTTCATTATTTTTAAAATAATTATTACTTTTATTTATAATTAATTGGTTTTAGAAGAATTAATTTTATAAAGATGAATAAATAATATTTTTATAATTTATTTAACTCTTTTCATACCCACTATCCCAATGATTAGGTTATAACTATAATAATATTTTAATAATATGTCACGTTTTTGTTTAAACTCTGTGTTGAGTGTAATATAAGATTAGATCAATGTTATGTGTAAAACATTCTAAACATGGTACTGCGTATAACAAAATCCAAACTCAGTGTTGTGTGTACTATAAGATAAACTCAGTTTTGTGTGTAAAGCAATATTAACTTGGTGTACGGCGCAATGATGGCCATCAAAGAGTTTTAATTTATTTGAAAATAATAATTCATAAAAACCCGAGTTGTTACATAAATCCATAGATTGATAAATATTATCTCTATAGGACCATGATAAATATAACTAGTCTGATCAAATTAGATTAAAATTTATATTGTTTTTATTTTGATTTATGTTATATCCTTACCATAATTAATGTTTGGATAGCCATAGGGCACACTATTGTGGTTATGAAAACGAGAGAAACAAATTATAAAGGATTATTTATGATTAAAATTTACAGAGATTCAATCTCTTAAATAGAGTAGAATGTAGCCTCCCTAATTTTTAATGAATAATTATATAAATTTTCATCATTAAAATTACATGTAAATGTTAAATTTATTTATTTTATTTTATTTTGAAAATATATGAAACAAGAATTTATTAACATAATTATTAAATAAGAAGTATTAATGGAATATTATGAATAATAATCATTTTCTAAAATGGTTTATAAAAATATATTTTACTATTTTCATGATTAATTTTAAATATATAGTTTTTGAAAACATTAATAATCTCATTAATAATTTTATTTTTATATGGTCATTTAATAATAATTTAATCTTATAAATATTATTAAAGATATGGTCTTGTCAATATTTCTTTACAAAAAACACTCATTTAAAGTAATATAATAATTATTAATGTCATATAACATTTTATATGTATTATATTATAAAATATATGATTAAATTATGTATTTTAATTGAAATAATATTTTAATAGTCATTCATAATTGAATATAATAATCTATTTAACAATTAATCTTTTTTGACCAAATTTATGTGAATACTCTGATAATTTTCTTCTAAAAGAGCGTGTAAAATGTTTTAAATTCAAATAATAATATGATTTATTTGTTATTTTCAATTTAAAATTTAATTTATCATATAAATAATGAATTATCGTCATAAAAAGTACAATATATTTAGATAAGGAAGTCATTAGAAAATTAATATGGTCATTAAAATTATATTGTAACCCTAATGTAGAAAGTTCATTACATCAAAATAGTTTTCATGAATATTTATTTAAAAGTTAATTTCTATTAATTATAATTTAATATTTTTAAAATTTATAATTTTTGAAATTATCATTCAAAAATTATATTAGGGTAATTTTTTTGATATTTTTCTGAAAATATTGATTTTTTGTAGAGTAAAAAATATAGTTTTTATTTATACTAAAATTTTTATTAAATCATCATGATATATATATGGATTAAAAATGTGTACAAATTTTTCAAAACATAAAATATTTTTAACGAGTAAAATAATTCATTTAAAAATAATATAATTAATTTCTATACCTATAAATAAAATTTCAAATTCAAATATATATTTTATTCTAATAAAAAACTATTATTGATTTTTTGATTTGAATAAATTATTCCCAAGATGAATTTTGATTTTGAGTATGTTTAAATGTAAAATAAACCTATGTTTTAAATTAAATACTAATAATATAGCGAACCATAATTTTTATACATAGATATTGCATATTATTATATAATTATTCATTACATATCATAACGATCAATGCCATAATCATATAGGCATAGTATATTTAGAAAATTGGATACATAAACAACTAGATTAAAAGATATCTACGTCACCACCCACTTAGTTATTCATAAATATTACATTTCTTAGACATATAATATATAATAAATTTCTTCATAACTTTGGAAAATAGAAATATAGGAAAGGGTGAGATTAGATGACCAGTTAGTGTAAAACGGGAGAAATCAATGATAACATGAGTACAACATGAGAAAAAGGGTATGTTAATAACATTTAAAATTCATAACATGCATATTATAGATCATAATATTAATTCATGGAATAAATATTAGGAGTTAAGAAGATATAAATCATAAAGGAATCAAATAACATGATCCATGAGAGGATAACATTATCATAATACATGAGTTTTTGGTATATATAAGCTTATAACTTTTTGAAAATGTATAAATAAAAACATGTTTACTCATTAAGTTAAGGACATGAAATTAAACCCTCACATTAATTTATGGACATATAACCAAGTCCATTTATAATCTTATGGACATGAAGTCTAGACCCACATATAAACTTATAGACATAAAAATCAAGTCCACGCATAAACTTATGGACATGAAAACCTTGTCAACACATAATCTTATGACTCTGAAAGATAGTTATATGTATATAATTTTGTGCATGAAATCAAGTTCACACATAACATATTGTCCTCACAAGTTATCCATCTTTACCCAATTCATTGAATGGAGATATAGGTCCAACCAGACCCATAATTAAAATCATACAAATGTGTTCCAAAAGAACATAAAGCATGCATTATCTCATAAACTATGAAAAGAAATAAGTTTCACAAATATTTCATCATAACATAACCGGTGGAAAAGAAACTAGTTTCATAAAAATTTCATCATAACATAACCTGTGAAAAAAATGGGTTTCATAAAAATATTATTATCCTAACCGGAAACCATCTAGAGAAATAATAATAATGGTATCCTTGGATCATATCCCCTGTAAATTATAATTTAAATCAATGGGGGTTTTTCTTTAATTTATAGAAATACCATTAAAAAATCATTAAAAATTATTAATGAAAACAAGCTTCCCATTTTAAAATCACTTATTTAAAATATAAAAATTTCCCAAATATTATAGAATTTTTCTTATTTAAAAACAACATTGAAAAATTATAAAGGAAACATCAAAGAATTGATCAATCATGAAGGAGTGAAATTCCATTCATGTTGTATATATTAAAATAAAACATTCCTTTTATATTTTTTGTAAAAAGAAGAAAAATACCACATTCTGAAAATGAAAAGAAGATTCCATTATTTTTTTTAAAATGTAAAAAATTGATAAAAATGAATATAAAAAATAATATTAGAATATAAAAACATTTGTTAAATCATTTTTATAAAACACTGATATGAAGGAATAAAAAATCGACTGAAGAGAGAAATAAAGTCGCTTTTCATTAGAAATATATTTTTTTATCTTGAGTATTTAAGGTGAGGAAAATGAATGGAAAAATGATATTCAATAGATAACCATATAATAATATATTTAATGAGTTTCTTGAGAGTTATATCATAATAATTAGTTACTGGAAGCTAAATCATAAATAATCTTGATAAGTAATTAGATTGTAACATTAAATCCTTTACTGCTTTTGTAATATTTGAATTGTAAGCCCTGTGAAATAAATTAACTTATACGGATATTTAAATCACTATAAATATAATAATAATCAGAAAATACATTCATGGGTATTACATACACCATGGAAAAGAAAAAGTGGTGAATATGGCATGTGTCTCATTAAAATAAAACTGAGATGAAAATCCCTTGGCTTAGGTCTGACTTCCTTCATACGCATTGGAACATACTATATAATAAATGTAGATTAATTATAAATATATTAAAGAACAATAATAATATATATTATACCATATATTATTTAATTATAAACTTTTATCACTAGTTTTTTAACAATTATTTTTTAAAATCACTTTTCCAGGTGATATCAGCTTCATTTTTCACGTATGTTTTAGTTCAGTAGTTTTTCCCTTGTACTTTGACCATGGTTCCAATATATCCAAAATTTTAATAATGATATAAATATAATATATATTCATTATATAGATTTTTAGATTCATTCAAAAAATATATAAATAACAAATAAATCACACCATTCATAGAGACTGTAGGTCGTACGTACATATGGACAATATTTTAATTAATTGAGGGATGAAATGTAATAAAGTTAAATATTAACTCACATTTATAGATTCATTATTATATTATATAATTTATTTATATTCATAAAATCCATTTTATTACCATCCATTTAAAATATAAATGTAAAAAATGACTCACATCGCTTCGTGGAGGTAGTGGTCCACATGTACCCATGAACGACGTCGTCATTTCATAAAATATTGGAATGTAATATAGTTGATATTATACTATCATTAAATAAGTATAATTATTTCATATTTGTCATATATAAAAACGAAAACTATAAAAACATCCATCCATAAATGATGATGATGAGAAATGAATTTATTATTACATGGAAACAATAAGGCGTACATACACATGAGTGATACTTTCACTTCTCATTTGATAAAAATATGGCGAATAAAGATGGTTTAATAATAATAATAACATTTAATTATACTTAGTAAACTTAATTTATTATTTTATTAATAATAAAACTAATTTAATTGTGGTTAAATAAGAATAAAAATGAAAGTGATCGATTAAAGTGATTACATCTCCTTTGAGAGAACTCATTTAGATATCCTATTAAGGATTATAGGGTTGGTATTTTGGGAAGAAAAATACCTATAAAATTTCTATAGGTAATTTTATTATGGAATTTTTTAGGTTATGGTTGATTTAGAAGGCTCAATGTGGTGTGAATAAGAGAAAGGAGTGGTTACCTTTTATAATTGAGGGGAGGGACCATCCATCCATCCATCCAACAGCCCGAAGGCCTTCAAATTTATATTTTGATAAAACCCCCTTTTAAGGGAAGAAGGGGGTGGGGGAAACCCATGACATCAAGACTTAACAAACAAACCAAGTCCCAACAGACCAAAACTAAAGATCAAGAACAACCCTCCCTATAAGAGATCAGCTCCTACCGATAACAAAATACATTAAAAACCAGCTTCCATTGTCTCATCGCAGCACGACTAGCTATCCAGGGCCAAAAGTATGGGTCTGGTACCGATTGAAAAATATATACCCTCTCAAACATCCTATTCCGAGAAGACATGAAACAATGAGAACTAATTGCCCTCAACCTCATCTGGAGCAGCTTCTTATAGACAAATGGTTGCAGAATCACTTAAGTCATGGACCACCAAAACCAAAACCTTTCCTCCTATCCAGAATTTCCAAAGAAGAGGAAACTCACTTTCCTCCTTGACATCCAAAATCTGCACTTCAGTGCAACAAAAAACTGAAGAACCAAACACACAACCCACACCAAAGCCTCAACCATTCCCAAATTCAGCAACCCTTCTCATGAACATATCCTATCAAATACATCCCAAACAACCTAAATCCTGAAGAACTAGATGAATCTCATCCACACCGCTACCTAAATCCCTCGAACCATCCACAACCACACCCAAATCAAATTTAAAGGGGAAAAAATCAAGACAAAAATCAGAACCGTGAAGGCAACCATGAGGCCATACTGCAAACAGAACTATATCCTCTTGTCGAATTCTCATTCGCGCCCGAATACCACCTCAACCCGCCACAAAACACCCATCTCAGCACAGAATAATTTCGTCGATCTTCGTCTATAAGGAGCGGGAGCGATGACCGCAGAAGACACCACACTGCCAAAAAAGATCTACCCTTCGTTAATCCTTTTGATAATTTCATTGATATTATTGTTTTTTTACTGTTAATGTGCTAATATAGTTACTATAGAAGGAAAAATAGATAAAAAAATGGATCATAGATGATTTCATAAATCAAATACTAATAAAATTTCCAAATATAAGCTTTTTTGGAAATTTATTCCTTTTAATGAAATATCATTTACTATAAAAACACAGTAAGGTTATTTTTGGAACTATTCATTTAATTTGAATTTAAAACTACAAAACATCAAATGGAATTAGAATAAAATAAATAAAAACCTCATTAATATATAATTTTTATCTAAAAAAATAATGTAACATAAATATTAATTCAAATAATATTATTCTTATCATATCTAAAATTATTTATTTTAATTTTCTATTAATTTAATAATTAATATATCAGTGTTTCATAAGATTTTAATGTAATTATTTATTCAATAAAAATTAAAATAAAATCAACATGATAAAAAAATTACTTTTTATTTTATATTTTTATTTATAACTGAACATATTCTCAGTTTACCCCTATATTTAAATATTATAGTTATTAAATGCTAGAGTGTAACATTTTCACCTTTTATTCACTTAAATATTATAAAGGTCAAAATCATGTAAAAATGGAAAAATTCCATATATTATAATTTTGGATGATTATGAATGATTTATACTCATAAAATAATATTAATTTAAGTTTTTGGGTCATTATTTAGTCATTATTATTTTATTTTTAACTTTAATTACTTGCTTCACCCTTTACAATGGTAACAAAACTTTTAATGACACAATTTATAATGTCCAAAAAATAAAATTAAAATAATTACCAAATATATAACGAATTTTTATATATATGAAATATATTTTCAAATATTCAATTTTTATAGGTGTCAGAAATTAATTTTAATATAAATGCTTAAAATGCAACAAAAAAAGTTTTTTAAGACCAAAATTTTACCTTTATTAATTCTAGTTATAATGATGATTCCAATGAATTCAATTAGATTATATATAATTAAATAATACTTATGATACTTTGATATCATATCCAAATCATAATGATACTTTCAATTTTTTCATTATTTTAATGAAAAATAATGTTTTTAGAAAAATAAGAAATGTTCAATCAAATATAATTTTGATATTCTTATTTCAAAAATTATATCATTTTTTTAAAAAATATTTTTAAATGTTCAATAAATTTAACTATAATTATATTCTAAAAAAAGCAGTAAAAACTATTTTTAAATTAAACGTGTTTTTAAAGAATAAAATGGATTTAAAAAAATGAGTGATTATTTCATAATAATTAATAAATAAATTTATTTTGAGTAAGACCTTTATATTTACATTATAAAGTAGTTAATCTTATTCATACCCACCAATTTTAACAAATATGTTATAACAACCACATAATAATATATCATGGTTCATTTAAAAATGTGGTTTTGAGTAATGCAAGCTATAAAATTGATTTAATAAGGTATTATGAAAGAAAAATAATATTTTTTCTAAATAGGATAACAATGGTAGGAATTAAAAATATGGATATAGAAGAGAAAAATAACCCTCAAGGACTGATAGAGAGTGCTAGAGAACAAGTGTAATGTGTGAGCTAAACATGAACAGTAGGATCCCACCCTGGAGTTCCATATCAAGTATCTATACAAACAATCATAATATTATAAAATATAATTCACCCATTATTCCTTAAATAAGATCTTATATTAGCCAAGAATATTCCCATTATATTTTTGGGTTCATCCTTGCACTGATAAATGATCATAGGTTGATATTATTTCTTTATTCCAGAAATATATATAGAATCTATATAGGTAGAGCTAATAAATTATTATAATTACATAAAAAATCACTAAATGATAACATTTTAATAATCCTTATTCATTAAAATATCAAAATGGAATCCCCAATTCTATAGTTTAGGATAATTGTGACCTAAATAACATGGCTCAATTAAACTACTATAAATTCATAAGATTTCACTTTATTTATTGACTTTAGAAATTGTTATGGATTATTATCTTCATTAGATCTTGGATTGGGAAATTGATTCACTTAATTCCTAAACCCTTTTAATTTATATAACTAAAGTTTTGGTTGTGTATTCTGTTGATATATCTCATTTATTTCATTTACAAACTTATTTACATAACTTCTACATTATTTTTATGGATGTCCATACATCCCACACTTGAAACATCATCATGTTACTTTTAGGAATTTACTTGAGTGGCCCTTACCACATTTTTAGAAATTTGTAGGATGACAGTTTTTATTCCCTATATTAGACAAACCACTGTAGATTCTATAAAGCCCCATATTCCCTTTCTTATCACTAGAACCTTAAGGGATATAATATTCCATTTCCAATGTTCAGTTCACATAGAATGATTTATTCATATCTTCAAAATTCTCTTATAGATAATTCCATTCAAAGATTTTGTTTTAAACCACCAAATAATTGATCAATTTTTTCAGGGTTGATGATTAAACCAAAATCATACCTTTTTGGTCTTGTAAAATTTTCCACATAGGTACCAATAGATTCATCATCCTTATACTTAAGATCAAGGAATTCATTCCCCATTTTTGTATGTATAATATAAGGGAAGTACTTACTAGAAAAAATACCCTAAAACATATCCTATTACATGGATTAAATTTTCTCTTCTTTCCTCATATTCTTAATAAGATTCCACCTTTGATCTACTTCTCCTTATAAATGATAAATAGCTAGGAAACAATTTTCATCGTCCAAGCACTAAAGAATAGTTTATATCTTTTACATCGCATTGATCAATTTCTCAGTAACTAATGGATTAAAAGAATCAAAGAAGGAGGGTAGATATTGTCACATAAAATATTCAGTAACATGTTTCTCTCTCCTTAGTGCATTATTAATTTCAACATGATATGTGTTTCCACTAAAAGCCTGAGTGAGTTTAGTGAGCATAGTCACAAGCCATTACATCCCAGCTCTTAAGCCATTCGATATCTCATGAGGATGGTTATTTAATTGGACATCACATTTTTTTTTCAAATGATTAATTTAGGTTACAACCATCTACTAAAATCAAAATATTAGCATGAGAAATGATAATCATAGTGAAACCCCACGTAATCATTAAAAATCATACATAGGATTTCAAAATTAAGACACCTTTTTTATAATATATGAAACCTTAGGTATAACATAGTCCAATAATGATCAATACCAAAACATTATAATTTTATTCTATAATTAGAAATATTCACAAGATTTTCACAAAAGTTTTCTTATCCTAGTTTCTAAAGGTTAACTAAACCATTATCTGATACTATCTATATCGACCCATTATTTTTATACATAGATATTAAATCTTATTAGATTAATATTAATTACTCATCATAATGATATATTCCATAACCGTATAGGTCTAGTATCTTTGGAAACTTGAATACATAAAAAACTAGTTCATAAGATATCTACATCATCTCCTATCTAGTTCTTTATAACCAACACCCTTGTTAGACATATTATATAGAATACCTTTCTTCATAACCTTGTTAAAATAATACATAAGAAATGGTGATATTAGATGATCAGTAATGGATGATAAGAGAGATATCAATGACCAATTACAAATAACATGGTCATAAGTGTATGATCATAACATTTGAAACTCATACCCCATATATCAAAGATCACAATCTTGAGTCATAGAATAAATCTTAGAATTTCATAGAATATAAATCATAAAATAATCAAAGAACATGATACATGAGAGAATAACATTCACATAAGAAATGAGTTTATATAAAACATATTCTTATTAATTTGTGAACATGTATAAAAAAAGTTTTCTTATTAAGTTAGGAACACGAAATCAGTCCCTCACATAAACATATGGACACGAAACCAGGTATACACATAATATTATAGAAATGAAATCAAGACCCATGCATATACTTATGTACATGAAATACATGTCCATAAATAAACTTATATACAAGAAAACTAGGTCTATGAATAAGCTTATGGACATGAAAATCAGGTCCACATATAAAATTATGAACATGAAATTCAATTCATGCATTACATATTTACCTCATAAGTTATCCATATTTACCCAATATATTGGAGGGACATATATATAAAACCCATCACATTATGAAAATCATACATATGTGTACAAAAATATCATAAAACATGCATAATATCAGAACCCATGAAAAGAAATGTGTTTCATAAATATTTCATTATCTAATAAACCATGGAAAATAAATGGGTTTCATAAACATTTCAACATAGAATAACCCATGGCGAAAAAACAGGTTTCATAAACACCTTGTTGTTATAAACATATACCATCCAAAGAAAGAATAAGGATGGTATAATTATATCATATCCCCAGTAAATTGTAAGTTAAATTAAGGTTTGTTGTCTTTCATGACTATAAACATCATTAAAATATCATTATAGCATTTTTTAGGAAAACAACCTTTCCATTTTGAAATCAGTTATTTAAAATCTAAAAATTCCCCAAATATTATGGAAAGAAATTTATGTAAAAATATCCTTATAAAAATTTAAATTAGTATTCAAATAATTGATCATTAATTATTATGGGAAATTACATTCATTCCATATATGTTAAAATAAAAAATTTCTTTCACACTTGTAAAATTTCAAAAAGCACATTGTTCAAAAAATGACAAGACGAATTATTTTAAACCATTTTTTAAAAAGAAAAACTTGGGTAAAAATAACTTTAAATAATCATATAATAATAGTAAAAAGTTTCTTCAAATCATTTTTTTAGAAATCATGCATATAAATGAAAAAAGTTTTTCAATCAAAGAAAGAAATATAGTCGATTTTTATTAAAAAACTATTTTATATATCTTAAGTACTTAATGTGTGAAAAATGAATTTAAAAAATTATATATTTAATAAATAACCAGCGGATAAGAAAATTCATTAATTTATTTAGATTTATATCATAATAATTAATCATTTAAAACTTAATTATAAATAGTCTTGATAATAAATGATATTGTAACATAAATCCCTTTACCGCTTTGGTAACATTTTAATTGAAAGACCCATGAAATAAATAACCTTAAATTGATATGTAAATTCACATAAATTTAATAATAATAAAAATAAAAGGAATTAATGTGAATTTCATACATTAAATAAAAGAAACAAGTGGCGAATATGGCATGTGTCTCAAGGAAATTAAAAGTGAGATGAAAAACCATTACCTTCGGTCCGACTTCCTTCATACGTGTTGGAACCTCATGTGTAATAAAAATAAATTTATTATAAATATATTATATAATTATAATAATATAAAAATAATAACATATATGATTTAATTATAACCTTTTGTAATTTGTTTGTCTAATTCTTTATTAAAACAATTGTCCCGGGTGATATCTGCTTCATTTTTCACGTATGTTTTGGTTTGGTAGTTTTGGTCCTTGTACTTTGATCATGGTTAAATAATCCCTATAATGTTAATAATGATAAAAATATCATATATATTCATGATATAAATGTTTATATTCATTCATAATATATATATATATATATAAATTAATTACACAATTCATGGAGATGACACATTGTATGTATGCATGAACACAATTATCATTTTTTGAAGAATGGAATGAAATAAAGTTAAATGTTAATTAAAATTTACAAAATAATAATTATATTATATAATTAATATATATTCATAAAATATATTCTTATTACCATCCATGTAAAATATAGATGAAAAAATGAATCACATCGCTTAGTGGAGGTGGTAGTCCACACATATGCCCGAGCAAAGTTATCTTTTCCCACTAGATTAGAAGGTAATAAAGTAGCTATGGTATTATAATTAAAGAAGTATAATTATTTCATATTTATAACATATAAACATTAAACCCATCAAAATACTCATCCATAAAAACTGGTTATGAGAAGTTAATTGTATTGCTACACGGAGATGGCAAGCCGTGCGTACTCATAAGTGATACTTTCACTTATAATTTGATGAAAATAGGGTGAATAAATATGGTTTAATAATAATAATAAAATTTAAGTATATTTATTAATATGAATTTATTATTTTATGGAAAATATAAAATATTTATAGTTGGTAAAATAATAATTAAAAAGAAAGTGATCTGTTAAGACGACTGCCTCTCCATTGAAAGAAGTTATTTTAGATCTCCCCTTAAAGATATTAGGTTGGTATTTTGGGAATACCAGAACTTTTAGAATATGTACAGTGAATTTTAGAAGGGATTTTTTTAGTTGATGGTCTAGATAGAAGTCTAAAAGTGGTGTGAAAAGAGAAAAGAGGGGTTCCCTTTTATAATTGAGGGGAGGGGCACTTTTGAAATTTTATAAAATATTTAATTAATACAAATTAATTTTGATGTCAAAATATATCTTAATTGATATGATTAAAACATAATATGAATATGAGTTAAAATAACATCATAAAATAAAATTATGGTAAGTTTGGATTTCATTTTTATTCTTATCTTTTTTATTTGTACCTTCATTAACCCTTTTGACAATTAGAGAGATATCATTGTTTTTTACTATTAAGGGTTTAATATAGTTACTATAAATGTAAAAATAGTGCATAAATTGATAATGATTGATTTTAGAAACTATATAACATTAATTTATATAAATATAATATTTTTATTATTTTTATATCTTTTAATAAAATATTTTTTATTATAAAATAACTTTAATGTCAATTTTGGAACTATTCTTTTAATTTGAATTTTAAACTACAATACACCAATGAAATTATAATATATTTCCTCCAAACCACTATAATATGTCATTTTTATCTAATTTTTTTTAACACAAATATTTTCTCAAAATAATATTATTTTTAATATTTGAATAATCTATTATTTTATTTTTCTTTTAATTGGAAAATTACTACGTCATCATTGCATAAGCTTTTGAGATAATTTTTTCTTCACTAAAAATTAAAAATAAACTAACATGATAAAAAAATTAATTAAATTTAAAATTATTATTTATAACTGAACATAACCTCTATTTATTCTTATATTAAAAATATTATAGTTATTAAAAGCTAGAGTATGACATTTTTGACTTTATATTCACTTAAATATTATAATGGTCAAAATAATGTCCAAATGGAAAAGTCCATAGATGAGATATGATTATAAAATAAAATTAATTAAAGTGTTAGGTTCATTATTTAGTCCCCATAATTTTATTCTTAACCTTAATTATTTGATTTAGCAATTACCATGGTAACAAAATTACTGACATTACTATTCATAATGTCAAAAAATAAAAGGGCCCTATTTACAAAATTTGGACCCTATGATTCCAAATATGAAATAAAATTTTCAATATTCATTTTCGAGAAGTGTTATAAATTACATTTATTATAAATGCATAAAACGTAATGAAAAAAAATTATTAGAAAAATGCGTACTTAAGACCAAAAATGTAATTATACCAAAATCAGGTATAATTATGATTAAAATGAAGTTAGTCAGATTATATCTAATTAAATATTAATTATTTTAATTTGAAATCAAAATCAATGTATAATGGTACTTTTTAATGAAAATAAAATGGTAGTTTTACAAAAATTAGTATTTTTCACTATTCACTTAAAAATTAATCTTTCAGAAAAATAAAACAAATTCACCCAAAGATAATTTTGATATTATAATTTAAAAAATTATATCATTTTTATAAAATAAATTTTCTAGATTCTAATGAAATTTCATTATAACTATTTTTCACGAAAAGAAATAAAAACCATTTTTGACAAACACACGTCTTTTGAAGAATAAAATGAATTTAAAAAAATTGAGTACTTATTTACTAAGTGTTAATAAATAAATTTATATTGATTTGGAAATTTATATATATTTTATAAATTATTTGATCATATTCATACCCTCCAATCAGAACAGCTAGGTCATAACAGTCACATAATAATTTATAGCAGTTCGTTTAAACCTAGTGTTGCGTGTAATGAAAGCTATAAAATTATTTAAAAAGAAATATTTTCTAAAATAATAGTGTATGAAAAATAAATGTAATAATAATAAAAACCAGTCATAGTTTTTATCATCAATAGAAAAATATTCAATATTATATCGAAATTTATATTTCCCCTTTGGCTATATAAGCACCCCTTCTCCACCCTTCACATCACTTCAAAAACTATTTAATTTTAAAATTATATTCCCAAATACCTATATACCCTCCCACCAAAAAAATTTAATCCCTTTTTTTTATACAAAATTCCATCCCCCAAATATATTTATCTAAATCTAAAAAAGGGGACATAAAAGTAATGTAACATCCCATGTTTTGAACCAGTTGAAATTTTGGAAGGATTTTGAATATTTCATTTAGTGGTTGAGATCAATCTTAAATTGAGTGTTAGAATTAAAATATGAGAGTTGGAACACTTAAGAGTGTTGTTTTTGGATGATAATTTAGTCCTGATTGGTGTCCTAAAAGTTTTTATGAGTTTGTAGAGCTCTAGAATCTGAAAATCACTTTCTAAGAGAAACATACATTGGAACACTATTTGTTTAAACCATGTGGCCCCTTAGTAGAAACCATGTGTCCCTATAAGAAGATGTCACCGATTTTTTTAAAACTTATGAGTGGGGAAAATTTACTTGTGAGAGGTATGTTATAAATTATATAATTGGGTGCATGGGTTGTGCACAGTTTTCCAAACCATGCGCCTAGCCCACATGGTTAGTGTTACTTAACCAGTATCACCACATGTTTGGTGAATTATAAGAAAAAACCATATATCCAAACCATGTAGGTTGTGGATATTGAGAGGTGTGAGATACATGGTTTGAGTATGGTTAACTAAACCATATGGCCTAACTTTTCACCTCATTATAGATGGGGTGAAATGACTATTTTCCCCCTCCATACTTATTTCTTTAATTCCCCCCTTTATTCCCTCATTTCTCCCCTTCCAGGACACTTAAGATCCCCTTTCCTCCTTGGTTAGGCTTCTATGTAACTACTTTGTTCGACATTATAATCAATCTCCATCATTCATGTTGGATTTGTATCAGTGAGCTCTAAATTCCTCTAAATTCATTTTTTTCTCCCTCACCGTATGGAATACTACATCCACGTAGGATCTTTTTCCCTATTTTCTTCGAATGTTTTTAAATATTATGATTCATCTCATTTTGGATCAAACCAAATCTTGATATTTGATGATTGGAATATCCTAATAATGAGGTAGGCGTTCTATGTATTTTATCTCCAGGTATTGTCTTTTTATAAAATATGTCATTGTGTTGCGTGCCATATTTTGTGTGTGTCACTTCTTAAATGTGAATTAATTATATTAAATGTTTAGACATTGACCTAGAACCCTCTTATGTGGTTGGAGGTTGAGAACCTCAACCTAGACCGCCTCTTTTGGTGATTTAATTTTCATGATTTTGTATCATCCTTGACTATTAATTAAACTTCCATTTGAGTGTGATATTTAAATGTCGTATCACCTTTATAAATTTCTTAATGAGTAAATTGAAGTAAATGTTATACATAATTAAAAATGATTAAATGTGAATATCAAGGCCATTTCCCCTGAAATTTTTATCTTTTATTTATACCCATCACTAAATGGGGTTAAATTGAAATTTTAAATGGTTTAAATTTATGACACGAGTCTTGTTAAATGGTCAATAATTATATTGGATAGAAGTGCAATTAATGAAATTTGAAATGGATTATTATTCACTTGAGACCTTAATCATAAATAAAAGTTTTAAAGGCATGATACCTATTATGAACTTTTCCATCTATAACAAAAATGAAATTTTTTCATAAAATGGAATGGTGTAGACACTAACACAACCATTAAATCACTTAGTTTAATCACTATATTGTGATTATGGGTATGGAACCCTGGTAATAGAATCCTTAAAATTATGATTATTGGTATGTCACCCTGGGTATGGTATCCCTTATTTTTTTATTATAGTTATGAAACCATGATCATAGTGTCTCTTATATTGTGGTTATGGGAATGGAACCCAAGGCATGGTGTCCCATACATTATTAGTACGCGTATGGAACCCTAGGCATGGAATCCCTTATATTATAATTTATGTGCATGGAACTCTGGGAATGACATCGAATATTTGATATGTGATCCTCTCATGTAGATTCCTTGGTCATAAAACATGGGTCCACATATATAAATTTATATCTATTTATATGATTATATTACATATTTATATATATAAATGATAGTGTGTGTGTAGAGACATTATGGTTTAGGATAAAGTAGTTATGGTCGACCAGGTAGATTTGAGGAACTTGATCCTGACATATTATTATTTATTATATAATGCTTCATTTTGATATGCCTAAACACTACATAATTTATATTTCACAGACTAGATATATTTATGCACAATTGGGGGAGGCCTACTGAGTATATCTTACACCATTTTTAGGTGATCGTTTGGTAACTTAACATACCTCATGGTTATTGGTTCTGGATTATGGATTGTTCTCTATGCTATTTTCATTATGGAGTAGGACTAAACATGGGAGTTTAAGAGTAGTGGCTGAGAACATACTCGGGATTCCTCTCAAGGATGGAGAATTTTATTTTATTTATTTCTTTATCATTTTGTTCTACTTTATGCTTCATCCGTATGTAATGACCATTTGTATTTATAGATTAGAATTTATGAATAGATGTTCATAATATATCTTTCATTTATTCTTTTTTCTTCCATTGTCATAATTTCATTTTATTATGCTTCAATTATTTATATTACTTATTGAGAGGGTATAATATCCCCCATTATACCAAATTTAGACCCTCATTACTATGCAACAACCTCTGGCATACGAGGAGACATGATTAAGGCACAATGGAAAATTAGATTTGGGGAACCATTTTAGTGGCTCTCAGTTAGAGGTGTTGCAAGAGGCATTAGTGGTTTTTTCCTTTTATGTTAATATTTTCAGATTCTATAAAGCAGATAAGGAATTTGTTTTCACTTGGTAAATAGCTTGTAGCTGGGTTCGGTCAACCCACACATGATGAAAATACTAATTTTTTAGGGATGATAATGGTGTTTATGTTATTCTATGTTACAATTAACAATTATTTCACCTTGAGTGACTGATTTATATTTTGGTTACTGATTTATGTATTTTTACCTCTTGGCATGGTATAGTAAGAAATGAGGTGTGTTCATGCATTATCATAGGCACATAGAGATTCACATGCCATGAATATTCCATTCCATATAGATTGAATTGTATATTTCTTAATGCATGACTATTTTTATTCCATGCTTGGTTGATTTCCTTCCTTGGTTATATTATTTCTTACATACATAGTGGATTTCCATGAATATTTCCATGTTTACTGATATTATTATTGTTATATAATTTTCTTTATATTAGGATAAAAAATTGGTCATTAAATTTCCTTCATCAACACAAACTGTGTTTTCCTATATAGCATGATGTTAAAACCATAATTAACCAAAAATGACATATTTGAGAAATGGACCATTGGATGTATGGGATAGAACATTTATTATTGTGATTAAATGGGTTCCAACAATAATTTATAAAGTGTATGGGCCTTTATAAATTGGGAAGGGTAACCCATATAATCAAATCAATATACATGAACTTGATATGTTCTGACACCAATGGTAAAAACCTAGATCAAGTTATATAAATGAAAATTGTAGCCTATAAATGAAAGCACATTTATAACTTTATAATTTTGATTCATCTAACTGAACCATGATGCATATATATATATATATATATGCTGAATTAAAATTTTTATAGAAAATGGTTTCCTTATAAAGGATATTACCTCTAATAATTGGGAATAACAACCCATATAAATTAAATTATAAATAAAAAGAAATCCCCAAGTAGGTTAGTTTAATCATGTTTCTTATGTGATTAATTGGACTCAACCCAAGTAGGTCGATCTTGTCTTGATATTCTTATGAGAGAAACCCACTAAGGGTGTAATTGATCTTTATTAAAATATATTATTTGGGGTTTCATTTTGATGGACCCATGTTGACATAATGGGACCCTCATAAGTCATCCTTATATTTATATGATTTGGTTCTTAACACCATGGGGTATGTTATGATAAATGTGATTCCTATTTTAATTGTCTGAAGACAGTTATATGATGTTACATATAAACGTACGATGGAATATTACTTGATCAGTCCACTTTTAAATTGATAAAATACCAGTTATATACTTTTGAGATTCTCTATTATGATAGGTCAGTATAAAAACCTAGTCTTAATGTACATAGACATTATATCACTTTTGCAGAATAATCAAAACATTAAAAATACAGATGACCAAAGACCATATTAGTTTAGTGACTTTGGATACTTGGAAAAAAATACTCTAACTCAGTGAAATTACTTCAATATTTCCCAAAAAGATCTCCCCCCTTAGTAATTCTACTTAATAACCTTTCTTCATAACCTAGGGAAATGAGACACAAGAAAGGGGTGATCTAAAATGCTTAGCAATGGTAAATAAAGGAAATGTATATACATATCAGGAATATAAGGGTATAAGAATGTTATCATGGTCATTAGAAGATCATACCCTACATATCAAAGATCATAAACATAAATCATGGAATAAAGATTTTTAGTTCATAAGACATAAATCATAATGAAATCAAGAGAATAATATATGAAATCATAACATAGAAAAAAGACATGAAATTATGGAATACACATCAATATATAACTTAGTGAACATGTATAAGTAGAAACAAGTTCACACATCAAGTTAAGAACATGAAATCAGGCCCTCTAATTGACTTATGGACATGCAACCAGGTCTATGAATAATGTTTTGAACATGTAATCAAGTTCCCACGTAACATTGTGAACATATAATCAGGTTCACTCATAAAATTATAGACATGAAACCAGGTCCATGAATAACATTTGGAACATGTAAAAAGGTTCACACATAACATTATGAACACATATAAGGTTCACTCATAACATTGTGAGCATGTAATAAGGTCCATACATAAACTTATTGACATGAAACCAGGTCCATTCATAACATTGTGAACATGTAATCAAGTTCACGCATAACATTTATACACATGATTCATCCATCATTACCTAATTCATTAGAGGGAGATATAGTTCTCACCCATCACATAATGAAATCCAACATGAATGTGACAATTTTTTTTATCATATCATAGCCTATAAAAAGATATGGGTTCTATAAACATCAAATCATAACCCATGAAAAGAAGCAGGTTTCAAAAGAATATAAACCGTAATAGAGAAACTATTGTTATAATCATCATTCCATCAAAACATAGACCACTCAAGAAAGAATATAAATGGAACTATTGGATAATTTCCTAGAGGGACATGATCAATATCAAGATATGTCATCTTATATTTAAAATAACTTGTAAGTAAATTTTGATAACATTTCTTGTGGAAAATATCTTTTCTTATTTCAAAAAACGATTTTTTAAACATAAAAAACATTTTAAACCCAATTTAATTAAGAACCACATAAAAAAAAGTATTTCCAGAATATTTGGAAAAATATTTCTTTTAATTATTTTTTAATATTCTAATGTAATCTTCAATGGAATTTCGGTCATGGTGGTGGGTGTGTCTGTACATGCTGAACATTATTTTTTTACCTTAAAAGTTCAAGAATGTGTCTTGATCCAAAAAAGACAAGAATATTCCATCCAAGATAGTTTTTAAAAGTTAATTAATGGGTAAAAATATACTTTAATAACAAATTATAATATTATAACATTTTTGAAATCATTTTAAGAAATCACAGTTTTGAAATGACACAGATTTCGGACCAAAGGAGAAATAAAGTCGAACATTCAGAAAAACATTTTCTTAGTTATCATAAGTACCAAAGAGTGTAAAAATGGTAATAATACATGAATATGTCATAGAAAATAATATTATAAAATAATTAATGATTTTTATTAATAGATTTATCATAATATTTCAATAATGTAAACATAGTCATAAACATCCAATGAGCTTGTACCCTAGAGGTACATGCTCCTGCTTGGCATCCAAAAGACCCAGGATCAAATCCAGGAAGGGGTGAATTTCCCAGGTACTGTAGTAGTACTATAGCAGGTACTGTTGTAGCAGCGACACTGTAGTAGTGGCAGCACTGTAGCGGTGTAGGGACTGTAGCAGATACAGTAGCGGTGGTGGTACTGTAGCAGTACTGTTCATCGTGGGGTCCTTTGGGCCATTAAATTGGGATTTCGAGCCTTGTATTCAGGCCACTTGGCCTTGGGCCTTCAGGCTGTGTAATGGGTCTCCTCTACCCAGTTTAAAGAGGTCTTTTCTTTCAAATAATAAATTGAGGCTTCGGCCCCAACCTTTTAAAAAAAACATAGTCATAAACAATCTTGAAAATCGATGATATTGCCTCAATAAACTCTTATCACTTGGTAAGACTGAAATATACTCCAAATTTAATAAAATGAAGTTAAATTAATATTAAAATATCATGAAAATAATAATATTAATTATATAACATGTCAAAGGAATTATATACAACTTATATAAAAATATAGGTGCATAACATTGCATGTGTCTCAAAGAAGGAAAATTGAGAAAAAATTACTTTACCAATTTGGTAGCTTTTGAAACATAAACAACATAAAAGAAAGATAATAAAATGGATATGTAAATGACCATAAATATAATTTTATGATACATAGAATACATTCATGGTCATTATATACACCACACAAAAGAAGTGAGTGGTGAATAAGGCATGTGTGTCACAGAAATAAAAAGTGAGATGAAATCTCTTACCTTGCGTCTTGACTGTCTTTATGCTCGTAAGAACCTCTAGTATAATAAATATAAGTTTATTATATGTATTTTACAGAAACATATACTTATATATAATTCCACATACGGTTTTATTATGACTTTAGATTACCCTCTTGTTAATAATTCTATTTTAAGGTTATGCTTCGGGTAATATTGGATTTGTTTTTTCACATGTGTCTTAATTTGTTATATCAGTGGTCCTTATACTTATATAATTATTAAAAAAATTTAAAACATGATATAAATATAATTAATATTAATTTAATTTTTATTATAATAATCTATAGAATATATAAGTATGAAATGGAATATATCATTCATGGAGACGATAGGTCATATGTGCGCATGAACGCTACTTCTGTTTTATTGATGTATTGAAAGAAAGAAAGTAAATGAAAGATATTTATATGTATATATGTATATAATATAATTAAATTAGAATTATTATGTTATATATATCATATAATTTTACTAAACATATCCTTAATACCTTCCATGAAGTGTGTGAATTAATCACATCATTTTGAGGGGGTGGTAGTCCACATATTCTAAAATGAAATTATCATATTTACATAAATGGAAAGCATAAGGGTATGTTAGAAATAAAAATTACATAAGAATAAAGAAATTATAAATATCATATATATCATATATAAATATATTGTGTATCATAATTTCTACCATGAGAGGTGGTAAAGGAAAATGAACAGTCATCATTTCGAGATGCGGTAGTTCGATGTACATATAAACATTATGTACGTTACCCATTAGATGGAATTGTGCATGAGTGTAGGTCTAAAAATTTGAATAAAAACATCATATAATATTTATAATAAATTTTTTTCATAAAATAATGTAATAATAATAGTTTAGGCTAAGTATAATGGAAATAACAGAAAAGAACTTGAGAAAGAATGTTACCTCTTATTCGGGTAACTCCTTTTGGTTTTCACCAAAGAGCTTCCTTGGATTTATTTCTACCCAATGTAAGGATTATAGGATTAGTAGAGGGATGTTGATGAGATATTTAGGCAGATATTGGTCGAGTCAAATTTTCCTGAGAGGTGTGAGGAAGTGGAAGGAGAGGTTTCCTTTTATAGTGGAGGAATGACACTCTTGTAAATTTTGGGAAAAGGAATTCCACTCACATTTTCCCCATGTAAAGTGGATCCAATAATGGTAAAAAAATATATAAAATTAATTATAGGGTCAAAATATGGCCATATAATGGATTTTTAGAAGTTTAT
Organism: Viscum album; assembly: GCA_963277665.1. NCBI lineage: Eukaryota > Viridiplantae > Streptophyta > Magnoliopsida > Santalales > Viscaceae > Viscum > Viscum album. Next base: position 1,899,216,408 of record OY728126.1, read on the forward strand.
ATGTTATTTAGGCCCTTAGGTTTAAGGTTTAGTCTTTAGTTAAGCCTAATTTTACCTTAATCGATGTAAATAATTTTAATTACTTTCACTAATATTTTTGGTCAAAAAATAATTTTAACTAATTGTAAATTATAAATTATTATTATTATAAATATTAAATACATTTTCAAAATTTCAATCATATAAGTGGCTGAAATTTACTTAAATTTAATCCCACAATCAGGTCGACAATGCGGGTTTTTAAAGTAAAAACATTAAAAAGCTTGCTATGTTTTTTTATATTACATTTCAAAGTGAAATATATTCCAATTACCTAAATTGGTTTTATTGAAAAATATATTATATAATTAAACTTTTAAACAAATTTAAAATTTAATTTATCCTTATAAATAAATTAGATGAAAAAGAAATTTGGAAAAAAATCAATATTTTTCACTATTAATTAACCAATAAAACATCACACAGAAAAAAATTATCCTAAAATAATTCTTATGTTAAAATTAAAAATATAAATTTTATTTTTATATATTAAATCAACAAAAGTTATTATAATTTTATTTAAAATGGGTTCGCTATTAAAAGGCAGTAAAAATGCCTTAATTAAAATATAGGGTTTTAAGCATAAAATTGGGTTTGTGGTTATCATATGTCTATCAAATCTATTAGATGAATGTAAAAAAATATTTTATTTAATATATAACATATGTTTTACATTAATATCACTCACTAATTTTAATTAATTAAATTTATTATAGTAAAATAGTTTTATGGGTATAATAATATTTTCCTTTATATTAAATGAGTTTTCATATTAATTTATAATTAATTTGTAACCAATGAATCCATTTTATATTTTTTTAAACCATATATTTTCATAAATTAGTTAACCCTTTTCATAACTACTAATTTAACGGCTAGGTTATATTAAATAATACATTTTTATTCGATAAAACTAAGTATTTCATATTACAGAGGCCATCAAGGAAAGTCATTGTTGCATGTGACACATGATAACCTCAGTGTTCTGTGTAGAGAAAGCTAAAATTTATGCTGTGTGTAGTGCATGCTTATCATGGTTTTTCAGATAATTCAATACAAACATAGTTCTTTAAAATAAAATAAACTATTTTTAGTTTTTCATGAAATGAAAAATCTAAAAATGATTAAATTCATTTGAAGAAAAATAATTCCAAAAATATAAAGGTGTTACATTCAGTTAATTAAAGTTATAATTATAACCTATAGAGTGTTTTCCTATAGAGATTAAAATTGAAAATGTATTTTAATTGTTTTAGTGTTCAAAAAATCACGATATAAATAAATGTTTAGAAGGAAATTATAAGATAATTTTTTTTATAATTTTTCATAGTGGAAGATAAATTAAGTGTATAGAACAATTTTCCTTGACAAGTATTACTTTATATCTCTTATGTATGAGGAATTTTATAATTTTTTTAATAAAATATCATCATAAAATTGCTTAAAATGATACCTTCCATAGGTGTTTATATTTTTAACCCTCGTGTAAGGGTTAACTTCAGTTTTCCTTGAGTTTAGAATTGGAAAATGAGTGTTTCCCATAAATCTCAGTTGACTTCTTTTCTATTGTTTCTTGAACCTAAATGACATGTGGTAGAGCCTAGTGATATTTTAGGCATGAATCTAGTTCAAATTTTTATGCCTTATACTAAATTAGGGGATATATCATTGTGGTGGCACCTTGGATATAGAAAACTGGTAGAATCGTGATCCATGTTTCCAAGTAGGGTATGTGCTATCATTTGACTATTTGTTCGAATTCAGACTCTTAGTCTATAAAACAATACCTCAGGGAGACATGATGTTTTTTATAAGTTAAACCTAGAGGTGTGTATTACCGTATATGGATACCTGATGGGTGTCTACAATTTATCCTCTGATGTTGATGTCGTGACCCTTGTAAGTCGATGACCTTATTTCAAATTTAGTCTTCCCCCCGCTGTAGAGAGTTTATAATAATGTTAGATTCATTGTAAATTATTCCTTATAGTGGAATTTAGTTCTCATTCAAGAGATCTTGGGGATAGATGGATATACTTAATGTCTCTATTTGATATTTTAATGGTAGGGATAAGTGTAAGACCTAAATACCCTTAACCTTGATTCAGACCCTAGTAGGTCATTATTCGGTTTGTTCAAGGGAAATCAACTAGAGAGGTTTTCTAGAGTGTATATTTTCATTAATGTAAATGATCTTGGTTTTACGCTTGTTTCTCAGCCGATGCACAGAAGGTGGTCGTACCTTCTATTTAGGCATGGTAATTATATTTAATTTTGAAAATAATCTAGGGTTCTTGGATATCAAATTGAATCTAATGGGTTGTATTGTTTGGGAAACAAGTCATGTGGGCTAGTGATTGTGTGGTTAACATCATAATTCATGAAATGAAACTTTAAATCAGGCAGTATTTCAATAAATAAATGGATAATTATGGTGCCTAATTTTGAAGATGAGTTTTAAGGGAGTTTATGGTGATAAAATACTAATTTTATATATAGTATAATCAACATTAACTATAGATAAAAGACTTAAATAGTGGGATTTGTGACTTAAATTGTGTGGTATGGGAAATATAGACACTCTTCATGGAAATAATAGTACACACCGGTTGTGCGTTGTACTGTTCATCTCATTTCGGTAAGCGGATGGGTGTGAGATGAGGATCGTCAGTTTTAAATTTGGTGCTTATGGGAATGGTGACCCAGAACTTCGGTAAATTAATTAAAATTCCCGATGATGAGGAAAAATTCAAAGATAGACTAGGTTTCATTAAATAGTTGATCGTTGTTGAATCTTAACACGCATTTTTGGAAGACATGGTGTATGGAGTTGATTTATGAAAGTATAGACTTGTTGATATAAGAATGGATTAAGAGAGATATACATTCTCTTTGATGGAATATTTTTGTACTCCTAGTTAGAGGAGACCATGCCCTATACATTTACATTGTCTTGAGTATGCTGAGAGAGTGTTGACTATACATCGAGCTAACTATCTAAAATTTCAAATGGTTTTACAAGAGATTCTTTGAGAGTTGAACTCAAGGAGTGTTTTAAATAAAATCCAATTGGTTTATAATACACAAATATATACTTAAGAGGGGTGACCCTCATTGTGATTTAACTTTGGAAAGACTCTATGAGAACTGTTCTCAAATGTGAAAACAAGTCCTGGTTCATTTTTATATTAGTGCTCAACAATGATCAGGTTATTTACTTAGTCATTCCAATCATTATATATTTGAATGTGCTATGATAATGAGGTTCTATTTTCATTTAAGTAATGATAAATATGATTCTATGGTGGGGAGTGAGATTTTTGTCATTGGAGGGTGACCCTAACGTGAGAGGGGTTATGAAATCTTGAGTTTGGTCATTTCATGTTCATTTTGGAACTTTTATGTCATTAAATAAATGGATCAATGTATGAATATAATACTTGGTAGATTCTATGTATGCGATCAATTATATGTTTGAGTTAAATCTATATGTTTATGTTAATCCCAAAATATCTTATGAAGATCCACGAATGTCAGGTTGGGATGGTGTCAGGGTTGGTGATATGGTGAGATGATGTTTTCAGTTGGAAGATGGTTTAGAAAGGAAATGTCAATAGAAGTTGGGTATGGGATTCAATGAGTGTTCTTATAAAAAAACTCATTATTATTTGGAAGAAGGGATTTAAAATTGGGTTATAGAGATGTGTCGACCGTAAAAGCTGAGAATTGTTCCAAAATATTCACTTCAAGGTGGTTTGAATTGAGGTTTCTAAAATAATTGTATACAGAAAATGAGGAACCATATCAGACAAAACATCAAGATGAGATGGATGGAGTTTAAATATTATTCATCAAATTTCAGGGATTACCTTACATGATTATCTAATCATGGTTAATTCAGATTTGGTTGTTTTGATCTAATCGAGGACCAAGATCATAACTCTCTTTTGTGATTGGGAGTAGTATGTTTAAGACCATTACAAAAGTTTCGTTAGTTTTTTATGGTCATGTTTCAATATAAAAATTATGATAGTAGAGGTATCATGACTTTGGATCATCCATTCGAGATAGGACCTATGGTGGGGAAAACCATAGTTAGGTTGATAAGAGAGATGATGTATTAATTGTGTATCATGTTAAATGGGTTCGGGTAATTATTGTCTTAATGTTTCTATAGTTCTTGGGAGAATTGAATTGAGTATTAGTGTCTTAAATACCTTTTGTTAAAATGTTACTTGGAGGCGTGTTTAGAAATCTAGGAATGCAACATGGATTTTTTAATGGGACTTCATGACCCAAGTAGGTTAGGTGATGTTTTCAATATTTCCCCAATTATTTTTTAGGATGATAAGTTCTAAGGTGGGGAGGTTTTAACGTCCCATGTTTTGAACCCATTCAATTTTCCAATGATTTGAAATTAACTTTCGATGGATGAGACAAATATTAAATTGAGTCTCATAATTTAAATAAAATATCTGTAACACTTAAAAGTGTTTCTTTTTGTAAAGTCTTAAGTACTAAGAGGTGTCTCAGAAGTTTAGATGAGTTTCAGGATCACCGGGATCTAAAAACTCACTTTCTAAGAGAAATAGAGAGGGTTGAATAGTTTTTTTTAAATTGTGTAGACCCTTAAGATAAACTATTAAACCCAATAAGGGGGTATCACATTGTTTTTTATACCATGTGATGTAGGGCACATGGCCATGCAAGAGATCTTCATTAAATTAAAAAAGTGGGTGCACAGGATACACATGATTTTCTAAACTATGCATTGATCCCACATGGTTAGATTCACTTAACCACGAGAATCACACTTTTGGTGCACAGTTAGACAAAAATGTGTTGCCAAACCATGCGATATGTAGTTCTTAAGTAGTGTGAGATGCATAGTTGGTGAGCAGTTATCCAAACCATGCGGCCTAACTCTGTGCTTGATAAGGGAGGGGTAAAATGATTGTTTTCCACTCAAGTTTTATTTTATTTCTCCCTACATTTATTGTTTCATTTATACCATTCTAGTATGCTTGATATCCCCTTCCTCCTTGGATAGGATTCTATATAACTCTTTTGTTCGACATCGGAATAAATCTCTTTCAGTCGCCTCAGATCTGTATCGATGAGCTATCGATTCCTTTTGCTTCCTTTTCATTTTCCCTCACTATACAGAATACTAAACCAATGGGTCCAGTTTTCCCTATTTTCATGGAATTAATTAAATCATTTGATATCTCTCTTTCCGGCTCGAACCAAATCCTGATATTGGATGATTATACTATTCTATGATTGATGTTGGCAGTTTATGGATTTTCCCTCAAGGTCCCATATTTTTATAAAATTCACCATTATGACATATTCTAAATTTTTCATGAATCACTTCTTAAATATGAATCAATTATATTAAATTCTTAGATCGTGACATGGAACCCTATTATATGGTTGGAGGTCAATGACCTCAACCCAAACCACCTCTTCAGGTGAGTTATTTTTCATAATTTTGTATCATCCTTAAACATTAATTAAAATACCCTTGGGATGTGATATTTAAACATCTTAGTACATTCATAAATTTATCAATGAGTGAATTAAAGTAAATTATATGATTAATGAAAATGATTAAATATGAATGGAAAGTCTATGTCCCTTGTTCTTATTAATATGGATTTAAACCTCTCACTAAATGGGATTAAATTGGAATGTTAAATGGTTTAAATTTATTACATGAATCTTTTTAAATATTTAATTATTCTCTTGGGAAGAAATTGTCTTAATGAAATGTGAAATGTATTATACTTTATTTGATACTTTAATCACGAATATAAAGATTAAAGTTATTACACATATCTTGAACCTTTTCCATATACAAGGGAAATAAAATTACTTAAATAAATGGAATGGAATAAACACTAACACAACCATTAAATTACTAAGTTTAATTTTTATATTTTTTACTATAGGTATAAAAACCTTGTCATGGAATTCCTTGCATTATGATTATGGGTATGGAACCTTGTGTATATTTTCCTTTATAGTGTGATTATGGGTATGGAACCTTGGGCATGATGTCCTTTATATTATGATTATGGGTATGGAACTATGTAAATGGAGGCCCATACATTATGATTATAGGTACGAAACCCTAGGCATGTCATCTCTTATATTGTGATCGATGGGTAAGACACCCTGGGCATGATGTCACTTATCTGATATATAATCCTCTCATGTAGATTCAATGGTAATAAAACTCAGGTTCACATCATTGAATTTATATCTATTTGTATGATTTTATTACATATGGATATATATACATGATGGATCATGTGTAGAGACATTCAAGCTTAGTTCGAAGCAGGTATGGTCAGCTAGGTGTCTTTGAGGAACATGATCCTGACATGCTATTATTAATTGTTTGCTTCTTCATTTTAATATACATGCACACTACTTATTTTATATTCATGGTCTAGATATCATTGGCCTACTGAGTATATCTCATATCCTGTTTGGGAAATGTTTGGTATCCAAACATACCTCATGGTTGTAGTTTTATGATTATGGATTGTTCTATGTGTTGTTTTCATTATAAACTAGTATCAGACATGGGAGTTTGAGCATAGCGATTGATCATATACCTGGGATTCCTCCTGGGGATGAAGTCTTTTATTTATTTATTTCATTGATAGTTATTCATATTTTATGATTCAACTATATGTATTAAATAATTTTATTTATGGATTAACATTCATGCATAGATATTTGTTATCTACCTGTTAGTTATTATTTTATCTTTTATTATCATGCCTTCATTATATTATGATTCCGTTATTTATATTGAAAATCTAGAGGGTATAGTATCCCAATTATACCACCTTCATACCCTTGTTTCTAGTTGTAAGCCTCTATAATATGAGGAGGTGTTCTTGAGGCCTAGTGGAAAACCATCTGAAGGCATCATTTTAGTGACTTCTAGGTCAGTGTGTTACAAGAAAGGTAAGTGTTTATAATCCTAACCATTTATTTTGAAGAGATTTTATTAAAATATCCTTTAAAATCTGTATTTATATTTTACATGCTTATAATTACAAGTTATTATCATCCTTTTAAACAATTATTTATGAAATATTACCCATTCTCCCTCATTTTACCCATTAATTAATCAATTACTATGTAAAAGTAAGGGTTCCCATTCCACTCTTTCCTTTCTTATTTGAGATTATTTTTCCTTAAAACCCTTTTAAACCTCACCTTCTTTGATTCCATGATTCTATTCCCATGATATTAACATCGTTTTTATGTATTATTATTGATATATGACCCATTAACTCTCAATGAACCCTTTTTATAAGCAGTTACTATATTGAAATATGGGTTTCAAAAACCATTTATTTTCATTTCCATTCTCCCCATAAAAATTCTATAATATAAGTTACCATTAAATGTAACTTTAAAAATAGTTTAATTGTACAATATTTTTTTTATAAAAACTAAATATTTATTAGTTTTCTATATCTTTTAAACTCTTTTAAAAAGTATCAATCGCTTGTGGTGGGTTTGTGCTACCTAAGTGGACAATGATGTTTTATTTTTCACTTAGTCCTTTCATGGATATTCTTAAAAAATTATTTCTTGATTGAATATATATCACTATTTCTCTACTCAGATTGGTTCTACTATACTAAGAGAGGGGGGAGTGAATTCGTTTTGTATAATTATAAAAATTTAACATTATTTCTCTTTACTTCTATAATGGTCATGGTTAATGGATCTAAAACTCTTCCCATGTTCAATTTTTCATGTAGGTAATATAATAATAAAAAAAATAATATGGAACATGGGAATTTGATAACATGGTTTTCCTATAATTTGGATGACTAAGTCTCCAGTGTATGGTGGTTTTTATCCCACTTAAAAACTTCTATTTTTGTTTAAAAAGGTTAATCATGTAGAAGGGTATATCTTTGAACAAATATTATTGAAACCAACTACGTTACATAAGAAAAAATAATTGAAAAAGAAAGATCCTACATGTAATTCTTCAGAATGTAGAACTAATAATGTCTTCACCTTTGAATATCAAAATTTTATAGCTTCTCCTTGAATTGTGATTAGAAGTGTAAGATTATGTCTATTTTAGATAGAATGGATTGAATCTTTTTACTAAAATATATAGTAATCAAGTGGATACCTCTTTCACGATAATATCCAAGATGTCTCACTTCTTCTTATTTGTTGACCTGAGTAATCATCAATAGGTTGAATGCATGTCAGTATCTATTTTTTATTTTTTATTTTAATCTTATTCAATTCACAATATGATCTTTCACAACAATATTAGATTTATATTTTATTTTTCTATAACACTCGGAATATTTAAAATAATAGTAACATAAAAATCTCCCTTCCCCCCTTTCTAGATTTCTTCATATCTTATGTATATAAATATCAGCATGAATTCACGTGAATATTAATCCTATAATTTAAAAATTCATAATATTTAAACCTCAATGGAATCTTTACATAATGATACTATCATTCAAACATCCATAATTCCCAGTCTTTACTCCTTATCATCACATATATTTTTGTCAAATACTAAATTCATATGTATTTTATTGAGATACATCCATAGAGTCTTTCATGAATGTGGGACTTTTAAATATTCGATCACCAATATTGAATTGTAAATTATTCTCTAGATTTAACTTTATAACAATTTAAACCTCAACCAACCAGTTTCTTTCCTCAAATAAAACTCTACACTTATCATGATTTATTTCTCTAAAATATTTCCACCATTTCATTGAATTTCCACAAAACCGGTAATATATTTTTTATAGATATGCATGAAAACATACGCTATCAGTTTTAGTGAAAGTATTCATTTATCGAACAATAATTTCATTCTTTATTTCTAAAAAACACTTATGCTTGAATCACTTCTAACATAATTCATTAAGGTATTTGAAACCTTGAAAGAATAGTGAATGGATCTTTTAATTTAATATATTTGCGATTTATTAATTAAATATTATATAAATTTTGAAAATATATTATGTATCATTAAAAAGGATATTACAAATCCTTAACATTATCTTCTATATCACTTGAAACTTCAGAGTTTATATTTTGTATGCCAATTTGCATCTTACGTATACTCTAGAAACCTAGTTTTTATCTTATGTATTCACCATAAAAACTTACATATCACATGGTAGATCATACATGCCATAAAATATATGTTATGAATCTTAGTTTCAACTTTTCCTATGTTAAATCACAATAATTTGGGAGAGGTTATTTATCATCATGTAAAAATCATGTACCTTATATGGGATATTACATCTTATAGTTCAAAAAATCCAATAATTTTCTAGTTATTTATTTTAAAAAACATACATATGAAAAAAATTTACAAAATTTTAGAAAATATAAAACTCTAATATTTCTATAATTATTTTATAAACTTATAAATTCAATTCTAAAAATTCTCTACCAATATTAGTTTGTTTCAAAATACTTCAAATAACCTTAGAAAATTATTTAACCTTCTCAAATATTTCATGAGTCTTTTACATATATGCATCAATCTATAATAAATCATATCCAATGGCACTATATTATACATATTACTTTTAAAAATATAAATTATGAAAACAAAATATCTCTCCCCCCTTATTGAAATTTATCTTTTTAAATGATATTCATAAGTTGAGGGTACTTAATACTATATCTTAGCTTCTTATATCAAGACACATTGACATGAATTCTTATTAAAAACAAGTAAAAAACTAACATCACTATGTTAATAAAATATCCCCTTTGGATTTGTTACTAATACATATATGGAAAGTGTTTTACCATATCTTTCTCAATCATTTTATTCTGTACCCCTTATTGAAAATAAATACAATGGCAAATTCCAAATTGTTAAGTCATCAATTAATCAACTCTAAGTATATGTGATCCATGCTCGGTGTAAAAAATAAGTGTGCCTAATAAATTTACCAACACTTCAAATTAATATCCATATAGTTCTAATAATATCATCACTTATTAAGTATTTGACCAAAATAACTTCTCCAAATTATTATTTTTTCTTTAAAACAATGATAAGAGAATGTAACAGTCATACATTTTCAATAAAATTCTTGATCACTTTTCAAAAATTATATATTAACATTAAATTATAGATTCTATATGATTTATCAAAATCAAAATAAATAGTTACACTTCCTAAATATCATCATCAAAGAGCATCACTTCATCAAATAATATAATATATAAATATTATTAAATCACTTTTACAATGAAATTTTTTAAATTACTATATTGATTTGACATCATTCTCATATGTTTATTTAACCCCATAAAATATACATCACCTTTAATTACATCTACAAATTATGAAAAAACACAATATATATGGAAATAACGTTGGATCTCTATAGATTATTAGTGAGATAAACAAGATTGAGAGTTGTTTCTCAACCAAGATTATTCTTTACTTTTGGATCTATCTTTGAGAGAACTTCTCATGCTTTACTTTATAAACTTTTAAGCAACATTATTTGTAGACAATATGGTATTATTGTTCTTTTGATCTATTTAATTATGTGGAATGTTTTTCTTTTCTTTAAAAATTCTAGAATATTCATTCCATAGTTCTATATTTATTATTTTTAACATTTCTTATTGATCTAAAAGTATAATTAAACAATATTTTAAAACATAAATAACTTACCCACACCTCCAACACAACTTACCCAAAAATATTTGGTTATCAAATTTTGATAACTACTCATGAATTTGATTTCTTATTTTATTTAATTTCTTACTTCCATATATCACTTGTATTATGTTGTGATTTATTCATATTTTTTTTATTTTTTATTGGTATGGACAAATAATCATGCATGTTAAGGAACATGCTTAGATTTATTTAATGTTACACATGTTTTTTAATCGTTAATTCATCATTTTTGGAAACTTCTTATAAGATTAAAATTATTAATCATTGGAATAATTTACTAAACCAATCCTATTATTTTATTCCTAGATTGATTTTATTATTTGTTTCTTTATATTTATTCTATAAATACAAAGGATCATGGGTTTCTTGTAAAAGTCCCTGGTATATCCTATTCTTAAATAATAAAAGAATCCCTTCCTTGTCTTAGGTTAAGTATTATTATTATACTTATTGGGTGTGCTTGATTAAATATTTTTATTTTTCTTAAAAATGAAGGGTAAATCATTTTTTTCTTCCTCATATCTTTTGGAATTCAATTCTGAATTTATTTTGGAACATTATTGGTTGATTTGGATAACATACTTCTTCATTGTGATTATTACAGTTTCAAATACAACATATATTCTCCAATAATAAAAATCTATTAGAGATTTATAAATCATCAAATTTATTATGTGTTATTTACATCAATTTATATTTGATCCCCATTTATAAAATATTTCATTTTCCTATATGGATTAAAATATTATGCCAATAATTAATAGAAGAATTCCAAAACATTTCAAAAATCAGGAAACAATAAATTAATCTTGATTTTATTTTTTAAGTACCAATTTGGATAGCATTAAAACCTTGTGATTTTTGTATAAAAGAACCATATTTTTTAGAATATATTGGGTAACCATCTCTATTTAACTTAATATCATACACCCATATTGAGATAATGGGTTTCTTATGATTTTTTTCAATCCATATTTATTGATAATTTTTTGTTAAAACCTACACTTTTCAAGTAAGAAGATTTAGTGAAAATGATATTTTTTGGAATAAGTGGTGCCTTTTTATTTGATCTTATAGTATTTTTATCATCATATGATCCCAATCACTTCTTTCCAAAATATATAGGTATTATAGAAAAATTACCCACGTAGATTTAGGTATGGTATAAATTCTCTTCTTAGATTCATGTGAATAATCTTCTTGAAAAATTTCCTGAATTTTTAATTTGAATTTAAAATTAATACACATTATGTTTAGAAATTTTTTTTCATCATAAAGTATCTACAAAATTTTCAATTTATTTTATAATTTTCTCAATATGATTCTCATGATCCTAATTAATTTTATTATTCTCTTACAAATAATTATCAATGTACTTTTTCTTATTTTATTCTATTTTTTGATGAGAATTATTTACATCAATGAAATACTTTTGTTTTTCTTCCAATTCATGGAAAGTTTAATTAACATATTTTAATGATAAATACTTTTCTTTGGTTTATTTGAGAAATTATTTATTAGTTTTGGAGAACTCTTCTTCAAGTTCTATATTTCTATAACTTTTAACCTTTACTTATTTAGTGTGATTTAAACATGTCAATAAAATTTAAGCTAGTGTATCCTAAATTTTCTCAGTATATTTTTCATGTTGGGTGATGTAATCATACATGTATCTAAAATAACCAAAAATAAAGGTGAAAAAACATTAGGGTTATTTTAAAAGGTTATTTTGAAATATACACATGAATCATCATATAATTCCTTTGAAGTAAGATATTCCTCACTTATAAATGATATTGGGATTGAAGGGTGTATATTAAAACTTAATAGAAATAGTGGTTATAAAATACTATTCCTAAGATCACTATACATAGAAATATAAAACCTATATAAACTAGAAATTAATAAATTCTATAAATCCATGTATACCTTACACCAAAGAAACCACTACATCCTTGAAAATATTCAAATATCCTTGTTGTTAAGCACATGAGTGGTAGCCATAGGAAACCCACATCTAGAGGTATCTATGGGATGATGAATCTATCATAATTGAAGAGGGAAAACCATTAACAAAATAGTGTTCTAGAAATTTTTTGTTCTAAGTGGGAAAGAGAAGAGCACTCCAAAGTTTAGGAAGTTTTGGCCAAGAACCAAGAAAATATTCTCACACTACCATTGTATGGAATTTGGGTTTATAAATCCTCCTAATGATTCTCCACAGTTGTCACATTTACTGATGAATTATAATGTATTATTAAACTCCACTTTGGAAAACTCATGCATCACATGCATGAATTAATCTTCTAAAAGATACATCATATAAAAATATCATTTATGATATATTCATTCTTAATTCTTGGATATAGCCCATTTTGATTAGGTACATTATTTTTTTATAGAATAATGAATATACTTTTATTTTATTATTATTTTTAAAGCACAAATATTATTTTTGGTCAATATTCAAATTGAATTAAGAAATATGTTTTTATGAATTAATAAATAATATTTTAATAAAATATTATTATTAAATTAATTTTATTAAATATGAATGATCATATAATTTTTATGGGGCCAAATGTAATTTTTATTAATGTTTAAAAATGGTTTTTTCAAAAAACCCATCAATTTTCAATAAATATTAGTTTTTATTTTAAAAGTGAAAATTGACATATTTAGAAAATTAATTGCATAAAAATAATATTATATTTTCAATCAAGATGTCAAAATTATACAATAGTAAATTTTTCATAATTTTCTGAGACAGTCAAATTTTTGGGTAATAATTAAATACCATATAAATAAATTGTGTGTTCTGTGACATCATAATGGCCCAATATTGATGTATTAAACACTATAAAATGAATTTTATGCCAAATATATGTTTTAACTTTAAAATAATATGATTTTATATTTTTTGAGTTATTTTATAAATCCATACTGAATCTTTCAAAATGGATAACATATTTTATGATTTAAGTTCATTTCTTTAATAATGTGACTCACCTCCACATAACCAAGGATAATATTTTATTATATTAGGCCCATGTCCTTATAAAATAATTTTTTCCATTCCTATTTGGAAAAAAACATGGGAAACCCCATGGGAAAAACTGTGGTATGGTTTCTGGTTTTGAATATTTAATTGTATTGATTTAAAAACCTATTTTTGTTAAATATTAAATAATTCCACTTTCATTTCCTATATAAACACACCCAAGATCCCACTTATATTTAGTAAAAATACTTGGATCATTTTCTGACTTCCACCCTCTCTAGAATTCTACCAAGGTGCCCTAATCTATCAATAAGCCCCTCTTCAATCATTTGAAGTCACAGACTCAAGTAAGGGTTCCTTATATTCCCATTTTTATCTAAGTTTCCTTATATTGTTAAACTATTTTATTTTTATTTAATAATTATGTTGTATGTTTTAAAACCTCACCCATACAACCATTATTATGTTTGGATGGTGATTTACCCCTCCCACACACACCTATTATCATATTGATTTTTTTAAGAGTTATTCCATTGCTCCAAATTCTTCATGTTTATTTATTATGTTATGTATTATATTTATAAATTACCTATGTTGGGATATATATTTATATGAAACTATTACTCTATAGTTCATGTATATATTATTAGAGACCACTTTTACTCTCATCAACACTTTTTATAAATTTTTATGTCATGCTATTAGGCTACCGAAATTGCATTGTGAATCTCCATTCCAAAACAATTTTGTAAGTGAATAACATAACCATTACCTATCAAGTGTGTTCAATTTTATATGAATATATCTTTTTGGTACTTATATGTATGTATTCCATACCCCTTGATTGTGGGATGAATTATGATATAGAATGAATCCATGCTTTATGATCAATGTGGTACACTTAAACATGAGAATAAAATGAAAGTGATAGGTGCAACCAAAATTTTATAGCGCTATAATGTATTTGGTAATGTTTAGTATCATGATATGAAATGTTTGGATATGGTTTTACTTAATTCCTTTATGGGACTTTATCCACTATAATGTCTTGGAAGTTTAGCCTTGACCTATGATTCAATGTTTTAATATGTTTCCACATTTCCATGTTATGATTATCATGCGATATCATGCCTTTATTTTCATGTTTCTTTTATGATCTATTGATATTTCTATTGTCTAACATGTGTAATCATCCTAATTTTATTCCCTTTTTATTCCCTTACTGGGATTTATAGTTCATCCCTTTCTTATGTATGTCCTCATGTTATCCCATACAATGTTAAGTATGAAGGAATGTTGTGGTCATGTAAAGGAAGTTTTCAATAATGATGTTGTATTTCATGCTTTAAGTTGTTATGTATGGTTCCTGATTTCCTATTACACTAGATTTCTTAATCTTTCGAGTTGTAATAAGGTTATTTTTATGTCATTAAATTATGTATGAATGTAATAAAAAGAATAGGGTTGTTATAGTTTGTATGATAGAAAAGTTTATTTATTTTTGGGATTAGGATTAAAAAACTATAGTGAAAGCCTTACAGATAAGACTAAGTATGAAAAAAAACATCTTTAAATCTTGGTGAGTATAGATTAAGTGGTTTATCAAGAAAATACATCCCTGTCTAGACACAAACAAGTGGATGAAACTCTGATATAGATTTATCTATGGGTAAAACCTGAAAACACCACTTTTATATTGACTCGAATGAGAAATAGTGCACAACAACAGGCCTTGCTGCACTTTTGGTTTGAAAATACTATGGGATTTTCTTTGATAAATTCATAAGCTTAGTATGAACCATTATTAAGACAACAAAAAAATCTCATAGGAATATAAGTTAGGAAATAGATCATGTATAACTTAGAGTGATGCCAAGAAATTCATAGGTTAAGGAAATAAATATAATTTATAATTTATCCATTTAATGTCATTTTATTCCCCTTTATGTTTTTAATATTTTAAAATACTTACCCTTAATTATCCTTTTAATCAATCTAATGGATGGTAATATGAGGAATCGGTCTAACAAACGATGTAAAGATCAATGTAAGGACTACCCGAATGAGATGCCCAATCCGATTGGAGGAGGAATCACAAACATTGTCATGATACTATCTCAGTTAACTCAAGTTTTGAATAAAAACCTAGATCATGAGAAAGTTCCACCCCCTCCATAATGAACAAGTGACAATCGAGAGCTTCATGAGATAAAGGCCTCCTACTTTTAATGGATCATACGATCCCTCAATCGTTGAACAATGTATCAAATCCATTGAGAAGATCTTATCCAACCTTCAATCCTCTAAAAAATAGACGGTTTTTGTATATGCTTATCGTATGGAGGTTGAATATGATCAATGGTGGACATTGATAAAAAATATAAAGCCTAAGGAAGATATCAAAGTGATGTGTTGGAAGTATTTCCAGAAAATATTTTCTGATAACTATTTTCCTCACACCCTATAAATTATGATAGAAAGGTATATCCTTGACCTCAAGAAAAAAGATGATGAATTTATTGAAGAGTATGAGCAAATAATCAGAAGTCTTGCATGATATGCATCAATATTTTTTGTTATCCCCAAATACAAGGTTGAATGCTTCTTTGGTGGGATAAAACCTAGCGTACGGAAATCCTTGACGATCCGTGATTTTGATAGCTATGAGGAAACTGTCTGATGTTACCACAAAGTATAAATAGTGATGAGTGAATATCAGGTGTATCACGGGGATAAGAAGAGGAAGGTGGAGTCAAATTCTGGTGGTCTAGTAGAGAGATATAACTGTGCCAATAAATTTCAACACCCCACTTTACAAATGTGTAGAAAGAAGTGCCTGAGAAATTTTCAAAAGTGGACAAGTAAATATTTTAGGTGTGGGAAGTAAGAGCACCTAGACAGAGATTTACAGCAAGAAAACTCCACTACTGTGACAAAGGAAAATAATTCTTCGATAAACCCTCAACACATTGTTCATTGCTACAACTACAAGGAACTAGTACATTTATCAAACCAATTCACTAAGCTAAGGGTTTTCGAAGGAAACCAACAACTTCCATGGTAGGAAGGACAATCTTTTTCCATCACTACCACCAAAGTGAATCTTGACAACAAAGTAGTGATAGGTATGCTAGTTATTCATCAGGAATAGAAAATGTAATTTTTTATTTTGGTTCTACAGATTCTTCTATATCCCTAAAGTTTAGTAGAACAATCCAAACACCACCAAAAACCATGGGAGTAGAGATGTCTGTGAAAATAGAAAATGGGGAAATTATATCATCTCATGTATATAACTCCTCTCCTATCACAATTTGTGTATTTAATTTTCTGAAAAACCTTATCATACTTCCCTTGGTGCAATTTTATACAATTCTTAGCATGGATTGGGTTTCCCAATATAGATCCAACAAAAACTTTTGTGAGAGGGAAATCACTCTCTATATAGAAAATCAACCCCAGATTTTATAAAAGTTGAAGTAGGATGATGAATCTTATTAACAACATCATCCCAAGCATGGATATTAATTCCATATTAGCATGAATATCTTTCTTAGATGACCGATTATAAGGAAGGAACCATCCTTAAAGACATGCCTATTGTGAGCGAATGCACCAATGTGTTTTCTGAGGAATTTATTGGTCTTACTTCTAGTAGAGATGTTGAATTCTTGACTGATCTTATACCTGGGGAATTTCCAATATCCAAGAATCCATATAGAATGGTTGTTGTGAAACTTCATAAGCTAAAGAAACAACTACAGGAAAATCTGGATAAAGGTTTTATACACCCAAGTGCTTAACTATGGGGTGCACCAGTCCTCTTAGTCAAGAAGAAGGATGGGTCAATACACCTTTACATGGATTATCATGAGCTCAAAAAATCACGATGAAGAAAAAGTATCCTTTTCCACAAATTTATAACTTTTTTGATCAGCTATGTGGAACAAAATACTTATCCAAGGTGGATCTGTGGTCAGGATATTACCATGTAAGGATGAATAAGGTGGATATACCCAAGACTTATTTTCAAACAGGGTACATGCATTAAGAGTTCATAGTGATTCTATTCAGACTTACTAATTCTCTAGCAATATTCATTGACATGATGAATAGAGTCTTTAGAGATTACCTCAAAAACAATTTGGTATTATTTATTAGTGATATTATAATATACTCCAAAAGTAATAATGATCATGAGGATCATTTAAGTAATGTGCTAAAGACATTGTGAAAAGAAAATATTTCTGCCAAGTAAAAAAAGTGTGGCTTCTGGTTGAAGGGAGTCTCTTTATCGGGTAATATCATCACAAGCAATGCGATATATGTGGACCCTTAAATGTTGATTGAAATAGAAGGATGGATGAGGCTAATATCTATGACAAATATCTGTAGTTTCCTTGGATTAGCTGTGTATTGTAGTCGATTTTTGAGAAATTTCACACTATTTTCAAACCCTATAACCTAGTTAACTCAAAAGGGAGTCAAGTTTTCTTGGAATGATGAATGTGAAGAGAGATTCAAGGAGTTTAAAAAGAGTATTATCACTATACCCATAATCACACTACCCACAAGGGAAGAGATTTTAATGGTATTTAGTGATGCTTCAAAGAAGGTCCTGGGATATGTGTGGATGTAAAATGAAAAATCCATTGTTTATTCTTTAAGGCAGTTGAACTTTCATGAGAAGAACTATCCAACACATGATCTAGAGTTGGATGTAGTGATCTTCCATTTGAAAATTTGGAAACATTACCTATTTGGGACAAGTGTGAAATATATAGGGATATAAAAAGCCTCAAGTGTATATTCATATAGAAAGAGATGCATATTCACCAACAAACATGATTAGAGCTGATCAAAGACTATGAATAATCAATTCACTACCATATAGGGAAATCAAATAAATTTGAAGATTATATAAGTAGAAAGGATCTAGAAACTATTTAATTTATGAGAATTGAGAATGATCCAATCTTCTTATACTTGAAGAGGATGGAAACGTAAATTATAATTGAAGGAATATCAATTATCCTTTCACAAATGATTTCTCAACCATCTCTTCTGGGGAGGTTAAAGGATGCTCAAAGAGATTATGTGGGAATTCAGAATAAAGTGGAAACTATTAGAAAAGGGAAATACTCCGAGTTCAATGTTAATGAAGAAGTTGTTGTAAGATTTGGGTCAATACTATGTGTACCATCAAATCCCGAGTTAAAGGAGTTGTTGGATGATGCACATAGCTCAACCTTCTTTATCCACCCAAGAATCAAAAAGATGTATAGAGATCTCCAAGAATACTATTTGTGGGGAAATATGAATAAATAGATCCCATATTATACATAAATATGTCTCATATTTCAGAAAGTGAAAAAGAAAAGGAAAAAATCTAAGGGGATGATGCAACCATTACCCATACATACATGGAAATGGGAAAACATCACCATAGAAATTGTCACCGGGCTTCCTCAGATGTCTAGAGGAAACAATGCTATCTATGTTGTGGTGGATCATCTTGAAAAGAATTCACACTTCATTTTTATTCGAGAGGATTTCTCATTGGATCAACTTGCATGGATATACATAAGAGAAGTGGTGAGGTTTCATTGTGTACCACTATCGATTGTATCTAATCGAGATCCAATATTCACATCTATGTTCTGGAAGAGTCTCTAACATGATATGAATACTGAGTGAAACATCATCACAAAATATCACCCTCAAAATAGTTTCCAATCTCAGGGGACTATCCAGACACTTGAGGACATGTTGACAGAATGATCAGTGGACTTCAAAGGAGGATTTGATCAACATCTACCTCTGGTTGAGTTCTCTTACAACAAAAGTTTCCACACAATCATACAAATGTCTCCCTATAAAGCCCTTTATGGGAAGAGGTGTAAAACACCTGCATACTGGGATGAAGTTTTGGAACCAAAACTACTATGTATTGAAATGGTCAAGGAAATGGTAGAGGAGGTTAAGTGTAATGGATCAGACCTCTACGTCCCATTCCATTGTTAAAAATAAGCTCATGAAGTGTTCTGGAGGGTAAAATGGACTTTTCCCACACTTTCCAGAATTTTTTGAGTACACGCTGTGTAGTGTAAGTACACACCGTGTACCACCTTGCCGAGTATACCCTGGATTGAAGACCGTGTCCTTACCGTGAAAGAAATGGGTACAAGACGTATACCCTAAACTACACGCCGTGTAGTCCTTCCCCGTGTACGCGTTACCAGTCAACAGACATGTGCCATGTTGGAGTCGTGTATTTTCCATGTGAAATAAATGGGTACACTCCGTGTGTCCAAACTACACGCCGTGTAGTCCCTCCCCACATATGTGTTACCCTCAAACCGTGTGTTAACCAGTCAACGGCCGTGGGGCCGTGTTGGAAGCCGCATGGAGACCGTGTGAAATAACTGAGTACATGCCGTGTACCATAAAGTAAACGCTGTGTACGTTTTCTTTTCTTGCCTATAAAAGGAGGGGTCCCCTCCTCCTTTTCAACTCACCCCTCTCCTCCCCTTTCCTCTGAGTAGAGTTCTCCCAAGAGACTCGAAGGCTCTTTCTTCTATAACTTCTTCGTCTAACCTCCGATTTATGATCCGTCAGCGGCCACGGGATCGTAACGATGAGGCATAACTTCTGAGCTTGGATCTGTTGTCCTTCCTTCGGCCCTTCCTTTCAAAAATCCACCCGAGGAGGTTTTTCCAAGACTCGACGGAAGTGACAGATGTCGACGGATGTCTTCTAAAGTTGATCCGGGGGAGCGTTGTGATCATAACCTGTTGAGGTAGGGATCTTACCTTCATCTCTCTAATTTGTGCATCATGCGGGGTGGGTATCCTCTTATTTCCATGGGAAACGGTTGAACCAGTTTAATAAAGAAAATAACTAGCTTATATAACGGGGATGTGAAGTTTGTGAATGCAGTTACTTCTTTATATCTAGTGATATTATGTTGTGAATTGAATTAGATTATACCTATTGAAAATCACATTCGTTGGGGGCCTTTGCTTGCGCAATTAAATGTTGCCCTATCTTTAAGAATGTTTTTTCGGATGGAACCTTGTGGAACGTGGAAATTTGGTTAATCACGTAAATTTGGATGATTAAAATCTAGAACCCTTGTGTGATCACCCCAGTTGAAAAAAATGGAATAATGAACATGTGGGTGTTGGCTTGGATACCAGGCATGTGAAGGGGGTGTTTTGTGAGTTGTTGTGGATCGGGTGAGCAGCGGGGCTGCGGTTGACTTGGTTGTGGGTTGGTGTGAATGCTATGTTAGTGATGGGAAGTAGGGCTGCGATAAATGGTATCAAGGGATGATGATGTACGGGTTTCGGTGTGTTTGTGGTTATGGTGGTTGGCAGCGGGGTTGTAGGGACGAGTTTAAATGTGAACGAACTATGGGTTGTGAATATTAAATAAGAAGTGGAAGAGTTAATGAATGGTGGGGCGAGGTAATTAAACGGGAATAATAATCATAGGGCTGTTTGGCTAATAAGAAGGACTTGGTTGGGTTGCTTGTGTTTTCCTAACTTGATTTGTGGATGGAAGGGATATGTTTTACAAACGATCGATGTGGTTGGTTATGGATAGTTTCCCAGTAGTTAAGGAACTAAATAAACTAATTCTACTGAAATGTGAAAACCTAAATGGGGTTGGGGTTGTTTGTTGTATGCATGCTTCGTGGTAGCAGTGCCGAGGCACGTGCTCAGTTTCTCTCTTTAGAAGCCATAGGTTGGGCGGAGTGTTTGGTATATATATATATTTGTATCTTTGTGTTTTGACGCACCCCACCCATGTTGAGAACTTAGTGCCAAACACACCCATTTCATGGGAGAGGGTGTTTTCCCATAGTTACTAGCTCCTTCCTACTAATTCTCCCCTAGGCTGTGATGGCTTGAGGTGACCTTACACCCAAGACTCTTCGGATAGGTTTCGATTGGGGTGGTTTTAGCCCAAGACTCTCCAGGCAGGTTTTACTATTTCCCAAGAACCTTCGGGATGAGGCCCAGGTGTGTGCGGGTGGGATACGTGGGTGTGAGGCCCAGGTGTGTGTGGGTGGGATACGTGGTTGTGGGGCCCATGTGTGTGCGGGTAGGATACGTGGCTGTGAGGCCCAGGTGTGTGCGGGAGGGATACGTGGTTGTGAGGCCCAGGTGTGTGCGGGTGGAGAGAGTGTGGAAACGTCAGGACATTCGCCATTAGGAAGAGCAGCTAACTAATGGGAAATGGTGCGGGGTACCCAATACTCTTGATCTTATACTACTACTACCTGTTGTGATTGTGTTTTGGTGAGTGTGACCGGTGAGGTTGGGTGGATAGTTTTCCCTGCTAGGTTTCTTTTGTTGTTCTCATGGGACATTAGGATGTCTCCCCACTTATGCACGAGAGCTTTTGGTTTCCCTACTGAGTATACTTGTATGATCTCCCTATGTTTACATTCAGGTTTCTAGGAGGACTACCAGGGCCATGTGAGACCCTACTAGTCAGATAGTTGGAGTTGTTGTTGTTGTTGTACACTTGTTTCTTTTAGTATTGTACTTTGAGCTTTCTTGTACTTGAACCTTGTTATAAAATTGTTTAAACATGCATGTGGGCATGGTTTGGGTTTATTTATATACACTTGTTCTTTTCCTTTTTGGTGGTTGACTTGTCCTATTTCCCGATCCTAAATAATAAAAAGGGTAATGCCTCCCATATTTGTGAAAACTCATACCATTGGTGCTAGTCGCCACCAGGGGCCTACTGGAGGTGGGAATCAGGGGTCATTATCTCCCTTTCACCATTGCCAGCTCAGGAGGGGCATCTTTGGTGGGAGGGGGTCACGAAATTAAGACCATTCAGTAGCACATTAAGGTTGCTCAGAGTAGATAGAAGAGCTATGCTGACAATTGTCTAAAATACCCAGAGTTTGATGTTGGATACATGGTATTCCTCCACATATCTCCATGGAAGAGAGTAATGAGGTTTGGGAAGAAGGAAAAGCTTATTCCAAGGTACATTGGCCCTTTTGTGATCCTTGATCATATTGGAGTGGTGGCCTACCAACTAGTACTCCCACCTAACCTATATCAAGTACATGTTGTATTCCATGTATCCCTCTATAGAATGTACATACCATACCCCTCTAATATTATCAATATAAAGTGGTTACCATTATAGAATTACCTCTATTTTGAGGATAATCTAGTGAAGATCTTAGATCATAGAGATAAATTTCTACAGAATAAGACAATAAACTTGGTAAAAGTTTCATGAAGAAATCACAACTTTGAAGAAGCAAGGGGGAAACCATAGGAGGTGATGAAACAAAGTTACCCTCATCTATTTTAATGTGGGAAATGAAAAATTTGAGGGTAAAATTTCTTAAGGTGGGAAGATTATGATGACCCGAACCATTATAAATGAAATTTCCCTTTTTATTTAATTAAATGTCATATTTTGTAAAATGGATACAGAAAACACATGCACTCCATTTGATTTATTTTATACAATTGGATTTAAATGACCATTAAGTATCATTACCATTGATAATATAGTTGTTGAATAGTGATCACATAACTAGTATACATATAGGGTTTTACCAAATCATTTTGACACAGAAAGAGTAGGTGATGGCCTCAACTGGTAGGATTTCTTCCTATGATGCCCATTTATTAGAGATCCTAAGGGAGATATAATTTTTAGGATTTTCTCTAGACCAATCCCAAGCCGAGATCCAACAACTTAATCATGAGTGAAACTGTTTATAAGAGAAGTTCAAGATCATTGAGATCATGGATCAAACCATGTTCACCGAACGACCAGATGAAATCCCCACCATCGCACCCCTTACTCTTAGGGAATATACTAGTGTGATAAATTGATATGTATCAAGACCATATCATTATGATTATCTACATTTTCTATATATAATAACAAATATACTTTTATTTTATTAATATTTTTAAAGGGCAAATGGAATTTTTGGTTAATATTAAAATTGAATTAAGAAATAAATTTTGATGAATTAATAAATAATATTTTAATAAAATATTATTATTAAATTAATTTTATTAAATATAAATGATTATATAATTTTTATGAGGCCAAATGTAATTTTTATTAAGGTTTAAAAAATATTTTTGTCCAAAGCCGTTAATTTCAAATAAATGTTAGTTTATATTTAAAAAGTTAGAATTAACATATTTATAAAATTATTTGTATAAAATGAATATTATTTTAGGAATCACGATTTCAAAATAATACAATGGTGATTTTTTCATAATTTTCTGAGATAGTAGAGTTTGTGGTTAAAAATTAAATACCATATAAATATATTGTGTGTTTTATGACATCATAATGGCCCAATAGTGATGTAATAAATAGTATAAAAGGGATATTTGGCCAAATGTAAGTTTTATCTTTAAAATAATATTATTTTATATTTTTTTGTGTTATTTGACAAATACTTAGTGAATCCTCTAAAATGTATAACATATTTTATGATTTTAAGTTCATTTCTTTAACAATGTGACTCACCTTGACAAAAGTAAGTCTAATATTTTAGTATCTTTTACCCGTAACCTTATAAAATAATTTTTCAAATCCTCTTTTTCAGAAACCATGAGAAAAAACTATGGCATGGTTTGTGGTTTAGAATATTTAATTATATAGATTCCAAATCCTGAGTTTGTGAAATATTAAAGAATTCTCCTCTCATTTCCTATATCAACCCACCAAGATCCCAATTCTCTTCACTAAAAATACTTTGATCACAACCTTAATATATCCCCCCCATCTCTAGAATCCTCCCATGGTTTTCCAAGCTCTCAATAATCCCCTCCTCAAGCTTTTGAACTCAGACACTCAAGTAAGGGTTCCTTATATTCTCATTTTTGTCCAAGTTTCCTTATATTGTCGCAACCTTTTATTTTCATTTAAAAATGATGTAGTATTTTTTTTAACTTCCTCCATACCAGACTTATTATTTTTTAATGATTAGAGACCCATTCTCTCTCATTAATCCCTCCCACGTACACCTGTTACCATGCCAAAATTTCATAAGAGTTATTCCATTTCTCCTCTTTATTCAAGTTTCTTAATTATGTTAAGTCCCCTATTTCCAAATTACATATGTTGGGACATGTTTTTATATGAACCTATTACTGTCCATTTTATGTATACATGATGAGAGACCTCTTTCTCTCTCATCAACCCTTTTTATGAATTTTTATGTCACGTCGTTAGGCTGCTGAAATTGCACCGTGAATCTCCATTCCAAAAACATTGTGTAAGTGAATTCCATACCCATTGCCTATCAAGGGTGTTAAATTTTATACACATGCACCTTTTTATTATGGAATTACATGTATGTATTACACACCACATGGTCTATTAATGAATTATGATGATGAATTAATCCATGATTTATGATATATGTGGCACACTTAAGCATGAGAATGAAATAAAAGTGATGGGTGTGCCCATAATTATACATTTCTCCAACGCATTGGGCAATGTTTAGTATCATAACAAAACATGTTGGGACATGGGTTTACATGATTATTTTATGAGGCTTTTTAGACTATGATGTATTTCCAATTTAACCTTGACCTATGATGCAATGTTTTGAGTTGTTGCCACATTTCCATGTCATGATTATCATGATATATCATGCATTTTTGTTAATGTTTATTTATAATCAATTTATATTTATATTGTCTAACATGTGTTGACTTTATCATGTTATTCCATTTTAATTTCCTTAATAAGCTGTATAGATCATTTATTTCTTATGTATGTGCTAAGGTTATCTCATGCAATGTTAAGTACGAAGGAATGTTGTGGTCATGTAAAGGATGTTTTGAATAATTATGTTGTATTTAATCTTTTAAGTTGTTATGTAATGTTCCTAATTTCTCAAGACGCTAGACATATCGATATTTCAGGTTGTATTAAGGTTAATTTTATGTCATTAAATCATGTATGAATGTATTAAAAAGAATAGAGTTGTTATAAAAAGTCTTTTTCCCATTTCACCTTATGATATATCCAATGTAATAACTTGTCAAAACATATCCACAACTCTTTGGATATCTTCCAAGACACTTTTGGTAAGATTTATTCAAAATCACGTTTTATCACATCATATGTAATACCGTGTGAATCCCCATCCTAAAAACTTTTGGATTGACTCTAAAACACTTTCAGAATATCTATCTAAGTAAAAATCATTCCCCATTTAGTCAACCACAAAGTGTAACCCTACGGGCCTTCATATCCTTGCAAATAAATACGAATCACTGTGTTTATAAATTTTAGCAAAGAGAGACTCATAGTAAAGCATCAATGCTACTCAAAATATAAAGGGGATAAGAGTGATCTCCACTAAACACATGTATCTCAATAACTATGTTCAACTGACATGTCTTATTCTAGAACGCACTCTCATATATTCCAATTTTCTAGGACATAGAGTGACCATGAGACACAATGTATGTTAATGTAACGAATAGGACCAGGATGAACCTACATATCACCTAACCCAATTCTCCACTAAACTAAAAGGGAATTCCAGATCCCCATGGTTAGAAACCATTTCCTGGGTCTTGAGAACATGCACTTGGGAATTATTTCATCTTAAAATAAATTAGAACCACAACAAGGGTCCCACTCGAAGATCTAGCATGACCCATTCATAAATTGTACACCACAAAAAAATAGATCCATATATAAATGAACAGAATCAAATCAAAGTAACCTATAGAAGAAATAATAGAAACCAAACATCATGATATTAATGACATGCATGCTCAATAAATAAAGATATAATGGAAATAGAAAAAAAACATCTATCCAAAAGGTTTGATACATAAAAATACCAAAAGATACAAAAATGAAACACAACCAAACTAATAAAAAGAGTCTCCTCATCACCCATGTCGGCTCACCCCTATTCAAACTGATCACCAATAGAACAACCCAAAAAACCTAGAAGGGAACAAATCCATATAAGAACACAAACTCGGAACCTGAAATAAATCATGAGAGCTTTATACACCCATGGTGTGTACAAGGTGTGATCTGAACACACTAAGTAATTTTTGACTAGATATTTTGTTCCATTTCCTTTAAAAATCAATTACATCAATAATAGTTTGAAATATAACTAAAGAAAATAGGTTTCCACATACACTATCTCAAATGTGTGAAAGGTAAGCGCTCGGGTTTAATCAGTGCTAATCAGAAAGAACTGATAAAGGGAGACTTTTATCAGTGCTATAAAGAAGTGCTGATAAATCTACCCTTTATAAGTGTTAATGTTAGCGCTGATAAAATCCCCATTTATTAGTTCTAACAAAAAGAATTGATAAAAATGAGACTTTATCAGCACTAATAATAGCATTGGTAAATGTTTTTAACAGATAATATTATTAATTTATATAAAAATATATAATTATATTCAAAAATAATGTTTAGATGTATAAATTAAATAAAAAATAGATGTTTATTATATTTATTATGTTTATGTTATATTTATGTTTATTATGTTTATTAGTTTAATTATATCTTTATTATATATTTATTATACTATGTGTTTATAATAATATATATAAATAAATTTTAATATATATATATATATACAAATACTTACTATATATATATATTTAAATAAATTTATGTTTCCAAATGAATGTGTCAATTGATTCATACATTTTTATTCTCATGAATATGTTCACTGTTTACCCTAATGTTGACCACATATACTAGAGTACTATATATACTTGATGTATTCATTCATTTCCTATATATATGAAGCTTTATCTTCTCATAAATACTTAAAATCACCATAAATATATTTAAATAAACAATAAAGGTATTTATTATATTTAAAAATATAAATTTTTAGTTATATATAATTATATAATTTTTAAATATATTATATATAATTATAATTATATAAAACTAATTAAATATAAATATGTTTAAATAATTCTAAAATAAAATAATATTTTTTAAAATAATAAATATATATTTATGAATACCTTTTGAATATATTTATTTATAAATATATGTCTTTAATGAATATATACACAGACACAGACATATATATATGTATATATATATATATTTAAATACTTATGAAATTAGAATTAAAATTAATATATCAATTTCTATTTATATATTTATATATATATATATAATTATAAATTAAATTATAAAATTATATATATATATATTTAATTATAATTTATACACAAACACAAACACCAAAATATATATATATATATAATTATAATTTAAATAACTAAATTATAATAAATATATTAATTATATATATTTATAAAATTATAAATGTAATAAATATATTAATTATAATTTCATAATTATGAATAAATGGTATGTTTTGTTAGAGTTAATTAAAAATTGATGATAAAACATACATTTATGAGCGCTGATAAATACGAGCCTTTATTAGTCCAAAAAATGCGCTGATAAAGACATGTTTTATCAGTTATTTTAATTGTAGCACTCAGAAAACATCCTTTTATCAACACTTTTTTAGCACTGATAAAGACATGTTTTATCAGTGCTTTCAATTTCAGCACTGATAAAACATACTTTTATCTTGTCTTTTTTATCTTACACTGATAAAAGTGTCACTATGTTTTATAAATAAACCCTATGTTTCTCCTCCTTCCACACACACCTCGAGCTCTTGAGAAATTTGATCCCTACTGCCTCTGCCACCTCCTCTCCTCCCTCCTATCCCACCTCCTCCTCCTCCTTGTCCATTTACTCCTGTACCGCTGCGAACCAAGCTTCGCCGCATGGCTCTCCTGTACCGCACGGCTCTCCTCTGCCGCACCTATCCTTAACCAGTGGCTCTCCTCCATCGTGCCTCTTATTTTCTGCGGCTCTCCTCCGCCATTTCCCATCCTCTACTACAGCTCTCCCACTTCATGCCTCTCCTACACCATGAACGCACCTTCTCCACATGATGAACCACACATTTGGAGTTAGTTTTCTCATCTTTCTCATTAGGTTCACTTGTTATAGTTTGAAATTGATGGTGATGTTGTGAATTGTACGGGCTAAATGGCCCGCTAAAAATTGTGACTATTGGTGGTCCTTGTTTTCGCACTAAATAACAGTATGATATATTAAATCATTAATTAATTCTTTATTCATGGTATTCTATGTTATTTTTCATGACTATTCTCCTTCAAGAGTTTGTATTTATATGTTTTATGACCCATAAAGATTTATTTTCAACATCCTTCCAAAAAGTGAAAACTTTCAAATATGATTTTCAATATGGGGAATTAGATTTCTCTTTAATTCTAAATACCATATAATTATCTTCTCCTCTAGTTATATTTGGTAAAATTGAATTTTACTATACAATATTTTTAATTTTTTGATTGAAAAATCTTCGATGCAATGTGGGTTTTCATCATTGTTATTTCAAAAAACTAAAATTTTTTTTCCACACATTCGAAAATAAAATTTTTATCATCCACACTTACTTTTTTATTACTCTTATATATTTTTCATGATTATATTATTAAATATTCGTTTGAAAATTAAATTTCTTCAAACTGTTTCCACTTATTTTAAATAAAACATTATGTATTGTTTATGTTTCTATTATAAAAATTATTTTTAAAAGTAAATGTTTTCAAAGTATTTCAACTTAATTTTCTAAAAACTTTATACATTTCTCATGTTTCCATTATCAATGAATGTTTTTAAATGTAAAATTTATCAATGTATTTTTTACTTTATTTATTTAATACATTATGTCCTTTTCAATTTTCAATAATTAAAGATTATATTAAATGTAGAAATTATTAAAGTATTTTTACTTCTCATTTTTAAAACCTTTGTGTCTATTTAATATCTTTTTATTAGGAACTATTTATAATAATGTTTTCAGTAGTATTATATTTCCCTTAGAAAAATATAATTTTCACTTCAATGATTTAAAAAGTTGTTGTGAAAAAGTTTTGTATTTTCACTTATATTTATAATATTAGGATTATTTTCTATATAGTGATATTTTAGTCACAATTTATATGTTATTATGATATGCTTTATTTTGAAAAATGAGAATTATAATATTCTTTGATTTCGTAAGTTCGTGTTATGTGATTTTTTTTAAGTATTTAATAAAACAATTATTTTTCCATTAAAAGAATTATTCCCACTCTTTCTCCTTTATCTCACCCATCCCTCTTATCTTCCATATTTCCCAAAGGTTTCTCCTTCTCCAAGGAACTGGAACTCATTTCTCATGAGGATTTAGGGGTTTAGGTTTTTTGAGTGTTTTCCACAGAAGTTGACTTGTTGTGTATTGGTTACCATTCGTTTTAGAGGAGGTTTTTATTTTCTATTCATTTATTTTATAATTCATGGAATGTGTATACTTATAAATTTATTTTCAATTAAAGTATAGTAATTTTTTGGTTTTTGTGTGAAATTATAAATTTCATTCTTAAATTATAGGCTTGGAATAAGGGGTTTTTTATAGGAATTTCATGTATTATTTTTAACATAGATTAATTATCATGAATATAATATTAGAAAAGGTTTATTGGGTAATTTAAATGTTTTTATAGTAAATTTTGGTCATATTACTTTTTTGTTTTTTCAATGGAATTTTCCATGTGCTTGGAGAATGTTTTGGAAAGAAAAAGGTATTTTTTTTCATGTGCTTCCAAAAATCATTGAAATGATGAGACTTTAAAGAAAGGGAGTTAGACTCTACATACTATGTTGGTTTTCATGTGAAGACCCATTTTTCACTTTAAAAAGTAAATAGTTTATTTCTCATGTGACCTTGAGTGATTTCCCCTATACTCGTTTCACCAGTTATGGGTTATTGATTATTTATATAATGGATGTATGATGTGAAAAGGGGATGTTATATGTTATGGTGTTGGATGTGAGGTGCAATATTTTTTTAGTAATTATCTTGATTTCTATATCACCTCCATGGTTGTTTGTTTATGGTGACATGGGTGTCTAGGTGGTAGGACTTGATTCATGCTACCCTAGTTGGTACACACACTTATATGGTCCACCTAGTTGTGTTTAAGAAAAGGATAGTGGGAAGGTTATATTATAATGAGTTATGTATGGTTTAATTTGTTGGATAATGTTATTGTTGGTTGAAACATATATCATATGTTCGTCCATGTAGTTATAGTGCTGTTTTGGATCATCAAACACTAGTAACTAGGGTATATCCCATTATATTTTGTTACTTTATTAGTGGTTCTATATAGGGGATTAAATTATTATATTTATTAAATTAAAATTATTTTTTTATTAGTGTAAATATTAATATTGGTTTTCTTTACTATTATATTGTTCCTTGATAACATGGTTCCCTTATTCATTGTGAATTTATTTTCTCAAGTTGATATGGATTATTTATGAGATATTGAATTTTTCTTCCTGTGGAAAACAGATTTATGTATTATGAGATGGGTAGTAAAAATATTTCCCACCAATTAAATGGTTAAAATATTATATATCATAATATATAAATATTATGTGAATAGGTTAGTAAGTTTATAGGTTCAAAAAGGGGGAGTGTGATTACATTAAGATCTACTCATAATAATACACGTGAATAAGTTAAAAGTTTCTCTATTCATGGGTGAGTGTGATGGTGTTAATATCTAATCATAAATTTAAATGTGAATATGGTTTTGAGTAGTCAGTGGGGGGGTCAGAACATCAGAAAAGGACTTCACTCACCAGTGATGGGTTGGCCAGTTCATAAGTTTGATGGTAGGAACACTTAAAACTTGTGATCAGAGATATATAGGGGGTGTCATGAGACATATTAGGCGTGTGGAATTCAATGATTTTCATTGGATATATAGAGGGAATGACAATGGCATATAGTGATTTTGTTATGGGATTGTTTTTAAAATGATTCAAGTGTTTTGAAATATTTCTTAATAAATTATATGTGTTAAACATACCCTGTTTTTGTTTTAAATTGCTTTAAAATGGTTTCAAAAAAATAATTGGGTTTTTGAGAAATGATTTTTGGAACTAATTGGTTTATTTTAAAATGGATTTGTTATTTTAAAGAGGAATTTTTCTAAATGGTTGGTTTTTTAATGGGATTTCAACTATGATTTTATAAATAGTTTTCAAATAAGATTTAAAGTATATAACATTTATATCCATGGTTAATTAATATATCAACATTTTGTGAATTTATTTTCTTAAATATTAATATCACTGAATCAAATAGGATGGATATAAATAAATAATGGATGGATTCCAATCATCTAAAAAAATATTATGAATATGGAGTGAAAGAGTTCATCAAGTTGGCATAAGATCATGCATATGATCATTCTTAATTATTTTGTTAATGTTTACACTGTTGTTATTCAAGATAAGTTTTTTCAGAGGAGTTGGAAGAACACTTGATTAGTCACGGAAAAGATTGAAGTTGTAATTGTTGGAATAAACATGGGAAAAAATAAAATATATCTTGTGAGTAGGATAACACGACATTTTATGGATCATTTGATATGATTACAAGTGTGGAAATTGAAGAAGACAGTATATAGGATGTGATTATAGATGTGTATGATGATAAAAATCATATTAATGAAGTGAAAAGGACCATTGAAGAAGAAATTCATGATTTCCCAAAATTGTTTGATCAATTAAAGAGTTATGCTAAGAATCCATTGTATAATGGTTGCACTAAATATACATCATTTTCATCCATAATGAAGCTATATAATTTTAAAGAAAGCAATAGATGGAGTGACACCAGTTTTAGGGAATTACTTGTTCTCTTAAATGACATGCTACTAAAAGACAATGAGATCCTAATCCGAACATACGACTCCAAAAGAATGCTACACTCGATAGGTAGGATCTATGAAAAAATAAAAACCTAACGGAATGACTGTATACTATTTCTAAAGGACCAAAAATCACTTAGAGAATTCCCAAAGTGTGGTGCTTCTTGATACAAGAACGATGAATTTGGTCTTAAAAAAGTTTCATGGTACTTTCCAATCATTCCAATGTTTAGGTGCATACATGGAAGTGAGGAGAATGTTGGGCAATTGGCGTGGCATGCCAGCAGAAAAAATAAAGATGGAAAACTACAACACTCGGGGGACTATCCTTAGTGGAAGATAATTGATTATGAGTATCCTGAATTTGGAAACGAGCCGAGAAACCATTGTCTTGTGTTATCTACAGATGGAGTGAATCATTTGGGTTTTCAAATAAGCACTCACAGTACATATCTAGTTATGTTGGTAAATTATAACTTACCACTGTGGTTATGCATGAAATGAAAGAACATCCTGTTATATATGCTTATATCCAGAAAACAACAACTGGGTAATTATATTGACGTTTATTTTGATATATTGATAGAGGATTTCAAATTATTTTGGGATTAATGTTTTACGATGTATGAATCTTATAGAAATGAAGATTTTACATTGAGATCCATGTTGTACAAGATGATAAATGACTTTATTGCTTATAGAAATTTTTCAGGATATATCATTAATGAAACTCTTGGGTGTCCTGTCTGTGAAAAAGGTACACAATCAATTATGTTGAAACATTCATCGAAAAATGTGTTTCTAGGACATCACAGATTTCTACCGTGAAGACATAAGTACTAATTTTGGATGACATCATTCTATGGATGTTCAGAAGAACATACACCACTATCTCCACTAATAGGTGGTAAATTGTTTTAGAAAGTTGAATATTTGAACAATGATTTTGGTAAACTATTTTTGAAAAACCTTACAAAAAATGGTTGAAAAAATAAATCAGTTTTTTGAATTACCATACTAGAATTTTCTATACATCATACATTTTCATGATGTTATGCATGTTGAAAAAAATATATGCGATAGTGTCATCGGTGCATTGATAAATGAACCTAGCAAAACAATGGATGAAATTAAGTCTTTTTTACATGGTTGACATGGGAATACAAGAAATATTGGCACCTGTGAAGGGTGAAAAATGAATATTTCTTCCTCCTACTGCTTACACTCTTTCTAGGAAGGAGAGATAAAAGTTTATAAACTTATTGAATTACGTAAAGGTTCTAGGGGGTATTAATTGAATATCAAGAACATCATGTCAATGCTCCATTTAATGTTAAAAAGTATGAAATCACATGACTGCCATGTTTTGATGAAAGATCTAATTCATATATCTTTACATTTCATTTTTTCCAAGAATGTCTGTCATACATTAACAAAGATCCGTTTCTTCTTCCAAGCTTTATGTATCAACGTTATAGACATAGAAAAATTGATGACTATAGAAAGATAACTTTTCATCATATTATGTGAATTGGAAATGTTTTTTCCCATAGAAATTTTTTGATACGATGGTTCATTTGATGGTTCACTTGGTGAGAGAGATTCAGCTATGTAGTCTTGTTCACTATAGATGGATGTACCCC
Source organism: Viscum album (assembly GCA_963277665.1). Classification (NCBI taxonomy): domain Eukaryota; kingdom Viridiplantae; phylum Streptophyta; class Magnoliopsida; order Santalales; family Viscaceae; genus Viscum; species Viscum album. Next base: position 1,899,250,677 of record OY728126.1, read on the forward strand.
ATAGAATGGTATATGAATATTTTGAAAGGGTTTGTCAAAAATAGAATTCATCCAAATGGTTGTATTATGGAGTAATATATTTTTGAGGAAGTCGTTGAATTCTGTACTAAATACTTGTCCGATGTGGAAAGCACTGGTCTAATAAAATCTCATCACACTGGGTGACTTACGGGTGAAGGAATTTCTGGAAAGGAGGTTTTCATAATCAATGTTACAGATCGAGAGTAGGCCCACCTTTATCTTTTTCATAACAGTTTGGACATTGAAACATATGTTGAAACCCACAAAGAAATTATTAGGCATTCGAGTCCATCAAGGGATGAAAAATGGATATCAAATAAATATAATGAACAGTTTACAGGATGGTTTCAGGACCATATTTTTAAGGAGTCGAATGAATATCTAGACTCAATTTCAATATGAATTTGATGGCCAGCCATAAGACCAAGTGTGTACGTATTATCTTACAATGCTTATGTAATTAATGGTTATAAATTCTATACTAATGAAATTGATGAAGGCAGTACCGGAAAAAATACTAGAGTTACACATGTGGCTGAAGTGATGCATGTTTTTGGTGATAAGGACTAAAATCCAATTTATTTAAATATGTCATATTTTGGCATCATCAAAAACTATAGGAGTTGGATTATAAAAAATTCCAATTGATGATTTTTTAATGCAAGTGGGTTGATAATAGATATGCAGTTAAAATAGATGAGTTGGTATTTTTGAAATTTTATTTCAGTAAAGAAGGGTACAAAGAAGAAATGTTTATAATGGCATCACAGGCTGTACAAGTATTTTATGTTCTAGTTCCCGCAATCCAAAACTGGTCAATTTTTCTATTATTGACCAAAACTGTAACGACCCAAAAATTAATTAATGAAGATTCCTCTTCATCTATATAAAATTTTTCTTGTGGTTATGTAAAACATATAGACTAATTTGGTTTTATGTTTTTGATATTAAAATACTATTAATAATAGTGACTATTGCTAATATAGTCATTGAACAGTGACCACATGATTAGTATAAATATAGGGTTTAAACAAATCCAATTTACTCAGACAAAGGAAGCGATGGCCTCATCCAGTAGACGTTCCCTGTACGAACCCCATTTTTCAGATCTTGGAAAGAATATGGAATCATTGGGATTAACTATTGATCAAGCCCAAGCTGAGCTTGAACACGTTATTCTTGAGCGGAACCAACTATGGGAGAAGTGGAAGTTAATAGAGATTACCACCTGAGCAATGTTATCCGAGCCACCCTAAGAGTCTGTTACCATCACAAACATTACTCTTCAGACTTATGCGTGAGTTATAAGGGGTTATGTAACATGAAACTAGCACTATGCCTATGTACATTAATTTTTTAAATAGAATGTGCATTCATTTTATTATTGTTACTTTGTAAATAGTTTTTAAAGCACAAATGGTATTTTTAGTTAATATTAAATTAAGAAATCTATTTTGATGAATTAATGGATTTTTGAATTAAATATTATTTTAATAAAATATTATTATTATTAAGTTACGTTTTAATATATATAAATTATAGTATAATTTTATGAATGAAATTGTTATTTTTATGAAGGTTTGAAAGCTGTTTTTGTCAAAACCCATGAATTTTCGATAAATGTCGGTTTTCATTTTAAAATTAAAAATTCACATATTTATAAAATTATTTAGATAAAATTAATATTATTTTTTGAATCAGGATGTTGAAATTATCCAACGGTGAATTTTTCATAATTTTATGAGATAGTCGAATTTTTGGGTAAAAATTAAATAATGTTTAAATATATAATTTGTTTATGACATCATAATAACCCAATAGTGATGTAATAAAATACTATAAACATTATGTTTTTCCAATATATGTTTTAACATTAAAATAATTTAATTTTGGGTTTGTTTGATTTATTTTAAAAAGCTTTAGTGGACCCTTCAAGGCATATAAAACATTTTGTCTTTCTAAATTGTTTTCTTTGAGAGTGTGACTCACCTCCACATAAGCAACCCTATTATTTTAAGAAGTTAGGCCATTGGCCTTATAAAATTTTTTCTTTCCATTCCTGTTTTTTAATAACTAGGGGCAAAAACCATGGGTTGGTTTGTGGGTTTCATTAATTTAATGTTAGGTGTCCCAAACCTAAATAATAAAGAGTTCACTCTTCTTTCCTATATAAACCAACCCAAGACCCCACTTCCTCTTCACTAAAAGCCATTGTAGTTAGACCAACCCTTTCCCTTCTCTCTATATAATCCTCCCAAGGTGTCCCAATCTCCCAATAAGCCTATATCAAGCCTCTCCCAATATTTTGGGATCACGTATCCAAGTAAGGGATTTCTTCCTTTCTCATTTTTTTCCAATTTTATTTAAGTAGTTATGAAATTTTTTTGAATTGAAAATGTTGGGATATGATTTCAAAGATCCCCCATACTTCCATATTTATGTTTATATTATGGGATACCCATTTCTCTCTCATTAATTCCTCCCAAATACACCTGTTACCTTATCAAAATTATGTGATTGATTTCTCTCTCCTCTTTTACATACAAGTAATTCTTTTGTGTTATGAATCTAAATTCCATTACATTTGTTGGTACATGTATCTATATAACCCCCTTACTGTCCATTTCATGTACATATGATGAGACACCCATTTCTCTCTCATCAAATATTTTCATGAATCCTTATGTCACGCCGTTATGCCTCTGAAATTGCACTGCGTTTTTCCAAGCCAAGATCATTGTGTAGTGAATACCATACCCATATATCTATCAAGGGTACTCACCTTTATGCACATATATATATTGAATGGTACTTAAATGTATTTATTCCAAATTACTTAATCGTGTAATAACTTATGATGTTGATTGATTCCATGTTATACGATCCATATGGCACACTTATGCATGAAATGAAATGTTTAAGAAGGGTGTGCCCTGATAGCGCTCCAATGCATGGGGTAAAGTATAATATCATGATACGTCATGTGAAATGAGTGTTGAATCATGCTAATTCATGTGAAACAAGGTTTTACTCATGCTTCACATGCAATGAGGGTTTACTCATTCTCCATGTACAATGAGCCTTGGCTCATGCTAATTCCATGTTAAGTGTTGTTGCAACATTTCCATGTTATGATTACCATGCTTTATCATACCATTATGTTCATGTTTTTTTGTGATCCATTGATATGAATATTTTCTAACATGTATTTTATTCCTCATTTTATTCCATGTTTATTCCCTTACTGAGCTTTATAGCTCACCCTTTTCTTATGCATGTCCTCAGGTTATTCCATGCAATGCTAAGTACGAGGGAATGTAGTGGTCATTTAAAGGAAGTTTTCAATAAAGATGTTTTATTTAATGTTCTAAGTTTTTATATAGTGATACTAATCCCCAAATACATGATACCTCCCAATCTTCTATGTTGTATCAAGTGAATTATACGTAATAAATCATGTTTTAGTGTGTAACAAAGAGTAAGGTTGTTCTAGTTGGTATTAGAGGATATGTTTAGTTATTTTTGGGATTAGGATTAGAAAACCCAAGTGAAGACTTAGAGACATGAGTAAGTATAATAAAAACATCCCTATCTATTGGTGAGTATTTAGTAAGTGTTTTATCAAGCAAATACATCCCTGTATAGATATGAATCGATAGAGGCGGCTCTGGCACACATGTATCCTAGGGGTAAAACCCAAAAACACTGCTTTGAGATAGACTCAAATGAGAACTAGTGCATGACAATGGGTCTTTTTGCACTCATGGTTACAACACTCCCACGGGATATGCATTGGTAAATTCAAAAGCTTATCACGAACCCTTATTAAGAGATTTAAAAATAATACCCCTAAGAATATATGTTAGAAAGTAGATCGTGAATAGAAAAGATTGAATCCTATGGATTCCTAAGATAAGGAAATAAAAGTTATTTATAAGTCATCAGTTTTTTCCTTGGATTACCCTTTATGTGTTACCCCCAAATTTACTTTTATTCCCACCAATGGCCGGTAATAGGAGGACTCAGGCTAAAAACTGATGTGAAGATCAATGTGGTGATTGTGCTAATGAGATTCCCAATCCGATGGGAGCGGGAATCACAAACTTTATCATGATTCCCTCTCAGTTAACTCCAACATTTAATAGAAACATGGGTCAATAAGAACATTCAACCCCCCTAAGAAAGAACAAGTCTCTATCGAGTGCTTCATGAGACAAAGGCCTCCGAATTTTAATGGATCGTCTGATCTATCAATCCCTGAACAATGTATCAAATCCATTGAAAGTATCTTCTCCATCCTTCAATGTTCTGAACAAGAGAAGTTTCTTCTGGATGCTTATCGTATGGAGGGTGAAGCTGATGAAAGGTGGACATTGATAAAAAATAAGAAGCCTGAGGAGGAGATCGAGGCATTGGAATGGAAAGATTTCCTGAATATATTTTTTGATAAATATATTCCAAACACCCTCTAGATTAAGATGAAAAGGGATTTTCGTTCCCTCAAGAAAAAAGACGATGAATCTGTTGGAGCGTACGAGGAAAAATTTACAAGGATTGCACGTTATGACTCCAGATTTTTCATTGCCCCCAAATTCAAGGTTGTCCGCCTATTTGGTGCGCTAAAACCTAGACTATGGAAAGCACTGATGATCCATGACATCAACAGTTATGAGGAAATTGTTCGATGTGCCCTCAAGGTTGAAATGGAGATGGGAGAATCTGAGGGGTATCATAGAAATAATAAGCGTAAGGTGGAATTCAATGCTAGAGGTCTGATGGATAAATCCAACAGTGCTAAAAAGATCTAGAACCCCACTTTCCAAAGGTGTGGAAAGAAGCACCTCAGAATTTTCCTAAAGGGGATGAGGAAATGCTTTAGGTGTGGAAGAGAATGGCACCTAGGTGTTAACTGCTGACAACAAAAAACCTTCAGCTGCAACATAGGAAAGGAATTCTCCATTCGAACCTCAACACATTATTCATTTCTACAACTGTAAATAATTAGGGAATATTGAAAATCAGTTCCCTAAGCCAAGGGTTTTCGGAGGACACCAACAACCTCCAAGACAGCAAGGGAGAGCTTTTTCCATCACTACTTCCAAAGTGAACCCTGATAACAAAGTAGTGACATGTATACTACTTATACATTCAATAATAGTGAAAGAACTTTTTGATTTCAGTTCTACACATTAATTTATATCCCAAAAGTATAGTATAACAATCCTAGCACCACCACAAATCATGAAAGTAAATTATGTCGGTGAGTACGTCAAATGGGGAAATCATTGCATCCCATGAATATAACTCCTCCCATGTCATAATCTATGGATTTAATTTCCCAGAAAACCTCATCATACTACCTATGGTGGAATTTGATACAGTTCTTGGTATGTATTGACTTTCTTTATATAGAGCCAACATAAATTTCTAGGAGAGGGAAATCACTCTCTATGTGGAGAATCGACCCCCGATTCTGTACAAGTGCAAGGAGAAAGATGAATCTTCCTTAGCTCCATCATCTCTAGAATGGATATTATCTCCCAATGAGAATGTGTATCTAGCTCAGATTATTGAGTCTAAGGAGTAAATCATTCTTGAGGACATGCCTATTGAGAGGGAATTCACTAAAGTGTTTCCCAAGTAATTGTACGGTCTTCCTCCTAGAAGAGATACTGAATTCTCAATTGATCTTATACCTGGGGAATTTATAATATCCAAGAATCTATATATAATGGCTTTTGTGGAGACTGAGGAGCTGAAGAAAAAACTATAGGAGAATCTGGATAAAGGGTTTATACACCCAAGTGCTTCACCTTGGGGTGAACCTGTCCTCTTCGTCAAGAAGAAATATGGGTCAATGCGCCTTTTCATCGATTATTGTGATCTTAACAAAATCACGATAAAGAACAAGTATCCTCTCCCAAAAATCAATGACTAGTTCGATCAGCTACATGGAGCACAATACTTCTCCAAGGTAGATTTTCATTCGGGATATTATCAAGTAAGGGTGAAGAAGGAAGATATCCCCAAGAATACTTTTCGTACAACATATAGGCACTATGAATTCATAGTAATTCCATTCAGACTCACTAATGCTCCAGAAATATTTATGGACTTGATGAATAGAGTATTTAGGGATTACGTAGAAAAATTTGTGGTATTCCTTATGGATGATATTCTGATATACTCCAAAACCAAGGAGGATCATGAGGATCATCTAAGAACTTTACCAGAGACCTTGTAGAAGGAGAATCTCTATGCAAATTATAACAAGTTTGAGTTCTGGTTGAAGGGGGTATCATTCATGGGCCATATCATCACAATAAACGGGATATATGTGGATCCCTAGAAGACATCTACAATAGAGGGATGGTGGAGGAAAACATTGGTAATGGATATCCATATCTTCTTTGGGGTTAGCCTGATATTATTGACGATTTGTGAGAAATTTCTCATGATTGTCCAACCCTCTTACCAAGATAACTTGGAAGGGAGTAAAGTTTTATTGAAGTGATGAATGTGAATAATGCTTCAAGGAGTTGAAAAGTATGCTTATCAATGCACCCATGCTCACTTTACCCACAAGTGGAGAACTTTTTATGGAATTCAGTGATTCTTCGAAGAAGGGCCTGTGCTGTGGGTTGATGAAAAATGAAAATTTCATTGCCTATGATTCAAGGGAATTGAAAGTTAATGAGTATAATTATCCAACACATGACCTAGAGTTAGTTGCGGTGATCTTAACTTTAAAAATTGGGCGGCATTATCTATTTGGGGAGAAGTGTGAAATATATACGGACCACAAGAGCCTCAAGTATATATTCACATAGAAAGAGTTGAACATGCACCAACGAATATGGTTAGAGATGATCAAAGGCTATGTCAGCTCAATCCATTACTATAAAGACTTATAAAATAAATACATTGTTAATACTTCATAATTGAAGTATATTTATTACAACATATAAAAAAACCATTACAGGACCATATAAGCATTGTGTCTTGAGAAACTGGGAAACATAAACAACTGGTTCATAAAGCATCTATGTTGTATCCCGTTAATTTGATCATAGCAAGACTCCTTTTTGGCATATCATATTTAATACCCTTCTTCCTAACCTGGGGAAAATAAACACACAAACGGATGAGCTCAAATGGTCAGTAAGGGTAAACAAATGAAATGTCAATCATATCATATTCTTAACACCATAACGTTTGAAAATATTATCTGGCATAAGAGGTCATAATATTAAGTCATGGGATAAATCATAGAACTGTAACATAATCCCAAAAATCAGAACATAAGGCATGAAACTTTATGGCATACACACATAAGCATAGAAAATCATTTCATATTAGTCAATTCTCATCGCCAAGACCATTATAGCGGACAAATTCCATTACTGAACTAAGTTCACTCATCATTCTAGCCCTGTAATACTGATCCAGATTTACTTTCCATTCTATCCATGTATATATCCTGAGATAAATATCATTATCCAATGGATTGTAGGGAGTTATAGGTCCCAACCATCTCATAATAAAACCATTCTTATATGTTCCACCAAAATATAAATCATATATCATATCATAACCCATGTAATTGAATGGGATTCTTAAAAATCATGCCATCATAACATAATCCATATAAGATAAAAATACTTCATAAAAATAATTGCGTTGTAACATAATAAAATAAATTTAATAATAGGTATAGAAGCATAACCCTATATAATCTTATATGGAAAATAATTTTGATAAAACCCTTGAACTTAGTTCTTGAGGAAAATATCCTTTCTTCTTCAAAAACATTTTTTGTTCTCACATGTCATGAAATTTTAAAATAAATAAAGTTAATTGAAAATAAACTTGAAAACTTATAAATTAAGATTCATGGAAATAATGTTCTCTGAAAGCATAAAAAATCCATTGATTCCATATAAGGTAAAAAACATTCTTCTCACACTATGTCCTGAAAAGTCATAAAGTATCTCGTATTGAAAATGACAAAAGATTCCTCAAATATCTTACAATAAAAATTCACCAATTGGTAAAATTGGATTTAAAAAATTGTAGGAGGATAGAAATAATATTACATATTGAGGAAACATGGATGTAGATGATAAATATTCCCCAGTAAATACTGAAGTATAAACAATCTTGGATAAAAATGAGATTTAGATATTTTCTCTTACCTTAGGTCAGATATGGTTGGTATATATCTAAAACTCCTATATAATGATTTAAATAATGTAATTGACTTATTCAAGAATCATAGTCATTTTTATGATATCATATATGGTCATATTCTTATCTATTTATTAGTAACATTTCATTGTTACATGTTATTCGGGTGTTAACTACTTTATGTTCTTTTGCATGTTTTGTCGAATAAATTCTTATGCCTATTTTTTGGTTATAGATATATAATTTACATAATGGTATTAGTATAACATATATCATATTTATTCATCCAATTTATATAATCCTTCTTCAATGAAGATCATGTAGAATGAATCACATCACATCATGGAGACGGTAGGCCGTACGTACGCACGAGCGATGATATCATTTTGAAGATTGTGGAATTATATTGAAGTGTATGGTGAATAATATTTCAGAATCAATATCACTTTATAATAATCATATATAGTTATTTACTTGATCATTATACCCATCCAAGCATGTTGGTGATGAGAAACATATTACACCATGGCGTGGAGACAGTAGGCCGTACGCACACACACTTGGTGATTTCATTTTTTTATAGGATGGATAGCAGATGGAATTTGTTTGTTTCATATTAATAATAAAATATCAGTATAAAATTGATACTAGAGTTATTAAAACAAGAAAAAACTAATATAGTGGAAGTATAAGAAGAAAGATGTTTGAACGAATTGGTAAATGATGTTACCTCTTCTTCGATGCCCCTCTTCTAAAACTCCTCTTAGGGAAATAAATTTGGCCTTTTAAGAAGACCAGGACCTCTATTATGTTTCTAGGTAAGTTTATAAGGGAAATGGGCAGGGCTTGGCCGAGTTTAAAAGCTCAAAATGGAGTGAAGAGAACAGGTAGGAGGTGCCCTTTTTATAAGAGAGTAGAGGGGCACTTTGGGAAGCCACTAAAATATAAATTTATAATGAACTAAAATCCGAAATAAAAACCTTCAAAGTGACTCCAATTAGAAGATTAGATAATATAGGGTTTTAATATCATCAATCAAAAAAATTTATACATGTTTAGATTTTATTTTAAACCTTATCATTTTGATTTATCCTTATTTAATCTTTTTAATTTTATTTGTGGTAATGATATTATAAATTTTAAATTTTTATAAATACTTACTTATGTGTTGTGAATTTTCTATAATTAGATAATTTATGAAATTTTCGACCTTATAAATTTTAGTTTATAATTTTTAAATATTTATGTGATTTTTAAACAATTAAATAATATAAAATATCAATAGTGTCAATTTTGACACTATTCATTTATTTGACATTAAATAAAATCCACACAAAAGATATGTTCGAACAAAAATATTTAATAGATTCCTAAAATGTATTATTTATCTATAAAATTCGTGGACCACATTAATTAGTTCATATAGTATTTATTTTAATATTTTTAAAACCATTTATTTGATATTTCTCTTAATAAAATAATTACTACAACATTTTTGTATAATTATTTAATATACTTATTTGTTGCATAAAAATTAAAAATAAAATGATATAATGGAGATACATCAAATATATTTCATCATAATACTGTTAGTTTAATTTAACTTCTAAAACAACAAACATTTAAAATGTTATCTATATTAAAGTACGAAGGTGACAAATTGACATCATTTAAAATAAAAAATATATAAATGTCATAATCTGTTTTATAAGGATCAAAATGGTCCACAAGTAGACCCTTGGATGATTAAGGTATATATATACTCGACCAATAAGTTTTTGTTAGGTGTTTGTGTCTTTTGATGGGTATTATTATTTTAATAAAAACTATATTATTGACTCTTCACCAAATAAATATTTTTTGTATCATTAATGTATAAGCTATTAAGGTAATTTAATATTTCTTAAAAATTAAAAATAAATTACCATAACAAAGAAAACAAATTTAGATTTCAAATTAGTATTTATAATCAAATTTATATTCTGTATAACCTTATATTTAAAATACTTTAATTATTAAAGTTTGAGTGAGACATATTTCACTTTCCTTAAATAAAATAAATTAAAGGTCTTTATCACATCCAAGTGGGTTCTAATAGATTCCATTTCGACCCAATCAAGTCTTAGGAAAAAATATAATCATTCAATTATATTAATACAAGTTTTAGGGTAATTTTATATTATTATATTTACCCTTAATTACTCGATTTACCTTTAACTATGGTAAATAAAATTTACTGTAGTTACTATTCATAATGCCTAAAAATAAAAAGTAGCCTATTCACATAATTTGGAACTACTTATTCCAAATATGGATTCCATTTTTCCAAATTCAATACAAATAAGTGGAAATATTTAATTTAAAATTAATCCAGCTCTTGAGAAATCGAGTTTTAAATGTTAATACATTGAAAAAGATTGAAATGTTTTTATCTATGAATTCAAAGTAAAATTAATGATAATGACATAAATTATATTAAATGGTAAAAATATATTATATTTTTAATTTAAAACCATTCAATATTACTATTTTACAATATAAATTATCTCAATGAAAAAAGTTGTTTTTAATTAAAATTTAGCGTATTTTTACTATTCATCAAATTATGAAGTTTATCAGAAAAATATCAGAATTTTAACCAAAGTAAATTTTTATATTCTGATTCCAAAGAAAAGGTTTACATTGTTATATTAAAATTATTAATTTGCCTAAAATGGTTTTCTATTAAATGACGGGAAACATTATTTTAATATCTATTTGATGAATATCAAAAATACCATTTTAATAACATACATATCTTATTAATTTCATTCACTCAAAAAACTAATATTAAAAATAATTGATTTAAATTTATCATATATTTTTGTAAAATTTATTTATATTTATTCCCACTAACATAACGACTAGGTTATAATGGTAAATTTATATTAAGGGCATCTCACTTTTTTTAAACTCATGATTTCATGCAAAACAAGCTACTAAAAAATTATTTAAATATTTCATAAAACACATGGGTGTTACATTATATCCCCGTTAAACAGAATTTCACCCTAAAAAATTGTCACATGTAAATAAACAGATGAGGATAGCTCTCCCTCATCATGTCCTCAGGTTCCCATGTAGCTTGTTCTAATTGGTGGTTCCTCCATAAAACTTTAACCAATCGAGCGGTCTTGCTTCATTGAACTTTTTTCACTATGATCCAGAATCTCTATCAGTTGTTCTTCATAAAAATGATCTTGCTCCAGCAGTACGACTTCTGAGCTTAGTACATGTGAATGATCAGGAATGTATTTTCTCAGGAGGGATACATGGAACACATCATGAACTTGAGAGAGATTCAGTGGAAGCGCCAATCTGTAAGCTACCTTCCCAACATGACCTAGAATTTCAAAAGAACCAATATACCTAGGGCTCATCTTTCCCTTCTTTCAAAATCTCATTACTCTCTTACATGGAGATATTCTTAAGAACACTTTATCTCCCACTTAAAACTCTAGATCTTTTCTTCGATTGTCACCATAACTTTTTTTTCAACTCTGAGCTGCTCTTATATCTTGTTGTATAGATCTGACCTTTTCTTCCATTTCATTAACAATATCAGGTCCTAATAGGTTTCTTTCCCCAACTTCATCCCAGCAAGTTGGAGTTTTTCAATTCTTTCCATAGAGGGCTTCATAAGGAGACCTCTGGATACTGGAGTGAAAGCTATTGTTGTATGAAAATTCAACCAATGGTAGGTGTTGATCCCAAAAATATTTTAAATCCATAGAGCAAGCTCTAAAAATGTATTCTAGAGTTTGAATTGTCCTTTCAGACTGACCTTCTATTTGAGGATGATAAGCAGTGCTAAAACTCATCTCTGTATCTAGAGTATGATGAAGACTTCGACAGAACATCAAGGTAAACCTCAGATCCCGATCAGATATAATGGGAAGTGGTACTCCATGAAATCTTACCACTTCTTTTACATATATCCAGGAAAGATGATCAAGACATAAATCCTCTCTAATAGAAATGAAGTGTGCAAACTTCTTAAGATGATAAACTATAACCCAGATATCAGTATTGCCTTTGGATGTTTTGGTAAGTCCAGTGAAAAAGTCAATAGTGATGTTTTTCCATTTCCATTCTAGTATGGGTAATGGTCACAACGTACCCTTAGACTTATGTCTTTCGGCCTCAATATCCTGCCAAACAAAACATCTCGAGACATATTCAGCAACATCTCTTTTCATGGAATCCCACTAGAAGTACTCTTCCAGGTCCCTATTCATCTTCATGCTTCCAGGGTGAACAGAGAATGAAGAACTATGAGCCTCATCCAATATTTCCTTCTTTAATTCTTGTATGGGAGGAACACAAACCCAATTTTTGAACCATATTATTTCATCACAATAAATGTGGAATCCAGGAACATTTCTCACATTATTTTTTAACTCTATATCTTCTTTCTGTTCCTCTTTAATCTTCACATTTATAGATGGTTGAACATTCATTTGAGAAAGATAAGATTTTCCCACTTCCGTTGTAATTTCAAGATCCATCCTTTGCAAATCCATAAGTATTGGATCTTTCGTGATCCTCATCATGGATAAGATGGCATGGTCTTGTCAGCTTAATGCATCTTCCACCATGTTTGCTTTCCCAAGGTGGTAATGTATGGAGCAGTCATAATCTTTAATCAACTCCAACCATCTTATTTGGCGCATATTCAGCTCCTTTTCTGTGAAAATATATTTCAAATTTTTATGATCAGTAAAAATATCACACCATTCACCATAAAGATAATGTCTCTATATTTTTAATGCAAATATTACCGTGGATAACTCCAAATCATGAGTTGGGTAATTTTTCTTATGGATTTTCAACTCTCGTGATGCATAAGCTATCACCATATCATTTTTCATGAGAACACAACCCAATACCTTATTGGATGCATATCTATATATCATAAACCAATATCCACGATAAGGTAGTGTGAGCACAGGTGCACTGGATAACCTTCTTTTTAACTCCTTGAAATTCTCTTCACACTCCTCTGTCCAAACGAACTTAACTCCTTTTTAGTCAACTTGGTGAGTGGATTAGATAATCGTGAAACATATTTCACAAAACATTGATAATATTCAGCCAAACCAAGAAAACTTCAGATCTTAGTTACTATTGTTGGTCTCGACCCTCTTTTGATAAACTCTGTTTTTGTTGGATCCACAGATATCCCCTCTCTTGAGATTATGTGACAAAAAAATGAAAATTTTTGTAGCCAAAATTCACACTTGGTAAATTTGGCATAAAGCTTCTCCTTTATAAGGGGCTTCAATATAATTATTAAGTGATATTCATGTTCTTCCTTTCTATTTGAATAGACATGAATATCTTCTATAAGGACTACCACAAACTGATCAAGATAGTCTCTAAAGACTCTATTCATTAGATCCATGAAGATAGCAGGGGCATTAGTAAGACCAAATGGCATAACTATAAATTCATAGTGTCCATACCTTGTATGGAAAGCCGTCTTTGGTATATCTTCCTTTTTGACCCTTAATTGATGATAAACTCAATGAAGATCAATCTTGGAAAAGTATTGAGCTTCGCGTAGTTGGTCAAATAAGTTATCAATGCATGGGAGACGATATTTGTTCTTGATAGTGATCTTGTTAAGTTCTCGATAATCAATACAGAGTCTCATTGATCCATCATTCTTCTTAACAAATAGAACAGGTGCTCCCCAAGGTGATACAATAGGGCGTATGAATCCCTTATCACGATTCTCTTGGATTTTATTCTTTAATTCCTACAACTCAATTGGGTATATTCTATAAGATGTCTTTGAAATGGGCATAACACCTGGTATGAGTTCTATTGAAAACTCAACTTCACGATTTGGTGGAAGACCAAGAAATTCCTCTGGAAAGACATCATCAAACTACTGTACAATGGGAATATTCTTAATTGTGAGTTTTTATCCAACCATTTGAGATAAATAACCTTCATTTATTGGAATAAAGACCCATAAGATGGAAGAAATTTCCACTGGAAGGTTATATTCATCCTTGCATCGATAGATGATCATAGATTGATCTGGAATATGAAATGTGACTTCCCTTATTTGGAAATTGATATGAACTCCATATAAGGAAAGCTATTCCATGACAATAATCACATCAAATTACTCTATAGGAAGGATAACATGATTTACAGGAAGCACTTTACTACAAATTTCAATTGGAGAAGAATTATAAATTTTTGATGCAACCGTTGTACCATTAAGAGTTGTCATAGAAAACTCAACATCTAATTGTTGAGGTAGTACCACGATACCCTTATAAAATTCTTCAGAAATAAAAGAGTGGGTATATCTAGAATAAAATAAAACATTTACTACTTTAGAGTGGATAGTAAGTGTACCTTTCACCAAATCGTTATCATACTCCACATCGCTGATATAAATTGAATGTGACATTTTTTTGTCTGTGGCCTTAAGATTTTGTTGATGTCGATCATCATCAACAACCCTTGGATTAAACCATTGATTGGAATAATGAATAATTTCCTTGCACTTGTAACATTGAAGTGTAGGAGGTGCATTCTGTGTAGCCTTTTCTCTGTTCGCATCATTAGACATATTTTTCCCATCATTGCAGCATTCAATCACCCGATTACCTTCTTTTCCACATTTAAAACATTTACTTGTCCCTTTAAGACAATTCCATCCTTGTTTATTTCCACAATTTAAGCAAAAGGGAAAACTCATCTTCTTTTTAGTGTAGTCTTTAGATTATCCTTTGAATTACATTTTCCTCTTCTTATCAAACCCATATGACTGATGGGTTACTCCAATCTCTATCTCAACATTGAGAGCACATCAAACAATCTCCTCGTAGCTATTAAAGTACCTAATGGCTAACACCCTTAGAAGGCTTGTTTTTAAGCCACTAAAGAATTGATCAATCTTACTCTCATGTTGGATAATAATTCCCGAAGCATACCTTGCAAGTCTTGTAAAATTTTCTTCGTAGGTACCCATAGATTCACCATCCTTTTACTTTAGTTCAAGAAAATCCTTCTCTATATTTGTTCGAAGAATACGAGGGAAGTACTTATTGAAAAATAAGTTGTTGAACTCGTCCCATTCCATGGACTCAATTTCATCTCTTTGACTCATATTATTGATAATATTTCACCATTTATCAGCTTTACCTTCCAAACGATATATTAATAAGATGAATTTATCATGTTCAGAACATTGTAGAACTAAAAATATCTCTTCAGTGGTACTGATCCATTGTTCACCCACTAATGGATTAGAAGAACTGCTGAATGAATGTGGACGCTGCCTCATGAAGGATTTAACAGAATTTTTCTCCTTTATTTGATCGTTTGGAAGTCCTGCATGATTCATAGCTTGAGAAAGTTGTGTGATCATAGTCACAAGATTTTTCATTCCAGCTCCCATAATGTTTGATTACTTAGGGGGACAACCATTGCATTAACCGTCACATTCAGCATGAACACGGTTCTTTCGGGTTCCAGCCATTGACTAAAACCAAGAAGCATAGTGTGAGAAACACTAATTACAATAGGAAAATCACATAATCAGGAATAATATTTCACACTTTAGGACTAATCATAGGTTATTCACAGTAAATTATAAAACACTAGGATTGTGTTCTATGCTTAGACATATCCTTAGGGGTCTTACTAAGGCGTTCACATCCTAGTTTCCAAAGGTTAACTATACCTTTCTTTTGATACCAAATATAAAGACACATACATTACATACATTTTTAATACTTCAGAATTGAATTATATTTATTACAACATATAACAAAACCATGACTGGACCGTATAGGTATTGTGTCTTTAGAAACTAGGAAACAAAAACAATTGGTTCGTAAATCATCTACATTGTCTCCTATTTATTTGATCATATCTAGAATCCTTTATGGCATATCATATTTAATACCCTTATTCCTGACCTGGGGAAAAGAAACATACAAAAGGGTGAGCTCAAATGATCAGGAAGGGTAAACGAATGATATTTCAAGCAGATCATATTCTTAAGATCATGATGTTTGAAAATCTTATCCTGCATAAGTGGTCATAATATTACGTCATGGGAGAAATCATAGAACTGCAATGTAATCCCAAAAATCAGAACACAAGACATAAAACTTTGTGGAATACACACATAAGAATATAAAATCATTTTATATTAGTCAAGTCTCATCTCCAAGACCATCATAGCTGACAAAGTCCATTACTAAACTGAGTTCACTCCTCGTTCCAGCCCTGTAATACTGAACCAGATTTACTTTTCGTTCCAGCCATGTCTATCTCATGAGATAAAAATATTTACCCAATGCATTGGAGGGAGTTTTAGGTCCCACCCATCTTATAATGAAACCATTATTATGTGTGCCACAAAATCATAAATCATATATCATAGCATAACCCATGTAATAGAATGGGATTTTTAAACATCATGTCATCATAACATAATCCATATAAGATAGAAGGACTTCATAAAAATAATTCCACCGTAACATAATCAAATCAATGTAATAATAGGGATAGAAATATAACCCTATATCATCTTAGATGGAAAATAATTTTGATAAAACACTTGAACTTAGTTCTTGAGGAAAATATACCCGCTTCTTCAAAAACATTTTCTGTTCTCAACATGTCATGAAATTTTAAATTAAAAGAAGTTAATTGAAAATAAACATTAAAACTTTTCTTTTAAGATTCATGAAAATAATGTTCTCTAAAAGAATAAAAAATTCATTCATGTCGTATAAGGTAAAAAACATTCTTCTCGTACTATGGCCCCAAAAGTCAAAAATTATCTCGTACTGAAAACGACAAAAGATTACTTTCATATCTTATACTAAAAATTCACCAATTGGTAAAATTGGATTTAAACAATTGTAGTAGGATATAAATAATATTAAATATTGAGGAAACGTGGATGTGGATGATAAATATTCCCCAATAAATACTGATGTATAAACAATCTCGGATAAAAATGAGATTGCGAGATTTTCCCTTACCTTAGGTCTGATATGCTTGGTATGTATCCGAAACTCCAGTATAATAATTTAAATAATGTCATTAACTTATTCCAGAATCATAGTCATTGTTACGATATCATATATGGTCATAAGAATATGACCATAATTGGATAATTTAGGACAATTTAGACCATAAAAATTTCAATTTATAATTTTTAAATATTTTTATGATTTTTAAACAATTTAATAATATAAAATATCAATAGTGTCAATTTTGACACTATTCATTTATTTGACTTTAAAAAAAATCCCCAAAGAAGTTATATTCAAAAAAAATATTTAATAGATTCCTAAAATTTCATATTTGTCTATAAAATTCTTGGAGCACATTAATTAGTTCATATAGTATTTATTTTAATATTTTTAAAACCATGTATTTGATATTTCTCTTAAAAAAATAATTACTACAACATTTTTGTATAATTATTTAATATACTTATTTGTTTCATAAAAATTAAAAATAAAATACTATAATATATATAAATATAATATATTTTTTAATAATACATTTAGATGAATTTATCTTATAAAAAACACACTTTAAAAATGTTATCTTTATTAAAGTACGAAGGTGACAACTTGGACATCATTTAAAATAAAATAATATAAATGTCATAATCTGTTTTATAAGGATCCAAATGGTCCATAGGTAGACCATTGGATTATTAAGGTATAGATATACTCGACCAATAAGTTTTGTTCAGGTGTTTGGGCCTTTTGATGGGTATTATTATTTAATAAAAATTATATTATTGATTCTTCACTAAATAAATAATTTCTGCATCATTAATGTTTAAGCTATTAAGGTAATTAAATATTTCTTAAAAATTAAAAATAAATTAACATAAACAATAAAACCATTTTATTTTCCAAATGAGTATTTATAATTGAATTTATATTCTCTATAACCTTATATTAAAAATAATTTAATTATTAAAGTTTGAGTGAGACATATTTCACTTTCTTTAAATAAAATAAATTAAAGGTCTTAATCACATCCAAATGGGTTCCAATAGATTCAATTTCTACCCAAGTATGACTTAGGGAAAAATATAATCATCCAATTATATTAATAAAAGTGTTAGGGTAATTTTATAATTTTCTATTTACCCTTAATTACCCAATTTACCTTTAACTATGGTAAATAAAATTTACCGTAGTTACTATTCATAATGCATAAAAATTAAAAGTATCATATTAACATAATTTGGACCTAATAATTCCAAACATGGAATCAATTTTTCCAAATTCAATACACATAAGTGGAATTATTTAATTTAAAATTAATCCCACTATCGAGAAAATGAGTTTTAAAAGTTAAAACATTGCAAAATACTGAAATGTTTTTATCTATGAATTCAAAGTAAAATTAATGAAAATGACATACATTATATTAAATGGTAAAAATATATTCTATTTGTACATTAAAACCATTCAATATTATTATTTAACCATATAAATTATCTTCATGAAAAAAGTTGTTTTTAATTAAAATTTGACGTATTTTTACTATTCATCAAATTATGAAATTATCAGAAAAAGATCAAAATTTTAACCAAAGTAAATTTTTATATTCTGATTCCAAAGAAAAGGTTTACATTATAATATTAAAATTATTAATGTGTCTAAAATAGTTTTCTATTAAAAGGAGGAAAAACATTCTTTTAATATCTATTTGATGAATATCAAAAATACCATTTTAATAACATACATATCTTATTAATTTCATTCACTCAGAAAAATAATATGAAAAATAATTGATTTACATTTATCATAGATATTTGTAAAAGTTAGTTATATTTATTCCCGCTAACATAACGACTATATTATAACGACAACTTTATATTAAGGGAATATAACAGTTTATTTAAATTCACGATTGCATGCAAAACAAGATACTGAAAAATTATTTAAATATTTCATAAAACACATAGGTGTTACATTCTATCCCCCTTAAACTGAATTTATCTCTCAAAATTCATCACTTGTAAATAAACAGATGAGGATACCTCTCCCTCATCATATCCTCAAGTTCCCATGTAGCTTCTTCTAATTGGTTATTCCTCCATAAAACATTAACCAACCGACTGGTCTTGTTTTGCAGAACATTTTCGCTACGATCCTAAATCTCTATCGGTTGTTCTTAATAAGAAATATCTTTCTCTAGCTGCACGAATTCTGAGCTTCGTACATGTGAAGGATCAGGAATGTAATTTCTCAGGAGAGATACATGGAACACATCTTTAACTTAAGAGAGATTCTGTAGAAGCACCAATCGGTAATCTACCTTCCCAACAGGATCTAGAATTTGAAAAGGACTGATATACCTAGGGCTCAGCTTTCCCTTCTTTACAAATCTCATTAATCTATTCCACGAAGATATTCTTAAGAACACCTTATCTCCCACCTCAAACTCCAGGTCTTTTCTTCGATTGTCAGCGTAACATTTTTGTCGACACTGAGCTCCTCTAATATGTTGTTGAATAGATCTGACCATTTCTACCATTTCATTAACAAGATCAGGCCCCAATAGCTTTCTTTCCCCAACTTCATCCCATAAAGTTGGATTTCAGCACTTCTTTCCATAGAGGGATTCATAAGGAGCCATTTGAGTACTGGAGTGAAAGCTATTGTTGTAAGAAAATTCCACCAATGGTAGGTGTTGATCCCAAAAACCTTTTAAATCTATAGAGAACACTCTCAAAATGTCTTCTAGAGTTTGAATTTTCCTTTCAGAATGACCATCTGTCTAAGATGATAAGCAGTCCTGAAACTCAACTCTGTATCTAGAGCATGATAAATACTTCGTCATAACTTCAAGGTAAACATCAGATCCCAATTAGATATAATGGAAAGTGGTACTCCATGTAATCTTACCACTTATTTTACATATATCCTGGAAAGCGTTTCAAGAGAGAAATCCTCTGTAATAGCAATGAAGTCTTCTGACTTCGTAAGATGATAAACTATAACCTAGATATCATTATTGCATTTGGATGTTTTGGTAATTCCAGTGACAAAGTCCATAATGATGTTTTCCCATTTCCATTCTGGTATGGGTAATGGTTGCAACATCCCCCTAGAATTATGTCTTTCAACCTTAACTTGCTGAAAAACCAAGAATCAAGAGACATATTCAGCAACATCTCTTTTCATTCCATCCCACCAGAAGTAATCTTTTAGGTCCTTATACATCTTCATGCTTCCAAGGTGAACAGATAATGAAGAACTGTGAGCCTCATCCAATATTTCCTACTTTAATTCTTGTATGGGAGGAATACAAACCTGATTCCTAAACCTTATTATTTCATCACTATCAATGTTGAATTTAGGATCATTTCTCACATTCTTTTGTAACTCTACATATTCTTTCTGTCCCTGTTGAATCTTTACATGTATAGATGGTTGAACATTCATTTGAGAAAGATAAGATTTATCCCCTTCTGTTATAATTTCAAGATCAATCCTTTGAAAATCCATAAATATTGGATCTTTCTTGATCCTCATAATGGATAATATGGAATGGTCTTATAGGACTAATTCATCTTGCACCTTGTTTGCTTTCCTAGGGTGGTAATGTATGGAGAAATCGCAATCTTTAATCAACTCCAACCATCTTCTTTGTCTCATATTCAGAACCTTTTGTGTGAAAATATACTTCAAACTTTTATGATTAGTATAAATATCACACCTTTCACCATTAAGATAATGCCTCTATATTTTTAATTCAAATATTACCATGGAAAACTCCAAATCATGAGTTGGGTAATTTTTCTCATGGATTTTCAACTGTCATGAGGCATAAGCTATCACTATATCATTTTGCATGAGAACACACCCCAATCAATTCTTGTATGCATCACTGTAGATCACAAACATTTCTCCACTACAAGGTAGTGTGAGCACAGGTTCACTGGATAACCTTATTTTTAACTCATTGAAATTCTCTTCACACTCCTCCGTCCAAATGAAATTAACTCCCTTTCCAGTCAACCTGGTGAGTAGATTAGATAATCATGAATAATCTTTCACAAAACATTGATAATATCCAGCCAAACCAAGAAAACTTCAGAACTCATCTACTATTGTTGGTCTCGACCATCTTCCGATAACCTCTATTTTTGATGGATCCACATATATCCCTTCTCTTGAGATTATGTGACCTGAAAATGAATCTTTTTGTAGCCAAAATTCACACTTATTAATTTTTTTATAAATATTCTCCTTTCTTAGGGTCTTCAATACAATTCTTAAGTGATCTTCATGTTCTTCCTTGATCGTTTAATACACAAGAATATCATCTATAAAGACTATCACAAACTTATCAAGATAGTCTCTAAAGACTCTATTCATTATATCCATGAAGAGAACATGGGAATTAGTAAGACCAAATGACATCACTATAAATTCATAGTGTTTGTACCTTGTATAGAAATTCGTCTTTGGTAAATCTTCCTTTTTGACCCTTAATTGACGATACACTGAATGGAGATCAATCTTGGAAAAGTATTTAGCTTCACGTAGTTGGTCAAATAAGTCATCATTGCATGGGAGAGGATATTTGTTCTTGATAGTGATCTTGTTAGGTTCTTTATAATCAATGCAGAGTCTCATTGATCCATATTTCTTCTTAACAAATAGAACAGGTGCTCTCCAAGGTGATGCACTAGGGCTTATGAGTCCCTTATCAATATTTTCATGGAGTTGCTTCTTCAATTCCTGTGACTCAATTGGGTCCATTCTCTAAGGTGTCTTTGAAATGGGCATAAAACTCGGTATAAGTTCTATTAAAAACTCAACTTCATGATTTGATGGAAGACATGGAAATTCCTCTGGAAAGACATAATCAAACTACCATAAAATGGGAATATTCTTAATCGTGAGTTTCTCTCCAACCATTTGAGATAAATAACCTTCATTTATTGGAATCAAGACCCATAAGATGGAAGAAATTTCCACTGGAAGGTTATATTCATCCTTACATCGATAGATGATCATAGATTAATCTAGAATACGAAATGCGACTTCCCTTATTTGGAAATTAATATGATCTCCATATAAGGAAAGCCAATCTATGCCAAGAATCACATCAAATTTTACTATAGGAAGCATCAAAAGATTTGCAGGAAACACTTTCCCACAAATGTCAGTTGGAGAAGAATTATAAACTTTTGATGCAACCATTGTTCCATTAGTAGTTGTCATAGCTATCTCAAAATCTAATTATTGAGGTAGTATGATGATACCCTTAGAAAATTCTTCATAAATAAAATAGTGGGTGGATCCAGTATCAAATAAAACATTTTCTACTTTAGAGTGAATGGTAAGTTTACCTTTTACCACTTCGTTATGGTACTCCACATTGCTAATAGAAATTTCATGTGACTTTCCTCTGCCTTTGGCCTTAAGGGTTTGTTGAAATCGATCATCATCAACAACCCTTGGATCAGGGCATTGACTGGAATAATGACCCATTTCCTTGCACTTGTAACATTGAAGTGTAGGAGGTGCATTCTATGTAGCCTTTTCTCCGTTCAAATCATTAGACATATTTTTCCCATCACTGCAAAATTCAATCACCTGATTACCTTCTTTTCCACATCTAAAACATATAATTGTCCCTTTAAGACAATTCCCTCCATGTTTCTTTCCACACTTTGATCATAAGGGAAAAATCAACTTATTTTTAGTGTGGTCTTTAGATTTTCCTTTGAATTCTATTTTCCTCTTCTTATGAAACCCATATGACTGATGGGTTACTCCAACCTCCATCTCATCCTTGAGAACACATCGAAAAAATTCCTCATAGCTATTGAAGTCCCTTATGGATAATGCCCTTCAAAGACTTGGTTTTAAGCCACTAAAAAATCAATCGATCTTACCCTTAGGTTGGATAATAATTCTGGAAGCGTACCTTGGAAGTCTTGTAAAATTTTCTTCGTAGGTACCCACAGATTCATCATCCTTTTAATTTAGTTCAAGAAAATCATTCTCCATCTTTGTTTGAAGAATATGAGGGAAGTAATTATTGAAAAATAAGTTCTTGAACTCGTCCCATTCCATGGAATAAATTTCATATCTTTGCCTCATATTCTTGGTAATATTCCAACATTGATCAGCTTTACCTTCCAAATGATATACTACTAAGATGACTTTGTCATGTTCATAACATTGTAGAACTGAAAATATCTTTTCAGTGGTGCTAATCCATTGTTCAGACACTAATGGATCAGAAGACACGCTGGATGAAGGTGGATGCTGCCTCATGAAGGATTCAACAGAATTTTGCTCCTTTATTTGCTTGTTTGGAAGTCCTGCATGATTCATATCTTGAGAAAGTTGTGTGGTCATGGCTATAATATTTTTCATTCCAAATGCCATAATTTTTGGTTACATAGGGGGACAATCATTTCATTGACCGTCACATTCATCATTAACACGGTTCCTTCGGGTTCCATCCATTGACTAAAACCAAGAAGAATAATGTGAGAAACACTAATTACAATAAGAAAACCACATAATCAGGAATAAAATTTCACACTTTAGGTCTTATCATAGGTTATTCATGGGAATTTCTAAAACACTAGGATTGTGTCCTATGCTTAGACATATCGTTAGGGTTCTTATTAAGGCATTCACATCATATTTTTCAAAGGTTAACTACACCTTTCCTTTGATACCAACTATAATGACCCATACATTACATACATTGTTAACACTTCAGAATTGAAGTATATTTATTACAACATATAAAAAAACCATGATAGAACCGTGTAGGTATAGTGTCTTTAGAAATTGGGAAACATAAACAACTGGTTCCTAAAGAATTTATATTGTCTCTTGTTTATTTGACCATATCTAGACTCCTTTTTGGAATATCATATTTAATACCCATCTTCCTGACCTAGGGAAAAGAAAAATACAAAAGGGTGATCTCAAATGCTCAGTAAGGGTAAACAAATGAAATTTCAATCATATCATGTTCTAAAGATCATAATGTTTGAAAATCTTATCTTGTATAAGAGGTCATAATATTATGTCATGGGATAAATCATAGAACTGCAATGTAATCCCAAAAATCAGAACATAAGACATGAAACTTTTTGGAATACACACATAATCATAGAAAATCATTTCATATTAGTCACGGCTCATCGCCAAGACCATCATAGCAGACAAAGTCCATTAATGAACTGAGTTCACTCCTCATTCCAGCCCTGTAATACTGAACCCGATTTTGTTAACGTTCCAGCCATGTATATCTCATGAGATAAAAATCTTTACCCAATGAATTAGAGGGAGTTATAGGTCCCACCCATCTCATAATTAAACCATTATTATGTGTTCTACAAAATCATAAATCATATATCATAGCATAACCCATGTAATAGAATGAGATTCTTAAACATCGTGCCATCGCAACATAATCCATATAAGATAAAAGGACTTTATAAAAATAATTCCATCATAACATAACCAAATAAATGTAATAATATGGATAGAAACATAACCTTATATAATCTTAGATGGAAAATAATTTTGATAAAACACTTGAACTTAGTTCTTGAGGAAAATATCCTTTCTTCTTCAAAAACATTTTTTTTCTCAACATGTCATGAAATTTTAAAATAAAATAAGTTAATTGAAAATAAACTTGGAAAATTGTAAAGGAAGATTCAGGGAAATAAATTTCTCCGAAAGCATAAAATATCCCTTCATGCCGTATAAGTTAAAAAAGCATTCTACTCGTACTATGGCCTGAAAAGTCAAAAAGTGTCTCGTACTAAAAACGACAAAAGATTCCTTTCATATCCTATACTAAAAATTAACCAATTGGTAAAATTTTATTTAAAAAATTGTATGAGGATAGAAATAATATTACATATTAAGGAAACATGGATGTGGATGGTAAATATGCCTCAGTAAATACTGAAGTATAAACAATCTTGGATAAAAATGAGATTGCGATATTTTCCCTTACCTTAAGTCTGATATGCTTGATACGTATCCAAACCTCTTGTATAATTATTTAAAAAATATCATTGACTAATTCCAGAATCATAGTAATTGTTATGATATCATATATGGTCATATTCTAATATTTTTATTAGTAACATTTTATTGTTACTTGTTATTCGGGTGTTAACTACTTTATGTTCTTATGCATGTTTTGTCGAATAAATTATTATTCCTATTTTTAGGTTATAGATATATCATTTATAGAATGGTATTAGTATAACATATATAAAATTTATTCATTAAATTTATATAATAATTCTTCAATGAAGATCATGTAGAACGAATCACATCACATCATGGAGACGGAAGGCCGTAGGCACGCACGAGCGATGATAACATTTTCATGATAGTGGAATTGTACTGAAGTGTATGGTGTATAATATTTCAGAATCAATATAACTTTATAATAATCATATATATTTATTTCTTCCATTATTATATCCATCCAATCATGTTGGTGATGAAAAAAAGATTACACCACATCGTGGAGACGGTAGGTCGTACGTACGCACGTGTGGTGATTTCATTTTTTTATAGGATGGATAAAAGATGGAATATGTTTGTTTCATATTAATAATAACATATAAGTGTAAAAGTGATACTATAGTTAATAAAAAATGAAACAACTCATATAGAGGAAGTAGAAGAAGAAAGAAGTTTGAAAGAATTGGTAAAGGATGTTACCTCTTCTTCGACGTGCCTCTTCTAAACCTCATCTTAGGGAACTAAATTTGGTCTTTTAAGAAAACAATGACCTATTTTATGTTTATAGGTAAGTTTATAAGGGAAATGGGTATGGTTTTTACAAGTTTGAAAGATCAAAATGGAGTGAAGAGAAGAGGGAGGAGGTGCCCGTTTTATAAGAGAGTAGAGGGGTACTTTTGGAAGCCTCCAAAATATTAATTTATAACAAAATCAAATCCAACTTAAAAACATTAAATGTGACTCAAATTAGAATATGATATAAGCTATTGTTGTAATATAATCAACCAATCAAATTTATACATGTTTTTATTTTATTATAAACCTTATCAATTTGATTTATCCTTATTTAATCTATTTAATTTTATTCATGGTAATAATATTCTAAATTTTAAATAGTTATAAATACTTACTTATGTGTTGTGAATTGTCCATAATTGGATACTTTATGACATTTTCGACCATATAAATTTCAATTTATAATTTTTAAATATTTTTGTGATTTTTAAACAATTTAATAATATAAAATATCAATAGTGTCAATTATGACACAATTCATTTATTTGAATTTAAATAAAATCCACACAGAAGATATGTTCGAACCAAAATATTTAACAAATTCCTAACATGTTATAGTTATCTATAAATTTTTTGTAGCACATTAATTATTTCATATAGTATTTATTTTAATATTTGTAAAACCATTTATTAGATATTTCTGTTAATAAAATAACTACTAAAACATTTTTGTATAATTATTTAATATATTTATTTGTTGCATAAAAATTAAAAATAAAATACTATGATTGATATAAATCTAACATATTTAGTAATAATACTTTTAGTTGAATTTATGTTCTTCAAAAACCAACTTATAAACTCTCATCTTTATTAAAGTATGAAGGTGACAACTTTGAAATAATTTAAATTAAAATAATATAAATGTTATAATCTGTTTTATAAGGCTCAAATGGGATACAAGTAGACCCTTGAATTCTTAATGTATAGATATACTCGACCAATAAGTTTTGGTAGCTGTTTGGGCCTTCTAATGGATATTATTATTTTAATAAAAACTATATTATTGATTCTTCACTAAATAAATAATTTTTGCATCATTAATGTATAAGCTATTAAGGTAATTAAATATTTTTTAAAAATTATAAATAAATTTCCATAATAAATAAAAACATTTTAGATTTAAAATGATTATTTATAATCAAATTTATATTCTGTGTAACGTTATATTAAAAATACTTTAATTATTATTGTTTGAGTGAGACATATTTCACTTTCTTTAAATAAAATAAATTATAAGTCATAATCAAATCAAATTTCATTCCAATAGATTCCATTTAGACCCAACAATGACTTAGGAAAAAAATATAATCATCCTATTATATTAATACAAGTGTTAGAGTAATTTTATAATATTATATTTACCCTTAATTACCCGATTTACCTTTAACTATGGTAAATAAAATTTACCATAGTTACTATTCATAATGCCTCAAAATAAAAAGATGCATATTAACATAATTTGGAACTACTGATTCCAAATATGGAATCCATTTTTCCATATTCAATATAAAGAAGTGGCAGTATTTAATTTAAAACTAATCCCATTGTTGAGAAAACGAGTTTTAAATGTTAAAACATTACAAAAGATTGAAATGTGTTATCTATGAATTCAAAGTAAAATTAATGATAATGACATAAATTATATTAAATGGTAAAAATATATTCTATTTTTACTTTAAAGCCATTCAATATTATAACTTAACTATGTAAATTATCTCGTTGAAAAAAAGTTGTTTTTAATTAAAATTTAGCGTATTTTTACTATTCATTAAATTATGAAGTTTATCAGAAAAATATCAGAATTTTAACCAAAGTTAATTTTTATGTTGTACTTCCCAAAAAATTTTTACATTTAAATATTAAAATTACTAATGTTTCTAAAAGGTTTTTATATTAAAATGTGAAAAAAAAATTCTTTTAATATCTATTTAATGAATATCAAAAATACCATTTTAATAACATACATATCTTATTAATTTCATTCACTAAAAAAAATAATATGAAAAATAATTGATTTACATTTATCATAGATTTTTGTAAAAGTTAGTTATATTTATTCCCACTAACATAATGACTAGTTTATAATGGGAACTTTATATTAAGGGCATCTCACATTTTTTTAAACTCGCAATTGCATGAAAAACAAGCTATTGAATTTTTTTTAAATATTCAATAAAACACATGGGTGTTACAATTAACACCTTGGGAAAGAGAACAAGGTGGAGGATGCTCTAAGTAGAAAGGACCTGGTGATTATATCATTGATAAGAATTTAGAAGGATCCAATCTTCTTAAATTTGATAAAGATGGACATGTGAGTCATAAACAAGGGAGCATCATCAATCCTTTCACAAATGATTGCTCAACCATCTCTTTTGGAAAAGGTAAAGAATGCTCAAAAGGATGATGTGGGAATTCAGAAGAAAGTTGAAGCTATCCTGAAAGGTAAATCTTGGGAGTTCAATGTTAATGAAGAAGAAATTGTGAGATTTGGGAAAAGACTATGTGATCCATTAAGTCCGGATCTAAAGAATGAACTTTTGGATGATCCACATAGTTCGAATTTATCTATTCACCCAGGGAACAAAAAGATGTATCGAGATCTCTGAGAGAATTATTGGTGGGATAATATGAAGAATGATATCACTAAGTATACATCAAAGTGCCTGGGATGTCAGTAAGTGAAGTCAAAGAGGCAGAAGTCTAAGGGGATGATGCAACCATTTCCCATACTAGCATGGAAAATGAAGAACATCACTATGGAATTTGTCACTGGACTTTAAAAGACATCCAAAGGAAGCAATGAAATCTGGGTTTTTGTGGATCGTCTTACAAATTCTTCACACTATATTGCAATTTGGGAGGATTTATCATTGGATCGGCTGGTACAGATATATATCAGGGAAGTGGTAAGGCTGCATAGAGTACCACTATCTATTGTATCTGATCAGGACCAAAGATTCACCTCTATGTTTTGGAAGAGTCTTCAACATGCTCTGAATACTGAGCTAAACTTCAACATGACCTATCATCCCCAAACAGATGTCCAATCTAAGAGAACTATTTAGACACTGGAGGATATGTTAAGATCTCATTCTATAGACTTTAAAGGAGGATGGGACCAAAATCTTCCACTGGTTGGATTCTATTACAATAACAGTTTCCACTAAAGCATCTGAATAGAACCTTATGGATCCCTATATGGGAAGAGGAGTAGAACACTAGCATGTTACGATGAATTTGGTGAGCATAAGCTTCTAGGACCATAAATGGTTGAAGAAATGGTGGATAAGGTGAAATCCATTCAGTAACATATCAAGGCATCCCAGAAACGACAAAAGAGTTATGAAGATAAATATTTATGAGACATTGAGTTTAAAGTTAGAGACATGGTATTTTTAGGAATATATCCATGGTACAAGATCAGGATGTTTGGAAATAAAGGTAAGTTAAGTCCTAGTTACATCGACCCCTTTGAGATTTTTGATCGTGTCAGGGATGTGGCCTATCGATTAGAAATTCCACCTACCATGGCCAAAGTACATGATGTATTTCATGTATACCTCTTAAGGAAGTACATCCCAGACCCTTCACATGTATTCTCTTCAAAGGTAGTATAGGTAGAGGATGATATTTCTTATGAGGAAAAACAAGTGAAGATCTTAGATCATAGAGGAAAATTTCTATGAAATAAGACAATGCCCCTTGTCAAGGTGTTGTGGTGAAACCAAATGTTTGAAGAAGATACGTGGGAATCAGAGTAAGTGATGAAGTAAAGTTTCCCACATCTGTTTTAGTGTGGGAAAAGGAAATTTCTAGGGTGAAATTTTTTAAGGGGGAATATTTTAACGATCCAAAAATTCATTAATGAAAATTCCTCTTCGTCTATTTAAATTTATTACTGTGGTTATGTAAAATTTATAGACATATTTTTTTTATGTTTTTAATTTTAAAATACTATTAAGAATTGTGACCATTTCTAATATATCCATTGAATAGTGACCATATGGTTATTATAAATATAGGGCTTTAACAAATCCAATTTACTCAGAAAAAGGAAGTAATGACCTCATCCAGTAGAATTGCCCCGTACAAAGCCTATTTGTCGAAGCCTATATAGGAGGTGGAATCATTGATTATTTCTCTTGACCAAGCCCAACATGAGCTTGAACACATTAAGCTTGAGTGGAATGAACTATGGGAGAAGTTCAAGTTAAAAGAGATTACCACCCGAGAAATGTTATTCGAGCCACCCCAAGATTCTGTCACCATCGCACACCTTACTCTTCCGTATTATGCGGGTGTTATAAGGGGTTATGTAACAATACCCTAGAACAATGACTATGTAAATTTTTTTGTATAAATAATGTGCATTCATTTTAATATTGTTACATTTCAAATAGTTTTTAAAGACCAAATTTTATTTTTAGTTAATATTCAACTAACAAATCTATTTTGATGAATTAATGGACTTATGAATTAAATAATATTTTAATAAAATATTATTATTATTAAATTAATTTTTATTATATATAAATTATAGTATAATTTTTTGAATGCAAGTGTAATTTTTCATAAGGTTTGAAAGATGTTTTTGTCAAAACCCATTAATTTTCGATAAATGTCAGTTTTTATTTTAAAAGTAAAAATTCACATATTTATAAAATTATTTAGATAAAATTAATATTATTTTTAGAATCAGGATGTCGGAATTATCCAATGGTTAATTTTTCATAATTTATTGATACATTCAAATTTTTGGAAAAAAATTAAATAACATTTAAATATATAATGTGTTTTCTGACATCATAATGACCCAATAGTGATGTAATAAAATAATAAAAACATCATGTTCAGACAATATATGTTTAAACATTAAAATAATTTGATTTTGGGTTTTCTTGATTTATTTTACAAAGATTTAGTGGACCTTTGAAGGCTTATAAATCATTTTGCCTTTTTAAATAGTTTTCCATGAGAGTGTGACTCACCTCCACATAAGTAACCCTATTATTTTAATAAGTTAGGCCATTGGCCTTATAAAATATTTTTTTCCACTACCCTTTGGAAAAAAACCATGGGAAAAAACCATGGGATGGTTTGTGTTTTTGATTAGTTTAATTTGAGGTGACCCAAACCTAAATAATAAAGTGTTCGCACTCCATTCCTATATAAACCCATCCAAGCTCACACTTCCTCTTCACTAAATGCATTTTCAGTTCGACCAAAACATTAGCCCCTCTCTCTAGAATCCTCCCAAGGTGACCCAAGATCCCAATAAGCCTCTATCAATCCTCTACTAAGCTTTTGGGATCACACTTCCAAGTAAGGGATTTCTTGCTTTCTCATTTTTGTCCATTTTTACTTAAGTTGTTATGCCATTTTGTTTTCAATTATAAATGTCGGGGTATGATTTTAAACTCCCCCATACTGCCCTATTTATGTTTGGATGATGTGAGACCCCTTTATCTCTCATTAATACCTCCCATGTACACCTGTTACAATGCCAAAATTCCATGAGGGATTTCTCTCTCCTCTTTTACATCCAAGTAATTCTTTTGTATTATGCATATAAATTCCATTACGTTTGTTGGGAAATGTGTCTGTATGACCCCTTAATTTCCATTTCATGTACATGTGATGAGACATCCATTTCTCTCTCATCTACCAATTTCATGAATCCTTATGTCACACAGTTATGCTGCCAAAATTGCACTGCGTTTTCCAAGCCAAGATCATTGTGTAGTGAATACCACACCCATGTCTCTATCAAGAGTATTAAATTTTATGAACATATACATATTGAATGGTAAATTCATGTATTTATTAAATATTACTTAATCGTGAAATAACTTATGATGTTGATTGATTCCATGTTATATGATTCATGTGGCACACTTATGCATGAAATGAAATATTTATTAAGGGTGTGCCCTGATAGCGCTCCAACGAATTGGGTAATGTATAGTATCATGATACATCTTGTGAAATGAGTGTTGAATCATTATAATTCAAGTGTGATGAGGTCTTACTCATGTTTCATGTGAAATGAGGGTTTACTCATACTCCATGTGCAATGAGCCTTGGCTCATGCTAATTCCATGTTAAGTGTCATTGCCACATTTCCATGTTATGATTATCATGATTTATCGTACCTTTATGTTCATGTTTATATTGTGCTCAATTGATATTCCTATTGTCTAACATGTATTTTATTACTCAGTTTATCCCCTGTTTATTCCCTTACTAGGGTTTATGGCTCACCCATTTCTTATTCAAGTCCTCAGGTTATCCTATACAATGCTAAGCACGAGGGAATGTAGTGGTCATGTTAAGGAGGTTTTCAAAAAGATATTTTATTTCATGTTTTAAGTTTTTATCTAATTATCCTAATCCCCAAATAAACTACACCTCTTGATCTTCTATGTTGTATTAAGTGAATTTTATGTAATAAATCATGTTTTATTGTGTAATAAAGAGAAGAGTTGTTACAGTTGGTATCAAAGGATAGGTTTAGTTATTTTTGGGATTAGGATCATGAAATCCTAGTGACGACTTAGATACAAGAATAAGTATAATAAAAACATCCCTAAGTATTGGTGAGTATTGATTAAGTGGTTTATCAAGCAAATACATCCATGTCTATATCTAAGCAGGTAGAGGCGGCTCTGGCACTGATGTATCCTAGGGGTAAATCTAAAAAACACTGCTTTGAGCTAGACTTGAATGGGAACTGGTGCACGAAAATGGGCCTTGATGCACTCATAATTACGACACTATAGGTGGATATGATTTGGTAAACTCACAAGCATATTGTGAACCCTTATTAAGGGATTTAAAAAAATTACTTTAAGAATATATGTTAGAAAGTAGATCATGAATAACATAGATTGAAGCCTATGGATTAATAATTTAAAGAAATAAAAGTTATTTATAAGCCATCAATTTTTTCCTTGGATTACCCTTTATGTGTTACCCCTAACTTTCCTTTTATTCCTACCAATGTCCAGTAACAGGAGGACTCAGGCTAACAACCAAAGTGAAGATCAATGTGATGACAGTGCTAATGAGATGCCCAATCTGATGGGAGCAGGAATCACAATATTTGTCATGCTTCCCTCTTAGTTAACTCAAGATTTAAAGAGAAACATGGGTCAAGAAGAATGTTCACACCCCCCCTCCTAAGTAAGAACAAGTCACTATCGAGAGATTCATGAGACAAAGGCCTCATTCTTTTAATGGATCGTTTGATCCCTCAATCATCGAACAATGGATCAACTCCATTGAAAAGTTCTTCTCCATCCTTCAATGTTCCGAATAAGAGAAGCTTATTCTGGATTCTTATCATATGGAAGGTGAAGCCGATCAATGGTGGATATTGATAAATAATATTAAGCCTCAGGAGGAGATCGAGGCGTTGGAATGGAAGGATTTTTGGAAGATGTTTTTTAATAAATATTTTCCGCACACCCTCCGACTTAAGATAGAAATGGACTTTCTTTCCCTCAAGAAAAAAGATGATTAATCTGTCAGAGCGTACGAGGAAAACTTCACAAGTATTGCATGATACAACTCTGAATTTGTTGTTAACCCCAAATGCAAGGTTGACCGCTTCTTTGGTGGGCTAAAACCTAGCCTACGGAAAGCGCTGGTGATCCGTGACTTCAAAAGATATGGAGAAATTGTCCAATGTTCCCTCAAGGTCAAAATGGATATCAGAGAATCTCAGGGTATCATGGGGATAAGAAGCGTAAGGTGAAATTCAATGTTTGAGGTCTGATGGATAAATCCAATAGTGCTAAGAAGATCCATCACCCAACTTTCCAAAGGTATGAAAAGAAGCACCCCAAAAATTGCCTGAAGGGAATAAGGAAATGCTTTAGGTGTAGAAGAGATGGGAACCAAGATATTTACTATAGACAAGAAAAACATGTGGTTGTAATAGAGGAAATGAACACTCTATTAAAACATAAACATGTTGTTCATTGCTACAAATACAAAGAACCAGAGCATCTTGAAAATCAGTTCCCTATGCCAAGGGTTTTCGAAGGAAACCGACAACCTCCAAGGAAACAAGGGAGATCCTTTTCCATCATTACTACTGAAGTGAACCCCAAGAATGAAGTGGTGACAGGAAATATAGTTATTCATTATAGAATAGTGAAAATACTTTTTGATTCAGGTTCTACGCACTCTTTTATATCCCAAAATATTAGTAGAACAGTCTCAAAACCACCACAAATCATGGAAGTAAACATGTCAGTGAGTACGACAAATGGGGTAATCATTGCATCCCATGAATATAACTCCTCCAATGTTATAATATGTGGATTAAATTTTCTGGAGAACCTTTTTATACTCCTTTTGGTGAAATTTGATGCCATTCTTAGCATGGATTTACTTTCCTTATATAGATCCAACATAAATTTTCATGAGAGGGAAATCAATCTCCATGTTGAGAATCGACCCCAGATTCTATACAAGTGCAAGGTGGAAGATGAATCTTATTTAGCTCCATCATCTCAAGCGTGGATATTACTGCCTTATGAGCATGTGTATCTGGCTCAGATGATTGAGTCTAAAGAGGCAACCATCCGAGAAGACATACCTATTGTGAGGGAATTCGCTGAAGTGTTTCCCAAGGAATTTCTTGGTCTTCCTCCTAGAAGAGATGTTTAATTCTCAATTGATATTATACCTAGGGTATTACCAATAACCAAGACTCCATATAGAATGGATGTTTTGGAGCTTGAGGAGCTGAAGAAACAACTACAAGAGAATCTAGATAAATGGTTTATACGAACGAGTGATTCACCTTGGGGTGCACCAGTCCTCTTCATCAAGAAGAACGATAGGTAAATACGCCTTTGAATCGATTATCATGAGCTTAAACAAATCATGATAAAGAACAAGTATTCTCTCCCACGAATCGATGACTTGTTCGATCAGCTGCGTGGAGAACAATACTTCTCCAAGGTAGATATGAGGTTAAGATATTATCAAGTAAGGGTGAAGAAGGAATATATCCTTAAGACTGCTTTTTGTACAAGATACAGGTATTATGAATTCATAGTAATACCATTCGGACTCACTAATTCTCTAGAAATATTCCTGGACTTAATGAATAGATTCTTTAGGGATTACCTCTACAAATTTATGGTAGTCATTGTAGATGATATTCTGATATACTCTACAACCAAAGAGGATCATGAGGAGCATCGAAGAACTGTACTAGAGACCTTGTGGATGGAGAATCTCTATGGAAAGTACAACAAGTGTGAGTTCTGGTTGAAGGAGGTCTCATTCATGGGTCATATCATCACAAGTAATGGGATAACTATGGATCCCTCTAAGACAGCTACAATAGAGGGATGGTCGAGGACAACATAAGTAATGTATATCCATAGCTTCTTGGGGTTAGATGGATATTATCGACGATTTCTGAGAAACTTATCATGATTGTCCAACCCTATTACCAAGCTAACTTGGAAGGGAGAAAAGTTTTCTTGGAGTGATTAATGTAAAGAAAGCTTCAAGGATTTGAAAAGGAGGCTTATCAATGCACCTGTGCTCACTTTACCCACAAGTGGAGAACTTTTTGTGGTATTCAGTGATGCTTAAAAGAAGGGAATGGGCTATGTGTTTATGAAAAATGACAAATTCATTGCCTATGCTTCAAGGAAATTGAAAGTTCATGAGAATAATTATCTAACACAAGATCTGGAGTTGGCTGCATTGATCTTCAATTTAAAAATTTGGTGGCATTATCTCTTTGGGGAGAAGTGTGAAATATATACAAACCACAAAAGCCTCAGGTATATACTCACATAGAAAGAGTTGAACATGCGCCTAAAAAGATGGTCAGATATGATCAAAGACTATGATAGCTCAATCCATTACCACCCTGGGAAAGCGAAAAAGGTGGTATATGATTTAAGTAGAAAAGACCTGGAAATTCTATCATTGATGAGAATTGGGAAGGATTTAATCTTTATATCTTTGATAAAGATGGACATGGGAATCATAAGGAATGGGACATCATCAATCCTTTCACAAATTATTGCTCAACCGTATCTTTTGGAAAAGTTAAAGGATGCTCAAAATGATGATTTAAGAATTCATAAGAAAGTGGAAGCTATTATAAAATGGAAATCCTCAGAGTCCAATGTTAATGAAGAAGGAATTGTGAGATTTGGGAAAAGAAGTTGTGTTCCATAAAGTCTGGTGCTGAAGAAGTAACTTTTGGATGATGCACATAGTTTGAATTTATCTATTCTCTTAGGGAACATAATGATGTATTGAGATCTCTGAGAGAATTATTGGTGGAATAATATAAAGAAGGATATTGCTGTGTATACATCAAAGTGTCTGGTGTGTCAGAAAGTGAAGGAAGAGAGGCAGAAGTCTAAGGGGATGATAAAACCATTGCCCATACTAGCATGGAAATGGGAGAACATAACCATGGACTTTGTCACTAGACTTCCAAAGACATCCAAAGGAAACAATGAAATCTGGGTTATTATGGATTGTTTTAAAAATTCTGCACACTTTATTGAAATTCGAGATGATTTCTCATTAAATCATCTGGCACAGATATATATCAGGGAAGTGGTAAGACTTTATAGAGTACCACTATATATTGTATCTGATCAAGATCCAAGATGCACCTTTATGTTTTGGAAGAGTCTTCATCATGTTCTAGATACTGAACGAAACTTCAGTATGGCCTATAATCCTAAAATGGATGGCCAGTATAATTGAAATATTTAAAAACTGGATGATATGTTATGACTATGTTCTATGGACTTCAAAGGAGGGTGGGACCAACATCTTCCACTGGTTGAATTCTCCTACAATAATAGTTTCCACTCGAGCATCCAAATGGAACCTTATGAAGACCTGTATGGGAAGAGGTGAAAACCACCAACATGTTGGGATGAAGTCGGTGAGCGTAAGCTGCTAGGAGCAGAAATGGTTGAAGAAATGGTGGAGAAGGTGAAAACCATTCAACATCATATCATGGCAGCCTAGAGTCGACAGAAGAGTTATGCAGATAACAATCGATGAGACCTTGAGATTAAAGTTCGAGACATGTTATTTCTTTTCATATATCCATAGAAGAAGGTCATGAGGTTTTTAAAGAAAGGGAAGTTAAGTCCTAGGTACATCGGCCCCTTTGAGATTCTTGATCGTGTTTGGGCTGTGACATATTGACTAGCACTTCCACCTACCATGGCCAAAGTACATGATGTATTTCATGTATCCCTCTTAAGAAATTACATAAGAGAGCCTTCACATGTACTCTCTTCAGAGGTAGTATAGATATAGGATGATCTTTCTTATGAGGATCTACCAGTGAAGATCTTATATCGTAGAGAAAAATTTCTACGAAATAAGACAATGCCCCTCATCAAGGTGTTGTGGAGAAACCACATGTTTGAAGAAGTGACATGGGAATCATAGGAAGTGATGAAGCAAAGTTACCAATATCTATTACAGTGTGGGAAAAGGAAATTCCAAGGAAGATATTTCTTATGGGTGGAAGATTGAACGACCCAAAATTTCATTAATGAAAATTCCTATTCGTCTATTTAAATTTATTGTTGTGGTTATGTAAAACATATGGAAATATTTGTTTTTATGTTTTGGATTTTAAAATACTATTAAGAATTGTGACCATTGATAATATAGTCATTGAACAGTGACCACATGATTAGAATAAATATAAGGATTTAACAAATCTAATTTACTCAGACAAAGGAAGCGATGACCTCATTGGTTTTGATGCTTTCACCGGGGAAGCGCGCATCCTTCACGCAGTGGACGAACTGTTGTGGCCCCACATTCCCGATTTCTAAAGGCATGCGGAATTCGCTCCTTATTCAGGGATGTCTGCTCCTTGATCAAAACCAGGATGATGGGATGTCGGTTCTTGCATCCGTGGATTCCTCCTCGAAGCTTGTCACCTAGTCCGGGTCTCCCTCATAGATTAAGTCATGGTTCTTGAATCTCTTCCTGGTGCCATATCTTCATGGACACCAGTTAATTACGCCGCTCCTGTCAGGATCTTCCAAGGGGTCCGGTCAAGGTAGAAACCTTCGGTTAGGAGAATAGTCACATTGGGGGATCAATGGTGTATCTTGACCCTGGGGAATTGGCATGTCTGTCTTCTATACCTTATTATAGGGCTTCTCGAGGGCGTGGAAGCCCGAGGCATCCCACATCGAATGTGGGGAATTTTATTCCATAGGGATGTATATGAGATTTTCCTCAGCTTCCCATGTTTAACATAGGGTATGCCAAAAGTTTAACGTTCAGTGAAGATGAATCAGACTGATTAGAACACTAGCTGGTGTGGATCAGATTGAAGAACCCCCTGGAGGGAACACCGATGTTGGGGCTAGCACGTGGGCGGCTTCCCAGATACTTTGGTGGGGAATGAAACAGAATGTTCTCACCGGGATGTGGCGGCTCGGGTAAGAATTAGGATGAATGATGGCTTTTGGCTTGGGTCTCGAGGAGACTTCCTAGGTATCCCCATGGCAGGGAATCAAAGTCTGCATAGTTCGATGATACGGTGGGACACTTGAAGAGGTGACCTGTGGGAATGAACAAATGGATGGGACCCAGAGAGAGTAAGACCTCTGGGTTAGGGCATGAGCTTCCTGAGGTGCGTGGTCTAGAGAGAGAGGCCAGGATGAGACATGTGTGTTGGGCTTGAACCTCATGGAGGATTTCTATGTATCCCTATGGTAGGGAATCAATGTCCGTGTAGTTCGATGAAATGCAGTTTAACATCATGCGGGACTGGGCATTTGGGGCTTACGCTTTGGGGCAGCCCAAGGATATGGAGTCGGTGAATCAACATGAAGAGGGACCTGGGGTCCAGATGGATTTAGGTTATGCTCTGAGAAAACCCATGGTGGTGGGACTTGAACCTCATGGAGGCTTCCTATGTACCATGCCTTAGCACATATCAAAGTCCCCGTAGTTCGGGATGGAATGAGGATTACGCTCTGAGACGGCCCATGGTGGTGGGCCTTGAACCTCATGGAGGCTTCTATTTACCATGCCCCAGCATGGATCAAAGTCCCCATAGTCCGAGTGCACAATTTAACGTCGTGCGGGACGGGGCATTTGGGGCTTACTCTCTGAGGCGGCCCAATGAGATGGTGGATGGGGCTTACACTCTAAGGTAGATCATAGAGTTGGTGAACCGACGTGATGGGGTCGGAACGACCGGGTGGTGGGGCATGATCCTCATGGAGGCTTCCTACGTAACATGCCTTGACATGTATCAAAGTCCGTGTGGTTTGCTATAGGTGAGGGTCAGGGTCGGTGCTCACTCTATGCTCACAGGATTCATGCTCAGTGTGAGAAACAAGAGGTTGTAGGGACCTGACGATCACATCGCGAAGGGTGCATCTGTGGGAAGCAAAGAGAGGATTACACGTTGAGCGGCCCATGGTGCCGGGACTTACTCCAGGACGGTGTCCCAAGGGCACAAAAGCATAGAGGGAGAGGGATTTGGCACCCAGGAAGAGTGGAGGAGTCCCACTTCCCATCGTGTTATCCGCTGGCCCTAGCGCCGGGGAAGTACGGAGGTTCATGGGTGATACCTCCCGCAATAAGGGCTAGGGGCTTACACCAAGGTGACTACCCTTCCCCATGGACAAACACCACTCCAATAAATCACCCCCTATGAGGGATGACCCCACCATCCCCGTGGAGATGAGCGGGCGTAGAGAATGTCCAAGGTGGGGGGACCCTGCGTGCGAGGCACGGGGCCAGGTCACAGTTTAACGTCATGTATTGAGGACGAGGTGCTTGGAAGTTTAACTTCCTATAGATCAGATGAGGTTGGTTGGCTCTGAACCCTTAGGACATACATAGCTGGTGCCCTCTGCCCCTTGTGGA
Organism: Viscum album; assembly: GCA_963277665.1. Classification (NCBI taxonomy): domain Eukaryota; kingdom Viridiplantae; phylum Streptophyta; class Magnoliopsida; order Santalales; family Viscaceae; genus Viscum; species Viscum album. The sequence continues at coordinate 1,899,290,687 of OY728126.1, forward strand.
AGGGAAGGCATCGGAAAGGCCATTCTGAGGGGGTGTCATGGGGAGAACCATCGAGGAGTCCACGTTAGCATGGCTATGTGAAGAAGGAATAGACATTAGAATGCATATGAAAAGAAGCATGAGGCGAAGCAACGCAACGGGAAGGATTGTCCAAGGGACATTGAAGTTACTTCGTACAAGCCGAGAAGGCCATACGGGAAAACCATACATGATACGAATGCCCAGGGTGCACAGGACACCAGAAAACGACACCCAAAAGGAGGGCATCGGGTAATCATGCACATGGGGTGCCCGGGGAGAACTGAGGTGAAAAGAACTGATGGATTACGCACATCCCTTGGGGATGCGCGAAATAAGGGCAGCTGAGGCTTTGCATTACTTTAATGGATTGCGCGCAAGGGGGGTAGAATTATGCGCGGGTGGCGAGGACTGAGCGTAAGGACATGGGGTGTGCAAAGATTACGCGCAACTGACGGGACTTCACACAATGGAAGGAATTACATGCAGGGGGGTAGAACTTGAAGGGTTGGAGTTTAGTCTAAGCCAGGGGGATCTCACGTGAAGGTGGATCTCGAGGCGACATGGTGCAAAAAAATAACCCTACTTGAAGGCCATATTGCACGCATGCAGAATGGAAATTACGAACATGAGAGGCGGTTCAAATTCTTACGCCCTGAAAAGGAAGTGGGTATCCTTCTATTTATAGGCATCCAATGGTGTGGAATTCTAGGGTTGCATGAAATAATTGCACGACCGATGCGATGGTGCAAATTATCAACCGCGTGGGGCGCGGGCGTGAAATTATTTCGCGCCGGCGCTGAGACCATTCCCAAATCTTGGTACCTTCCGCACGGAACATTATGTTTTCGCACCCTTCTCCTTTTTTCGCACAACATCTCTGGGCCCTACAGACCGGGCCTCCGGGTGCGAATATGACTACGCTTTTTTGTTACGGAACTTTTTCTGGCACTTACTCATTTTTCGGACTCTACAAAGCCCCCCCTAAAAATTGGATCGGTGAGGGGTCACAATGATCGGATTCCGAGGGAAATTCCAAAATGGAGATCCCATGGGCCGCTGGTGCACAAAAAAAACTCAAGCAGCATGAAAAACCCTGGTCAAGCGTGGAAGCCTCTTTATGCATGAGCATGGAACCCTGACTTGGCCTATAAAAGCTGCCATGGGCCCCATGCTCCGTACGGCGTTTCTCGCGAAATAAGCCTTGTGATCTCATGCATGAAATTGCTTCCGCTTCTGTGCACAAACCACCTGGCTATGCATAATTCCACCAAGATTTAGCGGCCTTTTATGCGCAAACCCGGGATTTTCCATGCAACACTTTGAGATTGCATGCAAGCCGCTGTTTTTACACACCCGACCCCTATATTTCGTGCCAAAGTCCCAGATTTCGCACACCACTTCTGAACACATAGCTTGAAGAAGATGGCTGAAAACTAGGTTGATAAGGGGGAGACCACTGCACGCAGAGCTGCGATGGATGCAAACCAAAAGGTTTACAGTGCATATAGGGCGGTCTCCAATAACCACACACTATTCAAAATTCTAACTCCCGCCCAGAAAGAGTACGCTTTATCAGAGAAATAGAGGTTGATGCCTTGAGTTCCTGTAAGTTCCTTTCTTCGACACCGGTACTCACTGTCGGAGGACTCAACAGATCAGGGTGCTCCTTGTCTGTATAATGATCCTAGCGCTGGAGGCCCATTGGGCTGCTGAGCCCAGGCCATCTGTTAGTAAGCTGATGACACACATTTCACTCCATCAAGGACATGCCTCCCAAACTGTGTTGTCTCTAGAAATCAGTGACTAGGGAGCGGCGGACATCAGCGGTGTTGCCGTCGGGGAAAGGCCGAAAGTTGATGTGGGAGCCACCGGAACTGAGGGGAGAGAGGAAGGTCATCCAGATACTGAGGAACCTATTCCCCTAGGATGAATCTCTGAGGAAGACCATGCTGCTGCCCTATTGGTAGTCTTACCTATCTATCGGCCCGCTGATCCCGAAGAATTTGACGATTCAGATTCGGAAGCGGATGAGGAGAGTCGGATGATGCGACGTAAGGGATGGAAGTGCATCTGATGTTTCCTCAATTAGCCCCAAATGGAATGGATGAAGCGGATGGGGTCTCTCTAAACCTAGATGTGACTCCTATGTGCCGGAGGGGTAGATTCCCAATGTCATCATCTGATGGTCCGTGATTACATGGCTGAGAGAATGCGGGAGAGCAGCCGGCGTGCCGATGTCATTCGGTGCTAGGAGGAGTCGAGGAGTACCCGGGCCTTTCTGAGGGAGGAACAGGATGTCCAAAGCCTCAAGGAACAGGAGAAGGAGCAAGAGGTGTTCATTTCAAACTACTCCGTGCTTTTGGCATAGCTAAGGGACCAACTGGTGGATTCTCAATATCAGCTCATAGAAGCGAGTCATCAGATAACCGAGCTCCAAGCAAAACAGGCACGGGCACAGGACAGGGTCGGTGAGCTGTGCTTTTCAGCTACTGATGAAGAAAGAGTTCTCAGGGGATGGGAGGCAGTCTTGGAGGCCACCAGCGAAAAGGTGGTGGCATTGGAGAAATCCATCCAAGAATCCAACCATTAGGGGGGCCCTATTTTGGCCAAACCCCTACACTTGTCCTGCTCTGCTGCTTTCTGTTGTTTCCCTAAACTGCATGTATAGATAAGCCTATTTACTTTCCCTTTTTCTTAACATACTTGTCTTTTTGGTTTAACATGCTCACCCATAATCCTGAAATAAATAGCAATCCATCCCTAAACTCATGTAGGCCTTTAGAAACAAAGGAGTCTCGTACTATCACTTCGTTCTATTGCGAGAGGGTCGACCAGGCTCTGGGCATTTGAAATTCGAACCTGGGTTCCCGAGGAGACGAGGTAGGAAAAACCAAAGGCAGAGCACCTCAAACCAATAGATGTATCTTCTTCTCAACATGCTCTAGCGCACGAGTGGGGCAATGCTAGGGGCATTGGAATCAATCCGATCATAGGGAGATGAAAAGGGTGAATCACGTTACCCATATTCAAAACACTATGAGAGGGGTGTGACGATGGAGGATAGCTATTGACCATGGCAGAAACACAACATCCATATCACATTATCCTAAAATGGGGACAACAAATGAGGGTTGACCGCTGACCATGTTCGCAACACGGGTCCCGACTCAAAGATCGTCAATCAGTCTTCTGGAATGTTGTCCCGGGATAGTAGGCGGACCATAGGTCGATAATATATACTATTAGGGGGTCCCTCCAAACATGACCATTCCTCCGGAACGTTGGCCCAGGACAGTAGGCGGACTATAGGTTGAGCATCCATACTATTAGGGGGTCCCATAAAACGTGAAAGAGGATGAAGATTCAAACAAGGGTATGAAAACCGTGGAAATCAGAGTGATGGTTTGTTCGTATGGAATCCAATACTCCCGAGATTACGCCACCGTGGTGGATTCACATTAGGCTGACATATTAATCTGGTCATGGATCATCCCTACTTTTAGACAAGACCTCTCTGGTGAGGGAACTGTCGCTTCCCAACATCATTATGGGGCATCCTGAACTTACTTGGGGCTAATGCTACAGTTACATAACTCCCCGAGAAGTTAGGCCAAAGGGCCGACAGTGGGGTGAGATGGGTTTTTGATTCCTGGGGCTGTACTCGAGACAAAATGTATAGGCGTTTCTACATATCCCATAAGGATGGGAATCAAGCCATATGTAGTTATTGGAGGGTGGCACGACACAGTATGGTACCTGTGCAAAGGATTAAAGGGGCTTGCAGCTCTAGACCTCGCACCAAAAGAAGTGGCATTTGATGTATCTTGTTTTTCCTTTAAGGTGAATGGTTTTTCTTTTGTGGAGCGACCGACCTAGGGTAGAAATTCCAGGCATCGCCTCAATAGTCAATCCGTATACGGGCGTTGAAAAATGGTATGGTAAATGACCGATACCCAACGTGATTTCCTCTATGGAGAGGTCATCACAATGTAGTACCGTTTTCCATCATGCAGCCGGGATGATATCATCATAGTTTCTGGTCATGTGGTAGGACCAACCGACACAGTTTAAGGTCATATGTCTTGGACCTAGGGGAATGCACACGATGAGATAAAGCATACCCGACGTGAATGAGGACATAATCCCATACCATCACCGCACGTGATTCAGGGAGAGGGGCCTCGGGCCAAGGGGCCGGTGAAGGTCTAAAGATAAAGGGGAAGGAGACACTAGCCTCCAGCTAAGTTGGGCTAGAAATGCAATGTCTATAAAACCCCACATATCCCATGTGGATGAGGGTCAAGCTACGCATGGCTCTTAGAGAAGATCTCAGCCTATAGTCTTAGCGCTCGAATCACAGGAGCCCCTATAGATGCTGTATTGCAGCTTTGTCTTATTGACATGTGGAGATGCACTGAGGGTTAGTGAAAAGAGTGTCGAGATTCCACCTTGACATGATGGGATGGAATATAATTTGAATCATTTAACCAATATTCAGGGCCTGAAGGGGTTGGCATGATGACAAAGGATACTGCTGACCATGTTCGCAACACAGCATCCTGTCGTGTTAGCCTGAAATGGGGACAAAAAACTGAGCATCGACCGCTGACCATGTTCACAACACGGGATTTGTATCAATTTGTTGTCCGAGACCCTCGGGGGCGTTGGTCCGTAATGGTAGGAGAGCCCTTAGGCGTTGTATCCATGCCATTATTTGGGGGTCCCTCTGGGTGTGAAAGATAACAGGGGCCCGAATGAAGGGGAACACAAAAATTAACAAGTGGAAAAAACTTTCCTATGTTGAATCTGACACTCCAGGTCCTAGACCAGAGTACTCTGAACATAGTATCATATCACTGAAAAGGGTTAGGGGGCTTAATTTGAGAGTGGCCAAAAGATTGCAGATTCTCGGGAGAAGGGGGGCATGGAACCAAAAACCCCGGAGCACACCTATATATCCCCCTCGTGGAGAGGGACAGGCCAAGAGGCCAAGGTGGCCGGGAGGTCGGGGGATCTCTTAAGATATGGGGATGGACCTGAAATCTAGGTGTTCAAGTGATCTTACGTATCCCATAAGGATGGGAATCAAGCCACATGTAGTTTTAGCAGCACAGTTTAACATCATGTAGGACGATGAGAGGCATCTCATCCGAGGATGCGCATGGTACGACGGGTAACCTGACGTGAATGAGGATATAATCCCACACCACGCTACACAATCCCATAAGAGATAACGTAGGCCAATGGACCGAAAAGGCCAAGGGGCCTATGGCTGGGCCTCAGTCAGGAAGGCCTGACCAGCATTTAGTTTAACGTCTTGTAGTGGGGATGGGAAGAGGAGGAATACACCCCAGATAAGGGAGGTGTATGGTGTGGTGAATAACCCAATGTGAATGAGGACATAATCCCATACCACACAATACCATCCGGGTAAGAACTTAGGATAGGGACCTAGAAGGCCAAGGGTCCTGAGGCTAGGCCCCGGTCAGGAAGGCCTGACCAGCTTGCAGTTTAATGTCATGCGGGATGAGCATGCAGTTTAAGGTCATGAGGGACCAGATGCAGTTTAGGGTCATGCTGGACCAGATGCAGTTTAGGGTCATGCGGGACCATACATTTTAAGGTCATGTAGGACCATGAGGCTCAGGAAAAGAGTTTCTTGAGGAACATGGCATTAGTGGGAGGAGTTATACAATCACCATCCATGGTCACCAAGGAGTACTCTCCATTGGGATAAACCTTATGTACAATGAAAGGCCCTTCCCATTTGGGCTCCACCTTTGGTGGTTTCCTACCTGGGATCATTACCGCTATGAGGGCCAATACCAAGTCACCTTGCAGAAAATAGTGGAGGAAAACCATCTTGTTGAAAGCTCGAGCCATCCTGCTCTCATGCCTCTCTTGGTTATGCAGGGCATGAAGCCTATTCTCTTCCGGTGCTTCCAATTCCACTAGATGGATTTCAGCCGCCCTATCCGGCACTTGATGGTCATAGACTACTGTGCAAAATGAGGGAAATTGAAACTCAATGGGTAGGACGACCTCTTTTATGTACACCATGGAATATGGGGTCACCTGGGTGGCATTATAGGTCATCGTCCGAAAATCCCAAAGGGCGTTGGGGAGCTTTGTTTGTGCATGTGCATATTTCCTTTAATTTGATTTCATATGATTTTGTTTAATTACTTTAATTATGTATTTTGTTGATATATTAATTTATTATATTTGTATTATTGTGATTCTTATACGTAGTAAAGATAAAATATTTATCTATATTTTATTAGTTAATGAGGAAGTCTTAAAATTATTATCTATTTCTCAAAAAAATTCAATGAAGTTGCTACTATGTTTTTAGAAACTCTACATTTCACTGTTTTAAAAAATTTATGTATTTATTTTACTGAACCTTCTACAGTTATCCGATTTGCATGAAACTTGATTCTATGGAAATATAAAATGTTTATTTTGATTTAATTAGTTTACCTAAAAGTCTAAAAATATAGTTTGAATTGACTTTTAATTACATGAAGTTATGATATGCTGTTTTGTAGTAGCGGTTTTCCAGCATTGTTTGGGTTCTATTTTGTAATGATTTCAGGATCTGTAGATATTGGTTTTAATTGATTCTTTTTTTAGAAAGATATTAATTTTTTCTACAAATCATTAGTTTTGACCAAAGTCTGAATCGGCTGTTAAGAGCCCTTAAAAATTCATTAAAAGTTTTCAAAAGATTCTGTCCAGATGTTTTATCAAAAGTATGGTTCAATTTTTATCAAAAGTATGGTTCATTTTTTATCAAAAGTATGGTTCATTTTTTATGAAAAGTATGATTAATTTTTTATCAAAAGTATGGTTCATTTTTTTTATCAAAAGTATGGTTCATTTTTTTTATCAAAAGTATGGTTCATTTTTTTATCAGAAGTATGGTTCATTTTTTATCAAAAGTATGGTTTATTTTTTTATCAAAAGTATGGTTCATTTTTTATCAAAAGTATGGTTCATTTTTTATCAAAAGTATGGTTCATTTTTTATCAAAAGTATGGTTCATTTTTTATCAAAAGTATGGTTCATTTTTTATCAACATTATGGTTCATTTTTATCAAAAGTATGGTTCATTTTTTATCAAAAGTATGGTTTATTTTTTATCAAAAGTATGGTTCATTTTTTATCAAAAGTATGGTTAATTTTTTATCAAAATTATGGTTCATTTTTTTTTATCAAAAGTATGGTTCATTTTTTATCAAAAGTATGGTTCAATTTTTTTCAAAATTATGGTTCAATTTTTATCAAAATTGTGGTTCATTTTTTATCAAAAGTATGGTCTATTTTTTATCAAAAGCATGGTTCATTTTTTTATCAAAAAATTATTGTTCATTGGTTATATTACAGGAGTATGGTTTGCTGTTAATTCCCTAAATTATTGTTCATTCCTTAATTTACTATTCATACCCTACATTACTGTTCATACCTTACTTTGCTGTTTATACCCCATGTTACTGTTCATACCTTACTTTACTGTTCATACCCTACGCTACTATTCATGCCCTACGTTACTTTACTGCTTACTCCGAAGTTATTGTTCACTCTGAAGTTATTATTCATTACGAAGTTACTATTCACTCTGAAGTTATTGTTCACTTCAAAGTTACTTTTCACTTCGAATTTACTGTTCATTCCGAAGTTACTATTCATTCCGTGCAATTGTTTTTTTAAAAATTTATTTTCTGCAAATATACGGATTATTTTTTTAACATTTTTTTAAAATCCTCTTTAAATATAAGGATCATAATGAAATAGTTTTTAATGTTTTTAGTGCTATATTGAGAGATAAAAATTAATAACGTTTTTCAATGTCTTTTACAAATAAATTTGGGCGTTTAAAGATTGTTTAAATTTAAATGTTTGAATTTTATTTCATAATCTGCTGCTACTTTTCAGGAACTGTTTTGACTTCGTTTAAATCATTTTAAATGAATTGAAAATTATGTTTTGAATCATTCAATGCTTTTATTAATCTAGAGATTTTATTGGAATACTTATTCAAAATATTTTGAATTCCTTTATTAGATATTTATTCTACGGGAATAAAAAGGCAACTGTGCTACTATTTTCAAGAAGATATTTTTGGGATCTTTTGACTCAATTAGTTTTGAATATCCTAAGGAAGAGGAGTTGCTACACCTGGTAGATATTTTTATTCTCTATATATATAGTTCTCTCTTGTAGGAAACACAACAACACAATACAAAGAGAAAGTGTTGTGCATTTGCAACGTCCTGTGACACTTTGCTTCTCCACCTTCTCGTTCTCTCAAGAACTGAATTAATTCTGCTTCGACTACAATTACATTAATGAGATGTGCTGATCTAAACCTCAAGAACCAATAAATGTGCTTTAATTTTTATCTTCACTTTCATCTGGTTCTAAGTCGGTAACACTACTTCCCATCTCTCACACGCACTCTTATTTTTCTGTTTATGCTTTTGCACACAAAAGCATTATTTGTTATTCTTTTTCTTCAGGTTGTGACTCCTGGATTAAAAAGTAAGGATCTTAGGGTTATGACTCCCTGTATGTAAATTCAAGACTATTTGTGTTGTGACTCCCAGTATCTAAATTCAGGTTGTAAGGGTTGTGACTCCCACACAAAATTCAGTGTCGTGGTTATCCATCTACTAGAAAAGGAGTTTGTAATTGGGTTATGATTCCCCTTTAAAAATCATTTTCAGTGCACACGTATCTCTCACCGAGTAGAGAGGTATTAGAGTAGAGTAGGCCCACATTAGACCAAACTACTATAAAAAACATCCTTGCGTTATTTAATTTTTCTGCTTCTAATTAAATTTAATAATTAACTTTGAGAGTTAATTTATTTGATTAAAATTTTTAATATGGTCTATTGAACCCCCTCTAGACCATCTTCCATTACCCTGTCCAACCTAATAATTGGTATCAAAGTGTAAAATTTTTAAGAATATTTTTTCTTTATCTTTATATTTCATTATACTTGGTTGTTCCTTCAGGAATTTATCCAATTATTTATTTTATCTTCTTTTATATTTTATTGTGCTAACTTATTCCTAGACCTCACAGTTTAAGGATATCGATCTTATAAGATGGTAGGATTGAACCCAAATGATGCTTGGATTCCTCAGAAGCCACCACATTTTGATGGAAATGATTATCGATACTAGATATCCCGATTGGAGGCATACCTCAAACAGTTGAGCATTGAGCACTGGTCTATCATGTCAAAACAATACACACTGCCTGAAGCTGATCCAGATACTCATACAGGAATTTATGCTACTAGATATGTCTTAAATTACAAAGTTGTTAATATTTTATATTATTCTATTAACATAAGTGTTTTTTGTCATGTTTCTGCATGCAAGATAGCTCATGAGATTTGGAAGATTTTTTAAGTTACTCACCTTGGCTCTGACAAATTGATCTGAACCAAACTTGGAATGCTTCGTGCTGAGTATCAAGACTTCAAGATGGTTGAAGATGAAACTGTAAACCAAATGTTCCATAGATTCACAAGTATTGTGAATGGAATTAATTCACTTGGAGAATATCTAGAAAATCCTATTCTTGTTGAAAGAGTCCTACGAGCATTACCAATGAAATGGCATGCAAAGAAGGCTTCTATTTATGAAATCAAGAATTTCAAAGAGTACAAACTTGATGAACTGATTGGATCACTACTCCAATATTTATTGGAACTGAAGAAAATTGCTAATGAGGAGATAAAAAAAAGGTGCAACTTTTAAGTCTATAAATGTTATTTCTAATAATTCTTCTGATTTTGATCTACAGGATATTGAATAGGAAGATAAGAAAGGTGATACAAATTACAATTATTCAGATGTAACTTGTTATGAGTGCAGGAAGAAAGGTCATATCAAACCCTATTTCCCTAAACTAAATAATAAAGACAAATACAAAAAGAAGGATAGGAAGGCATTGGAAACCTACTGGAGTTGTACTGAAGAATCTGATTCGATTGAACAATCTAGAAATGACAAAGAATCTGCTAACTTGTGTTTCATGGAATCACTGGATAAGGTTTGTAATTCTAATTATTATTCTGAATGTTTTGATTCTGAATATGAATATGATAACTCCAATGTTTTTGAATTAAATAAAGAAATTTAAAGATTAAGAAAAGATATTTTCAAAGCTGCTGATTTATATAATAAACTTAAAGAAGATAATGAAAAACTTATTTCTGAAAATAAAGTAATTTTTCAAGAAAATAAAAGGTTAATAAACACTGATTCTACTTCTCATTAAACAGTTTATGATAATTTGAAAACTGCTCAAGATCTGAATGAGAAATTGAAAATGGAAGTTGAATTTCTTAAACAAAATTTATCTGCTTTTATTCAAGGTCGTGAAAAATATCATGAGATGATGTGTTTGACTAAAACTGATAAAAATAAATATGGTTTTGGTTATGATAAAAGATTTCCTCAAATGTATAAAACCAGTTTTGTTAAAAGTAAAAATGGTTTTACTTCAACTGTTACTTGTTTTAAACGTGGCATGAATGGTCACTATGCCAATGACTACTCACTTAGATTAAAACAATCTTTGGGATTTACAAAAACTAATATTTGAAAAACCTTTTTATCGAGATTACCTTATAATACATGTTTAAAGTCTGTATGGGTACCTACAAATTGTATTACTAATCCTATTGGACCCAAATTAGCATGGGTACCAAAATTGTCAATAAATTGATTTTTGTATAAAAAAACCTTGGATGTCTCAAGAACGACATATGGTACATGGAAAATGGATGCTCTAGGAATATGACTAGAGACCCATCAATATTCACATAATACAACACATTTGATGGAGGCACTGTTACTTTTAGAGACAATTCCAAAGGCAAAGTAAAAGGTTTTGGTAAAGTTAGTATTTCAAATTCTATATTTATTTCCAATGTTTTATATGTTGAAGGTTTAAAACATAATTTAATTAGTATATCACAATTATGTGATGATGGAATGGATGTTAAATTTCAAAATGATAAATGTTTAGTTTTTAAAGATGATACTTTATTATTTTATGCTAATCGAAAAGATAATATTTATACCATTGATTTTGATGAACTAACTGTTCAACTTGTAAAGTGTTTGAATGCTGTACAGAATGACTGCTTCCTTTGACACCGATGTTTAGGTCATGTTAATTTCAGAATGTTACATAATCTCTCAAAGCATGAGAATGTTTATCTTCATTCTTTGAAGAAATAACAACATCATGTTTGTGACGCCTGCATGAAAGGGAAGAAACACAAAATTTCCTTTATACCTATCAATCAGATAAGTACTATTAATCTTTTACAGTTAGTACATCTTGATTTATTTGGTCCAACTCAAATTTCTAGCCTTGGTGGAAAGAAATATACTTTAGATATCATTGATTATTATAGTAGATTTACTTGGGTATATTTTCTAGCTCATAAAAATGATACTTTATCTAAATTAACCGCTTTCTCTAAATTATTTCAAAATGAAAAAGGTTGTATGATTATCTCTATTTCTAGTGATAAAGGAGGTGAATTTCATAATTTAGAATTTGAAAAATTCTGTGAAAAGAATGAATATTTTCATAATTTCTCTGCTCCTAGAACACCACAACAAAATGGTGTTGTAGAACGGAAAAATAGAACTCTTATTGAAATAGCTCGAACTATGTTAAGTGAATATAATTTTCCTAAATATTTTTAGGCTGAGGATGTTTTTTCTGCATGTTATATTTCAAATAAAATTCTTATTAAAACTTTGATAAAGAAAACTCCTTATGAATTATTCAAAAATAAAAAGCCTAAAGTTGGATATTTTAGAGTTTTTGGCTGTAATGTTTTTATTTTAAATTAAAAGGATAATTTAGATAAATTTGATGCTAAAAGTGATGAAGGTATTTTTCTTTGTTCTTCTAATAACAGTAAATCTTATAGAGTTTATAATAAAAGAACGATGGTTATTGAATAATCTGTTCATGTTATGTTTGATGAAAATAATGTTAAAATATATTCTGATTATAATATTATTGATAATGAGTTTAGAGATTTTAATTTTTGTGTAGATATTCCTCAAGATAAGAATGAATTAATTGAGGGTGAGAATACTCCTCAACCTGATCCAAGATCATGGAAGATTCATAAAGATCATCCTGTTGAAAATGTAATTGGCAATGTTGATTCTGGTGTCAAAACCAAAAATTCTATTTTAAATTATTGTGCCAGTTCTGCTTTTATTTCTGATTTTGTTCCTGTTAATATTAATGATGATTTAAAATAAGCGAACTGGATTGTTTCTATGCAAGATGAATTAAATCAGTTTGTTAGAAATAATGTTTGGAATTTAGTATAATTTCCTGAAGATGAGAAGGTAATTGGAAGTAAGTGGATCTTTAGAAACAAGCTAGATGAATCTAGACAGATTTTCAAAAACAAAGCCAGACATGTTGCTCAAGGATACTCTCAAGAAGAAGGTATAGACTTTGAAGATTCATTTTCACCTCTTTCTAGGTTAGAGGCAATTAGAATTTTGTTGGACTTTGCGTGTTTTCAATGTTTTAAATTATATCAAATGGATGTAAAAAGTGCTTTCTTAAATGGTTTTATTACTGAAGAAGTTTATGTTTCTCAACCCCCTAGTTTCGAAAAAGAAAAATTTCCCAACCATGTTTTTAAATTATCTAAAGCTTTATACGGTCTCAAACAAGCACCACGTTCTTGGTATGAAAGACTTTGTTTATTTTTATTAAAAAATGGGTTTAAGAAAGGTAATTTTGATCCTACTATTTTTATTAAAAGATCTTCTGATGATATTTTAATTGTTCATATCTCTGTTGATGATATAGTTTTTGGATCATCTAGTGAAATACATTGTAATGATTTTTCTTTATTAATGTCTTCTGAATTTGACATGAGTTTAATGAGAGAATTAATGTTCTTTCTATGACTTCAAATTTCTCAAAGGAAAGATGGAATTTTTCTTAATCAATCTAAGTATGCTAAAAATTTAGTTAAAAGATTTGGTCTTGATTCCTCTAAATCCATGAAAACCCCTATGGGTACTAATTGTAAATTAGATAGTGATGCATTAGGTAAATCACTTGATTTAACAGTTTATAGAGGTATGATAGGTAGCTTGCTATATTTAACTGCATCTGGACCTGATCTCATTTTTAGTGTTTATTTATGTGCTAGATTTCAAGATGATCCTAAAGAAAGTCATATTAAAGATGTTAAAAGAATAATTAGATATGTTAAAGGAACTATTGATTCTGGTTTATTTTATCCAAAATATAACTTTTTTGATTTAACAACTTATTCTGATTCTGATTTTGGAGGCCGTAGAATTGACCGAAAAAGCACCTCAGGTGTGTGTCATTTTTTGGGAAAATGTTTAATTTCCTGGTCATCTAAGAAACAATTATATGTTGCTTTATCTACTGCAGAAGCTGAGTATATATATACTACTAGTTTTTGTGCTCAAAGTTTATGGATTAGGAAAAATTTATTTTATTTTTGTGTTTATCTTGATAAACTACCTATTTATTGTGATAATACATCTACAATTTCTATTTCTAAAAACCCCTTACAAAATTCTAGAAAAAAACATATTGATCTTAGATTTCATTTCATTCGAGATCATGTGAATAAGAGTGATATTGTTTTAGAATTTATCCCTTCTAAAAATCAGCTTCCAGATATTTTTACAAAGCCTTTAGACTCTGCTCAGTTTGAGAAAATTAAATTTTCTCTTCGTATGTTGGAATTTTAAATATTATTTTCTGCATTTGTTTAGGGGGAGCATGTTTTCACTTTTTGTTTATTTAAAAAAAGGGGGAGATGTTTTATAGAGAAGTTTTGGTGAGAAATAATTGGGTTTTAATCATTATAAAAATTCATTTATGGTTTAAATGCTTTGCTTTTGTAATCAAACAAAAATGGGGAGATTATTTGTGCATGTGCATATTTCCTTTAATTTGATTTCATATGATTTTATTTGATTACTTTTATTATGTATTTTGATGATATATTAATTTATATTATTTGGATTCTTGTGATTATTATCACATTGGATAGATATGATATTTATATATATTTTATTAGTTAATGAGGAAGTCTGAAAATGCTTATCTATTTCTCAAAAAAATTCAATGAAGTTGCTACTATGTTTTTAGAAACTCTACATTTCACTTTTTAAAAAATTTATTTATTTATTTTACTTCAACTTCTACAGTTATCTGATTTGCATGAAACTTGATTCTATGGAAAGATAAAATGTTTATCTTGATTTCATTAGTTTACATCAATGTCTAAAAATATTGTTTGAATTTACTTTTAATTACATAAAGTTATGATATGTTGTTTTGTAGTAGCATTTTTTCAAGAATTGTTTTGGTTCTTTTTATTAATGATTTAGGGATATGTAGATGTCTGTTTTAATTGAGTCTTTTTTTGGAAAGTTAATAAGTTTTTCTGCAAATCATTAGTTTTGACCAAAGTCTGAATCGGTTGTTAAGAGCCCTTATAAATTCATTGAAGTTTGTCAGAACATTCTATCCAGATTTTTTATCAAAATTATGGTTCATTTTTTATCAAAAGTATGGTTCATTTTTTATCAAAAGTATGGTTCATTTTTTATCAAAAGAATGGTTCATTTTTTATCAAAATTATGGTTCATTTTTTATCAAAAGTATGGTTCATTTTTTTATCAATAGTATGGTTCATTTTTTTATCAAAAGTATGGTTCATTTTTTATCAAAAGTATGGTTCATTTTTTATCAAAAGTATGGTTTATTTTTTACCAAAAGTTTGGTTCATTTTTTATCAAAAGTATGGTTAATTTTTTATCAAAAGTATGGATTATTTTTTATCACAAAAGTATGGTTCATTGTTTATCTTACGAAAGTATGGTTTTCTATTCATACCATACATTACTGCTCATACCTTAGTTTACTGTTCATACCATACATTACTGTTTATACCTTACTTTGTTGTTCATACCCTACGTTACTATTCATACCCTACGTTACTTTACTACTTGCTCCGAAGTTATTGTTCGCTCTGAAATTATTATTCGTTCCAAAGTTACTATTCACTCTGAAGTTACTGTTCACTCCATAGTTACTGTTCACTTCATAGTTAATGTTCATTCCTAAGTTACTGTTCATTCCGTGCAATTTTTTTTAAGAATTGATTTTTTGCAAATATATGGATTATTTTTTTAACGATTTTTTTTGTAAAATCCTATTTAAATATAAGGATTGTAATGAAAGAGTTTTTAATGTTTTTAGTGCAATATTGAGAGAGAAAAATTAATAGTGTTTTTCAACATCTTTTACAAATAAATTTGGACGTTTCAAGATTGTTTAAATTTAAATGTTTGAATTTAATTTTAGAATCTGCTGCTAGTTTTCAAGAACTATTTTGACATCGTTTAAATCATTTTAAATGAATTTAAAATTCTGTTTTGAATCATTCCATGATTTTATTATTCTGAAGATTTTATTGGAAGAATTATTCAAAATATGTTGAATTCTTTTATTAGATATTTATTCTATGGGAATAAAAAGGAAACTATGCTGCTATTTTCAGGGAGATATTTATGGGATCTTTTGAGTCAATTAGTATTGAATATCCTAAGGAAGCGGAGTTTATGCACCTGATAGATATTTTTATTCTCTATATATATAGCTCTCTCTTGCAGGAAAAACAACAACACAATACAAAGAGAAAGTGATGTGCATTTGCAACGTCCTGTGACACTTTGCTTCTCCACCTGCTCGTTCTCTCAAGCACTGAGTTAATTATACTTTGACTACAATTACATTGATGAGAAGTGCTGATCTAAACCTCAAGAACTAGTACCAGTGCCTTAATTTTTATCTTCTCTTTCATCTAGTTCTGAGTCTGTAACACTACTTCCCATCTCCCACACGCACTCTTATTTTTCTGTTTATGCTTTTGCACACAAAAGAATTATTTGTTATTATTTTTCTTCGGGTTGTGACTCTCGGATTCTAAAGTCAGGATCTTAGGGTTGTGAATCCCTATATCTAAAGTCATGACTGTTTGAGTTGTGACTCCCAATATCTAAATTCAGGTTGTAAGGGTAGTGACTCCACACACAAAAGTCAGTGTCGTGGTTATCCCTCCACTGGAAAAGGATTTTTTAATTGGTTTATGATTCCCCTTTAAAAATCATTTTTAGTGCAAGTGTATCTCTCACCGAGTAGAGAGGTATAAGAGTAGAGGAGGTCCACTTTGGACTGAACTATTATAAAAAACATCCTTGAGTTATTTATTTTTTCTTCTGCTAAATAAATTTAATAATTAACTTTGATAATTAATTTATTTGATTAATTTTTTTAATCTGGTCTATTCACCCCCCCTCTATACCATCTGCCATTACCATGTCCAACCTAAAAATCTTATCTGGCCAACTTTTCTTCTTCTGAACAACCATTTTCTGTAAAATGTTAGAGAGGGTTTTGTTGAATGCCGCAATCTGTCCATTTTCCTGCACGTGATAGCAGGAGGTATGGTTGGAGAGAATGTTGTACGTGGATTACAATTTCTTCAGCTCAGCTGCTCGGAAGTTGGTGCTGTTATCGGTGAGGATAGCGTGAGGTACCCCAAATTGATAGATGATATTGGAACTCAAGAAGTCGACAATAGAATGGGACTTGACTTCCTTGAGCAGAATTGCCTCCTCCCACTTGGAAAAGAAGTCCGTAGCGGTTAGGATAAAACGACACTGGCGATCCGTTTCTGGTGGGTATGGCCCCACAACATCTAACACCCAAACTACGAAGGTCCAAGATTAATTGGAGGTATAGAGAGGCTCTGGTGGCCGATGCACAAAGTTAGCATGAACTTGGAATGCATGGAACCTCTTGGGGAACTCGATGCAGTCATGGATCATAGAGGGCCAAAAATACCCTAGTCTCAGAATCTGGTGAGATATTCTTGACCCAACCTGATGGACACCACATGAACCGGCATGAACCTCTTGCATGACCTGTGGAATCTTGACTACTTGAAGGTAACATAGGGGAACACCATCAAATCCACATTTATAGAGGATATTCTCAAGGCTAGGACCGCTCTGAAGGGTAAACTGTAGTACGCGATGTCGGATTCACTCGCATTCGGCCCACTCTGACAAGAGACATTTGTATTGGAGGTATTCAACCAAAGGTTTCCTCCAATCGACAACTACTTCGATCACTGCATCTAAAGCACCCGGGGTTCCCGACATAGGGGCACCAGCAGTAAGATGGTTTATCTGCGCACCGCCATCATCCTATGGGGTAATGGGATCAATGAATCTCCGGTGCACCATGTGGATAATCAGGTCATCCTGTTCGTGCTCTGCAAGCGACGAGGCCAGGTTGTCCAATGCATCTTCTTGACCGTTCTGTGACTGAGGGACATGAATGACCTCTACCCGAGAAGGGAACGAGGCCATTAGCCGGAGAGTGCGCTCTAAAAATGGTACGAGCTCTGGATTTCTGACAACATAGTCACCATTGACCCTCTTGATGACCAGCTCAGAATCCCATTTCACATGAAAATGGGGAACTTCGATCTCAACGGCCATCTCGAGACTAGTAATGAGAGGCTGATACTCTGCCTCATTGTTGGTGCAGCCTTCTGACAACAGGAATGAGTACGACAGAACGGCTTGCTTCGGGGTGATGAAGATGCCACCCAGGACCACTTTGTTGAGCCAAGGATCATTAAGTATCCTACCGGGGGGCTCCAGGAGGCACCGTCGAAGTGGATTTTCCAACATGGGGTGGCATGATCGACTCAGAGGATTGCCTCATCAGGAAAACCTAGGTATAGTGGCTAATCCGCAGAGGTTGGGTGGGTAGCTAGGATGCCTGCCAATGCTTTCCCCTTGATAGCCTTATGGGACACGAAACTGATGTCATACTATTGGAGGATCACCACCCACCACACTAGTTGGCCAGTCAAAATGGGGCGATTCAGAATGTACTTCAGTGGGTCCACTCAAGAGACCAACTGTACCTAGTGGTGCTGCAGGTAATGTCGCAGTTTCTGCACAGCAAATACGAGTGCAAGGCAGCTTCTCTCGATGGGGTAGTATCTAGTATCCGTATCAAGTAGCATTCAGCTGAGGTCATAGAGGCTGTTCTCTGTCCCCTCATTGTTCTTCTGGGCGAGAAGGGCTCCCAGTGATCATTCCAGGGTGGTTACATAGAGAATCAGTGGCTTCCCGGAGACGGGTGGCATCAAGATCAGAGGTTGGAGAAAATATTGCTTGATTTCCTCAAAGGCGGTATAGCACTCCTCATCCCACTCATAAGAAGTGCCCTTATTCATGAGCTAAGAAAAGGGCTTACACTTGCTGTCCATATTCGCAATGAATCGACGTATGTAGGCTAACTATCCTTGAAGACCTCGAAGCTCCAGAATATTACTCAGGGGAGGCATCTGGATGATTGCCTTGATCTTCTCTGGGTTGACCTCGATGCCCCGGTGGTGGAAAAAAAAGCTGAGGAATTTCCCGTAGGTCACCCTGAAGGCACACTTCAACAGGTTCATCTTCAGGTGGCGGTAACAGAGGAAACCGATCACTTTCTCCAGGTCCTTGAGATGGGTCCTAGCACTGGAAAGATTTGACCACTAGGTCTTCCACATAGAATTCCACCGGTTTCCTAAGTATTGGATTAAATATGCGATTCATGGCCCGCTGATAGGTGGCACCTGCATTCTTCAGGCCAAATGGCTTGACCTAGTAACAGAAAGTACCCTAGGTTTCCCTGGAAGCTGTAGATTCCACATCATCAGGGGCCATCCGAATATGATTATATCCAGCGTAACCATCCATGAAGGATAGGGCTTGGAATCTAGCCATAGCATCAATCAAAAATTCCGTAACTAGAAGGGGAAAATCGTCCTCCGAACAGTGGCAATTGAGATCGCGGAAGTCGATACAGACTCTGATCTGCCTTTTCTTCTTCCTGACTAGCACAATGTTGGATAACCACTTGGGGTACTGAACTTCCTTGAAAAATTTGGCTTTGATAAGCTTGTCAAATTCGGCCTCAACCATGGCACTGTGAGAAGGGTGCATCTTTATGGGAGGCTTCTTGAACCCGTGATGGTTTGCAGGGAGACTGAGGCGGTGGACGACTACCTAAGGATCTAGTCCTGGAATCTCTTTGTAACTCCAAGAAAACTCATCACGGTGCTGTTTGAGGAATTCCACATATTTCTACTGCGCCTCGAGAGACATAGAGGAACTGATCAATGTGGGTCTCGGATCTGGCTTACTTATGAGGTTTACCAATACCAACTCGTCGATCGTGGCCGAGACTCCTTCCTCCAAGGCAGGGGGAGTGTCCTCTATATCTTCTTCTCCACTTGTGGAGGGATCATACTTAGGGGGAGCTGCTTCTGAGATATCAAACCCTGATGGGTGGCTGTTACCCGCTTGTGCGGCCATGGTCCTTGCATCGGGGCACTCTGGCACCGCTGAGACCATGGCTATAAAGGCTGTAGACCCTATCCCATCTGGTCTTTCGCCCAAGGGGTCATGTTTGATAACATCAAAGCAGTAGTGGCACGTCGGTCGAAGCTAACTTATCCCAGCCCGGTGAAACAGACAAGTATGGTGGACTATCATTGCCATGAGCCGAACATCCCGATACCGTACGGGGGTAAGAGGCTCCAAGATCACTAGATCCTAGTTCGTATAATAATACAAAGTGATCCTTTGGTGCCAACTAGATTTGGGGGTGCAGTTCCCTCTCGTCCCAGAAATGAAAAAACACTGCCCCATATCGGGGGTTGGGGCCTCCAACCGATGTATTGGGAAGACATAGGCATCATTCAGGCCTACCCAAGGGTCAGTCGTAGTAGTAACAGGCTCAACCTCACTTTCCTGGACTTGCTTTTCCTTTCTCTTGTAATAATCGACATCCAAGTAGCGGGCTTCGCGAGAGGCTAAAGGAGCTGCATCACCTTGGAGTACGCCCACTCGACCATTAAGGGAGTACTTGAGGTATTGGTGATATGATGAGGGGATGACCGCGTGATGATGGAGCCATGGAATACCCATCAATGCATTTTATGCGATGTCTTGGGAGACAACCATGAATTCGGTGCAGGCAACCAGGCCATCGAACTAGGTCTTCAGGTGGATTTTTCCAACCGGGGTCTATTCTATCATATCATATCCGGGTATCTTTAAATCAGAGAGAGTCAGATCATCCTCGGATAACCCTAGATTCTGCAGTGTCCGTGTCATGATAAGGTTGATCCCGAAGCCAGTGGCAATGAGACAGCGGCGAACCTCCACACCATTGAATTGGCCAGTGATATACAATGGGCAGATTTTCCCTGTTATGGGAGGGTCATCATCTTCACCAGAGAACAAGATGATGGCCTGTCACTCGACACTCTCAACTGCTTCAGTGTGGAAGGCTTCTATAGCTACTACCTCCATCTCAAACTGGAGGGGGATTCTTAAAGCCTCAGCGAGTGCTTCGTGCATATCTGGCGATAGGAGAAGGGATTCAACGATAGGGAGCCTTGTTGGGATGCTGGCGAGGTGCTTCAGAACATCATACTTCCACTCCAGGTGTGAAATTCTCCTTACAGGAGGCTGCTCTACGTCTAGAGGCATGGCGGACCCTGTCGGCTAGACCGAAAGCTGGCTCGTACTGGGGATATCCCACTGCTCATTAGTCAGAGCTTGGAGGGTAGCTTCCAGGTACGGACCGAGTGACTGAGATATGCTTGTGGCTAGGTGAAGCTGATTGCAAGATGACTGAAGTGGATCTGCCTAATCTAGTAACACAAATGGTGGAAGAGGAGGGCCTGTCGCGTGCTGAGTTCTACGTTGGATCTGCTGTCTAGTCTCAGTGGCGTGCATGGCCTGGATGGAGGTGCCAACTGACGTTCCCCGGAGACCCATATGGTCGTGGTTCCGCTGACGTTGGCATCAGTTGGGGACATTGGGGAGGTTCGTCTGGAGCCCCCCCTCATCAGGAGTCATATAGGGATTTACCAACTCGATGGTGTTAACCAAAGCATACCCCTGACTATCACTTGATGAATCATCCACCATGGGGTGGATTCTGGGAGGGATGCCCATCTCCGGGGACATGAAGTCGCTGAGAGTGCTGGACGACAACAACATTTGGCAGGGCGTGCTTCTTCTCCTTGCGCTACCAATGCTTGCTCTTATGGGAAGAAGCTGGCTGTGATGATGGCGTTGAAGTGGTGGTCGCAGCTTCTGAAGGCTCCGACTAATTCAAGTGTGCACGGATAATGCCATGGGCATGGGCAACCGTCCTGCGAGCCATCCGGTTGCTATACTTCTGGGACCAGCGGTCAGGGACTTGCTACCACGTGCCTCCGTCGTTGCTACTTCTATCTGATCTCACGAAGACACCCGCCACTTGTGCCAGGGCTGGGCCCAACCTGACTATGTTGTTGTTAATATGGTCATGGACCAAGTCCTTGAACACATAGCATTTCTTGATGGTGTTCCCCAAGATCCGGTGATAAGGGCAGTAGTTGGGGTGATCACTGAGATGCGCCTCTTCTGGCTTCCAGTACTCTGGCAGTCGCACGATTCTCTGCTCCAAGGTGCTACAGAAGTAGTCGGGGATCTGAGGCTCAGCGAATGAGTAGGTCTGATTCCTTCTATCTAGAAAAGGGGATCTAGGAGCATGACCTTGATGGGGGCTGAAGGAGCCTTTCGTGGGGATGGAACATGAATATCTCACCTAGGCAGCGGTGGCACGTTATGCGGAGGCACCTGTCGATTCTGGGGCGGGCGCTGCTGGGCTGGAAACGGTGCCCGCGGTGGAGGGCCTCTGTGAGGCTGTGGATCGGGCTCCACTAGTAGCAACTCTAGCTGCCTGGGGGCCTCTATATAGGCCACGATGGAGGGCTCGGCTCTGGAAGCTCTCCTTGCTGGAATTGCAAGGGGCAGTAGGCGTGCCTGACCAGCCTATTGCAGAGCTTTCTCAAGGCACTGGGCCTTATCCGAGAAGTCTCGGAACCCCGCGGGATAATTTTGGGTGATCAAGGAGAGAACTAGTTCCATCTTGACATTGCTCACGCACATTGTCAGTAATCTCTCCTAAGTCAACGACATGTCAAGGGAATATGTGAGCCCCTTCCACCGAGTGATAAAGTCTACGACTCGCTTGTCGGGCCTTTGCTTGCACCTGAAGTGGTCTGTGATGTTCGTCTTCCAGGTGGTCGAGATGAACTTGTAAAGGAACTATCTACAATGTTCCTCCCAGCATGACACAGATCCAACGGGGAGCTGGCTGTACCAAAATGAAAGCCGACCCCTCCAATATCTAAACAAAGCAACAGAGTTTGGCGGCCTCCTGCTGCACTGGAGTCCCTGACATAAGCCCACTCCTCGAGTTGAAGTGGGCCAGGTGCTGTGGTGGGTCCCCCATCCCATTAAAGGGGGAGAAAGTGGGATTTCCGAATCCTAGGGGTGCCGACATGTCATCCACCCATGCCAGTTATCCCTTTCCATTAGGTGGGAAAACCACTTGTTGCGTTTCAAAGCTTCCAGGCGGGCAATGAGTTTCTCCATCATATCTTATGGGCACGGGTCCCTGTCCTGACGGGGATATCTTACCAAGAGCGCATTTCCAGGCTCTTCAATGCTGTAGCCGAGCTCAACGGCTCTTGGAGAAGTTGGTGGAGCGACCCTTGTGGTGGCTGAAGGAGCCCGGACAGGGTTCCTTGGGTGGTTCCGTCATTCATGAGGGTTCGGTAAGAAATACCACGCCCTCTTGCCGTGGGCTCCAGCTTCTGCCATATCAGCGAATACAGCAGGATCAGGGTTTCCTGGGAGAATCTCACAGAGGGGTAGTTGATCCTGCCCCCTACTGCACCGGCCTAGGATTTTCGTAGTCAGGATGCCACTCTAAAATGCGCTCGACTAGAAGTTCATCGACAAAATTATTTTTTCCAAAAAGTTGCTGAAGCAACGCGGTCTTCTCGGAGTCCTCCTCCATCTTCGGCACTGAGGCTGACAGGTCAGAGTGCTTGGCAGCTTTAACATGCTCTTTGCATTTACTGACATTCTGGATCAGTTCCAGTGACTTGGTGGGTGCATGGAGACCTAGGAGGTTCCTCTACTGGCGAGTAATCCATTTTGATGGGTCCAGTGACAACACGTCCTTAGGGGGGACGTTCCCATCGAGAATTCCTAGCTCATTTGACTCTCCTATTAGGTCGGTCATGTTGACCGCCAATCTTCCTAGGGGCATGCCCTCACTACTTCCAAGGGAGTCAGTCTGCCAGCAAATCACACCGAAGAGGAGGGCAGAATACTACCCCCAGTCATGGACTTGCACATGGGGTGTAGCCTCTTCGACAACTCTGTGGAGTACTTGAAAACTCTGAATGCAATGTTGTTGGAGGGTCTTGTGGTGGCCAGGTGACTCGGGGTGTCGAACTGCAGGGAGTGTGGCCAGGTCCACCAGATGAAATTGTTTGCCGATGCCTTCGAGGTGCTCTTGGATCCCAAGCTAAGTCACACACCGGTGGTGAAGATGGAGGTGAGTCACCTAGAGGGTCTGGAAAAAGAATTCAAACTCCTCAGGGGTGAGAGATTATGGCATACCAAAATTCGATCCTGTGACCGGCCAAAACTTATTAGGGAAGTGGCCCACTGCGAGCATGGTCTAGAAGTTCCCCATCTCAGATCCAGGGTCTGGCCTTTGATTTACCCACTTGTCAACTGAGGATGGCTAAGTAACTGGTGGCGTCACAAAGTAGACCGCTGGGACGGAAGACTGGCCGGTGGAGAATACAGCGAACAGGCTGATTGGCCGCCGAATCTCGGGCTGTCCCTTGAGGATTGCAGTGACCTAGCCTCCATGTCACAGTAGGATGGACCAGCGACTAGAACCCCTGACACAGTAGCAGTTTCTTCCGGGGGTGGGTTACGTCTTGGCTCTTCCATCATTGACCCCCAAAATAGCTCCGAGGTAGAGGGTGCTTCTGGAGGCGATGGTGGCGACTGCGTGGTCGGACCCTGGAAGCATGATAGGGTCTCATCCTAATGGATATACCTTCAGAGGGAAGCAGGGATCTTGCGGGCTTCACATTCCGGAAGCACGAGGCTGATGCGCCTGGTTCTTGCTGCATCCCTTGACTCAGAAGACCGAGGGGAGGGCTCCTGCGCTAAATCGTACTCCGCCGTAGAGTCTGAGAAGATAAATGTCCTAATTTCTACCTGGCCTTCCCCAAGATTCCTCTTACGGTGGTGGTGGCCTTCTATCTTCCTCTGGATGGTTCATCTGGGCAGGGATAATTTCTGACATGGGGTCCCCCGGCTGTACCAGCGCCAGGGTGGAGAAAGTTCCCACCCGAGGAGGTCGGGGTGCGTGGGGAACTGGAAAAAATGTCGAAAGGGATATGGGGAGGACCTCTGTGCTGGCGAGAGAATGGACATGCAATGCTTCCATGCTCTCTATTCACGGTAGGGGGAGTGACCCCATTCACAGTGTAGTGGGAGCGGGAGAGACCCCCACGTGGAGTGTTGCTGTCATAGGGAAGACCATCGCCTGGGTTGAAGGTGGAACAGGGAAGACCTCCAAGCCGAGATTGGAAGCAGGGAGGGCCCACACCTTCCGTAGTGGTGGTGCGGAGTGAACCTTCGCGTCAGGCGACACTGCTGCAGATTGGTCCACGGTGACCATCACCTATGCCGACAACCAGGAGAGTCGACCAAACCTGCCTGTGGGGCAGTTGGGGCCTCAATCTGGGTCGGGCGTACTGCTTTCCCTGCTTGATGTATGTATAGATTTGGAGGGGTGAGTCAGCGGTGGCTCGGGACAAAGTATTCACTGATGTTGACACCCCACGATGAGCGTCTTCTTCTACTCATGCCCGACGCTGGCGTTAGGCCAGGTGGACTGGAGCCAGTGGTGCAGGCGCGTGAACTACCTGCTCCTCAGCTCGGGGAACCGGGCGGTGGAACTGATGCGGCCTGGTGGGGGCCGCTTCTAGGAGCCTTTGAAGTAAGACTCCGATAAGGCTAGAACATATACCTCGTACTACATCAGCGTAGGTGAGGGAGCTGTCGAGGCATTCTGGGGACAATCTACCAAAGCGATTGAATGTTGGGGGGGGGAGCAGCGGTTCCCTGCACAACACTCGGGGGTGATGTGGACGGTGAGGCACAGCTGCCTTAAGATCTTGGTTGGCCATATCCCTAGTGGGGATGACCTATTCCTCCTCATACCTACGTACAAGGTCATTGATTACCCTTTGCAAATAATCTCTGATGGGGAGAGGGGGCATGGGCTCCCAATAGTCATGGCGGTCACAACCGTCATGGAAGAGACAAAACCGCGTGGGGAAGCCAAGATGATATTGCCCTTGTCCCCGCGTCAGTGGGTAGGTGATCGAGCTTCGGAGGCAATGACTTGATTCATGAAGGAGGGAGAAGAATTCATTAATACTACTAGAAAAAGGAATTGACAACCAGTGCCCCAGCACCGTTCCAGCTTCCATGGTTGGAAAGAGGGATCCATGCTGATAGCATCGCATAATGGAATGATCAACATCCTGACTGTCCCAACTTCTGGTGAGATACACATCAGGCCTTCTCGGTGGGACCTTGTACCGGATGACGAGGTTAGGAGACTTGCTTATCCCCTGATTTCCCGAGTGCTACTAGCCCCCAAGTTGAGGAGATGAGCATTCACATCGGGTTCACCATTTTTCTGTTTCCGATGCTTTCACTGGGGATGTGCACATTCATCATGCAGAGGATGTGCTTCTGTGGCCCCGAATTCCCGCTTTCCAAAGGCTGGTGGAATCCGATCCTTATTCCGGGACGTCTGCTCCTTGATCGAAACCAGGATGATGGGATGTCAGATCTTCCTTCTGTGGATTCATCCTCGAAGCTCGTCACCTAGTCCGGTTCTCCCTCATAGATTAAGTCACGGTTTGTGAATCTCTTCCTAGTGCCATATCTTCATGGACACCAGTTAATTACACCGCTTCTGTCAGGACCTTCCAATGGGTTCAGTCAGGGCAGCAACCTTCGATTAGGAGGATAGTCACGTTGGGGCATCACTGGCATGTCTTGACGCTAGGGAATTGGAAATTCTATCTTCTATCTTTTATTATAGGGCTTCTCAAGGGCGTGGAAGCCTGAGTCATCCCACATTGAACGCGGGGAACTATATGCCATAGCCATGTATCTGAGGTTTTCCTCATCTTCCCATGTTTAACACAGGGTATGCCATAAGTCTAACATCCAACGGAGACAGATCAGACTGATCAGAACACTAGCTGGAGAGGATCAGATTAAAGAACCCCCCTAGAGGGAAGACCGATGTTGGGGCCATCACGTGGGCGGATTCCTGGATACTATAGAGGGGAATGAAACAGCATGATCCCACCAGGATGGGGCGGCTTGGGTAAGAATCAGGATGAATGATGGCTTTGGGATTGGGTATCGAGGAGACTTCCTACATATCCCCGTGGCAGGGAATCAAAATCCGCATAGTTCGATGATATGGTGGGACACCTGAAGAGGTGACCTGTGAGAATGAACGCATGGATGGGACCTAGAGGGAGTAAGACCTCTGGGTTTGGGAATGAGCTTCCAAAGGCACGTGGGCTCGAGGGAGAGGTCAGGATGAGACATGGGTGTTGGGATTGAACCTCATGGAAGCTTTCTACATATCTTTTTGGTGGGGAATCAAAGTCTGCGTAGTTCGATGAAATACAGTTTAACGTCATGCAGGACGGGGCATTTGGGGCTTACGCTCTCGAGCATCCCAAGGATATGAAGTCGGTGAACCAACATGAAGAGGGACATGGGGTTCAGATGGATTGAGGCTTATGCTCTGAGACGACCCATGGTGGTCGGGCTTGAACCTCGTGTAGGCTTCCTACGTACCATACCTTAACATAGATCAAAGTCCCCATAGTTCGGGATGGAATGGGGCTTATGCTCTGAGACGGCACATGGTGGTGGGGATTGAACCTCATGGAGGCTTCCTACGTACCAGGCCTTAGCATGGATCAAAGTCCCCGTAGTTTGGGTGTACAGTTTAACATCATGCAGGATGGGGCATTTGGGGCTTACACTCTGAGGTGGCCCAATGAGATGGTGGACGGTGCTTACCCTCTGAGGCAGCCCATAGAGTTGGTGAACCGACGTGAAGGGGTCAGAATGACTGGATGGTGGGGCTTGAACCTCATGGAGGCTTCCTACATAGCGTACCTTGACATGGATCAAAGACCTCGTAGTTCTCTATAGGTGGGGGTTAGGGTCGGTGCTCACTCTAAGTTCATAGGAGTCATGATCAGTGTGAGAAACAAGAGGTTGTAGGGACCTGACGACCACGTCGCGAAGGGTGCGTTCGTGGGAAGTGAAGAGGGGATTACGCGTTGAGCGGCCCATGGTTTTGGGACTTAATTCAGGATGGAGGCCCGAGGGCGACAAATCATAGTGGGAGATGTATTTGGCACCCAAGAAGAGAGGAGGAGTCCCACTTCCCATCACGCTCTCTGCTGGCCTTGGCGCCGGGGAAGTACGGAGGTGCATGGGTGCTACATCCCTCAAGAAGGGCTAGGGGCTTACACCAAGGCGACTACCCTTCCCCTTAGACAAACTCCACTCCAATAAATCACACCCTGTGAGTGATGGCCTACTATCCCCGTGGAGATGAGCGAGTGTGGATAATGTCCGAGGTAGGGGGACCCTACGTGAGAGGCATGGGGACAGGTCACAGTTTAATGTCATGTGTTGAGGATGAGGTGCTTGGAAATTTAATTTCCTACAGCTCAGATGAGGTGGGTTGGCTCCGCACCCCTAGGACTTACATATCTAGTGCCCTCTGCCCCTTGTGGAAGGGAAGGCATCAGAAAGGCCATTCTGAGGGGGTGTTGTGGGGCGAACCATCGAGGGGTCCATGTTAACGTGGCTATGCGAAGAAGCAATAGCCGTTAGCATTCCTATGAAAAGAAGCATGAGGCGAAGCAATGTAATAGGAAGGATTGTACAAGGGACTCTGAAGTTACTTCGTACAAGTTGAGAAGGCTGTACGAGGAAACCATACATGATACGAATGCTCGAGGTGCACATGACATATTCAAACGGCACCCGGAAGGAGGGCATCAGGTACTCGCGCACAGGGGGTGCCCGGGGGGCACTGAGGTGAAAAGCACCGAAGAATTATGCACATCCCTTGGGGCTGTGTGAAATAAGGGCAGTCGAGGCTTTACGCGACTTGAATGGATTGCGCACAAGGGGGGCAGAATTACGCGCGGGTGCCGAGGGCCAAGCGTAAAGACATGGGGAGCGCAAAGATTGCACGCAACTGACGGGCCTACGCGCAATGGAAGGAATTACGCACAGGGGGAATATCCCGAAGGGTTGGTGTTTAGTCTAATCCCGGGGGATGTCATGTGAAGGTGGATCCAGGGGCGACTTGACTCGAAAAATTACCCTACCTGAAGTCCATATTGCGTGCACGCAGAATGGAAATTACACGCACGAGAGGCGGATCGAATTCTTCCGCCCCAAAAAGGAAGGGGTTCTCCTTCTATTTATAGGAATCCAGTGGCGTAGAATTCTAGGGTTGCGTGAAATAATTGCACGACCGATGCGGTGACATGAAATATCAACTGCAAGGGGTGCAGGCATGAAATTATTTCGCGCCGGCGCTGGGACCTTTCGCGAATCCCGGTACCTTCCGTGCGGAACGTAATTTTTTCGTTCCCTTCTCCTTTTTTTTGTGCAACATATCCGGGCCCTCCAGATCGGGCCTCTGGGTCCGAATATGACTTTGCTTTTTTGTTACAAAACATTATCTGGTACTTACAAATTTTCCAGCATCTACACTCATCCAATAGACTAGCCTCGTACGATGCCCATTTGTCAGAGCTTGGAAAGGAGGTGGAGTCATTGGGATTCTCTCTTGACCAAGCCCAAGCCGATCTTGAACATGTTAAGCTTGAGCGGAACCGACTATGGGAGAAGTGGAAGTTAATAGAGATTACTACCCGAGCAATGTTATCCGAGCCACCCCAAGAGACTATCACCATCATACACCTTACTTTTCTGTCTTATACAGGTGTTATATGGGGTTATATAACAACACCCTAGAACTATGACTATATAAATTATTTTTGTATAAAGAATGTGCAATCATTTTTTTATTGTTACTTTGTAAATAGTTTTTAAAGCACAAATGGTATTCTTAGTTAATATTCAACTAAGAAATCTATTTTGATGAATTAATGTATTTTTGAATTAAATAATATTTTAATAAAATATTAATATTATTAAATTAATTTTTATTATATATAAATTATAGTATAATTTTATGAATACAATTGAAATTTTTATTATGGTTTGAAATCTTTTTTTGTCAAAACCCATGAATTTTCGATAGATGTCGGTTTTTATTTTAAAAGTAGAAATTCACATATTTAGAAAATTATTTATATAAAATGAATATTATTTTTGAAATTAGGAAAATGAAATTATCCATTGGTGAATTTTTCATAATTTTCTGAGACAATTGAATTTTTGGGTAAAAATTAAATGTCGTTTAAATATATAATGTGTTCTATGACATCATAATGACCCAATATTGAAGTAATAAAATAAATAATCATTATTTTCGTTCAATATATGTTTTAAAATTAAAATAATGTGATTTTGGTTTTTATTCATTAATTTTACAATGCTTTAGTGGACACTTCAAGGCTTATAAAACATTTTTTCTTTTTAAATTGTTTTCCTTGAGAGTGTGACTCTCCTCCACATAAGCAACACTGTTATTTTAAGATGTTCAGCCATTGGAATTATAAAATATTATTTTCCACTCTTCTTTTTAAAAAACCATGGGTAGAAAGCATGGGTTGGTTAATGGTTTTGATTAGTTCAATGTGAGGTGTCTCAAACCTAAATAATAAATAGTTCCATGTCCTTTCCTATATAAAACCACCCAAGCTCCCACTTCATCTTCACTCAAATCCTTTTTAGTTTGACCAAACCCTTCCCTCCTCTCTCTATAATCCTTTTAAGGTTCCCCAATCTCCCAAGAAGCCTCTCTCAAGCCTCTCCCAAAATTTTGGGATCACACTTCCATGTAAGGGATTTCTTCCTTTCTCATTTTGTCTAATTTTATTTAAGTTTTTATGCCCTTTTGTTTTGAATTACAAATTTTGGGGTATGATTTCTCACCCCCCATACTGACCTATATATTTTTGGATGTTGGTATACCCCTTTATCTCTCATTAATTCCTCCCATGTACACCTGTTAACATGCTGAAATTCCGTGAGGGATTTCTCTCTCCTCTTTTACATCCTAGTAATTCTTTTGTATTATACATCTAAATTCCATTATGTTTGTTGTAAAATTTATATATATGACCCCTTACTTTAAATTTCATGTACATATGATGATAAACCCATTTATCTCTCATCAACCATTTTCCTGAATCCTTATGTCACACCGTTATGCTGCAGAAATTACACCACATTTTTCCAAGCCAAGATCATTGTGTAGTGAATACCAGAACCATGTCTCTATCAAGGGTAATCACATTTATGAAAATATACATATTGAATGGTAATTTAATGTATTTATTCCACATTACTTAATCGTAGAATAACTTATTATGTTTATTGATTCCATGTTATATGATCCATGTGGCACACTTATGCATGAAATTAAATGTTTAAGAAGGGTGCACCCTAATAGCACTCCAATGCATTGGGAAATGTATAGTATCATGATACGTCCTGTGAAATGAGTTTTTACTCATTCTAGTTCAAGTGAAATGAGGGTTTACTCATTCAGTATGTTCAATGAGGGTTTACTAATGCTCTATGTGAAATGAGCCTTAGCTCATGCTAATTCCATGTTAAGTGTTGTTGCCACATTTCCATGTTATGATTATCACGATTTATCATATATTTATGTTAATATTTCTCTTGTGATCCATTGACATGCCTATTCTCAAAAATTATTTGTATTCCTTTTGTTATTCCATGTTTATTTCTTTACTGGGCTTTATAGCTCACACTTTCCTTATGCATGTCCTTAGGTTATCCCATGAAATGCTAAGTACAAGTGAATATAGTGGTCATGTAAAGGATGTTTTCAATAAAGATGTTGTATTTAAAGTTTTAATTTTTTTTGTAATGATCCTAAGCCCCAAATACACTATAAATCTTGATCATATCTGTTGTAACAAGTGAATTTTATGTAATAAATCATGTTTTAGTGTGTAATAAAGAGCAGGGTTGTTATAAAAACCACTGAAGAATCAGATGAAAATTCTACATAGGATGAACCTTTCATTGGGATATCGCAATCATTTCGTAGAGTTACCTATGTATACAACATTTTTTATGTCGAAGGAGACCAAAATAATGGTATTTGGATAGTATATAGAGGGGTTAAATTATTTAATCCTTAAAAAAAGTGAGTTTAATAATCAAGTTATATTTTTTTCTAATATACATCATTTTACTTTATGTTAATATTTGTTCACTGATGATGTTATGTTATCTAAATTAAACTTTAAACCAATTTTTTATATAATGACATATACATGTGATGATGCACCAAATCCCCATGCACAATAGGTTTGTCAACCTATAATTGCTCATAGTGAAGATGAACAACATGTTTCTCAACCTGTTAACTTGTGTTAATATCTGTTCGCTACTAATTTTATGTTATATAAATTAAATGTTAAACTACTTTTGAAGATAATGACTTCTGCACATGATGATGCTCTCAATCCCTAGGAAAAATAGGTTTCTCAACCTGTTATTTCTCGCTGTTCAGACGAACAACATGTTTCTCAACCTATTACTAATACCACTACAGAGGTACAACCACCATCTGCAAATGCTGATGCTAGCCCTCTGGATTTGGAGGAACATATTGATGATGGTGGATCCGAGGAAATGAATGGTGATGAAACACCGATGATGAAAAAAAATGAGTGCCATAGTTTGAGAGTATTATTAAAAATCATTGAGGCTAAAGAGAAAGGCATCAAATATGAAATTGGATGGAATAAGCGGGGCCAACATGTTAACCCCAACAAGTCCATGTTCAATAGTTACATTGGAATCATTTCTCTGAAATGTGTTTCAATTGATGTAACTTCATGGAAGCATGTTTTGTATGAGACTAAGACACTGATTTGGGGATATATTTTGGAAACATTATGATATCATTTTTCTTAATTTACTAAAAATTAAATAATGAAACATTTACATACACTTTATTATATCTTGTAGAGTGAATTTATTGTAGATGAATCACACAAGGAAAATATATTAAGGGTTAATGGAAGGATTAATAGTGGTTTTCACACACTTTTAACAAAATATAATCTCAAAGATGATGAAGAGAAAATAAAACCGCACCCTCCTCTTATTTATGAACACCTAATTACCAAATCATTATGGGATGTATTTACTGGCTGTTGTGCAAAGCAATCTTTTCAGGTTCATTATGTTTGGTAATATGTTGTTTGATGGTACGTGTATTCATCACTTTTATTGATATAGGTTTATTTATAAAACAACCACTTAGTGTTGAAAATAAACAATAGGCATCAGAACTAGTGTACCCCTACCGCAAAGCAAGGATGTGGTAAGCATAGCATGAAAAAAATTTGGCATATATTTTAAATCTACCACAATACTTTTATGTGACATAAAACGACACAATAACTATATTCTTTTGTTTATATTCAGCTTAAAGAGTCCAAATCCACAACCAATTCCATTCCATGCCATGTGCTATAGAAGGAAGTGTGTGTAACTAAATATGGAAAACTAATAGATGAAAACACACAAAATGTGTGAAAAACGTGTGTAAGTATGACATAATAATTTTTTTTCTTTAAATCACTATTACATAACAATGATAACTTATTTTACTATTTTTTCTATCTGAAAAAGTCACAAGAATCAGCAACACCCACATCAGATGCAGACATACTTTCAATGGCCTTGAAGAAGCTAAATATTTATGGACACGTCAGAGGTGTGGGTTTTTGGGGAGACACCCCAAACATATTTTGAGAAAAAAAAACGAGCAGTGGATCAAACTGAGGAAATGAAAAAGATTCAAGAAACATTAGCTATGTTCCAAGAAGAATTATAATACCAGAGAGAGATGATAGAAAGTTTAATGGGGGGAGGCAAAGAGAAGAAACAACTCAAGAACAGACCATGTGTGAAGATCCCACCCCACCCCACTAGTTTTGAGGTGAGCCATTCCCCTCAAAAACAATTCCTAACTGAGGTATTCAATTTTCAAATAATTGTCTCCGTGAAATGTGAATTAGATAGACACTATACACTAATAATGTTTCTATATTGATATTATAAAGGGTGAAAATTACTGTGATTACAACAAACCTAGTCTTTATTAAAGATTTAGAGTTGATTTATTATATAAAATTGCACATAAGACAACTCTGAGGATCAGGAGTTCTAGTATCTTGGGAAATTAGAAGCATTTCATAAAACTTAAAACATAAAACATGACATCATTATTGAAAAATTATTTTAAATGACCACTAAATTCCTCCGTACTTAGAATTTCATGGGATTAACTAAGGACATAAATAAGAAAAGGGAGATATATAAATCCCAGTAAGGGATAAAACAAGGAATTACCTGAAGAATACAACACATGTTAAGAAATAGGCTTATCAATGGAGCACAAGAGAAACATGAACTTAAAGGAATGATATAGCATGACTATCAGGACATGGAAATTTGGAAACAACATAAAACATGATATTAGCATGAGACAAGGCTCATTGCACATATATTATCATGAGTAAACCCTCATTGCAATTGAATTAACATGAGTAAACCCTCATTGCACTTGAATTAGCACATGTAAACCCTCATTAAACTTGAATTAGCATGATTAAACCCTAATTTTACTTGAATTAAAATGAGTAAACCTTCATTACACATGGCCTATAATGATACTAAACATTACTCAATGCAATGGAGTGCTATTAGGGTGCACCGTTCATAAACATTTCATTTCATTCATAAGTGTGCCGCATGGATCATATAACATGGAATCATTCAAAATCATAAGTTATTCCATGATTAAGGAATGTGAAATAGATAAATGTAAATAAAATTAAATATTTATATTTTCATAAAGTTGAATACTATTGATAGAGAAATGGGTATGGTATTCACTATATGATTATTTGGCTTGGAAATTCACGGTGCAATTTCGACAACCTAACATCATCATATAGAAATTCATAATTTGGTTTGATCAGATATAAAGGGATATCTCATCATTTATAAATAAAATAGATAGTAAGGGGATCATGGAACATAATATTACAACATATTAAATGGAATTTAGATGCATAATATGGGTGAAATACTTGAAAAAAAATAAGAAGAGAGAAATCCCTTACAGAATTTCCGCATGGTAACGAGTATACAAGGAAGACATTAATGATACAGAAAGTGGAAGATCATAATTAAAAAATAAGTAGGGAACTATGGGAGAGGTTATAAATCATACCACAACATTTTTAATTAAATATAAAAGGGTATTACTTCATAAATAAACATGGATTACAATGATAAAGGAAGGAATCCCTTATGAAAATTCGGCACAATAACACATGTGATTAAAGGATCATAGGGAGGCTTGATGAGAGTGAAAGGAAGATATCATCATATATACATAAAATGTAATGTATGGGGTTTTTTAACATCATATCACAACGTATAATTATGTAACATAAGAAGCATAATGTAAAAGAGTAGCATGAATGGAAATGAGAAGAGTGAAATCCTTTACGAACATTCGACATGGTAACATGTGTGCTTAAAGGATCATATGAGGGATTGATGAGAGTGAAAAGAAGATATAATCATATATAAATCAAATTTACATTATGGGGGTTGTGTAACATCATAAACCAACATATAAATATGGAACTTAAGAAGCATAATGTAAAAGGATAGCTTGAATGGAAATGAGAAGTGTGGAATCCCTCGGCATGGTAACAAGTGTACATAAGGGTTCATAAGAGAGATAAATGAGATTTAAAGGGAATATAATCATGTATAAATCAAATAGTAAGTAAGAATGATATTTAATAACATATAAATTCATAGGAATTAAATAAATTAAAATACATAACACGAAAAGAATGCTTGATAAAAAAGAGGGTGGAAGACCCCTTATAGAATTTCAGCATAGTAACGGCTTAGGTAAGGGTCCAAATGAGGGAGGATAAATAATATATCATTGAAATATAATCAATTTTATAGTAATTTAATGATTACAAATGAATTTTAATTCGATTAATTCAAATTAAAGGAACTAATCTCAAAGAAGGTGCTTGAATTCCAAGAGGATGAGAAGAATGTGAGGATCCCTTACTAGGAAGTGTGATCCCAAAGGATTTGGATAGGCTTTATAGAGGTGTATTGGGACCTAGGGGAGCCTTGGGGGGATTACAGAGAGTATGGGGAATAGGTTGGTCGATCTCCAAATGGTTTTAGTGAAGAGTGATGGGATATTGGGTGGGTTTATATAGGAAATGGGAGGTAATTCTTTATTATTTAGATTTTGGATACTACACATTAGAATATTCAAAACCACAAACCATCCCATGGTATTTTCCCACTGTTTCTGAAAAAGGGGATTTCTATACAATATTTTATAAGTCCATGGTCCAAACATATTAAAATATTAGGCTTATTTATGTGGAGGTGAGTTACACTCTCAAGGAAATCATTTTAAAATGTTAAAATATTTTATAAGTATTAGAGGGTCCACTAAGGAATTATAATATTAATAAAACAAATATAAAATCACAATAATTTAAAGTTAAAACTTATATTGTCTGAATAACCCTTTTATTATATTTTATTATATCACTATTGGGTGATTATTATGTCATAAAACACATTATATATTTATTCGGTATTTAATTTTTACCCAAATATTCGACTCTCAGAAGATTGTTAAAAATTCACTGTTGGATAATTTAAATGTCCAGATTCCAAAAATAATATTTATTTTAACTAAATAATTTTCTAAATAGGAAAATTTTCACTTTTAATATAAAAACTGACATTTAATAAAAATTGACGTGTAAAAAAACAGTTTTTAACTTTAATAAAAATTACATTTGACTTCATAAAAATTATATGCCCATTTATTGATCATTAAAATAATTTGATAATAATATTTTAAAATATTAAATATTCCAAAAATTTATTAATTCATGAAAATAATGTTTTTAATTAATAATACACTTTTTATTTTATCATATAACAATCTAATTCTTATCAAACTAAATACTTAATATTTTATAGAGTAAAAAAATATAATCATCATTTATAATTAAAAGGAGTGTTATTATAACACTATTATAAAAAAATTATTAATTAAAACATAATTTAATATAACAATTTATATATTTCTGAAAAATTATCATTTTACCCAAAAAATAAATTTCTCAAATTCATTATATTTTTAAGAAAAAATATTCTCACACAGGAATTGATGGAATGAGCCTTTTATTTATAAAAGGGATTACACAAAAAATTAACTAATTAATCATTAAATAACCCCTTATAACACCCTTATAAGACATAAGGGTAAGGTGTGTGATGGTGACACACTCTTGGGGCAACTTAAATTACATCGCTCTAATGGTAATCTCTATTAACTTCCACTTATCCCGTAAGCGATTAAATTCAAACTTAACGTGTTGAAGCTCAGATTGGGATTGGTCAAGAGAGAATACCAGTGACACTACCTCTTTTATAAGCTCTAAAAAATGAGCTTCATATGCCTCGATCCTACTGGATGAGGTCATCGAGTCTTCTTTCTGAATAAATTTTTCCATTATTATTTCTATTTATAAACAGTAATTATAACATTAAAATTATTATTATTTCAAATGGTCATATTGATCTTCGATAATAATTGAACAATGGTCATATAATGGTCAAAAAATGATAGTTACATTTAAATTTATACTTATGTTGTTTTAATTAACAAGACACATTAAAACATACATTTTTAGGAAACAAAATATCATTCAAAATTTCAGGTCATTGCATTATTCCCCCCTTAAGAAATTCCTCCCCTAATATTTTGTTTTACATGCTAAGTTGAAAAAAAGTGAGGGTACATATCCTTCTTCACTTAAATGACGTATTTAGTATTTCCTATTAGAATTTCCTTCATGTAGAAAGGGTTCATGCATCAAAATGGTACCTCAGGATATTTCCAAAAGCATCTACTTTCTTTACCCAAAACACCTCAAGCGTCTTGGATTATATCGATGGATGCGCCAATATGTAATTAAAAAATTATTTCTTATATATAATTTTGAAATATCTTCTTGAACATGTTTTTTTTATAAAAAATTATTTATGAATCATCTTCATATATTTCAAAATAGGGTTATGGTATATCAGTTTTGGTGTTTCCCCAAAGATATAAATTAATAATTTGATACATATAGGTTTCTCGAAGGTCACCCTATTTTGAAGCATCTAGAAAATCATTTTGTGCTTCATAATTTTGAAATAAAGAGAAGAATTTGAAAAGACCCTGATGGTACTTACAAAACATATCATGGTAAGAAAGTTCAGAGTGAAATATTATCCAATAGATGATTCATGATCATTGAAATAATCATGTAATTATAGAGGAATTGAATGCCTAATAAAGTTTTTTTCATGTAAATTTGATATTCCAAAAAGATTCAGTGTCATCTGAGCATGAATTCTGGATAATGTCTCCAGGTAGTTTTTCAGGAAGAGAGAGAAGAGTTTCTTGTGGTCTTCATCCTTCCATGTTATAATTAAGAAAAAGAAAATAAAATTAGGAGGTTTGAATACATAGTTAATAATTTTTTTAGAAATAAAACATTGGACATAGATGTATAAACTTGTAAAGTATATCCTGACTTATGATACTGAAAGTTTCAATCTAGGTTATCCATGATTTATTTCATAACATATATTATAATAAGCTTTTTAGTTCCCTTAATAATGGTTCGTACTATTATTATGAATTGACCAAGGAATATCCCCCAGGAGTGTCGAACCGGGAGTTCATTAAGGCCTATTATTGTTCACCAGTTCCCAGTCGAGTCTAGCTCAAATTGGTGCTTTCTGGTTTTACCCCTAGATACATCTATGCCAGAACCATCTCTACTTGTTTGTATACAAACATGGATGTATCTTTTTGATGAACCACTTACTCTATACTCACCAAAATTTAGGGATTTTTTTCTTATAATTAGTCTTATACTTAAGGATTTCACAAGGTTTTTCTAGTCCTAATCGAAAAAATAACTAATCCTATCCCCTGATAAAACCTATAATAACCCAAGTCTTTATTACATATTTAAACATGATTTATTACTTAAACATATATGTAAGAGAATCCGAGGATTGAGAGTTTGAGTGTTTTAAGAAATTAGGAACATTAAATGACAAATTAAAACATAAAATATGACATCTTTATTGAAAACATATTTTACATGACCAAAACATTCCTTTGTACTTAGCATTGCATGAGATTACCTGAGGACATACATAAGAAAAGGGAAAGCTATAAAGCCCAATAAGGAAGTAAACAAGGTATAACATGAATAATACAATACATGTTAGTAAATAAGCATATCAATGAAGTATAAGAGAAACATGAACATAAATTCATGATATAGCATGATCATCATAACATGGAAATGTGACAACAACATACAACATTATATAAGCATGATCCAAGGCTCATTGCACATGGATTATCATGAGTAAACCCTCTTTGCACTTGAATTATCATGAGTAAACCCTCATTTCACTTGAATTATCATGATTAAAACCTCACTGAACATGTATTATCATGAAACTAATCATTAACCAATGCATTGGCGTGCTATCAGGGTGCACCCTTCATAAACTTTTCATTTCATGAATAAGTGTGCCACATGGATCATATAACATGGAATCATTCAACATCATAAGTTATTACACGATTAAGGAATGTAGAATACAAACATGTAATTACCATTAAATATGTATATGTGGATAAATTTTAATACATTTTATAGATAAATTGTTATGGTATTCACTATGTGATGATTTTGGATTGGAAAATCGTAGTGTAATTTCAGCATCAGAACATCGTCATATAGAAATTTAGAAGTTGGGTTGATGAGAGAGAAAGGGGTATCTCATAATTTATAAATGAAATATCCTGTAATAGGATAATGTAACATAATATCTCAACATATGAAATGGAATTTAGATGTATAATATGGGAGAAATACTTGAATGTAAATAAGAAGAGAGAAATCTCTTACAGAATTTCAGCATGGTAATGAGTGTACATGGAAGGAATTAAATAGATAGAAAGTGGAATATAATAATTAATAAATAAGGAGGGTATTATGGGGGAAGTGATAAATCATAACCCAATATTTTTAATTGAATTTAAAAGGGTATTACATCATAAAGAAACTGGGATAACAATGAGAAAAAGAAGGAATCCCTTATAAAAATTCGGTATGGTAACAGGTGTGCTTAATAGATCCTAGGGGGATTGATGGGAGTTAAATGAATATATCATCATATATAAATCATATGGAAAGTATGGGGTTGAAGAAAATCATAACCCAACATATAAATTTGGAAATTAATAAGCATAATGTAAAAGAGTAGCTTGAATGGAAATGAGAAGAGTGAAATCCCTTACCAAAATTCAGCATGGTAACAGGAGTGATTAAAGGATCATATGGGGGATTGATGAGAGTGAAAGGAAAGATATATTAATTTATAAATAAAATGGACTATATTGGGGTTGTTTAATATCGTAACCCAACATATAAATATAGAACTTAAGAAGCATAATGTAAAAGAGTAGCTTAAATGGAAATGAGAAGACTGAAATTCCATAGGAAAATTCAGCATGGTAACAGGTGTACATAAGGATTCATAAGAAATATAAATGAGAGTGAAATGGGATACAATCATGTGTAAATCAATCTGAAAGTAAGGGGGATATTTAATAACATATCCAAACTTATGAATTATAGAAAGTGAAATACATAACATGAAAATAATGCTTGATAAAAGAAGAGGGTGGAAGACCCCTTATGTAATTTTGGCATAGTAACGACTTATGTAAGGGTCCATATGAGGGAGGATAAATGATACATAATTTAAATATAATAAATTTTATAGTAATTTAATTATCAAAAACGAATTTAAATGAAATAAATTTAAATTAATGGAACAACTCTCAAAGAAGGTGCTTGAATTCATAGAGGAGGAGAGGAATGTGAGGATCCCTAACATGACAGTCTGATCCCAAAGGATCAGGAGAGGCCTGAGAGAGGATTATTGGGACCTTTAGGTTCCTTTAGGGGATTATAGAGTGTATGGGGAAGAGTTTGGTAGAGCACCAAATGGTTTTAGTGAAGAGTAATGGGAGAATGGGTGGATTTATATAGGAAATGAGAAGGAATTCTTTATTATTTAGGTTTTAGACAGAACACATTAAAATATTCAAAAAAACAAACCATCAAATGGTATTTAAACATTTTTTATCTCAATGTGTTGTGGTATAAAATATTTTATAAGTACAAGGGACTAACATATTAAAATATTAGGCTTGTTTATGTAGAGGTGAGTCACACTCTCAAGGAAATTATTTTAAAATGTTAAAATATTTTATAAGTTTTGCAGGGTCCACTAAGGAATTATAAAATTAATCAAACAAATATAAAATCACAATATTTTAATTTTAAGTCATATATTGGACGAATATCCCTTTTATTGTATTTTATTACACCACTATTGGGTCATTATGATTTCATAAAACACATTATATATATTTTCAGTATTTTATTTTTACCCAAAAATTAGACTGTCTTAGAAAATTATAAAAAATTTACAATTAAATAATTATGACATCCTTATTATAGAAATAATATTTATTTTATATAAATAATTTTCTAAATTTTTGAATTTTCACTTTTTAATTAAAAATAGACATTTACTGAAAATTGATGGGTTTTGAAAAAAACTGTTTCAAACCTTAATAAAAAATACATTTGACTTAAAAATAATTATATAATCATTTATTATTCATAAAATTAATTATATAATAATATTTTAAAATATTAATTGTATCAAAAATTCATTAATTCAACAAAATAAATTCTTTAATTAAAAATATAATTTTTGTTTTATCATATAAAAATATAATTCTTATCAAACTGAATACTTAATATTTAATAGAGTAAAAACAATAAATATAATAATTATTTATAATTAAAAGGAGTGTTCTTATAACACTATTATAATAAAATTATTTATAAAAAATATGTTTATTATAATAATTTATATATTTCTGAAAAAGTACCATTTTACACGAAA
The DNA here is from genome assembly GCA_963277665.1 of Viscum album. Classification (NCBI taxonomy): domain Eukaryota; kingdom Viridiplantae; phylum Streptophyta; class Magnoliopsida; order Santalales; family Viscaceae; genus Viscum; species Viscum album. The sequence continues at coordinate 1,899,332,227 of OY728126.1, forward strand.
AATCAATTTATCTAATTCATTATATTTAAAAAAACAATTCTCATACATGAATTGATGGAATAATAATTTAATTTATAAAAGGTATTACAAAAAAATTACTAATACATTGTTTCATAACCCTTTATAACACCTATACAAGACCAAAGGGTAAGGTGTGTGATGATGATAGACTCTTGGGGAAACTCAGATAACATCACTCGGGTGGTAATCTCTATTAACTTCCACTTCTCTTATAGGCGATTCCATTAAATCTTAACACATTGAAGCTCAGCTTGGGCTTGGTCAAGAGTAAAGCCCAGTGATTCTACCTCCATTCAAAGCTCTAAAAAATGAGCTTTATATTTCTCGATTCTACTGGATGAGGCCTTCAAATATTCTTTCTGAAATAATTTTTCCATTATTATTTTTATTTATAAATAATAATTACAATGTTAAAATTATTATTGTTTGCAATGGTTATATGGATCTTTGATCATAATTGACCAATGGTCATATAACAGTCTAAAAATGATAGTTACATTTCAATTTATACTTATATAGTTTTAATAAATTAGACCCAATAAAACATACATTTTCAAGAAATAAAATATCATTCAAAAGTTCAGGTCATTACAGTGATTTATATCTATCAACACCCACCCATCACCTTGTAGTGAGGTATGTAGTGTAAAATATCTAGAATGACATGCTACACAACATAACACTTCCGACAGGTCATGTTAGAGTGTTAATTCCTATAGCCCTAGAGATGAGTTCCAAGCTACATATTCCATTTGATGATGTAGATATTCATACGGACGAACAATCTCATGGAACATTCATTACATAGTAATTACATCTTGAAAAAAAAACATGTTGAAAATGAGGTATTCATTTTCAATTGAATTTTCTTAAAACAAATTAAACATTAAATGAAAAAAATTTCTGAACCGATGCATGTTATCTCAGATGGAAAAAGGGAAGGGGGTGAAACAAAAGACCAGTTAAAAACCATCTCAAGGATAAACCAACCGATCAAAATGATCTAACCAAAGAACCCAATCACCCTCACCCATGTTCTATATCCACATTTATTATCATTGAAGGCTCATGTGGATACGAAGTTTAAAGATGGTGGAACTCACATAATTGATTTTGAAGAAAATATGTACAGAGGGGAAGATCCATACATCATTAGTGTTGAGAGTGAAACTGAAATCCTCGACTATAAATGGTTAGGTGGCTCAATTGTAAATATTTACATGAGGTATGTTTTTATGATTTAATTTTCCAAAAGTTGATATACGATGATAATTATGACTAAATACATTTCATATTTTTCAGAGGAATATATATAGAAAACAATTGAAGGGATTTCCCCATGAACAAAAATTTGGGCTCATTAGTCGTCACGTCACCTCTACAACATTAATAGATATAACCTCCAAGAAAGAGGGTGAAATAGTGGCAGAATTACTCAAACATTTTAACAAAAAAATTAAATATGATAAACTCTTCTTAATAGCAAAGATGCAGGTCTAAAACTATATAATTTAATAATATCAAATATATTTTAATTTATTTCATTACTTATTACTTTTTTTGTTTTTATGTATCATTGGATTCTCATTGCAATCAATTTGGATACTCTAAAGATTTATCTCTTGGATTCAGTGCATGGATATCCAACAAACCAACCAGAAATGATAACTTTTGACAATTTTTAATACACTACATCAAAAAAATTAGAACTAAACATCTAGTTATATAATTTATATTATATTTTAATGAGGATTCTGTTATGATAGGGTGGTGTGTGACTACAATCTACATCATGGAATGAGGCTAGGGGAAAAGGATAAGAAGCATGAAAAGTACCATGACAGGATAAACATTAGGGTATATATAAAAGAATTTCATTATCCAAACACATATAAAAAATTACTTATTTTCTCAATGTTTATACAATGCATGAAATAATCAAACAATAATGACTGTGGTTATTATGTTTGTATATTTATGAAAAATATCATATTCCATGAAAATAACAACATCCTTAAAGATATATTTTTGAAGATAATTACTATTTCATTTAAAATAATTATTAATCATTTTTGTATTTATATATTTTTTAGTACTAACATGCCTTTAAAAAATAGTCATATTCACAAGAAGATATGAATATTCTTAGAAACAAATTGGAAACATACCTGTTGGAAGAATGTACAAAAATAGATTGTAGATGGTAAACTTCTTAAATAATTTTGACTTTAATAATATTGTCTGGCTTATCTTTATCTTCCTTTGATAGAACACAATAGATAAAAAGTATCCATAAGGGGTTTTCCCATATCGTGAGTTTTTTGTGACTTCTTGAGACGTAACGGGCATAAGATCTTACTCCACTCTTATCATTTTCAACAATGAGAAGTTTTCCCCCAAAAAAATTTATTCAATCTTTAAATTTGGAAGTTCCCCTCTTTATTCTACCTAGTGATGAACCAACTATCATATATTCATTCGGAGGTCCTGAATATATGATAGTTGGTTCTTAATTGGGCTAACTAAAGCTATGTTTTATAAGGAGTATATTATTCTGTGTCAACCGTATAGGTATCAAAGGTTCTTCCATAATACTTCTAAACTGGGTAAATTTAGAATATTGAGAAGGCCATGTCTCTTTTTTAGGTTTCAATGGAATGTGGACATTGATTTTCAGGAAGAAAAATGTAATCAAAAATTGTTTTGATAATTTAGGACAATATTCTGTGAGTCATTTTTTACATGTACTATTCAACCACACCTCAATCTATTGCACAATTTCATCGGTCTGACTCCAAATGTGTCTTTATTTAAAATTGACATTAATTCAGGGAAAAACACAACTGACATACTAAAAATAAAGGAAATATATTTTGATTGTTTTTCTACTTTATGAAAATAATCTATTAGTTATTTGTGAAGTTTTGGAATCAACCACACCTCAATTCGACACACGGTGTCACCAGTATGACTCCAAATGTGTTGGGTTATTTAAAATTGACATTAATTCAAGTAAAAAAAACTGACATGCTGAAAACTAAGAAAATGCATTCTGATTGTTTTGATAATTTATGACAATTATCCATGAGTTAGTTTTGATGTGTAAAAATCAACCCCACCTCAATACAACGAACAATGTGACCGGTATGACTAAAAGTGTCCGCTATCAGTTTAAAATTTACATTTTTGTTCAAAAAGTGTCATTTAGTAAAAAGAAAGAAAAAGTGATTCAATTTTAATCCAAATTAATGATAAATTTTTTAAATACTCTGTGATGTGTATGAAGAAGTCTCACATCAAAATGATACAAAATGAAACCGGTATGACTCAGATTTCATGTTTTTAGTTTGAAATGACATTTTATAAAAATAACACAACTGACATTCCAAAAACCAAAGAAATGAATTCTGAATTTTTTAACACTTTAGAGAAATGATCTATAAGTCATTTATGACATGTAGGAATCAACCCACCTCAATATGACAAACAATGTGATTGGTATAACTCCAAATGTGTCTTGTTATTTAAAATTGACATTAATTCAAGTAAAAAAACACAACTAACATACTAAAAATGCGAGAAAACATTCAGATTGTTTTTATACTATAGGAAAACAATAAATGAGTTATTTGTGACGTGTAGAAATCAACCCCACCTCAATTTGACGCACCGTGTGATCAGTATGATGAAAAGTATCAATTACAAATTTAAAATTGACATTTTAGTTCAAAACACGTCACCACTAAAAACAAAGAAAATGAAATCTGGTTGTATTCAAAATTAAGAAAAGTGATTTTTAATTCCTTTGTGACCTATATCAATCCATCTCATGTCAAACTGATTCACTATGCGACCAGTATGACTCAAATTTCTTGTTTTGAGTTTGAAATGACATTTTAGTAAAAAACAAAACAGACATATTGAAAACTAAGTAAATGCCTTCCGATTGTTTTGATACTTTAGGAAAATGATCTATCAGTCATTTGTGATGCGTAGGAATCAATATCACCTCAATCTGATACATAGTGTGACTGGTGGGACTCCAAATATGTCTTTTTTTTAAATTGACATTAATTCAAGTAAAAAACACAAATGACGTATTGAAAAATAAGAAAACTCATTAGTATTGTTTTTATATTTTTGGAAAATGATCCATGAGTCAGTTTTGAGGTGTAGGAATCAAACCTACCATAATCTGACAAACGATATGATTGGTATGACTGAAAGTCCCTTCTATTATTTTAAAAATGACATTTTAACTCATAACATGTCACTCACTGAAAACCAAGAAAACAAAAACCAATTTTCTTCTAAATTAAGGGTTCAAATTAATAAGTATTTGTGACATTTATGAAGCAGTCTCACATAAAAATGACACATGATAAGATTGGTATGACTCAAATTGCATGTTTTTAGTTTGAAATGACATTCTAGTAAAAATACACAACTGACATACTGAAAAAATGAGTAAATGAATTCCAATTGTATTGATACTATAGTAAAATGATCCATCATCCATTTGTGATGTGTAGGAATAAACCCCACCTCAATACGATGCATTTTGTGACTGTTATAACTCCAAATGTGTCTTGTTATTTAAAATTGGTATTAATTCAAGTAAAAAAACACAACTGACATACTGAAAACTAAGAAAACACTTTCAGATTGTTTTGATACTTTAGGAAAAGAATCCATGAGTCATGTTTGACATTTTTGAATCAACCCCACTTCAATCTAATTCACTGTGTGATAAATATGACTAAAAGTGTCTGTTACGAGTTTAAAATTGACATTTTAGTTCAAAACATGTCACTCACTGAAAACAAGAAAATATGCTCTGATTGTCTTCCCAATTATAGAAAGATATTCATAAGTCCTTTTTTATGTGTATCATGTAGTCTCATGTCAAACCGATACACAATGTGACAGATATGACACAAATTGTATGTTTTCAGTTTGAAATGACATTTTAGTAAAAAACTACAACTAACATATTGAAAACCAAGTAAATGCATTTAAATTGTTTTGATACTTTAGGAAAATGATATATCAGTCATTTGTGATGTGTCGGAATCAACCTCACCTCAATCTGATGCATGATGTCACTGATATGACTCCAAATATATCTTGTTATTTAAAATTGACATGAATTGAAGTTAAAAAACACAACTGATATACTGCAAACTGAGCTAATGCATTTGGATTATTTTGATATTTTAGGAAAAAGATCCATTAGTCATTTGTGATATATATAAATCAAACCCACCTCAATCCGATGAACAATGTGACTGGTATGACTAAAAGTGTTCGCTATAATTTTAAAATTGACATTTTAACTCAAAATGTGTCACTCACTAAAAACCAAGGAAACACACTTTGAATATCCTCCAAATTAAAGACAGCAATTCGTAAGTCCTTTTTGATATGTATGAAGTAGTATCATGTCAAACTGACATATGATGTGACTATTATGACTCAAATTTCATGTTTTTTGTTTGAAATGACATTTTAGTAAAAAACAAAACTGACAAACTGAAAACCCAAGAAATGAATTCTGATTGTTTTGATACTTTAGGAAACCGATCAATCAGTCATTTTTGACATGTAAGAATCATCACCACCTCAATACAATTCATTATGTGACTGGTATAACTCCCAATGTGTCATTTTTATTAAAAATTTTCATTCTTTTAATGTATTCTTCATATTAATGTTTAATTTTTTTATTTATAGTATTATTTATTTTCTTATATAGGTGGAACCTTTTTCTTGAGTTGGGATGATTTTTTCAGAAACTATTACCATCAGAGGACATTTTTTAGAGGGTACCACATATGTCAAAAGAGAAAACATTATTGTTTTTAATTGTTTGTTGGATATTTTTAAATGTAATTTTATAAAACGTTGTTCAAAATTTATATAGATGTGTTTTTTAGTATATAACATGAGTGAATATTTTTGTATTCATGATGTCAATTAAATTAATATATCATTTTTTTCTAAACCTTTGTGCGTGCTGCTAGTTTTTTTATCATTTTCATTGTGTATGTGGTTCTTTTGTATATACTATGACTAGTTATTTTTTAGTAGTTTTTTGCTGGATTATGTAGGTTATTTTGGATGGTTTGGTTATTTTGGTTTTCTATTTGGGTGTTGTTTATGTTTTTTTTTCAGTTTTTGTTGTGCTATTATATAAATAGAATGCCTAAACTAGGAAGAATTTATCAGTGCTTCAAAGAGTGTTAATAAAGGCCCACCTTTATCAGTTCTAATTGAAGCGCTGATAAATCGGGACTTTATCAGCGCTTCAAATAGTGCTGATAAAGGGGGTTATTTCTCAACACTAAAAATAGAAATGATAAAGGACCTCATTTATCATCACATTTTTAGTACTAATAAAGGGGACCCCCTATAATAGTGGATATATTATATCACTTTTTTACCACTGATAAAATCATGTTTTGTGGTAACGATATATGTGAGAAAAAAACAAGTATCATTCCAAAGTCTATATTTGAAACATGTTTCCCTTATTTCATCAAATAAGTGTAAATCCTAAAACATATTTAATCAAATACTTATAAAACATTAGAATGAGGATTTATTATCCAATTTATGAAAATAGGCCAAAATATTCTTCCCATTTCCAATAAAATTCAAATACCATTTCATACCACAGAAATAGTTTTTCTTTTAAAATACCACTTTAAAAACCTTTTTACAATTATATTTGAATGTAAACCAAATCCATAACTGGATAAAAACACAAACATACTCTCAGGATATCCATAAGGACTAAAAAATAAATAATCAATAATGGTGCCATATAATCAATCAAGGCTAGGGGATGTAAATAAGGAACAATAAATCCCTTAAACAATCCTCAATGGAATCAACATATCAGGCAAAACACATTAGTCTCTAATATGAATGATGTTGAACCTAACATCCTCAGTTCAATCCTTTATAGGGGGACCCTATGTGAAACTAGAATACCTCTCTCAGCACCATTTTTGGTCATTGGGTACAAAACATACCCCTAGGAGGACACAAATCTCATAGGTATATAATAAGTTAGCACACACCACACTTGTGTAACATGCATATATTCCTTTTCTTATCTACCCAAGTTTACATGATATAATGAAATAGAGGTGAGAAACAAGAAATCCAAGTGATAATCTCATAATTAATGATAATACACAATAAATAAAACCAATATCTCATCCCCAAAACTCTCACATGAAGAAAAACCAATTTACTAGAATACACATAAAAGAATATGATGAGAAAAAACTTCCCCTTGGGGTACACAATTTTATCTCCAACAATACAAATTAAGGAAATCTCAAAGGGTCTTAAAATTTTGATTCAACTTTTTTAAAAGTTTCAAATGGGCCTTCCAAAATAATCATGGGATGCCATTTTATTTTTCATTTGAAATTCATTTTTAAAACATCAGTTAAACCCATTTCCTAAAAAAAATTAAATAATTTTAGAAATAAATTCATTTCTTTAATATATTCTTAAAATATCCAAGAACCAAAAGTTCTCAAAAATGATTTTAAAAACCATGTTTATAAATCCATCAGCATCAAACACCCCTCTAAATTTTCCACTTCCCATTTTTAAGGCCCAAACAAGGTCAAATTCCATTAAATATTAAATCAATTTTAAATAATACCCCTCTTCTTCATTTTAAAATTCTTGGAATTTTGACAATTATTTTGAAACCAATAAAAGAAAACACATTTATATCAAGTGATCCAACCTTTAAAGAATTAAACGTCCAATATAATTATCATATGCATTCTTAGTTTAACAAAATAGGGCTTTAAATCTACCATGAGTTCAATTATATGGAATTTAAATGAAATCTACAAAAAAATACTATGAACCAAGTGGAAATCTATTGCGATAGACTGCAATGAATCTCCTTCAATGGTAAATGCTGAACTGAGTAATAACACACCTTTCACAAGACCTAACAAACCAAATCTGTAAGGCTTGTTAGACTTTAAACCTAATCTCATCTAATTCATCCGCCAGGGTTCAAAAGATATATACAAACTAATTATAAATGGGAGGAGGCGGAAGAAAGTTAAAAAATAAAAATGGTGGCATTACTTTGGAGTTTATAATTAAAATCAAGGGAAATAATCCACAAAAAGAAGAAGGTAGGAGTGGAGGATCCCCCTTACACACCATAGGGGTTGGTCAAACCAAGAGGGGGAAAAGGGATAAAAACATTAAATTTTAAGGAGGTAAAAGGGGTATTTTTTCCTTTTAATTCAATCTATGTACCTCACATGGTTAGGGTGCATGGTTTGGTAAACCATGCAGAATACACAGGAAAAAACACACTTTCATGGTTTAACTTCTCGGTTTACCAAAACATGTGACAATCATTCAAGAAACCTCTACTAAACACTGAAAAACCAGTACACAGTCTTTCAAAATGTTTCTCTTAACCATGGGAAATATATGAGATAGCACTCCATGTTCTAAATGACACACAAGTTATAATATGATTTCTCTTGGTTTGGACACAACTATTCACTAGCCATGTAGGATAAACCTAAAAATAACAAAATTAACAGGATCAAAATTTTGATACGAGTCATCATATTGTTTCCTATAAAATATTCAAACTAACTATGAAATAGGGTAAATTTAATGAATTTTGAAAATTGAACCCTAAAACTTTCTAAACATAAATTACCATAGAAAATTTTAAAACATAAAACAATATATTTTCGGTCATAATTCTCCCCAAAATGACATTTTCTAACCCAATAAAATCATTAGTTAAATTAGAATCAATTAAATCCAGAAAAAATGACACCTACAACATAGGTGTGAGGTCTAGGGAAATCTAAAGTGGTTTACTAAAAATGGAACACCAGACAATACAAAACTCCTAAAAACAAAAAATTCAATTTTCAACATTGTCAAACATGTCCAAACACAGCCAACTCATAACCCACCAGATCACAAGGCTCTAAGAATATAGTGACCTATTACTTTTCTCCCCATTATTTTGAATTTCTCAAAAAATTTGTATGCAATGTGATACCTAATCCATACGTATAGTATAACCAATCTAACTTCAATTACATAAATCTATAAAAATAACCAAAATATTTCTCCAATAATTAGTGATAAACAACTTCCATAAAAAACAATTAAAAAAATCCCATAACACTAAAATAAAAAAAAACATCAACTGAAGACATGAATCAATAATAAAATGACATGGGCACTAACATTGGGAAATAAAACTAAGAAAAAGGGGGGTATATTAACCAATATTTAAAATTAAATATAATGGTTAACCAAATAAAATCCAAAATCAAGCCGTTTAGTGTATAATCTCAAATAGTTCCACATCTATCCTTGTAAATTTTAAAGCACATATAAGGCCTTCCCAAGTCCAACCGATAAAAACACAACCATAATAAGAACCACACACAATACTCAAGAAATATGATCAACCACAAAAGAATAAGCATAACCACCACATCCAACATCTCATACATGAGGATATACAAAAACTTCAAGGAATATATTAAAAAATCACATAAAAAATTCAATAAATTGAAAACCAATGAGTACACAACCCAAAATAAGAAAACCATTATAACTACTATATAATTAAAACTAACTTAATACCCTAATAGGAGATTAATCATCATAGAAGAATGATGGTGACTCACAAATTCTTAGATCAATGAAGGTTATGAATCCACCACTAAATCTAGAGTTTAAGAAGATTAAAAAATCATAAGTGATACACTTCTCAAGAAAATAATTCACCCAAAGGATCATCCTTGAAAATTAACTTTTATGTATTCTTAAGACCTTTTTGGTAGGTATAAATCAAAACATAAAACATGAATATATACCATTAATTCTTCATAACTAGGAAAAAATAGTCTTAATATATATAAAAGGAATAATAAAAATAACCAAAATTTTCAAAGACTGAAACATTTAAAAAACACATTTAAAATTTATCTTTTCTTTAAACCATACCCCCTTCAATAATAAGTACTAAATTGTTTTTCCAAAGGTAATGAAAACATGAAAACAACAAAACCCCTTCTGGAAAAAAATCAATTTAATCAGAAAACCCACCAAAAATCCCATTCTTCAAAATCACCCCATTTAAAAAGTAATTCAAAACTAATTTCACTAAGGAACACACTTACCTTAATACATTCATCTTCATTGAAACAAAAATACACTTGAATTTAATATTAATGTCCTCTATTTTTTAAAGATTCTACATGAGTTTCATTATAAAACTAAAGCCTCCATGAATCTCGATTACATTTAAAAATAATTATATCATATTTAAATTCCATTTCAAAGTTTTGAAATGAAATAAGAAAAATTTAAATCATTTAAGGATAATAAAAAAATTTCTCACACAAAAATCATAACACCATGCTTTTTTAAAAAATGCTTCATAAAATCCTACTATATAATTTTAAAAACATTTTTTACATAAAATAAAGTTACATTTCAAAAAACATGAGTCCAAACCATAAGGAATTTCATATTAATAAAAACACATTCAATAACATCAACACACTATAAGAACTCCCTAAATTTTCCTCACAACAATGGTAAACACTATTAGAATCAATTTAAAATCCAAGAGAGGAAAACAACCAATCTTGGGGAAAGAAGAAATTTGCATGGTTTTGGTGTATGTATTAGCAAAATATGCTCCAAATATGAAGAAATATTTATTATTAGATATATTTCCATATTCATGGTCCCCACATGGATTTCTATATTGTGCGATCTAACTATGAAACTTTGGTTCTTCCTCTATTTTCACCATAGTAGCTCAAAGAGGCCCCAAAAGTCCCTGGTGTACTTGATGAGGACCGAAATACAATAATATCATATAAAAAATAAATAATAATAATATAAAACCTCAAAATCAACATTAAAATCGTAACTACCCATGGTAATTTAAGGATCAGTGTGAGAAAGTGCTTGTGACATTCTCCCCTTACCAACCTCTTGAGTTTCTGAAATTCCAATTTCTACACTATCTGACTACCCAAATAGAAAGAGGGATAACAAAGTAACTAAGAATTAAAAAACCACTTATCTGATACCCTTTGTAATAAACTGGCCTAGGCTGTAGAGACCCGAAGCTTGACGTACATGGACATTACATTACATTTGCGGAATACTTAGTACATAACAAACACACACACACAAGGATCGTAATAGTTTAGTGTCTTTGGAAACTCGGAACGTAATCTTCTAATCGTGGTGAAAGATCTTCAATATCTCCCATAAAGATCTTCCCCTTTTTTTTACCTAAAAAACCTTTCTTTATATCCTTGGGAAAAGAAAACATAAAAGGGTGAGCTCAAATGCTCAGTAAGGGTAAACAAAAGAAATATCAATCACATCATATACATAAGAACATAGCCTTTAGAAATCTTAACCTGCAAAGGAGCTCATAATATCATAACATGGGATAAATCATAGAAGTGAAAATGAGATCCCCATAATCATAACATAAAACTTGAAACTTTGTGGAATGCACACATAATCATAGAAAATCATTTCTTGTTAGTCATGACTCATTGCCAAGACTATCTTAGTGGACAAAGTCCCTTTCCGAATCGAGTAACCCTCGTTTCAGTCCTGTTTCACTGAACCGGTATAACCTACCATTTCAGCCATGTCTATCTCATGAGATATAAAATCTTTACCCAATGCATTGGAGGGAGATATAGGTCCCACCCATCTCTTAATGAATCCTTTCTTATGTGTGCCACAAAATCATAAATCATACATCATTGCATAACCCATGTAATAAAAATGGGATTCTTAAACAACATGATATCATAAAACCATTCATATAAGATAAAGGAATTCATAAACATAATTCCATCACAACATAGTCAAATAAATGTAAAAATATGGATAGAAACAGAACCCTTTATTATCTTATATGGAAAATAATTTTGATAAAACACTTGAATTGAATTCTTGAGGAAAATATCCTTTCTTCTTCAAAATCAATTTCTTTTCACAAAACATCATGCAATTTTAAAAGAAAGAGATTTTATTGAAAATTGTCATTAAATCTTTTAGAGTAAGCTTCATGAAAATAAGGCTTTATAAAACAGTAGAAATCCGTTCGTGCCGTATAAGTTAAAAAAACATTCTTCGTACTTTTGTCGGAAAAGTCAAAAAGTACCTCGTACGAAAAACGACAAAAGATTCCTTTCATATCTTTTACTAAAAACTCACCGAAGGGTAAAAATGGATTTAAACAATTGTAGGTGGATGGAAATAATATTACATATTTATGAAACATGGATGTGGATGATAAAATACACCCCAGTGAATACTTACGAATAAACAATCTCGGATAAAAATGAGATTGTGATATTTCCCTTAACTTAGGTCCGACTTGCTTTGTAAGTGTCCGAACCTCCTGTATAATGATTTAAATCATGTTATTGACTTATTAAAGAATCATATTTATTGTTATGATATCATATATGGTTCACTTATGACATTATATTACCCGTTCTTTTGTAAATTCCATGTTAAAGAAGCGTTTTGGGTAAAATCGTTTCATTTATCGTAGGTGTTTTGACTTGTTGTTCTTGACATCATTATTACTTATATCATGATTTACTTACTTCCAGAATATAAAATATGATTTATATATCATATATATTCAGTATATATATATATATAATAGGTAGATAAATAAAATGAAAAACACAGTTCATGGAGACGGTAGTCCGTACGTACGCATGAACGCTGTTTTCCTTTACTTATTGTCTTGAAATGGAAGTAAGTAGATGAAATACATATGTATATATATATACATAAATCCAATAGCTTTATAATGTCATATATTTCATTATTATTTCTTATATATACATTATAATCATTCTTAAATGGTTAACATGGAGAATGAATCTCATCGCGTCGTGGAGACGGTAGTCCGTACGTACGCACGAGCGATGATATCATTTCTATAAATATTGAATTGAATTTGAGTGGATTATACAATATATCAGAATCAATATGATGTTGTAATAACTATGTATAGTTATTCTTTACACCATTATACCCATCCATGTAAGGTGGTGGTGGAAAATAGATTACACCACGGCGTGGAGACGGTATTCCGTACGTACGCACGCGCGGTGATTTCTTTTTCCATAGGATGGATAGATGGTGAAATAGGGTTGTTTCATACTTATAATAACATATCAGTATATGAGTGATACTGATGTTATTACTTTATAATGAAACAACCTAAGAAGAAGAAGTGGAAGAAGAAATAAACATGAAAGAATTGGTAACGGTAATTACCTCTTCTTTGAAGTGCCTCTTTGAGACCTCCTCTTAGGGCACTAAAATTGGTCTTTGAGGAAGACCAGAACCTCTAGGATGTTTTTAGGGAAGTGTAGAAGAGATTTTGGCAGGGGTTGGCCGAGCTTGAGTGCTCAAATTGGTGTGAGGAGGAGGGGGAGGAGGTGTCCTTTTATAAGGGAGGAGAGGGGCACCTTAGGAATATCTCAAAATATTATTTTATATTAAAGTCAAAATCGGTTTATAATGGTTCCAAAGGGTCTTATTTCGAAGCTAAAGTGGGGATGGGTCGAAATCCTATCAACCAATAGGATTTAGACAAGTTTAGTTTATTATTTTAACCTTATCAATTAGATTTAACTCTAAGTTAAATAATTTAACTTTTACCGTGTCTTTTTGTTTTCTTACACTATATGGTTAATACACTTACTATAACATGCAAAACGAACCCCAAATTGTTTATTAGTAATATATATATCCTTATCTAAGTCATTTGGCCGAACCTTAGATTTTTAGGAATAAAATAACAATTAATAATATAATATTTGATTTAAAAACTATTTTGTGTCAATTTTGACACTATTTGATATATGATTTATGTGAAAGTCATAACAGAATTATATGTTCGAACCAAGTTGATTAAATCAACATTAATATATCATAGTAACCTATAAAATTAGTGGAATTCATAAAAAGTCTTAAATTACATTTATTTAGGTATTTATATTATCAATTTTGTCAATATTTCATTAATAAGATAATTACTGCATCATCTTTGTGTTATAAATAAATTAAATTATTTGATGTCTAAAAATTACAAATAAAATATCATCATGTAGGAAATATTTTTAGCTTTCTAATGAATATTTAAAATTGAATTTATATTATGTATAACCCCATATTAAAAATGATTTACTTATTAAACTTTGATTTTAACTATTTTAACCCTTCTTTAAATAAATTAATAATAAATGTCCTAATCTAATCCAAGTGGGCCTAAATGGTCATATTTTATTCCTAAGTTTGTTTTTGGTCGAATTACACTTGTCCAATAGAATTAGGACATGTGTTAGGGTAATATTAATATCAATTTACCCTTAGTTACCCTATTTACTATTAACCGTGGTAAAAAAAAGTAAAAAGTTACTATTCACCAAAAATTATTTTCATCTCATTGAACCACATTTTAGTCCTTGATATTAACCGTGTCTGTCGGATTTTCGAAATTCCATTCACAGAAGCGGTAAAATTAAGTTTTATGCAAAATTCAGTTTTTAACCTACCACTTAGTGGTTTCACTATTCATCAAAAATTGATGTTTTTCAGAACAATGCCAAAATTTCATCCCAAGCTATATTTCATATTCCGAATTCAAAAATGAAGTCTATTTTACCAAATTCATAACATAAAAGTTGCATTAATTAATTTTATAATTAAATCACGCTGTTAAAACAAATAGCGTGTTTTTAAGAAACATTATCTATCAAAAGATTGACACTTGATTATGTCTGGTTTAAATGTGAAATTACATCAAATGACCAACATTGTATTAAATTGTAAAAATATATTCTAAATATACTTTAAAACCACTCAAATTAATAATTTATCACTATTAATTATTTCGATTAAAAAAGTTGTTTTTAATTATAATTTAGTAATTTTCACTATTCATCAGAATATGAAAGTTATCCGAAAAGTACCAAAATTTCACCTTAGGCTAAATTCGATACTCCGAATCCAAAAATGAAGTTCATTTTGAAAAATAAGATTTACAGAGTTTTAAAAAGTGGTTATTACTATTCATAACGGCTAGTTTTAATAATATTTTAAGAGCATATCGTTGTTTAGTGAAACTCGGTATTGCGTATTACACACGCTATCGAGGAAGGTCATGATTGCGTGTAATGCAAGGCAAGTCAAGGATGCGTGTTGTGCAAGCTCCTTTTGGTGTAGCGTACAACACAAGACTTTAATAAAATTAAAAATAATATTTTTTTATAAAATCTTGGGCTGTTACATTCTACCCCCCTTAAAATGAATTTCGCCCTCGAAATTCGTCGAGGTTATAAATGGTTTACTATTCGAAAGTTTCTTTAATAGAAACCCACATCGTAAAAAGGAATATCAAAACCAATCTTTAAAAACAAAAGTATGAAACGTAACGGTTACCCAAATAAACTAATCATTGGGTTTCCACATAGGTGAAAATATGGATATGGAAGAGAAATATAACCATCATGTTCTGATGGAGAGTGGTAGAGAACATGGCTATGGAAAAGCCAGTAATCACAAATCCATAGATTTGTGATGATATAAGGTACCATCTGATTCATCAGGTATAAGATCACTAGGACAACATTTTTGGTTTTCAAGATCATTTCCCTAAAGTTGAAAATTTGAATTAGAATAAATACTTACTTTGTTTTGGTACAATCTCACTGTTGTTCGTGCCTTGAACAATTTCCACTTCATCTCTTAAATAAATGAAGTTGAATTTCTTATTAGCAGATCATGTGATAGAATGACGGGTCATTCCATCTGTCTCAAACAAAAGGTTAGCAAAAATTATATGCATAAGTCGATCTATAGTGAGATTAATCATATATGGTTCCTAAAATGGACTTATACTTCATATATCATACTGCTTAATATAATAAAACTAGTTTCTACTAAACAGGGACTTCCTATAGGCCAGTGGTAGGCGATAAAGGCCAGTCGCACTTCAGTTGTGGGTTCGATTCCCATAGCCTTGTCCGACTCGATGGGTTGTCGCCCGTCCTGCAGGTTGTCCTTTTTCTAAAACTACGTTACTATAACATCCCATCAATAATATCGAAAATCTTCTATCCTTAAACAATACTAACTTATGTCCAACATAATCCAGTCTAATATTTAGGCTTATACATAATACTGCAGTCCACTCTCATAATATAGTGACAACGATTACCAGAGATTTAATACTGTCGTTGATCCCCACATATCATAAGATATGTCTTGTTGGTCACATTCCAAACATTCAACGTCCTTAATCGTGTATTCTCTTGAATACCTTAGTGAAAACATGAATGCAGTTAAAAGTTAACACTTTCAACATACCAAAATCCTCAAAATTCTATATACTCAAACCATGATATCACTTAGTCCTTATATCAATCATGAGCTCATGAATACTATTAAACATTTCATTTTCTCGTCTTCATTATGCGCATATCATCTTATTTCCAAAAAATATCTCAATCACTTTGAATACCACATCAATAAATATTGCAATACTCAATGATACAACATTATTTTGGAATCCCATTACATAAACACTTAATCATTCCACCACATCGTTGTTATATTCAAAATTTCCAATAGTGATCGCATGTGATTTCCCTTTGTCCTTTGCCTTCAGTGGTTGCTCATGTTGATCATCACTAACCCTTGGATTAGGGCAATTATTAGCATAATGCCCCATTTCCTTGCACTTGAAGCATTGAAGTGTTGGTGGTGCGTTCTCTGCAGTGTTTGCTTTATTCACATCATTAGAAACCCTTCTTCCATTATTTAGACACTCAGCTGCTCGATGACCTTCTTTTCCACACTTAAAACATTTTCTAGTCCCTTTAAGACAATCTCCACCATGCTTCTTTCCACACTTTGTGCATAAGGAAACATTCATCTTCTTTTCACCATTATTCTGAGATTTCTCCTTGAACTCCATCTTTCGTTTCTTGTCAAAACCATGAGATGGATATGTAACACCAACTTCCATTTCTACCTTGATAGCACAACGCACAATTTCTTCATAGCTACTGAAGTCTCTTATAGCTAATGCCCTTCGAAGACTTGGTTTTAAGCCACTGAAAAATCGATCAACTTTACTTTCAGGTTGGATGATAATACCAGAAGCATACCTTGCAAGTCTTGTAAAATTTGCTTCATAGGTACCAACAGATTCATCGTCCCTTTGCTTCAGTTCAAGAAACTCTTTCTCCATCTTTGTTCGAAGAATACGAGGGAAGTACTTACTGAAAAACAAGTTCTTGAACTCGTCCCATTCCATGGACTCAATTTCATCTCTTGGCCTCGTATTCTTGATAAGATTCCACCATTGATCAGCTTCACCTTCCAAACGATATACTGCTAAGATGACTTTATCATGTTCAGAACATTGAAGAACTGAAAATATCTTTTCAGTAGTACTGATCCATTGTTCAGCCACAAGTGGATCAGAAGACCCACTGAAAGAAGGTGGACGTTGCCTCATGAAGGAATCAATAGAATATTGTTCCCTTCTCTGCTCATTTGGAAGTCCAGAATGATTCATAGCTTGTGTAAGTATAGCAATAAGATTTTGCACTCCATCTCCCATAACATTTGTTTGTTCAGGAGGGCAATCATTGCATTGTCCATTGCATTGATTAACACGGTTCCTTCGGGTTCCAGACATCGTCTAAAACCCAAAAAGAATAGTGTGAGAGGCAAAAATCATGCTAGGGAAAACAACATAATAAAGGGGGAGTACCTTCAATATCTAACATCTTAGGTTTAATTCTATGATCGTTAGCGTAATTCTAGTACTATAAACTATACGTATACTTAACCTTAGGGACATCCCTAGACATACCTTAGAAATATCTCTAGGGATCTCACTAAAGTTCTCGCATCCTAGTTTCCAAAGGTTGACTAAACCTTTCCTCTGATACCAACTGTAGAGACCCGAAGCTTGACGTACATGGACATTACATTACATTTGCGGAATACTTAGTACATAACAAAAACACACACACAAGGATCGTAATAGTTTAGTGTCTTTGGAAACTCGGAACGTAATCTTCTAATCGTGGTGAAAGATCTTCAATATCTCCCATAAAGATCTTCCCTTTTTTTTTACCTAAAAAACCTTTCTTTATATCCTGAGGAAAAGAAAACATAAAAGTGTGAGCTCAAATGCTCAGTAAGGGTAAACAAAAGAAATATCAATCACATCATATACATAAGAACATAGCCTTTAGAAATCTTAACATGCAAAAGAGCTCACAATATCATAACATGGGATAAATCATAGAAGTGAAAATGAGATCCCCATAATCATAACATAAAACTTGAAACTTTTTGGAATGCACACATAATCATAGAAAATCATTTCTTGTTAGTCATGACTCATTGCCAAGACTATCTTAGTGGACAAAGTCCCTTTCTGAATCGAGTAACCCTCGTTTCAGTCCTGTTTCACTGAACCGGTATAACCTACCATTTCAGCCATGTCTATCTCATGAGATATAAAATCTTTACCCAATGCATTGGAGGGAGATATAGGTCCCACCCATCTCTTAATGAATCCTTTCTTATGTGTGCCACAAAATCATAAATCATACATCATTGCATAACCCATGTAATAAAAATGGGATTCTTAAACAACATGATATCATAAAACCATTCATATAAGATAAAGGAATTCATAAACATAATTCCATCACAACATAGTCAAATCAATGTAAAAATATGGATAGAAACAGAACCCTTTATTATCTTATATGGAAAATAATTTTGATAAAACACTTGAATTGAATTCTTGAGGAAAATATCCTTTCTTCTTCAAAATCAATTTCTTTTCACAAAACATCATGCAATTTTAAAAGAAAGAGATTTTATTGAAAATAGTCATGAAATCATTTAGAGGAAGCTTCATGAAAATAAGGCTTTATAAAACAGTAGAAATCCGTTCGTGCCGTATAAGTTAAAAAAAAACATTCTTCGTACTTTTGTCGGAAAAGTCAAAAAGTACCTCGTACGAAAAACGACAAAAGATTCCTTTCATATCTTTTACTAAAAACTCACCGAAGGGTAAAAATGGATTTAAACAATTGTAGGTGGATGGAAATAATATTACATATTTATGAAACATGGATGTGGATGATAAAATACACCCCAGTGAATACTTACGAATAAACAATCTCGGATAAAAATGAGATTGTGATATTTCCCTTACCTTAGGTCCGACTTGCTTTGTAAGTGTCCGAAACTCCTGTATAATGATTTAAATCATGTTATTGACTTATTACAGAATCATATTTATTGTTATGATATCATATATGGTTCACTTATGACATTATATTACCCGTTCTTTTGTAAATTCCATGTTAAAGAAGCGTTTTGGGTAAAATCGTTTCATTTATCGTAGGTGTTTTGACTTGTTGTTCTTGACATCATTATTACTTATATCATGATTTAATTACTTCCAGAATATAAAATATGATTTATATATCATATATATTTAGTATATATATATATATAATAGGTAGATAAATAAAATGAAAAACACCGTTCATGGAGACGGTAGTCCGTACGTACGCATGAACGCTGTTTTCCTTTCCTTATTGTCTTGAAATGGAAGTAAGTAGATGACATACATATGTATATATATATACATAAATCCAGTAGCTTTATAATGTCATATATTTCATTATTATTTCTTATATATACATTATAATCATTCTTAAATGGTTAACATGGAGAATGAATCTCATCGCGTCGTGGAGACGGTAGTCCGTACGTACGCACGAGTGATGATATCATTTCTATAAATATTGAATTGAATTTGAGTGGATTATACAATATATCAGAATCAATATGATGTTGTAATAACTATGTATAGTTATTCTTTACACCATTATACCCATCCATGTAAGGTGGTGGTGGAAAATAGATTACACCACGGCGTGGAGACGGTATTCCGTACGTACGCACGCGCGATGATTTCTTTTTCCGTAGGATGGATAGATGGTGAAATAGGGTTGTTTCATACTTATAATAACATATCAGTATATGAGTGATACTGATGTTATTACTTTATAATGAAACAACCTAAGAAGAAGAAGTGGAAGAAGAAATAAACATGAAAGAATTGGTAACGGTAATTACCTCTTCTTTGAAGTGCCTCTTTGAGACCTCCTCTTAGGGCACTAAAATTGGTCTTTGAGGAAGACCAGAACCTCTAGGATGTTTTTAGGGAAGTGGAGAAGAGATTTTGGCAGGGGTTGGCCGAGCTTGAGTGCTCAAATTGGTGTGAGGAGGATGGGGAGGAGGTGTCCTTTTATAAGGGAGGAGAGGGGCACCTTAGGAATATCTCAAAATATTATTTTATATTAAAGTCAAAATCGGTTTATAATGGTTCCAAAGGGTCTTATTTCGAAGCTAAAGTGGGGATGGGTCGAAATACTATCAACCAATAGGATTTAGACAAGTTTAGTTTATTATTTTAACCTTATCAATTAGATTTAACTCTAAGTTAAATAATTTAACTTTTACCGTGTCTTTTTGTTTTCTTACACTATATGGTTAATACACTTACTGTAACATGCCAAACGAACCCCAAATTGTTTATTTTTAATATATATATCCTTATCTAAGTCATTTGGCCGAACCTTAGATTTTTAGGAATAAAATAACAATTAATAATATAATATTTGATTTAAAAACTATTTTGTGTCAATTTTGACACTATTTGATATATGATTTATGTGAAAGTCATAACAGAATTATATGTTCGAACCAAGTTGATTAAATCAACATTAATATATCATAGTAACCTATAAAATTAGTGGAATTCATAAAAAGTCTTAAATTACATTTATTTAGGTATTTATATTATCAATTTTGTCAATATTTCATTAATAAGATAATTACTGCATCATCTTTGTGTTATAAATAAACTAAATTATTTGATGTCTAAAAATTACAAATAAAATATCATCATGTAGGAAATCTTTTTAGCTTTCTAATGAATATTTAAAATTGAATTTATATTATGTATAACCCCATATTAAAAATGATTTACTTATTAAACTTTGATTTTAACTATTTTAACCCTTCTTTAAATAAATTAATAATAAATGTCCTAATCTAATCCAAGTGGGCCTAAATAGTCATATTTTATTCCTAAGTTTGTTTTTGGTCGAATTACACTTGTCCAATAGAATTAGGACATGTGTTAGGGTAATATTAATATCATATTTACCCTTAGTTACCCTATTTACTATTAACCGTGGTAAAAAAAAGTAAAAAGTTACTATTCACCAAAAATTATTTTCATCTCATTGAACCACATTTTAGTCCTTGATATTAACCGTGTCTGTCGGATTTTCGAAATTCCATTCACAGAAGCGGTAAAATTAAGTTTTATGCAAAATTCAGTTTTTAACCTACCACTTAGTGGTTTCACTATTCATCAAAAATTGATGTTTTTCAGAACAATGCCAAAATTTCATCCCAAGCTATATTTCATATTCCGAATTCAAAAATGAAGTCTATTTTACCAAATTCATAACATAAAAGTTGCATTAATTAATTTTATAATTAAATCACGCTGTTAAAACAAATAGCGTGTTTTTAAGAAACAATATCTATCAAAAGATTGACACTTGATTATGTCTGGTTTAAATGTGAAATTACATCAAATGACCAACATTGTATTAAATTGTAAAAATATATTCTAAATATACTTTAAAACCACTCAAATTAATAATTTATCACTATTAATTATTTCGATTAAAAAAGTTGTTTTTAATTATAATTTAGTAATTTTCACTATTCATCAGAATATGAAAGTTATCCGAAAAGTACCAAAATTTCACCTTAGGCTAAATTCGATACTCCGAATCCAAAAATGAAGTTCATTTTGAAAAATAAGATTTACAGAGTTTTAAAAAGTGGTTATTACTATTCATAACGGCTAGTTTTAATAATATTTTAAGAGCATATCGTTGTTTAGTGAAACTCGGTATTGCGTATTACACACGCTATCGAGGAAGGTCGTGATTGCGTGTAATGCAAGGCAAGTCAAGGATGCGTGTTGTGCAAGCTCCTTTTGGTGTAGCGTACAACACAAGACTTTAATAAAATTAAAAAGAATATTTTTTTATAAAATATTGGGCTGTTACATAGGCTGACCTGGAAAGTCACTCGACTCGATTTACCACTAGGCATGAAGGGAGTTCCCAATCTCCATAGTTTGGAAATCATTGACTGGGTATCAAGAACAATAACATGGGAATGATTTTACCCTAAAAATATAATGACCACAATAAGAATCCATATTGGATATCTGACATGACACATACATAAATTGGACATCCACACCTCCAAATAAATAGATCCCATGTTAAATGAAAAAAATCAGAGTAACTCACAACAACATTAATAAAAATTAATCATCACAATAATAACCAACTCCAAAATTAATAAATAAAAGAGTAATGAAAATTGTAAATAATATATATATATATATATATATATGGATGGACATTCCACTACATAACTGTCCCAAAAGATAAAAAAGAATAAAAAAACTACTAGAAAGTGTCTTCTCGTGTCCCGGGGTTACTCACCCTACCCAAAGTGATTATCAATGTAACAACATGAAAAAAACCTAAAGGAAACAAATCTGAAGAAGAATTCAATTTTTTCACCTCAAATAATATATGAGATCCGTATACACACAATGTTGTATGTAGGGTGTGATCTAAACATGCCCATTATGGTTTCAGTAAAGATTTTGTTTCATGTACTTTAAAAATTCATTTCATTAATTCTAGTTTTAAATATATATAAGGGAAATAATTTTTTCCAAACACATGATATAAAACAAATTATCATTCCAGATAACCCCTTTGCAAAAAAATTTCCCTTCCTTTAAAAAAAGGAGAATAAAAAAATCTATTTAATTTGGCACTTTTAAAACCTTTTAATGATTATTTCTCTTCAAATTTATAAAAACAATCCAACAACCTTTTCTACAGTCTAGAAAAACTTCCAAATAACATTTCATAACATACAAAGGATTGTTTTTTTCAAATTCCACATTTCAAACCATTTTTCAAATAGATTTTAATGTTAACCAAATCGATAGCTAGAATAAATATAAACACAAGTAGGCAACTATAAAATCCATAAGGTATAAAAATTAAACAATAAAAAATGGTGACATGTAATCAATCATGGCCATAGGATATAAACAAGGTATAAGGAATCCCCAAAAAACTGAAATGGAATCTAGGTATCATGTTGCACCCATAGTTTCTGGTAAGTAACCCTTTATTTATGCCTTTTAAGTATATAATGTTGATGGATGAAATTTGGGATAGTTTGGAAGAATTTTATTGTGTTTTCAGATTTTATATAAGTGCATCGGTTGTTTGAGATTTTTGTAAACTGTAAACACTTGTAGGAAACTGGGAATAGAGAGACATGGGCTAAAGTGAAGGCGTACTGGCGACACACAATTTTTCTAAACTGTGAAAAATCCTAGGAAAAACTGTGTAACTTGAGACATTTATCTTTAGCATGGATAAAACATGGTTTGGAAACTGTGTGAGCCAACCATGCAAATATCATCCTTGAGAATGTTTTTAGTGCATAGTTAGTGCATGGTTTTACTAACCGTGTGACTAACCATGCACAAGTCAAAAATGAGATCCTAAAATTATGAATCTCACTCGCTTTACCCTCTAAAACCATCTTTTTCCTATTATGTTTCCCTTACTCAATATTCAATCGTCAAAAATTTCAATGATGGTTCTTCCGTTGATCTATAGGCGATCCAAAGGCTTCCCTTGGTGATTAGAATCCGATTCCTTATAGTAAGTAATCATTATTTGTTGTTCTTGATGAGTGTTCTTAGATCTACTACACCCTCTCTCTTAGTTTCGTAGATCTACACTCTTTGTGGGTATATATAAGGTTTTGGATTCCAAATATGTTTATATTTTTTATTTTTGATGATAGGGGAAGAGATATAAGGTAGGTTTGTGAATATTTAACCCGATATAATGATGTTTTCAAGTTATTTATCATTTTCAACAAAAATACTGAGGAAGGTGGCTTCACTACTGACTCATCTTACTAGAATTGATTTTATTAGTCTCAAATTAATTTAATTTATTGAAATTAATTTTTAAATCTTGGTGAAAATCATGATATAAATCATCTTTAGTGAATATTTATGATTATTTGGTGAAAATGTGGAATTCTGGAGATTTTTTTTACAAGGTGCATTGGTTTCTTGATTTTAAAATGTTGATTTTAGAATATTGATTTTCTGTATTATTGAAATGGATTGTTGGAAAAATGTTTCAATAAAAAAGGGGTTTTATTAAAATTGTTTTTACATGTTTTTATTGGAATGGGTTTTTGGAATACTTGGGGAGTGTGTGTTCATATTGCATTTACAAAGCGTAGTTGAAATATGACCATGTGCTCAGAGCCAAAGGTGTAAAGAAATAAGGGATATAATTACCTTGTGATGTCTTTGTAGATCGATGAAAACCACTCATGAGTATGGAACTTTCATAATGATGCATGGATGGTTGATGGTGTAGATATGTGGAAAGAAATAGTTATGCCAAATGGATCTTGTGAAATTCTTTTAAAACATTGTTTGGATGTTTTCATTGAAAAATATCCTTTGATGGAAAACTGGTTGGTTTGTAACATGTTTATATTTAGTTATAAACAGTATGAGAAATTATTTTAAATAAACTATTTTATAAATATGTTTCTAACTTTTCTATCCTAGTGGCATAATTAGGGAAGTCATTGGGGGAAAACCTAGTGAGTTTTAGTACTCACCCTTGTTTTTTTCACTTTGGTGGTTTTACAGATGTAATCTACTTGGACATAGGAAAATTAAAAGTATCACACATATTTATCACTATCTTGTGATATTTGGGCTGTTTGGTGAAGTTGAAGCATTGAGGTTGTGGATTTTGGAGCTATGCAGTTGTCTTAGAGTTTTAAATAGATTATCTTTTACTATTTACTTTGATATTGTGGTCTTCTATTGTGGTACTTGATTTATGTACGATTTTGATAAATGATATGTTGATTTTTATTTCATTATTATCATGCATCATATAGTGGTTTGTTTGGTTATGGATTTTCTGGTTAGTTATTTTATCCTTATAGGGTAAATCATTGCCCACATTTATTGAATCCCTCCAACATTTATTGATAGCCTTTAGCATCTTGGGGATATCACTTAAGGCCTATTAATTTCCCACTTACCTCTCAATCCAATGATAAGGGACATGATATTACAAATCGTATTAGATTTTTTCAGTCCAAAAGTCTATTTGAGACAAGCGATGTCAATTTTTTTGGTCCTTGATAAACACTTGGTCATCAGTTCTGTCGGTCTTGGAGTTGAATTTCTTCCAGTATATTCCTTATGTCGGGTTGGTAAAAAAGAGTAGGATGGTTGAAATTGAAATGTAGACCATAAAAAGATATAGATATCCTTTTTATGTCAAACTTAATGTTACCAGGTAGTTGGGTATATAAGTGTTTTGGGGAGACTTAAAGGATTTTGAAATCTCATTGTCATGGGTTTAGCCATTGAGACGAGCATGACATGCCTTAGAGGAATGACTTCCCAAAAGGAGTGCATATTTCATTTTTGGTAATGATTTATGTTTTTCTTCACAAGTGTTGATTATTGAAAAAATGTTAGAGTTGTTTTCAAATTAAGTATTTTGAAAAACAGCATGATTTTGATATTTTGAAAATGGTTTGATTTTCAAAAGCAATTTAATTTTTTTTCAAAAAAGTTTAAATGTGCAAAATTATGGTTTTGGAAAGAAATATTGTGATAGTTGAAGTGGTGGAATTTTAAATGTTAATCCATTAATTTCTAGAGAGTGAGACTGATGGATTTTTTTTTGTTTAGAAAATAGAAACAGTTGGTGTTGTAGGAACCAATTGGAAGAAGCTGCAGAGAATGTGGTTGCACCTGATCCATAGGTGAACCAAGAGCTGGTTTACAATATCATCCATGTGTTTTAGTTTGTGGAAATAGAGAACTAGATGGATGAGACAAGATAAGTGGATCATTTCTTCTAGTTGCAAAAGTAGAATCCACCCATCTTCTAGGGTGATTCTAAACTAGAAAAGGCAGAGGTATGGATAAAAAGGATGAATCATATCATCGATTTCATCAGCACACCAGTAGTGATGAAATTCAACTGGGTGATGTATATTCTAGAGGATCTTGCACACCTGTAGTGGAAACTGGTGATGTAGGCTAAAGTGGATCAAGGCCTTGGTTTGGATGATTTTGAGGAATTGTTCAAAAAAAAATTCTAACCTCACATGTTCAAGATTAAAAGGATGATGTAATTCTTCAACCTAAAGCATGAAAATCTCTCTATCACTGAGTATGTGGATAAACTCATGAATTTAGTGTTTTTTGCACTCGAGGTTGTGGCTAGTGAATACTTGAAGGAATGAATCTTTGAATCGGGTCTAAGGAAGGAGATTTTATCAAAGATTGTTGCGCTCTGTATTACAGACTATACAGAGATAATGAATATATAGATGATGGATGAAATAGATATCATAGGAAATTTAGAAGGAGGAAGCATGTTGATACCCATAGGAACTAGTGGGAAATATAATTATGGGAGCAATAAGAAGAGGGACACCTACATCAACGGTGGGACTGTGAATCAAAATCAAGCGAATGGATCGATGAATCTTCCTTTAAGACCCACGAAAAAAGAGGGATGTTTCCAATGTGGTTCCTTAAACTAAATAAATAGAGATAGTACAACACCAAAAAGGGAATGATATAATTGAAATAATATGGGGAATCTTAAATGCTATTGTCATAGTGCTCTGAGGTCAGGTGTTGGAGACACTTCTTAGGTATCGCAGGCGTCATATGCTTCGTTGAGTGTGGGAAAAAGAACCAAAATCATCCGCAGAATAGATGTAACCATGGTGATTCTAAGAATAGCATGACTCTTTAGTAAGGGATAAATCAGTAGGGTAATCAAGAATAAGGTATAATGAATAATAAATTATATAGACTTGAGTAGGTGATTGTGGATGATCTGGCTGGAGCATCTACGACAATAGGTATGATTCTTTCGAATTATACACTTATGCCAGTGTTGTTTGATACTGATGCATCACATTCCTTTATTTCTTCTTCTTCCATTCATTTAATGATTTTAAAACATGAAATGATGATTTATGTGATAAAACGTCAAACTCCTATTGGTCAAAGAGAGTGTTGAGCCTTTCTGTGTAGAACATGTTCCACAACCGTTGATGGACTTGAGCTGAAATGGGACTTCTCAGTGCTAGAGATAGATGTATATGATGTAATCCGAGATATGGATTGGTTGACATAGTTCATAGTTCACATCAACTGTTTTAGTAGGATAGTTAGTTTTGCGACTATGGATGGCTTCAAGAATCCATTTAGAGGAGAAAGGGATGTAAAGAAAGGTGTAATGAGCTTGTTGGAACCAAAAGTGGGAACCATCTCTGATCATTTTGCTGAATTAACTTTGACATCGATGAAATACATTGAGAATAGATTTTTTCTAGTAGCTGTGGAATAGTTTTCTGAAATTTCCCCCAAAAAATTCTCTTGGTTACCACCGTTAAGGGAAGTAGAGTTTATGATTGATCTCCTCCTGGGGACCAGTCCTATCTCACTTATATCTTATCGAATCGAACCAACAGAATTTAGGAAGTTGAATGTTTATTTATAAGAGCTAGAAAGAAAGGGTCTCATTCATCCTAGCATGTCTCTGTGGACAACACTGGTCTTGTTTGTGAAGAAAGAAGATGGAACACTAAGGCAATTCGTGGATTATTATAAGCTCAACCAAGTTATGATAAAGAATAGGCATTCAATTCTATGGATTGATGATCTGTTCAATCAATTTAGGGGATCTCAGTGGTTCTCCAAAATTGAATTATGATCAGTATGTCCCCAATTTCATGTTCATAAGGATTATATTCCAAAAATATATTTCAGAAGTAGATATGGACATTATAACTATGTGGTAATGTATTTTAGTATTATTACTGCACTAGTGGTCATTTTGGAATTGATGAATCAAATATTTCACTGATATCTCTACTATTTTATTATGCTGTTTGTGTATGATATACTGGTGACTTCAAGGACAAGGACTAAGCATGAGCAACACCTGGAAATGGTGTTGGGAATCTTGAGAGACTATCACCTATATTCCAAATTATCAAAGTGTGATTTTTGGATATAGGATGTAAAATTTTTTGGCCATGGAATTTTTGAAAGAGGTGTTTCAGTGGATCAAGAGTAGATAGAAGTTATTATCTCTTAGAAACTGCTGAATAATGTTTTTGAGATACAAAGTTTTCTTGGCCTCGATGGTTATTAACAATGTTTTCTTCATGAATTACCAGGACTATCTTATCCTATGAAAACATTTAAAAAGAATAATATTCCATTCCAATGAAGTGAATAATTTCATAATTCTTTTTAATATCTAAAATTTCACCTTACATCCCCACCAATATTGATTTTTCTATAATCAGGAAAAGGGTATGTGGTGTATTGTGATGCTTTTGGATCTAGTTTACAGTGTATCCTTATAAAAGGATATCGTGTCGTTATTATGGATCAAGAAAATTAAGGGTGAATGAGAAGAACTAACCAACACATGATTTGGAGTTAGCTACAGTTGTACATGATTTAAAAACATGGCATAATTATCTCTTTCATGATAAATATATTGTGTTCATGAATAATAAGATATTGAATCATCTTTTCTCACAAAGGGACTTTAATCTGATGAAAAGAAGGTGAATGTGATATCTCCAAATTATCAACTTTGACTTGATGTATACACTAGGTAAAAAAAATTTGGTGGCTGATTCATTTATAAGAAATTCATTTGCTCAGTTGGAAAATGAATCTTCAGATGAGTGTCTACTAATGTTAGTCCTAGATGAAATGCATGTGTAATGTGAAGACCGAGGTGATGTTGTCATTATTTTCATTTTTATTTTTTCCTTATTTGGTGAAGATAGTAGAGGAGGCACAAATATCTGATGTAGAATGCATATCTATGAGGTCAAAACTCAATGGTGGGGATACCATTTAGGGATGAATGATGGATGGGAGTTCAGTATTATTGTTTAGGAATCATATGGTTGTACCTATGTATTTATAGGAAAAAATTATTCATACTTACCCCCATTTGATATGGGTTTTTCGTCCATAAATATTGAGGATGTATAAGGTGTTGAAATAATAGTTTTTGTGGGTTGGCATGAAAAAGAATGTGGCTAAGTTTTTTTCAAGATTCATATCTTGTAAGCAAGTTAAGGAAGAATATTAGTGACCAGTATGTATGTTGCAGTCTTTACCTATTCAAATTTTGAAATAGTAGCAGATAGCTATGCATTTTGTTACAGGTCTCCCAAGAATGGTTCAGAAGCATGATTCCATATTGGTGATTGTGGATCATCACATGAATTCTTCCCATTTCATACCTATTTGTGAGACCCATACAATGGAGGATCTGTCTAAAATCTATATCTGAGAAGTGGTAAAGAGGCCTAAAATATCAGTTTCAATCATATCAGATAGATATCTAAGGTTTACATATCGTTTCTACAAATCCTTACAGAAAGACCTTGGGACTCTGTTGAATATGAGTATGACATATCATCGTCAAACAAATGAGAAATCTAAAAGGATTCTATAGACATTGGAAGACATGTTGTGGGATTTTGTAATGAATTTTGGTGGATCATGGGAAGAGTACATTCCCTTAGTAGTGTTATTGCAACTATCAAACTTGATACATATGTATCCTTTTGAAGATTTGTATGGGATTACTCCTCGTTCTATACTTTTTTGGGTGGAAACAAGTGGGACTTTACTAGTTGGGTCAATCCTTATCCCTGAAATAATAAATAAGGTTTAGTTTCTCGGGAAATGGATAGAGATGACTCAATGTCATCCAAAATTGTATTCAGATCATCATCAATGACCATTTTCATTCACAATGAGTGATCATGTGTTCTTTAAGATCTCTCCATGGCTTGGACATAGACATCTTGGGAATAAGGGTAAGTTATCACCTAGATACATATGCCCTTTTGAGATACTGGAATGGGTTGGAGTGGGGTCATATCAGTTGGAATTTCCACCATTGTTTAGTGTGGTGAATAAAATGTTTCATGTATCTCAGTTGGAAAGGTATCATCCTAACACTGACCATGTGATCAGGTGGGATCATGTTGACCTAGATTCATATGATTCATTGGTACATATAACGGGGTAGATTATGGATAGACCAGAGAAAGTATTACATGGAAAAAGCATCTGTCTAGTGTGGGTTTTGTGGAAACATGGTCAGATTCAAGAAGAGACTTGGTAACATGATAAAGAGATGAAAGATAAATGGTTGGAACTCTTTCATGGAATAGATGGTTTTATAATTTTTGAGGATGGAAATGCCAATTATGGAGAGAATGTAGCACCCCTATTTTTGGTAAGTAACCCTTTATTTATTCTTTTCAAGTATATAAAGTGTTTGGGTAAGCTTTGGGAGAGTTTCAAAGATGTTTAAAGTGTTTTTTTGGGATTTTATATAGGTTAAAAGGTGGTTCAAGATTTTTTTAAACTTTGAAACACATTTAGGAAACCATTTATATTGAGACAATGTCTAAAGGGGCAATTCACGATTTGTACAAACTGTGTGGAAGCCTAGTAGAAACCATGAACCTTGAGACAGTGAGATTTGGCATGGCTGGCACATGGTTTCAAAACCATGTGATACACCATGTGAATCTATTCCTTTATATAGTGGCTAGAAAATGGTTATTGAACCTTTTGACTAACCACATGACTAACGATGCATGGTTCAAAAGTGAGATCGTAAAATTGTGGATCTCACTCATTTTATCCTATAACTCCCTTATTTTTTACATTTATGAAACCAACTCAATATTATCTCTTCGAAAATTTCAAGGAAGATTCTCCGATCGATATTTAGGTGATAAAAATCCATACCTTGGTGATTAGAAGTCAATTTATCATGGTAAGTGGTCATTCTTGGTCATTATTGATGATTTTTCTTAGATCTACTTTTCCATATTTCTTGGTTTCTTATATCTAAACACACAAGGGGTATATATAAGGTTTTTGAGGCCAAATATGTTTAGATTTGGTCTTTTTTAAGATAGGGGAAGAGATCTAAGGCTGGTTCTAGAGATACCTCCTAGTCTTCTGACGTTTTTTGTGCTTTTTTTTTCCAAAACTCTCATGGTAAGTGGCCACAATCTCAACTCCTATTTCTAAAATTGATTGGCTTAGTTCACAATTGATTTAATTGATTGAAATTTTTTGTGAAATATTGGTGAAAAGCATGATATAACTCCTCTTTAGTGATAATTTATGGTTTTTTGTGAAATTGTGGAATTGTAGTGATTTATTGTGCAAAGTGATTTTGTTTCTTGATTTTAAAATGTTGATTTTAAAATATAGATTTTATGGATTTTTAAATGTCTTATTTGAAAAAGGTTTGAATAAAATGTTTTTTTATTAAAATGTTTTTTACATATTTTTATTAGCATAGTTCTTTGGCCTACTTGGTGTGTGTGTGTGTTCATATTGCATTTACGAGGTTTGGTTGAAATATGACCTTGTGCTCAATTCTAAAAGTGTAATGGCACATGGGATATAATTACCTTGTGATGACTGGGTATATCGATGTGAAACCTCTCATGTGTATGGAACTGTTATAATGATGCATGCATGGTTGATGGTGTGGATATATGGAATGAAATGGTTATTCTTGATGAAATTTTTGAAATGGTTTAAAGCACTATTTGGTTGATTTATTTGAGAAATATCCCTTTTATGAAAACTATTTGGTATGGAACATGTTTATATTTAGTTATAAAAAATTTTAGAAATTGTTTTATATAAAAGAGTTTATATAAATGTTGCTAACTTTTCTATCCTAGTGGCATGAGTAGGTAAGTCATTTGGGAAAACCTATTGAGTTTTGGTACTCACCCTTACTTTGTCACTTTAGTGATTTTTTAGAGGTCATCTATTTGTACACAAGAAAAGCTAAAGAATCACAAATATTTAGCACCACCTCATGATAATTGGGTTTTTTTGAAGTTATAATATAGAGATTGTAGAGCATGGATTCATGTAGTTGTTTGGGAGTTTTAAATAGCTTGTCTTCTTATGTTTACTTTGATATTGCGGTCTTCCACTGTGGTACTTGGTTTTAGTATGATTTTGATAAATGAAATGTTGAGTTTTATTTCATTGTTACCATGCATCATATAGTGGTTTTTTTGGTGATGGATTTCCTAGTTAGTTATTTTATCCTTATAGGGAAAATAGTCTCCCACAGGTATTGAAGCCCTCAGAAATTTATTTCCAGCCTTTGGCATCTTGGGGATGTCTCTTAAGTCCTAGTAATGTCTCACCACCCTCTCAAGACAATGATAAGGGGAGGGAAGTTACATATCATAAGAAACACACTAGGATCTAATATTAATTATTCTAGATTTAGTTTCCTTGGTTCACACTTCTCTAGTCCCATAGAGAAACTAGAACATCCCTCTCAACACTCTTTTGGGAATCAAGTACAAAACAAACCACCTATAGGGTAAAACTATCCTAGGTCACTAGCTAGTTTGAACACACCACACTAGTGTAACAAACATCTATAAAATATCTTATATACCCAAGTTCAAATGATATAATTCCTCAATGGTAAGAAATAATAAATCTAAGTGATATTCCCATAATAAATGAGAAACAAATAAATACCACATCTCGCCTCTATCATCCTCACATGAAACAAACCCTAATTACATGAACACACATAAATAAATAGTAGGAAATAACATCCCCCATGGGTTTCCAAATTTTATCACAAATAAGAAAAATTAGGGCTCAATCAAGGGTCTCACACATTTGAGAAAACATTCTTAAGAGTTTAAAAAAATACATTGAACACTAGCTTGGTATTTCAAACTATTTTCCTTTTGAAATCCTTTTTTAAACATTACTTTAACCCATTCCTTAAAAACACAATTTTAAATCACTTTCGAAATTAATTCATAGAATTAATCTATTTTTTGAAATAACCAAATCCCAATAAGATTTCACATACTTTTTAAAAACACTTATTTATAAATCCACCAGTGCCAATCATCCCTTTAAATTCCCCACTTCCCATTTTTGTGAACCAAATGGGGTTAACTTACATTAATAATCAATTATATTTAAAACTCTCCCATGGGGTATCAATTAAAAACCCATTTCATTCAAAAAACACTATATAAATAAAAAACTATTAAACACATTTATATTAATTGATGTGAACATTAATGTTTTTAAAAATCCACTATAACTATAAAAAATAGTCTTAGTTTAACAAAACAAGACATAAAAAAACAAAGAATTAAATTATATGGATTTTAAATTAAATGAAAAAAACACCTATGTTAAACCAAATGGAAATACCTCACAAAAAGTTGCAACACATCACCTTTCAAGGATACTTATAAACTGGGAATGGACACCCTCTCCATAAGACCTAATAACCAAAACACCCAATGTTAGTTCACACGAAACTATAATCTTGGCCAAGGTATACCCTAGAGTTCACAGATGACAAATTAACTAAGGATAAATTTGATTAGGGGAAAGAAAAGTAAAACAATATAAATGGATGCATTACCTTGGAGTTTCCACTTTAAATAAAGGGAAAGGAGACACAAAACGAAGAATATAGGAGTGGACAATCCCCCAAATGTTCCATGGGGGTCAGCCAAACTAATATGGGGAGAGAGGGAATTTAAATTCAAATAAAGATAAAGTATTAATTTTCTATTTAAATAAAATATGGGAAACATTCTTTGTTAGGCTACATGGTTTGGAAAACTAGTTTCCAATTGTATGGTATTCACTAAATAAGAAAAACTGACCCACATTGTTTAGCCTCATGGTTTTTCAAACCACGAACCAAATATTAAAAACACCTCTTCTGGATTCTATAACACTAGAACATTTCCACTTTCATGATTTATTCAAATAATGCACAATCCTTGCACTGACACTCCATCACCCAATGGTCTCACACAAATACTAACAAAATTTACATAGTCTAGACACAACCAAGATATACCCGTGTAAGATAAACCATGAAAGACTGAAAAGAACTATAAAATAAAATGTATACGAGTCATCAAATGATTTATCTTAAATCAGGTGAGTTATCTATAAAAATGGGGGAATTTCTCGAATTTTGAAAACTCAACCCTGAAAATTCTTGAAATTAAAATACCCCCCCACTAATTTAAAATATATAACAACCGTATCATGAATGTTTCTCTATCAATACCATATAGACAATTAATAATTTCTTGAATCTCTAAGTATTAATTGACTTGGTTTATGAATACTCTGTACGTAATCCACCTTTATCTATTATCATATCATAAGACCCTCATCTGAATAGATAAGAACATTATTTTTACTATCTAAGAGTGACCATACACTCACCAATCTATCTATATTGAGATATTAGTTTCATACTCATCATATAAGAGTAAAAATACCGTATTGGCCTATCCCTAATCGATGACATGATTAACAACACACACACAACCCTTGATTATTTTAATCCTTAATGGATTTCATATGAAACATATAAAAATATGAAGGTTATCATGCTAGGAATATTTCCAACCTTAGGTAACAAGGGATCTTATATGTTCCATGCACCCCTATTATTCTAGAGATATAGTTCATGACACTCCATTTGGTATACATAATGGGTCATCCAGTGCAAAAAAACCTTTTTTATACCTCATGATCATATTCTATCTCTCATAAAAAACCCTAATAAACCTAACCTTAAAATTTCCTCGTAACATATAATACTCCATAACGAATTTCAATTAAGGATATCTCAATGTTTTACTTTTAGAGATCAATTATGATTACATTTCACAAATTTTATATCAAGATATTTATTTATATAGCCAATTAAAAACAATGATAAAATTGTTATTGGATTTTATATGATACATTTTAAATTCTTAAAACTCTTTTAAGAATATTTAATAAATCCCTATATAAGAACTAGTCTAAAATAAAATATATGATATACTACTAGATCAATCCTATGTTTATTTAACTTCACAAGGATTTTTTTATCTAATTACATATATATATAATTTATACCACATCCCTATATGAATATTTGATAAAATAATCCCACTAAAATATTTCTTCTTATTTTTTTACTAAACACTTTAGTGAGTAAAATCTATGAAGAAATAAATTTTGAATAATTGTGACATTCAGGAATAATAAATTTAAGTTTCAACTAATAAACATATTCAAAATATTTAACTCCGTAATATCAAATGTTATGATATAATATATATTTACACCTTAAAACATTTTTATGTTTAATATAATCATACATTGAAACCTTTTTATTAAACATTGTATTTAAAATTAATATAATTTTTTTCATTTTTACCTACTTAAACATACTAAACTCTATTAAGATAATGTGAAATTTACTTTTTTGCATTATCTAAATGTAACTCTTGACATTTTTATTACCATTGTACCCTAAAACTATTTTAGGATACTAAGTAAAACCCAATTTTTATTTTAACTACCATAATTCTTTAGAAAATAATGATATTCACTTTTATGGTAACAAAATATAACTATTTAATTTTTTTCATACCATTATATCTAACACTATTTAAGATATAAACTGAAAATACATTAATCTTTAACCAGTATAATAATTAATTTATTTTAATTTTGGTCTTCTCAAGGCCCAACCATACTCTCACAGTCTCTTTGACATTATATTATTATCAAAATATCATTCTAAGATACATAAACTCCTTTTTGTATGAAATTACTCTTTTTCCACTTATTGGAAATATTTTATAAGAAAACTATTTTATTCATATCATATATGGTATTCTATGCGTTTGGAGAATTTTACTCTGAAATAATTATTTATTTTAATTTTCTAATGATGGGCAGTGAGAAAATCTTCCCTCATATTTTAAAACATATTTGGATAAAATTCTTTACCCTTGAAAACACATTTTTTATCTTTTTCATATTCTCAAAACATATTATGAAAACTAATGAATCATAAATAACATGTATATAATTAATCATATACTTTTGTTCATAAAAACTATTTGTTAATGAATAAATTATATTATTATATAAGATAAAAAGAAATATAGATACATATCCTTTTAAGATTCATCTATTCTTGATAAAATACATTTGATTAAAATCGTTGATGTAAAAACTCTTCACTTTATATCTTGAATGAAAACTATAAGTTCTTTCTATAACAACCCCAACCCGAGTAGCCTAGATTTGGTGGTCCTTAGGTTACAATTTCATAGATACAAGAGATCACATTATCAATTATTGATCATTTTAATAGTCTTAAAGAAACTAGATACAAACATATTTCCCCTATTACATTGGTAATTAAATATAGAACATAAAAAGTAAAATAAACTAATTGATCAACAATTATTCTAAGGTTTCATCTTCCGAATATAGGGAATGAAAACAAATGAAAGGGGTGACCTCAAACAATATGTAAGGGTTATGGGAATCAATAATAATTGAAAAAAGTCAATAAGGAATAATGGCATGGTAAATGACTGAAACACATATTCTATCAAAAAAATGAGAACAAAAATGCATCCATAGATTGGTTTTCATAGTGAGAATATCTTGTAAAGTAATAACTGAATAGTAAATTGAGAAAATTATTAATCATTGGATGTCATGTATTTGGAACAAGAACCATTATACCGTCAACACAATTTTATAATGTGGGTAGAAACCTATCTGATTCTTCTTAGAAACAAAAAAAATGAGGTTTTCACCAACTATTTTGTCTCATGATACCTCTAAATGCATCAAGGCTATATAATGGGCCCCACCAATTTATAAATTTCCAAACCATTCTTCACACATAGATTCAATTCAGGAATAATACGACTTATCAAAATATTTTAATTAAGTATAGGATACATATTCATTAATATTTCCTCAATTAAAACAAAGATCAAAGAAAAAACCATATGTAAAAATGGTACATATATAAGGAAATAATAATATCCATGATGCAAGAAATATGGATATTTAATTAAATCTTTAATGAATTATGATCACATATGAAAGGGAAGTATACATACACCTCACAAAAGGAATAAGTTGCGAGTATGGCATAACTAAAAGGAATATCATAATGGTGTCCATGAAAGAATGGATTTAATCATACTAGAACATTGATAAGGGAAACTAGGCATATATAATGATAAATTAAGCCCGACTGAATAGAAAACATGTAAAAAAGTGTTAAAAAGAGTAAGGAATTGAGCCTCTTTAGTGTGGTTTAAGGTAAAATAATAAAGAGAATTTAATATGGAAAAAGGAATAATTATTTATATAAAATGAAAAATGAACAAATATGTTTTTTCATGATAAAATGAGTGATTTTTGAAAAATAGTTTTAACTAAAAACATATTATGGATGGTACTTGAAAATGGGTAAGAAATTGATAAGTTCCCTTTAATCGATCTTTCTTATCGAGAGGAATTGAAAATAAATCCTTATAAAACATGTATTTTCCCATAAATGAAAGAATAATTGAGATAGGTAAATATTTTTGGAACATAAAAATAAAATTTAGGAGTAGTAAATTATATGAATTAATAATTACATTTAGGGTAAAGAGATATAAAGAGTAACCTAAAGGAAAAAATGGAAGTTCGGGGAGAATCCCTTACCTTATGTTTGAATGTGTTCTTCACTTGATCTTAATGTCCTGGATAATTAGATTAAAAACAGAAATTAATTAATTCATAACCTTTTATACATGTATATGAATTATTATAATTTTATTAAGTTTTTATGGCTTTTTTGATGAGTTGTAAGATTCAATTTTATCATTTGGGAGTGCTCATTTCCTAGGTTTTCATGATCGATTACATTTTATACATGTATAAAAAATCATGTAAAATGAAAATAGTTGTCTAGAATTGAAATTATATTTTATTAATGAAAATAAATAATATTAAATGGTTATATATTTTATTTTTTTATATGGTATGAGGATTAATCATTAGATAAAATGTTAGTTATAATCATTTAGATTATTTTGACGTTTTTTGATCATCATGTGCTAGTTTTATTTTATTAATTAATATTATGTTTATATAATAGTTAAATAAATTTAAATAGACATTAATAAATATATTATAATATTTTTTAACAATAAAAATTGTTTTATGACTATACTTGAAAGCATAATTGAAAAACAAAAACACATCATCCAGGAAGTTGGTAAATCAATACATCCCAAATGATGTTTTTATTATTAGAATAAAACTAAAAGGATAAAGAATTTGATGATTAATATTACATTAACATAATAAATTATAGTATATATAAGGTACTGGATTTATCATGAATTTTTAAATAGAGCAGGTAAGGGAAGGATAATAAAATAAAATAAAATAATAGAAAAAGAAAGGGAAGGATCAAGGGTTTTACCTCTTGAATTCTTCTCATTGAGAACCTCCTTAAGGGGGTTGGGTTTGGTATTTTATTGATACCAAAGTATCAACGACGTGGGGGAGAGACTTAGAAGGTATATTGGGTGGAAATTGGAAAATATTCAAGGCTTTGGTGGTGTGAGAAGAAGAGGTGGTGAGGGGTGGCATTTATAGTCGATGAGAGGGGTGATTTTTGATTATTCTATTCATTATTTTATTATTTTGGATCAAGACAATAAATAGGGATGATTACCATGACTAAATATAGTAAATATAGAATGATATTTTGAATAAATGGTTCTTACACCATCCATACATCATCTAGGACTCAATAATTCATGTATTTAGCTGATACTGTAAATTATTGTATTTCACTATTCATAAAAAATTCAATTATTTGAGAAAAATCCCGAAAATTGACCCTAACAGTTTTTAACATGTATAATTAATAAATGAACTTCATTTCATAAAAATAGTTTTATATATATTATAAATTTAATTTTTTATTAAAATCATCATTTATTTGAAATATACCAATTTTAAAATTTTAACTGATTTTATAACACTTTGAAAAATTAACTAAGGCCCTTGAAAATTAACTTATAATCATAAGACAACAAAATATTAATTTATGATTAAAATATATGAAAATAAATTTTCTATTGAATCATTATATTAATTATATTATTTTAAATAAACATTTATGTTTTATAAAAATACCAACACTTAATCTTTCATTTTCATAATATTTATTTACTTATAATATGATATAATTGTATAATATTTTCATTTATTTGATTCCTAAATTTTATTTATACTTTTGTAGGTGAGTTTATTATTATATTGGATGAATTACTATTCCTAAGCGTCAAATTACTATTCCAATGGTCATGTTACTATTTCATTGATATATGTTCCTTAATTTCTTGGAAAATCCTCTTATTTCATTTATTATTTTTATAGATTTTTTTGTTCTCTTGGTGTGATTTTATATGATTTAAACTATATGAAATAATTTTTTTGTGCAATGTAGTATATCAAATGAATTGAATTTATTTAAGAGGATAAATTCAAAAAAATCTTTGGGTGTTATATTCTTTCCTCCTTTGGAAATTTCATCCTTGAAATTTTCATGAGTATTACCTTATAAAAAGATGGGGGCGGTTCTTCTTGACAAAAAACCTATATTACTAAATTTCTTCTTCCATTTTATGGTTTCTCCAAAGATTCTTTTGTAGTCGACTCTTCCAATTTTACAATAATTTTTCTCTTGTGTCAATAATATCGATAGGTTCTTCAAAGTAAGACAAATAGGGCTCTAGTTATATTTATTCATAGGTGAGTACATGAATTGGGTCTAGCATGTACTTCATTAATAATGCTATATAGAACACATCATGAAAATTGGAGAGACCTGGAGGCATTTCTAATTTGTAAGCATCAACTCCAATTCTTTCCATAATTTCAAATGTTTTGATGTACCTGGGGCTCAGTATACATTTCTTACTGAACCTTAAGACAACCATTCTTGGAGATACATTCATAAAGACATTATCTCCCATTTGAAATTCCAAATCCTTTCTTTGATTGTCAGAATAAATAATTTTTCGACTTTGAGAGGCTTTAATATGATCCCAAATGATCTTTACCTTTATCAGGATCTTTTAAATAAGCTATGGTCCTATAAGTTTCCTCTCTCTCACTTCATCCTAACAAGTTGGAGTTCGATATCTCTTTCCGTATAATGATTCATTTGATTTAATTTGAATACTAGAATGAAAACTATTAATGTAGGAAAATCCTACCAAAGGTAAATACTAATTCCATATACCATGAAATTCATGTGATTATGACATCAATATGTATTCCACTATTTTGATAGTCCTTTTAGATAGTCTATCGGTTTGAGGGTGATAAGAAGTACTTAAATGAAGCTCAATATCTAGAGCTTTATGAAGACTCTTCCAAAAATTTGATGTGAAACAAGAATCTTGATCAGACACAATCGATAGAGGTTCACAATTAACTATTATAACTTTATTAATATAGAGCCTTATTAGGTGATCAAGAGGTAAATCTTCTCTTATATCCAAAAAATGTGTCAATTTTGTATGACGATAAAAAATAACCCATATTGTATCATTCCTTCTAGGTGTCCTTAGTAGTCTTGTGAAAAAATCCATCGAAATATCATCCCACTTCTACATAGGAATAGGTAGAGGTTTCATGACTCCTCTAGGATGTTGTCTCTCTTCCTTCACTTGTTGAAAAACTAGACACCTTGAAACATAGTCAACAATTTACCACTTCATGTTATCTCACAAACAATGTTTCTTCATATATATTTACATATTGGTACTATTAGAGTTTATATATAAGTTTGAGCAATGGGAATAATCTAATATCTCCCTTTTTAGTTATAGAATTTATGGGACACAGAAACTATTTCAAAATTTTAGAATTCCATCCTCATACACAAATTTTAACAATCTTCTATCATGAACAACTTTAATTTTCTTTTGAAAATTCTCATCTTCAAATTGAGAGTTTTTTATCTTCTCCAGTAGATATGGTTTATAAATCATTGAAAAAAGATGCGATGTTTCCTGTTTATTAATAATTACCATATCTATTTTTACTAAATTTATGAATATTGGATCTTTATCAATCCTAATTTGGGTCAGAAGTTAATGATATTTTTTCTTTAATGCATTTTCAACCTTATTTTCCTTTCTTGAGTGATAGTGTATTGAGTAAACATAATATTTTATTAACTTGATCCATCACAGTTTTCTCATGTTGAGTTATTTCAGTGTAAATATGTATTTAAAACTCTTATGATCCGTATATATCTAACACCATTCACCATAGATATAGTGTCTTCATATTTTCGGAGTAATGATTACCACTTCTAACTCAAGATTGTGAGTTGGATAATTTTGTTCATGTGTCTTCAAATAAATTTATGCATATGACATAACTTTATAATTTTTTCATAAGGACACAACCCAGCAAATTCCATGATTCATCACTATATATCACAAACACAACATTTCCTTATAGAAGAGCCAAAATTGTAGCATTTACCAATCTTCTATTCAATTTTTCAAAACATTATTTATAGTATTTATTCCATACTAACTTAACCCATTTACATTTTATCTTGGTTAACTGATTAGCCGATTAGACAAAATTATGAATGAAACACTGATAATATCATTCTAAACTAATTAAACTGGATACCTCAGTTATATTTGTTAGTGTGTTAAATTTTTGGATTGCGTTTTTCTTCATAGGATCAACTGATATTCCATCCTTAGAGACAATATAGACAAGAAAAGAAACTATTTGATGATAGAATTTACACTTTCTAAACATCCCATATAACTATTTTCATCTAAAACTATACATAACAATCCATATGTGGTTCTCCTGGTCCTCATTGATTTTGGATTCAACCAAGTTATAAAAAATAAATAACATGAAATTTTTTTCAAGATATTACTTGAATACTATGTTCATTAGATCCATGAAAACAGAGGGTGAATTAGTCATTCCAAATGGAATTACTATAAACTCTTAATGTCCATACCGAGTTCTAAATGCTGTCTTTGGAATATCTTCCTTCTTTAAACATAATTAATGATATCCATAGAAAAGTCCAATCTTTGAAAAATATTGATCTAAGTGAAGTTGATCAAATAAATCATCAATGTGAGGAATAAAGTACTTTTTATTTATTTTAATAACAGTGATTTCTCCCTAGTAAATGCACATCCTCAAGTATCTATCATTATTCTTATCAAAATGAATATGGGATCCCCATGGAGAAACACTAGGGTGAATAAATCCCTTTTTAATAATATCCTCTAACTATTTCTTCAGATCCACTAATTCCAAATTGTTTATTCTATAAGGTTTATTTGATATTGGTCTTGCATCATGGATTAAATCAATGGTAAACACAACTTCATGCTTTGGTGGGTGTCACAACAATTCCTTAGGAAATACATCAATGTATTCCTATACAATTGGTACATTATCAATTTGAATATGACCTCCCTCATCCATAGATGTTATTGCTATTTTTCCTCAAGAATTTTATTCAGTAAAGCTACTGGGGGTGGATCTTGATAAGAATCAGATGATGATGTTTGTGCTCTAAATATAAGGGATCCTATATCTTCCGAACAAATTTTAATTTCCTTCTTCTTGCAATAAATTTTTGCATAATATTTGTAAATCCATTCCATACCAAGGATTATATAAAATTAAACCATGGGTATGATGATAAGGTTAGTAATTAAATCATGTTTATATGTCATAAATGGGACAGACTGAAACATTTTTTTTGTAATGAGACTCCCCTTATGAGT
This sequence comes from Viscum album, assembly GCA_963277665.1. Classification (NCBI taxonomy): domain Eukaryota; kingdom Viridiplantae; phylum Streptophyta; class Magnoliopsida; order Santalales; family Viscaceae; genus Viscum; species Viscum album. The sequence goes on from OY728126.1 coordinate 1,899,375,427, forward strand.
TTTTGAATGACCACTATCATGTTAAATCAAAAGGAAAATGTCTAATTTTCTTGGAAAACTGGGTATATATAAAAGTGTTTAATTATCCATAATCAAATAAAGAATTGGATAAATTAAAATATAGGATTAATGTACCTAACACATCATCATTGGGTACTTCTACTTCAGTTGTGGTGATTGCATAAGCTTGGCCATCTCCCCTTGTCCTATTCTATGGTAAATTATCCTGATACTTGGGAAATTGATTTGAATAACTACCCATTTCATTATAGTTAAATCATTTAACATCATTTATTTTATTATTCCCCTTGAAGTCATTTTATCTATGTCCCTTTTCTCCGTACTTATAACAAATTACCATGTCTTTCAAGAATTTCCAAGGATGATTATTTCTATAATTTTCACATAATGTAAATTTCTTCATTCCCTTATTCTTATTTAATTATTTCCCATTTCCATGTTTATCATAAGAACTCTTCTTATCTTTATTTCCTTTAAATAAATAATATCTAGTAAAATCATTATCTTTTTTGATGGAAATTAATACTATTTTATCTTATGATGAAAATGTTTTGGAAGAAAGTGCCCTCTAGAGTTTTTTCTTAAGACCATTAATGAAATGATAAATATAGTATTATAAATAATGTATCCAATATATAACATAACTAGATAGTATTTTTAAGGTAACCTCATACTCTACAATACTCTCGTTTTCCCTTTGCTTTAAGCTAATGAATTTTCTCTTCATTTAAGTTCATTTCCCACAAGGAGAGTATTTTTCAAAGAATTTTTCCTTAAAATTTATTCATTCCATGACTTCTATTTCATCTTAAAACGTATTATTTTAGATCAAGGACCTCCATTGATCCACATCGCCCTTAAGGTATCATAATTCCAGTACTATATTTTCATTTTCATTACATCCCAATGATAGAAATATCTATTCAAGGGACTTGATCCACTAATAAACTACCATTGGGTTAGTATTCCTACTAAAATACAGGGGATTCTTCCACATGAAATGATCTAACATAGGTGTAGTATAGTTATTCATAATAACCTGAGTAGGTTGTCCAAATATATTCATGATCTTATTAGTTCCAAAACTGACTGTGTTAACTTTCTTAGAAGTGAAATACCTATATCTTCCATCGGTATTGATTCCTTTACTTCCATTAGGCACCATTTCTATATAATGACATATACTAAATTAAGTTATAAATCATAATGTGTAATTTCAAACTATAAAAACACTTAACATAAATTTAAAATTTATGCAAAGCTAATCTCAAAATCATAAACATGGTTTCTTTGGGGAAATATTTTATTTTAAATACTTTTTAACGGTTTATAAGGTTAATTTGAATATTCCTAAGAATATCCCTTATAAGTTTCAAACTAGGTGTGCAGTAAGGCCTGTTTTCATGTATTAGGTTATGCCGAGTCATGCCTAACACACCTTGCTGGATTTGTTACCCCTAAGTACATATGTTCCTGAACCAAATCCACTTGTAGTATCTAGATAAGGATTTATTTCTAATAATACCCACATAATCCCTACCTTACCAAAATTATAGAATATTCTTCTATGCATATCCTCAAATTACATCTTAGGTTTATATTTCTTAATCTAGTTTCTATGTTTTCCACTAAACTTGATCTGATAAAAATGGTAAAACCCCCGACCCAAGTAGCTTAGAGTTAGTGGTCATTTTATTATAATGGAATAAATACAAGAGATCATGTAACCAAGGATCGATCATTTTAGTAGTACTAATGAAAATAGATATATACATGATTCCCTTATTACATTGGTAATTAAACATAGAACATACCAAATGAAAATAAACTAATTCCTTGAAACTTATTCAATGGTTTCATCTCCATAACCTAGGTAATGGAAATAAATGAAAGGGGTGAGATAAAATGTTCAGTAAGGGTTATGTGAATCAATAGTAAGTGAAACAAAGTCAATAAGTCATAATGGAAAGTTAAATAACTAAGAGATACAGGCCACCAATAAATTGAGAATGAAAATAAATCCACATATATTTTCATAGTTAAAATATCAAGGAAAGTAATTACTGAATACTAAATGAATAAAATTATTAATCATTGTGTGTCATGTATCTGGAACATGAACCATTATATCATCAATATGAATTAGGTCTATGGATATAAACCCATATGATTCTTCTTGGAAACAAACATGAAGGGGAATTCTCCAAATATTTTATATCATGAGACATTTCTATGCATCAAGGGTCTATATTGGTTCCCACCCATCACTAAAATTCCAAATCATTCTTCATACATAGATTCAATTTATGAACAATATGACTTATCAAAATATCTATGTTGAGTAGAGGAGATGGATTCATCAATATTTTCTCAGTTAAAAGACATTCAAATAAAATAACATATGTAAAAATGGTACATGGATAAGGAAATAATAATATCCATGATGAAATAAATATGGATATTTAATGAAATATTTAATGAATTATTATCCCAAATGGAAGGGGAGTATACATACACCACACATAAGGAATAAATGGAGAGTAAGGAATAAAAAAAGGGAATATCATAATGGTGTCCATAAATGAATTAATTTAATTATACTTCGACATTCATAAGGGAAATATATGCATATATCATTATTAATTAAGTCCAACTAAAGTTAACACATGTAAAAAAGTGTTTAAGAAACTTTATATACGAGTCTCTTTAGTGTGGTTTGAGAGAAAATAATAAAGAGACATTAAAATGAAAAAGGAATATTTTTTGTATAAAATATTTAATGAAAATAGATATATTTTTATGATAAAATTTTATATTTTGGAAAACTTTTTTAGCTTAAAAGATATTATGGATGGTACTTTAAAATGGGTAAGAAATTGGGAAGTTCCCTTTAATCGAGCATTCTTATAGGAAGGAATTGAAAATGGATCCTTATAAAACATGTATTTACCCATCAATGAAGGAATAATTGATCTAGGTACATATTTTTGGAACATACACAAATAATTTATGAGGATTAAATAATAATAATTAAAATTTTATATGTGGTAAAGAGAGGGAAAGAGTAACTCGAAGGAAAAAATGGATGTTCAGGGAGAATACCTTACTTTATGTATGAATGTGTTCTACACTTGATCTTAATGTCCTAAAATATAATATTCAATACATTAATTAATTAATTCAGTACCTTTTCTAAATTTATTTTATTTATTAATATTTTATTAAGTTCATTTATGGCCTTTTTGATGAGTTATAATATACAATTTTATCATTCGAGAACATTCGTTTCCTTGGTTTTCATGATCAGTTTACTTGTATACATGTATGGAAAATCATGTAAAATGAAAAAAGTTGTATAGAGTTGAAATTATTTTTTATTAATGAAATTAAATTATATTAAATGTTTATATATTTTATTTGGATATATTGTATGAGGATGAATCATTATATAAAATGTTAGTGATAATTGTTTAGATTATTTTGGAATTTTTTTGATCATCATGAACTAGTTTTGTTTTATTAATAAATATTATATATATATACTTGTAAAAAAACATTAAATAAGATATAATAAATATATTTTATTATTTTTTAACCATAAAAATGTTTTTATTATCATCCTTGAAGGAAGATCTAAAAACTGGAAACACATCATCCACGAAGGTGGTAAATCGACACATCGCGGACAATGTTTTCATTTTTAGAATAAAATTTAGAGGAGAAGGGTTTTTATGATGAATATTACATTAAAATAATAAGATTATAGTAAATATAATATAATGGAGTTATTATTCATGTTGGGATAGAGATTTTAAGAGAATGATAATAAAAGAAAATAAAATTAAAGGAATGGAAAGGGAAGGATTAAGGGTTTTAACACTTGAATTTTGGTCCTTGAGAACCTCCTTAAGGGACTTTGGTTTGGTCTTTTATTTAGACCAAATGCTCCTTGATTTGGGTTAGATAAATGGGAGGAGTATTAGGTAAAAATTTTACAAGATTCTAAGATTTGGTGGTGTGAGGAGAAGAGGTGGTGAGGGGTGCTATTTATAGTGGAGGATAACAGTGTTTTTTATTATTCTATTCCCCATTTTATTATTTTGGATCAATAAAAGAAATAGTGATCATTTAAATGACTAAATATAGTAAATAGTGAAGGATATTTCTAAAAAATGGTTATTAAAACATATATACATAATCTATGACTCAATAATTCTTGTATTTAGCTTACATCGTAAATTATTGTATTTCCCAATTCATAAAAAATTAAACTATTTTAGAAAAATCCCAAAAAATCACAAAACCATTTTTCGATGTATAGAATTAAAAAATTAACTCCATCTTATGAAAATAATTTTATAAATATGATAAATTTAATTTTAAATTAAAATCATCATTTACATGAAAAATAACAATTCTAAAATTATAACTGATTTAATAACACTTTATAAAATTAACTTATGTCTAATATAATTATCTTATAATTATAAGACAAAAAAATATTAATTTATGAATATATTTCATGTAAATAAATTTTATTTTAAATCATTATATTAATTATAAAATTTTAAAAATAAATTTCTGTTATATAAAAATACTAACACTTAATTTATCATTTTCAAAATATTTATTTACTTATACTATGATATAATTATATAATATTTTAATTTATAAGATGATTAAACTTTATTTATACGTTCATAGGTGATGTTACTATTCTATTTTCCAAATTACTATTTTCGTGGTCAAATTACTATTCAAAAGGTCAAGTTAGTATTTCATTTGATTATGTTCCTTAAGTTCTAGAAAAATACACTTATTTCATTCACTATTAATTTATAGAGTCTTTTTGTGTTCTCTATGTGATTTTTTATGATAAATACTATATGAAATAATTTTGTGTGAAATTTAGGGTATAAAATGAATTGAATTTATTTAATAGGATACATTACAAAAAATCTTGGACTGTTATACTTTCAATTCTTACATTAATTTTGAACTCATTTTATCATGAACCGACCTCCCTGGGACGCCCTAAACCCGATCATATAACCCCATGGGCCTCCAATAATAATTTTTTTCTTTCCTTGGACACCATAGTCTATTACAAACTAGAGTCACTTATTCTTATAATGATTATCCCCACAGAACAACAAATAATCTTTCAGTGTGTTTTGTCCTCACTCATATGTACCCTAGAGAACTTCTCATGAGGTCACCTATAATAAAACTACTCTAATAAAAACACACATAACTATGGAAATAAAATCACATAGGATCCCAAAAATATTGATTCACCTTGTTGACATGGGTAGTATAATTTGTCCTTTATGTATCACGTTTCTAGTGGTATTACAATATCCCCCATTTAAATCACAACACTCTCATTGTGGACCTCACACCTCAAACCCGAGCAGTTCTAATACACTTCTAAAAGTATCCCACAACTCAAATAAGAATGAATAAATTAATTTATCAAACATTCATGAATAATTTATTTCATAAAATAGGAATGAATAATAATTTACATAAAAAACACATGAGGAAGTTATTTCATAAACACTAACACGTATGAATAATTTTCAATAATAACATCATCATAATAACACTTATGGTTATTACCAGTCATAAGGTTCCACATAATCTTGATGAAATAAAGATCAAGGTGCACACACACTCCCTAAATATCAAACCTAGAGGGAATATTTGATAATACATAATAATAATATCCCTTCACTCAAGATATTTTAGTTAGCATTATCATCTTCAAGTCCTTACAAGATATTAGTTAACACAATTTTCATATCCTTTTACCCAAATACCCAGAATCCCATGTGCTTTAAGGTAACCAATCATACTTGGGGATAACATTAAATTCAATAAATATCAAATCATTAAATCAATCAATTCATTTTACTCCATGTTCAGGTTTCAACAACACTCATTTCATTTTCAAAACAAAACATTAAATGGATTTTATTAAAAACTCAGGACTTTCATTGGAAATCATCTAATTTTAAATGATAAAATATTTAATACCTTTTAATCTAATCAAAATCATGCTTAAAAACATTTATATAAAATCAATATCCTTTTTCTAGAATTCACACTTTATCTAAAAATCCATTTTCAAAAGAATTTCATCACACACCATATCATTTCACATCATTTATCAAGAGACTCAATTCAAGATTTATAAATTAATTAGAAAAAAAGTTTAAATTAAACAAACATTAATGGTTTTCATTGATAGATATTTCCTTGAAAAACCACCTACCTTGAGAATGGAAATGTAAAATACCCATCAAGGGTTCTAAAACTATTGAGGAAGAAGAAACAACAACAGTAAGGGAAGAATAATAATTTCACTATAATGATAAAATTTACTTCTTAAATAGTTGGATGCCTAAAACTAACTAAGGGGATATAAAAAATCGAGGGTAAAAAATCTTTCGCTATTTAAAAAAACCAAAGTCATCCTGGTTCACATAAATAAAAACCCCAAATAATAAACCATTTAATTTTTATATTTAATAAAATATTGAATATTAAGGGTTTAAAAACTACCTAAATATGAGTTATAAGATTTAAGGAGTCAATATAATTAATTCCCATGATTTAGGGCTTTTAAAAACATTAAAAATGAGTTAAAGATGTGTGTTGGGGAAAAAATAAAAACAGGGGTTTAAAATATTTTGTTTTCCAAAAAGAGTATTGTATGAGGGTAACTTGATTTTACTCTTACGCAACTCATATATTTATAATTTGGGTACTAGGTTACCTATAAATAACCTAATAAAATAAGGATTCACCTTTATGTAGTGATGGGAGTACCCTTATACAACAGAAGGATCCATGTGCTAACCATTTCTTAACTCTGATTTATGTTTATGTGAGTCGAAAGAACCTTAGTTTAACCTTACGCATCCCCTAGGAATCATGTGGTACCATTATTTATCCAAGGAATAACCCTTATGTGAGCAGTTCATTCCTCTGATTACCTTAACAAAATTAATGAACTAACCTTACACAGCTAAGTGTTAACTTTATGCATCCTTTAAAAATTTGGAGTTACCCGTACATAATGTATTAAATAGTTCAATTACCTTTAAAAAACTATGGGATAAATTCTATGAACTTTATAAAGACTTTTTAAAACACGATTTACCCTTATAAATAGCATATCTACTATGTAAGGGTAAAGATTAAATTGAAAAATTATCAACTTTTCACTAAGAAGGATTACCAAATAAAACCAAAAAAGGAATTTATTGATTATAAAATTGAGGTTGTAACAATTATATCCTCTATCATGATTTTTTTCTTAAAATATTTAAGGAAATTGTTCAATAAATATTATATTTAGAAGAAAACCCAAGCTACACCATCTAACCATAAACATTGAAACAATTCTAAATGTTTATCTTTTATAGACAATAACCAGAAAAGATTCATCCAAAACTATAGAAGAAACCAATATTTACGAATGAAATTTCTAATAGTTAAATTAAAAACTGATACTTTTAATGAAAAACAGTAATTTCTTTGGGTGAGGATAAGAAAATATATAAATAAGATTCACCAAGAATCTAGCCTTCAAAAATCAAGAAAAAACCCGCAACTTCTCAAAAATGGGAAACAAACTATTAAAAACCAATAATACTTCAAAAGCGACATACATGAAAACCCCAAACATCACATTTAAAAATAAATTCCCAAAATACTACAACCTTGGGATAAAATGACCAAATTTCATGTAATATAATAAAATATAACAATTGGAAATGCATCAAGTAGAAACATTCCTCGTTAAGAAAAACATAATCTAGCCCTAAGTCTAGTGAGGGTAACCAGAGACCACTTTATCAGAACACCATTTTTTGATAATTCTAATAAAAACATTATATCATCATCAATAATGACACCTGGTCACCCCAACACCCAAGATCTACTATATTCATCACGAAAAATAATCTCAAATCCCACATAGGGCCCACATCTACACAAGCGAATTGAAGAAAAACAGTCACCGAGTCATATAAATTAATTAAATAGCCACTATCCCATAGGGAATAGTTAGAGAAGAACTTAATAACATGAAAACATACAAATCATATAAAAATAACCAAGTCACAACCAAATAATAACTCATAATAGGATCTAAAAAAATAGAGACAAATGTACATCCTTATTTGCCTACAACCAAGAGAAGAAGGTTTAAGATTAATAAAACCACAAATATCAAATCGGTGTTCACCAGATTATGAAAAATGAGTTCTCATGGAAGAGAAAGGGAAACATTTAAACATGATAAATTCAATTTTGGTGATCTCCCAACCATATTGAGTTTCCCTCAGATTTAAAATCCCTTAACCCAACTCTTATAAATTGTGGATTTTGATAGGATGGAGTAAACATAGACCTACATAAAACCAAATTGGTAAATTAATGAAATAGAATCTAATAAAGAGACTTCGAAATAGTAAACATCACTCCTGAGAAACTATGGAAACATGAAAGAAAACTTATGATGTCTGAAGGTCATAAGTGGAAAATAATTATATCAAGGAAAACTCAAATGCTATTCACTCCAAAATATAGATTAACATAAGATAAACTAGAATCAAATAACACCAGAAACTCAAACATTGCATGATATGATATACTATGAGTCATATGGTTAGATACTGGTTGTTATGAACTTTATGACTATACTACAACACACTTCGGATTTAACGATACTAGACTATGTTGTGATATATAGAATAACTAGCAGAACATCTGTAGATGGAAAATATGGTCATAAACACTAAAATATTTAAGAGGATTCTTATAGGTATGTTTTTATAACCCATTATTCTAAACTAGTACCAAACAACAAGTTAATTCCTAGTAGAAGCAGAAGAGAAGAAACAATAAGACCTTTTAATACTACTACTCATGGGGTTCAACTTTTCATGATTCATTTTTTACTTGATGATGATTCCTCCATCACACTAAAAAATAGAATAAATATTTTTCTCCACTAGTGATCCTATCATGTTTCATTAAAACTTTAATGAACAAATAAATAATGTATCATAATATTTTAGGCGGAGAGGGAACCCAACCAATGAAAAATCAATATGAAATCATTTTTAGAAACACCACATATGTAATCCTCATGTTGGCGTATGAGAGGAAGGAAATAGGTCCTTGAGGATAGAGCTTATGTAACTACCGTTATAAGAATATCTTGATCAACTAAAGTGTCCATTAAATCTGAATATGGGAATACTCTAAAAAACCCATAAAAATTATTATAAGTTCACATATTTAACCCAATCTAATTTTCACTGAAATCCATTTCAAAGAGAATCTACATTATTTAAATCAGTATTTCCAAACCTTTGAAACCCATTAAAATAAAAGGTTTCTTTTCCTCGGAAAAATCTATCTTTAAATCTTTTTACACCTAACTTTTCTAAATATTTCAATTATACTTTTTCTAACACCCCATGAAAGTGTTGGAAAAAATAGAACTCTAATCCTTTCACAAAAGTGTCAACAAAATTTTCCAAAATTATTTCATAATTTTAATTTAAAAATATTATATAACCACAAAAAAATAAACATCATTTTTAATTTTAAACCATTTTTGAGACTCTAATAAATTCAAAAATATTTTTCAAATAACTCAAGGTTTTTATTTTTAAAATATAACTCAAATAAACTGAAACACTAGAATGAAGAGAACATAAAAACTATAAGAAATATCACTATGCCTGGCTTGACCACATGGTTAGAAGACCATGCAACAATCATGAAAATTCCATTGAGAGTTAACCAGAGATGGCTACATATTCTATACATAGGTTTACAAACCACGAAAAGTGGAACACACCCATCTGAATTCCCTCTAATTATGAATCTTATCAAAACAAATCATGAACTCAGAATGCTAAAAATAAGAAATCAAACAAAATCTTAAGGTCTAAAACATTCATGGGTTATGCTCGAACTAGATACATACTCATCCTAGATAACCCTAGTAACACAAGAATCATCTCATATGGGTGGTGATCAAGCAACCTCCCATTACTAACTTCTTGAATTTTGATAGTTCGACCTCCAAATTACCAAACACCATAGAAAAAAAGGAAAATCCCGCTCCGATAACATTATTTATGACCCAACTTCCCCAGGCTATGAAAATAGTCTTCTAACCACATGGGTATCCTATAATAACTTGATTTACTTCCCATAAAACAACTGAATAGTACCCACCAGGGTCACTTATCTGATTAATTATTATCTTTACAGTCCAACACATGTTCTTTTAGTGTGTTTTTTTCTCTCAGACACACACACACACACTGGGAAACTACCGAGGTGGTCACCCATCCTGAAACTACTCTAGGACAAGTAAAAATAATTGTTTCATAAAATGATTTATTCCTTACTATTTGGAAAAAGATGATTGAATATGCATTCATTGATGAAAATTCACATTTATAACAATTTTTATTCTATAAATTTAAATTATTTTTTAAGGATTTTTTTGGCTCGAACTATGAAATGATTTCTTTGCCATTTTTTATTTCAAATTTAGAAAAGTTGGTTTAATTGTGATATATTTGTTATGAAATTCATGGTGATATCCTACTAGGATTTTTTTTGATCATACCCTAAATTTTTATACATCCATTTACAGATATTTATAATTCCAAGTCAAGGGAAAAGAAATGAAATATTTGGAGGTAGAGGATGTACATGATTAGCAAGACCATATGGGTGGGTAGTGATTTTTGGATCTTATGATCCAATTCTTGTGCGAGGCTTATGGGGTGTTGTCTTTGATGGTTTGCCTGATGACTTTGGTTGATGTTCCATTTCCAATATTTTATCTCTCCGCATGTGGTACATTATTATTTGTTAAGTGTTTGGTATATAGAACATTTTTTATATATATTTCTTTTTCTTGGTGAGTTTTTATTTGGAGAAATAATTCTTATATAATTTTTTCTGATGTATGGGTTCTTGTCCCCAGTGATCAAGAATTCCATTTGGTCTAGTGGAAGATTGATTCTGGTTCTAGTTCATATGGTATCTCAGGTTAGTTTGGAACCCATGTATATTGAAAACAATTTTAAATTATATATTAGATATCACATAGCATTCAAAATTAAAGAATTTATTTCTATAAAATTTCTATTTAGAATAGAAATTACATAGAGTTTCCAAAACGACTTCAATTTTCTCAGAAAATTTCACTACCACTCCTTTTTTATAACACCTTTAGGATACAATGACCTTATCATGATACTTGAAGAATCTATGTTAGGATTTCCAACTAATTGTTCTTATTTCAATTTGAACTGTTACCCACTAGTATTATCTATACAACCCAAATATATTCTCAATTCTTGTATTCTCACACTCTTAATAATATCACGTTAAATTTCATTGAACTCATTCATACTCTTAAGAAATTTACACATATGTCAACTTAACAAATTCTATATCAAGAACAATCCTTATAAAAAATATTTCATTATTTCCATTTCATTATCATACTCAATCATATTGAGTATTAAAGACTTAAAATTCCATTTGTAATTTTTATTCCAATTACATTTAATTAAATCATTTTACGCTTCATGATATTCTAGACTAACTTGATGAAAAAATAAAACATTTGTTAACTCAGGAAGGTGTTTCTCCATCACATTGAATTTTTTCTTATATGTAAAAACTTTTATTATGTTACAATAATATTATCATTCCTGAAAATAAATCTAAATGTTGAGTTTGATCATAATGATGAGGATGCTACTATTTAAAACTAAATATTTTTCAGATTAATATGATTTTTTATTACCATTTAATAATTAATTATATTAAATGGGATCCCACTGAAATGATGACCCCTTTTAAATTCAACTGGCCTATTATGGAAAAAGATAAATATTTTACTAAGAAATTAGTTCATTATAGCATTCATCACACCACGTAGTTATTTAGTTTGGATAACATCCAAATCATAACAATTATAATTCTTTGATAGTTATGAAGATAAATTGTTTATCAAAATCCTTTATATATATTCACAAAACTTATCACACCTGGGTATTTTAAATATTATCACCTTTAAATAAGTCAATTGTTTTGATAGGTTTCTCCACATGGAATACTAAACAAAAATGAAAGCATGATATGTTTAGTTAAAATATAATTATTTAAGTATGATCATTAAAAACTAGTCATTGAATTCGTGGTAATGAATTAGAGTAACAAATTAATTACATTTTTATAGAATAAAAATAAATTTTATTTTTAATATGGCTGAAATTCAATTTGAATAGATAAAATTAAAAACAATATTATTTTTAGATTAGAATTTCAATGTTCAAAAATAAATTATCTTTTATGTGCTATGATTTTTTATCAAAAGAAAATTATGATTAATTGATGGTAATATATGTTAATATGAATTGTTTTCTAACAGTAATTAATAAATGTTATGAAATAAAAAGGAGAATAGATTGTGTTCTAAAGTGTTGTTTTCTCTATAAAAACTGTTTTTCATTATATTTTATAACTTTATTTAAAATGTAAATTTATAAATTTTAGACTTTGAATTTGAAAAAATTAACATCATTTTTTGATTCATCCTAATAATATATGTTTAATATGAAATTTTCATATTATTCTGAGAAAATTTACTTTAAGGTGAATAGTGCATTATACCGGTTTTATAAATACCATGATTTAATGACATTATTATTGTGTGAGTATGTTAAAAAAATTGAAACATTTTTTTAAAAAAAATATGAAATTTATAAGTGAAATTTTAAATCTAAAAATATTGATTACAATGTCTAAACCTATATTTTATATTTTAGAACATAAGTAATATTTTTCTTAAGAAATTGTTCATAATACTTTATACATTTATTATTTTGAAATAAATTTTTATCGCTTTTAGAAACTGAATCAAACAAAATGAATTTAAAATTTTTAATCCCTATATCTAAATTATATAATATGGGTAATTTTATTTTTTATACATAAAGGATACATTACATATATAAAAACTAGTTACTGTGGTAAGAGTAAATTAGGGTTAAATGGGTTTAACCTAGTGAAAAGGACAAAAAAGTTAAAAACATGTGTGATAATGTGTTTTTGAGGAATTTATTGATATTATATCTTCCTCAAATGATTAATTATCAATTTTTAGCTACTTTACTAGAGAGGGACTTTACATTACAAAAATGTTTTGGTTATTTAAAAAAATAACAACTCTTTTCATTTATAAATGGAGCCTCTCACCAACCCTTCAATACATCTCCTAAAATACAATTTCCTCATAAAATCCTAATTTTATTTCTTCCCATTGAATCATATTTTTCTTACATTAGCTTCTAAATAAGATATTTTATCAAAATATCTCCATTTCTAAGAGATCCTCCAAGGAAAACTCAAAGTGATCAATGCGAGTAATCTGTTTAACTTGACTTCCTTCTTATCTTTGTTACCATTATAATTATAATTTTATCATACATATATGATAAAATTATTATTTGTTATATTCTTAATTTTATTATATTATGTAAATAATTATTAACAAACTTTTCCCTTTTCCCTTATGGAAAACAAAAATGCCATTCATGTGTGTGTGCATTACCGCCACCTTGAAGCATCATATGCTGTTTTCCTTAACCACCATACAAGGATGAAAAAAGGTTTAATTTAATAAATAATGAAAATATTTATAAAATATTTTATATTATTAAATGATCTAACTTATTATAGATTTATACTATTCTATTGAAAATGAAATCATTAACCATGCGTATGTGTGGACTACCACCTCTATGAAATGATTGATTTCTGTCTTTCTTTTCATATCTATATTACACAGTTGGTTATGAGAATGGGTTTAATGTATAAATATTTTTTTAAGGTACCATTATGTTTATGGTATGAAAAATTGGTGAACTTGTTAATGAAATTATCAACAAACTACCATCATTAATTTAATAATTTAAAACAAACATACTAAGAGAAAAATATTATTATCCATATTATGTAATATTCTCATATCTATTACATCTTATTATAATTCCTTAAAGTTATAATATATAACACTAATAATCACTTAATAGGATCATTAATCTACTGGAATAATTATATTAAAACTAATCCACTGCAAAATCATCCATTAATTATGATCTATTCATGTTTGGATTGGTCTAACCACCAATATGAACAATGCTATGAATTTATATCATGGATGGATATGGGAACTTTATTACTGGTATAATATGATATAAATATATAAATAATGGTTTTTTTATTTAATGATAAATTATTATTAAAATCGTTAATTAATAAATAACCTTTAATTCTTTAAGAATCACAGAAACATTACCATCCCTGATTTAATCTTCATGGGTTTTAACAAAAACTAATATGTAATGAAATTATAACTTACTTACTTCAATGATCCTGTAATGATTTTGTTATCAATAATGAATTCCAACATTGTTTTTATAAAACAAGTACAAGTAATGTAACAATAAACACCCACTGTGAAAAAATGGGTAAAAACTAACTAGAATTCACATAGAGAATGTCTATAAATGAAGAGTATAAATGAAATTGATATATGTATAGTTCTAAATTATTTTATTAATATATCTATGTTTGTGATATAAAAGGTTAAAGTATGTTTTTGGAATTCTAGATAAGAGGTAAGGGTTGTTTTTATCTCAAAATAATTATATTGAGATATATTTTGAATTATGAAACTAATTTCATGCCTAAGGTGCACATACTACCTATTTGATATATAAAATCATGAATTATATTTTAATCATGAGATTTTAATTTTAATTAAAATACCTATATTTTAAGTGTTTTTTATTAAATGTTTAACCCTTTCGCAAAGGTTCTTTGTCTCAAACATTAATTCATTGAGACAAATTTATGTTATGTGTGATGGTTTTTATTTTATGGTGTATTTATTGCCCATAAACATATCTTTATCATATATTTTTTATTCACAGGAAATAATTACCCAAATATGTTCCTTTTCATCAAATGGAATTGGACTTAATTATTACCCCAATTGTAAGTCTTTTTGGTTACTCAATTTTCATTTATTGATTTATAATGTTTGATTTTGAACTTTTCTTGAGTTATTAAACCCTATATTGTACTATATTCTATTTTTTATTTTATTTTTTAAAATTAAGTTTTAATACGAAATAAATTTTAACTATGTGGGTTTTCAGCAGAGGTATTTGCAAAGTATTAAAAATATACCTTCCCTTTAATTATCGAATGTATTATCATTGGCCTAAAATTTCATATATAAAAACTTACTTAATTTTTAGGGATATATTATTGAATATTATTTTTAAAATTAAAAGTTTTCAAAAAAATTCACTTCAAATTTTTAAATGTTACTTTTTAAAGTGACATGTAAGTTTTTATTTTATGTTAATGTTAAAAATGTTTTCTAAAGTATCTTTTATGATTTCACTTCCATTTTAATTTTTCATTTTCAAAAGGATTTAAACTCAATGGATTTATGTTACCTGATTTATCCTCTAATAAATATATATTTATAATTTTTGGTATTGAAGTTATGACATAAAATATTTTTATTCTTTATCCCTTCTCATGTGATATCATTTGAAGACTTATTTTACAAGGTTTTTTTCATCTATGTCAACATCCTTATGATTTTTATTTACTACACTAAGAATATTTTCTTTTATAAACCATCCACTTTCTTTCTTAGGATGGATTGTATAACTTTATTCTATATAAATGATATGATCTATCACTACCTTTTTCTTGCCTAACCATCCACTATGAATATGCATAACCTTTCTTCAAATTCCTTTAATTTATATACACCTTAATTTCCTTGTATTTGATTGAAGGATGTTCAACTAGATTATATACATCAATTGATAAGGGAAATTAATTAATTAATCATATACTCATTATATATGGTTTTAGTTTGAGAGATTCTTACATAGAAATATATTATATTTATTTAATGGGAAACTATTTAAAATCTATATATATTTTATTTTGATAAAAATAACATTTTATTACTTAGAAATGTTTACAATGTATTATTTAACCATATAAATTATTTCTTAGGATGTGTTATGATCATGTTATCCCTTATATTTACATGGGGAAAAGTATTGGCATTCTGTATATTATTATTCAATATGAATGGTTATTGGAAAAGTTGTTTATGTATTATTTAATTATTATCTAATATAATGATTGAATTGGACATAAACAAGTGATGGTTGGGGCTCAATATCATATTGCCCCTCAATGCATCAGTAGGTTTCACAATACAATCATCTTGGTGTGTATGTGAATCAAGGGTTTTAAATTTTTTTCAACATAACTCATGTTTTTAAACATAACTAATGTAATATAGAAGTACCCTATATTTTCTCCTAATGAGATGGCCCTATGTTAGTTTTTTTAATGAGATTTATTATTTTATAACTTTATGTTTTAATTGATTTTAAGGGGAATCCAATGTTTTAAAATAAATTGTTCTAATATATAAGCACAAAGAAAATATACATATATAAAAAACAAAAAAGACCAAATAAAAAAAGGAATGGTATATTGAATATGAATAAGAGTAAGAAACTAATATAATAGTTCCAATAGATCAGTCTTTCATCTTTATTTTAGAAGGATTTCACAATAATAACTCTCCAAATTCATGGAGTGAAATATATAATTTTTCATTTCCTTAATTTCATTAAATTAAATTCTATAAAAAAATATTACCTATATATTCCATTTCTATAAAATAATATAAATTCACTCAATGATAACTAAATAAAATGACACCATTGACACCTAATGTACTCACAATATTCAATAAAGGATTGGGAAATTTAAACACTGAGAATCTATTTCAAAATTCAATTCATCATGAACTAATGATATATATTCAAATATCTTCACATTCCAATCGAAAACGATTGATTATAAAAATGGAAGAATTTTTTTTACAAAGTGAAAAAACATTTAAACTTTAATAATCAATCACATTTCAAAGATCAATATTCAAGAGATAATTAAAATTGTGAAATAAAAGAGAGAAAAACTCTAAAAGACATCACAGTGAGAATTCACTAGATTTGGCAACTAGAAATTTATACAGACATCACTGAGGTGTAAGAGTTAGATTCAATATCCATCTTCTTCAGCATCAAAAGTTGAAGAATCTCTCTAGAATATCTTCTAGTTCTACATCCGTGCTCTCCACTTTTGACCATCTCTATCAATTACTCCCCATCTTTCTCTATAATTTATTTTCCATCCTGGTCATATCCACTAAAAAAAAGCTATATTCAGTTATATACACATGAAATAATAAATTCTATATCCTTTATACATTATCCTTATTACTTTAAAAAATCTCTAAAATGACCTCACCTCACTTGCACAAGGGAATTAAATGATCCAGAAACATCATTTTTTTATAAATTTTCTTTTTTTGAAAAAAAAAATATTTTCTTTCTATAAACTTATGAAAATGTGTTATTGATTTCAAAATTTTATTCATATATACCAGTATCCATACTTCTTAAAACATCTTTATCCTTTACAAAATGTTAATGGAAAATAAAAAATCGTTACGATTTTCGACACCTAGGTTTTCCTCCAAACATGAAGTGTGAATCAAATTGTGATTCCTTTAGCCAGTGAATTGGGGAATCTAGGGTCTCCACCTCTCTCAAACCCACAATCACACAAATAAAAAATTACCCTTCAATATAATATCCATAGATGTCTCAATATTTAATTGAATCGATTGGTCATAAAAGTGCCACATCCTCAAAATCATCTTAATCCAGAATGGATTCCAAGTTCATATTTATAGTGGATATATATATATATCTAAAGTCCATGTAATTGGATTGAATTGGATTAAAATTATTAATCATTGTTTGGATTCATTTCATTGGTGGCTAATTTTTGGTTGACATCAATTCATCACCGTGAAATTAGATTCAGAGTCAGATTCTTCATCCATGTGGAGGATTTGGTCATTGAATTCCACTACTCCTAAATTCCTCCATCATTATTCATCATAAAAAATTCTCAGATTTAGTAAAAATGATAAAACTTTATTCTTTAATCCCATAGGTTTCATAAATCATCAATCAATTTCCACTTTGATGATTGAATGTTGCTAAAGATTCAGTTTTCAATTGTCCAAAACCCTAAGTTGGCTTCCTGAGAGTAGAAATCAACAATGACCTAAAAATATTTGTCAAAAACTAGAAAATATCATATGGGTATCTTTTTTATAGTGATATATATGTTTGAAAAATTACAAAAAATGGACTCAACAAATTTTCAATTTTGTCTTACCCATAAATCAATCAAGATTTTGAATTGAGTTCAACATTAACAAGCTTTGACCTCATCAGAATGGTGAAGGGTATGCTCAAATAATCTAAATATTATGCCATATTCAAAAATATAAAATTTTCTTTCATAGATAAGATATCAAAACCCTAAATTTCCATTATTTATCTTCGGTTCGATCTTGGCTTCTTTGAGAAGGAAATCCGTGTTGTAGTTTGAATTTCTAGGGTTTTCTTGAATATCATGATGATCCCCATCTAGAGATAGAATATATTTCAGTACCCTTGAGAATCAATATCAAGCTCAAAAGTCTTTAGTTTGGTTATTTATAGTATTAATTATCATTTGAGAGATTTATCTTAGGAAAATTCCTTTAAAATTCTCTTACGGATAGGAGGCTCACAATTTATCTTACATATTCCATCAAAATTATATTACGTGGACTAGAAAAAATATCTTATGTGAAGACCTTCTTTAAATTTTCTTACGTGCACCACATCAAATTAGGGAAGGTTTTATTTCTCTTATGCACATCCCTTAAAAATATTTTATACATCAAATATTTTAAATATCTTACGGTACTCTACTTTAGATTATTTAACTTAAATAATTATTTGACACCCAAATGTGATAAATTTTCTTATATGAATCATTTATAAATATATTAGATGATTTAAATTCAATGGAAGTCATGAAATAAAAATTAAAAGTAATAAAAATATGTAATTTGAAATATATTACTAAATAATATATAAAATTAAAATAGGAAAAAAAATTCACAATGAAAATAATATATGACATGGGAATTAAATTAAAAAAAACTAAAAAAATTGAAATAAATATAAATATAAATAAATTGATATTATAACACACCTTAAATAAATTGAAAAACATAAAATTAAAATTCATAATGATTTCAAAATAATATATTCAAATAATGAAATAATTAGTAATTAAAAAAAATAAACAATATAGAAAAGAGTTGAAGGATTTATTATTTAAAAAAAACATAAACAAAAATTATAATTGAACACATCAAAACATAATTTATAATTTTCAATTATTTTTTAATTGAATGAAATAATTAACAAAAAATTTCCAAATAACTAATAATACTCAATTTTGATCACATTTTACAATTAAAACATATCAATACAATGTACGTTTTGTGAAAAAAGATGCATCAAATAAGACCATCTCTATATGCCTTCCTAACTCTTTAATATTTCTTAATTGTGGTATTTAATATAATAACGACATCTTGGCTATGAACATTATGAAAATAACTATGTCTTACTATAGGCCTTAATGGTAAGATCAATATATTTTTCCTTATGCATTCTATCACCATGAAATAAATTATTGTTATCCATGTGATATATTTATTTTCATTTCTATACATGGATAAATTATGACCTTATTTTTATTTGATAATGGAATTACAATGATTACTTATTCCTTCCATAATATATATTTCATGTTTATGACATGATTTCCTAAGTATCATGTTTTCCCATAGAGTATCTCAGCACACCCCTTCGTATGTTACAATTTCCCCAAGCTGTGAAGAAAAATATTACATATTACATGGATAAAATAATAACATGTTTGTGGATTTTTGGGACATTTATAAGACTTATTATGAATTAATTAGCTTCAATTATGTTAAGAAAAAATGTCCATTAGTTGAGAAATGTATGAGCCTTATTAGTTTATGTTTTATTGTAATTATCTAAAGCTCTAAACCTAAAAGGTGTTGGGAATGTATGTAATAAAATATTTATTGAAATTTATGAAATTATATAATAGTTATATACTAGAATATATAGTTGGTATTAGAGATAGTATGTATATTTTGGGTTATCAGCACTGGATTTAGGAGTGCAGGTTTGGGGGTCACAGTGTGTATCCGGGAATGATTTAGATAATTTTAGAGATTAGGAAGTATTTGGTTATGGAAGACATAAGAGTGGGAAATGTCATTAAAGGCTGATAAGATATGTTTGATAATAATTTAAAAGTTATACATAACCCTTTAATTAAGATAATGTAATATTTATTAATTTAAGGATTGGTATATGAAAACTTTAGTAAAAATCCTAGGATTAATTCTATGTATAAGATGACATCCTGAAGTTTTTGTTAAAATATATATTATATGTTTTTATTTTAAATTTTATCTATTTTGGATTCTAGAAAGTGTATGGGGCAATGACACATATTCATCTGGGGGTAATCACCACAAAAAATGGATAATTGAGCATTAAATTGATCTTTACTATGGTGCGTGATTAATGGGCCTAAGACTAAACAACTAGATTGAAATTCATGAGGGATATTCTTAATTGATCATATACTCATTACAAACCTCTATCATGGACTTATTTCCCAGTTAATTCAAGGGGTTTGGTTAAGGATTACAAGAAAACCCAAATAAAGAGTAACTTAGGTTGAACCTATAATGATATGGGTTGAGTTATAGATGATTTATGTGAAAACAAGAGTGATATATGTTGGTATTAAAAAATATATGATAACATGATAGTGTGATAAATTAGGATATCTTGATGTTAAATTATCAAAATAAAGAATGATTTTTATTAATCGTCACTTAGGTAAACCCCATTTGGTTTTATTAATTGATGGAGATAGAAGGACCAAGTTAACAATGGGTGTGAGGTCAATGCAGGGACTATCTCAATGATTAACCCATATAAATGGGATATGGGATGACAAATTTAGAGATTATTATAATCAAAATATCTTGAAATATTATTAACCACATGATCATAGTTGAAATCCTAAAAACACCAATGAAGAGAAAGATGGAGTCTCAATGACATTTAGGGGGTGAAGATGAGGAAGGAAATAAAATTCAATTTCATTAATTGGAATTTCACTGAAGGTATAATGATGGAAATTTATTTAAAAGGGTAAATATATGAAAGAAGTGTGAATATGAAGGCCATATGAATCATATATTTATGGGAGAGAGAAGGTACGAAAATATATTGCTTCAATTACAAGGGAGTTGAGAATTATGTTGTTTAATGTCCAAATCCAAGCACCAATGAGGTATATAGTAACCAAAAACCATGAAAACAACAAAAATACTATGAAAATACTATAAATTTTAATAGTGACTTTTCACTCTACATTTGTCAACATATTATGTCATGAATGTTTTCACTGACTATTGAATATTGAATTAAAAATAAAAACACTCGGTGGTATGGCTATTATTCAATCATTTTCAAGGTTTGTGGTAAGTTATTTCTCATATAACTAGATATTATTATCATATTATAATTCTATGTGAAATTATTAATGGGTTAATTAACACCCCAATATATTTTAATATATTTTTCTTTGAAATAATCATGAAGTATTCGATAATTTGTCTTACGCGCAACCCTAAGTTCAAATGAGCTGTAAATATAATATAATGTCAGTGACTAGTCATTAAATTGAATGTATGAAAATTAATAACCATATTAGGAATAAATTATGTACAACTGTTTTAATTAATGAATTAACTCAAAATAAATATGTGATAAACTTTCAAAAAATTCCTTTTTGATTCAAAAATATATTTTATTAAAAAATAATTTTTATTGAATTTTTTATACATAAATTATAATTAATTTCTAAAATTTTTAGATTTTTTATTTGAGGATATTAATATCCCTCAAAAAAATACTTTAAATATTATATTTAGACAATGTTTTAATATTTTTCTAACAATAAATTTTTAATAAATGGTAAAAAATACAATTTTTTGTAAAAATGTCTTTTATTTTCAAGTAGAAGTACCATCATGTTATTGAATTTGATCATAATGTATCATAAGTATATTTTTATTATAAACAATCTAATTAATTATATAGGAATCATAATTATACTCTATTTTGTTATAATTTCTTTTTTGGTCTTAAAAATATAATTTTCTAAGAACTATTTCTATACGCATAAGGTGTTTATATATTAACAAATTAAATTAATCTCTATTGGAGAATGATTTTATGAAATTTTTAGATAAAATATTTAATAAAATATTTTTGGATTCATCTACTAGTTTTTACAAGATAAGAAAAGAAGGTAAAATTAGTTTTTTGGTTAAAATGAATTTTTCTAGAAGTTGTTTAGTTATGTTTTGAATACTTATTTTAAAATGAAATTATACCAATTATAAAAATTAAATATGGTAGAATTGATTAAATATTTTAAATCATATTAATTTTGTTTTTATAGACGGTGTCCCACTCCCCCAGACTCTCTCTTGCTCTTGGCATCACCCTCTCCTAGGGTTTCCAGTGTGATTCTTCAAGGGTGAGTGATCCTACTTCTCTAGACACCTTGATTCCTTTCTTGAAACTTTTCCTCATCTCTATTATTTGTTTCCCTACCATTTACCCTCCTCCAATGGTTTTATTTCTCCTAGTTTTGGGACATCAATCGCTAACTACGACTGCCCTACCTAACATATCTATCGTTCCTGACCCCATTTTTGTTCATGTATGGCATTCTTCATGGTGGTATGGGATGTTCTTTTAGTTATGGTCAATGTAATATTTTTTGATCTATGGGTTTCATCATTGTTTTTTGGTGCTTATTTTTTCTCCCAGCCATCGATTCTCTCTCTCAAGGCCTTGTTAAGCTCAACCTCTTCTCTTACATCCATATTTTCTTCACCATACTTCATTTCTGTCTAATACATCATATTTTTTTGGTTTGGATGTGTTGGGTGGGAGTTCACTGGTGTTTTTTGTTTCATGACATGTGTTGGTTTCTTCTATTCCTTTCAATTTCAATGTTCCTTCATTGGTGGGTCTTTATGTCTTCTTTGTTTTATGGTGTCCCTACAATCATGGTAGTGTGGTTCAATATCAACTAAAATTTTGCATTGGGTCATTTCAGATCTATTGATGGTTTCACTTTTGTTGGTATTGTATGTTATTATTTTTATGATGTTTTGGTTCAGTGTTTTTTGGTATTTCATCCTCAATAGAAATGAAAACATTATATGTTAATGTTTTAGCTCAATGAATTGGTGTTTTTGTTTCATCTCGACAACCATGGCATTTTAGTTTTGCTGGTTTTGTTTTGGTTCTATTCTTGAAGGCTGAAATTATTACATATTTTCAATACTCACTGATGTGCTAGTGTCGATGAAGTGTTCAATCACATCAGACTATTTGTGCTGGCGGTGACTCTTTTTAATGGATCTTGATGGTTCAGTATGCTTGATGCATCCAATATGAATGAGATGATGGATTTTGGATTTGAATTTTGAAAGTTTGAATTTTTAATTTGGCTTGATGGGTCTTTTAATGTAATCGGTTTTTGGGTTTTAGGCATGTGGGTTCCCACTTAACCCCTTAAATGTGGTTTATTCGGAAAATACCAAAAAAATAATTTTTGAGTAAATCATATTAATTAATATTATTTAATAAGGTTAACTAATTTTTTTCATAATGAATAGTAAAAAAATATAAATATGTCACCATGGTAAAAAGGTAAATCAGGTTATCCTAGGTAAAAACTATGAAATAAATCCATACATTTTCATCTTTATTCATCTTAGATTTAGATATTTTGAAACTTATCACCTTAATCCCAAGATTTATTTTTTATAGGAAACTGTTCCATTAAAATTACTTAATTATATTTTAATCCTTTAAAATATTAAAGGTGTGTCTCTACCCCCACTTATAAAGGACACCCCCTATCTTTTATTTACACCATCTTGAGAAACCTAGCTCAATCAAAACCTACCCAATTATCTTCTAAACATATCTAACCACAAATTAGAGACTTTGGTATTATTAAAAGACTATTCTAATGGTCCTTAAAAAGGTATCTAGAGGAGTTTTACTGAAGAAAATGAGGTTTTAACACATACAAAGCAAGACAAGGCCTAGGGTAAGGGATATATGTTCCAATCCCATTTTAATCCAGATTGTTTATTATTGAATTTTCATTGAAGAAATTATAAGATATTTATCTAGTAAAACCATTTCATTTTAATTCCACTCTACTTATTTTTGGGATTTTAAAGTTCCAGTGCCATTTTCCTCTATTTGGTACTTAAAAAGACAAGAAAAATATTTAAAGAAAAACCGTCTTTATATCCAATTTGGTTAGAAATAATTTTATTCCATTTTCATATTCTCGTAAAATTGTTTTCAATAATTTTTTTCTATTTTCCAATGATTAATTAAATTCATTTTTACCCATTTTTTACTTTCTATAAAATGATTTAAAATGAATTTTATTCTAATTTTCTAAAAAAAGATACTTTCTATAGAAGGTGTGAATAAAATATTTGTTTTAATGATCATGGTATGAATTAAATTTCCCACAATCATGACTACTCAATGATTTTATTCTTCCTTTATGAGTTTCTATGTTCTTATTCAAAGAAACAATTCCTTAATATTTATGAAAATATTTTATATTTTAAATACATGATTTAAAAATGAAATGTGTATTTTACTCAATAAATATTCAAGTGATATTTAAAAGTAATTTTTCATATATGATAACATCCATTGATGTTATATATGTTTTACTAGGGATATGATCCAATGAAACTATTATTATTATTTTTATGGATGGTTATTGATTATGATGACGAAATATTAATGAAGCCAATTTTTTTTCTATGGGTTAATCTATGATTAAATGATGAATGTTTTACATGAACTTTGGGAAAAAATTGAATAGAATTTTATTATGTAATGGGTGGGTCTTTTATATACATATAATTAATTGTAAAAAATGATATTTATATATATCATGAGATGATGATGATAATATTGAACATGATTTCAAATGGATTAGTTCACATTTTGATGTGTGATATGATTTCTTTCTAGAAATTCTCACAAGAATATGTTTGAACATGATATCCAATGGATTTTTTCAATTTTTGATGAGTTTTTATGATCACATTATTTATTTGGTCATAATATTATGAATGTACACTATTTTAAATATCTTTATTCAAAAGATTATGATTTCATATCTTTATGATTCCATGTGCCTATGTTATGATTTTGGGATTATGATTACTTCTTTGATACCCTTATTTATCATGCTTCTAAATACGACTTTATTTTTTGGTTTAGGACACAAACTTTCATAGGTGTGAATATTTATTATTAAAACTTGTGAAGGTGCCTAGTCAATGTAATTGTATCACTGAGAGGGGGAGGGGTGAATTAGTGATACTTTTTCTTTTATGTTTCATTGAAAAAATCTTCTCCTGTAAAATATTTCAATTACCTACTAAAAACAAATCAAACACACATCCACAAGAACATAATAATTTACAAGGTTCACTATTAAAAAAGAATGGCTACATCCTTGGTATGGTTTGGAAATGATCCAATACCACACAATCCACTAGAAAATAATCATTTGATTACAATGAGTGAGATATACCCTTTCACTCATATAGAACTATGTAAAAAATTCTTATAGTGTGTGTGCACCCTCATAGAACAAATAGGTTAAAACAATATTTATGTATAAATGAATATTACATTTTCTTCTTTTCAACTTCACAAATTTATTCCTTTTTAAAATAAATCTTCACTTTCTTACCAAGAATATGGTAAGAACTTCTTGGAATTTATTAAGGAATAATCAGTCCAATTTTCCCAGTACATTTTTTCTGGGTTCAATTCCTCCGTGTATGATTCTTCCTATATGATTCTTCCCAGTACAATTGTCTCTTTTTTATTCTTCCCAATAGGGAAAATATAACTTTGTCAGAGTACGGTAGAGAAAAATATCCACCACTTCTGTTATGAGTATGAAAAACTCTGTCTAATTCTTCCCTGTCTAATTATACCTGATACAATTGCTCAATACGGGAAGATATAGAACTATTTGAGTATGATCGAGACAAATCATAACTTCTTATTTCTCAGTTTAAGAAATCCAAAATACGGATATCCCAATCCGATTATCCAGCTAGATATGATGATCAACCAAATAAGATTAACAAGGAGAGTACCCAAAGGCCTTCATTTTTATTGACTTTTAATAAACCCCATTTCAAGGGATAAGGGGAACCCTTACAAAGCCTGTGGGATTAAATATTACATTTCTCATAGGCTTAAGAGATTATTTGACCCGAAGGTCTTAGGGAATTCAACCAGACTATAAATTTTGGGAACTAACCCTCCCCAACATCTGCATCATGATGGTAACTGTCCACCTTTGCATAACCATATAACTATGCATAATGTCGAAGCACATGCTTGTCCTGATGGCATAGACATACCCTCTAATTATTCCAAATACATTTGGTTCTCCTATGGTGAGTGCACTTACTCTGAATCCTCCTATGGGGCTTCTCCTTTTTTGTAGAGTTTGTCTGGGGTAACTGCACTAATCATGTGGCCCGAAGGCCTTGAGGTGGCTCGAAGGACTTAAAGGTGGGTCAAAAGCCTTAATGACCTAAAGTCCTAGTTGGATCAAAGGCCTTAATGACTCCCAGCCCAAACCAATGTCCCAAGGTGAATAGTTCTGGCTGCTACAGTACCGAATAGTACCTGCTACAGTACTGCTATAGTACCACTCATTACTACTACAGTGCCTGGAAGAGAATTACTATAGTACCCAAAAAATATGCCTCCGCCTGGTTTTAAACCTGGGTCTCGTGGATTCACTTAAGGAGTTCTCACCAACTGGGCTAACGCCCATGTTCTTAACAAGCAGAGTATGAAAACCATCCGAATATGATAATCACTGAATAAGTTGATCAACTGAATACAATGTTGTGATCTTGTCTCTCCTCCTCTCACTTATATTCATTAATAAATCTTCAAAAAAGATGAATATGAAATCATTTTCTTAGCTCTAAAACACATAGCTTCTCTATCTTCTATAGGTAACAATACATCAATTTGAAAAAAATGAAAAGTACAATTTCTTTATATAGATGGCCCATTGATGTTTTTGGTGGGAATGCCAAAACAATTTCCATACAAAATTATTTCACCAAGTCTTTATTTTACTTAAATTTTAGGAGAATTTATGTCTTATTAAACTCTTCTCAGATCTTCTCGGATCTCCTCAAATCTTCTTCAAACTTCATCACTTCATCATACTTTTTTTTCAACTACTAGTCCGAATTCAATTTTGGAATCCAGTTTTCTCAATATAGTTTATTTAATACTATGATTTGTACCAATTGAAGAAAACAATACAATCCTTGAATTTAAAGCTCCCCCTTGAAAAAAAATCTATACATTTTCTTCAAAAATTATCTTGATTCATTTGAAAAGAAAACAAATTAATTCAACTCTAGAAATGATGGCTCTTAACCCAATTGAAGAAGCATCAATTTTGAAAACAAGTCAAAGTTCATCTTACTCCATCATCTTCAAAAACCAAAACCTTACATCAAAAGTTCATTAAACCATATCAAATGGTTAACTATATTGTTGATTAGTATTTATCATTAATATTTTAATTGAATTCAGCTCAATTCATTCTCCATTGAACTTGATTGAACACAATTTTTCTTGAGTATGATTAATTGATGAATATGATGAACCGGTGTTAAAATCTTTCAATCTTCAGCAACCGGCTTTATTTTCAACTCAACATGAGTACAATTTTCTATAATAAAACTAACCTAAATAAGATATATGTGATTATGATCAGGCTGATTACGATCGGCCTAGATACGATCTTCCTAATTACGAGCTTCAGTATCATTTTTCTTTTCACCCACCTGAACATGATTAAACTGGGTACGTTTGGGAACCAATATTTTTCCTTTTCTTAAATCAAGATTGAATAATATGTTCTCCAAACAACATATGATTTATGTGAAATACGAATTAGAAAAGCATCATAAATTTTAATTAATCGTAGTCATATAGACTCTGATTCTCCCATTATCATTACTTATTCTATACTAAATTCAGAGTGAATATGATGACCATCTACTTCTAGAAAGATACATTCTCAATGAAACTGATCCTTTCATTCTATATTAAGTGTGAATATTATTACAATCAATTCCTCATTACGATTTTCTCTTAATCTGAATTCATGGTGAGTTTGATTCATTTGAAAATGCGAGTCTAATTTTTTTGAAAAACAATGGTCATTAAGATTTTCACCAAAGACAATGTGAGGTGATTTCACTTTCATCTTAAAATTCCTTGACAAAAAAACATTTTAAAAAAATAACTTCCTCATCAACTTGGTCATAACAATATCACACTTCGGATTTTTTTCCAACCAAGTTTCATAAATCACTGAACTTTGTATCCTCAATAAATGGATTGCCTATTAATAATTATAAGCCTATGTGAGCAAACTCATTGTCAAAAAAAGAATCATTGACAAAAAACCATGTGGTATAAGAGTAGTGATTATGCCAACCTTCTTCATATTCCTCATATTTTTATTCTCATCCCTTCAAATTTTCGGGTAAACAAAGCAATGTTTTCCTACAACCACACTAAAAAACTATTAGAATAGTTCACACACAAAACGATGTAGAATTCAGATTACCCATAACTCCCCCTTATTATATGTATCAATTCGATAGATTTATGAAATAATTCATTCACCCCCTTGAAAACATTTTCCAAAGGTAATATGAGAGAGGGAAATACACATACCTAAAACTTGATGAGAAAGAGGCTGGACACCCATGTTCAAGCTCAATTTTGAAAAGGATTCCTTCAGTAAAGGTTTTTTAAAAATCTATGCAACTTGTACCATTATTGTAACATACTCCAGATTTAATTCATTATTTTCCAAGTCCTCTTTGATGAAATGATATTTGATATAAATATGTATTGAATGAGAATTTTGAATTGGATTCCTAGTGATATTGATTATACTTTTATTGTCACAACCCAATAGAAAGGGTAACTTCACATCAACAAGTAAATCTTCTAATTGATTTTTCATCCACATAAGTCGAGTAACAGATTTAGTGGATGAAAAATAATCAACATTAGCAATACGGAGAGATACTAAATTCTGTTTCTTTGAATTCCAACTAACCCAATTATTTCCCATAAAGAATACTCCACCATATGTGGATCTTCTATTATTGATATTTCTTTCCCAATTAGCATCTGAATACCCAAATAAGTCAGTACTGTCTGAGAAATCATACCTAGTTCTGAATTTTTTTGTGCCTTCGATGTATATGAGATTTTTTTTTTCTAAAAAGTAAATATGATTATTTTGGAGCACTCTAAAATCTTTTATATAGGGAGAAAACACAAACAATGTTGGGTCTTGAGGTAGTAAAATACAAAAAACTTCCAATCAACATCCAAAATTATTTATGATCAACTTCTTTTCCTTCTCTATATTTGGACAACTTTGTTCCCACTAAAATCAGTATGGAAATAGGTTATGAGTTTTCCATGTCGAACCTATTAATAAGTTCCTTAGAATACTTTTTATGAGAAAGAAAATTGTATTTTTCCTTTTGTAGGATCTGTAACCAAGAAAGTATTTCATTTTCCCCAGCATAGACATTTCAAATACCTTTTTCATCTCTTCAACAAATCTTTCACAACTTCTTTCATCATTACTATAAAATATAATGTCATCAACACAAATAATTAAAATGAGGGTATACTCCTGATTTATCTAACATAATGATTTCTATCAAATATTTCTTGAAATCCACATTCATTAAACATGTATCCAATTTGGAATACCATGCCCTCAAAGATTATTTTACCGCATACGAAACCTTATTTAATCTACACACATAAATTTCATCTTTCCCAAAAAAAACCAAAAGATTTTTCAATGTAAAATTCCTCATCAAGATCACCATTCATGAATATAGATTTTACATTAATTTGGAATATATTATAACATTGTTGTGCTGAAATAGCAAGAAAGATTCTGATTATTTTAATCATTCCACCAGAGTAAATGTTTAATCAAAATAAATACCTTCAATTTATGAATATCTTTTTCAAACCAATCATGATTTGTTTCTTATCACTTCACTTTCTTTATTCAACTTGTTTGGGAAAAACATTTTTTTCCAATAATGATGTTATCTTCAGGCTTTGGTACATGTTTTCATGTATCATTATTTTAAATTTTATCCAACTCTTCATTCATTTCTTAAACCTATTCCAAATTCTCAAAATATTCTTTCACATCATTCAACTCCACTTTTGAATATTAAAAATTATGTGTAATAACATTTGTTTTTCTTCTTTTTTGAACCTTCTGATGATGATCACGAATAATGTTTTGAGATTCCACTTGTTTCCTCATCCGAGGATGGGATTTTAGAGTATCCTCTTCACCACTAGAAATAACTGAGTTAGTTTCTTCTTCTTGATTAGGAATACAATTGTCTATATCCTTAATAGAATTGTTTTCTTCCATTTTCTCAACTTCCTTGTTTGACTAAGCATATTTAACTTCCTATACATTCTCAAATACTTTTACATCAACTAAATAAAAAATTATATTTGTTTCTTTGTTGAAGAATTTATATCCTCCTCTTTCCAAAGCATAGCCAAGAAGGATTTTATCTTCACAATTCTGCTCAAACATTCCATAGTTTCTACCTTTCTTATTTATAATGCATGGACTCTAAAAAAATTTAAAATGATTAAAACATAGAGTTTTTCGATAAAATAATTAATATAGAGTCATATCTAAAATTTTCCTGTATAAAAAATGGTTTTGAATATAAATAGTAGTACTCATGGTTTCCCTCCAAATATTAATCAGAAAGCCCATGTTCAAAAAACACAGTTCTTCCCATTTACACACAAATTCTATTATTTAATTTAGAAACCCCATTTTGTTAAGGAGTGTGTGAGGAACTATACTCATAAAGAATTCTAGGAATCTCAAGAAAACTTTAAAATTCATCAATTCTATATTCACCAGTATTTTCTATTCTCAACTTCTTTACTGAATACTCACATACCTTTTCAGCTTTCCTTCTGAAACTTTTAAACACTTTCAACAAATATAAATTATGTTTCATATACATAACACACGTAATGAAAGTAAAATCATCAATGAAATTAATGAAATACTTATCTTCATTTGTTGATTATTATCTCACTGTACCACAGATATTGGATTGAATCAGCTCTAGGGTTTATCTTTAACAAATTTCAACAATGCAATGAATTTGTAATATTCTATTTTTGGAAAATAGTGCAACACCAATCTATTCTTCTTGGAAAGTCAATAATTCATAGGAAAATATCTATTTTAGAAAAAAATTCATGTTTTAATGAAGCATTTTTATATCCTTTTATTCTATAATTGATTCTATTCCACTATATTCATGAAACAATAGTTTTTTATTTCACCAATCTGAAACAAATTTCCTTTTGTACGTTGGGCTCATGTAATAATCTTTCCATCTTCTTCACTTTTAAAAAAAAAACCATCTCTTATGAAGATAAAAATATTACCCTCATCTCAAAATTGTGAAAAACTTGAATATTGTGTTTTATCCCATCAAAATAAAAGTTATCTTGGATTTCATTATTTTATTTTCCATTGATGGATGATCCAATACATTTGATTTTCAAGGATTCATCATTGTAAAATGTCACTATTACTTATTTAAAATCTTTCACATTCTTCAACAATTTAAAATATCCTATCATATGAGAAGAACACCCACTATCAAGATTCCAAGGTCATTCTCCTTTAGTATCTTTAATGAAGTTTCAAAAAATAAGATCTTTTTATTATTCCTTTACCTTTTTCGGCCTCTAAGAATTATTAAGAAACTTTTTTTGTGCTTCTAAGAAAAACTACATCATTTTACAAGGATTCCAGGTTTTTCAAACCTTTAAAAAATTGTTTCCAAGGGTTGGAACCTATTCTCAACCTTCACTCCAACATTTTAAGGATTCTTTCTTTGAGGATATTGACTCCCCCTCAAACATTACCTTTCATAACTTGAGGGATAATATGAATTTTATTGGTTGAACCAAAAAATATAATTTTTGTGTAAAAATCCCCCACTATACACAAAATCGCTATAGAAAGAGTATTTTTATATGTAACTTCAATACTGACCATAATTGTGAATACATTTTTTAGAATCTTTCTTTCCTTTCTTTTCTGAGCCACTAACCTTCCTGTTATCCATCCGAGTTTTCTTTTTTATTTTATATTTTATCAGATCCAGAAGTGTTGGATATATTTTTAGATTTATAATGTTTTAAAACATATGAATTATCAATTTTTTTGGGCTTAGAAACATATAAAATTTTTAGATTTCTTCTTTTAGGAAAATTTTTTATCCTTCTTCTTACCCTTTAAAGGTAAATTTTGTGGAACCTTCTCCGGTTTCTCATTTAGAGAACTTTAACCAACATTTTTGATATAGTTTTTGAAACTTGTACATTTATCTTCAACTTTAGAATTTTTTTAAACAAGTTCCAACCCTTCTTCTTTTTCCCTCATCTTAACCTGTAGATTCTCATTACGATTCTTTTCTTCCATAATAGATTTCATCAAGTCATCAATCTCTTTTACCAGCCTCACCTTTACATTAGAAAAAATATAAATTTATTGTCGAGGAACATTCATCTTTAAAATTTTTATTTTTATTTTAGATTCATCTAATCCTTCCCAAATGTTTTTTCAAGTTTTCATTCAAATGATGTTCAAGTAGAGTTTCTTCTTCTACAAAACTAATACTTCTGAATTCTTCATCATTTATTGTTTTATTAAAAGTATTTTCAATACAATACTCAACTGATTTTTCATATTAAACATCACTACATTATTATTCTTCATCTTAAGATATGAAACTTTTTCTATTAAATTTGAGGATTTTTTTATTTCACTATAAAATTTAATGTTTCTTTTTCTCTAAGTTTCTTCTATAATATTATTGGATTTCTTTCTTCTAAATCACACTATTATTCTTTATTTATTTGAGGAAAATTAGATACAAATTGACCAACAACTTCACATTCAAAAAATTTTAAGGGAGGTTTCCCTTTTTATTTCCTTGTATTTATTCCACCATTTTTAGAAAACAGAGATAAAATATCATCAAGATTTTTATATACCTAATTTTTTGAGTAAGAATCACCCACATCATCTTCAATAAGAATCTTATTTGAATCTTATTTTTTTGTAGACTTGAAATAAATTTCTATATCAAATTTTTTTTCTTTTTATATCTTTCTGTCTTATAATTTCATAAGTGATGAGAGGCCTTTGAAAATAATCAATAGAAAATGTTTCAAGATATCTGTCTTCTAATGAAATAACTTTTGCATGAAATTTATCAATAAGGATTCTTGATATCTTTTCAACAATTGTAGAATAATCTTATATTTCACCAAGACATCTGATAGTACTCACAATGTCATTCACCATGGTAATGAAGTCCCAAATAGATTCATGCTCACCCATATTCAAATATTCACATTTAAATGTCTAGATTTGTAACTCTTCCTTCTTTAATTTTGTATTGAATTCATATATGTTTTTCAATTTATCCTATATACCTTTTGTTGTGTCAACACCTTTCACTCTCAAGAATTGACTTTTAGAAAGTGAAGATAGTAGAACATTCTTGGCCCTTCCATCATTCTCAATATTCTTCTTATCAATAGATGTAAGGGTAAATTTATCATCAATAGGACGAAACTCATCTGTTAAAGCATCAAGAATATAATAACGAATAGAAATAAGATAAGGTAATATTTTATATTTATAGATATGATAATTATTTCCATAAAAAATCGGAATAACTTTATTGTCCAGACAATTCAAATTCTCCATGAACTTCTTTTCAAAACATCAGCAAAGAATATGTGAAGGGAAACTCACTCTAATACCACGTGAATGTGCCTAGTAAATGTAATTGTATCATTGAGAGTGAGAAGAGTGAATCAGGGATAATTTTTCTTTTATATTTCATTGAAACAAACTTCTCCTACTTTTAAAGATTACAATTACATGATGAAAACAATTCAAACACACATCCACAGAAACAAAAAAATATAACAGGTTCACTATTAAATAAGAATAGCTATGTTTTTGGTATGGTTTGGAAATGATCCAATACCAAAAAATCCACTAGAAAAAAATCATGGGATTACAATGAGTAGGATATATCCTTTCACTCATTTAGCACTATATAAATAATTCAAATAGTGTGTGTGCACCCTCTTCACACAAATAGGGTGAAAAAGTTTTTTGTAACAATGAATGTCACTTGTGCTTCTTTTTAACTTCACAAATTTATTCCTTTTTAAAAAAAATATTCACTTTATTACCCAAAATATGGTAAGAAATTCTTAGACCTTGTTAATGAAAAATAAGTCTGATTTTCCCAGTATGTTTTTTCCAGTCTGATTCCTCCGAGTACGATTATTCAAATATGATTCTTCCCAGTATGATTTTCTCTGTCCGATTTTCCCAATATAGAAAATATAACTTTTTCAGAGTATGGTAAAGAAAAATATTCACCAATTCAATTATGATTATGAAAAACTCAGTCTAATTATTCCTTGTCTGATTCTTCCCAGTACAATTGTTCAATATGAAAAGATGTAGAACTATTAGAGTACAATCGAGACAAATTAGAACTCCTTTTTCCTCAATCCAGAAATCCTCAATACGGAAATCCCAATTCGATTATCCTTCCCAATATGATGATCATATGAATACAATTGACAATCAGAGTATGATAATCAATCAAATACGATAATCACCGAATATGATGGTCATCTGAATACAACGTTGCGATCGTGTCTCTTCTCCTCTCACTTGTGTCTGACAATACTTATTAAACAAATATAAATACAAAAAAATTTATTCTCTCTAAATCTCAAAGTTTATATCTCTTCTGTAGTGAACAATACATCTTTCAGAAAAAGTGAAAAGTATACTCACCTTATATAGGTGGCCATGGGTGTTTTTAGATGGATCCCAAAATTTTTCCCTCTCAAAAAAATTTCACCAAATCATGATTTTAGTTAAATTTTAGGTGAATTTACGACTTATTCAACTCTTCTTGAATCTTCTAAAATCTTCATCAAACATCATATCTTCTTCATAATCTATTTTTCAAGTGCCAGACTAAATTTAAATTTTGAATCAGATTTTCTCAATCTGATTTATTTAATACAATGCTTTGTACCAATTAGATAAAACTAAAAAATATTTTAATTTAATGATCACCCTTAATAACACATCTATATCTTTTTTCAGAAATTATAATGATTTAGTTGAAAAGAAAACAATGTAATTCAACTCAGAAATGATGGATCCTGAACCAATTGAAGAAATATCACTTTTAAAAACTAGTTAGAGTTAATCTTACTCCATCATCTTCAAAAACTAAACCCTTCCTTCAGTAAATCATTCAACCATCTCAAATGGTTGACTATATTTCTTATTATTTTTTATCATCATGATTTATATAAACGTCAGCTCAATTCATTTTCTATTTTACTTGATTGATTTTTTTTTGCGAGTTAGAAAAAATGCTGATTACGGTGGATCAATGTTAACAAATTTAAATCTTCATCAACCATTATTCTTTTCAACTCATATTGAGTATGATTGTCCTGAAAAGTATTGAACTGAATATGATAGATGTGATTATGATCCGGATGAGTAAAATTTTCTTGGATATGATCATCCTGATTATGATTGTCCTAGATACGATCTTCCTAATTACGTTGTTCAACATCCTTTTTCTTCTCTTCCACCTAGATAATATTAACTTGGGTATGATTTTGAACACCCATTTTTACGTTTTCTTCCATGAATATTTCATAATATATTTATAATAAACATATGATTTATGTGAAATAAAAATCAAAAAATAATCATCACATATAAGTAATTGTAGTTGTATAAACTCTGATTCTCCCATTAGGATTACTTCTTCCATTCTAAACATAATGTGAATCTGATGACTATTTACTTCCAGTAACATACATTCTCAATGTGACTGATCCTTTCATTCTAGATTTGGTGTGAATATGATTACAATCAATTCCTCATAAAAATCTTATCCTATTCCAGACCCATGGTGAGTTTGATTATTTTTAAAATGCAGGTCTGATTCTTTTGAAAAACAGTGGCCAATAAGATTTTTACCAAAGACAAAGTGAGGCGATTTTCCTTTTATATTAAACTTCATTGACAAAAAAAGATAAAATTTGAAAAAAATAACTTCCTCATCATCTTTGTCCTAACAACATGCATTTGATTATGTTATCCAACCCTTATGATCATCTTATAATTTCTTATGATTGATATCACAAATGTTTACAATTACTGAGCATCTGAGCTCAACCTTTCTTATGTTTTTCCTTACCCATTTTTTCATGGAAGGATTTAGGTAATATATATCTAGAAGGATTCCTTATATATGTAAATATTTTGGAGATGACAAATATTATACCAAAATAAGATGTTTATATATCTAGTATCCATATATACTAAACATTTAGTGTTCTCAATAATGTTGATATGGGAGATACATTTAATATTCATAGAAAATAAGTAATATCTTTTTATTTTAGGCCTAAGTCATTATGGTTGGTATCATAGCACAATTTAGTTATTTTTGGAGATTAGTTTATGGGAAATATGAAGATAGATCCAAAAAAACCTATGGTTAACTAGAATTTATATAGGTTAAATCTAAAGTGTTATTATATGATAACAAGGTGTTATAGTTTTAGTCATATTAGAAATGATTTTCATGAATATTTGAATGTTCAATATTATTAATATATCTTGGTATGTACGCTATATTTTTAGTTTTATTAGATGGATTGAACTTGAAAGAATCATGTGAACAATGAATGTGATGACCAATGAAATGACCATCCTAAAGATCACAAAATGTTCTTGGAGATGGGATGTAATATCTTGTGACTATGCTCACTCAAATCTCTCAATCTATGATTAATAACATGTATTATGTTTATCTTATAAATACACCAAGGAAGGAGAAAAATTCCCTTGATTATTTTATGATTAAAAAACCACCCTCTTTATAGGGGTCTTATAATCCACTAATTTCTATGAAATGGATCAATGTGATGGAAAATATATTTTTTATTCGGTAGTGCTTAGACCATGATAAAGTTATCTCATAATTATATCACCTGGAAGGTGAAGTTGATAAATGATGGATACTTATCATTACAATGATACAAGAGGAAGAAATAAAATCCATAGAATGAGAGAATATTCAAAGTGTACCTCTCAAAAAAAAAACTTTCATCGAACTCTTCATTCTAATATTGAATGAAAGTTCATGGATTTGAAATATAAGTATGATTAATCCATTAGTACCTATGAATAAAACATTACAATAATTTCATGGTATTCTTCTAGCTTTGTAATTGACCCTATGAGTAAAATTGATCAATTCTTTAGTTCCCTGAAAACAAGTCTTTGAAAGGCATTATCCATTAGATATTTTAGAAACTATGATTAAATAATTCAACGTGATATGAAGGTAGAAATATAGAGTGGGAAATCTAAATATTCTTCTAGTTTTTGTGATTATAAGAGAATATTAGAGCTTCATGGAAATAGTAAATACCAATAATGAAAGTAATTCCAACCACATAAATGACAAAAATATGGGGGAAATAACTATGGAAGTTATTTTAAAGGAGTGGATAAATGTTTAATTGGGTAATGGCTAGCCATGAATATATTGATTGTTTATGAGGGACGAAAAGGTCAGAAAATTCAACAGAGGAGAAAAATGATTGAACCGATGAAGTATAATGTTTTAGATATAAGTAGATTATAAATTATGTAAATAAGTTCCCTAATATGAAATTTAATGAGGTCATTGGGACTCAAAAAACCTCTAATAAAAATGGTAAAGGAAATGGATTTTCTATAAAAATGGATGTGGGTCAGGAGAATGATGTGGTGAAAGGTACATTTACCATGTAATGTATAACTAAAAATGTTTTATTATATTCTGAATCTACCCACTCTTTTATATATTAGGAATTTTATTATGGTATCACATCCCCACATCAATGGTTATATGTTGAGTTCATAGAAAAAACTCTTAATAGAATTTTGATCACATCTTAGGTCTATAGCTCTTATCCAATATTTTTTTGAATTGTGCTTCCTAACAATATTATGATTTCACCTCTAATTACATTTGATGTGATTTTGGGAATGAATTAGATCTATGTATATAGATCCTAAATTAGTTATTGAGGAAGGTAATTCATGATTGATATTTTGAGTCAACCTATGACTATCTATTGGTGCATATGAGCA
The DNA here is from genome assembly GCA_963277665.1 of Viscum album. Lineage (NCBI taxonomy): Eukaryota > Viridiplantae > Streptophyta > Magnoliopsida > Santalales > Viscaceae > Viscum > Viscum album. The sequence goes on from OY728126.1 coordinate 1,899,414,163, forward strand.
TGAACCTCTAATGGGAATCACTTCCATTATAGAGGTTTTACTACCTATTTATAATGGATATTTATCTCAAATGTTTGGGGAGAAACTCAACATTTTAGATATGTAAATTGATTGGGATTATGATTATGTATTTCCAAATTAATTTCCAAGTATTTCCCAAAATCATGAAGTAGAGTTTTCAATAGAACATATACCCAATGTTACACCTATTTATAAGACTCTATATAAAATGGACTCAATTTAGTTATAGGAATTAAATAAGAAACCCTAAGAGAATCTTGATAAGGGATCTATTCGGGCTAATTATTCACTATAGGGTGCAAATATTCATTATGTTATGAAGAAAAATGGTTCTATGAACATTTTTATTGATTGTAGAAAAATTAACAAAATCTCTATCATGAATAAGTATCCCCTAGCATGTATTGATGATTTGTGTTATGAACTATGTGCAGCTCAATACTTTTCTAAGATTTACCTTCATTATATCATCAATTAAGGGTCAACAAGAATGATATACCTAAGAAAGACTTCTATGAAATGCATTTTCATTATTAATTTATAGTAATTACATTTGGACTTACCAATTATCCTATTATCTTCATGGATTTAATTAATAGTCTGTATAGATTATCCTGATCAGTTTGTCGTAGTGTTTGTAGAAAATATTCTTATATATTCAAATAAAATGGTAGATCATGAATAATATTTGAATATTGTTCTGATGACATTGATGAAGGATAAGTTCTACTGTAAATTTACCAAGTTTGAATTTTGGATTTTAAAAGTTTTATTCTTGGGTTATATAGTCTCAAGTGAGGGTATAATAGTGGATCCTTTGAAGAGAAAATTCATTAAAAATGGCCTAAAGTAACCACAATAACTGTGATCCATAGTTTTCTGAGGTTGGTAGGACATTACCAATGCTTTTTGAGATATTCATAATGATTATCTAATCCACTTACAAAGTTTACTTGGAAGGGAGTTAAGTTACTATGGACTGATGAGTGAAATGGGAAAAGTTGAATTGAAGGTCGATTATTTAACTTGTGATTACACTACCCCAATAAAACAGATAAGGGTTTTTAATCTACAGTGATGCATCAAAGAAGGGAATATGATGTGTTCTTATGCATAATGGGATGCTGATAACATAAGCATCTCACTAATTCAAAATTCATGAGAAAAATTATCAAACTCATGATTTGAAGTGGGATGCAGTGTTTTTTTCATTGAAGATATGAATGAATTATCTTCATGGATAATGGTGTTACATATATATGGATCATAAATTATTTAAGTATGTATTCACAAATAAATAGTTAAATATATTCCATATAATATGGTTGGAGATGATTAATGACTTTGAATGCTTAACAAATTACCAACCTGGGAAGGAGAACAAGGTGACTGATGCTCTAATTTGAAAATACCTTTCCATTTTTTCCATGATGAGGATTGAAAAAGATATAATATTTATGGATTTTAAAAATATGAATCTTGAAATCATAAGTAAATGGGTTATATAATATCTATCTCATATGAATATTCAACCATTCATCCATGTGAGGATTAAAGAGGTGTGAAAGAAGGAAGTTGAACTACTTAAGATGGTGAGAAATGTTTATATATTCAACCATGATTTTTATGGAATTATATGGTTCATGAATTTAGTACGTGTCCCATCAATACTAGTTTTTTAGGATTTGTTGGATAAAGATCATAGTTCATCATTCTCAATTAATATCCTAGAAGTATTAAGATATATAAATATCTAAAAAATTTCTAGTGGGACCACATGAAAAGATATATTGAAGAGTATGTATCCTAATGCATGGTATGTCAGCAAGTTAAATCTTAGGTAAAAAATTATAAGGGAACATTACAACAACAAACCATGCTATAAAGGAATTGAGAAAACATTACCCTAAATTTCATCATTGAAATCCTAAAAACAGATAAAGGAAAAAATGTTATTTGGGTGATAGTCGATCGCCTTATAAAATCAGGGAATTTCATTACAAGCAACATGGATTTAATCTTTTTAGAATATATGTTTAGGTATTGGTAATGTTTTATGAATTACCATATTCTATTGTATCTTATCAGGATTTGAGGTTTGCCTAGAAGTTCTAGGGAAGTATTTAATAGGAGTTTAATAGAGAGTTATGTTTCAATATTCCATATCATCCTAAAAAATATAGTTAGTCTTAGAGGACTATTCAAACCATAGAATACATGTTGATATTTTTTTCTATATATTTAAAAGGTTGATAGAATTAACACTATCCTTTAGTAGAATTTTCCCATAACAATTACTTTCACTCAAGCATTTAGATGGATCCTTATAAATCACTATATGAAAAAAATTCATAAATCCAATGTGTTGGGATGAAGTTGGAGAAAGAAATTTATTGAGGCCTTATCTAGATAAAGAAATGGTAGAGAAGGATAGATCCATTCAACCTCATGTTAGGGAATCTACGAGTTGATAAAAAATCTATGCAGACAATATTTGGAGAGATCTGGAATTCGATGTGGATGAAAATGTATTTATATGATTTCATCCATGAAAAAATGTTATGAGATCTGGAAACAAAGAAAATATAATGCTTAGTTATATAAGTTAATTTTAAAGTCTTGATCATGTTGTGATGGTTTCTTATCGTTTTCCACTCCCACCAAACCTCTCTCAAGTTCACAATAAGTTCCATGTAACTCTCTTGAGGTAGTATCTACTTGATCCTTCACTTGTACTAAAATCATAGGTCATAGTAATATAGAATAATGTTTATTATGTTGAATAATAGATATAAATATTGGACTGAAGATATAAAGTTATATGGAACAAGAATACTCACTTAGTTAATGTTCATTTGAGGAATTAGAACTTTGATGAAGCTACATGGGAACCCATGGATGTGATGATGGAGAAGTATCCTTAGTTGTTTGCATTGGAGTGACAACATTTCTAGAGAGAAAATATTTTAAGGTGGTAAAATTTTACTCCTTAAGATTATATATATATATCCATTTTAAATAAACATGTATTGTTTGGTATATTTTTTTACACACAACCCCAAGTCTAAAAAAACAATTATACAATTATACTATTATAACCTACCCTTGAATTTTCATCATTAATATGACTAAAAAATTATAAAAAATTGTATAAAGGATTAGTTTAATTAATTAATTCATAATAAATATGTTCTCAATTATCAGTAAAATAATTTTATGCATCAAAAATACGTTTTCATAAAAATGGTTTTTATTACATTTTGTGCACATATATTATAATATATACCATTTTAAGAAATTTTATTTGAGGATATGAATATCATTTTTTAAATCATCATTTCAATATTATTATATGTGAATTTCTAGGATTTTTATAAAAAATGAATTATTTTTCATTTAGAAATAAATATAATCTATTTTTTAACAGGTTGAGAGTCAAACCCCCCTCTATTAAATAAAAAATCCAGAGAACCACTTTTGAAAATTGGGAAAGAGGAAACTCATTACAATCACAGAAGTCAGAATTCCTTAAAGAAGTCTGACTTGAAGGTCTAAAGAAGGTCCAAAGAGTTTAATGGGAAGAAAATTCCTAGATAATCAATAGAAAAAATTCTCATCAAACCCCCCACCCCAACCCACCCCACGCACCCCAACAAACATTGCCGTAGTGAGATCAGTTAAAGATGATATGTCACCCCATGCTAAGAAGTTGGGTCATGATGGTCAAACACAACAGGGAAGATCACCCCTCCCATTCACATAGACATGTAAAGATATGACAAGATGATAGGTTCTAGAACACATATCTTTTTTGTGCCACCCACCCAACAATACATGTGGGGAACTCAATACATTTTCAACCTAATGCAATGAAAATAAAGAAAAAAACTTTGTGCTAGATTCCCATCTGTCCAATAAGGATATGATATATGGATGAATGATGGGTGTCAGCACACCCAACCCCCTTTTGAGGATTCCCACTCAATGGTACCTGTGAGAAGTTGCACTGCCATCCAAATGCAGCAAAAAAAAATCCAAAACCCAAAAAGACACCTATGACCCAATCAAATGAAAAGTCCCCCAACCAAAAAAATAGACCCAAATGAAATTTGACATCACCCATCATGGAAGCTGCCACTAACCAATAAACCACCAATATTTTTCAAAGTGCTATCATGAGAATTTTTAGGGAAATATGCCCTTATTCCAGATCTCCTCCATCACCCCCCTGTGATAGAGCATCGCATTTTCCTCTATACAATATCACCCCTTGTCGTCACCTCCCAAAAAAATCTGTTAACACTACTAGAGGATTTTAGTCATCATGTAAAGTTGTGATGGCCATATAAGTTTTCCTTAATCAACCTGGAGACATCCCATGCATCCAAATTGATCATAAAAATTTCTTCTCCACCACTTCCACCTAGGAATAGAACTCTGCCACTTTCCCCCCCTTCTCAACAGCGTTGAAGCCACGCATTCTTTGAATCTATGGATGTCATCACCCCTTTTCATCTCCAACACCATAGTGAATATGCGTACATCTTAGAATAAAATCACACAATGGGATGAGTTGATGATCGGGAAGCACATATTTTGGATAGATCTAAGATTAAAAGTTCAGAGCCGCAAAAGAAAGATAGAGTGTCATGAAACAAGGTGATTGAGAGAAGAACCAAGATCTATACATCATAAAAAATAGTGAGGAGGATAAAATAACCTGAAAATAGATGAATAAATGTGTCCAATGAGAGTTAAATGATGTTAGAGGTGCCGACATAGATACACTAGGAAACCCTAATACCAGGGGATTACGGAGCCATCATGTCATAACTGGTTTTTGTAAAACTATAATTTATTTTATAGTAGAAGATACATTATGATTTAAATTAGATATTAAAGTAACATAAGTCTCTTTTTAATTTAAATTATATAATTAATTTCATATGAGGAATAATTATACTTTATCTTCATATAATTTCTTTTTTTTCTTAGAAACACATTTTTAAAAATATTTTTAATCTCACAATGTATTTTTATCTTACTAAATTAAATTAATCTCTATTGTAAAATGATTTTGTTGAATTTTTACTTAAAATATTCAATAAAACATTTTAAAATTCATATAATAGTTTTTAAAAGGCATGGAATGAAGGTAATCTCAGTTTTATTTTTTTAAAAATAATTTTGATAAAAATAGTTTTGTTACATTTTGCACACTTATTTTAAAATAAATTGTTAACACTTATAAAAATTGAATCCCATAAAATGGATTCTATATTTGGAATCATAATAATTAATATTATTAAATAATTTCAACTTATTAATGGATATAATGGAGATATACTGAATAAAGGGAGGTTTGAATGCATACGAAGAAAGATAAGACTTGAGGTAAGAGATTTATGTTCAAATCCCATTTTAATCAAGATTGTTTATGCTTGAATTTTCATTGAGTAAATTATATAATCCTTATTTGATAAACCAAATTAATGTATCTTATTCTCTTTTTATGTCTATAATTTTGAATTTTTAGAATCCATTTTCCTCTCTTTGGTATTTAAAAAGATTAAGAAAATATTTTTATTAAAAACCTACATTATTTTCACATTGGTCAGGAATCATTATCTTACATTTCAATATCATATTTCAAATATTTTCAATAATTTTTTTACTATTTTACAATGATTAGTTATATACATTCTTACCCATTTTTTAGTTTCTATAAAATTGATTACAAGGAATTTTATTTTTGTTTTCTGAACAAGGAACTTTTTACCGAAGGTGTGAACTAAATATTTGTTTTAAAAATTACAATATAAAGGGAATTTGTCACCATAATTACCATTTAATTTTTTAAAGTTTCCTTTATAATTTTCATTGGTTTTTTCCAAAAAAATGTTATCTATAATATTTTTAATATATTTTATATTTTAAGTAAGTGATTTCAAAATGAAAAGGCTATTTTGCTCCAGAAATATTCCAATGATATTTTAAATGAATTTTTCATCTATGAGAACATCCATTGATGCTACTTATGTTTCCATGGGGATATGATCCAATGATATGGTCCTTATTCTTTCACTGGATGATTATTTTTTATGATTATGAAATATTGATGAATCATATTTTCAATTTCAAGGGTTAAGTAGTGGAGATATGATGAATGTTTTTCATTAACATGTGGTATATATTTGAATTTATTTTGATTATATGACTACCCTGTCTATTTTATCCCTCCAATGTATTTAGTAATATGATATTGATATCTTATGAGATGATTTTGAATAAAATGAACATGATTGAAAATGTATTAGTTTACATTTTTTGGTGAAAGTATGATATATTTATAGTTATTCTCATAATATTATTCACGAACATGATTGTGAAAAACATTGTTAACAAGATTATGATTTCATATGCTTATAATGTCACATTCCCATATTATAACTCTTAGGTGTTAATTACCGCATTGACACACTTATTGATCATGATTCTGGATATGAATATATTTTTTAGTTTATGATATAAGATTTTATGGGTATGATTATTTATTTCGAGAACATGAACTTGATAATGTTATCATACTCTTATGATCATCTTATGTTTTCTTGTGATTGATATCTCCTATATTTATCTTTATTGAATATATGATCTCAGACTTTCTTATGTTTTTCCTTACCTAGGTATTTATTGAATGATTTAATAGTGACGAGTCTAAAAGGGTACCTTAGGTAAAGATATATGTTTGAGATGAAGAATATTGCACATAAATATTATATTTATGTATTTAGTCTAGTGTACTAAACCTTTATAGTTCTCGAGCATGTTTATTTGGGAGATATATTGAATATTAATTGAAAATTTTAATATGAAATTATTGTGTGAGTGGTTCATTTCAGTTTAGATCACTTTGTAAAGGTATTCTAATAATTTTTTATATAGATAAATCGCACTCCACATCATAAAAAACACATTATCATCTAGTAGTGCATGGTTAATTATGAGTTCCCTATAGAAATTACTCTTATCGTGAGGATTAATTTTATTTAAAGAGGTATTTAAGAACATGATATTTTAATATATGATTACCTTTAAATAATTCAATGTGTTCGATAACTTTCTCCACACTCAACACCATAATTAATCGAAACCATGATATATTTAGTTGAAAATAAATATTTAAGTATGAACATTAAAACCAATCCATTGAATTAGGTGGAATAAATAGGAGTTCCCATTTTATTAAATATTTATAAAAATAAAATAAAATATACTTTTAATATGAATTAAATTCAATTAACATAACTAAAATGACTAGTAAGATTATTTTATTCATTGAATTGCATTTTTCTACAATAAATTGTATTCAATACACTATTTTTTTATCATATGAAACTTATGATTAATTTATGGTGATATATATTTATATGAAAATTTTATTAGTACTAATTATGAAGTTATATGAAATAAGAATAAGAATAGATTTTTCACTGGAGTAAATTTCCTTATGAATTTTTTTCATTACATTTTATAATTTTATCTGAAAGTTAAATTTCCAAATTTTAGAATTCAAATTTAAAAAAATGAACATTGTTTTTTGGATTCATAATAGTATTATTAGCTTAAGATTAATTTTTTTCATTTTTTTAAATTATTGATTTTAAGGTGAATTGTGTGGTTTAATGTTTTTAAAAATACTACGATTTAATGATATTATTAGTATTTAAGTGTATCATAGAAATTTTTGAAACCATTTTCTACAAAAAATAATTTTTTATTAGTGAAAATACAAATATAATAAAACTTATTCAAGTTTATAGAACTATACCATATATATTAGAACTTATGTAAAATTTTTCTCAAAAAATTATTTTTAATATATTATACATTTATTATTTTTAAATTATTTTTTATGAATTATAAATTGAATTAAATAAAATAGATTTTAATTTTTGAATTATTATATTCAAATTAGGTAATAATGACCACTTTTTTTATTTATAAAGAAAAAATTACTTTGGTAAACACCAGCTAAAGTAGTATCGGTAAATAAAGATTAGAATGGTGTAACATAGTAGAAAAAAGATAAAACATGTTAAAAAAAAGTTTTTAATGTGTTTTTGAGGCCTTTAATGACCATATATCTTCCTAAATCAACTATTTCTCAATTTTGAAGCCAATTTCCTTGATAGTGACTTCCCATTATTAAAAAGTTATGGATATTCACAAAAATATCATCCCTTTTTCCCTTATAAAAGATACCTATTTCCACCCCTTCAATACCACTCAAATAATATTTTTTTATTCATGAAACCATACCATTTATCCTTCCCCATGAATATTATATTTTACCACTATATTTTGGCTATAATATTTTAGCCCAAGCCCTCCAATTCTAAGGAATCCCCCAATGAAATCTCAAGGTGTTCAACGTGAGTAATCCCTTTTACATAACTTCCCTTACTTATATCTTATATTTTCATTTCTAATTTTATAATACCTATAAGGTATAATATGTATTTTTTATATAATGAATTCTATTTTGTTATGGTATTAACTACTAAAAACATTTCTCCATTTCTCATAAGGAAAAATGGTATTCACATGTGTGTGTGGATAACCACCTCTGCGAATCATCATGTTTCATTTTCAATAACCACCTAAGCTGGATGGTCTTAATGATGAATTTAAAAGATAAGTATGAAATTTATAAAATATTTTAAATCCTGAAATGATAAAATATATTATATATTTCTCCATTTCTATGGATAATTAAAGTATCAACCATGAATACGTGTGGACTACCACCTCTATGGAACAATTGATTCAAATCTTTCTTTTCATCCCCTAATTAAATGGGTGGTAATTAGAATGAGTTTAATGGATAAATATGATTTTTATGTTATCATTAATGTTATTTTATGATAAATTGGAGAACTTATTAATGATATGATCAACAAATGTTCATTATTAATTCAGTCATTTAAAGCAAACATATTAAGAGAAAAATATATCTATTCATATTTTCATATAAATTACTTCTTACAACTTCTTAAAATTATGATATATCACAGTAATAAACACATGATAAAATCATTATGTTTCTGGTATAATGGAATTATAACTAAACTGCCATATAATCATTTGATAATCAAGGTGTGTCCCTATTTTTTTCTGTTTAACCTACATGAACAATGCTATGAATTTATATCATAGATGAATATGAAAAATAAATTACTAGTATAATATAATATAAATATTTAAATAGTGATTTTTTTATTCTAAAATGGTAACATTATTATTAAACAAACAATTAAAAAAACACCTTTCATTTTTTAAGAATCACTGAATCCTGATCATCGTTGATTGCATCTTCAATGTTTGTAATAAAAACTAAAATGGAATGAAATTATACCATTATAAATATATTGTAATGTATATTATTTTACATTTAATGATCATGCAATGAAGAACTTTCTAGAAATAATCAATACCAACATTGTTTCTATGAAACCAGTACAAGTGATCATACTATAAACACCAAATGTGGGAAAATAGGTAAAAAAATAATTAGAATTCATATAGAGAATAAATATATATGAAGAGTATAAATGAAAATGGATATGATTAAGGTATTAAATTAAGTTATTAAGATATATATTTTTGTGATACACGATGTTAAAGTATTTTTATGGAAGTCGGGATAAGAGGTAAGAGTTTTTCATCTCAAATCCATTGAAGAGAAATTTTTTATTATGTGCCTATTTTAATTTAAAAGGTGCACATAATACCAATTTGATATATCATATAATCAATTATATTTTAATCATGATATTTCATGTTTAATTACAAGATCTCTATTGAAAGGGATTTTTATTAAACTGTTACTTAATCCACAAGTATTCTTTGTCTCAAAATTTAATTATCTGAGTCATGATTATGTTATACACCATGTTTTTAATTATATAGTGTATTTACTTCCCATGAACATATATTTCTCATATATTATTTATTTATGAGAAATACTAATCTTAATTAGTTCATTTTCCTCAAATGGAATTTTAATTAATGGTTAACCAAGTTGAAAGGATTTTTTGGTAACTTAATTTTAATTTCATGAGTTATAATGTTCTATGTTAAAAATTTCTAACGTTCTTCCAACCTAGTAATTTACTATATTTTATTTTATATTCATATTTTGTAAAATTAATTTTTAATAAAAAATAATGTTTTACAATATGGGTTTTTAAAAAATGTGTTTTCAAAGTATTACAAGGATGTCTTCTATTTTATTAATAAATGTTTTGTCATTAGCTTTGCATTTACTATTGAAAAAATTATGTCATTTTCACACATAATGCCCTACTCTAGGTGCATAAACTTCCTTGCTCAGTCAACCATCATGTATAAAGAAAAAAATTAATCATAAAAGCCAGATTGGAAATGTCTACATATCATTTCTCTGTTTCGATCTGCCTGGTTCTGGATATCCTACTAGCATTTGGAGGATCCATGAAATCATGTATGCTGTGAGTTTGAACAACTTTTCTTGAGACATATCTGGATTATCTAAGAATAAAAAAATGGTCTCAAGCCATAACTCTATAGTATGGGTCCTATCCCCTGAGAATGTAGGTGGATGCTGCTGTTGAAACATTTATATTAACTCAGTCATATAAAAGGTAGGTCATAGAGCTCCTTACCTAGTCTGTATAAGATGTAGGAATCCATTTAAAACTAGGAATTATCTGTCGCATTAAGAATTGTAAGAGGTGACACAGGTGGAACTACAAGAGGTAACACTGGTGTCTTAGGATATACCACCTCTAGAGAATGGTCATCACCACCCTCCTGACATAGAACCCAAGGGAGTCGTGGTGAAATAGCTTTACAAATGCTAATCACATGCCTCATATAATATTTAATAACAAAAGACTATAGATATAATAGTATAATAGGAAAACGACTTCATATAAGTAAGTCAAACCCATCTTCCTGCACTTAAATCCATGTATGAGCAACATATTAGACCATAAAGAGTCACAAGAGATGTATTAGTTATTCATGTAATTGTATCCATGCCTTTAAAATAAATAACAAAATGTAACGAGTGATATAAGATGATATGACTAGTTGAATCATCATTCCCAATTTATAGAGGTAAATGCACTCTTTAAATAAAAAAATGAAATTCATGTATTAAAAATCAACTAATGTTTTAGTCTATGTTAACTTATTCATGTGACTTAAACATGTGTTGATTAGTTAATTAAGGTGGAATCATTAAAATATATGGGAAAATACAGTTTTGTTTTATGTTGAAACTTTAATAACCAATTATTTAAATTTCTTTTTCCTACAAATTCATTAGTTTCATTACAAAACATATCACTCAAGGTACATACAAGTATCAAGAATTCGAGAAATGCAACCTACATGGCATGACATAATGCATTACATATTAATCTCTAAGGTGAATTATATGATTCATGAACAATTATTTATTGTCTTATATAGGAAATGATAAAGTAAACCAATAATAGTAATAATCAACACCACACCTCATGTGTGTCACCCAATGGTTAAATTAGTGCAATTATAAAAGGTATAATCCAAAACATTAAATCTCATCTTAGGTAATTTGTATTTTTTCTTGTATATGGGTTGGATAATCCTATAAATAGACTCAGTACCATATTTTGATATATCATAGACTCCTCTCTACCAACTTCAAATAGTCAGACAAAGGAAAATAAAGCTTTGATACCAATTTTTAATGCTCTTGAACTTGTTTACTGCATCATAAACATAAAATGTTTATGAGACTTCGTTTCCAAAAGTTTATAATCCATACCATTATTCTTTAATGAGTTGTAGTGATCCATTTATACAATATCATATATATCAATGGATAAACACATTATGACATTCTTATGTTCATCCCATAATAATTCAATGATGACTTAGTGAGTCATTAATTTAGATTTATAAGAATCCACATCATCAGGGATTTGAAATGGATATTTACCCATTTTTATACATATCCTTGATCCAAAAAACCCCTCATATTGATAATTGAGATCTCAAAGTAAATCTTATTATTTTTTTCTCAAGATTCATAGAATTTTCATAATTATTATTTAGAGGTACTTGTTAAGGCCAAAAGATATCACGACTATTAAAATTTCATTTATTAAGTTTCATGGGAAAAATAGTCAAGGGTTGAACCCAGGGGAAGGAGTATGAGTGATATAATGGATTATTAAACTCAAAACTATTGAAAATAGTGAAAAGGGTTTCACGCTAAGAGGGGAGAGTACAAAATTAAAAGTGGCAATGTGGGAAGTTAAATATTTTAGAAAAAGTGCTATGTAGCAAGAGACATGAAAAATGTATAATTGATGTGGAGTCCGATTGATGTAGCTTGCTGAAAATATGATGTAATGGGGGATGAATTCATTATACTATTTCAAACTCAATCATATATTTTATATATGATCCTTGTCAAGAATCATAAACTTATAATGTACTTGAACTCAATATTTTTCAAGAAGCCGTTCTTCTTCAGTAGTGAAAAGAAAGTGATTGGGGGGTCATTCACAAAATAAATTTTTATTCATCAATAAATTTTTATTCATATAATCCCATATACTCAATTTTTTGATTTATTATAGTGGGAAAATTATTACAAAACAGACTCAATGTTAATTTCCATATGTCATTACTTAAAAAACACCAAGAACTAAATTGAAAGAAGTATTTCCATGAAAAAGGGATTGAAATCATAAGATACCCATAGAATTATTTTTACAAACAAAATAATGTCACACTACTACAAAATATTACAAATATAAAAAAAATATAAGGACTTACAATGGAGATCCTAAATTGGACAACCTGTAACCTGCTCCTATAAATATCTTGTCCAACTAGGTCAATACCCACAAATCATCTTCTCCCATTCTTAATAATCGACCACCATCTCCTTCATTCAAATCAGCTAAGCACCATTAAACACTAGATTATTCTTTGGAAGCCCCAATATTTGAATGAACAGCCATACCCAACCTATGTATATCTAATTCAATTGGCCACTCTCAAGCACCCTCATCTACATCAAATTCAATCAGGCCAATTATGTCCTCACATGGAGATTATTTCATATTTTCCTTATAAATCCTTCGATGAGAACTAACTTCACTAATCTTATACTAATCATCAATTGAAAAAATTCAATGTGAAAATTCCAGTAGTGCCTTTTTTCATATCGATTATTCTTTGATCTCAGTCAACTATATAATATCTAATCCACAATAAAATTGAACCTGTATTTAAGAAACAAGAAAAAAATCACAATTATGACATTGGGCTTCAGTTTGGATTAAATTTAGAACCCATCTCCATCTTAGCCCAACGATTCATCATCGCCAATCTACATCAAACTAAAAAACTCAATAACCAGTGATTATTAATTGAGATTGGGTATGTTACTTCAGGAATTACAATTGTTCATTAATAACATGTTTGGAAGTTCCCATTTGGGAAGAAAAGAAATGAATCAGGACGATTGAAAATTATATCTTCTATTTGGTAAGAACAAAAGGAACGAGAGAAATGTGGGTCATGGAAAGGGGGAGAAACACATTTATCTTCCATCCTGGATTTCCTTAGATTTCGAATCGACCCAAAATCGGGACGATTTGGACAAAAATCCTCTAGCCCGTGGAGATATTTGTTTGATTTCCAATTTTATCCCTCTATCTGTATAAATGGATGATTTATGCCTTTTATTTTCTCCCATCACAAATCATTCTCCTTCAACCTGATGTTGTTTGGTTACTCTGTGGGTGAAACTATCCTCTGCTAATATTTGATGCACCATTCTCCTTCATATTTACAGTGCTGTTCTCCTCTATATTTTTCATCATAATCAGGTGAATAATATCAATCAATTATTTAGTTAAATATTAATTTTAATATAATTCATTGAATATGACTACCAGTTTATATTAATATAAGAAATTTATAAAAGAATATTATATTATTATTCAATATATAATATTATTATTGTATATATATTTTTATAAATAATTTAAAATAAAATTAAATACATTATAGGGGAGAAAAATGTTTTTTTGTATGAAATTTCAGTTTTTGATTTTTAATAGGTTGAACTCTATTATTTTTTAAATTATCAGTTATGTGTTAGATAAATTAATTATAAAAAAACAAAAACAAATATTATATTGTAATTATTATGAATTTTTTTGCTTAATATATCTGTCTATACATGTTAAATGGGGATTAGAATCATTAAAAGTGACATATGAATAGTATAAATAATGACATTGGATTTTTATAGTTTATAATAGAGCATACAAATTTATTTTTAGGTTATATTATAAAATTTATGATTTATACAAATAAGTAAAAATATTAATATTTTTTATAAATAATTTATTACTATTTTTGAATTAATAAATATTTTGAATAAATAATTTTGAATGAATAACGGTTTTGAATTATTAATTATTTTGGATTAGTAATTATTTTTAATTAATAATTTTTAATTAATAATTACGAATTAATAATAATTTTACATTAATAATATTTAATTAATGATAATTTTGAATTTATAATTTTGAATTTATGATTTTGATTACATTGAATTAATATTTTTTAATTAATAAATTATGTAAATAATTTTGATTATCTCTAATAAATTTTTAAATTTTTAAAAATTTGTATTAATATATGTTCGTAGTTTAATGTTTATCTAATTTTGGCGACATGAAAGATAATGATTGATTAAAATCAAAATTATTGTTTTTTTATTTGTTATAAAAAAGGTAATAAAAAAACATTTTTAATGGTTATTCATTTCATTTAACATAAATTGTTGATATTAAGAAGACATGGTGGTAGGTTTGGTGTTCGTGGGATCTAATATATGATTGTTTTGGATATTGGGAAAGTATTCCCTTTAAACCTATGTGTATGTGTTATTTTTTAACAAAGATTATTTGTGTCATTTTGACCTAAACAGTTTCTTTTATTTTATTTTAAAAAATGACACCAAACATGAGGGAGAAAAATGGTAATAATTTATTTTATTTTACTAAATTTCACAACCAAACAAAATGGAAAGAAATCAAAATCATTTATGTTTCTTTTTTTTATTTTATGAATTAGGGAATCATTTTTTTTCTTTTATTAAGACATGGACAAACGTAGTGTAATAGTTCGTTGAAGCTCTTCGCTAGGTTGATTTTCTTCAAGTGCATCGACTTCATCGTAGTTATGATTTACATCTCACTAATCTATATATAACCACTCAGTTACTTGATATAACTATGAATGAGCACTAAATCAGTGTTGACCAATATAGATTTAATAGGTGTTGACATCTTCTTCATGTGCATACCCTAGAACTCATGACTTTCCCGTAAAACATCCATGATCTTTTCCAATTTATCTCCTTTCAAAATCCATACATATTATGATAAAATCCTTACTTGTGTAAATACATGTGAAATTATAATATAGTCCAAAATATTACACAAAATGATAAAATATTATGAATTATTTTAAAACTTTTTCTGATCAATCTTCAAAAACAATACTTATAGGAAGTTCTCTTACATTCTACATTTTTGTTTTTATGTGTATCTTTGTAGTTTTTTAGTTCCTCTTCCTCAAAAATTTGAAATATATCATCAAAATCCATACATAGGCAAATAATTATTCAAATTCATCAGTGATATTACTTATGCGACAGTAGTAAAATATTTCTCTTTAATATCAATTTCATAGGTATCCTTCATGACGTCCTAAAAAACATCATGTATTGCAATGATTTCGCAAGAACCCTTATTTATTATCACCTTCATAATAGAATAATTTAAAAAATTCACAAAATATAATATGGATTTTCAACATGTAATGTAATTTATCAATATGTAATATAATTAATTCATATATAATATATTTAATTTTTATGCAATATATTGAAATCCATATGTAAAATAATATGTTCAATAAGCAATATAAAAAAATAGTTGTGAAAAACTATCAAAATAATGAAGTAGAAAAAATAATTCCAATTTAAGCCTAAAAATATATTTTTTACCTGATTATTCAATGAAATCACATTTTCACTCAAATTGAAAAATATAAATAAATAATAGACCATTTTATCCCAGAAAAAATAAGATTTTATAAAATCGATGTCGAAAAACATGTATGAAAATATATTGACCTAAAATTACCCCACACTTAAGGTATTTATTTTCCATAAGTAATCAGTTCAATATATCCATATGAGTAGAGATTTATCTAAAAATGAAGGATTATAATGCCACTGAGAGGTGATTTTAAAAAGTGTTTTCCCCAATGAAATATTTCTAGAAAAAATAAATTAATTATCTTTTAAAAATAAAATATTTCATAAAAATATTGGTTCAAGTTTGAATAGGATGATAAAATTTCAAAAAATTTAAAATAATTCAACCAACCTCATTTTTCATTCGAATTATTATAAAAACTTCTCTTTTTTTCCATGGTGGACACAGAAAACCCAAAATTCAACCCATTACCTAGAAAGTTCGGATAATTAAGCACAATATGTTGAAAGATTATAAAAAAATAATAATTATAAACTGAATGAAATTAAAATCCACCATTAGTTTGAACACACACAACTCAACTAGGATTACGAGTTCATTTTTAATACCATTTGAATGTAATATTTATCAATTTAACCCCAATCTAGAAATTCAAATTCACTTGAAATGAAATAATATACTCCCATTTTATCAAAGAACGTAAAATTTCAAGAGACAAATGAAAATATGTTTCCATATTTAATCCATGAGAAAATAAAAATTGTAGAACACTCCATGTAACAATACAATATATAAATTTTGTAACAATATTCACTCACTCAACAAGAAAAATGATACACAAGAACAATATTTTTGGAAAAAATATTCATGTATTTCTGAAGTGTATTGAATGAAATAGTTTTCATCATTGAGAAAAAACCCCTCTCCCACACTTAAATTCTACCAATGTTGAACATTAATGTTGAATAAAAATTACAATCATTTAAGTTCAAAATGATTGTCAATTCAATAGCTCAATGAATGAAAAAATGGTCACATGAAAACTAAAATCATAATGTTTGAAACAAATTCCAAGAACTTTAAAAAATAGAATTTATTGTTTATAAGCATGCCAACAATGATGGTTTAAAATGATATTTAGTTGAATATAATGAATACAATAAAAAATAGTCATTTTGGTATGAAACAAATTTCAATATATGTAAACACACATCTCAACAATGTATCCAGCAAAGAAGCATTGGTTTCATACATCTTCTTTAATAATTTAAATTTAAAACGGATTATACAAGATGAAATAATTACTCCCCTGACAATATCTTTTTTGGTCCACTAATATTAATTCATTTCACTATATTTCCTTGTCATGTAGAACTTACAATTTACTAAAATTAACCTATTATAAATAAAATTAGATCATTTAGATTTAAATAGTTAATGACCAATTTGAAATGAAAGAAAATTGGTTTAAGTAGGAAAATAAAAATGATGAAGCCTGAAATAGGTAGATAATAAATGTTCTATTACTTTACACCATGAATATATATTTGGTTACTCTCAATAAAATACATTGGAGTCAAAATTTATTAATCGATAAAAAATTGAATTTAAAATAAAAGAAAAAACACAAATATTTTAGTTAGAAAAGTGGAGTGAGGTCCCTAGACATCCAAAAAATATATATTAAATCTCAAATCTACATGTCAATAATAAATTTTCTCTATACCTGGTGGAATGTGAAAGCATGTGGCTATTAGGGAAAAATCCTTTTTTTTGAAATTCAATTTTCATTTGATTTCCCCTTTTTAATAGGGTATAGGATGTAACCCTTGAAAATCCCACATTACAACCTCCTTTTAATTTTAATTTTTTGGATTGGTGGTACCACCCCACCCCATATAGAATTCCATCCAATGCCCGAATCTGTTTCGGTGTGAGGGAAACAAACAACCGCTTCCATTTACACCTCAAGTAAGTCTGTGGATACGTACGTACACTCTTATGCACTATAAAATTCCAAAATTAGTATTCTTTCCAATTACTCATCGTGTTCGTGCCCCATGTCTCTCAAAAAGGAAAAAAGGGAAAATTATACATCAAGATTTTGAGTGATGATTGAACTGAGGATTGAAATGAAACCTAACTTGATACAACCTCATGCCAATGGAACCACTATGATCATTTACACGAACACTATAATTTATCACACCAAGAGACACTGAACCTGTTCCTTGGGCCCAAATTCCACAAGGCCTTAGGCATTCCACCTTGTACGCCAGAGGCTGTTGATTAGTAGTGTTGGATTATGAGGTCTCTATAGGGAGATTATTTTCTTATGTCAGAGTAGATATAGCAGTGAAAATAATGATAAATGTATATAAACCAAGTCAGATAAACATCGTAGATAAAGCATGATATGTGAAAAAAAGAACCACATTCTAAAAATTTTATATCCATGGTGTATGCCATACAATTCAAGGATCCACCATGGGCGAGTCATACATTGGAAAACAAAAACCCAAAATGAAAAGAAAACTAAGAGTTTCTCCCAACTTGGTACTGAGTCTTACTCAGTCCCATTATCCATACCCACACTAGTATTCTAATTCAACTACTGTCAACATCAGGCCTTTCCCTACATCCGTAACTTGCGACCAAATAGTGAAATATACTTGGGTACCCCAGTGACATGGAGACTTGAGTGGGTGTGAGTAAAATTTAAAAGGCCACCAATAATGATGTCCCTAAAGAAACTAGTTTTATTTAAAAGCATTAAAGGTTAAAAAATTATCAATTATAAAATAATTTATATAAAAGCAATAAATAAAAAAAAGAAAACACAGATTCTCTGAGTTCATGATGACACCTGAGGATGGCTGTAACATTTTCAATACTTAGTTCTGTGACCATGATTGGACCTACCCAGTTTGTCCAATGCGGAGGTGTCTCTAAGAACATATTAGTAACTGTTATAACCATAAATAACCTCATAAAATATAATGTTTAACTTAGCATTCATATTATCATGAAGTGTCATGTGTAATCTAAGTGCTCATCATGACATTGATATGAAATCTATACTCTCATCATATCATTACCCAATCACCAATCATCACATGGAATCTATACACTCATAGTGGATTTTTTAAGGAATCCAAGCACTCATACTAACACTCCCAATCATCGATAATCATATAGGTCTAGGAACTCCTCCTGTCCTCCCCAAGTCATTATCCATCACCTGGAATCTGATCACTCATCTTGGAATTCTAAACCATCATCAAGTATCATATAGAATACATGATCTCATACCAACATTCCAAAGTAACATGTATAATATGGAATCCAAGGATCTTGTCCCATAATTCTTGATCATTACACCTCATAGTCCCATTTTAACATTTTCATTACGTAATTGGAATCATCAATTCACTTTACAAGAATAAATTTATCTAGTGCATCACATTTAGATAATTTAGATTTACCTATTACATATGATCTATAATTACCATTTCACATTTTAATTACCAAAAAAATTAAAAACATAACTTATTATTTGGTAAAACCATTCCATTTATTAAAACACAAGTGCTAACCATGAATCCCCTCAGGTTTTATAAAACATATGGTGACAAATCACATTGTATAAGTCCTTTATAACCCCACATTACATTTCATAACAATCTAATTATCATTTTCTAACTCATTTAGATAATCAAAAAACCGAATCCATTTACAATATCGATGGTTGTTAAATTATATTTCATAACCATCAAATTAATTCACCAATCCCCTTTTCATATTCCAATTACATTTTCAAATTAAAAACATCCCATTTACAATCCAAAACCAAGGTCACTCACTTCTAATGTGTTTTCCTAGTGAGTCCCTCTCTGAGGCTTTAAGCAATGAAAAGAGTATTTAATAAGGAAAACAATATTTTAAAAAATTCCAATTTAAAATATGGTAATTTCCTTGAAATATGGATTGGTCATAGAAATGATTCACTTGAATAAATAAGTGAGACTATGGGTTTAATTAATGATAACACCTACCTCACATTTACAGAATCCTAATCATGTAGTATGGGCCATCGGTTCATCATGAATTGAGAGAAAATGAAAAACAAGAAAACACCCTAGAAATAGGGAATATTATCCAAAGAAGGTGGAATAAAAATTGATAAATAAATAAATGAAGAAATGTTTGAAGATTAGTTGTATCACTAATTTAAGCTTTTTATTTAATCATACAACATGTGATTTATCCAAGAAATAAGGGATATCTACCATTTGGAAGAGAATAATAAAGGGAGGTGCATGCGGAAGCTTTAAGGCAGAAGAGGGGGAGAAAATAGTGTAAAAACGTGTAAGAATCGGAGGGAAAAAACATAATTTTTCCACTTTTAAATAGGTACATGGTTTTTCATCATGGTTCACTAAACCGTGTAATAACCTTAAAAACCTCAATGTTTGGGATACACCACCTTTCATGGATAGTGTACATGTTTAAAAAAACTATGACCAAACTATAAAAATGCCTCTATAATATTTTATAAAGGTAATAGAGTCTCTTAAATCCCCTCACATAGTTTAAAAAAATCACGTGTCTATAAAAATTAGGTAGTATGGTTGGAGTGAACAGTTAACACTAACCATTCACTAACTATGTGCCCAAGGCTGCCTCCACCAAAACTGAAAATTCAAAACCTAAATCTCTTGATCGTTATTTGGGTACTCAGGGTGCCTATTAGGACTCAAACCAAATACAAAAAATCCATTTATGATGTTCCAACTCTATAATCCCTAATCCAAAACATGGTTTTGAAAAATTACTATTCACTCACCTTGAAACTCAAATTTTCCCTAAACCTCAAGGATCTTCTATACACCCTTACATAAAAAACTCTCCACCATAACACATCACATCCATGAAAAGTCTTGGAATCCATATAACCACATCACCTGACCTATTTCATCATTAATTTGATGATATATGACTGTTTTGCATTCTCGATTTCCCAAATGCTTCCCAAGTGCAACTCCAACCTTGATATACATAGCCACCCGATCTTGAGACAATTCTCGTGTTATAATCACAACACAATGATGATTTCTCACAACATCTATTTATTCTTAGACACTACCATGTTTTCAATTATTTTAATTCTATGTCTTATAGTTCTCCAAACAATAGGAATTATATCACAAGGCTAATTCTATACATTGGTTCATATTGACATCAGAATTTTCCACCCAAAACTTATTCTCAGCGGTCCACCAACCCACTAGGCATTGTTCCTGACACATCAAAACTCATCACATGAGAGTGTTTTTCAATTCCATTACTGACTCTAGTTTCCACCATTGAATCCAAATAGAAATGCCTCCATCATCCAATAATTACTCGAACATGTTTCCTCTTCCTCAATGGGCCTGGTGTTTACCAAAGATGTGTCTCTCCACCTGAGACATTCCACCATCCTATAAATACCTAACTAGGATTTATCTGTTTGATCAACCATGTCATTACACTCTAATATAAACCAATACATCCCTTCTCAATTGAGATTCCTTTCCTTTTCCAACCAAACATTGGGAAACCATGACCACAAAGTCACCATAAGGTTATCAAACCTTGACTAACACATAGTTTCTCACTATCCCATAATATATTAGGAATCCAACATACTAGCGTAAACTACCTTGATCCATAAAAATACAATGAGTACTAGCTTCTGCACCAACCATTTACCCATCCCGACTAACTATCTATTGAGTCATGTCACATATAAACTAGGATTGCACACCTAATCCATTGACCATTCCCACATGTAAGTAAAAATTATTTAACTGAGAATACCCTCGACACTCCTATTTAAAATCAGGCACTTCACTTGTTCCACAGTCCATCACACAACCACCTTTGAATTGGAATTGTTTTATAAAACAAGAAGTATATATCCCTTTACTCACCATGATATTGAAATCATACCTAATATGGATAGATCTAGACACTCCTCTAAACATTCCATCAACCCCCAAATTTAATAGTAATACCCATCACCCCATATGATTTCTCATTTAAAACCATTTAAGACATCAACTTCAACATAATATACCATCATTCTCACCTCACGTGCACTGATACAAGATCCATGTACATCACCTTGAGTTCTTCTAAACGATGGGTGATTACCCTAAATCCATTTGGTTACATCGAGACCTTAGTTAACAACCCCACTATAAACATTTTACAAAACATGAATCATCCCCCCTTAAGTCAAGCATCACTGGTCATAGGTTCACATGCTTAACCAAGCAATGTAAAATGATATAGACATTTCATTTCTGCTAACTATTGGCCTCTAATATTCTCTCATTGAAAAATCCAGACACTGTGAATGTGTCACGACTATGAACACAACTACATGTCACCAAGGGTGAATTTTCAAGAACACAAACCACTTATCTTCATGGGAACCAAATAACCAAAATATTAGGTCCATTCATCTGAATGATCCTACCCTTATAAACTATCCTAAAAAATCCTTCACACTATAGTTCCTCATCCAGAACTACCTCATCACTTGGCTACACCGAACATTCACTAACCATAAAACCATGGTATCTACACCTATGTCACACCACTAAGTCACTCCAAAAGTTTGGGTTAACCTATAACATGGTATTGCATTAAAGGTTATAAGGAATAAATTCACTCAAAATGAGTTAAACTCTAATGTCACTAGGTCCAACCACCCAACCCCTAAAATATGGTGTCACTAAATCCACAACTCACAGGATGACACTCACCCTTGTCTCAAAGTCACATGACATCTAGTGTGGAAAACACCCAAATAAGGGTTCTCACCAACTGAGCTCTATCTCAATCCCCACTAACCCTATCTAGGGTTATGAAAAAAAAATAACTTTAAGAAACCTTATTCACTTAGGATTCACCCATTTTTAGTTACACTATTAATCCTTTACCATTTTACCAATTTCACATTCTTTTGATTCCTTCCTGGAATTTACATTTCTTTACAATTGAATGGTTTAAATTTATTCTTTTCAAGATTTATCAAAATTCCCATGTTTGTAATTCTTAACTAAATAAGATTTCATTCAAATTATACAAGGGGAAACAACTTATAGGATGAAAAATACAAACATATTTAATCATGTCCATAATAAATCCATTTATATTAGTCAGCGTGTCAAGATATCATTATTAGAATTTTTCTAATAACATACCACTATAGTCATTTATGGAAATCACCATATAAATTACTGCTGAAACATCAAATATGATCCCCCTTATCAATAATAAAATACAGAAAAAATCATATATAAATCATATTGACATAAAGAATAGAAAATAATCATTGGATAATTTGAATCACAATCCAATATCAATCACACTAAGCATCCAAATGACATCAAAACTCATATACCTAGCATGATACATGTCATGTGAATCCTTATGTTCCTAAAATGATGAATGATTAAATCCACACCTTATCTACATAATAGAATAAGAGAGTGAATCCCAAAATCCAATAACATCACAAAGAAAGTGAGTCAATCAATGTGAAAATCAAATACAACCATTATAAGAAAAATACATTGAGTAGAAAGTCCCATCCCTAGTAACTTGGGGTTTTCATAGTGAATGGATTAATAAATTCCAAATATGATCTCATAACCAATAATTTATAAATTCCTAGTATCTTCTATACCATTCCCCAATATTATGAAAAAAATAAAATCATTCTATAACGCAACTTTGTAATGCCCTCCCCCTGGAGCCAATGAACTGGTGTTTGAGGATGATATGCCACACGGCGTCAGGTGAACCTCCCCATACACCAGAGCCCGGTGAATAGAGGCAATGGACAATGAGGATTTTATTGGAATAATATTCCATAATTTTAGAGTAGTTATAATAGATAAAGTAATGATAAACATATATAAATAAATCTAAACAAACATCATATATAATTTACGGAAAGTTCTAAAAATATTCAAAATATAAAAATGTTATATCAATAGAGTATGACATACATTACAAGGATCCCCCATGAGAAGATCATATTAAGGAAAATATAATCCCAAAATGAAAAGGAAACCAAGATCTCCTACTAACATGGTCCCATGTCCTACCCAGTCCCATCATATATATCAACACTGGCATACCAATCCTACAACCATCAACATTGATCCATGACCAATACTTATAACCTATTCACAAACTGTGAACATCCATCTATAATATTTTATAGTGTTTAAATACTATCCTAAATCTCCTAGAATGTTTTAAATAAATATTAATCTATACAAATCATGATGCAGAGTAGGGGTGGATGGTTATCACTTACTGTGCACTAACTATGCATCGTGGGATGCCTCTCCCAAAATTAAAATATCAAACCCCAAAACTCTCAAGTATTATTTGTGAACCCTAGGAACCTATCTAGATTAAAAATATATCTAAGACAACCTATTAATATGGTAAAACACTCAAATTCTTGATCTGATGCTTTTTTTTGAAAAAAGGCTCATCTATCAAACTCAAAAACTCAAATTTCCCCAAAAACCTCAATGCTTGTTTGTACACCTAGGCCTTACAAACCGGAACATTAAACACCCCTAGACCCATCCAGATAGAGAGAAATGGAGTATATCATTAATGATCAAAAATAAATAGTATAAAATGAATAAAAATAGGTTATAAATTTGGGTAGAAACAAAAAAAACACATAATTGAAGAAGACACCTAAATCAAAACACCCAGGCCCCATAAAGGGATCCACCATCAACCTCCACCACCATCAACCAAAACGACCATGATATATATCACATAAAAGAAGAAATGGGTCAGAGGGATTGGTATAAGAAGAAATAGGGACGTGAGAGGGAAAAAATGGACCTAAATGCCATGGATCACCCATAATAAGTAAGAGAGACAACGATGGGTACACCACCATCTATTCTGATTGGGTAGGAAATAATAACACAACCAAAGAGATTGATACTATAGTAGGTTCACCGAAGGAATAAATGGGATCTACCACCAATGTTGATTTGACCAGAACCCCCACCCCCAAGGATAAATATGGAACCACTACGTCCTGGATAATAGGAGCTGATTCATGTTTTATAGCAAACATGGATAAATAAGGTTGTATAGAAGTGCAACGAGGGGCTTGACCAAACAATAGGAAAGTTCTTTCTACCATTATTCATGAACCTGATATAATTTTACAAACAAAGATAAGAGGGTTTTTCATGTGTATTCCTTATCAAGACCCATTATGACCAACATAATCCCAGAAATCTTGGGTACCATCACTGACTGAGGAGGAGTTACTATATCTGGATCAAGAAAAACCAAAATCTATATGGTAATCACATCTAGATAAAGAGAAACCAGATCTGAAGTAGAGCTGACATAGGGATATGAAAGTGGGAACCTATAGAAAACCTCATCAAATATTGTTGAATTTGTTGAGAGGGGATAATACAAGTGACAAATTAAGGATGCGAATGACAAAATACACTAAAATTAATTAGAAGATGAAGAATAGATTCCAAATTTCCACTGATCCACTATTGATAGATAAAGAGGTTCTATGAGAAGGTCTGAGGAAGTGGACGAGGGTGGGAAGGATTAGCGCATTCATTAGAAGAAACCATAACCCCATATACCTCTTGAGGTGAACCACTACAGAGAGAAACCATCCCATTTTTTTAATTCTCTTAAAACAAATTTATTTTCATGAAATAATGTTTCCTTAGTTTTTCCCATTGAAATCCTACAATATTTTTTTCATTAAATTAAAATATTTAATGTTCAACTATAGTTTAACCATTCTCAGAGTAAGAAGGTATGGTAGTGATATCCAAGAATTGGTTGGTTTTGTTTAGCATGAAAAACACCCATCCTTTCAGAATGAAAACTAAACCATGTTGTTACCCTATATATCTTATTTTTTTTTCAAATTGTGGATTCCCTAGTATAACCAAAACACGGCTCTACATTTTTAGTTCAAATAATTTCAAAGAGGGGTAATTATTATTTATTTTTAATAATTAAAATTAATCAATATAAGCATAAAATAAATTCATTTTTAAAAATAATAAAATCATGGGTTGCCTTCAATTCGGTATAAATTTTATAGTCTTCAACCATAATTTTCTAAGAAAACTATCCATAATCTCATAGAGGGTGTGGTTTATTATCTATAAACTACCGAATATCGATGAAAAGTATATTTTTTATAAGAAAAATTCTCAATACAGTCACTATATCTTCTAGGGAGACATCCAAGCTCCCCACCATCTACCACACACCCCCAGAAGTCCCCTTTGACAAAGATTAAAAATAGGACATCTATTTTTCTAGTAAAATCCAACTTGTTATGAACTTTTAATTTCAAAATATATTTTATTTGGTTGAATTTATTTTGAATAGGTAGAAAGGTATATGGTATTATCAAGGGTATAAAAATATTTTTATATATTTTCTAATTAAAAATTCCATTATTTTTATAAGAAAAAGGTGAAATTAGATTAGTTTTTAGAATTAGCTTCAGAAATAGGTTTTTAAATTTTAGTTTTAAAATAATCTGTTACATTTTAAACCAATTAAAAATCCATTACACATTTTTCTTAGCTTAAAATTTATGATTAACTATCCTTTTCTCTAATTTAGAAAGTAAAGGAGTGTTGACATTAGGATATATATATATATATATATATTTTCATGTTATGCTCTGGAACTAATGAGTAAAAAGTAAATTATTTCAATTCAAATCATGGAATTTTTTTTATTTAAACTTCAAAAACATTTAATATAATTCTATATAGATAAAAAATTTCTTCCTAAAAAACATCAGATGATAAAACATTCACATCACAAAATTTCACTAAAAAATTATTGTTCTTAAGCCAAAAAGGTTTTCATCTACCACTTGTTCTAGTTAAAATACCCAAACGTCATCCTCTATATAATGTGTAAGATCATTTAAGTGTTTTATTACTATTTAAATATATAAAATTAATACTTTGATTTTAAGAAAATTAGAATCAAGAAAGAAAAAATGAATACTATTTCCCTCTATGTGTCCAATAATGAGTTCTTTAAGAAGTTCTTCTAAGAAATCATTGATGAGAGTACGAAGCAGTGACTATCAAATAATTAATATTTGTTTAAATTGATCTCCTTTATTCTATTTATAAAGTGGTAATTAAAAATTTTCATGGTTTAAACTATTAAAATAAAGAAGATAACATTTGAAATCATATTCACAAATTTCAAGATTCAACTTTTCCCATTTTATATTTTATTCCATCAATTTACCAACTCCAAATTTTCACTCTTCACTTAATTTTTTTGAGAAAAATATTGAGCAATTTTTTAATAGGGAGTCATTACAAACAAGATTTTCATGGACCTCAACTACAACCTCCTCAAATAACTTGTGTATTTTATATGGAAATTGAAATTTTTCTCTCTTTTAACCCCATCAAGTTATTTCTCTTGAAAGAAATAATTTTGTTACAATATTATTAAAATTTATCTTTTTCGAAAGATTATAACACACTTGTTTCATTGTCAATATTTTTTTACTATGAAATTCCTCTACTTATCCCTATTTTAGGGTCTATTCGCTCAAATGAGGATTGTTGTATTCATTTATTAAGATAATAAACATGAAAAGTTTTCTCTATTTTTTTTTTCAAATCATCAAATTGTTGTTATTGTCATTTTTTCAATTGTTTACAAAAATACCATATTTGATTTTGTACTTTTTTAATTTTAAATTTTTGAGAATTAATATTCTCATCAAGCTTATCACGGTTATTTATCAATAATTATTCCATATTTGATTTATTTTCAATTTATATCCCAAAATTCTAATTATCCTAATGGTTTTAATTTTTTTGGTTGTTTATATACACACTATCATTCAATGTGTCTATAATAGCCAAAACAATTATAAATTTACTTATTATAATTTTAACAACCTAAAAAACATATCATATTTACTTTTATTTAGTAAAAAACAATTCACAACTAGTGAGAACTTTATTTATTTTGATCACAAAATAAATACAATTGTTTTATGTTTCTTATATTAATCCCTAAGAAACTAAAGTTCATGTCTTCCCCAAAAATGATGTAAAATTTTGATATGTGTTTACTAGATAAAATATTTATTTTTAAAACATCACTATGTTATAATAGAAAAAGATAATGTTACGACCCATGGAGAAGGATTTTTCATTTATGGGATATTTACAAAGGAAATGAAAATTGGTTGAAGCATGTGGGAAACTGATAAAAATGAAGCGATGAGAGATAAAAAAAGGATCATATAACATTATTAAATTATTAATATATCAAATAATTTAACCATAAATGATACAGAGTATGGAAACACCAAAAATATAATCAATGGGAATGCTCAATTGAAGTATGTTGTTGAAAAAGTTATATTTTTACGAATAGAATTCAAAAAAAAACATGAAAACTTGAGCACAAAAATGATTGGCGAACCCTTTCAAGAATAATAGATTCTACTATACTCAAAACCATAATTTTTCAAGAAATTATTCTTATATAATATGTAATATGAAGGGATAAAGGGGTCTTTCACAAAGTAGATAGCCATTTATCCGTGAATGCTCATGGAACTAATTCTATCCACTCAATCAGTTGATTTATTATAGTGAATAAAATAATTTTCAAATAGTCTTGATATATTTTTATTCTATGGATACACAAAATAAATCAATAACTGAATCAAAATAGGCATGTACAATAATAATGAATTGTTTCCTTGAAGGAATAAATTATGAAAAAGAAATGAATCGGTAGACTAAAATAATCACATCCCTTCAATGAATTAACCACAAAACATATTTACAAATTCATGTAGATAACCTGAAAAAATATATATTATAAATTCAGAATAATAAATATAATAATAATAAATAATAATAATATATTCTTATATGTTAAGATAACATCTCGTGTTTTATTCTTACAAATATGTTTTTTCTTCAGAAAAACTATTTTCATCGCATTTTACGAACATATTTTAAAATTAAATTATACAACTTATAGAAATTGAATTGTAAAAAATAGATTTAATATTTTTAATTAAGAGGTATAAATTTAGTAAATAGTCTTATTATATGTTTAGGCATTATGAATAGTATCTGTGGAAAAACTTATCACATAAGTAAAAGGTAAATCTAGTTAACCAAGGTTAAATCTAAATTTCATGTTCAAAATGTTTCCAATTAATTGTTAGTAAATGAATGCTAGTTTACCAATATAATCTTATTCAATAAATTTAATTGTCTAAGGGAAAATTTTCCATGAAAATGACCTATAAAATATTTAAAGAAAAGAAACATAAAAAAGATCACTCTCTTACTTTTAAATATCTATTATATGTTCACATATAAAAAGAAATTTGTGAAAAAATATTAATTTTTAATATGAGAATAATTAAAATATTTTAGTGATGGAGATTTATTTGTAATTTATATTAAATAATAATTACCTTAAATTCTTACACAACACTGAAACAATATTTCATCAATTAATAAAAAAATAAAATAAATATCTTTAAAAATATAAAAATTAATATAATTTAAATGATTTATAGTGTTCCATGAATTTTATAGATGAATATAACATATTATTATTGTGTTAATGTATTTTATTCTAATTTCATTTTTGTATTGGTGTCTTTAGTGTCAAATTAAATGAATAGTGTAACCAAAAATGAAATTACTGATATTTTATAAAATTAGTATTTTATTAAATTATTTAAAAATCATAAAAATATTTAAATTGGACAAGGTTGATAATATATGGTCTAAAACAGCATCCCTTGTCCATTTATGATCCAATTTTAATTCTATAAGTAAAGATATAAACCTTTAGTGGTGAAAAAGTTGTTACCATGATTAAGGTTAAAATAAGTTAACTAAGGGGTTAAACCAAAAGACAAGGTTTCAAACACCAATTAAACCTATCCAAATTTTATTGTTTTTCGGGACATAAAACATATCATACCTTATATTATAATATATATCCATTTATAATCATATGTCTTGAGAATGAATTTTTATATTTTAATCTCCTAAGAAATTCCAAAAGTGCCCCTCCCCTAACTTATAAAAGGGAACCCCTACATTATCTTATTTGAAACACATTGATCCATATAGATAAAAAAACCTAATAAATTATCTTCTAAAAATAATTATCAAAATTTTAGTAGTTTTGATCATCCCAAAAGACCAACCATAAGATCCTTATGAGGTGATCTAAAGGAGTTCTTTCAAAGAAGAGGTAATCACCTTAACTGATCACTTTCTTTATACTTTTTAATTTAACTAATATAAATATGTGTTATTTATAATAAAATAATAAATTTTGAATCCTAAATATACTCAAAATTTTATCATTATTATGAAACCATCATAATCCACCCTCATTCCCATCAAATGGTAGGTGAAAGTATCACTTGTGCGTACATATGAGTTACTGTCTCCACGTAGAAATATAGTTCATTTTTCCTCATAATATTTTATGTTTGAGTATTATAAATTGTTTAATGATTATATATGAAATTTATTAAATAATTATTATTATGTAATGATAATATTAAAACTCTTTTCTTACCTTCCAATCAGTTGGAAAACGATAATGTCGCTCATGCGTTTGTGGGGACTACCAACTCCACGAAGTGATATGATTTATTTTTCATATCCTATTTACATGTATGTTAATAATGATTTAATTTTTTAAATATATATGATTTATTAGATATAAAAATTATTATTTAATTTTTAATTATCATTTTATCATTCTTTTATTTCATCTGTTGAAAAATTGAAAACAACGTTCATGCATACGTACAACCTACCATATCCATGAACGAAGTAATTAATTTTTCTATATATTATTTTTATGTATGAATATTTATAATTTTAACAAATTTTAGATTATGGATCCATGTTAAATGTATAAAGATCATAACTAAAAAACCAAAATTCTTATAACAAATATAAAAAAGTTAACACCTAGAAATGATGATTTTAATAATGAAATACTGATAAATGGGTGTTTAAATTTTCTAAAAGGGATAATATATATTATAAGTAAGAAGATTAATATGGATATAAGTACAAAAAATTTTAATTTATTTTACAAGAGTATATATCACCTTCAAATAATGTGGAACTCATGTAAAGGAATTTTTGTCTCACTTTTATTTCTATGGGACACAATCAATATTAACAACTTATTTATTTTATGTGGTGTATATATTACCCATTAATGTATTTTATGATGATTATAATGAATAATATTATTATATTAATATCCAAAGAAGTTTATATCTTTTATAAGGGTTTGATTCATAACTTTCCAAATTGGTAATATATTTATGTTTTAATCTTATTTTAATCAATATTGTTAATTATTGAATTTAAATTAGGAAAATTATATGATCCTTATCTGATAAATACCTTTAATTTTATTCCACACTATTTATTTTTTGTGAATTAATTTTTTTACTTCTATTATAATATATTTAAGAACTCAAGGGACTGGAAGAATATTTTTAAGGAAATATGACTTTATTTTTTTCTTCGGTTGATAATTCTTTTACTTCCATATCCATATTTTATAAAAGTGTTTTCAAGGAAGATTTTAATATTTTCATATGATTATTTTAACCCAATTTACCCATTATCAACCTTTTACCATATTTTTTAAAAGGAATATTATTTTCATTTTCCAAATGATGTACTTTTTTACTCTTTATAAAGGTATGAAAGGAATGTTTTCTTTTAAGTTATATGACCTAAAAATAATTTCACGTCATTACAACAACTCAATACATTGAAGAATCATTTACAATTGTCCAAAATTATTTTAAAATATACTATTTTACATAATATTTTGTACTTTTTTATATTTTAAAGAATTTATTTCAAAGGAAAAAAGGTATTATACTCCAGAAATGTTCTAAGTGATATTTTAATGTCATTTTCATTTAAGATGGAATTCTTCAATTTCATTTAATATTTAAAAGGGATATGATCCAGTTAAAATATACTTATACTTTCTATGGATGGTTTGTTATTATGATGAAAAGATGTTTATGAAACCCATTCATTTTCCATGGGTGATGCTATGAAGAATTGATGAAAGTTTTGTGAACCCCACTTCATTTAATTATGTTATTTCATGATAAAATTTTTATGAAATTAGTTTCCTTTTCATGTGTAATGGTATTAGGAGTGAACCTTGAATACTAATATATAATTGGGAGGAACCTAATCCACTATGATAGTCTTAGTATTGATCCTTATTACTAAGGAAATGGTTTTATATTCTTATGTGTATACCTAAAATCTATGTATTATGCCAATGTTTATGCTATCATGGATCATGATATTTGATTCATTTATAATTCATGTCTTATGAACTAAAAAGCATTGAACCATTAATCAATATTAAGATATTTTATATGCAAGCTATGGATTTTAATTTTTAATCTCATGTTCTTATACCCTCATAAATATGATATATTTATATGATTAATGATGTCTCCCTTGTTTACCCTTATAGAGCATATTATATCCCCCTTTCTTATGTTTCCTTTCCCCAGTTTAAAAAAATTGGTTTTAGATATGATATATCTATGAATTGAGATAGTAATAAAAAAATAAGTGGAATATGATATAGATATGTTGTGAACAAGTTTCTTAAGTGTCCATGATTCCAATGATAATAAACCTATAAAATTTTGGAATAGGTCATAATGTTATGTATTGAAAATTCCATTAATAAGTTGTGATATTTATTTATAAAAATTATGGGTCGCTATAAAAGTGGTAACCAGGAATATATTCAAATATACCTAAATTTAAAAAAATACATGTCACTATATGATCACTAGTATTTCATTTTAATTTCAATTTTTCTCATTAACTAGAAACACACCAATTTTTAATGGATGAGAAATTATGAAATAAACTCCACATTTTTAGTGTGACATATTTTTCTATGATATGAGGAATTTTAATTCCATTGATAGTGAGATGCCAAATTATTGTAACTCGGTATTCATG
Organism: Viscum album; assembly: GCA_963277665.1. Lineage (NCBI taxonomy): Eukaryota > Viridiplantae > Streptophyta > Magnoliopsida > Santalales > Viscaceae > Viscum > Viscum album. Next base: position 1,899,447,476 of record OY728126.1, read on the forward strand.
GTTCAATAAAATACCCGAAATACCTTATATTACTCATTATAGTGTAACCATTAAACCTATATAATGAAACACCTCTACCTATACTCCATCACATCATAACCAACCCTGTTACAATATTAGGATTATTTTTTTAGAGTAAAAATCCTCTAAAGTAACTTCTTAATCATGTTACAGCTAAACCATTCATGTCATGTTTCAATTAAACTTATTAGGAATTAATTCCTTTATAAATTAACTCAACTCCAATATATACTTCCTTAAAATAAAACATCAAAAGTATCCTTCAATCCTTATCATTATACTATACGGTCATCTAAATCCGCTTCATTTGAATCAACCATAAACCTTCACTATATTTCCTCTTTTATCCAATTCATAAGAATGTGTTAATCTAAGATCTATTAAAACCACTATGATATCACTTAATTATTACCTTGAAGGAATTAATAAAACACACACACAAACACATATATATTATGTTAGTGTGTCACAAAATCATCATCATTGGTAGAATTTTTAAATTACTCCATTCAGAGGTTTATTCGACCACTTTATCCATTAAGATAGATTTTTTCAGAATTATTAATCCCTAAATGGAAATTCAATCACATAGAGAATAAAAAATTACCTAATATTCACAAGGAGTTACAATATATATATTTCACATGATACTTCCTGTGATTCTCTTTTTTCTCCATGTGTTCTATATGAGATATTCAAGGAATGTATTCTTAAATGAACTGTCTCTAAAATATCTCTATATTCCCATTTATAAATCTACTCAATGATCTCCGAAAGTAATATCATAGACTCCATCATCTTTTTTGATAATTAGATACAATATAATATCTTTATATATTCACCCCATAGATGATTATAGAATCTTTAATTCTCCTTTTCAAAGGAAATATTCTCACTTATTCCAAATTCAACTTATTTTATGAGGATATCATTCTATATTTACTAGACTTATAAAATTAAACATGACATGCACATGATAATCACTAAAAGTATATCAATATCTTCAATGCATTCAAAATATATCATTCTTGAATAATGTCATTGACTATTGACAATAAATCCAATATGACATAATAATTCATGCGAGGATTTCATATTCATGATATCCATGAGAATAAAAAATGGAATTATTGTGAAGAAATAAAGATGAATAATGTTTTTTAAATAAGTAATTACCAAATATAATTTAGTTATTCATGAGGTTAGAGGACCCATAAAGTGAGTTGTGATTCAAGGTAATGATTTTCTTCCAAATCAAAATTTTTTCCATGTATTTATCCTCAAAAATGTATCTTTTCTTTAATATAGTATATCCAGTGTTTTGAAAATATACCTTACAGATTTTATTATTATTTTTTCTTATTATTTTTATCTTTACCTCTCTTATATATTTTAAAATCATATATAACCTTGTTTGTAAGGATTATTTTTTAATATTTCTCATTCTAGATGATATAGTCTATATAACCCTCTATCTCCACATATTTTCATATTTCATTATTTATTATATATATAATTTCTGTTTTATTTTTTATCCATCTTCATTTAATTTTTATACTCATATATTTAAAACCTCATACCTTTTTTAGGTGTTATTTTTTTTATTTTTTTCCCATGTATGGTATTTTTACTCAGATTATAAATTCTTGAATTGTTGATGAGGGATTTGGAGTTTGTATCAGAGGTGTTAAATTGGGTTAAAGGTCTAAAATTATGAAGCAATACATGGTTTGTAAAACCATAAGGGGTGTATAAGGAAAACTATATGAAATTGGAAATCCATTTCATTGATCACATTCGATTATAACACAATTCATTAAACCACGTGCCAAGACCATGAAACCTTGATTAAGTGATTGGGAAAAGTTATGTGGTTGAAACATGATTAGAGGAATCTATGAGGACTAACTATGTAATGTGATTGTTTCCTTGATAGTGGTAACCACATGGTTGGAACATGGTTTCCCAAAACGTGTATCCAAAACATATAGTATGCCAAATCACTTAAAATTACGATTTTACAAAAATTCTATTACTTATTTTAAGATTCCTCTTTCTTATATTCTCCCACTCATTTGACCTGAAGTCCCACAATCTAATGACATTATTATTTCTCTAATATTTTTAGAGGTTTATCCTTCAATCCTTGCTGGTTTCAAGCACCATTCATTCTAATGTTGAGACAGAGGTATGTCTAACACATCACTTCAATAATTCTTTAATTTCTCTTTCATCATCATGGGCTAATGCCAATTATGATTATTTATTCCCTATTTTGTGGTTTTCTTATGAAACATAAATTTGGCGCATATAATTTTTTAATCCTATGGTATTCAACATGGGGACTTTTATGAGAATAATTTAGATGTTACTTAAGTTATCTATAATGTTTCACCTCTTTTCCCGTGTGAATATGATGTGTGGTCACACTCACCAAATGCAGTTTGACCTATAAAATGAAATGATTTTATCTTTACTATCATAGTGAGAAAACCATGTTTGGACTGTGAATGGTCCTCTATTAAATTATTATCTAAGTCCTTGGCTAACAAAAATGGCATGACCCAAACTAATAAAATAAATTAAATTTCTGGGAAAACCATGGAGTTCCTATGAGATAATTGTAATGCCTAGAATGTATAACTAAGAGGTTATGCTTGATAAAGTCATCATGAAATTTAAATTGAATAGATTATGAGAATCATGTGATATAGAAAACATAAATAATGAATTTATTTTTAGTAAATTTGGAAAAAAATTAAATGATGTGGTAAATTATGAATAATTAAAAGTATGGTTTTGATGTAGGATAATTTTACCCTTAGTAGTCCTTTATATGGTTCTAGGGAAGGACGAGTTTCCCTTTGGGTAGTTCTTTATATGATTCTAGGGTAGTATGATTTTCTCATTAGTTAGTTATTAATATTGTTATAATATAATGAATTTCCCTCGGGGTACTTCCATATATGATTCTTGGGAAGAAGGAGTTCCACTGAGTGGTTCTTATATGGTTATAGGGTTAAATGAGTTTCCCCGATGTGGATATGTTTTTGGTTTAAAGACATTAATCACTGGAAAAATCAGTAATGGTTCATCCCATGTGTCACATTATAACCATAGGATATATATTATCTATTTTATTATGCCTTATGTTATTTTATTATTTGAATATCAACAAGAACCTTATTTTATACTAGATATATTTAAGGAAGTTATTGGTAAGGACATTATTTTTGATGAACTATTGAGTTGTACTCACACCCTTTTTATACCTTCATGGGTACCCCAAAAAGAATCATGGTTGTAGGATATGATAATGGAAAGGACCTATAATTAATGTATAATATAACTCGCAAGGATGGAGCATGATATGTGGGACAAAGATAGGAATTCGGAATAGTTTTGGGGACTTCTCTTGTTAGGCTATTTTAGTTTATTTTAGGATTTTGATGCCTATGATCCCCCCAAAAGGGATTTTATGTGTATATACGAAAGGTAAGACTGGTATAGGTTTTATTTTGATATATCATGGGATTTTTATTTCATTTCTTTCATACTTATCCTGATTCATGTTTTATTAATTTTTTTATATGTATGTGATTGATATTAATTTCACTATTATTTCTCACTTTGATATGAGGGTATTGTCTCTCTATGGCTTCACTATAGACCCTAACTACTAGTTTTAAAACTCTGGAATATGGGGATGAATTCCTAAAGTCATGTAATAGTCATTCTAGACACATTCATGTAGTATTGGACTGATGTACATTACAATGTGGTATAATGAAACTCATTTATTTTGTTTTAATATTTGTGAAAGTTATACATGAGATTGGATGTTGTTGGAACATGGCTTAGTTTTTGAACATGGGAGTATTTAACCCACATATGTGGGAATTATATGTTATCAAGGATGAGATTATTGTTCTTGGTTTGTGATTTTACATTTGGGTTACATTACATGGAGTGATGCATTGAGTTTTAAATTTATGATTTATGGGATTTGTACTGATGACCCAGAATAGAAAAAGGTGCGAGTTCATGTATCATATTTGATATTTAGGCTACAAATTCAATTTATATGCTTAAATTTTATTATTTACCTTGTTTATGTTATTAGGGTCAATTATTTAAAGTATTAGGAGGAATTTATATGGTGTTTCCCCATATGAATTGATGGTGTAATCCTATCAACCAGATTATTTTAATGATTTTATACAATTATTAGTAATTCAATTACCGATTTATGGATGATGTTGATTATATAAAATTCCAAGAGTGACTTATAATATTTTTCCCTATAACATGGTAATGACATTGTATTTAACTAAACCACTATATGATAACATTAATGAAATAAAGTATGTGAATACATGAAAAATTAGTGATTTAGACCATATGAACACTAGTTAATGACTATGTATGGGGATTGATGGGATATTGATAACACTAGAGTTATGAGATTTTGATAATATGAGATATATAGGATATAAAGATTATATACCTGTTATTTCTTTCCCTAAACTCTAGAATTAATAATTATTGTGGGGATTTTTTTAGTAATGTGTTTGGAATTGTTGAAAGTTAGATCTACGATGGTCAACAAAAGGGAATCAGGAGGGTAGGGGTGATCACACCTCACCGATGATTGCACCAGTGCCTATGGTAGTGTTAGGCCTGACCGTGAATGATCATCCACATGAGAGCTTATTACAGGTGATGTAATCGATGGAGAGAGAAACTCATGAGCCAAACCTACTATTTTTGACCTAGATAGATATTTTTTATATAGAACCCACCACCTTTTAATAGTGAGGGAAGTATATATGTATTATAGTATTAGGAGGAGTCTATTTAGACAATCATTAAAAATCTTAAGACATCCCTAGAGTGGAGGGTAAAGATAGTTGTTTGTATGCATTGAGGTCCATCAAAGCATTGGTTGGATATTCTGGTCATGGAAGATCAATATGTGAGGTTTTCATGGATTAAATTACAAAAATATTTCTTTGATTATTTATTTTTAGAGACATTAAGGAAATATATGGCATGACAGTTTATACATCTAACACAGAATGAGATTTCAGTATTAGACGTTGTTTCTCAACTCCATGATTTAAAATTTTTATTCTTTTGTTCAAGCTGGGGTTGAAATAACTAGATATTGAAATTTTTTAGGATGATCTGAGATATGATATATGGGTTTAGGTGAACATATTTCACTTTAATTCATTTTTAGAGGTTGTGAATCAAGATCTTATTACATATAGAAACATAGGTAAGGGGAGAGGCAAAAGGAAGGTGTTTTATGCTAGGGGAACACATAGAAAATAATTAAGTAGTAGGAATCACTGTTTTAATGGGATATTCTAGGGTGCAGTTGGTCAAATCAGTTAGGATTGTGGTCTATCACTCCCTCCTCAAAGAGAAAAGTATATAGAGTGCTATCAGGGTGATAAGTGAGGGAATACTCATCCCCATTGTACTCAACCACCACTCGAGTTCCATTTTTTGAGTAAGGATTTAGAGTATATTTACATTTTTCTAGAAATACAAGAATGAACCGAGTAGAAGAGGATTATTTCAGGTATAGGGTTTAAGGTTAGGATCTAATACACTGTAAAAAGTTAGTATTTGGGGTTATACCAACCATTTGGGTCATGGTGGAGAATGTGGTGTGTGGGGATAGGGATTCCAGAGGTAGAGGAGGAGTGAATTATAGAAGAGTCAGGTGAGATCACATGGTCATGGGTTTTCCTTACAACATTTCATCATACCTACTCGTATAGATCAATATTCTAGACTTTCTACCATCCAAGGTACAATATTAATATCCTTCACTTTATCATCCCCCTGTTTTGATACATGAATATCACATTCATTCATATATTCAAAGATTATGGATGGATTGAGGCCACCAATTTAGTATTAATATGGAGTGAGGTCAATTAATACACCTATAGGAGTACTATATGATGGAATCCATAGATGTAAATATTGTACCATAATGATAGGTGGAAACATATTTCTTTGGGACTTATTTGTTCTTAAGATGACTAGGTTTGAAATGATCATTGGGATGGATTGGATCATTTAGTATGAATACCAAATTAACTAATATCTATGATAGTTTTCATTTACATCTCTCAAGGGTGGAAATTTTGTCTGTATTATAGAGTGATATGACCATGAAAATCATAGAGTAACTAACTTTCATAATCTAGGTGGACAATTATAATAGGTTTCTGGTCTTATTTTAAATGATGGGGAGAAGAAATAGGTAGTATTTCATATTGTCATTGATCAGTTTTAGGATATTTCTCCTAATGATTTCTTTGGATCTCCACAATAGTGATAGGTTGATTTTTTGATAGAGATAATTATAGGTTTAGAACCTATTATTATTCCTCCTTATAGGATGGATCCTACCGAGCTCTAAGATTTAAAGGATCAAGTAGTGTACATAAATGAAAAAAGGGTTAATATAGACAATAACATCCCCTTATGGTTTCTTGATCATATAAATCATGAAAGAGTATTATTCTTTAAGGAAATGTTAGGAATAATGGAAGTTCAAAAAACTGATGGTCAAGAGATAATATCTACTTAATCATACTGATGATTTGTTTGATCACATTAGAGGATCCTAGGTGTTATAAAAGTTTGAAATTATATTAGGTTATCACTAGTTTAGGGCGATTCCTTCTAATATACCTCACATTTAATTCATGAGTAGGTACGGTTTGTATGAGTATCTGGTGATTTTATTCAATCTAATGAACACACTGTTGATTTTTATGACCTTGAAAGATCAGTTCTTTCATCAATAATTAGAAAATTTCTTGGTTGATTTTTTAATGATATTTATATGTAGACCAAGTTGATAGAGGATCATGTGTGACATCTAGAGATCATCTCAACCAAACATTAGGAGAATCAAATATATACCAATATCTCAAAGTACAACATTTTAATTGATTAAGTGTAATTTTTGGGGCCTGTTATATCAGAAGTATGGGTATCAGTGGAACCTAAGAAGGTTGAGGTTATAGTTTCTTAGAAGCAGGAAAATAAATTTTATTAGGTTTTTAGATTCTTGGGTTTGGTCAGTTATTATTGAAGGTTTATTCAGAACATCTACTTCTTGGTAGCACTAATGACAAACCTGACCATAAAAGGTGTAATGTTTTTTTGATTAGATTCCCAAGAGAGTGCCTTCCTAGAGTTAAAAGGGAGATCAACTATAGTGATGATCTTAAACATACATAATCTAGGTAGGGAGTATACCTTGTATTTTGATGAATCATGAGTTAGGATAAGAGCATTCTTGATGCATGATAGTAATTTGGACCCTTATGGGTTTAATAAACTAATTCCACATTAGTGAAAAATACATGGAACATGGCATAGAGTTTGCATTAGTGGTTCATTCCTTGAGATATTTACAACATTACATTCTATGTGAGTGGATTGTGGTTTATACTAACCACAAAAGACTAACATATATTTTCTCACAACTAGATTTGGACCTTCTACAATGAATGTGGGTTAAGTATTTATAGTCATTTGATTTTGATATAGTGTATACGTCTAATAAGGGTAACATAATAATTGATACATTTCTAAGGAAAACCCATAGTAATGTTGTTCAAGATTTGAGTAGTGAGATGACCCACTTTGTTGAGAAGCATCTTGATATCTAGGAGTACCAAGGTTGAGGAACCCTTACATATCTAACTATCACTTCTTCACTCCTTCTTAGGATAAATAGTTTTTAAATATTAAATTAATAATATATAGTAATGGGGAAAAATATAATGACTTATGGTTGCGTTGACCTATTGGTGAAAACAAATAAAATGGTTTTATTTTTACCTTATTAGTGGGAACCCCATTTATTTATCCATGATTAGTTCTATTCTAAATAATGAGATAAGTCATTGGATACTAAAATTAGCATGTCCTACTCTAAAAAATAGATAAATTTTGGAGGCAAACCAATGGGTTCCGATGAGAGAATTTTATTTCCTTGAATAAATAACCAATGGGTTATTCTTGAGAAATTAGTCTTAAAATGTGATGTGAATAAATCATGAGAAGATAATGATATGAAAGACATAAATAATAAATGTTATTTTTAGTAAATGTGTAAAAATATAAATGATGTTATAGATTATGAGTAATTAAAATTATAGTTCATTGGTAGTATTTGTTTCTCTTTGGGTAGTCCTTTATATGATTCAGAGTCAGGAAATGTTTCCCTCTAAGTAGTTTTTATATGATTTTAGGGAAGGATGTGTCTCCCTCTAGGATGTTCTTTATATGGTTTTAGGGTAGGATGTGTTCCCCATAAGTAGTTCTTTGAATGATTCCAAGGTAGGATGAGTTTTCCCTATGGTGTTTCTTTTAATGTTTTGGGCTGGGTAAGTTTTCCCTTAGGTGGTTATGTTATTGGTTCATAGACATCTAGAAGTGGCCAAAATCTCAAAGGTACCTGTCTTCCAAACATTTTTTCCTTTAAACCCGAGGTGTTAACTTGATTTAGGGGGAATCACTTGGTATGAATTATTATAGACCTCCTTAGGCCTTAAGGCCCTGAAGGGATTGTTTTCTTCTGTGGAATAAAAATAATAATAATGATGATGATGATGGTACTGGCCAAAGTAGTTATGGTCAGTCTCGGGTGTCATGTTAAAACATAAGGATCAATTGTATTTAGATTAGTATGTCTTTAGTTATTTTATTATTGGAACATTAACATGAATATTATTTTATATAGTATATATTTATGGACTCCATTAGTGGTGGTATGCTGATTTGTACTCACAACCTGCTTAGGCCATCTTAGGTACATAAGCAGAACATATGGATGCATGACAGGATAATGGAAAAGACCCTATGATCAATAGATGATTATACTTTCTATTATGGATCATGGTAGGTTGTAATAGTCTATAAATCATGAATGGTTTTGTGGATTTCTCTTATTGGTCTCTTTTAGTTTCTTTTTGGATTTTTATATATATGATCCACCTACAAGGGACCTGACTTGTATATATAAATTCCATGAATCATATAGATTTAATTTAGATATATGATGGGTTGTGTATATTATTTATTTATTTATTTTTTTGATTCATATTATCTTTACTTATCTATATGTATGTGATTGTCATTATTTCTAATATTATTTGTCACAACAAGATGAGGGTATAGTCTCCACATGGATTCAATATAAGCCATCCATGCTAGTTTGTAGGATCTGTAATACGAGAATACAAGACTAAGGTCAAGTAAATTTTTTTTTGGATATTGTCTTTTGGTCTCATCCCAGGGGACATTACAATTTATTTATAGTTCCATTGCAATTATTTATTTTAATCAAACACTAGAATTTTTATAAGGGAATAATTTCATATTTTCTATGTTCTTATCTAAATTTATTATATTTTAAATGTATTTAATTTCAAGGATCCATTATTGGGAAATTTTTTAAAGGATATTTTAAAATCCTTGTATTCCATTTTTAGGATTAATTTTTAAATTTATTAATATCTCTATTTTTATAATAATGCCCCCAAATGTTTTGAATATGATTTTAAAAATTTATCATCCATCATACTATCTATCTTAACATGTTTATTTTCAAATATTTTATTCTTATTATAGTTTTTAATAATTATTCATTTTTTAAAATATAATTTTCATATATTTAGAACCATCTATGAAATTGGTGTTTTTAATAATTATTTCAATGTTGTGTAAAAACTAACAAATTATTTTCTTAAAACATATTCAATTTGTTTTATTCCTTTAAAGTATTTTTATCTATATCAATACTATTTCATATTATAATCTTTGTAAATTCATTTTATTATATTTTCTTGAATGGTATCTTTTTAAAAAATGGATTTAATGTTACACTTATACTTCTTTTCATTATCCATGTTCCTATGTATATGTTGTGTAGAGGAAATAAAATCTTTATAGAAGGAATGATCTATCACTTCCAGTTCCTTACCTTATCTTTAACTATAAAAAAATTTAAACTTTCAACTATTGTATTTTCTTTTTGAATACCCTATAATTTATTCTTCTAATTAAAGGATTATTATCCATATGATCGTACATTTAATTTATTAGACAAATTATTGTCTTCATCATATACCCATTATTCTATATGGTGTGAAAACTCTATACTTAAAAATCTTTATTCAGGGAGTATTTTTTTAGATAGCTACTTCAATTATTTAGATGCACATTTTATTTCCATGGGTCACTCATTATATGATTTCCATAAATTTATGATTATTTTCATATTAATGTGGAACATATATGTATAAATATATCATTATGATGATAGGTGGTCATAGATAATATAATATTATAATGCATTTGGTAAATATTTACATCTCATGAGATAACCATGTTTACAAGACTAGGAATTAAACCCAATACTCTATTATTAAGGGTCTGGGGATTAAACCCAATCCACTATGTTTATATGATTGGTGTGTGAACAAAATACACTATATTATGATGATATTGGAAGAGTTACTTGATAGATGATATTATTCTCTATGCTTATGTATTCTCCCCATTCCTATGTCATTCCACATTCCCATTTCATAACACCATGTATAATGATTATTTTATAGGATTTTAAATTATTATTCAATGGTATATATTATGATTTCATGATCATACTATATGGATCTACTTTTATATTACATGTTTTATGATTATGATTTTTTCCACCTAATCACTTATTATGATTTTATTATCTTATGTTATTAATTATTCCATTTCTATCATGAAAATGTCTCTCAATAGTTTATAATATACTAATAACTCATCTATTTATCATTGATAATTATTTAGTACTTAATAAATTATTTAACTTACTCCTTTATTATGTTTCCCAATTTAACAAGGAGATCATAGGTCTTAAAAATATTATCATCAGTTTATAAATAGATTAAAATGAAATATTTTGATTAAATTTGATAGATAGATGATGTAATGTGTGTTTAGATCCCAATGAAATTAAACTTTCAGTTATGGATGTTTGATGTAAATATCATGTTATGTGTAAAAACTATGTATATTTAGCACTATATCTGGTTTTGAGGTTCGGGGGTGCTTCAACTCCACTATTCTTCAATGAAAAATTCATATTAATATTAAAAATTTAGATATTTTTTCTATCTCATTCATAATTATATCATGTTCATTTGGGAAATAATTATGAGGTCTAGGAGGATGTGTAAAGTCGATTCTCCTAAGTGTTTTTTAGTAGTTGGTATTGGATGAAACAAAACCAATTAGGGTTTCAATTCCACTAATTGATCATTTAGTGAGGTACCCTGATAGAATTATTTAAGATACTCTCTTAGTGGTGAGAATTTTTATTTATATAATTTATTTTTTTGACTATTAAGATAGAAAAAGATAGATATGTTCCCATTAATCTTAGGAGACCATTTATTTCCATGGATAAAGAATTGATAAATATGAATTAAAGGATATTGATTTTAGAGTTAGTAATTAAAGGCAACCTTTGATATTATAAAATTACTTAATCATGGATATAAATTTTATGATTACCATGTTATTATTTCTATTTGAGGCTACTTAAAAACCATGAGTTTTCTAAAAGTGGAAGAGGAGAAGATGATATATCTTATAGATGACATGGTGGCCAATAAAGAGTTAAGAATTAAGAAAATGAATAATAAGATGGAGATATATAATGGATATATCAATTATAAAAGGAAACATAAATGGATTTCATCCCTTCAACCATCAAACAATTTATTCGTGATCTTAAGAAACATCCAACCAAACTAAGGTATTCATTTTTGAGAGAAAATAGACTTCACCTATGACTATTAATATATATTTTACAAAGGAGAAATATGATAAACTCTTAAAATTTCAAAATAAAATGAAATAAACAACATCTTTTGGTATTTATATTATAAAGGTAATTAATATAACTATTTTCACCCGAAAAGTTCTATTATAAGAATGAAGTAATACTAGTTACAAAACAAAAAAGAGACTTACACCCCTAATAAAATGGTGGTAAAAAATCCCTAATGATATTTTTTGTGGGTATTTTTTTAGAATTTTACAAATTAAATGTGTTATCCATCATTAATTTGTGTTTAATATACAAAGAATGATTTTTGATTAAGAATGTGGATAATGAATAAATCCCAATAAAGAAAACTATATTATGTAGTGTGTGTGTCAATTATCAGAAGCTAATTTATATAATGATTAATAAGCACTTTCCACCCCCATTTATAGATCAAATTATTTAAATGTTATCCAGACCTGTGTTTAATTACTTTTTAGATGTTTATTCTAGTTATAATAAAATATCGATGTATCAAGAAGACCATTCCAAAAAAATATTCACATGTCCATATAGAACCTTCACTTATCTCTTTTTGTCATTTGGCAGGTGTAATTCATTAAAAATATTTAAAATATTTGGAAATATATATTTCACAACATGTTGTAGGATATTTAGGAAAAAATTACTAATGATTTCTTAGTATATGGCATATTTTTTAAGGTATAACTACCAAAATGGGATTGGTAATTAAATTATTTGAGGATAAATACTTAGTTATTAATTTGGAAAAGTTCCAATTCCTATTTCAAGAGGAACTATTCCTTTAACATTAAATATAAATGAAAATAATAGAGGTTATACTTACTAATATTAAATTGATACACACAATATAACAATAATATAGAATTTCATACATAAAATTGGATTTATTCTGATATAAATCCTATAAAAATTAATAGTTCAATTTAAAAATATATCATTTAATAAGTAATAGATAAGTTTCATTAAAAACATTTACTAATTGTGATTAATTAAATTTTTTAATATAAAATACCACTGTGTTCATAAAAATAGTTTTTTATAGAAAACATCTCTTATGTTCAATTTATTATTTCAATTTATTATTATTTAGTAACCAAAGAATTAATTTTATAAATATGCATAAACTATATTTTTATCATTTACACAATCTATTTAATTATCTTATTTCCAATGGCTACATGATAACTATAATAATAATATTTTATCATTTGTTTATGATCGGTGTTTAGTGTAATGTACACTATCGAAGAAAATAAATTTAAAAAGTGACATACTGTAAAATCTTGTTATATTATATTCTTCCCGCATTTAATAAATTGCATCCTCGCAATTAGAAATTGTACTTTGAAAATAAAACTTTGATACTTTAAAATTACATTGTGGGAAACCCACTTCGAAGATAGGGTGAATTAAATAACCTCTTAATAAGAGGGAAATGAAAAAATAAAAGGACTACAAAAACTTGGATTTCAGATAAGAAATCATTAGTGGAAAGTGATAAAATGTACATGTTAGTGAAATATAACTATCAAGATTTAATGAAGCGTGATGAATAACATGGTCATTATAAAGTTAACCATCACAAAACCATAAATCTCATGATCATTTAATGGTCAATTGATTTCATAGAACGAAAAGTAAACATATAAAAATTTTATTCAAATTTTTCTTCCTAGAGTGGAGGTTTTTTTAATATTCAGATAATAACTTGAGAAAATAAACATACATGACTACTTTTCATTTCATAATCATAATCTCATCCCTTGGTTGTTCTTTGATCTATTTTCAAATCAACTGTTACACTTGGAAATGAATTCTCAAGATAAATTTGTGGTGCCTAAATAAATTTTAATGAATCATATGGTCCTACAATCAATCGTTATACCCTTAAATTTTTAATTAATCCAAGAAGGTTTCCCCATGTTATCAATGAACAATAATTTCAAAATTTTAAATTGATCCATTCCAAAATTAGTTAATCATAATACTTATCAAAAACGTGTTTTTTCATATTCAGTGACTAATACATTAAAGGGAAGGTCACTAAATTTAAAAAATAAACATAACATAAAATTTCCCCAAAAAATATAGTTCTTATTGACACATACCCAAAATATGAATATATAAACACCTTAATACCATGATGAAAACATGAATGAATTCAAATTCAGAAAAAATTACTGCAATACAATCCTTATATATCTCACGATTCTTATAACCAAAATATCATAACATAATTCTTGAATCCAAAATCACGAATTCATTACTTATTTAACTTCAACTTTAGTAACATCATAAGATTGACCTTGATGCCTTTGATTTTTTAGCTATATTTTCTTGAAACTTTGGAAATTTATTTTTATAATGCCCTATATCCTAACATTTAGAGCACTAGACATTGCAAAATTCTATTATTTCCTTACAATAGTGAGCATGGTATCCCTTTTCTCCACACTTGAAGAAGAATAATTTTCATATTATGCATATATGAAGGTGTTTCCTTCTAGATTTTTTCAAATGTGGGAATATACTTATTTCCCTTCTTTCCTTCATCTATCTTTTTACTTGATGTACTTTTTTTCTATTGCATCCCTTTGAAGCCATACGACGTAGATAATTATTTCTTATGATATTATTTCCTCACCTGATGATAATATTTGTTACAGTAATTCCCTTAAAATTATTATCTTAAGATCATAAATGACATTATCATTCATACTCTTCAAGTCATGTGCATTGTTGACGTTCACACTATTTATACTAGGTGCCATTACTAAATAATGGTATACACTAAATTAGGTTATGAATCATAATTCATAACTTCAAAATTGAAAAAAAAAACAAAACATAAATTGAAAATTTATGCATAACTAATATCCTAATATAAACATGGATTCTTTGTGTAAATACATAATTTTAAATCCTTCATAATGGATTGTAAATAAATTGTGAATTATCCTAAGCATATCCTCATGGAGTGTCAAACCAGGTGTGTAGTAAGGCTCATTGTTGTGTACTTGGTTATACTGAGTCAGGACTAATGCACCATGTTAGAGTTTTTACCCCAAGAAATATATATTCCAAAACCACATCCACTTATAGTATCCAGATATGGATGTATTTCAAGAAAGACCCACATAATCTATACCTTACCAAAATTCATGGATGTTCTTATATGTTTATCCTAAAATTATATCTTAGGTTTATTCTCTCTAGTCGGTGTCTTCTAAATCTAGTTTCAAAGGTTTCTACAAAACATTCCCTAATACCACCTTAGTAACCTAGAGTTAGGCATTACAATATTACATTGGTAATATGAAAAAGTGATTGCATCCCAAATGATCGAATAGTTTAGTAGATTTAGAAAACCATATATAAACATAACTTTTACATTAAAACATGAAAGTAAAAGCAATATAAAAAATCCATTAGAAACACCCATAAAATCATAGATTACCCATGAAAGTCATTCATAATATACTACTTCTCATCCTAGTAAAAAAACATAATAAAGGGGTGAGATTAGATTCTTAGTATGGGTATTAAATATATTTCAAGCTAACATAAATAAACATAAACAATAATTTAAGGTAAATAACTTAAAACACATTCCATTAAAACAAAATCTTGAGCAAAATAGGGAATAAATAAAAGAAGAATAAAAAATTCCATATAAATATTAACATTATAATAAAACATAATCAAGGATATTATACTAGTAAAATTATTATATGGATTATTAATTTCTAATATCATAATTAGGGAATTAATAATATCAAACATCATTGAAATATCATCAAGGTGTTCGCCAATACACCATACATAAATGGGTAATAACCCAGTGAAGTTTGTCTCATGAGACCTACCAAAGCATAGAGGGGATATAGTGGGACCCTACCATAACATACAATGTCTAGTGGATTCCTTATATGAAATGGATGAAAAATAAGCAACATAAAAAAATTTATTGAAAAACTAGTATATTAAATGTGAATACTTTAACCATAAACCATGAATGGTATCAAAATAGTACACCTACAACCAAATTGATCATAAATCCTTAATAAAATATGATAGATGAAATCATAATAAATAAAAATCAATGAATCACTAGAGTAAATAAAGGATTTTGACCTAGATGATGATACTTTTAAATTATACCATTGAAAAATTCTTGAGAAAATAATCTTTCAACATTCCAATGTGTCCCATGCAACTTTGAAACATTTAAATCATAATCCTTATGATGTAATAATATTAAATGAAACATATAATATCATTATAATAAGGAGACTCATGATATGATATATTAAAGGGAATTACATACAACACACACATGTAATATGTCATGGATAAGTCATATATCTCACAGAAGTAAAGGTGATACGAGAAAACCTCTTTTTTACTTTGGAAAGAAGAGTTATTTTGGAAAATTATTTCTATTTTTCAGAAATAATATTGTAAACATGTATATAAAATAATATATAAAATAATTACAATGAAATTATGTTTTAGTCATAAATAATGTCAAACTTAAGTGAAAAAAGTAACATGTGTTTTTAAGAAACTTTTGAAATGGGTCACTTTTTTGCGGTTTAAGAGAAAATGTAAAAGAGTATTTAAAATTAAAAAAGAAATAATTGTTTTTTTAAAACCGAAAATAAACTATGATAGTTTTTCATGTTGAAAATAATTATTTCAAAGAAATAATGGTTTCTTAATACTGATTATGGAGTATAATTGAAAATTGTTATGAAATTGGGAAGTTCTTATTGATTGGGCTTGCTTATTGGGAATAATTGAAAAGGGAAAATTGTAGAACATGTATTTACCCATAAAATAAAGATTAAATTATTTGGATACATAAATTTGGAATATATAAATAGAATTTATAATAATTATATAAAATCAAGGAAGAATTAAATTTGGGTAAAGGGAGAGAAAGTGTAACCCGAATGAAAAATACAGGTCTGGGGAGAATCCCTTACCACTTTTGAAACAGTCGAACCTTATGCCCCATAAAATAAATGATCATAAAATAATACATTTATTTACATGAATTCAAATATATTAATTATGTGTTACATTAATGGTTAGTATACATAAAACCTACACAGGAAATAGTGTTGAATAATGTATATCTCAGAGAAATTAAAGTGAGATTTTAAAACCTTTGCCTAATGCCTGAAATTGTTATGAAATTGTGCTTAATGTAATGTATAATGAAATTAGATTCTTTAATAGTTTGATTAAAAACCTAATAAACATTTATTTTATTTATTTTTTATTTATTAAATTAATTTATGGTCATTTTTATGAGTTATGAGATTCAATTTCATCATTCAAGAGTGTCTATTTTCTTAGTTTTCATGATTGGTTCACTAGTATACATGTATGAAAGATCATGTGAAATGGGACTAGTTATCCAGAATTGAAACTATATATTATTAATGAACTTATAAAAAATTTAATGATCTTAAATATCACTTTTTATAGACATGAGGATCAATTTTTAGATATATATTCAACGATAACCATTTAGATTATTTTGGATTTTTTTCTATCATCATGAATTAGTTTTATATTATATATTAATATTATGTATATATAATAGTTCCATAACATTAAATAAGTTTTATTACATATATTAAATTTAATTTTAAATATAAAATTGTTTTTATGACTAGTTTTGAAGGTAGTATTGAAGAATCAAAACTCATCGTCCATGATGGTGGTAAATCAGCACCAACAAGATGATGTTTTCATTTTTAGAATAAAAAGGGTTAGTCATGAGAATTAATGATGGATATACCATTAACATAATAAAATTAAATTATATATAAGATAATGTATATATCATTAATTCTTGGATAGAGGTGGGAAGGAAAGGATAATAAAAGAAAATAAATTGAATGAAAATTAAAAGAATGAAATGAGATTTACCTCTTTTATTCCTCCCATTGAGAACCTCCTTAAAGAACAATGAAATGGTAATTTTTTGAGAATAGGAAAACTATAATTAAAGGTAGATTATTGGGAGAGGGATTAGGAAAAATTGGAAAATATTCAAGGCACTGGATGTGTGAGGAGAATAGGTGCTGATGGGTGTAATTTATTGTTGGGGAGAGGGGTGTTTTTTGATTATTTTATTCATTAGTTCATTATTATTTTCTCAAAACTGTGAATAATTCTGATTCCATGAATAAATACTATAATTTTATAATTATATTTATATATTATCATTATTACACAAGTAATGACTCAATAAATATTTCATTTAACTTATAATGTATATATCCGTAAATTACTATATTCCATTATTCTCCAAAAATTCAACTATTTTAGAAAAATAAAAATTATTCACCCTAACCATTTTTCAATGTGTAGAATTTAAAAATTAACCCTATTTTATGAAAATAATTTTCTAAATATGATAAATTTATTTTTTAAGCAAAATCATCATTTATTTGAAAAATATTGATTTTTAAATTATTACTGATTTTATGACACTTTGAAAAATTAGTTAAGGACTCATAAAATTATCTTATAATCATAATAAAACAAAATATTAACTTATGAATCTATTTTGTGAAAAATATTATCATAAATCATTATATTAATTATAACATTGCAAATAAATATTTATTTTTCACAAAAAATATCAACAATTAATTTATCATTTTTAAAAAATTTATTTAATTATTCAATTATAAAAATATATTATATTATCATTCATAAGATACCTAAATTTTATATAATCTTTTATAGGATAGTTTACTATTAAAATCATAAATATGATATTAATATAATGAAAATGATAGTTTTAAAAAAATTGGGATTTTTCATTATTCAACGAAAAATAAATATTTTCTGAAAAATATAAAAATTTCACCCTATGATATTTTTGACATTCAATTTTTAAAAATAATGTTAATTTTTTTAATAAAATTTATAAAACTATCAACATTTATTATTAAAATAATTACGTCATTAAAAGGTGATACAACTATCGTTAGAAAATATAGTCTTTTATGCATAAAATGGGATTTATTTATATATTAGTCCTCCAAAACCTATTTTTTTGAATTTAAAAAAATTCCTTGAATATGTAACATCTATGATTCATTATGATATTCCAATAATCATGATTAATTCAATTTATTAATATGAAATACCATTGTGGACATAATTTTTTTTATAAAAATATATCTTTTATTTTCAATTGATTTTTATTTTTGTTTATAATTAATTGGTATCAAAATTATTCATTTTTTAAATAAGTTTAAAAAATATTTTTATAATTTAAATAATCTATTTTATTTTTACAATTCCAATGGCTAGGTGATAACTATTATAATAACACTTAATTATTTGTTTAACCACATTGTTTTATGTAATGTACACTATTGAAGAATATATATTTAAAAAGTGACATACCATAAAATATTGGTGTATTACAATTTGTGTGTGTGGAATTGAGAATTTGGATAAAATATTATTTTCAACTAGTTTTGGGTAAATGAAAAAGAATTTTCAAAGCATTGTGAAAATTTTTTATGATTTTTTTTCAAAACATAGATTTATAATACAGTTTTTTTAAATGGTTTGAAAAATTTAGAGCATGGGAATCATTATGGACGTGGGTAGAAATTTTGTCAATAATCCTCATCCACTATTGGGGGGGGGGGGGTCAGTCATGGGGTGTTTCTTTACCCCCTAACCATATTGGTCTAGCGATTTATTAGACTTGTTGGGGGGTCACTTACAGGGGTGTTCCTAAAATCACAAGATTTAATGAAATGTATTAAGGTGTGATGCACCTGAGATTCTCTATTTTAGGTGTGAGTGTATTAATTGTCTCTACCTATTGTTATCCTGGACGTGATGGTACCTGTACTTCTACCAATTTGGTATTCTTTTGATTTTTATATATCGGTTGTTCTTCCATGGATTTGATATGACACATGACACATGACACATGACTATTTTTATTTGATATATCTATTTTTATATATATACATGAAATAATTTTATTTTTTACCTAATTTATTTGGGAAATATGGAAAAATGGGAAATGAAATTGTTTTCACATGCTTTTGATTTAAAACTATTTAATAGTATATCATGCCTTCATTTGTTTAAAGTTGTGCATTCTTGGATTATTATTCAAAGGATTGATAAGAAACAATAGGGTGGGATCGTAATAAGCCTGTTAGCTCACACCATGCACACCCCTTCTATGGTGCATATACCTTGTTATGTCTTTCGATGTAGGGAAAAGAAATGTGTTGTAGTTAGGTGGAAATGTTTTCTTTCAGTTGGGTTTGGTTAGCTAATGGTGAGATGGTGGGGGTTTTTCCATGCTGTCTGATGAAGACTATTGGAGTAGTTATTTTAGTTTTTTCATCCTTTGTAGTTATACTTGTCACTTGAAGAATGGTTTTCTAACATTTTAGTTGTATCACTTCTATATTTTAGTATATATTATGACATATATATTCATTTTTTCTTCCACTATTTCTTTATGTATATGTATATATGTCATGTTGTCTTCTTAAGATTGGAAAAAATCACTCCCTCTATTTTTTATTGATGCTCTAGTGCAAGTTTTCATCCCATGGGGATAAGGAACACCCTTTTGGTATGTAGTAATTTGGGTTGCATACCAGTTTGAGAGGATATTTGGGTTAGGTTCCTCACAGTTTGGTATCAGAGGGGGTATCTCCACAAGAGTCCTTCTCTTGGGACATTAGGTAGACAAAAGATAGGATTTTTGGGACTTCATAGGTATGTTTCGTTGAGTGTTTAAAGAGATATTTCCACGAAAAGACACAAGGTACCATGGGATGTTGGGATGTAGGTCTCATGTTCCGAGTTCTAGTCTAAATAAAAAAAATTTCTTATGGTTTTTCTACATTGAACTGATATTTTCTAGGGTTTAATCATTTATTCTATTTCATTGTATAAAAGTATACGTCTAAGATTTCTTCTATGATTTCCTCTGGAGGGTGAATCTGATGCTCCTCAAGAGAATCCACCCCTTGGATAGAATATTTTCATGGCTATAATGTGGAAAGCTAAAGCTATTGATTAGAATGTACTGCAAGTTAAAAAATTGTCATTAAGGTAAAACATGGATTTTGATGAGAAAGAGATAGATAACATTAATTCTTGAGTGTGAATCTAAAATTATTTAAGGGTACTAATGAACCTCAAGATGTAGAGCACTAAATTTACAAGATTGATCTGATGTTTGAGTTTCTTAATACAACTGAGTGTATTAATAAGAAGAGTATGGCGTTCAGACTTGAGGTTCCCAACAGGAGATGGTGGGATTCTCTATTACATGAAGATAAACAAGTGTGATTGGAAAAGAAGGGTTTTAAGACCCTAGTATTTCCACATTTTTTTTTCAAATTCCCTGATGATGGTGAAGTCTCTTGAGTTACCCTCTTTAAAGTAGAGAGACCATTCAGTTTTGGCATACACCAATCATTTTACTTAGATGGTTCATTATAAACTAGAGGTTGTAAAGAATGAACAACTGTAATATTAGAAGGGCTAGTAGATTTTTCGACTAGATATCATATCGAATGTATTTAAACTGATTCTTTTGACATATGCAGAGACAGTGGATAGGCATATAATGGAAGAGATGAATATGGTAGGAATGGTTGGTTTTTTAACACTTTCTCTTCTACTGAGCGATATCTTCAGTGGAGATATAGGGATAAAGGGGAAGTGACATTATCATCAAAGGAGTGATGGGGTGGTTCTATGAATCATTCCTCTTTGGAACCTCCAATTATATCTAGAAGTGTGCCTCATACTTGGTATCATTGTGGAAAGTTTGGGGAGAGTATGAATTATTGGCCTTCACCTACAAATTTGTGTAATAATTGTGGATTTTATGGTCATCTATAGTTTTTTTTTCTAGTTTATGTTTACTCTTTGATATAGTCATGTATTGTCAACTCCAGAGGCTACTATGGGGAAATCATATACTTCCAAGACTATTGGGCTCTAGCCATAGTTCTCAGGGGTGAATCACCGTCAAGTGGTAGATGTGTTTCCAACTGATGTAGATGAATGTCCCATGATAGTGAGAGGTACCATCTTTATATCATCCTTAGTGTTGATTGATTTATTTGATATAAAGGATTCCCACTCATTTAAATCTATCCATTTTTTTCTTAGACTTCCAATCAAGCCACTGTCCTTTTTTATAGAGTTAGGGACACCTCTTATGGAGAGAAAATAGTAGGGGTTTTAGTTTCCTTCTTCTGCACTATCAATAGCTGATTTAGAGTTATTCTTGTTATTTATTATTTATTATTTATATATTTTTGACATCATCATGATGATTTATTTCCTTGTCATTTATCGTGCTGAGGTTGATTGTTAATATTAGTGTTTCTTGTTTCTTTTGGTTGATGGGATCTCATAGGTGTTTTTGGAAGAGTGGGATATGAGGTCTATTCATGCAGGACCTTCTTACCCTAAGCTCAATTTTTTTTGACTACCGTTGTTATTAGTCCCAATGAAGTTTCCACTATTTTTGATCTTACCACTATTTTTAAGTATTTTCATATATTTTTCCCAAATGATTTTTATGGGAATCCTCCATCAACAAAGGTAGATTTTATGATTGACCTAGTTCTAGGCACACAACTAGTTTTGATTCCTTATTATCATATAACATTATGAAGCTAAGAGAGCTCAAGATTCATTCGTATGATCTAACAGATATGGATTGTATTTACCCCAATGTTTATACTTGGGAATCCTTAGTGATATTTTACAACAAGGAAGATTGTTCAGTGTAATTATGTGGGGACTATAGAAAGTTTAACAACATAACATTTAATAAAAAATATTCTTTTCCCAGTGTGGATGATTTGTTTGATTATTTGAAGGGGGAAATGTGGTTTTTAAGGCAGATCATTGGTCTGGTTATCATTAGTTTAGAGTTTGGGGGTGTGATATTCCAAATATGGATTTTAGGAGAATGTATGGACATTATGAAAAACTTTTGATTCTATTTGGTCTATGTAATTCTCTTATAGTCATTATGGATTTGATGAGTTATATATTCTATCAGTATATCAACACTTATAAATGAAGTTTTTGGATTCAAGAACTGAACATATTGGGGTAGGAGATTTTTTAACATGGATTATTAGTTGATCTTAAGAAGGTTGCAACTTTCTTGTCATGGGAAGAGCCACAAAATGTCTTTGAGATTCAGACCTCAGTCTTATTGGATAATATCAACAATTTTTCAAGGACATATCTAAGTGGGAATCACCTTTTACCACTCTTACTAGTAAAGGGGTGAAATTCACATTGGATGAAAAGTGTCAAAAATATTTTGATGATCTGAAAAGACTTTTTACATATTATCCTATTCTGATCTTACCTAATATTAATAGGGGGTATATATTTTTCTATGATGCAACTGACATAGGTTTGGGTTTTTTCTCTCATGAAAGATGATCATGTGGTGTCTTACGACTCTCTTCATCTTTGATAACATGAGAATAATTACCCCACTTATGATTGTGAGACTACTAGTGTCATGAATTTATTTAAGTGATGATGGTACAATTTTTTGGGGATAGGTTCACAAAATTTTATAACCATAAGAGTTTGTGACATAACTTTTCTATGAAATTATTGAATATCAGATAGATGAGTTGGGTTAAATAGATTTATATTTGTGACTTTAACACTGCATATATCCTAGGTTAGGGGAATGTTTTTTAAAATTATCTTAGTATAAAAGAGCCATTACATGTTTTTTTTAATCGAAGGGATAGTGGAACCATACGGGGATCTTTCTCAATTTCATAAGGATGGTTAGGAGGATGTTTGAGGTATGTTTTTGGCCAGTGTTCCGTTATTTTCATCACTCTTTGAGTCTTTTTGTTTGAGTCAATAGCATGATGACAGGTTTAGAGGAAATCAAAAAACCCTATATGGTGGGGAGACCACTTCTGTTTGGTCTATCTGTTTAGATAGTATTCTCCATTTTGAGAATCATATTTTCATCCCAACATAATTGTGGATCTCAATTTTCTTAGATTGTCATAGTTCATCATGGTATTTTCATTTAAGATATATGAATATGTTTTATAACCTAAGACGATAGTTCTTTTGACCACATATGAAGCATGGCATTACTGAATACATGACCCATTATTACACCAACCAAAAGATAAATACAGATCACATAAAACCTTCTAGTTTTCTTCACCCTCTTCTAGTGCCAATTTTGAAAATAGATGTTGTATCCATGGACTTTATTATTTTATTACCATGGAATCCTCAATGGAGGAATGATATATTGGCGGTGATGGATTGGTTGACAAAGTCATATCACTTCATTTCAATCAAGTACACAACAAAAGTTGAAGATCTATATAAGTTGTATGTGTAGGAATTTTTGAGGTTACATGGGGTACCTACTACAGTTAGTTCGGATAGGGATCCTAGTTTACTTTTCAGATATGGTTGAGTCACCATGAGGTGATTGGGATTTATGTAATGTTGATTAAATATTACTATCAATAGAGATATTGTCATAAAAACCATTCTATTCTGATTTTGAGGATATGCCTTTTTTGTGTCTTTGATTTCATAGGATATTAGAATATCCATATGGGACTAGTAGAGTTTTATTATAAAATTATTTATTATTCATTGATAAAAATTGATCTTTTCGAGGATTTATATGGTCACCCATACAGATAACCTGTTTGTTGGTTAGAGGAAGATGAAGCCTCTATGGTTAGATCATGTTTGGTTTAAGAAATGTCTGTGTGGATTCAATACATACGTCAACATCTAGTTATAAATTAGAGTTGATAAAACTATTATGCATATTAGCGTGATAATCCTTTTGATTTTTCCATTAGAAACTGGGTTTTCTATAAATTTTCTCCTTGATTAGGTCAATATTAGATTAGGAAATAGATAAATTTGGCTCCAAGATATGTTGGACTATTTGAGGTCAGTAAGAATCACGAGAAGGTTTTTTATTAATTAAAAATTATGGTTTTGTTTAAAAACATTCATGATGTTTTCCACATATCATAGATCAATAAATATCGCCCTCATCCTTCTTGCATTCTATGTTTAGAAGAGATTAACTTAGAGACATATGTTTCTATTATGGAGTATCCAATAGATATCATTATCTCTCAAGTGAATGTCTTAGAGGGGAATTCAATTTCATTGGTCAGAGTGTTATAGAGGCACAAATAATGTTCTCATGAGACTTGGGATTATGAGTTGTTGATTAGGGATAAGTATCCTTGCCTATTTACGATACTTCATTCTTCCACATGAAATCTTGAGGATGAAAAGTCTTATGGTGGGGAGTTTGTAACATCTTCTTACCTTCTATTAGGTATTTCCCATAAATTTACTTTTTTTCCTCATTAATTGCATGTCTCTTGGGATTCCCAAGGATAGATATCCCTTTTGGGGCAAAATGACCTAATGTTAAAGGATGTATGTATGATTATTTATATAAATGGAGTCTATGAATAAATAGGTAATGGATTAACAAGGATCTCCTAGAGATTGGAGAATGCCTAAGATAATTAGATTTTTAGTTGGACACTTTTCTTTCTGCAAACTGCAAAAAAATTACAAGCTGTGTAATGAGATTACACATTGTTTAATTTTTTCAAATAAGATTCTGTGAACTTTCTATATAGTGTGAAATATTACATTCCATGTAAATATTACACACCGTGTAATAATCAAAATTAGTTTTTTTATAAAAAAAGGTGACATGTTTTTTGGTGTAATTATGTGTCAAGGAATACATGACATGTGATAGGATTACATTCCATGTAAGTGTTGTGAATTGGCCTTTTAGGGTGTTGTATGTATTATTTTTTATACATTATTATTCATAACTTCTTACTCTCAACCCAAAATTCGTTATCTGAAAATTTTGGCAACCTCTTCCCCTTCCAAATTTATTCATTTAATGTTTGATCATTAGGTTTTTGCATGGTGTCTCACTGAGTGAGAAATTATTTATATCTATTCATTACCATTGATCATGGTAGAACCATTGTGTTTCTTTATCAAATCATTTGACCTATGGTAGTGTTTTTTGTTGATTTCTTCCGGATATGTTTTGTGATATTGTTATTTGGGCTAATCCATTATTGGTTATGGTACAATGGGTGTGATTTCTTGATGTATGTATTGTTTCCTCCTATCCACCAGACCTTTTATTAAATTGAATCAATTAGATGATGTTTGGATTGGTTATAGGGCCTATGTTGTTATTTTTGTTATTTTTTTGTTTTTGTTTTTGTGGTAGTCATGTTATTCCTTATTGGTGGATCCCGTTGTGGACATGTGCGACCCATATTCTAAGGTAGGTCATTCCATCTTTAGAATGTGTTAGTGAAATGCATTTCTCTAGTTTTGATAAATTGTTTTATAAATGAAATAGAATAATTTTATGATTTTATTTGTGTGTGGGGAATTAGGTTTGTTGAAAAAATATTGTTTTCCCCTGGTTTTGGGTGAATGAAAACAGTTTTTCAATGAATTGTGAAATTTTTTTCAAATCATGGTTGGATGAAATAGATTTGAAAATATAGAACATGGTAAGCCTGGGGTACTTAGGTTGAAGGTGTAGTAATATGCCTCATCCACTATTAAGGGTTTCATTCATGGGATGTTCCTATGTTTCGTAGTGTTGTTGTTCTAGGGACTTGTTAGACATGTTTGGGGGGTTTACGTACAGAGGTATTCCTCATCTCTCTATATTTTATGCATATGTGTAAAGTCTTGGTGCATGCACGATTGTCTATGTTAGGTACGAGTGTCCAAGCTATCCAAACCTAGTGTGATCTTTGGTGTGATGTTACACATGCTTTAGAAAATTTCACATGATTTGGCTTGTACTATCTTGGTTTTACTACCACACATTTGATATGACATGTGATACACGATTTTTTTTGATTGGATATATCTATTTTGATATATGTATATAAAATGATTTGAAACTGTTTTGCCTGTTTTATTTAGGAAATTTGGAAAAAGGGAAAATTAAATTGTTTTATAGTGATTTTGATTTAAAAATTTTAAACTGCGTAACATGCCTTGATTTTTTAAAATTTTATCATTCTTGCATTTTTGTTTAAAGACCTTATATGGAGAACTTGGGTGGGATCCTAATGATCCTGTTAGATCACACCCTATGCACCTATTCGGTTGTGTATAAACCTTGTTATGTATTTCGATGTAGGGAAAGGAAAGGCGCTAAAATGAGGTGGTGAGGTTTTTGGTCAACTAGTTTTGGTTAGTTGGTGGTGAGATAGTGGGATTTTTCCAATGTTTTCACACAAAGTCTTTTGGATTATCTATTTTAGTTTTTTCATCCATTTTAGTTGGACTTGTCTCATGGGGATTGTATTTCTACCATTTTAATTTTATTGCCTTCTTTTTCCTATATCTATTATGGAATATAAATTCATATTTTCTTCTACTGTTTCTTTCTATATATGTATTTATATCATTTTTTCATAATTAGTTTGGAAAAAATTATTCCCTATATTTTTTGGATGCCCATGGGCTAGTCTCCTACCCATGGAGATTGATAATGCACTTCTATTATTTGGAAATTCAGATTGGGTATATTTTTGAGAGGGTACTTCGTTTGGGATCATCATATTCTGGTATCAATGGTTTTATTTCCTCAAGAGTCATTTTCTAGGGATGTTTAGTACACTAAAGATAGGATTTTAATGACTTTATAGGTAGGTTGTAGTGAGTTTCTGGAAAACTCTTTCCTTGATGAGTCTCAAGTTACCATGGGATGTTGGGATGTGTGTCTTCTATTTTTAATTTTGGTCTAAATATCAATTTTTTATTATGGGTTTTCTGTATTTAACTAAGATTTTTCTATCTATGATCATTTATTATATTTCAATGTATAGCAGTATTCTTCTAATACATCTTCTATAGGTTTCCCAATAGGGTGTGGATGATTCTCCTCAAGGGAATCATCCCCTAATCAAGAATTTTATTGAGGATATATTATAGGAATTTTGAGATGTTGATCAAAAGGTACTAAAATTTTAGAATGTAATTATTGAGGTACAACCTAGAGATGGAGGAGAATGAGATCGATCTTGGGATTTCATGTGTAAGAATCAACCATTATTTAATGGTATTAACAAAATTAAATATGTGGGGGACTAGATTGATATGATTGACCATATTTTGGACATCCTTTATACAGTGAGAGTATCATGGGGAAGTGTGTGATGTTCAAATTTGAGGGTTCCAATAAATGAAATTGGGATTTTATGGAACATAAAGATAAGAGCACATGATTGGACTATAAGTTTTTAAAGATTATCTTCATTCAAAAGTTTAATATTGAGTCACTAATGATGGAAAAGTATCTGGAGTTCCTCTCTTTACAGTAGGGTGAGTGTTCAAATTCAGTATAAACAAATTGGTTTACCGAGTTGGTTTGTTATGAACAAGAGGTTGTAAATAATGAAAAAATGAAATATTACAAGTACCTGTAGATCTTGAGAATAGATATCAGATCGTAGTTATTTTTAATAAGTCTTTTAACGCGGTGAAAATACTGTATATTCCTATGATGAAAGATATGAATATGGAAGGTAATGTTGGTTTTTATGCACCTTATCTTCAACCTAATAGAATTTTTAGTTTCATGCTAGGGAATAAGAGGATGTGAAACAATCATCAAAAGAGTGGTGGGGGTGGTTCTTGGTAGTAGGATTCTTTAGTACCTCCAGTTATAGATAACAATGTGCCTATAACTTTCTTTCTGTGTAGCATGGATGGGAACACTAGGCATTCCAGTCCATCATCTACAATTATGTTTAATAGTTGTGGATGTTATTGTCATCTCTAGTGTTTCGTACAGGCTATGTATACTCTTTTATATAGCTGGGGATCTTTATTTACAAAGGTTACTATGGTTTAGTCATATTATTCTATGAATACAAGGCTCCATCCATAGGCCTTAAGAGTAAAGAACCTTCTTGTGGTAGATGAGTTTCCTGGGGAGGTTGATGAAAGTTGAGTCATAGTGAGAGGTATCATCTTTATTTCATCCTCTACAGTGATTGATTTATTTGATATGGTTGTTTCCCACTCATTTATATCATTTTATTTTATTGATATGATTAAAATTATAATAGATCTCTTGTCCATTATTATGGAGTTAGTGAAACCTATTAGGAAGAGGAAATGAGAGGGGGATCCAATTCTTTATGAACTATTGATAGATGATGTAGAGTTAGTATGTTATATTATTATTCATGATTTAGATCTTTTTGACATCATCATCAATACAGATTGTCTTGTAACTCATCATTCTGAGGTTGATTTCTATAATCATCATCTCTCATTTATTCTTATCGATGGGAGTTCACAGGTATTTTAAGGAGAGTTGGATCTATAGTTTGTTCATGCGAAACATTTTTTCCGTAACCTCATATGTTTTTTAATATTTTAGTTTTTCCTAATGAAGTTTTCTATACATTTTATAATCCTATTATTATTTGTGATTTTCCAAATGTTTTCCCAGATTATTTATCTAGGCTTCCTATAGTGTGGGAGGTAGATTTTTGGATTGACTTGGTTCCAGGTACATTGCCAGTTTTGATACCTTCCTATCATATGGAACCATATGATATGAAAGATATAAAAGTTTGGTTGGAAGATCTAATGGTGAAGGGTTTTTCTCTCTCTAGTGTTTCTCCTTGGGTAGCCCTAGTGCTCTTTTCCAAGATGGCACACATTTCATTATGAATGTGTTTGGACTATCAATATTTGAACTGATTAACTATTAAGGATAAGAATCATTTTACGTGTGTTGATTATTTTTTGATTAGTTATAGGGGATGTTGTTTTCGAAGATTGATCTTAGGACATGTTATCATCAGATCATATTTTGGGAGAGTGATATACTAAAGAGGGATATTATGAGTATATATGTCCATTATGAATATTTTGTGATGTTTTTTGGTCTGACTAAGGATCCTTTATTTTTTATGGAATTGATGAATTGGCTATTCCATAGGTATTGTAGTGTTCATGGATGATATTTTGGTTTATTCAAGATATGAGCATCATCATGACCACTATTTTAGTTTGAATATGGAAATCCTAAGGATTAACCATTTGTATGAGAAAATTTATAAATTTAGTTTTTGAATTCAAGATGTGATTTTCTCAGGGAACATTATTTCTAAACATTGATTATCAGTTGATCATGAGAAGGTAATGACCGTTTTGTCATGAGAAGAGCCATAAAACACCATTGAGATTCATATAATCCTTGGTCTTGTTGGATAATTTAGAAGATTCATCAAATATTTCCCTAAGTTGGCATCACCATTGAATTATATTACCAAGAAATGGGTGGAATTCACATGGGATAAACAGTTTTAGGATTCTTTTTTTGATCTTAAAATTCTTTTTACATCTCTATTCTAATATTACATGAGCCCGATAGGGGGTTTGTGGTTTTTTTAATGCATATGGATCTGGTTTGGGTTGTGTGCTCATGAAGGATGGTCATTTGGTGGCATACAACTCTCTTTATATTTGAAAACATAAGTAGAATTACCACACTCATTATATAGATATTGACATAGTTTTTCATGAAGTTACATTTTTTCATATCTCTCTTTCTAGGGAGAGGTTCACAATCATTTCTGACAATAATAGTTTGAGCTATATCTTTTCTTGGAAAGATATGAATATCAAATAGAGGTAGTGGGTGAAACACCTTCAGAAGATTGACATTGATATCACCTACAAATCAGGTAATGGGAATGTTTTTTTATAAGTTCTTAGTAGTAATGTTACATCACAGACTGTTTTGGATATAAATGAAGAGTGGAACCTAATGGGGCTCTTTGTTCAGTTGTATCTAGATGCTCAAGAGGATGTTTCAAGTTTGGTTCTGGCCAGTATTCAGTTATCTTCATCTATCCTTGAGTATATTTTACATATACATTAGCTAGATAATGAGTTATGAAGAATTTGAGAAACCCTATATGATGGGGAGACCATTTTTAGTTGGTATCTCTCTTTAGATGATATTCTCCATTTTGGGAATTATTTTTTTATCCAAGAATCAATTAGGAGCTTGATTTTGATTTATTTTTATAGTTCCTTAGGTTCCATTCATTTGAGAACTATGGAGATGTATTGTGACATTATATGATAGTTATGGTGGCCATGTAAGAAGCATGACATTGATGAATATGTGTCCCATCGTTACACCTACTAATAGGTAAAAGTAGAGTTCTTGAAATCCTATAGATTACTTTAGCCTTTTCAGGTACTTTTTTAGAAATGGGATGAGGGGTCTATAGATATTTTTGTTGTATTACCACTGAATTATTGATGTTGGAATACTATATGGGAGGTTATTGAATGGTTGAAAAAGTTGTCTCACTTAATACCGACTAGGTACACCACAAATGTTGAAGATATTCTTAAGATGTATATGAGATAAATTTCTAGGTTTCATGGGGATCTTACAATCATTGTTTCTGATATGGAAACTATTTTTACTTCACTAATCTGGAAGAGTCTATAAGAGGTTATGGGGCTCAGTTCAGGTTGAGTACAACATTCAATCCTTATACAGATGGTCATAGAGAGCATGAAAATTAAATCTTGTAGGGCATGCTTTATGCCTATGTCTTCAATTTTGGAAGATCTTGGGATATCCATCTGGTACTAGTTAAGTTTTATTATAACATTAGTTATCATTTATAATTATAATGAATCATTATGATGCTTTATATGGACACCCATGCAGATCACCTCATTATTGGGAAGAGGTGGGAGAAGCTTATTTGATGAGAATGAGTTTGGTTTAGGAGATGTCTGCATGGTTTTAGAACATATATTGGCATCTAGTTACAACTCAGAGTTGAAAGAAATATTTTGTATATAAGTGACATCATCCTTTGTCATTTTTTGCAGGTGACTAGGTTTTCTTGAATGTTTCCCCTCAGCTGGGTCACCGTCAACCTAG
The DNA here is from genome assembly GCA_963277665.1 of Viscum album. Classification (NCBI taxonomy): domain Eukaryota; kingdom Viridiplantae; phylum Streptophyta; class Magnoliopsida; order Santalales; family Viscaceae; genus Viscum; species Viscum album. The sequence goes on from OY728126.1 coordinate 1,899,479,482, forward strand.
TAAATAGGGAAAGTTGGATTTGAGATATGTTGGACAATTTGAGGTCACTGAGAAGCTTGGGCTATTTTCTTATCAGTTATCATTTAGTATTCATTTTATAGGCATTCATGATGTTTTACACATATCATAGATTAGGAAATAGCATCCTGATCCTCTCACATTATGAGATGAGATGATATTAAGATATATCAAGATGTGTTGATTGTGTAGTATCATGTAAATATTATTTAATCTCTATTGAAATACCTATGGAAGAAGCTTATTCTACTAGTTAGGGTGTTATGGAAGTATCGATTATATTCTCATGGGACTTAGTGGTGTTAGTCCTTAAAGAGGGAGTAGTGGCATCACCTCTTTACCATACTTCATTCTTCTACAAGGATTCTTATGGACAAAAATTCTTATGGTGGGGAGTTTATAAAATCCAATTACTATCTTTTAGTTATTTCCCATTGTTCACTTTTTTCCTCTTTAATTAGGTGTTTCTTGGGACTCTTGAGGATGGAGAAGTTTTGTGTGGGAAAGTGACCTAATTTTTAGAGATGTAAGTTTTTTTATTAGAATTAATGGAGCCCAAGTATAAATATTTAATGTATTTATAGGGTTCCCTTATATTTTGAGTATGCTTGAGGTAGTTAGGAGTTTTTTGTTGGAAACTAGCCTATTTTGAGAATGTAGAAAAATACACATTGTGTAATGAAGTTACATGTCATGTAATTTCTATAGGTAATATAAAATTAAATTTCTACACAACGTTAATGACCATACATCATGTAAATATTTAATTCTATTATTTATTAAAATTTCGTTTTTAATAAAAAATATTATGGGTTTTTCACCGTACTTGAGTGTTTTGGATTTCAGGACATGTAATGGGATTACACACTATATAACTGTCGAAAAGTATACTTTTAGGGTGTTTCATGGATGATTTTTAATCCATACTTATGAGTCCATACTTTCTCAATACCTATAAGAATTATCAGACAAATTTGGGAACCTCTTTCCCTTCCGAATTGATTTTTTTGGTGTTTGATCATCAGTGTTCTGTACGGTGTCTCTCTGGGTGAGTAATTACTTCTTATTTTTATTTTAATTTCATTGTGTTAGCTCTATTTAATTTAATTATCTGGTCTTTTGACCGTTGGTGTTGTTTCTTCCTGATTTATTCTAGATCTATTGTGTGATCTCGTTCGGAGGGCCAATCCTTTGATGGTTTTGGTGCAACGAGTGTTCGTTCTTGAGGTATGTGTTTTTTACTCTTCTCTATTGATCATTTTTTAAAATTTAATCAATTATAATATGTTTTTATTGGTTCTAGGTTCTCTATTTTTTGTGTTCTTCATTGTTGGTGGATCCCATTACAGGCATGAAAGACCAGCATTTTTTGGTAGGTGGTTTCATATCTAGACTGTGTTGGTTAACATCACTAATTTGGTTTTGATAAAAAAATTTATAAATTAAATGGAATGATTTAATGATTTGATTTGTGTGTATCCAATTGGGTTTTTTGGATAAAATATTTTTCACTATGGTTTTGGGTAAATGAAAAGGGTTTTTCAAGGCATTGTGAAATGATTTTCAATGAATGGTTTGATGAAATGGTTGTGAAAATAGAGCACATAGGAAGCCTTGGGTACTTGGGTATAAGGTGTAGTAATAGGCCTCATCCACTATCATGGGGCTCATTAAGGAGGTGTTCCTCTTCTCATTAGTCATGTTGTTCTAGGGACTTGTTTGACATGTCAGTGGGGGTACACTTCTCAGGGTGTTCCTCTTCTCTCTAGATTCTATTAATAACTCTAGAGGCCTAATGCACACATGATTGAATACATTTGGTATGATTTTCCTAGATAACCTAACCTAGTGTTATCCTTGGTGTGATATATCCTATTTTTTAAACGATTTGTGATAATTTTTCTTATATTGTTTTAGTTTTACTACCATGTATTGGATATGAAATGTGAGATATGATTTTTATTGATTTGATATATCCATTTTAATATGTTTTTATGGAATGTTTTGTTACTTTTTACCAAATTTATTTGATAAATGTGTAAAAATGTGAAAATAATTTTTTTCAATGATTTTGATTTTAATATTTTAAACTATATATCATGCCTTGATTTCATTAAAGTTGGGAATGCTTGGATTATTATTCAAATACTTGATATGGAACACCTAGGTGGGATCCTACTGAGTCTGTTATCTCACACCATGTGAACCCCTTCAGTGGTTCATAAATTGTGTTATGTATTTCATTGTAGGGAAAGGAAAGACGTTGTAGTAAAGTGGAAAGGTATCCTATTAACAAGGTTTTTTAGTTTTTGTTGAGATGGTGGGAATCTTCCCATGCTTCCACAAGGGGATGGTTGGAGTAGTTGTTTTAGTTTTCTCATCCTTTGAAGTTGGAATTGTCTCTTGGAGAAAACTTTTCTACTGTTGTAGTTATATCACATTCATTATTCTGTATCTATTATGACATACACACACACACACACACAGATATATATATATATATATATATATATATATTCATTTTTAATACTTTTTTTCTTTATAAATATGTATATATTTTATTTTTTCTACTTCCCATTGGGTGAAATCATTCCCTCTATTTTCTATTGATTCTCAGATGCTTGTTGCCAGCCCAAAGGGATCAGGAATTCCCTTCGTGTATATTGTAATTAAGGTTATGTAAAAGTTTAATAGGGTATCCAAGTCAATTTATTCACATGGTTATTACAAGAAAAACTCATTATTTAGTTTAATACAATATAAAATAAATGTTTTATATAAGTCAAGATATTGATTATATTTAATTTATTAAAAAATAAATATTTCATAATGTATTTGGGTGTTATATTTTCTTCTGAGTTTGGTGATGCATGTCACATACATGATCAAATACAATGTTATTATTTTATAACATTGGTGTGTTACAACAACATGGATATATATATAATGGGAAATATAGAAAAAATATACATATTTAATATTCCTTAGAATTCAAAATTCATCATGAATATCAATATATTTCCCTATATCAATAAAATAAGTAACATTATCATAACCCATCTAGATAAATAAGGTGGATGGTCAAAAAATACATAGTCTAATTGAAAATAATAATCCATATTGGAATCATAATATATGGAATTCTAATACTTTTAGATTTCAATAAAAGGGAAAATGTGATCATAACCTACCTAGAGGAAGATGGTAGATGGTTAAACAATACACATTCAACTTTCAAATATTCATCTATATTGAAATAACAACTTACAGAATACAAAAACATATCTCCATTTCGGTTGAATAAAATAAATTATTAGTGAGAATCATCTAATTTTAATTATGTAAAATGTGGTGTTCACACCATACCGATCCATGAGAATATGTCTAAGTCAATACATGAGTAGCATGATTATAAGGAATCTCACGAAAGAAGGTGGATGGTTTCTAAGGAGAGAAAATTAATAAGTAAGAAATATTTCTCAAAGGTTTTATATTGTTGGAAATTATAACCCTAAAAAAGTTAGATAATACAATATAATACAATCAATGGGTAGAATATACTCATCTTATATAAAATAAGTTCAAGAGAATGATCGTAACATAATGAATGAGAGTTGAGTTACCAAAACTATTGACTACTAGGGAAATAAATAAATCAGCAACCATTTGAATAATGGAATGTTATTTTTCTTTTAAATACCATGAAACCCAAATAGTTTGATAAAAAAATATTTTCATGGGATGTAAATACACCATACGAAGAAAACATAGTGAAAAAAACATATTATGTCTAAAAGAACGAGAATTGAAACCAATAAAATTTTTATGGATTGAGTAACAGATTAATCATAACACCTTGAAATACATAAATTATAATTTAACTTAAAATACCTTGATTAAAATATAATTCATTATATGAAATCTCAAGTATGAAGTTTATACACCATATAAATGAAATTCAATGAAAAATTGAAAACTTTCCTTAAAGAAAACTCATACCCAGGTCCTGATTCATTATACAAGAGAAATAAATGTCCTAAATAATTAATTTCTATTTACTAAATACATAACCGTGATCCTTATTCATAACTATAACCATTTATACTCCTCATTTATAATAATTCAATACATATAGATATTATTTATTTTTATTTATTTTTTACATTATGTGTAAGTAATCTTTATCATTTTGAACTAGTTCCAAAAAAAAGGTGATGGTATCTATTATTTTTCTGAATTTCATCATTCTTTGATCACATAAGGTAATTTAAAATATGTTTCAATATATTTTATAAGTCTATAATTTCATTTCATGTTTTTTTGTTAGAAACCTTAACGAAAGAATTGGTGATGATCATGCTTTGCGATTCTTAATGAACACATTTCATTTTTTAAATAATGTGTAAATTGTAGATAAAACTATAATAGAAGAAGAAAATATTATTTACATATTTATATCATATTATAAAAGTAAATATGTTCTCAGAGTCGTCCTTAATATAAAATGCATATCATTGTTCAATTTGGTTGTCAATCCCACCCAAACACCAACCTACCATGATAAATTGGTGATTATGAGGTGTTTTAGTTGTAATATTGTTATACCATATGCATAATGATATTATTTTGTGATTATTAATGTGACATATTATAATTGGAAAAAATATGAAGATGAGATATTTTATATAAAGTCAATAATTAGAAATAATAGATCATTTTTTCTCAGTTATATTATTTTAAATGATTAAATTAATGACAATCATTTATTGATAATATCATTAATATGTTATCTAATTCTTTATAAAAAAACAATAATTATATAATAAAAATCAAATTTATTCTATAATACCATTCTGATGTATAATAAAGTAATGTTGCAATGAAATGGAACACGAAAATCAATCATTCCATAAAGGTGCACTACAAACAAACAGGGTTATTAGAAGGGGTTATTTTTTTTCATTTAGAGGTTGTTATAACCCCCTCTAAAAACATTATCTGTGGTTACCCATAACCACCGCTAAATTGACTACCAACTGTGATTAGGGATGGTTGTGGGTAAACGTTTGTAAAGTAGGATTGTATATAGTAGTGGTTAAATTAAAGGGTGTTTTAAACCCCTCTAATTTCACTCTAAATTTACTATAAGAAAGGGATTATAGATGGTTATAGCCACCCTTAAATTCATGTTTTAGTTAGGGGTGGTTATAAACACCCTTAATTTTTTTTCAAATTCCAATTTTATGGGTGGTTATACTATAACCACCCCTAAAATACCCCTATTGTTTTGAATGTTTTCCACTAGGAACCCCGAAAAAACCCCATGGACAATCCATAACAACCCCGTTCAACACCCCTATGCCCCCCCAAACTCATGGAAAAACCTGAGACACCCCACTAAACACCCCTGACAACATCGACTAACACCCCTGGGCAACACCGTAGTCAACCCTTGACAACCGCGCCCAACACCCCCTGACAACCCCACCCGACACCGGTGGATAGCCCCGTAGACACCCCCTGACAACCCCACATGACACCTCTAAACAACACCATGGACAACCCATGGACACCCCACTTGACACACCTAGACAAACCCACACCACCCCATTGGACACCCCCGCCAAACCATAGAGACCACCCACCAGACACCACTAACAGACGTTGAAAACCCCCGGACACCCATAGACAATTCCACTGACACCCCAAGCACCTCCCATAAAAAAATCCCCAGACCAAGCCAAGAACATTTCAATGGGACCCAAAAAACCAGGGCATAGACTTTTCTAGAGGCACGACGACAACCCCCCCCCCCCCCCCCACCCAACACGGATGAAGAAATCCCCCATGCCCACATTTTGCCTCCCTGACATAAGAGATTAAAAATCACCTGCAAGGATTTGAACATGGGACCAACCACATGTAAATGAACATTCAAGCCACTCAGGTGAACAAATTTTCATTTAATATACACAATAACATATATTTATTTAGGTATAGTAATATTAGAAAATATAAATTTGTGTGTGTCTATTTGTGTTTGCGTGGGTAGAAATATAAATAATATAAAATTTAAAAATAAATATATTTACATATATAAATACATATTTATACATATATTTATAAATACATTTATATTTGGGTGTGCATATATATATATATTAAATATTTAATGATATAATATAATTATAATATATATAATAATTATTATTTACTTACATAAATGTACGTGCGTTTAACAATAAAAATATTAATTATTATTAATATTACATTAATTTTATAAACAATACAAATTATATGTTTGTTTTATAAAAACTATACATTTATATATTTTATGATTTATATTATAAAAATATTATATTATATAAATTTATATTATATATTTATATATGTAATTATATATATTTATATTATTGCATGTACACACACACACACACACACATATATATATATGCACAAAATTAAATACAATCATATAATTAAAAATATATCATATAATTGAATGATATAAATATATATTTACCAAATCCATTTAAAATAAACATGGTGTACTACAATATATATATAATATTTTTATAATATATATGAAATTACGTAAAATAAATCATTTTATAAATATATATATATATATATTAAATTTTTTCTATATTATATATATCTGTATACATAATATAATATAATTTTGTTTATACATAAATATATAATAAAAATGTATTTAATATAATATATGTATAATATAAATTATAATATATATATAGTACTTATAAACCATATATAAAATTTTTATATTTGAATGAATATAATTATAATTTCATTTTTATTATTATAACAATATTTATATTTGAATAAATTTTTTTATATGTATAATTATTTATTAAAAGTATTTATATAATCTCTTTCTATATATATATATGTGTGTGTGTGTGTGTGTGTGGTTACAAAGAATTTAAATACATTTATATAATGTTTTTATATATAATATATATATATATACACACACATACACACATGCGTGCACACACACATATATTATAGAATTTTAATTTATATGAGATTAATTTTATTAAATAAATAACTAATTAGAGGGTGTTAAAAAATTACCACTAATAAAAGGGATTAGCAATAGTTCATGAACCCCCTCTAATTTATTAAATTAGAGGGGGTTGAAAACCCTATGTAATGTAATAAATTAGAGGGGGTTCACAACCCCTCTAATATATTAAATTAGAAGGGGTTTAAGACCCTCCCCCCCTCAAATTTTATAAATTATAAGGGGTTTAAAACCCCCTCTAATGTTATATATTTGAGGGGTTCAAAACCCCAATTCCTTTGTAAAATTTGAGGGGATTCAAACCCCCAAATTATATATTATATTATAAGGGGTTCAAAACCCCCTATAATTTCATAAATTATAAGTTGTTCAAAACCCCCTTAAATTTCTTTAATAAGAAGGGTTTCAAAACCCCCTATAATGTCATGTATTAGAGGGGGTTTGAAACCCCCTTTAATTTATGATATAATCTGGGGATGTGAACAAACATTAATTTATTTAAAAAATCCAATGTATATATATAGCCTCTAATATCCAAATGAATAATATATATAGTGCCTCTAAAATAAAACTGAACATATAACACCACTAATTATTAAATTAGAAGCGGTTTTGATATAAATTCATCTAAAAACCAACCAAATATTCAAAAAAAGGAAAAAAAAAAGTAAAGGGGATTGTGAATCCCCATTTATATTCTATGAGTAGTGGGTCTTGTGAATAATCCCCTCTAAAAAACAACAACTAATCTATTATTTTTTGTAGTGGTAGTAGTATGTACGTTCGCATAGTTTATGATTAAAATTTTTATAGAATGGAAGAAATAAGTATAATGTATTATTTTTTAATAATCATGAAAAGTATATAAATATAATAATTATTTATTAAATCACTATTTTAGGCCATCCTTTTAATGTGTTGAAGGAAAAGAAAACTTGTCACATTTTGAAGGTAGTAGTTTCCACAATGAAAGAGTTACCGTTTATTTTTTCTTAAAAGAAAAAGGAAAAAGCGATTAATGATTATCACCATAGTATAATAAAATTAAATATATAACCAATAATTATTTAATTACATAGTTATTTTAAAATTATAATTGAAAAAGTGAATTATAAATAGAATATGTTCTGTAAAAATAATAACTCATGCGGATAATTTTAAGATTTCCATGGATGATCCCTTGAACGTGGATGTATTAGCATATTCCCTTGTAAAAATATTCTCAAGAGAGTGAAATTATACTCTATGGGAAGGAAATATGGTAGGTTTTTAGGATGAAAATTAACTTTTAGGAGTTCATTTAAGAGCTAGTGAGAGACCCCTTTTATATGTTGTGAGGATGTCCTTTTTGTAAATATTTCCACTTTATATAAGTGAAGTACAATTTAGCACGTCATGTAGATCCAAAATATGGAAATAATTGAGTGTGAAATATATAATTTGGAGTCACATATCATAAAATCAAATACTAACATTTTTTTATAAAATATTAATCCCTTTACCCCTTGAATTGTTACTTTATCCTGTTAGCTTTTCTACGATAACTAGTTTTTACAAATAGTAACTTTATCATTGTGCATAAATATATTGTGGTATTTATTAAATAATTTAGACCCAATAATTCTAAATTTTAAATCAATTTTATATTATTCATTTCATAAAAGTGATAGAAGAATTTAAATAAAAATTAATATTGTATAAAAAAGAAAATCTTAAGAAAATATTACTTATGTTATAAAATATTAAATATGATTTTGTAAATTAAAAATTTTCCTAAATTATAAATTCATATATAAAATACATATTTTATCTTAGGAAAACGTTTCATTAATTCTCAATCCATACATATATAATAATAATGTCATAAATTTCATGTTATTTGTAAAAACAATATTTACACTATTCACCTCCAAATAATCTATGTTAGAAAAATACCATAAATTCATATTCATATTATATAATTATTTTTAATCCAAAAATTAGGTTCATTTTTTTTTAAATTAAATTTATAAAATTTTATAATTCAATATTTTATTAAAATCCCAAAATATAGTGTAAAACTGTTCAAACTAGAAAATAACATTTTAAAATTTATCTTTTTATTATTATTTCCTAATTTTTAATTTCTTGGTAACATATTATTAATATTACTAATATATTTTATTATCATCTAAATTTTTTTTAACGGGTTGGGGTCGAAGCCTCATTTTGATTATTAAAGCAAAGCAAAGACCTCTTTTAACTGTGTAGAGGTAGACCCATTACATAGCCCGAAGGACCAGTGGGCTTGTTGCCCATTACATAGCCCGTAGGCCCATATTTTTTTCATAATGCTCATTCTGTGAATAGTAACCTGCTTTCTACAGTACCTGCACAGTACAGCCGCTGGTATAGTGCCCTGTTTCCGCTACAGTACAGACAATCTACATTACCACTACAGTAACCTGCGCCCAATGGGTTTTGAACCTCCATTTTTCATGTAGGATTATGGGGTGCTTACCACTAAGCCAAACCCCCAACTACAATTATCATCTAACCATAATATACATAGTTTTGTGAAACAAAACATCCATTTTAGAAAAATATATTTTAAGCATAAAATAATTTTCTTTGTTGTTTTAGCTATAAAAATTGAATTTCATTCATATAAAAGTATCCGTTATTTTCTTTATATAAATATTTCATAAAGTGGTTAATTCTATTAACTCTCCCTAATTCAACAATTAATTTTTAATGGTCATTCTTAATATTTTTTTTATTAAAATATATCATGGTTTCCTTTAAGTCCAGTTTTCATGTATAGAAATATATCAAACACATTGGATTATTTAAATATAATTATATATTAAGATCTTCGGGTGTTACATGTTACCAAACATAAACTATGGTGTAGGGTCATGTGACCTAGGTAAATGGTGGGATTCCATCTCCATAGTTGGTTCCCGTTCCCCATCCTAGAACTTTTAATAGGGGATACTAACTCCAATTATTGAGGATGTCATTCCATGAGTATGTTGGTGGAATACATGTCCTGTATAATCCATAGGTAGAGGATCCAGTGCCTTTAGTAGTTCACTAAATACTATGGGGTGGGGGTGGTGTGGGAGGTGTTAACCATAATTGAGGAATGTTGGGGGTAACCCACACACTTAAACAACTGTCCCACCATAAAGGGTTTTAAACCATGAGAACACACTGATTGTCAGGGATAAATCCCATCACCAGTCCTACAGATCTAAATATAAGAATCTTCCTATATTTCCTCTCATATAGCCTCTGATTCATGAATGTACCAATCCATTGTGATATACATTTAAAAATAATTAGGGTAGACTCTTCATTTCTTGAAATCATGTATCATTAGAAAAACATGCAATTAATTATATAATCAATGAGGGTAATTAAAAAATAGAAAATGGGGACCATACCATGAGTCAGAATTATGTAACACATATTGGTCTTGAATATTCTATCTTCATGTTTGGATCATGATTTTGAAGAAATATTGTCAATATGATGTCTCATCATAAATATAAAACCAAACTAACATTTAATAGTAATAATAATAATAATATTATTATTATTATATCATATATCTATTATAATATATTTGGGTATGGGGGAGAGATTCACCCCTCCCTTATTTATGTCATCTATGACCATGAAACACCCCTCACCTATATTATGTTTATTATATTATTTTACCTTTATTTTATTATGAATCATGAATTTCATGGATTAAACCCATGTTCTCCACAATATTATATCCTAGAATCGTGGTAACCATATCGGACCATCACACCAGTCTCTCTCGGCTCATCCAAATCTATCTCTACTATCCACTATTATGGTTGGCTCTCTCTGATGTTATTTACTATCCAATTTTAACAATTATCAGGATTCCACGAATTCGTTAAATGCCATTATCACTATTTACTTTAATAAATTGCAACTATAGACTAGGATCTCTGTTTTAACTAGTCTTTCCTAGTTATAATCCCCCATACCTTGAATTGAACTCACCACCACTGACCATACCACACCACAAATTCCTTCACCAATACACAATCCACTATAGATGAGAGAAGGAGACCAAATAAGAAGATGGATAGAGAGAAGAGACTGAAAAAGATAATATATTTTGATAGTGTTTTCATACTTCTTCCATCAACACTAAAAACATTCAAATATATTGACAATGAAGAACAAATTTAGTAATAAATATTTTTCTCCCTTTGTGTTTCATGGTGGAGAGGAGCGTTAATAATTCAAGGAACATGAATTCAATATCGATAATAATACTAAATAAAAATTTTAACTATGAATATATATAATTAGAACTTCGATCAAAAATATCATTCAGAATTTATGAAAAAATGGATAAATATGAAAACAAGTCATACCTTATCATGAATCACCATCTTTTCTATTTGTTACCCCTCACACATGATTTATTCTTCTATTTCATTATTGATCAAAGTTTATTCCAATGTTTCTTTGATTCCTCCATGATCCTTCTTCTCCACTCTCTCTCTCCCTAGTGTTCACATTTTAAAAATTATATAATTCTATAGGGAACCTATAATAGGGTTTATATAGAGGAGTATTTAGAGTTTTACCTTGAATGATCTTATTAATTTGAAAAATATTTAAATTAATTTAATGATGAAATTAACCCATCCATGATATTTTGAACGTATATTCTCAGGTGAGAACCGATATTATAGTTCTCCTTGTGTAAAACTCCCATCCCAAATGAAATAGTGGTATCATTTTTATATCCGTGACATTATTTAAGAGATATAATAACTTCCTCACAATTAAATGCATGTGAGATAAAAAATATTTTGATGATTAATATTTTTTTATCGAGGCCCTATTATGCCTGGAATTCCACACTATTTTATCCCAATGGTAAACACTACTTCACAAAGTCAATGAAACCATCAAATAATTTTTTTTCCATGGTCCCCTGTTAGGGTATATTTATAATTTTACACTTGGAAAATTCCCATGACATTAAAACAAATAATTAAGCTAATTATTTCCTCAAAAAACTCGGGTCACTCCATCCTCGATACCTTAGTACCTTTAAATCCCTATCAATGGTACATGTGGAAATATTGTATAAGGAAACATACAAATCCATTGATGTAAACCACCCCAGACACACATGCCTTCTTCACCAATAGAGGTTTAAGATCTAAATGAACATGGTTTTGAACCACCAAAAATGGAAACACCATCTTCCATCCAAAATGATACTGAACAAAAACATCTTGAAGAATGAAAAAATAAAAAAATACATCCATTTTTAAAAATTCATTCCATGAATCCACAACCAAAACTCTTTCTCATCCAATGGTCATCCCTCTACATGGAATGATACAAAACCACAAACCGTCGATGCCCATCCCAAAAAGGGATTATTGAAAAGGTTTTCACTGATGGGAGTTCCTTTATCCCTTCTTTTTTATTAGAATTATATATGGTAATCATACAGGAACATCCAATACACAACCTGAAAACACTAACCACTTCAAAAAAAATCCTATAATGACACTAAAAGGTTTGTTGAGTAGAACACTCCCTTTATTTGAATTCAGTTACTCTATAACCTCCCTCACACAAGGAATGGGAGCATCTATCACTAGTTCATGACTCAAAGGGTGTAAAATGATTTTTATCCAACCTCAACTTTTTTTGAATCCTCTATCTCTATAACAATTCCAAAAGGATATGTAGTCACTATCGATTATGTCTTTATTATGTTTCCATTTTCCTTTTTTTTGAAAGAATCAAAAAATAACTATAGACACAACACCAAACTCGCTCAACTGATCAACATTTTAGGTGGCCTAATCCCCTAAAATAATAAGATTATGGTCTTGAAAATTTATATAGACCTACTCTGTCAAATCTATACCCTTAGATAAAACCATATTGAGTGACCAAAATTCATAACCTCTCGAGAAGACCTCCTCCTCCATCACATAATATGGGTGGACATGTGGTGGTTAAACATAGAAAGATTCATTTGGAACTTCATTTTGAGGACCATGAACTACTTGAGTGATCTCTTATCATATTTCACATCATCACATCCAACACAAGCATTTAGAAAAAATACCCACTCAAGGGAGTAAGTGATTTTGTTCCCACCTTAAGCAATCCATGATAATATTATATTAAAGTATATATGGTAACTAGGAATCACTAAATCAATACCCAAAATATCATGTCTAATCTCACACAATGAAAGAGTGTGGATTCACCATTATTAATATAAGGTGATAAATTCACCCCTCTCATACTATGAGATTTTACTATATAACAGACATGCATGGTAATACTAGTTCAATCCCCCAATACCTGATAGGATCCACCTTGAACTATCTCAAGGGAAGGTTTTGGTCACAATATATAGAAGGTCAATAGGGGAGATTCACTATCTTATTCATAAAAATTCAAAAGTCATCCCTACAATTATAAGTTTATCCATACACCAGCCTCTTGTCATGGATCAACATGTGGTCACCCTTCAAAATCACATGTGAATTGACAAAAATTAATAGAAATAATTTTCACAAACAAAAACTATGTGAAAAGCCACTATTACCAGATAATGGTTGGTATTACCATTATCTAAAGGTTTAGCTCAACTCAATTTATTAGAGGGTCCCACTTACAACTATAGATAGAGCTTGGATTATAAACTCAATCTCTATCACAAAAATGCACCAACAATGGGTATATAATTACACTGAGGGGGAAATCACCACATCCCTTATTATCTATGTGGAATATATAAAAGTAAACCTTCCTCTACCTAGGAAAAAATCAATTCACCAAGAGAGGGTAACTGAATAACATTCAGTATTATTGGAAATTGCCAAGATGGATAGGGTTATGATGGAATATCTATCTCCATAACATATAGCAAAGATTGAATAAATGATTCCCATGCCACTAAAAAAGAGAGTACATTAAGAATGAAATATAATCATACCATGATCTACACCTATAGAAGCATAAACATAATCAAGTAATATATGTTTTTTCCAATATATTCAACCATTAGTACTGCACACTGAAAAAGAACTAACCTCGTATGCTATTTGTGGGAGAGGATCGATGATTTTTCTAACTCCAACTGATCTTGATCCACCCAGTCACCACAAAAAGACACCTCTGAAGTTAACATAGTACACAATAATAGAGTTTTAAATATTTTCAATATATAAATGTGTAGGTCCATTAGTGGTACCACATTGGTTATATTCAGGTGGAAATATAACATGATTCCAAAACCAGGCTATATCACCACCAAAGATTCCCAATCTTCCAAAACTCACTCAGGTGTCTCCAGCATAGGTGATGTTGCAAGATAACACAAGAACATCCCATAATTTCTTCCTAAATATTTCCCACATAAACCATGTATCTTGAATAAATCCATTGAAAAACAAACCTAAAATATACCTCAATAAATCCATGTTCCTTGACATGCAGACAATCATGGTGGAGACTCCCAACAAAAATTTAAATATTATTTGATTGAACTCTATCTCAAAAAATGGTATAAAACATTATAAATATTAATGTATTCCCATCGTGAGTTAAATAAAGGGAGATGCCACTCCCAAATAACTCACGATTTCATTTATGGAGATCAAGGATAAAATCAGCACTTAGTTAGTATACATGAAACTAGAAAAAAATATGAACCCTAAAATCTAGATAATTTCTTTTTCAACCAAGTATGAGGCTTGAATTCATTAATATAAATAACAATAAATTCCCAAAAATTGAAAGGATAATTCCAATCATTATAAAATACCATTCTATTTATAAGAAACTTATACTATAAATGAAGGGGAATGATGAAACCTCAAATTATGAGGAAATGGAATATCCTAGTCGTATTGTCAAAAAAATGCCTCATCGTTCACATTATAGTGGTAGATAATTATAACTATAGGAATAAGATCTTCATGAACACACCACATCACAAAAGATGGATATCAGTGGGTAAAACCCTTTTCTTAAAGGATAAACCTATAAGGATTGAATAATATCTAGGGGAGATGACCTGGAAAGGGAATGAAAGGTCATAATTTGTTTTTCTATGATTTATGTCCCAACATGCATGTACCCTGAAGTGATGCCTTAAAGATGTTGGTGGACTATTAGGTTATCAGATCCCATAATAAATGATATGTTGGATATAGAACCTATAATGGTTTCCCAAGTCTAATAACTGAACATAATACCCCCTTAATATTACTTCCCTAAGTTCCCAAATAAAATCCTCAATTGTATACTAAATTACAATTCCACCCCTACTAAAACTTTCTTTAGAAAAATATTATCATGGAATGAACCACTGAGACCTACTTGAACTAATGGTAAGTTGAGAGTACCACCCTAATCTCACCTATAATAGGACATTTCCTAGTGAATATCACTGATTAGGTATATCACACAATATAGTATGCCTTAGACAATATCACCATAAAATAGATATATATATATATATATATATCCAATAACTAAATAATTAAAATCTCAAGTGGAATGAATATATATAATCCTATAGAAGGTATATACCATATATTTGAGATATTATGTACACATAAACATCACAAGGTAAATGCAAGGGAAATGTATCATCTGAAAAGGTAAATAAAAATAATTGAGAAACTCCTCCATGATGCATGGAATTTTTAGTCACACTCTGACCAAAATAGTAAATACTTCCATTCTGAATCATTTTTCACTCTAATTCATCACCAATAATATTCAAATATCATATTCAAATAATACCTATCAGCTTCACATCTACCCATCCATTCTTTGAATCGGTGCATCACTTTCAAAAACAAAACACATGTAGGAACAAAGACCTTATAAGAGCGAGTATAAACATGACTAGTAGGAAGCCCTAAAACCACAAAGTAAAAAACAAATAACTCATCTCAGGTCCTGTTATGATAGGTTACTTGAAGGAAAAGGAAGAGAAAAACTAGAATCCCAAGTCTTCTCAAGTCCCCCAATACTAAATAGTGGATAGAAAAATCATAAGTAATGTTAACCCAGATATTGTCTATAATATGTATTATCAAGGATGCATTAATGGTACTAATCATCACTCATCCTACCCTTGATTGTAATGGGATAAAATAGAGGATGTTGAAATATTAAAGAATGCACAATGCTAGCGTTGATATCTCATTGTAACATCATATATAATAGGAACCCTAGGGGGGTTGAGGAGTCACAAGTCCCTTAAAAGAATGTACTTATCTACCATTCCAAATACAAAACCATAACTAGAATCAATGAAGGGGGATTCTCATCACTGAATCATAGTCATTAGATAAGGGAGCATTTCACACTTTGGTCTATCAATACTATAACTCAAAAAAAACCCTGAACCACTAATGTGAAACAATACATGTAACCTCATAAGAACAATGTTGGGGGATTCTACACCCATACTAAATGGGGGGGATATGCTGACTCTAAGGGATAATCTTGTGCCCCATATGATCTCTTTAGACAAGGGATATGTTAATTCCAACTTCGTAGATAGAGGATACCACACCTCGAGTATATGGGAGCATACTAACCATATATGATCCATATTAAGGGGATATTATACCTAGAGAAGCACATTGAAAATGGGGATATTACTTTCTCTAAATGAGGATGGTGGCGATAACCCACACACTAACATAACCACAACTAAAAAGATTGTTTCCAACCATAAGAACACTTTGGTCATCGTGAGTTAACCCCATCATCGATCCTATGGAGATAAATATAAAATTTTCTGATATCACCTCACCAAAAAAATTGGATAGTTAAATAGACTACACCATTGAAATAGTCATATACTAATACTTAGGAAATAATATTTATTTACATAATTTTTTCATCAGAGAAAAAATATGCATTTCATCATATAATTGATGATTAGTGTTACTTGATGGGACTGAGGGGAATGACATGAGTTAGAATGTTGTAACAATATTTGGTCTATAATTTTGAATCTGAAATTCTATATCTTGATGCCACATATATATTATATAACAACCCTTATCTATATTTCACATCAATAGATGATTTAGTACATAATATTAAATATAATAAAACCTATAAGATCAAAACATCTAGTGTCTGATGGAATTAGGTACATAGAATAACATCTTGAACATGTGATACAACAAAATTATTGAAAACATCATTAACATGCTTCAAAAATTCCATGGCTTTTAAAGCTACCCATGATAACCTAGGTACATACATAATAAATGGGTGAGCTATAAAACCTAGTAAGGGAATAAACATGGCATAAAATTAAGAGAATATTAAATTTTAGACAATAGGAATATCAATGTGTCATAAAAGGAGTAATAACTATAAACATGAACAATGCGACATGATATAACACGATAACAATTAATGAAATATGAGAAATCTGGCAATAACGTAAAACACTACCTCATAAACATAGGTCAATGTTAACTTAGAAGAATTCATGATGGAAAAATTCCCATAAATGAATCAATTTCACTCTCTTACCCAACATGATGTATCATGAGAATAAACATTACATAATTCATTAGATCACTATATAATTTTAGGTGCATATATCACATTAATTTCATTCTCATGATTAAGTGTGACACATATATCATAAAAAATGAAACTCTTTTTCATAACATTTTATTTCGTGATCATAGAGTGTGGAATAAATAAATGTAATTTCCAAATCAAAGAAGTATAATTTTATAAAGGAGAACACCCTTGATATGAAATGGGTATATTATTAACAACATAATTTTTTTTTGGCATGGAAAATCACAGTGAAATTTTGGCAGCATAACGATATTAGTTAAATATCCATAAAATCGGTTCATGGGAGAGAAATGGGTCTATAATAATTTGAACATAAAATGGGAATTAATAGGTACATGTAAATACATATCCAAACATTAGTAATTTGAATTAGAAGGCATAATATAATAAATAAACTTGAGTAAAGAAGAGAATGTGAGGATCCCTAACGTGAGTGTGTGACTCCAAATGGTTGGTATGAGTTTCTCGAGAGCTTGGGGTAACCATATGAAGGATATAGAGAGGGTATGGAAGAGTAAGGACGTGAAAAAGGATTTTTAGTGAATAAAAATGGGATATATGGGGGTTTTTATATAGGAAATGAGTGGGGATTTCTTTATTATTTCTCAAACATATGTTTTGGAATCTATATAATTAAATAATAAAAACCAAAAACCTTCCCATGGGTTTTCCCATTGTTTCTACCAAATGGTAGTGGTTTTCATTATTTTACATGGACAGAGACCTATATTAATAAAATAAGTCCCTTTATTATGTGGAGGTGAGTCATACTCTTAAGGAAATGATTTTAAAGACATAAAATATATTAATGGTTTTTGATGATTCATAATGGATTTATAAAATTAGTCAAATAAAAAATCTCATTATATTAAATATAAAAAATATATTTTGTCTTGGATACCATTTATAGTATTTATTACATCATTTTTGGGTCATTATGATGTCATAAAAAAGAAAGTATATCTATACATTATTTAATTTTTAGCTAAAAAATCGACTATCTCAAAAAATTATGCAAAATTAACCTTTGGATAATTTTGAAAATATTATTCAAAAATTGAAATTGACATTATATAAGTAATTTTTTAAATATGTGTATTTTTACTTTTAAAATAAAAATCCACATATATTGTGAAATACTGGGTTTGTTTTGACAATAACAGCTTTTTCAATGCCTTACAAAAGATTATATTTGAATTCATAAAAATTATATGATAATTTATATAAATTAAAAGTTATTTAAAAACAATATTTTATTAAAATTATATTTATTTAAAAATCCATTAATTCATCAAAATGAATTCCTTAATTTAATTTGAATATAACCCAAAAATAATATTTTTCTTTTGTTTCATCAAAATAAAAATCATTTATAACATATAAATAATATGATGAATTTTTATTAATTATTATATAAAAAATAATTTAAATAATTATATTTCAAGGTTATTGATATATATCCCTTTAATACACCCTCAATTTCCTTATGAATGAGGTGTACGATAATAAAAATATTATGGGGTGGTTTGGCGTACATAGTTTGTGCCATGATCTAGATGAGCTTGATCTTCTCCTGTAAACAATTTCACTCCTGGATAAGTGTTTAGATCATAGTTTAAGCTTGGTCTAAGGAAAAGGCCAAATATTAATCTCTCTCTAATGCTCTAAAAAATGGACTTCATAGGGAATGATCTTACTCGTTTAGGCCATCACATCCTTTGTCAGTATCAATTTGATTTGTTAAAACCCTATATTTATACTAATCATGTGGTAACTATTAAAATTCTATATTATCAATGGTAATGATACTTAACAGTAATTTAAATATGAAAGGATATAATAAAACCAATAAATTCATCTGTTTTCTATAACCACATTACATAATAAGATATTTAATTAAATCACAAGGGAAAATTAATTTATAACTGTTCAGGTCATTACAATATTTCCCCCGTAAGAAATTTTTACTTTAAAATTTTCATTTCCCACACTAAAACAGATAAGGGTAAATATATTTCATTACTTCCTTTGGTTCCCAGATCAATTATTCACACAGTTGGTTTCTCCACAACACTTTCACTAGGTGCATTGTCTTATTTCTTAGAACATTTTCTATACAATATGTGATCTTCATTGGATTCTCTTTATTTGAGAGATTATTCTCTAATGGTACCACCCATGTATTGAGTACATGTGAGGGTTTTTTATGTAATTTATGAATATGGATACATGGAATACATCGTGCACTTGATATAGGTTAGGTGGGAGTGCTAGGTGGTTGGCCATCACTCTGATGCGATCAAGAATCTCAAAGAGGTCGATGTATCTTGGACTAAGATTTACCTTCTTCCCAAATCTCATCAAATGTTACCATAGAGATATAAAAAGGAATATAAGGTATCCATCATCAATCTCTAGGTATCTTTGGCGATTGTAAACATAAACTATTATATAGACTTTGCGCAGCCTTGAGTTGATGATGAATGATATTAACCTTTTCCACCATTTCCATGACTATTTTAGGACCTAGATTTTTTAGTTCCCCAAACACATCCTAACATGTTGGTGTTCTTCACCACTTCTCATAATGTGATTCATTGGAATCCATTTGGATTCTTGAGTGTAATATTTTTTTTTATATAACTAGAACATAGGAAAATGATGATCCCTTCCTCCTTCAATGTAAATTAAGAATGATCTCAACATGTCCTCAAGTGTATGTATAGTCCAATCATATTGGAAATATGTTTGGGGGTGATAATATATGATGAAATTCAGATTTGTGTTAATAGCATGTTGATTTTATTCCGAATTTAGAGGTGAATCTCATATCTCAATCGAATACAATCGATAGTGGTACTCCATGCAGTCTAACCACATCTCTGATGCACATCCATGCGAGTTGATATAGTGAGATGTCCTATAGAATCATAATGAAGTGTATAGTATTAATAATATGATCCACTATAACCCATATAACATTGTTTCCTTGGGATGTTTTTGGATGTCTGGTGAAAAATACTATGGTGATTTTTCCCATCTCCATATAGGTATGGGTAATGGTTTCATCATCCCCTTGGATTTTTTCCATTCCTCCTTCACTTGAGGACATAAAAGATATATTTATTTATATTCCATGATCTCCTTATTCATATCGTACCAACAATATGGTTCTTAGAGATCTCAATACATCTTTGTTCTTCTAGTATGGATAGACAAGTTTGAGATTTGAACATCATCCAATAACTCCTTATTTAACTCAATATTTTATGGTACACATAATCTTAAAAAAAATAAAATAACTCCTTATCCATTAAAATTGGACTCCGAGGATTTCCATTTTAATAATGCTTACACATTATTCTTAACTCCCACATAATTTCTGTAATCATCCTTTATCTTTTTCAGAAGGGATAATGGATCAATATTTTGTGAAAGTATTGATAATGTTATTTACTTTATGATTCCCAAGACCATACTTTTAAAATATAAGAATATTGGATCCCTATCAATTATCATAAAATGATATAATTTCTAGATCCTTTATACTTTGGTAATCCTCCAATTTATTTTATTTTCTAGGATGGTAGTGGATTGAGCAGTCATAGTCCTTGATCATCTCTAACCATCTTCATAAGTACATATTCACCTATTTTTGAGTGAATATATTCCTGAGGATTTTGTGATCTATATATATTTCAAAATTATCCCAAATAGATAATGCCATCATATTTTGAAAGGTAATATCACAACAACCAACTCTAGATCATGTGTTGGGTTGTTCAGTTCGTGAACATTCAACTGACATGAAGCATAGTTTATGACTTTTTCATTTGATATTAACCCACAACCCGATCCCTTCTTCGAATCATTGTTGAATATCATGAAATGTTCCCCATTTGTGGGTAATGTGAGAATAGGTCTAATGAAAATAGTCCTCTTTAGATCCATTAATATCTCTTCACAACATTCTTTCAAATAAAACATGACACCCTTCTATGTTATCTTGGCCAGAGGGTTTGACAATCATGATAAATATCTCACAAATTTGAGATTACACCCAGATAACCCATGGAAACTAAAAATATCTTTCACATATATTTTTTCTCAACCATCCCTCAATTTCTTTTTCATTTTAAGGGTATAAAAATATCCCATTTCTAGTGATAATATTCTCCAATAATGAGACTTCCTTCAACCAGAACTCACATTTGTTTTACTTTTCATAAAGCTTCTCCTTTCATAAGGTCTTTAGCATGGTGCTCAAATAATCCTCATGACCCTCCTTCCTTTTGTATTATATTATAATATCATCTTTAATGACTAAAAATTTATTGAGATAATCTCTAAAGACTCTATTCATCATCTGTATGATTATTTATAGAGTATTAGAGAGTCTGAAAGGAATCAAAATGAAATCATATTTTTGTACCTTGTATGAAAATAAGTCTTGGGGATATCCACCTTCATCATTGTAACATGGTAATACCACAATTGGAAATATACATTGGACAAGTATTGGGCTCTATGGAGTCGATTAAAAAAGTCATAAATTCATGGAGGATGATACTTTTTCTTTATCATGATCTGGTTACGATCATGATAATCAATGAAAAGTCACATTTACCCATCCTTATTCATGATGAAGACGACTGGCTCTCCCCATGGTGAAGAACATGGGCATATGAAACCTTTATCCCGATTCCCATGTAGTTGTTTCTTATACACCTCTTGTTTCACAACTGCCATTCTATATGGTGTCTTGGATAATGGTAACACCCCGTGTATATGCTTTATTGTAAATTCAACCACCCGTCTAAGAGGAAGACCTGAAAATTCATCAAGAAACACATCAGCATATTACCTCACAATGATCATATCTTCATTGATGGTTCTTTCCTTATACTCAATAATTTTAGCTAGACATGATTTCCCATAGGGAAATAATATCCATTATTAAGATGTTGGTGAAAAATAAGATTCATCATATTCTTTTAACTTGTACAAAATCAGGTGTCAATTCACAATATGGAGAGTTATTTTCTTCTCACATAAATTTATGTTGGCTTTATATATGGAAAACCAATCCATACCCAAAATTGAATTAAATCCCACCAAAGCTATTATGACCAGTTTCAATGGGATGTTCCTCTAATAAATTGTTGATGAAGAGGATTTATATACATGGGACGCAATAGTTTCCCAATTTTCCATTTTCACTAACACCTCCACTTCGATTCTTCTTGGTGGTGTTTGAATAGATCTACTACACATTTGTGATATGGAGGACTACATATAACCAGAATGGAAAAGTATTTTTTCTTTTATTTAATGAATAACTAGAGTACCTATCACCACTTGGTTATTGGGATCCATGTTAGAAGTTTTGAAAGAAAAATAATCACCCTTGTTTCCTTAGAGGTTGTTGGTTGTATTCAAAAACCCTTTTCATTTTTCATTAGGTTGCAGATTTCTCTAGTTCTTTGCAGTTGAATAAATAAACAATGCAATAAAGATTGATTGAAACATTCCTTTCCTTCATTGCATTGTTTGGTTTCTCTTATCAGTTTTCGCTAGCTAGGTGTCCTTACTTCCTTCCCCTAAGGCAGCTCCTTCCCCCTTAGGTAATTTTTGGGGTTCTTCTTTCCACACCTTTGACACGTGGGATGTTAAAATTTATTGGCACCATTAGATTATTTCATCAAACTATCAGAATTAAACTATAATTTTTTTTTCTTATCCCTATGATACCCATGAGATTCAACAATATCTATTTCTTCTTTTTGGGCTCACTTGACAGTTCCCTCACAACTATCAAAGTCCAAAATCACCAAGGATTTTCATAGACTAGTTTTTATCCCACCAAAGAAGTAGTTAACTATCTATTCATGGGTAACAAAAAAGATAGAGGAAAATCAAGAAAGTATTGTGATGTTTTCCTTGTATGACCTAATAGATTCAAAATCTTTTTTCATGAGGGAAAAGAAATCCCTTTCAATTTTATGTCAGATAGTGCAAGGAAAATATTTAATGAAGTACATTTCTGGAATTCCGTCCACCCTAGAATTTTGATCTCTTCCCCAGGATTCATATTCTTGATAAATGAAAACCAATGATCATATTCTCCATCCATATGATAAACATACATTAGAACCATCTCTTGTTAAGAAAAATAGAAGGATGGAAAAGATCTTCTCAATAGAGTTGATCAATTATTCTGTGATTAAGGGATCAGATGATCCATTGAAAGTTGTAGGCCTTTGTCACACAAAAATCTCAATTTTATCTTGTTATTTCTTAGGGGGTTATGGATGATTTTTTTGATCTAGGTTTAAATTTATAACCTCATTTATTTGAGATAATATCACCATAATGTTTGTGATCCTACTCCCATTGGGTTTGGCATCTCATTGGGGTAGTAATCATATTACCCATCACATTGATTCTTTACCCGATTCCTTCTATTTTTGATCATTTTTTAGAATTAAATAAGCATTAGGGATGAGTAATTTAAATCTACTAAACACAAAATGGGAAAATCTGATGAAATTAAATGGATAACTTATATATTACAATTTTTTCTTAAATTATGAATTTTTAGGATTCATTCTATGTCATCCATGACCTATTTCCTAACATATATTCTATTGGGAATTTTTGTTACCTGAATAATGGTTCGTAATGATCTTGTCATTTTACTAAGCATATATTTTTAGAGTGTCAAAACAAGTGCACAGTAAGGACCATTTTCATGTACCAAGTTATGCTGAGTCAGGCCCAATACACCTTGTCAGAGTTGTTACCACTAGTTACATCTATTCAAAAACCACATCCACATGGAGTCTCCAGAAAAGGCTGTATTTTATTACTAAGCCACTCACTCTACAATTACATAAATTTAGGGATGTTTTATTATACTTGATATTATCCTAAAGAATTTCTCTATAGTTTTGTAATCATAATCCCAAAAATAAAAAAATATTACTTTGATACAAAATATATCAACCCTTCTCTTTATTTATGATAAATATACGATTTATTAGATAATATAACAGCTAATACAACTTGGTAGATGGAGAATTATAGTGTATTTGAGAATTATTTACATTAAAAAATCATGAACATGGGATAAAAAAATAACATTGACAACTTCCATTAAGATGCTTATTAAAATTCCATGGCTATTAAAACTGCATGGGATAACCTAGGGACATACATAAGAAAAAGGTTAGCTATAAAGCCTAGTAAGGGAATAAACATGGAATAAAATGAAGGGAATAATAAATTTTATAAAATAGGCATATAAATGGGTAATTAACAGAGAAAGAAGCATAAAAATGAATAACGAGACATGATATAGAATGATAATCATAAAATCAACATGGGAAATGTGAAAAAATCTTAGAACACAACATGATAAACATTGGTAAAGGCTAACTTCCAAGACATAATGATGGAAAAAGAACCATTAAGGAATAAGTTAATCTCCCTTTCCCAAAATGAAATCTCATGAAACTAGAAATTACCCAATTCATTGAAGAACTTTATAATTTTGGGTGCACCCATCATAGTCATTTCATTCCAATGCTAATGTGTGACACGTAGATCATAAAACATAGATTCATTTTTCATAATTTTTTATTCCATTATAAAGGAGTGTGGAATAAATACATGTAAGTCAGAAATGAAAGAAGTATAAGTTTATAATGGTGAACACCTTTGATAGAAAATGTGTATGGTATTCACTACATAATTGTATTGGCCTGAAAAATATAGGTGAAATTCTAGCAGTGTAACGATGTCAATTAAAATTTCATAAAATGGGTTGATGAGAGTGAAATGGGTATGTCGTCAAGTGGAAATAAAATTTTAAGTAATATTTACATGTAAATACATATCTGAACATTAGGAATTGGAAATATAAGGTATAAGATAATACAAAATGTTGAATAAAAAAGAGAATGTGAGGATTCCTTACTTGAGAGCATGATTCAAAATGATTGGGGGAGATTCTTGAGAGCTTGGGAAAAAATTATAAGCAAAATATAGATTTTCTTGAAGTATAATGATGTTATAAATTTATTTTTAGTGAATATAAATGGGATATTTGGTGTATTTATATAGTAAATGATGGGGTATTTCATTATTATTTCTCAATATTATATTTTTGACGATATTTAATAAAATAACCAACAACCCAAACCTTCCCACAGTTATTCCCTACGGTTTCTGCCAAATGGGAGTTGTTTTATTACTTTATATGTACAACGTTTGAACATAATAAACAAATTCCATTTAATATGTGAAGGTGAGTCATACTCTTAAATGAAATGATTTTAAAACATTAAAATATATTAATGGTTTTGGAGGATTCTTAATGGATTTATAAAATCAATAAAATAAACATAAAGTCTCATTATTATAAATAGAAAGCATATATTTGGTCTTGGATACCTTTTATAGTATTTACTACATCACTTTTGGGTCATTAAGATGTCATAATATAAAAAGTAAATTTAGACGGTATTTAATTTTGACATGAAAATTCAACTATTTTAGAAAATTATGAAAAACTCACTATTGGATAATTTTGAAATAATGATTCCAAAAATAATATTCATTTTATATAAATAATTTACTAGGTATGTTTATTTTCACTTTTAATATAATAATTCATATTTATTGATAAATACTCTATTTTTGTAACAATAACAGTGTTTTGATCCCCTATAAAAAAATACATTTGAATTTATAAAAATTATATGATAATTTATATTTAATAGAAATTATACGATAATTTATATTTAATAAAAATTAGATAATAATAATATTTTATTAAAATATTATTTTTTTCAAAGATACATTAAATCATCAAAATAAAATCCTGAATTGAATTTGAATATTACCAAAAAATACTATTTTTGTTATATTGTATCAAGATAAAAAACATTTATAAAGTTACAATAATAGGATGAAAATATAATAAATATTCTATAAAAAATAATGTACATAATAATATTTCTAGAGTATTGATACATACCCATTTAATACACTTGTAAATTCCCTAAGTGTGTGGTGCATAATAATGATACTTTCATAGGGTTGTTCAATATACATGGTTTGGGTCATGATCTCAATGAAATTTAACTTCTCCCATAAACAGTTTTAATCATGCTTAAGTTTTCAGATAATAGCTCAGGTATGGTCAAGGGCGATGGCCAATGATTATATATCTATTGAAATCACCGATAAATGGGCTTCAAAGGGTACAGTCCTAATATTTTGGGTCATCACTTCCTCTTTTTGTGTCAATTGGATTTTTAAACCCCTTTATTTATACTAATCATGTGATCACAATTCAACGACTATATTATCAATGGTAATGATGCTTATTGGTCATTTAAATATGATAGGATATAATAAAACCAAGTAAGTCCTTGTGTTTCCTATAACCATGTTACCTAATAATACATTTAATAATATCATAAGTGACATTTAATTAATAAATTTTTGGGTCATTACAGACCATCAAAATGAAATCTTTATATAATAATAATATTATTATTTTATTATTTTTATTCCATAATGTATTTATTATGATATATGTTGGAAAATGTGGAGGGACTCACCCCACCCCCTTCTTCATTGTAATTCCCCGACCCTAGAAGTCTGGAGCTGGTGCATTATTTTAATAAATTGGTATGATTACAAGGAATCATGTTTTGATGGACCAATCAATTTAGAAGTCTTGGAAAATAGATTACATACATGAAGGTTAAATTACACTTTATAACATCAAAAAATTCATAAATAATCCTTTGAAAAATCCATTATTCCCCTAGCTTAACCCTGCATATGAATGATAATAAAATTTATGGCATCCTGGGAAAATAAAACATAAGGGGTGAGCTCATATGCTCATTAAGGATAAATAATTTAGTGGAAGATATAAACTAATAAGGGAATATGTATAATAAAAAACAGCCTTATAAACATAAAATTAAACATAATGTGGCAAAAATTAACGAAACATTACAATATAAACATGCACATGGAAATTATACTAGTCTAATAATCAATGTAATAACTAATTTCATAATGAGGGAATGCATAATGACATACCTAATAACTGTTACATCAAGGCCTTATGCCAAGACTATTCAAAATTAATCTATCAAAGACATGAGAAAAGGCACTAGTTTATCTAATGAGAACTAATGATGCATCGAGGGGCTATAGTTGGATCCACCCATCAATTTTTAAGTCGAATTCATTACTTATATGAAAAGGGTGAAACAGAATATAAAAAATTGTATTAAAACAAGCATACGAAATGGAAACACTTTAACCATAAACCATGTATGGTATAAAAATATAACATCCATAGTCAAACAAATCATAACTCATTCAATAAAACAATGAAGATTATATTATAATAAATCGATCTCAATCAATAATAGTATCCTGTTAAGGATGTTTACATAATTGAAAATGATCAGTAAAACTATTTAAAAGAAATATCAATTTTTCATGAAATCATTTAAAAGTCACAAAATTTATAAAGGATTTCATTTAAAAGATATTTTTGAATCAAAGTGTCCCATAACAATTTGAAACTTTTGAAATAAATTATAATTTTAAAACAATCATGTCCATTTAAATAAATCCTTAAAATCATTTTGAAAACATGGATATTAATTAAATAGATTTTGAAAAATTAATGTTTAAAAAATTTAAAATGGTGATCTAGTTAAAGAGTAAATTCTACAAAACTTAAGATATTAATCTAGAAAACATTTTTATGAATCATGGATATTGATGATAAATATTTCTCCGAAAATACTTACACATAAACAATCTCGAATTATAATGATATTGAGGAATTAACCCTTACCTTAGGTCTGATACACTCTATACGAGTATGAAACTCATGATTAATGTTTTTATACATATTATTAACTTATATCAGAATCATATTAATATTTATGGTATCATATATAATTATTTAATGACTTTATATTACCGGTTTATTAAAAAATTCATGTCAATGTAACATTTCAGGTAATAATCGTTTTGTTTATCGAACATGTTTTAACTTATTATTCATGATAATATTTACTTAGATCATTATTTACATACTTCAAGAATATATAATATTATTTTTATATCATATATATTTATAATATAAATATATATAATAGGTAGATATATAAAATGGAATACACCGTTCATAGAGGCGATAGGCTGTACGTACGCATGAATGCTATTTTTCATTTTCATATCATATTGAATGGATGTAAGTAAACTAAATATACGTAAATACACATACACACAGATATATATATATATATATATATTCAGTATAATTATTATGTAATATATTAAATACTTATTAATAGTATATATTATTATAGTCATCCTTGAATGGTGAACGTGGAATTGAATCTCATCACGTCGTGGAGATAAAAAGTCGTACGTTCACCCGAGTGACGATATCATTTACTTAATGATTAAAAGTGTAAATTGGATTTTATATTAATTATTTAGAAAAATTTAAAAGTTATATTTATTATTTAAAACCATTATACTAATTATTATACCCATCCAAATAAGGATGTTTTGAATAACGAACTACAACACGACGTGGAGACGGTAAGCCATACACACGCATGTTTGGTGACTTTATCATTAATAAAATGGATATAATAATGAATAAGGTTTTACCATATTTATAATAAAATATAAGTATTTATAAGGTACTGGAGTTATACTTTTAGTATCAAATCAACAATGAAAGAGGAATTAGAAGAAGAAAAGAACTTTTAAAAAGGTGATGAAATAGTTACCTCTTCTTCTGGTGCTTTAATTTGATTTGAAAAAAAGGGCTCCATAGGTTGGATTTATGATCAAAGAAATGGCACAAGGTTGAATATAGTATAGTTGAGATGTGATTTGAGAAGGGTTTGGCCAAGAAAAATGGCTTTGGAGGTCTGAATTTAAGAGAAGGATAGGTACCCTTTGATAAGAGATGTGGGGGCACTTTAGGAAAATATTGAAATATTAATTTTTTATAAAATTATTTTATGTTTATAATAGCTCAAAATTGATTTATATATATTATAATACAATGATGGGTATAAATGCATTAAAAAAAATAGGATTTTGACATGTTTAGGTCATCATATTAATCTTATCCATTATATTTAACGCATAGTGAAATAGTTTAACTTTTACCATGTCTTCATGTATTTTTATAGTACATGGTTAATATATTTACTATAAAATTCAAATAGAACCTCAAGTGGTTCACTTATAAAATTTGTACCACTATCCAAGTTTTTTTCCCAACTTTAGATTTTTATGATTTCAATATCATTTAATAAAATTGTATTTGTTTTAAAAACTTGTGTATGTCAATTTTGACAATATTTAGTAATTGATTTTTGATAAAGTCATAAAAACTTGATTCCTTAGAACCAAAGGAATTCACTAATCCATAATATTTCAATGTCATCTGTAAAATTCATGGATGAAATAACAATTTTTAAATTAGTTTTATTTTAATATTTATAAATTAATTTATTTAAATCATTCATTAATGAGGTAATCAATGCATCATAATTGTTTCATAAATAAATATATTTATCTGATGTTTAAAAATTATAAATAAGATACCATTATATAAGAAATAATTTTAGTTTTATAATAACTATTTATAGACAATTATATGACTTATATTACCCTATATAAAAATAGATTTAGTAAAGGATATATGTTTATGTTAAAATTATCTTTACTTTAAATTGATTTTTATAACATGTCATTATCACACTGAAATGGTCCCCAAATACATAACTATGAGCCTAAGGATTATCATGGAAGAATATATCTAATAAAATAGTGTTAGGACATGTGTTAGGATAGTTTTATATTATTATAATATTATTTTTGTTACCTTTATTTACCCGATTTACACTTTAACTATGGAAAATAAAAATATTTAATGAAGTTACTATTTATAATATCTAAAACAATAAGGTACATATTTACAAAACATAGACCATATGATTCCAAATATTGAATCCATTTTTAAAAATTCAATACACATAAGATGCAATAATTAATTAAAAATTAATTCCCATTGTCAAAACCAAAAAGCAGGTTTTTAAGAAGTAAAAACTATCAAGAGATTGAAATGTGTTTATGTCCAATTTAAATGTGAAATTAATTCAAATAACCTAAATTATAATAAATGATAAAATAATAATCTAATTATAATTTAAAATCAATCAAATTTATAATTTAACACAATCAATTATTTCTATTAAAAAGATGGTTTCAATTAAAATTTAGTATTTTTCAGTATTCATCAAAATATGAAAGTTATTAGAAAATTACCAAAAATTTATAAAAACTCAAATTTTATGTCTCTCCTCTAAAAAAATTTAATTTAATCAAATTGAATTTATTAATGTGTGAAATATTGGATTTAAAAAGGGTTCACCATTAAAAGAAGGAAAAAATTTATTTTTTTGAAAAATACTTCTTTTATCTGAAATATTGAATTTGTCCTTATATTATGTCTATGAAACAAAAAAACTGAATGTTAAATTTATATACGATTTATAAAATAAAAAGTGTGGTTTATACTAATAATAACCAGTTTTAAAGGGATAGTTTGTTAGGTCATGGTGCGCTTGAACTCGGTGTTGCGTACATCGCACACTATTGAAATATTTAAAAAGAAAGAATACCGTGGAAACTTTAAATGTTACATTATACCCTCCTTCAGTAAATTATGACATCAAAATTTAATCTTGGGATTTCAAACTAGGGTTTTCACATTTCAACATATCTTGGTTGAAATCCCACATCGAAAAAAGGATTAATGAGGACTCTATTTTAAAATCAATAAACGTAGGTATGAAGGTTATCAGAAATAACACATACTAGGGTTCTATATAAGCAAACATGGAAATGGAAGAGAAAAAAACCATCAAGTTATGATGGAGAGTGATCGAGAATATTTTTAGGAGAAATTTACCAACCAGAAAGCTATAAATCTGCGACGATCTAAGGGACTATTTGATTCAACGCAAAAGAAGGTACTATGATAACATTTTTGGTTTTAAGATCATTTTCATTGTGTTTTATAATTAATTTAACTCATATACTAAGAACCAAAGGTATCATACTTAATTTACATTTATACTTTCACCCTCTACCACAAACTTATCTTTCTCTTCAAAAGATAAAACACAAAAATATTTTATTTATATCAATCATATAAGGTTCCAAATATAAACATATACCATTTAAATGAAGAAAAATATTTTATAATAACCAGAGACTTCCTGTAGAATAGTGGTATGGTATAAATCCTTTTCACACTTTGGTTTTGGGTTTGATTCCCACAACTTTTTCAGATGCGATAGGTTATCACCCGACTACCAGGTTGTCCTTTTTCTAAAACTATAGTATTATAACATTCCACAAATAATCTTAAGAATTATTTTATCTTTAAAATATACTATCCAAAGTTCAATATAATCCATTCCCACCCTTATATATATCAAAATAATTCTTTCCATAATCTCTCTAAAAGGTCTCCAAATTTCCAAAATCTATTGTAATACCAGATTTCCCAAACAACGTAAAGTCTTTATTATTGTCACATACCAAAAATAAGATTAAATTCATCATATTAAAATCACAATGAATGAAAATAGTACCATACTACCATCCTTATATATATCACATTATTATTATAACCAAATTATAATTATTGAATCCAAAAACACAAATACAATAATTATTCCACTTTGACTATAGTAATAGTATAAGCTCAAACTTGATCCAATTAGTTTTACTAAGCTATATTTTTTTGAAACTTTGGAAAAGCATTTGCATAATGGCCTAGTTATTTGAAATTTTAGCATTTAACATTGAAAACCTCTTTCTTCCCTTTGTAATTATGAGATTTCTGGCCATTTTCTCCACATTTGTAACAAACTCTCATTGTTTTAAGCAAATACCGGGGTGTTTCTTCCCACATTTATCAAATAAGGGAAAATAATTCTTTACCCTTTTCCCTTTATTTGCCTCTTTCTCCACTGTTCTCTTCTTATATTTATTTACATTAATGTAATATGACTTAGAGAATTCATTTTCTGTCTTAATAGCACATGAGAATATACCCTTATACGATGAAAATGATTTTGAGACCAAAGCCCATTGTAGGAATGGTTTTAACCCATAAAAGAATCAATCAATACTACATCTTGGGTTATGTATGTTTCTACATCATCACTTTCTATCCTTGTGAAGTGAGTCTCATAATTTGCAACATTATCATCCATTTTTTTCTTAGACTCAGAAATTGACTTTCCATATCATCTTTCTATTCAGAAGAACATTATTTCTCTATAAAATGTTCTTTAATCTCCCTCCATTCCATATTTCATACTTCTTCACCCCCCCTTTGTGTTTTGAATCAATGAACACCATTGATATGCATCTCTTGAGAGGAAATAGACTTCCATAATAATTTCTTATCTCTCTTTTCTCCCCATAGAAAGTAATATTTTCACTTTAGAACTTATCCACTGATCAATTATAATAGGATTTGAATCCCCATTGAATGTTGGTGGTTGTTTCTTCTTGAATTGGTCTAATATTGATCCTCCGCATCATTGAGACAATACCACAATCCTCCATCACAATATCCACTTTCCAATTCCATATGTTACCTATCATAAACAACACCTTGAATTCCACCTCTTTACTAAATTCCATTTCCAATCAAGTCTCCAAGCACCGGGACTACAGAGAACCCTATGCCTTTGAACTATTCTCACCCAGTCCACCTCCCACATTCCACATGTCAACAAAACCCACACCAACCTTCTAACACCAAGGATGAATTGACTAGACCACAACCCACTATCCACATAATAATAAAATAGAGGGAGAGTGAGAGAGGGAGAAAGAAGTAATGGGAATATATATTATAAATTGATAGTTTTTCAATACTTTTCCCATCATAAACCAAAAAAATAATTCAATAAACCATAAAAAACATATTTACTAATTAATATTATTCAACCTATAAGTCTCGTGGTGGGTAGTAGGGTCAATAATACCAATAAGAGATATTGAATACTATGAATAGTATTCAATTCAATGTTTAGAAATGAACATGAATAATGGGAACATTGATCACAAATCCAATTTAGAATTTATGAGGAATTGAGAAATATGAAATCAAAAATCCCTATGTTATGGCTAATCACTAACATTTATATTCATTGACACCTCCACATGATCTTTTCTTTGATGTTTTAGTGGATTTGTTCTTGTTTCGTCGATCTACCATCATCTCCACCAAGATACGACTTCTCAACCATCCCCCCAAGTGATGTCATTGTTGAAAATAGATAAAATTAAGGAGAATTCAAAAAATAGACTATATAAAAAAGTCTCTAGGGTAATCTATGAATAATTCAATTGATTAATCAATTATTTAAATCAATTTAATAATTTAATTAATCCATCCTTGATATAATGAACTCGAAAACTCTGACACAAACCTAGATTATAGTTCTCCTAGGGTAAAACCACAGTCCAAGATATATCCATGGT
The DNA here is from genome assembly GCA_963277665.1 of Viscum album. Lineage (NCBI taxonomy): Eukaryota > Viridiplantae > Streptophyta > Magnoliopsida > Santalales > Viscaceae > Viscum > Viscum album. The sequence goes on from OY728126.1 coordinate 1,899,513,836, forward strand.
CTTATTTTTCCCACATGATATCTAATTTAAAATATATAATCATTTATTAACAATTAGATGTTTTGGGATAAAAATATTATTTTTATGTTTAATTTATTTTAATCCAGGACCAATAGCTCCCTTAATTTTATGATTATTTATCCTAGAGGTAAACACAACACCCTATAGTTAAGGGATCCATCATATATTTTTTTCGAAAGTAGTATGCTAGGGTAAATTAACAATTTTACCCCTAGATATGTCCCATGAATTTTAAATCCCAAATTTAGATAGGTCTTCCCTAATAAAAACCTAGGTCACTGCACATAATCATTTACTAAAAAAATACATTAGTTCACAACCACATAAAAAGTTTTGTTTTAGAGTTTTATAAATTAATTTAATAATAAATGTGATATTTAATTTTTCCTCGTTATATTAGTTGTGATATAATATATAATTATTTTAAATATTTATCCCATATTAGACCAATTAATTCAAATCATTTATTACTCTATGTTTAAATTGTTTATTTTCTTTATTCCATATATAAAAAAACCACCCTCATCAATATGACCATAAAAACTTCACCACACAACAAAAAAAACTTATATTTTCATATATTTTATATCATAAAAACCATATTATAAATCCATATATTATTTAAATTAGGAAACAATAACTTTATTATATCATATATATCACAAAAACATCATTTTTCAACTATATTTAACATACTTTATAAAATTAAATTTATATTGACTACATAATTAAATAATTTAAATAATTATAATTACAAATAATAAATAATAAACTTAAGATATTCCTTTAGTCACTGACTAAAAATTTATGTTTCAATAATTACATTGTTGATGAATGAGGTTCAATAATTTTAGTCCCCAAGACTTCCAAGTAATCTATAATCATCAATATGTTATCAAACCAAAATTTTATAAATATAAATAAACTTTTTTATGATTCATTATGAAAGGGTTAATAAAAGAACAATAATTGACAAAAATAACACATTTGATTCATATTGATTCAACATAATGAATAAAGGAACTCAAAATCCATTAATGTCACTGAAATTAACTAATGAGACCCCATTTTCCACCTAAGGTGTCTAAGGGAGTAGAATAATTTAATGAAATTGGAGAAAAAATATAATTTTTTAATCAAATTATAGTGGATAGAACCATGATATGTTTCCCTAAACCATGACATGTTTTGGTTGGTCATCCAAAATCTAAAAACCATAATGAGTCAAATATCAATCCCCAATATATTTATTGACCATTTCCATTTATTGTTTTACATGTCTGAACAAAAACATGATGTGGTTTAGTCAATAATGATGTTGTTATATAAACCACTTCAAACCAAAATAGGAAAACCAAATACATTTAGTTCAAGGTATGTCATAGTATATTATCCATAATAATAAATATTGATATAGTAAAATTATATCTCAAGATGTAGTTACTCCTAAAATAAATTCACTAACCATAAAATGGATTATAATTATTTTTAAAAATCCATGAAATTGTCTATAAAACCAAAACATATTGTTATTCTCTATAGAGACCAAAATATATGCTAATAATATATTCCCACAACATAACATCATGACATGTTTAATACATAAACCAAGATTAAAGAGGAAAACCAAGGAATTGTGAGGTGATAACTATAGTATAGTTTCTTCAAAACTTATTTTTATTAGGATATCTTCCACAATAATCTCTTAATATATATATTCTACATTTAATACCCGGAATGTTCTCAAATTAAATATAGAATGATTAAATTACTCTATATAAAATATATATCATGTAATTATAATCATTTAAAATTAAAATAAGGATTAAATAAATGAGTAAATCTCCCAAAATACCTTTCAAATAGGAAATTTATTTATCAATAATAAAAAACTCACACTTGAAAGGTACAAGGTAAAAAAATTGATTCCTAATATCATAAACCTCTTAAAAAATGATTATTCATTGTAAATAAACTATCATTCTTAATGGAAAATACTGCTCCAAATAATCACCTAGAGGCTGAACACTAATCACCCTCAATGAAGGATTAACAATGCAACACCAACCCAAAACTAATAAAGAACACGCAAAATGAAATTCGACACATAATTATATAACTCAATCCACCACTTGACTTACCTATATTTATCAAAATATTACAATCATGAAACTTATGAAAACTAGAATTTAGAAACACCAAGTTCTTTAACAAAAAATGGAATTAATTCTTTTGAAAAATAATGCGTATTCAAACCAAAATTCTATAATTAATCATGGTATTTTAATTAAAAAATTAATTTATATATTGTTTGAAATTAATTTTTTATGAATGTAAAAATTACTTATTCCTTTAAAATCAATTGAAACCATATTATGAGGAATTTTTAAAATTAAAACATATTTCACGCTATGAAATTCAATGAAATAATACCACTAAATTTTTTGAGAATCCAAATATGTTCAACGACTTTAATAAAAGTATATTTAAAACATGGAATGCATGGAAATATCATTCCACTTCAAAACCATAATTTTAAATTTTAAATCATTTCAAAAAGATAATCATTAATAGAATATAGACACATCTTTATCAAGCTTCAACCCTTGAGCACAAATAAATTCAACTATAGTTAGTCAACCAATGAGGCCTCACTACACCATTAGATATAATAAATGAATCATTTATGGTATTAGATTACTTTTAATCCTGATGAAATCATATTGATAATGCCTTATCCCATAGTAAAAGAAAAAAAATCATATCTCCCATTAATGGGAATCACAATATAATTGCACCTCAATTTTTAAAATATATATGATATTTAATAGATCACCTTACCCCCCCCCCCACCCCAACATTAAGAAACATAACATCTAAAACTCAAAACATTCACATCACCTCACTTGAATTCCTAATAATGATACCCATTAAAAAACAATATCGTAAATAAATATTTTTTATAATTTTTATAAGATATCATGATTCTTATTTGGTATTCAAATATGGGTAAGATACCTTTAATAGAATCTTCTTCCTAAAATATAACTGAAAGTTTCAATCTCACACATCCTTTCTAACTGTATAACCTTGGATGTAACAAATTAATCTTCAAGGGAAATATTTTAGGTCACACACATTAGATCCTTTTTGTTTAATCTCATTAAGATCTTTAATATATTCATCCTTCCCTATATTGGAAATAAAATTCTCATTAAATGACCCATTAAACTCTTCCAAAGACATCGCATATAGGATACCATGATCTATCCCCCACCACAGTTTGGCCACATATCAATGTAAACCAATTACCAATGTAACATATAATAGATCTTGGATTTTCCCCAATTTATAGGAACTTTTATATCTTTTATTCACATATTAGCCTCATAAGTTGACATTATAATAAGAAACTTCATTTAAATATACCATTGAAAATTCAATGGTACTTTAGTACCTGATTTCATAACTTTTTTCTCATGTCTAGTATTCTAATGAATTTTCAATGAAAAATAACCAAATAAAATATAAACTCAACAAATGTTGGAACAAATAATTAAATATTATTAAAATACCATAATAAATCATCAAATACAATATAAAAAACTTATATATCCTTCACGTATATAACCACTCGTTTCAAACCAACACAATCATCCTGATAAATTTTTCTCCAATCATATTTTGAACAAACTTTACATGTCATGGTTCATTTTATACTCAAAGGTGTTTACTACATTAATCAATAAATATTAATCTATTAAAATAGAAACGATATATATTAATGTATATATGATGTATAGGTACCTGACCTTAAACATTTCATAATATTGCATTTTAAAAAAATATTTATTTCTCTTCAATTTTAGAATATTTAAGGTTTTCTAGTTTAAGAAAATTAGGTCATAAATAAAACATAAAAAATCCATATAATAAAAATTGGAAACTTCTGATCTATATTCATTTTACCATAATATAAAACATTTCAAATAAAGCATGATTTATTTTTATGGAAAATATTAATGAATTTCAAATATACTTCGTCCTTTCCCTTACCCATAATTAAAACATATGAAAAACAATTTAATAAACTGTATGAGCATAAAAAAATTTAGTAAGGGAATTGAAAATAAATAAAATTGTTAGAATAGTGAAAAAATTAAAACCCATTAAATTTTTTACCTTTATCTCAATTTTATTTGAGAAATTGGAATGAATTATTTTCACATTAAAAATTAAATCTTTTTTTTCACAATGAAAAATCATTAAAACCTCAAATAATCAATTAAAAGCCTTTTTTGGATACTTAGATCATCACATTAATAAAACTTTTTAAACTAGTGTCAGAAGGAACTAGATACTAGTTAAATCCATTGGTGAAACACTTTGGTAACTCCCTCCTTTTATTCCTGTTAAGACAAGAAACATTACCCAATGAAATGGATTTCTCTACGGGTTCAACCATCTTATAAGTTATATTGGGTTCCCCGGGTGCTTTATGGGCATGACCTTCATATAATTTATAATGTACTCAACTGATAATATTTAGGCACACACATTTCTCATGTATAATTCTCAATTACCATATCACTAATAATTGTTTTTATTCTTTCATGTTTCCATCATAAAATTTTTTAAAAACTCTTTTAAATTAATATGAAATCACTTTCTGATATAAAAATAACATTTTCTTTTAAAACCCAATTTTCAACACAAAAATTCAATATTTTAAAAACCATTTTCAATACCAAAATACTATTTTCCCTGAAAAAAAAATTTCAATACCAAAATACCAAAAAATTTGTAAAATATTTTTTCTATAAAGAATAAAAATAATATTTTTAAGGAATCTGAACTTCGAATAACGTTTATGATGATGGAAAAGTTATCATCACCATTTACATTAAAATAGAACATTCCACTTACCATTTGTACGGAAAGATGAACATTCCATACAGAGTTTCCCTTTTGAAAATTTTTGAAGGAATAACAATATATCATTTCTTAAAATATAATATCCATATAAGTACATTCATAAAATATTTTTAAAAACATGGGCATGGAATGAAAAAAACTGTGATGGGAAACATTAAAAATGTATTTTGTAAAAAAAATTCCCTTACCACTTTGGAAATATTTGAATCATAATCCCCATGGAATAGTAAAATTAAAATAAATTAAATATCATTAGAATAGATAAATTCATCATATAACTTATCAAATGATTTTTATATTCAGCATATAAAATAATATAGGCCCATAACATCAAAATATTCCACATCAAAATGAAACTGAGACAAATACCCTTAATTTGAGTCTAACATGTCATGTACATTCATTAAATTCCTAAAAAATAAACTTCTGTTAATTATTTAGTTACTTTATAACATTTTTAGAGATTATTATTAATTTTATTTCACTTATTACAAGGTTATATACATTTACATAATCAGTTAATTTTGTGTTGGATTTTTCAATGATATTTGGCTTATGTGTCAAAAATTACATCGGTTGGTTGACAATTGGTCATAGAGGTCCTTATTAAACATCTATAGAATAATAATCTTGAGATAATTATCATATTTATAAATTAATTATACTTTTTAAAACCAATATTGAAATATGGTTATGAAAATGAACTACATTAAAATAATGGAGATGGTAGGTCGTACGTACGCATGGGTAAAATTTCCATTTTTCAATAATCATTATAGTTAAAAGGTAAGTAATATGTAATATTTATATAATGATAATAATTTCATAAATAAAATATTATTTCCTTTAATATAATTATATATATCTTTAATGATCTGTGGTGATGGAAAAATAATCACATCATTTCATGGAGGTGGTATTCCACGCATACACCAACATCATTATAATTTTCCATTGTAAAAAATAAAATGATATATTATATTTTCATAATGATAAATACTTTAGGAATATCATTATTTTATTATTAATATCAAATATATTAATTAACCTTATCCATAACACCTTATATGTAAAGCATTACTTAAAAAAGAATCACATTCCTTCGTGAGAAGGTATTTCATCGTAAGCACAAGCGACATTATTGTATCCCCCATAGAATGAAAATAAATATGGAATATGTGAAATAATGACTCCAAAAGTATATATATGTGATCAATAACATATATATAATTTAAAAATACCATTATATAAAGTCTTGATAGGTGATGATGGAAAACAAATAACATCGGTCCACGAGGCGGTAGTCTACCGTACAGAAGAATGGTGATTTCATGTCCCTATTAATTGAAAAGGGTATATATTTAGCCTATTATAAAAATATAATAAAATATATGTATCTATTTTATGTTTTTTTATTATATAATCATATTTTAATAATACTTAATTTAGGTGGAAGATGAAATAAAACAAAAATTCATAATTAGGAACATTACATCTTCTAAGACCACCTATTTAGGAGTATAAATAAAGTATTCCTAGAATGTAATTATGATCAAAATAATTATTATAGGATTAGGGGATGTAATTTAGTATTTTATTTGGTCTAGTATTTTATGAACAAATGGGTTTTGGATGTGTGAATTGTGGAGGAGTGGGTGGCCTTTTATAAGTGAGGTGTGTGGTACACTTGTAATGTTTGAAAAGAAAAAGGTGTATCCACATTTTTTAAATGAAAAAAGACTCCAAAATGGACCATTATTAAGAATTAAAAAAATAAGGTCTTAATAATTCCATAAAATAGATTTTATACACATTTTTAGGTCATTTAACTTTTATCTTTCTGGTTTAACCCTAGATAAATCCATATTTACCTTAACCATAATAATTATTTTTTTCTCTTTAAACTCTTCATTATTATAAAAAAATTAAATAGAACCTATTATATAATATAAATTATTCTAATATAAAATATTTAATCCATTTTATCATATTCAATTCACAAATTTTGAAATACATTATTTAAAACAAAACCCACAGATGTGATGAAAAAGTGAGTTTTCAATAACTGTGTTTTTTTGAGAAAAAGATGATTTTATATTAAATATATGACTAATAATAATAAATGTATAAATATAAAATAATATTTATTGACATATAATCTATAAATTTAATTTAAAACACTAATAATTGGGTATTATTTTAGTCAATTCAAAATTGAGAAATATTATGAACTCTAAAATAGTTTTAAGAAGAATTTCTTTTTGAAACCAACAAATATGATTAATATAAAATAAAATATAATGATGAATAATATTTAATTAAGTGTATTAAATATAGAGAAATAATATTTATTTTACTTAAAGTAATATTCAAAACATAATTACACTTTTAAATTACATAATTTATTTAAAAGAAATTTAAATTTTAAAAAAATATTTACTTTTTACTACTCACTGAAAAATCAATATATTCTAAAAAATCACAAAATTTCACTCTACCTTAATTTTTATATCATTATTTTAATAATTTATTTCATTTTTTAAAATAAATTTTCAAATATTTCTAAAAACTAATTATAATATTTCTATATAAAAACAAATAAAAATAATTTTTGACGAAAACCTATTTTTGAAGAATAAAATTACATCACTAAAGCATTTATGAAGAATTAATATTGAGTGAGATATATATATATATATATATATAATTATTTAATACTATTCATACCGTCTAATCTATAGTATGGGTTATTATAATTTTATATTTTGTGTTCTGTTTACGTTTGGTGTTATGTGTAGAACATGTGATCCAACATAGATTTCATTTCTAAAATCTCAGGGCGTTTCATCCTCCTAATTTAATAAATTGAATCATATAAATTTCTAATTCATCTCAGTAATAAACTTTTGGATATTAGAAAATACCTTGGTTTTAAAATCAAATCATAAGAAGGATCAACAAAAATTAATCTACATAAGAGAGAAAAGAAACTACAAATGTATTTTGGAATAACACTTAACTAGGTTTACATGTAAGTGAACCTAAGCAAGAAGTTAATATTTATACATGGAAGAAAATAATAATATACAAAAAATGATGGATAGTGATAAAGAACATTGATTACATGGATGATAATGATCAATAAAAATTTGAAGACCACAAAACCAAAAATCTCTGATGAGTTAAAAGACCATTTGATTCATTGGAAATATATGTAATAGGATAAATTTTTTATTTTAAATAATATTTTATTATAGTTTAGGGATTCCTTTACCATGTTAACTAAAAATATAATGAAATATACTTGTCTAGTAGAATTTAATAATTTAATCAATTCCCACCACGCTCTCATATTTTCTTCGATGATTAGTATCCAGGACCAATTTTCATTCTCAAAGCACTAAAATGAACATATAACATATAAAATAATCCCTTAAAGTATAAAAATATATTATTCATATCATTATACATTAAATAAAGCTGAAATTTATATTATAACATAAATTTATTCTTAAAATCATAGTGATCCTCTTTCGAAACAACACTAATCACCTAATCAAAGAATAATTTTTTAATCCCATGGGTATTTATATGATAAATAATATGTTACGAATTTTTTTTATCATTATCTTTCAAAATATTTAATTTAATATAATCATTTTATACTAACTAGGAAATTATATAGTCCAATGATATTCTTTACACCCATTTTTAACATCAGTTTTGGGTTTAATCCCCACAACATTGCTGTTTATGATTAATTTTCTCCCTTACTTCAAGATATCCTTTTTTATAAAATTTTATCCTTATAATATTCATATAAATATGATGAACCTCATTAAAACTAGCCTTAATCATCAAAGAAAAAATAAACACAAAAGGTTATCAATACCATTAAAATCATGACTGAAAAAAATAAAGGTATACTTGAAGTTAAGCCCAATACACATATATACATAAAACCAAAAAAATGTCCCAACACACTATTAATAACATTAAGATATCATCACATAAATCCATAAATGGAGTGTCTAAATTTTTTAACATATGTTTAACCTTTAAAAAATACCAAGATCTCGATATCTATCACCACTTCAATAGATGGAACAACATCAATTCTAGTAGAAGAAAATGATTTTTACACCAATTCTTGTTTATGATCATAGTTATTTCCAAAAATAGTAAGAAACATTGGACACATATTAGAATATTTTTCTAAATCATTGTAGATAAAACATCTCACCATTAACTGGATATCTGTTATCTCATTCTTTTATTATTCAAGAATATTTTAATTACAGTCAGGAACTCTATGACCAATCATACAAAACTGGTAACACTTTATAGATCCTAAAAAACATTCACCAAAATGTATTGTATCAGATCCATGTGGATCAATATTTTTTGTGTTTTCTTAGATTGAAGTGCTCATAGGTGGATCGAAAGATGTTTGGATAAGTTCGTTTAAGTAAAAGATGGGACTGGGGGATTACACATCATGTAACTGCATTACACAATAAGACACCCTATTTCATGGGTTATTACATAGTGTGAAAGAGGGGTTTGGGATTTGATGTATTTTGGGGTTCAAAAAATAAATAAAATGTCGAGGTAATGGGTTTTTTAGAGGAACTTGACCTCAAGGCATTACACGACATGAAAGGAGATTACATGTCGTGTAATGCCTCGACACAATTTGTTTTATGTTTTTTTAGGTGCTTGGTTTTTATCAAAACCAATGGCTGTAGGGGCTCTCCCCCAACTCTAGGCGATCTAAATACCCTCTCTTCAGCATTTTGGGGGTTCCTTCATCAAGGAACAATCCATAGCTCCCTTCTTCGATCCATAATGATCCATCTTCAATATAATGTATAATCTACCAACATTATTGAGTTTTCTTCAAACATTTCTTCCTATTTATTTTTCCCTATGATTTCATGTTATCTCCATATTTATAAAGGTGTTTTCAGGGTGGTTAGTGTGGTTGTGCCACAACGTCCTTAGGTGGATGCAGTTGTTGCATGAGAGGGGATCATGATTAGTTTCTTTGATTAGTTCTTGGGAAAAGAACTTCAAAACCCTTTTGAGGTAGTAGATTCGATGATTCTATATTTATTTAAAAGAAGCTTTATATTTATCATGATTTATCCCCTTTAATCGCAATGAAATTGACATAATTTAATTTATGAATTGGATTAAAGAATTGGTATCGATCACATAGCGATGTTGTTGAATTATACTGTGATAATGGTTTACCTCTTGATTTACTAGATAGTGTAATATCTATGCTTTTCGTATTTAACATATTTTTATTGATGGAAATTAGTAAATAATGTAAAAATGGAATTTATTGTTTAATTAATTGGGTTTTTTGTTGTTGTAATTTGATGATAATCAAATTGATGCATGTGATCATGTTTAATTTTATTTGTTAATGATGTTGAAGCATGTTTATACTCATTGATAAAGGATTAAATGCATGTTAAATTAATTTTTGAACTAATTAGGTGATATCTTGTTTATTAGGATTCCCATAGTATGAACCTATGAATAATGAATCAATTAATACAATATGGAATAAGAGTCAGTTGTGTGATAAATATAATGCCTTTTAGGGCCTGAGTTCCCCAAATTCATGTAATGACTAAGTAACTTATGTTTTGGAGCCATGAGAGCTCATTGTATGTGAAGGATGTGTGCCTTGTTTTAGGGATGAGATCTTTTTTCTATGTTTTTACTTGCGGCATGTGATGTACTCTAGCTATGAGATTTGTGGTTGTGGGGACATGGAGGCCCAGATGTGATGTGAGCCTCAGATGGCTGATCCTAGAGGGCTATTGTAGTATGTGGGGAAGGGTGGCCTTGTGGATGTGGTGGAAATTGGATCCTAAAGTGGAACGACACATTGATTTATGCATATGGTTGTTTAGGAGGACACCTGAGATGATGGAACGGGTTAAAGCAGGGGTTATCTATTGATGTGAATGTGGATGAATATTGATTCAATTTATTTAACTACATTACATTCCCAACTACTTGAGGTAGCTGTATTTTTCTTACACTCCTTCCAAAATAACCTAATACAATTAGGGAATTCCTTGTTATTTCCATGTTTACCTTCTTGGGGATCGATGGGTCTATGCTTCTGATATAGGCTGCAAAGACTCGACGGGTAGTTCATCTACTCCCCAAGTTGACCCCCTTGTGTTCGGTAGCTTAAAATGTTTTCCTAGAATACCTAGAAGTATATAAATTTTTTATTTTTTAAAATAAATTAATGAAATATTTTTAAAACTATGGGGTTGGAGCTTTTTGAGATGAAATACTGAGGTTGTGTTCCAGAAAAGCTATGGATTTAGTTGGTTATTCCTGGAGGGAATAGATTTTGGTTGGAATGGCAGTGAGATGAAAAGTGGAAAATTTTTATGGTTAATTAATTCTTAAATAATTAATTAATGTAAATAGAAAGTGATATAAAGGGATAATGTAACTTAATATAGCTTTTCAAATGGTTGTGTTCTTATAGGATATCTAGTCTTAGAAATTGCAGTCGATAGTCTAAGAGATGTTAGTTGTAGTTGATTTTAATAATAGGTTATGCCCATGGTGTTTTTGTAAGCTATATTATATTCTATAATTTTTTGTTTCAATATGCTACACCACCCTATTTGGTTTGGGAAACTGACACCTCGGGTATTCTGAGCCCTGGGGTGTGTTTTACCCAACTTATCGAAGGGAGGACGGATGGAAGACTACCCCCTTTAGCCCAACTCTCTTCTCTTTGTAGTTACATATGATGGTATGCATGGTAGTTATTTTTCACAAGATATGTGTTCATAGGGATGTAATGGATTTTGGTAATTTCACCCACTTATATTCTAGATAAATTTTCTTGTGGACTAATATAGGTATAATGTGTGTAGGTTGTGATAGATTGAGGATCCATACTCAGTGTATGGGCTATAATGGATTGAGTTATAATACTGGATGTGTGATACATACTATGTGAGATGTGGTGGCTCCTAAAAAATACCTTGATACTTTTGGTTGTGTGGTTGTGGTGGTATGTTGCACTAGGTTAATGTTTTTGTGCTCCACCCAAGTATTTATGGGAATGTCTTTTTGGAGTGAGACACTCAGGACGTGCAATGTTTGGGAAAATAGAAAAACCAACGGGGAAGTCCTAGTGGGGTACCCTTGGTATTAATTTTTATATTATATACTCATTTATGTGATACTTGGTGAGAGTAACCACTGTGTGGTTGGGAACATAGTATACATATTATTAGTTGACAATTTAGTTCCACCTATTTTTCATGATGCTTTAGCATGCATTATTTAATTTCTTATGAGATAATTTGGGGAGGATCCTACTGAATATAATGTTATATTTACCCTAAATTATATTTTTTTGTCAGGTAACATGAAGAAGATTAGAGATCAGGCTGATTACTACTAGCTTGAGGGTTTTTTCAGAGCTGTTTGGGCTTTGTGGTCATTGTCGTTTTAACTTCTTTTGATACTTGAAGCTTTCCCTTTCATTTTTAGTAGAATTACATGACATTATATATGTTTATTTGGGATTTATTTTACATTGTATCATTATTAGGAGTTGTTTGGTGTCTATATTATCTCTCTATTTCTCATCTGTTCTCTTATAGGGTAATGCCTCCCATTTGTGTGATTACCGTACCCTCAGTGCTAGTCACCAACCCGGGGCATACTGGAGGCGGGACTCAGGGACCAATATCTTTCTCCTTCCATTTCCATCATAGGAGGGGTACACTATGTAGGGAAGGGGTCAGGACAGAGTTGTATCAAAGGTCTTGGTTGGTGTATAGGATGCAGTAAGAGGTAAGAACATGGAATGTTGCATGGGTTGGTTGAAAAATATTGTTTGGTAAGTTTAGAAGGTGTTGTAAACACAAGACACCGACTAAGACATAGGTATTTATGGCCCCTTGTGTTCTAATGCATGGTTGTTTTAAGTATATAATGGATACTAAATGAGGTGATACATAATGCATGGTAGATACCAATGAAAGTAACATTCATCATTATTCTTTACTCCTATGTTTGAATGGGTAGTCTTTGGTATATGCTAACCAAAAATGAATAAATGAAAACAAATAATTAATGTTAAATAATTCCATGTTCTATTCATAGGATCTCTAACTATTTATCATTTTGCAGTTATAGATATCTGTCGAAGTCCTCCTCATGTTCGTTAAAAATATGTTCAGTAGGTTGTGCCATCAGATCGACACAGTACAGAGGTTGATGTTGATGACTCTTAGAGGAGGAAAGTATGATAGTTTCATCACTAGATTATATAGAAGTATGAGGGATTCATTTGAGATACAATCATAGAAGAACAATTGGATGATGTTGAGATAGCCATCAGTTCGATTAATACTTGGAAGGAGAACTGGTTATTGTTTGTTGTGTCAATGCTACATGGGGTAGTGAGGCAGTGGTGTTTCTCGATCCTCAGGGATAATGAGGAGTCAACAGTATCATGGGAGAAGTTATGAGATCTATTTAGAGTTTCATTTCTTTCTTCAACCGTGAAGGCAGCTAGTATCCAAGAGCTAATTAACCATTGGTAGGGAAGATCCAACATGAGGGAGTTTGAGATATGTGTCAGGAACCTTCTATGATATACTTCGGACCAATTTGAAGATGATGAGGCCAAATAAATACATTTTGAGGAGGATTTCATCCAAATATCATGTTTGAGGTCACCCCATTTATGATGAATATATATCTTGAGGTGATGGTGAGGTAATATTTCATTGATGGGATGTTATATAGTACTATATTTTAATGAGAGGGGAGTCTTTAGGATTCCCTACAAAGTAGAGATGTGGTCCGAGGTTCCCAGTTTTTAGGGTAGAATAGTTTTTTATGAACTAGGGGTAGGTCTTAGTACTCAGTATCTCATTTATCTGGGGGCGGTAGCTCTATGGACTATATTAAGGGATTAGGCACATTTTTTTATTTTGGAGGTCAAGGTTATCATTAGTGAGAGTGCCAAACCTTTCTGATCAGTTCGCATTCCATGGGTGTTCCGCTTCATGTTCCTCCATCAAGGAAAATCCATTTGAGGAAGTAGTAGCAGTTTACAATGGTTTTGGATCAGTAGAGAGAATATGGGTTTGGAAGAGGAAAACCCCAGGTCACTCCCCATCCTCTAAGAGAAGAGTGAAGTTGTGGATGTGGTCTCCAGCAGGGTCAGAGAGGCCATGGATCATGTTCTAATCAATTTCATTCTTTATCATTGCTAACGCTATAAAATATAGACATCGTTCTGGGTACCTTTTTATTGTTATCAACTTGGGTGGATGATATTTTTTATTTTGGATCAATAAACTCCTTCATATCACCTTACCTTGTCCATGAAATTGTACTGGAGGTAGAGAGGCTTCTAGTGACCTTGTTGTTGACTATGCAAGTTGGAGGTTGATCTGACTTGTTTTAACTATATAGAGACTATTATCTAGTTAAAGGGAAACAAATCTCATGGGGATATTTTATACGATTACAGATACAACCATATGATATCATCCTCAAAATAGATTGGTTGTATTCTGTGCAGGCTATTGTGGATTACATCATGAGGTAGGTAGTGTTATTCAATGCAGATAGAGATCCAGTAGTGTTTCATTGTGAGAGAGACCCTATGATGGGTCAAAGGGGTGTTCCAACCTTGTCATCCTTGATGGATGAGTTGACATTTAGATCATCAGAGGTTTAATAGTTGGTTTTTCCCAAGGACATAGAAGAGTACCCCAATGTCATTCCCAAATAGTTTGTAGTGTTACCCCTCGATGGGAGATCAAGTTTGGGATTGAGATATTATTAATCATTTCCCCTATCTTGATGTCTCCATATATGATGACACCTTATGAGTTGTGGAATCAGTGAATACAGTTCGATGGTCTGTTATAATTTAGCTTTTTTTAGTTAAGTGTGTCATCTTGGGGTGCACCAGTTTAGTTCATGAAGAAGGCTGAGGGAATTTGTGGTTCTATGTTGATTATCATTTCTCGAACCGAGTGATAATGATTACATGCTATACTCTTCCATGGATAGATGATTTATTCAATAAACTGAATGGTGAAAGTTTGATCTCAAATATTGATTTGCAGTTAGGATATCATGAGAAGCACATGAAGGATGAGGATATCCCAAAATCTGCATTATGTTGCCATCATGGGCATTATGAGTTCATTGTGATGTCATTCAATGTGAGGAATTCTATAGATATGTTCCTAGGGTTAATGAAAAATGGGTTCCATGAGCTTCTATATAAGTTTTTAGTGGTTTTAATTGACGACATCCATCTGTACTCGACGTCCAAGGATGATCATGCAGAGCATCTACATGTTTTATTGGGAGTTCTTCATTGATAGCATTTGTTTAGAAAGTTTTCATAGTGTGAGTTTTGGGCATGAGAAGTCTGTTTCATGGTGCATTTTTAATACCTATATGTATCTGATGTATATCCATCAAAGATAGAAGTATTTTTCTCTTGGTTATCCCCAAAGTTAGTGGAAGAGGTGAGAATTTCCTTGGTATTGCAGGCTATTATATGATGTTCATATCCAATTTCTCTCAGGACTGAAATCCTCTAATATCATTAAAAAAAATTATTAGGCATTCATGTGGACTGAAAATTTTTAGGCAGCTTTTGAGTATATGAAGGGGAAGTTTTTCAGTTCTCCGGTTCATTGTCTTCTAGCAGAAGGAGTTCAATTTGAGGTTTTCTGTGATACTTCACATTTCGGGTTAGGTTGTGTTTTGATGAAGTAGAGATTAGTTGTTTCTTATGGGTCATGAAAGTTGCGCCCCCATGACTGTAACTATGACACCCACAATTTTGAGTTGGAAGTAATGATGTTTTACTTGAAGTGATGGAGACATTACTTCATCGGTGAGTGCTTTTTGGTATTCACCGATAATAAAATATTGAGGTATTTTTTCACCCATCATGAAATGAACTTGCACTGACATTGGTGGAAATAGTTCGTAGAGGATTACAACATCAAAATTTCATATACATCTAGAAAGGGGAATGTCATCACTTATGCCTTGAGCAGGAAGTTTTACAGAGATGGATTTTATGAATTAGGTTATTCATAGAGAGTGATGGAAGAATAGTCATCATTTCATTTAGATATGGGAGATGTTGGAGGGTAGAGGTTTTCTTTTTCAAATGACACTACGGTAATATCTGGTGCAACAGGTAGAAGTATCCCAGTTGGGGGATTTGGATGTGGAGGTCTGGGGAGACCGATTTGATTGTAGTGAGTCCCCTGATGGTTGGTCTGGGGATGAAAAACACCATGTTTTGTTTCAAGGAAGGATTTTCATTTCGTTGGCGTTGTGTGAGATGGTTCTATGAGAGTTCCATATTTTTCCCTTATCGGTTCATCCTGTCTTGAAAATTATGTACCGATCATTGAGGAGTTAGTTTTTGTGGCCTTGGATGAAGCATAAAGATGAAGATTTAGTGACTCGATGTTTAGTTTTCCAGAAGGTGAAGGCTAAGCACTTTTTTCCTGATGGTTTTCACTAGCCATTAGATATTCCTTAGTGGAAGTGGTAGAACATCTCTATAAACATTTTTACCCATTTACCTCAAGCTCAGAGAGGATATGATGCTATATGGGTGGTTATAGAACATTGAAAAAATCAACCAACTTTATGGTGATCAATGAGTCGAGCTCAATTGAGGTTTTGTAAAGGCTATATCTGGAGGAGGTGGTGAGACTTTACAGAGTCCCAGGTATGATCACTTCCAATTTACATCCTCATTTTACCTCTAGGGTGTAGAAATTTCTATAGAAAGCTTTTGGTTCAATGATTTACTTAAAATTAATTTCTATCCATAGATAGACTGTTAGAATGAGTGGGCAATCCAAAATCTCAATGACAAGTTGCGCTCTTGTGTCCTAGATTTTGGAGTTTCATAGATGAGGAACTTACCCATGCTATATTTTTCTTAAATTTTTTTCTCTACCGTTGGTGTCATTCCATTTTAAGCCTTTTATAACCGACCTTTCTATTTTTCATTGTGTTGGACTGTGGTTAAAGAGTCATAAATTATCGGGCTGAAACTGGTATAGAATATGGAAGAGATGGTTCAGGTGATTCGTGAGAGGATAAAGGTAACAGAAAATTTTCAATATACTTACAAAAATAATTGGAGGAGACCTTTGGAGTTTGAAATTCGGGATCATGTGTCTCTGAAGGTGACTCCTCTTTGAGGGTAGTGTAGGTTTGGTCATGGGAGTAAGATTTCTCCCTAATTTGTTGGTATGTTCGAGGTATTGGATCGTGTTGGAGTTGTGGAATATCAGGTAACACTTCCCCCACTGATGAACCAAATACATGATGATTTTCATTTATCACGGCACTATATTTCTCTTCATGATGACTCTCACATAATCATATGGGGAGAGATCAACATTGATGATGATGCAACATTTAGGAAGCCACCTATAGAGATCATGGACTGCCATAAGAAGGAACTGAAGTGGCATGATATGCCCTTATTTCATATCTTGTGGAAAAAAGTGGTGTAGAGGAGAGTACATGAGAACATGATTCACATATACTTTCTAAGTACCCTAATTTATTTGATGTTTATATATTCAATTGTAATGTCATTCATTATATGGTTATGGACCCTTTCTATTTATAAGATTCATTTCTATTATTTTCTATTATGGACTTCTCTCTTTTATGAAGTATCTCCCATGTGAGAGTGTTTAGGAGCTATATTGGTGGATTCTTTTTTTTTATATTGTTCATCTTGTGAGGTTTTGAGCTCCTATGGTGGAGAAATCCTTGAGAGGTATCTCACGGGGTGGCTATTCGGATGACCCCTTTACTTATTCCTCTCTGGGTAGGCTTTGGATTTTCGAGGATGAGAGTGTTTTGAGAGTAATCTTATTTAAGGGTCCTAATCCTCGTTAATCAAGTTTTTTTTTGTTTTCGATGATCAAAGCTCTTGGGGTGGCTTAGAAGAATTTTGGAGAAGTTCCATTAAGTAAAAGCTGGGAAGGGGTGACTACACATCCTGTAACTACATTACATGATTTGACATTCTGTTTCACGGGTTGTTTCACTGCATGAATGTGGGGTTCCTGATGTGAAGTATTTCAAGGTTTGAAAAATAAATAAAATTTTGAGGTGACACATTTTTTGATGAAACTCGATTTTGAGGCATTACAAGATGTGAAAGGGGATTACACATCATGTAATTCCCTGATGCCGTATGTTTTAAGTGTTTTTCTAGTCGCTCGATTGTTTTCATAACATAAAGCTGCAACATCTCTCCCTCTACCTCAGTAAACCCGACTACCCTCTATTCATTGTTTTAGGGATTCCTTTGTCAAAGAATGATCCCTAGCTCTCTTCTTCAATCCGTAGTGATCCGTCTTTGATATAAGGTATGATCTACCTATGTTATTGAGTTTTATTCCATCCATTTCCTATGGTTTCTATTTTACATGCAATTCTACACTATCTCTATGTTTCTAATAGGGTTTTCATGGCGGTTGTTTGGTGCGATTGGGATGTAGTGTCCTTGGGTGGTTGTAGTTGTTACGGGAGAGGTGACTAGGATCCATTTTTTGATCCGTTCTTGTGCGAGGAATGTCAACTACCTTTTGAGATATGTGATTCAATGATTTCATATTTATTTACATGAAATTGTAATTTTAGCATGATTTATACCCCTAGATCATAATTAAATTAACCTAATAAATTATATGAACTGGATTAAAGAAGTGGTATCGATTGCATAGATATGTTATTGCCTTACACCATGATAACAGTTTTCCTCTTGATTTGATAAATTGGTTGATATCTATTTCTTGATTGTTTATCATGATTTCATGATGAAAATCGGTAAAGAGCATAAAGACATAATTAATTTTTAATTAATTGGGTAAAATAAAAAGAGGTGTGTTTAATGAATCCAGTTGTTGTTATTGTAATTTGATGAAAATAAAATTAATTCAAGTGAGAAAGATTAATTTAATTGTTTAATAAACATGAATAATGTTGATTCTTATTTATAAAGGATTGAGGGCATGTTAAATTAATTTCTAAACTAATGTGGTAATTTCTTGTAATAGATCGTTTCTTGGGTTGCCTATAGTTGGAACCTGTGAATAATGAATCCGCTAATTAACAATGGAATAAGAACCTGTTGTGGGATAAAGATAATGAAATGTAGGGTCTGAGTTATCCAATTTCTTATAAAGGCTGAGTGCCTTGTGATTTGGAGTCGTGATATCTCTTTGTGTGTGAAATATGGATGCCTTGTTATAAGGCCAAGCACCTATTATAATGTTTGTTCCTACTTCTTGTGATGTGATACCAATATGAGACTTGTGGTTGTCGGGGTAGGGAGGAATGGATGTGATGTGAGCTTGGGATAGATGAGATTAGAGGGTTATTATGGTATGGGGGGTGAGGAGACCAAATGGGGGTTGTAGTAGTTGAAGCCTAGAGTGGCAAGACACATCGATTTATTCATATGGGTTTGATGGAGGACACTATAGATGATGGAACGGGTTGAAGAAGATATTACCCAATGATATGATAGTGAATGTTTTTTTATTATGTATTTGTTTATCTATGATACCTTCCCCACTACATAAAGTATATATATATATCAGATACTCTCCATCCAAAAGAGGTGAAGATGCGCATGGTATTCCATGTTATTTACACATTTAGCTTCTTGAGGATGGATGGTTTTATGCTTCTAATATATGTGGAAAAGACTCGACATGTAGTTCATATACTCACCCTATTAAGCCCCTTGTTTTTGGTATCATAAAATGTTTTCCTAGAATATCTGGAAATATGGAAAGTGGTAATGTTGTTAAATAAATGGATGAATAATTTTTTAAACCATGGGGGTTGGTGCTTGCAGGGAAGCAATGTTGAGGTTGTGTTTCTGAGAAGCCGTAGAATTAGTTTAGTTATACCTAGAGGGTACATATTTTGGTTGGAATGGTAGTGATATGCACTGTGGAAAATGATAATAGTTAATTAATTTTTAAATAATTAATTAACGTAAAGAGAAACTGATAGAGAGGTATAAAGTAACATAATATTTCTATTTAAATGGTTGCGTTCTTATATGATATCTAGTCTTAGCAGTGGTATCTAAGAGTCTGAGAGATGTTTTTTGTAGTTGAATCTAATACTAGGTTATTCCCATAGTGTGGTAGTGATCTATATTATATTATGTAATTTTTGTGTTTTGATATGCTACTCTGCCATGTTGATTAGAGAAACTAACACCTTTGGGATTCTAAGCCCTAGGGGTTATTTTCCCCACCATCCCAGAGGGAGGATGGATAGCTAACTACCCCCTATGGCTCTTCTCTCTTCTCTTGGTAGTTACTTATATTGGTATGCACGACCGTTAGTATTTTTCCATATATTTGAATAGAGGGATGTAATTTCTTGTGTTTATTTCACACACATATATTCAAGATATTGTTTAATATGGACTAAAATTGTTGTAATGTGTATAGGTTGTGATTTATTTAGGATCCTTACATAGTGTATTGGATATAATGGATTGAGGTATAATACGCGATATATGATACACGCTGTATAGGTTGTGGTGGCTCCGGGAAACTTCCTGGCTAATTTTGGTTGTGCAGTTGTGGTGGTGAGTTGCATGAGGTGTATTTTATGGTGCTACACCTAGGTGTCTGCAGGAAAGCCTTTTTAGAGAGAGATGCTCAGGACATGAAATGTTGGGTAAAATTGGAAAACTAGTGGGGAAGTGGTAGCAGGGTAACCTTTAATTTATTATATTATATTATATACTCTTTTATGTGATACATAGTGAGATTAGCCCTAGTGAGGCTGGGAACATAGTATACCTGTTTATGTGACGTGTTAGTTTTACCTGTTGTTTACTGTCATTTATCAGGATTTACTCACTTTTATGTGAGATGATATGGGTAGGATCTTACTAATTATTCAATTATAATAACCCTAAATTATATAAAATATTTTGTTTCTGGTCATTTAGAGTAGTTTGGGTATCAGGTAGGTTACTACTAGCTTTGGGGATTTTCAAGAGATTTTTGGGATTCATGGTCGTGGTCATTTTACATTATTTTAGTACTTATAGTTTTCCCTTTCAGTTGTTTTAGTTTTTCATGAGAGTACATACGTGCAATTGGGATTTCTTTTATATTTTATTCTTAGCATGAGTTGTTTGGTGTCTATCTTATCTCTATTTTTCATGTGTTCTCTTAGAGGGTAATGCATCCCATCTGTGTGTTTACTACATACTCGATGATAGTCACCAACCTGAGTCCTACTGGAGGTGGGACATTGGGGTCACTATCTCTCTCCTTCCATTTTAGGCCTAGGGGGGTACACTTTGTGGGGAGGGGTCCTGGAACCAAATGTATTTTACCATACATGGAACAAGTTTTAGGCTTACATCTAGACTTATTACATTGTTACATCTCTATTTCCTTCTACCTCGATTGTTTCTTAATCATTTCATATCATGACTCATAAGTGTTAGAAAAATCCAACTCAAATTTCATAGCACAAAGAACAACTATCTCAATACTTTTGAATTCTAATGTGGCCAAATCTCTTCATAAACATTGTTTCAATCTTGAGTAAAACCCCGTAATTTTACTATCATTGTCATAAATAAAATCTAGCACATACCTGGAAACTACGAGTAAGTTTTCTTTATATGTAGACACCTAATCTTTGTCCTTTTTCTTCTATTCCAATAATTTTTTCTCCATAGTAATCCAAATATGATTAGGGAAATATTTCTCAAGGAAGATATTCTTATGGGTTTTTAGTTCCATGCAATGAAGAACATCTTTCTCTCTGGTATTCATAACCAAATACCACAATTGATCAGATTCACCTTCAAAATGATAAATGTAAAGGGTTACCTGTTTACATTCTAAACATCTCATGACATCATATATATTCTTGGGGAAATCGATCCATCCTTCAACTACCACTGGTTTGGATGATCCATTGAATGATGGGTTGTGTTTCTTTATAAAATTATCCATTATAGACATGTTCCTTGGTCATATATTGGGTTCCTATCTATCATGTATACCACCATAATTAATAGAATGTGTCAATTGATCAATCACTGTAACAAACTATTCTATTCCAATTCCAGCCCTCTCGGTATTCTGAATTGAATGGATATTTTCCTCTTGGTGTAATCTAACAATAGATCCCATGTTTATTTTGTAGAAAACCATTCTAAATAGACATATATCAGATGAATCTACATGGTAATGTTATAATTAAATATCATTTTAACTTAACAATTATGTATAATGTTTAAAAGGCCTTCAATCAATATTTTCCTAACATATAATGTTATCTAAACAAACCTATGATACCAACTGTAGGTACCTATTCTCAAACATTACATAATATTCAGTTTTAAGGTAAGAATTCATTCTCTTACAATTGAGGATATTTTCAGGATTATATTTTTAGGGAATTAGGTTATAACACATACATAACAAAACCACAAAATTTAAAGTAGACACATCCAATAATTATATATTTCACAATAATATAAATTTTTTAAAATAAATCATGATTTTTTATCATGAAAAATATTCCTGACTTTTATATTTACTTCTTCCTTTTTATTACCCATCCTTAAATAATATGTAAACATTTTAAAACATGGGATGAGTAGAAAAAAAAATTATAGGGGGATTAAATTAAAGAGAACTATTAGTTCAATGAAAAAAATTAAAACCCATGAAATGTTTTAACTTTATCTCAATGTTATTTTAGAAAAATAAATAAATTATTTTCACAAAAAAAAACAAAAAAAATGGTCAAATAATTTCACTGAAACTCTTAATAATAAATTATAATCCCTTTTGTAAATATAGAGAATCATACTCATAACCTGTTTTAAACCCATGTCAGAAGTAACTGGAACCTAGTTAATTCCATAGAAGAAACCCTTTAGCAAATCCCTTCTTTTTGCCTATTATGAAAAGGAACATTACCCAATATATTATAGTGTTTTCTAGGATTACCCATCGTATAAGATATATTGGACGCACCCATCATATAAGTTATAATGGGATCACATGGTGTTATCTAGATGTACCCATTTATCATGTATAATGATCAAGTACCATATCGTGAGTAAAAAATTTATGATTTCTACTTTATATCCTAAAGTTTTTTAAAAACCAATTTAAACTAGAAATAAATAAAATTATGATATCAAAATTCCATTTTCATTTAAAAACCCATTTTCCATACCCCAATATAGTTTTCTTCTGAAAAATCCATTTTCAATAACAAAATATAGTTTTCTTTTAAAAAACTATTTTCAATACAAAAATACCCAAAAAGGAAAATATTGTTTTTTATGAATAAAATATAAAACATTTTAAATAAATAAAAAATTAAAATAAATGTTACGATGGTAGAAAATACATTTTCACCGTATACGTTAAAATAGAACATTCCTTTTGTCATTTGGAATGAAAGTACTACATTATTTATAATGATTCCTTTTTAAAAAAAATCAAAAAATGAAAAAAAATTACTTTGTAAAACTATCTTATCATATAATTAAATTCATAAAAAATTTAAAAACATGTACATGGAAGAAAATATATTTTGAAGAAAAACTATAAAATGTATTTTATTTTAAAAGTCCCTTACAACTTTGGAAAAATATGAATCGTAATCCCCATGGAGTAATAATTGTAGGGAAAACATTAAATATCATGAAAAGAGTAATATACGTGGTATAACATATCAAATGGGATGTATGTACACCTAATAAAATAATATAAGAGCATAAAATCAAAATATCCTTCAACCAAAAGAAATTAAGATGAAGCCCATTACATTGAGTCTCACTTGCCACGTACGTTCTCTATCTTCCTGAATTATAACATTTTGTTAATTATTCACATTATTGATAGTATTTTTTATCTTTATTATTAATTTTATTTCACTTATTAACATGTTATATAAAATTACTCAGTAAATTAAATTTACATTGGGTGTTTCGACAATATATGACTTACTTGTTAGAAATTACTTCGATAAGTAAACTATTGGTCGAAGAGGTCATTATTATAAATTTCCATGATAATAAAATTTAAATAAATATCATATTTATTCATAAATTATACATTTTAAAACCAATGTTGAAATATGGTTATGAAGAAAGAAATATGTTACAATCATGAAGATGGTAGGCCATACGTACGCATGAGTAACATATCCATTTTTCAATAATCATCATGGAATGAAGGTAAGTAAAATTTTTTCTTTATAGAATGATATTAATATAAAAAAATTACATATTATTTTATTAAATATAATTATATATATTATCCATTATTTTTTGTTATTAACAAATAATCACATCGATTCGTGGAGGCGCTAGTCCACACATACACAGATGACATTATCATTTTTAGTGTAAGAAATAAACTAATATATTATATTTTAAGGTGAAAAAAGATAAAATTAATATCATTATTATGTCATTTATATCCCACATATTCATTAAATATCCTTATTATCTTTCATTAAGGTGTTATTATAAAATTAATCACATCCGTTCACGGGGTTATGGTCTGCCGTATACACAAGCGACGTTATCGTATCCCCCACGAAATAGAAATAATGAAGATAGATGTGATATCATTACACCAGAAGTATAAATATATTATACATATCATATATATTGTTAAATTAAACATTTTATCATGATTTGATAGGCGATGATGTAAAATGAATGACAACAGTTCATGAGGTGGTAGTCCTCTGTACACTGAAATAAATATTTTTTATACAGTTTAAGGGAAGATGAGATGGATTTAGGAAATTAAATAAAAAATAATAAAATTTAATTATATAGGATATAATATTTTTATTATGTAATAATATTTAAAGAATATTAGAAGGAGTGGATAAATAAATAAAATAAGAAACACAATGTTAAGAATTTTACCTCTTCTTGGGCCACCTCGTTAGGATTATACCAAAAGCCTTATTAGAGTGGATTTATGTTCAAAATAAGGATTCAAATATGATATTAGAGAATTTAGTAATTTATTTGGTTAGGATTTTTCCAATCCAATAGGTTTTGGACTTGTGAATAGGGAAGGAGAGGGGGTTACCTTTTATAAGTGAGGTGGGTTGCACACTTATTATTTTTGAAAATAAAAAGGTGTACCCACGTTTTTCACATGATAAAAGGATAAAAAATAGTCCATTATTTATAATTAGACATTATAAGTTCTAAATATGCCCATAAAATAGATTTTATAATGGTGTTTATGTCATATTACCCTAATAATTTTAGTTTAAGTCCTAGTGAATCTATTTTAACATTTAAATGGTAATTATTTTTTACATTTTTAGTATTCATTATGGTAAAAAATAAAGTTAAAATTATTATAGAATATAAATTATTCTTATTAAAAATATAAAATCCATTTTATCAAATTCAATTAATATAAGTGACAAAATTTATTTTAAAAAAACCCGCATATTCAATGGAAAAAGGGTTTTCATGATGTTTATTTTTTAGAAAAAAGTGATTTTATATTAACTCAATGAATAATAATAATAATTTTGTTAATATAAATTAATATTTAATTATATATAATATATAAATTTCATTTAAAATCATACTCATTAGGGATTATTTTAAGTAATTAAAATGGAGATACTTTATGCACTTTAAAAAAAATTCAGGAAAACCTTATTTTAAAACCCAATAATATGATTATAATAAAATTATATATAATGATTATTAAAATTATATTTTGTGGAAAAAAGTTATCTAAATAAAATTTATCATAATTTAAATTGAATTAAATTTTCTTCGGTCTTTTAATTTACTGAATTTCTTGAAAATAAATTGCAGTTTTGCAAAAATTAGTATTTTTTACTATTCACTAAAAAATCAATATTTTCCAAAAAATCCCAAAATTTCACCCTAAGATACTTTTGATATGATTATTTATAAAATTAATTTCATTTTATCATATAAATTTCCTAAAAGTTGAAAAACTAATTACAAAGTTTCATCATAAAATGAAACACAAATCATTTTTGAAGAAAACATATTTTTGAATAATATAATTACCTCACTAAAAAATTTATCAATAATATATATTGAGTAAGTAATTAATATATATATATATATAATAAAGTTTTTAATACTATTCATACCCACCCATTTAACATCTAGGTGATAATAGTTATATATTTCACATGTCGTTTAAACTCGGTGTTGTGTGTCAAACATGCTTGCAAACATAGTTTTCATTTTTAAAAATATTGGGGTGCTTCATGATTCTCATATTATATTAATGTAAAAATAAATATTTTTTTATTTATTAAATTATTAAAAAATTTAAATGAATTAAATTTTATCTTAATAAATGAATTGTCAATATTACTCAACATGATTTGGAATAAATCTTTTTCTAACACCTTTTTTTATTTCATTAGTTCTATTTTTTATGTTATCATGTTTAAAACATAAATATTTTCTCGAATATTTTTATTGTCAATAAAAAAAGATCAAGATGGTACATATTAGGATTTACTATTCCCTTATCTATTGATTTTTTTCATTCACTAATATTTAATCTAATTACTTAAATAACATAAGATACAATGTTAATAGTGAATCATCAATTACTCATGGATCATGGATTTTAATATTAATAATTTGACATGTAATATATTTAATCATTAATTTAAATTTTTAATTTTTAAATAAGTTACATAATATTATTTTAATGTATCATAATTCAGAATATGCTTTTTATAGAATTAATTTACATATTCTACATCAATCCCCATTTCAGATTTCCATTAACCTATAAAATATTTTAAAAAATTTACAATCTCAATATGATATGTTATCCTAAAACAATACATTTTTTAATTATTAAAGGTCTTTATGTTTTTCAGAATATCATAAATCACTATGAAACATACCATTACATGTATAAAATACTATAAATTAAGAAAAGATTATTTAATATTTCTCTCTTTAAATTATCCAAATTTCTGTAAAAAATAAAATTTAATAAACCTTATATCATTTATCTTTAATAGGAACCATGATCCCATAAGTTATTAATTTAAAACCATTTTCACTTTCCTTAAAACTATATATATATATATATCTACAATATAATCATATAAAGCTAACTGTTATCAATATTAGCATGAATTCCATAGTACATTCTAATAGTCCCTGAGATCCTCAAAACACTAATTTTAATTATAAGGGTATTCAAAGATGATGCATATACACCACCATAGGATTTACATAAAATTAGTACATAGTCAGCTAATCATTTTAATTAAACTGTCATTTGTTATATCATATATAACCATTTGTATCCTAGTTAATCACCATGTCCCACATCACATACTAAGATCAAATGATTCAATTTCTAAACTAAAATAATTAAATACTCACAAGGGCATACTATAATCTCCATTCTAAAATAAAACACTCACACTAATGATATATTATTATGAACCAACCACACATAAATCCCAACATTGTTGGAAGTTTAATTATGGGTGACTTTTGAATCATGCCTCCATTAGAAAATGGGTAGGAGACTAGCGCCAAAGATTTGATAAATGAAAAATAGGAGGCATTAACCTTTTTAAACACTATATAGAGAGAATAAAGAAATAAATACTATTTAATAAATATAATAAAACCAAAATATACTAATAATACTATATAAAATTAATGTGATGACATATCAGTCAATAAAAACATAAACAATCTAAATACTAATTTCAAGTAAGACAGTTACTAAGGAAAAAAAGACTCATATAATGTGAAACTAATCACCATTTATGAGCTATTAATGTGAAATATGTTCTCCAACACCATCATAAACATATTAAAAGAAGTATATAAAACTAGGGGAAATAAGATAAATAATTATAAGAGGTCTCCCCATAACTCTAATTCCAATGTGGAAGAAGTGTACAAATGATGTAGGGAATAAATAATGAAACTAAAATTTTATTTCTTCCAAGGAAAATTTATAAAAATATATCACCCAAAAAATGAATCTCCAAATAAAAATATAGTGTAAATATAGTAAATTTTCAAAATATATAATAGTAGGAACTCCACACGGACTACCCCTAATTTAACCAAACTCACATCCTAACATCATACATCATAGTTCTTTAATTCATTCCTATTCCACATACAATATTATAATACAACTAAAACCTTCTCATACTACAGTTTCAACCATGTCACCTCATACCACAATAATAATCATAACTAGAAGCACAACAACTATCATAGTTAGAATGTAGAGTATAGTAGGGAGAGTATTCGACCATCTATATCCACAACATCCAATATAATGGGGTTGCACCTCGTTCCCAATTAAACTTATAAATGAATTTAGTTATCTAAAATAAGTGGTGATGCCAAAAAACCCTTAATAAATTAAAAAAATGATAATATATATACCTAATTTCCTTATAATACATTCCATATATACCCAATCCATTCCATACATTATCTTCCCCAAAACATTACCACCTATTCTTATAACAACAATGAAAAATGACATTAAAAATAGAAATTTAGTTTAAGGAGTTTCAAGCTTATCTTTTTTCCTCTTAATTATTTTCAAGATTACTACATAATATTACAACCTCATAAAAATTTTAGTTTCAATATTATATAAATATATTTTAAAAAAATCTCTCTTTATTAATCTTATTTATATTACTTACAACATAATCAATTAACTATATTAAATATATAACTGACCAAATATTAATTTATTCAAAAATTAAATAATGTTGAGTCATTCATCATTATTTTATTCATTTAATTTCTATGAAATCCTAACCTAATTAATTAAAGTAATAAATCTCAACACATGACTACATCAAACATACATTATCACATATTTAAAATCACTTCACCTCATTATAAATTATTATGTAATTACATTTATAATACAATAACTTTTAAATATCACATATACCCCAACAACACCATATTTACATTATATTTAGTTTAGTTTATAAAATTATTTAAATAATATATTTAAAAAAACAATATAAAGAATGTAAATTCTACATCGATAGTGATAAGATATACAAATGTTTCAAACCAATAACCTCAAACTAATGATTGAACGATCACATCATCAATGAATGAGATTGAATACCATAATTATTAATGGATTTCAATGAATCGATTATCATAAATATTTAATTAATCCTATATTATATCAATACACCATATTTTATCCATGAATAAATTAAAAATAATAATTTGATCAAAATAATAAAAAACTAAATTTGATTCATGTGGGTTCTATATTAAATAAAAGAACTCAAAATCCACCAAAGGCACTCTAGTTCACAAACGAGGTCCCATTATTATCTTAGGTCAATAATATGTAATAATTAATGAATGAGAGGAAATGTATACACCCATATTTATAAATAAAAGAGGGTATAAAAACCATGTCTTGATACCCAAAACCATGGCATGATGACCTAAGCCTTAAAATGGTTTGTGTAGGTTATCTTAGATTTAAAATCTATAATAAACCAAATATTGAACCACTATTATTTCACTAGATTTTTCATTTTACACCTTATTTTTTTGACATAAACCAGGGAATTTTCTATTAAACCACTATGTGGTTATATAAACCACTTAAAACAAATATAGGAAACCAGGATTCCCCACCTCCAATAAAATTTCGACATATAAACCATGATCATAGACCATTAAATATTGTAATCTAATTCCAAAATGTTTTTTTAATGCCCCAACCAAAACCATCAAATATAATCTAACGTACTCCATAATATAATGCAAATCTTCCCATAAATAAAAGGTTTACAACTAGTTTATAGGGTATAAAGTGGCACAAGGAGACCAAAACCTTGGAAAACACAAGCATCATGGGATAAAACAATCTAAATATAAGTCAAAAAACATCACAATAGTCGATAATATGAATTAAATATAAAAAATATTCCATGCTAAGTTGTACATAATAATCAATAAAACCCAAATATGGATGGTAAACAAGTATAACAGAATAATTGGAAATGATAAATAAATAATTAAAATTACTGTAGAAACTATCAGGAGTCCATCCTAGTCCCATTCCGTCTCCACCACTCTATACTTTTCAGAAACCCACTGCAAGTCTGTTGTCCTTTTTCGAATCCCTAGTCTTGAATTCTTCACATGGATCAATATCCCCATGTAGGGTGTGAGTATAAACAGAGTATGAAAATACCATCGTGTCCTTAAAATAAGTTCACATTTATATTGTAGTTCATGATATTTTGGAAAATTAAACACACACACAAAACTATAACTAATCATACATTGAGTGAACATGTTTTAACCAAGCCACCACAAACCTCAAACATAATTTCTTCTATTCCATGTATGAATATTCTCATGGTAATACTGAACAACTTAGATAATTCTAAGAAACCATGTCTTCTATTTTTGAATAATAACAAACCAATAATTTTGGGAACATACATCCACCTTTAGGTCAAGAAAATATTTCCTCCTTTATGTAAAATCATATTTTCCCACCTTTAAGAATGAGAATATTCATCCCCCTTCAAGGACAAACATGATCCACCATTAAGAGAATGTATTACCCATGAATCATGGTTACTTTTTTATTGTGATAGTATAAATGTTTGGAACACCCATATAATTGAAATTTTCTTATACACAATGATGTTCCCCATTGATAGATCACACTATCATAAATAGACACTATTATAAAGATGATAAGGAATTCACTCATTCATTCCAAGATACGGTCTTAACCATCCTACATAATCCATGACCAATGATTCATGTCATCCATTCCCCCTATAAGGATTTAAATAAGTCTATCAGGGACACTAGTCATCCAGAAATTAAAGAGGAGATTCTATTGACTATACACAAAACCAAATATAAGGTACAAAATAGAAAAGAACAATATATCTCAATAAGTAATTATGTTGGCTTTGAAATATTAATGAAGTAATAAATGAAATATAATGGAATAAAAATCCATACTATGAAACCATGTCAATAAAATATTTTAGTATCCACACACACACATGTGATCAATATCAAAAATGGGTCTCGAAGGCTACACATGGGAACAAGCCAACAATGAAAAACAATTTAATACAGGGAACAAGATGGTAATGACTTCCTAAATCATTCTTTTTGACATAAATATGAATTTTTTTAATGATAATTGTAACTTAAACAACATTTTCACACCAACAGGAACAATATAATATAGTAATAGTTCTTAGAAGTAATTTTAATCCAACATGAAATGGGTTATTTTAATTATGATTATGAATGAAACAAGTAATGGGGGTTTAATTAATACTAATCCAGTGAAAAATACTATCCATGGTAGTCTTCAAGTCTAGTAGAAGGATGAAGAAATTTCATCACTCGTTTATAGTTATAAGATAATTGATTTAAGGCTCTAAAAAATATGGTTCAACAATATAATCCTCCAAAGAACATGGTTTAATTCTTAAATAAAGATTATGAAAAGAGAGTTGAGAGGATCAAGGCTATCAAAAGGGGGAACCAAAATACAAGGAAGGTTGATCAACTAACCCTATTTTCATCAAAGGAGTATCTAGATCATGGAATCAATAAGGGGGAGGGTCAAATCAATTAATAGGGGAAAATAAATGATTAAAATTCCATAAATATTACTCATTATGGTCACAATTCCATCCCATTTAAAACATTCAAGATCTGAGGAATAATGGATGAATTTTCTCGCATATCAAATATAATATGAACAAACCATGAACACTTCCATTTATTACAACACATTTGTGGTTCTCATGAACATTTTCACCAAAAGAGACACACACTCCATGAATGTTCTGTGACCAGATTGTTTTACATATGAGATTTCTCCAAAATGGCATGGTAAATTCACTTTATCCATGGACCACCTAGGGACATATAGTTCTCAATTCCCATAACCACTTCCACACTCAATAATTTCCTTTTTTCAATTTCACATATCAACACACTAGGGACCACCGTGGTTGTGGTGTTTCCAATTTTAGACAAAAAAAAAATCCAAAAACCACCTTTTATTTTATTCAAATCTCATAAGATATTACCCAAGTATGGATAAAAATGAAAAATTAAAGGAGATAGGTGAAACATGGAATTATAATTTTAGAAAAAATATTCAGAGACATTAAAATACCCAAACCATAGGGAAATATCATCTTTGAGTAGTGCCTCTAGTGGTGCTTCTCGAATAACTGAGGCCACTGAGCTCAAACATCATAATCTCCCTACCAGGTTTCCCTTTGTATCCATCCATGCTGTTATAGGACATGAAAAAGTGTCCCCATATTCCCCAAATAACCTTCTTTATCTAGTCTATGATCATCCCGAAGAACTCTATAAATGATGTATCATGTTCCACCACAATGTCCTCATAGAAAATCATATGCGCATGATCAATAATTTTCCTATAAAAATACTAAACATAGAACAAATAACATATGAATTGGTAATGTGGAGGAAGTTCAAGTTAGTCAGACATTACTTTGATATATTGGTTTATCTAAAATAGTCCCACAAATCACAGAAGTAGCTCCCATTTCTTCCATAAATGATTATTCCCTAACAAAGGTGACAATCTCAAGAATGAAAGGTCACCAATATTAAACATCAAAGGTTCTATACTCTTGTTGTAATATGATCACTTCTTACTCTGATATTTAACCAACCACTTTCTGATTATTTTCACTCTCTTATAAGTCTCCTACACCATACATTTCCCAATAACAACAACCTCAACCACCTTATTCCCATATAGTAGTTAGAATCATGATAATATGTAGAGAGTCTCAAAAGGATCCATCTAAATAAAATCCTAGAAACTATTATTTTATGTGATCCATACCAAGACTAGGTGCTCATCCCTTTCACCAATAGTGTCTATGTTTTATGCGTGAGGCATTTCCTAAATGATCTGAATCATCATATATGACTAACCTTGGGTCTGTGAATGATATTCCATAATCAACATCAATTAATTCCCCCAAATACTTCTAAAATCCTTTCTAAAACATTTATTTTTTTATCCATTTCTTATATGAAACTAGAAGTAAACCTATTTAGGCACATAATCTCCCATACACATAACATCCCAAAAATCATCTACTAAAAGGGTCTTTATGAATCAGTAAGAAATAAGACACTTTTTCCAACCAATCTACTACAACCCAAATGATAATATGACTGCTCAGGGTCTTGTTGAACCCCATAATGAAGTCTATATTCACTTCATACTACTTTTATAAAGGATCCAAATGTGGAGGGCATAAACCATAAGGACACTAATGCTAATCATTTATCCCATTCGAGGTAGGGCATCATGAGAAAAAATCAGCGATGTATCTATTAATACTTAACAACCAAAACAGACATCATATATCCTAAAACATCTTCCAAAACCTAGGATTAATTTACCAAATTGAATAATGAGAGTATCTCGTTAGCTCCACCATTAAAAAATATAGAAAAAATACTCTCCTATGTGTATAGATCACATCGTCATCATCTAAGAGCAACACTGGAATAGAATCACCCCCTTTCAAGTGATCTCACATCCCAATGAACTCAGGGTATGAATATTTTCTCACTTTCACATAATATATGAAATAATATGTGATAATTATAGGTAAAAAATTCATAAAACCATGCTCCTCCAATACATCAACAAGATAATCATCCATCAATCTCATCAGAGGCAATCCCTCCTGTGAAGCTCACATACCAAGATCCCGCTTCTCTGTAATTTTCCTACAATGATCACATGCAACGATATTACCAATCCCCTTATAATATGATATCATAAAATCAAGATTCAAGAGTTGATTCACCCAATTAATCTACCTTCAATTGATGTTATATTGAGAAAAGATATATCACAAGCTCTTATGGTCTGTGTTGATATAAAATATCTCATTGAAGAGATGGTATCTTCAACACTTTAGATTGCAGTCTAAATATTATAACTATAATTAATGCATTGTGAATTCCATCTCATCGGGTTACATGTAACATACCCCATAAGAAACTACATGATATCTCAACATCTGCACATCACCTAAACCAAAACCCAATCCATTGTGGTAAATTGAATATACAATCCCAGGATCATTAAATATCATAATCTATGATATCATTAATCTCCTATTAAACTCAAATAATACCAATTCAAACTGAATGGGACATAAAAATTTAATCCCCCTTTTTTAATAAAAATAACTAGTGCATCCAACTAGGAAATGTTTTTGGATAAATCATCATCAGTACCCCACAAGGAAATGAATACTCTTGATATTGATCATGTTTTGGGGTTTTTCCTTGAAATAAAAAATACTATATTCTCTAGGTAAATTGAAATCCATGCCTCTTGAATAACATGTCTAAGGAATTGTACATCCTAAATCCAAAATTAACAATTTGAAATTTTAGAATATAATAGATGTGGTCAGTGTTTACTCAATACAATATCATAGTTCCTGACTTGAATGTCTGATGTCTTGGAATATATCGAATAGTCATCCATGAATAAAATGGTGAAACATACATGAAATGGATAGAAAATCATATTCATCAGATCCATGAACACAACTGAATCATTTTATAACCCAAAATATGTGACAAGAAACCCATAAGTTCTATACATAATCCTAAAAATTATATTGGGAATATCTTTTACTGTAGGTCATAGCTGATGGTATCCTGAATGAAAATATATCTTGGAGATCCATAGGGATCCCCATAACCGATAGATGATATTTTCAATCTTAGGTAAATTTTACTTATTCTTCCCCATTACATGATTTAGATTCTTAAAATATATAAAAATTTGTTTTCTACAATCTACCTTCCTAAAAAACCAAATTACATCACCCAAAAGTTATTTTATTTGTATGAAATATCTTTTATCCTCTAAATCCTCTAATTGTACCTTCATCTCTCTCAAATATGTTGGTTCCATAAGATAAGGAGGAATCAATACCAGTTTCTCCCTAGTCAAAAGGCCAATATAAAACATAATTAATTTATATGGAGGAAGACCTAATATTTAATCTGGGAAAACATCCTAATAATGATGAATCACTGGAGGAACAATAAAGGGGGATAATTCTGATTTTTTGAAAGGGCCAAGCCTACTATTTGTGTTGTGATCACTGTGATCAGAATAAGGTCTAGTCCCATCCTTACTACTCTAAGATTCCTATCACTAGTCAAAAATCACTTCTCTCTACATATCATAATGAAAGTCGTATGTATCTGATAATAGTTGATATGAGCTTGATAACTGGACATCTAGTCCACTCTAAATATCACATAAAAACAATTCATCTATAGGATCATGAGGTCCCACGTGTTTCAAAATTTAAAAAACCTATTGGAAACTCAGGAAATCATTGGATACTATATAATTTTGTCCCCAAGTGTGTATCAATTGAGAGTTACAAAGGAGACAACATAACAAGTAAATCTTGGCTATAAATAAATTGGGAAGATATGAATGAATATGAATCTACTGTATTAAATAAATTAGTTGATAGTGTAGAGGTGATCAAGAACACACCTCTAACTATAGAATTTCCCTCCCAATTAAAGGTCATAACCTCATCCATCACATAAATTATAACTATCCCATGACACCCCATCACCTTATGATAGGCCTTAAATCATAAATTTAGAGTGCCTCGCCTTAATACCCCCAACAGTCTCTAATAATTTAAACATTCCATCGATAATATCAATATAGTCCTCAGTATCCCGAGGACCACCATTATCGTAGAATGATGGAGGATGTTGGGGATATAATTATATACAATAGTCGACCATATTCATTAGTAAGACTCCATGATGGGGATGGTTCAGTTCTTAAACCATAAGTTCATGTGTGAGATTATGCTCAGTTGTATCCTCTTGCATAGCTTGTGGTGGAATGAGCATGTCATCCTAAGTAGGATCAATTTGAATTCTCAAAGGCACCATTTTTCAAAAATTCCAAAAGAATGATTAGAATTACTATAACATCACTCATACATGAACATAAGCATTTTTAAGGCACACATATAGAATTTATATCAAAATACCTATCTCAGGATATACCTAGAGATAAGGTATATGTAACACCCCAATTTTTTATGGACTTTTTCTCTCTCGAATAAATTAAATTTTCATTTATCTCTTGAAATGGACTAAGTCAATCATTATTTTCACACAACATCAACTCAGTGTACATGATATGGAATATCGACTTGGTGAATATTACACGTAACAACTACTTGTCATACGTTTTACAAAACACTGATGATTCTACAAAACATCATTTTACTATTCTAATTATTCAAATGATTAATTATAACCAACCTATTAAAATTAGTCATATGAAAAGTAATAACTAATTTAAAAATATTTTGTATAAATTTTTATATAAATAAAACATATTGACAATGAAATATATAATTGTTGGTAAATTTCTTATATGTTTAAAAATAACATTTTCTCAAATGAACAACTTTTAATGTCCCCCTATAAAAAAATAAAATTATTTTTAGACACATTTAAAAATTAAATTTGATAAAATAAAATTCGTTTTTGAATTTATAATTTTTAAATTATCTTAGGTATTTTTTTTATTTTTTCGGAGAAACATTATTTTTGTATAAATAGTAAAAAATTACCAGATTTTAATTCAAAATATATTTTTTATCTAATTTATTTATGATGTTAAATTACATTTTTAATCGGTTTAAAATTTTAATCAGATAATATTTTTATTAATTAAAAAATTTTAGGTAATTTTTATCCATTTCACTTTGAACATGGGTATACAAGCCTAGAAAACTTTTGAATATTTCTATTTTAAAAACATGTATTATTGACCTGACTATAGGATTAATTTTAAATTAGTTTCTACCACTTATATGAATAGAATTTAAAAATAATTCTTTAATATTTTTAATCATCATAATTTATAATTTCTAATAAGTTCAACTTAGTTTTTGACAAAAAATATTAGTGAAAGTGATTAAAATTAATTACAACAATTAAGGTTAAATTAAGGTAAATAAGGGACTAAACCATAACCTTAAGAACCCAAAAAGACATATAAAATTGTTAAAAATAGATTTTATGGACATATTATTACCCTATCCTTCCTTTCAAATATATGGATTACAATTGGATCCACTTTCAACATTAAAAATGTGGGTGGAATTCTCTGTTCAAATATTTTCAAGAGTTCCACTCCTTCATTATAAAAGGTTTCCACCTCTCCCTCTTCTTCAAACCTATAAAACCACTTATTTTAAGAAATGATATGACCAATACACTTCCAAATATAAATAAATTTCTAGTATAATCCTCTTTTTGGGTATAAATCAACCCATGGAATCCTTTTTCCACAAACCAAAATGAGATACCCGATTAAGAGGTAATGTCTCTCTCATGGTCCTTTATTTTATTTTGTTTCTCCACTCCATCCATTATCTTTATTATATTATGGTATAAAAAAATAGTATCATAAATATACTAGGATATTTTTTATGATAATGGTTATACATACATATACACATACGTCCATCTAATGGGTAACGAATATAATATTTATGAGTACGGTGAACTATCGCCTCACTAAACAATGATTGTTCATTTTTCCATTAACACCTCTCATGGTGGACATTATGATAAAACATATGTTTATATATTTAATATATTGTATTTATTATAAATTTATGCTTATTTAATACATTTAAAACACATATATTCTTACATTACATTTGGTGTACATACAATAATTTCATTTGAGGAGGTGTGGTCCACCTCCCACTCAAAGCATTGTGATTCATTCTCACACTATGTGGAGTGAATTAAGGATGGGTTTAATTAATTTATATGATATATATAACATTATAATTATAATTTAATGATATTATATGCATGTATTAATATATATCATATCATATCATTCTTTTAAAATGAAAATAAAAATAGAAACTATATTCATGCATACATACGACTTACAATCTCTATGAAGAGTGTATTTGATTTAATAATTTTATATTATATACATTATTATGAAAAAAAATATAATGTGTATATATATATATATATATTATATTTCTATGATTTTTTACATTCTATAAATCATTATATAAGTATAAGGACCAAATATATAACAAATTAAGACATATACGAAGAACAAAGCAAATATTACACGAAGTGAAACCTTAACACAAGATAGTTAGAAAGAGGATAATATAAAGTCATAATAAAACTATGTATGGTATTATATATATGAATATTATTATGTAAAATATTTATAATATACATATATTTATTATATAGTAATCCTGTATGAGTACGAAGAGAGTCAAAACATTAGGTAAGGGAAATTTCATCGCACTTTTATTTCTGTGAGATATATGCCTAATAAACCACTCACTTCTTTTGTGTAGTGTATATAATTCCCATAAAAGTATTCAATTTAAATTATACATAAATTTATTTAAATTTAAATATAAATTTTTAATTTATTTCATTGGGTTTAATTTTCAAAAAGTACCAAATTGATAATAATGTTTTGTATCAATTTTCTTTCTTTGAGACTCATATTTTATTATGCACCTAAATTATTTTTCAAGGTGTGTATACATAAATTTTACATGTTATATAATTAATATAATTATTTTAATTATATTCAAAGCTTCATTTAATTCAATTTTCTGACATGGAGAGTATGATCCCAACATACCAAGTAGTAAGAGTTTATTGGAACAATCACATCAAATTTTTAGATTATAAATGATTATGCCACCTATGGTGAAATAATGTAATACATATCTCATGAAAAATCATGAGTTTCCCTATACTCTATTAATTCACAATATATCCATGTATTGGTACATTTTTACACTCTTTGGTACTTAAGATAATTATGAAAATGTTTTTTTTAAAATATAACTGTATTTCGTTCATTATTTGTAAATCTGTTTTCTTTCAAAAATCTTGATTTTCAAAAATTCTTTAAAAAAGTTTTTCAAATGATACATAAAGATCATTTTCAATGATTTTTTTAAAAAAGTTATATGTTTTAAAAATAGTTTTTAATACAAAAAATGATATTTTCTCAAAGAATTTTTTTTAAAAGACCTTTACAAATTATATCTCATCTAAGATGACAACCTTTTGTTTCACTTGTGGCTTTTTGGGAAAATGATTAAATGTTTTCATTTATATTATTTCAATGAATGGTTTATGTTTTAATGTAATGAAGTTTATGAAACCTGTTTTTATTTCATGGGTTATATTATTTTTAACCCCACTTTTATTCATGGATTATTCTTTTGATTAAATGATTATGAAACCTTAAAATTTTTACATGGGTAATGATATGATTTTTTGTTCATGATACCCATTTATTTTCTTTAATAATGATATTGTTTTTATTGATCTTGTGGAATATATATGTATGATTTCATTATGAGATTGGTGGGACCTATATCTCCCTCTAATTAATTTGTTAATGATGAATATCTCATTAGATAAACTAAGATAGTCTTGCGAGAGAACCTTGACTACTAAGATGGACATGGGAGTGAACCATGAATAATAATATGGTATGAGGAGTGAAATCATTCTACTAAGATGGACATGGCTGTGAAACATGACTACCAATATGGTATTGGGAGTAAACCCATACAACTAAGATGGTATTGTAAGTGATGCCTTGTATAATATGGAAACCATATTATATTCTTATATGTATACCACAGTTCAATATTTTATTCCCACGATATGATTTAATGGCTTATGTTATTTATTTCATTATGATTCATGTCTATAAACCCCCAATAATTATACCATGATACATGTTTATGACATTTTATATGGAGGAAATGATCCTCTTTTTTTAGGATCACATTTTTATACCCCTATGCTCATGATTATGCTTACATGTATCCCTTATTTACCCTCCCTAAACATCTAATATCACCATTTTTTATGTTTCCATCCTCAGGATATGAAGATATGTGTTATGTTTGATGTGTCTAAGAAGGGTTATAGTCAATAAGAACATAGTTGGAGATAATGTATTTCAATTATTTATTAGTGTTTATGTTTCCATGTTTCCAAAGGCACTATACTATTATGAAAATTGGAAATATATTTATATAATGTTTAATGTATTTCATAAAAGTGATGTAATGGCTATGTATATCAAGGCTGGGTTGCTATATTTGGGATTAGAGGAATTTTTTAGTTAACCATTGGAAACTAGTATGAGAAAACCGTATTTTTAACTCTAAAGACATGTCTATAGATAAGTATAAGGATGAGTGAATTTTTAGGAAAATGTCCCAGATTTTATGTAAAGGATATAGTAAGTGCTTTCGTATAATTACATCCCTATCTGGATACTGCAAGTGGCTGTGTATCTGGAATACATATACCTAGGGGTAATAACTTTGATAAGAAGTTCCATTCCTAACTCAGGGTAATGTGGTACACGTCAATGGGCCTTGCTGCACACCTGGTTTGAAAATCCTAGGGGATATGAGTTAGGAGTTTGAAAACTCTTTGTGGACCATTTTTAAGGATTTAAATATTATTTGGCTGTGAATAACCTAGAGTAAACCTAGGTGTCATAGATTATGAAAGGTTTCATATGTTAGAAATCCAATAAGTGGTTTTTCATGATTTTTTGGTTTCTCATTATGATAATTATTTATTACTATATAATTTTGGTACTAGTCAATGGATATAACCCAAAAAACAACGTTAATTGTTATTATCATGGATAATGAAACAATTTTCCTCTTATGAAACTGAATGCTATTGGAGATGGAAAGAAATATCTTAATGTTATTCTCACCCACATTTCTCAAGATATGAATCATGGTGGAATTTTAAATGAGAAAAATAGGGAACAAAATTATATTTATTCATTCCTGAGGCAACATCCACTATCTTTTAGAGGGTCTTACGATCTACTTGCTGTTGATAAATGTGTCAGTGCTACTGAAGGATATTATCCATTCTACGGTGTTTAGAACATGAGAAAGTCATTCTAGCTTTTTATTGATTAGAAGGTGAAGACGACCGGTGGTGGATTCTAATCTAGATCAATAGGCAACAATATTAAATTGAATCCATGTATTGGGATGAGTTCAAGAACTTATTTTTCCATAAGTACATTACTCATATTATCCGTACCAAGATTAAAAATATTTCCTTGAGTTGAAGAAGAGGGATGATGACCCTATTGGTACCTCCAAGGATATTTTCATGAGACTTGAAAGGTACACTTCAATAATTATCATCCAACCTCAAAGTAAAGATGATAGGCTCTTCAGTGGATTAAATCCATGTATTATGAGTTCATTAGATATAATAGATTTTAGTAGCTATTAAGATATTGTGCATTGTGTAATCAATATTGGAATAGTGGTTTGAGTCTTATATCAATCTCATGGTTTTGATAATTAAAGCAAGATGAAGTTTAATGTAAAATCTAAAAATCAAGAAGAGAAGAAGATGAGAATTCCATTATGCTCTAATTGAGGGAAGAAGAATTGATTAAATTTACCGAAGTGGTCTAAAAATGTTTTATGTGTGGATGGGAAGGGAATCATGCATTTTATTACTGAAGTCATGGGAATAAGTTAGCTAACAGTATGAATAGAGAAAATTAATCACATGATGAACCTCACATGATTTAGTGCTACATGTGTAAGGAGAATGGGAATTATACAAACCACTACCCAATCCAAGGGTCTAGTGATGATGAACAATGTCTTTAACATCTTAAGCTGAATCACAATGGGAAATCTCAAGCAATATCTATTTTTGATGAGGGGTGCAATAAAATCATGATGAAAGGTACACTTACCATCCACTCTAGAACTGATAATATCATATTTATTTCTATATTTATCCACTTTTTAATATCTAAATAATTTTCTAAGGGTTATAAGATTATAGAAAAACAATTATATATGGTATTAGTAGTGTAAACCCTTAATGGTATGATTATTGCATCCCAAGTATATGATTCCTCTATAGTTGAAGTATTTGGGAAAGTGATTCGTACAAATATTTTCATTCTACCTTTGTTTGAATTTGATGTCATCTGAGGAATGGATTGGATTTATCTTTATAAATTCAACATCAATTATCAATTATGTGAAGTTATGTTTGATGTTTCAAACCCTAATTTAATCATCCATCAATGCAACAATAATATTGAACGTCCTGTGGAGATCGCATCCTATGTATGGGTCTTAATTTACATTCAAAAGGTTTTTTATCTCAACTAGATTAGGAGAAAATCAACATCAATGATATTCTTATTATTCAAGAATTTGTGGATGTATTTTCAAAAGAGTTTCTTATCCTTCCACCAAAATGCAATGTTGAGTTCTCAATTAAAATCATTCATGGTTCCATACCAATTTCAATGAAGCCTTATAGAATTTCCTTGACTGAGTTACAGGAAATTGAGAAGTAACTGCAAGAAAACCTTGATATGGGATTCGTTTGGCCAACTATGTCACCATGGGGTGAACCAATTCTTTTTTTGAAAAATAAATATTGATCAATGAAACCCTGAAGTGATTATCAAATGTTTAAAAAGATCATAATCAAAAACAAGTTTCATCTTCCTTGTATAAATGACTTGTTTGATCAACTGCATAGAGATCAATACTTTTCCAATATTGAACTTCATTCTGGATATCATCAATTGAGGGTCAATAAATAGGATATACCCAAGATGACATTTCGTACCAGGTATGGAAACTATGAATATATAGTGATGCCTTTTGTTCTTACTAATTCCCCTACTATATTCATGGATTTAATGAATAGAGTATTTGGAGACGACCTCAACCAATTCGTGGTTGTCATTATAGAT
This sequence comes from Viscum album, assembly GCA_963277665.1. Taxonomy (NCBI): domain Eukaryota; kingdom Viridiplantae; phylum Streptophyta; class Magnoliopsida; order Santalales; family Viscaceae; genus Viscum; species Viscum album. The sequence continues at coordinate 1,899,556,903 of OY728126.1, forward strand.
GATATTTTTATATATTTGAAAAGAAAGGAAGGTAATGAAGGCCACTTGATAATTTTATTGAAAACCCAAATGAAGGATAATATATATATAAAAAATAAAAAGTGAGAACTTTGGCTAAAAAACATTTCATTTTTGGGTCACATAATCTAAATAAATGGTATAATAGTAGTTCTATAAAAAAACAAGGCTATTGAATGTGGGCCTAAACCATCCATGGTGACTAAGATCCCTATAATTCGTGGTTAATCTGGATATTATTGACAGTTTCTGGACAATTTCATAGGACTATCTAATCCTCTGACTATGTTAACTCAGAAGGGTGTCAAGTTCCACTAGCTAGATGAATGTGTGAAAAATTTCAACGAACTGAACAAAGGTTATTTAGAGCACATGTGCTTACATTAACCTATAATGGATATTGGTTTTTAATCTATAACAACGCATCCACGAAAGGATTATGATGCATTATTATATAGAATAACATGGTTATCACTTATGTTGATACCTTAATCCACACATCTGTGAATAATAAACAATGAAATCCTATAAAAACCCACCAATCATATTTTGACCCTCTCATTAGATGTTGTGTCCATTTATTGTTACTATTCAATCTGAAGAACATATTATTGATCTCATCTCTTCTAATATAAATGCATCCATACAATTGGATAAAGCCCCTGATTATTGTAGATAAACTCCATAAAACTCTAATAAATGAGAAGGGGCATGTGAGAGGCATGTACAAAACACAATTGACATTTCAATAGAAGAAAATCTATTTTATAATCCCCTTAAATAGTATGTCATTACTTCCACATAGACCTACACTGATGATATTTCAAAAGGTTCAAAATCTTAAAAAAATTTCATAAAGTTATGGACTATGTGGAAATCAAAAATATAACCACAGATGAAAGAAAAGGGGGTCCTGCCCTCAAACCAAAATCATAATGAGGATAATATTTTGGAACTTCTAGAGACTAACCAAACCTCCCATGGAAGGTTCTCTATGGCTCCTTGTAGGTATGTACAAACCTGATATTATTGGTCTCTTTAAGCCAATTATTCCTCCAATGGCCCGAAGGCCTTCATTTTTTATTGATTTTTGATTATCCACCTTTCAAAGGGTGAGATGGAACCCTTAAAAGGCCTTTAGGCATAAGTATTACATGGACTACAGGCCTTAGAGGATTTCATTTCCCATAGGCTTAAAAAATTACATACAACCTAGACTAACTACATGGAACTACACCTACCCAACATCTTCATCGTGAAATCAGCTCACCACCTTCGCATGAGTATTCAGATACGCTTTCTTGTTCATTAACAAGCTTGTCCTGATGGCAGGTGCCATACCATGTCATCATTATAATCCATTTATCTTCTACAATTGTGAACACCCCTTTATCATCCTCCTTCTAGAACTTGTTCCTTATAGGTTTTCTAGTTTGCATCTGCACTTAAGGTTTCCCGAAGGCCTTAAGGTGGCTTGAAGGCCTGGAGGTGGCCAGAAGGCCTTACTGACCTAAAGGAATGGGTGGCCTGAAGGCCTTAAAAGACTCGGGGACAAACCCAAATGCCAAAATTTGGGGAATAGTCCCAGCTGTTATAGTGTAAAAAAATACCTGTTATAGTTCCACTATAGTACTACTACAGTACCTACAACAATCCTCTATAGTAATTCTATAGTACCTAAAAATTATGCCTCTGCCTAGATTTGATCCCGGGTCACATGGATGAACTTAATGTGTCCTCACCAACAAGGATGAGGATCATGTGATTTAAACCAAGGATTTATTCATCTACTCAAGGCACTCGTTTTATCCACAGAGGATACTCAATGATGGGAACCACTTGGGTTGTCTCCATCCCTAAAAGGCTTGGGATCATAGTCCACATCAGTGTTTTAAATTCATCAATTGTTCAAGAGGATAACAGGATCATCACATATAGCTTAATTGAATATATATATATAAAATATTCTACTCAATTGTATATGGCTTGAGTATCTACATTGATAAGATATTATTATGGATGGAAATAAAGAGTCCATCTAGTGTTATAACATATTCATGGACTATCATTGGGGGATTCAACTCAATCCTCTATGTGGATAAGAAACATGGACAATTTTTTAGCACAATCTCTATCAAAACATTTAGATCCTATGTTGAGGAAGAAATATTAACTGAAATAAATCTCATTGCATCCAAATTTACAAGGCACATGAGGCATCTAAATGGTATGAGAGCAAGAAGAATTGACAAATATTTTTCTAGTGTTATCTCACTTGGTAATTGGAGACTGATATCATGTGTCACTATAGAAAAACATAACTATGACCACCACCCCAAGTTAGTAATCATTCTTGATAATGATAAGAGGAAACCTGTCACATTCAGGTTTAATAATGCATGGTTTTCTCTCTTATAATTTTAAAAAAATTAGGCCTCTTGGGCCTCAGTTAAATGTAATTTAAACCCTCTAGTTTATATTTCCAAGATCAAAATGATCAATATAAAACATAAAGAATGGATGAAAGTAAATTTCAGAATGATTGATGTAGAAATTTATTCCCTTGAATTATCTTTACATGACATAAATAAATCAATTTCTATGAAACATTTATCTAAATATAGTACACAAGAAGATGATGTGTCCTCCATGCTTCAAAATCTAATCAAACTCAGATATAACATCAAAAAGGTTAACTTAAAAATTAGGTGGATCAATGATGGGGATGGAAAAAACTAAGTTGTTCAACCCTATAAAAATGGTTCAAAGGGAAAATATCCCCCTCTCATTACTCAAATATAGAGATAGATTCTTAAAGGAAATACAAGAGATATCCAACCACATTGTCTCTTTTTACATGAATATCTTCAATGGATCACCATGTAATGCATTGTTAAATTAAAAAATCATTCCAAATTTGATAAAAGAGGAGGATAACTAATTTCTCACATCCCCCTATGAATATTGAAACCATGGAAGTATTCTTGGTCCATTAAAAATAAATTTCTCCGAGACCGAATGGATTCAAAATTCATTGCTCCCAATCCTTTTGGGATGTCATTCAGAATGATGTGTGCAAGTTGGTTAGACACATTTTTAAAGGAGCGTCATTTACTCAAGGATTCAATCCTCAATTTATTCCATTAATTACAAAAGTTAATCATTCCAATTACATAAGTCAATTTATTCTAGTTTAATTCTTCAACACAATACACAGTGTTATTACAATAATCCTTGCTAATAGACTTACTCAGGTCTCAGATAGAATCCTCTTCTGAACCAATTTGTATTTTTAAATGGAATAAACATCCAACTGTTTTTCTTACTTCCTCAAAGTGTTTCAACCTCCTTCGAAATCCCACCTAGGGATGATATATTACCGTTAAAATTGACATTAAAAAACTCTTTGACATAATGGACTTGGGCTTCATAGGTAATGTGCTCCAAAGCTTTGGATTCAATATTTAGTTTATTAATTGGATCAATGAATATCTTGAATCTTACCGCATATCAATTATTATTAATGTGTCCCCAAAAGGATACTTTAAATATTCTATGGGGTGGGATAGGGGGATACCCTTTCAGCTATTATCATTGTAATTGTAGAGGACTGTCTAAGACGGAATCATCTCCACATGGTGGAAATGGGTGAAATGGAAACTATCAGAGAGGATAGAGGTATCTCTGCTCTTTTTAACATATTGTTTGATGATTTCATTAACATATTTACTCAGGGAGACTGGGGGATTATAAAAAAACAAATATAATTTTATTCTACATTATGAGAGTGTATCGAGCCAGGAAATTAATTGGAGAAAGTCCACTATCTACTTTGGAAAGAATATTCCAAATTCAAGGAAGAATTGTATCATCAATGATTTGGGAATAAATGAAGGCTCCCTCCTCTTATCTACCTTGGAGTTCCCATGTTTTTAGGAATACCTCTTGTTTATCACTTTTCCAATGCCTTGAGTCAAATTAGAAGAACAATTTCCTCTTGGAAAGTCAAATCACTATTAAGGGAATGATGAATTTTCCATTTCAATCATGTGGTGGTTTCAAATATTTTCTATTAATTTTGGTGTATTCATGGCCTATATCAGTCATTAACGAAATTAAATATATGATGAGAACCTTTTTATAGAGTGGAATCATACTGGAAATGAAAATTATCACCGCTTTTTAGAAACAGTGTTTCATTCCTCTTATCCTAGAAATTCTTGGTTTCAAGAATATGGAACTCTTCAATCAGTATTAGAAAAATCAGTTTATGTACTGGTTAATAAATTAAAACTCTTCCTCCTTGGATTTCATCAGATCAAGATTTTTTACGAAGCTCATCTTAGGAAAATTGATCTATTTTGATTCCTCCACTTGGCTTGGTTTGAGAGTCGCCATTTAGAAAATTTACAAGCACTCTCACTGGTTGGTTAACATGAACCCCCCTTTGATGTTTTGGCATGAAAAATATACTACAGTTCCATTTATTGATCAGGTCATCTCCTCAGATCATGAAATTGATCACAACATCTCAATAAAAAACCAATTGGACAATATGTACTTTCTCCCCGATGATATTGCATCAACTATTTCTAGCAATGACTTTATCGACCAAGAGGATATTCCAGTATGGGATCATTCATCGAATAGACTTCTAAATTACACGTCATTATATATTCTCCCACATTATGTTGATCACAAATGGATTGGTGACTTCAATAATAAGTGACTACTTCCTTCCAGGTTCACCCTGCCCTAGAGACTCTCTATCAATAAGGTTTCAGTGGATGAAAACATTCAATGTGTTGGAATTTATGTGTGATCTAATAGTGTCCTATGCCACCACAACTGAAAATATGGAAGTCAACTCTTCTAATCCTAAAAAACTACATCATTTTTTATGGAAAGATGTATTAAATTTTTTTCATATTCACCCCCTCAAATTGACTTCTTTTAGAAATTTTTTATTTTTCTTCTCAACATCCATATTTCTGAGATGGTTACATTAATATTTAGAGTGGACTATTTAGAACCAGTTCACATCATATATAGAGGAATGAACGAGTCCATCCACAACCATTCATCCTTCAATGCTCGAATTTCCATTGTAGGTAGCTTTTTGGGAATGCGGAATGTCATTGCACAACATACTGAAAGTTGCAACAACTTGGTGGGGGTCAATATTGTTTTGAGAAACATAAACCATGCATGAAACTTCCCTCAACCTCATGGAACACTCAAAGTCTTTTAGAAACAACCTTTATTGTCTAGCTAAAATGCAACAAAGATTGAGCCTTTAGGGAATACCATATGTCATCAGGATATGAGACTATCTTCAGATACCACAATAGGGATGTGGTGGAATACCTTCATCATTGTTGTGTCTATGTCACTACCCTAGAAGAAGAAATGGTGGTCCTAATAAAATATTTTTAGCTTTAATTTCAATGATATTGGAACAACATCTGGATTGAGAATGACTCCACTACGATTTTCCAAGCCATTAGGATGGAGAAGATTCTGCTCTCATGGAAGATGATGGTGAAATGGGCCAATTATCTTGACAAGATTTCACCTATGAGATACATTATCAATCATACCTTTCAGGAATCCAATTATCTTATTGATGGTATTACAAATAAACAAGTAAACTAAGAGGGGTGTATCTATACTAGAACTTTTCCTTGTAAAATACTTCCCATATTTATCCCGGACAAATGTAAAATGCCCTCTTTGAGACTCTTGCAACCTTTAATTATGTTAATTAAAGATCCTATGTGGGCATTTATCTTAAAAACCCATAGGAAAGAAAAAATGAGGCTGATGTATTGAGTTGGAAGGAACATTATATCTTATCCATGATGAGGATCACAAAAGATCAAATATTCTGTGATTTATGAAGGTTATAGATGGAAATCCTGAAATTATGGAAAAGATCATATCTTTCTCAAATGAATGTTCAACCCTCTATCCATGTGAATATTAAGGAGTCTTATAAGGAAGATGTAGAGCTAAAAAATAATGTTAGAAATATTCCTAAGTTTAACATTGATCAGGATGGAATGATAAGGTTTATGAACCATATATGTGTTCTTTCCATACTAGATTTGAAGAAGGAGATATTAGTGAAAGATCATAGTTCTTCCTTATCTATTAATATTGGAATTAAAAATATGCATATAGACTTAAAATAATACTTATTGTCTTATTACATGAAGAGAGACGTAATAGAGTTTGTATCTTAGTTTTTGGTATACAATCAAGTTAATTTTGAAAGAAAATGTCAAAGGGAAAGTTGCATCCATTAACCATATCAGAATGGACATGGGAGAACATCACTATGGATTTTGTACTTGGACTTCCCAAAAACCAATAAAGGGTTTAATGATCTATTTTGGTAGTCGATCACCATACTATGTCAGAAAAAATCATCACTATTAGAGAATACTTTCTCTATTCCAGTTTTCTTGGATATACATTAAGTAAGTGGTAAGGTTTCATCGATTACCACATTCTATTGTATCAAATTGGTATCCTAGGATTACCTTAAAGTTATCAGAAAATCTTCAAAAAGACCTTAATATAGAATTTAGTTTCATCGCATCTTATCATCCTTATATGGATGGTCAATCTTAAAGAACAATTTAAACCGTATAGGCTATGTTGAGATCTTCTTAGTTAGATTTCAAATGTGGTTAGGATCAACACCTTCCCCTAGTTGAGTTTTACTACAACAATAGATTTCACTAAATAATTGAGATGACACCTTATAAATACCTATATGGAATGAAATTTAGATCTCCAAGGTGTAGGGATGGAGTTGGAGAACGAAATTTTTTAATAAATGAGGTCACTAAAGAAATAGTCGTGAAGGTCAGAACAATTCAGCATCATATCAAAGACACTAAATGTTAGAAGAAATTGTTTGATGATAACCGGTATAGTGATATAGAATTTAAAGTTGTTGAAAATGTTTTTCTACAAATCTCACCCTGGAAGAAAGTTATGAGGTTTATAAAGAAAGGGAAACTAAGCCCTAAGTATATTGTCCCCTCCGAGATTCTTGATCGTATTGTGATGGTAGCCTATCGCTTGGAACTTCCGCCAAATCACTCTCAAGTACATTATGTGTTCCATATATATCTCTTGAGGAAGTTTATACATAACCCTTCTCATGTACTGAACTCATTTATCCTACCACATGAGCAAGATTTGTCTTACGAAGAAAAACCACTTGAAATTCTGGACTGATCAGAGAAATTTCTACAAAACAAGACCACTCACCTAGTCCATGTTTTTTTAGAGAAATTCGTAGTTGGAGAAATATATCTGGGAAATTGAGGACATGATGAAGAATAATTATCCTCATTTTTTACCCACTTTATTAATTTCATGGTAAAAATTCATTTTAAGGTGGGTAGAATGTAACACCCTACGTTTTTATTGACCTTTTTTTTTCTTGACTAATTTCAATTTTTATTTATGTTTTGTAATGAAATAATTTAGACATTCATTCTAAAAATAATTTACTTGACATATGTTACATAGAACATAAACTTTGATTATGTTATATGCAACACCGACTTGTCATACATTACACACAATATTTATGTATCTACAAAACATCATTTTAGTATTATAATTATTTAAATGAGATAATTATAACCTATCCACTAAACATAGTAATATGAAGAGTAATGACTACTTTTAAATTTTTTTATAATTTTATATATAAATAAAACATATGGATAATGAATGATATTTTTTTTGGAAAACTCCTTATATGTTTAAAAATACCATTTTCTCCAATGAACAACTTTTAATGTCCTTTAATGAAAAAATGAAGAACTAAATTTTATAAAAATTTAGAAATATAATTTGAAAAAATAAATATCATTTTTTAATTTATAATTTCAAAAATATCTTAGGGTTAATTTTTTGTATTTTTTTGAGAAACCTTATTTTTCGATGAATAGTGAAAAATAGTGGATTTTAATTCAAAACTGCATTTTCATCTAATATATTTATAAGAGTAAATTATATTCTAAATTTTTTTCAAAGTTTAATAAGATAAATTTTTTATCATATAGTACAATTTAGGTCCCTGATATCAGTTTCACATTGAACTTGGGCATACAATCTTAGCAATCTTTTGAACGTTTTTATTTTAAAAACCTTCATTGTTGACCCGACAACAGGATTAATTTTAAATTAATTTCTGCCAATTGAAGATTAAAATTTAAAAATGGATTATATATTTTGAATTATAATAATTTATAATGTTTAATAAATTTAACTTAGTTTTTGACCAAAACATATAGTGAAAGTGATTAAAATCGATTTTAATGATTAAGATTAAATTAAGCTTAAAAAGGGACAAAACTATAACATCAAGACTGGGAAAAACATATAAACTTGTCCAAAATACATTTTAATGACATATTCTGACCCTTTAATCCCTTTTCCAAACTTTGGATCTTTATTGGATCCACATACAACATGAAAAACGTGGGTATAATTCTCTCTTAAAATAATTACCAGAGTGCCACTCATCCTTCATTATAAAAGGTCTCCACCTCTCCCTCTTCTTAAAACCTCTAAAAAATAGGTTATGAAAATATCTAACTAATACAATTAAAAACATCCCTCCCTTACTTTTATAATCCTTCCCTTGGATATAAAGTAACCCAAGGACACCTTTTGGGACAATTCAAAAGAAGTTACCCGATTCAGAGGTAACGTCTTCTCTCAAGCTCCTTTGTTTTATTTTATTTCCCACCCCGTATACTCACATTATTATAGGATAAAAGGAAAACACTTGTATCCTCATTAAATTTTATTATTGTAATTGTTAGACATAAAATTACACATATTTCAATTTAATGGGTAAGAAACATACAATTTATGTGTACGGAGAACTAATACCTCACTAAATGGTGATTGTTCATTTTTCCTTTATCTCCTATCATGGTGGAAATTATGATGGATATGATGATTATATATTTAATATATCATATTTATTAGGTCTTTCATATTCTATATTACTTTTATAACACATATATTTTTACTTTCTATTTGGTGTAAATATGATAATTTCATTTGAGGTAGTGTGGACTACTGCCACCTCAAAGTGATGTGAATTGTTCACACACTTCATGGAATGTAATAAGGATGATTTTAATAAAATTATATGATATATATAACATTATAATGACAATTTAATTATATTATATATATATATATATCAGTTTATTTCTTTCATTCAATATGACAATAAAAATGGAAACAACTTTCATGTATATGTACGTCTTAGAGTCTCCATGAATGGTGTATTTCATTTCGTACATATATATTATATAAATTTTTATAATAAAAATATAATTTATATACATAATATTTAATTAATGTTTTAAATTATATAAATCAAGATATATTTATAAGGAATAAAGATACAAAAAATTAAGACACATGGAAAAAACAAAGTGAATATTACCCAAACTGAAACATTAACATATGATCTTTATCAAGAGGGTAATATAATTTCATAATAAATCCATATATGGTATTATATATAAGAATATGTTTCTTCGAAAATATGTATAATAGACTTATATTTATTATACATAAATATTGTAGGAGTACGAAAAGAGTCAAGACACAAGGTATGAGAAATCTCATCTCACTTTTATTTCCATGAGATACATACCTTATTAAACACTCACTACTTTAGTGTGGTGCATGTACGTCACATGAACATATTATATGTATATTATAATAAAAGTAACAGGTATTTACATATCCATTTTATGATCTTTCTTTCATGGGGTTTAAGTTTCAGAAGTTACCAAATCGTAAAGATATTTTTGTCTCAATTTTGCTTCTTTGAGAATCATGTTTTTTATAAACCTAAATTCCTTTTCAAGGTATATATAAATAAAATTTACATGATTAATAATGAATATAATTATTTTAATGATATTATAAGATTCATGTAATTTCCTTTTCTTACAAGTAGAGTGTGATCCCATGTTACAAAGTAGTATGAGTTTATTGAAACAATCTCACCATTTTTCGAGACTGTTAATGATTATGCCTCCTTTGATGAAATATTGTGATTCATATCACAAGAATCATCATGATTTTTAGTATCATATATTTATTCAACTCATTTACCTATATTATTACCTTTTTTTCCAATCATTGGTACTGAATATAATTAGGAAAATGTTTTTGAGAAAAATCTAACTCTATTTCTTTCTTCGGCCAGAAATATATTTTATTTCAAAAATCATTTTTTTAAAAATCTTTTATATGTTTAACTAATCAGAAAAAGTTTTTAGACAATTTTTTACATTTTAAAATTATTTTTTTAATAATTAAAAGATATTTTTCTCAAGAATTGTTTTTAAAAGATCATTAAAAAATAATTCCCATCTAAGATGACATCCATTGGTATCGCTCATGACTTTTTGGGAAAATGACTCAATGTTAACATTCATATTCTTTCAATGAGTGGTTTATGTTTTTATGTCATTATGTTTATTAAAAAAATTCTCTTTCATAGGTTATATGCTTTTGAAAACCTCTTATATTCACGGGTCATTATTTTAATGAAATGATTATGAAACCAATATCTTTTTTCATAAGTTTTGATATGATGGAATGTATATTATACCCATTTCTTCCCATGTGTTATGATATGGTTTTTAATGATATTGTGAAACATGTATGTATGATATCACTAGGATATTTTTGTGACCTATATCTCTCTCCAATGCATTGTGTAAATATTTAAATCTCATGAGATAGACTAAGATGTTCTTGGGAAAGAAGGTCATGGGAGTGAACCATGACTACCAAGATTGGATGAGGAGTTAAATATTGCTACTAATATGACCATGGGAGTGAACCATGACTACCAAAATGGTATAGGGAGTAAACCCATAGTACTAATATGGTCTTGGAAATGATGTCTTGGCTACTATGGAAAACATATTATATGGTTATGTGTCTTCCAAAGTTCCATGTTTAATTCCAATGTTAAGATTTTATGGATTATGTTATTTATTTCCTTATGATTCATGTCTTATAAACTATTAATATTTATGTTGTGAATCATTTTTATGATCATTGATATGCAGGTTATGATCTTCTATTTTTAGGATCACATTTTTATTCTCCTATGTTCATGTTTATACTTACATGTATCCCTTTTTTACCCTTACCGAGCATCTGAGATCACATTTTTTATTTTCCTTCCCTAGTTTATGAATATATGTATTATGTATTATGTGTCTAAGATGGGTGATAGTCTAGAAAGATCTAGTGGGAGATAATTTAGCTCACTTATGTATGAGTGTTCATGTTTCCCTGTTTCCAATGGCTCTAGACTATTATGGACTCTGGGTATATGTTTATATAATGTCTATGTATTCTGAAAAGTCATATAATGTCCATGTATGTCAAGACTAGGTCGCTATAGAACAACCCTCATAGTTCTAACAAAAGGCTCAATATTAGTCCTTTGTTCCTGCATAATAGTCACACTTATATATATATTCAAAACATACTAGCATGGTAAAGTTCATATAACTAATTCCAACACAGATATATCATAGTAGTAAGAACAAAAATATATCAATCAATATAGAATATAGGTCTATCCTAAGTAGATTGAATAATCAAATCATTAAATAGAATAAAAAATAGGTAGAAAATAATATGTATATATATGGAATGCGATCCTATATACCTACTCGTGAATCATGAATGAACCAAAATCACATACAACTATAATAGAAATCCTATCACTGGTAACTCAGAGGCCCATTACACATGAGATGTCCAATAACATGAAAAATCATATACCAAAATTTCAGACTACCTATTTCATTTCTATCATAACCTGAAAATAAAATAAATAAAAGAATCATTGGACTTCGATATCATTTCGTAACAACTAATCCCAAACCTCGAGGTCTGAGTAGAAGTTCTATATAACATCATGCATGAATCCTCATATTAAGGTGGTTTTCAAATAGCGATGAGGGTTTGTTGTAATATAGAGAGAATATAACCCAAGTAACCATAACTATATTTGGTAATATAACATTAATATAAGTAAAAAAATAACATAGTATAAAATAATATGAATTAAAGATATAATGTATCTCATGATAAGTTATACATTAGTAATCATCATTCCCTCTACTTTTAAGTTAACCAAGTATATTAGAAAAACATTAAATGATAAATTAATAAATAATAGTTTTGAGATTACTATAACGAATCCATCCTGACACCATTTTCATCTCCAAGCTATATGGTCCCCAACAACCTATTGTATTTCCATTTCCCTTTTTTCAGGTCTGTTGTAGTGAAGTTTTCATATGCACCAAGATGTCTATATAGGGTGTGATTATAAACCCATTTGGATACCACCAATTAATCCTTATCATAATTTTATATGTATATAAATGTTTATGACATTCAAGAAAAGTAAATTCACACACAATAAGATAACCAATAATACACCGAGAAAAAAAATCACGAAGCAAACCACCACAAACACAAGCGTTACCTGCATCAAAACCACGTCAGAAGAGTATTATAGTAGTACCACACAACTTATATCATGTGAATAAAATATATCCACCTTAAATGAAAAATCCAAACACCTTCCTTGAAGGAAAAATCAATCTTCCTTTAAGGACATGAAAATTCATCCACATTTAAGGAAAAACTTATCTATCATCCTATAAGAAATTGCACATCTCTGTGCCATTAGGTACAATCTTGTTCAATCTTTTATTAATAACTCTATTACATACTTTAAGGAAAAATCATACCCATAAATCATGGTTATCATCTTCTAGGAGGGTTTGTATTCTTGAAAAACCCTTATAATGGGAACCCTTTTATACAAAAGGACATTCTCCATCAATACACCAGATCATCATAAGTGGCCACTCTTCTAAAATTTATATGGAATTACCACATACATGGAATTATAAGGCACTAAATATCCTACAAAATTCATCACCAATTAGTTATATCACCCATGTCCCCCTTTAAAGTATTGAATAACTTAGATAGGGCCACCTATCAACCTAAAACTAAAACATTTATTCCATAGGCTATGCACAAAAACACATTTAATGGATAAAATAACAAGGAACTATATATCTCAACAATTAATTTTATATGTGATGAAATATTACAAATGAAATAAATAAAATATCAAGGAATGGACAATACATAATAAGAAAATATGTCTAGAACATGTATGGGTAGCCACACACACACATGCACAAACATGAAATCAATATCAAACATGGATCTCAAGGGATACACACATAATCTTACCATGAAAAAAATTCATACAAGTCACAATATGTTAATAAATTCATACCTCAGGTATGTTGATGTCAACATCAAGGTTCTTCAAGAGTTCTTCCACCAAAAAACTAGAACAATCCAATACACCAAGTGTTCCTAAAACCAATTCCCATCCAACATGACATGGGTTATAGAATGATTTTTAATAATGAAACAAGACAATATGGTAGAACTAATATTAACCAGTTGAAAAATACAATCCACGATAGTTTTCCTACCTGAATTAGGGAAGAATAAATTTCATTTCACTTGGATAGAAAAAGATAAAAGATACAAGGTTATCAAAAATTCTTTTATAAAATAAAAAACTTTATCTTACATGGTTTGAATCTTCTAACAATTTCTAGAAAATAGAGTTGAGATGATCAAGTCAATAAAATGTTGCAATATTAATGCAAAGAGGGTTGAAAAACACACCCTAGATTCATCTGAAGTGTTTTTGGCATTTTATTGGATACATGAATCAATATGGGGGTGGGGTTAAATAGATTAGTATTTGAAAAGAATCAATTAAAATTTACTTAAATACCCATCATTATGGTCACACTAATTTATCCTTTGAAAAATCCAATACCAGAGGAAGACGGGTGTCTATTTTTTCTATTTAGATGCCCATGAAAACATAAATCGACCTCCACCATGCCTAAACCATATCCTAGACTATGGCCATGGTTTTCATTAGTACCCTAATAAAAACAGTGTCCCATAAAATGAATATTCCATGACCCAATACATTTACCCTTACCACAACCTCTAAAATAGGAATGGTGAGGTCACTCTAGTAATGGTCTCCCAAGGGACTTTCAGAGCTCCATGCCCATGGGAACAACCATCATCAAATGTTTCATTTTCCCATTTCACAAATGAGCTCATCAAGAGCCACAATGGCCTGCACCACAATCATGGTGTTTCGGATCCTAGACTAAATTTTTTTCTAAAAACTGTGCAGATGTTATTCAGATTTCATAAGACTTTATAAAAGTTAGGATCAACCCAAAAAACTATAATAGAAGGAGGAAAAAATACTAAACCCTATTTGAAGGAAATGTTTAGTTACTTTACACAGTTAAAAAAAATATCTCCAAACCATAAAATATATTAGGACTATTTAATACAAACTATATCATATTATATAAAACCATGGCATAATTTTATTTATTGAGGTGTCCAGAAGCTACACCAATATTCTCTAACTAGACCAAGAATTCAATCTATGTTTCATCCTTAAACCCATATGAATTAATAAAAACAATATAAATTGTCCTGATAATCATGGCATGGTTTCTTCAAAACTCTTTTTCCTAATATTTTTTCAACACTTAACTCTAAATTACTGATTATTCATCTCAAACCTCAAACATTCATAAGTTAAAGAACCATTCATTTAAAATCCTCTATTACATATAGATACTTATATCTTAATTAATCATTTTTAATCTTAAACTCATGTGCATATTGAAAAAAATTGTTTTATGTGCAACTAGTCTCATATAAACTTTAAAATGGGTAAATTAATTTATTTCTTAATAAAATATGACATAGATTTAAAATAGTGTTTATCACATAACTTAAATTATTACTGAAAATTAGTTATCCAACATCTTGGATTCCCATAATAAAATCATTAAACCTTGTTTTTGATGTCATCTTCGGGTTTTAAAATTATCTGAGATTATGATTTTTGATGCCATTGTTTGTTCTGATTTGGAGAAATAGTTAGATTTTGTGAGATTTGAGATAAAATATATGTATAAAAACAAATCTTAGAACATAAAGGGATAACTTGATGAGGTGATACCCATATCATGTAAGCTGGTTATCTTTAATAAAAACATGAATAGAAGAGGGTAAAACTATAAATATTTTTTAATGATAAAATTTTATTAAAAATTCATGTTTTTAATAATGAATAAATATTTTACTTTTCATGTTAACAAAGTCCATTTTAACATTACATTCCATAAAAACTCAATATGATTTTGAGATATATAAATAGATTTAAAAACAATTTCATTATTAGTAATTTAATCAAAAATAGAATACATCCAGAAGTTTTCGAATTCCTAAATGATCATTCTATGTTATTCAAGTTAAATCAATCCATTTATGGATT
The DNA here is from genome assembly GCA_963277665.1 of Viscum album. NCBI lineage: Eukaryota > Viridiplantae > Streptophyta > Magnoliopsida > Santalales > Viscaceae > Viscum > Viscum album. The sequence continues at coordinate 1,899,572,432 of OY728126.1, forward strand.
GAAATAATATTCTCAAAGATGGAACAACAAGTTTCATTATGAAATAAAAGTGCAATTTTTTATCAATAATGTGGATGATTCTAATATATACAAACATGTTACTGATTGTTTAATTGTATTTATATTATTATATATGGATGATATACTAACTATATATTTTGTAAATGTATGTTTTAGAAAGTTATTATCAATGAAATACAATGGTAAATCATAGAATATAATGGGTATAAATATTTATAGATATAAATTTGAAATGAGGATTAAACTATATCAAAATAACTATATTGGAAAGTGTTAAGAAATTGTAGCATGAGAACTCTATAAAGGGTTATTTACCAGTATTTAAAAAATGAATTCTTAGAAGACTAAATATCCTTATAAAGAGTAAGAAATAATAAACATAGGTATGATTCCTTATAATAATTCAATAATACTTTTTATATATTTTTTATTATGAATTCATCATGATTTATCATTTTCTTTTAGCACAATTAATAAATACTAATCAAATACTAGTGGATGTAAATATTTTACTGTGAGAACCATTCATAAGTACTTAATAAGTTGTAATATTTTTTATTGATGTTTATATTGAAGAAAGAGCTCATTAAATTAGGTTACACTGATACTGGATTATAAACTAGAATAGATGATAGGATATCCTGGAATGGAATTTTATTTTTCTTAAATTATTGAGTTTTTAGTTGTAAGAGTTTGAAATAATATATCATTAAAAACCTAAAAATAAAGGTAAAGTACATCTCTACACCATATTTATTTTAGGGGAATAGTTTAAATCAATAAGTTCATCAATAAACATGGGGTAGATCCTTGTATTTTTTAACTAATTGATATTTACTAGGAGGATGATGTACTTATTTCTCAAATGAAGGAACTATAGTCTCACCAAAGGTATAAAAACATTAGTTAAAATTAAATTCCATTAAATAAATAATAGTGAGGGTGATGTAAAGATATATTGGGTCACAAACCAACCCAACGAGTCTCGATCCGTGACACCCCAATTCCGCCTCCAATAGGACAGGGGCTAGCGACATTCACTAAGTAGAATATCACACACAGGGGAGGCATCAGCCTATGGTACCTGTACACATGCACCCACATACACCTCTATGAAATAGTGTTGAGATATATATAAAAACTGGATAGAAATGATTGCATACATCTAACCCACAACTAAAGTCCAACAAAAGTACAAAAGGATAAATACATGGCTGACCAAAAGTAAACTGAAAAAAAAATTCCAACCTGCTCAGAAGGAGGGGATCAGTGTTAAAAGAACCCATTGGAAATCTCCTCGGCACAGGTCTGGTAATCATCCCGATTGGTCAAGCTCACTATGCTCTACCTACTCCAGGTCCTCTTGGGACTCCGTCTAAAGGAATGTGGTCCAACCAAGACACAAAACATGTGCAGGAAGGAACATACATGGGTGAGTATAAAAATACATAGTATGCGCCCTGAAATCCCCAAAATAAAAGAGTGAAAAAGAAAGGAAATAGTCAGCTCATCACAAAGAGAGGGAATCCAAACAAGAGAAAATCTGCATCTCAAGACCATCCTCAGAAAAACATGACTAGTCAGCACAGGTCAAGTGTATTCCCAAACATATACCAGGAACATTCAGTTATATTCATTTTAGGAACCAAGACTCATGAAGTTCCAACCACATTAACAATGACATGTTCCACTCAATGATTTATGTATTACACAAACTAGGAGAACAAACTCAATGAGCTCTGTCATCACAGATGAAAATAATCCAAGAGACACTCCCTACCAAGCCTCACTCCTCTATTTCAAATGGTCCATCCTAGAGAACACCCTCATCAGACATCATCACTAAGAAACCACACTAAAATAGTAGATACACTAGACTCCTCTGATAGGGGATCACTCCTAGGGTCCTCTAGGGAATACATGAATTGACTCTGGTATCTCCATGATCTCACATATAGGGGATCACTCCCAATATCCACTGAGGGTAATGGGTCCTGAGAACACATCACTCATATAGAGGATCATAACCCCTATAAAGGTGGTCAGGATGATGTCAAAAAACCCATATGGTATAACATACAAAGTATGGGATCAATCCAACGATACAAAAAACCCTACCGAATCCACGAACTAAGTAGGTTATCATATTACCGATGATACCGCAACCCTATGTAAGACAACATGCTGAGTAGGAGATTGTATACCCCATGATACCACAAACATACTAATACGGACCACTGAATTGGTAATCATATTTCTGATGATACCTCAACCCCTATGGGGTTGTCCTACTAGATAGGGGATCATTGCCTATGGATAAGCAGTCACAGCGATACCAAGAACCCGATCTAGGGAAGCAAAGCTAGGGGATCCTGTTCAAGACACATCGGAGGGATACCACCACTCTATCTAAAATTAATCCTATATAGATGATAACAAACCTATACTAGGGTTATAATTCCATAAAAACCCACATAGGAACAAACCATGGGTGTTAACTCAACTTTTTCTCGTCCAAACATCACTCACCCAAGAAACCTAAAACATCACCACATTGCGTACCTATGAGGTCCAAATCGAGTATACAATCACATTCTACAATGAAAAACACACAAGATAGGCTATTTACTGGCCTAAAAGGACAACTGATAAAAAAATTATTATTCAACTTAACAAGTCTTATTGGGGACAACACCTTGATTCTAAAACTCGCCAAGACGATCATACCATTTTGATACCCTAAAAAATGCACATGTTCGTCAACTCATTCATCCAAAAAGGAAACTAGTTGGAAAAGTCACATTTCTCCCTAAACACCCATAAATAGCCTCATGGAGCCCGTATCCTAATCTCTGTCTCATCAACCTAAATATATCATTAAATATCCACTTTAGCATCAGAATCACAATGTCACTTACGACATGTCAACCAGATGCTCTGTGCAAACGTTATGGGGGGGGGGGTTGAAGCTGAATAATAATAAAATATTATGATTATTTATATGTTTCTTAGTCCTGATCAAGGAACACATCTCATAAAATTCCACAATCAAACTCAAAAGTTTATTCCCAACGCAAGGAATGCATCACCACAAATTTCTCACAAATCAAACTTCCAGTTTGTGAGTTATGGGAGTTTAAAGAAACCCTAAAACAATATGGTTGGACCACTAATGGGTCACCAGAAACCACCATTCCAGACCCATAATCCATCATGACATAGAAAAAAACCACCACGTCATCACTATGCCACCACTTATCTCGCCAGATTCTTCCATGGCCGCTGTCGGAATCCTGACTTGTTGCCAGAAATATTCCGCAGACCATCGAGAGCACCACGTTGCTCCAAATTCAAATCCAAAATATGTTTCGGAAAACCCGGGACCTGAACTACACATCCTTTATGAATATTTAAAAAAAATATAGAAAAATGGGATCCAGGATTTTAAAACTCAAACAACGTATCTCATGGGTGAAACACCGACGTTCGGGCCTTGATCTGTGGTCCAAACTTACCGCTTCATGATCCGAGAGCCTTCGATGTTAAAATTGGAGCTCACCGGCACTTCGTTTTCTTTATTCATGCATTATTCAATGAAAAAAGAGAATGAAAGAGGAGGATCGTCCTTGGTGTGCAATGAATAAGAATGGGGGAAGTGGTTCATTGATTTTTATTTTAGTTTTTAAAATTAATTAACTAATTAATTCAATAACCATTTATGCCCCCAACCAAACCTCCTAGCACGGAGAAGTTTAGGTGACACCGAAGGTAAACAAAAAATTCTTAATTTAATTATGCACTCATAATTACGATCCCAGACTCCATTCGGCATTTATCCAAGCCAACACACATAAATAAATTATTCATTTTTTACAAAAACTCCACTGGTCACCTGTTTCTATAGCAATCCCGTGATCACAAAGGTTACACTCAAACTAGGGTAAACGACATGTTCCAGATGCAACCGTGTTCTCATATTTCTAATCCAGACTAATTTTTTGGAGATAACACATCTCTACTATGTACATTGTATAAAAATACATAATATATTTATAAAATCAATTCTGGTCACACCGGGCCTCAAAATCATATGCCCCTTTCTGGCTTCGCTATGAAAATATTCAAAGGAATATTTTATGTCTGATATGTCCAAAACTAGAGTCACTAAATTCTCCCCACCTTAGGACTTTTTATCCCTGAAAATACATAAGAATGAGGGAAAGAAACTAAACTCTAAACTGGGTTCCCACACGATTGAGTTCAACAGAAACCGCAAAAAACACCAATTGTTCCCATGATTCCAACTATCACACACTATGGGGATCCCAAGTCCTTTCCCACAAACAATACACAACCCTACCCAAATGCATAAGTTAGAGGGACTCGTCCTCGCAACATCGATATTATCTCTATTGGGCGGCTCTAACTCGTCTTTATAGTTTTAATCATGTCACAAAAATGATTCTCAGTAGGGGAACAATCCCTATTCCTCATTCATTCTAAGAACGTAGAACAACACAAACACCAACATAGGGTCTTACCAATGCCCTAAATAAACATTGGGGAAGCAAAAGAAAGGAAAGAGTACCACATAACAGTGTCTATCAGAACTAATGCAGAAAGTAGACAGGACACAGAGTGTACCTCTATCCATCCACGAAGCCTCGGGGTAAACAACCTCTAAGGAATGTAGTTGTCCCCTACCCCATCCTCTAGCTCCCTAAGACCATTGTGGACCACCTGGGGTGGTGGAAGTGGCAAATCATACCACTTGTCACCTCCCACTGTTGAACCACCTCTGTTGCCACATCTACCTCCCTAAAAACCTTAATACATGAGACACTGCCTCTTCCAAGGTGGCCTATCGATCTTCTCCCTCTCAAATGCACAATGGGATGGAAAATCAATAGAAATATTCCCCTGTCCTTTGCAATCATAACACCACCTCTCCTGTTACTGACCAAAACTGGCCTGAGAACCCTAAGCCTCAGATCCTTTGTCCTGGGGTCACCTCCTGAAATTTAGAGCACGTTCAGACCCCTATTCCCACCATCAGCTACCAGCTACCAAACTAGCTGACGAAGTCTTAGATCCAGTGTTCACAACACTAACGAGATAAATATGCTTGGCTAGAAATCTCTCCATAATAAAGGCCTGGTTCTGTACTCTAGCATAGGTATGAAAGAATAAAGAAAACCACTCTTTCCCATATGTCTTTGACTATGCCATGCTCAAAGGTAAGAACCATAAAGAATGATTCTCGAACCTTAACCTGGGAGTAGCACGACAGATCTATAACACTTGCTGAGTACTCCAAAAATAGTCCTTCCCTCCTTCTGAAGCTGCAAAAGCTCATGGATCCATATTGAACATAGTGTCACCGGGTAGAACTCTTCCCTAAAAATCTTCTCAAACTCTATCCACATGAGCGTCTCCACATTGTTGTACTATGTCACTATACTCCACCATCACATGGACTAACCATGAAGAAGGATCTCTACTAGGAACACCATCTAATCTGGATGAGTCCTCACCAGGAGGCAAATTCATGTGATTGCCTCAAGCTAGTCATTAGCTTTTAGGGGGTTTGGATAATCCCAATACATAAGAGGTCACTGCCTCTATAACTCATGCGTCACACTCAACATGCGTTCATCCTCATCCTGAACTTCCTACACAACCAGCTTCTTGACAGGAGTTGGATAAAATGGCGGACCACCTTGAGGTCGAGCGTCAGAACTTGTACCTCACTCCATAGCCTCTACTCGAGGAGGATCATCACCAAAATCTTGCCGAGGAACCCTTTTTGGTTGGCATCATGGTGGAATCTTGAAATATAGTTAAGATGCACAATGAACAAAGAGTATATTTGGGGAGCTTACTCAAGAAGAATAAGGAAAACCCAAAACCCAGTCCTATATGATGCCTGTACCATTATTTCTCTATGACCAGTGTACTAACATATTGAGTCGAAATGTGGGTTATCAGAGACTTGGGGTATGGATACGTTAGTTGTCTTACTAACACTGGAGTCCCTTGCATCAAACCCATAATTGAAACATCCTAACACTACTTCTATGCAACCCAAACCAAGATCATATCTAGGCCAACTATGCTATGAGATCCCAAAGGTGGAACCTTATTTGATATCACTCTGTCATGACCTAACCCAATAGGGCTGAAGTTGTGAATCCCCAAGATCACCTTCAATAGGCCAGTGGCTGGTGACTAGCGCTGAGTGGGCTATCACACACATGGGAGGCATTATCCTATGATACATGAACACACGCACCAACATAAACCTCTAGAAACAATGCATATATGTATATATATATATAAACTGAAAAGAAATGCATGCATACATCTAAACCACAACTAGATTACAACAAAATTAAAAAATAGAAAATACATATCAAAAAAAAAAGTAAACTGCAAAAGCATCCAACCTGCTTAGAAAGAGGGGATCACTGTCAAAACCACCGGCTAAAAAGCTTCTCGGCACAGCTCTGGTAAACACCCCAGTCGATCAAGATCACTAAGCTCTTCCTGCTCTGGGTCCTACTAGGACAACTCCAAATGGCATGTGGTCTAAAAAATTCAGAAAAAACATGTGAAAGAAAATCCTATATAGGGGTGAGTATACAAAAACTCATTAGGCGCCCCAACAACTCCAAAATAAAAGAGAGAAACTGAAAGGCAACTATCAACTCATCTCAGCCAGAGGGAATACAAAGGAGAGAGAAACTCCATCTTGAGACCATCCTAGAAAAAACTTGGCATGTCAGCCCATCTCAGGTATATGCCCAGGCATATACCCTGAACATTTAGATATACTTGTTTCAGGCACCAAGCCTCATGAGTTTTTGAACTCATTACCAGAGACATGTTCTACTCAAAGATCTATGTCTTACAAAAACCCAAAGAACAAAACCCATGATCTTTGTCATCCTAGATGACACTCGTCCAAGAGATATACTCTATCAGGCCTCAATTAACCATCCCAGATGTCCCATACCAGAGAACACCCTCATCGAACATTATCACTAAGAACACAATGCTAAAACAGCAGAAACACCAAACTCCTTGGATAGAGGATAAATCTTGGGGTCTGCTAGGGGATACATAACCCAGCTTGGGTATCTCCAAGATATCCTAGATAGGGGATCAATCACAAGATCCACTAGGGAATAACAGGTCCATATAACACATCACTCAGATAGAGGATCATCGCCCGTGTAAAGGTGGTCATGATGATGTCGGAAACCCCATTTCATATAACTTACGAAGTAGGGGATCGAACCGAATATACCACAAACCATACAGAAACCACGAACTGAGTAGGGTATCACATTACCAATGATACCTCAACCATATGGAAAACCACAAGCTGAGTAGGGGATCATATTCCCAATGATACCACAACCCTACTAATACAGCCCACTGAGTATAAGATTATATTCCTGATGATACCTCAAACCCTCTGGCATTGTCCTACACGATAGGGGATCATCACCTGTGGATAAGAGGTCACATCGACATGAAAAACCCAATCTAGGGAAGTGAAGCTAGAGGATCCTTCTCTAGACTCACCGTAGGGAAACCACCAATATATCTGAAAATCATCTTATTGAGGGGATCAAAAACCTATATTGGGGTTGTAATGCCATATAAAACCTCATAAGAACAAACCAATATAGTTCACTCAACCACTGCTAGTCCAAATGTCACTAACTCAAGAGACCCACAACATCACCACACTGTGTACCTCTGAGGTCCCAATTGAGGAAACCATCATGTTCTATGTGAAAAAACAGGTAGGATAGGCTATTTACTTGAATTAAATAGACAGCTGGGGAAAATATATTATTCACCATAACAAGTCTGAGCAGGGCCCATAACTAGATTCCAAAAACCAACAAGAGGATTGTACCGATGCGAACCCCTCGAAAAAATGCATGAGGTTATCTACTCATTCATCCAAAACAGATACTAGACAGAAAATTATGGTTTCTCGGTAAACGCCCAAAACTAGCCTCATGGGGCCCACATCCTGATCTCATTCCCATCACCCAAAATCTATCTTGAAACATCCACTTTACCATTAGGATCTCAACACCACTAACGACACGTGAATCAGACTATCTGTGAAGATGTTATGGGGGGTCAAAGCTGAATAATAATAAAATATTATTTTTATTTCATTGTTTCGTAGCCACGAGCCACAAAACCAACCCATACAATTCTTGAAACAAGCTCAAAAGGTCCATATAAACACAAGGAATGCATCACTGCAAACAGTTCGCAAATCAGAAATTTAGTTTTCATGTTACATGGGTTTAATGAACCCTCAGAAAAATATGGCTGGACCACCTTTGGGTCGCTGGAAACCCCGTTCCAAAGCCAGTGTTCGCCACACTGGAGTTGGAAACCATAACACTGCCACATCCCTCATCGTATTCTGACAAGGCCACTACCGGAATTTTCCCTTGCCACCAAAAATCTTCCACGGACCATCGAGATCACCTTGTTACTCCAAATTCAGATCTGAAACATCTTTTGGAAAGCTTAGAACCTGAACTACACATCCTTTATGAGGGTTTGAAGAAACAAAAACGCATAAATGGGATCTGGGATTTTAAACCTCAAAAATACTACCTCTCAGGTGAATCATCGTTGTTTGAGCCTTGATCCACGCACCAAACATTCCGTTACAAGATCTGGGAGTGTCCACTGTCAAAATCGGAGTTTGTCGATGCTTCGTTTGCTCGATTCAGGTATTCGTAAGAAAAATAGAGGATGAAATATGAGTGACCTCCTTGGTTCGAAATGAATAAGAATGGATAGAGGTTTGGATTTAATTTTATTTTATTTTTTAATTAATTATATAATTAATTAAACAACCATCTATGCCCTAGACCAAACCTCCCGGCTTGGAGAAGTATATGACGCCCCTAGGGTAAACGCGGCATTATGATTTGAACCATGCACTCAGAATTTTGATAATAGACTCTATTCAAGAGTTATTTGATCTAACACCCATAAATAAATTATTCATTTACTTACAAAATCCGCACTGGTATCATTTTGCTACAGCAAGCGCACACCTGCAAAGGTTACACCTCGCCTACGATAAATGGCAAGCTCCAGACAGAACAATGTCATTATATTTTGGATCCTAGCTACCGTTTAGGAGATAAATCATCCTTTCCATGTGTATATAAAAAAATACTTAATATTTCAATTAAATTAATAATGTGCATACCAGGCCTTAGAATCGCACGTCACTTTTTCCCTTATCTCTAGCTTTATTCGTAGGAATATTCTGAAGTTTGACAGTGCCAAAACCTGAGTCAGTACATATTGTGTGTAAATAGTGGATAATCTAGTATATACATTGAAAATCCATTAATATAATAAAACCATGAGATTTTGGTAATGTATTTTTGTTTTAGAAACACGAGATACAAGATTTGATCTTGTTTTTTATGCAAAATGTATCTTGAATTTATAATAAATGAAATCAATATTTACTATTTATTTCACCAGTATTATATATTATACATACAAATTTGAATGATAAAAACCCATCAAGGAATGACTTTGAGTTATCCCTAATATATTTTAATCATGAATTATTGTTATATGTGATGATATATTAATAAGTGAAGATTTATTATATAGACTAACTATTCAAATTATATCACATATAATTCCATATAGTCATTGATGTTATTATGGGTGTATGCTTTAAATTAATACCAAAAATCTAAGGTTGATAATATAGATAACATGTTAACCTTTATACATTAATACTTATTTATTATAGTCTTGAGTCTATGTTAATAAATGGGTGGATGCGTATGTTACATGTCATGTATTTAGATGATTCTAACCCAGGTAATAACCTATTATACAAAAATTATGAATCTTGGGTCCTAGATTAAATTAGAATGAGGAAATTCATGTTCATTATTAGTTGAGTGACATGAAATGTGATTAACTATTTAAGTTAATAACATGTGGAAACATATTAAAATTATCGAGTCTATTTTAGAGAATCAAGAATATATGAGTGCATGTATACTTCCTTTACATGTTCTATGTCATGTGATACTCAATGTATTATAAAATTGGATTTTATAATCATGCATATGATTTATAGTGACACAAGTTATGGTGGACATGTTCATATTGAAATATGAGTGTATTTGATCAAGATCATGTGATACCTCTTTATAGTTTGATTGGAAATGAATCTTTTCATGAATTTAATCATAGTTTATATTTATAAATTTTGGAATTCAAAACTATTTTCAAGATTAGAATGGTTTATAGGGTCATGCAATTGGCTATATTATACAGATTAATTTATATATAATATATATATCTTAAATTTGATATACATTTTTTAATAATCATATAAAAAAATTAGATGGATTACCAATGAGTTATAAATTTTTTATAAATCATATAGGATTTATTTTAATAAATATATTATTTTATATATGCTCTAAATTATAATCATTGAATTGGTGAAATTCACAACATCATAGTTTATGTTATGTCATTTTTGTTTATACAATATCATGGTATTCATGATCATTGATATGGGATATCATTCAAAAAACTCTCCTATAATGATTATCATACTTTTTGAGGCTTTTGACACATTATATGATGATGTATAAATGAATTTAAAGTTAAAAATATGTTTAAAAGGTAACTTGATTAATGAAGTTCAAATTATAAATGTTAAAAAGTAAAAATCCAAAATGTTGCCCATTTCAAAACATATGACACACAGTAACTTCGAGTGTATTATTCAGTTAATGGTGGAGTTATGTTTAAGGGAGTTTATGGATATCACTTTATATATAGGTGATTATTCTATAAGTAGTTTAATATATCTCTAATTATATTTTTACCATTATCCTTGGTGTCAGTTTTAACAAACAATTTAATGGATAAAAGATCTTATTAAGGTATTATATGAATTCATTTCTCTTGATGGATACCTTTGGTAATATAATTCCTTATATTAATTCTAAGGGGTCTCAATAAAACTGAATTTTGTGGATGATTCAACATATATGGTGAGATAAAAAAATGTTTTATATTTATATTTTCTTTTTTAATTTCTTCTCCCAGTAGATATGTTTTTTTCTGTTTGTCTCAATATTCAAATACATTTAGATATAGATATGTCTTAAAAACCCTTCATTAAATACGACTCTATTAATACAAATCAAAGGTGTACTTTTAAGCCTTAACTAGACCAATGATTACAAAAAATGATCCATTATGTTTCCAAACCATTGAAATCACCACCTGTGTTTTAAATTAATCATTCATAATTTTAACGAAATCAAACATTTCACATATCACCAAAACCATGCTATGGATTTTTATTCACAATTTATCTACCTTGTAATCATAGGTGTTTTAATAAAACCCCACTTCCCATAAAATTGTTGAAACCAATTGACACCAACATAAAATACACCTCTTAAGACATTTTTTCTTATTGAAACATATTAATAAAGAATCATTTTAATGTTATACAAAACCACTAAATGAATTATTTTTCAAGTAAATAGCCTCAATATATTATCAATAACATACTAAATTCTCTTACCCTTTAAAGAAACAATATTTTACACCACATGTTTTTTTAAATTTATTTCATTTTAAAAAATTTAAAAACACACTATTTAAAATAATAAAATCCAATTATTCAAACTTGATAAAGTGATCACTAGAAGGAGAACTCAAGTGAATATAATCTATATGATACAAAATAACTTATGAAACCAATAAAAAAATAATATAATTCCCAATCCCTAATACTTGACCATAGATTCATATCCATATTATATCTAGAATTTATATATCAAAACCTCACATAACCAAGATTTACTAATTCCAAATAAATGAAATTTCTTTGTAATTTTGGTTTTCAATTTGAAAGTATTGGGTATACATGCACAAAATTTAAATCATATGTTTTTTTATATAACCTAGTCTTATAATTTATGAAATCCCAAAATCCAATACTTACTCTAATACAATTTTTTAATAATAAAAAAAGAGATATTCCCAATAAAAATCCTGCTGATGAAAAACCTAAAGCACACCTCCTTATATTCCAAAGGTTTTAAACTATAAGTGAATACTTAAAATGAACCATGAAGATAAAGTTTTTCCAATAATCAGCCAAAAAGATCTATTTTGTAATTTATTAAAATATCTTACATTTGTCTCTATATATTGAACTTAATGAAACATCAAGAACTTGAAAATAAAACAATATACATATTCACAATGGATCCCACAACCTCACTCTAAAATTTTTAATAAATAAAATAATATATATATATATAAATAAGTAAATCATAAAATTATCAATAAAATACCATATATAATGAAATCAATAAATAAGTCCCCTTTTTAACATGAAACTCAAAATAAAAGTCATGGTCTTTTAGATAACAGATGACCTCCTCCATAATACTGGATCACCAAAACAAAAATTTCAATGAGTTAAAAACACAATACCATATTCACAAATTATACTTGTATGTTATAAATATTGTAAAAATATTTACTAAAAACCATACCTTAAGAATGGGTAGAAAGTGAATATGGAATAATTCATAGTATTTCTCCATTTTACTCAACTCTTATGAGTGATTGTGATAAATTTGGATCCATGTGACAATATATATGGAACTCAAAACACATATTAAATATAATCATGATAATAAGAATAATAAATAATTATAGTAATTTAGGAAAACCCTAAAAAGATAATAATGGACATAATTAAGGAAAACTCATTGACACCCCAAAAATATTCAGGCTCCACACCTATCTCACAATCATTACCAAATACATTCTATGTAAATACATTTACTTATTTCTCAAGGATATTATAAACACCATGACTAAGTATCAAATATATGGAAAATATTCAATGATTACTCTCAAAACACACTATAGACTCAACCATAAAATCTCTCTAAATATCACTTATAATAGCTACTACCCAAAAGAATTTACTTACCCAATGTGATATCAAATTCCATGAATGGATATATGTAAGGATATAACATTAAATCATGAATATATCCTCTATATTATGGAAACAGAAGAAATAATCCCAAACCCTAATCTTATTCATCACTCCGTAGGAGCACATTTTCCTTTTAACCCTCCTTATAAACATGGACTATGAAAATATGATATAAAAGGAAAGATAAAACCTATAACTGTCACATTTATTTGAAAATAAAATATTATCACCTCATAGAAAATTTTAAGGTTTATCAAAATCATTCATTTTAATATAGATTATGAAAACCTTAATGGAAAGGTTAGAAAACATATGAACTAACCCATCCATTTAAACATCGAGTGCACAACCTCATAGGAATGGTTGGTATTTATGTACTCAATGCCTTGAATCTCAACCCTTTAAAATTTTAGGAAGTATATAGAAGGTTACATTCACCTTCACATTTGATACACCAAGTCATTCTCACTTGAAAAATATACTTCTTATGCAATTCCAATCACTATTCAAGGAAAAAATTATTTTAAAATAAACATAGGTAATATACTCTCTAAAAAGGCACAAACTACCTAAATACATTACCAAAGATAACTATTTAAACTTAAGGATTTTGTATCCTACCTCGTATCTATGTATTACAAGCCTTCCTCTATAATATTTGTCATATTCATTAACCCACTATGAATATTACACCTTAGATCACAGATACTACATATAAGTAATCATGAAACATAAAAAATCTAAGGTTTACACCATCCTCCCAATAACCAAATCTCAAATTATGAATTTATTACTTTTATAAGGTATATAATGTCAAAAAGGATGTAAAAATAATCTTATAAATAATAATTAACTCTAATAAGGGCATAAATCCAATATCCAAGAGGTTTGGAATGAAAGTAATCCAGTTTTATAATATCATGAGGCTAACCAATATACAAAAAATTAAAATAACTATGAAACATTATTTCCTCAAAAATAAACCCCTGAACAATTTCCCTAAACAGTGATTTTTAATCATGTAAAATCATTTTAAATTTGAATATATTTTCTTTCACCCTATTCAAATGTATAATCATAATTAATCCATTAATTTTTTTTAGAAAAAATAAACACTATAATATACCCAAAATACACAAGGTTCTATGCTTACAAAGAACCAAATCTCTCATCATAAATCACTACCCCCATATCAACTATAAGGGTAATTTTCTTATCAATGTTCATGACCAATTAAATTAACAATATATTATTTCTAATTATTTTATCACAGTAAGATCACTTTCCCAATAAAATATAAAAACAAAATATAATATCGTAATAGATTAAATATATTTGATTCATTCATATCAAACTAACAGTTGATAAAAAAAATATTTCATATTTAAAATAAATCATTCTCATATTATCCTCAAAATAAAAATTTGTATCAAAAAATTATTTTAAAACAATTTTAAAACATTATATATGGCATGTAAATAATTTTATTATTTAATATGTTGAAATAAATATAAAATTGTCTCATTAAACCATTTCATAATTTATTTATTTTAGTAATATAATATTCTAATAATTAAAAAACTAATTTATAAAAAAATCATAAAATTAAAAATAAAATATTCAATATCAAATTATTTATGAGTTTGAAAACTAGTTATATTGAATTATACTTATAATCCATTTTAAAAACCTACATTTAAATCAGTTATAAAATTACCATTTATGACAATATAAAATGATAAAATTTGAATAATAATCACATTAAAACAAACCAATATTATTGTTTGAGATTACATGACTTGTTAACAAAACACATGAAAAAACCATTTATCAATTTTTATAGTGATTTTAGTGTATTGTAACAAGTCTAAAATATTTTAACATTCTTCAGTACTGACACACAAAAAAGATATAATAAAAAGTAAAATAAAAATGAAACCACTTAAATTAAATTTTTGTTTTAAAAAACATAATAAGTGATTCCAATTACCTTATACCATATTTATAAATCCATATTTATCTATTCCAAGAATTTTAATTACATAATTAAATAATTTTAACTAAAATCCAAAAATTAGTGTTAAAAAATATCCTTAAAAGCCTAAATAATATTAAACCATATAAATCCTTATCAATTCAATATCTAAATCCAAATCAAAATCAAATGATATGAAATCCAATAATATAAACTTCCTTAACCCATTAAAAAAAATATACATAATTAGAGTCTCTTTGATTAATGACATTATAAAAAACACATCACCAAAATCCCTATATTTGTAACACAATAAAGAAAAATAGAGAGAAAAAGAAAAAATATTGGAACCTAAAGTGTAATGGGAAGATCAAACATTTATCCAAGAAAAAATACTCAATAATTGAAGATAAATTATAGGCTAATGGGTGCCTAACCCTATGTATATTTGAGGTCAAACATTGGAGATATGAATAAAAACAAGGAGGAGAGTATGGATTCACTATGACCAAATATGACCCTCTTTTAATGATTATAATTTTTTCACGGTTTTTTAAACCTTGTAGATCTACTACATCATCCAAGCTGACCTGCAAGATAAACTTCACATTTATTAATATTGAAACATAACAGTACATAACACCAAAAATCCAATTAATATATATTATCCTCCCATATTAATAAAAAAAGTTTTTATAAAATATCAATCCCTAAGCTCATTAATTTTTTTGTAAACATAATAATCCATCAACATGATATTTAAAATTCTTTTTAACTTTTTAAAAAATTCTTCAAAATTTCACCTTTTTATTTTCATTTTAATGCTAAAAATATTAATAAAAACATTATCCAAAATGGGAGGTATTAGAACCTATATATCTTTTATTTTATTCTTATACATATTATTGGTTATAGATTTACTCAATATGTGTAAACCATATTTATTTATAGTAGATTTATTTTCAACAGTTTCAAATAAGTAAAGATGATTTTGGTAAACCTTTGACATCATCCTATTATTTAATTTTTTTTTGTTATTTATCTTTTTAATAACTTCAATAATTATTATCTATTTTAAAATCATTGATATAAATTTTTTAGGGCCACATAGGGAAGATAAACTCTAGGTTGTTGAATCATATTTTATCAAACATTAATTTTCACAAAATTCTTCCTTATCAATTTGTATTTTCCTTAAAATTATTTATGAAATCCTATATTACTCTCGATTAAAGTAATTAAATGAATTTATCAAACAAATTTATTTTAACAAGGCTTTACCAAACCAGATTATACCAAAGAAATATACACCTAGAAATATATCCGAGTCCCAAAAAATCCAACTCATTGTTTAATAAATTTTATATAAATACATTATACAACATGGTTTATAATACTCATAATGAAAGATCAATAATCACAGTTTTTTCTATATTACCAATTATAATGAATGAATTTGATGGATAAAATAGAAAATCATACACAATTAAAATAGGTACAACAATATGTTGATCCATCATCAATTTTATGTATATTCCATACTTCACCATGATGTTGATCTACTTATTTTTTTATTTTTAATTGTGAAAAATACATAAAAAATTGATCTCCATATTAGTTATCTATATACCATTTTGTTCTATAATGTCCCTTTGGATTCAACTCTTCCACTATTATTCTTATGTATTTATTCTCTATGTATAAATAAATACATTGTCCATATCTTATATATAAAATGTTTTATCAATGATTTTAGGAGGAAAAGTATACTAAATTTTTTTATTAAATAATTTCCCATTAAGTATCATATATTTTGATTTTTTGAATGAGATTAATATCTTTAATATTTTATAAAATATCTCAAATAACATTCAGATTACTTATCACTGTGTTATAGTGTGTGTGATCAACACTTGAATTCCGTACAATAAAAATAGAATATTTATTCCTCTAAAATACCTATACATTTTTAAATATAGAATTATATATAAGATCATATGTAAAAGAAGTTCACCTCCAACCATGATATCTTTTTATAGTAACATGAATTTGAATTAATAACATAATTGAAATAGTTTTCCCCATTCATTGAACAACTTTTTCTGCCATTTTTATATAATGTTATCATAAAACATCTTTTTTTGAAATGACATGAGACACATTTATAGGTGTTCATGTTCTATTTTATAGATAACAAGAGTGAAAAACACAGACTCTACCATGAAATCTTTCATTGTGTGGTTCTATTTCCATTTTATTTGGTTAGGAACTTCATGCACATATTTTATTAAAACACTAATAGGACTAGTATAAATTCCCTAATTAACAATTTTTTCATTGGGAAATTATAAAGTATACTTCTAAAATGGTCAACGACCACTTACATGGTCCTATTACATAGTTTATAGTAGTTTAATCAATAAAATATAAGAAACTATATTTGTCTCTTATATGGACTCCAGTCATTTCATAAACAATAGTGTAATAAGAAATTATGTGGTATAAATTACACGTTATAGATTATATAATTAACAAAAAACACATTTACCCTTTCCAAAATTCTATGAAACTCCCCCAATATTATTTTAATATTAATATGAGGTTTTTTATCTTTATTTTCAGATTTTGAAATAACACTATCAAAACATTAATGTCCGCTTTGGGAATAATAATCTACCCATTTTGATTTTTATAGACTCCTATGAAATATTTTATAGTTTATAAATTACACTTAATTTAAAAAACATCACCTAAATGTATAAGCATACTTTTCAAAGTTATTTATATGCAATATAATTCATTCACTATAAGCCTATATGATTAATTATCATCATTAGAAGTAGAACTAAAATTATGTTTCTTCATATTGATCCATGAAATTTCATACATTGATTACATTCAAAAATTGTAATTCTAATTCCAAGAATTCTTTTCTTAATATATTTTTAACAAATTAGAAATTAGTAGATTTATCCCACTTTATAGATTTACTAATTTTTTATCTTATATTTCTTATTATATAATATATATATTAAATTATATTATTATAAGGTATATCTTCTAAAAATTTAAACCATTTAATCCATACCAAAATGTGTACAAAAATAAAAGATATTTATTCCATAAAATTATAATAAAAAAATATTAACATCTAAAACCATTACTATAAAACATACCCATGTAAAGTGGTTTCCATAAGTCAAAAAGTGGATAAGATAGATTAAATATAAGTTTCAACACATATTTTTTAAAATTTTATCTTATAATTACCTATGTCGTCACATTAGCTACTTGATGTGATGCAAAAAATAATAATTTTACTTTTAAAATACTTTCTCCACTTTCTCCTTGATTAATTGTTACATAATATCCTTATCCTTTATCCTAGAATGATACATTAAAATATTAAAATTTATCATCCATAAGTTATTACATGTAATAATAATAGGATAAATGACCTTTTCACTAATGTATTTTATTTTATGTTTATCTGTATATGTTAATTACATGATTGAATCCTGAATATGTACTCAGTAATTATAGAGATCTGTGAAATGTAATCTTTATTTTTACAAATATTTTAAATATATATACCCTAAAGTTTAAATGAAACTCTATAAGTTAATTTATGGTAATCCACTGAACCATTCTAGCTGATATCCATATAATAAGTATGAAAATCAATATTACAATTGCTCTGAATGAATAAAATATAATATAAGATCCTCTTTATATATTTTGGAACCAAAAAAATCAACATATATGATCTTAAGAAACCCCATTGACTCTATTCACTTTTTTAAAAACATATTAGTTATAATTTTACCTTTATTGAAATATCCACATGTATGATTATGGTTTCTTGTCAAGGTAGGAACATCTCAGGTTTCATCATACTTCACAAAAAGTTCAATTATGAATTGGTTCGTGTGACAAAGATACTTATTCAATAATATATTTTAATATTCTTTAAAAAAATAATATAGTATACTCTCCAATCAACTGATAAATATTTCTCTTCGTATATATTTCATTCTTGGTAATTTTTTTATCATTATATTAAATCACATATGTCTTTGATTAAATGTTTATCATATAAATTGATAAAATAATATTTTACTTATATTAGTATAATAGTGAGGGATGATCCCTTATATAAGGTAAATAATTTTCCAAAAATTATCACCTAAAATTACTAAAATATAGGTTGTCGGTAAAATCAATTAAATAGGTCTTAGTGAAAGGATTTTTATAAACAAATTATCATGGTTTATGATTATAGTAAACTAATTAAGATTAAATGAAAACAAATATCATATTCAATGCACAAATCATATTGAAACTTGAAAAAAATAAACTTCATTATGTGAGGTTAAGTACATTATATGGTTTAAATGTTTTTATATATATTTTCAATTAGTTTGGAACTATTTTAGAAGTAATATATATGCTTCTTTGGAGTTTACATGATTATAATTAAAAAATGGACAAGTCCAAAATTCATAAGAGTCATTATGCTTTAAAAATAGTTGTTATACTAGATCATAAGTGCAAATTTGAATTTTTTATATAGGAATTTGGTAAAGATAAAAATTAATAAGAGTAGTTTTTTAGTTCATAAGTTTATGTATATAATTCATAAGATTCATATCTAATTATAAGAAATTGTTTAAGAGATACTCAGATAAGAGACTATGTAATTATATAATCTTCTCAAACATGTAAGTAATATTTATAATCTATAATATTCATTTCATATTTCATAATATTCCTCTTGAGTATATATCAAAAAATTGGATTATTCTCATTTTGTAAGTGTTGTTTACATATTTTATAAGATTTTACTCTAAGGAAAATATATTTTGTATGAGTAACTATATGATTCATAAAAGGTGTTATATTTTTTTATAAGATTAATTTATATGACAATAATTTCATAAAATTAAATATTATATTTTCGTAAGTACAATTATGAGATACTATAAGAGTTTCAAACTTGGAAAATTTTTTATTTCCATGTAAATTTAACCGGGTATTATTTTTGAAAAAAAACAAAGAATTCTCAGAATAATTATTTCCCAAAATTTAAGATAAATCAAGATATTTATTTTAATGATGTTAATTCATTTATTTATATAATAAATTTTATATGAGTAACTATATTATTTTCATAAGGATAATTTTGAGTTACTATAAGAGTTTCAAACATAAAAAAAAATTTGAGTTCTCTAGAAGGTTATCAGAGAGTTTGTTTTTAGAAATAAACAAATAATTATTAAGATAATTGTATCTAAAAATTTAAGATAAATAAATTTATTCAATTTAAATTATGTTAAAGATTTTATATATGGATTAAATATCATGAAGATATATAATTATGAAAACGATAAGAGTAAATGGTTTATTCCATGAAATTTATATTTTGATGTGACTACAAAATCATAGTGAATAGAATAAAATCTATGTACTATGGATAAAAACAATGGGAATTAAAATTAAGTTGGTTCTAAGTGATAATAATGTATCATTTTATGAAGAAGTTTATTACGCTATATAGAGAATTTCATTTGAGAAAAATATATTTGTTATGTAAGAGCATTATTGAATCATTTTGGTGACCTAGACAATTATGGTCACTAAAGAAGAAGAGCATGGAAGTGGTGGAATTAAAATAATATGAACGAATTTATTAGTATGTATATTTTAATTTGAAATTAAAAATTAAATATAAAATTAATTTTTAATGTATCTAAAGAAAAGAAAACATTCATTACTTTTTTGAGAATATTGTTCAGTGTGTTAAAAAAATATATAGATTTTTCAATAGTGACAATTATAGAGAAAAATGATACATAATATTTTGAATTTATGAGAATAAGAAGAATAAATATCACATAGAAAACTTGATTAAAGTCTTATTTGTTTAAATACACTCTTACTGTTAAAAACAATTTCATTTTTTTCATCAGTATAAGATCACTTTACATAATTGGGAGTATTTTTTGTAATAAGATTTCAAGGATAAACCATAATCATTTTTGTACAAAATGATTAAAGAAATAAAATATATTATATCAAGAAGATTAAGACAATCTGTGGACTAACTATCCATATTGAGTACTAAAGCTCATAAACATATGATGTGTTTATTATGTGTGTTCCTTGGATTATGTGTGATAATAATTTTACATTCGATTTAATAGGTGAACAAGGTTATTTCAAAATATAACACATAAAATAATTGAAATCAATAATTAAGCACATCCTCACGTAATAATTTTTCAATAATCATCAAGATTATTTTAAAATGATTTCATCGAATAGATTTCTTCAAAGTTGATATTTTATTCAGAGATTGGTGGGATAATTATTTATTTGTAAAATAAGTGTTGGGAATTGTTTTTTATAATATGTAAAATATCAATTTAGTAAAAAAATCGGATTCCCAATTTATATTTTAGAAAAATTCATACATGGAAAGATTTTATGTTTCTATATTTATTATAAAATATTTTGGAAGTATTGGAGGTTGAAATATATAATTTAATACCTCATTATTAAAGTTATTATATAATAGTAGTTGATATAAAGAACTTGGAGAATGATTTTCATGCTCAGAATGTTACCATATTCATTATTTTAGAGGATCTTATCAAGGTAAAAGGGATCAATACAACAAAAATATAATTTTATGATTTTGAAAATATCTATCAAAGTAATATTAATTTTAATCAATACATGTTTTTATTATGAAATATTATGATATTAAGATTAATTATAAAGAAACTAGGGATAAATTCTTCATTGAAGTAAATGAAATTATGGGAATAGTTTGAGGTTTTGTGAAAAGTTGGAACAAAATATTATTTTTGAAAATTTAATACCAATTTTTTCATATAGTTTTGATGTAAATGTATAATCACTTAAATACTATGATCTGGATACACTTCCTTTATATGATTTACACACTTTTCTTATTTTGTCATATGAGATGTGGAAGGGATGTGCCTTAAAAATAAGAGTAATTCTAAAACCAAAATTTATTTTAGGGCCTAAAAATGATATAATTATAATAAAGAATAAATTTTGGAAGAATAGAATTATTATGAAGAATAATATATTGAATATAAGTTTGAAAAACTCATGCCATACATGTATATACATTTTTTAAGAGGCGAAGGAATCTTTTTGGGAAAGATACGACTAATTTTTTTAGCTGTGGTGATATTTTAAATTTTGAATAAAACTATACAAATTTAAAAAAAGAAGAAGTTAGTGACTATAAGGATGACAGTCCAAGGATATTATCTAATAAAAATGAAACCAAATCAGATAAAATAATTTTTTTTCAATAGTAATTGGTAATGATTTTTTCAAAATATAAAAAGATAAATTTCTTATCAATGTTTGGTGATTATGAGATAAGCAATGATGACTATGAGGAAGATGCGATTTCAAGTGATGTTGTTGAAATAATTATGATTACTAAAATGAATTAGGAATAATTAATAAGTAATAATGTATTAATAGTGTAGGTTTTAGTATAATGTTTTAGTAGAAGGAATAAGCGAAGAAAGATAAGTCTGTGTTAAAACATGATGATTCTCATTAATCTAAAATCATGGGACAACTAAAAAAAATTTAAAATTTACTACAAATTATGATTTAAAAAATTTCAAAAAGAATAATAAATCAAAGAAGAGTGTATTAGAGTTTACAAGAATTTTGGATTACAAGAAAGATACAAAAAATATGACCAAATTTTGGACTACAATCAAGTTACCAAATCAATAAATAAATATATTTTTATGTTTAAAAATTTATTTTATGGTTATTATTGGCACTGTGGAGGATTTTATGACTAAATTATCGAATAAAAGTTTTGTAATGTTGAGAATCTAATGGTAAAAAATATATTTTATAAATAATTTTATAATTATTTTTATAATTCAATTTAATTATTATAATTTAAATGAAAATATAACATTTAAAGTATACTTTAAACATATTGAAGTACTAATTGGATTGTGATCATATTTTTTTGTAAATGATCATGTTAATTGGTTAATGGTATTTAAATATGTAACATGGATGATGGAGGAAGAATCAATCCAAATTAGATGAATATGATGCATAAGTTTTTGAATGGGTAAAGGATAACGAAGCCAATACATGGTTAGAATCCCTTAAATAATATTATTGAAGAGATGTTACACATGTGATAGTCTAGTTATAAGGTTAAAAACTATAACAAATCATCCCATTATGCCAACAAACTCGATACTAGAACTGGTATGCTATAAGTCCAAAAGGGATTCCTTGATCCCTATAGGCCTGAAACATGTGACTGAGAATCAT
Organism: Viscum album; assembly: GCA_963277665.1. NCBI lineage: Eukaryota > Viridiplantae > Streptophyta > Magnoliopsida > Santalales > Viscaceae > Viscum > Viscum album. Next base: position 1,899,595,858 of record OY728126.1, read on the forward strand.
AGGAATACATTGGGGAATTATTTCACCAAAATAGAATATTAAAATACAGTGGAAAATAAATAACAGATCTAAAGTAAATAAAAATTTCCAATAGGTATTAACCAACTAAGTTGATCAAACCAGTTTCCATTAATTTATAAATCATTCATGAAATAGAAATATATACTAGTGATGTATATACCACAAAATCTTAAAAAAATTCCAACTAAAAACTTAATAAATATGAGCCCAAACTAATTCCATGAATCCTCCAATTTCTCACCACAACCCAACACACCCCACGTCAGCTCCATGGAATAAAGGACAGATCTAACTAAAAAAATATAAACTAAAATATATAGTCATGATATAAAAATCCTAGTAGTTCACCAAAACTCAGTGAAAATATAATTTTTTTCATAAGGTAATTAAAAAATTATATTTTGAAAATAAATATTAAATGTAATATTTTCAAACATAATTTATAGAAATCAAAACAATTTTAGGATCATTATTCAAAAAATTTCTCTTTGTTTTCTCAAATTAAAAACCACTGATATAAAACATTTCAATCATCCTAAGACCCTCCAAAACAAAACTCTTAATAATATTTCTAAAAAACAACTGACTAATTTTATTTAAATTAAAAAATACACATTAAAAAATTTAACTAGACGAAGCCACCATTTAGAAATAGAACCCCTATTTTGAAATACATTATAAAAATTCACACAAGGGTCCTGTAATTTCAAAATAGGTATTCCATGCATGTTTTAAAATCATTTTTCAATGTAAAAAACCCAACACTTGTATGAATAAAGAAAAAAATTCAATCACCATACATCCAGAGGAATAGATCAATAATAAGCAAGAAATGGTTCAACAATACTGAAAGTATCAGAAATAATATGAACAATCAATAGATCAAACTCCCATATATCATTAACTGATCAAAAAATCCAATGTGTTAAGGGATTTACCAAAGACCCCTAACATGTGAAGCATCTAATAGTATAAGATTATTTCAAATTGTGAACCAACTTCCTACATCTGCTGAATTCTAAACCATAGGTCATCCAACTATCCCACACAAGCCTCATTTTGATGACAACACTTCCTAGGACTTGTTACTAGAATGATTGGATAGAAACTGTTGGTGTGTAAACAAACTATAGAAATAGACTTATATCTCACACTCAGTATCCAAGTTCCCATAATAATAAATGGTAAGTGAGGTGAAATAACAAACAAGACAAGTTAAACACAAAAGTCATAAGAAATGGCTAACCCTCACACCCTGACACCCAAATGAAGAATATTCACACACATCACATAGATATGAAACATTAAAAAGAATAATTTCTTATATAAGGAGAGAAATAACCATCATATCGTGCTCGAGAAACACACACAAGGGGTTACCAAATACAAAGGGAAAATCAGGGGGTGTATTTTACATACAGTGTTTTAAAAATAAGGATCCAACTATTCCTTTAACACTTAAACATGGATTGGGATACTAATAATTTTCAAATTTCATAAAACACCACTTTATGAATTTATTAAACAATGATGAAAATCACACACCCCATTTAAAAAAATTTCAAAACATCCCTTAATGTTGTTCTACCACATTGAAATCAGAAACACAGACAAGGCCTACCATTTTTATCGAATGATTTTAAAGTATCTAATAAAAAAATTTCATAAGGGGTAAATCACACATACATTTAAAATCAATTTTTGAAATATAAAAAAAAACCCATTTCAAAATTATTTCAGGGTCAATAACTCACACTAAATCAAATCACTCATTAAAACAATCCTTCACCCTTTGAAAACTAAAATGGATTCATAATCCGACTATTACATTTAAAACCATTTCAAAAACACACAAGAAATTAATAAAGCCATTAACATGAAAACATTCTGGTTTAAACAATAAAAATGGAATTTAAAAGAAAAAACTCATAATTCCTAGCTGAAAAGATAATGAAATGATTTTAAGATATCATAAGTATAACTCAAATATTCTTTATTAAATTAAAAAGAAATTAAGAAATCCCAAGAACACTTTGAATTTCAAAATTTAATAATTACATTGAAACCTATATATAGAAGAAGTAAAACCCAAGGTGAAACATGTATCCCTCCATAGTGAGCATGCCCTCATTGATTAAAATGATTTATAAAAATCATAGACACCAAAATAACCAATCTCAAATCCATATAAAATTCTTAAGTTGACCATAAGAGTTTTATTGTTCATGGGAGAATCCAAAACCATGAGGAATGATAAATTAGAGGAATGAATAGATCATTAAGAGGATTAATTACCACAATACCTCTATGAAAGCTCAAAATAGATGCCACAAATCTAAGGAGAATGTGGGTGGAGTTTCTATATGGCCTCCCAAGAGTTGGCTAATGAGAATGAGGGAGAAGAGGGGTGAAACCCCTATTAATTAGAGAGGTAATTTTGTGAAATTATTCAAAATTTAAACACCTCTACATGAAGCATGATTTTATAAACTATACATGAACCATGCACAACCAATTTCCAAGACACATATCTCCAACATGGTTTTCTTGCATAGTTTTACAAACCATGTGCCAATCATGCGCCAGTGTCTACCTAGGAAAAGAGGCCACATGGTTTTTGGGGAGATATGTATAGTTTTTAGAACAATATAGAAGCCATGAGAAACAACTATATCACCATGATAGGCCAATCTACAAGGTAATTTCAAGGTTACTACTAACAATGTAAGCTAACTATTATCCAATGAAAAAACCAACAGAATCTAGAAATCCCAGCCTAAAAACTACCAAAATTTAAAATGGTAGGATTGAAAGGGAAAGTAATTACACTATTAAAGGGAAGGGTAATTTATAGTTTATAATATAAAACGACTAATTTTTATAACCTCCTTATATGGTTTAATCATAACAGGCTCTATTCGAAATATATTTTTAGAGTTAAGAAATATTGGTTTCCAAGAAAACATTCCTTATGTAATGCACATCAGGATAAAGAATCATATAAAAATGGTATAAAAAAGCTTATAAAAAAGTAATAATTAATTATAAAAGATTTATAAAAGGTTTCCATACTTTAAAAATAAATTTATAGGATGTCACAAAACTATAATTTGGGTGTCCATAGTTTTCACCTAATCTTAAGGTCTGTATTTTTTACAATAAGAAATGTATTGATACTAAGACCGAGAACACCATTATATTTATACCATTGAATCCCTTGATAAATAATATTACACACACATATGTAATCCTATCATTGAAATTTTTTGATCTGTAAGATCATATAGAAAATTAACAACCCATAAATTATTAAAGAATTTATATAAAAATACCCTCTCGGATGCCTTAAGAAAAAAACAATAAAAAACATTTTTTGTGAAGAGATATCAAAGTAATAAGAAGTTACAAATTCTCCATAGTAACATTAGAGAGTCTTGGTTTTAAAATATTTTCCATCTTCAAATGATACTTTAATTTATAGGAAAATTCCCAAGATTAATATATGTGATTCTTATAGGTTGTCACAATGGCCTTGTACAAACTCCTTATTCACTAGAAATAATTGTGGTCATCATGTTCAACCAAGGTTTATAGGTTTCTACACTGTTATTGTGTATATGAATTCCATTTGGTTAAAATAGAAACTATTTATCCAGTAATATGATATTTCTTTTCCTGATGGATTTAATAAATGTTCATTTAGATATCATGTTTGAATCTGTCTGATGAACATCATATGATAGTGTTTATATAAATTTCTCTGGTGTAATTATTTATACTTTAACTTCCCTAATTCTGTAAATCATTATCTCTTAAAATATATAATGATCAATACAATATTATAAAACATTTCTGTTTGATTAAATATTTAATATGAATTCCAAGGTTCCAAAATTAATACATCTGATTAAAGAAAACAATATCATCTAAAAAATTGATATTTATTTTTTGAGAAACACAATTTTTCTCCAAAACGATTCTTAGAACTTGAGAAATATAGAATTTTGTAAAAATATAACGTTTAAATAGATGTATTGTGATTTTTATAATAAGTTTATAAAGTGTTGAAAGATAATATTTAGACTAAAAAATATCCCCTTTTTGAAATGAACAATGAATAACTCTTTAATGTAGAAAACTAAAGGTATAATAAAAAAACATACACCCCCTACCTTATACAACTTTCATTTTACCAATTTTTTCTTTATTACATTCTTCACGTCTGTTTTAGATAATTTTATTTTTTTATTCTAGACATTTTTGGGAAAAGTGTTCGTAAAATTTTAGGGATTTTATTTTGAAATAAAAAATATACTAAGTGAATTTAGAATGAATTTAGAATGAAATTCAAAAAATTAATAGAAATACATAACCAATTAAATATAAAATATCCACAAAATATATTAATAGTAACTTGAATCCTAAAATTTACATTCATAAAGAATATACTTTTTTTATTAGGATTTTTTTCCAAAGTCGAGAAGCAAATATAACTCTTTCTTCATGATATTTTTAAAAATTATATTTCTCTTATTTACATCTTTTTTTTTTATATTTATGAATCTGATTTCACTGATATAAACCATGAAATATCTTATTCAAAACATGAATCTAATTATTTTTAATCTTCAAAACAATGATCTTAACTTATGAAGCTTGAACATTAAAACATTCATCCTGTTTCTTTTGAGAATCTCCAATGTCTTCTTCAAATTTAAAAATTATTTTTCTAGAGCCCGAACTTTTTTTCATATTAAGACACTTTTTAAACAACACATGTATTCTTGAACTTATCAACTTATATAAAAATGTATTCAAGTTCTTTTCCTTGTTTTCTAAACTCTTCATCTTGATTCATAATAAAGAATTTGAGATTATCAATTACCATTGAAGATTATAAAACTTCACTAGAAACACATCATTATAACTTTAACACTTTTTTAGACTATTATCAAACATCATATCTTTTTTGATGATAAAATTTAAAATATCCTTATATTATTCTAATCTAATAAAAATTCTCTTTCAACATTATCTTATCATATTTTTACCTTGTTTTGAAATATATAAGTTTGTCTTCTTTCTAGATGACATGATCATCATGATGTTTCACTGAATTCGAATTCTACAATAACACAATATTACTTTAAAAATATTTTAACCTGGCTTAAATATCTACAAAATTTACATACAATGATGTAACTTATGAATTACTTCATCGAGGTAATTTTTTTATTTCCTTTCATTATATTTAATTACATAAAGGGAAATGTATAGAATCAGATGAAGAAGTTATAAGAGTACACCTTGGTGTTCTAGAAGTTCCAAACCTTTTAGAAATAATATTTTCATATGAAACATCCATATCATGAACATCTTCACCAGTATCATCAGAAATAGGTTTTTATGATGTCTATATTTTAGAATTTTGTTAATCTTATTATTATAATGATTATTTTCATTATTTAAGAATATATAGTGAAACACATTTTATAAATTTCATTGATAAATAAGTTGAGGAAGATTATTATATCTATTCAAGATATAGATGATCTTTTAGTTCCTCAATAATATGAGATTTATTTTTCATAGTTATCTATCATGATAGAAGATTTAAATCATTCTCAGGATAAGATCATGTAATTATTAACTTTTATTTTTCATATTGTTCTTGAATACCTAAAATTTATTTAATTTTTTCTTTATATAATGGTTCAAGAGAAATAATAATTTAACTTTCTTTAAACTATTCAAATATAGGTTCTTCCATAAAATAAATAAAAACCCTTTCTTTTTATTGTCACTTAAAATATTTGTTGAAATATATCTATTCAATTAATAATTATTTAGAAAACATCTATTGTTGTTCCTGACTCATCTTCTTATCTTCCTCTTAAGTATCATGATAATTTTTTTATTTAAGGTATAAAGCGTCTTACTTATTTAAAACAAAAAAATTATCATGGATTCTTGCCATCCTTATTTTTTATAAAATAATAAAACTATTTATCAAACATATAATTATGTTTCTTCCATGGAAAAGGAGGTGATTTCCCTACTTTTTTTTTCATTCTCAATTTTTTCCTTATATTTCTCTATACATTCTTATGACAATGTTTTTTCCTATTTTTTGGAAAAAATATTTAATATTGAATCATAAACCAAATTCATCTTAGAAATAGTTTCCTCTCCAATAAAATAATCTTTCTTTATAATAGTCAGATATATATTTTTCATTTTATTAATTTTGATAAAATCTACCTATATATTTTTGAAAAAAACAAGATAAATAAGAATCTTAACTTTTCTTGTTCCTAAATTCACAGCTTCAATAATATTTCTGACATACTTTACAAAATTAATCTTCCACATGATGAATAATAAATCTAGGACATAAATATCTAGAACCATTAATGTATCCCTCACACATTTTCTCTGGATAAATTTTTTTGAACAATGAATACGAAAAACATGTTTTGAAAACTATGATCGAAAACCCTCTATAATATTTCATATAATTAAAAAAATAATGTTTTAGATTTAAAATTATGAAAAGATGTTATCCATAAAGATACGTTATAGGCTATTAAAATACATTATCATTATAGTTGAATGTGATCAAATTTATCAATTATATTAATGTCAAAATAGTAATAATTTCCAAAAATATGAAAATAAAAAACATTATAAACATATTAATTCCTAAACATAATTTATGTTCCGAAATATCGTACAAAATCATGGTAATATAAATAAAAATATTTTTTTCTATATAGATTTTTTCCCAACCTTGAAAGACTATCACCCTTTTTAGTAGATATTCAAAATTATCTATCCAAGATCTTTTAATCATTCTTTAATAGAATTACATACATCTGGTAATTCAATTGAGGAAAACATTTAATTAGATGAATCTAAGAATTATTGAAACCATAAAATATTTGGTGGAGGAAAAACCTAAGGGTGAGTGTGTTTGTTAGAAGAATAATGGTGAGAAAAAATGACTGACCAACACTCATACATATAGAATATGGAGAGAGACTCTTCATATTACTTTGAAAAAAATGTCTATAATGAAAATCTAATCTAGAATAATGGATCACAACAATCCTTGATAATTGAGAAAATTTTGAACTATAGAATTTTTATTAGGTTTTTATATATATTTTTTTAGTTTATATTCAGTCTGATAAAACTTAAAATCTTATAAATTATTTATAAGTAGTATAGAAAACATAAAATTAATAAATAAAAAGATATATTTAAATATTTTTTTAATTTACCTTTTGAAGATAATTTTATAAACATTATTTCAAAATATTATTTAAAAATATGAACTTCTTGGATTTTTTACAATTTTAAATAGAAAATAAATTTTGATAAAAGAAATTTTATGAAAAGATATTTTAACAAAAAAATTCTATAAATTTTTTCAAAAAACATTCATTTTAAAAATATATAAATAAAAACATTGTCTGGAAATTTTTGAGTAAAAACATTTTCTAAAATAAAAATTGACAAAAGAATTATCATATTTTTTTTCCAATGTTTAAAAAAATTATACTCCCCATTTTTAGGGAGTTGATTAATAAAAGGAGATTATTTAAAAAAATAATTATATATGAATTATCATTTTATATTGAGAATTACTATATTTCGTTTAATTTTTTCAATTATATCATAATTTATAGATTTTTTAAAATATAAGATTGTTTTTGTTTCATTTTGACTAATTGTAAAATAATATCTCATTATTTTTGAGTGATACTAATGGAAATGATGTCTTATATCTATTTGTTTAGCTCATGAGTGATTTTTTTGATTTTTACATAATGTTATGTAACTTTTTAAATGGAAAAGTTTAGAGTTTTAATAAAACTCAATCCAAAATCTATGAGTGTTTGTTGAATCAAAAATAGTTCAGAACAACAACTTCCAACTACCATGTATTTAACACCAGTAGTGGAAAGTGATATAGAATATTGTTTCTTACAAGAATATGAAACTAAACCCTCTCTTAAGAAATTAAACGTTACAGATTTACTTTTTCTATAAATTTTACATCAATAAAAATTATAATCTAAAAAACAATTAAAACAAATCATTTCTAGAAGAATAAAATAAATCAAGATCCATAGTTCTTTTAAGGTAACAAAAATATCTTTTTTTATCCTTAATATGAGTCTCTTTTGGATTTTGTTTGATAAATTTAACATAAGAATACAGAAAAAAATATGTCTAGGTGACAAGGTATTAGATATAATATACTACCGACCATTATTATGAATTTTTTTTAATCAATTGGTTTTATAATTTCATCAATATCAATATTTTTGGGTCCCAATTATATTAATAATACTTTTAGTGTTATAATATCCAAATATTTTAAGAAGTTCTTTTATATTCTTTTGTTGAGATATAAAAGTTCCTGTTGGTTTTTTTTAAAATTTAACAAAAAAATAAAATAGCTAATTCTCCCATCATGTTTATTTCAAAATAAGGATTCATACGGTTCAAAAATGAATCAGTGAGAGATTTTTTATTTAACCAAAATATAATCTCATACACAATGATTTAAAAAATGATGATATCATTAATTTTTTTTAATAAAAAAAGTATGATCCAAAACTCCCTTATAAAAATTGTTTCGTAAAAAACTGATCAATATATCATGATAGGCTCTAGGGGATTCTTTAAGTCTATAAATTACCTTTTAAAGTATAGAAAAATGATCTATATATTTTCTTCTTTCAAAACTGAGTGGATTTTCTACGTAAACTTTCTCTTATACATATCTTTTAAATAAAGCACACATCATATCCTTATGAAAAATGGTGAAATTTTAATATTCTATATATTCTAGAAGAATAATAATCATTTTTAATCTAGATAATAGATTATAAGTTTCCCTATAGTCTATGCCTTCTTGTTGATTATAACCCTTTGCAACAATTCTATCTTTCTTTATAACTTTCACTCCATTTTAATCACATTTATTATGGAATCCCTATTTCACAACAATTATAGAAAAATCATTAGGACATTCAAAAAAATTTCAATCCTCATTCCTCTAAAAATAATTAAGTTCATCTTGTATTGATTTTATCTAATATTCATCACTAAATTCCACATCAGGAGTCTTAGGTTATAATTTTGATAGAAATATTTAATGATCACATTATTTTCGTAAAAATATTATAGTTTTAACTTGTTGATCTACATCACCAATGAGATTATCACTTGGATGATTCTAATGTTAATCTAATTCCATGGGTTTGTAAAATATTATTCTTAAATAAAAGTTTGAATTACATTTTGATGCATAATTTATAAAAAGGGTCTTTAATTGTTCTATCCTATATATTATTTTCAAAAGTTATTTGAATATATATTTTTTAAATAACATCTGAAGATTGGGTTTTTGGTTGTTTGAAAAACATTGTCAGTTTCATCATATTTAACATACACTATTTCATCAAAAATACATCTATTTTTTATTAAAAACTCTATAATACTTACTAGTTGAAGAAAACCAAGAAAAAATTTCTTCATCGGATTTTACAAAAACTTTATCTAAATTATCTATAGTATTAAAAATTAAAACTTTGTATAAAAGCTATGAAGTAAAAATGGTTTGGCTTTATTCCTATCCAAAACCTATAAGGTGTTTTTTTAATAAAAGTTATAATTAATGGATGACTTATAGTATAATAGGAAATAAAAAATGTTTTATCCCAAAAATGTTTAGAAATTGTATATTCACTCATCGTAGATCCAGTAATCTCCCAAGGAACTCTTTTTTATTTAAACTACAATATTTCTTTGAGGTATTCTAGGAGATCAAAAGTTATTTATTATATCACTTTTTATATAAAATTTTAAAATTCAAAATTTTATGATTCTTCAATACTTTAACTAAAAAAATATACCAATGGTAAATTATTCACATTTTTAAAATGGGCTATAATAATATAAAAATATAAAAATTCTTCCAATTTTTAGCTATAAAATATGAACCATGTGTATCTAGTGTAGTCATCAACTAAAAAATTTACAATGTATTTTCCCCTAATAATTTTAGTTTGTGCAAGAAAAAATAAATCCATGTGCACTAACATTAAAAAATCATAATTTGAAACTTCACTAGAAGATTTAAATCATGACATATGTTACATTTCTAATTTATAAGGATCAAAAACATTAAATGAATTGATCCTAATATTCGTTAGGCCTCTAAAAATTCAATTCATAGGATGTTTAGCTGAATTTATTATATTATGGTGCCTTATCCTTCTATTCCAAAACCAATATTGATCTTCCATTTCACTAATGTTAGAAAAATAATGGATTCTATGGTATTTTAAGTCAAGTGTGTAAAAATTTTCATTCATGTTAGAAAAAATAAAAAATTTATCTCTAGAAATTTGAATAATAAATTTATCATTCCTTTATTTCAAAGGTAACATTAATAATATAGTTGGATAATGCCTGTAAGGTTTTTCTTAGGTCCTAAAATGATCAACAAAATTAAATTAAATATTTTCCAAGAAGAACAATATTATATATACCATATATTTCTACTTGATAATTATAATGAAAAGTAAATTTTATACCATCAATATTTATAATAATTAAGAAAAAAATCATATCTTTGGTCATATTCCAAGAACCACCATTATCCATGTAAAAAATGTTTTTGTTTTTAGAACTCTTCTTATTTTTATAAAAATAAATATTTAGACTTTTAGTTCCCAAACTTGGTTGAGTCTATCATTGTAAGAAAATTGAATTTTAGGACTCTATATCTATCTATATTTTATTTATTTTATAGTTTTTAATTATTTATAAATGTAATATTTTTTAAATCAAAAAATATTTTACATTATTTAAAGAAGGTTAATTTTTATAATTTACACCACTTTTAAATTTATTAAAATAATGTGAAATTTTTAGAAGAAAATTATTATTTTTAAAATGAGTTTATTGGTTTGTAAAACCAATCCCAATAATAATTCAATGAGGTCTAATTTTTCTACACTTATTATCAATATTTTTCTTACCGAATGAAAACATTGATATTAAAATGCCACACTAAGAAATTCAGAATTAAGTTTAAAAACTAAATAATTATGTTTATTATTTGATTCTAAATTAGATTTCTATAACTCTTTTTTGAGGTTTGAAATTAACGAATGTTAACTAGAAAGTTATTCCTTATAACCTCCAAGATTTTTATAAACACTAATGTTTTTTATCTATCAATGTATAAAAATGATAAAATTATCCAAAGATAGGTAAAATATCTTCATCCTGAGATGAATTGTCTTTTTTAGTTTCAGTTGTTGTATAATTTTTTATCCTCGGAATCATAATAATTTTCATTTAAATTTAAATCTATCAGGGTTTACCCAAATACATTTTCCATGTAGTAATCATTTTTCTTTGGAATTAGAGATATGAAACCGATACACTTTTGATCATCACTATTAATTTTAGAATAATTATTGTAAGAGTTGTCTCCTCCACATTCACTCCTAGTAATTAAGGATTTAATACTTTTCATTCTTTATGATATTAGAAATTCATATAACATATTTATTTCTTGTATATTATCATAATTATTGGATAATCTACTCTGATTTGACCTAGTTTCTTACAGTCATATAATATAATCTCATAATGATCTTTCATTTCAATCCTTTTATTATGTTTTTTAATATTCATAACTAAAATATTTCTTGAAAAATATTTTATTCATTATCATTTCAAGGTTTGAAAATTAATTATCAATATGTTAAGATGAACTAATTTCGGTATCAACATTATCTTTATTCAGTTTATAAAATTTAGAAACACTCTCTAATAATACGTTTTTCTTAAAAATAGTTTATGTAGTAGAGAAAGCTATATCGTTTTTCATTTTATTGTTCTTATCATCTATTATCAATCTATATTCATATAATTTAAGATTTTAAATCAGATCATCCAGACTAGTATTTTTCATGTGATTAGTATCATCAAGAGTTTTCCTCCAGGAATCCATTCACTAGGCACAATATAAATAATATTTACAACAAAATATCCACTTATCATATATGTTTTCCTAAAAAATTTAATCTATTTATCACTATAATAAATATTTGATACATCTTTGCGAAAGATTATCTAGGTAGAAAATCAAATAATTGATAATTATCTATAAGAATTACTCTTCATATTTAAATAACAATTGTTTTCCGGAAAATGAGTTTCCTCTATCTTTTAAAAAATATTATTTGATGTTTAAAAATAATAAATCTAGGTATATATGTTTGCTATCATTGATCATACCAAAGTTTTTATAACATGATAATTATAAAGATATTTCAACTTTTCCTAAATTTTAATGGTTTACAACTCTATTTCCAGAAGCTAATAGTTACCCGTGAAGATGAAAAAAATTATAAACTCATGTGTTGATATTAAATGTTTCAATATGATCACTCCAATACTCATAATTAGCACAATAAAAATGTGGTTGTCTTTTTGGATTTTGGTTTTTTAAATTATCCATTTTTGAACCTAACATATCTATAAAAATACAGAATACTATTTTCTACCAACATTTTAGTGTAAACCATTTACAATAAATAGAACAATTGATATAAACTGTATTAGTTTATAAATTAATATAAACTATAAAACCATTATAACATACTTTGATACAAAATATATGATCCAAAGAGTAAGTACTTATACTATTATAGGGGTTAATATTAGTTTATATCATAAATCTATTATTTTTTTGTAACCCCATATGAAGGTTAATCAGATGAACTTTATATGAAAAATATATTTTCATAGTTAAGAATATTTTATAGTGAAGTAAACATTTCTTATGTAATGCATAATAGAATAAAGAAATTTGTAAAAAAAAATTATAAAAAATATTTTAATGTAAATTAGAATGATTTAAAAAATATAAATATAATATTTCCACACTTTACACATTAGTGTAAAGGAAGTCACAATTGTTGACTTTGGGTATCCATGACATTCACCTAATTGTAGAGTCTATCTTTCTTATAATAATAAATCCATCAATATTGAGATCGAAAACAACTCTATCTTTCCAACCACATAATCCCATGACTAGAAAGATTGGAAACACCTATATCTTCCTTTCAATAGAATCCCATTATCAATATGATTAAACAAACAATTAAAAATATATTATTTCTTATGAAATTAACAAAAAATCATCTCATATATGCCTTAAATAAAAATAATATAAAAATGATTATAGTGAAGTGTTATCAAAGTAACATGAAGCTACAAACTCTTAAAAATAATTTTATTTATTCTTGGTTGAAAAATATTTCCCATACCCAAACAGTAATCCTATTTATAGAAAACCATCTAATGGTCATATTTTTAATTCTCAGATATAGTTTCAATGTCCCTGGATAAACTCTTTTACTTTCAAGAAATATTCTCAGCATGTTTTTATGCCCATAAGTTTCTACACTATTACAATATATGTGGATTTTTATTGTTATAATTGAAAATTTTCTTCTGATAATATTATATTTCTCCATATAATTGTCTTAATTAATAGTCATATTGAGATCATGTCTGACCCCTTATGATGATATTTTTCTATTAGTCTTGATATAACTTTATCTGGTGTACTTCATTATAATTAAACTTGTAAAATTCTAAAATTATTCATCTAATAGAATAGGTAATTCTCATTACAATGTTCCAAAGAATGTATGTATGAATAAGTATGTAATTTCTCATCCAATGTTCCAAAACATGCACATCTGATTGAAAATAATAATTTATTCTGATAAATTCATATTTCTCTGTCCAAGTAACAATTTTTCTAAAAAATATTCTTATTCCTATGGAAATATAAAATTTCTTAATATATAAACTTTTAAGGAAATATATGTTTATTTTTAATGTAAGGATATAAATTATTGAAAAATATTCTTCTAATTCAACAAAAAACACTAAATATTGAATAATAGAAATTAAAAAACATGGTGACATGAGGGGTGTCAAAATCTCCCCACTAATCCAATTTGTGCCCCTAGAATGTCTGGTTAAAACAAAAGGAAATATAAAATGAAATATATTAAGGTAACCTAACTCTAAAGAACCATTCAACATGATTTTTTGTCATGGGTAACAACTAATATTCTCATGAATGATAAAAACAATTAACCACACAATTTCAAGACATCTATAAGAACAACCAAAATTGAACCTCAAATAAGAAGTCTTAGACAGAATGGGAGACCTACCATGGTCTCCCAAAAATTTATAATTCCATTTAAATGGTGGCCTCAATGAAAAACAAGGAAGATTATCATCCTCTAACTACTGAGAAACCATTATAGAAACTCTATTTAAACCAAAATTTATTACAAACCTAAAGGTAGGAGGAACATTCATAAGAAGCCTCTAGAGAATGGTGTGATCTCTCACCTCAAGAAATGAAAAACATGGATAATATTGGTTAAAAATATATATTACCCTCATTTGGTGAATCCATAACAACCACAACCAAACACCATCTAGAATAAAAAAATGAAATTATATACTACACACCCTAGTAACCAAATCATGAACACAAATCCTTTCTCATATCCAAACTATTAGAACATCAAGTATATACACTTGAATAGGTGAAACCAAAAAACTAAAGGGAGGTTAACCCAAACAATGTGTCTCAACAGAAAAATCACTCACATCCAACCACAGATAATAAGTAAAACCATACCAACAACCATGAAATCCTTTCAAAAGAAAACCAGGATTACTAGAAAATGACATCCAAGGCCACAAAAAAGAAACACCTAAAAAGAGAACTATCCACAATATTCCAACAATAATATATGACACTATGACATAAATATTACAACCTCTAAAGTAAAGGTGTACAAACAACACTTACACAAAAGGTTCAAACCCAATACCTCTTCTAATATCATAAATTCCAAAACATTTAAGGAATACATGAATAATTTAAATGGAAGAAAACTCTAAGAGACCTAAGATAATAGATATTATAATTCCCTAGATCCCCTCATTGAATTAACACCATAGATATTTACTTCAGTAGAGAAATACAATTTTATTCAATATTGGGTTCATTCTACATGAAATTCGTACTCTCTAAGTTATCATTATTCTCACCACACTTTTGCATCACATCAAGTGGAAGTAATCCATCAACCACCATAGGTTGCATGGCCTAGTAAAATTCTATTCAAAAGGCCTCACTAAAATCAACCTAATAACATGATAGACCCAATAAATGTATACTTAAACCACAATCTAGAAAAAACACACCTTTTAAGAAATGATCTTTCTTAGAATTTTTGATAGCCAACTTTATGTAAAACTCAATGAACTATGAAAAGTGATATGTATACTCCCCCACAAATCGATCACTTGTATGAAGTCCCAGGGGAAAAATATCTTTCTATTCTCGAAAATCATAGAATAAACCACTAAAAACACCATATTAAAGATCATACAATATACACCTTCTCACAATTGTTAAGGTACCATGAAATTTAACCAAATTTGGCTCAAACTAACAAGAAATCGCTAAAAAACTATCATTCGTGAAGCTTTAGGTGTCCCAAGGGAATGGAGGACCACATAAATATCTACCAACTGCCTAAAAATTTATTATGGGCCCTGATCACTCATGAACGAAGGTGGATGCTAATTACAAATTTCCAAAATTAGGTTTGATATCAAGGAGGGTTCCACTTAAACCACTCAACTTATAGTCAAGGAATGCTCTAAAATTGAAGAAATAAATCTATCCATTATAGAAGGAATACCACAAACAATATAATACATAAAAAATCAATTAAACCCTCAAAGAATAAACCAAAGGATTCATTCATGATCTAATAATCATGAAATCAAGAAAGGAACACATCATTCACAAAATGAAAATGAGCTTTTCTTTTTAAAATCACTATTTAACTCATGAATTTTGAAATCACCCTCCACCAAGGTGTACACATGAAAACCAAGCCATCCTAATCATTAAAAAAAATCGTTGTGGAATAAAAACCTCCCAATCAAGGTAAGTCCCAAAAATTATTTCCAAAATCTTTTTTCATTTGAAATCCTTGCATATGAGGAATCCTCATAAAAACAAATTTTACCTTTCTAAAACACCTTCAATTGTTTTTCGAAACAAAATTTCCTTTTTAAAATTAATTTATTTTGTGAAACAACATGGAATTATTTCATAAAAAATATGATTTTAAAATAATTTTTTAATATGAAAAGAATCCCCTAACCATATTAATTTAAAAACCATTTTTGAGAAAAAATTTCTACAAAAAACACTTTATTATATGAATAATTTTTTTAAATAAAGAAGAAAAAATCACCGCAAAATATTTCAAACATGGTTTATAAAACCTTGTCCAAAAAGTTCATCAAAACACTCCTTAATCCACCTCAACCAAATGGTAATCACTTTAAGTAAAGTAAAGAATCAACAAAAGTAAAAATAGGCTAATCGAGGTGATATATTTTTTAGATTCCTTGGCCATATAGGTTGGGATACCATGTGAAAATCATGTAACACACTAGTAAAAGAAGTCATATTTTATAGTACATTCATCACACTATTTTCTATGCCATGAGAGTCAACCGTAATGCAAAATTTATCATCTATTTTCACCATAAAAGTAGGTATCAACCCCCAATATCACTCACATACATAAGAAGTGATCAAAACAACATTTATTCCTATAATAAGAAACAAAAAAACAAGAATTCACAATTTGAAACTTAAATTCCTTTAGAAGATTCAGAATCCTGATGAGAATGATCTATCTAGAATATCACAACCCCTACCTATCAAGATCCAATAACCATATTCTCCATTCTACCTAAAGAACCCTAAATAACATGGGATATGAATAAAGGATTGGCCTCTTTCTAAATAAAACCTAAACCACATATACCATTTTGTAAAAATTTGCCTATGTTTCCAATGAAACCAACACCCAACCTAGTCTTACATATGGCTCGAAGGTCATCCCCAATACCCAAGGGCTAGAATCAAGTTCTTGGGAATCCGAAGAATCCCTTTGGTAATTATTTCATAAAAATTAGAGACAAAAATGAATGTGAAAAAAAATTAACATATCTAAATAAAATAAACATACTGAAAAAGACATAACCAACTAATTTAATCTAACACATTTTCATAAATATAAACACCAAAAGATGAAATAGAAAGATAAAATATGGATGAAAATATATCACAAAAAAAGAACAAGTAGAAACTAACTTGAGGCGAACCTGAACCAACTCCATGCAACCTCTAGTTTCTCATCACCACCTTACTCACCCCAAATCATCCCCAAGGAATGAAGGATAGATCTAACTAAAATTATTGAACCGAAAATATATATAAGCTATCTAAAAAGATTAGTAATTCCCTATAAACCTTAAAAAATATATAAAATGTTTCATAAAAAAATTCATCAATAATAGTTTGAAAATTAAAGTATAAAATATTTTTTTCAAATATAATGTTGGAAAAAAAATCCATGATCATATTTAAAAACATTTTTCATTGCTTTCTAAAATTGGAAACCATGTTTTGAAAAAAATCCCATTATAAAAATATTTCTCAAAACCAAACCCCATTGCAACTTTCTATAAAAGAAACCTACATATATTATTTTAATTAAAATGTCTACCTTAAAATATTTAACAAGAAAAAGAAATAATTTAGAAACCAACCCCTCATTTTAAAATCCACTCTAAAATCCCATAAAATATTGTTTTAATTTCAAAACAAGTTTTCCATGCATCTTTGAAGAATAATTTTCTAAAGGAAATTACCCAATAGATTCACATGTCAATTAAAACAAGTAATTCCCTATACATCAAGAGACATATATCAAACATAAGAAAGAAATGGGGCTATAGAAATTAAAGTATTTGAATTGATATAATCAATAATTAGATCAAACAAACTTATATAAAAACCCAATAAAGCAATCAAATGTGTCATTGGATATACCTTTGATCCCTAACATGCAAATCATCTAACAATATAAGATTATTCTAACCGATGAACTAGCTAACATCATGCGCTAAAGTGTAAACCACATTTTAGACTAGAAGTTCACACAAGCCACATTATGATGAAATCCCTTCCCGAACCATATACATAAAATGACTATAGGGATATTATAGGCACGCGAACCAACTATCAAAATAGGCATATATCACCCACTTAGTATCTAGGTCTCCATAACTAAAAAGGTGATGTGAGATGAATTAATAAAAAAGCCAAGTCTAATACACATGGAATAACAAATGGTTAATCCTCTCCCTATAATACCCAAATTGTGAATATCACCATACATTGTGTTCACCCAAGATATAAACAACAATTTCCCCACATAAGGGGAATGAGAAACATAACATAGTGATGAAAAAATCAAATAAGGTTTGACTAAATCAAAAGAGAAATCACGAGATACCTTTTATTTACACCATTTTAAAACCAAGTTTCTAATTTGACCTTTAACACTAAAACATGTCTCATGACATGAATATCTTTCATATTTAATAAAAAACCACATTTTTTATTTACTAAAAAATTATATAATAACACAAAAAATTTAAAAACATTTTAAAGACAACCTTAAACTTGGGTATCCTTATTTTAAATCCAAAACATTTCCAAGGGCATACCATTTACATCAAACAATTTTAAATTATCAATTTATATGCTTCTATAAGGTTTAAAACACACAGAGATTTCAAATCTCAAATTGAAGCCCAATGAATAAACCCTTTCCAAATCATTTTGAGGTCAACATCACACTTTAAATAAAAACTCTCTTTAAAAATAGTTTTCACCCCTTGAAAACTATTCTAGATTTTCAGTCCCAAAATTACATTTCAAACTATTTCAAATGGCACACATGAATTTTAAAAAATATTTTCACATTGAAACAATATATTTCATATATAAAAATATTTAATTTAGAGGAAAACCCATTCATGCGAAGCTAAAAAATGAAATCATTTTAAAACATCATAACGTTAAAAGATATATTCATACTTAATAAAAAATTAGGAACAACAATAATAATTTGAATTCCAAAATGAAATAGTTTTAAATAAAAACTAATATGGAAGAAGCATAAACCAACCAAAACATGTCACCTTAAATCATGATAACACTCCTAGGGTTATAATTCATGAATAATAAACATAGACACTAAAAATACCCAAAATAGATCCACCTAAAACACTAAAATTTAACAAAAGAGTTCTACGTTTCCTGGGAGAATCCAAAAACATGAGAAATGTAAAGACCCATAAATTTCAAGGAAATTTTTTTTTCTTAATTTTCATTGGAATTTTAAAAGAATGCAGTTTCTGACGGCACTTGATTCTGAGGCCCGGTGTGCCCGGAATCATTTTCCGAAGTTTGGCTCGGGTACGTTTAGTGAACGGACGAGCGGGTTTTTCTAACTTTTGAATCGGTGCCCGGAATTGAATTCTGAGGGAACCGATGAAATCGCAGCGCTGGTATTTTCTTAGAAACGCCTCTTCTGGAGTTGTGTTTCCTCAGGTGTGGTTTTTAATTTTTTTTTTGGGCTTGTATTTCCGACCCCTTTTACTTTCAGCACAACTTGTTACAGTTTTTAATTATTGTTTACTTTTCCGCTTGCTTACTCTGTGGTGCTTGTTTACTTTTCAAAGGCAATGCCTTCCCTTTTTCCGAGATTTACACCTTGGTGATAGTCGACATCCCCTGACCTATGGAAGGCGGGCATGGGGTAGTCACGGCATGGGCCTCGAGGATGGGTCATGACAAATTGGTATCAAAGGTGGTCGGTTCTACCGCAGACTATGATCCTTCTTCTATGTGAAGCAATAGTGTTTAGCGTATTAAGTGTGGTTATCAGTCCAGGGAGTCCAGTGTTGGTGCGGAGGCCGACGTATCCGTACACCCAGACCCTGACTTCTGATTTCCGACTTAATGCACGAAAACATTGATTGCATGTGTGTTTCAAGTTTTCTTTGTGGTTACGTGTGTCAGCTCACCAGGTGTACTGTTCTGACTATGGCGCACTTTTTTCCTCTTCAGGATTTCCCCAAAACGACTGCCAGCGAGGGTTCCGAGCGATGTGCGTGGCGAGAGCCCACCGAGCGTCGAGGCCTCGGTACAGGGCCCGTTGACAGTAGAGGCACCGACGGTACCTTTACCCGCCGAGCCCCCGATGCTTCCAGTGCCGACCGCTGACGATGCACGATTCCTCGGAGCTCTGCAGAAGTTCCAGCGCCAGCAACCACCCAGGTTTTGTGGGGAGACAGACCCCCAGGCAGCCGAGGACTGGCTGGAGGTGGTCGTTCGAGTTTTCAGGCTAGTGAGGACACCAGAAGACCTCCTGGTGATCCTCGCGGCGAGCCTACTGCACACAGCAGCAGGACGATGGTGTAGCTTGATGCTCCACGTGCACGAAGAGACATCTCTCCTATGGATGGACTTTGAGAGCATCTTCCGCTCTGAGTTCGTCCCAACCACCCTCTGAGCGGTGCACATCCAGGAGCTACTACAGCTGCGGCAGGGCATCATGACAGTGGCCCAGTACTCGGTGAGATTTACTGATCTCTCGCGCTACTCCACAGATATGGTACGGGACCCGTTCATCCTGGCCCAGACCTTCAAGCAGGGACTGAGGCACGAGATCAGGGCTTCGATGATCTCCCTCAACATTCCGACTCAGGCAGGGGTGTTGGAGCGAGCCCTCTTATTAGAGAGTTTCCTTGCTGAGCAGTCTCCAGCAGTAGGACCCACCACTTGCCAGCATGCGGCAGAGTCTTCTGCAGCAGGCAGTAGACAGATGACGCAGGGGTCCAAGAGGACTAGACCTACAGGCGGTCGACAGCATGACTCTGGATCGTTTGCGCGAGGCACTCGGGGTGGGCAACGACTTTCCATGAGAGGGCAGTGTTACTCTTACGGCGAGGTTGGTCACATGGCTCGTGACTGTCCGGCCTGCCATACGGATGACCAACAGACAAACGAAGGACCCTCCAGGCAGAGGCAGAGGTTCGATCAAGGCGGACCGCAAGGAGAAGGCGGCCATGGCAGTGGAGCTGGCTGTGCAGATGGAGGTGGATGACGCTTCGGGGTGTTTCCACCACCACCACCAGGAGGTCCACCCCGACCGTAGAGAGTTGGTGGACATGCGAGAGCTCAGCCTCAGGCAGTTGAGGCCTTCGATCAAGGAGCTCTGGGAGCAGATGGACAGGAGCGGAACTAGTTGATACGTCTTTTGTACTTCTAGTTCCTTGTTGCTATGGTGTAGTGTCTTTGTATTATGAGCTGCAATAATAAAAGATGAATACCCTTGTGATGTTTTATTCCTGTCCTCATTTGTGTTGTTACTAAGAGGTTCCAGTTTAAACTGTTGACATGACCCTCACCATGAGACATCTACTGGAGGAGACCCAGTTACCACACACTGATGCCGACAGTGTGACTCAACCCTTGGAGGCGAGAGTAACGGTTGGATCTCATGGTAGTAGCGTTGAGGCCTTACGACATCATCCTTCATATGGATTAGTACCATCCATGTCGGGATTGACTGTATTAGGCAAAGGAAGTAGTTCATCCAGGGGATGAGACCAAATTCCTCTTATCGGCAAAGATTAAATCGTAGTAGCTCTTGTGGGCCTGGAGATGCTCCAGGCCATGACAGAGAAGGTCCAGGTCATCCAGGAGCGGATGAGGACATCTCAGAGCTGGCAGCAGTCATATGCTGACAGGAGGCGGAGACCACTAGAGTTCGAGAATGGCGACCACGTCTTCTTGCGTGTCTCACCTCGACATGGTTTGCGGAGATTTGGCTGAGGCGGCAAGTTGTCTCCACGCTTCATCGAACCCTTCCAGGTCCTCAACAGGATTGTCAGGGTGACTTATCGTCAGGCTCTACCACCACAGTTGTGCCGGGTTCACAACGTCTTCCACGTATCTCAGTAGAGGAGATACGTGCATGACCCAACGTCAATATTTGACCATGAAGAGCTGGTCTTTGGTGATGGGGTGACTTTTGCAGAGGTTCCAGTGGAGATCGAGGATCAACAGGAGCGGGTCCTACGTGGACGATCGATTCTTCTAGTGTGCTTCAGATAGCAGCTCGGGAACCTCCAGGAGAGCACTTGGGAGCGGGAGGCTCAGATGCGTGCTCAGTACCACCTTGTATCCCTAAGTTTGTGGTGAAGCTTTACGGGGATGTAAAGCCCTGTGGTGGGAGTAATGTAAAGACTAGTAAATTTCAAGGAAATTTTTTTTTCTTAATTTTATTTGAAATTTTACAAGAACGCGGTTTCTGACAGCACCTGATTCTGAGGCCCGGTGTGCCCGGAATCATTTTCCGAAGTTTGGCTTGGGTACGTTCAGTGAACGGACGAGCAAGTTTTTCTAACTTTTGAACTGGTGCCCGAAATCGAATTCTGAGGGCACCGGTGAAATCGCAGCGTCGGTATTCTCTTAGAAACGCCTCTTACAGAGTTGCGTTTGCTCGGGTGTGGTTTTTAAATTTTTTTTGGGCTTAAAGTTTAAAAATAAAATAATTTGTTCGACAACTTTATTTTATTTCACTTAAGCCACTTGAAGCCACTGGAAAGCCACTTAAACTGATTTAAAATGGATAGGGTGATATCTAGAAATATCCTACACTCTTGGTAGGATATTTGTGAGGTGGGGCCCACATGAGCCCTGCCGTTTCTTTCCGCTAAGTAACGCACCCACGAAAACCCATAATTATGAAAGTAAACTGATGCGTTTTCTTAAATTCTTAACAGACCATTTAATTGTGCAGTTTTCTTCATAAATTAAATGAGCTGATACTTTCGTTGAATTAATACAACGAATTGATGGGTCATTACTTACCTTTTAGTTTGTTGGCATTATAATAAAATAAGACCAACAAGGTCTTTTGAAGGATTACTCATTGAGAGATTTTGTCATAGGTTCTTGCGCCACAATCCTTCTTCGCGAAGAACGTGATGAACGAGAATAACGCGAAGAACGCTGGCCTCCGACAAAGAACGCCGAACCCGCGGAAGTCGACGATGCGACGCCATGTTCCGTGACGCCGACGTTTCCTCTCCTGCGACATTCTTCGGCGACGTTCCTTAATCCGCGACAAGAACCTTCGATCATCCGTTGAGGTGAGGGTTACGGTTTTTCTTTTAATTTCCTTTGCGGTTTTAAATTCAAGAATGATTTAATTATTTTTTAATTAAATCTTTTTGTTCTTGAACCTCGGAGTACGTCGACGCGACCCCCTTCCATGACGACGCGACGCCGGATACCGCGACGACGCGCTGATCCTCAATCCGTGATGAACCCGCAGCGACGACTTGACGAGGTAGGGGTTGTTGTGAACTTTTCTTTTTTCCCGTGATGTTTCCGTTCAAGAATGAAGAACCCGATTCATAAACAATTTTTATTTCATTAAAAATTGTTTTGGATAAGTATCCATATGTTGAATATTGTTCCTCCAGTTGTTTATCACTAACGTAGAGGGTGTGGGCCAAACGAACACAGCCCGACAACCCTCCATCGTTCTTCATTGTTGGGCGGATTTGATGGGTGACGACGGAATGTGCCGCAATAGAAATTTGATGGTTCTGCAGTGAAGAGCGGGTCCCGGGAGGAGCAGTGGCGCAGATAGGAACAGAATCGGACCACCGAAGCGACTCTGGTGGTCCGCGGAAGCCGCCGGCAGCGCGGGTCGCCGGCGCGGCGGCACCGGCAGCCGGGAGCGGGGGCGCCCCAGTGCGCCACCGGACAAGGCCGCCACGGTAGAAGCCGCGGTGGCGGCACTTGCGGACCCCTGCCACGCAGGTCCGGCGCGCGCGGGATGCTACTGAAGCTGTGTCCGGTTGTCCGAGAGACACCCCGCGGGTGCCACAGGGTTGTCACGTGGGGGCGGCGGCTCCCCCCCACGTCGCTCGGCTGCCCTGGGCGACACCCCGCGGGTGCCGCGGGGGTGTCACACGGGGGTGGCGGCTCCCCCCCGCGTCGCGCGGCCGAGCCGAGCTGGGCTGGCCGAGCCAGGCCGGTCCGACCGGCCGGGCCGCGCCCTTGCCGGGCCAAACCGGGTCAGACCGTGTCGGACCGGGTCGACCGGGTTCGGTCGACCCAGGGGGGGGGGGGGGGGGTCGGGCCGGCTCGGCCCGGACCCGGACCCCCCATTTTCGGTATGTTTCGGTCAAAAGCCTGAACTTGAGCTACAGGCCTCCAAATGACTCGTCGTCAGCGGCAACACGATCCTTGGATCGAGACGATCGTTTCGGTATATCGCACTCAAGGTTTCGGAATACTTTGAGTTCGGCCGCGTTGGTTCGTACACGAAACCAACCGGGCCTTCGGAGCGGAAACGCTCATATCTTGAGCTACAGATGTCCGATTGACGTGCCGTCAGCTTTGTTGTTTTCCTCTATGTGAGATGGATATTTTGGAATACTCCGCCCGAGGTTTGTATGCTGGTGGAGTATGGTTAGGTTGGTTTTTCCTTAAAAACCAACTGGGCCCCTAGGACGGAAAAGCCAATAACTCTCAGACCGGGCGTCCGATTGATGCGCCATCTGCGGCGTTGAGTTCCTGTTGATGATACTGAATTTTTGGATACATCAACTTTGGAATTTGTGACAGTTGATGTATCAGCCTCTCAGCTCGTGGAGCGGACCCTCCCAGAACGAGCTTGCTGTGTGCGGGAACCCTAGTGCTGGCTGTGACTTCGACAACGATGACTATACAGAGATCCTCGGTGGATTTTCCTACGACGATGATGAGAACAGTACGAGAATCCTCCGTGTTTTCAGCAGTGACCACTATGGTACACCTTGGGATACATCAACTCTAGACTACATCTCAGTTGTTGCATCGACCTTTTAGCTCGTGGAGTGGACCCTCCCGGAACGGGCATGCTGTGTGAGGAACCCTAGAGCCGGTTGAGATTTGACGACTATTGATCGAATGACTCGGTGTGTTATGGATAGTCCAGAGGAGAGCGCTTGGTTGTAGCAGCACATGCGAGCGCTTGGTTGTAGCGGCAGACCCACGACAGAGGTGCGCTTGGTTGTAGCGGAACATGGGAGCGCTTGGTTGTAGTGGCAGACCCACGACAGAGGTGCGCTTGGTTGTAGCGGCACATGGGAGCGTTTGGTTGTAGCGGCAGACCCACGACAGAGGTGCGCTTGGTTGTTGCGGCACAGGGGAGCGCTTGGTTGTAGCGGCAGACCCATGACAGAGGTGCGTTTGGTTGTAGCGGCATAGGGGAGCGCTTGGATGTAGCGGTAGACCCAAGACAGAGGTGCGCTTGGTTGTAGCGGCACATGGGAGCGCTTGGTTGTAGCGGCAGACCCACGACGGAGGAGCGCTTGGTTGTAGCGGTATAACTACTGTACTTGATGGAGAAGGGGTTTCCAAATAGCTTTGGGTCCAACTTCATGATCAATCCTATGTGGGTCATTGCGGGGGACTAGTACATTTTGATCCTTTATGGGTCCGACGGATTAGATGAATCAGTGGCTACATCTGATCATCTCTATCGTCATTTGAAGAAGTATACCTGTGTGAGCTGAATCTTGTGTTACTCTCCTTTGTGGATTGTGTTGAGCTATCCTATGTGGATTTACTGTTTACTCTCCTGTGTGGATTGTGTTGAGCTATCCTGTGTGGATTTACTGTTTACTCTCGTTTTTGGATTGTGTTGTGCTATCCTATGTGGGTATACGTTTTTCTATCCTGTGTGGACTGGGTTGCGCTTGGGCTCCGACGTTGGAGCCGAACGGGAATTGATGACTTAGATATTTGTATGGGAATATACCTATACAGTGTCGGTTGTTACTTCGTGATTGTATCTTTCCTTTGTGGATTATCCTTTGTGGATTTCGGGAGACCATCGGGGGTCTCGGGGGCCCTACTGAGTAGCTTATACACACCCCTGCACAGGATATGCCCGCACTTCGTGGTGTTGGTTGCAGACGACGGACAACGCTGATCGTGGTGGAGGCGTGCGGAGAAGGACGGTACATAGAGGTGGACCACTGGGCGGGACGTACTCGGAGCGGTCAGGTGGACCCGAGGAGCTGTGGAGGCTATCTGTACCCACCCTTCAGGTAGGGACTCCCAGAGGACGGCTCGACGCTGCGGCTTTTCTTTTCAGTTGTTGTTTTTCCCTTTCAGTTGTACTTTACAGTTGGGCTTGTATTTTCGGCCCCTTTTACTTTCAGCACAGCTTGTTACAGTTTTTAGTTAGTGTTTACTTTTCCGCTTACTTACTCTGTAGTGCTTGTTTACTTTTCAAAGGAAATGCCTTCCCTTTTTCTGGGATTTACGCCTTGGTGCTAGTCGCGAGCCCCTGGCCTATGGAAGGCGGGCTTGGGGTAGTCACGGCACGGGCCCCGAGGATGGGTCGTGACATGAAAATAGAGAGAGACCGAGAGAGAGAAAAAGTTATAATGAAGGAATAGGGAAAGAGAGGAATAATTATATCAAATCCACTTATAAATATCTAATGAGAGGCCATGAATCAAAGTATGAGGAGGTTGGAGCTCCCCCATGGGCTATCAAAAGTCATTTGATGTGAATGGGCTAGAAGAGGGGGGAAACCCTTCTTAATTTAAGTGGTAATTTTGGAAAATTCCTCAAAATTTAAACACCTAGATAAGGCATAGGGTTTGGTCACATGGTTTTTCATATTGTGCATTAATCATTCACATCCCATTCCCTATACATAGATCACCCGCACTTTTTGGCCACATTATTTTCCAAAACATGTGCAAGAATCTACCTAATATGAAGTGACCACATAGTTTCATGGTATCTCAGTATAATTTGAAAAATCATGTATAATCAATGAAATGGATATATCACCATGATCAACCCATAGAAATGGGTACCATGTGGTTAAAAAAGTGTGGTCAAACCATGATCCTCTCAAAATACCACCAATAATATAAAATTCCTATTCGTAAACTAACAAAAATAATAACTACTCAATATAAGATAAAATAATATAAAAAAAATAATGACATGGGGGTGTCATAGGAACTATCTACAGTAGTTTATAAAGTGTGTTGAATTTGAGAGAGAAGTTGTCTATTGAACTAGATCTTAAACCTTTTGGATATTTGTTCTTAATAAGAGAACTAATAAAGTTAAAATCATTCAGAATTAATGGCCAAATATTGATAAAAAGCCTTATGTGAGTAAAAATTCCATTAGTATTAGTGATAAACATAACTTGGATAAAGGTTGAATTTAAATAAGTTTGAATCTAAAGTTTTAAGTGAAATGTAATGTTATGGAAACTCTAAAAGGGGGCAATATATATTTCAAGATATTTTGGAATAATGGTGTAATTAAATTGAAGATATTTTTAAATTTTAAAAAATTAATTTAAATTGATTTCAGTTGATTAAAATTTGTTTAGAAAATTAGAGAAAGTCTAGAGATTAGCTGATCCTGTTTAAATTTTTTGAAATTTATTACTAAATTTGAAGTTTTGATAGATTCATGAACCCTAAAAACATATATAAGTTCAAGTTAGTAGGGTCTTTTTTGAGGTCAAAACACACTTATTGGAGTTCGTCCATATTTTATAGAGTTCACCCATATGAAAAAAATTAAAATGTAAAATATACATAGGGATCAATTGAGAGGTCATAATGTTCAGGGATGATCTTAAAATGGTTGAAAGATTTTTTAAGGTATAACAATGTCACTTCATCGATTTAATGTTAAGATCTTAAGTTACATTGAATCTTCATAGGATGGATGAGAAAGATAATTTAGCAATGCCCTAAAATTCACATTGGGACATCATAGAGATCATCTATAAGATATCATAAGGTTTAGTAATAATATATATTTAAAAAAATTCAGAGTTCAACTTTTTAGAGTTGATCCACAGATTTTTGTATAGTTTTCTACCAATAATGCAGAGTTTAACAATTTGTAAAAATTTATAAAAAATGAGATTTTCATAATATTTAATGTTATAAAGAATTTATATCATTCGTTGTTTGGGAAATTCTCCATTGATCAAATCATAATAAATTACATTATGGTTCAAATTGAATATATTAGGAATAATATATTTATAATTGATACAAATTAGATCAATACTAATGGAAATCCTGAGAAACTAAATGAATCAAAAATTAAAGAAATTTCAGAATTAAATAAATATTAAAATAATTATTTTGATACCGATGTTTTTCATCACTGTTTTAAATATCACAAACTAAAATATTATTCAATTTGAGATAAAGAAGACATGACCATGATGAATTGTATAATGGAAATACTTTTGGATCTATAAATTATACAAAATTTTTGTGTCTTAAGTATTTTTACCACACTTCAACATTTAGTTTTTTTTATGTTTTTAGTATAGTAATAATGATTATTTATGTCATTATATGATATAAATACACTTAGGAGAATGTTATCAATATTTATATAATTATCAAGAGAATATGTATTATGATAAAAGAAAAGGAGAAAGAAAATAAGAAAATTATTCTTGAAAATACAGAGGAAACAAATAGTTGATGGCAGAATAACATCCCTTGACCATTGATATACACGCACGTGTTGTCATTGGGAAAAAAAATGAGATCATGGGAGAACACCCGTCTTATGTCTCTGAGAAAAAGTTAGAAAAGGATCACCATAATATTTTTTAGATATTTTATATATCAAAATAATAAAATATAAATTATGATAACCTATATATTTAAAATGAAGGAAGAATAAAGAGAAATTGGGGAATGTATAAATCTATTAAGATATCCAATGAATCTATTATTTATAATAAAAGAAGAGATTTATATTGGACTAATATGAAGAAAATTTAGGCAATAAAGAGGAAAAAAATAAATAAAAAGAATAAAAAAGGGCACATACAAATTATTTCAATAACTATTATCACATATGTGAGAAAGAGAAGATGAAGAAGAAGATGTAATAATAAATGAAATGCTTGGAGTTCATTTTATCTTTTATTAATAGTTGAGATTCTTGATGTTTTAGTTTAGGGAATCAAAAATTCATTTTTTAAAATATGAACTAGGAGAAATGTTATGAAAAGGATTTAGTTACATATTGTTACTCTTAAGGATCCAAAAGAATTTGATGAATCAAATTGAGAAGAAGTAGATATAATTCTATGGATATAGTGAAATCCTATTATGAATATATATTTATATCAGGATGTTTGGTGGTTGTTGATAATTGGAAAGAGATTAAATAAATAACCCAATAGAGTATTAATTGTTCTTTTGTAAAATAAAATGAAAATTCACATGTGATAAATGGTGATAATGGGTTCATTATGGTAACTTCCCAAAAATATATTATAATTGATAATAAGAATTTTGTGGAAAACATATGTCTTGTATGATATCAATCTCAATAAGAATATGGTTTCCTAGAAGGAGCCTGACCATGTAATAACACTTTGTGTTACACTTTCATTATGTTATAAAATTAGTACATTGTGTGTGATTGAGTTAATATAATTGATACAGTTTTGTATTAACCAATAAAATAAATTAAATACCAAAGGGGTTAAATTGTTAAATGAAAAATTTTAAATTGGTAAAATATTAGAAAAAACTAATTCACCCCCACCATTACTGCCTGAATCGGGTCTTAAGAGATAAAAAATTAGAGACACAGTTTAAAAATAAAGGAATATGAAGAGATAAAAACATTTCACCTTAAACATGTCATATAGATAATGTGAGTGTTCGATACAATAATTCCCAATTTTGATATTTTATAAACATCAATATTTTGTTCTAAGGTATTTACACCATTATCTATAAAAGTCATCATAATAGGGAAAGGTCATCACCATTGTTTTCATGAGTTTGAAATAATCTCCCATGCACCATGTTGACTCGAAATTTTTTGGAAATGTTCACCCTAGGAAGTATTTACGAGGTTTTTTAAAGACATTTCAATGATATGATTATATCAAGTACTATAATTTGTGCATTAACCTCCCCCTAAGTGCAGACCTGAATTGATCTAAAAACACATCCTAATCTAATGCCTGTTATGAGGATGATGTGACCGCCCCACAGTACTTGGTAAAAAACTATGCACTATGAATATCTCACAATCCACATGATTTTCTTTAAATTCATTTCCAAAATAATTTGAAAAAAGCATCAAAATAGGGAATGATCCTCATATTTATTATTGTGTTCTCGATAGAACCTCACATTCCCCCATGTGGAAATCAGAACATGTAAATAGTGTGAAACCTAGGTACTCTATAAGAATATTTTTCAAGCCATGTCACCAATATTATTGGATTAAGTTCTAGAAATATCATAATACATAAAATACCTAATAAACATATAGAAAATAGATGCTTATATTTAGTAAAATAAATCTATAATACTCCTTTTGGTAAAATTTATTCAATGGGTTGAGTTACAAAGTTAGCTAATGTAGAGTAAATTATCACTTAATACATTCAGCAGTAAAAATATTTCAATATCATATATCCATTAATAAATTTATTCTTCAGTAATCCAATTATTTTCATGAACTTAATATTATTAAACTATTTAAAATGTTGTTTTTCATGTTTTATGTTATTCAATTTTTATTTTTCC
The DNA here is from genome assembly GCA_963277665.1 of Viscum album. NCBI lineage: Eukaryota > Viridiplantae > Streptophyta > Magnoliopsida > Santalales > Viscaceae > Viscum > Viscum album. Next base: position 1,899,626,596 of record OY728126.1, read on the forward strand.
TATCATGTGATATATCCCTCCACAATCAAGTATCTATAGTCTGAATCAATAAATTATTTTCTAAAATAAATTATAACCAATTTCTTATCAACACATGTTTTCTTAATCCAAAGTCATTATCATGTATCCTTGGATCTTGGAGTATCATGGTCTTATTTTAGTTATGATTGTTCAAATTCATGTTATATAATTCAAAATCTATTTTTAGTAAGATTGAAGATTTTATTATGTGTGTATTTGAATCAATATTCTTTCACATGGGAATTATTATTTTCTACCTTGGGGAGTACTACATATATTTATGTCTATAACATACATATCAAAAACAACATAAATAAGACCATAAAAGACAAAAAATAATTCTTATTAGTTGTAACTTTTTTCTTTTTGTCCATTATTTTCTTATTTTTTATAACACAAAACTTATGAGAATATTCATTTTTTGTGTAAGAAAAATATGTAAATTAAGGTTTATGTTATAAATTATCATTTATTTTATGCATATAATAACAATAATAATTATAGTGAATCTTCATTTCCCAAATAAATTGTTTTCAGTTCAAACCATACATATTATATAATATTTTTAATTCCAACCATTTGATTAGATATAGTATGGAATAATCTCAACATTGGATCAAATCACATGTACTCTATATATGTAGTGATATAATTTTGAAATATGTGATTTTATAGCCCACTACATTGTGATATCTCTTCACTATTTTCACTTTATCTTCTATTATACATTTTTTCATTGATATAATTTTCACATGTTGTCACTTTGCATTCATTTGATATTTCATACCAATTTCATAATTCATTGTGATTTAAAGTAGAATTCAATCTATTTCACAACACATTATCATCACAAGATTCATTCATTTGAATTGGTTAATAAATTTTTATAACTCACTTATCTATGGTGTATATTACTATTCTTTATTTCCTATCTCTTTACATTTCTTGAATTATCTTTTTTTATGGACTTTAAAAGTGGATATGTATCTAAATATAATTGGAATTTGTGAAATTATTAAGCTTAAAAATCTTACTTTTACTCAAGACTACAACATACCATATATTCCTTCACTACTACCTCTATGAATATTTTACAAAGGAGTTACAAATGGTGAAGTATTTTATGGTGTTATTGAAATATGTCAAGGAGATTTATAATCACCATCTATTTTTAATACTCTATAAGTAATATAGGAGTGGATTCATCTGCAATTCCAATGTTTTAAATCATTTAGTGAAATAAACTCAGTAATTTTTAAAATAAAATCACAATTAAAATTAGGAAGATATAATATCATAGATACATATATGCTAAAAAACTTATTATATTTTATATCCCTTGAATATTGTTTTGATACAATAGTATCATGATAAGGTATATAAAATATACACTAAATTACACTCTTTCCTTTTTAATTTAGACCAAAACCATTAAATCATAATGAGGAATCATGAATCTTGACCAACTGGTAGAAATAAATTCCTTGAATTTAATGTGAATACTTGTAATTGAGGTCATGGAAATAATTGACAAAGTCAAGGTGGTGGAAAACCATATGCTCAATGTGATTATATATAAAATTATAATATGTAAGGGAACAACAATATGTGTCCAAATAATGAACTACCACAACTGAATAAAGCATTGAATGAAAAAACTGAGTGTATTTTTGGTGGCATGAAAGGGCACTTTTCATGTACCTATCATAGGATGAAACATTTTTTTGATCTTTATCAATAATAATTAGAAGTGAAATAAAAGATTTTTAAAGAAAAAATTGAGGAATGATCCATGAAATATGATAATGACATTATGAATTATGACAATTCTGATTATTTTTTGAACCATGGATGTGTCAATCATATTGATAATATAGTGACCCCTCTTTTAATACATTGATTTTAGATAAATTTAGTAATAAAAACATAAAAAAATTACACATAGAGGATCAAAATGTTTAAATTCATGGGAAAACTAGGACTATAAATAACATTTACAACACAAAAAATCTATTTAATTCCTTCTTATCTAGCTTCTTATTGGATCTTGACTTCTCTTTAGTACATGTAGTGACATGAGGATATACATCAAAAAGGGGTGAGCTAAAATTCCCATAATAGGATAGGTAAGAACATAGAAAAACCTAAAATGGGATGATAATCATCATCATCATCATCATCATCACAAAATTGGCATAGGATCATAATCATTATAGGAAACATTAAGAAAATGCTTTGAAAGTGGCAATGCATAAAAATGGAACATCATATCATAGTGGTTAACTACCACACATAGTTGTTAAAAATATAGCATCATGTTCACACATAATTTCACTATTACACATAAGATTCATCACTTTATCCAATTCATTGGAGTGATTTATAATTCTGGGTGCACCCGTCACCTTGAAACATTCATATTGCGCTATATAATTTCGAGCACACCCACTTCATCATAACATTTTCTTTATCAGCCATGATTCATTAAAAATACGTCAAATTTGAAAATAAAATAACCCATTGAAAGAAATTGGTTTGACATCATAAAACATAAATTCCGAAACATTTTTTTCATAACATAAATCAGGAATATCCTTTTTGATATAGAAGTATTAACCATGAGTGAAGAGTGAAACAATCTTGGAGAAGTAAAAGGGTGTGTTTATTTGAAAAAAATAATTCTTTTTGAAACATCTCCTTTTTTCAAAAAAATTAATTGAAGAAAATTTATATCCAATAAAAGGTAATATAATGATGAATAAATTATTTTTAGGGAATACTCATATAGAAAATGGGTTGAAGAGGGAAAATCCAAAGAAAGATTGTTTGGTTCGAGAATTTCCCCTTACCTCATACCTGTACGCTTTCTTCACTTTAATGTCCTATATAATAACATTATACAAATTAATTAGAAATTATAGAACCTTTTATACATGAATTGGATTCATTGTGGCTTTTTTAAGTTCCTTTATGGGACTTTGGATGAGTTATAGTTTTTATGTTCATTGTTCGGGAGTGTTCAATTTTTTTGTTTTCCTAAACGGTTCACTTGTATTCATAGAAGGACCTTTGTATAAAAAGTGGAAAACAACCAGAATAGTTAATAAATAATTTTAGTGACATTATAAACGTATAAATTCTGAATTTATTTATATACCATGATGATTAATCATTAAATATCATTTTAATGACATATGCTTGTATTAGTTTGGCAGTTTTTCTCACAATGAGCTTGTTTGTATTATTATTTTATATCATGAATGTAGAAGGATAAAAAAATATTAAATAAGATAAAATAAATATGTTAGGATATTTTTCAACCATTAAAATGGTTTCATGACATGTCTAGAATTTGGTAATGCAAATTGAAAATCTTTGATCCTTGAATGTGATAAATAAACACATCTGAGACGAGGTTTTCATTTATAGTATAAATGGAGGGGGAGGGAGAGATTATAATAAAATATACCATTTGAATAATAGAATTAAAGTACCTATATGTTATTGGAGTTATCATACCATTTGGGTGAAGGTAGTTGAGTAATTAATGAAGAAAATAAAAGAACTTGAAATAAAATAAACGAATCATAAAGTGGAACTTACCTCTTGAGTTTATCTCCTTTTAGAGCCACATTAGGGAAGTGGTTTTGGTTGTTTTATCAGATCAAGGGATATAAGAAGTGGGGGAGGGGATAGGTATGATCTTTGGGTATAATTTTGATGGATTTAATCTTGCGATGTGTGATGTAATGAGGGTGTGATGGGTGGTATTTATAGTGGAGGGGATATGGGTTTTCTCTCTATTATATTCATTAATTTATTATTTATCCACATGAAAAGTAATATTAATTATTCCATGACCAGGAATTGTAAAAATTTCATGCGACTTATATATTTGGGTTCTTACACCACTCAATATATCAAGAATAATGGATTTAAATTATAATTTATTTATATGGAAAATTAATGTATTTTACTATTCTCCAAAAATTCAAGTATTTCAGTAAAATCCCAAAAATTCACCCTAACCATTTTTCAATGTGTAGAACACAAAAAATGAACTCTATTTTATGAAAATAAATTTTTATATGATTAATTTTATTTTTAATTAATATCAAAATTTACATGAAAATACATATTTTAAAATTAAAACTGATTTTATAATGCATTGAAAAATTACATAACGTATTGTTAAATATTATTCAAACCAGAAGACATAGAATTATTAATTTATGAACAAATTTAAAAAAAAACATATTCTTTGAATTTAATAAATTAATTATGTAGGACTTACAAAGATACCAATAATTTTACGATGGTCATATTGTCACCGATAATAAGCATAATTTTTTTAATCACTCATGGGTGAGGGTACTATTATTTTCGATGATTTACTATACATAATGCTCATATAAATATTCATAAAGGTAGGTTACTATTTATAAGGGTATGTTACTATTCACCAAAAATTATGTTTTTCCTATTAGAATCTGACCATCTTACCGATCACAACTGTGCATGTCATATTTTTGAAATTCAAAACACAGAAGTGGTAAATTTATATTTAAAGGTCACAAAGTAGTTCATTTAAGAAAGATGTGTCATTGTGTTTCCTAATGCGATTGATTATGACTTTACTACAAGAAGGGAGAAATTTCACTGATAAACGATTTGGTTGTTACATTCTTCCACCATTTTGAAATTTCACCCACAGAATTTATTTTTACATAAATAGGTGAGTATACTTATCTTTAATCACATCCTCTGGTTCCAAAGTTTCTTCATCATACTTATGTTTCATCCAAAACACTTTGGAAAGGTGGGTTGTATTGTAGCGTCGATTCTTATCTCTATAGTGAAGAATCATTATTGGCTACTCTTCATAAGAGAGATCATCTTCAATTTGTACTACCTATAATTTCAATACATTTGAGGGATCTAGTATATACTTCCTCAAGAGTGATATGTGAGACACATCATGATCATGAACCATATTTTGTGGAAGTTCAAGCAGATAGGCCACACCTCATATGTAGCCAAGGATATCAAATGGGCCAATGTACTTTGGGTTAGTTTCACTTTCATTCCAAACCACATGACTCTCTTCCATTTTGATATTTGAAGGAAGACTTTATCTCCAATGTGGAACTCCAAGTCCATTTGATGGTGGTCATCATAGTTATTTTGTAGACTCTAAGAAGCTTTGATATATTTTTGGATGACATGAACCTTATCTGTCATCTCTTTCAACATATCAGGTCCATGTAGCTTTATTTCTCAAACATTATCCCAATTGGTTGGAGTTATACATCACTTTCCATACAGAGATTCATATAGAGCCATCTGAATACTCGAGGGGAAGCTATTATTGTATAAGAACTCAACCAATGGGGGATGTTGATCCCATCCACCATTAAATTATAATGATGATGCTGTTAGCATGTCTTCAAGCACCTTAATTGTCCTTTAATATTGGCCATCAGTTTGGGGGTGATAGGTCGTGCTGAAATTTAATTCAGTACTCAAATCATGCTGAAGAATCCTCATAAATTTAGAAGTGAACCTTGGATCTAGATTAGATACAATCAAGAGTGGAACACCACGTAGTCTCAAAAAATCCTTCACATATATCTTTATAAGTTGTTCAAGTGAGAGATCTTCTTGAATAGTGATAAAATAGGCATTCTTGATGAGTCGGTCATCCAAAATCCGTATCACATTATTTCCCTTGAACATATTTGGGAGATCCATGACAAATTCCATAGTGACATTCTCCCATTTACACATGGGTATAGGAAATGGTTTCATCCTCCCTTTTTACTTTTGTTTCTTTTCATTAACTTGATGAAATACCAATAACCTTGAGATATATTCCTTAATCCTTTTCATCATGTTATCCCACTAGAAGTGTTCTCATAGATCTTTGTACATCTTGGTACTACCAATATTGATATATAATTTTGATATATGTGTATTTTCCAACAGATCATTCATTTTCCTAGGTGATGAAGGCACAAAAGTCCATGTACCAAACCAAATCTCACCATCATCGTCGATATGGAACTCATGTAACTTCCCTTTTATTACTACATTCACCTACTATTGTTAATATAGATCAACCCTTTGTGCCTTCGTAATCTTCTATTAGATAGATGGTTGCACAATAATTTTGTCAAGTTAGGATGTAACCCCTTACCTTATTATTTCCAAATTCATCCTTTGAATATCCATAAATATATTCTCTTTATCAATCTGTAACATCGACATAGTAGCATGTTATTTCCTTCTTAGAGCATCATCTACCATGTTCTCCATTCTAGGATGATAGTGAATAGATCAATCATAGTACTTTATTAGCTCAAACAATCAAATTTGATGCATGTTGATCTCATTTTGTGTGAATAAATATTTAGGCTATTGTGGTTGGTGTATATGTTACACTTCTCACTATAAAGGTAGTGCCACCAGATTTTCAAGGATAAAATCACGACTGCTAGTTCTAGATCCTGCATGGAGTAATTATTCTCATGGATATTCAATTGTCGTGAGGCATAGGATATCACATTTTTATTTTTCATGATTACACAACCTAATCCTTTCTTTGAAGCATCACTGTATATCACCAAAATTTCTCCACTTTTTAGTAATGTGACTACAGGTGTAGTGATCAGCCTTATCCTTAGCTCCTTAAAGAGTCCCTAACATTGATCCATCTAGAAAAAACATACCCATTTACTTTTTTAACCAAGTTAGTGGGCTTGAAAATTGTGATATATTTATCACAAAATGTAGATATTAAAAAATCTAATTCAAGAATACTATATATTTCTGTGACATTAGAGGGTCTAAGACATTCCTAAATCACCTTTTTTTCAAAGGGTCCAATAAATTCCCTCACTAATGATCACATATCCCAATAATGTGACTTGTTTCATCCAAAATTCACAATTTATGAACTTGGTATACAAATTCACCTTTCTCAATGTCGCCAACACAAATCTTAGATGTTCTTCATGTTCCTCGTTTCCCTTGGAGTAGATGAGAATATCCTCAATATAAACTAACAAAAATTTGCTGAAATAATTTATAAAGACTTTATTCATCAAATACATGAATATTTTAGGGGAATTAGTATGTCCAAAGGGAATAACCAGAAACTCATAGCGGCTATATATTTTGTGGAGGGAAGTGTTCTGAATATCTCCCTTATTTACCTTTAGCTGATGATATCCACAGTGATGATCCATCTTTGAGAAGTATTGAAATCCCTGTAACTAGTAGAACAAATCATAAATCCTTCAAAGAAGATACTTGTTCTTTATTGTGATCTTGTTGAGTTCCCGATAATCGATACAGAGTTTCATTGTTCCATCATTCTTTATCAAAAAGAGCACTAGTGTACCCAAATGTGATACACTAGGGCATATAAAACCATTATCCAAATGATCTTGAAGTTTCTTCTTTAACTCCCCCAGTTCGATAGGATCCATCCTATATGGACACATTGAGATATGGGTAGTTGTGGATATATGTTCTATGGATAACTCTACCTCAGGATCCGAGGGAAGTCGGGTAACTCTTCAAGAAATACAACACTGTATTCCCTCATGAAGGGAATTTTTTCTAGGTAGACGTTTTCCTATGAGTCAACCATTTGATAGAGGTATGGCTCTTCATAGGCAATAAACACCCACACTGTTAAAGGATTTTTCATAGGCGAATCTTGGTTTTCTTTTATTTTTTAGAGGAGTATGGTATTGTTTGGTATATGAAATGATATTTCCTTTTCATGATAGTTGATATGTGCTCTATATAACGAGATCCAATCCATTCTCATTTTAGTGTCGAATTACACCAAGGGAAGTATTAAAATATTTTATAGAATAATCATCCCAAAATTTCCACTAAGAGAAGATTCAAAAACATTCATTTCAATTATTGATCCACATAGTGTTTTTATAGAAATTTCTATATCAAGGTTTTGGGTCTTTGATTTCATAGTTCTAGCAAACATTCCCGATATAAAGAATTGAATAGAACAAAAATCAAATTATAATTTTTCCATTCTTGAGTAAATAGGAAGCGTAAATTGTACAACATAATTATCTTGATCCACTTTTGTAATAGGGATGGAATACACCTTCCATTGTAACTTTGGATTTGGTGGCTATTGATACAGATTACCCTCGAGGACTCGTAGTTTAGTGCACCAGATTTCATATTTCCCTTTCTCCCAGTAGTTATAGAATTTAACCATGGGTAGTTCTCTCCTTTATTCTACTACATTATCCTTCCTTCTCTTGTATTTTCAACACTCTTGGGTATGGTGGCCTTCATTCGCACACTTAAAGTCTTTCCCCATCCCTTTAAGGCAGTTTCCATTATGCATCATTCAAATTTTTTGGCATGTGGGTAGTTGATTTGTATTCCCACCATTATCATTATATCCTTCAGCTTGAAACATCATCATTTCTTTATTATCACCATATCCATGAGACCATTATCCAAACTCCATCTCTACTATGAGGGAATACTGAAATAATTATTCATAACTCCAAAATTCTCATGTTGCAAGAGTCTTTTGAATGTGTGGTTTTAATACACTAAAGTATCTGTCAGTTTTTCTACCATTGTTGATAACAAAACCAGAAGCGTACCATGAAATCAATCTGAAATTCACTTCGTAGGTCATGACATATTATCAATCATTTTTCTTGAGCTCTATTAATACTCTCTCCATCATCGTAGTAATATTTCATTGGAAATACTTGTTAAGAATCATGGTCTTAATGTCTTACCATTCTATCTCTTAAATTTCGTCTTTTGGCTTGGCGTCCTTAATCAAATCCCACCATTGATCAGCCTCTCCAACTCGTTAATAAACTGCTAGTGTCACCATCTCCATATCAGAATAGTGATGAAAAAATTATATTCTCTAGGGAGTTGACCCACTATTCCGAAACTATTGGATCAGAAGATCCACTAAACATTGGTGGTTATTTCTGCATAAAAGACTCAACATACAGTTTCTCCCTCTTTAGTGAAGGAGGACATTCTTTATTATTAAAGTTATTATTCATAACCAGAGATAGTTGTGCAAGAATCTCCATGAATTTTTGAACTCCAACTCCTAAATAATTAGGGATGTCATTTGGGAAATTGTTGCATTGGCCCTCACAAGGGTTGTTGGTCTGGTTTCTACTAGTTCCCACCATTTTTTAAAATACAAATAGTTAGAACAAAACATAAGTCAACGAGTCATGAATAAATAAATTATTCATTTGTGAAATTTACACTAAAACAATATATTATGGGATCTATGTGTTTAGAAAAGATTCTTATGTGCATATTTTTACTTAGTCTCATACTAGAGGTTTTCTCTAGGGTTCACTAATCCTTATTCCAAAATTAACCAAACCTTGACTATGATACCAACTATATCTACCCCACTTTTCTTACATTAGATTCAGATAATTTTAGTTGTAAAAACATAAAAAATTACACATCAAGGATCTAAAGGTTTAGTGTCTTGGGAAAACTAGGACCATACATAACATTGACAACACAAAAAATTTATTAAATTCCTTCGTATCTAGCTTCTTATTGGCTATTGACTTCTCATTAATACATGAAGTCACCTTAGGATATACACAAAAAAGGTGAGATATAAAATTCAAGTAATAGGATAGATAATAACATGAAACAATATAACATGGGATGAGCATAATAATTATCTTTATAACATAGGCATTGGATAATAATCTTTGGAGGAAACATTAAGAAAAGACTTTGAATGTGGAAATGCATAAAAATGAAACATTAAATATTAGTAGTTAACTACCACAGATAGTTGTGAACATTGATAGAATTATGGTCACACATCATATAAATTTAAATCATGAGAGTCATCACTTTATCCAATTCATTTATGTACAGTATAATTTTGGGTGCACCAATCACATTCAAACATTCATATTGCACTATATAATTCAAGGCTCACCCGTCTCATCATAACATTTACATTATCATGAATGCCTCAATAAAAATATGTCAAACAAGAACGTAAAATAACACATGAAAAGAAATGGGTTTCACATCATAAATCATACAATCATAAACATTTTTCCAAAAATAAATAGGGAATATCATTCTTAACATAAAACCATTAACCTTGATTGAAGAGTGAAACAATCATTAGGAAGTAAAATGGGTCTACATATTTTAAAGAAGAGTTCTTCTAGAAAACATTATGATTTTCATAAAATAAGTTATATAAAATATATATCCTATAAAAGGTAATATAATGATTAATAAATGATTTTGAAGGCATATCCATACTTAAAATGGGTTGAAGAGGGAATCCCTAAAGAAAGAGAGTTAGGTTTGTGATTTTCCCCTTACCTTGTATCCAAACATTTCCTTCACTTTAAATTCCTATATAATGACTTTATATTGATTAATTATAAATTCTAGAATTTTTTATACATGAATCTGATAAATTATGTCTTTATTATGTTCCTTCATGGGTCTTTTGATGAGTTATTGTTTTTAATTTCATTGTTTCAGAGTGTTTATTTTCTTTGTTTTTAGGAATAGTTCACTTGTATTCATGGATGGAAGTATGTATAAAAAGTGGATAATAACCAGAATTATTAATAAATATTATTATTTAAATTATAGAGTTATAAATGATGATTTATTATATATACCATGAGTATGAATTATTAGATATAATTTTAATGGTAAAAGCTTGAATTAATTTGGCAGTTTTTATTGCAAGGAATTTGTTCATATTATTATTTTATATCATGAATGTATAAGGATCCTAGAACATTAAATAAGATAAAATAAATATATTATGATCTTGTTCTACCATTAAAATATTTTAATGACCAGTATATGAGATTGTAATTCAAATTGAAAACTCGTCATCTTTGAATGTGGTAAATCAACACATCTTGGTCGGTGTTTTCATTTATAGTATAAAAGGAGGGGGAGGGAGAGATAAGGATAAAATATTCCACTAGAATAATAGAATTACAGTAAATGTATATCATTAGAGTTATCATTCCATTTGGGTGAATGGGTTCTAGGAATGAAAGAAGAAAATTAAATAACTTGAAAGAAAATAAAATAATCGAAAAGTGGAATTTACCTATTGAGTTTATCTCTTTTGAGAGCCTCTTTAGGGAATTGGTTTTGGTCTTTTATCAAAACAAGGGATTCTGGGCATTGGGAGGGGTTGGGGAAGATATTTGGGTAGAATTTGGGCAAGGATGGAATATTTATTGGCGTGAAGTAATGGGGGTGTGAGGGATTGTTTTTTAGTGGAGGGGAGAGGGGTTTTCTCAATATTATATTCCTTAATTTAATATTTCTCCACCAGAAAAGTAATAATTATTATTACATGACCAATAATAGTAATAATTGAATGTGAGTTCTATATTTAGGTTCTCTCCTCACTCATGATTTACAAAATAGTAGATTTAAAATGTAATCTATTTATACTGTAAATTAATTTATTTTAGTATTTTCCAAAAATTCAAGTAATTCAGTAAAATCTAAAAAAAATCACCCTAACAATTTTAAAATGTGTATAACACAAAAATGAACTCCATTTTATGAAAATAATTTTTTATATGATTTTTTTTATTTTTAATTAAAATCATAATTTACATGAAATACATATTTTAAAATTAATACAGATTTTATAATGCATTCAAAAATTACATAAGGTCATATAAAATAATATTCAATCCAGAAGAAATAGAATTATTAATTTAAGAAAAAAATTTAGGAAAATAAATTTTCTTTCAAATTAATAAAAAAATTATTTATTACTTACAAAAATACCAATAACCTTACTAAAGTCATATTTCCACATATAAGATGACTAGATTTTATATAATCATTCATGGGTGAGGTTACTATAATTTGGGATGATTTACTATTCATAAGGGTCATATTATAGTTTATAAGGGAGTTTAATACTCATAAGGGCAGGTTACTATTCACCAAAAATTAATTTTGTCTTATCGAACTCCAAAAATCTTACCAATCGCAACCATGTATGTCAGATTTCCAAAATTCAAAACAAAGAAGTGGAAAATTTATGTTTAAAGGTCTCATTGTAGTTTATTTAGTTAGGATGTGTCATTGTTTTTACAAATTTTATTGATTATGAATTTACTACAAGAAGAGAGAAATTGCATTGATAAACTTTTTGGTCATTACAGATAATGTATAAATTCTCACAATGGAGATGTGATTTAGGATTTTTAATATTTTCTCATGGAGTTTATTTTTTTAATTCTTTTCCTTTTTTGTTATTTATTATAATCATGTACTTTTTATCTTTTTTTATAGAAATTAATTTTATAAAATTCTTCATAATTATTAATCTCTATGGCGAAGAATGTTTTCTCATTGGAAGCGCTATAATAGACACAAATTTTAAATATGAGAAATATTTTATCATATTTGAAGCTATAGGATATCAGTTAGGTAAATTAATTTGTAGTATAAAACAAATTAAAGGCCCTATAAGAGCATAAATATTTGTACCTTCTGTTACACATTTTTTGATAAATACTTATTTGTAATATCTTAAGTCTCGATGGACTTTATTAATATTTAAATATATCCACCAAAATGAATATCATATAGAGAGTATGGGTAATGGAGGTTTTTAATAACTTTATATAATAATAATTAGTAATGAAAAAGTTGATTTGATGGAATCTTCTAGGACTTACCTATCTAATGAACTATGTTAATATTTATACCATCAAATGAAATATGGAAAACTAGAGGTTTAATTATCATAACAAATTTATTTTATAACAATGTTATATGGGATGTAAACATATATTAATATTGAGGAAAATGATAAATTATTCACATGACCATCCATTGGTTCATAATAATGATCTTACACATAACTATTTCTCATGTTCTTCTTATTCACAAGTAATAATTACTATAAGACCATCACTATTAAAAAATAAGGACTTGTGACACCCTGAAATTCTATTTTCATATTTATACTTATTTGGTTGATCTCTCCCATGATTTTTTACTCTATTAGGGTGAAATAATATAATTTATAAAAGAATTATAGGAAAAAAATAGTCATATGGTTTGGGAAATAGTGAAGTTGAAATTGTGAGTCATCTGCATATTTGAATAGTGTATTTCACATGGTCACCACATGATTTTGTAAACCCTACTAATAAACCACGTGACCTACATTATTTTGATTATTATTTTTTATTTCAATTTGATTTTATTTTGGGATTCCTCTAGATTCCACATTTCATCTCCCCCACCTAGGTACTACAAAAACTCCTCTAATATTCTTCAAAGATCCATTATAGTGGATTTAGAGTGATTTATTAATGGTTTTCCATCCATATTGAGTGCTTAGGTTTTCACATTCCTTCTCCATGATGTTTCATTAAATGTTTTCCATCCTTGCTAAACATATTGTCCATGGTCAGATGATTTTTGTGTCTAGTGTTGTTTTAATTATTGGTTTTATTTTCAATGAGTTGTGATGGATCTTAGGGGACCTCATCTGATGGTCTTTATCATGGCAACATGGTTTTATATCGTGAGGAATATTTTCGATTCCATTTCCAGTTGTTAAATAGTTCCATGAATTCTTGATGAATTAAAAGTGTTTTTAAATATAATTAATTATGTATATGATATCTTGTTTGGGTTTTAAAGATTTTACAATCACATGAGTGTGTTTTATTAGGAAAATTTTGATAATTCCAAAGTTTAACATCACTTTGTTTTCAAATGGTATTTTATTAATTCTAAATGTTTGATAAAATACATTTGTGATTTTATTGATTAAAAATTATTATTCATTATGTTTTGGGACAAGTTTGATTTATAAATTACAGTGTTGTCTTATATTAAAATGGGGTTCTATATCTTATAGGGGTTTCTCTTTTTTAGAATTGGATTGATTTGTTTAAAAATTGTTTTCATTATTTTAAAAAGATGATGTGCTGACTGATGTGATCATTTAGTATTTTAGTTGAATTGATTGAGGGAATGAATTTGCATTATAGTGTGTTCCCTTATATTTACACTTTGTTTTCAATGGTGGTGTTAAAAAATTTATTTTCAAATATTTGGATTTTAATTTCAAGATAAAGGAATGTTTGACATCTTGTGATAAATATTGATTTTATTGATTTATTTTTACACCCATGTTGATCACCATTTTAACTCATATTTAATTCTTATGAAATTTTTTTAATAATTAAATGAATTATGATTCATGTAATGTGGCTTGGGATTTGGGATTTTCTTTAAATGGGTTGTGTTTGAGGTGGGATGTATATGGAATTTTTTTTGCTTCCTATTTGATATGTGAAATTCATGAGATTTACATCGGAATAATAGTGATCCACCTCCATAATCTATAACATAAGTAACCCTAGAGTAGTAGGTGGGAATTTGAAAGATGTTAGCTATACTAGTTGAGATTTATGCACGAGCTAGTAACCCATAGTTTAATTTTTTTACCGCACTGTGAAATTTTTCATCAATGAGACTTGTTGAGTGTGATTCAGGAGAAGTGTTGTGTCACCATTAACCAAATGTTAGTTAGTTTCACTTATGTGGGTTTATCACTAGTCACATTTTACAATAAGGTGTTTCATTATGATATGTAACGTCTCTTATACCTCTTTATTATGTGTTGGAATTCAAGTCTCTTTTCTCTTATTTTGATCCTACTTTGATGAATGGGTGATTTATGATTTACAATTATTGTTTTATGTCTTTCTTTATGTTATTATTATCATTTGTTATATATCTCCATGTATTTTTTTTATGATTTCAATTTTTATTTACTCATAATTGAGAAGTTCCTGCATTAATTCTTTTAAATGTAAAATATGTGGTTGTTTTAAATGAAATATATTGCTAATTTTTTTTGAAAACATTCTAAACCTACAATAATGGTTTTAAAAAAATGAATTTTAAAATTAAAAGAGATGGTTTAACTTTTTTAATGAAATGAAAGTTATTTTAAAGGTAATGTTTTGTTTATTAAATAAAATTACGTTGGTAAAGAATATTGAAGGCATGTTTTATAAATAATGTGTTCTATGGAAATATATAATGTATTGTTTATTTTTTTCTATTTTATATAATAGAAATGATTATTTTTTATTAATTTCAAACAAGTGGACATGGTTTTTGTATAAATGGAATATAACAGACACATGGTGGTATCCTAATTCTTGTTGTGTCAATCCTTACATAATCATGTTGGTGAGTCTGTAGTACCATTAATATTTATAGGTTATAAGGTTATGTATTGCAGTTTGGTATACTAATACCCTCTTTTATGTAAATTTGGTTCATATTGGTTATTTAAGAGTCACATAGTGATGGTGGAGGTTTTCTGTTGAGTTTGATTGACCAATTGGGTCATGTGGTGTATTAGACTCTATGGAATATTAATTTGTTTTATATTTTTTCCTTGATGTATATTATAAATTTTTTATATGAAATTGTAACTATATTTGATAAAGTGTTTCAATAAAATTCATTTATTAATTTTTATTATTCCATTTTTGGATATGGTTTTTTAGTTTCTTCTTAGTACTTTTACAATTGAATCCAATGCATAGATATGTCATACATTGTTACCAGTTGGAAAATACTATTGATCTTGATTTTCATGAAGGTGAAATTATTATTAAGTGTTGACTTTTGATACCCTAGTGCTTTTCACTAGACTAGGGTATTAGGATTGAACATAGATCCCTATGATGGCCTGACTCAGGTTACATATCAGGTCATCATGGTATAGTTCACTAAAAAATGGTTAGATATCCCTCTCATTATTTGGAGGTGTATGGTAGATAATATTTAGGAACATCATATCTTGAGTTGTTGGTGAAGAGGAGGGATTATTTGTCTCTACCTTGTGCTCGAACTCAAGTTACCATGGTTTTTAGGATTTTATTTTGAAATAAAAATTTATGAGGGTTTAGTTTTGAGGTATTTTAATGAAATTTTATGTTACTCAGGTTTATAAGAATAAAATGAGGAAAATATTTGGAAATTATTAGCTTTATATTGAAACTAGAGGAAATCTAGGGGAACATTGTTAAAGAAAACCGTTTTTCAAACCATGTGTAGGTCATATAGACTATTCTATATAACTTCTAGTGTACACGAATTTTTATCACATGGTCGGTAAAAGCATGTGGTTAGCCATTTATATGAGGGATAATTTTTAATTTATTTTGTTTTATATTTTTTGGTTCATTAAACCGCTACTATTACTGATAAATCTTTTTTCTAAGTGATCTAGTTAATATTTTGGGTTTTTTATTATTTTTTAGTTAATTTATTATTCTTTTGTAATGGAGATTGTTTTGAAAACTTCTTTTTAGTTGTTTGAAGTTTCTTTTATGTAATTTTTTTGAACTTTGTTATAAATTATTTAAATTCATTAAGTTATTTTTGTATTGTGTGTAATTTTATGGGTTTTATGTCTGATAAAATTCTTGAGATAGTTTTGGGGAGATGTAAATTTCCAAATAATGAATTATTTTATGAATGAAAAATTGATTTTGGGGTGTGTAGTAAAATGGGAAAATTAGTTTTTATAATGTGGGTTATTTTTATTGTCAGGTTTGAAATGTTTAAATATTTTTTAATAGACCCTTGAAGTGGATTTTATGAACAAAAATAGTGTTATGAAATAGAAAGAGTTCTATGTTAGTTTCTTTTTAAGTATGATTATAAAGAGTGTTTATAATATATTTTCTGAGTTGTTCATTTTTATCCCTTGTATTTGTATTTTTATTGGCTTGATTTAATGTTTTTATTTTTTATGTTTTAGAATATGTACCTTTGAAAATAATTTACAATTCGTGAATGGAATATCTCATACAATCGTTCTTGTGATCTAGATGTTGTCTTCCTAGTTTTTGACTCTTCCTATACTCTTAATCTAGTGGAAGGTACTTGTTCTTCAATAATCATGGATCACATAATAGAGTTTCTAAATCATCATCCTATATTTTTTAGTGGTGGTAAATGATCTATGGAAAAAATATATTAGTTAACTGAGGTCAAAGATATCTTCAAGTCACTAGGAACTCTAGGATCCAATAGGGTGGGGTGTACCACTCCTTTGATTAATGTATTGGTTTTGGATAGGAGGAATCCAACTTTCCACACCAAACTATTTGAGGATCTATCCTATTGATATTTCAAGGCCCCCTTCATCTGTGATTTTTTCATTATGAATTGATAATTTCAAAGGTTATAGAATTTGGGATTTTTCAATAGGTTGATTGTTCAGTGAAAGACTGTGTTTAATGTTTCACTACATTGGGTAATTTCTCTAATGAGTGAGATTTTGAGGATTTAAATATGGTTTGGTTAATTTCAAGAGATCTTATTCTAGATCTTATATTGGTGGTGTTTAAGTTTATCCTAACGTATTTTATTGATGTAATGTGTAAGATTTTCATCACTGATGATTTTTCAGTAAGGAAAATATGTAAACTGATGCTTTGACTTCATATATTGTCAATAAAGGTGACCTAGATAGAGGAAAATGGAATCCAGTTCTATATTACCAGTTTTGGAACATTGTGCATGTCAGGCCCTCTTATCTAAAAAATTTGAGGACCTATCATTATTTCATCCGTTTAGATCATATTAATAGGATTTCATGCTGAAAAAACATCAGAAAAAGTCTCACACCCATCATTAATATAAGCAGTAGTTTGGGGAATTATATTCAATGGAGATTTAGAAATTGTTTTTTCATTTTGGGAGTGTCCTATTTTATAGTGAATTATTTTTTGGAACTTTTTTATATGCCTTATTAACACCCCATATATTTTTTATTTAATAAAAGATATTTTATCCCTTTTTATTACCTTCTCATGTGATCATGCTTTATTTATTTTGATTCTTATTATTGTTATGCATGGTAGAACCATGGTTTGGGGTTTTTTTAACAAATAACAAGGGGATGCCTTGGGTATGGGTTTGTATAATGGGATTAATCATTTAGTACACAATTATTTTGAAACTACTAATAGGTTGATATTTTCATTCAAGGTCACCAAGGAGGGATGTTCCATCATTTTTGGATGTTTCTCAAGGATTTTAACTATTTTTTAGTTTTTAACTCATAGTTTGGGGTTGGTTTAATCAAGTCTGTTTGATGGATATTTTTATTTGAGTTAGGATATCTATTAATTGAAAATTTTAGATTAATTCTATATTATAGGGAAACCTATGTCTATTATCTATGTTATTCCCATGTTTATTGGAGTTTTATTCCTTATTTGTTTTGGTTTGGACATTTCATTTCTTATAGATCTTGGGAAATTTGATAGTTTGGGGGAATTTGTTTGGTTTTTTCTAATACTAGATTGGGAAAATTAAATAAATTGTGTGTTTTGATGTGTGTGAATGTCAGTGTTCATAAATTTAGAACAAACTATATAAATTATTGTCCCAACAACTTATTTTGTGAGTAATATTATTTTAAGAATTATAGAGTTTTAGTGGTTTGTAAATATAAATCTGTTATAGAATTGTTCTATTTTGGAGATGGATTTATGTTCCCCTTGTTCTTGGTTTTAGGTTTTGGAAGTGATCATTTTGGTTGGACCCTTATTCTCTTTATGTTAGTCTTGGAATTTTCCTTTCACCTTTGTTTTTAATGAGTCTATTGGGGCATAAATTGGCAAAGTAGGTAGAATTACAACACCCTTTAATTCTATTTTCTATTTTATATTTATATGATATATTTTCGGTTGATTTTGGGGTATTATAGAGTGAAATTTTGGAGTTTTAAATATTTTATAGGGTTTGATGGTTGGTAACATTTATTGTGAAACAATGTAGTGGAAACTGGGTGCCATATATAGTCTATAATAGTACTGAGCACACAACCACCTCACTGGTAAACTATGAAGGAAAATAATTAAACCTACTTGATTTTTTATTTTTTAATATCATGTTTCTTTTATTTATGTTTTTCTCCTTTGATTCCTCATTTAATTTTCCCTGGCCTAAGTTCCACCTAAACACCTCCCCTCCTCTTCTAATCCTCTCTTAGGTGGTTTTTGGGTGATTTAAAGTGGATTTCAATCCAAATTGCTTAGTTAGGTCTTATTATTCTATATCCTATAAGATTAATACAATTTATCCTATATTCACTAACCTAATTGGTCATGTTTGGATGGTTTTTGTGTCTAGGGCGATTAAAATTGGGGGTTTTGGTTTCTAATGATGTTTAGGCATCCTAGGAGATCAAATTCGGTGGTTACTGTTGAACGTGACTTGGTTTTATCTCTTGTGGTTGAGGTTTCAAGTACATTTCTTTTAATTAAAACATATCATGGATACTATATTCTTTAAAAGTTCTTTTGAACATAATTAATTATGTATATGATATATATATTAGTTTTTATAAACTTTTTTACATTCTTGGGTGGGTTTTCCTTTGGATAAATTGGTGAATTGAATAGTTCAACGGAAATTTGTTTTAAAATGGTATTTTATGATTTCTGGGTGTTTGATAAAATTCTATTAATGTTTTTCTTTAATAAATATTATTAATCATGAAATTTTTCTGCTTGTTTTATTTCTAAAGTGGGGTGTCCAAATTTTTTAAAATGGGAGTTCTTATCACAAAGGGGTTTCCCTTATTTTAATGGGGGTTATATGTTTTAAAATAGTTCTCCTTATTTTAAAAAGGAGACTCTTTTATTGATGTGATAATTTAGTGATTTCATTGTATTTATTAAGGAAATTATTTGATATTGTTTTGTGTTCCCTTCGATTTAAACATTATTTTAAAAGTTATTTTTAAAAATAGATTTCCAAAAGGTTTAGTTCTTAATTTCAAGATAATGGCATATTTGACATCTCATGTGAAAGATGAATTTTTTTGGTTATTGTTTACACCATATTTTAACACCATTATTACATTTTTATATCCAAGTGATAATGTTCTAATAATTAAAGGAACTGTGATTCATGTTTTCTAAATTGGGTTTGGGGCTCATGCTTCAAGGGGGTGTGTTAGTGGTGGGATGTATAGGATTATTCTATTATTTTAAATTTGTGATATGTGATAGTAATGTGATTGTATTTATCTTTTTAGTGATCCAACTATGTTATATATACATGAGGAACCTTAGGCTACTAAATTGGAAGTTGATAGATGTTGGATATATTAGTTAAGAGTTATGTATTGGCTAGTATCCTCTAGTTGAATGTTATAACTTAGATAGGGGTTGTGTCACAGATTAGGATAATTAAGAGTGATTCAAGTGATGAGTATTGGGATTGTTATCTTGACGGTAGTTGGGTACACATATGTACATCTTGTAGATTTCAATTTTTTTCTAATTTTTTTCCATATAATATGATTCCTATATTATTCCATATTATTTTTTATTGAAATGCGAGTTACATACAAATTTTTAAGACTACATTGATGTATGAGATATTTTTTGTTGATAATTATTTTAATAATCATTATCTTATGTTATAATCTTAATTTTTTACTACTCTATATTGATTTTTTATGACTTCCCTATGGTTTTTACTCATATTTTAGAAGTGCATGCAGCAAATCATTTAATGATAAAATAGGTAGTTTCTTTAAATGTATTCTATTGTGAATTGTTTTTAAAAACATTCTAAACCTACAAGAATAGATTTATTTAAAAATGAGTGTTTTATAATAAAAGATAAGGCATAACTTGTTTTCAGTAAATAATTTTTTTAAAGGTAATGGTTTCTTTAAATGGTATTACCATGGTAAATCCTCTTTGAAACATGTTTTATTAATAGTGTGTTTTAAGAAATATATAAGGTAATTTTGATTTTTTCTCCTTTTTTTAAGAAAAAGAAAGCTTATATTTTTTACATTCAATCTAGTGGAGTTGGTTTCTTTATAAAAGGAAAATATTAGACACTTTATGGTATCATAATAGCCGTTAAATCACACCCTAAATACTCAAGTTGGTGGGTATGTAGTCTCTTTGTTTTTTTACAAGTTATTACTTTATGGATTATAGTTTGGGTTTCTATAACTATGCATTGGGAAGAGGGTTTTTTTGGTTTAGGGTGGGGACTTAAGTGTTACACAGTGATGATGGAGGTTGACTCCCATGATTTATGAACTAGTGAGTTCATGTGGTGTATCATCCTCTCTGGTATCCTATATTTGTTTTATAATTCATTCTTTGTTTTGGATTGTAAAATCCTTATTTAAAATGGTTTCAATATATCGAAAAATGTTTCTAGAAAGGTATTTTGGTGCAGTTTTCTTATTATTCCTTATTTGGATATGTTTGTTTAGTTTCTACTTATTTATTGTTTCATAGTTTTCCAAATAATGGGGATCTCATGTCTGGTTCATAGTTGTTAATTTTTATTGATGTTAGTTTTGATGATAGTTAAATAATTTTCACTAGCTTACTTGTGATACTCTAATACTTTCTTCTAGCCTATGTTTATCAGGAATGTACCTTGAGCTCTTTGATAGACTATCTTGGATGATATATTAGAAAAACATGGGATGATTTATTGTTGAATTTAATCCATTATATTTTTGGAATGCATTCCTTGTGATATATGCTTTCCACTTTACCACTATGTGAAATATTTTGATATTTTAATATCATTATTGATTAATCAAAAGATGTTCTTATGTTTGATTATTATCAACTTACAACATTATGTTTTCATAATTTATTTCCTAATTACCAAGGTCAACATAAAAGTTCCAAAATTATTTAATCAAACATATTATGATTGATAATAGTGGTGAAGATACACAAAATAATTTAATAACTTTTTTATTTAAATTGGAATAAATTTTGAACGTACTACAAGTCATGTTCACACTCAAATGGTCTCAATGAATAATTTATAAAGTGGTTAAAACGTATACCTAAACCAATTCTCGTGATAATTAAATTACACAATTTGTCATAGGGACATGCAATTTTTTATGTCAAAATACTAATTCAAATTAGGTCATGGATCTATTATGAACATTATCCTATACACTTAACTTGTGGCCTAAAACCAAATATTTTACATTTATGAGTTTTTTGGGTTGTTTATGTGCATGTAACACCCCTACAATAAATAATCATGGCACCTCAAAGAAGACTGCGGACTTATGTTAGATTAGAATCTCTCTAAATCATTTAGTATCTATATATAATGATAGGATATGTATTTATAACTCAATTTTCTGATTTTTAGTTTGAAGAAAAAAAGTTTCCAATAATAAAAGGTAAAAAGTAATATAAATCATAATTAATATCCTTGAAATATATTTTATTTTTATATCTTCAAACTCACATAAATATGAGTTAACCTAAAGTTTTAAAGATCATAATTTTTTATAATTTTATTAATAAATTTCATGACGCATTAAATGATTCAAAATGGGTTAAAAATCATATATACCTAGTTTAAATTCATCAATAAGAATGGATGTCTCAAAAAATAAAATCTAATGGAACTATCAACAGTACTTCCAACCCATTCATGAATATTGTGACACCAACTTTTGTAAATGATAAAGAATTATCTTCAAAATAAAGGAAAACAACCCGTGATTATTGAAGAAATAAATGAAATTCAAGATAATGTAAATTCAATAGATCAAAAAATTACTCAAGAAAACAATACACCAGAATTATAAGATCATGATCAAGAATAAATTTTGGTAATGTTACCCAACACTGAAAGATGTAAAAATTGAGTAGATTACATTGTTAATAAATCATTTTCATTTACTGTTAAATTTAAAATTATTTTTTAAGAAAAATAATCTAGAATGGTTAATGAATGTTTCGATAGACTAGATTGGGATTAATGGAAGGTTTTGATAAAATATAGATTGGAATCACTTACTAAATATAATGATTTTTGGTTGATTTTGAAAACCATTGAAGGTATTAAACATACTGGTTATAAATGGTTTTTTAGAAATTGAAATTAAAACATTGAAATTATGATATATAAAGATTTACATGTTACTTAAGGCTTATCATAAAGACCCATTATGGATTATGATGAAATATAATTCCATGTAATGTATGTGATAACCTTTCAGTATATCATAACCTTAGTTATACATGAGCTAGTTGAATTATACATGATGGTTTTTTACAACATACCCTTATGGTAATATTAGTAGGGATATTTACAAGAGAACCCTGAATGATTCAAAAGGTTGGAAAAATTTTATTCATCTCAATATCATTTTTTGGTAAAATTGAATAAATCCTTTTATATATTAAAGAAGTTTTTGGTTATATGGTATAGCTAACTATGTAAATATTTATCCAAAGGAGGTTGTAAAAATAATCCA
This sequence comes from Viscum album, assembly GCA_963277665.1. NCBI lineage: Eukaryota > Viridiplantae > Streptophyta > Magnoliopsida > Santalales > Viscaceae > Viscum > Viscum album. The sequence continues at coordinate 1,899,650,030 of OY728126.1, forward strand.
ATTTTCTCATGTGTCTTTATTAAGGGGACCGAATTTGAATTTGTGGACATTGAAATATAACTTCATGATTTAATCATTATTGAAACTCTTTATGAACATTACAAGGAAGTATAATATTTCATTAATGAATTTTAATTGAATGAATATGGAAGGAAATAGTTTTTCATTGGATAAAAAATTTAATATCTTGATAATGGAATTTAATTTCATCAATCATGATATATTTAAAAAGTCATACCAATGTTTAATATTGAAATAGTAAATCTATTGAGTACAAAGTGGTTGTATGATCTATTGATGTAGATAAATAACCTTTTAATTCGTGAGAGTAAAATAAAAAACATTATATCTAAAAGTACCATATCTAAGTCCTATTAGAGAACTAATTTAACTTGAAAATAATACATGTCTAGATATATATTTTTCTATGAATTTATTAGAAATGTATAATTATTATATTACTCTTTAAAATTGGAATGGTATCAAATAGATATTAATATACCTTCAAGGATTTTTATATCTATGTTTATTTTATTCTATATGTTTAAAAATAGTTATACCTATGTTGGAAACTTGCCTAATCCTCATAAAGTGAGATATCAGACAAGATATTGATTTTAATATAGTGAAAATTCCTAGTAACACCATGATATTTCAATATATAGTTCTCATTTAAATTAATTATATATTTTATATTGTGTACCACACATAACACTAAGACTAAACAAACTACGATATACTATATAAATATTATTATTTGAAGATGACATTTATAACTTAGTAATAGAATTGGCTGGTATGAATAAGATTTATTCCTTTGAGAAATATGAACATAAAAATTATACTCATAAAAATGTACATATTAATAATTTAGAAATTAGAACTAAATTTCAAATAATACGAATGAAACAATATAAGTTAAATAATTGTAAAAGTTATAAAGGATCATTTTAATATAAAATCTTTTTACTATATATTATTAATATTCATTTAAAAGAAAAATTAAAAAAAATTAAATTTTCATTTGATAAAAATTAATTTTTTTTTCATGATATAAATATTTTCTCAAGGTGATTTTTTTGATTTTTCATAAATAGTTTATTTTTGGGTGAATAGTGAAAAATACTGATTATAAAAATACTGTCTGTTTTATTATATTATCATAATGTAAAAATGATGTGAAAGTTTATGAATAATTTTTATAAAGAAAAAAATTAATTTATAAATAATATAATTCACTTAATTATATATTCTTGAACATAAAAATCAATGATTGGAATTTTAGTAATCTATGTACTATTTTTATTCAAATAAAAATATTTTTGTTTTTCCCTTTCAATCCAGTTTTCAAAAGGTACCTTTAGGCTTTAAATTATTTTTAAAATAAAATAATTCTTATTTAATGAATCATAATATAATATATTAGATTTTTATCAACATTATACTTTATTTTTGATATGAAATTATTTTTATTCTTAAAACATAAATTTTTCTGAAAAACCGTTTTTGTTGCGTCTTTCAAATATATGTTAAAATTAATTTTTACCACATCCTGAAATTTAATCTTAAAAATTTTATTCCAAATTTTTAATCATCATATTATAATTATTTAATTAGTTTTGTTTCATTTAAGGTCATAATGAATAGTAACCATGTTAAAAGTTTATCATCACAAATAATGGGAATATGGGTTAATGGGGTTAAAACTATGGGATAGTGTCTCAAAATCTCTAATAACATGAATTATTTAATTGGAAGAGTGAATTTAAAACAACCTGATACTATCATTGAAAATATTCTAATTGGGTTTAATTTCCCTTTGATAATGACCTTTATATTATTTTAGGTAAGGAATATGTAAAAAATGTCACTCTCTTTAAATATATATATATTTTTTCATATGGATAAAAATAATTATGAATACTTAAAAATGTTTATTTTGAAAATGAATATTTTTTCCTTGATATTAATTTTTTTTTAATTTTCCGTGATGATATAATTACCCTAAACTCTTACGCAACGCCGACACAACACTTTTTCAAGAAGTATAAATGTCAACAAAAATATTTAAAATATTAAAAGTAATATTTATGGGATTAATTATGGTTTTACAAGAATTTCATGGATAACTATAAAATATTAGTTGTTTTTAATTTTTATATTCAAATTCCATTGTTATCATGATGAATTTACATTCAAAAGAAGTGAATAGTTATGTAAAGGGGTTTAAATGATATTAAATGATTAAAAATTATTTTTAAATAATTATAAAATCATAAAAAACATATATTTACTCAATATAATGATAAATTGTAAATATTATCATTAATGGTTCATGTATGCCACACTAGAAATTTTAAGAATTATATTTTTACCCATAATGACTGTATTTATGAAAACACCAATGGTTTTTTCTATAAAGGGTCTTATTCCATCACTTACAAAGGAACATATGATTTCATATTTCATTAACAAATCTACCCAAATACCTCTCTAAACTTCTTATACTACATTCCCAAGCCATTTACCTAACCATAAACCAATCCACCAAAGGCCTCAAGTTCAATCAGAAGGAGGATACCCAAAGAATAAGTAATTAACTTTACTGATCAATTTCAAGCTTATTTATTGTTCAGCTTCCTAAAAATATTCTATAACGATCTTAGATTAAATAAATTAGTATATTTATTACAATGAATTTTTTTATGTTAATGGTAAATCCATTTTATATATCATTTAATTCTAATTGAAAATAAAAAATATCACTCATGCTTACATGTAGACTATTGTTTCCATGAAGCGATGTATTTTATTTTTCATCATCACCTCACACAGATTGTTATAAATATGGTTATATTAGATATATATTATTTTTATAATATAATTATTATTATCTAAATATAATATAATATCTACATTCTTACCCTCACATCCTTTGTAAAATGATAATGGTGTTCATGTGCACGTGTGGATTACCAAATCCTTGAAGAGATGTGACACTTTTCTACATTAAAAAAATGATCATAAGGATAGGTTTGATGAATATTTATATTAATTTTGGTTAATTTTTTATTATACAATGATATTTAATTATTTACCTTATTTCTTTCTATCCATTTGAAAAATGATAACATCACCTATGTGTATAGACATATTAACTTCTCTGTAAAGGGATGCAATTAGTTTTTCAATAATAATATTTATGTATAGTTTGAATTATATTGAATGTAAATAAATAATAATTATAACAATTATAATATTATATTTATGAAGAAAAAATTCTTTCTTTCTACCATGTGTAATCTACCAAAGAAATTTTTATATTAAGAATTAAACGACTCCAAAATAACTAAAATAAGCTATTATGATATAATTAATAAATTAGATAAGATAATAAACGAAGTAAAAGAAATTATATCAATTTATTAATGATTAATTAATTTTTATGAAATTAAATAATTAATTTAATTTTTTTATTCCTAAGGGTAGAAAATGTATTAAATTATTAGGGACTTGGGGTAATGGATTTTTATTTGAATCATTATTTTAGATATTGAAACTCTCTTTCCTCAATATTCAAGTTCTTTTATATGTTTCTTGAATTTAATTTCTTACTTTTTATTTATTTTTAGTGGTTATTATCAATTAATTTTTATTTTAAAATTTTTCAAATGGGAAAATTTTCAATGTTTTTTATATAGGTTATGTTTACTTTTTACAAAAGTGAAAAAAGAATGTTATTACTAACATTTACTACCAGAATGCCTTTTCCAACTATTATATACATTATTCATTATCAATATAACTCAATAATTATATATTGGGTTTCAAGGATAATCATTTTCTTATTGTTCATGGATTTTTTATTTGTTAAAAGATATTAAAATAAAAGGACATTTTTTATAATTATTTTTGTCATAATTCTAAATCTTTAATAAAATTATTTTTATATTTCTTAATTTTATTTAATGTCTTTTATGACCCATTGGGACTATTCTCTAATTATAGCTTCGACATTATTTTTTTATAATTATAAGGATCATTTTGTTATATTTTTTTACTATAGAAAATGTTAATATTTTGTATCTTGGTTTTCGAATATGAATGTTTATTCTAAAGGAATAATAATTATGTATTATACATTCTCTCAAATATATGATTAATTTAGTGGAAATATGTAAGTGATAGGTGGGTGTTGGTTATATATTTCCTCTCGATGCATCAATAGGTATCATGTTACAAAATAAAATCAGTATTACTCAATATATATTGGCCCACACATTAACAATTTCTTGTCACAAGGCCTTGAAAGTATGTAAAATGTATTAGAAAAAATTCATTGAAGGAATATAATTTTTTTTGGAACATGTCCTTCAGGATATGAAAAATTTCTTGGCATAAGTCTCTGATGGTAAGGTTCATGATTTCATTGAATAAGGCCTTGATAAAAATATCATGACATCCGACTATATATATTTTATTTTTATGAAATCAATTGTCATGTGATATTTATATTACTATCCATATATATATCAGGTTTAATTTGTTAATGGTTTTATATAAAAATATTTTTATTTAATATGTAAATAAAATGATCTTATGATTTAAAAGAATGATTATGATCCTCAAGGGTGAATGTTTTGTTTTTAAGGAAACGTTTTCATGTTTTTAAAGAGACCCTCATGGATTATGTTTTTTAACTTCTGCTTTTTATTGAATTTATTTTATGAAAAAATATTGGAAAATAAGTATATTTCAGGGGTATGTATGTAATTATTTTGAGTTCAAGGATTATTATGAGAAAAATAAATCTTTTATATGGGTTTTCATGTTTTTCAAAGGAATGACGGTTTTTCTTTGTTTTTAAATCTCTTACTATGATATTTTGTACACACCCAATGTTTTAAAAAGTTTTTCACAAGGCATAAGTATTTTTTAGATTTATTTTAATGTCAATGACAACACCTATTGAATGAATAAAAATTTTCATGAATGATAATAGGGTCTAAACATAATAACCATATTTTATAGAAAAAAATTATGTTATGTTACAATTTTCCCTATATAATTTTAAATGTTCTCCTAATATTCTAAAACATTAAAATTAAAAGTTGTTAAAATATGTAATTATGGAATATAAAATTTCAGTCTTTTCAGTTGGTATCAATCCAAAATTTAGTGAATAATATTCAAGAATCAGATCTAGGGATACATGTATGGGAGGCTATAATTTGTATTAGATAAAATTTTTATAAAACTTGATTGGTTAGGATATTGTATAATTAAAAAACCACATGAGTTAATATGATAGTGTGGGATCATATGTTATAATCCTTCTATAAACATAAAGGTTTGTATGTTATAGAAAATTAGTCTTATTTCTTACTAAAATGGATGATTTTAATAGACAATGACATTATAAAGGATATATTAGTATTTATCTTTTTAATAATATGGTTTATTATTATTTTATTTGATATAATCACAAAAACCATTTTTGGATTCAATAAATAGATGAAACCAAGGGGAACAAAGTTAACAAAGAGTGTGATGGACAATGCAGTGGTTGTCCAAATGAGAAACCAAATGAGATATGATAGAGTGGATAATATTTATTTTACCTAACAATATATATTGAATTATTATTAATAACTTAAACCTAGGTGAGTTTTCTAAAAAATAAATAAGACAAAAGAGTTTCCTGGAAGCATAGCTGATAATTATTATGAATGTAAAAAGATTAAAATTTATACATGTCAAGAATATAGGAAGAATCACCCGAGGAAATATCTCAAAGGAATGTGAATATATTTCCTATGTATGAAGGAGAGAATATAGTAATAAACTTACAAGTGAAAAGGAGGAGTTTAGTGAACAAGATGAAGGGTTAAAGATTTCTTCCTAGGGTATCACTAATAAGTGAAAATCATTAAATGTGGTGGTAATGGGAATTATGAAAATAAATTAAGAAGGGGGAAATATCCTTAAGGGGTTCAAAAATAATTGATAAATGATTTATTTTATATGTCATATTCTATAAATATTAAGATGATAAATTTTTTAATAATATATAAATGGTATGAATTATTTTAATTGGATTTTCTTAAGCTTAATGTAGGAAATGCGATGATATTGAGATTGATAAATCATAGGACATGATTAATATTTTTTATTTTATAAAGGAATTATTAAGGAATAATAAATATAATAATAGTTAAAGGTTTATTAAATAATTTTAATTTTTTAATTATCTACATATAGAGTTTTGAGAGTTAGGATGTGGTGGTATTTTATTTAAGGATTCCTACGGTTTAAGAATATTCATAAGTTCAAAAGTATAGATACCCTATTGAGGTATTTTGGGATTGTATACAAGGGTGATTAATGATAGATTGTGATATGTATTTTAATAAATTATTGAGTTAAATATACCCTAGATGTTTAACATGTGATTTGGTGTAAAGGTTATTTAGTGAAGAATGTTATTCTACTTTTTAAAATATATAATATGTAAGCATGTGCATGCATGGGATAGCCTAGCCGAATAGCCATGCGAAGGTGGAGAGATGATTTCACAATGAAGATGCTGGGGAGGAGCAGTTCTAAGTAGTTAGTATGTGTTGTAAGTAATATTTGAAGCCTACGGGCAATAAATTCCTCTAAGTCCTACAGGCCTTGTAATACTTATGCCTACAGGAATTGTAAGGGTTCCACCTCACCCCTTGAAAGGTGGATTATCAAAATCAATAAAAAAAATGAAGGCCTTCAGGGAATTGGATGGTTAAAATTATTTTTTGGAAGTTCATTATATTTTTTGAATATTATAGGATTAAATTAAATATATATATTTTTCTAATATGGGGTTTTCTATGAAAAATTATTTAAATTATATGATAAATAAATGTTGAGTTATATTTTATCATAATATTTATTTTAATTATGGTTTTATGGTGATTTTGGTTATTATTAAAATGATTAGTATATTTCTCATAAATATATGAAAAAACAATATGAATTTTTAGTATGAAGATTTATAAGTTAATAATTTTTATAGAGAAAAATATTAATTTATCCCAAAAGAATATGTGATAAAATATTTCTGATTTTTGGGTTTAGAATATGGCGAGCAGTATTTTGAAGAGTTTTATGGTTGGTTATTTATGGAATGATTTATGTTGAATTTTGGGTGTTATTTTTTAAGGCTTTATATATTAATGTATTATTTATTAATATGAATTGTTATTCATATTAGATATTATATTAACATATTCTAACCATTTCGTCCTTTTGTTAATGTATAGAAATATGAGAAATAATTTTTCATCATTTTATGAATCTTATGATCCATTAAAATGTAAATTTATTGTTTTTGGAATGAAGAATTCGTCTTGGTTATTTATCATATGAGATGAATAAAAGATAGAAATCTATTGAAAATAAAATTGAAGAATGAAATGTAACTTATAGAATGGAAGGGAATCATGTAAGTTGGTTTTCCCACTATTTATCATGATGGTAAAATAATTCCTGAATTCAAATTATAGGATGATAAATCTATCAAGTATTTTGTGAAAAGTAGTTCTCAACTATCAAGTTATGTTATTGGAAACCTATTCAAAATTTTCATTCTTATAATGGTTCCCAAATGGTTTATGAATATTTAACAAATAATAATTTTCCTAGATGTAACTTATAAATTCCTTATCATGATAAAATATACATCTAAGATTATATATTTTAAAGAAACTTTACTTTTAGTCAGAAAAAATAAAAATTATAGGGATGAATTTTTTAGAGGGGTACAATGTAACACATCAATATTTTAATATTTAATTTTTATTTAAATGAATACTTATTCTATTTTATTTACCACACACAACACTGAGATTCAATGAACCATGAAATTCTATAGAAATATTATTATTTAAATGTGAATGTTTTAACCTAACTATTGGATTCAAGAGTATAAAAAGAACTAACCACATTATGAAATATATATATATTTCCTTCTAATAAAAATACAATTATATTTACTTTGTAAATAACTAATAAATTTGTAATGATAATAATGAAACCATATAAAGTGAAGAACAGTTATAATTTCGAAGAGTTATTTTTCCATAAAACATTTTTACTATATATTTTTTATTTTAATTTAGATGATAAATTAATAAATATTATAAATTGAATTTGATTAAAAACCATTTTTTTAAATATATAAAAATTATCATTTGTTAAATATTTGGGATTTTTCTAAAATAGTTTATTTTTGAGTAAATGGTGAATATACTGATTAATAAATACCATCACTTTTAAGAAATTATCATGATGTTATAACGAATTAATGGTTTATGAAACATTTTTACAAGAAAAAAAATTATATAATAAGTAATATAATTCATTTAAATTTATAATGTTGGAATTTGATATCTATGATTGATATTTTAGAAATCTATTTAATGTTTTTATTCATTGTAATGTTATTTTTGGTTATTATATTTTAATAAAGTTTTCAAAAGGAACCTTCTAGTTTTTAATTAATTTTAAATAAAAACAATCCTCCATTTATTAAAAAAATTAATTAATTCAATTGTAAATAAATTAATAGTCGATTTGGGAATAAAATTATTTTTATTCATAAAAGAAATATTTTTTTAAAAGTAATGTTTCATTACATATTGTGAAATTTTAGGACAATTAATTTTTACCATTTATAGAAAATGAATAATATAAAATAGATTCCACATTTGAAATCATTATATTAATATTATATAATAAGGCCGAATTTATTTTAGGTCAAAATGGATAGTAACCTTGGTAAATGTTAACAGCATAATAATGGGGAAAATGGGTAAAATTGGTTTAAAAGTATGGGATAAGGGCTCAATATCTCTCAAAAACAATAAATTATTTCATTTTATGAGTATATTTCAACAAAAATCAACTAATATTTAAAATTATGAAAATCATATTCCATTTAAATTTATAATTTTCATTATATAATTTTAAGTAAAGAATAAGTAAAAAATGTCACTCTCTTTATTTTGATATCTCAAATATGTTTTTATATGAATAGAAGAAAGTTGTGAATTGTTATGAATGATTTTTTTAATATTATTAAATAAATTTTTTGATGATAATTTATTTTTAGTTTTTATTGATGGAATAATTGCATTGAACACTTAGTCAATACCAACCCAACCTTTCTCTGAGTAGTAGAATATCTATGTAAATTATTTGAAAAACATTAAAAATAATATATTTTGGATTAATTTTGTTATTAAAAGAATTAAATGTAAATTTTTTAATCATTATTTTTTGTTAAAGTATCAATATTATAATTACATTTTTATATTGATAATTTTAAATTAAAAATATGTAAACAGTCTGAAAATTAATTTAAATGAAATTTAAAGTTAATAAATTGTTTTTAAATCATAATAAAATCCTAAAAATAAAATATTATCTCAATTTTATGGGAAATAATCTTTAATATCTTGAATTATTCATGTATGAATCACTTGGAATTTATAAACTTATATTATTAACCATTAAAGACCAAGTATTTATGAAAACCCACCGGATTTGTACATAAAAAATTTAACTTAATAGAACCCTTTCAATGAAAAAAATGAGCTATTATTTCTATAAAAACTCTACCCAAGTGCATAAATAGGTTTACCATATCCAATTTATAAGCCCATTTTTGTCATTATATACCTCTCTTATGTTGTTCTTTAGTTAATCAAAATGAGGTTTCTTGTAGAAGAGGTAATTTTCATTACCGTTCAATTTCATGTTTATTTCTTCTTCCACCTCCTCCAAATATTAATAAACATATTGGAATAATTAAATAATTATATTTACTGTATATAAATTTTTTTATGTTAATGATAAAACTATTTTCTACCAAATTTAAATCTAATACAAAGTTAAAACATCACTCAAGTGTACATACCGACTACAATCTCCATAAAGCGATGCATTTTATTTTTCATCACCACCTCAATTGGATGGTTATAAATATGGAATTATTTCATATTTATTATTTTTATAATATAACTATTATTATTTATAGATAAAATTGTATCATTCTTCTTACCCTTCAACTCGTTGGAAATTGATAACGTCGCTCATGCGTATATGTGGATTTCCACCACTATGAATCGATGTGATTTATTTCTAATTTACTTGGATGGTCATAATGGTATCTATAATTAATATAAATGATAAAAATTACATATCTATAATTATGGAGATATATATAATTAGATAAATTATTTCTTTCCATCCATTTGAAAAATGGAAGCATCACTTGTGCATACATATAGACTGCAATCTCCATGAAGTGATGTAATTAATTTTTCATGAACACTTTATATGGATGGTTTTAAAATTATATTGAATGTATAAAAATAGAAGTTATATAATTTTTAATATTCTATTCTTGAAAGAACAATGATTCCATTTGACCACTATTAACAAACCAAATATGTTTTACAAATTAAGAAACAAATAGCTCAAAAACAACCAATGTGAATTGTAATAATTTAGTAAAGTAAATGAAACCTAATAATGAATAAAGTAAAATAAATTATATCATGATATTTATGATTAAATAATTTATGATGACATTAAATAATTAATGTAGGTCAATTATTCGTTAGGGAATAATACATATGAAATGTATTGAGACTTGAGGTAAGGGACATTTACTTAAAAACTTGTTTTAAATGTTTTCAACTTTTTCCCCTATATTCACATGTTATTTTAAATTTTTCAAGAATGTTATTATTTATGTTTAAAATTTTTTTGAAGTTATTTTTTTAAAAAAATTATTTTCTTTACAACTTTTTACAAGATAAAATATTTTAATGTTTTCTTTATAGGTTATTTTAACTTTTTACAATAGTGAAAAGAGTTTTATTACATTTACAACATGACCACATTTTCCACCATCATAGCCATTATTAGTTATTAATATTACTCTCTATGTTTGTATGGTTTATAAAATATTATCCTTTTTTATAATTTTTTTAGATTTTAAAACATACCCATAGAAATGGATGTCTTTTATAGTTTTTAAAAGAATAATTATATTACTTTATTAATAATAATTTTCATCTATGAAAAATCCTTTAATTTATTTTATTTATCATTGGGGATGTTATCTAATGATACCTTCCTCCATATTTCTATGTATAGATTATGATAATGTTATTCTATCTATTTACTGAGGAATAGATTAACATTTAATATTCCAGTTTTTGGGAATGAATATTTATTTTGAAAGAATAATTATTATGAGTTATATTTTTCATTCAATATATGAGTATGAATTGGGAATGTGAAAGTTGTCAGTGGTTACCAATTATAGATAGCCTGTATATGCATTTAAAGGTCTCATAAGACCGAAGAGAATGGTTATTTCTCATTGTATACTGAAAAATACAATGATAATGAATAGGAAAAAAGCCTAGATGTTATGTAAAATATTTGGGAATAAGGATGTAAAATGTCTTAGAAGAATGTATTGATAGTATAATAAAATTCATAACACAAGGACCTAACAGTAAGTTATATGATATCTGGGCATGAGGCATTGATGATAAGATCATGACATCCAATATTATGCATTCCATTTTTATGAAATATGTTTTTATGTGTTTATTTACATTATTATACTCAGATATATTTCATGTTAATTTTGTTAATGTTTTTTATGAAATTTTTTTTATTACATAATATAATAAAATGATATTATGATTTAAAATATTGTTTATGATCTTCTGAATTGGAATATTTTTTATAGAAATGTATTCATTTTTTAATAAGACCTTATGAATTTCTTTTAACCCTCAATATTGTTTATAAAATTTTTTATGAAAATATTAGGATGAAAAACTAATTTCAAGAGTAAGTGATTATTTTGAACTAAAATATTATAATTAGAAAATGAAAACTTTAATGTTGGTTTTCAAGTTTTAAGAGGATTAATGGTTTTAAATTATATTTACATCCTTTAATATTTTAATTTTTCTCAACCAATATTTTAAAAAAAAAAAATAGGAACTAAATATGTGTATGATTTATATGAAATTTAATGATGAAACATCTTGAACAAATAAAGAATTTCTAGAATGAAAACATAGTATAAATATATAAACCAAATTTTTTGGAAATATTTCATATCATGTAATAGTGTTCCCTAGATCATGTATCATTGGTGTGGCCTTAGTTCACTTTAACTCTACTCTTGGTTCCTATTATTCTCTCTAATGTGATTTTATCCCGATTGGGTGATTTTATAGGAGGTCTATAAATGTGTTATTGATGTGGGTATCAATGTTTCAGGAGGAGAATTGGTAAGGATTTATTCATTCTCTTTAGATTTAGACTTTGTTTCCTGAACATGTTCTAACTGATCATGATATTCTAGATTTTGTGTCTTTAAGATTCTCCCATGAATTAGATTAAGGTTCTAGATTTGGTGGTCATTATATTATTTGATTTCTTGGTTCTTCACATTAGAGATTCGATTTATGGTTTTTGGTGATGGATGATTCTTTGAATGATTGACTTATGAACTGTTTCGAGAAAAGGAGTTAATTTTTTTTGGTGTTTTATTGGTTCAATGATTATTTTACTGGTTTCCAAAAGGTTTTTATATATAATGGCATTAATTCATAGAGTAATTCTTCTTTTTATTTTTGATTATACTATGAAGTTTTATTTTAGAATTGGTGGGATTTAAAAATGGTGTTTGATCAATATGAAATTAATGTTTGTTTTCGGTGAAAATTTAAGTTAGGTTTTGTTGGTGGGTGATTAACAGCTTTGTGATGATGTTCTATTACAGTGAAAAAATTATTGAAACAACTTCAATCGATGTGTCAAATTGTTCATGACTCAAGGTGATTTGATTTAATTTTTAATTTCTGGTGTGGATTGTGTGTTTAGGAATTAATGTTGTTTTAGTTTTTAATTCGGGTTTTCATATTTGTGAGGTCCCCATTCAACCATTAAAAATTGGTTTTTGAAAAAAGGAAAAAAATAAACTGAATGTGTAACCATTTTCCCTTTATTATTTTAGATTTTTCCTAATTCGTTAAAATAATAAATCAAAACAATCATGAAAATTATAATTATTGAACTTAAAATTTTGGTCAATTCAATTATTATCAATTATATATGTAAAAATTATAATTATATCACCAAATTTGGGTGTACGATTCGGGTGAATTATCTACAATTTTTTATCACTCTACAAAAAAACTTGTGACTTCTTCCAATCTTACTAAATTGATTTTGACTCATGAACCAAGTTAATAATGTGTTTCAATTATATTAGAAGTTTATTATGTTATATTTAATTATGGATTTGATATGAATATTTATATTCTCACTAAATTATATTAATATAATTCTTATTGTATAACACAATTAAATAGTGGGTATATAAAAGTAGATAAGTAAAAAAATAACACCATATTTTTTTCACTCATTTCTATCAGAGGAATGGTGGTACTGATATCCATCAAATAAGGTCTTGTGATAGTATTTTATATCTATTCTCAATAGTATTGTTGACTGTAATATTGGTCAAATTTATTTTATAAATTTTAATATGATAACTAAAAATATTATCATGTCTTTAAGAAAGGGAGTTGGGAATGTTATACTCTTTTTATCTTCATCATATATTTTACACTATGTTTTCCTGATATGTTTTTTAATATGAAATCTTGGAATGGAATTAAATTATTTTGGATTCATTTTTGTTACCATAGGATTTTTTAAAGTGAATATTAGATGATATTATAAGAAATTTTGAAATCCATGGAGGGATTTTATAAATTATCAATTATTTTATTCATGTTATAATAATAATAATAATTGTTAATTTATTGATTCCAATGAATCCCTTTACATGTTTCACTTTTAATATTCCATAACCTTTGGAGCTCCAACTATTGAATTATATATAGAATTGTTTAATCTCAATCATTGGACCAAATCATGTGTACTCTATATATAGAGAGATATATTAAATAAATGTGTGTTATTTTGGACCTTTATAATATGTTCTCTCTTACTTATTATCACATTATATTATTCTATACATTCTTGTAATTGACATAATTTTTACTCTCCATCACTTTTCCTTCATTTTATTTGTCATACTAAGTTCAAATTCAATGTGCATTCATGTGGAATTTAGCCTATTTCAAAATTTTATAAATTTCTAAATCTTATTGAGTAGAATAATGGCCTTTTAGGTCTCGCCCAAATCAGACATCCTTCAAATATTATATTCATGGATAAATAATAGAACTTTTATGGTAATTTTTTTTCATCAAATCCCAAATTGTATTTTCCTTCAATGTAGGATTGTTTTTTAAAATAACTCATAAAAAAGCGTTGATTATTATTCAAAATTTTCAGCTTTTTTCAATTTTATAACTTCTAAATCACATTAATAAATGTTTTGTAAGTTCAAAAAGATAATTATTTAGGATTCACACAACACGTTATTAATGTATATAATGTTTAATAGTGATCACTCTAGATCTTTCTATCTTTGGAGTTTATATCTAGATCATTTTTCCACATTAACGAAAATTTTATACCTCATATTTGTTTTTATATCCATAAAGGGGGTAAAAATAATGATGGATCTAATTATTATATAGTTAAAAGTTCTATCATGACATTTCCAATTGCATCATCAACGTCATGGGATGATATTAATGATTATATATTTATTAATGTAAAACTAACACTAAAATACTAAGGCATAATATTATATATGTTTTGGTTTATCCCAAGAGAAACAAAAAAAATTGTAGAATTATTATGTAAAACCAAATATCAAACAAACTAACATTATTAAAACTATAAATTTTAATAACCTAAAATAAATATTAATATCAAATAAAAATTTAAAAAAAAAGAACTATATGGATCAATATAAAAAGAAAACATTTATTAAAAAATAAAAAATCAATTTCATATGTGGTTCCATTATTAAAATAGATACTTGATTAATAATTTAATAAACTTTTACACGATCTTCATAACCAATACTAACTAATTAGTATAATTTATTATAATCAAATAAATTAAATAAATAATGTTAATACATAATGAATATAAATAAAAAATAATAATCTAATTCAACTTCTCTATATTAATTATTCCTATCAAGTTGGGTATATCTCATTAATAAATATATTTATTAAATTATTTAATAATGAATGAAATAAAAACAATATGTCATAATATATTTCTATAAAATTAATTTGATCACAAGTGAAATTAAAATTAAAATATTCATACACATCTTCTTTAATTTATCTTCCTCCCTTAAATGAGTTTAATTACTCATTCATGATTTATCATCAATGATTAATTGAATAAATATCAAATAAGTTAAATAATATATTAATTAACTATTATTTAAATTTCAAAAATGAATAAAATAAAGACTAATTTTTGAATTCAAAAATAAAATTTAATAATAATTTCTAATTGAAAATTTAAAAATAAAACATCTTATAGTAAAATTTACATTCTCTTAAAAATAATTAAAATACATAACTTAATAATTGTAGCCTCAAGTATTCTTCATCCTCTAAGCCTACCAATTCATTAAAATTAAAACATTCAAATAAGAATATATTATGAAAACCAAAAGAGAATCCGCTAATAGTTATCCTAAAATGGGTATCGAACCCTAAAAGATGAATATGACCATTAAACCACCCAAAATATAGTATAATTTTCTATAATTTGTTAGAATAATATAATTTACAATTCACCAGTGTTTTAACTAATTTATCCCATGGATTTCATATCTTCAATTAAAATATTCAATACGGGTAATGGAATTAAGAGTGATATTTGGTGTTGGAAATTTCAATTTCTTTATATATTCATCTATATTATTTTCATGAAATTCCATGTAACACCCCAATATTTTCTAAATATAAATTTAATTTCATGAAATTTTGTTTAATATTGATATTTATAAATATCCATTAAACATAATTTTACTGCTTCTATGTTTTGAATTTGGAAAAACGGTCATCTATAATTGTGTTCAATATGTTATTTGGAGTCTAATGGAACCAACTTGTTGTTTACTGAATAGTAACATACCCTTATGCATAGTAACATGAATAGTAATATGACCATATTAAATAGTGAATGTTATTATTATTTAATTTTCTTTAGCTTTGAATATAATGTTCTTTTGGTTTATTTTTAAATGTGATATAAAAGCAGTTATAGTTTTAAAATTGTTAATTTTCTAATTAAGTATGATTTTATTTAAAAATTAAATTAATGATATTTGGAACATTATTTTTGAAAAATGTACTTCATTTTTTAATTCTACACATTGATAAATGGTTAGGGTGAATTTTTAGTATTTTTCGGAAATAGTTGATTTTTCGGTGAATAGAAAGAAATACGAATTTGAGTTTTGGTGTGATAATGGCATCATTAATGATATAATAAATATGTAATAAAGATGTAATAAAGATGTAATAAATCTAGTCAAATTATGTACTATTAAATATGATGTTTGGTGTCACATGTGGATAATACCATGGGAACATACCATGGGCAAGCCCATGGTATTGCAAATACCACTAATGAGGTGTCCCTTGGAAATTATTAAAATAATCTCTCACTTTTTCTATAAATACCATCGAATTACTTCATTAAATTCATTACCAATGCTTAATAAATGAATATCTAGCCTCCTTACCACTATATTTGTCCACTAAATGTTTCCTAAAGCCCCCCAAGGTCCCAACCATCATGTTCTAGGAGTAACTCTACAAGGTAAGAAAATTATCAATTTCATTCCTTTTCAATTCAAGTTTTATTTTATGTGGTATAACTTTCATGTTTTCATACCATGTTATTATTTCATTATTATTCTTGATCTATTTAGTATTATGATTCATTTCTGGATGGTTGAATCTTGTCCCCTATCTTTTTAATATTTTCTAAAACCAAGTTGCATAGCCGTTACGATGCCGAATTTTTGTAAGGGATTTATCAATTATTATTTTATTTTAAGTTCCTTTAATTTCTTATTCTTTCTTCATCTCCTCTTACCCAATAGTAATGAAAGCTAAAGAAATCATGTATATTCTGTATGTTCTCATATTAATGGAAAATCCATCATCATTCTTCCTCTCCTTTCCCACTTATTCAATGAAAAAACCTTGTACGTGATGTGTCGAATTATCGACATCATGGATTATGTGATTTAAATTTTCATTAATTCTTTCAATTCTAGTCATGAAACCATTCTTAGGTTTCAATAAGGTTATAATATATATTTTATGTCTCATCCGTGGTTCTGGAATTCTTTTGTAGTCATGGTTTTAATTTATAAGACAAAATGAGGTCGCTATTATCAAAGAACAACTAAAATGATCTAAACAAACAACATTAATGTTTTAACTTATGAATCATCCTCATATCAAAAATAAAAATGATAAATGATATAAATTATTTTATTGTAAATATTTAAATACATTCCATTCCAATTCTGGAGTTTGACTTCCAATCAACAAGAAAAATCCATCCTGAACCAATCCTGAAAATCATATAAAGAACTCACCCAAAACAGTGCAAGGAACAAAATACTAAAAATTAGAGGGTGAAATGAAGTAATGAAATGATCATATAATGTATTATAAATGCTGATATGATTATTTAATATATTAATAACTCTCTTTTAACTATTATGCATGTGGTTTAAATGAGTTGGAAGTAAGAAAAAACCATAGTAAGGGAATTCTTAACCTGATTTCCATACTTTGGGATGACCTTATTCATCATTATTGATGTGGTATTTAAATTAATTATGTGATGAATTATTATTATATAATATTTATTTAAGGATTATATATATATTCCATCCACTCTATTAAGTCTCTGTTAAATTATCTAATATTTATAAGGGACTTTTCTTTTAAAATCTTCATGGAAATTCTATTTTACCAAATTCAAAAGCAATGTTTTTATATAATTATTCATGATATATGATTATGTTCTGGTTCTTGTGAATTCTATATGGTGAAGGGTGGGACCTATATTTCCCTCCAATGCATTGGGTATGTGTATTTTGGAGGTCGTTCATATGGTTACCCCAAGTGTAACTGCAATGGTTACACAAATTGTGAGGTAGCCATGAGGGATGAAATTATAAGGTAGCTGAGAGGGTTACAATATTATGTATGTATTTTCCCAAGATAACTTTATGATTATGTTTATGTTATCATGATTTTTTGGATCTTCTGTCAATATCATGTTTCAAAAATTATGTATATATGGGTGACAAGACTATCTTTTGAAATTGATTTCAAACGTTACAAGTATTCATGGACTAATGTTATCTTTCCTTATTTTACATCCATTACTGAGATTTTTGTGCTCATCCCATGTTTTTTTAAATTATTTTCACAGGTCATAAGGATTTGTATGACAAAGAAGGAATCCATGTTAAATTTTTGATGATTTTTCAATGAAATCATTTTTTAAGTATTAATGTTTTATATTTTGAAAAAAATTTAAACTTTTTTTATAGTATCCAATCTATAACTATGTTTAAGGTTATGAATATATTATGTCCCAATTCTCTAAATCTATAAAATTGAAAACATCCTCAATTTAAAAGGAAATTATTTATTGTCTAAAATCAAGACTATGTAATGTAATATGGATGGGTCTGTATAGTTGGTATCATATGATGGTTTTGATAACTTTAGGGGTAAGGATGATGTTAAATAAATATTGTAAATGAATTTTCTTCTATGATTAATTTGAAATGATATAGAATTTAAAGATTACCATGTTTCTTTGTCTAAAATATTTTTGTTCTTAATGGTTGTCTGCAGAAGAAATTGGGAAGCTGAAGATTGGTGGAACTGATAGAACGAAATCCTTCCGAATCTACAGCCTGGAATGGTAGGATTGCAACCGACCCGTTTGTGGAAATAATGGCTCAGCTAATGCAAGAAATAAATGGTGGTGGCATCCATACAAGAGAAAAACCAAAGGTAACACAATATTTCATGGTAATAGTGGAACATTTTATGAGACAACAACCGCCTCTTTTTAATGGATCTTCTAACCCAGTAGTGGCTAAAGGATTGATTAAATACCTTGAAAAGATATTCGATGTTATGAGATGTTCAGATAATCAAAAGGTAAGTCATTCAATTTATCATTTTGAAGGTGGAGCTAATCAGTTGTTCTCAATGGTATAGAATATCAGGGATAGAGAACATATTGATGCCTTAGAGTGGGATGAATTTGAAATTCTTTTCATTGAATAATATTTTACTAAGGTGGTGCAACTTAGGATGGAGAAGTAATTCCTTGAATTGAACAAAATAAGGACGATTCATTGGTTGTGTATGAATCAGGCTTCACCCGACTGGAAAGGTATGCTCCAAATCATATTCTAGATATTGATATCAAAATAAAAAGCTTTTTCTTAGGATTTAAGCCAATGTATCAAAGGGCGTTGGCCTCCCATGAATTCCAATGTTACGAGAAACATATCTGATCTGCTAAGAGGGTAGAGATGGATTTTTCTTATGATCATGTGAATTTTGGAAATAAATAGAATAGGATGTCTAGATGGTAAGAAATTGGTATGAATTAACCAAAGAAATTTTAGGGTAAGAAAATCAAATTCTTAGTTTGTGAAATATGTGGCTAGAAACACCATGGAAATTGTCTTAAAAAAATTGAGAAGTGTTTTAAATTTGGTAAGTTTTATCATATGGCCCGAGATTTGTAATGAAAATGATCCTAAGTCTAATCCTGATAAGAAAACTATAAAGTGTTTTAAATGTGTTGAGATGGGTCACAATGAAAATTCCTACCTAAAAAGATATTCAAATGATGCAAAGGAGCCATATTATAAGCAGAAAGGTGTAGTGGGACCCTCTGAGACTACGTTTATAGATGTCGGTTCATCCAATGAAGTTGTATCAGGTACATTGTTTGTTTACTTGGATTTTTCTAATGTTATGTTTGATACTAGGTTGACACATTCCTTCATCTCTAAGAAATTTTTTGGAAAATTATAAATATCACCTAAAAAAATAAATTTGAATTTGTTGTTAAAACACCATGGGGAAATATTACAGAAAAGAGGAATTATGGGAATCTTTATATTTTGTTAAGTGGAAAGACTTTACTAACGAACCTTGTTATTTTTCCATTAGTCGAGTTTGATGTTATTTTGGGAATGGATTGGCCTTCTGTTTATCATGCTAAGATTGACTGTAGAGATAAAGAAGATTTTTTTCAGAAAGAGTTTCAGTTTGTATAAAATAATAGACCCATAACATTGATAACCTATCATGATGCTAAGAAACTATTGAATTATGTAAATGAATGTTATCTTTCCCATATTGTCGAAAACAAGGGAACTATTCTGACTGATGATGAGCCTGTGGTAAATGAATTCCTTGATGTTTTTACTGATGAGTTACCTGATTTCAAACCTAATCAGGATTTTGAATTCACAATTGACTTAGTTCCTAATGATAAGCCAATTTCAAAACCCCCATATCGTATGGCTCAAATAGATCTTCTTGAATTGGAAAATCAATTGTAGGATTTTCTTGATAAATTCTTCATTCGTCCTAGCACTTCACCATGGTGAGCACCTATTTTTTTTGTTAAAAAGAAATATGGTTCCATGAGACTTTTCATTGATTATAGATCTTTGAATAAAAACACTGTTAAAAACAAGTATCTTTTGCCTCCATAGATGTCTTTTTTAATCAGCTCTCGGGAGCTCAGTACTTTTCCAAGATTGACTAGAGATCTGGATAACCTCATCTGAAGGAGAAGGATGATGAAATCCTAAAAATAGCCTTTTGTACTAGATATAAGCATTATGAATTTGTGGTTATGCATTTTGGGTTAACTAATGCACCTTCTATATTAATGAATCTTATTAATAGAATATTTCACGAGTTATTTGACATGTTTTTTGTTGTGTTTATTGATGACATTTTGGTATTTTATAAAAATAAATAGGAGCATGAAAAACATCTCAGGGTTTTTTACAAACCTTAAAATAAAAGAAACTATATGGAAAATTTGGCAAGTGAGATTTTTAGTTTGAACAGATTTTTTTCTTGGGAACATTGTAAATAAAGATAGAATAATAGTTGGTCCTTCCAAAAAATTAGATGATGAATAGTCAATACCTACAGATGTTACAGTGATTGTAGTTTTCTTAGATTGGGGGGTTATTATCAATTGTTTGTTAAGAACATTTCACTGTTATATAGCTCGATAACTAGGATAACACTAAAAGGGGTTAAATTTGATTGTATATAAGAATGTGATGTTTTTTTTTCAGAAAATAAAGAATATATTGGTGAATGCTCCAGTTTTGGCCTTGAATTCCCGAAATGGTGAGTTTTTCATCTACAGTGATGCTTCTTGAAAGGACTTGGTTGTGTCTTGATGTAAAATGATCAGATAATTTCTTATTCTTCAAGACAACATAAACATCATGAGTTAACATGTCCCACACCTGATTCAGAGTTGGAAGATGTGGTTTTTTTCTTTGAAATTTTAGAGGCATAATCTATACGGAGCGAAATGAAAATATATACTGACCATAAAAGTTTGAGATAAATATTCACACAGAATTAATTAAACATGAGGCAGAAAAGATGGCTAGAACTAATAACGTAATATGATTTCATGATCAATAACCATTCTATAAAAGAAAAAAAGTGGCAGATGCCTTGATTCGCAAACATCATGCATCATTAACCATTTTATGTTTGGAACATGTTCCCTTGATTAATGGTTTGATGAATTTCGGCGTAGAAGTTGTTGGTGAAATAAATGCATCTATCTTGTCTCAGGTTTCAGTTCAGTCATCGTTATCAGACATAATTAAGCAAGCTCCAAAGGAAGACTGTGAGCTACCGAAAAAGGTTGAATTGGTTAAAAAGGGTATGTTTCCAAATTTTAATCTTGATAAAGATTTTGTTTTAAGTTTTGAAAAAAAGGTTGTGTGTGCTTTGTGATTCTTATTTGAAGAAAAACATGTTTTGTGAAGCTCATAGTTATCAATTTTCATATCATCATGGAAGTACTAAGATGTATAGAGACCTTCTGGAGTATTATAGGTGGGATGGAATGAAAAGATATATTGTTGATTTTAACATGAAATTTTTGACATGTCAACAAGTTAAAGCATAGTGGTTGTTACTGAAGGGGGTTCTTCATCCTTTATCAGTGCCAGTGTGAAAGTGTAATAATGTATCCATGTACTTTTTGGTGGGACTAAAAAATACTTCTTGAGGTAATAATGCGATTTGGGTTATTGTTGATCGGTCTACAAAATCTGCCCATTTTCTTTCTATTCGAGATACAATGTCTTTGGATCAGTATTCTTGACTATACCTAAAGGATATTGTAAGGTTACATGGATTTCCTTTTTCCATTGTATCCGAGCGGGATCCTTGGTTTACTTATATCTTTTGGAAGGGACTTCAGAAGTCGTTGGGCACAAAATTAAATTTCAATATAGCTTTTCATCCTAAATCAGATGGCCAGTCAAAACAACTAATTCATAATTTGGAGGACATGATTTGAGCTTGGTCAATGGACTACTAGGGAGGTTGGGATAATCATTTTTCTTTATTTGAGTTTTCTTATAATAACAGTTTTCATTCTGGTATACAGAGGGAAATTTTAGAGGCACTGTTTGGGATGTGGTGTCAGACTCCAGTGATTTGGGATTAAGTTGGTGAAAGAAATTTTATGGTGCCAAAATTAGTAGAAGTAGATGAGAAAGTGAATATGATAGAGTAGATTAAGATGACATCTAAGAGTAGGAAAAAACGTTATGTTGATAACAAAAGGAAAGACTTATCTATCGAGGTAGGTCACCATGATTTACTTAAAATATCTCCTTGAAAAAGTGTGATGCATTTCAGTAAGAAAAGGAAGCTAAGTCTACAGTTCATCGGTCCTTTTCAAATCCTGAAGAATGTGGGAACAATTTCATACTAAGTTACATTGCCTCCCAGTTTGTCTCAGGTACATAATGTTTTTCATGTTTCGATGTTGAGAATGTATGTGCCAAATTCATCACATGTCTTGATCCCAAAATCAGGTCAATTGGAAGAGAACATTTCATATCAAGAGAAACTAGTTCAGGTTCTTGATTGAAGGGAAAAATTATTGCAGAATAAGGTAATCCACAAGCTAAATGTTTTTTAGAGAAACCACATGGTAGAAGAAGCAACATGGTAGTCTGAAAATTCTATGGGGGGAAAGGTTCCCTCACCTGTTTAGTAATTAAATAAAATTGTGAGGACGCAATTTTCAGAAGGTGGGGATACTATACCACACTAAGGTTTTCTAAAAATAAACTGAAATGCATGAAATTTTGTTTAAATTAAATATTTATAACTAATCTTCAAAAATTATTTTACTGCTTTTATGTTTTGAAATTTGGAAAACAGTCATGTACAATTGTGTTCAGTATGTTATTTAGAGTTTAATACAACCAACATGTTTTTTTGTGAATAGTAACATACCCTTATGAATAGTAATATGGATAGTAATATGACCATAATGAACACTAAATTTTATAATTATTTTATTTTATTATGGATTGAAGATAATCACAATTTGGTTAATTTTTCAATGTGATATAAAAGTAGTTATAGTTTTACATTTGTTAATTTTTTAATTAAGTGTGATTTTATTTAAAAATTAAATTAATGGTATTTAAAAAATTATTTCCAAAAAATGGACTTTATTTTTTAATTCTACACATTGATATATGGTTAGGGTGAATTTTGGGGATTTTTCTGAAATAGTTGAATTTTCAGTGAATAGTAAAAAATCTAGTTTTGAGTTTCAGTGTGTTAATGACATCATTAATGATGTAATAATGATGTAATAAATATGGTCAACTTGTGTACAATTAAATAATATGTGAGGAGTCCCAACTGTCAAATACCATGGGCAATCACATGTTTTTTCAAGTACCACTAATGACATGTCCGTTAGAAATTATTAAAATAATCCCCAGTTTTTCTATAAATACCAACCCATTGCTTCATTAAATTCATTAAAAATTATTCCAAAATTATGATCTGTCCTCATTACCTACCTTTTAGTCCCCCCATGGTTTCCTCAAGATTCTTAAGGTCCCAACATTCATGTTCTAGGAGTTACTCTTCATGGTAAGAAAATTCTCAATTTCTTTTTTCCCATTAAAGTTATTTTTTATGTGGTATAACATTAAAGTTTCTATACCATGGTATTATTTCCTTTTTATTCATGATATATTATTTATTATGATTAATTTCTGGATGGGTGATTCTTGTACCCTCTCTTTTTAATATTGTCTAAAACCATGTTGCATAGCTGTTAGGCTACAGAATTTTTGTAAGGGATTTCTCAATTATTATTTTATTTTGAGTTCCTTTATTTTCTTATTTTTTCCTCATCTTCTCTTTCCCAAGAGGCAAGAAAGGTCAAGAAATAATTTATATTCTGGAATTTCTAGTGTTCATGGAAAATTCATCATCATTATTCTTCTCCTCTCCCATTTATTCGAGGAATAAAATCATTATTCTTGATGGTCGAATTACCGACATCGTGGATATGTGGTATCAATTTTAATCAATTCTTTAAATTCATGTCATGGAACAATTTTTATGGTTGAACAAAGTTATAATATATGTTTTATGTCTCATCCATGGTTCTATAATTCTTTTTTACTCATGTTTTAAATTTATAAGACAAAATGAGCTCACTATTATCAAAGAACAACTAAAATGATCTAAACGAATATCAATAGTAATTTAACTTGTGAATCATCCTCATAAAAAAAAATATAAAAATGATAAATGGTATAAATTATGGTACTTTAAATAGGTATATACCATTCCATTCCTATTCAACAGTTTCTATTCCAACTGGCAAGAACAATCCATCTTGAACCGATCATGAAAATCATATAATGAATTCACCCAAAAAGGTGCAAGGAACAAAATACTATCAATTAAAGGGTTAAATGATGTTATAAAATGATCATATAAGGTATTATAATGATATATCGGATTATTTAATATATTAATAACACTCTTTAAACTATTATACAAGAGTTTTAAATGAGTTTGAAGTAAGACAAACCCGAGGTAAGGGAATTCTTAACCCGATTACCATCCTTTGGGTTAACCTTATTCTTCATTATTGATGTGGTATTTAAATTTTCTATGTGATAAATTATAATTATACTATATTTATTTACATATTATATACATATTACATTCACTCTATTAAGTCTCACTTCAATTATATGATATTTATAAGGTACTTTTCATTTAAAATCCTCTTTTAAAATTCAATTTTACAAAATTCAAAAGCCATGTTTTTATGTAATTATTCATAATGTATGATTATGTTCTGGTTTTGGAAATTGTTTATGATGAAGGTTGGGACCATAATTACCTCCAAATGATTGTGTATGTGTATTTTTGAGGTCATCCGTATGGTTACTCCAAGTGTTACTGCGATGGATACACAAATTTTAAGGTAGTCATGAGGGTTACAAATTATAAGGTGGCTGAGAGGGTTACAAAATTATGTAAGTAATGTTCCAAGATACCATTATGATTATATTTATGTTATCATGTTTTGTGTAGATATTGTGTAAATCTCATGTTTCACAAAGTAAAAATATATGGGTGATAAACCTATCTTTTGAAAATGTTTTCATACGTTATAAGTATTCATGAACTAATGTGCTATTTCCTTCTTTTACATCCATTACTGAGAATTTTGTGCTCATCTCAAGTTTTTTTCAATAATTTTCACAGGTCCTATTGATTTTTAAGACAACTAAGGGAAACAAGTTAAATTTTTGAATAATTTTCAATGAAATGATGTTTTAAAATTTAATGTTTTATATTTTGAAAAAAATGGAAACTGTTTTTATGGTATCAACTCTTTAACAATGTTTATGGTTATGAGTGTATTATGTCCCAATTCTCTGACGATCTAAACGTGAAAAGAATTTCAATGTAAAAAAATCATTTCTTATCTAAAATCAATATTATTTAATATAATATGGTCGGGTCCTTATATTTCAATCCCGGATCCTATGGCATCTAATATATCCATGTGATTAGTTCACTACTCCAACAACCTTATAATAGGATAAATCATCAATATATGCATAAAATCCACAAAAATACCTATGGCTTCATTCATACCAAACAAATGGTCACCCATTTTGGTTTAATTTAGTCATGTTTTCCATAATTCTATATATGTCTACCACGAATCATTCATAGTACCTCATAAACCATAGGAAACTGAAAACCTTGAATATTATATTATGTGGATCCTAAACTAGTTATTATTCTATCTTCACAGGGTCTATAGCTTCTTCACCCTCTTATAGGACATACCTTGGAAAGTGAACCACTTTGATCTAAATATGACACTTTTAGAGATTCCCTTACATCTATTTCTCATTATGTATGTATATAATTGTCCTCATATGATCATAATGATCACCATTTTATGTTTAATAGATGAGGATGTATTTAATGAAGATAACCAATAATCTATATAAGAAAGGATGAATGATCCAGTTTATAAGATCCATAAACACAAATAAGGAATTCATCATGAAAAAGGTCATCACCAGAAACTCATAATGGTCATAGAGGTATACAAATATTGCCTTCGGGATATCCTCCTCCCAAACCTAGAGCTGGTGATAGGTGGGCCTAAGGTTGCAATTCGAAAACCACTTTAACCCCTATAACCAATTGAAGTTGTCATCATTCTTATGTAGAGGGAACTTGTTCTTGGATATAACCTAATTCATGTATTGATAGTCATCACAAAGCCTCAAGATCTCATCTACTTTCTTAGAAAATAACATTGAATCAACCCAGTGAGACACACTAGGACTAATAAAAATATTTTATATACAGTATTCCAAATATACCTTTAGCTCCATGATATATTCTGGTCTATCCAACATGTTATGGTAGATTTCACGGTGGTCGTCGGGTGAAAATTTATTTAGAATTTAGCCTCTTAATAAGGGAGAAATCAAGGATCATCCTTTGTGAAAACATCCATATACTCTACCACTATTGGAATTAGATTGTTTAAGGCACCCATTTCTCAAAATTCCAAAATCTCCAACTGGTGGTAGATTAGCTAAAAAACTCCTCCATTGTAGCAAATCATTATGGTATAAGGTCCCACTCTCATATGGAGGAGAACCATGATCTGTCAGCTCAAAATCACACCACTCTCTATATTAGTAGTCAATCCATGCATTAATTATAGATATATATAACTTACCATGAATTACATCATACAATTTCATCACTACCATTATGAGGTTCCATAAAAACATTACACCACTAAGTATATAGTCGCATCACTGGAATATGTAGGTCAGTGTGTGATTTCCCATGGTAAGAGTCTCTAGCTACATAAATTATGATATGGTATCTAGTAAAATATATAACTCCTCAATAAAGGATTTTGAAATAAATTAATGGTGTGTTGTAGTGCCTCCTAATATTGGTGAAAATGTTGAGTAGACACATATCATACATAAAATCATATTAGAGGCTTCAAAGTTGTAACCCTGTATATTTTGTGTCTATCCACATCCCTAACAATAATACCTTTGATCCCGACACAGACCACCTGAGAGTGGAAGTGGTGGCAGTCGATTATAGTGCCATCATCTTCCATATCCTCCACTTGATGAACTACTACCTTTATTTCCAAATATTCCACCTTAAGGACAACCCCATCCACCTTTGGGAGGTCCATGGTCATATAACTACCTAACTTTCCTATGGTACATGATAGGTTGGGTAGACACACACTATATAACCTTGTCTCTCACAAGAATGGAAAATTGTATCCCAAAACTTATAGGATACTATTTACAACTCATATACTATTGATACTTAGGTTTGAGACAATTAATTTGGGTTCCTCTAATATCTAGAATTATATGGCTGGTCTTATCCAGTAGTATTCGATGACTCTACACTTGGATATCAAACACCAACACCTTTTTCTGTATATACCTTCTCCATGAATCTCTCTATCATTAAGGAAAACATAAATACCAAATAATTATTGGGTATACAAAGAGGAACAATGTCTTCTTGAATATCTATATAGAGTTTATTGTAAAAATTTCATGCATAGAAGAATCCATCAAATGTCATGTCAAGTGTGTACCTAATGAGATAGGAGAATCTCAACTCATACATAATATCTGACATTCTACCCTAATATAAATCAAATAGATTCTTAATGTTCATAGACATTAGCATCATTGGGATGTACTCTTCATTAAATGCTGCTTAAACTCGATCCATGGGAGAGTCACCTCATCGTGGTTGTAGATGATCAATCTCCACCAATGTCTCATCTTTTCATGGATAATAGTTTCTATTAAAACTATAATATTTTTGTTAATTATATGGATTAGGTGAAACACACAAAAAATTTATTCAAGCTAGTTTAAGGAGGCCAAAAGGTTATGATATTCTTGAAAGTTATGTTAAATATATCACTGAATCTTATGAAGTGAACTCAACATAAATGTGTAATTATCTCATCACATAATAATAATAAACTTATAAACACAAATAGTAACAAATTCCTACATAGAGAGAAGTGGGTCTACTTACATTATGATGGGAGGAGGTTTTGGACCTTATACAACTAGTTGAAACACCTCATGAATTTTCCCTTGGATGAAGGCACCATTACTTAGTTTGTCATCATTAAGGGCATCCACTGCTATTCTGAGCATATGATTACCCTACCACAAAACCTTGGATAGTTTTCTATATGGTGGCATCTTGTATTTTAAAAAGATAGAACACTATAAATAAATTATATTTGGGGATTTGAATCAAGAAGGACATTGAATTAAATTAATCATTCCTATATGATGCATAAACCATTTATTGTTCTATATAATGGGTGAATTATTGTATCAAATAAAAAGTATATTTATCACTATCTTGGTGAAGGTATACAGTAGCCACCATACTAGCATTAGGTTCTTTAGCTTAAAATATAAGATCTATACCATTAACACAATTTCCCTAAATAATCCAACCAATCCTTTCCAGAAAAATCACTTCAAACTAAATCCATAGGAATACCCCACTTTTATATCAATTTTACATGACACAACCCATCAATACCCCTCCTGGGTAATAGTATGTTATGTATTTCTCCTCAATCCTACATCTAATAGGCTAAGAGATAATGACTAGAACTGAGTAGACATATAACTAATAATGGTAAATATTGTCCTAATAAACATGTATACAATGCACACCTCTACAAAGAATATAAAAATATTGAATAAATAAAATTAATTATATGAAATATATATATAATTCATGAAAGAAACCAAATATATATGGGAAAACTAGTTCATAATCCATAATAAAAGGATCAATATATATGCCAAAAAACTTAATAGAAAAAACAATACTAATAGATAATATGAAATAGATCTACAGTGAATAATCTCTAGGTGTGTACGCTATATGAAATTCCCACCTCCAGGTACACTAAGATCCACAATCACTGCATCCATTAAGGTATCCACTAAACAATCATTTATTTTCATAAGACATGACACGTTCCACAAATGATGCTCTTGTAGGGGTTAGTATGAACATACCTAGTTGTTCAATCAAGAAATAAAAAATTAAATAATGAAAGACTATTGAGATCAAAAACAAATGAAATATGAAAAGAATAAACCGTTAGATGTAGATAAACTCAAATATGATTGAATGGAGATAACCCGATACATAGAAGAAGGACTGGTTCCGCACATCTAAAATATATGAAAACCATAAGAAACCCTAATTAATCCCAACTATCTATATAACAAACAACAAAACCTCTTTATAACTTTATATGGGAACCCATGACTCACCTAATAGAAAGAATCAGTCAAGGGGATTCCATCTATGGTGGAGAACCCAAGAATTTTTGGATATCTTAGATGGGAGGATAATTACTTAGTATATAGAGGACCCACACTCCAAGTATGTTGGGGGTGGATATTGACACTATCTACGAGATATAGAGGACCCATTTTCTAGAATAACCATGTATGTAGGGGGATTTGTAACCCTAATAAGTCCCTAATAATCACACCAAATCCTCATAATCAAACCTAAAATGAAAATTATTAAAACTATCTATCTCACCTTACAGATGACCTTAGATGGACAAACTAAAATCATCGTTCTGATTTAAATAGAAAAATACCCGAGATAAGCTATTGATTTAACAAATATTGAGTCCCAATAAAGGAGATATGTGACAGTGTTGTCAAAATATGTAAAACTAGTTTTGTTTTTAAGGTTTATTTATAGTATTGGGATGACCCAAGGCCATATATCAAGGATCATTGATAGGTTTAGAGATTGTGTTTTTAAATAATATTATTAAAATGCGGGTGATTTTGAATTTTTTTAGAAAATAACTTAACATAGAGAGTTTAATAGTTGACAAATGAAGTGTATTTCAAAAAATATTAGATGGGGGGTTCATATTGATTTCACTACACACATTTCAAGTTCATCATTCTAATAGATTCATTTAGTCTTGAAGTAATTATTTGGATGAAATTAATTGGAATCTCGATTAATTCCTAATCCTTTATTTCATTTCTTGAAGAACCAAACCTCAACATTAAAATCATATTTCCAAGGTCTAGAAATTATTCATAGAATAAGAGATTTCCAGTAATATTTAAATCTCAAGAAGGTGGGTAAGAAAATTATTCTTATGTTGACCAATCAGAAAAACACATGTCTTTCACTCAAAACCTCACATTGATCGGTTAGAAGTTAAGATCATACCATTCACATGCATAAAAAAGCATTCAAAAATTAAATCATGTAAGATACATGGAATGAAATGTTTTAACACAAAAATTACTCTAAAATAGGGGACAATAGATGCACCAGAACTCCCCTGATATATTTTTTTCTCCCTCAGAATGAACACCCACTGTTTAGCCCAACATCGAGAGGAGGAAGCTCAGGTGGAACTCCTTATTAATTATTGATCCCCCTTTGCGGAAAGAGTCCTAAAATACTCTTAGGATGAGGAGGGGGTCCTCTAGGAAGTAAAAATGGTCCAGATTTTCTTCTTATTTGAACTGAAAAATGAGTATCCCAAGGTTCTATTTTATAGCCAAAGTGGATGGTGGTTTTGGGCACACAGATTTATTAAAACCATGTGGTCCAAGGTTTTTGACATCCAGATAGTATTATCTAACTTTGGGAAAAACTAAATTTCTTCCCCTCCTCTTTACTATATGCACTAAATTTTCTTCTTCGTTTGGAAACATACATATTGAGATATTTACAGAACACAACACACCACTTTTGACTTCATGAAAAATCGGTGTCTTAGAAAGATCAGTCCAGATGGGCCACAATATGGATGAATTAGGCTTAGGATACATCATAAAATTTGTATCCCAATGAATTTTAGACCATCCTACAAAATATTATCCCATTTGGATGCATGGTTTAATAGCAGTGTGCAGTTGTGTCCACTGGTATGTTTGGATCCTTTCTATATTGTCCCATTTTCTTAATCGTCGTCACTGGTTTTCCAAATAACCTCCACATACAATAAAATTATCAAAAGAAGTAAAACTCCCATTTTGAATAGTGGAAAAAAATAATTAAATATTAAGTTCAATTTGTTATTATTTCTATAAGTATCAATACAAAAATAGTTTAATATACTGGTGTAAGGGTGAAAATGAAATAGTGAATCGTGGTGTGATCACACCCTCACACCTAAACATTTTCACTCCTGGTAGAATTCAGATTTCCAAAAATTATGAATGTAGATATTTTCAAATTCCAATATATTTAACATTAAATAAAAATTTAATTCTTGATAGAAACTTGATCAAATAAAAAGTCATAGTGAGGAGTTATTATCAGTGATCATGGAAAAATATGTCTCAAAAATTATATTAGAATGAAATTCCAAGAGTTGCATGATACCAATAGAAGAAAATAATTCAAAATCTAATCATGTAATTAATTTTATATGTGTCTATGTGACAACCATTTGATGCTATTATTTCCACATTCTATCAATTAAATAAAATTAAGTTTAAAGAAATTCTACGTACATGATCATTTCCATCGAACCTTCCATACATCCTTTGGAATCAAATTTCAAGACCCAATCTCTTAAGTATTCCAAAAAGTCAATCCATATTCTCCCAACCTATATATCCCCATATGTTGTACATTACATCACTATCCTCATTTTTTTAAATGTTTCACTTAGAACAAATCTCACACTATTCTCTTAATTCTTGTTTGATCTCCTATTGACACTAATTGTAATAGTTATAACAATATCAAAATTCAAGGAAGTGTTATTTTGATCTGCCCAATATACAACCCTTATTTTTTCAGGGTACAACAGTCAGATTATAGGTACACTTCCATAGGTAAATTTGGTAGAGTAATAAATATATCAGATAATGAAAAAATATATGAGAAATCTATTTTGTAAGGTATAGAAAAATTAACCTAACTAATATTTACTAGCTATTAAGTAAGATATTTTCACACTTCATCTTTAGCTGAAATGGAGTGTAGAGAAATTAGGTGAAACAATTTTCCCTAAAATTACCCCAAAAAAGGGTACCATTCTTGATAAAGGATTCAAAATGATATAAACATTTATATCATCAACAAAGAACCGAATTTGAAAATAAATTAACACTAGAGTATTTATTTCTTGCTAAAATGAAGATTTCATCAAAAAATGAATGTTAAAACCCTATGAAATACTTAAATTCCACATTCATTTTCAATAACTTAAATGATTAAGTAGGATTCATTTTCCATGGTAAAGTGGGAATAAAAAATTAACATTTTGGAACAAAATTTATGGGGAAACGGGGGGTGATAGTACTATACAACAAGTGATAAGAAAATAAGAAATAAAGATGATAAAAATTCTTAACTAAGGAATATACCCCCCCACACACAAAAAAAATTTGAAGTGTCCTAACTATAATAAAACATAATGTGGGAAGGAAGGATAAAACATGATGGATGTCATTCATAGACTACTTATTGATAATTAATTTCCTCCATCTGGGACACCATAATGGCTTTGTGGAAATGCTTTAGTCGCTGCCCATTGACAGTGAAGGTTTGCTTGGTTTCATAATTTTGAACATGAACAACCCCTTTTGGGAAAAAATCCCTCAAGGTATCGTTGAAGCATTTCTTAGGTGATTGTGTTTGTTGACAATGTGGACATCTGTGTTGTGATTGATGAAAAAAAAAACCATGTCATAAAAGTTTGTGGACAAAGGGGATTTCATGGTGTCATGTTGAGTTCAAGGGCTGTGTTTAATGATCCATGTTTGATACGAGAACGTCGACAAAGGAATGGATGATCTGGAGGTGGTACAAAAAGAGAAGATACAATGTGGCACTGTTTTCTATTGTTTGCCAAATTTTTGGGCTTGAAAATCGACAAGTAAAGAAAAGTAGTTTTTGGAAAAGGGACTTGCGCGCTGTGTACATGAAGGCTTGGAAACATGCACCCCATATGTTTTTAAAGATCAGAGCATCAAAATATGTCAAAGGGATAAGGGTCACGCAAGTTTTGGGTTTGGTCGCGCAAGTGATTTGAAAAGTGTTTTCAGAAAAGGGACTTGCACGTAGATTACTTGGAAGCATGGGAACTTGCGCGCCTATTGTTTTTCAAGATCAGAATATGAAAATATGGGAAAGGGAGAAGGGCACCCAAGTTTTGGAGTTGGTCGTGTAGGTGACTTACAGGAGAAGAGACCTATGCGTCGAAACTTGTGTGTCGATGGGAGATATGTGCGCCGTCACATATGGTTTCCAAATGCCTATAAATACAGGTCGACCCTCCTCATTTTACATGAGCTCAATACTTGGAGAAAATCAGAGCTCCAAATGCATAGGTGTGGTTGTCGTACAAGTGGTGTGTGGTAGGGCATGTATAAGTTGCGTTCCAGTTGTATGTTGTGTGGAAAAATCAGTTTGGGTGTAAAAGGAGGTGTGTCGCGCAAGTTTGGAGTTGAAGAAGGTTGTGTCATGCAAGTGGTTGAGGTGGACATGCATTCCAATTTTGACTTGTGCACCGAAGGTTTGCGCGCTATCTTTGGACATGCGCACCGGGCTTGGAGAATAGTGCCAGGTGTTGTTGGAGCACGCCCGTATTTCCAGGGCTGTGCAAAAGCTGGAAGATTTCCTGATACATTCAGTGCAAAGAGAGATTCATCTACGGGTGAAAGTTGGACTTCAACAGAGCATCCACATACAACAAAGGATGTATTCATTAGTGATAATGAAGAGACCTTAATGTCTATAAACTGTGAGGGGATCATTTCTAGAGCTGTGAGAAAAGGAAGAGGAAGAAGCTAATCCTCTCTACCGGCAGTGAGCCAGAGAAAGAACAGGGAGTGACACATGGGAAAGAAGTGAGCTGACCCTAAAATTTGTAAAGGCAGTGAGCCTGGGAATAGAAGTGATATATCCCAAACCTTCTAAACAACAGTGTGATTATAGTGGATTTGGTACATAGGTACATTGACAGTGTATGCTCCTTGGATGTATCCCGGTGAGGGTGAACCAAGTAAAAATTGATGTGTCATGTGCATGCGTTACTTTCTCTTTATTTTGTGCGACGGAAAAGAGAGAGAAGAGTGTTTTTCTTAATAGTGTAACAAAATCATAACGGGCTTTAATTTTTAATTAGTAATACCCTGATTCACCCCCCCCCCCCCCTTAGGTTATTCAACCTTGTGGACCTAACAGTTGTTATCAGAGGGAAAGATTGACATTAGTTATTCTATCAATGGAGGTCACTAATCATAAAGGGATTCCAATCTTCGACGGGAAAAATTTTCAGCTATGGAAGAATCAGATGAAACAGTACATCCGATCTTTGGGAATGAACATATTCACAGCAGCAATGCATGACGTAACAGCTGATATTAATACTGGTGCATTATCAAAAGCTGATTGTAGAGAGTTGGATGTTGATGCCAAAGAAATCAATGCCATAGAGTGATCTATATCCAATAATATATATACAAAGGTGATGTCTTGAAAAATTTCACATGCCGTGTGGGAAAAGTTATCGAAACTATATGAAGGGTATACAAAGGTCAGAGAGGGAAAGCTGCAAGTGTTGTGGAACAAGTATGAAGAT
Source organism: Viscum album (assembly GCA_963277665.1). Taxonomy (NCBI): domain Eukaryota; kingdom Viridiplantae; phylum Streptophyta; class Magnoliopsida; order Santalales; family Viscaceae; genus Viscum; species Viscum album. The sequence continues at coordinate 1,899,685,391 of OY728126.1, forward strand.
CTGAGAATGAACCCGAATGAATCTGTTGATGCATTATTTTACATGGTAAATATTGTAGTAGTGGACATTAGAGGTCTTGGAGAAGTTATTGAAGATATAAAAATTGTGAAGCGCATCCTGAGAAAACTTCCACCTCGGTTCAATCTGAAAGTTTCTATTTTGGAAGATAAATATGCGAAAGAGCTGACATTGGATAACGTGCACAGTACCCTTGTTGCATATGAAATGAGAAATGATGATAACGATGTTGTGGAAATGGGGAAATCCAAAGAGGTGGAATTTAAGGCCATGAAGAAGCTCACCATTATATATTCTCAGGAGGATGAAGAAACAGATGAGGTAATGTCATTCCTCTCCTCAAATATTCAATGAATAAAAGGAAAGTTCATAGGGAAACATCCACTTGCTTGCTTTAGATGTGGAAAATATGGTCATATTGCCGCAAGGTGCCCCCAAAAAGATTCAAGAAGAATATGATGAAGATGAAGTTGAAATTCCTAAGAAGAGATCTCCAGCCTATGTGAAAGCGAAGAAGAAGTTAAAGAGAAATTTCTTCAAGAAGAAGAATCTTATTTCACAAGAAATAGACAGTTTAGATGAGTCTGAGGTTGAATAGGTGGAGGAGATTGAAAATTGCAAAGATCGTAGAGAAAATTCTATGGTGGAAGTCGTCGGTAGTTCTCAGGAGAAGAACGAAACAAAAGGTGATGATGAAGAAGAATAAGTTGAAGGAAGAATCGATATGCAATCTGTGTTAGAGGCTGCTCTTGAGGAGATATATGTTTGGAGATCCAAAATAAAGAACGTTAACAATGTTATTCGTGATGCCAAACTCTATATGCAGCAGCAGGAAGAAGAGAAGTCTCAGTTAATGGAAGAAATTGAGAAACTCAAGTTATCAACACCAGAGAACTCAAAATCAATTAGTGAGTATAAGCTCAAGATTGAGGAAAAGAAAAGGGAGATCAATGGACTAAATACAAAAGTGAAAGATCAAGTCAAGTGTATCGAAGATCTTGAAGAAAAAGTGGTCAGTATGCGAAGAAAAATGAAGGCTCAAGAGAAACTCTTGACCCCCAATGTGATATTAGAAAATAAGGCCATTCAGAAGATAGAAAGGATGAAAGAGGAGGCTAGCAGTTCAGTAGGAATGAAGCATCAATTGAGCTCATATACCAAGTCTGAATTGGGGCTTGATTGAAAACAAAAAGCTGTAAATATTGATGTCTGACTGCAAGAATCCACTCTCAGATTTTAGGTTTATTTGGGAGGAAAATAGAATCAAAATATTCAAAGATCCCAAAGGGAAAATCATAGTACTGATGTAACACAAAATAATTCACCTTATATTTGGTGTTATTGTTGTGGAATGATGGGACATTCATAGTATGTGTGTTCCATATCCAAGAGATATCAAAGGGAACAAGAACAGAGGTGGCAGCCAAATTGAGAATGGTTTTCCAAAAAATATTTTGGAGGACCCTTTTTTTGGTGCGGAGGGTTTGGGAAGATAGCTAGGTACTGCACTTAGACCATACAGAGGAATGTGCCAAAGTAGAATCAAAACGTTCACAATCAGCAGATCAATAAACATACATGTGAGTTAAAAATGTAGAATAGATTTGCGGCTTTGAAAGTTGAAGCTGGTCCACCATACACTGAGAAAGAACAGAAGTCTCAATCCATGCCGAGTGTGAAGGCAAAAATATGGACAAAGAAGAAGAAGAATGAGAAGGTTGTGGTTGCAGAAATTGCCCTTAAGGGATCAAATCGCTCTGGTGTGTGGATCCTTGATAGTGGTTTCACATATCATATAACATGCAATAAAAATCTTGTTACAGGCATAAAATATGACAAAGAATGAGTTGTCAAATTTGGAAACAATGAAGGCTTGAAGATTATTGGCTCAGGAAATGCCAAGTTTGGGGGAAAATAAATTGAGACGTGCTAATGTATTGGTAGTAGGATGTCTTAGTCATAACTTTCTCATTGTTAGTCAACTATGTGACTATGGGCACTCTATCCGATTTACCATGAAGATGTGTGTTGTGAATGGAAAAGATGGAGCAGTTGTTCTATAGGGAAAAGGGACAAAGTTAAATCTTTACATTGTAATTGGGGATATAGATACGTGCCTTTTATCCAAAGAAAAAGGAACCCAGTTGTGGCATAAGCAACTTGTTCTTCTATGCCAACCATCTATGGAAGATCTGGTAAAGTGTGATGCTGCTAGAGACCTTCCCAAACTATCACATGATCACACTCATACATGCGATTCTTGCCAACAAGGGAAGATCATCATAAAGACATACTAGCCAAAGGAACAGAAATAAACCAGAGTGCTCGAATTGGTGCCTGCTGATGTATGTGGACCTATCTCACCACAATCTATAAATAGGAAAAGTAACTATGTCCTTTTCATTGATGATTATAGCAGAATGGCCGGGGTATTTTTCGTTACCCAAGAGACAGAGGTGTTCATTTTCATAAATCAGTATAAGAAGGAATCAGAAAGGACGCTTGGGAAGAAAATTCTGAAGATTCGTACTGATAACAGAATAGAATTCACAAACATTAAAGTTGAAGACTATCTCAAGAAACATGGGATAAGGCATCAAGTTTCATCAGTAAGAACTCCACAATAGAATGGAGTGGTTGAAAGGAGAAATAAGATCATAAACAACATGGCCAGAATGATTCTTAGTGAAAATGACCTACCAGAGAAATTTTTAAAGGAAGTTGTTTTGACATCGGTTTATATTTTGAACAGTTCTATGTTATGTCTGAAGGAAGGGAGGACTCCGTATGAAATGTGGTATGGAAAGAAGACAACATTGAAACACTTTAGAATATTTGGAATTAAGTGCATCATTCTCAACAAAGAAAATAATAGGAAATTTGAGTCATGAGGAGATGAGCGGATATTCCTTGGCTACTCATGGAAAACAAAACCATACAAATGATTCAACAAAAGGCTGGGAAAAATTGTTGAGAGCAATGATGTCACTATAGTTGAAAATGAACAGAATACTCAACGACCCAGTGAAATTTTTCTGGATGGAATTGATGAGGAGGTAAGCAAGACAAGGGGAGTAGAAGTGACAGAAGATGACATAGAATAATATACTGATGATGAGAGAGAGGAAAAAAATCTGAATCTACTAAGAAGCCAAAGATTCAAGCTAAAACTGATAGGAAAAATATAATTGGTGATCAGACAGCTCCAATTCAGACTCAAAGAATGAAATCATCACAGAAAAATTCGTTTTTATCTTAGGTGGAGTTGAAATGTTTTTCCGATGCAACTGAAGATGAGTACTGGGTTCTGGCTATGAATGAAGAATTATACCAGATTGAGAATAATCATAAGTGGGAGATTGTTTCGAGGCCAGCAAATAAGAACGTCATTGGGACTAAATGGGTCTTTCGCAATAAGATGAATGAAGATGGAATAGTGATTCGAAACAAAGCATGACTGGTGTGCAAAGGATACTCCCAAATAGAGGGTATTGACGTTGATGAGACATTTTCACAAGTTTCTAGGCTGGAGACAATCAGATTATTTTTGTCCATAGAAGTGCAAAGAAAGTTCAAATTGTTCTAGATGGATTTCAAATCTATATTCTTGAATGGAGTTCTGGAAGAAGAGGTGTACATTGAGCAGCCATATGGTTTTCTCATTCATGAGGATGAGAACAAAGTTTGCAGGATGAAGAAGGCATTGTATGGGCTAATACAAGAATCAAGAGCATGGTACTCAAGGCTTGATCAGCACTTGAAGAAGCTTGGTGTCAAGTGTGGTGGAGTTGATTAGAATCTCTTTTTCAGTAACGATAGTAATCAAAGGATGATGTTTTTGGTTTATGTCGATGACATAATATTTGGCAGATCAAATGAAGCTCAGTGCGGACAGTTTTTCAAATTCATGAAAAATGAGTTTTAAATGTCAATGATTGGAGAGATTACATTTTTCCTTGGTCTTCAGGTGACACAAGGATTGAATGAAACATTAATTTCTTAATCCAAATATGCCAAGCAGGTTTTAAGAATGATTGGAATGGACAATTCTTAGGATATGAAGTCTCTGGTTGCTACCCGGATGAAATTATCAAAAGATGAGGATGGAAAGGTAGTTAATATCATGGAATATAGGCATATCATTGGAAGTCTATTGTACATAACTGAAATAATTCCTGACATTTTTTTCGCCACATGCCAAGCAGTAAGATATCAGAGTAATCCTAAATAAAGCCACATGCTTGAAGTGAAAAGAATACTTCGGTATATCCAGGGCACTGTGGACTTTTTCTTGACATATAATGACAAATCTCCAACAGATTTATTGGGATATACTGATGCAGATTGGGATGGTACAGTAGATGAGAGGAAATCAATATCTAGAGGTGCATTCTATCTTGGTGGAATATTTATTTCCTGGTTAAGGAAGAATAAGGATTTCATTTCATTATGCACCACAGAAGCTGATTATATTGCGGCCACTCAAGCTTACACACAGTTATTTTGGATGAAGCAACAGCTTGAAGATACGGGAGTTGAAGTGAAGTCTATGATCAGAATCCAGTGCGACAAATCAAGTGCTATCAATATTAGAAAAAATCTCATCCAACATTCAATGAAAAAGAACATTAAAATAAAGTGTCATTTTATCAAGGTGATAGTTGAGCCGGGAATCGAGAAGTTGGAGTGTGTTCCTACAGAACTACAGGTTGCAGACATTCTAAAAAAGGCCTTACCCAAGGAAGCTATTGAGAGGCATCGACTGGCTTTGAGAGTTTAGTTGACTCCCCTCACCTGAAAGAGTGTGGATGTGGAACCCCCCTCCCCCCTCTCCCTGAGGTAGGATGTGTTTTCCCTAATGTGCTGATATGTGTTCTCTACTCTGTTACCGACTGCAAAGGAGTGACCTTTGGGTTCGTTGACAAAGGGGGAGAAATAGTGATTGTTCAAGGGGGAGACAGTGTGGAGATTTGATAAATCATAATTGATATGGGAATAAGCTGATAGGTGGAGCAGCGAGATAGGGGGAACAATGAGAAAGGAGGAGAATATTAAATCTGACGATGCCATAATTGATCGATCAGAGAATAGATATCACGATAGCTGAGGATCATGATAAAAGCAGAAGAGTGGTGTTGGAATGTTGTAAGAATATTTCCAAAAATTGGTATTAGTTTGGTAAAAATTGGTATAAGTTTGGTGCCAATAGTAGGTATCAAAGATGAAGTGATTCATTGATGAACTTTTCATTTACTCTGGTTTCTCACACCGAGCATTGCTCATGTGGGCTTAGAGTATGTGTTGAGTAAATCCTTGATCTCTATCGGAATCACAATTGGCAAAAGGTGGCTGAAGAATTAATGATGTATCATTTTATGAAAGAGTTGTCAACAAACCCAAAGGGGGAGATTGTTGGGAAAAAATCCCTCAAGGTATCATTGATGTATTTTTGAGGGATTTGGTTTGTTGACAATGTGGACATCTATGTTGTGATTGATGAAAAAACAAACCATGACATAAAAATTTGTTGAAAAAGGGGATTTCATGGTGGCATGTTGAGTTCAAGGGCTATGGTTAATGATCCATGTTTGATTCAAGAACGTCGACAGAGGAATGGATGATCTGGAGGCGGTACAAAAAGGGAAGATACAATGTGGGGCCGTTTTCTAGTGTTTGCCAAATTTTTGGGCATGAAAATAGACAAATAAAGAAAAGTGGTTTTTGGAAAAGGGACTTGCGCGCCGCGTACATGAAGGCTTAGAAACTTGCACGCTATATGTTTTTCAGGATTAGAGCATCAAAATATGTTAAAGGGATAAGGGTCACACGTGTTTTGGGTTTGGCCGTGCAAGTGATTTGAATAGTGTTTTTAGAAAAGGGACTTGCGCGTTGATTACTTGGAATCTTGGGAACTTGTGTGCCTATTATTTTTTAAGATCAGAAGATGAAAATACGGAAAAGGGAGAAGGGCCCCCATGTTTGGAAGTTGGTCATGCAAGTGACTTGCAGGGGTAGAGACTTGCGCGCCGAAACTTGCGCGTTGAGGGGAGACTTTTGTGCCATCGCACAGGGTGTCCAAATGTCTATAAATATAGGTTAACCCCTCCTCATATCACATGATCTCAACAGTTGGATAAAATCAGAGCTCCCAATGCGCATGTGTGGTGGTCGTGCAAGTGGTGTGTGGTCACGCAAGTATAAGTGTGTGCCAGTTGTAAGTTGTGCTCCAAAATTAGTTTGGGCGTAAAATGAGGTGCTTCGCGCAAGTATGAAGTTGAAGAAGGTTGTGTTGAGCAAGTGGATGAGGTGGACTTGCACGCCAGTTTTGACTTGTGCGCTGAAGACTTGCGCGTTGTCTTGGGACTTGTGCATCGGTCTTGTAGAAGAGCGTCAGGTGTCTTTGGAGCACGCCCGTCTTTCCAGGGATGCGCAAAAGCAGGAAGATTGCTTGATACCTTCGGTGCAAAGAGAGATTCATCTATGGGTAAATGTTGGACTTCGACAGAGCATCCACATAAAACATAGGATTTATTCATTCGTGATAATGAAGAGACCTATAGGTCTATAAACTGTGAGTGGATCCTTTCCAGAGCTGTGGACAAAGGAAGAGGAAGAAGGTGATCCTCTCCACCGGTAGTGAGCCAGAGAGAGAGAAACTGATAGTAAACCCTGGGAAAGTAGTGAGCTGACCCTAAACATTGTAAAGTCAGTGAGCCTGGGAATAGAATTGATCTATCCCTAACCTTGTATACAACACTGTGCTTATAGGGGATTTGGTACATCGGCACATTTCCAGTGTATGCTCCTTGGACGTAGCATGGGGAGGGTGAACCAAGTAAAAATTGTTGTGTCATGTGCATTCTTTACTTTATGTTTATTTTGTGCAATGGGAAAGATATAGAATAGTGTTTTACTTAACAGCGAAACAAGATCAGAATGGGCTTTAATTTTAAATTAGTCATACCCTGATTCACCTTCCCCCCCCCCCCCTCTTAGGGTATTCAACCTTGTGGACCTAAAAATTGGTATTAGAGGGAATGGATGACATTAGTTCTTCTCTCAATTGAGGTTAATAATCATAAAGGGATTATGATCTTCAAGGGGAACAATTTTCAGCTATGTAAGAATCGGATGAAACACTACTTCTGATCATTAGGAATGGATGTATTCACAGCAGCAATGCATGACATAAGAGCAGATATTAATAGTGGTGCATTATCAGAAGCTGAGAGTAGAGAGTTGGATGCTGATTCCAAAGAAATCAATGCCTTAGGGGGAGCCCTATACTATCCTATATATACAAAGGTGATGTCTTGCAAAACGTCACATGCCATGTGGGAAAAGTTATTGAATATATATGAAGGGGATACAAAGGTCAGAGAGGCAAAGCTGTAAGTGTTGTGGAACAAGTATGAATATCTAAGAATGAACCCGAATGAATCTGTTGATTCATTCTTTGACAGAATAAATATGTAATAGAGGACATTAGAGGTCTTGGGGAAGTTATTGAAGATATAAAATTGTGAAGCGCATCCTGAGAAAACTTCCACCTCAGTTCAATCCGAATGATTCTATTTTGGAATATAAAGACTTAAAAGAGGTGACATTGGATAACCTGCACAACACCCTTGTTGCATATGAAATGAGAAATGATGATAACAACACTGTGGAAAAGGGGAAATCCAAAGAGGTGGCATTTAAGGCCATGAAGAAGCTCACCATTGAATATTCTTAGGAGAATGAAGAAATATATTATGTAATGTCATTACTCTCCTCAAATATTTATAGAGGAAAAAGAAAGTTCCAAGGGAAACTTTCACTTGCTTGCTTTTGATTTGGAAAATTTGTTCATCTTTCCTCAAGGTGCCCCAAAAAGATTCAATAAGAAAATGATGAAGATAAAGATCAAATTCTTAAGAAGAGATATTCAGCCTAAGTAAATGGGAAGAAGCAGTTCAAGAAATATTTCGTCAATAAGAAGAATCTTCTTTCACAAGAAATAGACAGCTCATATGATTCTGAGGTTGAAGAGGTGGAGGAGATTGAAAATTGGAATGATCGTGGAGAAAATTATATGGTGGAAATCTTCGGTAGTTCTCAAGAGAAGAACGAAACCAAATGTGATGATAAAGAAGAAGAAGTTGAAGGAAGAATAGATATGAAAGCTGAGTTGGAGGATTCTCTTGAGGAGATAGATGTGTGGAGAACCATAACAAAGAAATCTAACAAAGTTGTTCACGATGGAAAACTCTATATGCAGTAGAAAGAAAAAGAGAAGTCTGAGTTGATGGAAGAAATTGAGAAACTCATGTTATCCACACCAGAGAAATTAGAATCATTTAGTGAGTATAAGCTCAAGATTGTAGAACAGAAAAGGGAGATCAATGGCTTGAATACAAAAGTGAAATATCAAGTCAAGTGTATCAAAGAGCATGAAGAAGAAGTGGTCAGTATATGACTATAAATGAAGGATAAAGAGAAACTCTTGACCCCCAATGTGATATCAGAAAAAAAGTACATTCAAAAGAAAGAAAGGATGAATGAGGAGGCTAGCAGTTCAGTAGGAATGAAACAACAATTGAGCTCAGATGCCCAGGCCAAATTGGGGCTTGACTGAAAACAAAAACCTGTAATTGTTGATGTCAGACCGCAATCATCCACTCTGAGATTGAAGGTTGATTTGGGAAGAAAAAAGAATCAGAATATTCAAAGACCCCAAAGGGAAACTCATAGTGCTGAAGTAACATGAAGTAATGCACCGTATATTTATTGTTATTGTTGTGGAAATATGGGACATTCACATTATTTGTTTTCCATAGCCAAGAGATATAAAAGGGAATAATAACAGTGGTGGCAGCCAAATAGAGAATGGTTTTCCAGAACATATTTCGAAAGACATTGTTTTTGGTGAGGAGGATTGGGGAACAAGGCTAGGTATTGCACTTCGACCATATAGAGGAATGTGCCAAAGCAGAATCAAAATGTTTGCAAGCAGCAGATCAATAAAACAACTGGTGAGTTAAAAATGAAGAATATATTAGCAGCTTTGTAAGTTGAAGATGGTCCATCATACTCTGAGAAAGAACAGAAGTCTCAATCCATGCTGAGTGTGAAAGGAAAAATATGGACCAAGAAGAAGAGGAATGAGAAGGCTGTGGTGGAAAAAATTTCCCTTAAGGCATCAGATCTCGCTGGTGTGGGGATCCTTGTTAGTTGTTTCACATCTCATATGACATGAAATAAGGATATTGTTACAGGCATAAAATATGAAAAACAAGGAGTTGTCAAATTTGGAAATGATGAAGGCCTAAAGATTTTTGGCTTAGGAAAGGACAAGTTTGGGGGGAATGAAATGAGACGTGCTGATGTCTTGGTAGTAGAAGGTCTTAGTCATAACTTTCTCAATGATAGTTAACTATGTGACTCTGGGAATCTATCCAATTTACCAAGAAGATGTGTTTTGTGAAAGGAAAATATGGAGCAGTTGTTCTACAGTGAAAAGGGATAGAGGGAAATCTTTACCTTGTATGTGGGAAAGAAGATACGTGCCTTTTATCCAGAGAAGAAGAAAACCCGTTGTGGTATAAGCGACTTGTTCATCTCTTCCAACCATCAATGGAAGATCTGGTAAGTGTGATGCTGCTAGAGACCTTCCCAAACTATCACGTGATCTCACTCATACAAGCGATTCTTGCCAACAAGGGAAGATCATCAGAAATACATACAAGCCAAAGGAATAGACATCAACCAAAGTGCTCGAATTGGTGCATGCTGATGTATGTGGACCTATCTTACGACGAGCTATAAATGTGAAAAGGTACTATGTCATTTTCATTGATGATTATAGTAGAATGGCCTGGGTATTTGTTGTTACCCATAAGATAGATGTGTTTAGTTTTATAAAGCAGTATTGGAGGGAATCATAAAGGATTCATGTGTAGAAAATTTTGAAGTTTCATACTGATAATGGTACAGAATTCAAAAACATTCAAGTTGAAGACTATCTCGAGAAACATGGGATAAGGCATCAAGTTTCATATGTGAGAAATCCCTAACAGAATGTAGTGGTTGAAATGAGAAATCAGATCCTCAACAACATGGCCAGAATGATGCTTATTGAAAAGGACCTACCAGATAATTTTTGGAAGGAAGCAGTTTTGACATCGTTCTATATTTCTAACTGGTCTTTGTAATGTCTAAATGAAGGGAATACTTCCTATGAAATGTGTTACGGAAAGAATCCAATGTATAAATACATTCGAATCTTTGGAAGTAAGTGTTTCATTATCAACAAAGAAAATCACAGGAAATTTGAGTCATGACGAGATGAGGGGATATTCCTTGGATACTCAGGGAAAAGCAAAGCATATAAATGCTTCAAAAAAAGGCTGGGAATTATTTTTGAGTGAAATGATGTCACTATAGTTGAAAATTAATAGAATACTCAAATACCCAGTGAACAGTTTCTGGATGAAAGTGATGAGGACATAAGCAACACAGCATGACTAGAAGTTGCAGAGGATGACTCAGAAGAAGATATTAATGATGAGCAAGAGGAAACAAAATCTGAATCTGCTAAGAATCCAAAGAGTCGAGCTAAAATTGATAGGAAAAATATCATTGGTGATCAGACAGCTCCAGTTCAGACTCGAAGAATGAAATCATCACATCAAAATTCATTTTTATCTCAGGTGGAGCCAAAATGTTTTTCCGATGCAGCTGAAGATGAGTACTAGGTTCAGGCTATGAATAAAGAATTAGACCAGATTGAGATGAATCATATGTGGGAGATTGTTTCAAGTCCATCAAATAAGAACGTCGTCATGACAAAATGGGTCTTTCGCAATAAGATTAATGAATATAGCATAATGATTCAAAACAAATCATGACTAGTGTGAAAAGGATACTCCTAAATAGAGGGTATTGATGTTGATGATACATTTGCACCAGTTGCTAGTCTAGAGACAATCAGATAATTTTTTGACATAGTTATGCAAAGAAAGTTCAAATTGTTCCAGATGGATGTAAAATCTGCATTCTGGAATGGAGTTCTGGAAGAAGAGGTGTACATTGAGTAGCCAGATGGTTTTCTCACTCATGAGGATGAGAACAATGTTTGCAGGCTGAAGAAGGCATTGTATGGGCTAAAACAAGAACCAAGATCATAGTACTCAAGGCTTGATCAGTACTTGAAGAAGCATGGTTTCCAGCATAGGGGAGTTGATTACAATCTCTATTTTAGCAACGATAGTAATCAAAGGATGATGGTGTTGGATTATGTCGATGACTAAATATTTGGCGGATCAGATGAAGCTCGGTGCAGACAATTTTCTGATTTCATGAAAAATGAGTTTGAAATGTCAATGATTTGAGAGCTAACATTTTTCCTTGGTCTTTAGGTGACACAAGGACGGAATCTACCATTCATTTCTCAATCAAAATATGCCAAGAAGGTTTTAAGAAGGTTTGTAATGGAGAATTCCAAGGAGGTAAAGATTATGGTTGCTACCAGGATGAAATTATCAAAAGATAAGGATGGAAGGCAGTTTATATCATGGAATACAAGAAAATCAATGGAAGTCTATTGTACTTAACTACAACAACGTCTGACATTGTTTTCTCCACATGCCAATCAACATGACATTAGAGTGATCCCAATTAAATCCACATGCTTGCAGTGAAAATAATACTACAGTATATCCAGGGCACAGTTGACTTCGACTTGACATATAATGACAAATGTAAAATAGAGTTATTGGGATATACTGATGCCGATTGGGCTGGTTCAGCGGATGACAAGAAATCAACATCTGGAGGTGCATTCTATCGTGGTGGACTATGTATTTCTTGGTTAATAAAGAAGTGGGATTGCATTTCATTAAGCACCGCAGAAGCCGAGTATATTGCGGCCACTCAAGCTTGCACACATTTATTATTGATGAAGCAACAGGTTGAAGATATGGGAGTTAAAGTGATGTCTCTGATCGGAATCCAGTGCGATAAATCAAGTGCTATCAATCTTATCAAAAATCTCGTCCATCATTCAAGGACAAAGAACATTGAAATGAAGTATCATTTTATCTAGTATAAAGTTGAGTAGGGAATCATGAAGTTGGAGTATGTGCCTACAGAACTACAGGTTGCAAACATTCTGACAAATTCCTTACCCAAGGAAGCTTTTGAGAGGCATCGACTGGCTCTGGGAGTTCAGTCGACTCCCCGCACCTGAAAGAGTGTGGATTTGGAACCCCCCTCCCCGGAAGTATGATGAGTTTTTCTTTAATGTGCTGACATGTGTTCTCTACTCTGTTACAGACTGAAAAGGAGTGACCTTTGGGTTCGTTGACAAAGGGGGAGAAAATAGAGATTGTTCAAGGGGGAGGTAGTTTTTCAATTTGATAAATCATAATTGATATGGGAAGAATCTGACAAGTGGAGTAGCGATATAGGGGGAGCAATGAGAAAGGGGGAGCATATTAAATCTGACGATGCTAGAAGTGATCGATCAAAGAATTGATATCACAACATCTAAGGATTGTGATAAAAGTAGAAGATTGGTGGTGGAATGTGGAAAGAATATTTCCAAAAATTGTTATTAGTTTGGTAAAAATTGGTATTAGTTTGTTTTCAATAGTAGGTTTTAGAGATGAAGTGATTCATTGATTAACTTTTCATTTACTCTTGTTTCTCACACTGAGCATTGCTCATGTGGGCTTAGAGTATGTGTTGAGTAAATCCTTGATCACTATCAGAATCGCAATAGGTGAAAGGTGGCTGAATAATTAACGATGATTAATTTTATGAAAGATTTTTCAACAAACCCAAAGGGGGAGATTGTTGGGAAAATATCCCTCGAGGTATCATTGAAGCATTTTTTAGGTGATTCCGTTTGTTGAAAATGTGGACATCTGTGTTGTGATTGATGACAAAGCAAATCATGACATACAAATTTGTTGACAAAGGGAATTTCATGTTGGAATGTCAAGTTCAAGGGCTATGGTTAATGATCCATGTTTGATTCAAGAACGTCTACAATGGAATGGATGATCTGGAGGTGGTACAAAAAGAGCAGATACAAGGTGGTTCCGTTTTCCAGTGTTTGCCAAATTTTTGGGCCTAAAAATCGACAAATAAAGAAAAGTGGTTTTTGGGAAAGGTACTTGTGCGCAGTGTACATGAATGCTTGGAAAAATGCGTGCCATATGTTTTTCAAGACCAGAGCATCAAAATATGTCAGTGGTATAAGGGTCGCGCAAGTTTGGGGTTTGGTCGCACAAGTGATTTGAAAAGTGTTTTTGGAAATGGGACTTGTGTGCCAATTACTTGGAAGCTTGGGAACCTGCATGACTATTTTTTTCAAGATCAGAACATGAAAATATGGGAAATGGAGAAGGGTGGACATGTTTGGGAGTTGGTTGCACAAGTGACTTACAGGGCTAGAGACCTGCGCACTGAAACCTGCGCGTTGAGGGGAGACTTGTGCGCCGTCATGCAGGGTGTCCAAATTCCTATAAATATAGGTCATCCCCTCCTCATTTCACATGAGCTCAACACTTGGAGAACATCAGAGCTCCAAACACGCAAATGTGGTGGTTGCGCAAGTGGTGTGTGGTCGCACAGGTATAAGTTGCATGGAAATATCAGTTTGGGTGTAAAAGGAGGTGCGCCAGTTTTGACTTGCGCACTGAAGACTTACGCGTTGTCTTGGGACTTGAGCGTCGGTCTTGTAGAAGAGCGTAAGGTGTTGTTGAAGTACGCCCGTCTTTACAGGGATGCGCAAAAGTAAGAATATTTCTTGATACCTTCGGTGCAAAGATAGATTCATCTACGGGTAAAAGTTTGACTTCCACAGAGCATCCACATACAACATAGGATGTATTCATTAGTGAAAATGAAGAGACCTATAGGTCTATAAACTGTGAGTGGATCCTTTCCAGAGGTGTGGACAAAGGGAGACGAAGAAGGTGATCCTCCCCACCGGTAGTGAGCCAGATAGAGAAACCGGTAGTGACCCTTGGGAAAGTAGTGAGATGACCCTAAACTATGTAAAGGCAGTGAGCCTGGGAATAAAAGTGATCTATCCCGAACCATGTAAACAGCAGTGTGCTTATAGGGGATTTGGTACATCGGCACATTACTGGTGTATGCTCCCTGAACGTAGCCCGGGGAGGGTAAACCATGTAAAAATTGTTGTGTCATGTTCATGCTTTACTTTCTGTTTATTTTGTGCAACAGGAAAGAGAGAGAAGAGTGTTTTTCTTAACAACGAAACAAGATTAGAATGGATTTTAATTTTAAATTAGTCATACACTGATTCACCCCCCCCCCCCTCAGGATATTCAGCCTTGTGGACCTAACAATTGGTATTAGAGGGAATGGTTGACATTAGTTCTTCTCTAAATGGAGGTTAATAATCATAAAGGGATTCCGATCTTCGATGGGAACAATTTTCAGCTATGGAAGAATTAGATGAAACACTACTTCTGATCATTGGGAATGGACGTATTCATAGCAGCAAAGCATGGCATAGGAGCTGATATTAATAATGGTGCATTATCAGAAGCTGAGAGTAGTGAGTTGGATGCTGATGCCAAAGGAATCAATGCCTTAGGGGGATCCCTATCCTATCCTATATTCAAAGGTGGTGTCTTGAAAAACGTCAAATTCCATGTGGGTAAAGTTATTTAATATATATGAAGGGGATACAAAGGTTAGAGAGACAAAGCTGCAAGTGATGTGGAACAAGTATGATGATCTGAGAATGATCCCGAATGAATCTGTTGATGCATTCTTTGATAGGATAAATATTGTAATAGAGGACATTAGAGGTCTTGGAGAAGTTATTGAAGATATAAAAATTTTGAAGAGCATCCTGAGAAAACGTCCACCTTAGTTCAATCCGAATGTTTCTGTTTTGGAAGATAAAGTCCTAAAAGAGATGACATTGGATAACCTGCACAACAACCTTGTTGCATATGAAATGAGAAATGATGATAACGACACTGTGGAAAATGGGAATTCCAAATATGTGGCATTTAAGGCCATGAAGAATCTCACCATTGAATATTCTTAGGAGAATGATGAAATATATGATGTAATGTCATTACTCTCCTCAAATCTTTAAAGGGGAAAAGGAATTTTCAAAGGGAAACTTTCACTTTCTTGCTTTCGATGTGGAAAAGTTGGTCATCTTTCCGCAAGGTGCCCCAAAAAGTTTCAAGAAGAAAATGATGAAGATTAAGTTGAAATTCTTAAGAAGAGATCTTCAGCCTATGTGAATGGGAAGAAGCAGTTCAAGAGAAATTTCTTCAAGAAGAAGAATCTTCTTTCACAAGAAATAGACAGTTTAGATGAGTCTGAGGTTGAAGAGGTAGAGGATGTTTAAAATTGGAAAGATCATGGAGAAAATTATATGGTGGCAGTCATCGGTAGTTCCTAAGAGAAGAACGAAATCGAAGGTGATGATAAAGAAGAAGAATTTGAAGGAAGAATAGATATGCGAGCTGAGTTAGAGGATTCTCGTGAAGAGATAGATATTTGTAGAACCAAAACAAAGAAAGCTAACAAAGTTGTTCACGATGCCAAACTGTATATGCAGTAGAATGAAAAAGAGAAGTCCGAGTTGATGGAAGAAATTGAGAAACTCATGTTATCAACACCAGAGAACTCAGAATCAGTTAGTGAGTATAAGCTCAAGATTTTAGAACAGAAAAGGGAGATCAATGGCTTGAATACAAAAGTGAAAGATCAAGTCATGTGTATCAAAGAGCTTGAAGAAGAAGTGGTCAGTATACGATGATAAATGAAGGATCAATAGAAACTCTTGACCCCCAATGTGATATCAGAAAATAAGGCCATTCAGAAGAAAGAAAGGATGAATGAGGAGGCTAGCAGTTCAGCAGGAATGAAGTAGCAATTGAGCTCAGATGCCAAGGCCGAATTGGGGCTTGACTAAAAAAAACCTGTAAATATTGATGTCAGACCACAAGAATCCACTATGTGATTGAAGGTCGATTTGGGAAGAAAAAAGAATCAGAATATTCAATGATACCAAAGGGAAACTCATAGTGCTGAAGTAACATGAAGTAATGCACCTTATATTTTTTATTATTGTTGTGGAAAGATGGGACATTCACAGTATTTGTGTTCCATAGCCAAGAGATATCAAAGGGAACAAGAATAGTGGTGGCAGCCAAATAGAGAATGGTTTTCCAGAACATATTTCGAAGGACACTGTTTTTGGTGAGGAGGATTTGGGCACATGGCGAGGTACTGCACTTCAACCATACAGAGGAATGTGCCAAAGCAGAATCAAAATGTTCACAAGCATCATATCAATAAACAAACTGGTGAGTTAAAAATGCAGAATAGATTTGTAGATTTGTAAGTTGAAGCTGGTCCATCATACTCTGAGAAAGAACAGAAGTCTCAATCAATGCTGAGTGTGAAGGCAAAAATATGGACCAAGAAGAAGAGGAATGAGAAGGCTGTTGTGGCAGAAATTTCCCTTAAGGCATCAGATCTCTATGTTGTGGTGATCTTTGTTAGTTGTTTCACATCTCATATGACAGGCAATAAAGATATTGTTACAGGCATAAAATATGACAGAGAAGGAGTTGTCAAATTTGGAAATGATGAAGGCCTAAATATTGTTGGCTCAGTAGAGGCCAAGTTTGGGGGGGAAAGAAATGAGACGTGTTGATTCATGGTAGTAGAAGGTCTTAGTCATAACTTGATCAATTTTAGTTAACTATGTGACTCTGGGAATCTATCCAATTTACCAAGAAGATGTGTGTTGTGAAAGGAAAAATGGGATCAGTTGTTCTACAGTGAAAAAGGACAGAGGTAAATCTTTACCTTGTATGGGGGGAGGAAGATACGTGCCTTTTATCTAAAGAAGAAGAAAACCCATTGTGGTATAAGAGACTTGTTCATCTATGCCAACCATCCATGGAAGATCTGGTAAGTGTGATGCTGCTAGAGACCTTCCCAAACTATCACGTGATCGCACTCATAAATGCAGTGCTTTCCAACAAGGGAATATCATCAGAAATACATACAGGCCAAAGGAACAGAAATCAACCAAAGTGCTCGAATTGGCACATGCTGATGTATGTGAACCTATCTCACCATGAGCTATAAATGGGAAAAGGTACTATGTTCATTTTCATTGATGATTATAGCAGAATGGCCTGGATATTTTTCGTTACCCATAAGACAAAGGTGTTTATTTGCATAAAGCAGTATACGAGGGAATCATAAAGGATGCATGGGAAGAAAATTTTAACGTTTCGTACTGATAATGGTACAGAGTTCAAAAACATTCATGTTTAATACTATCTTGAGAAACATGGGATAAGGAATAAATTTTCATATGTGAGAAATCCCCAATAGAATGGAGTGGTTGACAGGAGAAATCAGATCCTCAACTACATGGCCAGAACGATGCTTATTGAAAAAGACCTACCAGAGAATTTTTGAAAGGAAGCAGTTTTGACATTGGTTTATATTTCGAACAGGTCTTTGTAATGTCCAAAGGAAGGGAAGACTCCATATGAAATGTTTTACAGAAAGAAACCAATGTATAAATACGTTCGATTCTTTGGAAGTAAGTGCTTCATTCTCAATAAAGAAAATCATAGGAAATTTGAGTCACGATGAGATGAGGGGATATTCATTGGCTACTCAGGGAAAAGAAAAGCATATAAATGCTTCAAAAAAAGGCTGGGAAATTTTTTTGAGTGAAATGATGTGACTATCGTTGAAAATTAATAGAATACTCAATGACCTAGTGAACAGTTTCTGGATGAAAGTTATGAGGACGTACGCAACACATGGGGACTAGAAGTGGCAGAGGCTAACTCAGAAGAAGATACTGATGACGAGCAAGAGGAAACAAAATCTGAATCTGCTAAGAATCCAAAGAGAAGAGCTGATATTGATAGGAAAAATATCATTGGTGATCAGACAGCTCCAGTTCAGACTCAAAGAATGAAATCATCACATCAAAATTCATTTTTATCTCAGGTGGAGCCAAAATGTTTTTCCAATGTAGCTGAAGATGAGTAATGGGTTCAGGCTATGAATAATGAATTAGACCATCTTGAGATGAATCATATGTGGGATATTGTTTCGAGGCCATCAAATAAGAATGTCATCTTGACTAAATGGGTCTTTCGCAACAAGATGAACAAAGATGGCACAGTGATTCAAAACAAATCATGACTGGTGTGCAATGGATACTCCCAAATAGAGGGCATTGATGTAGATGATACATTTGCACCAGTTGATAGTCTAGAGACAATCAGATAATTTTTGGCCATAGTTATGCAAAGAAAGTTCAAATTGTTCCAGATGGATGTCAAATCTGCATTCGTGAATGAAGTTTAGGAATAAGAGGTGTACATTGAGCAGTCGAATGGTTTTCTCATTCATGAGGATGAGAACAATGTTTGCAGGCCAAAGATGGCATTGTATGGGCTAAAACAAGAACCAAGAGCATGGTACTCAAGGATTGATCAGTACTTGAAGAAGCTTGGTTTTCAGCATAGGGGAGTTGATTACAATCTCTATTTTAGCAACGATAGTAATCAAAGGATGGTGGTGTTGGTTTATGTCTATAACATAATATTTGGTGGATTAGATGACACTTAGTGCAGACAATTTTCTGATTTCATGAAAAATGAGTTTGAAATGTCAATGATTGGAGAGCTAACATTTTTTGTTGGTCTTCAGGTGACACAAAGAATGAATCTACCATTCGTTCCTCAAAAAAAATATGCCAAGGAGGTTTTAAGAAGTTTTTTAATGGAGAATTCCAAGGAGATGAAGACTCTAGTTGCTACCTGGATGAAATTATCAAAAGATGAAGATGGAAGGCATTTTATATCATGGAATACAAGAAAATCATTGGAAGTTTATTGTACTTAACTACAAAAAGGCCTAGAATTGTTTTTACCACATGCCAAGCAGCATGATATTAGAGTAATCCCAAAGAAATCCACATGCTTGCAGTGAAAATAATTCTATGGTATATCCAGGACACAGTTGACTTCGACTTGACATATAATGACAAATCTCAAACAGAGTTATTGGGATATATTGATGCCGATTGGGCAGGTTCAGCGGATGACAGGAAATCAACATCTGGAGGTGCATTCTATCGTGGTGGACTATGTATTGCTTGGTTAAGAAAGAAGCAGGATTGCATTTCATTAAGCACTGTAGAAGCTGAGTATATTGCGGCCACTCAAGCTGGCACACAGTTTTTATGGATGAAGCAACAACTTGAAGATATGGGATTTTAAGTGAAGTCTCTGATCGGAATTCAGTGCGATAACTCAAGTGCTATTAATCTTATCAAAAATCCCGTCCATCATTCAAGGACAAAGAAAATTGAAATAAAGTATCATTTTATCTATGATAAAGTGGAGTAGGGAATCATGAAGTTGGAGTATGTGCATACAGAACTACAGGTTGCAAACATTGTGACAAAGTCCTTACCCAAGGAAGCTTTTGAGAGGCATTGACTGGATCTAGGAGTTCAGTCGACTCCCCGCACCTGAAATAGTGTGGATGTGGAACCCCCTCCCCTATCCCCCAAAGTATGATGGGTTTTTCTCTAATGTGCTGAGATGTGTTCTCTACTCTGTTACAGACTGAAAAGGAGTGACCTTTGGGTTCGTTGACAAAGGGGGAGAAAATAGAGATTGTTCAAGGGGGAGATAGTGTTTCAATTTGATAAATCATAATTGATATGGGAAGAAGCTGACAAGTGGAGCAGCGATATAGGGGGAGCAATGAGAAAGGGGGAGCATATTAAATGTGATGATGCTAGAAGTGATCGATAAAAAAATTGATATCACGACATCTATGGATCCTGATAAAAGTAGAAGATTGGTGTTGGAATGTGGAAAGAATATTTCCAAAAATTGGTATTAGTTTGGTAAAAATTTGTATCAGTTTGTTTTCAATAGTAGGTGTCATAGATTAAGTGATTCATTGATTAACTTTTCATTTACTCTTGTTTCTCACACCGAGCATTGCTCATGTGGGCTTAGAGTATGTGTTGAGTAAATCCTTGATCACTATCGGAATCACAATAGGCGAATGGTGGCTGAATAATTAACGATGATTAATTTTTTGAAAGAGTTTTCAACAAACCGAAAGGGGGAGAATGTTGGGAAAAAATCCCTCAAGGTATCATTGAAGCATTTTTTAGGTGATTGCTTTTGTTGAAAATGTGGACATTTGTGTTGTGATTGATGACAAAACAAACCATGACATACAAATTTGTTGACAAAGGGGATTTCATGTTGGCATGTCAAGTTCAAGGGCAGTGGTTAATTATCCATGTTTGATTCAAGAACGTCGACAAAGGAATGGATGATCTGGAGGTGGTAAAAAAGAGAAGATACAAGGTGGTTCTGTTTTCCAGTGTTTGCCAAATTTTTGGGCCTAAAAATCGACAAATAATGAAAAGTGGTTTTTGGGAAAGGTACTTGCGCGTAGTGTACATGAATGCTTGGAAACTTGCGTGACATATGTTTTTCAAGATTAGAGCATCAAAATATGTCAGTGGGATAAGGGTCGTGCAAGTTTTGGGTTTGGTCGCACAAGTGATTTGAATAGTGTTTTTGGAAAAGGGACTTGTGTGCTAATTATTTGGAAGCTTGGGAACTTACACGCCTATTGTTTTTCAAGATCAGAACATGAAAATATGAGAAATGGAGAAGGGTGGCCAAGTTTGGGAGTTGGTTGCGCAAGTGACTTACAGGGACAGAGACCTGGGCACTGAAACTTGCGCGTCGAGGGGAGACTTGCACACTGTCGCTCAGGGTGTCCAAATGCCTATAAATATAGGTCAACCCCTCCTCATTTCACACGAAGTCAACACTTGGAGAACATTAGAGCTCCAAACATGCAAGTGTGGTGGTCGCGCAAGTGGTGTGTGGCCGCGCAAGTATAATTTGCATGGAAATATCAGTTTGGGTGTAAAAGGAGGTGTGTAGCATAAGTTTGGAGTTGAAGAAGATTGTGTCGCGCAAGTGGTTGAGGTGGACTTGCGCGCCAGTTTTGACTTGCGTGCTGAAGACATGCGCATTCTCTTGGGACTTGTGTGTTAGGCTTGTAGAAGAGCATCAGGTGTTGTTGGAGCACGCCCGTCTTTCCAGGGATGCGCAAAAGCAGGAAGATTGCTTGATACCTTCGGTGCAAAGAGAGATTCATCTATGGGTAAAAGTTAGACTTCAACAGAGCATCCAAATACAACATAAGATGTATTCATTAGCGATAATGAAGAGACCAACAGGTCTATAAACTGTGAGTTGATCTTTTCCCGAGTTGTGGACAAAGGAAGAAGAAGAAGGTGATCCTCTCTACCGATAGTGAGCCAGAGAGAGAAACTGGCAGTGACCCTTGGGAAAGTAGTGAGATGACCCTAAACTCTGTAAAGGCAGTGAGCCTGGGAATAGAAGTGATCTATCCCGAACCTTGTAAAGATCAATGTGCTTATAGGGGATTTGGTACATCGGCACATTACTGGTGTATGCTCCTTGGACGTAGCCCGGGGAGGGTGAACCATGTAAAAATTGTTGTGATATGTGCATGCTTTACTTTCTGTTTATTTTGTGCAACAGGTAAGAGAGAGAAGAGTGTTTTTCTTAACAGCAAAACAAGATCAAAATGGGCTTTAATTTTAAATTAGTCATACCCTGATTCACCCCCCCCCCCCTCTCAGGGTATTCAGTCTTATGGACCTAACAATTGGTATTAGAGGGAATGGTTGAAATTAGTTCTTCTCTCAATGTAGGTTAATAATAATAAAGGGATTCTGATCTTCGATGGGAACAATTTTCAGATATGGAAGAATCGGATGAAACACTACTTCCAATAATTGGGAATGGATGTATTCATAGTAGCAATACATGGCATAAGAGCTGATATTAATAGTGGTACATTATCAGAAGCTGAGATTAGAGAGTTGGATGTTGATGCCAAAGCAATCAATGCCTTAGGGGGAGACCTATCCTATCCTATATATACAAAGGTAGTGTCTTGAAAAACGTCACATTCCATGTGGGAAATGTTAATGAATATATATGAAGTGGATACAAAGGTTAGAGAGGCAAAGCTGCAAGTGTTGTGGAACAAGTATAAAGATCTGAGAATGAACCCGAATGAATCTGTTGATGCATTCTTTGGCAGGATAAATATTGTAATAGATGACATTAGAGGTCATGGAGAAGTTATTGAAGTTATAAAAATTGTGAACCGCATCCTGAGAAAACTTCCACCTTGGCTCAATCTGAATGTTTCTGTTTTGGAAGATAAAGACCAGAAAGAGATGACATTGGATAACCTGCACAACACCCTTGTTGCATATGAAATGAGAAATGATGATAACGACACTATGGAAAATGGGAAATCCAAAGAGGTGGAATTTAAGGGAATGAAGAATCTTACAATTGAAAATTCTTAGGAGAATGAAGAAATAGATAATGTAATGTCATTACTCTCCTCAAATATTTAAAGTGGAAACAGAAAGTTCAAAGGGAAACTTTCACTTGGATTCTTTCAATGTGGAAAAGTTGGTCATCTTTCAGCAAGGTTCCCCAAAAATTTTAAAAATGAAAATGGTGAATATGATGTTGAAATTCTTAAGAAGAGATATTCAGCCTATGTGAATGGGAAGAAGCAGTTCAAGAGAAATTTCTTCGACAAGAAGAATCTTCTTTCACAAGAAATAGACAATTCATATGAGTCTGAGGTTAAAGAGGTGGAGGAGATTTCAAATTGGAAAGATCTTGGATAAAATTATATGGTGGCAGTAATTGGTAGTTCTCAAGAGAAGAACGAAACCGAAGGTGATGATAAAGAAGAAGAAGTTGAAGGAAGAATAGATATGCAAGCTGATTTAGATGATTATCTTGAGGAGATAGATGTTTGGAGAACCAAAACAAAGAAAGCTAACAAAGTTGTTCATGATGCCAAACTCTATATACAGTAGCAGTAAAAATAGAAGTCCGAGTTGATGGAAGAAATTGAGAAACTCATGTTATCAACACTAGAGAACTCAGAATCAGTTAGTGAGTATAAGCTCAAGATTGTAGAACAGAAAAGGGAGATCGATGGCTTGAATACAAAAGTGAAAGATCAAGTCAAGTGTATCAAAGAGCTTGAAGAAGAAGTGGTCAGTCTATGAAAACAAATGAAGGATCAAGAGAAACTCTTGACCCCAAATGTGATATCATAAAAGAAGTCCATTCAGAAGAAAGAAAGGATGAATGAGGAGGCTAGCAGTTCAGCAGGAATGAAGCAGCAATTGAGATCAGATTCCAAGGTCGAATTGGGGCTTGACTGAAAACAAAAACTTGTAAATATTGATATTAGACCACAAGCATCCACTCTGATATTGAAGGTTGATTTGGGAAGAAAAAAGAATCAGAATATTCAATGATCCCAAAAGAAAACTCATAGTGATGAACTGACATGAAGTAATTCACCTTATATTTGTTTTTATTGTTGTGGAAAGATGGGACATTCACAGTATTTGTGTTCCATAGCCAAGAGATATCAAAGGGAACAAGAACAGTGGTGGCAGCCAAATAGAGAATGGTTTTCCAGAACATATTTCGAAAGAAACTGTTTTTGGTGAGGAGGATTTGGGAACATGCCTAGGTACTGCACTTCGACCATACAGAGTAATGTACCAAAGCAGAATCAAAATGTTTGAAAGCAACATATCAATAAACCAACTGGTGAGTTAAAAGTGTAGAATAGATTTGTAGATTTGTAAGTTGAAGCTGGTCCATCATACTCTGAGAAAGAACAGAAGTCTCAATGCATGCTAAGTGTGAAGGCAAAAATATGGACCAACAAGAAGAGGAATGAGAAGGTTGTGGTGGCATAAATTTCCCTTAAGTAATCATATCTCTCTGGTGTGGCAATCCTTGTTAGTTGTTTCACATCTCATATGACAGGAAATAAGGATATTGTTACAGTCATAAAATATTACAAAGAAGGAGTTGTCAAATTTGGAAACGATGAAGGCCTAAAGATTGTTGGCTCAGGAAAGGCCATGTTTGGGGGGAATCAAATGAGACGTGCTAATGCCTTGGTAGTAGAAGGTCTTAGTCATAACTTTCTCAGTGTTAGTTAACTATGTGACTCTAGGAATCTATCCAATTTACCAAGAAGATGTGTGTTGTGAAAGTAAAAAATGGATCAGTTGTTCTACAGTGAAAAAGGACAGAGGGAAATCATTACCTTGTATGTGGGGAAGAAGATACGTGCCTTTTATCCAGAGAAGAAGAAAACTCGTTGTGGTATAAGCGACTTTTTCATCTATGCCAACCATCCATGGAAGATCTGGTAAGTGTGATGCTTCTAGAGACCTTCCCAAACTATCACGTGATCGCACTCAAACATGCGGTGCTTGACAACAAGGGAAGATCATCAGAAAGACATACAGGCCAAAGGAACAGAAATCAACCAAATTGCTCGAATTGGTGCATGCTGATGTATGTGGACCTATCTCACCACAAGATATAAATGGGAAAAGGTACTATGTCATTTTCATTGATTATTATAGCAGAATGGCCTGGGTATTTTTCCTTACCCATAAGACAGAGGTGTTTAGTTGCATAGAGCAGTATAGGAGGGAATCATAAAGGATGCTTGGGCAGAAAATTTTTAAGTTTCGTACTAATAATGGTATAGAATTAAAAAACATTCAATTTGAAGACTATCTTGAGAAACATGGGATAAGACATCAAGTTTCATATGTGAGAAATCCCCAACATAATGGAGTGGTTGAAAGGAGAAATCAGATCCTCAACAACATGGCCAGAATGATGCTTATTGAAAAGGACCTACCAGAGAATTTTTGGAAGGAAGCAGTTTTGACAATGGTCTATATTTCGAATAGGTCTCTGTGATGTCAAAATGAAGGGAAGACTCATTATGAAATGTGTTACGGAAAGAAGCCAATGTAGAAATAAATTCGAATCTTTGGAAGTAAGTGCTTCATTCTCAACAAATAAAATCATAGGAAATTTGAGTCACGATGAGATGAGGGGATATTCCTTAGCTACCTAGGGAAAAGAAAAGCATATAAATTCTTCAACAAAAGGCTGGAAAAAATTGTTGAGTGAAATGATGTTACTATAGTTGAAAATTAATAGAATACTCAACAACCGAGTGAACAGTTTCTGGATGAATGTGATGAGGACGTAAGCAACATAGGGGGACTAGAAGTGGCAGAGGCTGACTCAGAAGAAGATACTGATGATGAGCAAGAGGAAACAAAATCTAAATATGCTATGAATCCATAGAGTAAATCTGAAATTGATAGTCAAAATATCATTAGTGATCAGATAGCTCCATTTTAGACTCAAAGAATGAAATCATCACATCAAAATTCGTTTTTATCTCAGGTGGAGCCAATAAAATTTCCGATGTAACTGAAGATGAGTAATGGGTTCAGGCTATGAATAAAGAATTAGACTAGCTTGAGATGAATCATATGTGGGAGATTGTTTCGAGGCTATCAAATGAGAATGTCATCGTAACTAAATGGGTCTTTCACAACAATATGACCAAATATGGCACAGTGATTCAAAACAAATCATGACTGGTGTGCAGAGGATACTCCTAAATAGAGGGTATTGATATTGATGATACATTTGCACCAGTTTCTAGTATAGAGACAATTAGATAATTTTTTTCCATAGCTATGCAAAGAAAGTTCAAATTGTTCCAGATGGATGTCAAATCTGCATTCTTGAATGGAGTTCTGGAAGAAGAGGTGTACATTGAGTAGCCAGATGGTTTTTTAATTCATGAGGATGAGAATAATGTTTGCAGGCTAAAGAAGGCATTGTATGGGCTAAAACAAGAACCAAGAGCATGGTACTCAAGGAATGATCAGTACTTGAAGAAGCTTGGTTTCCAGCATAGGGGAGTTGATTACAATATCTATTTCAGCAACGATAGTAATCAAAGGATGATGGTGTTGGTTTATGTCGATGACATAATATTTGGCAGATCAGATGAAGCTCAGTGCAGAAAATTTTCTGATTTCATGAAAAATGAGTTTGAAATATCAATGATTGGAGAGCTAACATTTTTCCTTGGTCTTCAGGTGACACATGGAAGGAATATACCATTCATTTCCTAATCAAAATATGACAAGGAGGTTTTAAGAAGGTTTTTAATGGATAATTCCAAGGAGATGAAGACTCCGGTTGCTACCCGGATGAAATTATCAAAAGATGAGGATGGAAGGATGTTTATATGATGGAATACAAGAAAATAATTGGAAGTCTATTGTACTTACCTGCAACAAGGCCTGACATTGTTTTCTCCACATTCCAAGAAACATGATATTAGAGTAATCCCAAAGAAATCCACATGCTTGCAGTGAAAAGAATACTACGGTATATCCACGGCACGGTTGACTTCGACTTGACATATAATGACAAATCTGAAACAGAGTTATTGGGATATACTAATGCCGATTCTGCAGGTTCGACGGATGATAGGAAATCAATATCTGGAGGTGCATTCTATCGTGGTGGACTATGTATTTCTTGGTTAATAAAGAAGCGGGATTGCATTTCATTAAGCACCGCAGAAGCTGAGTATATTTCGGCCACTCAAGCTTGCACACAGTTATTATGGATGAAGCAACAGCTTAAAGATATGGGATTTAAAGTGAAGTCTCTTATCGGAATCCAGTGCGATAACTAAAGTGCTATCAATCTTATCAAAAATCTCGTCCATAACTCAAGGACAAAGAACATTGAAATAAAGTATCATTTTATCTAAAATAAAGTTTAGTAGGGAATCGTGAAGTTGGAGTATGTGCCAACAGAAGTACACGTTGCAAACATTATGAAAATGTCCTTATGAAAGGAAGCTTTTGAGAGGCATTAACTCGCTCTGGGAGTTCAGTTGACTCCCCGCACCAGAAAGAGTGTGGATGTGGAACCCCCTCCCCCTCTCCCCGAAGTATGATGAGTTTTTCTCTAATGTACTGATATGTGTTCTCTACTCTGTTACAGACTGAAAATGAGTGAATTTTGGGTTCATTGACAAAGGGGGAGAAAATAGCGATTATTCAAGGGGGAGATAGTGTTTCAATTGGATAAATCATAATTGATATGGGAAGAAGCTGACAAGTCGACCAGCGATATAGGGGGAGCAATCAGAATGGGGGAGCATATTAAATATGATGATGGTAGAAGTGATCGATCAAAGAATTGATATCACGACAGCTAAAGATTGTGATTAAAGCAGAAGATTGGTGTTGTAATGTGGGAAGAATATTTGAAAAATTGGTATTGGTTTAGTAAAAATTGGTATCATTATGTTTTCAATAGTAGGTGTCAGAGATGAAGTGATTCATTGATTAACTTTTCATTTACTCTTGTTTCTCACACCGAGCATTGCTCATGTGGTCTTAGAGTATGTGTTGAGTAAATCCTTGATAACTATCAGAATCGCAATAGGCGAAAGGTGGATGAATAATTAAAGATGATTAATTTTATGAAATAGTTTTCAAAAAACCCAAAGGGGGAGATTGTTGGGAAAAAATCCCTCAAGGTATCATTGAAGCATTTTTTAGGTGATTGCGTTTGTTGAAAATGTGGACATCTGTGTTGTGATTGATGACAAAGCAAACCATGACATACAAATTTTTTGGAAAAGGGGATTTCATGTTGGCATGTCGAGTTCAAGGGATGTGGTTAATGATCCATGTTTGATTCAGGAACATCGACAAAGGAATGGACTATCTGGAGGTGGTACAAAAAGAGCAGATACAAGGTCGTTCCGTTTTCCAGTGTTTGCCAAATTTTTGGGCCTAAAAATTGACAAATAAAGAAAAGTGGTTTTTGGGAAAGGTACTTGCGCACAGTGTACATGAATGCTTGGAAACTTGCGTGCCATATTTTTTTCAAGATCAGAGCATCAAAATATTTCAGTGGTATAAGGGTCGTGCAAGTTTTGGGTTTGGTCGCACAAGTGATTTGAAAAGTGTTTTGGGAAAAGGGACTGGTGCGCCGATTACTTGGAAGCTTGGGAACATGCACGGCAATTTTTTTTCAAGATCAGAACATGAAAATATGGGAAATGGAGATGGGTGGCCATGTTTGGGTGTTGGTTGCGCAAGTGACTTACAGGGGCAGAGACCTGCGCACTGAAACTAGCACGTCAAGGGGAGACTTCCACGCCGTCGCGCAGGGTGTCCAAATGCCTATAAATATAGGTCTACCCCTCCTCATTTCACACGAGCTAAACACTTGGAGAAAATCAGAGCTCCAAACACACAAGTGTGGTAGTCGCGGAAGTGGTGTGTGGTCGCGCAAGTATAATTTGCATGGAAATATCAGTTTGGGTGTAAAAGGAGGTGTGTAGCATAAGTTTGGAGTTGAAGAAGGTTGTGTCGTGCAAGTGGTTGAGGTGGACTTGTGCGCCAGATTTGAATTGTGTGCGGAAGACCTGCGCATTGTCTTGGGACTTGAGCATCAGGCTTATAGAAGAGTGACAGGTTTTGTTGGAGCATGCCCGTCTTTTCAGGGATGTGCAAAAGCAGGAAGATTTCTTGATACCTTCGGTGAAAATAGAGATTCATCTACGTGTAAAAGTTGGACTTCAACAAAGCATCCACATACAACATAGGATGTATTCATTAATGATAATGAAGAGACCTACAGGTCTATAAACTGTGAGTGGATCTTTTCCAGAGCTGTGTAAAAAGGAAGAGGAATAAGGTGATCCTCTCCACTGGTAGTGAGCCAGAGAGAGAAACCGGCAGTGACCCTTGAGAAAGTAGTGAGATGACCCTAAAATTTTTAAAGGCAGTGAGCCTGGGAATAGAAGTGATCTATCCCAAACCTTGTAAACAGCAGTGTGTTTATAGGGGATTTGGTACATTGGCACATTGCCGGTGTATGCTCCTTGGACGTAGCCTTGGGAGGGTGAACCAAGTAAAAATTATTGTGTCTTGTGCATGCTTTACTTTCTGTTTATTTTGTGCCACAGGAAAGAGAGAGAAGAGTTTTTTACTTAAGAGCGAAACAAGATCATAATGGGATTTAATTTTAAATTAGTCATACCCTGATTCACCCCCCCCCCCTATCAGGATATTCAGCCTTTTGGACCTAACAACTGGTATTAGAGGGAATGGTTGACATTAGTTCTTCTCTCAATGGAGGTTAATAATCATAAAGGGATTCCGATCTTCGATGGGAACAATTTTCATCTATGGAAGAATCGGATGAAACACTACTTCCGATCATTGGGAATAGACGTATTCATAGTAGCAATGCATGGAATAAGAGCTGATATTAATAGTGGTGCATTATCAGAAGCTGTGAGTAGAGAGTTGGATGCTGATGCCAAAGCAACCAATGCCTTAGGGGGAGCCCTATCCTATCCTATATATACAAAGGTGATGTCTTGAAAAACGTCACATTCCATGTGGGAAAAGTTATTGAATATATATGAAGGGGATACAAAGGTTAGAGAGGCAAAGATGCAAGTGTTGCGGAACAAGTATGATGATCTGAGAATGAAACCGAATGAATCTGTTGATGAATTCTATGATAGGATAAATATTGTAATAGAGGACATTAGAGGTCTTGGAGAAGTTATTGAGGATATAAAAATTGTGAACCACATCCTGAGAAAACATCCACCTCGGTTCAATCTGAATGTTTCTGTTTTGGAAGATAAAGTCCTGAAATAGGTGACATTGGATAACCTGCACAACACCCTTGTTACATATGAAATGAGAAATGATGATAACGACACTGTGAAAAAAGGGAAATCCAAAGATGTGACATTTAAAGCCATGAAGAATCTCACCATTGAATATTCTTAGGAGAATCAAGAAATAGATGATGTAATGTCATTACTCCCCTCAAATCTTTAAAGACGAAAAGGAATGTTCAAAGGGAAACTTTTACTTGCTTTCTTTCGATGTGGAAAAGTTGGTCATCTTTCCGCAAGGTTCCCTAAAATGTTTCAAGAATAAAATGATGAAGATGATGTTGAAATTATTAAGAAGTGATCTACAGCCTATGTGAATGGGAAGAAGCGGTTCAAGAGAAATTTCTTCAGGAAGAAGAATCTTCTTTCATAAGAAATAGACAGTCCAGATGAGTCTGAGGTTGAAGAGGTGGAGGAGATTGAAAATTGGAAAGATCGTAGAGAAAATTATATGGTGGCAGTCATCAGTAGTTCTCAAGAGAAGAATGAAACCGAAGGTGATGATAAAGAATAAGAAGTTGAAGTAAGAATAGATATGCAAGCCGAGTTAGACGATTCTCTTGAGGAGATAGATTTTTTGAGAACCAAAACAAAGAAAGCTAACAAAGTTGTTCATGATGCCAAACTCTATATGTAGTAGTAGGAAAAAGAGAAGTCTTAGTTGATGGAAGAAATTGAGAAACTCATGTTATCAACACCAGAGAACTCAGAATCAGTTAGTGAGTATATTCTCAAGATTGTAGAACAGAAAAGGGAGATCGATGGTCTGAATACAAAAGTGAAAAATTAGGTCAAGTGTATCGAAGATCTTGAAGATGAAGTGGTCAGTCTACGATGATAAATGAAGGATCAAGAGAAACTCTTGACCCCCAATGTGATATCAGAAAAGAAGGCCATTCAGAAGAAAGAATGGATGAATGAGGAGGCTAGCAGTTCAGCAGGAATGAATCAGAAATTGAGCACAGATGCAAAGGCCGAATTGGGGCTTGACTGAAAACATAAACCTGTAAATATTGATGTCAGAATGCAAGCATCCACTCTAATATTGAAGGTTGATTTGGGAAGAAAAAAGAATCAGAATATTCAATGATCCCAAAGGGAAACTCATAGTGCTGAAGTAATATGAAGTAATGCACCTTATATTTGTTATTATTGTTGTGGAAAGATGGGACATTCACAATATTTGGGTTCCATAGCTAAGAGATATCAAAGTGAACAAGAACAGTTGTGGCAGCCAAATAGAGAATGGTTTTCCAGAACATATTTCGAAGGACACTGTTTTTTGTGACGAGGATTTGGGCACATGGCTAGGTACTGCACTTCGACCATACAGAGGAATGTACCTAAGTAGAATCAAAATGTTCGCTAGCAGCAGATCAATAAACCAACTATTGAGTTAAAAATGCAGAATAGATTTGGAGATTTGTACGTTGAAGCTGGTCCATCATACTCTGAGAAAGAATAGAAGTCTCAATCCATGCTGAGTGTGAAGGCAAAAATATGGACCAAGAAGAAGAGGAATGAGAAGGTTGTGGTGGAAGAAATTTCCCTTAAGGCATCTGATCTCTCTGGTGTGGCAATCCTTGTTAGTTGTTTCACATCTCATATGACAGGCAATAAGGATATTGTTACAGGCATAAAATCTGACAAAGAAGGAGTTGTCAAATTTGGAAACAATGAAGGCCTAAAGATTGTTGGCTTAGGAAAGGCCAAGTTTTGGGGGAAAGAAATGAGACGTGTTGATGTCTTGGTAGTAGAAGGTCTTAGTCATTACTTGCTCAGTGTTAGTAAACTACATGACTCTGGGAATCTATCCAATTTACCAAGAAGATGTGTGTTGTGAAAGGAAAAAATGGAGCAGTTGTTCTATAGTGAAAAAGGATAGAGGGAATTCTTTACCTTGTATGTGGGGAAGAAGATACGTGCCTTTTATCCAGAGATGAAGAAAACTCGTTTTGGTATATACGACTTGTTCATCTATGCCAACTATCCATTGAAGATCTGGTAAGTGTGATGCTGCTAGAGACCTTCCCAAACTATCATGTGATCTCTCTCATACATGCGGTGCTTGCCAATAAGAGAAGATCATCAAAAAGACATACAGGACAAAGGAAAAAAGATCAACCAAAGTGCTCGAATTCGTGCATGCTGATGTATATGGACCTATCTCACCACGATATATAAATGGGAAAAGGTACTTTGTCATTTTAATTGATTATTATAGAAGAATGGCCTGGGTATTTGTCGTTACCCATAAGACAGAGGTGTTTTGTTGCATGAAGCAGTATAGGAGGGAATCATAAAGGATGCTTGGGAAGAAAATTTTGATGTTTCGTACTGATAATGGTACAGAATTCAAAAACATTCAAGTTGAAGACTATCTTGAGAATCATGGGATAAGGCATCATGTTTCATATGTGAGAAATCCCCAACAGAATGGAGTGGTTGAAAAGAGAAATCAGATCCTCAAAAACATGGCCAGAATGATGCTTATTGAAAAGGACCTACCAGAGAATTTTTGGAAGGAAGCAGTTTTGATATTGGTCTATATTTCGAACAGGTCTCTGTAATGTCCAAAGGAAGGGATGACTCTGTATGAAATGTGTTACGGAAAGAATCCAATGTAGAAATACGTTCTAATCTTTGGAAGTATGTACTTCATTCTCAATAAATAAAATAATAGGAAATTTTAGTCACGATGAGATGAGGGGATATTCCTTGGCTACTCAGGGAAAAGCAAAGCATATAAATGCTTCAACAAAAGGCTCGGAAAAATTGTTGACTGAAATGATGTCACTATAGTTGAAAATTAATAGAATAATAAATAACCCAGTGAACAGTTTCTGGATGAAAGTGATGAGGACTTAAGCAACACAGGGGGACTAGAAGTGGAAGAGGCTGACTCAGAAGAAGATACTGATGATGAGCAAGAGGAAACAAAATCTGAATCTGCTAAGAATCCAAAGAGTCAAGCTGAAATTGATAGACAAAATATCATTGGTGATGAGACAGCTCCAGTTCAGACTCGAAGAATGAAATCATCATATCAAAATTCGTTTTTATCTCAGGTGGAGCCAAAATGTTTTTCTGATGCAACTGAAGATGAGTACTGGGTTCAGGCTATGAATAAATAATTAGACCATCTTGAGATGAATCATATGTGGGAGATTGTTTCGAGGCCATCAAATAAAAACGTCATCGTGACTAAATGGGTCTTTCACAACATGATGAATGAATATGGCACCGTGATTCAAAACAAATCACGACTTGTGTGCAAAGGATACTCCCAAATAGAGGGTATTGATGTTGATGAGACATTTTCACCAGTTTCTAGTCTAGAGACAATTAGATAATTTTTGGACATAGCTATACAAAGAAAGTTCAAATTGTTCCATATGGATGTCAAATCTGCATTCTTGAATGGAGTTCTGGAAGAAGAGGTGTACATTGAGCAGCCAGATGGTTTTCTCATTCATGAGGATGAGAACAATGTTTGTAGGCTGAATAAGGCATTGTATGAGCTAAAAAAAGAACCAAGAGCATGGTACTCAAGGGTTGATCAGTACTTGAAGAAGCTTGGTTTTCTGCGTAGGGGAGTTGATTACAATCTCTATTTCCGCAATGATAGTAATCAAAGGATGATGGTGTTGGTTTATGTTGATGACATAATATTTGGCGGATCAGATGAAGCTCAGTGTAGACAATTTTCTGATTTCATGAAAAATGAGTTTGAAATGTCAATGATTGGAGAGCTAACATTTTTCCTTGGTCTTCAGGTAAAACAAGGAAGGAATCTACCATTCATTTATCAATCAAAATATTCCAAGGAGGTTTTAAGAAGTTTTTTAATGGAGAATTCCAAGGAGATGAAGACTCTGGTTGCTACCCAGATGAAATTATCAAAAGATGAGGATGGAAGGCAGTTTATATCATGGGATACAAGAAGATCATTGGAAGTCTATTGTACTTAACTACAACAAGGCCTGACATTGTTTTCTCCACATTCCAAGCAGCATGATATTAGAGTAATCCCAAAGAAATACACATGCTTGTAGTGAAAATAATACTTCAGTATATCTAGGGCACGGTGGACTTGAACATGACATATAATGACAAATATCATACAAAGTTATTGGGATATACTGATGCTGATTGGGTAGGTTCAGCAGATGGCAGGAAATCAACATCTGGAGGTGCATTATATCTTGGTGGACTATGTATTGCTTGGTTAAGAAAGAAGCAGGATTGCATTTCATTAAGCACCGCCGAAGCTGAGTATATTGCAGCCACTCAAGCTTGCACACAGTTATTATGGATGAAGCAACATCTTGAAGATATGGGAATTGAAGTGAAGTCTCTGATCGGAATCCAGTGCGATAACTAAAGTGCTATCAATCTTATCAAAAATATTGTCCATCATTCAAGGACAAATCACATTGAAATAAAGTATCATTTTATCTAGGATAATGTTGAGTAGGGAATCGTGAAGTTGGATTATGTGCCTACAGAACTATAGGTTGCAAACATTCTGACAAAGTCCTTACCCAAGGAAGCTTTTGAGAGGTATCGACTGGCTCTGGGAGTTCAGTCGACTCTCCGCACCTGAAAGTGTGTAGATGTGGAACCCCCCTTCTCCCTCTCCCCGAAGTATGATGTGTTTTTCTCTAATGTGTGGATATGTGTTCTCTACTCTGTTACAGACTGCAAAGGAGTGACCTTTGGGTTCGTTGACAAAGGGGGAGAAAATAGAGATTGTTTAAGGGGGAGATAGTGTTTCAATTTGATAAATCATAATTGATATAGGAAGAAGCAGAAAAGTGGAGCATCGATATAGGGGGAGCAATGAGAAAGGGGATTATATTAAATCTGATGATGCTAGAAGTGATCGATCAAAGAATTGATATCACGACAGCTAAAGATCGTGATAAAAGTAGAAGATTGGTGTCAGAATGTGGAAAGAATATTTCCAAAAATTGGTATTATTTTGGTAAATAGTGGTAGCAGTTTTTTTTCAATAGTAGCTGTTAGAGATGAAGTGATTCATTGATTTACTTTTCATTTACTCTTGTTTCTCACACCGAGCATTACTCATGTGGGCTTAGAGTATGTGTTGAGAAAATCCTTGATCACTATCGGAATCGAAATAGGCGAAAGGCAGCTGAATAATTAACGATGATTAATTTTATGAAAGAGTTTCCAACAAACCCAAAGGGGGATATTTTTGGGGGAAAACCCCTCAAGGTATCATTGAAGCATTTTTTTGGTGATTGCGTTTGTTGAAAATGTGGACATCTGTGTTGTGATTGATGACAAAGCAAACTATGACATAAAATTTTTTTGGCAAAGGGGATTTCATGTTGGCATGTCAAGTTCAAGAGTTGTGGTTAATGATCCATGTTTGATTCAAGAACACTGACAAAGGAATGGATGATTTGGAGTTGGTACAAAAAGAGCAGATACAACGTGGTACCGTTTTCCAGTGTTTGCCAAATTTTTGGGCCTAAAAATTGACAAATAAAGAAAAGTGGATTTTTGGAAAGGTACTTGGGTGCCGTGTACATGAAGGCTTGGAAACTTGCATGCCATATGTTTTTCAAGATTAGAGCATCAATATATGTCAATGGGATAAGGGTCGCACAAGTTTTGGGTTTGGTCGCACAAGTTATTTGAAAAGTGTTTTTGGAAAAGGGTCTTGTGCGCCAATTACTTGGAAGCTTGGTAACTTGCATGCCTATTGTTTTTCAAGATCAGAACATGAAAATATGGGAAATAGAGAAGGGTGTCCATGTTTGGGAGTTGGTTGCGCAAGTGACTTAGAGGGGCAGAGAACTACGCACTGAAACTTGCGCGTCAAGGGGAGACTTGTGCACCGTCACGCAGGGTGTCCAAATGCCTATAAATATAAGTCAACCCCTCCTCATTTCACACGAGCTCAACACTTGGAGAAAATCAGAGCTCTAAACATGCATGTGTGGAGGTCACGCAAGTGGTGTGTGGTTGTGCAAGTATAAGTTGCATGGAAATATCAGTTTGGGTGTAAAAGGAGGTGCGTAGCGTAAGTTTGGAGTTGAAGAAGGTTGTGTCGCGTAAGTGGTTGAGGTGGAATTGAACGCTAGTTTTGACTTGCGCACCGTAGACTTGCGCGTTGTCTTAGGACTTGTGCGCCAGGATTGTAGAAGAGCGTCAAGTGTTGTTGGAGCATGCCCGTCTTTCCAAGGATGCGCAAAAGCGGGAAGATTGCTTGATACCTTCGGTGAAAAGAGAGATTCATCTACGGGTAAAATTTGCACTTAAACAGAGCATCCACATAAAACATAGGATGTATTCATTAGTGAAAATGAAGAGACCTACAGGTCTATAAACTGTGAGTGGATTCTTTCCAGAGCTGTGGACAAAGGAAGAGGAAGAAGGTGATCCTCTCCATCGGTCGTGAGCCAGAGAGAGAGAAACTAGCAGTGACCCTTGGGAAAGTAGTGATCTGATCCTAAACTTTGTAAAGGCAGTGAGCCTGGGAATAGAAGTGATCTATCTGGAACCTTGTAAATACCATTGTGCTTATAGGGGATTTGGTACATCGGCACATTTCCGATGTATGCTCCACGGATGTAGCCTGGTGAGGGTGAACCTAGTAATAATTGTTGTGTCGTGTGCATTCTTTACTTTCTGTTTATTTTGTGCAACGGGAAAGATAGATAAGAGTGTTTTGCTTAACAGCGAAACAAGATCAGAATGGGCTTTTAATTTAAATTAGTCATACCCTGATTCACCCCCCCCCCCCTCTCAGGGTATTCAGCCTTGTGGACCTAATGAACCCAAATAGAGATAAATTAGTAAAATTTTATAGTCCAAACAAGTGGGAACAAATATTACCTAGAGCCAACTTCAGCCTTTCATTATAGAGGAGGACCTTATGCCCAATTTGGAACTAACGATGAAGGATGAGATGTTCATGGGAAGCCTTGGTTCACTATTTATAAACCCAAGAGTTCTGATATGAATCGATTTTTATTTCTTACAGATCATGAATCTACAAATTCTTTTCATCAAATTCATTGGAAGGATTAAAATTTCATTGTTTGATGGCCCGGTAGGCTGGAAGCATAATCTCAATAGGGAGGTGACAACACTTTCCAAACACAATATGATAGAATGACATTACAATGAGAGTTTTAAAGGCAGTATGGTAATCCCATAATGAATCATCGAGTATATGATTCCTATCTTTTCTATTAGGTTGAACCATTTTTTTCAAGAATCTGTTTTACCTCCATATTTGACACCTTTCCTTGACCATTGGATTTTGGGTGATATACAGTAGACACACTATGCCCGACCCCATACCAATGAAAAAGAGATTGAATTTTTCAGTTGTAGAAATGAGAACCCTGGTCACTAATGATGATCCTAGGTAATCCAAACCTATAGAATATTTGGGTTCTCCAAAATTCCACAAGTTACTTTGAATCATCTATCCTTGTAGCTCATGCGTCTACCCATTTTGAAACATAATCCACTGCAAGAAGAATGTAAAGGTTTCCAAATGAATTGGATAATGGTCCCATAAATTCAATTATCCAAACATAAATAATCTCATGGAAGAGCAATCGTTATTGTGGGATTCTTTTCTTTTAGATACATTCATCATTATTTGACAGTGAGGACAAGATTTACAGAATCATGGGAATCCTAAAAAACGTTTTGGCTAAATGATACTAGAAACATAGACCTTACTAACAGTTTGTTGGGGACCAAAGTGGTCCCCACAATAAAGATTGTGAAAAAACATAAAGGCAGACTGAAAATTTATTTTGGGAACACAACACCTGAAGACTTGATCACTACATATGCACCAAAGGTAGGGGTCATCACAAATGTACCAACGAGACTCATGTTTTAGAGATTCGTACTGCTTTTTATTGAAATTACCATGAATAAAATATACTACTAAATAATTTACCATTTTAGCATATGAAGAAATAAAATCTTTTAATCATTATAATTGATCATCTGGAAACATGTCATTTATAAAAATATTGGGGGATGAGTCAATGTCCAAGGATGGGTGGATCCAACTAATATAGTCAGACACAACATTCATTGCACTTTTTTATCTCTAATTTCTAAATCAAATTCCTAAATGAGTAGTATCCAGGGAATGAGATGTGGCTTGGATTCTGATTTCTTAAGAAGATACTAAAGGGATGCATGGTATAATAACACAATGACTTTGGACCCAAAAAGTCAAGACCAAAATTTATCCAAGAAAACACAATGGAAAGAAATTATTTTTCATCTGTGGTGTAGCTTTCGTGGGAAGTGTCCAATGTACATGAGGCATAGGAAATGAAATGTGGATCTCGATCGACCCTTTGTGACACGATGACCCCAACATCATAGTTAGAGGCTTCACACAAGATCAAAAATCGTAAACACCGCCGAGGTGGTTGTATTACTGGGGGTGACATGAGACTCCATTTTAACATATTAAAATCTACATCACATTCTTTATAAAAATAATACTTTTCTTTTTTGAGAAATCGGGAGAAGGGGAGTGCAATTTTACTAACGTTATGATTGAAATTATGGTAAAATCTAGCATGAACTAGGAAAGACCACACATCCTATAAATTTTTTGGGAATGTAATTGAAGAAATGACATCCACTTTTGACATATCTACTTCGATACCATCCCCAGAAATGACATGTCCCAAAACTATACCTTGTCCCATAATCAAATTACAATTATCATAATTTAATATATGATTCTTTTCAATACAGCAATATAAGACTGAACCAAGACTACATAAACATTCATAAAAAGAAGATCCATAAATAGTGAAATCGTCCATGAATACTTCCATAAAATTCTCCATGTAATCCTAAAAAATACTAAGCATGCATCACTGGAAAGTACCCAGAGCATTGCAAATGAAAAATTGAATTATTCTATCTTCAAATGTACCAAATGGGAAAGTGAAGGTTGTCTTTTCTTGATCCTCTAGGGTAATATGGATATGAAATTATCCAGAATACCCATCATGAAAATAGTAATGGAACTTCCCTACTAGCCTCTCTAGAATTTGTTCAATGAATTGCTATGAGAAATGGTCCTTCCTAGTGTGTTTGTTTAATCAATGATAGTTAGTACAAACATGAAAACTATTCTACACATGAGTTGGAACCAATTCATTATTTTCATTTATTATTACTATAGGACTAGTGTTTTTAGGAACCTATTGTACTAGACAGGCCCATTGGATTTTAGAGATGAGTTAAATGATTCTAGAATCCAATAATTTGGTAATTCTTTTTTAAAAATATCTAGAAGGTTTGGGTTGAGTCGGTGTTTTGACTGCCTCACTAGTTTAGCCTCATCATTTAGCAAACCAAGTGGATTATGAAAAATATGAGATGAAGGGGTCATTTTTATTTCACTTAAAACATTTCAAGTGTATTGTTCTTATAGATTCATTTATATTTGGAGTAATTTTTTTGGTTAAAATTAATTGTAATCCGGATTAATTCCTAATCTTTTATTTAATTTCTTAAAGAACCAAACCATGACATAAAAATAGTATTTCCACTATCCAAAAATTATATATGGAATAAGATATTCCAAATAAAATTTAAATATAATGAAATTGGTTATGAAAACGATTCTTCTGTTGTCCAATTGAAAAAAAACAAGTCACACACTTAAAACCTCACACCGAGCAGTTAGAATTGAAGAGCATAACATTCACATGTATGAAAAACAGAATTAAAAATGAAATCACATAAGATACTTGAAATAAAATGTTTTAACAGCCAAATTACTCCAAACTAGTTTCTAATAGATGTGACAGAACTCCATTTACATGTGTATAACTTGCTCATAATGAACTCCCACTGTTTAGCCCAACATTGAGAGGAGGAGTATTCTTGGGTGGAACTCTTTCATCATTCGTAACCCCCCTATGAGGATAGGGACCTCTATAACATCTAGTATTATGAGGGGACTATTGTATAACTCAAAAATGGAATACATTTTCTTCTGGTTTAAACTAAACAATTAGGAGCAAAAGGTTCTGTTTTATTGGAAATGTGAAAACCATTTAGCCCATGGTTTTTAACATCCAAAAAGTCTTATCTCACGTGGAGAAAAACTAAAAATTTGTTTATACAGAACTTTCATATCTCCACATAATTTTTGGATTCATTTGGATACATAAATATTGACATATTTACATAACTCAACACACTACTTTTGAATTTTTTTCATATTCGGGGACCTGGACAGATTAATCTGGATTGGCCACTAGATCGCTAAATTAGTCATGGGTTCCTTAATAAAAGTTTAATTCCTTTGAAATTTTGACCATTCCATAAAATATCATCCCCTTTTCAGACAAGGTTTAGTATATGTGGGCAGTTGAGTCCACTGGAGTGTTTGGATCCTGTGTAATTTTACTCATTTTTCTTGAACATCATCACGAGTCCTCCAAATCGCCTCCACCTACAATAAAATTATAAAAACAAGCAACAAATACCTTTTTAATAGTGATAATCACAAAATAATTGAATCAAATATGAAGTGAATTTTTTTTATAAATTTTAATAAAAAACTAGTTTAGCACATTGGTGTAAGGGTGAAAATGAAATAGTTAATCGTGGTGTGATCAATATGAAAAGTATCACTTACAGAAAAAATAACAAAACATATAATTTTGGGGTACATGAAATGTTTTACCTAAATGGTTATCTAGTATAAATAATAACCCATCACCTATCATGTAAATTTCCTCAAACACGACATGTATGTTAGGGTACACGATATGTAGGACTAGTGGGGTATTTATCATGTGGCACATTATCTAGAATACTAAAAGGAAAATGGTATATGACATGAAGATAAAATTCATCCTGGGAATGTAAAATATGTACACACCATGTTATTTAAATTGATGGAACAAAATTTTTGTACTACAGTCACAAAATGTGTGACCCTTAACTCATATTAAATCCTAACCTCTATAAAAAAGAAATTACATGACACATTTTTATTATAACTCAACACCATGTAGTCATGTTATTTCTTCAGAACCTATAGAACACTTTGGAAGTCTCCATAATTTTCAATATTTTCACTGTTGGAGTTTTGATCATTAAAAATCACCTTTTCCAATTGGCATAGTTACTCTAAAGGTCAATTTGTTGCAATCATTGGCTAAAATAGAACTCAAAACTCCCTCACACACTATATGAGCACACCACTCACAATTATCCCATCAACCCAATCCAACGCTCCTTTTGATGATTTCACATCATCTAATAGGCCTTCCAAATGTCTCAAACTTTGACATTGATCCTGAGACAACCTCTCGTTGCCCCGAGTTTTGATCGTGCATCAAAATAGACCAATATATACCGAACCACTAACCAAAGTGATGGTAAATAATGAATGAAAAAAGAAAGGGGAAGGGAAAAAATACGGGAAATAATAAATGGGAAAATAAAATGGATATTTTGAGTCTTGTACACTGATCATTAGAAATTAAATTTGAATAACAATATATGGTAATGAAAAATCAAAATGTTCTAGAAAATTTGAAAAAATTATATATTTTTAAGGCCATTACCTCGAGAAAAATATTATAAATATTACATAAGATTGAAATAAAAATGTATATAGAAATAAATAAATAAAATATCCATGTATCAAGCATGGATAAATTATTAAAGAGTTTTTTGTCTTCCCTAATATTATTTGTGATTTTGAAAAAAACTTCATTTTTTGGTTTCGATGGATCCTTCAGGTCTATTCCAAAATCTCATCACATAAACCATTTATCTAATTCTATAGAATATAGAATTTCACCCTATAATAAGTGAAAAAAATTATTAAATAGAAAACCCTAGTTCAAACAACCTTATCAAACAAATTAATTAATTAATTTATTACTGAATTCATACATGATGTCCCAGCCTCAGGAACTCTGGTA
This sequence comes from Viscum album, assembly GCA_963277665.1. Taxonomy (NCBI): domain Eukaryota; kingdom Viridiplantae; phylum Streptophyta; class Magnoliopsida; order Santalales; family Viscaceae; genus Viscum; species Viscum album. The sequence goes on from OY728126.1 coordinate 1,899,727,165, forward strand.
TGAATACAAATTACACTGCTCATTTTTGAAAAGCACCATTCTTTGAAAAAAAATAATTTTATATTTTCCTTGTAAGGATTAGTTTTGAAAGAAAATAATTTTTCTCATAGACACACACATTCAAAATAAAAATAATATTTATAATATATTATTATTGAGTATCCTTATTGTCCACAAATCTATGTCTTCTCAACAACTCATCCTTCAAATATTATTTAAAATATAAAAAAGGTTAAAATAGAATAACCATAGTTTCTACACAAAACTTGTGTTTTAAAATCATCGTTTATAATTTAAAAAATAAAATCAAACATATTATATATCAACAAAACCACTCCATGTAATTTCCAAAACAAGTTATCTACCTTGAAATTCCAAGATTTTTAATAAAAAATTACTTCCCATATTTTTTTAAAACCAACCAAAACTCACATAAAGTATCTTATTTAAAACATTTGTTTCTTATTCAAACATATTAAAATATAATCATTTTTTGGTTATATAAAACTACTAAATTATAAAAATAACTATCCTTAATGCACTGTTAATAAAAAACCAAAGTTCATTTCACTTTTTAATATGATCTTACCCCACAATTGTTTCTTTAATTTATTACATTACAAAAAAAGCAAATATTTAAAATAAAGAATGAAAATTTCCAAACTAGATAAAACAATCATAGTAAAGAATACTCAATTCAACATGCTTTATATGATAATAAATTATGTCTGAGATCAATGAAAAATAAGTTTTCAGTTTCTAAGCCCTAAGACTTGACCATGTGTTTGTAAACATCATGTATAGGATATTTAGATTACCTCATCACTTAACCTAGTGTTCTTGATTCTTAGTATAAAAAATTAATTTATGAATTTGGTTTTTATTTTTGAAAAAATCTGTATTAATTCACATAGTGTATATCATAATTTTTGGCATCGTATCTCTACATATAAGTTTCTCAATTATGAAATTCAATAATCACTCTAATACCATTTTTAATGACATAACTACAGATATTCCCAAACACCTGACCTACTATGATGGGCCTAAAACACACCCACATGTATACTAGAGGCTATTAACTATAATTAAAATTATTAAAATTCACTTTGGGGAGACTAGTTTCTTGATAAAGAATCAAAATGGTCCATGTTATGATTTACTAAAATATATTTCATGACCTTTATATATATTTTATTTACTAAGACAATAAGAAATACCAAATAAATCAACATACTAATTCAATGTTGATCCCACAACCTCTCCATAAAATGAATAATAAATATAATGATCTATATAAAAAGAAATAAATTATAAAATTATCTATAAAAAATCTTGAATATAAAGAAATAAATAAAGAATTCCCTTATCTATGTGGTTGTTAGGATTGATATCCTACCTTAGGATAATAACAAAAGGTGGGATAATAAAATAATCGATCATATGAGGATCATAATAGCATACATTTAGTCTCCATGTATATTATATGTAACATGATAATATGTTAATATTATAATATAATTAATTAATTAACATACATTAAAATAATTTAATTTTAGTATTAAAGAAAAAATAAATAAATAAAAATATTATATAAAGTGTTTGATATATGAGAGTAAAAAATGATCCTTGCATCCTGTAAAAAATTGAGATGTGATGTAATAAATAAATAAATACATACATATAATCATTTGAGTTATATTATAAAGTTATTGAATACTGAACTGAGGGAAGTTAAATGTGTATAAGGATTATTGATAAGATTATAGACCTAGATCGAGGCTGGACATAGAATAATTATCAATAGGATATTTTTGTTGTTGGATTGGAAGAGACGTTAGATAATAGGAATTCATTGTCGTGTAAGTTAATGCTAGTTATGTTTGGGAACTCATAAAATGACATGGATGGGTTGTGTTGGGTAGGGAATTGATTCAAAACTCAGTGATGCATGGTGTGTTTTCCATTAGTTTACATTCATTATTCCATCAAAAAAGGAATCGATGATCATGATATAGAGTCTGGAATCATCATAGTGAAAGGGTGAGATGATCATGATGATATATTTGATATATCTTCCCCCAGTTCAACTCTTTGGCATAAATCGACTGGTAAATCTTTCTTGCTTTTCCAAGATTTTTTCGATCCAATGTTTACATAATCCTACAATGTAATAACATTTGACTCAATGATCTAAGTTGGTAACTAAACATTCTTGAAATGAAATGTGATCAAGGGGGTTGGGATCATAGGATCAAAACATACAATTATCCAACTCATGGTTTTTACAACCATGCATATCCAACATGTGACTCCATATAAAAGCCATGGCCACTAGGATTAAAGAAAACTTATCACTCAATCCTTTACCAATATAAAACAAAATTTTATGATTTCAAACCTCTATAAAAGATTCAATTATACATTTATGTCATAAATAATTAATATATTTACAATAAAAACCATACAATGTGAATGCGTATAAAATGAGTATGGATGAATTCATAGAATTTACACTTTATCCTCAAATCCTATGAGTGAGTGCTAAATTTAAATTTTTGTGAAAATATCTAGGGTATACACTCGACCCATATATAAAATATATCCACGATAATAAGAATAATAACTGAATATAAGAACTTAGGAAACCCCTAAAAAGAGAATAATATAACCAATCAAGGAAAACTCATTTTCCCCAAAAAAGAATCTCTCTCTTTAAAACTATCTCACTCTTAGTACACAATGAATTCTATATAAATCCATTAATTTTTTATCAATGATATTATCCACACCATGAATAATTATCCTATCTAAGTACAATCATCTTGGATAACATATGAAACATACCATTATATTGACCATAAAATCTCATGAAATCTCGCTTATACTAGTTACTACACAGAATAACATGCTTTCCCAATGTCATTTCAGCTAAAATGAATGTATATCAATAAAAGGATATAAGTTTAATTTATAAACACATTACTAAGGGTAAGGAAACACAAAAAAATATCCCATACCCAAACATAGATCATCACTTGGTAGGATCTCATCTTCCTAAAACCCCTCTATATGAACATAGAGTGTGAACATGTCAAATAAAAGGTAAGATAACTCTAATAACATATCACATTTATTTGATAATGGATTATTCATACCACATTATAATGGTTAATGTATATAAAACCCCAATCATTTGATCAAGGAGTATGGAAACATATAGGAGAGGTTATATATCATATGTATTAATCTGTCAATATGAACATAGAGTATAAAACCTCATAAGAAAGGATCTTAAACTTGTACTGAATTCATTGAAAAATGCACCATTAAATATTTAGGAAACATAAAAAATATCACATTCTTCTTTACACATGAGACACCGACTCATCCTTTTATGAAAATCCACTTCTAGAGAAATCCCAATCATTGTTCTTAGAAAAACCTCTTTTGAAATTGACATAGCTAATAAACTCTACAGAAAAATGAACATTCTTATGAAGAATAGTACCCAAGATAACCCTCAATAAACTAAAATATTATATTTCCTAACATCTAGGGATAATAATAATTCTTCAATAAGAGTCATCTAACTCTATAAACCACTATACATTCTCCAACTAGGAATATATTTAATGTACACATATAATAATAAAAAACACAGCATCCAAGGTTTAAACCTCCATCCCAATAATAATAATATTATCTAATCTCAAATTAGGAATCAATTACCCTTAAAAGGTGCATAATGTAAAAAAATTATAAAAATCATATTATACATCATTCCTAGATTTTATGAGGAAATGCAACCAATATTCTATAGGTCATGAAAGAAAATAATCCATTTATATTAAAACATGGGGCTGAAAGGTATATAAATCAGGAAACTATTTATGAAACATTACTTCCCCAAAAATAAATCCCTTCACAATTTCTATAAATAATTAATTTTAATCATGTAACAAAATTGTATATTTTATAATGTATTATTAATAATATTTTGTTGTCTAATCATAATTAATCATTCAAACTATTTTAAAAAACACTTAACACTATAATATTCCATAAACACAGAAGTTTACACCTTCATAATGAATATAATATCTAATCATAAATTAAAAATCCTCATGAAAACTACAAGGGACATTTTCTTATAAATGTTTACAAAAAATTCAAATAACCATATCATAATATAAAAATATGAGATTGATTAGATCACTTTCAAAGTCAATATCAATACAAAATCTAATCACATAGTGAATTGAAAACATTCATGTCATGAAACTAAAACTAACATCCAGATAAATCAAATATTTCACATTTAAAATTTACCATTCTCATATATTCCCTAAAAAATGAATAAAAAACTCATTTAAAACTAAGTTAAAAAAAATCATATAGTATGTAAAACATGTTATTATTTCCTATAGTATACCCCTTATAAAACTATCTCTATAAACCTTTTCTTAGTTAATTTCATTTATAAAAATAATATTCTAACTAATGATAAACCACTTTATATAACTAATCATAAAACTAAAAATATAACATTAAATAACAAATGAGTTTTTAAACTATGTGTGTTGAATTAATATTATATTTCATTTCAAAAACATACTTCTTAATCATTTATAAAAAACCCATTTCTCACCAGGTAAAAATAATTAAAGGAGAATGATAATAAAAATAACACAAACCCAAATAATTGTTTAATAATATCTAAACAAATAACTCCTTTCATTAATGAAACATTTAATATTTGTTATATTTGTTTTAGAGAATTGTAACTAGTATAAGTTCTTTTAACATTATAGGAAACTAACATACCACATAAACAATAATAATATTTTGAAAACAATATACTAATAAGAAACAACATTGATTGAATATTTATCACTAAACATAAAACAATTATGTTACATACCTCGATCCATATTTATAAATGCATTTTTAGGTATACTGAGTCTCAAAATCACACAATGAAATCATACATACAAAAATACTCAAATTAATGTTACATAATATCTATAAAAGGTAAATAAAATAATATTAAACCACATAAATACTCATCAATTTGTGATATAATTACAAAGAAACTTTAAATGGTATAAAATTGGATAATATAATCTTTAATGACTCATTACAAACAAAATATCTATAATTAGAGACTATTTTATTCATTCCTTGGAAAAAAATTTATCTCCCAATCCCTATATTAATAACACCATAAATAAAAATAGATAGAAGAGGAAATTATAAAGAGAATAAATAATAAGATCAAGATAAAACTTTTATCCAAGGAAAAATAATCAATAATTGATGATAAATTATAGGTTAATGGAGGGGAAACCCCAATATATATCGAAGTTAAAATAGTTCAGAGAGGATTAAAAATGAGGGATCAGAGTCATGATTCGATATCATAAAATAATAATCATTTTTAATAACGATATTATTATTTTGGTATTAAAAAACCATGTAAATGAACTTCCACATTTTAACTAACCTATATGAATATATTTCATGGTTTATAAATGTTTAGGATCAATATTACATAACCCCAACACTTCAATTTCTATATATTTTTCCTCCCCTCTTCATCAAACACTTCGTAACATAAAAAATATCAATCCATAAAATATTTGTAATGACCCAACCCTAGTTACCAAGAGTCTGTGCATTATTAAATAACATTGGCATGATCACAAGGGATCAAATCCCAAAAGACCTGTCAGATTAGTATCCTTGAAAGTATGAGATACATTAATAAGTTTTACATTACTTCATGAAATAAAAACAATAGTAACATTTTGTCTCTATTAACCACATTCAAATCCCATATCCTATCCCTGTAGGTCCACCATAAAATAATTCTTAACATATTGGGAAAAATTAAACATATAAAGGGGTGTTCTCAGGTGCTCGGTAAGGATAACATTATAGAGGAAACATTCATAAATAAATATAAATATTTAAGGCAATGGATAAAACTAAAACAAAATTATTTTAAACATAAAATTCAGTATAATATGGTATAGATAAATCAAATAATTCATTTACTTATTCACATGGATATTCTACTAGTCGAATAATCACATGTAATATCAATAGCTAATTTCATAATGATGTAATGCATATTGTCTAACATCATAACCACATAGTCAAGGCCTCGTTACAAGACTAAAAATAAGATTTTGTCAAGGCCTTTACCAAGACACTGGTTTTCCACATGAGACCTACCGATGCATCGAGGAGCTATAGCGGGATCCACCCCTCTCTTACAAAGTCCAATGCATTCCTCATATGAAATGGTTGAAACATAACATAAACATTCGTATTAAAACTACCATACGAAATGTTAATACATTAACCACAAACCATGAATGGTATAAAAATAACACAGCCACAGTAAAACATCTCAGAAAAATATAAATAAAATATGGAAGATTTGTATCATAATAAATCAACTTCAAACAAGTATAAAATTGTTTAATGTTATTGACATATATGAAATCAAAACTATTTGAGAGAAATGTCACTTTTATCTTATGAAATAATTTAAAATTAATGTAATTATAAAAGAAAAAATTTATTTTAAATATATTATTATAATCTTTTAAGGGAAGCATTAAAGGTGTTATAATGGTGGATAATTACTGCACCTGCCATATAAGTTAAAAAACATTCTTACCTTAATTTGTTGATAAGGTCATAATGTACATTGTTTGAAAAATAATGGAATGATTCGTCTCAACCCATTTTATAAAAAGTCAAAGGTATAAATTAATTTAACAAATAATCTAGTAAATAATAAAAATGTTTTGAAATAAATTTTTAAGAAACACGGATGTGGATGACAAAGAGGTCCTAGAAGACACTTACGTAAAAACAACCTCGGATAATAAAGAGATTGTGAAATTAACCATTACCTTGTAATTTTCCTTGGATGAGGGTACATTAACCTCATGTAAAATAGTTAAATAATTGTTTTAAAATTATACAAGAACCACATACATAAATATGATATCCTATATGATCATCTAATATTTCTTTGTTAATAATATTTTAGTAGTATCATTGTTTTGGGTGTTAACTGATTCATTTTATTTAAAATGTTTTCTAATGTAAGCCATGTTTGTTATGGATATGATGTATTTGATTCATATAAAAAAATTATATTAAGTTCTGAAACATTATTTTTAATAATAAAATGAAAATTATTCTTGAATGGTTATGATGGGGAATGAATCTCATCGTATTCGTGGAGACGGTAATCCGTACAAACGCATGAACGCTAATTCCATTACATTTTTTATATTTTAAAAGGAATGAAGACAAAATGATAAATAGATATTTTATTATTCCATTATGAAATACTATTTTATATACATTATGTATGTCTTTTAATACCATCCTTTATATGTTCCATGTTTTGTATGAATGAGTCATATCACTTTGAGGGGGCGGTAGTCCGCACCTCCTCAACTGAAATTGTTGTATATATACAACATGAAAAGAATAAAGGTGTGCTATAAAAAAGAATTACCGAATATTATAGATAAAATAAATATCATAAATATTATATATAATTAAAATTCTATCATAATGGCCACCATAAGAGGTGGTATTAAAAGATTGAACAATCATCATTTCGTGAGGTAGTAGTTCACCATCCACAGAAATATTATATTCTATACCCATTAGATGGAGGTGTGTGTAAGTGTAGTTAAAATAATTCTCATAACAACAACATAGTATATTGAGTATACTGCTGTTGTTATAAAATAATGTAATAATGTGATTTTAGGGGGTTGTAGAAGTAAAATAATAGAAAAGAACTTAGGAGTAGATGTCACCTTTAAATCGGGTGACTCCCTTTGGTTTGAACCAAAAGGTTTCTTTCAAGTTCTTTATACTTATGGTAAGGCTTATAAAAGGAAGATAGAAATATAGTGAGATTAATTGGACAGAGGTTGGATGATCCAAGGGACTTGAGAGGTGTGAGAAATGGGTTAGAGTTGAGGGCTTTTATAAGGGAGAGGAGGGGTTCTTTAGGAATGTCTAAAAATATTATTTTATTGTATAATTATGTTTGGTTTCTAAAGTTCCAAAACTCATTACAATAAAATATAATATAACTCATTTTAGGAATAAAATCATCCAATAATAATTGGGCTGGTTTTTAATATTGTTTTAATTTTAATAATATCAAATATGTAACAATTATTTAATGAGGTAAACACTACGTCATTATTGTGTCATAAATAATTTTATTTATTTTATGTCTAAATTTTTTTAAAAAAATACAATGATGTAGGAAATATTTTTAACTTTTAAATTAATATTTATAGTGTTAAATATAGCTTATATAACCCCTTGTAAAAATTATTATACTAAAAGATATATGTTTATGTCATTTTTTTCTTTACTTTAAATTAATTAATTTAAAGTGTCATTATCACTCTCATGGGGTTCAATTGTAGAGACCCGAAGCTTGATGTACATTGACATTACAATACTTTTGCGGAATACTTACTACATAACAAAAACACACACACAAGGATCGTAATAGTTTAGTGTCTTTGGAAACTCGGAACGTAATCTTCTAATCGTGGTGAAAGATCTTCAATATCTCCCATAAAGATCTTCCCTTTTTTTCTACCTAAAACCTTTATTTATATCCTGGGGAAAATAAAAAATAAAAGGGTGAGCTCAAATGCTCAGTAAGGGTAAATAAAAGAAAAATCAATCACATCATATTCATAAGAACATAACTTTTGGAAATCTTAACCTGCAAAAGAGGGAATAATTTCATAACATGGTATAAATCATAGTAGTGAGATGAAATCCCAATAATCATAATTTAAAACATGAAACTTTGTGGCATTCACACATAATCATAGAGAATCATTTCTTGTTAGTCAAGACTCATTGCCAAGACTATCTTAGTGGACAAAGTCCCTTTCGGAACCAAGTCACCCTCGTTTCAGTCCTGTTTCACTGAACCGGTATAACCTACCGTTCCAGCCATTTCTATCTCATGAGAGATAAAATCTTTACCCAATGCATTGGAGGGAGATATAGGTCCCACCCATCTTATAATGAATCCTTTCTTATGTGTGCCACATAATCATAAATTATACATCATCGCATAACACATGTAACAAAAATGGGATTCTTGAAACATCATGAAATCATAAATCAATTCATATAAGATAAAGGAATTCATAAAAATAATTCCATCACAACATGATAAAATCAATGTAATAATAGGGATAAAAACATAACCCTTTATTATCTTAGATGGAAAATAATTTTGATAAAACACTTGAACTCCATTTTTGAGGAAAATATCCTTTCTTCTTTAAAAACATTTTTCCTCTCATAACATGTCATACTAGTTTAATCTAAAACAAGGTAATTAAAAATAAACTTGAAAACTTTTAAAGGAAGCTTCTTGTAAATAATGTTTTAAAAATCCATTCATGCCGTATAAGTTAAAAAAAACATTCTTCGTACTTTTGTCGGAAAAGTCAAAAAGTACCTCGTATGAGAAACGACAAAAGATTCCTTTCATATCTTTTACTAAAAACTCACCAAAGGGTAAAATAGGTTTTAAACAATTTTAGGTGGATGAAAACAATATTACATATTGAGGAAACATGGATGTGGATGATAAAATACACCCCAGTAAATACTTACGAATAAACAATCTCGGATAAAAATGAGATTGTGATATTTCCCTTACCTTAGGTCTGATTTGCTTCGTATGTGTCCGAACCTCCTGTATAATGATTTAAATAATGTCATTGACTTATTACAGAATAATATTAACTTTTATGATATCATATATGGTTCACTTATGACTTTATATTACCAGTTCTTTTGTAAATTCCATGTTAAAGAAGCGTTTTGGGTAAAATTGTTTCATTTATCGTAGGTGTTTTGACTTGTTGTTCTTGACATTATTATTACTTATATCATGATTTACATACTTCCAGAATATAAAATATGATTTATATATCATATATATTCAGTATATATATATATATAATAGATAGATAAATGAAATGAAAAACACCGTTCATGGAGATGGTAGTCCGTACGTACGCATGAACGCTGTTTTCCTTTCCTTATTGTCTTGAATGGAAGTAAGTAGATGAAATACATATATATATATATACATAAATCCAGTAGCTTTATAATGTCATATATTTCATTATTATTTCTTATATATACTTTATAATCATTCTTAAATGGTTAACATGGAGAATGAATCTCATCGCGTCGTGGAGACGGTAGTCCGTACGTACGCACGAGCGATCATATCGTTCCCATGGTCGTGGAATTGTGTTGAAGTGTATGTATACTATTTCAGTATCAATATAACTTTATAATAATTATATATAGTTACTCATTACACCATTATACCAATCCAATTAATGTGGTGGAGGAAAATAGATTACACCACGGCGTGTAGACGATATTCCGTACGTACGCACGCGCGGTGATTTCATTTTTCCGTAGGATGGATAGAAGGTGAATTAGGGTTTTTTCATATTTATAATAACATATCAGTATGTAAGTAATACTTATGTTATTACTTTGTCATGAAACAACTAAAGAAGAAGAAATTGAAGAAGAAAGAAATTGAAAAAGATCGGTGATGGATATTACCTCTTCTTTGAAACACCTCTTTGAATCCTCCACTTAGGGAACTAAGATTGGTCTTTAAAGAATGCCAGGACCTCTAGGATTATTCTAGGGAAGTGGAGAAGGGATTTTGGCAGGGGTTGGCCGAGCTTGAGTGCTCAATTTGGTGTGAGGAGGAGGGGGAGGTGGTGCCCTTTTATAAGGGAGGAGAGGGGCACCTTAGGAATATCTCAAAATATTATTTTATATTAAGGTCAAATTCGGTTTATAATAGTTCCAAATGGACTTATTTCGAAGATAAAGTGGGGATGGGTCGAAAGACTATCATCCAATAGCATTTAGACAAGTTTAGGTTATTATTTTAACCTTATCAATTAGATTTAACTCTAAGTTAAATAATTTAACTTTTACCATGTCTTTTTGTTTTCATTCACTATATGGTTAATACACTTACTATAACATGCCAAAAGAACCCCAAATTGTTTATTATTAATATATATATCCTTATCTAAGTCATTTGGACGAACCTTAGATTTTTAGGAATAAAATAACAATTAGTAATATAATATTTGATTTAAAAACTATTTTGTGTCAATTTTGACACTATTTGATATATGATTTTTGTGAAAGTCATAACAGAATTATATGTTCGAACCAAGTTGATTAAATCAACAATAATATATCATAGTAACCTAGAAAATTAGTGGAATTCATAAAAAGTCTCAAATTACATTTATTTTTGTGTTTATAACATCAATTATGTCAATATTTCATTAATAAGATAATTACTGCATCATCATTGTGTCATAAATAAATTAAATTATTTAATGTCTAAAAATTATAAATAAAATACCATTATGTATTAAATGTTTTTAGCTTTCTAGTGAATATTTATAGTATAATTTATCTTATGTATAACCCCATATTAAAAATTATTTACTTATTAAACTTTGATTTTAACTATTTTAACCCTTCTTTAAATAAATTAATAATAAATGTCCTAATCTAATCCAAGTGGGCCTAAATGATAATATTTTACACTTAAGGTTGTTTTGGGTCGAGATAAACTTGTCCAATAGAATCAGGACATGTGTTAGGGTAATATTAATATCATTCTTACCCTTAATTACCCTATTTACTTTTAACCGTGGTAAATAAAAGTAAAAAGTTACTATTCACCAAAAATTATTTTCATCTCATTGAACCACATTTTACTTACTGAAATCAACATTGTCTCTCTTATTTTTGAAATTCCATTCACAGAAGCGGTAAAATTAAGTTTTATGAAAAATTCAGTTTTTTTAACTACCACTTAGTAGTTTCACTATTCATCAAAAATTGATGTTTTTCAGAACAATGCCAAAATTTCATCCTAAGCTATATTTCATATTCCGAATTCAAAAATGATTTCTATTTTACAAAATTCCCAACATATAAGTTGCATTAATTAATTTTATAATTAATTTCTGCTGTCACAACAAATAGCGTGTTTTTAAGAGATAATAACTATCAAAAGATTAACACTTGTTTATATCTGGTGTAAATGTGAAATGACATCCAATGACCAACATTGTATTGAATTGTAAAAATATATTCTAAATATAATTTAAAACCACTCAAATTAATAATTTATCACTATTAATTATTTCGATTAAAAAAGTTGTTTTTAATTAAAATTTAGTAATTTTCACTATTCATGAGAAAATAAAAGTTATCCGAAAAGTACCAAAATTTCACCTTAGGCTAAATTCGATACTCTGAATCCAAAAATGAAGTTCATTTTGAAAAATAAGATTTACAGAATTTCAAAAAGTGGTTATTACTATTCATAACGGCTAGTTTTAATAATATTTTAATAGCATATCGTTGTTTAGTGAAACTCGGTATTGCGTATTACACACGCTATCGAGGAAGGTCGGGATTGCATGTAATGCAAGGAAAGTAAAGGATGTGTGTTGTCCAAGCTCCTTTTGGTGTAGCGTACAACACAAGACATTAAAAAAATTAAAAAGAATATTTTTCATAAAATCTCGGGCTATTACATTCTACCCCCCGTAAAATGAATTTCGCCCTCGAAATTCGTCGGGGTTATAAATGGTTTACTATTCAAAAGTTTCTTTAATAGAAACCCACATCGTAAAAAAAGAATACCAAAACTTGGATTTAAAAACTAAAGTATGAAATGTAACGATTACCCAAATAAACTAATCACTGGGTTTCCACATAGGTGAAAATATGGATATGGAAGAGAAATCTAACCATCACGTTCTGATGGAGAGTGGTAGAGAACATGGCTATGGAAAAGCCAGTAATCACAAATCCATAGATTTGTGATGATATAAGGTACCATCTGATTCATCAGGTATAAGATCACTAGGACAACATTTTTGGTTTTCAAGATCATTTCCCTAAAGTTGAAAATTTGCTTAGAATAAATACTTACATTATTTTGGTACAATATCACTGTTGTTCGTGCCTTGAACAATTTCCACTTCATCTCTTAAATAAATGAAGTTGAATTTGTTATTCGTGAAGTGTTAGCTGATCATGTGATAGAATGACGGGTCATTCCATCTGTCTCAAACAAAAGGTTAGCAAAAATTATATACATAAGTTGATCTATAGTGAGATTAATCATATATTGTTCCTAAAATGGACTTATACTTCATATATCATACTGCTTAATATAATAAAACTAGATTCTACTAAAAAGGGACTTCCTGTAGGCTAGTGGTAGGCGATAAAGGCCAGTCGCACTTCGGTTGCGGGTTTGATTCCCACAGCCTTGTCCAACGCAATGGGATGTCGCCCGTCCTGCAGGTTGTCCTTTTTCTAAAGCTATATTACTATAACATCCCATCAATAATATCAAAAAATGTTTTATCCTAACTTATGTCCAACATAATCCATTCTAATCTTTAGTCTTATCTAAAATACTTCGGTCCAAGCTCATAGTATAAAGAAAATGATTACTTGAAATGTCACAGAACAATCACGTGAATGCCATCATTTATCCCCCATATATCATAAGATATGTCTTGCTGGTCACATTCCAAACATTCAAAGGCCTTAATCATGTATTCTCTTGAATAATGAATACCCATTGAACCTTAGTGAAAACATTAATGCAGTTAAAAGTTAACACTTTCCACAAACCAAAATCCTCAAAATTATTTATACTCAAACCATTATATCACTTAGTCCTTATATCAATCATGAGCTCATGAATACTGTTAAACATTTCATTTTCTCGTTTTCCCTTCATTATGCGCATAATATCTCAATCACTTGGAATACCACATTAGACCAATACATAAATATATCAATACTCCATGATACAACATTATTTTGGAATCTCATTACATAAACACTTAATCATTCCACCACATCGTTGTCATATTCAACATTGCCTATAGTGATCGCATGTGACTTCCCTTTGTCCTTTGCCTTAAGCGGTTGCTCATGTCGATCATCACTAACCCTTGGATTAGGGCATTTATTAGCATAATTCCCCATTTCCTTGCACTTGAAGCATTGAAGTGTTGGTTGTGCGTTCTCTGCAATGTTTGCTTTATTTACATCATTAGAATCCCTTTTTCCATTAATTCGACACTCAGCTGCTCGATGACCTTCTTTTCCACACTTAAAACATTTTATAGTCCCTTTAAGACAATCTCCACCATGCTTCTTTCCACACTTTGTGCATAAGGAAACATTCATCTTCTTTTCACCATTATTCTGAGATTTCTCCTTGAACTCCATCTTTCGTTTCTTGTCAAAACCATGAGATGGATATGTAACACCAACTTCCATTTCTACCTTGATAGCACAACGCACAATTTCTTCATAGCTACTGAAGTCTCTTATAGCTAATTCCCTTCGAAGACTTGGTTTTAAGCCACTGAAAAATTGATCAACTTTACTTTCAGGTTGGATGATAAAGCCAGATGCATACCTTTCAAGTCTTGTAAAATTTTCTTCGTATATACCAACAGATTCATCATCTTTCTGCTTCAGCTCAAGAAACATATTTTCCATCTTTGTTCAAAGAATATGAGGGAAGTACTTACTGAAAAACAAGTTCTTGAACTCGTCCCATTCCATGGACTCAATTTCATCTCTTGGCCTCGTAATCTTGATAAGATTCCACCATTGATCAGCTTCACCTTCCAAACGATATACTGCTAAGATGACTTTATCATGTTCAGAACATTGAAGTACTGAAGATATCTTTTCAGTGGTACTGATCCATTGTTCAGAAACAAGTGGATCGGAAGTCCCACTGAAAGAAGGTGGACGTTGCCTCATGAAGGACTCAATAGAATATTGTTCCCTTCTCTGCTCATTTGGGAGTCCAGAATGATTCATAGCTTGTGTAAGGATAGCAATAAGATTTTTCACTCCATCTCCCATAACATTTGTTTGTTCAGGAGGACAATCATTGCATTGTTCATTTCATTGATCAACACGGTTCCTTCGGGTTCCAGCCATCGTCTAAAACCCAAAAAGAATAGTCTGAGAGGCAAAAATCATGCTAGGGAAAACAACATAATAAAGGGGGGGTACCTTCAATATCTAACATCTTAGGTTTAATTCTATGATCGTTAGCATAGTTCTAGTACTATAACCTATACGTATACTTAACCTTAGGGACATCCCTAGACATACCTTAGAAATATCTCTAGGGATCTCACTAATGTTTTCGCATCCTAATTTCCAAAGGTTGACTAAACCTTTCCTATGATACCAACTGTAGAGACCCGAAGCATGACGTACATTGACATTATAATACTTTTTCGGAATACTTAGTACATAACAAAAACACACACACAAGGATCGTAATAGTTTAGTGTCTTTGGAAACTCGGAACGTAATCTTCTAATCGTGGTGAAAGATCTTCAATATCTCCCATAAAGATCTTCCCTTTTTTTCTACCTAAAACCTTTATTTATATCCTGGGGATAAGAAAACATAATAGGGTGAGCTCAAATGCTCAGTAAAGGTAAATAAAAGAAAAATCAATCACATCATATTCATAAGAACATAACTTTTGGAAATCTTAACCTGCAAAAGAGGGCATAATTTCATAACATGGGATAAATCATAGTAGAGAAATGAAATCCCAATAATCATAACTTAAAACAAGAAACTTTGTGGCATTCACACATAATCATAGAGAATCATTTCTTGTTAGTCAAGACTCATTGCCAAGACTATCTTAGTGGACAAAGTCCCTTTCTGAACCGAGTCACCCTCGTTTCAGTCCTGTTTCACTGAACCGGTATAACCTACCGTTCCAGCCATGTCTATCTCATGAGATATAAAATCTTTACCCAATGCATTGGAGGGATATATAGGTCCCACCCATCTTATAATGAATCCTTTCTTATGTGTGCCACATAATCATAAATCATACATCATCGCATAACACATGTAACAAAAATGGGATTCTTGAAACATCATGACATCATAAATCAATTCATATAAGATAAAGGAATTCATAAAAATAATTCCATCACAACATGATCAAATCAATGTAATAATAGGGATAAAAATAGAACCCTTTATTATCTTAGATGGAAAATAATTTTGATAAAACACTTGAACTCCATTCTTGAGGAAAATATCCTTTCTTCTTTAAAAACATTTTTCCTTTCTTAACATGTCATACGACTTTAATCTAAAACAAGGTGATTAAAAATAAACTTGAAAACTTGTAAAGTAAGATTCTTGGAAATAATTTTTTAAAAATCCATTCATGTCGTATAAGTTAAAAAAACATTCTTCGTACTTTTGTCGGAAAAGTCAAAAAGTACCTCGTATGAGAAACGACAAAAGATTCCTTTCATATCTTTTACTAAAAACTCACCAAAGGGTAAAATAGGTTTTAAACAATTGTATGTGGATGAAAACAATATTACATATTTAGGAAACATGGATGTGGATGATAAAATACACCCCATTAAATACTTACGAATAAACAATCTCGGATAAAAATGAGATTGTGATATTTCCCTTACCTTAGGTCCGATTTGCTTCGTATGTGTCAGAACCTCCTGTATAATGATTTAAATAATGTCATTTACTTATTAAAGAATCATATAAACTGTTATGATATCATATATGGTTCACTTATGACTTTATATTACCCGTTCTTTTGTAAATTCCATGTTAAAGAAGCGTTTTAGGTAAAATTGTTTCATTTATCGTAGGTGTTTTGACTTGTTGTTCTTAACATTATTATTACTTATATAATGATTTAATTACTTCCAGAATATAAAATATGATTTATATATCATATATATTCAGTATATATATATATATAATAGATAGATAAATGAAATGAAAAACACCGTTCATGGAGACGGTAGTCCGTACGTATGCATGAACGCTGTTTTCCTTTCCTTATTGTCTTGAATGGAAGTAAGTAGATGACATACATATATATATATATACATAAATCCAGTAGATTTATAATGTCATATATTTCATTATTATTTCTTATATATACTTTATAATCATTCTTAAATGGTTAACATGGAGAATGAATCTCATCGCGTCGTGGAGACGGTAGTCCGTACATACGCACGAGCGATGATATTGTTCCCATGGTCGTGGAATTGTGTTGAAGTGTATGTATACTATTTCAGTATCAATATAACTTTATAATAATCATATATAGTTACTCATTACACCATTATACCCATCCAATTAATGTGGTGGAGGAAAATAGATTACACCACGGCGTGGAGACGGTATTCCGTACGTACGCACGCGCGGTGATTTCATTTCTCTGTAGGATGGATAGAAGGTGAATTAGGGTTGTTTCATATTTATAATAACATATCAGTATGTAAGTAATACTTATGTTATTACTTTGTCATGAAAAAACTAAAGAAGAAGAAATTGAAGAAGAAAGAAATTGAAAAAGATCGGTAATGGATATTACCTCTTCTTTGAAACGCCTCTTTGAATCCTCCACTTAGGGAACTAAGATTGGTCTTTCAAGAAGACCAGGACCTCTAGGATTATTCTAGGGAAGTGGAGAAGGGATTTTGTCAGGGTTTGGCCGAGTTTGAGTGCTCAATTTGGTGTGAGGAGGAGGGGGAGGAGGTGCCCTTTTATAAGGGAGGAGAGGGGCACCTTAGGAATATCTCAAAATATTATTTTATATTAAGGTCAAATTCGGTTTATAATGGTTCCAAATGGACTTATTTAGAAGATAAAGTGGGTATGGGTCGAAATACTATCATCCAATAGGATTTAGACAAGTTTAGGTTATTATTTTAACCTTATCAATTAGATTTAACTCTAAGTTAAATAATTTAACTTTTACCGTGTCTTTTTGTTTTCATTCACTATATGGTTAATACACTTACTATAACATGAAAAAGAACCCCAAATTGTTTATTATTAATATATATATCCTTATCTAAGTCATTTGGCCGAACCTTAGGTTTTTAGGAATAAAATAACAATTAGTAATATAATATTTGATTTAAAAATTATTTTGTGTCAATTTTGACACTATTTGATATATGATTTTTGTGAAAGTCATAACAGAATTATATATTCAAAACAAGTTGATTAAATCAACAATAATATTTCATAGTAACCTAGAAAATTAGTGGAATTCATAAAAAGTCTCAAATTACATTTATTTTGGTGTTTATAACATCAATTATGTCAATATTGCATTAATAAGATAATTACTGCATCATCATTGTGTCATAAATAAATTAAATTATTTAATGTCTAAAAATTATAAATAAAATACCATTATGTAGTAAATCTTTTTAGATTTCTAATGAATATTTATAGTATAATTTATCTTATGTATAACCCAATATTAAAAATGATTTACTTATTAATCTTTGATTTTAACTATTTTAACCCTTCTTTAAATAAATTAATAATAAATGTCCTAATCTAATCCAAGTGGGCGTAAATGATAATATTTTACACTTAAGGTTGTTTTTGGTCGAGATACACTTGTCCAATAGAATTAGGACATGTGTTAGGGTAATATTAATATCATTCTTACCCTTAATTACCCTATTTACTTTTAACAGTGGTAAATAAAAGTAAAAAGTTACTATTCACCAAAAATTATTTTCATCTCATTGAACCAAATTTTACTTACTGACATCAACCGTTTCTCTCGGATTTTTGAAATTCCATTCACAGAAGCGGTAAAATTATGTTTTATGAAAAATTCAGTTTTTTTAACTACCACTTAGTAGTTTCACTATTCATCAAAAATTGATGTTTTTCAGAACAATGCCAAAATTTCATCCTAAGCTATATTTCATATTCCGAATTCAAAAATGATTTCTATTTTAAAAAATTCCCAACATATAAGTTTCATTAATTAATTTTATAATTAATTTCTGCTCTCACAACAAATAGCGTGTTTTTAAGAGATAATAACTATCAAAAGATTAACACTTGTTTATGTCTGGTGTAAATGTGAAATGACATCCAATGACCAACATTGTATTGAATTGTAAAAATATATTCTAAATATACTTTAAAACCACTCAAATTATTAATTTATCACTATTAATTATTTCGATTAAAAAAGTTGTTTTTAATTGAAATTTAGTAATTTTCACTATTCATCAGAAAATAAAAGTTATTCGAAAAGTACCAAAATTTCACCTTAGGATAAATTTGATACTCCGAATCCAAAAATGAAGTTCATTTTGAAAAATAAGTTTTACAGAATTTCAAAAAGTGGTTATTACTATTCATAACGGCTAGTTTTAATAATATTTTAATAGCATATCGTTGTTTAGTGAAACTCGGTATTGCGTATTACACACGCTATCGAGGAAGGTCGTGATTGCGTGTAATGCAAGGCAAGTCAAGGATATGTGTTGTGCAAGCTCCTTTTGGTGTAGCGTACAACACAAGACATTAAAAAAATTAAAAAGGATATTTTTCATAAAATCTCAGGCTATTACATCCATGGGGTCCCAAAATTGACACAAGGATTCCCATGGTTGGACATGTATCAACCAATAGGAATAGGATACATGTTAGGGTAATTTAATAATATTATAACAATATTTTTTACCGTTATTTACCAGATTTACCCTTTAACCATTGTAAATAAAATATTTATTGAAGTATTCATAATGTCTAAAAATAAAAGTTGCCTATTTACAAAATTTGGACCTCCTTATATTAAATAATAAATTCATTTTTCCAAATTCTTAACACAAAAGTGGTAGAAATTAATTTAAAATTAATTATCCTTGTCAAAACAAAAGGCGTGTTTTTAAGAAATAATAACTATCAAATGATTGACACTTGTTTATGTCCAGTTTAAAGGTGAAATTACATACAATTACCTAAATTATATTAAAACATAAAAACATAATCTAATGATACTTTAAAACCACTCAAATTTATAATTTAACACTATAAATTATTTCAATTGAAAAAGTTGTTTTTTATTAAAATTAAGTATTTTTCACTATTCATAAAAAATTGAAAGTTTTCATAAATGAACCAAAAATTCACCCTATACTAATTTTGATATTCCAAATCCAAAAATAAAGTTCATTTGAAAAAACAAAATTTAGAAAAAAATCAAAAAGTGGGTATTACTATTCACAACGGCTTGTTTGATTGGTTGTGGTGTGTTAGTATCTCGAAGTTGCGTACAACACAAGCTATTGAATTATTCAAAGGGAAACGTACTGTGGAAGATTGGGGTGTTACTTTCTTCCCTCATTCAAATAATTTCATCCCCTAAATTTCTAGAATACTACTACATAAAAATATTGGGGTGGTTCTTCATCATAAGTTCCTCGGGTTCCCACGTTGCCTCTTCCATCTTATTATTTCTCCATAGAACATTCAGCAAATAAGTCATCCAGTTTCTCAGAATTTGTTATCTGGTATCAATAATTCTGATAGGCTCTTTGCAATAATATATATTGGGTTATAGTTCTATTTCATCAAAGGTGAGTACATGCATTGGGTCAGGCATGTATTTTCTCAACAGTGATATGTGGAACACATCATGAACTTTGGAGATACTTGGAGGCATTGCCAAACGATAAGCTAAAACTCCAATTATTTCTAGAATTTATAATGGTCTGAAGTACTTTGGACTTAATTTTCCTTTCTTACTGAATTATATAACACCCTTCCATAGAGATACCATCAAGAAAACATAATCTCCTACTTGAAATTCCAAATCGTTCCATCAGTTATCAGCATAGATCTTTTGCCTAAATTGAGCTGCTTTGATGTGGGTTTGGATAACCTCCACCTTTTCCATTGTTTCCTCAAAAAGTTCTGGGCCTTCTAGTTTTCATTTACCATCATCATCCTAATAAGTTGGTGTGCGACCTCTCTTTCTATATAACGCTTTATTTGGTGCCATCTGAATACATGACTGGAAACTATTGTTATACGAAAATTCTTCCAGATGTAAATATTGATCGCACATACCATGAAAATCAAGTGAGAAAGAACTCAAAATGTCTTCTAAAGATTGAATAGTTTTTTCTGATTGTCCATCATTTTGAGGGTGGTAGGCAGTGCTTAAACAAAGTTCAGTATCCAATTTATTCTAAAGACTTTTTCGTAATCATGATGTAAAATGGGATTCACGATCAGAAACAATCGATAGAGGTACTCCATGATGTTTGAAAAATTCATTAATATATAGTCTTTCCAGACGTTCATGTGGTAAATCATCTCTTATAGCTAGAAAATGAGATGAATTGGTAAGATGATCAACAATGACCCATATTGCATCATTCCTTCTAGGAGTCTTTGGTAGCCCCATGACAAAGTCCATAGAAATATCATCCCATTTTCACTCAGGTATAAGAAGAGGTTGCATGTCTCCTCTAGGATGTTATCTTCCAACTTCCACTTTTCGAAAAACCGAACATCATGACATATAATCTGCAATCTCTCTCTTCATGTTGTCCCACCAAAAATGTTCCTTCAAATATCTATACATCGTAGTGCTACAAAGGGTGTATATATAAATTAGAGCTATGAGCATCATCCAACAATTACATTTGTAGATCAGGTATGTTAGGAACACAAATTATCTTCCAAAATTTCATAATCTCGTCCTCATATACAAAGATGATTAATCTCCCATCATTCACCGCTTTAATTTTCTTTTGAAACACCTCATCATCAGTCTAATAACTTTTTATCCATTCAAGTAAAGATATATTAGTAAACATTTGAAAAACTATTGATGTTTTACCTTACAAGATTATTACCATATCCATCTTTACTATATCCATGAACATAAGATCACTTTCAACTTTCATCTTGTTCAAAACTCCATGATCCTTTCAACTCAAAGCATCTTCCACCTCATTTTCCTTCACTGGGTGGTAGTGTGTGGTGCAATCATAATCATTGAGTGGTTAGAGACATCTCTTTTTCCTTATGTTGAGTTATTTTTTAAGAAAATATAATTTAAACTCTTGTGATTAGTTTAAATCTCACATTTATTACCATAGAGATAGTGTCTTCATATCACCAGAGAAAATATTACATCGGCTAACTAACGACCATGAGTGGTATAGTTTTTCTCTTTAATTTTTAGCTATCATGATGCATAAGAAATAACCATATCATTCTGCATATAATCACAACCAAGTCCTTTCTTTGAAGAATCACTATAAATAAAAAACTCATCATTCCCCAATGTTAGAGTCAATATAAAATCATTAACTAATATTTTCATCAAAACATCAAAATATTCTTCACACTCTTTTGTCCAAAAAAATTTAACACCTTTACGTGTGAACTTGGTTAATGGTTTAGCCAATCGAGCCAAATTTTGGATGAAACTCTGATAATAACCTGCTAAACCAATAAAATATTGTACCTCAGTTATACTTGTTGGGGATTCCCATTATTGGATTACCTTGGTCTTTGAAGGATCAACAGAATTCCATCCTTAGAGACAATATGGCCAAGAAATGAAATCTCCTAAATCCAGAATTCAAACTTGCTGAACATTCCTAATAATTCAATTCTTCTAAGAGTCTTTAGAATACTGCGTAGGTGATTTTCATGATCTCAGTGGATTTTGGAGTATAACAATATATGATTAATAAATACCACTAAAAATTCATAATGATGTTCTTAGAAAACACTCTTCATTAGATCCATGAAGATATATGGAGCATTAGTGAGTCTAAAAGGCATTACTGTAAAGTTGTAATTCCCGTACCTGGGTCAAAATGTTGTCATTGGAATGTCTTCCTTATTCACACAAAACTGATGATATCCAGATCGAAGGTCAATCTTTGAAAAATATTTAGCTCCCTGAAGTTCATCAAATAAATTATCAATGATAGGTAGGGGATAATGTTTCTTTATTATTATATCATTGATTTCCCTGTAGTCAATGCACAACCTCATAGATCCATATTTCTTTTTAACAAAAAGAACAGGGGATCCCTATAGAGAAACACTACAGAGAATAAATCATTTATTACTCAACTCCTCTGGTTGTTTCTTAATCTCTACTAATTCCACAGTGGCCATTCTAAAAGGGGTCTTTGATATGAGTCTTCAACTTGGAATTAAGTCAATAAAAAACTCAATTTCTCATTCTATAGGATGTCCAGGTAAATCCTCTTAAAATACATCAACATATTCTTAAAGAATAAGTATATACTCTATTTGAACACTCCCTTCCTCACCAATAGATATTTCACTCACTTCCTCCCCAATAATTGAATTTAGTAGAGCTATAAGGGGTGGATCTAGATAAGAATAAGATGGTGATGTTTCTGCTCTAAAAATAAGGTATTCTTTATCATCATAAAAAATTATAACCTCTTTCTTATTACAAAATTTTTTTTCTCATCATGGTCTGAAATCCAATCCATACCATGGATTATATCAAATTCATTCATGGGTATGACGATGTGATCAGTTGATAAAGAACATTTCTATGTCCTAATGGGGACTGATTCATAAAACATTTTTGCAATGATACCTCCCTTAGGAGTTTTGACTGATAACTCCCTTGTTAAATCAAATAGGAAATATCTTATTTTATTAGTAATTTAGGAAGATATGAAAGAATGTGATGATATAGAATCAAATAAATAATTGGATAAACTTGAGTAAACCATTGAATTACCTGCCACCATGTCTTTTGGAGCTTCAAACTTAGCAGTAATGATCACATAAACATGGCATTTCTCCCTTGGCCTTTCCTGAGGTAATTTTCCTTGAAGCTTAGGAAATTAATTTTCATAATTCCACATTTCATTATAATTGTATTATTAAACATTGAAAGCCTCTTTCTTTCCCTTGCAATCAGGAGCTTGGTGGCCTTTTTCACCACACTTTCAACAGACTCCCATTCCCCTTAGGAATGTTCCGGGGTGTTTCTTCCCACATTTACCACTAAATGAAAATTCAAATTTTCCCTTCATCCCCTTATTTCCATTTCCATAGTTTTCAGAAGATATCTAATTCTATTTCTTTGCTTTAAAGTCATAATACTTAGAAAATTCCTTTTCTGTCTTGATAGCACATGAGATAATATCTTTGTATGATGAGAAGGATTGTGAGACTAATGATCGACGAAGAAATGGTTTTAACACATCAATGAATTGATCAATATTAATCCATTGGTTAAATATATAATCAGTTTCATTCCTGGCTAATCTTGTAATGTTATCCTCAAACTTTGGGACATTCTCATCCTCCTTTTTCCTCAGAATCAAAAATTGTCTTTCCATATCCGCTCGATGGTCACAAAAAATTATTTTTCTATGAAAAGATCTTTAAAATACCTCCATTAAAAATTTGATACTTCTTTATCTTAATTTTTGTTCTGATTTAATGACCACCATTGATCTGTATCTCCCATGAGGCAATAAACTACCATGACAAATTTTTCCCTTTCGCTACTCCCCAAAGCATGAAATATTTTCACTATGGAACTTATCCATTGATTAGCTATAAATGGATTTGTAATTCCATTGAATGATGTTGGTTGTTTCCTCATGATGTGTTCTAATATTTATCCTCCACATTGTGAATTAGGGTTCTCTATAAATGTAAGGTTATTATTCATAACCTGAGTGAGTTGTCCCAGTATAGTGATAAGCTGATCAGCAGCAGTTGCATCACCAGATGCACTACAATTATCTTTAATAGGAGGGAAATACCTACATGGATTATGTGTGTTGATATGGTTTCCATTCCTTCCACTATGTGCCATTTCTAAAAATGGAATACACTATATTAGTTTATGAATCGCAATACATAATTCCAAAATTGTAAAAAACATAACATAAATTATAAATTTTATGGATATAATCCATAATCATAAAAATGTTATCATTGAGGAGGTATATACTCATAAATCCTTTATAATGGTTTGTAAAGAAAAATTGAATTTTCCTTAGAATATTCCTCAGGAGTGTCATAACCAAGGGTACAACAAGGCCCATTGTCATGTACTAGGATACCCCGGGTCAAGCCCGAAACTCCATGTCAGAGTTTTCACTCCTAGGTACATCTATTCCAGAGCCACCTCTACCTACTCGTACCCAAATAGTGATGTATTGCATGGAAAATACACAAAATATATAAATTACCAAAATTATATGAAGTTATTCTATACTAATTCTAAATGTCTAACTTAGGGTAGTGTTCTCTAATCAGAGTTTTTCTAAATCTAGCATCAAAGGTTTGTAATAAACATCCTCTGATACCAACTATAATGCCCCAAACCTAGTTACCTAGAGACGGATCATTATTACATAACATTGGCATGATCACAAGGGATCAAATTCCAAAATACCGATTATTTTTGTATCCTTGGTAGTAATAAATACATACATAAGTTTTACAATACATCGTGAAATAAAAACAACAAAAACATTTTGTCTTTATTGGCCACATTCATATCCCTAGCCTATCCCTACAGGTCAACCATAAATTACTTCTTCACATCCTGGGAAAAATAATAACTTAGAAAGGGGTCATCTCAGATTGTTAGTAAGGATAACAGTGTAGCGGAAACATTCATAAATAAAAATAAAAATTTATGGCACTGTATAAAAGTAAAACAAATTCCTTTTAAAATTACACTTCAGCATAATAAGGTAAAGATAAATTATATAATTCTACTTACTTATTCACATGGATATTCTACTAGTCGAATAATCACATGTAATATCAATAGCTAATTATATAATGATGGAATGCATAATTTCAGACATCATAACCACATAGTCAAGGCCTCGTTCAAAGAATAAAAATAAGATTTTGTTAAAGCCTTGTGCCAAGATAGCAGTTTGTCTCATGAGACCTACCAGTTCATCAATTAGTTATAGCAGTCTCCACCCATCACTTACTATGTCCAATTCATTCATCATATGAAAAGTTTGAAACATAACATAAATATTCATATTAAAACTAGCATATGAAATGTTGATATATTAACCATAAACCATCAATGGTATAAAAATAATACATACACAATCAAATATATCACAAAACTTTAAATACAATATGGATGATTTGTATCATAATAAATCAACTTCAAACATGTATAAAATCCATTAAATGATGTTGACATAAAATAAATCAAAACTATATGAGAGAAATATCTCGTTCTATTTTGAAATCATTTAAAATTAATGTAATTATAAAAGAAAACATTTAATTTGGAAATATTATTATAATCTTGTAAGGGAAGCTTTAAAGGTGTTATAATGGTGGATAATAACTACACCCTCCGTGTAAGTTAAAAAAACATTCTTACCTAAATTTGTAGAAATGGTCATAAAGTACCTTGTTTGGAAAATGACAGAAAGATTCCTTTCAGACCATTTTATAAAAAGTCAAAAAAGGGTATAAATGAATTTAGCCCATAGTCTAGTAAATAGTATTTTTTTGAAATAAATTATTAAGATACATAGATATAGATGATAAATAGGACCCAGTAGACACTTATTTAAAAACAACATCAAATAATAAAGAGATTGTGAAATTAGCCCTTACCTTATTCTTTTCCTTAGTCGAGGGTTCGTTAACCACCTATATAATAGTTAATTAATTTTTATTAAACTATACAAGCACCACATACATAAATATGATGTCATATATGATCTTCTACTATTACTTTGTTGATAATATTTAAATAGTATCATTGTTTCAGGTGTTAAATGATTCGTTTTATTTTAAATGTTTTGTTACGTAAGCCATATTTGTTATGGATGGAATGTATTTCATTCATACCCAGAATAATATTATGTTCTTAAAAATTATCTTTAATAATCAAATTAAAATTTTTCTTGAATGGTTACGATGGGAAATTAATCTCATCGCGTTCGTGGAGTTGGTAATCCGTACGTACGCACAAACGCTACATCCATTTCATATTTTTAAAGAAAATTAGACCAAATGATACATAGGTATATTATTATTCTATTATTACATAATATTTTATATACGTTACATATGTTCATTAACACCATCCTTTACATGTTCCATGTATGGTATGAATGAGTCATATCACTTTGTGGGGGCGGTAGTCCGCACCTCCTCAAATGAAATTATCGTATATATACAACATGAAAATATTAAAGTTATACTGTAAAAAATATTTAAAGAAGATTATAGATAAAATAAGTATCATAAATATCATATATAATTACAGTTCCAACATAATGGCCGCCGTAAGAGGTGGTAGTAGAAGATTGAAAAATAATCGTTTCGTGAGGCAGTAGTTCACCGTCCATAGAAACATTATGTTCTATACCGATTATCTAGAGGTGTGTGAAAGTATAGTTCAAATAATTCTCATAAAAACAACCTAGTATATTTATTATACTATTTTTATTACAAAAGAAAGGAATAAAGAGACTTTAGGGGGTTGGAGAAGTAGAATAAAAGAAAATATCTTAAGAGTAAATTTACCTTTAAATCTGGTAACACCCTTTGGATTGAACCAAAAGCCTTACTTGAAGTGACTTATGGCTATGTTAAGGCTTCTCAGAGGAATATAGGGATTTTGGAAGCTTAATTGGGTAGATGTTAGATGATCCAAGGGCCTTAAGAGTTGTGAGAAATGGGTTAGAGGTGAGAGATTTTTATACGGGTGAGGAGGGGCTCTTTAGGAATGTTTGCAAATATTATTTTATTATATAATTATTTTTGTTTTCTAAATGTACAATCCACATTAAAGTCGACGATACGATGACTCATGTTCGATATAAAATCATCCAATAAAAATTTGACTAGTTTTGGATATTGGTTTAATTTTTATAATATCCGTTATTTAAATCATTCTTTAATGTGGTAAACACTACATCATTATTATTTCAAAAATAATTTTATTTATATGATGTCTAAAAATTAAAAAAAACATGATATAGGAAATATTTTAATATTTCCAATGAATAATTATAGTAGAAAATATAACTTATATAACTCCTTATAAAAATTATTTTACTAAAAGATATATGTTTATGTAATTTTTGTCTTTACTTTAAATTAATTAATTTAAAGTGTCATTATTACTCTCATGTGGCTCCATGGGGTCCCAAAATCGACCCAAGGATGACCATGGATGGAAATGTATCAAAAAATATGAATAGGACACATTTTAGGGTAATTTCATTTTATTATAATAATATTTATAACGGTCTGGAGTTACTTCCAGTGGACTATAATTGATACCTATTAGGGCACTCCATGGGAGGCTACACCCCTTGGGCGGGACACACCACTATCCCCAATGGTATCCATTTCCTAACAAAGCCCTTGGGTGGAGATCCATGCATCGTCCAACGCTCACATGTGAGAGTTCCCAAGGATCAGATTCATTCCTACCTCTTTTTCCTCTGATACCAACTGTAGAGACCCAAAGCTTGACGTACATGGACATTACAATACTTTTGCAGAATGCTTAATACATAACAAAAACAGACACCAAAGGACCGTAATAGATTAGTGTCTTTGGAAACTCAGAAAATAATCTTCTAATCATGGGGAAAGATCTTCAACATCTCCCGTAAAGATCTTCCCCTTTTGTTTTTTACCTAAAACCTTTATTTAAATCCTGGGTAAAAGAAAACATATAACGGGTGAGCTCAAATGCTCAGTAAGGGTAAGCATGGAGAAAATAAAAAAAACCATATACATTTGAACATAAAAACATGAACATAATGTTTAAACATTGAAATCTTGAGCAATGACATAAAACATGGCAGTATGTAAGGCATAGATCATAATAGAACATCAATCATGATAAAATATCTTGGGAATAAAACTTGTAATTGTGGAAAAACATTAAGCACATGATATGATTTCTATATTAGCCAAGGCATTGCTGCTAAGACCATCTTAGTGGACAAAGTCCCTTTCTGAATCGATTTCACTCCCCATTTCAGTCCTGTAACACTGAACCGGATTAACTTACCATTCTAGCCATGTCTATTTCACGAGATATAAATCTTTACCCAATGAATTTGAGGAAGATATAGGTCCCACCCATCTCATAATGAAATCATTCTTACTTGTGCCACAAAATAAGCATACGTCATTCATAATAACCCAACGAATAAATGGGTTTCATAAACATCATCCTCATCGCATAATCCATATAAAAGAAATGGATATCATTTCATATTAATAAAATTGAAACCATTTAAATCATAGAGAAATTATACTTGAAACATACACATATGAAATAATGTCATCTTAGATGGAAAATGGTTTTGATAAAACATTTGAAATGAATTCTTGAGGAAAATATCCTTTCTTCATCAAAATCATTTTCTTTTCAAAAAATGCCATACACTTATTAAAATAGAAGTATTTTTTTGAAAATAGTCATAAAATATTTTCGAGGAAGCTTCATGAAAATATGGCTTTATAAAACTGTAAAAATCCTTTCATGTCGTATATGTTAAAAAAACATTCTCCTCGTACTTTTTTCGGAAAAGTCAAAAAGTACCTTGTAACGTAAAAAAAAGAGTGATTACAAACACACCATGTAGTAAAAGTCAAAATGGGTAAAAAGAACATTAAACATACATAAAAACACTTTTAGAAAACATGTACATGGAAGATAACAATAGCCCCATTAAATACTCATGTATAAGCAATCTCGGATAAAAATGAGATTTGCAAAATTATCCCTTTCCTTAGGTCTGATATGCTTCGTACGTATCCGAACCTCCTGTATAATGATTTAAATAATGTCATTGAATTATTAAAGAATCATATTCATTGTTATGATATCATTTATTTTCCACTTATGACTTTATATTACCCGTTATTTTGTCAATTTCATGTCAAAGCATCATTTTTGGTAAAACGTTTTATTTATCATACGTGTTTAGACTTGTTGTTCTTGATATTATTAATAATTATATCATAGTATAATTACTTCTAGAATGTAAATAATGATATATATATATATAATATATTCATTATACATAAATATATATAATATATAGATAAATTAAATAAAATACACCGTTCATGGAGACGGTAGGCCGTACGTACGCATGAACACTATTTTCTTTTCCTTATTGACATGAATGGAAGTAAGTAGGTGAAATATATATATATATATATATATGTTTACATAAATCCATTAGCTTCATTATGTCATATATTTCATTATTATTCATTATATATACTTTATAATCATTCTTGAATGGTTAATCATGGAAAATGAATCTCATCGCGTTCGTGGAGACGGTATTCCGTACGTATGCACGAGCGATGATATCATTCCCATGATCATGGAATTGTATTGAAGTGTATGTATAATATTATATATTAAATATCACTTTACAATAACCATATATAGTTATTTATTTACACCATTATACCCATCCATGTAAGGTGGTGGTCGAGAACAGATTACACCACAGCGTGGAGACGGTATTCCGTACGTACGCAAGAGCAGTGATTTCGTTTTCTATAGGATGGATAGAAGGTGAAATAGGGTTGTTTAATATTTATAATTACATACCAGTATATAAGTGATACTTATGTTATTACTTCATAATGAAACAACTAAATAAGAGGAAGTAGAAGAAGAAATAAATTTGAAAGAATCAGTAAGGGATATTACCTCTTCTTCGACACGCCTCTTTGAAACCTCCTATTACGGAACAAAAATTGGTCTTTGAAGAAGAACAGGACCTCTATAATATTACTAGGGAAGTGGAGAAGAGAAATTGGTAGGGTTTGGCCGATCTTGAAGGTTCAAAGTGGTGTGAGGAGAAGAGGGAGGAGGTTCCCTTTTATAAGGGAGGAGAGGGGAACCTTTGGAAAAACTAAAAATATTATTTTATTATAAAGTCATATTCGGTTTTCAATATCTCCAAACTGATTTATTTAGAAGATAAGGTGGGGAGGGGTCGCAATCCTCTCATCCAATATAATTTGGACATGTTTTGGTTACTATTTTAACCTTATAATTTAGATTTAACTCTAAGTTAAATAATTTAACTTTTACCGTGTCTTTTTTGTTTTCTTACACTATATGGTTAATAAACTTACTATAACAAGCCAAACGAACCCCAAGTGGTTAATTATTAATATATATATTCTCATCTAAGTCATGTTTCCAAACCTTAGATTTTTAGGAATAAAATAACACTTCATAGTATGATATTTGTTTTAAAAACTATTTTCTGTCAATTTTAACACTATTTGGTACTTGATTTTTGAGAAAATACTAACATAATTATTAGTTCGAAATAAGTTAATTAAACCAATAATAACATGTTATATTAACCTATAAAATTATTTTAATTCATAAAATGTCTCAAATTACATTTATTTGGGTATTTATAACATCAATTATGTCAATATTTCATTAATAAGATAATTACTGCATCATCATTGTGTCATAAATAAATTAAATCATTTAAAGTCTAAAAATTATAAATAAAATACCATTATTTAGAAAATCTTTTTATATTTCTAATGAATATTTATAGTCTAATTTATCTTATTTATAACCCTATATTAAAAATGTTTTAGTTACTAAACTCTGATTTTAACTATTTTAACTATTCTTTAAATAAAATAATATTAAATGTCCTAATCTAATCCAAGTGGGCCTAAATGGTCATATTTTATTCCTAATGTTGTTTTTGGTCGAATTAAATTTATCTAATAGAGTTAGGACATGTTTTAGGGTAATAATAATATCATTTTTACCCTTAATTACCCTATTTACTTTTAACCGTGGTAAACAAAAGTAAAAAGTTACTATTCACAAAAAATTATTTTCATCTCATTGAACCACAGTTTAGTCCTTGATATTAACCATGTCTCACATATTTTCTAAATTCCACTCACAAAAGTAGTAAAATTATGTTTTATGTGAATTTGCAAATTTTCCTAGGAGGTGGGTAAAAGACGGTGAAAAGATCAATAAAATTTTTATATATCTAAAATTATTTTAAAATGACTCCAATGAATTAATTTGAACATATATAGGTATTATGTATCAATTTTGACCTAAAATAAATTTAAATAAAATAAATAATTATTTAAATAAAAATTCGGTTTTTAAATAGTAACCTAGTGTTTTCACTATTCCTCAAAAATTGAACGTTTTCAGAAAAATACCAAAAATTCACCCTAGGATAATTTTGATATTACGAATCAAAAAATGATGTCAATTTTGAAAGATAAAATTTATAAAATTTCAAAAAGTAGGTATTACTATTCATAGTGGCTAGTTCATATTAATATTATAATAATATCTCATTTAGTGAAACTCGGTATTGTGTACTACACACGCTATCGAAGAAGGTCTTGATTGCGTGTAATGCAAGCCAAGTCGGGGATGCGTGTAGTTCAAGCTCCTTTTGGTGTATCATACAACACAGGACTTCAATGAAATTAAAAAGAATATTTTTCATAAAATCTAAGTGTGTTACAATATTTGTTTACCCTTATTTACCAGATTTACCCTTTAACCATGGTAAATAAAATATTTACTTAAGTACATATTCATAATGTATAAAAGTAAAAGATAAATATTTATACAATTAATATATCATGATTCTAAATATGGAATGCATTTTTACAAATTGAAAACACAGAATTGGCAGAAATTTATTTAAAATTAATTCCCATTGTAAAAAAAGAATGTTTTTAAGAAATAATAACTATGAAATGATTGACACATGTTTATGTCCAGTTTGAATGTGAAATTGAATCCAATGACCTAAATTATATTAAATTATAAAAATATAATCTAAAGAAACATTAAAACAACTCAAATGTATAATTTAACACTATAAGTTATTTCGGTTATAAAAGTTGTTTTAATTAAAATTTAGTATCTTTTACTATTCTTCAAAAATTGAAATTTTTCAGAAAAGTACAAAAAATTCACCCTAATATAATTTTGATACTCCAAATAAAAAAATGAAGTCCAATTTGAAATTAATTAATAAAATTTCAAAAAGTGGGTACTACTATTCTAAATGGCTAGTTTGATTGGTCATGGTGTGTTAGAATCTCGAAGTTGCGTACATCGCAAGATATTGCATTATTCAAAGGTAAACGTACCGTGGAAGCTTGGGGTGTTACATATTAGTTTTTTTAAACATAATAATACATAAAAAATATGTATAAAAATCATTTTAATGAAAAAACTATTACAAATTTTACCATTTCTATTACCTTTTAATGACTAAAATAATAATTTAAAAATTAACCAAAATGGAGGGTATTAGAACCTATGTAGCTTATTTATTTTTATAACAATTAATTGTTTTAGAGTTACTTAATTTGTGAAGGAAATATATTTTTTATTATATATTTATTGTAAATGGTTACTAATAAGTAGAGATGGTCGTGGTATTCCATATACTTGAACATATTGTTCATATTTTTTTTATGTTATTTGTCTTTTAGTAAACTACATGTTTTATCAGTTACTTTACTATCTCTCATATAAACATTAGAGACTACTTAAGAAGATTCTCCTGGGGTTTTAAATTATGCTTTATAAAATTTATAATATTAAAAATTTCTCCCAATTCAATTAATATTGTCTTTACAATTATTTAGGAAATACAATATTTCACTTTTTGTATGTGATTAATGAAAAATATGAGATAAAAAATTTTACTTGGCTCACCCAATGTGGGATATTCCCAAGAAAATTACACCAAATAATTCATTAGAGTACCAAAAACTCTAACTCATTATTTTATAAATTTTTAAAAAATGAAGTATCCCTCATGGATTATAATACACAAAATGAAATATCTATAATCTATTAAAATATTTTCGTATACTTCCAATCATAATGAGTGAGTGTTACAAATGTAATAGTAAATAGTACACCATTAAAATGGATGAAACAAATTGTCAATCCATTTTCATTTTCACTATATTCTTTACTTAACCATGATATTGATATTCTTATTTTTCTTTTTTTAGTGTTCAAAAATACCTAAAAATTTATCATATCATTCCATTTTTGAATAAAATTCATATCTTTATTTTTTTTTTAGAAATATCCCAAATCACAATGTTGTTACCTATCACCACAGTATGGTGTATCTAGTCAATAATTGACTTCCAAGTACCAAGGATAAAATATCTCTACAACTTAAATACTTGATAATTTTTGAAATATTTAATTATACATATGATCTTCAACAAAACATGGTCACTCCCTTCCATGATGTGTTTTTTTAGTTATATACATTGAAATGAAAAATTCCAATAAAATAATTAGATCTATTCATTGAACTACTTTTTCTCACAATTTTATGTACTATTATCATAAAACATATTGTTAAAGAAATCTCATGAGACATAATTAGTGGAAAGAAGGTTCCTTATTCTATAATGGAAGAGTGAAAAATAGACACTCCACCATGACCACTTTCACTATATGGTTTTTTAATGGCTCTAGTTTTTGTGACTAGACCCTACGAATATTTAAAATAATATTTTTTTAGAACGAGTAATAGAGTTTTCACATATTTTAAAGCATCATATAAAAAGAATGTTGATATATTATAAATATTAAATATATTAACTCAGATGCATGAATAATGTCAGAAATAATGGATTATTTTACAAATGGAGTCTCAGATGGTGAAACTGAGACCTCATTTGAATTTTTATTGTGGGTTTAACCCTACGATTGACTTATAGTATTTTTACATTGGACATTTGGTTAGATTGAGTCATGGGTAGATAATAGAGAAATTTAATTAATAAAATTAAATAATAAACTTTATTATCTAATAAAAGTTATAGATAGAGTGGTTCTCATTATAATCTCTATTTTACTAATTCAGTAGGGTTAGCCACATAACCCTGAGAATTTAGAGGGTGAGATAGAGAAAATCAACTTGGGAGAATCTTTGATTATGAATGAGATATGTTGGTGGATTACTGATCTAATTAACGATAATCACCAATGAAACAATGTGGTTTTATTCATAATCAATAATTGATCCAATATTGAGGTTGGGATTTTGTTTTTTAGATTTATCACCTCTTTGTACATCGTTGTGATTACTGATTAATTCCTAATAATAAAATCCAGAATCTTCCATTATAAATCCCAGTAAAATTATGATTTTTATTATAGAATTATATAATTCATAATTATCATTATTGTATTGATTATCTAACCTTTTTATCCTTTTTTATATCCCATGACCAATGGTCAATGAGCATACGACCATAAAAAATCATCCAGTTTTGGGTTTTTAGGTTTCCCTACATTGTAATTCACATTCAACATTGAATATTGATAGGTTTATTATTTAACAATGAATATAGTTATAATTTCAATAAAAATTCATATTTTTTGTTTCTTTTTTTGACTATGGGTAGCAATGATGGTTATAGGAGTTATGATGATCAAATATAATTCGTTGAAGTTGAATGAGATTGGGATGGTGATTTTGTGAACTAGGATGTGTGAATGACATTTTAGATGATAAAGATATTATTTTTTATTAGAAGATAGACATAATCCACTTTATAAAAATAATTTAATCATCTGTCAACATGATAATGGGATTCTAAGTGGAAATAAAAATAATGATGGTGCACCTGGTGAAGTATTGAGAGGAATCTATTGGTTTGGAATATTCATAACTACAAGACAAGCATTTTGGAAAAAACCATATTTTTGTGTGTGGAAATAATGGTGATCGGGTTTCTTCAGCATGTTAAGTATCCCACAACTATGTGGTCAGGCCCATATGCCATGTGACCCTAAATGACAAGCTTAGTCTGTATAGTGAGTACACGCCTAGGGAACCTGGGTTACCTACACTATCATGTATTCCCAAAATATAACAACCTAATATTATAGTTTATATTATTTCCAAAATAAACTTATGTTCAATAATGTGTTCCACATGAAACACAGATCTTTAACAAACCATGATATCCAATAAAAATATTTTTATTTAAATGTTTCTATTTTAACCTAGCCATTGGTTTATCATGTATGTATAAGAGTAATCATATTATGAAACTTTTGTTAAAAAAATCTATATTAATATTTATTAATTAGTTCCTAGTTAATAATTAATCTATAAAAAATAATTATAATTATATCAAATAAGGATTAAAACCCTTAAAATTGAAAAAGGGTTATTTTCCTATAAAATTATGTTTTCATTAAAAAAAATTTTATTTAAAAATTAAATTCATAAATTTTATTTTGTAAAATTTACATAATTATTGATATCATCATATTAAATATATCTTAGGGTTATTTTTTGTATTTTTTTGAAAAGGGGTTTTTTGGTTGAATAGTAAAAAATACATATTTTTTAAAAAAATTCATTTATTTTAATGTTTTTTTAAAAAATACAATTTATTTGGTATTTTTTTAAATGAAAATTATTCAAATTTTATTATAAGTAATTAAATTAATTTAATAGTAATCCACATTAAACATGAATAAAGAATAAAATCATTTTTATAAAAATATATATATTTTTCTAAAAATTGTTTTTCAATACATTTCACAAACTTGTATTAAAATTATTTTTTACTAGTTATAAAAATTATTTATTATAAAATTTATTATATATTTGGAATAATAATATTCAAAAAAATTATAATTTCATATTCATTTTTATTCATAATTCATAGTAACTACGATAAAAGTTTATCATCATGATAAAGAGAAAATGGGTTAAATGAGGTTAAAACTATGGAATAAGGTTTACAAATAAATATAAGACATGATTTTATCTCCTTGGTTCATTTTTTTAACTAGAATCATATTATATTCAAAAATAATACATGTTGGTTCCACATTCCATTTATTACTACCATGATGTTATTTAAGTAAAGGATAATTTTTCAATGTCACTCTCCTTCTTTGAATATTTATAATATATTTTCGTAAATATAAAAACATGATACTAATGGTTACAAATGTTTATTTTTAATATAAATAAATTTTTTATATTAATTAATTTTATTTTTTATTGATGATATTATTTCCTTGAACGCTTACATAAAACCCATGAAACACTTTTTTATATATAAGAAAAATAAATAAAATTATATTAAAAAATTATAAGTAATAAGTTTTGGATGATTTATTATTCCATGTATTTAATGTATAATTATAATGTATAAGTGATGAAGAAAAAGTTTATAAGAAAAATCCACTATTGTAAGATGTCTTTACAGTCAAAATTTGAAAATTTATTTGAAAATGACTTTAAAAGTTATTTAATGTTTAAAAATTTTATTTCAATAACAATACAATAATAAAAATCATATAAATACTGAAATAGTTTGTAAATTTTAAATTATATAAATAAATTTTCATCTATGTTCCAATTTTAATTTTTAAAATTAAATTAATGACCCTTAAATATTGAAACATTTGTTACCATAGTTAAGGATAAACAGGGTTAATGAAGATTTTAAACAACAATATAACAATTAAAATGACCCTTAATCATATCTATATTTTATTGGTTAAATATATTTTGACCTTAAACTCTTTATATTATAACATATGATAATTTGGATCTTTGTTACCTCAGATAGGGACATATTTTATATTAATATTTCATATATTTATAAGATTTCTACCCACCACACATATAAAAGGAAGCCTATTATCCTCTCTTCCTCACACATATTGAGCCACTTATTTTGAAAAATACCTACCAAAATACATCAATAAACTTAATTGACTTGTAATACAGGTTTTGGAATCACCAAAAGACCATCATATAAGGATTAAGTTGTAACCCAAATATGGTTTCTCAAAGATGATGTATAACTCCTTTTTAGTATCTTTCATGTTTATTTATTCTTACACATCCATTATATCTTCTATAAACATGGTGATATAATTTCATAAGTATA
Organism: Viscum album; assembly: GCA_963277665.1. Lineage (NCBI taxonomy): Eukaryota > Viridiplantae > Streptophyta > Magnoliopsida > Santalales > Viscaceae > Viscum > Viscum album. The sequence continues at coordinate 1,899,765,211 of OY728126.1, forward strand.
TTAAATATTATAAAATGTTATTAGCTTTATTAAACAACCCTTTTTAACCTCCTTTTCTATCATATGACAAATGGAATCATCGCTAAGGCATACATGTGGACTACTACCTCTAAGAAGCGGTGTCATTAATTTTTCATAATTGAGTCATATGGATTGTTAAAATTATGTATTAAATGAATATATATAATATATATGATAATATTATGATTTTATAAAGGTAATATATTACTTATATTATTTCCATTCCATTGGTGGTAAAATTATTATGCCGCTCATGCATAGGTGTGGACTAGCATCTCCATTAAGTGATATGATTTATCTATCTTGTTCATATTTGATATAAGTTTTTAAAACTATATTAAATGTAAAATTGATAATTATATAATTATTAATATTCTATAGATTATTTTACCATAATCCCATTGACCATAGTAAACCTACTAATGTCATTTTGGACTTATTCACTGAACCTACTCAAAATAGGAAACTTGAACTTAACCATTTTAGTATTTAAATAAAACATAGTAAGAAACATAATAAATTAAATAAAAATAATTGAAAGAACATTAATATATTATTAATAAACTATATAAATAATATAATATTTTACTCATGATCATATACATACTTACGAAATGATTCGGGACTCGATATAAGGGAATTTATTTTAAAAATATTGTTTTAATGTTTTCATTTTAAATATTTTTATTTAATTTCAAGGTTATTTTAAATGTTTTAAAAAAGTATATTAATTATGATTAAATGGTTCAGGAATTTAAATCTATATAATTTTTTATATTCTTTAAAAATTATTAAAAATTAATATTTTCAATGTTTTTCACTGGATTCGTCATTGAAATTTTTACCAAAGTGTGAAAAGAATATTTATTTAAACAAATATCAAATAAAAAGAGTTTACCATCATTAGAAATGTTCTTGGATTTGAAGTCTCATTTACATATTTCGGAGGAAATTTTTAAATAATTTTTTTTTCATTATTCAGTAAATTTTTATTTTTTTACTTTTCTCATAAGGAATGGAAATGTATTTTAATTTTTATGAAATAATTAAAAGTGTTATTGCTTATGGGATTGAATTCCAATTAAATTATGTTTTAGGGTTGAAGTTAAATAAATATATGTTTAATTTTTTTATGGTTCTTGTAAATTTTATACGAATGATATGTGATCCCAATATAGATCTAATGACCAATGAGCCATATATTTCTCTCTAATTCATTGGATAAAGTGTCAGAATTTATTGGTGATAGGGTACTTCTAAATGTTGTCGGAATTATATGGTCAGATGGTTCCTTTATAAAGGTTATTGTAAGTGTTAATATAAGTACAATTTCTCATGGTACCTATAATATATTATTAGAATGTGTTTTAAAGGAAATTATTTGATTTCGAATGGTTTGAAAATGTGATGATGTTTTTTAGGAGGTATTATGACGTTTAAAAAAAATGGGGTGAAATGATTATTTTTCAAGGAAATTTATTAATGATATTTTAGGTCTTTTATGAAACCCATTTATTTATGATTTTTACTTTATAATTTGATATTAATTTTTTTATAGATATTGGGTAATATTATAGAAAAGTAATGTGATATTTTGAGATCAAATGTTTATTATCAAAATTTAAACATTCTAATAGATTTTTCAGGTTTACAAAAGGACAAATGATTTTTTTATAAACCTTAATGGGATTTTTTTCTCATCCCAAATTTTTAAATGTCCTTTACAAGTTTTAAGGATGATTATGAATGTTAAAAAATTCAGAGTTCCTGTTATGTGAGTTACCTTTAATGAACCAAGTGTGCCTTTATAAATAAATTATTTTATAGAAAAAAATGAAACGTATATGGAAAGATCAAATTTTTAGTGTAATTTTTTTCCAAATTGTATAAAAATATAATAAAAAAAATATGTAAGATATAAGTGGTGAAATATTGACCATAAATCATATAATTTATGGGACAATTATGCAAGGGATTCCATACAGGCTACACCCACTTTGCTTTCTAGTGGAACAAAACTCAGGCAGTGGGGCACATACCAAGTGTTAAACATGAACATACACACCATGTTTCATTTCACAAATGATGTTTAGATTAATTTTTTTATGATATGTGATGATCCAATACATGTAAAGATATCTACTTAGGGTCTACGTACCATTATTCCCTTGGGCACTTCATGTACTCCCTTTTTTCTTAAATTTGGACCTTCGATATCCCCCCCACCCATGAGTAAAATTTATATATAAGATGTGATGTTGGATTCATATTAAAAGGTATATTTGATAATTAATCTGAAGTTATCATAATAAATCTCTTCAATATCTCGAGGATCAAGCTTAGCTTTTGGACACTCATAGTGAGTAAAAACCCATCCTAAAAAAAGAGTCTGTCTATTGTATCTTCTTACATTTCTTTGGTTGGTTCAAACATTACCCCCATGGGATTAAAAAGTAGGATTATATACCTACATATCAGATATGGTTGGTTATTCTTCTAGCTATTATAAGATGTCGGATCCCCAATCAATGATATCATTTATTTCCCTTAGTGAGCTCATGTATGGTGTGAGATCCTCCAATGCCACTAGTTATCCCCCATACACTAGTAGAGTTGTGGGATACTACAATATAGGTACTGATTATCCTTCAAAAGAGTATAATTTTAATTTTTATATCTGAATATTTATGTTTTTAAATTTCCATAAACTCTAATTTTATTTTATTTCACATATTGAACTTTATTTCACATCATTGTGAAATTCATGTTCAATGTTTCAATTTGGGACCAATTAATAATCTTCTTATGGAATTATTTATTTTTATTATATTAATTTGTTATTTTTTTTATTTTTTTATCACTTTTGTGGAACATTTTATCTTCTATGATCAATAGAGAAATCCCAAGTGAAGAAGGATATTTTTGGCAATGAAGGTAGAAATTTATGGAAAAAGCATAATGGGTCTTAATCCCATCATGTAAATGTAGAGCCCACAAATCAAGACAAATTATAAAAAAAATTAACTTTGTATATATAATATTATGGGGATTATTTAATTTGATTTTCGAAAAATATAATTCTGAATTGTTCAAGGATATCTAGGGAGCCCAAGTTGACAATTAATTTGAGGGCCATATTTGAAATCCCATAAAACCACCCACCATTTTAGGAATAAAATCTAACTGGATGATTCAATTTGTATGATATTTTGACATATTTTATTGGAATATGATACAATGATATTTCTATTATATTACCATCAATTATTCGGCCATATTAAATTCCATATTTCAACTCCAAAAAGGGGGTGAATATGGGAGAATTTCCTTGTCAACATTGAAAGAATCCAATTTCATTTTTTCCCTCACCCTCATTTTGACTCCCATAATTAATGTATAGGGAATTAATGTTGTGGGGATAAACCCTAGGAAAATAATATTATTATTTAAGGTGAAAGTGGTGAAGGGATTAAGGATCAATGTTCTCATTCTTTCAATTATATTTTTATGCTACCATTTTTCGTTCATGCATTTGTCTTCACATGTAAGTTATTTTGATCACCAATGACTATTAATTAAATATCTTATTATTATATTTTATATTATTTTAAATATAAATTTGGTACCATTTAATCAATTTGTGAACTTATTCACTAAAAAAAATTGCGAATATCTTTACACAACTGTGTTGTGATCTTTATTTCATTGTTTCTATTCTTCAATTCTAGCCTCACAAGTCTACTACCCACTTCCATTGATATAAAATCATCAATGTAGGGATAAACCTATAATGGGTTGATTGAAGTAATTATGAATGTGATGTATTTGATTTTATTTCTCATTTTAATAAATTTTAATCAAATATTTTGTTGATATTTTCATTTGATGGTTTTCGATCATCCTCTTCCTTATTTAATTTTATTTACACCCTAGTTGTGTGTTAATAATATCGTTTACCTTGGATTTATCATGAAAATGATCCTCCAATTGTATAGGTTATTATAATATGTATGTGAATTATTTGAACTAGTATGTGATTTGTGTAAATTAATTTTATTAAATTAATTCTTCTTGAGTTAATGAAATTGAAATAATTTTAAAAGGAATTCATCTAATCCACCCCAAGAAATAATCTAGCACCAACTCATTATTTTTGTAGAGACCCAACCCTAGATAGCCTGGATATGGTGTCTACTACTTAATAAATTGGTATGATTAAAATGAATCAAGAATATAAGGACTGATCATTTTAGTAGTCTTGGTAAACTAGATACATAAATGAGTATTGTATTACAAATGTTTTCACTAATTAAAATATATAATTTTTTCTAAATGAAAAACTTCATGAACAATTTCTAATCCATCTAGTATATTCAAGAATATCGTTCATACTACTCTTCTTGTATTCCTAGGTATTTAAACATAATAAGGGTGAGATTAAATTCTCAATAAAGAAAAAATATAGCATAATCAAAAAATATATATATATATATAATGGTAAATAAATGAAAATAATTTCTACTTAAAAAACTAGATAATGAATAAATAATATGGAAATTAAGAATCTAAAACACATTCCATAAATCAAATAACTGATAGTCAACTATATCCATAGATATTTCAACTTAAAATCTCATTGATAAATAATAATGAAAACTACTATGATGGAAATGATTTCATAACAGACGTAATTTATAAGGAACATACAGACCAATCACTATAAATACCTTTCACATGACCATTTAATACAACTATTATAAACCCACTTATTCAATTATTTATCTTATGATAACCTATTAATGCATCGAGGAGCTATATAAAGTCTAGGTTCCACCCGTCATTACCGGCAAATGAATTTCTCATATCGAATAAAAAAATATTCCTTATTGAATAACCATATTGAATTTCTAATATGGATCTATCATTAATTCCCCAATTAATCAAATAACCGTCAACATAGGCACCATATGCATAATGGTTTATGGTTTAGGCAATATCAATATCCATGTATAATAAAATAGATAATAAGGGAAAATTTAATGTTCGATGATAATATAAGATTAAATATTTCAATGGAATAAAAAATAAATCAAGTGAATGTGAGTATCATCCTTGTCCAAATCAATAATAAACTATACAGAGGAATAATAATGATGATATCAACATAATAAAATCACATCTCAGGTAAAATAGATGGTTGTATACATTGATGAAATAAAATATTAACATTTACAAATATTATTGAAGAAAATATAATTTTTTTTTGAAAACCCATTTGAAAATATTTTTTTATTGAATGTCCCTTTTAAAAACATTTAAAAAAATAAGCCATTTAAACAATAAAGTACCACATCAAAAAAATTATGGCAGATAAATTTGTTCATATCATACGAGGTAAAAATACTATTCCTTTTATATGATCAAATGGTAAGAAAAGTTCCATATTCAAAAATCAACAAGAAGATTACATTGAAAACATTATTAAAGGATAAAAATGAACAAAATGTATTTACGAAATCATTTAATGACCAAAATTGTTTGTATAATAAAATAGGTTCTCTGACTACATAGAAGTCGGGTTTTCATAAAAACATTTTCGAAAACATCATAGTACCAAAGAGTGGAGAAATGATAATAATAATTTAAAATGGTCATCTTTAACTAGATAAGAATAGAATTTTTTATTTAACAATGGATATATAATTTACTCAATTGGAAATTCCATTGAAGCATCATTAGGATCGACCTAGAGGATAATAATCTTTATATGTCCCAAAGTGCACCACAACACATTGAAACATTTTAAGTCATAAACTAATAAAGGGTTAAAATTTAATGAAATTTATAATATCACTAGATTTAGGATATTTATGATTTATAATTTAAATGGAAATATATACACTATATAAAAGAAACTAGGTGTCTAATAGTACAATATGCCTCAATGAAATAAAATTCAGATGAGATCCCTTACACATGAATCGCAACATTAAAAAGTGATAATCATCAATTGAAACATCTAAATAACTTGATTATACATTAATTAATGATATAATATATCCAAATAGTTAGTAGTTTCACCACACAATATATGTAAGTGGAAAATATGGCATTTATTGAACAAATGTAAAAAGTGAGGTGAGAATCCTTACCTTGAGTTTCCTTTCAGGTGAACGTCATTTATCTTCTTGTATAATAAAATTATGTTAATTTTACATTTACTGAAGAACCTTTTTTAGGTATATAATTAATTTTATTTCACTTATTACCATTTTTTTACAGCCACTTAAACAATGAATTTTATGTCGGGTGTTTCACCCATATTCAATTAATGTATCAAAATCAATATTTTTAGGTCAAAAATGGTAAAATGGGTAATTATATAGTATATTAGGAATAATAATAATGAAATTATTAACTTATATAATCATTAAATATGTAATTATAATAGCCAATATTATTTTCAGATTATAAATGAAGTGCAATGTTCATAGATTTGGTAGGCAGTACATACACTTGAATGGTACTTTCATTTCATTATTCTATTAAAAGGATGAAAGATAAATGATACATATGTATAATATAATTCAATTATAATATAAATGTTACATATGTTACATTGTTTTATTAACACCATACTTTATAAGTTCCATGTATGGCATGGACGAGTCATATCGCTTTGATCAGTGGTAGTCCACACTTCCTCAAACATAATTATCATATTTACACAACTTGGAAAGCATAAAGGTATGTCTTAAATTAAAATTATAGAAGAATAAAGTCATTATATCATATATAAACTGATTTTCCATCATAATGGCCACCATGAGAGGTGGTGGGGAAAATTGAGAAATCATCATTTCATGAGGCAATTTTCCGTACACATAAATAGTATGTTAATTACCCATTAAATGGAGGTGTGTGTAATTGTAGGCCAGACCATAGAATAAAAATATCCTTGTATAGTGCGGATATGTTTTATTTAATCATAGAAAAAATATATTATATGGATCTTATATTGTAAATAAAACTAAAAATCATGAGAAAAGGCGTTACTTCTTAATCAGAAACATTTTTTGGTTCATATGAAATAGATTTATTAGGCGGATTTATTACTAATGGAGATTTATAGTGTGAGGGGAGGAAAGTTTGTAGATTATTTCGGCAGGTTTTGGTCGAGATATAAGGATCAAAGTGGTGTGATGAAATGATGGAGGAGGTGTCCTTTTATAATGAATGTGAGGGGCACTTTAAGTATTTTTCAAAAGATTAATTTATAATAAATTCAATATCCATTATAATGCCTCCAAAATGTCATTTATTCGAAGATAATATGAGATAATTTTGTAATATATTAATCCAATATAATTTAGAAAGGTTTTAATTTTATTTTATTCCTTATCATTTTTATTAACACTTAATTAACCCATTTTAATTTTAACTATTGTAAGAAATTTTTCTATACTAAGAGAATGTACTTTTTAATTATCAAGTTTCAATTACACAATAAATGGACAATTAATGATATTTTATACCATATATGATAACCTTTTACTTAGTTAATATTATTATTTTCAAATAATTTAATGAAGTACTTTTTTCTTAAAATATCATAAGTATCAATTTTTACACTGTTGATAAATTTGAATTTAATAAAATACATACAACAAGATAAATTAAAAGGATTTCATTTAACATAAACCTAACATGTCATATTCACCATGAAAACTATTTTATGTGATAAATTATGTTTAATAATATATATATTTATATTTATAATACTATTTATTTGATTCTTTAATTAATTAAGAAATTACTACATCATCATTGTGTCATAAATAAATTTAATTATTTAATGTATAAAAATTATAAATAAAATAAAATTATGTAAGTAATATTTTTGTATTTTTAATGAATATTTATAGTCAAATATATCAATTATATTATGCCATATTAAAATTATTTTAGCAATAAGAGACATATTTATGATATTTTTTCATTTTCATTAAATTAAATTTTATAAATCTATTAATCGCACCCAAGTGGCATAAAAATACCAAAATTTCAGACCAAGAATTATCTTGGATGGACATGAATAATCCAATAAGGTTATAAAAAGTTATATGCTAGTTTTATACTATTATAATATTAGTTTTACCATTATTTACTCTATTACATTTAATCGGGGTAAATAAAATGCAAAAGTTACTATTCACCAAAAAAATTGATGCTATTAAACCAAATTCTTCATTCTGACAACAACCATGCATGTATGTTTTATGAAATTCAATTCACCAAACTGGTAAAATCACGTTTAATGTTAATTTTGAAATTTTCCTAGAAAGAGGGTAAAAGAGACGTTTAAAAGTTCAATAAAAATTTTAAAACTAATTATACTATGAAAATGAGTGCAATGACCTATATTAGACTAATGTATGTATTTTTTATCTATTATTAAATTAAAAAAATAAATTAAAATAACAATTTAAATAAAAAAGTTAGTTTTGTCAATAATGTTATGTTTTTCATTGTTCATCAAAAATTGGAAGTTTTTAGAAAAATTCAAAAAATTCACCCTAAGATAATTCTGATATTTTAAATTCCAAAATGAATTCTATTTTCGAAAATAAATTTTACAAAACATTAAGATTTGTTTAATACTATTCCTAATGGCTAGTTTATATCTCATTATATTAAATTATAATATTTTTATAATATATCATTGTTTGGTGAAACTTGGTCTTGTGTACAATGCATGTTATCAAGGAAGGTCGGTCTTATGTGTAACACACTCTAACTCTGTTTTGAATTATTTTAAATAAATTGAATCTATTTTAAATAGTAAGTATATTATAAAGTATTCAGATATTAAATTACCTTACGCTCTTGGTGATTTGTGTCAAACATGTTGTCAAATACAAGATTCTTACTTTAGTTTTTTGGGGCATCACATTCTCTCCTCATTATTTAAATATCATTCTAGCAATTTAAACTTCATAATGGCGATATATTTTTTGATAATTATTATATTTTAAAACCCACATCATGAGAAGGGTTCATAAGTAATCCCCTATAAAATATAAAATGGAATGTACAATGGTAACATGGATTACAGTGTAAATAGGTCTCTAAGTATGAGGAAATTAGTGGTAAGTAGAGATACCTACTAAGAAGAAAATTATAAATATTTATAGGGAGTGAATAAGGTAATCAATCATAAACAAGTGATTGGTCATTTGAAAGTATAGAGCCTCATATCCAAAAATCATAAATGATTAAGTAGAAAATTGTTTTGACAGAAATTATGGCATTAGGACGACATGCCGTTTATAATTTTCCTAATATTGAGTAATTATTTTGCTGACCATGAATATAAAGAAAACATGATAGGATTCAAATACATATGAACAATCCTAACTTTTTCTTGTTCTTAGATCTAATTATAATACATTCATACAAATTAATTACCAATAATGATTTTTTTAATTCTTGAAGCTCTGAAAGAAACATTTAAATGATCGTAAGAGTGAAAAGTCATATAATTTGTCCTTAACTGTCTTCCAAAACTAATATGGTTAATATATTAATCCCTACTCCACAAAACTGATATTATTGGTTCATAATTAACATTTATTCAAAAAATTGTTTAACTATAAACAAGAAAATTTCATAGGTCAGTGGTAGGCGTGAATCCCATATCGTCCTTCGGTCATGGCTTCAAGACCCGCAGACTTACTAGATTTGATTGGTTGTCACCCAACATACATGTTGTACTTGTTTTAAATAAAACTAATATAATTTCCAAAATAAATATTATGGACATCCATTAAATATTTTTGATCTTTAAATAGCCTTTTAACTACAATTTTTAATACAACTTCAATACTTAATCAATTTTATTTTGACATAGGTCTATCATTGGTCTAAGTATTATCCATAATTTCGATTATAATTTTCCTAATCATGACACCTTGTATTAAATATGAAACTCCTTAGGTTTAACCTAGGATATTCATTGTAATTATCTGTTAAAATTCTTCATAATGGTTTTGAAAGAAAAAGTGGATTATCCTAAAAATATCCCAAGGGAGTGTCAAAATAGGTGCATAGTAATGCATGTTGTTGTGTATAAGGTTACCCTAAGGGTCGGAACACCTTTTCTGTGTTTTTACTCCTAAATAAATTTGTTCTAGAGCCACATCCACTTATAGTATCTAGAAAAGTATGTATTTCTAGGAAGACCTGCATAATAGATACTTTAACAAAATTCTAGGGCATTCATTTATACTTATCCTCAAATTAAATCATAGGGTTATGATATCTAATCTAGGTTTTCATAAATATAGCTCCTAAGGATCCTACTAAACATACTCTGATTCCAACTATAGTGACCTGACCCAATACATCCTGGAGCCGGTGTCTACTACTAAATACATTTTCATGTTTACAAGGAATCAAGCCTTGAAGGACTAATCAGTTTAGTAATCTTGGTAAACCAGATACATAAATGAGTATTGTATTACAAAAAAATTCAGTAATTACAATATTTTTTCCCAAAGAAAAACTTTGAGAATAATCTCTATTTCATCAAGTATATTACTTCGTATCTTTCATAGTACACTTTTGGGATTCCTAGGGAAATAAATATAATAAGAGTGAGATCAAATGCTTAGTAGGGGAAAAATGTAGTGGAATAAATAATGAATCCATCTATATGGAAAGGTAAATAACTGAAAATAATATCCATTTAAATAACTATATAAGGCATAAATAATATTCAAATTAGGAAACTAAAACACATTCCATAAATCAATGAACTAATTATGAACTACATCCATATATATTTCAATGCAAAATATCATGGACAAATAATAATAGAAACTACTATGATGGAAATGATTTCATAATGGATATCTTGACAATGGAACATGAGGACCTATTACTGTCAATACCATCCACAAGAAGGACTAAAACAAAGGGAAGAATCCCATTTTCATAATTATTTGTCTCATGAGCACCTATTGATGCATTAAAAAGCTATATAAAGTCTGGGATCCACCCATCATTTCCAGTCCAAATAATTTCTCATATTGAATAACAAAAATAAATAATATTCCTTATCAAATAAAAATATTGAATTAGTAATATGGACAAATTAATAATTCCCCAATTAATCAAGTAACTGTCATAGTAGGGACTTTATGTATAATGGTATACAGTTTAGGAAATATCAATATCCATGTAAAATGAAATGGATAATAAGCGAAAATTAATGTTTCGAGGATCATTTATGATTAAATATTTAAATAGGACTAAAAATCAAATCATGGAAGTGATTTTTAATACCATCATTTTCCAAATCACCAATAAACCATCTGAAGGAAGAATAAGGATGGTATCAATATAAAAAAATCCCATTTGTGGTAAAATACATGGTTGTTGTCATTGATGAAATAAAAGAATAAAATTAAGTAATATTCTTAAGTAAAATATCCTTTTCTTTTGAAAACCCATTTGAAAATGTTTTTCATTAAAATTCCATTATAATTTTTTTTTAAAACCATTTAATCATAAAAATTAGGCTTTAAAGAAATGGTGGTGGATAAATTTGTTCATGTCATACAAGGTAAGAATAATATTACATTTGGATGGTAAAAATGTAAGAAAAATGCCTTGTTTGTAAAGAAACAAGTGGATTCCATTGAATAATTTATTAAAGGACAAAATGGGTAAAAATATTTTTACCAAATCATTTTAAAAGAAAAAATTATTCAAGAATAAAATAGGTCATCCGACTAAAGAGAGAAATAATGTTAGGTTTTCTTACAAACATGTTCAAAAACATATTAGTGCCAAATAGTGTAGAATTGGTACTAATACGGAAAAATGTTCATGAGTTACTAGATAAGAATGAAAGGAATTATTGAATAATGGTAATATAACTTCATTAAATGGAAATTCTATTGAATGATGATTAAGATCAGTTTAGAGGAAAATTATCTTTAAACATCCCAAAATGTTTTATACTACATTGACACATTTAAAATCATAAACACCTGAAGTATTAAAAAATAATGAATTTTATAATGTCATGGGAGTAAGGAGATTCATGATATATAATTTCAATGCAAATATATAAAACATATAAAAGAGACTAGGTGCATAATAATATAATATACCTCAATGAAATGAAATTGAGATGAGATCCCATAAACATGAATCGTAAGATAAAAAAGTGATAATCATAAAATGAAACATCTAAATAATAGGAATATACACGAATTCATGATTTAATATATCCAAATGGGCAGTAGGTACACACCACAATATAATTAATACGTGAATATGATATTTATCTCACTGATATAAAAAGAGAGGTGAAAATCCTTACCTTCAATTTCATTTCAGGTGAAAATCCTTTAAATTACAATATAATAAACATATGTTAATTTTATACTTGATTAAGAACCTTTTTCATGTTTATAATTTCTTTTATTTAACTTTTTACCATGTTTTTACAACAACTTAAACAATTAATTTTACATCAGGTGTTTCAACCAAATTCGGTTAATGTATCAAAATCAACTTTGTTAGGAAAAATATGGTAAAATGGGTCATTATATAATATATCATGAATAACAATAATGACATTATTATATTATATACTTAGTATATATGTATTTATAATAGTCCATATTATTTGGAGATTAAAAATGAAGTGCATCGTGTATGGAGACGGTAGGCCGTACATATGCATGAACGCTACTTTCATTTCAGTGTTGTATTAAAAGAATGAAAAATAAATGATGCATCTGTATATTATAATTCTAGAATAATAAATATGTTATATATTTTACATATTTTTGTTAACACCATCCTTTATATGCTCTATGTATGGCATGAATGATTCATATCACATTGAGAAGTGGTAGTCCACACTTCCTTAAAAAATATTATTGTATTTACACAACATTGAAAGCATAAAGGTATGTATTGAATTAAAATTACACAACCATAAAGACATTATATCATATGTAAAGAGTGTTTACATCATAATTTTCCCCTTAATAGGTGGTGAGGAAAATTGAACAATCATTATTTCATGAGGTAGTAGTTCGTTGTACATAGAAATAGTACGTTTGTTATCCAATAAATTGTAGTTTATGTAGGTGTAGCTAGAAACAGTAGAAAAAAATCCTAGTATATTTAGGATACTAGTGTTGTTATGTAATCATATAATAATAATATTATAGGTAATGGATGATGGAAATGGAACTAAAAAACATTAGAGAAGGTGTTACTTCTTAATCGGGTAACTTTATTTGGTCTATACAAAAAGGAATCCTATGGATAATTTATGCCCTAAGAGAGGATTCTAGAATGAGGTTAGGGAATTTGGGAGATTATTTGGGCAGGTTTTGGTAGAGGTAGAAGGCTCAAAGTGGTGTGAGGAGGTGAGTGAGGAGGTGTCTTTTTAAAATAAAGTTGAGGGCCACTTTTGGGATTTCTCAAAAGATTAATTTATAATAAATTTCATATCCATTATAGTACCTCAAAAAGTATATGTATTAAAATATAAGATGAGATAAGGTTGTAATATCATAAAAATAGAATTTAGACAAGTTTTTGTGTTATTTTAATCCTTCAATTTTTTATCAACCCTTAATTAACCCATTTTAATTTTAAGTATAGTAAGAAATTTCTCTATACTTAGAGGATGTAATTTTTACTTATCAAGTGTCAATTACACCATAAATAGGACATTTATGATTTTTTTTATCGTTTATATTCTCCTTGTCCTTAGTTAATATTTTTATAATTTTAAAATAATTTAATAAAATATTATTTTTCATAAAATATCACAAGTGTCAATTTTGACAATATTGATAACTTTGAATTCAATAAAATTCTTACCAAAAGATAACATCAAAAAAATCACTAAACACACCCCTAACATGACATTTCCCCATGAAAATTAATTTACTATATAAATTATGTCAAATAATAATTATGTTAATATTTAGAATGTTATTTATTTATTCTTTCATTAATAAATAAATTAATACATCATCATTGTGTCAGAAAATAATTTAGTTCTATAATTTATAAAAATTATAATAAAAATATCATGATGTAGATAGTCTTTTTGTTTTTTTAATTAACATTTATAGTCGAAGATATCACTTATATAACCCCATATTAAAAAATTTTAGCAATGAGAGACATATTTATGATATTTTTTCATTTAATTTAAATTAAATGTTACAAATGTATTAACCGCACCCAAGTGGATTCAAAAGGAAAAAATAGACCCAAGTATTTTATTGGTCATCCATGACTCATAAAATAAGGTTAGGAAAAGTGTTGGGATATTTTTATATTATTATAATATTATGTTTAATAGAAAATATTTTTCAAATAGGTTACAACCATGTATGTCCTTTTTCAAAATTTTATTCACATAATTTGTAGAATTTTTTTAATGCTAATTTTCGAATGTGCTTAGAAAGCGGGTAAAAGAGACTTTGAAAAGTTTAATAAAATTTTATATCTATTTTTAGTAGAAAAATGATTTTAATTAACAAAATTGTACTAATATATGTATTGTGTATCTATTTGTACATTTAAAAAAGTAATTTAAAGTAAATATTTACATGAAAAATTCGGGTTTTATCAACAATGCAGTGTTTTTCTTCATTCATCTAAAATTTCAGCTTTTCAGAAAAATTCCAAAAATTCACTCTAAGATAATTTTCATATTCTAAATTCAAAAATAATGTCTATTTTGAAAAGTAAATTTTATATAACATAAAAATGTGGATAATACTATTCATAATGGCAAGTTTATATATCATTATATTAAATAATAATGATTTAATAATATATCGTTGTTTGGTGAAACTCAATCTTGAGTAAAACACAAGATATCGAGGAAGGGTTCACTTGTGTTTAACACAATCTAACTCAATGTTTCATGCACTGAAATATCTATAATCTATTTTAAATAGTAAATATATTATTAAGTATTCAGATATTATATTTCCTTGCACGCTTGGTGTTGTGTGTCATACATGCGATGGAATACATGGTTCTTAATTCAGTTTTATAGGGAATCACAATTTTTAAATTGAATTCAATTAATTCCCTCAAATTCATTAATATTATAATCAATTTGAACCTATTTTCTCCATAGAATATCCCAATCAACCCCATAGATTGTATGTTTATTTAGGTTTCTTCATAGGTATCTGAGGATTCGATAACCCAAGATCTTATACAAGCGACTACTAACATAATAAAACTTGGCTAAATTTGGGTGAAACTAGGTACATAGTGGTTATATAGGATGAATGATTAGATGATTTAGAGGACTTCGTAGACATTTAAAATCAGTGTGCTGGTTGTAAAGATTGAAATTGTACCCTTTGGCTTAAATTCTATATATGAAAATATATAGGTTCTTATTCAGTCATTAAATCTCTTTTATGCTTTGAGATAACTATATTTTATCTCTTTAGTTGTTGGTTATTTCTAGTATTCCTACTTGGTATTTATATACTCATCCTTATATAGAGTCTTCCTATATGTTTTATGTCTTCAATAAATGATGGACTATTTTGTAGAGTTCTTCGTGGGCCTAGTATGGGTAGTTCTTAGTAGTTCATGGTGGCAATGGTCGAAATAATATGTTTATACTAGTGGTGGTGTGCTATATATGGTTCTTCTATTATTGTTAGGTTGGACCTACCTACTAGTTTTTTAGACTATATTTTACCCTCTTTACTTTAATAATGTTCTTTGATTTTCTATTATGGGATAATAGAATTTTCTCATGTATTTTTTATTCTTGTTGTTTTTATTCTAAATTAATCCAGTGTGTTTGGGTATGTATGTGTGTGTTAATGGGTCAATTAGGCTAACACCTACTATATGTGTCTTATGCCGGATCAATTCTAGTCATATTTCCCTAGCTTATTAGAGGTAAACATTGGGTGACCCACTCAGATTACCACTAACCAGGTGAACCCCAGTGAATTATGTCATGTTAGAGTGTTGTCATAGCTAAGGTTTCCATAGGGTGGTATTTGGTGATATAATAGTTGTGAGTATTGGGTTGGTATTTATGAAAATGGTGTGGAAGTGACTCTATTTCATCTAACAAGTCGGGGAATCCATTGATTTTACAAAAACTAACATATCTGTTCATCGGGATTCAGATAACCCATTTTTTGACGCATTACATTGAGGTAATGGTTATAGGAAAAATGATACATTTATCCTATATAAATGGGTATATTTTTCCTTTACCTTCTTAAGTAAACTCCTTAGATATACTATGTTGAATTTGGTATATATTTAATATCATATAATTCCTCCACAAATATGTCCATCTAGGATTTAGTGATGGGATCATGATAATGATTATCTTAGTGATGATGCCTCAATTAATGGGTATATTCCAGAGGTGAATTTCTCATATAGATAGTGAGAGGTACTTCCACCAATTGGGTAGTGATTAAACATACCTATTATAGCATAGGATAATGTTTTTAATCACACTAAGTGGTTTATCATTCCATCAGTACAATATGATTATTTTTGTAGGCTAAACAAACTTAATGAGTTATAAGGACATAGGTTATTCAGGTTATAGTAAAATAAAGACCCATATATATCTGAGGACTTGATAGGGGAGATGGTCTAGGTGTTCCACCTTTTTAGGAACCCATAATATCAAATGGTGGTTCTAGTATCATGCCTTCCCTATGGAATTGTAGGATGATGGTGGAGCTTGGTGACTTTGACGCATGATGATATGACACTTTAGTGGACTGAGTTTGAGTGCCTCTTTTGAGAGGAGTATTTCCCTGAGGCTTTTTGATCAGTGAACATATATGATCTTCTTGAGTAATAATATGGAATAAATTTAGTCAAGAAGTATTTATTGAGGTTTAATGAGCTCATATAATACTTTCCTAACATGGTTCATGCTGTTTACTTGTGATCATGGATGTTTAAGTATTAATTTCACTAATATTTTCAATATGTAGTCATTTTCTTTCATATCCCAATATATCTTAGGGTGCTAGAGCAGGCCATAGGGGTAGAGAAAATTCTAGATTATGGTAATCCAATAGAAGGATATTTTAGTAGCTGAAATATGGTATAGTCATCAATAGTAGCTAGATGATTCTAGTCTGGTGCATCCTGACATTGGTGTTGAACACAAACTTAGGTTTGGATGTGAAAATCAGTTTTGTGGGGACCCCATGGAGAATACATTCAGTCAAGGGACTTGATAATCTTTATCTATGAAGTTCAAGATCATTTTTCACTAGACTACTTAACCCATCATGCATTAGCATATATGTAGACAATGGATTGGATGCTGAGAAAGAGACAATTTTGTGAGAATGAATATTTGTTAGGAGTAGGATATGCAATATAAACAAAGAGAGTTCCATGAGGTGGATAAAGTTATGATCTGATACCCCTACCACTACCTCCAGGTGGTCTACATTTTTCTCAAGGATCTACATGCTAGATATTTTATTAGTTGTATGTAGTAAGGGATTATGACCCATAGGCTCTTGACATGATCCAAGGTATGATATGCGTCTTCTCCACTCTATATTATATTTTTATATAATGATTCATGATCCATTCCATTCTATCTATATCCCCTATTCAAGAACAATATATTTCAGTAAAGCCTATAACTCAATCCTTACAGTTGTAATCTATTACTTGAGGGGATTTATTTTGATAACGTTGTTCTATCGATGGTGTGACATGTCTCATTGATGATATAATTTCTCATGGGAAATTTTAGTAGATGCGATAATACAAGAGTAATACATTATTGGTACTAATATGATATCTTTAGTCTATTCACAAATTAATTTATTTTAATGGAAGATATGGTGGAACTTTTCTGACAGGATGAGATTTTCTTTCATGGGAAGGATGTAATTTTAATAAGAGTATGATGAGATCATTTGTGGGAGGTTTCAACTTATTTCCAATTAGTTTATGATATTGAATCTTAGTGAAATAGAATTAGTGGATATTCATTTTCCTAATATTGTTTTGGAGTACCTCAATGTATTGTATGAGGATGTACTTGGTTTTTCACCTCATCAGGAGGATGAATTCTTTATTGACTTTAATCTAGGGACTACTCTTATGTCATTAGAATAATATCATAATGATCTCACTGAGCATAGAGATTTGGGGATATTGTTGAAGGACCATCATATGAAATCCTTTTTCTGAACTAGTGTGTCCATCTATAAAGCTCTAATATTATTTACCAATAATTTTAGATGGGAGAATGAGGTTTTTTATCAATTATTATCAACTAAATCAGGTAACTATTATGAATATATTTCCATCACTTAGAATCAATGACCTATTTGATTATTTATAAGGGAAAAGTGGTTCTCAAATGTGGACCACATTTTAGGCTATCCTCAGTTGTGGGTTCTCAAGGATGGTATACTAGGAACATAATTTTGAGGTCGATATGGTCATTATAAGTTCCTAGTGATTCCCTTTGTAATAAAAAAATCTCGATGATTTTTTTTGGGACTTATATCTTAGATCTTCCAACTTTTCCTACACCTGTTTCTAGTGGTCTTTATCAATTTAATTCTCATATAATAAAAATCAATGGATGATAATGTATATCATTTGAGGACGGTCCTAGTAATACATTGAGAGAATTAGTTGTAAGGAAAACTCTCAAAGTGTCATTTCTAGATCAGAGAGGCCCTCTTTTTGGGATGTGTCATCTTAGAGGAGGTAGTGGATGTAGACCTAGTAAAAATTGAGGTAGTTCTATCTTGGAATACACTAAATAGTGTAACAGAGGTGATAATATTCATTGGGTATTCTAGATATTATCAGAGACTTTTTTGGATCTTCTCTAGGATTAACTCTACCTTAACTACCTTAACCTAAAAGGAGTATCCTTTAATCTGTTGGGAGAAGTTCCAATTTTTTTTGGACGAGTTGCGATATATGTTGAAATGTGCTCCCATTATGATGTTTCAATAAAATGGGGTTGTGTATTTAGTGTTACGATATACCTCTAGATACATTCCTAGGTGTGTTTTGGAGTTGAGGAAGGCAATGATAGCCTAAAGAAAATTGGAATTGAGGCCTCATGATATAACTATAAAACCCTTGACTTTGAGATGGTAGCTAAGGTGTTTTCCCTAAAAATTTGGATACACCACCTTCTTTGTGAGAATTTTTTTTCTTCATGTCTCAAGAGCCACAGGTATATCTTTACGTAGATTGATCTCAAAATAATAAAAATACATTTTCTAAATTTACTATATAACTACAACTTTGGGATAATAGATAATTCATGGAATGTTAATTTAGTGTTATATAATCTCTGTAGAAAATATCATTCTAAGTTCCAAGATGAGGATTCAAAGAAATTGGTCTCATTATTTTTATCATTTATGAAGAAGGGAGGAGATTTATACATTCAATTGATGTGTGTAACCCCTATAATTTTTCAACATGTGGGGGAATCACAACATGGGAATATTTATTGTGGGGACTTTCATAACCAAATATTTATTTGACATACACATAGTGGATTCTTGGAATGTGGGGAGTATATCATTCCCTTAAAGGGATATATTTTGGTACCAAACCTTCTTTCAGAGGAGGTATGGAGATAATTACATATATCTTCCTTAGTAGTAAATCCTAGAGTGCTGAAAAAATTCTAAGACCTTCAACAAAATTTTGGTGTTCATGGCTGAAGAGGAGTGTTGCAGAGGTTATATCTCAATGCCTCAACTATCGATAGTTGAAGGATGAGATATTGGTTCCAATGGGGTTAGCCCAGTCCCTTGAGGTTTTGTAATTTAAGTGGTATGGTATATCCATGGATTTTTTGAATGGATATCCATGAATGATGAGACTTCATGATGGTATATTTGGGACCACATATCGACTCACTAAATTATCCCACTTCATTACCATCAAAGAGAATAATTCAATGGAAATCATGGGAGGCTTGTACGTATATGAGATCACCCATCATCATGGTTCTTTCATGATGCATTAGTAGAAAAACATACCTCCACATCAAATACATAACATTATTTTTTTATAAATGGCCATTAAAAGTGTTGTGAAATCCTTTTAATATTAGTTTTAAGAAAATTAATGTTAAAAGTTCTGTAGAATAAGATTTAATAATGATTTTATAGAAAAAATTGAATTCAAAGTAATAATTAAAACCTTTTTAACATTGGTTTCTATAATCCTGAAAATAAATTTTTTTAAAATTAATCACATTCTTCTTGAAAATATCATTTTTTACAAAATATTTCTCAAACCCTCATTCTCGCGACTCCCAATGGAACCCATCTGGTATTGATCTCCACATTCATTTTATTTGCATCATATGTTTTAATTTTTTCTCCTCAATTTTAAATCCATCATCAATCTTCCACAACTATCGACATTATTTAGTCCATATAAACTTAATTTTTATTAACCTATAAATATGCTTCAAAGTATTTGTTTGTTCTTTTTTAATTCATTTTTGAAAATGTTTCTCTTAAAAATTATAGTGTTTCCCTTATTAATACCACCATTTATTCAGTTCATTATAATTAAGTATCTATTTTCCATTATCAACCTCATAATTTTTTAAGTTAAATTTTTTATCTTTGAATGTAAATTAATTATCTCTTAGTTATAAATTTCATTTATCTATTCATTTGTTTTTATTAATATTATTATCAATTACAAATTTCTTTAATAAAATTTGATTAATTTTATATTTTTCTTTGTGATTATAAATTTTTTGTCACTGTTATTTGTTTTTTGTTATAATATTTTTTATTTATAATTATTTTTGTTAATAATATATGTATACATAGAATTTTTTATAGTAGAAATTATTATTTTTCTTCATTTTTTTTAATTTATAATTTTTATTCATTATAATTACTTTTGATTACTTTTTTTGAAAATTATTTTTCTTTTTTTAATTTATGTATGATACCAATTACTTGTTAAAAATTTATGAATGTTTAATTATTTGTTTTAAAATATTATTTGTTTTAATTTTTTATGTACAGGTTTAAATTCTTATATGTATTAATATATCAATCTATTATATTTTTACATTTTAGGTAATTAATGGATCACAAATTTATAACATTACAAAGAACTAAAAATTAATATGAGAATGGGTTTGGCGATTTTTTAGAATTTTCTAAGAAAAAATATTGAAAATAACGATTTGATTTGTTGTCTTTGCATGAAATTTTTAAGATGATAAAATTTTCGTAGACATAAATCAAAAAAAATATAAATTTTTATGGTTTTATTCATAATTATAAAGGCTTGATATAGTATGTTGAAATAAAAATAAAGTAAATATGTAATGATGCTGAAGATTTATTAAATTAGATATAGGATTATCTTAATGAATTAATTCATGTTGTAGGTTTTGAAACCATTGAAAATTAAGTGTTGAGAAACATTACAATGATAATGAGATACCATTATTATTATCTTTCACTATATTTACATTTTTATAAATAGTGCTGATATTAGTTGACATGAATGCAAGACATGGTTGGAGGGATAAATGCTTCCCCGAATTTCTTGAACTTCTAAAAGTAAACCTTCTAGAATGAAATGGGCTTCCAAATTCTGATTATGAGGAAAACATATTATATCCTAGGGGTTGGGATATAAAAATATACATTCTTATCTTAATGAATGTGTGTTTTACAGTAAATAATATTCATTTTTAATAGAATGTCTTAAATGTGGGACATCACAATATACAATGGATGAAAAATCGTACTATGATTCATTCTCAAGAAAAGCCATCAAACCTCTCACTAAATCAATCTAGTATCTCTAAAAAAATTCCTCTTTTTGAAGAGCCTCTCTGAAAATCAAAATGTTAAAAGGAGGATAATATGGAATACAGATGAGCACATCATTGATAAAAACATTTGTCATCTTGCAGATTCACCACAATTGGAAATATTTAATCATAAATTTCTTCATTTGGGAAAAAAGATAGAAATACTAGAATGTGTATGTGCACAAATGTAATGAATCTATAGCAGAGTCTCAGTATCCAATAAAGTTTTTGGAATGTTTTTTTCATCTACCACTAGTCCCCACAGATATATATAATGTGAAAATATATGATGATGAGCTTGGTGATTTTTTTGTCCTAAATACCCTAGAAATGAAAATGATGATTAAAAATTTCTATGGGATATAGGTGTTAAAATATTTTATGTAGTTAATAAAGTGTGTATTATTTTTCTTGATATGATAATGTTCACTATAATGGGATTTCCTACATATGGAAACATAACTGGATACAGTGCTTAAGGACATATGGAATTTCCAATTTATGTATAGGCGACTCCATATAATCCATTATCAAATTGAATAAAAATAGTGTACATGGTACAATAGATTTTTTTGCGAATTTATAATACTTATAAAAGATTAAAAAAGGAATTTAACATTTTAAAAGAGTATGATATTTTTGCACGACCATTATCAACAATAGATTATTACAACATGGTAAAAAAAATCAATGTCACATTTTATAAAGAAAGGATGTTCTTTTAATCAAGAAAATAAAAGTATGAAATGATACTTTTTATTTGAGTTGCCTTATTGAATTTTTTTTCATAAAATATAATATTGAAGTTATTCATGTTGACAAAAAAATTCTGATAGTCTAATTAGAATATTTTTAAACATAAAAAAATGAAAAAAAGATGGATTGCAATGAAGACTATAATTAATAACAATGGGAATATATTTGGAGTTAGCTCCCAAAATTAATGGAAATAGAACATATTTTCCAACAGCTTGTGACGCATTAAGATATATTGAAAAGATAAATTTTTATCAATTCTTATATAGTATTAAAGTAACAATTGAGTTTTCTTAAAATGTAAAAAATTTTGTGTCATTGAAGGATTAAATGTTAATAGGTATGAAATATATTGTCTGTCATATATTGATGTAATGGATTATACTGATTTCATTTTATTTTATATTTTTTATACCTATTTGAAATTCAAT
The DNA here is from genome assembly GCA_963277665.1 of Viscum album. Lineage (NCBI taxonomy): Eukaryota > Viridiplantae > Streptophyta > Magnoliopsida > Santalales > Viscaceae > Viscum > Viscum album. The sequence continues at coordinate 1,899,788,338 of OY728126.1, forward strand.
AATTGGGTTTTTTTGGTTTTTAAATTAAATTTTTAAAAAATTCATAGATTCGTATTTCTTAGATGTGTTGGATAATAAAGAAGTCCTAATAGTTTTTCAAATAGAAATTTATTTTACACCATCATATTTTGATATAATGGTTCATCTATTGATTCATTTGGTGCAAGAGATTAGAATATGTTGTCTTATATATTTACATTATATGTATCCTTTTGAAAGATATATGAAACTTTTGGAGGGAAATGTTAAAAATAAATAAATATTAGAGGCCTACATTGTTTGAATATATATATTAAAAGAGGTAATTGAGATTTGTATAGATTATTTTTCTGAGGTATAGCATGTTGGTCTCCCTATATATCAATATTTGATATATGATAGTGATGGTAAAGGGATTATTGTCTTAAAAATAAATTTAATTCTAGGTGATGAATTGGTGAATTCTCATTTATATATTTTAGACAACATAGGTGATATTTAAACATATATATCTCCACATGTTCCTATATTGAAGGTATGATATTTGAGAATAAATGAAAAGTGGTTGATGAATAAATATAAAAAGACAATTGTTTTATGGTTTAAAGGGAAAATGAACATTTATTTTTATTTATCAAACCTATTGAAATTCTTAGCAGGGGAAAAAGTGTTAATATGAATATTTGGTATGGATTTTATATTATTGGTTGCATATTTTAAAAAAAAATTGATAACAATAGAACTTTTCACAATATTAGATTAATGGTTATCACTATAGAACTATATTTTTTAAGTTCCATTGACAATAACACAATTTTTGAATCAAATAATATTTTTTTTGTTATTGAGGATATATGGGAGATTTATTATAATAAATTTAATGTATCGATATTTATGTGTAATTGGATTGACAATAATAGTGTAGTGATCAAAGATGAGTATGGATTTACACTTATTGATTTGAAAATATTTATTTTTATGGTGGAATAATATTTTATACTAACTCATGAAAAAAAAATATTTTATGTTTTGTTCCATCAAATGATTAGTGGTATATTTATTTGGTATGGAAAAATCATTTGGGAAATGAAAATATTGATGGTGTTAAATACATATCTAAAATTTCTCAATATATTACACGATTACCTATTGATAATAATGAACGTAATGTAGAAATTTTATTTGAAACATGAAATGAACCTGCCAAAGGAATATACGTAAACACTCTATTACTCTACTAATTAATACATTAATCTTATTTGTGAATATGATAGATTTAAAGACATTATTTTTTTAAATTAGATATTTAAATATTTATAAGTTTAGTATTCTTGACATTCTTATTTTTTTAGAAAATTTATTTGATTCATTTATTCATTTTTGGTTAAAATTTTGTAATTTGTAATTATTTTTTAACTATTATCTTTATATCTATCATTTCCAAGAATACACTTCTATCCAATAAAATATTCATATGTTTCTTTCTATTATGAACAAATACAAGTTTAATCATAAAATATAATTATTTCCAAAAAAGTAAAGGTAAAAAAATTACACATTTCTAGATGATAATCATTACTGGAAATATTTTTTTTTAAATTTCAATATAAAATGTTTTTAGGTAAAAAGGTTCGTTAAAAAATCTAACATTAAATGATTTGTTTTCTATTATGAACAATTGATTTTGTATTTATTACATTTGTAACACCCTATGATTTTAAAAGATGAATGTCATATTCAATTGAATATATGAGATGTGACACCAAGATTATAAGATAAGGTAACACCCTGATACTTTATGATTCATTTCTTTTTAAATAAATTCAATCACTTTGATATCTTGTGATGCACACAACATCGGGTTTAAACGAAACACGATGCTCTATTAAAATATTATTATTTAAACTTCCCCATTATAACCTAGAAATTATGTTGGTGGGAATTAATATGACTTACTAAATTAGGAAAATTATATGGTTTACACATTTATAAAATAAATTAATTGTTTACATATTTATTTTAAATAAAATAAGAGCAATTTGAAATAAAAAGAAATGTTTTCTGAAAAAATGTATTTTTATAAAAAATGTTTTAGTTGCGCATTAAACACATAATTTAAATTTAATTCATAACAGTTTTATAAAAATTATGTAAAAAATCATTTTTTGAATCATAATATCAATATTAACTAGTTTTTAATTTTTTTAATTTTGGAAAATATTAATTTTTCAGTGAAAAGTGATAATATCAGTTTTTTATAAAATTGATTTTTTTTAATAAAATAAGAAACATATGATAGATAATTACTATTTATATATATTAAATCAAATTAATTTTATTTAAATCATCTTTATACAAGATTTTTTTATATGATGATTTTTAATATTTAAAACACCTATTTTTCTAAAAATAGTTTTTAAGTGAATAATATTTGTCCTTTTTAAATAATTAAAATAACCCCTAATCATGAATTCATAAAGTGAAATTTATATATTATTTATCTATAAATATTAATTTAAATTTATCTAAATATTATTTCTTGAAATATAGTTAATATGATATCATTTTTTCCTTCAAAAATATATTTCTTAAAACCCCATTTTTTCAACATGTCTATGGGTTTAATTTTAAATTAAATTATGAAAATTCTATGATTTATAAATATAAAAATTGTTATAATATTTTTAATAATCATAATATATACTATTTAAAAATATTAAATCAATTTTTTACAACAATGGATAGTTAAAGTAGTAAAAATTATTTATTACGTTTAAGGTAAAAATTGGTTTCTGAAGGGTTAAACTCAAATGATAAGGGTTAAAAATGAATCCAAACTTGTGTAATTACAATATTATTATCATTTTTGGACCTCATATATTCTAAGGCTAAAAAATATTCCATTTTGGTGCCTTTTTCATGTTAAAAACATTAGTGTAATTCATTCTTTTCAAACATTCCAAATTTTTCCTCTCCCCCTCATATAAAATAACATCCCTCTCCTCTTCTTTACACACTTCCAAAACCCATTTTTTAGATATCAAATACCCATATAACTTCCCTAAATACCTCCCCTTATTTATAATCCTTTCTTTTGCCCAAAATACTACCCAAGAAATATTTTAGTGTAAGCTAAAATAAGTTTTCTGAAGAAGAGGTAATGTCCTTAAGAAAGAATTTCATTTCATTTATCCCTAAACCTCTTTAAAATTTTATTAAACCATAATGATATTATAAAAGAAGTATCTTAAATATAATTAGATATTTTATGTTAATTTCAAGACATAAAACCACTTACACCACCATCAAATGGGAAACAAAACTGTAGACCGTATGTAAGATGGACTACCGCCTCACGAATCGATGTAATTTTTTCCATCACCACTTTTCATAGATAGATATAATTATTTATTTAATGTTATATATTATATTAATTATATAATAATACCTCTTGAATTAAAATATCAAAAATAACTTCTTTGTTTCCATTCCTCAGAGAATAAGATAATGTCGCTCGTGGGCATTATGAACTATAACCTCGCGAAATAATGTGATTCATTTTTTCGCTAATGATTTACATGGAATTAATAAATGATAAATTTAATGAATATATGTTTTATATATGAAATTATATTAATTATTTAAAATTAATATACAATCCACTTTCATACCCTTTAAACTGTTATGGAAATGATAACATTGCTCATGTAGAGGTACAACCTACTATATACACAAAGAGTGGTGATTGATTCTCCATGTTAAAATTTTAATAATGATTATAAATATATATGTAATGAAAATTATATATTAAATTAGTATCATTCCAGAGATTATATAACTATAACATATATTAATGATCTGTAACTTTCATAATGAAATTTACCAGAGAAAATAAGGCAACTAACACCTAATACAATAGTGATAATATAATATTATTAACTAATGGGTAAATATATATTATAAAAGTATCACATATAATATTATAAATAATAATATTATCATTTTATAAGTTATTAAAAATTTTAAAACCACTCTAAAAGAGGTTAAATAGTGCTCAATTAAAGGTAAGCATGAGGTGAGGGGTTTCTTGACTCAATTTCTATTCATTGGGTTATATGCATAATTTTTTGATTATATAAAGTAAACATTATGTGTGAAATTACCATTTATTTATTTATAATTATATTTAAACTACTATTTTAGTGGATTTATTTTTTTTACACATAATAAATTCATTTATTTACTCTCACTTCAATGATAATAACATTGTAAAGGTTTTATCTCAAAACATCCTTCTTTGAGATGTATGTTGTTTTACAAACCTAATATATTTTAAATGATGTATATACTTCTCCTTTATATAATATATCATGAATAATTCCTAATTCTTGATATTTTAAGTTACAATCTAACTACTTTATTCTTGGTATGTTCTTATTCAAAAGTTAGCGAATCGGAAAGGGTTTTTCTTTTGATCTCATTTTAATCGGGATTATTTATAATTGAATTTCCTTTTATCAAAATTATCTGATCTTGGACTAATAAAACCCATGAAGTTTATTATCCTATTATTATTCATGATATTTTAATGTAATATTACCAGTTTTAGCTCTTTGGTTCATAAAATTATTATTAAAATGTTTTTAATAAAAGTAAACATCATTTATCTCATTGGTCAGAACACATTTTCATCCATATCCATGTTTGCTAAAAAAATGATTTTCTATGATTGTTTATATTCAATTTTACCTTTAATTATATATTTACAAAATGCTTTAAAATTATTCATTCCATTTTTCTGAACAATTTACTTTTGACTTTTCTTATAAAAATATGAAAAGAATATTTGTTTTTTATCGTACTCGAAATGAATGAAACTCTTCCTCTATCTAGAACAATCAATGTATTAAATAATTTTTTTTAATTTTGAATGTTTATTCTCTGAAAAATATATAATATTTGAAAAAAAATAGATATTAAATAATTTTTTTCAAAATATAAAAGATATTTTCATTAATAAATGTTTCAAATGATATTTCAAAATAATTTTCCATATAAGATGACATCTTTTGATGTTACTCAAAGTGAAATTTTTATTTTCCTCATTAATTTTAATAAAAAAATTAAAATTATTTTCATCATCTACAACAACCATTGATGTTATGAGTTTATTCTAAATTTTCCTTACATGTCTCTCACATATATAGTGAGTTTATTCTCCCTTTACTTAATGGGGTAATACACGCCTTATGATAATTTCTCTAATTCATTAATTATAAAAGTTCCTATTATTATTATATGAAGAAATATTATACAACTCATTTTCATTTCATGGTTAATTTTTAGGTCTTTCATTATTAATTGATTTAATTTATATAGACCACATTGATCATGATCATATTATGTAGGTGTGACCATGTATCAATCCAATGTATTGGTTAAAGCTTTAGTGTCATGAGATGTCATGTATGGGATTAGGGAGTAAACCTAATCCATTACGGGAAATTTTTTCTATGTGATTTTTCCTAGGTAGTTATCCTTGAATCATCTTTATTTTATGTTATATATTTCTACCACATTTCCAATAATGTTAAGATCTTATAATAAAAATTTATTTACATTATAATTTTATGTGATTACTCATGTGACTTTTTTTTATGATATCATGTTATATCTTTGACTCACATGTTATGTTTCCTTATAATGTTTATTCCCTTACTGGCCTTTTTAGATCACCAATTTTTTCAATGTATTCCCCAGTTTATCTCATGAATGTTAAGAGCTCTAAAAGATTTAATACTTCATTTTGGAGAACAAAATATTTTTTATTTATAGTCTCACTATTATGTATTATGAATATAATATTCCAAATAAACTAGTCCTTCATGATCCTTGGGTTGTATTAATGGGTTTTAATGTTAATAATCATGTAATAATATTTGTATAAGGATTGGTTCCTCATAATTCTTATCATAGAGAAATTTTAGTTAAAATTTGGAACAGGGATTAGAAAACATTTATGAGAATACTAGGGACTAGTATAAGGATATCTCTAAGGATAATTTTGAGTATAGGAAAATATCTATGAATCCTGGTTAAGTATAAAGTGGGTGTTTTTTCATGAAAATAAATTCATGTCTGGATACTATAAGTGGATGTGTGTCGACAACATTAGTACCTAGGGATAATAACCTCAAAAATGGAATATTGAGATGGACTAAATTACCACCTAGTGCGTGAAAATGGGAATCTCTGCACACCTGGTATAACTCACCTAGGGGTATTATTTTTAAATTAACAATCTCCTTACAAAACATTGTAATGGATGTTGATGAATTTTTAGGTTAAAAACCAAATAGGAAGCATTAACATTTATAATGTATATTGAAACCTAGAGGCTAATAATTCAGTACATACATATCTTTCATGAGTTATTCCTTTTAATTTTATATGTTTTCCTTTAGTATATTAAATTCTTCTCATTTTTTGTTTTTAATTCTTTTAGTCAATTGATATAACTTGGAGGAATCATGTTTACACTAAATGTGATGAGAACTTCAATGATTATGAGAAGCTAAATTCAATGATGTATAGAGCGAAATATATTGTAATTGATTCTAACATACTATCATGATATATGATTAACAACAAGAACATTAGTATGTTTCCAAATTATTCAAATAATAAGATGATGGAATGTTATGAAAATTCACCTGATAATTAATAAAAAAAATCAATGTTCTACATGTTAAGAATATAGGATGAATCACCTTGCGGAATATATCAAATAGATGGGAAGATCTTATATGTTGAAATGGGGGTCATAGCGCCATGAATTTCCAAAGAATTTGATGTATTATATTTGGGAAACATTGTAATTATCTGATTCAATGTCCTAAATATAGGGTTAACCACTAGACTAAGGAAGGACGTATATTATACCAATTCATTGAAGTAAAAGTGTTAAAGTATTATGAATTGGGATTCAAGAATAATTATGTATAAGTATTTCTACCAATGGTATTTTGGATATAAGAATCCTGAGACATATAAGGATTGTGTTGATTTTGGAAGCATATCTGTCTTCAAGTTAGATTAACGTAAGATTATGCTTACCATCATGGGTTTATGAGTTCACGGTTGATCGTAATTTTAATGTCTTAGAAACCAATTTTTAGGTTTTAAGTAATTAGATTTTGAGGTGTCTAAAGATATTAAAGGATATTTTTTATGGGGTTATAGTATATATAACCTTTTAGTTTAATGTAATGTGTCATTTGGGATGAATTATATTATATTTTTTAGTTGTGAGTTGAAATTTTATGATATTACATTTGAGGTTAAATTATTATTTAATGTTGAGGTTATTTAGGTTATTTGAGATATAGGGTCATTATTTATGGAATGATCTATATTAAACCTTTGGTTTCACTATTTAATTTTAGATATTAATATATTTATATTCATTTTGGATACTATCTTACATTGTGATAACCATTCTATTTTAAATAAAATATATGAGGAATATATTGTTACTCATTTATGGATCTAAAAATCTATTAAAATTTAATTTCAGTTAAAAAGGAATAGAAATTTCATTTTTGGATATTTGTTTTTTGGTGTAATAGATATTGTGGAAATTGATCAAAGCATAACAAAAGGATGCAATTTTTATTTTTAAATATAAATATAACAAGTAATTATATTTTCTTATATTTTTAGACAATAAAATAACTCCTTAATTTTTGGAAATGATCTTGAAACAAAAAAGAGTTATCATATTACCTTCAAATATAATAAATCAAATAGACTTTTAAATCATCATAGATTTATGGTTTTTAAATACTAAAATTTTCATTTATCATTAAATTTACTATGATAATTGATATATATCACTCTCTATAATTATTTATGCTTTGTATCCCAGCTATATCATCAATTTCCTAAAATGTTATCTTATAAGGAAACCTAATAATGTGTTATTATAAATAAACAGCATACATCCCTTTCTCCAATATGAAGAAGAATTTTTATTAAAACTATTTAAGATGTGCGTTTAAAAAAATTATTTTCAAATTTCAATATCTTGATTACATAGAAAAGATTAAATTGGGTGGATGCAATTTATTTAAGGGGGTAGAATATATCTCCCCGATATTTTATAATAAGATCATCATGTTTAATATAATGTATGATAAAAAATAAACATTGTAAGACAAAGTAACCCTCTAATACATTAAGATATATTTATTTTTAAATAGTTTAAATCCCTTTGATAGCATGTGATGCACATAATACGGGTTTTAAAAAGACGTTATAGTCTATTATAATTTTATTATTTAAAATTCACCATTAAAACCTAGCCATTAAGTTAGAATCTATAAATATGACTAATATAAAATTTTAAAATTATTTGGTTTACATATCTATAAAATAAAATCATTGTTTATATATTTATTAAAAATAAAATAATACCAATTTAAATGAAAATTAAATGCTTTCTGAAAAAATGTATTTTTCTCCAAGGTGGTTTAGTCGCTCGATTTGAACATAATTTAAAATTAATTTTTACCATTTTTATAAAATATATTTGAAAAAACATTTTTAATATTTGAAATAATCATATCTTTATTAACTCATTTTTATATTTTGGGATTTTTGGGAAATATTACTTTTTCAGTGAATAGTGGAAATACAAATTTTTATAAAATTGTCATTTATTTTTAATAAATTAAGTCCAATTATTATTTTAATTTTATTTAAATTTAAAATAATTTTTTTTTGTTTTTATTAAATACTATTATTTACATTTATATCATCTTTATACTATATTTTTAGTATATTTTTATTTTTAATCATTTAAATAGATTTTTTCTAAAAACTGTTATAAAGTTTATAATATTTATTCATTTTAAATAATTAACATAACCCCTAATATGGAATGATATAAATGAAATTTATAGTTTATAAATTTCTAAATATTAATTTAAATTCATATAATTATTATTACTTTTCATATAGTAAATATTAGATAATATTTTCCATAAAATATTAAATTTATGAAACAAATTTGACATATTTATGGGTTTAATTTTAATTTAAATTCTACCACTTAAATGAGAATAATTTATAAAAATGGATGTCATATTATTAATAATCCTAAATTATAGTATCTAATGTGGACAACTATATTATTTATAGTAATGAATAAATAAAATAGTAAACATTATTTATCTTTTTTAAGGTAAAAACGAGTTTATTGGGGTTAAACACAAAAGATAAGGCTTAAAAAGGACACAAAACTTTTCCAATTCATATTTTATGGTCATATATATCCCTCACATAATATAATATTTTATAATGGTAATTTTTTATCCCTATTTCATGAGAAAATATATATAGAATTCTTTCGATTCGAAAAATCCAAGCCTGTCATCTCCCCCACTTATTAAAGGCCACTCCCTCTCCTCTTAATTCCAAACTTCCAAAAACCATTCTTTTGGCCAATAACTACCATATTATCTTATATAATTCCCCCCCCCCCATCATTCTATAATCCTTAGTTTGATCATAATATAATCCTAAAAAATATTTTTTGTGTAAAAAAACTTATCTGAAGAATAAGTAACATCCTTAACCCAGTGTTTTATTTTATTAATTAATAAAACTACTTAATATATTATTAAACCATGATTATATATTTACCTCAGTATCCTCCATAGAATGCTATATTTTTATTTTAAATACATGACCTAAAACCATCTCCTCCTCCATAAAATGGGAAACAAATACGTTCATTGTGGGTATAGCAGACTACTACCTCGCGAATCGATGTAATTATTTTTCTATCACTACTTCTCATGGATCGATATAAAAATGTATTCAAGGTTTATATATTATATTTATGATATAATTATACCAATTTTATTATAATATCTCATATAATTTCTTACGTTACATTTCTTAGAGAATCTGATAATGTCGGTCGTGTGTATGGAGGTTTACCACCTTACCAAGTTATGTGGTGTGTTTTTCCCCTAAAACATTACATAGAAGATAAAAATGATATAATTAATGAATATATGTGATATATATGATATGATATTTATTATTTAAAATTAATATACAACCTACTTCATTACTCTTTCATCATTTAAGGAAATTATAGTGTCCCACGTGCATACGTACGACCTACCTTCTCTGTGAAGCGATGTGATTCATTCGCAATGTTCAAAATTAAATAATGATTATAAATATATATCTATTGAAAAAATGATATTTATATAATTAATATAATTATGTATATGATTTAACTATAACTTATGTATAATATTATAAACTTTCATTACAAAACATGCATGAGAAAACAAGGTAATTAACACCCAAAACAAATTGTGATAACATAATATTATTAAAGAACGAGGAAATAAGATGTTTGAAAAGGATCATGTATAATATTAAAAATAATATTATTATTATTTTATATGTTAATAACATGTTTAAAACCACTATATATTAATATAAAGAAAAATAAACTGAAGCGATGCATGAGGTAAAGGGTTTCTTGATGCAATTTATATTCATTGGGTCATATGCCTACACAGTTGATTATATTATGCCATTATTTTCTACAAAATGAAATCTGATTGCTTTATGATTTTATTTCCACTATTATTTTTGTGGATTTAAAATGTATAAACCTAATCACTTCATTTATTAACTCTCACATCAATGATACTAACATTGAAATGCTTTCATCTCAAAACATCCATATTTTAAACACATGTTATTTTATACCCCTAATCCATTTTAAATGGTATATATACTATCTATTTAATTATTGTATCACAAATACTTCTTATATCATGATATTTTAATTTATTATTTATCTACATCATTCATGGTAAGTTATGATTCAAAATTTACTAAAGAGGTGAGTTTTTGTTTCAATATCATTTTAGTTGGAATTTTTTTCTTGAATTTCTATTTAATGATATTTTTTTATCATTTACTATTAAAACCATACAATTTTATTTTCAAATAGTAACTTTTAGAACCACATATTTTTGGTATGTAACACATATTAAGGCATTTTTATGTGTATAAAGTGGTTGGAATGTTTTGGTAGAGTTTTAAATGTTTTTGGTAAGGGTTTGAAAATTTTCTATTAGTACAATAATTGAGCATGGTTAGTAAAAACCATGAAACTTCTCAATGAAACCATGAAAATTAAGGCAGAGGTCCCTAGAAGGTGAACAGTTAGCACATGGTTTTCCAAATAGTATAGCCACCCTAGGTAAAACTGTGCAACTTAGGACAGTGGGATTTTTCATGGTTGGAAAATGTTTTGTCTAACCATGTGGGATAATTGTCTAAGGCACCCTATTATGGAAGTATCAGGGGAACTATTAATGAACTGTTTTACTAACCATGAAGTTAAAATATCAGGATTTAAAAAGTTGGTTTTTAAAAATTGGCCTCATGGGATTTTAGCATTAAATCCCTAATTTCTTCCCCATTTCGACCCCAACTCATAATTTACTACATTACAAGGATAAGAAACCTATGCCACTCATTTTGGAAGTGATTTAAAGGGTTTTCATGGTGTGGTAAAGTGAGATATTCCTTATTAAGACTTTTTTGTGGTAGTTTTTTGGGGTTTTCTAGATCTACTCTCCTCTTTCTCCTAGTATATTTGATCTACTTTTGTTGTAGATAAATATAGGTTTTTTCTTACTAATAATGGTTAAGATTAGCCTTGTGGATGTTAGGGGAAAATATCTAAAGTCGTATTGTGGAGTTTCAAACCGATTTTGTGAGTATTTGGTGTCATTATTAATTTTCATCAAACCCTAAATGTGGGTGGATTCACTCTCTAATCCTCTTGCTAGAACTAGAAGGCGTGATTGTAAATTAATTATTTTTCTTGAAATTGACTGTTATATTGTTCTTCAAAGGTTGGTGAAATCAATTTCATTATGATTTGGGGATTTTGTGGAAAATGTGATATTATTGTGCATATTATTTGGTTGTTGGATTTTAAATTAATGATTTTAAAATTAGCTACTTTTTTTGATTAATGTAAATGGTTTTTGAGAATGTGTTTCAACAGAAATTTTATTTTGATGAATTTTTTTTAGCATGGACATGGATTAAGGGAGATTTCAAAAATGACTGATTTATTGAAGTGGTTTTGGCATGTGTGTTGGAAATTATTTTTGGATTAAAGTGTTGATTAGTTGTGGAAAATATTGGTTGATATGTCATTGGAAAATGATATTTTATTGTTATTGGATTAAGTGGTTACACATTAGTTAGATGGGATGGATAATGGGCATAAAGTACCACCATCAAAGTATTGGAATGTGGTGTGAAGTACCACAACAAAAAAGAGGATGGTGTTAGACATAAATTTTAACGATGAATGGTAATAATGAGCTCATGCGGTTGGGTTGTGTGTATGTTTGAGAAATTTGTATGGTCGCGTGAGATGAATTGGGATATGACAGTATGATATAGAAAAATTGTTGATGATTTGATTGGTTTTTTCATTGAAAATGTATTTGTTGGGTAAACCGGTTTGGTAATGATCACTAGTGGAAAAAACATTTAACACGTCGGCATTTTTCACGTTGGTTCACTATAACCAATGTGCAAACCTTTAATGATCGATATATCACGTCGGTTATTTTATAACCGATGTGATATATAGATCAGGAACCATATTTTACATTGGTTATAAAATAATCGACATAAAATATATGAAGATTAGCTTTTTTACGTTGGTTATTGTATAACTGACCTAAAAATAGAATCTGGCATGCTTTATAACGTCAGTTATTTTATAACTGACATTATAGAGGAAATATCAGCACTTTATCACATCGATTATAAAATAACCGATGTGATAAATTAAATCCTGGAACATTACCATGTCAGTTATAAAAAAACCGACATGATAAAGAAAATCTCAGCAATTTATCAAGTTGGTAGAAAAAGACATATATAACCTCAGTTATTTTATAAACGATGTGATAAATTGTTTTCTATATCAATTATTAAATAACTGAAATTATAAACATTAAAAAAACAGTTTACCACATCGGTTATTAAATAACCGATGTGCTAAATCTTTTAAATGATTTATTGCACCCCATATATATTCATTCTATTTTCTTCGATCAGGAGACCTGTAAATCGTCTCCCTTGAACGGAAAACCTAGAAATGATTCGTCAAAGTTGTGCCCTCCAGCCTCTTTTTTCCAACATCGTTCTTCATATTTATTATTATCAAATAAATTAGGTCGACTCACAACACTCAAGTAATCCTCACACGGCTATTTTTCAAATTTTATTTTCTACGATGCCCTAAACTAATTTTTTGAGATGTTATTTTTCTATGTTCTTGCTATCATGGTAAGTTTCACATTGTTCATCTATAACATGATAAATTATTTTCTGGTAAAATAAACCTATGGAAGTTATATCATGCATGTTTATAATTTTTGTGTGTGCGCGTACAGGGGGTTTCCAAGGGGGTGTGGGGTTGTGCAAGTTGGTGGGGGTATCCAGGGGGTGGGGTGGGTTGTTCAGTGGGGTGGGGGTGTCCAAGGGGTGTCAAAGGGGTGGGGTTAGTGTCTAGGGGGTGAAGGGGTCCGGGTTTCCAAGGGGGTGCGAGGGATGTCAAAGGGGGTGGGGGTGGTGCCCAGGGGGGTGCAGTGGCTGTCCATGGGGGTGGGGGCTGTCCAAAGGGTTCGCATGGGCTATCCAGAGGGTTGTGGGTGTCCAGGGGGGTGTTAAAGGGGGTATAAGGTGGGGGTGTTGTTCAAGAGGGGTGGGGTGCCCAAGGGTGTGGGGTGTATAGAGGTTTGGGGGATATCTAGGTGGTGGTCGCTGTCCAGAGGGGTGGGGGTTGTCCAATGGGGTGGTGGTGTCCAGGGGGTGTCAAAGGGGGTGGGGGATAAGTGTCAGTTGGGATTGACTATTGCATCATGGTTTGTGAGATTATGAAATGATGATTGTATTGTTTCATGGATACTAGGCTATAATTAATTGGTGTTGTTTAAGGGGATTGGGGTGGTATCCAAGGGGGTGGGGGTGGTGTCCAAGGGGGTCGGTACAGTCTATGTTTGAGGTTTCCACTATGATTTTTAGCGATTCAAGAATTAAGAAAAGATGAGGGGTGTTGCAATATGATTCTATTTGGTTATATATATTTTGACCAGTCATTGACTATGAGAAAATCATGGGTTATGGGGGAGACCATGTTGTGGTTTTCAAAGATGTGCAGTTATCCTGATCCCATTGTGTCGTGATAATAGGCTTTACACTGTGATTTTCTCCATCCAAGTTTTTTATTTTAAATTTGATTTGATTCTCATGTTTACTCTATTTTCTCTAATTTTATATCAACCATTAGAGGCACCATGGTTTTCTTAGATTCCATAGAATTTCCTTAAACATGTTACTTATTCAATGTTCTTCTTCTTTTCTTCTTTGTTTCTTTTTTTATTCTTCGTCCACTTCTTCTTCTCCTTCATTCCTTCTATTATTCGAGATGCTTGGTCATTTTTAAATTTAAGGTGTAATAGTAATCGATGTATTCTGGGGTTATTAGGAGTGGTGGGGTGTCCAAGGGGGCGTGGGGCTGTCTAGAGGGGTGGGGCTGTCCAGCGGGTGGGGGTTGTCTGGAGGGGTGGGGGTGCTGTCCAAGGGGGTAGTGGTGTTTAGGGGTGTCCAAGGGGGTAGGGGTGGTGTCCAGAGGGTGGGGGAAATCCAAGGGGGTGGTGGTGTCCAAGGGGTGTCCAAGGGGGTGGGGGTGGTGTCCAAGGGGGCGTAGGATAAGTTTCAGTTGGTATTTACTATTGCATTGTGGTTTGTGAGATTATGACATGTTGATTGTATTGTTTCATGGATATTAGGCTATAATATATTAGGCTTTACACTGTGATTTTCTGCATCCGAGTTTTTATTTTAAATTTTATTTGATTGTAAGGTTGACTGCATTTTCTCTAAGGGGTGGTGGTGTCCAAGGGGTGGGGGTATCCCGGGGGTTGGGGGTGTCCAGGGGGTGTCCAAGCGGGTAGGGGGTGGGGGGTGTCCAGGAGGGGTGGGGGAGTCCACAGGGGTTGGGGGATGTCTAGAGGGGTGGGGTCTATCCAAAGTCTTCAAATCATTAGGATCTGTGTAATTTTCAATGGTGAATGTATACATATTTTAATATTTATACTTCATATTTCTTTTTTACGGAGGGGTGAATTTGGTATCCAGTTGAACTAGGATGTATTCTTGGTGATCCTTAAGAAGAAAGGATCCAAGATGAATTGAAAACTATTATATCTAACTACATTTTCTTTTTAAAATCATATACAAGCATATTTTTGGAAATACGCATTGATTTGTTTTATATTCTAAAATTGTTTGCATTAAAATTATGATTTTTTTCATATAAACATATATTTGTATTATCTTAAAAAGGTGTATAATTTTGATATTTGCCATAGGTAATAACGAGTCGAAGTCGGATTACGGCACATCGAATGAGAAATTAATATGAAGAAGGTGTTGATGCCGTTTTGGAATTTTCTAAAAAAAATATTCCTAGTAGTGAAATTTTTATCTAACCATGCCTGAAATGTCTGAATATGAAGAATTTGAAAAGTATAGAAATACAATATCATCTGATTTTTCATGGTTTTAATCCGAGTTACAGCACTTGGATTTGGAATGGTTAAACTAGATGGAATGTCACTAACGATGATGATTCGCAAGACGGTAACTCATAGAAAATTGAAGAAATGATTCGTGATATTGCAGCAAAACAAATTGAGATAGAACTGATAATTGCATGTCTATATGGTGATGCTGAAAAACTATTGTATCCTGGTTGTACTGATTTTACAGTTTTATCGGTAGTGTTAAAATTTATTAACCAGAAAGCGAAACATGGATGTAGTGAAATTTTTTTTATAGAGTTGCTACAATTTATGAAAGACATTATTCTAAAAGATAATGATATTCTAGATTCA
Source organism: Viscum album (assembly GCA_963277665.1). Taxonomy (NCBI): domain Eukaryota; kingdom Viridiplantae; phylum Streptophyta; class Magnoliopsida; order Santalales; family Viscaceae; genus Viscum; species Viscum album. Next base: position 1,899,804,345 of record OY728126.1, read on the forward strand.
CATTATAAGGCCAAGAAAATATTTTTCCTGATGGGATTGGGATATAAGAAAATACATGCCTGTCTGAATGACTGTATGATATATAGGAAGAACAATGAATTTCTATCAGAGTGTCCTAAATGTGGGACATCATGGTATAAGGTGAAAGAAAAATCAAAGGCCGATGTGTAGATTACAAAGATCCCTTCAAATGTATTTTGGTATCATCCTATAATTCATCATTTCTAATGTTTAATTTCTAATTCACATGATGAAAAAAGGTTAATATGGCATGCTGATGAGCGGTTATGTGATGGAAAAATACGTCATCTAGATAATTGTTCACAATGGAAGAAAATTAATGAGCAGTATCCTACATTTGGAAATAAAATTAAAAAACTCAGACTAGGTTTGTGCACAGATGGAATGAATCCATACCGAACCCTCAGTAGCACACATAGTTCATGGCCTGTTTTATTTATATTTTAGAACCTCTCTCCTGAAGTTTTTATGAAGCGTAAATATGTCATGTTGAGTATAATGATCTCTAGTCTGAAGAAATGTGTCAATGATATTGATGTTTTATTGTCACCATTGCTTGATGATTTGAAACTTTTTTAGGATGATGGTATTAGGATATATGATTCTTATAAAATAGAATATTTTCAACTGCATATAGTGCTTATGTTCACTATAAATGACTTCCCAACATATGGAAATTTTTCCAGATACAGTGTTAAAGGGAATAAAGCATGTCCAATTTTTGAACAGTAGACTTTATATTGTCAATTGCATCATGGGAGGAAAACAATGTACATGGGTCATCAAAAGGTTTTGCCTATGGATCACTCTTATGGAATACTTAAAAAGGAATTCAATGGCTCACAAGAATTTGATATTTCTCCAAAACCTTTATCCCTGGATCATTATTTTGAGAGGGTGGAAAACCTTTTGTGACATTGAGAAAGACACAAAAATCTGGTAATGATAGACACATTTGGAAGAAAAGGTCAATATTTTTTGAGCTACCATATTGGAGATATTATGAAGTTAAACATAATATTTATGTCATGCATGCAGAGAAGAATATCTATGATATTTTGATTGGAACATTGTTATATACTAAAGGAGATAGAAAATATGGGTTGAATTCAATATTATACATACTATCAATGAGAATATGTTTGGAGTTAGCTCCCACTCCTAATGGAAGACGAACACTTCTTCCCCTGGCTTGCCATACATTATCCAAGAGGGAGAAAATTAGTTTTTTTCAGTGTCTTCATGATATAAAAGTGCCCCAAGGTTATTCTTCAAATGTAAAAAATTTTTTCTCATTTAATGACTTGAAGTTGATAGGTATGAAATCTCATGATTGTCACGTCATGATGCAACAATGTATACTAGTTGAATTTCATGGAATATTTCCCATCTGTGTTAGAAAGACTATATTGAAGTTGTGTTAATTTTTCAATTCAATTTGTAATAAAGATATTGATGTGGATGCATTGAACATTTTGGAAAAGGATGGAATTTGTATACTTTGTCCATTGGAAATGTATTTTCCTCCAACTTTTTTTATATAATGGTGCATTTAATGATTCATATAGTGTGAGAAATAAAGCTTTATAGACCTGTATATCTTTGTTGGATATATGCTTTTGAAAGGTATATGAAAATATTGAAGGGTTATGTTATGAATCTATATCAACCTAAAGCCTCCATTATTGAAAATTATATTTATGAGGAGGTTGTAGATTTTGGGATGAGCTAGTTGGTGGGGCGCAACTCATAGTTTTTCCTCCATCTCACCATGAATGAGTTAATAATGAGGGAAAGGGGATTTGTGGTTTGAAAGTAAAATCGTTGTCAGTTGAACAGATGAAGAAGTTGGAATCATGCATCTTGTATAACATAGTTGATGCTCAATCGTATATCACATTGCATATTAATGAGTTGAATCAATGTCATCCAAAGAAGAAAGAAATGTGGATTTTGAATGAGCACAATAAAACATTTTTGTCATGGTTTAAAAAGACCTTGCTTGGTAGATCAGATGTATCATAGACATTAAAATGGGTAGTGGGTGGTCCATGTTTAAATGTGATAACATGGTATGGTTATAACATTAATGGCTATACATTTCATATGAATGATCAGGACAATAGAAGTGCAGTTCAAAATAGTCGTTGTATTGGTGTTTGCATAAGAAATGATTTTTCCAAGTGCTAAAGATGAAAACCCAATTTTTGCATCAAGTGAATATTATAGAGTGATTGAAGACATATGGGAGGTTAATTACATTAAAATTAAAGTTCCTGATTTTAACTGTAAATGGTTTACTGGTAAAAACAGTGTCAGACACGATGAATTTGGAATGACAGTTGTTAATCTGAATAGATTGGAAGACACAACTGATTTTTTTATAATAGAAACACATGGGAAAAAAAATTCTATGTAGTAGATCAATTAGATATGGAGTGGGCTATTGTTTTACAAGGGAAACACATTATGTTGCTGAGGATGAACTTGATGAAGATGTTGATTTACGTGAGATCCCTACTTCTGAGGAATGATTAACATAACATAATGATGAGAATGTTGAAGACATGGTTTGTGCCATAAGGAACGATCACGATGAAGGAATTTGGGAAAAAAATCCATTTGTACATTACTAAAATTATAGGTAATATTTTTTTATTTCTTGTTTACATTTATTATTTTCATAAAATGTTAGATATTGTATGTTTTTTCATTATTAAAACATGTATTAAAACAAATAAGTATTAGTTTTTTTTTGTTTTAATTTTGTTTAGTTTACTTTATCATGTTTACCATTACATAAATTATATATCTATTATTTTTGATCAGTGACAATTACTTTACCATGTCTACCATGTTTACTAGGTTTACCATGTGTACCATGTTTACCATCATTACCATCCTTACCATTATTTAACAAGATTACCATATTAACCATGTTTACTATTTCATAACATAGTAAAATTTTCTATTTTCTGTTTACAATAGTATTGTAATATTTGAATTTTTATATTTGTGAACTAATTTTTGTATTTTTTGATTTGAATGATAATGACAGATCGATCAGTTGATCAACCACATGATTCTAGAGATGAGCATATTGGTCATAACTTTGGGGAGTAACATTCACATGCTCCTCTTGATGTTCCCCAATCATCCTCATGTGCTCCCATTAAGACAAAGATTTTAAGAGTTGGTAAACGTGGGTGCACATGTTTACCAAAATTACCACTTTATTGTACATATGATCAGAGGATACTCGTTGATTTTGATGAGGATGATATTCCTAGAGGTCCAAATGAAAAATATTTTAAGAGTTCTGTATCAACTCATGGTAAGAGAAAATTATGAATTTTGTATGATGACTGGAGAAGTGTGGACAAAGAGATAATCTATCAGTTGTGGGAGGTGATTTTGATATGATCTTTTATTATGTTCTACCTATTATTTAAATGTTTCTAGTATATATAATATGTATAACCTCTTCTTTATCATATTACATTTGATATTCCTGACACTAGAGGAGTCAGGAATAAATTATTATCGATGTCTGCCAGGAGATAGAGGGATTTAAAATCAACCCTCTCATCTGATTTCATTTTTGGTTATAGGAGTCATGACAATACATGTTTTATATATCCTTTCATAAATGAAGACACATGGTGAAAATTTGTTGAAATTAGAAGAAAAGATTCATTTTTGGTAATGGAAATGTAAACTTTTATAAGATTTCATATATAAATGATCCTATTAATATTTTCTTATTGATTTATTATTCTTAATTTATAGAAAACAAGGAAATATCATCAGGAGATCCAATCTAAATATGTATAACCTCATAGTTTATCTCAGAGTGTGTATACATTATTGGAAGAACAAATGATAGAGGAAAAATTACAAAAACTAATAGTTGAGTCTTCAAGCTCTGGAGAGGTGGTCCCTCCATCCCCTCCATCTAGACATGAAAAATAGAAGAGAGATCAGATGGGTAAAAAGGGAAATATCTTTCGAAAGAATCGAGAATCGTAGCTGAGAGTATTGTAAGATATCTATTTTATTTATTTAAGTTAACTATTTTCTTTATATAATTTTAATCATTATAGAAATGTTAAATTAATTAATACAGGATTTTCTTGAGGAACAGAGCTCACATGGGGTATTTACACCTGCTGGGAGGCAAGATATTTTATCTATAGCATTAGTAAAGCCCAAACATCCTGGTCGTGTATGACAATATCTGGCAGGTGTATCGGTAAGAAAAGTGTTTCCACATTCTTCAACTGATTACATTAAGGGTGTTTAAAAAAAAATAGAATCCTTGGAGGCATTTGTTCATAATATTAATGCGAAGATGGAGGAAAATATTAGAGTGTCAGTACAGTCGATGTTTTCAGACATGCAAATACAATTTCAGACTGCAGCACCCATTCCTCCGTATCCCCCTACAGACCCCATTATTTATCCTCCACCTCTACTAGTAGCTCCCACTCCCACACCTCATCCTGAGGACCCCATTTTTTATCCTAATCCTCCACTGTAGCTTCCTACTTATTGTGAGTTGTATGTTGATGATCCTAAACATCATAAAGTTTCATATGGGTTGGTATATTGTATAGGAGATATAGTTCATCATCAATAATTAGAGGTAGAAAATCATAGGTTCATTGTACATGATATTATAGATAGATCAACATGAGTACCATTACCTATAGATGAGGTGATGACAGTTGGACATAGTATCGACCATTTTTTAATTTGTCCATCCAGACTTCTTCGACTCATTACCATAGAAGTATATATGTTATATCTCCAATTTTATTTTTTTATTAAATTTGTTTTATCATTTGATAAAAAATATATTTTAATATTTATTTTTACAAGAATACTTCAAAGGTAAAAAATACTTTATAGACAACAAAAAAGTAAAATGGTTATGCCATCAGATAGAGATTCTAGTAGTCTTGACATATTGTCAAAATATTCAATTTTTTTTATGGATCATTTTGAGTTTCCAATGGAAGCTCACGTTTGTGGATGTATAATAACTATGGGTATTGTGAAAACCGATATCATGGATCTTTTTACTGGAGATAAGTTGCATATCAACGTGGTGAAATTTTTTTCCATGTAAGTATTAACAACTTTTCCATGTAGTATATTTATTAAAAATTTATACTTATGCTTGTTTTTATTAGGTATCTTTATAAAATTTGTGAGAAGAATGAGCGGACAGATGTATATGGATTCAGGGACCTGCATTTGATTTCCCCTGAAGCATGTACATTGGATAAGGAACAAAGAATGCTTTATATTGCTAAAACATTTGAACAGAATATAGTCACACAATGTTTGATGGTGACTTTTTGTGAGAGGTATGAAACACATCTCTCTCAAAGAGGTCATTATCTTTTATCATAAAAAACAAATAACCATAAATTTTCCTTTATCAGTGATCATTCGATGTTAGGGGTTTTTTCTAAAGGGAGAAAACACTTTATGGGATATGCTCTGTCCATGGTGATGTGCGGGAAAGTTTTAAGAAAATGTTAGAAATTTATGTTTCAATTTGTCAATAGTTTTATATATTATAATTAATTTTAAATTTATACCATTCGTATTATTTTTTAATAGGGTATGGTTCTACATTCAAAAAAACACAAAGAAAAGGAGTGTGAAGATCAAATATGTAAATGTAAATGTAAATATCCATTTATAATTTTTACTTTTTGATTTATTACATATATATAATATATTTAATTTATACTCATTCAAATATAATTTTCATGAACAACTAGGCTTCATCGAATTTGTATATTATATGTTAAGAATTATTTATGAAATAATAACAACTGGAAGTGTTGTGAACTTTGACCTGGTAAGATTTCCTTTTAAACATTGAATAATATTTCCTTTGATTTATTCATTATACACCTTAACTATTATCCTTTTAATTTGTAGCTATTTGATGACCCTCAAACCTATAGTGCTTAAGTCCTAAAACACTTACAAGTTGAATGGTCAAATTATTTTATAGGTTTGATTGAATTTTAGTTGTTTGTAGTGTAAAATGTAATTTTGAATATTGTCATTGTAATTGTGTATTTGGTAGTTTTTTAGGTTTTATTAAGTTTTTTTTAAGTTTAAATTGTAAGTCTTGAATGTTATATATGTGAATGTTTAATTTTTCTCTACTTCATGTTTTGGTCTACTTAAGATGGTTTTTATGGAATGGATTCTGGTATAGGGTGAGGGTTCTAAGGGTGTGTGGGGCTGTCCAGTAGGGTTGGGGTATCCAGGGGTGTGGGATGACTGTCTGGTGGGGTGGGGGTGTCCTGGGTGTCCATGAGAGTGCAGGGGGGTAGTCCAGTGGGTGGGGGTGGGAGCATTTCCAGGAGGGTGGGAGGGCTGTCCAGGGGAGTGGGGGCTGTCCAGGGGGTGTCTTGGGGTGTGGGGGTGTCCTGTGGGGTAAGGGGGGTTTACAGGGGTGTGGGAGGGTTTTCTAGTAGGTTGGAGGGTGTCCAGGGTGTCCATGGGGATGGGGGGGGGGCAGTCCAGGGGGTGGGAGAGGAGGCACTGCTATCCCTCGGAGGGCTGAATGCCGCTGGAAGGTACTCATCACTGGCACATGAGAATATTGAGCTCTCAAAATGTTTCACCAATGTTTTCTTCCCCTCTAAACATAATTAATTCTATCACTTTTATGCCAGTATAACTAGGAGGAAACACCCTCATGTGTGATGGTATTTTCCCCAGGTTATACTAGCATCAAAGTGATAGAATGAATGATGTTTATAGTGGAATAAAGCATTGGTGAAACATTTTGAGAGCTCAAGATTTGCATGTGGGAGTGATGAGTACCTTACAGCGACGTTCATACCCACGAGGGATGGCGGCGCCTCCTCTCCCACCAACAGCTGTCCAGGGGCTGTCAAGGTGGTGGGGGAAGTCCAAAGGTGTGGGGGTGTCCAGGGGTGTGGTGGGGGCTGTCCAGTGGGGTGGGGGGAGTCTGGTTAGTTTTGGTCTATTTTTTGGTAACTTTTTGGTCTGTTTTAGGGGTGTGTGAGGGTTGTCCAGGGGTGTGGGGGGAATACAGGAGTGTGGGGGTTGTCCAGGGGTGTGGGGGTCTGTCCAGGGGGTGGGGGAAGTCTACGGGTGTTGGGGGTGTCCACGGGTGTAGTGGGGGCTATCTAGTGGGGTGGGGGGTTCTGGTCTGTTTTGGTCGGTTTTTTGGTAACATTTCGTTTGGTTTTAGGGGTGTGGGAGGGTTGTCTAGGGGTGTGGGGGGTATACCAGAGGGTGGGGGTTGTCTAGGGGTGTGGGGGATATCCATGGGGTGTGGTAAGTCAAGGGAGTTGGGGGTGTCCAGGGGTGTGGGAGCTGTCCAGAGGGTGGGGTAAGTCCAGGGGTGTTGGGGGTGTCTAGGGGTGTGGTGGGGGATGTCCAGTGGGGGGGGGGGTCTGGTCTGTCTTGGTCTATTTTTGGTAACATTTTGGTATGTTTCAGGGGTGTGGGAGGGCTGTCCAGGGTTGTGGGGGGGAATACAAGAGGGTGGGGGGTTGTCCAGGGGTGTTGGGGCAGTCCAGGGGGTGGGGCAGTCCAGGGGTGTTGGGGGTGTGTGGAGGTGGGCGGGGGTTGTCCAGGGGTGTGGGGGCCTGTCCAGGGGGTGGGGAAGTCTAGGGGTGTTGGGGGTGTGCGAGGGTGTGGTGGGGGCTGTCCAGTGGGGGTCTGTTCTATTTTTGTTTATTTTTGGTAACTTTTTGGTCTGTTTCAGGGGTTTGGGAGGGCCATCCCTAGGTGGGGGGTTTTTCGGGGGTGTGGGGGATGTCTAGGGGGTGGGGGCAGTCCAGGGGTGTTATGGGGTGTCCAGGGGTGTGGGGGTATAAATGAGGGTGGGGGTTGTCCAGTGGTGTGGGGGACTGTCCAGGGGGTGGGGGGAGTCTAGGGTTGTTGGGGGGGTGTCCAGGGGTGTGGTGGGGGCTGTCCAGTGGGGTGGGGGGGGGGGGGGGTTCTGGTTTGTTTTGGTATATTTTATGTAACTTTTTTATCTGTTTCAGGGGTGTGCGAGGGATGTCCAGGGGTGTGGGGGATATACAGGAGGGTGGGGGGGTTGTCCAGGGGGTGTGGGGGTTTTCTAGGGGGTTGGGGAAGTCCACGGGTGATGGGGTGTCCAATGGTGTGGTAGGGGCTGTCCAGTGGGGTTGGGGGGGTTATGGTCTATTTTGGTCTGTTTTTGGTATCCTTTTGGTATGTTTCAGGTATTTTTTGTGGGTATAGAAGTGGTTCAGTTTTATTTTAAAAAAATACTTTTTTTACATCGGTTATTTCATAACCGACATAAAAAACACATTGGGATTTGTTTTAACATCGGTTATTTGGAAACCGACATAATAAATTCATGGGAAATGGTATTTACATTGAATATTTCATAACCGACATAATAAAAGGAAATGGATATTTTTTTATGTCGGTTATAAAACAACCTACGTCAGAGATATATTTTCACGTCGTTTATTATATAATCGATGTTTGAAACCTCTTGGCAGACAGGTTTATCACGTCAGTTATAAAAATAACTGACCTGATAAACGCTTCGCATGAGTGCTTTATGATGTCGGGTATTATATAACCAATGTGAAAGGGTATATACCACATCAATTATTAAATAACTGATGTAATAAACCATGACTCTAAATCATTTTCTATGTCAGTTTTTTATCAACCGACGTGAAAAATGCTTCAGATTTGAGTTTTTATGTCAGTTGTAAAATAAATGACGTAAAAACTGTATTCATAAAGTCTCATGTAAAATCGTCAGCCAAAATCTGACGTTAAAAATAAAAAATAACCACCGTATAAAACATTTTCTACACGAGTGGATGTGATTGGTTTTCTGGAAAGTATTTCATTGTTGAAATGTTTTTATATAATTTGTTTTATAATTATGTGCTAACATCTTCTATCTTAGTGGAATGAGTAGGGAATTCCTTAGAGAAAATCGTACAATGTATTATTACTCACCCCCTTCTTTGGAACTTGGGTGCTTTTGCAGATTTTTTACATAGGTACATAGGTAAATATAAGGAATTTCATTTCTTTAGTGGTGCCTCATGATACTTGGGATGTTGTGTAATTGAAGCATGGATCTTGGTGTAGATTTTTGGAGTTATTTACTAGCGTCTTTGAGTTTTTTATGTTAGTATTCCACTTGTCACTCTGATTTAGTATTGGTATGGTTTGGTATAATTGTTGTTAGCCTTGTTGCCTATATAACTTATTTTGAGTTGTATACATTTTAATCATGCATTATGTAGTTGGACTTTTTCATAATGGCTTGTTTGGTTGGTTAATTTATTTATTATAGGGAAAATATTCCCCCACTTGTTAATGAAGCCCTTGGAATTTATTTTTATAATTTGAAATCTTGGGTATGTTTTTTAAAGAAAATTAGCAATTACACATCAACTCAAGACAATGGGGAGGGGTTGGATTCTACATTATTCATGTGTTTTTCAAGTAATAGTACCATTTCCTACACTTTGGTACTTAAAATTATTGATATTTTTTAAGAAAATTAGTCATTATTTCTATCTTTGTTCAAAATGCCTTTTTCATTCAAATCTATGTTTTTTTAAAAAATTTCAAAAATGTTTTACTATGATTGTTTAAATTCATTTTTTCCCGTGATTTGATTTTAAATAAATATTAAAATGAATCTTCCTGAATTTTTTGAACAATTTACCTTTTGACTATTATTATAAGAATATGAATGGAATCTTTTTTAAAAGTATTATTCATAAAGAAAAGTATTCTTCTATAATTACAAAATAACGTTTCAAAGATTCATTTTTATGTTTCAAAGGTTATTTTAAAAAAACTTAAATATATGAGAAATATTTAAATTTTGAAGAATTTTTTTCAAAATGGAAAAATATTTTCATCAATAAATATTCAAAGTGATCTTTCAGAATAAATTTCTTTCTAATATGGCATCATTTTATGTTACTCAAAGTAGAACTCTTATTTTACTAAAGAATGTTTATAATATTTTTGAATTTATATTCAGTAATGATAACCACATTTTATTTTAAGAATTAATTCTAAATTATTGATATTTTTCTCTAACATATATAGCTAGTTTATTCTCCCTTCCTTTGATCAGGTACTACATGTGTTATGATGATTTCTCAAAGTACATCATTTTAACATTTCATTTTAATATGATATGAAAAGAGATTATGTAACCCATTTTCCTTCCATGAGTAATTTTTATGTCAGTAATTATGATTGATTTCCTTTATGTGGAACACATATATCTTTAAGATGTTATAATGGGTACACACATATATCACTCTAATGAATTTGGTAAATATTTAGTCATGTGAGATTTCATGTATCGGATTAGTGAGTAAAACTAATATATTATGGGACTTTGTCTTCCGTGTTATTTTTTCATGGATGTTAACTTTGACTAATGTTAATTTTATATTATATTTTTTCCACATATTCTATGAGACTATAATCTTTGGACATAATTTTTTAACTACTAAAAATTTGATTTTAAATAGTGCTAGTAATAGGATTTTATTAGTGTTAAAAAAAGTGTTGACTATCCAAGCGAGGTTAAAAGATGGCATTTATTAGTACTAGAAAAAAACTGATAAATAGGGAATTTATCAATGCTTTTCTTTAGCACTAATAAAGATCCATTTTGTTAGTGCTTATTTTAGTACTGATAAAGTCCCCCTTTATCTGTGTGTTTTTAACATCAATAAATGGGGTCTTTAACAATGATTTATTCTAACACTAATAAGAATGAAAAAATATATATACCGTTTCATAGAACCTGAGAACAAATTTCTCAATTATCCAACTAGACACCCAACACCCATACCCTTTCTCAGCCCTCTCATCCCCTTCTATAGCGTTGGCCTGCTGGTCACCCACCTGTGTGCACCTGGATTAGATCATGTGAACTCCATATTCAAAACAAACCTCTTTAACACATACCATCTCTATTTTCTTATATATAATGATATTTATATTTATTTGTAAATTTTTATATACATCAATATTATTCAAATACATATATATAATTATTTTTAAATACATTTATAAAATATCTAGTTCTATGAGTGTTCATGTGTGTATTATATATATATACATAAAATTATTTAAATATAATATATATTAATATTAATTTATATATATTATAATATATATATATATATATCAATAAACACATATATTTATACATAAAAATTATGTGTGTGTGTGTGTGTATTCATATAGGGTTACTATAAATTTATTTATATACTATATTTAATGATAATGATATATTCAAATAAAAATACATTTATATATGACGTACACACAATATTGATACACACACACACACACAAATATTTAAACTCACAAGTACCAATTTATATTTCTCACATACACACACAAATATTTACATATATATGTATTTATTTACATGAATTAGAATTTAGACATAAATATATTTTTTTTACTAACACAAAATTATTTATATATAAACCTTTTCTTATATAGGTATATATTTAAATATTAATGCAGTATTATAATGTAAATAAAATGGATAATTATTTATTTTAAATGAAATTAATAATTATTTTTTATTCCTATATGGTTTATATATTTAAAAAAAATTAATATGAATTTGTGCGATTGATTTATTATATGTAAATATAAAAGATGCATATATTTAATTATAAATGAAATTAAAATATTTAAAACAATAAAATTTAAGAACCATAATATCAATGTGAATGTAAGACCTAGGAATAAATTTAATATCCACTAAAAAATCAATAATACCCCTTAAATGTGGTTGAAATTTCATCTAATGTAAAAATAATTGGATAACCCAACTAATAACTCAGTTTGGGAGGACTTATGGGCCCTTTAGGACTCTCAATAATAGTGAAAATGATCATCCTCATCATAGTTGTGTATATATATTCGCATGATTCGTTTTTATGTTGCAAAGCCCAAACGAACACTTAAATCAACAATTATGGTAATTTGAAGTTCAATCCTTGTTTTCAAATTATCATAGAAAGTTCATTAATTCAGTTAATTTTTATGTCATCAAATTATTATTAAATTCATATTACTCAATAATAATTAATAAATATCCCCCTTTATTAGTTATTTTTTATCACTCGTATAGAACCCCTTTATCAACACTTTTTTAGCACTAATAAAGTGGGCCTTTATCATCATTTGTGTTTGCACTGATAAAGGAGGACTTTATGAGTTATTTTAACTAGATTTGTTAAAATAATTTTTTATAGTATTTTCTTTGTATTATGATTCTTTGTGATTACTCATGTGCCATCATTTTTTATGATATCTTGTTATATCTTTGACTCACAAGTTAGGTTTCTTAATCATGTTTATTCCTTCGCTGGGATTTTTTTCTCAACCATTTATTCTAGGTATTCCAAAGTTATCCTACGTAGTTTAGGATAATGGAAATATTTATAAGCTCATTATAGAGAATAAAATATATATTTTTTATTTTTTATCTCATATTGATATTTTATGAAACTAGTCATCTAAATACACTAGGACTTTATGATAATTGTAATGTATTAATGATGTTTGTGCTAAAAATCATGTAATATTATGTGTATAAAGATTGGTTCCTGATAAAATTTATTAAATTTTAATCAAACACAGGTACAGATACTACAATTGAAGTATCATAAATCTTTCTAAATGAAAAACATTAAGGTTGGGGAATCCAGGTATGCTCTTTTTTCATTTAAATGCATGTCTATAATAAATAAATTATTTAATTAAATTAAACTTATATTTATTATTATTATGTGTACATATTCTTATACAAATAGGATGGTACCTAAATATAGTATGTATGGGATTACACATTTTATAAATCTGTCACTTGTGAACAATGATTAGAGGTTAACAATTTTCTTTGTTGAGATTGACCACCCAACTACCCATTATGCCATGTAGTTTAGGAATTACCTAGATTTTTAGAGTCATTGAAGGATTGGTATTTTATTCCTTAATTAGAAGAGTATAAACCAGTCAATAAAAGATCTATTATGGGAGTGCACAATAGTAATATATAAAAATTATATTATTTATTTTTCCATTGTTTTAGATATTATAAATTTCATAATATTTTTTCTAATCAATTACATATAAAATTTAACTATATAGAGTCAAAAGGAATTAAGAATAATTTAATGTTCTCTTTTACAACAATGTGTAGAGATTTATAGAAGAATTTGACATTATTTTATATTTTTTGGAGTAAACAGAATCAAGATCCATGACTTAAGTACGATTTTAGACATATAGACACAAGAAAAATGTTTCTCTTTTATTGGTTGGAGGAAGACTTTATGATATTTTTTTTGTCAAAAAAAATTTATATGATTCTTTTGTTTTTTAATAAATATATTTATAATAATTTACTTACAAATATATTTATTATCATTAAGGGTGAAATAATTTTAATTAAGGGTAAAATAAAATTTTTAATTAATTGTAATTACTTTATAACTTATTTATTTTCTCTTTTCTAACAAACCACTAGGAAAAATCACCTATTGATAAAATCTCACAATTTACACCCACATACATTGTCACTTGGATGGTATAATTTATTAGAGAATCAAATTATTATTGAAAATTTTAGTGAATTTTGATCCAATTCAAGTAGATTCTCAAATGATGTTCCACATGACCCTCCAAATCCTCTACCGAGTCATGAAAAAAATAAAAGGGAGAGAATGAAAAAATTAGAATTATATTATCAATCCATCAAAGGAATTAACTGATAAGATTATAATTAATTAATTGTTACTTTTCATTAATATTTGTATTTAGTAAATTTATCTCAAAAATATTTTTATTTTAAAATATTACCTAAGGAAGCCCTTCAAAAGAAAACGACACAGGGGACCTCTATCTGTAAGGGTAGGATAGACTTTCTTTCAATATCTTTAGGAAATCTGAAACTCCTGAGCTACACCAGAGTGTAATGTCTAGTATCCGGGTGCCACACAATGGGTGCCCCAAACCAGGTTGGTCACATGATCTCAAGCACATTTCCCCGAACGCCAAAGGCTGCCGACTAGCAGGGAGGGCCAAATATTGATAGTGGGGAAACTATGCCCCCATTCATCAAAGTGCAGCACAATGGAATAAAATATAAACCTATGATAGTGGAAGTGGTAGACAATATAAACTAGAAATGGAAAACAGAAGGAAAAGATAACTAGCAGTCATATATATATGATGATGAAATATGTCCTTTTTCTAATAAATCAGCCAAAATAGGATACACAACAATCAAATACAATACAGTAAAAAGTACCACGTACAGCAAAACAAACTAAAACAGTGCAACAAGAACTCAACAGCATCCCAACCCAAATATCGGTCCCATGATCTCCTACTCCTATTCAACAATCAAGTACCTATATAGGGTCTCTTTCCCTTATCAACACCTGCATGAATATAATTTGTTTGGGCCCAAGAAATGATCCAAATAGGGTGTGAGAAATAAATCCCAGTAGGCAACCACCAAAGGCCCATGCCCAACTGTCAGTGAAAATGTGCAAATGCAGTGTGCAATAATAAAATGTGGTAAACTAGGAAGTACTCAAAAGTAACTATCTCCATCTGTTACATTACCATTTTATTAATTATTTATCCATTCTAAGATTGTTCTTTAGCTTGGCAGGTACAACATAGAAAATCACCGCAAATATTATTCAAGGTAAATAGTGTCCTCATACAAGAAACTCATTACCCTCAGGTAAATAGAATCGAAACCCACAGGTTACTCCCCATAGGCATAATGAATTTATCCCATAGGCACATGAGATATTGCCCTCAGGCATGGAAGCTACTGCCCACAGGAATAAGAAAAGTTTCCCTCCGGCTAAAAGAAACACTGCCCTAAGGCTAAGTGAAATATTTCCCTCAGGCTAACAAGTAACCGGGCAGAGCCCAACACATAAAAAATCAATTTAAATACATTTTCTCTCAAGAAAACTCAATCATGCTATAATCATGGCATACCCATGGGTATTCTGGCCAAATGGCTAAACAAGGTAAATGCACCCATGGGGTAGCCCTAGATCAAGGCAACGATCCCAAAAAATGGTTTATACATGTTCATTTGATTATCTATGAAATTCTAGGTATCTTAACAGCTAAGACCTCATCCATACAACACCCCAAACAGGGGTGCATTGCACATCGGTACACAAAATCAACTAAACAGTTAGAAATAAACACCATACCACCTACCTCGATCTCCTGTGATCGATATACATGAATGACGCCTCCCAAATCAACCGAGAATGTCCTAGACCTGGGATAAATGTTCACCTATGAAAATGTAAATAACTTCCACTTGGGAAATAATTGGCATGAATTGTTCAAGAAGAGAGAATAACTCACCCGAACGGTTCAAACGAGATCGTCGATGATGGAATCGGAGTCTCGGTGTGCGGTGGGGAGCTCTTCCAAGATCTGGTCTTCTCTCCCACGACCCTCAAGTGTTCTATGCTTCCTCTATCGATAGAAGAGGCTACTGCCTATTTTAAGAAATAAAACCTAACTAAACTTCATGTAATATCATGTACACGACGTGTACTTTTCATTTTTTAACTGTTCCTTTGATGTCTACTTTCCACCGCCTCACTGTTCATTAGTCGACTTGGTTACACAACATGTATTTCTAAGTACACGGCCTGTATTATTATTCTGCTGGGAGCTACTCCCACCACCTTACTGTTCACCTGCAGACTGATTACACGGCGTGTATTACTAAGTACACGGCGCGTGGAAAAGTACATGGCACGTACCGATTTTTTTTTATTTTTCCCTATTTTCCATATTTTCTCAAAAACACTTAAGGAAAAAGGAAAATAAGGAACTCATACCTCAAAAATAAGAACCGAGTTCTTAAAAAATTCTCCCCTTAAAGTAATGCATCCCCAAATTTCCCTTCCAAGGGTGGTGAAGATAAAGATGTGAAAAACTCTAGCCACTGAGCATGTACATCGGTGTTCCCCTCCTAGGTTTGTTCCTACACTCGGCCATGCTGCCATAGCACCCGTACGAGAGGAACTGACCGGCCATAGAGAACCTTCATGATTCTATCAACAATACGAATTGGATGCTCATCAATGAATGCATTGACCTAAATTTCCACCTCCTTGTGCTAAAAAACATGAGATGTGTCTGAGTGATGAAGACGCAAGTGAGATACATGGAAGACATCATGCATGGTCCGGTACCTATGTGGTAACTGCAACCGATAGCCAACCGACCCAACTCTCTCCAGAATCTCAAACAACCCCACATACCTCGGTGAACGTTTAACCTGTCTCATGATCCATCTGTGTCCCAACCTCGTTGAAAAACACAAGAAAACCAGATCCCCGACCATGAAATCCAAGGGTCGTCTACAGCAATCAGCAAAAGATTTCTGCCGAGACTGTGTAGTAGCCATCCACTTCTTTATCAACATAACCTTTTCTAAAGTCTCCTGCATGAGATGTGGTCCCAGTAAAGCTACCTCACCAGCCTCCAACCAACACAAATTTGATCGGAATGGCCTACCATATAAAGCCGCGTAAGGTGTCATCTCAATAGTTTCCTGAAAACTATTATTATAGGCAAACTCGATCAGGGGTATGTGCTTCTCCCAAGAGCCCCCAAAGTCTAGGATTCATGCACACAACATATCCTCAAGCACATGAATCGTACACTCTAACCAGCCATCGGTCTGAGGGTGGTAAGCTATGCTTAGAAGCACCTGTGTACCCAGTTACCTCTGAAAACCCTCCCAGAAACGAGATGTAAAACACGCTTTCCAATCTAAAACTATAGAACGAGGGACCCCATGAATACGTAATACATCTCATATATATAGATTCCCATGCTCGTCAACACCGAAGGTCTCCTTGATTGACAAAAAGTGAGCTACCTTCGTAAGTCTGTCCACAACAAACCATTCTGCACCATTGCCTCGAGGTGACCTCGGTAACCCGGTCAGTAAGTCCATCGCGACATCATCTCATTTCCATTCGGGAATGGGTAATTGTTGTAATAGTCTGGCTGGCCTCTGATGCTCCGCCTTCACCTACTAACAGGTGGAACATCTCATAACAAAACTAGCTACCTCTATTTTCATACCTGACCACTAGTATTGAAGTCTCAAGTCAGGGAACATTTTCGTAACTTTGGGATACACTACCCAAGCTTAAGCGTGAAACTCCCACATCAACTCCTCACTTATATCCCTTGGAACCCACACTTGTCCATGGATTCACATTATCTCTTCATCGCCTATCATCCAACTGGGAGTAGGGTCCTCACTTGCCTCCAACTCCCATAGAACTAGGCCTTAGAAATCTGATAGATGCCTCATCCTTACTCTATCCAAGAGGGTATAATTCATATATAAGGATGAAAGATAGGGTTTTCCCTGACTATCGTAAACCTGAAAATACATCTCATTGAACAAATCCATAAGCTTCCACTCACCACTAGCCTCCTGCACTGCCTGTATCTGGGTCCTCCTACTCAGTGCATCAGCTACTTCATTAGCTTTACCAGATGTATAGGCAAGCTCAAATTCTAAAGACTGAAGGTATTTAACCCCCCTTCTCTATCTCAAATCTAGGTTATGCAAGGTAAAGATGTATTTAAGAAATTTTTGGTCAGTAAAAACCACAATGTGTTTTCCCAAGAGATAATGTCACCAACAATGTAACGCATGAACAACTGCAGCCAACTAGAGATCATGTTTCAAGTAATTTCTCTCATTTGGCCTCAACTTCTGAGACCCGTACACAACTACTTGATTGACATGCATCCACACTACACCTAGCCCAATACCTGAAGCATCACAGTTTACTGTATAGCTCTTCCCTTGCTCTTGAAGTATTAGGACTGCTGCTGATGTTATCCTTCCCTTCAGCTCCGGAAAGGCTATCTTGCAAGCTTCTGGCCAAATAAACTTCATAACCTTATTAGTAAAACCCGTAAATGGCACTGATAAGTGGGAGAAGTCCTGTATAAGGCGCCTATAGTAACCATCCTGTCCTAATAAACTCCTTATTTCAAACACATTCTTAGGATGCCCCCAAAAAAATATTTCTCTCACTTTCTCTAGGTCTACCAGAACTCTTGCCTCTGAGACAATATGACCCCAGAAGTGTTTCTGGTCCATCCAAAAGATGAACTTTGAGAGCTTAGCATATAGCTGATGCTCTCTCAGTGTAATCAATATGATATCAAGATTGGGGGCATGGTCATGTCGAGTGTGAGAGTACACCAAGATATCATCCAAGAAAACTACCACAAAAGAATCCAGATATGGGTGGAACACATGATTCATCAGATCCATGAAAACTGATGGAGCATTTGTGAGTCCAAATGGCCTGACCAAGTACTCATATAGACCATATCTACTCCGAAAGCATATGAGCATTATGTCCGATGGTCTAACAAGCAACTGATGATATCCAGATCTCAAGTCAATTTTCGAGAACACTCATGCTCCTCGAAGTTGATCAAAAAGATCATCAATCCTTGGTAAGGGATATCGGCTCTTAGCCCTCAACTAGTTCAGTTTCTGATAATCCCCATAGAGTCTGAGGGTACCATCCATCTTCTTCACAAATAGGACAGGCCAACCCCAAGGAGAAGTATTGGGTCGGATAAAACCCTTTGCTTGTAACTCCTCTAACTACCTCTTGACCTCCTGTAACTCTGGTGTAGCCATCCTATAAGGAGTAATGGACACCGGTTTCTCTCCTGGAACAAACTCAATAGAGAAATTCATATCTTGATCTAGATGTAGACTTGAAAATTCGTTTGAGAGAACATCCCTGAACCGATTAAGCACTAGAGGGAAATCCTTCTAACAAGTTCCCTGGTCATCCAGATATAAACTCCCAATCTGGTCTGTCACTCCACCTCGCCCACAATGATCATGTCCAGCTCGGCTCGCCTGGACATCCCATTCTCTCTTGTATAGAAACTTTCTTCCATATGGTGACGTGAAACATACCCTGTGATGATAGAAATCTACAAAGGGTCGAAGGGATACCAAGCAGTCCATCCCAATAATGACTTCATAACTCATCATCTCCAAGACATAAAGGTCCCACAGAAAGTGATACCCACCAACCTCTAGGGTTCACTCCTTGCACTGATGCACACCTACCATTCTAATTCCCAACAGAGTGTCTAGCGTCATGATATTAGGAGAAGAAGAAACATAAGGCCCAAGGCTCTCCACAACGGGAAAAGATATAAATATATGTGTAGCACTACAATCGAAGAGTGATGAAGATAAAATAAAATAAACTATAATAGTACCTCTAACAGTGTATGATCCGGGATCCTTCTCATGTTGGGTCTGTTGTACAGTATATGCCTGCCCCGTGCCACAACCCTACGACACAGCCTGGCTACCCTGAGCTGACCAGACCTGCTATCTCTAAGATCCTGGTGTCTGGCTACCACGACCACGACCACTACCTTGGCCCGAAGTTCCTGACGTATTCCAATTCCTGGACTGGTAAAAAGATGCTAGCCCTGCACCTGCACATAGAGTCTACACAGAACCCCTCTCACTAGTCACTGGTGAAAATGCCCAGTAAAAACGACGAAGATGACCCGTCCTGCCACAAGCTCGACACTCCACTGGGTCACGTGGACACTAAGGTCTCTTGTGCCTCTATTTACCACATTGGAAGCACATGACCTGGCTATCTGAAGAATTATTTTGGCTAGTACTTCCAATGTAAGAGAAATCCATCTTCCTCTTCCTCTTTCCAGTAGAAATAGTAGCTGAAACCGATGTCGAACCACCCTGGTTCGCACCACTAGCTTCCCATAGGTTCCACTAAGTAATCAACGCCTGGTTCACAATACCATGCACTTTAGGAAACCTGAAAACATTCACCAGTGCTTGTATGTCATATGGAAGACCATCCTCAAAGTGTCTACACATCAATGTCTCACCACCCACTAGAACAGGTGAAAACGCTGAATCTCGGTAAAGCTGGTAGAATAGATCATCACTGACATGGAACACTACTGAAGATTCATGAACTCTCGAGCTAAATCTGCCCTTAGCGTCTCTGGGAAGAAAAATTCATAGAATACTTCCTGAAAATATTCCCACGCCATGTCTCGGTGACACTCAGTCTGGGTGGTAACGTCCCACCATCTCTTGGAGGAATCACACGTCATATAAGTAGAGATCTTGACCCTCCTACCAAGTGGCGTCTCCAGATGCTCGGATATCGTATTCATAGACCCCATCCAATAATTTGCAGCCTATGGTCTTCCATCCCCTAAAAACATAGGCAGATGCTGCTGCTGGAATATACGTGTCATCTCTGCCATAGATGTGGCAGCTGTCGGTGCTCCTTGGAAGGTCTGCATGAACCACATGTAGCCTTCATGGTACTACACATCTGCACCTACATTCGGTATAATGGCTATAGCCACATCTGGTAATGTTGTAGGATCCATCAGTAGCCTATGGCCTACCATGTCTGGAGTATAATTGTTTTCACTCTCTTGGAAAACAACTGGTGGTCGTCTTGGCGGTATGACTCTACAAGGTCAAACACACACCTTAGTTTAATTTAATGATGTGGTTTCTTTTTTCCGGTTAAGATTGCAGATGAAAAGGAAAACAAAAACCACAAAAATTGGAAAAAAGATACTACACTGAATGTATAAGATCTACACAGTGTGTAACCTTAAGCCATTACATGGTCGTGTTCTGATGCTGGCATGGGCGTGTCTCAACCCTCGGTACACGGCGTGTTACACCCACAAACGGTGTGTACACCACTTCATCTCCCCAACCACATGGCCAAGTCTACCCGGTCTCTTACTGGTCAAGACTATATGGCATTTCCCACAGGTACACGGCGTGTACTAGACGAGCTTCACCGACCTGTTTTGTTCGAGACACGGCCTGATACACGGCTCACACTACACGGCGTGTTTCAGGTGGACATGTCGTGTACTAGAAAGGATAACACCAACCTGTGGTGTTAGTTACATGGCCTAATTCCTATAATACACTACACGACATGTTCATAAGTGACACGGTGTGTCTATGTAAATATTTCTTTGCCTGTGTTTTTAGTCACATAGGCGAACACCGGGTCAACACAACACGGCGTGTATAGCCGGTACACGGCTTGTTCCCTCTATAGTTTTCTCCTCTCATGTTTCTACCTAAATAGACTATGATACGGTTAGAAACTACACGGCGTGTATATAGGGTACATGGTGTGTACTCAAAAAAAATTCATTTCTTTCCAAATGGAAGAGTGCATGGCAAGTGTTCATGGAACCACATGTCGTTTTGTCTGGGTTTCCAGACAGTACACCATAGAAACTACTCCAAAGGCCTTTTTTATTTAATTTTAAGCATCAGTTTGCCAAATTACGATCTTTGGGGGCCCATACTCCTTGAGAATCAATGTTTAACACCCAACCTTTCACATTATAGTACCAAATAGAACCAAATACCTCGATCATGATCCGCTATATTCTGTTCCAAGAGAGACCATACTTCTCCGGATCAAATGTTTAGCATCCATAAAACCAATCGTAACATGTACCAATACCCTATCAATAATAGAAATTTCTAACAAGGTACCTATCATAACAACACGCATTTTCTAGCACATCATCTATCACCACAACATGCAATTTCTAATGTACCTACATGGCATAGAAACTATGCATGGCATGTGATTTTAACATCTGCCTAATGATGCATGTGATGAAATTCCATCATCTCATAGGGTTGAAACTAAATAGAACAAAAGTATAAAATATAACAGCACACCAAAAGTGCGTCACCCAACGGTGAAAATCAATGAAACTGTAAAGTTGAAAAACTAGATAAATTGCAATTAAACGAGGTAGATTTGATTTTACTGGTACACAGGTTAGCTACTCCCAGGAAGACCTTATTACCAAATACTAATTCCATACTATCCCTAACTATAGGCTCCAAACAGTACGTCAAAGAAAAGAAATTCCTCTGATACCACTTTGTAACGTCCCAGATCTGGGTGCCACACAACGGGTGCCCCAAATCTGGTTAGTCAGATGACCTCAAGCGCATTTCCCCAAATGCCAGAGGCTACTGACTAGCAGCGAGGGCCAAAGAATAATAGTAGGGAAACTATTCCCTCATTCATCAAAGTGTAGCATAGCAGAATAACATATAAACATACGACAATGGAAGTAGTAGACAATATAAACCCAAAATGGACAACAGAAGGAAATGATAACTAGAAATCATATATATATATATATGATGATTCAATATGTCCTATTTCTAAGAAATCAGTCAAAATAGGATACACTGCAATTAAATATAATACAGTACAAATTACCAAGTACAAGAAAATAAACTAAAACAGTGCAATAGAAACTCAGCAGCATCGTAAGCCAACGCTCAATCCCATTCTCTCCTACTCCTCTACAACAATCAAGTACATTTATAGGGTCTGTTACCCTTATCAACACCTACAATAGTATAATCTTTTGGGCCCAAGACATGACCCAAATAGGGTGTGAGAAATAAATCCCAGTAGGCAACTGCCAAAGATTCATGCCCAACTGTCAATGAAAATGTGCAGTAGGAGTGTGCAATAATAAAATCCGGTAAACTAGGAAGTAATCAAAAGTAAAAATATCCATCAGTTACATATTCCATTTTATTAATTATTTATCAATTCAAAGCTTGTACTTTACCTTGGCAGGTACAACATAGTAAATCACCCCAGTGATTATTCAAGGTAAACTGTGTCCTCAGACAAGAAAATATTTACCCTCAAGTAAACAAAATCAAAACCAACAGGTGACTACCCACATGCATAATGAATTTATCCCACATTCACACGAGATATTGCCTTTAGGATAGGAAGCTACTACCCACAGGCATAAAAAAAGTTTCTCTCCGGCTAAACAAAACACTTCCCTCAGGCTAAGCGAAATACAGCCCTCAGGATAACAATTAACTTCGTTGAGCCCAACACATAAACAAGAAATATATACACATTTTATCTTAATAGAACACAAGAATTATATAATCATGGCATTCCCATCGGTATCCTGGCCAAATGGCTAAATAAGGGAAATGCACCCACGGGGTGCCACTGGATCAAAGAAAAGATCCCAAACAATAGTTTATACATGTTCATTAGGTTATGTATTCAATTCTAGATATCTTAATAGCTATGTAATGTGCCATACGACACCCCAAAAATGGGCATGTTGCACATCGGTACACAAAATCAACTCAAAAGTTGGAAATAAACACCAGACCAACTACCTCGATCTCCCATGATCGATATACATGAATGACGCCTCCCGAATCAACCGAGAACAGTGTAGATCTCAGATAAACATTCACCCGTTAAAACTTAAATAACTTCCCCTTCGGAAGGAATTGGATAGAAATGTTCGAGAATAGAGAATAACTTTGTCGCATGGTTCAAATGAGATCATCGACGAAGGAATCGGAGTCCCAATGTGCGGTCGGGAGCACTTCCAAGATTAGGTCTTCTCTCCTATGTCTCTCATGGGTTATAAGCTTCCTTTTTCGAAAGAAGAGGCTATTTACCATTTTATGTGAAAAATATAAATAAACATCATGTACTCTCAAGTACACGGCGTGTAATTTCCATTTTTTTATTGTTCCTCTGACGGCTACTTTCCACCACCTCACTGTTCATCAGTCAACTTGGTTACACGACGTGTAGTTAGTTTTTACACCCTTCATCATTGATAGGCCTACATGCCCTGTATACTCATCCCACACGGCCAAAGTACATGGCACATGGAAAATTAAATGGTGTGTACTTATAAATATATTTATTATCATTTAGGGTTAAATAATGGTAATTAAGTGTAAAATAAAATTTTTAATTAATTTTAATTACTTTATGACTTATTTATTTTAACTTTTGTAACAGACCTCTAGGAAAAATCACCAATTGATACAATCTCCCAATTTATACCCAAATACATTGTCACGTGGATGGTATAATTTATTAGAGAATCAAATTATTGTTGAAAATTTTAGTGACTTTTGATCCAATTCATGTAGCTGCTCGGATGATGTTCCACATGACCCTCCATCTCCTCCACCAAGTCATAAAAAAAATAAAAGGGAGAGAATGAGAAAAATTGAATTATATTATAAATCTATCAAAGGATATAACGATTAATCTTAATTAATTAATTGTTACTTTTCATTAATATTTGTATTTAGTAAATTTATCTCAATAATATTTTGTTTTAAAATATTACCTAAGGACACCCTTCAAAAGAAAATAAAACAGGGGGGCTTTATCTATAAGGGTAGGATAGACATTCTGTCAATAAATTTAGGAAATATAAAACTCCTGAGCTACATCAGAGGGTATAAGGAGGGTATTAATTTGAAAAACGATTTTGGTCATGTCTCTAGTTTGGCGTCGATGGGGGAAGAATATAAGAGAGAAAAAGATTATTTGAAGGATAATATATGACACTAGAATGAGTCGATAGAGGATATAATTAAATAATCTATATCAGTTATACTTTCATAAGAAATGAGATGGATGTAGCATGTTCAACCTACCTACCCATATTCACCACCTCTTCATTCAGACCTGACCATGTGTTGTTAGTGGCATGTTATGGATGCTGATGTACATATTGCATCCTATATAATTATAGATCATCATGGGATTTTGTACATAATCCACTTATGAATTTGGTTCAAGTAAGAGTAACTATATATGATATTATTGATCTTACTACTATAACTTCACTACTGACTAAGGTGGTGTCCATATCTGGCAAGAGTGTTGGTCGTTTTTTACTTTATCCAGCTAATCATTTCCATTAAGTGGCATATAAAGTTTTCTTTATTTTTAATTTTTTATTTATCATTAAAATCAAAATTAAATATAATATTTTCATACACTTAACATAAATTAGAGAATCTAAAATATAATTAATCATAGTAAAACAACAGAAAATTGAATGTTATAATACCTTTAGATACTCCTCAGGATACTTATTTGTTAACAAAATTATAACATATTTTGTATATATTAGATAATTTTTATACTTTTCTGATGACTACTGATATATGTGGAAGAGATTATAAATTAAATATTTTAAAAAAT
Source organism: Viscum album (assembly GCA_963277665.1). Lineage (NCBI taxonomy): Eukaryota > Viridiplantae > Streptophyta > Magnoliopsida > Santalales > Viscaceae > Viscum > Viscum album. The sequence goes on from OY728126.1 coordinate 1,899,829,619, forward strand.
GGAATCATGTATGTTATGAAAGGTGATCATCTCACTCTACCAACATTTCAATTTTTTCCATGTGGGAAAATTTCAATTATATAAATATTTTAATTAAGTGAATGTATGATATATTGATAAATTAATCACTTCCATAATCAGATATCTCCACTGTCCTTGAATCCAATATGATTTAAATTCTATTTATTGTTTTATATACCTAGAATACATTTCAATAAAGGATAAATAATTCAACCAAGAAGCTAAAATTGAATATTTATCTGAAAAATTAAAAAACACATAGATTATATGTTGGTTTTTTCCATTCCTTGATATTTTAAAAAAATATAATTATGAATCACTATTCATTATAATATTATTAATGTTAACCTTTTTATATTTTTGTGAAAATTGGATGTTATGTGTATTTTTATCAAAAGAATATAAATAATTTTGGTTATTCTCTTTATTAGTTGGTGTTTGAAGAAGATTTATTTAATTGGTAAAGAAGTAAGTTTTATTCTAATATTTAAATTCTTTAATCTTAAATTATTCATTTTACACCAATTTTGATAATAAATATTTGAAAATAAAATAGGTCATGGATTGAGTTCAATAATGTGGATTATTATATAATGGAATCAGAAATAATTGTATATGTGAATCTTTATAAAGATAACTCGTATATCAATGAATACTTTTTTCATACACTTATAGTGTGTTAATTTTTAAAATATTGTTTCTTAAATGAATTTTCATCATCAATAAGGGAATGTAAAATATAGATATTATGTTTTATGATTCATTTATGAGATAATCATGATTATAACAAAAATATATATTTAAAAGGTTAGTTTCATTACAATGGTAATAATTTTAAAAAAATGTTATTTTTTAAATTCCTAATTTATTATTTTGTATGCTTTTGAAGATGTTTATGCATATACATGAAATGAAATGAAACACCTTCAAACTTTATTTATAATATATTTTAGTGTGACTAATTTGGAATTTTAGATTCATTTAGATTTATATTTGTAAATTTTTTTGTAAATGTTCTCAATGAGTTTTTCTGCATTTAGTTAAGAATTTTGATTTTAGAGGTGTGGGGTTATGTTATTTTATAATATATTTTAAAAAATAAACTTTTTACAAATTTTTTTATAAAATCAAAGAGGAATGGTATCCTAGATGGATTTCAATGTCATTTTTACCAAAAAACAATATTTAAATCCTTCATTAACGACATTATGTGATGGTTTTATAAATAAACGACTTTTTAAAGCCTTGTATGAAGTCTTTCAGTGTTATTTTTACAAAACACCGATATTTAAAGTCTTTTATATTGTTGACACTACATGAGAAATTAACTGAAAGCACTATTAAGAGTACTCTAGATCATTTAAATCCTAAAGCAATGTTCAAAAAGAACAAAGAAAAAATAAAAAAAATACTCCCCAAAGTGCTTCGCGATATAGTAGCTTCACGGACCTGTGCAGTGGACCTTTACAGTGGACCTATGTGGAGGACCTATGTGGCCGACCTGCGTGGAGGACCTGTGCGGCTGACCTACATGGCAGACCTTCGTGGTGGACCTGGGCAGTGGACCTACACAGCCAACCAGCATGGCTGACCTACGCGTCTGACCTCCGTGGATGACCTCTGTGGCCGACCTCCATGCCAGAAGATTGTTCATGCCCTCCGCGGAGCACCTGTGTGGTGGAGGTATATGGATTACCTTCATGGCGGAGCCCCACGCTAGAAGATGTTTGGGGCACCTCCGCGGAGAAGCTACGCAAAATACATGTGTGTGCAACATCTCTTCAACCAGAGACATCCATTCCTATAAATAAAACTCGTGGGGTCCCCATTTTTGGACTGAAAAAAAAGTGAAATACTCTATGAAGCTCCCATTGCATAGCTCTTTCACCTAGATCCTAGAAATTGTCTCATGTTTCTCTCTAAACCACGATAGAAGAGACAATTAAATGAGATAGGTATGTTTTTAAGTTATTCACATTCTTCAGTCATCATCCATACATGTGCGCCATACCTGTGCGCCATACCTACGCGGTATACCTACTTTCCATACCTGCGTGGTATACCTATGTGTTACAGCTATATGGGGTACTTATACATCATACTTGCAAAAGGGACCTACGCAACCAACTCAAATGCCCTTTTTAAAATCCATTCATAGTAGGGTATCTCATTACTTGGTTCACTTATCCGAAAGAGGATATGTTTAAGCATCCACAAAAACCTCAGGACTTCTCAAACCTTTGGGAAAGGAACATCTGTGTGTCTCATATTTGGGTTTTTATTTCCATAGTCATAGGTTTCCAACATTTTTTCACAATGGGGATAATATTCCTGGGATTTTTGTGTGTTTTTATATCCACAGTCACATGTAATTGTCTCCTAGAAACAGTGTTGGGAAGTTCCCGGTTTGGAGGAGGGTTGGATCCCTGGCCTCTCATTTCTCAAAGAGATGACCTGGGATCTGAGGTTTCTGGTAGGGAAGGTATGGTTCACCTATTTATTTTCCACATAATAATAGGAGAAGCCTCCCTTCCCTACCAGGGCCAATTTCCGGGCAGCCATCTTGGTATAATCCCCACACCTTCACCCCTTCTTCCTTACATTGGACACTTGTACAATATAAAAAGAACAGAGGGAAGGTTCGTCGCCTCTCCCTCTTTCACGGTCGACGCTCCCTCTTCCATCAGCATGGATTAAAAATTTGAAATTGTGAAGTTTCATTGTTTAATCTTTCACATCTTCTTGTTTCTCACACTGAGCATGACTCACATGGGTTTCGAGATACGTGGTGGTTGCAAAATGTGCACAAACACTTATCAGAAGGAACTACAAGAACACTGATTCCAGTTCAAACCAATATGCGTAGGTAGCTCTTTCAGAGCCCGAGCTCACTGGATATCCTCCTCAAAAATCCAACCCTAATTCCCCTAATTTGGGAATCCTCCTTAGGAAATAAGACCCAAATTCAATCCTCAAATCATCGAGGCATCCTTTTTCAGGAAGTAAAGCCCAAACCCATCTCTATAAAAATACTATACTCTCCTAAAAAATTTATCGAACTACATGGGCTTTGATTCCCATCCATATGCGATACATAGGAAGCCTCCATGAGGTTCAAACCCAACACTTAAAATCAACCCTATTCTCTTTGGGCCATATTCCCAATAGGTTCTGGTCTTACATGGAAACCCATATCCCTTCTAAGTTACTTGGGTTGCTTCAGCATTAGTCCCACACTAAATTTCAATTAAGAACCTTCTTCTTAGAGGTCCTTATCACATGAACTTCAAAGGTATGATGTTTCCTATTGAGTGGAATCTAACATGGAGGGTTTAGATTCCTTTAACAAGGATATGTAGGTATCCCATTTTAAGGGAGCAATCCCAAGATCAAAACAAACCTTTATCTCCCTGGATGACAATAAATTCCAGAGTGCCCCACTGAGTGGCTTAAAAACCAGTATCATCACAATGATGATTAAAAGAATCTATAATTAGTATATTAAAGGTTACTAATGATGGAAATCCTAAAATACATAAGGATATTTTCATTAATGAAGAACCTTGAATACATACTGATGATTCAAACGTTTTACGCATGTTAATAAGTGATTATAAATTCCAATGGATACTTATTATGTAATTGGTAAATTAATAAGGAATCATGAAAATATTTTAATTTTAAAAAGAGGGTCCCATAGTAGACAATAATTCCCCTCAAAAGGGTGTGATGAGTCTGACCTCCCATCCTCTCGACCAATGCATGTTCTTTAAATATCGTAAAGTTCAAAACATTACGAACTCCTGTCATTGTAATGTAGTTCCTCTTGGATAAAAAACTGTTGGATGTTTCTAGTTCCATGAACAAATCCAATGAAAACTGCCTGGAAATAGTGATTCTTAAATCTATAACACAAGTTTTAAGGAACTAAGAAACAAAAATGGTGAACGCGAAATGAATCCGTAACCATGTTAATAAGTTTACCCACATGTTAGGCTCCAATAAATTTATAATGGAATGCCAAAAAAAGGAATTAATCACGTATGTATCCATCTAAAAAGATGTTGTTTTAATTAATCTTGTTGTTGTACTCAATTTTCTATAGAATTCTCTTCAATACATAGAATGGAGATATCCAAGACAACATCTGTAAACTTACTGACTGCTTCTCAAGCTAGATATCCATCCATAGGAAAGACGTTATCACTATCCTAGACTCATTAATGTTGGGTCTCTAATGTGTTGGTGAAGTAATATCGCCAGTATAGTACAATCATGACTTAGGAGGCTGCTCGACAGGCCCTCCAAGTCAACCACAATACTCAATCATCTAGTCAATGATGACCAATGATCAAGAAGCAGATCATGCCAACCACTGTCTCTAACCATTTTGGGTCCTTATCCCCAGAATTCAACAACCAGTCCCTCTCGTACTATAGGGAGGTGGATCAAGAGGTCACTCAATGCCTCAATTAAAGAATGTAGGAGTCATTCTTGAGGACTCCCACCAGCAATCGCCATAAGAATCATGTGGTAGTGAACCCCCAACACGATGGGGGTGTTGCCTTTGGACGTTCGGCCCAGGTCTCTCAGACCTGGGCACACAAGACGAATCGTCAGGGACAACATCCGGTCAACAGGGAGCAGGTTCTCACCTCTACCTCTTCTGGAGAATTCCATCGACCTAACTTGATGGAAAACAATGATCTGGCACATACACTCGTCCGTCCTAATTTTGATGCTCAGCAGGCTCATTCGACAGTAACTCATCAATCCCACTAGATAAACCTAGTGGAGTATCGGGAACAGGATCATACAACTACATACATGTTATCAGTTAGTCAGTAGGCTCATCTGACTACATTTAAAGAGGCCCGCCAATATAATATGGTGGCTACTGGTAAACAGGAAAAAACACCTATTTACAATAACCAATTCTGTCAGCGGTCTTTTCTGCCAGTATTGAAGGAAGTCCATCAACCATACTTGATGGAAAACAGAAAGTAGGCACATACACTTTCCAATGTTCATCAAGCCGACTGACAGTCTCCTTTGGTAGCACCCGGTGAAGTTATTCAGAAAGCTCCTGTGAAATATTTGGGGAAGACCCGACTATCTGCCCCCATGCGTGAGTACTGTCAATATCCATTAATAGGAAAAGGAGGACAAGAGAAGGTACATACACCTACTCTAGATATGGAATGAACGTATATTCCTGTTCTGGCCATTGAAGTCACCAAACACATCTTATCAATGATGAAAGGGAAGATGCATATCCCTACCCATATTTTGGAAGCATACTATGATATTTTAATAACTACTTCAGCAATAACAGGGGAACATATATATAAATCATTCCACACACATGGGATAAAACATTGGAATTCCATCCCAGAGAAGATACACACCTCTGTTCTAGTCTAAGAGTTTCATGGGGCATAATACCACATATCACATTGACACCAAGATCGGGAATATACACCCTTTCCAATTGGAGTTAATCGGTCCGTTCTAGAAACTACTCTAAGTCGGGCACATATACCTTCCCATTATAACTACTTCTCCCAATAGGTGGCCCCAACTAAGTATAAGAGAAAATCCAAAAAATAAGTCTTTCCAAACACTATTGGAAAATCAAGAGTCTAGTTTTGATTTAGCTCCTCTTAATGCTGAAGTTCATAAAGCCCTTATACATTTATCTGTTGCATCTCAATATCCTACCCACTAATTACTAAATTTTAGGAGTGGTAGTTGTAATTATGAGGTTTCTCATCGGACAATTCATCATAAAGTCTTGATTAATAAAAATTAGGACAATCCAGAGTATCTATCTTTGGATGAGAGCCACGGAAACCCTCCGTGTGGACAGAAGACCAAAGAGAAAAAATATTTATCCCTTGATATAATTCACCACAGTGATCCTCTCCCTGATGGGATTTTTTGGGAAAGTCCTCTCCATAGAAGTATTCCACATTGCCTAAATGATTCCATTATTGACAATGTCATGAATAGAAATCCCACTATCTAGAGGTACTTGCAAACACAAAGCTAGTCATGTCTGGTGATTTTTCCTTTATGGGTGAAAAACTTTCTCAACCAAAAGATGACTTAAGGGAATGGTCATTATCCAAAACTCCTTTAGGCCATTAGTCTTCTAATACAGAGCATCCACTCCGGTCAGATCAAGTAGAGAAACCTCTTATGAAAGATGAAGAAGATGTGTAAAATATGAGGAAACAGTTAGCTAAAGGATAAATACCAATCATGTTCTGGCCTTTGGAAAATTCTTAATTTGATATTCCAAAATTGAGAACAGAAGATAGAATTCATGACATTTGTCTCAACTTATGGAAAACTCATCTTCATTTGAAAGCCAAAGTATTACCATATGATGAGTATCAAAATCATATAATGGTAATACAAGGGTTGCAGTTCCAAATTTACATGGCATATCTCTTAGTTTCCCAACATCCAAGGGTAAAAAAAAAATATAGAACCCTTCAGCGTGCATGTCTCAATGCTCTAAAGAGGCGACGCTAATTAATTTTTGATTCCCCATCTAGTGTTCGCATTAGAGGATGGGGTGTATATGGAGCATTGCATTTAACTGCACTCCAAAATCAGTAATGTCCTCCAAAAGTGGTCTCATGATATGATATTTCCCATGGTCATCCACAATCACTAGGTTTTGTATGTAATTAAATGTACACTCAAAAATAGGCTTCAACCATTTTTCATCAGAATCAGGCCCAAAGAAAATAATTTGTTGAGCTACTTTTACATAAAGAATCTAATAATCTTGAACAGGCATCCCTTTTAGAGGATTTCAAGCATCATAGGATGCAAATGTCTAAAATAGCACAATGATCTTCTGAAACAGATGATTTGAGTGATTGTCCGATAATGCACCCAGTAATTTTCTGAACCAAAATCCACAAAATCAGAAGAGCAGTTGCATGAATTTCAGATATAGCAGTTCAAGAATCACCCCAGCTTTCCAGGTTGAGGGCTCATTTAATTCATCCTTCAAATTCATTAAACATTGTTCAATGATTTGAAGAAGAATAATAGGAAAATCTCTAGCCTACAGGGATAAAGGATTTTCACATCTACAATTCCCTCCTAAACGGAAGTCAGTTTTCTCCCGATTAGGGAAGAAGCCGCAAGGAAAGTGTAAAACCGAACTATCCAACAATTACCTTCATATTACAGTCCACCAAACGGTTCCAGGGAATTCTTCATATAACATAATGGAGTCTTGTGAAAGAAAAAAAGGGAGACGATCTAGCGGAAACCATGATAGAATCCCATCAATGCATTATGCGTCAGTGAATGTTATCAACACCAATAAAGAATATCCTTGAGAAAATAAGTCTAATTCCGGGGAATTAAAATATGAAGTTCTTTTCATAATACAGTACACATGGAGGAAAATTAAGAAGGTGTTCTTACCTGAAATCAGAGGCTTACCCAGAATTTAGGTAAGCCTTCAAATAACAAACACCCCCCTCTAAAAGGCATCTAACAACGGGAAAGGGAAAACGTCAGATTGAATCTCATTTTTTCACTGGATAAGGTAAATATCATTCAAATGAAGATATATTTGCATAGAAAGAAGAGAAAATGAAGGAGTTGAAAAGACTCAATACAGAGTTACTTCAAAACAGCATTCCTGCTAGACATACTCCCTAGGATAGTCCTCAACATGAAAATATTGTAAGATCTCCCCAGTAAAAGGGATTTGTAGTAACTATAAATACAGATAATGAATTCCCTAAATTGGGTACAAAATCATGATAGGATCATATAAATCCTAATAGACCTATTCCCGTGGGTTAACCAAAGCAGATATTAGCACGACCATCAGTGGCCTTACTGATTGTTGCCCCAACTCAAACTCCAGCTGCTATACCTTCACATAATCCAACTCATCAGGATATTCCCCAAATGATTATGAACACAATTGAGGAATTAATGACTCGGTAGAAAGCTATAGAGGAATGGAGTGTACTAGTTTAGCTATAAAATAGAGCTTACCCTAAATGGGTTGATGCAATTCCTTCCCCACCAAATTTTGTGAACACCACATTCCCAATCGTTAATGGTTCGGGAGATCCAGAACAACACTTAACACATTTTTTTTCTTGTTTTGATCCTATGATGGGAACTTCTCAACAAGAATAAGTCGTTAAGCTTAGGTGTTTTTTGCAGTCCTTAAAAGGACTTGCTTTTGTCTAGTATACAAGTTTGCAATCTTAATCAATTACTAGGTGGGAAGATCTTCGTCAAAAATTCCTTCTTCAATTTAGCTCAACGCTACCATAGATGATAGTTTTTTATCATAACAATAGTAAAAAAAGAGATAATGAATTAGTTTATGTTTTCATTGCTTGATGGAAAGGATTAACATAATCCTTAAGTTTAGCACTCCCTCAGGAAGAGTTACTTCCAATCTATGTGGCAAATCTGCATGATGAATTATGTACACCATTAATCCCTCTGAAATACACATAAGGGTATCAAGACCTTAATTCAATCACTCAGTAGATAGAATACTCTATTATAGAAGCTATGGCTAAAACTAGTGTAATTACATCAGATCTAGGAAGAAGGATAGGAAAGGAAGAAGCTGCTACAATCACACTCAAACAGGCCTCTGTACCTGATTCTACTTCATGAAATTTATCATACTGAAGGGCTCTACCTCTTGAGCATCATCAGCAATGACCATCTCGTTAAGATGATCAAAGAGATCAAAGGCGGAAACAGATTGATAAATTAAAGAATAAAATTTATTATTTCAGGAACGAACAATTTCCCGGTTACGTTATTTCAGCCTTATAAAACAATTTGGTTTAGTTTCCAAGGCCGAAAGATCCATATAAAGGTGGAGGTGATGATCATTCAAATTATTTGTTCCTTTCATCAGATATTGGGAAACCCCAATCAGGAATTCTTTATTTTCAAATACCATTTGCAAAAGATGGTAGACTCTGGAAAAGTGAAATTGAATAGTTCATCATCTCAAATAGCATGTGTAACTACTACCAATCCATAGAAAAAAGGAGAATGGAAAGAAGTTAAATATAAAAATGTGCAAAAATACGATGATTGGATGATCAGGAAAATGATCAACTGGACTCGTACTATTTTATGAACACAGTTGAAACAACTAATTGTGTCTTCTACCACTCCTTCCACGGAAAAAACATCTTCATCAAAAGGTTATTCCTCAAAGATAAAAAGTGGTCATAAGGATAAAGAGTAGTCAGAAGAAGATGAGCTCACATCAAGGCCAAATTTGTCCTTAACCCTGGTGGATTTTATACCATATGTTTCAAAATCACGGGCACTGCCCCACAAAACGGAACAACCAAAAGTAACTTGGTAGGCAGAATCGTCATTAGATGAAGAATTGATCTTTGGTTCCATTAATGTTATCCATCTAACAGATCCATGTGCCATTGATGATTCTGATTATAATGAGCCAAACCTATTTATACCTAATTGGATAACTAGAGGAAGAGGCCAAGGATGAGGATACATGGGAAGATGTGAGAATTCTAGAAATCACCATTTTAACTCATCCCCTACTCAAACCATATATACGAAAGAAACTTATGGAAGATCCCTTTTCCAATCTCAACAAGAACAAGGAGTTTATTCCAAGAAAAAAAAGTCAAGTTCTGGAAAAATTATTATGGAAGACCGATTAAAAGCCACACCATTTTCATCTCAGTAGATGAATAGACTTAGCCAGTATAATTTACCAAATCCAGCAGTATTTCCATTTTCTACTTATATACAGAGTACTTCTATAGCAGAAGTATCAACTTATAAAGCACATATAAAACCACATCTCCATGCTGGGAAACACAAACTTTTGGATCAAAAGTATAATGTTTTGAATCAATTAACCCAAGAAACATCCATGTTGTTAATTCTAGATGATTTTAATCTATTAAAATATCTTTGAGAGACACTCATTGATTTTTTTTCATGTCCTAAATGGTTTGAAACTGATGTTTCTACTACTGAGGTTTGCCGTATAGAGAATGATTCTGCAGAATTTCATGCAGTCATATCTTTTACAGATGAAGATGAAGACCTTGTGGTACATGGGCCTATCAGACCATTGTATCTATTTAGCATGGTCAGTGACCTAGATATCTGATGAGCATTCATTGATAATGGATCTAGGTTCAACCTCATTCCCATTCGTACACTTCGTCGATTGGGACTGACTGAATCTGATTTATCTCCTTCGACTTTAATGTTTCAAGGATATGATAAGAATGAACAAGAACCTCTGGGTGAAATTACACTCAGAACTCAATTTGGAGATCTTGTGTCTAATTAAAATTTCAAGTTTGTTCGTTAGGACACAACCTTAAATATTCTTCTTGGATGGCCTTGGTTGAATCAGCATGCAGCTATACCATTTTCATACCATCAATTTATGAAATATTGTTTCAATTGTCAAATTGGGACATTTTATGGTGACAAGGCTCCATTCAAAACATGTGAATATCAATACTTTGAGGCAGAGATTTATCAAACAAAAAGAATGATGCCCATGACCAAAGAGATAACCAGAGTTATTGCTCTAAATGGAATGGAAAATATCCTAGAAAATCCATTCATGATTTTGAGTATAGATTATGTGCTACCCCTCAATTAAATTGAATGGGTAAGACCAAATCCATGCACTAATCCAGTAATTCCCATAATCTCTATTGTGGTGATTAAGCCTGATAACATGGGAGAAATTATCGATAACCCATGCAATGATGGATGTTGAATAGAGATGTTTTTATTTCATCTCTTGAACTACAACGAGACTCTACTTTGTTAATCACAATAAATGAAATTGTAGAAATGTTAGAGGAAGACAAAGATGTTGATTCTCAATCCATCAATCCCTCTTTACCATAGTAAGACCCTTCATCAGCAGTAGGGTCAGATATGGTGGATTCTTCTTCAGGATGTTTAAATACTGACTCCTCCACTAACTCTGGGACTATTGCCATGTCATCTGCTATGAAAATGGAAACAGAAGAGGTAACAGATAATGAGGAAGAAATAGAATATCTCGGGGATGCTCCTCCCACATTTGAAGAAGGTGTCTCTACCACCATGGATGAATTTAGATAAATAAATCTGGGTACAAAAGAATATCCATTCCCCACTCTAATTAATGCGACCATGACCTACGAAGAACAACAGTTATACACCTACTTTCAAAAGAAACAATGAGATATGTTTTCTTGGAATTATATGGTAATTCTAGGTCTTAATAATGATGTATCCACCCATCATTTGGGTTTGTCAGAAGAACATTGTTGATTCAAGAAAGCAGCAAGAAGGATACACCCAACTCATGCCTCTAAAATTGATGCTGAAGTTGATAAAATTATAAAATGATAATTTTTTCAAGAAATTTCAGTATCCCAAATGGCTAGCCAATATTGTCCCAGTGAAAAATAATAATTGGAAAATTATATTCTGCATTGATTTTAGAGATCGTAACCGTCATTGTCCTAAAGATGATTTTCCAGTCCCGATTACAGAACTTCTAATTGATGCAACAACTGGCTATGAATCTCTTTCTTTCATGGATGGATACTCTAGGTATCATCGAATCTGTATGGCCTTAGAAGATGAAGAATATACAGCCTTTAGATACCCCCATGGTTTGTTTTTCTATAGGGTAATGCCCTTTGTCTTAAATAATGAAGGAAAAACATACTAACGTGCCATTCACCATATCTTCAAACCCTTATTAGGGAAATTTGAGTAATGTTATGTGGATGATTTGGTAGTCAAATCCAAATAGTGTTCCAATCATTTGGCGGATTTGGAAACCATATTTTACAAACATTGGCAACATAATTTGAAGATGAACCCCATAAAATGTGCTTTCGGGGTTACCTCAGGAATGTTTCTTGGCATAGTTGTACTCCATCATTGTATCAAAGTTTATCTTGAGAAAAAAATCAATCTGTGGTATGTCCCCTCCTCAAAATTTAAAAGAATTAAGAGCAATTTAAGGACATTTGTCCTATATTCAATGCTTTAATGACAATTTGGCCGAAAGTGTTTACCCTTCACCTGATTAAGGAATAATGGAGTTACCAACCAATGGACTAAAGAGTTCCAAGAATCATTTGATACCCTAAAGAAATATCTCATTATCCCACCAGTATTGATGCTTCATGTTGAAAGAATACCACACATTCTCTATGTGACAGCTTTAGAGCGATCACTAGGTGCCTTTATGGCCCAAAAGAATGGTGTTGGGAATGAAAACAACTTTTATCATCTTAGTTGCACTATACCTAATTCATAAACTTGGTATTCATGTACTGTGATGTGCCACCTAGAATTGATCTTTGCAGTTTAGAAATTGTGACACTATCTGCAACATCATGAGGTCCAATTGGTGTCTCGTAATAACCCGCTCAAATTTATCCTCTGTCATTCTATGCTTACAGGGCATCTAGCATGGTGGGTGGTTATTTTGCAACAGTTTGATATCTAGTTTGTGCCTCAAAAGGCATTAAATGGTCAGGATCTAGCTGATTTTCTTACTGATCACCCTTCTGCGGAAGATACACCGTTTAATACTGAACTTCCTGATGAGGAGGTCTACTCTATTCATGATAATTCCCAAACATGGGAAATGTATTTTGACAGTGCTTCCAGAAGTCCAACAGGAAAGAGACTGGAAAAACCTAAACTCAATAAGGTTGGATTAGGAATTATCCTCATTCCCCCAGAAAAGGCATTATTACCTTATTCATTCCTATTATTAGAAGGTGGTACCAAAATTAAGTTGAATACCAAGATCTCATCACAGGATTGGAATTGGCCCATCAGGAGAAAATGGATCATTTAAAGGTAAAAGGCGATTCATAATTTGTAATCAAACAAATCAATGGGGAATATTCTATCAGAAAAAAAAGATTTAATCCCTTTGTGTGATTACATTAGAGAGTTAATGTCTGAATTTCCCTCAGAGACGACATTGTCTTATGTCCCGTGATTAAAAAATTCCAAAGAAGATGCACTGGATAATGTAACTATAGCCTTGGTAGATCCAAATCGGGATGAAACAATTATCATCATAACCCATAATCATGTGGTATTACCATTTTTTCAAACCATAATGGAGGAAATCGATGAAATTTTCCCTATTTCTGAACCATTTGGTCATACAACGGGATGGAGAACATCCCTCATGGAATATCTTCAAAATGGGGTACTTCCACCGAATAGGGCTGAGAAGGAGAAGATCTGGCATTGAGCGGCTTATTTTACTCTTTATGATAGTCCAAACCACCAAAAGATACTTTACAAGCGAGGCTTTTGATGGAATTCCCTTGAGATGTATTGATGGAGAAGAGAGAGTAGCTGTCATTGAATAAGTACATTAAGGAACTTGTGGTGCCCACCAATCTGGGCAAAGACTCTCAGATTAGATTCTACGGTTTGGATACTTTTAGCCTTCAATGATGCATGATTGTACAGATTTCACAAAAAAATGTCATCCCTATCATCTAAATGCCAAAGACATTCATCAACCCCCAAAGTTTCTACATACAACAACATACTCTTCGCCATTTTCCACATGGGGAATGGATGTAGTAGGACCTTATCCTCCAGCCACAGCTAAGAAGTTCAAGTATATTCTCACTGATACTAACTTCTTCTCTAAATCGGCAGAGGCAATACCTATCAAGGGAGTCAGAGCCAAAATCATTTCTAGTTTTATCAAAACTAATATCAACACCAGATTTGGCGTCCCTCAAACTATTTTGACAAACAATGGCACCAATTTTTTTATGATGAATTAAAAAAGTCATATGAGGAACATAATATCAATTCCAACCACTCATCTCACTATAATGTAGTAGCCAATAGATAGATAGAGGATTTCAATAAGACTCTATCAAATATAATCCATAATATGGTAGATAAAGATAAGAAATCATGGCCTGATAAACTTTTGAATGCTTTGGGGGATTATCATACAACTACCTGTACTCATACCCAAGCAACTCCTTATTCATTGGAATATGGAACTAAAGTATTTTTACCAATTGAAATACAATTTCCTTCACCTTGAGTTGCTATCTGTGATCAGTCGTCTATAGATGAAAGTTCTTAGAAACTGTTCAATGAGTTGGAACGATTAAATGAGAAAAGATTGTATACTATTCATCATCTAAATGACTATCAGAATAGAATAGCGCAAGATTTAAATAAGAAAGTTTGCCTTTGTTCATTCCTTAAGGGAGAGTTGGTATTGGTCCTTAGGAGTCTAATGATACTAGGAACGAAACCTCCAAAACTTGAACCAAAATGGGAAGGACGTTATTCCATACATAAGGTCTATTCAAATAGAGCCTATGCTTTAATCTCAATGGATATATAGTTCATTACATCTCTAACTAATGAGAGATTTTTGAAACAATATTTTCTGTAATTATACACCATCGTCCTTACTGCAAGATTTTAAATTGCATAGTACAATTTCCTTGTTGCAAGACATAAAACTATACAGCCCCCATGTCCTAGTTGCAATACATTACACTACATAACAACCATAAGCATCCATGTTGTATGACATTAAAGTCTGTAGCATCTTCATCCTTATAGTATAATGTTAAACTACATGACATCATTTGTACAACTAATGTTTTCTTTATTTGATGTTAGAAGCTTCCATAAGAAAACGTCATTGACATCATCACTACTCCTTAGTAGTACATGAGTCCCACTCATTCTTATATCGGAGTCAGATATGCATAGAGACCATGCTTCAAGAACTATGTATTCCATCATTCTCATTTTCAATGAGATACATAGAGATGCCTGAATCTCCAATTTTGGGCCCAACCACAATCACAAATTCGTCTTATTTTCTTTTTCTCCTCTTGTATATGAATTAGATCTTTAAAAACCATTTCCTTAAGACAAATTATTTGTTCTTTATACCATTTTATATTTTATGATTTACCATTCTCTCAGAACGTGTAAAAAAGCCCCCATTCTTCATATCAACTCCATTAGCATGGGTAATGATTGTTTTATGAACTATGTATGGCTTGATTCTCATTTTCCAATGAGATACAAAGAGATGCCTAGATCTCTAATCTTGATCCCAGCAACACGAAAAAAAACCCCATTATTTTTTTATATATAAAAATCAAATCTGCATAGAGATTTTTTTTAATAACAATGTAAGACTTGATTCTTTCCCCATCAATACATATAATGACACTTGGGTTTTTTCCCTTAATCTATTTACAATATTTATTTCCTTTTATATCATTTCATTTTCATCCTTACCTCATGACGTTAAACTACATGGAAATCTAATACCCCTTTTCTTCATTTGCATCACCTTTGTATTATACAAGAAACCCTTAATTATCCTTGTTTGTCACACCGAGCATAGCTCACATGGGATTAGAAATTGGGTAAATGGATTATTTATATACAGTGTTTTAATTTCTTATGGGGTTAATAATGTCCTCACTGCATGACTTAAAACTGCACAGTACAATATCCTCACTGGATGACTTAAAACAGCATAGTACAATGTCCTCACTGCATGACATAAAACTGCACAATACAATGTTCTCACTGCAAGACATAAAACTGCACATCACCATATTAATTCAAATGAAACAACGAAAGTATCCATTTTATATATGATTTAAATCTATGTAAAGTACATCCAACTCATAGTCAATATTGATTCAAATATTTCTCATAAACATTGAACATAAACCCTCGTCCACATTTCACACTCTTAATCTTGAATATTTATATATTATCATAATATTCCGTACAGTTTCTGGTGATAGAGTTTCTAATATTTAAGAGATCTTTTTAATGACTATGCATCACGTTCCCTTATGTGGCCTTGAATAAGTTACCTAGATAACAGGCATGTCAACCAAAAGATGCCATTATTTGGTTATGCAGCATATGACCTAGTTGGCCCTGCATAATACATCCCCCATAATGGGTTAGTTAAGTAATGGTAACTTCGTTCATAGTTATATTATCTTTTTCCCCTTTAATATTTGATAACAATATACATGAATCTGTATTTTAAAACTTCCATTTCATTATATTTTTCCCATTATCATTATCATAATCTATAAATCTTCAAGACCATGGTTTACACATTTTCCTCACAATGTGTTCGATACACTATGAAAAAAACTTTATATCACTTGTCTGCATATCATATATTGTTTTCATTTCTGGTCCTAGTTTTATGACATAAAACTACAGACACCATATCTTTTACTTTTGGGTTAGACCTTCATAAAAGTCACGTTCCTCCGATTCATTGGATATCATGATTGTAAGACCCCTTCCCATATTTAGGTACCTTTCTCCATAAACCAAACTCTATTCATCCGAAAATATAAATCTCCATAAACTTTCTTTTTCTTTTAGAAATATAACTTCAAACTTTTGAGAGCACTTTTCCCTGACTATATAGCACATTCTCTTAGGCGGCCTTTCATAAGTTGCCTACATAATAGTCATGTCAGACAAAATATGCCACTATTTGGCTATGCAGCATATGCCCTAGTTGGCCCTACAGAATACAGCCCCCATAATGGTTTTTTCAAATAATGATAACTTCATTTTTAGGAAATACTTCCTCTAATGATTTTATCCCTTTTCCCATATCATTCTTCGGTTCTAGAAATTACTAAATCATTATTTAAATTTTTCCCTTCCTTAGCTGAATATGATAGTATGTTTCCAAACAAATTATCATGAAATTGGGAGAGTTTTCTCATAACTTTGGACATAGAAAAAGACTCTAAATTAAATCCACACAATGTCTTTACTGCATGACTTAAAACTACACAGTACAATGTCCTCACTACATGACTTAAAACTGCACAGTAAAATGTCCTCACTGCATGACTTAAAAATGCACAGTACCAATGTCCTCACTACATGACTTAAAAATACATAGTATGACATAAGAAATATCCCATTTCTAATTGTAAATTTTTAACAATTACTTATACAGAAAATTTTTATAAAAATAGTTTTTCTATTCATGACTTATATTTGTATAAAATAACACTTTTTCATTCTTAAAATTCATTTCCTTGTCATTGTAAGAGTTGGTGTCCTAAGAATCAACTGTTTATACTTTGATTACATGAATGTATAATTATTATATATTTTTCATTATTATGCATGACTATAATTGTAACACCCTGACCCCAGTTACCCAGAGCTAGTGCATTATTACATAACATTTGTATGATCACAAGGAAATCATGTCTCGAAAGACCGATCAGTTTAGTAGCCTTGGAAACAAGATTCATACATATGTTAAAATTTACAGCTTGAAGAGAAATACATAAAAAATATATTTCATTAGAAGCATCCAAGCCTCCTAGATTATGCATGCAGGTCACTCATAACAAACTTCTTCTTATCCTGGGAAAATGAAACATAATAAAGGGGTGGGATAAAATGCTCAGTAAGGGTAAGTAACACAACAGAAAATGACATAAATATTAAGAATGGTGAATAATTGAAACAACATTCCTTTACCAATAATAAACATGAATACATTTATGGAAATAATATGAGATGAGTAAATAATGCCTTAATAAAACATAATCATAGGTATTCTACTAGTCTAATTACCACATGAACCATAAATATTATTTCTATAACGAGGGAATGTATAATGCCAGACATTCTGAATCATTTTTTCAAGGCATCGGCCAAGACGTCTGAAAATGATTAAGGCCTCGGCCAAAACCATAAATCAAATTGGGAAAGGGCCTTAGCCAATTACACATCTAGTTGTCTCATGAGACCTACCGATGCATCGAGGAGCTATATTGGGCTCCACCCATCACTTACTAAGTCCAATACATTCCTCATATGAAAAGGTATAAACATATCATAAACATTCGTATTAAAACTAGCATACAAAATGTCAATACTTTAACCCTAAATCATGAATGGTATAAAAATAGTACATCCATAGTCAAACATATCACAAAAACATCATTACAATATAGAATTTTTGTATCATAATAAATCAACTTTTAACAAACTTAAAATCCATCAAAGGATGTTGACATAGATGAAATCAAAACTATTTGAGAGAAATATCTCTTTTTTTGAAATCATTTAAAGGTCACATAATTATAAAATAAAACATTTACTTTTAAAATAACCTTATAAGATTGTAAGGGAAGCTTTCATGATGTCATAATGGCAGAAAATAGCTGCACCCACCATATAAGTAAAAAACATTCTTACCGTAAATTTGTCGAAAAGGTCAAAAAGTACCTTGTTTAGAAAACGACGTAAAGATTCCTTTAAAAACACATAAGGGTATAAATTAATTTAACCCATTTTCTAGTAAATAGTAAAAATGTTTTGAAATATATTTTTAAGAAACATGTATGTGGATGATAAAGAGGTCCCAGTAGATAATTACGTATAAATAACCTCAGATAATGAAGATATTGTGAAATAAACCCTTAACTTGTGCTTTTCCTTGGTTGAGGGTAGATTAAACTCCTATATAATGGTGAAATAATTTTTATTAAATTATAAAATAATCATATACATTAATATGATATCATATATGATCTTTTAACATTGATTTGTTAATAATATCTTAGTATTATCGTCGTTTCGGGTGTTAACTTACTCATTTTCTTTTACATGTTTTGTTACATAAGACATGTTTTTTTATGGATAGGTTGTATATTATTCATATCCAGAATGATATAAAGTCCATAAAGATTATTTTTAATCATTAAATAAGAATTATACTTGAATGTATATGATGGAGAATGAATCTCATCGCGTTCGTGGAGACGGTAGTCCGTACGTACTCATGAGCGACAATATCATTCGTTTGATATAATAATAATATATAATTGGATGGAATATCATATATACAGAATCATTATCTTGTTATATTTATTATTTACAATAATTACACATCATTATTATACCCATCCAAATAATAGTGTATTCAATAACAATTACACCACGACGTGGAGACGGTAAGCCGTACGTACGCACGTATGGTGACATTTCATTCAAAGGATGGATAGAATACTGAATATGGTTGTAACATATTTATAATAACACCACAGTATATAGAATATAATGTAGTTATTGTTTTAAAATTGAAATAATAGTGAAATAATAAGTGGAAGAAGAAAGGAACTTGAAAGAGGGTGGTGAAAATGTTACCTCTTCTTCGGGTTCTTCTTTTTGATTTGATCAAAAAAGATCCTTAGGATGGCTTTATGATCAAACTAATGCCTCTAGTATGAAGTTAGGGAAGTTGGTAGAGTATATTGGTAGGGTATGGCCGAAACAAAAGGCTTTGAATGTGTGAATTAGTGAGAAGGGTGAGTTCCCTTTTATAAGAGGGGTGAGGGGCACCTTTGGAAAAGCTAGAAATATTATTATATAATAAATACATATTCGGTTTCTGATGGCTCTAAAGTGGATTATTTAAATTTTAATGTGGGTATAGGTCTAAAACCACTCATACAAAATATTTTAGACAGGTTTTGGTCATTATATTAACATAATATTTTAGTTTAAACTCTTAGTTAATTAGATTGACATTTACCATGTCACTTTGTATTTTTATATTATATAGTTAATAAACTAACCATATACAAACAAGATACTCCCAAGTGGTCCATTAATTATACACCTATCATAATATAAGTCTCTTGGCCAATACTTAGATTTTTAGGAATTGAATATAAATTAATAATATAATATTTGTTTTAAAAACTCTTTTATGTCAATTTTAACACTATTCAATAATTGATTTTTGTTAAAGTTTTAACAAATTTATTAATTCGAACCAAATTAATTTAGGCAATCCTAACATGTCATATTAATCAATAAAATTCATGGATGTCATCAAAACTTTCAAATTTTATTTATTTTAACATTTATAATACTAATTATTTGATTCTTTCATTAATAAGAAAAATATTGCATCATTATTGTGTCATATATATTTTTAATTTTTCAATGTATAAAAATTATAAATAAAATATAATTATGTAGGAAATATTTTTATCTTTCTAATGAATATTTATAGTTGAAAATATAATATATATAACCCTATGTAAAAAAATTCTAAAAGATATATGTTTATGTCATTTTTTTATTTACTTTAACTTAATTAATATAAAGTGTCATTATCACATACATGTAGATCCATGGAGTCCCAAAATCGTCCCAAAGATTCCCATGGTCTGAAATTTATCAACCAATAGGGTAGGACACGTTTTAGGGTAAATTAATATTATTATAATATTATTTTTTACCCTTATTTACCAGATTTTCCCTTTAACCATGGTAAATAAAATATTTACCGAAATATTATTCAAAATGTCTAAAAATAAGAGTTACCTATTTACACAATTTGAACATCCTGATTCAAAATATGGAATCCATTTTTCCAAATTCAAAACATAGGAGTGGCAGAAATTAATTTAAAATTAATTTCCTTTGTTAAAACAAAAAGCATGTTTTTAAGAGATAATAACTATCAAAAGACTGACATTTGTTTATGTCCGGTTTAAATGTGAAATTACGTCCAATGACCAAAATTGTATTAAATGGTAAAAATATATTTTAAATATACTTTAAAACCACTAAAAATAATAATTTTTCACTATTAATTATTTAAATTAAAAAAGTTGTTTTTAATTAGAATTTAGTAATTTTTACTATTCATCAAAATATGAAAGTTATCTGAAAAGTACCAAAATTTCACCCTAAGATAATTTCGATATTACTAATCCAAAAATGAATTCCATTATGAATGTTAAAATTTATAAAATTTTAAAAAGTGGGTATTACCATTCATAATGGCAACTTTGATTGGTCGCGGTGTGCTAGAATCTCAAAGTTCCTTATAACACACACTACTGTATTATTCAAAGAGAAGCGTATCGTAGAATATTAGGTTGTTACGTTCTCTCATCCTTCAATAAATTGTGTCCTCACAATTTTAAATTGTTTTTCTAAAATAAAAGGTTGAAAATAGAAAATATCTTTGTGGGAAAACCCCCATCGGAAATTGGGTTAATAAAATTTAGTCTTAATAAGAGGGAAAGAGAAATAAAAGGGTCACCACCAAATTATGATCTTGATTAGGAGAACATTAGTGTAAATTAGTTACATATAATTAGAGGATAAATTTAAATATTTATAGGTAGTGATTGAGGTCATCAATCACAAACAAGTGTAAAATTACGGTCCTTAAATTCATCAATCTATGATGATTTAAAATACCATATGTTCAACAAAACTTAAGGTATTAGGATAACACATTTTTTGGTTTTAAGATCCCTTCAATAAAGTATAATAATTAATTTCTTCATTGAATAATAGAAATATATATATATACATACTTGACAAGTAGAGTTTCATGCTTCAACTAATTTCTACCACAAACTCATCTTTTAGTCCAAAAGATAATAGAACTCAAAAATATTATATTTATCCTAATAGTATAAGGATTTAAACATTAATCTATAATTAATCTACCAGAACTTAAAAAAACTAAATTATACACTCCAAGGACTTCACCTTTTCCAGTGTTAGGTGATAAATCCCAATCACACTATAGTTGTGGGTTCGATTCCCGCTGCTTTGTCCAACGCGATGGGTTGTCACATGGTCTGCGTGTTGTCCTTTTTATAAATATCAAAAAATAATCTCAACTAGAATTATCCCACATACTTTTTTCCAAACTCAAAGTCAAAGTTTTTTAAGGAAGGTAAACACAATGAAGATCATTTTTTCCACATAATAACATGTGAACACCTTCGTCATTTATTCTTTTAAAACACTGCAACATCCTGAATTACCCTAAACCCTTATTGATTACATTCATGATACCTTATTTATTATAGAATACTAGATATACTCCTTCTATCCCAAAAATGATGCAAACTCCATCAATGATGGAATTAATCAGTTTCAAGGTATTCAAAGAAATCCAATATAATTTATCCAAATCAATCATGTATTATTCCAAAATCTCTACCTCATTATCAGGACCATATTAAGGATTACCTTTCCTTAAACCATGAATTTTACAAAAAATTTATCTTACTATTAAGTCACTTTTCTTAGAACCATATAATCTCATGTCTTCGATAAAATAATACTGCAGTAAAATACTTATATATATCACATTAATCTTATAACCAAAATATAGTTCTTGAATCCAAAAACAAAAATACAATAATTATTCAACTTCATCTTTAGTAACAGCATAATCTTGGCCTTGATACCTTGGCCTTTTCTAAGGCAAGTTTTCTTGACGCTTAGGTCATTCATTTGCATAAAGTCTCATCTCCCTACAATTTTAGAATTGAACATCGGTAGCGTCTTTATTTCCTTTACAATAACCAGCTAGATGGCCCTTCTGTCCACATTTGTGGCACACTCCTTTTCCTTTTAGACAGGCACCAGGGTGCTTCCTTCCACAATTGTCACAGGGTGGAAATTCAATTCTTCCGTTATTCCCTCTTTCCTTATTTCCTATCCCAGAGTGTTCATCAGATCTCTTCTTCCCTTACTTTGATTTAAAGTCATAAGAGTTAGAGAATTCCTTTTTTGTCTTGATTGCACATGAGACAATATCTTCGTATGATGAGAAATATTTTGATTCTAATGGTCGATGGAGAAATGGTTTTAACCCATAAAAGAAACGATCAATCTTACTTATTGGGTTACGTATATAATCTACAACATACCTCGCTAACCTTGTAATGTTAGCCTCATACTTCGCGACATTCTCATCCTCTTTTTGCCTCAGACTCAGAAACTTCCATTCCATATTAGCTCGATGGTCATGAGGAAAGTATTTTTATAATAAAATATCTTTAAATTCCATCCATTACATATTTGATACTTCATCATATTCCTTTTTATTTTGAATCAAGGACCACCATTGGTCAGCATCTTCAGTGAGGTGGTAAACTGCCATGACAACTTTTTCACTTTCGCTATTCCCCAAAGCATGAAATATTTTCTCTAAGGAATTTATGCATTTCTCAGCCACTAATGAATTTGTAATCCCATTTAATGGTGGTGGTTTTTTCCTCATGAAGCGATCTAACATTGATCCTCCACACTGTGGATCTAGGTGCTCCATACGGGTAAGGTTATTATTCATAACCTGATTGAGTTGTCCCAGTATGGCGATGAGCTGATCAGCACCAGTTGTATCACCATCTCCATTATAATTTTCTTGAGTATGAGGGAAATACCTACATTGAGTACGTGCATTGATACGATTTCCATTCATTCCACTAGGTGTCATTTCGAAACAATAGCATAAACTAGATTAGTTTATGAATCAAAATACATAATTCCAAACTTTTAAAATACCTAACGTAAATTGAACAATTTATGGATATAATCCATGATCATAAAAATGTTTTCGTTGAGGGATTATATACTCATATGCCATTCATAATGGTTTTTAAAGAAAATTAGAATTACCCTAAGCAAATCCCCTGGGAGTGTCGTAACCAAGAGTGCTGCAAGTCCCGTTGTCGTGCACTAGTTCTCGTTTGAGTCTAGCTCAAAGAGGTGTTTTTGGGTTTTACCCCTAGGTACATCTGTGCCAGAGCCGCCTCTACCTACTCATAACCAGACAGGGATGTATTTCTTGGAAAACTCACAAAATCTCTACAATACCAAAATTCTAGGATGTTTTTCTATACTAATCCTCAAAGCCTATCTTAGGGCAATGTGTTCTAATCAGAGTTTATCTAAATCTAGTTTCTAAGGTTTGTACTAAACTTCCTCTGATACCAATTGTAAAACCCCGACCCCAGTTACCTAGAGTCAGTGCATTATTACATAACATTGGCATGATCACAAGGATATCATGTCTCGAAAGACCGATCAGTTTAGTAGCCTTGGAAACAAGATTCATACATATGTTCAACTTTACAACTTGAAGAGAAATACAAAAAAATTATTTCATTAGATGCATCCAAGACTTCTAGATTATTCCTGAAGGTCACTAATAACTAACTTCTTCTTATCCTGGGAAAATGAAACATAAGAAAGGGGTGAGCTCAAATGCTCAGTAAGGGTAAGTAATACAGCGGAAAATGACATAAATATTAAGCATGATGAATAATTGAAACCACACACCTTTACCAATAATAAACATCAATAGTTTTATGGAAATAATATTAGATGAGTAAATAATGCCATAAAAAAATAATCATGGGTATTCTACTAGTCGAATTACCACATGAACCATAAATATTATTTCCAAAATGAGGGAATATATAATGCCGGACATTCTGAAACATTTTTTCAAGGCCTTGACCAAGATGTCTAAAAATGATTAAGACCTTGACCAAAACCATAAATCAAATTTGGAAAGGGCCTCAGCCAATTATACGTTTAGTTGTCTCATGAGACCTATCGATGCATCGAGAAGCTATAGCGGGCTCCACCCATCACTTACTAAGTCCAATACATTCCTCATATGAAAATGTTTAATCATATCATAAACATTCAAATTAAAAATAGCATAAGAAATTTCAATACTTTAACAATAAATCATGAATGGTATAAAAATAGTATATCTACATTCAAACATATCAAAAAAACTTCATTACAATATAGAAGTTTTGTTTCATAATAAATCAACATCAAATAAACTTAAAATCCATAAAAGGATGTTGAAATAGATGAAATCAAAACTATTTGAGAGAAATATCTCTTTTTTGAAATCATTTAAAGGTCACGTAATTATAAAATAAAACATTTACTTTTAAAATATCCTTTTAATCTTGTAAGGGAATCTTTGATGATGTTATAACGGCAGAAAATGGTCTCACCCACCGTATAAGTAAAAAAACATTTTTACCTTAAATTGGTCGAAAAGGTCAAAAAGTACCTTGTTTGGAAAATGACGGAAAGATTCTTTTCAAAACACATAAGTGTATAAATGACTTTTAACCATTGTCTAGTAAATAGTAATTTTTTTTAAATATATTTTTAAGAAACATGGATGTGGATGATAAAGAGGTCCCAGTAGATAATTACGTATAAACAAACTCAGATAATGAAGAGATTGTGAAATAAACACTTACCTTGTACTTTTCCTTGGTTGAAGGTAGTTTAACCTCCTGTATAATGGTTAAATAATTTTTATTAAATTATACAAGAATAATATACATTAATATGATATCATAAATGATCTTTTAACATTTCTTTGTTAATAATATCTTAGTATTATCGTCATTTCGGGTGTTAACTTACTCGTTTTCTTTTACATGTTTTGTTACATAATATGTGTTTTTTATGGATAGGTTATATCTTATTCATATCTAGAATTATATCAAGTCCTTAAAAATTATTTTTAATCATCAAATGAGAATTATACTTGAATGGATATGATGGAGAATGAATCTCATCGCGTTCGTGGAAACGGTAGTCCGTACATACGCACGAGCGACAATATTATTCTTGTGATATTATAATAATATATAATTAGATGGTATATCATATATAAAGAATAATTATCATGTTATATTTATTATTTATATGAATTACACATCATTATTATATCTTTCCAAATAATAGTGTATTGAATAACAATTACACCACGATGTGGAGACGGTAAGCCGTACGTACGCACGTATTGTGGAATGTCATCAAAATGATGGATATAATACTGAATATGGTTGTACCATATTTATAATAACACCACATTATATATAAGATACTAGAGTTATTGTTTTAGAATTGCAATAACAAAGAAACAAGAAGTGGAAGAAGAAAGGAACTTGAAAGAGGGTGGTGAAAACGTTACCTCTTCTTTGGGTTCTTCCTTTTGATTTGATCAAAAGGGCTCCTTAGGATGGCTTTATAATCATAATAATGCCTCTAGGTTGAAGTTAGGGAAGTTTAGAGAGTATTTGGGTAGGGGTTGGCCGAACCAAAATTCTTTGAATGTGTGAATTAGTGAGAAGGGGGAGTGCCCTTTTATAAGAGGGGTGAGGGGCACCTTTGGAAAAGCTAGAAATGTTATTTTATAATAAATTAATATTCGGTTTATAATGGCTCCAAAGTGGATTATTTAACGTTTAAGGTGGTTATTGGTCTAAAACCACTAAACCAATATATTTTAGACAGGTTTTGGTCATTATATTAACCTTATCGTTTAGTTTAAACTCTTAGTTAATTAGATTGACATTTACCATGTCACTTTGTATTTTTATATTATATAGTTAATAAACATACCATGTACATCCAAGTGACCCCAAGTGGTCTGTTAATGATACAACTATCATGATATAAATCTCTTGGCCTAACCTTAGATTTTTAGGAATTGAATATCAATTAATAATATAATATTTGTTTTAAAAACTCTTTTATTTAAATTTTGACACTATTAAATAATTGATTTTTGTTACAGTTTTAACAACTTTAATAATTCGAAAACAATTCATTTAAGAAATCATAACATGTCATATTAATCAATAAAATTCATGGATGTCATCAAAACTTTTAAATTATATTTATTTTAACATTTATAATACCAATTGTTTGATTCATTCATTAATAAGGAAAATATTGCATCATTATTGTGTCATATATATTTTTAAATTTTCAATGTATAAAAATTATAAATAAAATACCACTATGTAGGAAATTGTTTTAGATTTATAATGAATATTTATAGTTTAAAATATAATATATATAACCCTATGTAAAATTTTTTTTTCTGAAATATATATGTTTATGTCATTTTTGTATGTACTTTAACTTAATTAATATAAAGTGTCATTATCACATAAAAGTGGATCCATGGGATCCCAAAATCAACCCAAAGATTCCCATGGTCGTACATTTATCAACCAATAGTTTTAGGACACGTTTTAGTGTAAATTAATATTATTATAATATTATTTTGTACCCTTATTTACCTGATTTACCCTTTAACCACGGTAAATAAAATATTTACCGAAGTAATTATTCAAAATGCCTAAAAATAAGAGTTATCTATTTACACAATCTGGACATCCTGATTACAAATATGGAATCCATTTTTCAAATTCAAAACACATAAGTGGCAGAAATTAATTTAAAATTAATGTCTGTTGTTAAAACAAAAAGCGTGTTTTTATGAGATAATAACTATCAAAAGATTGACATTTCTTTATGTCCGGTTTAAATGTGAAATTACTTCCAATGACCAAAATTGTATTAAATGGTAAAAATATATTCTAAATATACTTTAAAACGACTCAAAATAATAATTTATCACTATTAGTTATTTCGATTAAAAATGTTGTTTTTAACTAAAATTTATTAATTTCACTATTCATCAAAATATGAAAGTTATCTGAAAAGTACCAAAATTTCACCCTAATCTAATTTAGATATTAGGAATCCAAAAATGAAGTCCATTTTGAAATATAAAATTTATAAAATTTCAAAAAAATGCGTATTACTATTCATAACGGCTACTTTGATTGGTCGTGGTGCATTAAAATCTCGAAGTTGCGTACAACACACACTACTGTATTATTCAAAGAGAAGCATAACATAGAATCTTGGGGTGTTACAATAATATAATAATGTCCTGGAATATTTTTTTCATTAATAAGATCATGGAAGATCCCTTCTATAATGAAAACATTGAAATTCCATAACAATATTCTTAAATAAAGTTCTACGGCTGGATGACATACTATCATAGGACACATAGCATACAGACCATCATGTGCGAGTACTTGTAAGATGATGATACTATCTCTCATGGAGTTTTCACTTGGTAATCTCCAAGATGAGAGATTATGAGAACAGACCCACCAATTGTAATTCTGCATGTCTTGGTGTCATCGGACATTGCTATCTACGAGTGTCTGAAATGGTCCTTATACTGGAAGATTATTATTAACTCATGTTATGACACATGTACATATATTTTCTGATGAAAACCATCACAAAGATAGTTGACAGGACGTAGGGTACGTTGGGTGCATCACGAATGACATGTTGTTAATGGATATGTTGAGGAAGGATTTGTCCCTTCTATATTTATGGAAGTATATATATCGAGACCTTTGATTGAAATAGAACTGTCACTAAAATCCCATGTATATGGTGTCATGACAAGTTTATTTATAGAAGTCAATGAATGAAGGATCAATCATATAGGTTTATGACACTTTCATGAATCCTTTTTGATGAGATATTGGGACAAAGGGATTAAATTACATGGTAAGCATTCATACGAGGTGACACATCAATGTAGTGTCAACTTCTTTCTCTTGGGTTCCTTGACCCATTGCTAGAGAGAAATCTTGGACTTTAGGCAATCCATTTTAATTCCAAAGATAAAGAGTCCTAGAGGGTCACACACTAAGTGTATCCATGTATCTCATTTAAAATAAAGATTATTCACGTATGTGGTTTTATAATTATTCAAGGAAGGCTAAATCGTTTTAATGTTGGAGGAAGAATAAAATGAAAACAGGATATACACACCAGTTACATTAAATGTACACACCGTGTAGTTTTAGTTTTGGAAAGGAAATGAAAAACGAGTACATGCTGTGTATTAATGGTTACACACCGTGTAGTTTTTCCAGTCAGGATTTTGAGGAAATAATATCATTTTATTAAATGATATTTATTATAATCAGCATGGTCGCATGTCAAGGAATTAATGATTCGCCATGGGTATTTTCAATAAGAGTTAATGAAATAAATAAAACGCATAACATGTTTATTTATTGGCATAACTCTATAACCTCAAACAAGATTATGAATATCCTCACAACCCCAAAACTTTTCCCTAATTTTTGTGCCCAACAATTCTGGAGAATTATATCAAAGCCAAAAGAACTCCTTCCTCCAATAATTCTCTCATGACTGAGAGAGATCATCCTCCATCGGATCAAGGCGATCTAAGGTGGACAACACAAACAAAGGATTCTCCATGCTAGCACCCGAAGATTCCTTTCGAAACATCCAGTGATACGTAGTGCACGTGTGGAACACAACTAGAGGAAGTCTCCACTTGGATTCTGTGATGCATTGACAAATCACATCGGAATGTGATCAAAAATATCAACAAAGAAAGAACGCCATCAAAGGTACTTCTTGTCAATTAATTAAATTAATTATAATCAACCTCTGATGATCCTACTTTGTTGTTCTAGGACAATTCTTCTTATTTGTCTACTTCTGTGATTCAATCCGGGGAGTTTGGCATTTATCATCATATTAATCAAAGATTAATCATTGCTAATAACAAAAAGTCAAGTGGGCACATCCACCCACAAGCTTCCGCTGTGCCTGAGACCTTCAAGTGGTATCAAAGGGGTCACAATGTTGATTATAATTATTCAATTTTCATTGATAATTTATGTATTTATATTTGATTCAATTCAAGATAAATTGTTCTATAAAACTGAATGAACAAGTTTTATTCTTCCTCCTTCGTTTCTCGATTCACATCACAAAAATGACCATTTAATTTTAATTTTGATTAAAATAAAAATGAGTAACTCATCTAGAAGAGCCACTCATTCTATCAGTACAACACAGTAATACACAGCGTGTAGTGAAATCTACACGTCGTATACTTAGGTTCAATGAACTGATACTAGTCCACCAAACAACATCGTGTGAATTGAGCATACCTAATTTTTTTTAATACACCTCATTGACCAGAACTTAATGGCACGTGGAAATCGGAATACACGGCATGTATGTTGAATCAACACACCGTGTAGTCTGATCCGGCCCAAGTGAAACTGTGTACAAGGAGAAGTTGTGTAACAACGTACACGGGATTTCCAGGCTGGTAACTGCATAATAAGGAAGTACATGTCATGTTAGATTAATCTACACACTGTGTACTCCAAAATTTCCCAAGTACAGAAAACACGCCAAAGCCCCTGACATTTACTTTGGATAAAGGGTGAAAACAAATACCCATCGTGTTATATAGGCTACACGCCGTGTACATTCCAGAAATGAAATTTCAGCATGTTTCCTCCAAAGTACAAAAACCCATACAAGAAATATGGATGAGAAAAAGCTCAAGGAAATTCAGAAATGAATTTATGATAATGAATTAATTAATTTTAAGATCATAATTAATTAAATTCAAGCATGAATTATCATGAATAAAAGAACTATTAAAATAATTTTATTACTATATATGCGTAAATTTGATTTCATGTTATGGATGATCATGAGCGAGATCGAATACCCTTTGTGTGTGTATGGTTTCATTTAAATTTATTTAATTTAAATTCGTTGGCCTGTGAGCCTTCTTCCAATAATATGTAGGGCTTGTGGGCCCATGGTTTTTTAATGTAAACCCAATGTAAATGAGGATCTCCCAATACGTAAGAGATGGTTCAAAATCCGAAGATGAGGTGAAACCAACCCAAGAAGATAAAAAGGTGGACATGTGGGTGCTGAAAAACACGAACTATTAGTTTCAACGTATTGTTCCCTAGGTCATGGTTAACTTATCAAAACTTCCAGATATGCTAACCAATATAAGCTCATGATCATGCCATTTTATTTTATTTTTTTCTGATTGCATGGTTAATTTATTATGTATGTGTTTTCATGATCACATAGTTAATGAAATAAACAAGCATGCAAAGATGGAATAAAATAAAAATTGGACTATGCGTAAACATTATCAGAACATGGTTAATCACATAAGCAAGCATCACATAATATTAACAAGCATGTGATAATGCAAAACTACACATAAAGGATTGAAATCCCTCGTATACCATATTAAGTCAGACCAAGCATTCCGTTACTTGATTAAGGGAAAGACTCAATAAAACTATGTGATTGAACAACCCTTGTTGGGACACATACTTTTATAAAGTAATCTCTTATGAATGTTTTGGGTTGACATAAACATTTTACATCATGAGTAGCCCTTCCTAGACTTGTTGTAAAATGGAGGTAAGTATTGAGGAAATCAAAGTCAGGATTTTAGGATTAGGGAGTCCAATCAACATATCAAGGAACTGTAAGCTCATCATTGGCAATGACCTGCCTACCTAAATACCTTTAAATAGCTTGACCAAAACTTGTTGGGGTTATGCGAAGGTGAATATGGATCCTTTCCACTAGAATGTCATAGAAACTTGTCATTCCAAGTTCAATGGTGGGGGACATTGGGAAATGATAAAATAGTGGGAGAATTAAAAAATTAATTTATTATTTTCCATAAAATGTAATCAAAAGGAATTGATAAATCTGATCTTTTAATTTTTAGAATCAATATGAAAAACTCACCAACCACATTTTCTCTGTGATCAATTATGGATAAATACAATGTCCTCCTCAGAAATAACTTTCATTAATTGTTTAGGAACCTTCAGATTATCCTACGTCATGAACGAAAGTTTTACGTGATGGAGTCATCAGTTCCTGATTCGCCTTCCCAAGGGGTGAGTGATGATGATTTCTTGGTCTATGATCCATATTTGAATGATGAAATTGATTTTCAATGTTTGATGATATCATCAATGTCTATTGAGCTCATGAAGTCTCATGAAGACATGGATTCATATAGCATGCTCAAGCACCTCTGTGGTCTATACTAGGATAGATAAAGACAGGAAAGGTTTGAGATATCCAAGGCTCTATTTCAAGGAATACCTGGAGAGGGTGCCACAACTGGGCCTCATGTAGTCATTCTCATTGGATATATTGAGCGCTTGGAGGTTTTAGGGTTTAAACTCCCTGATGAACTGGGTATCGATCTCATTCCTGCATCACTCCCCAATATCTTCTCTAACCTTGTTGTAAATTTCAATATGAAAAACATTGAGAAGTCTCTATCTGATCTTCTTATCCTCATTCACCAAGTGGAAAATGATTTGAAGCCTGAAAAGAATTCTTTACTTATGGTGAATAAAAGGAAAGTGAAGGCTAAGATCTTTAATCTCAAAGCTTCTTCAAGGCCTTCCAATAAATGAAAGAACAAAGGGGAGGCAAGAGAACAAGAGTCAGTTTGTTTTGCATGTGGCAATAAGGGACAGTAGAAGAAAACTGCACCCAGCCAAGGAAGCAAGGGGAAGCTTCATGTGCATTTACTATCGATTACAATCTATATATTTCTACCAATTCAGTATTAAATTATTCTTTTGGTTCTCACATCTGTATCCAAATACATGTTCCACATAGATTCAGAATGATTGACCGAGGTGAGGTGGATCTGCGAGCAGCCAACGGAGCCATACTTACTATTGTAGCTGTCAGAGACTATCACCTCACATTGCCTACTAGGATGGTCTTGCTATTAAATGGGCGTTATTATGTACCCTTTGAACCCAAAACACTATTTTAGTATTCAGATTAGATACTGTTGGATTCATCTTTATTTTGGTAAATGAATATTGCTACTTTTATAAAGATAACATTCTTTTTGGTAGGAAACATTTATATAACGGCATTTATGTGTTAGACTACACACACCAAGTAATGACAATCGATGAAAAAGTTAATTTACATGACTCATACCACACCAAACTTTGGCATCACTATCTATGTCATGTAAATGAAAAATGTTTGACAAAATTACATCAATATGGGTATTTATATTCTATAGAACTAAAACCACTTGGTGTATGTCATGCATGTCTACAAGGAAAAATGACCAAAACCCCATTTAGCGGGAAAGGTAAAAGGGCTAAAGAGCTTCTATAATTAGTTCACACAGATCTGTGTGGGCCATTCCTAGTTGAATCAAGGGGTGGGTTCTTGTACTTCATAACTTTTTCTCATGATTTTAGTCGATATGGATATATTTACTTAATGAGTTATAAATCGGATTCTTTTGATCGGTTCAAAGAATACAAGAATAAAGTTGAGAACCAGCTTGGTAAGAAGATTAAGAAACTCTGCTCATACAGAATATGAGAATATCATAATCAAGAATTTATTTATTTCTTACGGGATTTTGGGATTCTATCTCAACTCACCCCTCCTTACACGCCTCAATGGAATGGTGTAAGTGAAAGGAGAAACCACACCTTGTTGGAAATGGTGAGATCAATGATGAGTCATGTAAGTCTTCCATTATCCTTTTGGGGATATGCATTACAAAAAGTAGCACATATACTAATCCAAGTAACATCTAAATTGATAAATGGTATTCCATACGAGTTATGCAGTGGACGCAAAACCATTTTATAAAATTTA
Source organism: Viscum album (assembly GCA_963277665.1). Taxonomy (NCBI): domain Eukaryota; kingdom Viridiplantae; phylum Streptophyta; class Magnoliopsida; order Santalales; family Viscaceae; genus Viscum; species Viscum album. The sequence goes on from OY728126.1 coordinate 1,899,862,946, forward strand.
CATGTGCGGGGTATTGAAGCATTTGTTAAGGCCTCTTCAGGTAAAAAACTTTCACCCTGAGGAACAAAGTATACCTTTATAGGATATCCCAAGGATACAAAAGGATATTACCTATAAAAACCCTCAGACCAAAAGGATACAGTGGAAAGACGTGCCATATTCTTTGAGAGGGAGCACATATCCAAAAGCGATAGTGGGAGAGAGATAGACTTTGATAAAGTTGAGGATTAAGATACACATGAGTTGGTACAAGAACAGATTCCACAAAGCCTCATGGAAGAACAATTTATTCCAAAGACACAAGAACAATGTAGGAGCATGAGATAGGTGAAAGAACCAAAATGATATGGTTTTCATGTCACAAAGGATGGTGACTCATTATTGGTTGAAAATGATGATCATCTTACTTACAAGGAAGCAGTTGAAGGCATAGACATTGCCAGGTGGCATGAAGCCATGAATTCTAAAATGGATTCCATGTACCAAAACCAAGTTTGGATTTTGATATATCCTCCAGATGATGTAAAGACTATTGGTAATAAATGTGTATTCAAGAAGAAACAGGACATGGAGGGACAAGTCAACTCCTATAAGGCACGACTGATTGCAATAGGTTTTAGACAGCATCATGGAATTGACTATGATGAAACCTTTTCACTGGTTGTGATTCTGAAATCCATCAGAATCCTATTTTACATTGCCGCATACCATGAATATAAAATTTGGAAAATGGTTGTCAGAATATAATTCCTTAACGGGAACCTCTAGGAATATGTCTACATGACACAACCTAAAGGGTTTGTGACTCCAAAAGATGTCAACAAGGTATGCAAGTTGAAAAATCAATTTATGGATTAAATAAAGAATCAAGGTCATGGAAAATTCATTTTAATGAATCCTTAATAGAATTTGTCTTTGTTAATAACGAATGTGAGCCTTGTGTCAAATAAAGGTTTAGAGGAAGTGCAGTCATTTTCCTAATAGTATATTTTGATGAAGTATTTCTAATTGGAAACGAAGTACATGTCTTACATAAAGATAAGGAATGGTTGAATAAATTCTTTTCTATGAAAAAACTGGGTGAGGCAGCATATATTCTTGGGATCAAGATCCATTGTGACAGATCCAAGAGAATGATGGCCCTGAGTCAAATTACATACATTGACAAGATACTAAAGAGATTCATTATGGAACAGTCCAATAGGTTATTGTTTCCAATGTCACATAGAATTCATCTTTCTAATAAAATGTGTCCCCAAACACATGAGGAAATAAAAAAATGGCAAGGATCCCTTACGCATCCACGATTGGGTCAGTCATGTATGTTATTCTATGTACAATGCTAGATGTGGCTTATGCATTAAGTGTGGTAGGCAGATATCATGATGATCCAAGAGACAGCCATTATATGGCACTCAATACTATCCTTAGGTATTTGAGGAATACTAACGATATATTCCTAGTTTGTGGAGGAGATGAGGAACTAGTCATCAGAGGACTTGTAGAAGCTAGTTTCCGGAATAATCAATATGACATGAAGTTGCAGACTGGATACATCTTCAGTTTGAATGGAGGTTCAGTGAGTTGGAAGAGCTCAAATAAAGGTGTGGTTGTTGATTCTACAACAGAGTCCGAGTATATCACAGCTTCTACGGTAGATAATGAAGTAGTATGGGTGTGAAGCTTCATCCAAGAGCTGGATGTAGTACCTAATAGTAAAGATCCTATCATGCTCTATTTTGATAATACGATAGTGGTTGCACTTTCAAAAGAGCCAATGTCACATCAGCAGACAAAGCATATACTTCGGATGTATCATCTCCTGAGGTATTTTTCTCAGAGAGGTGAAGGTGAAGTGAGCAGTATTTCCACAGAAGACAATGTGGCGGACCCCTTGACTAACGCTTTGACTCAGCATAAACATGATCATCATGTGAGGTCTAGCGGACTAATCATCATAGGAAGTTGGCTCTAGTACAAGTGGGAGTTTGTTAGAGTTGGTGACATGAGAACCAATTGTTTATAGTTTTATTACATGAATGTATACTTATTATATATTGTTCATTGTTTTTCATGACTATAATATAATAATGTCCTGGAATATTTCTTGCATTAATAAGGTCACAGTTGATCCCCGCTACGATAAGAACCTTGAAATGCTATAACAATATTCTTATGTAATGTTCTAAGGTTGGATGGCATTCTATGATGGGACACATAGTATACACACTGTCATGTGCGAATACTCATAAGAAGGAGAGACTCTCTCTCATGGAGTTCACACTTAGTAATCTTCAAGATGGGAGATTATGAGAACAGACCTACCAGTAGTAATTCTGCATGTCTTGGTGTCATCGACCATTATTATCTATGAGCCTATTTAATGGTCCTTAGACTAGAATATTATCATTAACTCATGTCATGGCTCGCGCACATAGATTTTCTGATTAAAACTGTCACGAAGATAGTTGGAAAGAATTAGGGTATGTTTGGTGTGTCAAGAATGACATGTTGTTAATGGATTAGTTGATGAAGGATTTGTCCCTTCCATATTTAATGAAGTAGATATCTCATGCCCTTTGATTGAAATATAACTTCCTCCCAAATTCCATGGCCATGGTGTCATGACGAGTTTATTTCTGGAAGTCAAAGAATGATGGATCAAGCATATAGGTTTATGACACTGCCATGACTGGTTGATGATATATTGATATAAAGGGAATAAATTACACGGTAAGTGTTTGTATGAGGTGACACGTCAATTCAGCTTCCACTTCATTCTCTTGTGTGCCTCAACCCATTTCAAGATAGTAATCTTGGAATTTAGACAAGCCCGCCTAATGCCAATGAGCAAGAGGACTAGAGGGTCACACACTAAGTGTATTCAAGTATCTCAAGAAGAAAAAAGATTATTTCTATATGTGGTTTAATAAATATTCAAGGAAGCCTAAATAGTTTTAATTTTGGAGGAATAATAAAATGAAAAACTATATATACACGTCATGTGCATTGAATGTACATGCCGTGTAGTTTTCATTATAGAAAGAAAATGAAAAACAAGTACACGTAGTGTATTAATGATTACACATCATGTAGTTTTTCCATTTGGGATTTTGAGGAAATAATATCATTTCATAAAATGATATTTATTATAATCATCATGGCACATGTCAAGGAATTAATGATTTGACATGGGTGTTTTCAATAAGAGTTAATGAAATAAATTAAACGCATAACACATTTAGTTATTTTCATAACTCTATAACCTCAAAACTGATTGTAAATATCCTCACAACCCCAACAATTTTCCCTAATCATTGTGCACAACAATTCTAGAAAATTATCTCAAGGCCAAAAGAACTCCTTCTTCCAAGAATGCTCTCAAGACTGAGAGAGATCCTCCTCCATCGGATCAAGGCGATCTAAGGAAGACAGCACAAGCAAAGAGTTCTCCACGCTAGCACCCAAAGATTCATTTGGTGATGTCCATATATACATGGTGCACATGTGGATCGCCACTAGAGGAAGTCTACAATTGGAATCTGTGACACAACGATGAATCACATCGAAACGTGATTAGAAATATCAATGCAAAAATAACTCCATAAAATGTACTTCTTATCAATTAATTAAATTAATTGTAATCATTATGGGATGATCCTCCTTTGTGGTTTTTAGACTATTCATCTTCTTTGTCTATTTCTGTGATTCAATCCATGGAGTTGGGCATTTATCATCGCATTGATCTCGGATTGATCATTACTAATGACAAAAATTCAAGTGGGCACATCCACCCACGAGCTTCTGCTGCACTAGGGACCTTCAGGAAAAACCACCTAATGTGGTCTTATGTCACACAAATCTTATTTCCCCCAATATATCAGCAGAAAATGTTAAATTCCTAAATAACGCTTTTGTGTAACTATGTATCATGTGACCTTAGGTGGCCTTTCATAAGTTTCCTACATAATAGTCTTGTCAGTAAAAAGATACCATTAATTGGCTATGTATCATATTCCCCAATTGGACCTGCATAATGCGACCCCCATAATGGGTTTATTAAATAATGGTAATTTCATTCCTGGAAAAGACACCCCTTATATTGTACAGGTTTTCAGATTTGGTGACCATAAAAATCATGACGCAAGATTCCCCTTGGAAATGTTTAAAAAATATTAAAGAAATTATTAGCCACTAATTATTGTTTGGAATTTAATTCAAAATTTATTGTCAATGCTATTCGACCCTATATATTGTCCCTTTATAGTCCAACATGCATGACTCTAAAATACGAGTAATAAAAGACTCGGTACTCATTAGATGGAGAATCTGCAAAGGGAACTCTAAACAAAATTTGAGTCACATCTCACTAAACATCCATCTTTGTTTGATTTAGGTAATATTGAGAAATAAAAAAAGATGTCGAAAGATAAATAATTTGTGGGGTTATCTATCTAACCCTAGAAATAGTGAAATTATGCTCATTAGGTCTATCGACATAATAAGAAAATTTTGATCACTTCATTAATAATATTATAATAATGATTGTTTAACATAAAAGAATCATTACCATCAATTACCTTTCATATTACAATCATGAAAAATAGGAATGAAGAATTTTTATGATTGAAAGCAAAATATCATTCATTCTTATGAAAATAGAGGGTCATCCACAAAATGTATCATCTATATCATGTTTTAGAATAAACTCTCAACATGACTTTTCATTTGTTGGACCGCTTCATAAGTTCAGTCAGCTGCCTGTTGAAGTTGAGATATTTGAGCTACTCTAGCCTCCCATGCCTGATGAAGTGCTTCCTTAGTAGTTGATATGGAAGTTATCCCCTCTAATTGGGTTTCTATTAATTTCTGATTCAACTGCTCAAGATTTTTATGATCAACATCCAGTTGCTATTGAAGATATAACAACTCCTTCATGGCTTCTTTGATTTGTTGGCTAATGTCGAGTGATTTCTTATTATGATTTTCCTCCACCACAATTACTACATCTTGAAATCCCTCAATATTGATGTGTCATTTAGCCTATTAAAAATCTTTTTTTATCTTATGCTCCTACTCCCATCAGCAAATAGTCTCTTTCATGGCATCATAGACTGGCAGATAATTAAATCTTCCAAATCCCAATACGCAGAATAATGCTGGGAGTTTTAAAATATGAGACAATAATTCATCTAAAGTATTTTTGGAAATTATGCTCCTAATATGACACCATGTCTTCTTACAATCCCTACCAAGATCATATTGAATCTATAAGTCTAATTCTGAGTCACTACCATGAGTTAAAATGTACTCTATAAACAAGTTTCTTAAAGAGCTGTCATGTTCTACTTTTCCTGGGACAGTAGAAGCTTCACCTTATAATCTAGGAACTGATAACCCTAAATGATAAAATCAAGGGAATTATTAGTTTCAAATGGATGAAATAAATATTATTCAAACTTTTGATTATATTTATCCAATAATAAGATAGCTACTTGATTGGATTCATTCCCATTATTCTCAGCTTTAGTGTTTTGAGCAGATGTTTCTTGAGAAAGGCGAATTTCCTGGAATTTGCTCAGTTATGACATTTGATGGCTCTGCAACATCTCTTGATGAAGGATCCTATATAGGTATTTCTCCAAACCCAGTAGAAAGATAACATGGAACACCCTGTTTCTGAAGAGCCTTTGCAACATTTTCTGCCGAAAAAGTTGCATAAGGTGAACTATGATATAAAGAATCCAGTTCAAGAGAAATTATGTATAAAAAATACAAGAATAGGGACTTACGTCCTTTCTATTCTTCATGAAAATTCCCAAACTCATTTATGGGACATGGAATATCAATATTTGGATTAAGGTTTTCCATCATTTCAGTGTATATGGCCTGAAATATTACAGCATCCTCACCAATTAAGGTATCCAACATACATTGGTTGATGCTTAAATTGGCTCCACTAACATTTTGTTCTGTTGGATCTTCAATTTGTATGCCAGCATCATGTCTTTCGGGTTTGGGTCAACATCAGCATTTGTATTAGATTCCCATGGACCTTCATTCCTTTCTTCTGAAGAAATAATAATATCAGTGTTGATTATTTCAAGATCCTTTGACAAAAGAAATTGAGGAATGTATTAAATCTTACCATGAAATTCCTCTCTCTCAACAGAGCCAGGAGCAGGTATAGGTGAATCTTTTAATGATTTATCTACTAAAATTACAGATTCTTCACCATGAACCTGGGTTTCCCCTAAGGATTCTTTTTCTAGTCTTGAAGAATCATCTATCAATCCCTTGAGAGAGGAGAGAGATATAGATCTTACCAGGGGATAAAACATGGTTACTAGAATATATTGAGCAAGTTTTATTCCCTAAGGATAGTATAAATACTTACTCCTTCAGCGAATTCTTCGAATCAATATCATTACTCTCTTGCATTTTAGTTCAACAACATGGGGAGATATTGAAACACTCCTCATAGTAGGGAAAACATGAGTTGAATGTTGAGGATTATCTATCACCATTACCCCAGTCATTATTCTTGATCCTGGAGAAAGTTATGGAGACCTGGTAAAATCATTTGCTGCATCGATAAGAGAGCCTACAGGACCATACTGAGTTGATTTGATAATTGGTCGGGATCTTCTTTCTCTACATTCAAGCTTCACATATACATGTTTTCATCAAGATTAATGATGATAAATGGTAAAGCAGAGTTGAGACAAAAGAAAAAGGGAAATACATTCTCAAAATTAACATAAATATCCCACTCCTCCTCAGAGTTGATAATTACCCCTACGTGGACTCCAAGTATAGCATATGAGATACTCGTTTAGATGTTGGGATTTTTTCATCAGTTGTATATATAAATATCTCCATCTCCGCAATATACTTCTGTACTTCAGCAAAGTTATTGTCCGTATTGCAATCAAAAGGTGGTTCGATGTCACCAATATCTAGAATTCGAATGAAATGCTGGAGAAATGACCAAGCATCCCAAATATTATGGGTTACACTCTCAAAATGATGAATGGTCTAATGTCGCACTTAATTCAATCTTGGTATGGTTGACTATGCAGAGATTCAACACCTTCTGATTGGAGAACTTCTTCAGACCTCCTTTCATTAGAAAGTTCAAGAGATGGAATAATAATCTGTGTTTGATGGTGGTGACTAGATCACCTTGGCGTTGGAGGTATTTATTCTCTGGTACTAGTCTTCCAGGTATATTTCCTGAAAAGACGTTTTGGGGGATCTGAAACCTCCGAAATTTCTGTATCTTTTCTGGCCTTAGAATTCTTTCCATGATTTCCACATGCAACAGTTGATGTGACCGCCACTCGATATATTCCATTCATCAAAGAAACTTGAGGATATGAAGAGTCCCATTCTTTGGCATACCAAGCTTCAAGTCAAATCAATGAATTTGGTGGAGGTAGCGTAATTGACATTTTGGATACCTCTAAAGTCGTTAGGATCCATAACTGTCACGCTACCATTGGGTGTCTCTCTTGTATAACATACATAGGTGGAAAATTGTTTGATTGTTTTAGGCATCTGAACTAATGAGAAAACCTATAGGGAACATAATCCTCATAAATAATTTCACCATCAATCATGGTTGATAATACTCCATCCCTGAATTCCATTATATAAGATATCATCACATAATTCTTTTATTTACCATCATCAATTAATGTTCCAACTGGTGGGTCACCAAAAGGAATGAAGCTGAATTATTACTGTGATATTCAATACCATTAGAACCTTGTTAGGTCTCAATTTCAAGGGCTTAATACCAGAAACTTTCTTTAAAAATGGGGTGAATCGACTAATGGAACTCTGACTGAATTCAACACTGAGTATGAAGAAAAATGTGCTGCAATCCAGCCACATAACACTTGGAATGGCCCTTCATTCCTAAATAGAGCCTTTCTATTGTAAAAATGCAACAGGAGATGGAAAATTCTTGCTAATACAGGGGTTCCTTTCCCAATATACTTCCCATCTACCAATTTAGGAGCAATGATTAAAGTCCTAGATCTTACACCACCTCCGAATTCACGGATTGGAGGAAAATAAACACATAACCAAATATAAAGGAAGTCAGATAAGTGTACATTTTCATTTATATCTGGTTTGACTTTATATCCCTAGTTATTATAATTTCCTCTTTCCAGTATAGGACAATATGTGCCTGAACTCCCATGGTTATCCACATAAGGACAAATAGTAGGACGTCCATAGGTTGGACCTTCCTCTGTTGTTGGTTCTAAGAAGCCTTCCATACACACTCTAGAATGAATATTATTCATGTCCTTAGGTGAATTATTTTATATCTTAAACAATTCATGGAGCTAGTAGTGGTGTTCTAGAAGCATTACCCCATGTTATAGTAGGCAGAATGAATTCATCGTACATTTCCCCAAGAATGGGAACTCCGGCTATTTGGTACATGTCCTAAAGACTAATACCAACTTCAACATGCATCAAATGAAAGGAATATTTTTGTGGAATACATCGTCTCAGTAATTCATGAATGAATTCATTTTTATAAAAATATGTTTCCCCAATCCAGACAGCTTCATACATATAAATGTCTGAGGACTCTTTTCTAAATTATGCACAAGTATAATGTACCGAGAATGCCCACATCCACTCGGGTTTAAACCCCCTCTTGAAAGAAGGTCCCAATCTCCTTTCCAACCATTAGATTGATCTGTTGGAGAATCCTGAAAATTGGAATCACAAAAATGTGGTCTTGGCTCTATAACATGATCTTTCATATCGGGAGGGCAACCACTGTGATGAAGGATGTAGCTAATAGGGATTGTTCCTTCTTGTATTACAACCCCCCTTGCACTAATATTCATGTTGTTACAGTTGGAGTATTTATGAAACCAATTATTTGGAAATTAATTCTTAATGTATGGTATATGGGCATCTTGCAAAAGGCCATGCCCGTACAAGGGTAAATAAGGACTTTGTGTGTAGTCATGTAGGTATGGAATTAGACCATACCATAGCCCAGGAAGAGTACTCTCAACAATATCATAATATTCTAGTACTATGATCTTCATCATTTCATTTTGTCAAGTCATAGCTTCTTTTTTATGAGTCATCAAATGAGTCATTATTTCCTGTAAAATAATTACCAAACATCTGGGTCATAATTTTAAAAAGGAAATCAAAAATATATCAAAGAAAATTGTTCGCGTAGGTCCTTCGATGAGGCATGTTTCTTAGCTCCTTCTCCAAGGATCCTAGAGAAACCCCATCAGTGAAGTCCTTTGGCATAGTGCCATCATGTAATTAATATTACCTTGAAAAAGTTTCAGAGAAATTACGTGAGAGCACAATGCAATAAGAGCTGGGTGAAAGAGCTATGCAACGAAAGATAAAAAATTTCAGAGAAAGAAGAGATGAAGAACAAAATCATGAAGGGTGAGTCCTATTTATAGGCAATTGAATACCTACGCATCTGGACTGTGCAAAAACCCTTCACATCGTACCTCCATGAAGCGGCTACGCAGTAAACATGCACTGTTCGGAAACATTTACCTTAGGAGTTGAACCTATTTATATGTTTCAAATCCAATCCTGAGGGGTGGGGGGTTTTTTTGAAACTACATGAGAAATTAATCTAATGGACTATGAAGAGAACTTTAGATCTTTCAAATCCTACAGAATGGTTCGAAAAGTACAAAGGAAAATAAAACAATACTCCCTAAAAAGCATCGTGATGAAGTAGCTTAACGGACCTGCGCAGTGGACCTATGAAACCGACCTCTGCGGCCGACCTCCTGGCCAAAAGATTGTTCATTCCCTCTGTGGAGCACCTGCGCGGCGGAGCTATGAGGCTTACCTGCGTGGTGGAGCCCCACGCCAGAAGATGTTTGGGGCACGTCCGCAGAATACCTCCATTGAAAATATGCAATAAATACCTATGCGGGAAACATCTCTTCGACCAGGCCCATACGTGCCTATAAATAGAACCCTTGGTGTCCCCATTTCAGAACTGAAAAAAGTGAAAGACTCTATGAAGCTCCCATTGTGTGGCTCTTTCGCCTAAATCACTCAAATTGTCTCAGGTCAGTCTCTAAACCATGAGAGAAGAGATTATTATATGAGATAGTTATGTTTTTAAGTTATTAACATTCTTCAGTCATCATCCATACCTGCGTTCCATACATGTGCGCCGTACCTACGCGGTATACATGCGTGCCATACCAGTGCGGTATACCTATGTGGTATAGCTATGTGGTGTACCTACGGAGCATACTTGCGTGAGGGACATACGCGACCAACTCAACTGCCCTTTTTAAAATCCATTCATGGCAGGGTATCTTCTTCCTTGGTTCCCTTATCTGAAAGAGGATAAGATGAAGCCTCCACAAAAACCTCATGACTTCTCAAACCTTTGAGAAAGTCACATCTGTGTGTCTCTTATTGGGGTTTGTATTTCCACATTCATAGGTTTCCCACATTTCTTTCACAATGGACTTAGGATTCATGGGATGTTTGTGGGTTTGTATATCCACAATCACATGGGATTTTCTCCCAGAAACCATGTTGGGAAGTTACCAGTTTGGAGGAGGGTTGGATCCCTAGCCTCTCCTTTCTCAAAGAGATGACCCATGATCTCATGTTTCTGGTAGGGAAAGTATGGTTCACCTATTTATTTTCCACAAAAGCATTGGAGAAGTCTCCCTACCCTACCAGGACCAATTTCAGGGCATCCAACCTAGTATAAGCCCTTCACCTTCACCCCTTTTTCCTTACATTGGACACTTTTCCAATGTAAATAGAATAGAGGGATGGTTCATCGCCTCGCCCTCTTCCACGGTTGACACGCCCTCTTCTATCAGCATGGAGGGAAATTTTTATTGTATGAAGTTTCATTTTTAAATCTTTCACATACTCTTGTTTCTCACACTGAGCATGACTCGCGTGGGCTTAGAGATACGTGATGGTTGCAATATGTGCACAAACAATTATTAGAAGGAATTATGAGAACTCTGTCTGATTCCTATTCAATCTAGGATACATAGGAAGCTCCTTTAGAGCCCAAGCTCACTGGATATAATCATCATGAATCCAACACTAATTCACCAAATTTGGGCATCCTCCTTAGGAAATAATCCCCAAATTCAATCCTCAAATCATCAAGGCATCCTTTTTCAGGACGTAAAGCCCAAACTCATCTCTCTAAAAGGACAATACTGTACTATAAGATTTATCGAACTACACGGGGTTTGATTCCCATCCATATGGGACACGTAGGAAGCCTCCTTGAGGTTCAAACCCAACAATTCAATTCAACCCTATTCTCTTTGGGCCATATTCCCAACAGGGTCTGATCTTACTTGGAAACCCATATCCCTTCTACATTCCTTAGACTGCTTCTGCAAAAATTCCACACTATGTTTCAATTAAGAACCTTCCTCTTAGAGGTCCTTATCACATAACTTTAAAAGATTTGACATGTCCTATTAAGCGGCATTGAACTATGAGGGTTCTGATTCCTTTCACTAGGATACTTAGGTAGGCCATTTTATGGGCACGATCTCAAGATCAAAACAAACATTCATCTCCCCGGATGACAATAAATTCCAGAGTGCCCCATTGAGTGGATTAAAAACCAGTATCATCACAATGATGATTAAAAGAATCTATAATTAGTATATTAAAGGACACCATTGTTGGAAAACCTCGAATACATATGAATATTTCCATTAATGAAGAACCTTGAATACATAATGATGATTCTAAATTTTTACACATGTTAATATGTGACTATACATTCCAAGGGATACTTTTGATATACGTGGTTAATTAATAAGGATTCACAAAAATATTTTAATTTTATAAAGAGAGTCCCAGAGTCGACAATAATTCCCCCCAAAAGGGTGTGATGAGTCCAACCACCCATCCTCTCAACCACTGAACATTCTTATGTATCGTAAAATTAAAAACATAACAAATGCATTCCTTTTGAAAGTAGGTCCTCTTTGGATATAAAACTATTGGTTGTTTCTAATTCCATGAATAAATCCAATGGAAAACGCCTGAAAATAGTGATTCTTAAATCTAGAACACATGTTTAAAGGAACTATGAAACATATATTTAACATATTATAACAGTTTTCAACGTCGATTTTTAAAAACTGACATGGAAAGTTCCACTTTCAATATCGCATGTTTTAAACCTACTTTATAACTAATATTTAAAGGTAAATAAGTCCACATTAAATGTATTTTTTCTACTAGTGATCATTGTCTCAGACCATAATTCTTGTTTCACACCTCGGCTATAGAGGTGATTTCAGAAGGATATTTAGGTCCCATTACGAATGGGCATAGCACTACACCCCCATAGAGATTTTTAGGCCGAGGGGACTACTCAAGTCCAAAATGAAATTCTATGGGATTTTTGTTCGAGTTTGGATAATGTGCTGAGGTTCACCTTCCCCTAGTAGAGATTCCATACAACAAAAATTATCACTCTATTATTGGTATGACATCATTCAAGACCCTTTATGGGAGACCATTCATGTGACCACTATACTAGTCAGAGTTGAGAGAATTAGTGATTATGGGGAAAACATTAGTATGGGAAATGATACAGAAAGGGAAGATAATAAATGATAAGATGAAGACATCTTAGAGATATCAGAATTCTCCTGTGGACCTATGATGAATGCCTTTAGAGTTAAAAAAGAGAGACCATGTGTTCCTAAATGTCTCAACTCTTTATAGTTTACAAAGATTTGGCTAAGGTGATAGGAAATATCATAGGTTCATTGGACCATTTCATATTCTATATAGGATAGAAATATTTTGGACACTACCCAACATTAACTCCATAGCTGGATTGAATTCATGATGACTTCCACATGTCACAACTAAGGGGATACATGCATGATCCATCAGCCATTATTGGATGGGGAGAGATAGACATTGAAAATAGAACCGTCCTTTTATATTAAATAGTGGAGATCAAATATATATAAGGGAATATCATTTATGGGTGGATTATTCCCCTTTTGTGTGTTCTCTGGAAGTTTTGGAATCATTAGGAGAGCTCATGGTAATTGGAGAACCATATGTGATCATAGGAACCTCACTTGTTCAAGTAGTTTATACTTTTTAAGATTAATATCCTTAAATGTGGGGAGAGTGTGAAAACACCATTTTTTTCTACTGGACCCTTTTAATATTTCAAATAATATTTTCAGAGGTAGTTGTAGAATTGTTGATATTTTTGTGTTTCATATATCCCTAATATTGATATATTAAAAAATTTAAATATATTAACTTGTGTGTGTACATAATTATATAAATAACCAATTATATCCCAATAGGAGTCATGTATAGGGATGTTAAAACAATCATTGAATCTAAAAAACATGTCATACACTAAAAATGACAAAAAATTCATTAACATAGGACCTTCAGTTGGTGCGAAATATCATGTGGATAATAATTTAATTGAATTAATTAAATTGAAAATTAATTTAGTTATCTAATTAAATTTTTATACATGGTGATTCACTTAATAATATCAATTACTCCAATTATCAAGGATTAGTTTCATAACCCTAAGAATTAAGAGGCAGATAAAGAGAGGGTCACTAGGGTAATCATTGATGATGAACAAACTAGATTCATGGATAAATGATGAGATAATGGAGGATCACCAATGACATCAACGTGGGGTTTTACTTCATCATAGATCAATCCAACCTTCAGGCAGGGATTATGTATAATTTATTTATCCCCATTTTTTATATTATTGAGATTTTAAATTAGTTACCAATAATATAATCATGAATCAACCATTGTCAATCCCATTTAATATATGATTATTATTTCATAATTATGTAATTGATAATTATCATTCAGGGAATGATTATCTAATTTTATTTCAACTTTTATTTAAAACATGTGTTCAATGGTGGATGCACATAAGACAATCATGTATCATTCACTTTAGGGTTTTGTGGTTTACCCCATCCTTCTTTGTGTTTTTCATTGACTTTTAATGTGGTGTTGGTTCGACCATGAATCCAGTTTGAATCACATTTTAACTTCAAAATCACATAGCATTTTTTTGTTAATTGGAAAGATGAGTATGGTATTTATGGTGATCAATAATGATTCATGGATGGAAGATGATATATGGATAGTTATTTAGTGAACCAAGACATGTATATGATATGATAGATGATGATGACCTCATTTTATGATGATAGATGGATGAAATCAAAATTATATCAAGGATTTGATCATTGGTTATAACAACCCAAGATTTTATGGTATGTTTCTTCTTATAATAATTTCAATTCATTAGATATATTATATGCACACAACACTAAGCTGATATGAAAATAAACTATGTTGTTATAATATAGTTATAACCTAGATATTAAACATAATTTTTTCACTTCTATGTTTTAAATTTTAGAAAACGGACATACACGGTTGTGATCAGTATGATATTTAGAGTCAGATAGGATCAAATTATTTTTTGGTGAATAGTAACCTACCATTATGAATAGTAACATGACCCTTATGAAAATTAATTTCCCCTTATTAATAGAAACCTAACCTATGTAAGTATAAATAAAATTTATGCATATTATAAATGAGAGTTAATATTTTAATAATTAACCGTTGGTATTTTTGTGTGTATTAAATTTTTAATTATAATTTTAAATTAACAAATTTATTTAAAATAAAGTTCATTTTCATAAAATTTATTCCTAAATAAACATTTTTCCTTTATGATTTTAAGATAATTTAATAATACCTTAGTTAATTTTTTAGGATATTATAAATTCAGTTATCGTTTTAAAAAATATTTTTTAGATAAATAGTTATTTTAATTAAAAATAATATCGAACATTTTTAGAAAATTATTTTCATAAAATGGAGTTCATTTTTCAATTCTACACATCAAAAAATAGTTAGTGTGATGATTTTGGATTTTTAGAAAATACTTGATCTTTTGGGGAATTTTAAAATATGATAATTTAGGATAAATGCTAAATACATGATTTATTGAGTCATGGATGATGCCTTACTGAGGTAATCACTATTGGCTCAAGTTCACATAAACTAATTACTATTTTTAGTCACAAGAATCAATAATATTCATAGTCATGATGCAATATAATAAACTAATGGTATAACTAATGCAAAATCCTCCTCTCCTCCACTATATAGTCCATCCCTCACCCCCTCTTCCTCTCACATTTGTCATGCTTTGAAAATTTCCTAGTTTTGGAAAAATTATCTTCACAATCCCTCCCCCATGTCCAAGACCATATCGTCACCCAACAATTACAAAACCAAAGTACATAAAGAAATTCTCAATGAGGAGTACTCAAGAGGTAAACCTCTCTTCCTTTTTTCTTTTTAACTTCTTTTATAAGTTCCATTCTTTTGTTTCTCTCTCCTCACATCCCTTAATACAAATTATGTGATAATTATAGTACCTAAAAAATAATTGAATTTTATTTTTATAATTCAATATTTCATCATCATATCTCTTTCTCCATTATCTTATACTAAAAATGAATCATCATCCAAGAAGTGTTAATTTATCACTTTTGAGGATGGGTTTTCAATTTCTATTACCATTATCAATTATGTTCATGAAATAATTTTTATAGTTGAAAGAAAACATAATATATATAATATATCTTATTTAATGTTATATAATCATTTTTTACACATGGTATTAAATTATAAAACAAAATGAGTTCATGGTGATTGAAAAAACCACCATGATAATCCAAGCCTTTATCATTAAAATTTTATATAATGATTCATTATTTCAAAATATAAGAAAAGAATTTATATTATTATTTAACATTCTGGATTATTATTAATAAATCATAACATCAATTCTGGATTTCAGTTTCC
Organism: Viscum album; assembly: GCA_963277665.1. NCBI lineage: Eukaryota > Viridiplantae > Streptophyta > Magnoliopsida > Santalales > Viscaceae > Viscum > Viscum album. The sequence continues at coordinate 1,899,878,879 of OY728126.1, forward strand.
ATTTTACACAATCTCTCATACTCTTATACTAGTGAACTGATCATGAAATATAAGAAAACATTCACTCCCAAATGAGGAAATTGAACCTATTTACCCATCTAAAATGAAATAAATGAAATTAATAAAGATATTATAACTCAATTATCTATAAATAATGTAATTTACTTATTAATTAATGAATCTAATTTGATTTTTTAGGAAATTAATATCAAGTTAAGAATACATTCAAACATAAGGTAAGGGGATTCTCATCTCACTTTTATTTCCTTGGGATTTCCATTATCTTCCACTCATTTCATGTATCTGGTGTTTGTATACAGTATTTTGATATATAACATCACAATTATGTTTATATTAATGGTATTAAAACATTTATTTGATGATTATTAATTTTTGGTCAAACGATACGATTGATTACAATTTGGTAAGGGACTTTGTCTCAATTTCCATTTCTTTGTGACATACATGGTATTGTGCACAAAATAATTCATATGTGGTGGATATACTACCCATTTGAGATAAAATATATTTTAAATTTTATTTCTATGAAATATCCATTATATTTTATTGTGAATAAGATTATTGGATTAGCTATATACAATTTTACATATGGTGTTTATTTTGAATGTTGTTTTATCAGAGGGAATATTGATGAATTTGTATCTTCTAAAAAATGATATTTATAAGGAATATTTTTATTCAATTAAATATATTAATAAATAATTATTTGGACTATCAGTGATGGGGGAGGCCCTCATATCCCGTCAATGAATCGAATGGTCTCATGATACAAAACAGTTGGCGACAAACCCTTCGTGTTTGTTTCCAAACAGAATCAGAAGCCTTTCTACACACGGACATAAATCATCATGATGGAATAATAGTTCATGTGGAAAATATATTAAATTCCCTAAATAATAATTTTTTTCATTTAGTACTCAGTTATTACTCTCTATAATATTTTCACTATGAAAAAATCTCTGGGCGCATTTTCATTCCTAGTTTATTAATGGCATGTGTTTTTCATATTGTTTACCTTGCCCTAATATCTATGCCTTATTGAATTTAATTCACTTTTTATTATTTCCTATAAGACTCATTGATAATTTGATTTCACCCTTATTATTTTTCATTTCCCCGGGTTATGAAGAAGAAAACCTTGAATGAGTTTTCAAAGGAAGTAGTTTATTTTATAATACTCTATATCATGTTGAATTTTTTATTTTTCCCAATGTACTATGGGTGTCATGAATGTAATAAGGTCTTCAAAAACTACTAAACTAATTTTTCCTTTAGTATTTTTTCTTTTAATCAATCCAATATAATAAAATAATGCACTGACTCTAAGTTTATATTGTCGGGGCATTATATTTGGTATCAGAGAAAGTATAGTAGTAACATTGGAAACTAGATTTAGAATACATAGTTTAGAGAAAAAACCCTATGATAGAATTTTATGATAATCATATAATAACATCCTATAGTTTTGGTAAAGTATATATTATGTGGGTCTTCCTAGAAATATATATCTATTTGGATACTACTAGTAGATGTAGTTCTGGCAGAAATGTACCAAAGAGTAGCATCTCGAACAAGGTGTTCTGGGCCTAACTCAGGGTAACTTGGTAAATGACAATGGGCCTTACTGTGCACCTGATTTTAAACTCTTGAGGTATATGCATAGGATAATTCACATTTTCTTTACAAACCAATATGAAGGGTTTAAAAGTAAATATGTCCTTAATGAAACCATGTTTACATTTTTGAGATTAGCTATGCATAAATTTTTAATTTCTATTGTGTGTTTTAATAGTTTTAAAATTATGACTTAAGATTCATAAGGTAATTTAGTGTATGATATTGTTTAGTGATAGTGCCTAATGGAAGAAAGGGAATCAATACTCATAAGCAATATAGGAATTTCCCCACTAAACAATTCAACACAGTTCGTGTTTGAGGTGAGCAGATCATGACCATATTAGTAAAACTAAATCAGGTTGTGACAAATAACCATACTACACCTATTTTGGATCATTTCATGTAGCAGAATCTTCCATCATTAATTTGGACTACTAATCCAGTTGTATCTGAACAGTGGATCAAGTTCATTGAAAAGATATTTCTAGTACTAAGATGAAATGAAAATGAAAAGGTACTACTGGAATTATATTTCCTTAGGGTGATGCAGATCAATGGTGGTCTTTAATCTAGAATAACATGGAGGAATAATAAATATGAGATATGTAATTGAGAACTATTAAGGATTTTTTTCATCATCAAACACTTCCCTCACTAGAAATGGACTAAAATGAAGAAGAAATTTCTTTGCTTAAATAAAACGGAATAAGGGAGTGTTACAGAGTATTAAGATGCCTTCACAAGACAAGACAAGTATTCCATAGATTACATACATGACTCAGAAGATAATATTGATAATTTCTTTAAAGGTATTAATCCAATTATTTGAATTTAATTGGCTTCGCAAAAAATTTCATCATATTATGAAATAGTATTATATTCAAAAAAAGATAAATAATTTTCTATATCAAATTTCTTAAAGGTAAACCAAGATAATAAGAGGTATTCTGATAGCAATGTAAAATGTGAAGTGCCAAATAAGAATAATGGAATGAAGCAATTCCCATTATGCAAGAACTGTGGAAAGAATCATCCTGGAAAATGCATGAAAGACATGGGAGTTTGATATAAGTGTGGAGAAAAGGGTCATTGATCTAATGAATAAAAGGGGAAGAAACATGTCAATAAATTACAATTCAACAATTTTAGAGTGATGGGACACTATAAAAATTAGTGTCCTATGTTTAATGGAAACCTTCCTCATAAGAGGTCATGGGATAAAGCTCATGCTTATGTGATCACAACTTGGGAGGTTGAAATGCATAATGAAGTGGTAGTAAGTAATTAAATCATTTACTCAACCATAGAAAACGATTTATTTTATTTTAGATCATTTAATTATTTTATGTATTCATAGTTTTCTAGGAAAATTAGATATTTATTATTTGATTTAATAAAGTAGTTTTTAATCAACAAATCATATGGTAATTATCATTGCGACAAAGATGTGTCAGGAAGTCCCCATTATAGAATATAAATTTGATTTATTTTATAATTTTATAATAATAAATATGATTGAATTTGATGTAATCCTCAGTATGGATTGGATTTTAAATTATGATACAAAAATATAGTGCATAAAGAAGTAGGTTACAATTTTTAATACTGATGTAGAATCCCTTATATTTAGAGTAGAAACATAAAAACCCTACTCTTTAATACACACTTAAACATGATTTATTACAAAACATTTCAATTAAGACAACTCCAAGGATCAAGGGGTCTAGTTCCATGGGAAATCTTGAACATTACATTACAACTTAGAACATAAAATACAACATCTTTATTGAAAAATTATTTTACATGACCACAATATTCATTTGTACTTAGCATTGCAATAGATAACCCGAGGACGTGCATAAGAAAAGGGTGATCTATAAATCCCTGTAATGGATTAAAATGAATAAAATAAATAATACAATAAATGATAGGAAATGGGAATATCAATTGATCACAAGAGAAACATGAACATAAAGACATGATATAGCATGATTAACATAACTTAGAAATGCGGAAACAACATTTAACATGATATTGGAATGAGCCTTGGCTAATTTAACATGTATAATGAGTAAACCCTAACTACACTTGATTTAGCTTTATTAAACCATAATTTCACTTTATGTAACATGATAATAATCTTTACCCAATTCATTGGAGTGCTATCAGAGAACACCCTTCTTAATCATTTCATTTCATGCATAAGTGTGCCACATAGATCATACAACATTGATTAATTAAAAATCATAATTTATTACATGAATAATATATTTGGAATAAATAAATTCATGTACTCAATCAAAAAGTACATGTGAATAAAGGTGAATACCCTTGATAGAGAAATTGGAATGCTATTCACTTGCATGATGATTTTGGCATGGAACTTTTAGTCTAACTTTTGAAGCATAACAACATAAAATAAAAATCGTAAAATGGTTTGATGAGATATAAATGGATATCTCATAATATATACATAAAATGGAAATTAAGGGGGTCATATAATATAAAATACTAACATATGAAATGGAATATAGATGCATAATATAAAATAATTCCTTGAATGTAAATGAGGGGAGAGAAATCTCTTACCAAATTTCGGCATGGTAACAGGTGTAAATGGGAAGAATTAATGAGAGAGAAAGGGGTATCTCATCATTAAAATATAAGGAGGAAAGTTAATGAGAGGATAGATATCATACCCCAACTTTTTTAATTGAAAATAAATGGGAATAACAATATAAGGAAACTTGTACATAAATAAGGAAGGAAGGAAAGTGAGTATCCCTTACATGGAAGTGTGATACCAAAGGCATGGGAGAGGCTTGAGAAAGAATTCTTGAGAGCTTGGGATGCATTGGGATGATTATATAGATAATATTTCAGATTTTAGTCAAGCGAAAAATGGTTTTAGTGAAGAGGAATGATATATTGAGTAGGTTTATATAGGGCAGGAGATAAAATTCTTTATTATTTATGTTTTGGAAACTACACATTATACTAATCCCAACCAAAAACCATACCATTATTTTTCCCATGGTTTACTGGAAAAGTGGAGTGTAAAACATTATTTTATAATTCAAATGGCCAAACTTGTTAAAAAGTTATTCTCTCTTATGAGGATGTGAGTCACACTCTCAAGGAAATCATTTTAAATGGTTAAAATATTTTGTAAGTTTTGGAGGGTCCACTAAGGTACCATAAAATTAATCAAACAAATATAAAATAGAATTATTTTAAAACTAAAACATATAATGGAAGTTAAAAGCTTTTATATTATTTTATTACAACACTATTAGGTCATTATGATGCCATAAAACACATTATATATTTAAACAGTATTTAATTTTTACCCAGAAATTTGACTATCTATGAAAATTATGAAAAATTCACGATTAGATAATTACAACATCATGAATCCAAAAATGATGTTCATTTTATATAAATGATTATCTAAATATGTGAATTTTTTATTTTAAAATAAAAACTAACATTTATTGAAAATTCCTTGGTTTTGACAAAAATAGCTTTCAAACCATTATAAAAATTACAATTGTATTCATAAAAATTAAATGACCATTTATATTTAATAAAGATTAATTTAGTAATAATATTTTATTAAAATAATTTTATATTAAAAAATACACTAATTCATCAAAATATATTTCTTAATTTATTATAAATAATAAATAAAAATACTACATGTGCTTTAAAAACCATTTACAAAGTAACAATGATAAAATGAATGTATATTATTTATTCAATACAAAAATAATACACATAGTCATACTGCTAGGTTATTTTTACATAACCCCTTATAACACCTACATAATTCCTAAGGGTAAGGTGTGCGATGGAGACAAACTCTTGGGGAAGCTCAGATAATATCGCATCGGTGGTAATCTCTATTAACTTTCACTTCTCAAGTAGGCGGTTTTGTTCAAGCCTGAAGTATTGAAGCTCAGCTTGGGATTGTTCAAGAGCGAAACCTAGTGATGCTACATCTTTTCTGAGCTCCAACAAATGTCCTTCCTATGGAGAAATTATACTAGATGAGGCCATCACTCTCTTTGTCTGAGTAAATTGGATTTGTTGAAGACTTATATTTATATTAATCATGTGATCATTGTTCAATGACTATATTAGCAATAGTAATAATTTTTAACAGTAATTTAAAATTGATAAAAATAAAAACAATGAAGTTATTGTTTTTTATATAACCATTCTACATAAAAGGACATTTAATTAGATCAAGATGAATTTTCATCAATAAAATTTTAGTTCATTACATTATTCCCCGCTAAGAAATTTCACCCCCGAAATTTCCTTTTCCTATAATAAAAATGATGTGGGTAACTTTGCCACATTACTTCCTCCAGTTCCCACATTGCTTCTTCAGACATGTGGTTTCTCCACAACACCATGAAGAGGGGAATTGTATTATTTCATAGAACTTTTCTCCCTACGATCTAAGATCTCCATAGGTTTCACTTCATTGGAGAGGTCATTCTCCAATGGTACCACCTATGGATTCAGTACATGTGATGGGTCAAGTTTGTACTTCCTCAAGAGTGATACAAGGAATATTTCATGCTCTTGAGACAAGTTCGGTGGGAGTTCTAGTCTATAGGTCACTGCTCCAATGCGATCCAGGATCTCAAATGGGTCGATATACCATAGACTAAGCTTTCCCTTCATCCCAAATCTCATAACTCTCTTCCACAGAGATATGGATAAGAACACCATGTATCCAACATCAAAATCTAGGTCTCATCGATGATTATCCGCATAGCTCTTTTGTCGACTCTGATAAGCATTAATGTGATACTGGATGGTCTTAACCTTCTCCACTATTTCTTCAACCATTTTAGGACCAAGGAGTTTTCGCTCCCCAAAATCATCCCAAAATGATGGTATTCTACACCTATTCCCATAAAGGTCTTCATAAGGAGCCATTTGGATGATTGAGTGGAAACTATTATTTTAAGAGAAATCAACAAGAAAAATATTTTTGTCCCATCATCCTTTAAAGTCTATTGAGAATTATCTAAACATGTCCTCAAGTGTTTGGATAGTTCGCTCATATTTTCCATCAGTTTGAGGATCATAATCCGTACTAAAGTTCAAATCAGTATTCATAGTGTGTTGGAGAATCTTCCAGAATATAGAGGTGAATCATGGATCTCGATCAGAAACAATAGATAGTGGTACTCCATGATACCTTACCAATTCCCTGATGTATATCTGTGCCTATTTATCAAATGATAAATATTTATGAATTGAAATGAAGTGTGCAGTCGTTGTAAGACAATCCACAATAACCCAAGTAGAATTGCTGCTTTTTTATGTCTTTGTAGGTTCTGTGACAAATTCCATTGTGATATTTTCCTATTTCCATATTGGTATGGGCAATGTTTTCATCATCCCCTTATACTTTAGCCTATAAGCCTTCACTTGCAAACATACCAGGCACTATGATGTATACTCAGTGATCTCCTTATTCATGATATCCTGCCAATAATTCACTCAGAGATCTCAATACATCTTTGTGTTTCTTGTATGATTGGAGAAATTTAAACTATGTGAATCATCCAAAAGTGATTTCTTTAACTACGGATTTTATGGAACACATAGTCTTGTCCCAAATCTCAAAATTCATTATTTATTAACATTGAACTCCGAGAATTTACATTTTCTTATAGTTTTAAATTTCTTATAAATTCTCACATAATCCTTTTAATCATCCTTTAACCCTTCCATAAGAGACATTTTTGAAACCATTTGTGAAAGGATTGAGGATGCTCCCTTCTTTATGATTCTCATATACAACTTCATCAAATCCAAGAAGATTGTATCCTTTTTAATTCTCATCAATAATAGATTCATCAGTTTCTTTCATCTTAGACCATCCACCACCTTGTTCGCTTTCCCATGGTGGTAATAGATTAAGCATTCAAAGTCATTGATCAGCTCTAACCATCTTTGTTGGCGCATGTTCAATTCTTTCTGTGTGAATATATACTTGAGGATTTTATAATCCGTATATATTTCACACTTCTCCCCAAAGAGGTAATGCCGAAAAATTTTATAATGTGATGATTATTTCATACAATAATAGATCGTGTGTCTTATAGTTTTTCCCATGAACATTCAATTCCCTTTAAGCATAGGCAATGACTTTGTTATTTTTTATCAACCCATAGCCCAAGCCTGTAACACCCTGAGATTTTACGAGAACTATTTTGTTTTCATGTATTATTTTATACACAACACCAAAGAAATATTTCACTACACACAAAACTGTCTTGTCTTTCATTACACGCAAGAGCAACCTTCCTCGATAGCTTGCGTTGTACGCAATACCGAGTTTCACTAAACAATGATATGTTAGTAAAAGATTATATAAAATAGCTGCTACGAATAGTAATACCCACTTTTGGAAATTTTTTAAATTTTATCTTTCAAAATGGTCTTTTTTTTTATTCGAAATATCGAAATTAGCTTAGGGTGAATTTTTGGTATTTTTTTAAAAGCTTTCAATTTTTGATGAATAGTGAAAAACACTGAGTTATAGTTTAAAACCGAATTATTATTTAAATAATTATTTATTTTATTTAAATTTATTTTAGGTAAAAATAGATACATAATACCTATATAAGTTCAATTTAATTCATTGGAGTCATTTTATAATAATTTTAGATATATAAAAATTTTATTGAACTTTTTGCCGTCTTTCACCCACCTCCTAAGAGAATTTGAAAATTTACATAAAACATAATTTTACCACTTCTGTGAGTTTAATTTTAAAATTTTGAAGGACATGGTTAATATCAAGGAGTAAAATGTGGTTCAATAAGATAAAAATAATTTTGTTGAATAGTAACTCTTTACTTTTATTTACCACGATTAAAATTAAATAGGGTAATTAAGGGTAAAAATGATATTATTATTACCCTAACACGTGTCCTAATTCTATTGGATAAGTGTAATTCGACCAAAAACAACCTTAGGAATAAAATATGACCATTTAGGTACACTTTTATTAGATTAAGACATTTATTATTATTTAATTCAAAGAAGAGTTAAAAGAATTAAAATCAATGTTTAATAAGTAAAACATTTTTAATATAGGGTTATACATAAGATAAATTAGACTATAAATATTAGTTGGAAATGTAAAATTATTTCCTACATAATGGTATTTTATTTAGAATTTTTAGACATTAAATAATTTAATTTATTTATGACACAATGATGATGCAGTAATTACCATATTAATGAAATATTAACATAATTGATATTATAAAAACCCAAATAAATTTAATTTCAGACATTTTATGAATTAAAATAATTTTCTATGTTAATATAATATATTAGGGTTGGTTAGATGAATTGTTTTCGATGTAATAATGTTGTTATGAATTTACAAAAAAACCCCAAGAGTGTCAAAATTGACATAAAAGACTTTTTAAAACAAATATTAAATTATTAATTGATATTCTTTTTCTAAAAATCTAAGGTTCAGCCAAAATGAATATATAATAATATTTATGACATTAATGAACAAATTGGGGTTATACTGGAAATTTATATTAAGTTTATTAACCATATATTGTAAGAATACAGGAAGACACGGTAAACGTTAAATTAATTAACTTGGAGTTAAATCTAAATGATAAGGTTAAAATGGTAATCTAAACATGTCTAAAATCTATTTCTTGAGAGGATTTCGAACCATACCCACCCTATCCTCTAAATAAGTCACTTTAAGGTCATTATAAACTGAAAATGAATTTATTATTAAATAACATTTTATGTTTTTTCTAAGGTGCCTCTCACCCCTCTTATAAAAGTGCACTCCCCCTTATCTCTAATTCACACATCCGAATCCATTTGGCTCTGCCAAAACCTGGCCAAATACCCTCTCAACTGTCCTACCTTCATCTTAGAGGCCTTCCATTAGTCATAAATCCAACCTATGAAGCCCTTTTGATCAAATCAAAAGGAAGAACCCAAGGAAGAGGTAAATATCTCACCACCTATTTCAAGATCCTTTCTTCTTCCACTACATCCTTCATTGTTGTTTCCATTATAAAATAATAACTCCAGTATATTCTATATAATATGATTTTATTATAAATGGAACAACCATATTAGTTATTTTTTCCATCCTATGAATGAAACATTCACCACACATGCATACGTAAGGCTTACAGTCTCCACGTCGGGGGTGTAGTTTGTTATTCAAACATTTCATCATTTTTATTGGTATGATAACGATTATAAATGATATAAATAATGAATATAACATTATTATTATTCTTTATATATGATATACCATCTAATTATATACTATTATAATATCAAATGAATGATACCATCACTCGTACGTACGTACGGCCTACCGTCTCCACAACGTGGTGCAACTTGTTTTACATGATCTTAATTGTATAATGATTATATAAATGAATTTAATGAATAAATATAATATATATTACACTAATACCATTATTTAAATGAGTTATATATAACCTAAAAAGTGGAATAAGAATTTATTCGACAAAACATGCATAAGAACATAATGCAATGAACACCAGAATAACAAGTAGAAATGAAATATTTCAAATAAAATATAATAATATGACCATATATGATATCATAAAAATTATTATGATTCTGTAATAAGTCAATTAAATTATATAAATCATTATACAGTAGTTTTGGATACGTACAAAGCATATCAGACCTAAGGTTAGGGAAAATCTCGCAATCTCATTTTTATCCATGATTATTTATACATCAGAATTTACTGGGGAATATTTATCATCCACATCCATGTTTCCACAATACGTAATATTATTTCTATCCTCCTAAAAATTTTGAATCCAATTATACATATTTTAGAATTTTTAGTAAAATTTATGAAAGGAATCTTTTGTTGTTTTCAGTACGAGATACTTTTAGACTTTTTCAGCCAGAGTACGAGAAGAATGTTTATTTAACTTATATAGCATGAATGGATTTTTTATGATTTCATAGAAAATTATTTCCATGAAGCTTACTTTACAAGTTTTCAAGTTTATTTTTAATTAACTTCTTTTAGTTTAAAATTGTATGACATGTTAAGAGAGGAAAAATGTTTTTGAAGTAGAAAGGATATTTTCCCCAAGAATGCAGTTCAAGTGTTTTATCAAAATTATTTTCCATCTATGATAATATAGGGTTCTATTTCTATCCCTATTTTTACATTGATTTGATTATTTTGTGATGAAAATATTTTTATGAATTCCTTTTATCTTATATGGTTTATATTATGATGTCAGGATGTGTAAGAATCCCATTTTTATTACATGGGTTATGTTATGATATAGGATTTATGATTTTGTGGCACACATAAGAATGGTTTCATTATGATATGGGTGGGATCTATATCTCCCTCCAATTCATTGGGTAAAGATTTATATCCCATGATATAGACATGGCTAGAATGACAGGTCAATCCAGTTCAGTGATACAGGACTGGAATAAGGAGTGAGGTCAGTTTAGAAATGGACTTTGTCTACTATGATAGTCTTGAAATGAGTCTTGATTAATAATGAATGATTTTCCATGATTATGTGTGTATACCAAAAAGTTTCATGTTTTATGTTATGATTATTGGGACTACATTTCACTACTATGATTTATCCCATGTTATGATATTATGATCTCTTTTGTAGGTTAAGATTTTCAAAATGTTATGTTCTTATGAAAATGATATGATTGATATTTTCTTTTTTTACCCTTACTGATCATTTGGGATCACCCTTTTATATTTTTTCTTTTCCCCGGGTCAGGAAGAAGGGTATTAAGTAGGATATTCCAAAAGGGACTCTAGATATGATGAAATAAACCGGAGACAATGTAGATGCTTTATAAACCAGTTGTTTATGTTTCCTAGTTTCTAAAGACACTATACCTATACGGTCCTATCATGGTTTAGTTATATGTTGTAATATGTATTCTTCAATGATGATGTAATAACAATGTATGTAAAGTATGGGTTGTTATAGTTGGTATCATAGGAAAGGTATAGTCAACCTTTGGGAAATAGGATGTGAAATCCTTAGTAATTACCCTAAGGATATGTCCAAGAATAGAACACAATATTAGTGTTTTAGAAATAGCCATGAATAACCTATTATAAGACCTAAAGTGTGAAATTTTACTTACTAATTATGTGGTTTTCCCATTTTAATTACTATTTCTCACACTATGCTTCTTGGTTTTAGTCAATGGTGGGAACTCGAAGGAACCGTGTTAATGTTGAATGCGACAGGCAATGCAATGATTGTCCCCCTAAGCAACCAAACTTTATGGGAGATGGAATGAAAAATCTTGTAGCCATGCTCCCACAACTTTCTCAAGCTATGAATCATTCAGGACTTCCAAACGAGGAAAGGAAGGAGCAACATTCTATTGAACCCTTCATGAGTCAGCGTCCACCCTCATTCAGTGGGTCTACTGATCCATTAGTGGTTGAACAGTGGATCAGTACCACTAAAAGGATATTTTCAGTTCTTCAATGTTCCAAACATGATAAATTCATCTTAGAAGTATATCGTTTGGAAGCTGAAGCTGATCAATGGTGGAATCTTATCAAGAATACAAGGCAAAAAGATGAAATTGAGTCAATGGAATGGGATGATTTCAAGAACATATTTTTCAATAAGTACTTCCCTCATATTCTTCGAACAAAGATGGAGAATGAGTTTCTTGAACTAAAGAAAAAGGATGATGATTAAGTCGGTACCTACGAACCAAATTTTACAAGACTAGATATGTATGCTTCAGGAATTACTCTCCAACCTGAGAGTAAGATCGATCGATTCTTTAGTGGCTTAAAACCAAGTCTTTGAAGGGTGTTAGCCATAAAGGAATTCAATAGCTATGAGGAAATTTTTCAATATGCTCTCAAAGTTGAGATGGAGATTGGAGTAACCCATCAGTCATATGGGTTTGATAAGAAGAGAAAAATGTAATTCAAAGGGAAATCTAAAGACCACATTGAAAAGAATATGATTTTCCCTTATTCTCAAAGTGTGTAAAGAAACATGGAGGGAATTGTTTTAAAGGGACAAGAAAATGTTTCAAATGTGGAAAAGAAGCTCATCGGGCATTTGAATGCAGCAATGATGTGAAAAAGACGTCTGGTGATGCAAACAAAGAAAAGGATACACGGAATGCACCTCTCACACTTTAATGTTACAAGTGCAAGGAAATGGGGAATTATGCTAATCCATTCCCTAATCCACGGGTTGTTAATGATGATCGACGTCAATAACCTCTTAAGTCCAAAGACAATGGAATGTCACATTAAATTTCTATCAGTGATGTGGAGTAAGATAACGAAGTGGAGAAAGGTGCACCTAATATCCAATCTAAATTAGAAAATGTTTTATTTGATTCTGGATCCATCCACTCTTTTATTTCTGATGAATTTTCCAAGGGTATCGCCGTACTTCCTCAAAAATTAGCTATTGAGTTAGCTGTGACAACTCTTAATGGCACAACGGTTGCATCAAAAGTTCATAATTCTTCTCCAATTGACGTTTGTGGGAAAGTGCTTCCTGGAAATCATGTGATCCTTCCTATAGTGGAATTTGATGTGATTCTTGGCATGGATTGGCTTTCTTTATATGGAGCTTATATCGATTTCCAAAGAAGGGAAATCACATTTCATATTCCTGATCAATCTATGATCATCTATTGATGAAAGGATGAATATAGCCTTCCAGTGGAAATTTTTTCCATCTTATGGGTATTGATTCCAATAAATGAAGGTTATTTATCTCAAATGGTTGGAGAGAAACTCACGATTAGAAATATGCCCATTGTACGAGAGTTTGATGATGTCTATCCAGAGGAATTTCTAGGTATTCCACAAAATCGTGAAGTTGAGTTTTCAATAGAACTCATACCGGGTGCTATACCCATTTCAAATATACCTTATATAATTGTCCCAATTGAGTTGCAGTAATTGAAGAAGAAACTCCAATAGAATCTTGATAAGTGATTCATACGCCCTAGTGCATCACCTTAGGGAGCACCTGTTCTGTTTGATAAGAAAAAAGATGGATCAATGAGACTCTGCATTGATTATCAAGAACCTAACAATATCACTATTAAGAAAAAATATCATCTCCCACGCATTGATGGCTTATTTGACCAACTACACGGAGCTCAATACTTTTCAAAGATTGATCTTCGTTCAGGGTATCATTAATTAAGGGTTAAAAGGGAGGATATACCAAAGACGGCTTTCCGTACTATGTATGGACACTATGAATTTATAGTGATGCCATTTTGTCTTACTAATTCCCCTGCTATCATCATGGATCTAATGAATAGAGTCTTTAGAGACTATCTTGATCAGTTTTTGGTAGTCTCTATAGATGATATTCTTGTCTATTTAAAGAGCAAGGAAGAACATGAAGATCAATTGATAATTGTATTGAAGTCCCTAAGAAAGGACAAGCTTTACGCCGAATTTAGCAAGTGTGAATTTTGACTTCAAAAAGTTTCATTTTTGGGTCACATAATCTCAAAAGAGGGGATATATGTGTATCCATAAAAAACAGAGGTTATCAAAAGATTGTAGAGACCAACAACCGTAACTGAGATCCAAAGTTTTCTTGGTTTGGCTGGATATTAATGACGTTTTTTGAAAGATTTTTCACGATTATCTAATCCACTCACTAGGTTGACTTGAAAAGGAGTTAAATTCATTTGGACGGAGGAGTGTGGAGAGAATTTCAAGGAGTTAAAAATAATGTTATCCAGGGCAACTGTGCTCACACAGCTTTGTAGTGGAGAACAATTTGTGATCTATAGTGATACATCCAAGAAGGGATTGGGGTGTGTTCTCATGTAAAACGATATGTTGATATCTCATGCCTCACGACAGTTGAAATTCCATGAGAAAAATTACCCAACTCATGGTTTGGAATTAGATGTGGTAATCATTGCATTGATGATTTGGAGGCATTATCTTTTTGGTGAAAGATGTGATATTTATACTGATCATAAAAGTTTAAAGTATATTTTAACACAAATGGAGCTGAATATGCACAATAGAATATGGTTGGAGCTGATTAAGGATTAGTACTGCTCAATTCATTACCACCCTGGGAAAGCAAACAAGGTGGCAGATGCAATAATTCGACAAGACCATGCTAGCTTATCCATGATGAGGATCAAAAAAGATCCAATATTTATGGATTTACAAAGGATGGATATTGGAATTATAATGGAAGGGGAAAAATCTTATCTTTCTCAAATGAATGTTCAACCATCTATACATGTGAAGATTAAAGAGGCACAGAAAGAAGATGTAGAGTTACAAAAAAAGGTTAGAAATGTTCCAGAATTCAACATTGATTGTGATGAAATAATATGGTTCAGGAATCGGGATTGTGTTCCTCCCATACTCAAATTAAAGAAGGAAATATTGGATGAATCTCATAGTTATTCATTCTCTATTCACCCAGGAAGCACGAAGATGTATATGGACCTGAAGGAGTACTTCTGGTGGGATGGCATGAAAAGAGATGCTGTTGAATATATCTCTCGATGCTTGGTTTTTCAGCAAGTTAATGCTGAGAGACAGAAGTCTAAGGGGATGTTACAACCATTACCCATACAATAATGGAAATGGGAAAAACATCACTATGGACTTTTTCACTGGACTTCCTAAAACATCCCAAGGTAATAATGCTATCTGGGTTATAGTTATCATCTTACGAAGTCGGCACACTTCATTGCTATTAGAGAAGATTTTTCTCTTGATCAGATTGCCAGGATATATGTGGTGGAAGTGGTAAGATCTCATGGAGAACCACTTTCCATTATATCTGATCGGGATTCGAGGTTTACCTCGATGTTTTGGTAAATTCTTCAGCATACTCTAGATACAGAGTTGAGTTTCAACACTTCTTATCATCCTCAGACCGAGGGTCAGTCTGAGAGGACAATTCAAACTCTATAAGACATGTTGAGAGCTTGCTCTAGGGATTTCAAAGGTGGTTGGGATCAACACCTACCTTTGGTGGAATTTTCTTATAATAATAGATTTCACTCTAGTATTCAGATGGCTCTTTATGAAGCTCTCTATGGAAAGAAATGCAGAACTCCAACTTGATGGCATGAAGTTGGGGAAGGAAAGCTATTAAGACCTCATCTTGTTGATGAGATGGCGGAGAAGGTCCGATCTATTCAACAACACATAAGATCAGCTCAGAGTTGACAAAAAATTTATTCCGATAACTGAAGAAAAGACCTAGAGATTGAAGTGGGTGATAAAGTTTTCTTACGAATATCTCTTTGGAAGAGAGTAATGAGATTTGGAAAGAAGGGAAAGCTGAGCCCTAGGTATATTGGTCCTTTTGAGATACTGGATCATGTTGGGAATGTAGCTTACCTATTGGTGCTTCCCCCGAATCTCTCTCAAGTTCATGATGTGTTCTATGTATCTCTACTGAGAAAGTACATACATGATCCTTCACATGTAGTATGCTCATAATTTGTAACGCTGGAGCAAGATCTTTCTTATGAAGAACAGCCAATAGAGATTTTGGATCGTAGCAAAAAATTTCTATGAAACAAGACCACTCGCTTGGTTAATTTTTGATGGAGGAATAACCAATTAGAAGAAGCTACATAGTAACTTCAGGATATGATGAGGGAGAGGTATCCTCATTTGTTCGTTACGAAGTGTCGAATTTTGAGAGCGAAATTCTTTTTAAGGGGGGTAGAATGTAACACCCTGAGATTTTATGAGAAATATTTTGTTTCTATGTATTATGTTGTACGAAAAACAAAAGGAATATTTCACTACACACAACACTGTCTTGGCTTGCATTACACGCAATAGCAACCTTCCTCTATAGCTTGCGTTGTACGCAATACCGAGTTTCACCAAACTAGGATATGTTATTAAAAGATTATATAAACTATCCATTATGAATAGTAATACCCACTTTTTGAAATTTTATAAATTTTATCATTCAAAATGGACATCATTTTTGGATTCGGAATATCAAAATTATCTTAGGGTGAATTTTTGGTATTTTTCTGAAAGATTTCAATTTTTATGAATAGTGAAAAACACTGAGTTATAGTTTAAAACGGAATTTTTATTTAAAAATTTATTTATCTTATTTTATTTTATTTTAGGTAAAAATAGATACATACTACCTATATAAGTTCAATTTAATTCATTAGAGTCATTTTATAATAATTTTATATAAAAAAATTATTGACCTTTTTACCGTCTTTTACCCACCTCCTAAGAGAATTTTCAAATTTACATAAAACTTAATTTTACCGCTTTTGTGAGTTGAATTTAGAAACTCCAAGAGACACAGTTAATATTAAGGATTAAAATTTGGTTCAATAAGATAAAAATAATTTTATGTGAATAGTAACTTTTTACTTTTATTTACCACGGTTAAAAGTAAATAGGGTAATAAAGGGTAAAAATGATATTATTATTACCCTAACACATGTCCTAATTCTATTGGATAAGTGTAATTCGACAAAAAAACCTTTGGAATAAAATATGACCATTTAGGTCCACTTGGATTAGATTAGGACATTTATTATTATTTAATTCAAAGAAGAGTTCAAAGAATTAAAATTAATGTTTAATAAGTAAAAAAAATTTAATATAAGGTTATACATAATATAAATTAGACTATAAATATTTATTAGAAATTTAAAATGATTTTATATATAATTGTATTTTATTTATAATTTTTGGACATTAAATATTTTAATTTATTTATGACATAATGATGATGCAGTAATTACCTTATTAATGAAATATTAAGATAATTGATATTATAAATACCAAAATAAATGTAATTTGAGACATTTATGAATTAAACTAATTTTCTAGGTAAATATAACATATTATGGTTGGATAGAAAAAAAAATTCTAAGTATTAATGTTGTTATGAATTTAGCAAAAAAACCAAATAGTGTCAAAATTTACATAAAAGTGTTTTTAAAACAAATATTAAATTATTAATTGATATTATATTCCTAAAGATATAAGGTTCGGCCAAAAGACTTATATAATAATATATATGACATTATTTAACAAATTGGGGTTCTATTGGTAGTTTATAGTATGTTTATTAACCATATAGTGTAAGAATACAAGAAGACACGGTAAAAGTTAAATTATTTAACTTAGAGTTAAATCTAAATGATAAGGTTAAAATGGTAACATAAACTTGTCTAAAACCTATTGGTTGAGAGGATTTATACCCATCCCCACCCTATCCTATAAATAAGTCACTTTGGAGCCATTATAAACCGAATATAAATTTATTATAAAATAATATTTTATGTTTTTCTTAAGGTTCCTCTCACCCCTCTTATAAAAGGGAACCCCCCCTTCTCTATAGTTCACACCACCAAAGCCATTTGGCTCGGGCAAAACCTTCCCAAATACTCTCTCAACAGTCATACCTTAATCTTAGAGGTCTTCCTTTAGTCAGAAAGCCACCCTAAAGTTCCCTTTTTGATCAAATCAAAAGGAATAACCCGAGGAAGAGGTAAATATCTCACCACCTATTTCAAGATCCTTTCTTCTTCCACTTCCTCCTTCTTTGTTGTTTACATTCTAAAATAATAACTACAGTATCTTCTATATAATGTGATTTTATTATAAATGGTACAACCATATTAGTTATTTTATCCGTCCTATGAATGAAAAAGGCACCACAGGTGCGTACGTACGGCTTACCGTCTCCACGTCGGGGGTGTAGTTTGTTATTCAAACATTTCATCATTTGGATGGGTATGATAACGAGTATAAATGATATAAATAATAAATATAACATTATTATTATTCTGTATACATGATATACCATCCAATTATATACAATTTTAATATCAAAATAATGATATCATCGTTTGTGCGTACGTACGTCCTACCGTCTCCACGACGTGATGCGACTCGTTCTCCATGAGATTCATTGTATAATGATTATATAAATGAATTTAATGAATAAATATGATATATATTACACTAATACCATTCTTTAAATGAGTTATCTATATCCTAAATAGATTAATAAGAATTTATTCGACAGAACATGCATAAGAACATAAACCAATGAACACCCGAATAACAAGTAGCAATGAAATATTACTAATAAGAAGGTAAGAATATGACCGTATATGATATCATAACAATTATTATGATTCTGGAATAAGTCAATGACATTATTTAAATCATTATACATGAGGTTCTAATACATACAAATCATATCATACCTAAGGTAAAGGAAAATCTCAAAATCTCATTTTTATCCGAGATTGTTTATACTTTAGAATTTAATGGGGTATATTTATAATCCACATCCATGTTTCCACAATATGTAATATTATTTATATCCTCATACAATTGTTTAAATCCAATTTTACCTGTTGTGGAATGTTTAGTAAAAGTTATGAAAGGAATCTTTTGTTGTTTTCAATACGAGATAATTTTTGACTTTTTCAGCCAAAGTACAAGAAGAATGTTTTTTTAACATATATGACATGAATGGATTTTTTATTATTTCATAGAAAATTATTTCCATGAAGCTTCCTTTACATGTTTTTAAGTTTATTATTAATTAACTTCTTTTAGTTTAAAATTATATGACATTTTAAGAAAGGAAAAATGTTTTTGAAGTACAAAGGTTATTTTCCTCAAGAATGGAGTTCAAGTGTTTTATCAAAATTATTTTCCATCTAAGATAATATAGGACTCTATTTCTATCCCTATTTTTACATTGATTTGATTATGTTATGATGAAATTATTTTTTTATGTCCTTTTATCTTATATGGTTTACATTATGATGGCATGATGTTTAAGAATCCCATTTTTATTACATGAGTTATGCTATGATATATGATTTATGATTTTGTGGCACACATAATAATGGTTTCATTATGAGATTGGCAGGACCTATATCTCCCTCTAATGCATTGGGTAAAGATTTATATCTCATCATATAGACATGGCTGGAATGGAAAGCTAATCTGGTTCAGTGATACAGGACTGGAACGAGGAGTGAACTCGGTTCAGAAATGGACTTTGTCGACTATGATAGTCCTAGAAATGTGTCTTTACTAATAAGAAATTATTTTCTATGATTATGTGTGTATTCCACAAAGTATCATGTTTTATGTTATGATTATTATGATTACATTTCACTACTATTATTTATCCCATGTTATGATATTATGATCTCTTTTTCAGGTTAAGATTTTCAAAATGTTATGTTCTTATGAATATGATATGATTGATATTTCCTTTTTTTTCTTACTAAGCATTTGGGCTCACCCTTTTGTATGTTTTAATATCCCCAGGTCAGGAATAATGGTATTAAGTAGGATATTCCAAAGGGGACTCTAGATATGATGAAATAAACAAGAGACAATGTAGATTCTTTATGAACTAGTTGTTTATGTTTCCCTATTTCTAAAGACACTATACCTATGTGGTCCTATCATGGTTTTGTTATATGTTGTAATAAGTATGCTTAAATTCTGAAGTAATAACAATGTATGTAAAGTATGGGTCGTTATAAATCCCTTCATCTAATCATCACCAATTACCACAAAAATTTCTCCACAAGTGGGTAGTGTGAGCACAAGAATAGTCATAGGTGTCTTCTTCAACTCCTTGAAGCTCCATTTGCATTAATCCCACTAAGAAAACTTAACTCCCTTCCGAGCTAGCTTGGTAAGAGGGTTTGAAAATCTTGAGAAATTTCTCAAAAATCGCCAATAATATCAAGCTAACCCATGGAATCTATAGATATCCATCAAAGATGTAGGCCTCGACCATCCCTCAGTTGCATTTGTCTTGCTGGGATATACATATATCTCATTACTTGTGATGATATGACCCAAAAATGAGACTTCCTTAAACCAGAAATCACACTTGATGTAATTTTTATATAGATTCTCCTTTTTCAAGGTCTCTTGTAAAGTGCCTAGATGCTCCTCATACTCCTTGGTTTTGGAGTATATTAGAATATATTCTTTGAATACTATCAATAATTTGTCATGATAATCTATAAATACTCTATTCATCAAGTCCATGAATATTTCAAGATCGTTAGTGAGTTCGAAAGAAATTACTATGAATTCATAGTGCATGTACCTTGTATGAAAAGCAGTCTTGGGAATATCCTCCTTCTTCACCCGTACTTGGTAATATCCCATCGATTGATCCACCTTAGAAAACCATTATGCTCCACATAGCTGATCGAACATGTCATCAATTCTTGGAAGAGGATACTTGTTCTCTATCCTTATTTTGTTGATATCATGATAATCAATGTAAAGGCGCATTCACCCATCCTTCTTCTTGATGAAGAGGACTAGTTCACCCCATGGTGAAGCACTTGTGTGTATAAACCCTTTATTTAGATTCAATTATAGTTGTTTCATTATCCCCTCAATCTCCACAATAACCATTATATATATATTATTGGATATTGAAAATGCCCGAAGTATAATAACAATTGAGAATTCAACATCTCTTATAAGTTTAAGACCAGGAAATTCCTCAAGAAACACATTAGATAATTACCTCACAATAGGCATGTCTTCAAAGATGGTTTCTTCCTTAGACTCAATAATCCAAGAAATATATGTGTGCCCATAGGGCTTTAATTACCTCACTTGAGATGATGGGGCTAAACAAGATTCATCCACCCCCTTGCACTTGTACTAAATCGGGGGTCAATTCTCCATATGGATAGTGATTTACCTCTCATGGAAATTTATGTTGGTTATATATAGGTAATGTCAATACATACCATGAATTGTGACAAATTACACCTGAGGGAGTATTATGAGGTTCTCTGGGACGTTCAATACACAAATCATGATAGGGGAGGAGTTATATTAATGGGGTTCCATGATTACCCCATTTTCCATTCTCACCAACATCTCTAATTCCTTGATTTTTAGTGGTGTTGGGATTGTTCTACTAAACATTCAGGATATAAAATAATGTGTAGATATAGAGTCAAAAAGTAAATTCTCAATTATTGAATGAATAACTAGAATACCTTTCAACACTTTGTTTTTAGGGTTCTCTTCATTAGTAGTGATGGAAAAAGATCTCCATTACTGCATTGGGGGTTGTTGGTTGCCTTAGAAAACCCTTGGATTAGGGCACTGGTTTGAATTATTTTTTGGTTTATTGCAGTTTTATCAATGAAAAATGCATTGAAGGTCGAACGAAGAATTCATCTCCTCTGTCACAGCAGCAGGTTTTTCTTGTCAGCAGTTAATGGAAAAGTTATATTATCTTCCACACCTAACTCATTTCTTCATCCCCTTTAAAAAATTTCAAAGGTTCTTATTTCTACACCTTTGGCAAATGGGGTGCTAGAATTTCTTAGCACCATTGGATTTACACATCGAATATCCAGAATTAAAGTCTGCTTTCCGCTTATTATCCCCATGATACCCATGATATTCTCCAATCTCTATTTTGACTTAAAGGGCATATCATAAAATATCCTCATAGCTATAGAAGTCACAGATTTCTAGGTTTTCTCGTAGGTTATGGTTTATCCCACCAAAGAAGCGGTCAACCTTGAATTCGGGGGTAATGACGAAGCTGAAGGAGTATCATGCAAGCCTTGTGAATTTTTTCTTGTATGCTCTGATAAATTCATCTTATTTTTTCTTGAGGTCAAGGACGTCCCTTTTCATCTTATGTCGGAGGGTGCGAGGAAAATATTTATCGAAAAAACATTTTCTGGAAATCCTTTTATTCCAATGCCTTGATATCTTCCTCAAGCTTCGTATTTTTTATCAATGTCCACCATTGATTAACTTCGCCTTCCATACGATAACCATCCCGAAGAACCTTCCATTGTTTAAAACATAGAAGGATGGAGAATATATTCTTAATGGAGTAGATCCATTGTTTGGCAATTGAGGGATCAGATGATCCATTTAAATATGGAGTCTTTTTCTCATAAAGCTATCGATTGTGGATTTTTCACTCTTAGGGTGGATTTGAATTTACTCTTAACCCATATTTCTATTCAAAACATGTGTTTAATGAGAGATTATCCTGATTTTTTTATTCCCGCTCCCATCAAATTGGGAATATCATTAGAACCGTCATCACATTGATCTTCACAGCCGTTGTTAACTTGAGTCCTCTAATTACCAACTATTTGTTGTAATAAAAGGAATGTTAGGGGTAGCACATAAAAGGTTATCCAATAAAAAAGGATAACTTATAAATTACATTTATTTCCTTAACTTATGAATTTATAGGCTTCAATCTTTGTTATCCATTGTCTAATTCCCACCATATATTCTTAGGGGAATTTTTTTATTCCCTTAATAATGGTTCATATAAGCTCATGAATTTTCCTAATCATATCCCCTAGGAGTGTTGAACCAATAGTTCATCAAGACATATTGTCATGCACCAGTTCTCGTTCGCGTCTTGCACAAAGTGGTGTTTTCAAGGTTTACCCCTAGATAAATCTATTCCCGGGCCACATCTACTTGTTTGTATCCAGATAGGGATGCTTTTTTTGATAAACCAAGTACTCTATACTCCCCAAAATTTAGGGATGTTTTTATTTTACTTAGTCATACCCATAAGGCATTCACTAGGGTTTTCTAATCATAATCCCAAAAATAACTAAATCTATCCTTTGATACCAACGATAACAACCATAATCATTAATACAAAACTAAACATGATTTATTACATAAAAATTCACTTAAGACAACTCTGGGGATCGAGAGGTCTAGTGTCTTGGGAAATTAGGAACATTACATTACAACATGGAATATAAATTACATCATCTTTATTGAAACCTTCTTTTAAGTGACCATAACATTCCTTTGTACTTATCATTTCGTGGGATAACTGAAGGACATACATAAGAAAATGATTGTCTATAAATCCATGTAAGGGCATAAAAAAAGAATAACATGAATAATACAATACATGTTAGGAAATAGGCATATCAATGGAGCACAATAGAAACATGAACACAAGGGAATTATATAACATGATTATCATAACATGGAAATGTGGCAACAATAGTTGACATGATATTGTCATGAGCCAGGTCTCATTGCATATGGAGCATGAGTAAGCCTTCATTTCACATGGATTAGAATGGTTAAACCCTCATTTCACTTTATTTATCATCATATAAATCTTTACCTAATGCATTGGAGATCTATCAGGGCTCACGCTTCTTAATCATTTCATTTCATGCATAAATGTGCCATATAGATCATACAACATGGATTCATTAAACATCATAATTTATTACATGAATAAGAGATGTGTAATACATAAATGTAAGTCCTCAATTAAAATTTACATCTTCATATAGGTGAATACCCTTGATAGAGAAATGAGTATGGTATTCACTTTTACGATGATCATGGCATGGAAATTCCGGTGTAACTTCGGCAACATAATGACGTCAAATAGAAATCATAAAATGGGTTGATGAGAGACAAAAGGGTATCACATCATTTAAACGTGAAATGGAAAGTAATGGGGTCATGTGATATAATATCCCGACATATTTAATGTAATTTAGATGCATAATATAAAATAATTTCTTGAATGTAAATGAGGAGACCGAAGTCTCTTAGAGAATTTTGGCATGGTAACAGGTGTGCATGGGAGGCATTAATGAGAGAAAAAGGGTTCTATAATTATTCAATTATAAGGAGGAATGTGCATGGAAGGAGAAAAATCATACCCCAACATTTTCAGTTGAAAATAAAAGGGCATATCAATATAAGTAATCTTGGACATAAATAAGGAAGGAAAGTGAGGATCCCTTACTTGGAAGTGTGATCCCAAAGGCATGGGAGAGGCTTGAGAGAGGCTTATTGAGAGATTGGCACACCTTGGGAGGATTATAGAGAGAGTACGTCGTATTTTTTTCAAGACCCAAATTTTTTGAGTGAAGTGGAATGGGATATTGAGTGGGTTTATATTGGAAATGAGAGGGAATTCTGTATTATTTAGGTTTTGGACAATACACATTAAACTAATTTAAAACCACAAACCATACCATGGTTTTTTCCAATGTTTTTTTCCAAAGTGGAGTGGAAAACATTATTTTATAAGTCTAATTTCAGATCTTAATAAAATATTAGGCTTTATTTTGTGGAGTTGAGTCACACTCTAAAGGAAATCGTTTTAAAATTTTAAAATATATTATATGTTTTGGAGGGTCTACTAATGTACAATAAAATTAATCAAATAAATATAAAATCGAATTATTTTAAAGGTAAAAAATATATTGGTCGGAAATCCCTTTTATAGTATTTTATTACATCCCTATTGGGTCATTATGATGTCATAAAACACATTATATATTTAAACAGTATTTAATTTTTACCCAAAAATTCGACCATCACGGAAAATTATTTAAAAATACTTGTTAGATAATTTCGACGTCCTGAATCCAAAAATGATATTCATTTTATATAAATAATTTTCTAAATTTTTTAATTTTATAATTTTAAAATAAAAACTAATATTTATTGAAATTTCATGGGTTTTGACAAAAAGAACTTTCAAATCTTAATAAAAATTATACGATCATTTATATTTAGTAAACAATAATTTAGTAATAATATTTTATTAAAATATTATTTAATTAAAAAATCCATTATTTCATCAAAATATATTTCTTAATTGAATTTAAATATTAACTAAAAATACTATTTGTGCTTTAAAACCCATTTATAGTGTAACAATGATAAAATGAATGTATATTTATTATTATATACAAAAATAATTCACAAAATCATAGTACTAGGGTATTGTTACATAACCATTTATAACACCCACATAATACCTAAGGGTAAGTTGTGCGATGGTGGAAGACTCTTGGTCCGGTAAGATAGCATCGCTCCGGTGGTAATCTCTATTAACTTTCACATCTCTCATCGGTGGTTTCGTTCAAGATTAACATGTTCAAGCTTGGCTTGGTCATGGTCAAGAGAGAATCCCAATGATGATACCTCCTTTATGATCTCCAAAAAATGGGCTTTGTATGGATCAATTCTACTAGATGAGGTCATCGCTTCCTTTGTCTGAGTAAATTAGATTTGTTAAAGCCCTATATTTATACTATTCATGTGATCACTGTTCAACGGCTATATTAGCATCAGTAAAAATTCTTAATAGTATTTTAAAATCCAAAAATATAAAACTAGGGAAGTTCATAGGTTTTATATAACCATTATACATAATAAGACATTTAATTAGATCAAACAGATTATTCATTAATAAGGATATGGGTCATTAAAATCTTTCCCCATTTAGAAATTTCTCCCTTGAAATTTCCTTTTCCCACACTAAAAAAGATGTGGGTAACTCCACCTCATCACTTCCTCCAGTTACCACATGGATTCTTCAAACTTGGGGTTTCTCCACAACACCTTGATGAGGGGAATTGTCTTATTAGGTGGAACTTTTTCCCTACGATCTAAGATCCTCACCAGCTTCTCTTCATAGGATAGGTCATTCTCCAATGGGACCACCTCTTGATTGAGTACATGTGATGGGTCAGGTTTGTACTTCCTAAAGATTTATACATGGAATACATCACGAATTGGAGATAGGTTTAGTGGGAGTTTTAGTCGACAGCCCACTACTCGAATGTGATCAAGGATACCAAAAGGGCGGATTTACCATTGAATAAGATTTCTCTTCTTCCAAAATATCATAACTCTCTTCCATAGTGATATGTAGAGGTATACCAAGTATCCAACATCAACCTCTAGGTCTCGTCGATGATTATCCGCATAGCTCTTTCTTTGACTCTAAGAAACGTTAATGTGTTACTAGATGGTCTTAACCTTATCTACTATTTCTTCAACCATTTCTGTACCTAAGAGTTTTTTCTCTCCAACATCATCCCAATATGTCAGTTTTCTACACCTATTATCATAAAGGGTTTCATAGGGATACATTTGGATTCTTGAGTGGAAACTGTTATTATAAGAGAACTCAACTAAAAGAATATGTTGATCTCATCCTCCTTTGTAGTCCATTGAGAATTCTCTCAACATATCCTCAAGTGCGTGGATAGTCTACTCAGATTGGACATCAGTTTGAGGATGATAAGTTGTATTGAAGTACATCTCATTATTCAGAGCATGATGGAGAATATTCAAGAACGTAAAGGTGAATGTTGGATATTGATCGGATATAATAGATAGTGGTACTCCATGTTTCCTTACCACTTCTCTAATGTATATCTATGCCACTTAATCTAATGAGAAGTCCTATCAAATTGAAATGAAGTGTGCAGTCTTTTTAAGATAATCTAAAATAGCCTAGATAGAATTGTTTCCATTGGATGTCTTCAGAAGTCTCATGAAAAATTCCATGGTGATGTTCTCCAACTTCCATGTTGGTATGGTAAAATGGTCTCATCATCCCCTTAGATGTATGCCCCTCATCATTCACTTTTTATCATACCAGGAACTTTGATGTATACTTAAAATATTCTTCTTCATGTTATCCCTCTAATAATGCTCTCGGATATCTCGATACATCTTTTTGTCTCCTTGGTAAATGGAGAAATTTGAACTATTTTCATTATCCAAACGTTCTTTCTTTAACTTCGGATTCGATGGAACATGTAGTCTTGTCCCAAATCACAAAATTCCTTCTTCATTAACATTGAACTTTGTGGATTTCCCCTTTCTGATAGTTTCCACTTTCTTTTGTATTGCCACATCATCCTTTGGAGCATCTTTTAACCGTTCCAAAAGAGACGGTTGGGAAATAATTTGTGAAAGGATTGATGATGTTCCCTTCTTTATGATTCCCATCTCTAACTTCATCAAATCTAAGAAGATTGGATCCTTTCCAATTCCCATCAATGATAGAATCACTGGGTCCGTTCTACATAGAGAATCTTCCACCTCATTCACTTTCCCATGGTGGTAATGGATTAGGCGTTCAAAGTCTTTGATCAGATCTAACAATCTTCATTAGAGCATGTTCAACTCTTTCTATGTGAATATATACTTGAGGATTTTATAATCCGTATTTATTTTACACTTCTCCCCAAAGAGGTAATACTACCAAATTTTTAATGCGATGATTACTACAACCAACTCCATATCATGTGTTGGATAGTTTTTCTCAAGAAATTTCAATTTCCTTGAAGCATAGGAAATGAATTTTTCATTTATCACAAACACATAACCCATTCCCTTCTTTAAAGAATCAGTAAATACCACAAAAATTTCACCACTTATGGGTAGTGTGAGCATGGGTGTAGTGATAAGCCTCTTTTTCAACTCCGTGAATCTCTTTCCGCATTCATATCTCTAAGAAAACTAGACTCCCTTCTATGTTATCTTTGTAAGAGGGATTGAAAATCATGAGAAGTTTCCCAAAAATTAGTGACAATGTCTAGAGAACCCTAGGAAGATACAGATATAGGTCATAGATGTTGTCCTCAGCCATCCCTCTATTTCATTTTTCTTGGAGGGTTCCATAGATTTCCCATTACTTGTGATGATATGACCCAAGAATGAGATTTCTTTCAACCAGAACTCACACTTTTTGTTCATTGCAGAGATCTTCTCCTTTCGCAAGGTCTCTAGTATAGTTCTTAGATTCTCCTCATTCTCCTTCTTGGTTTTGGTGTATATTAGAGTATCTTCTATAAAGACTACCACAAAATTGTCATGATAAACTTTAAAGACTCTATTCATAACATCCATGAACATTTATAGAGCATTAGTGAGTCCTAAAGGCATTACTATTAATTCATTGTGCCTGTACCTTGTTTGAAAGGTAGTCTTGGGGATATCCTATTTCTTCACCCTTACATGGTAATATCTCAACCGCAGATCCATCATAGAGAAGTATTATGCTCCAAGTAGCTAATCAAACAATTCCTTAATTTGTGGTAGTGGATTATTTTTTTTTCATGATTTTTTGAGCTCATGATAATAAAAGCAAAGTCACATTGACCCATCCTTCTTATCGATGAAGAGGACTGGTTCACCCCAAGGTGAAGCACTTTGGCATATCAAACCTTTATCCAGATTCTTCTATAATTGTTTCTTTACCTCTTTAAGCTCCAAAATATCCATTCTATATGTAGTATTTGATATTGTAAATTCCCTAGGTATAAGATCAATTGAGATATCAACATCTATTCTTAAGATGAAGACCAATAAATTCATTGGGAAACACTTCAAGGAATTCCTTCATAATAAGCATGTCTTGATGGATGGTTTCTTCCTTAGACACAATTATTAGATCAATATAGGAGTGCTCATAGGTAATTATCATTCATTCTTGAGATGATCATGCTAAATAATATTCCTCCTCCTTACACTTGTATAGAATCATGGGTCGATTCTCTATATGGAGAGTGATTTCCCTATCACAACAATTTATATTGGATTTATATAGTTAAATATAATCCTTTCCATGAATTGCATCAAATTACTCTAGATAGGGTGTGAAGAGGTTCATTGGGAAGTTCAATCCACAAATTGTGACAGCGGAGGAGTTTTATTAATGGGATGCAATGATTTTCCCATATTCTGTTCTCACTAACATTTTTACTTCGATGATTTGTTGTTGTGTTGGGATTGTTCTGCAAATATTTCAGGATATAATAGAATTTTTACAACTATAATTAAATAGTATGTTTCCTATTCTTGATTGAATAACTGGCATACCTTTCAAAAATTCATTTTCTGGGTTTTCTTCATTGGTAGTGATTGAAAAATCTCACCCTTTCGGCCTTGGAGGTGGTCAGTTGCCTCCGAAAACACATGGATTAGGGCACTGGTTTGAAATGTGATCTGGTTGTTTGTAGTTGAAGAAATGAACAATGCATTGAGGTTCAAACATAGTGTTCCTATCCTCTATCGCAACATCGGTTTTTTCTTGTCAGTAGTTAATGTCCAAGTTCTATTCTCCTCCACACCTAAAGCATTTCTTCATCCCCTTCAAGAAATTTCTGGGGTGATTTTTTCCACAAATATGGAAAGTGGGGTGCTGGAATTTCATAGCACGATTGGATTTATCCATTGGACCACCAGAATTAAATTCCACTTTCTTCTTCTTATCCCCATGAAACCCCTAATATTCACTGATATCCATTTTGACATTGAGGGAAGATCAGATAATTTCCTCATAGCTATCGAAGTCACGGATCGCTAGAGCATTATGTAGGATAGGTTTTATCCCACCAAACAAGTTGTCAACCTTGTATTCGAGGGTAACAACAATGACAGAGGTGTATCATGAAATCCTTATGAAGTTTTCCTTGTACACTCTAATGGTTTTTTCATTTCATTCTTGAGGGAAATTAATTTCACTTCCATCTTAAGTTGAAGGGTCTGAGGAATGTATTTATCAAAAAACATTTTCTAGAAATCATTCTATTCAAATGCCTTGATCTCTTCCACATGATTTATAGTTTTTATCAATGTCCATCATTGATTTGCTTCTCCCTCTATAAGATAAGCATCCAGGAGAACCTTCCCTTGTTCAGAACATTGAAGGATGGAGAATATCATCTCAATAGAGTTGATACATTTTTCTGAGATTGAGGGATCAGACAATCCATTAAAAGTATGAGGCCTTTGTCTCTTGAATCTCTCGATTGAGGCATGTTCTTTTTAGGGAGGCTGTGCATTCCAATTAATCCATGATTTTATTCAAAAGATGAGTTAAATAATATGGTATCATGAAAAAGAATTCGATTCTCACTCCCATCGGATTGGGTATCTCATTATAAGAGTCATGAAATTGATCTTCACATCATTTGTTAGCCTAAGTCCTATTATTACCAGCCATTGGATAAAATAAAAGGAAATTTAGGGGTAACACATAAAGGGGAATCCAATGAAAAAAGGAATAACTTATCAATTTCATTTATTTGATTAACTTATATATTTATGGGTTTTAATATATGTTATCCATGATCTAGATCCCAAAAAAAATTCTTAAGGATGTTTTTTTATTCCCTTAATAAAGGTTCATACTAAGCTTATGAATTTACCAAATTATATCCCACGGGAGTGTTGAACCAAGAGTGAAGCAAGGCCCGTTTCCGTGAACCTATTCTTATTCAGGTCTATCTCAAAGAAGCACTTTTAGGTTTTACACCTAGTTAAATATGTTCCATATCTACCTCTACTTGTTTGTATCTAGACAGGGATGCATTTTCATGATAAACCACTTACTCTATACTGACAAAAAATTTTGTATTTTTTTATTATAATTAGTCTTATCCCTAAGGAATTCACTAGGGTTTTCTATTCCTAATCCCAAAAATAAATTAACTTATCCACTAATACCAACTATAACATCCCTTCTCTTTAATACACACTTAAACATGATTTATTACTTAAAATTGAAATTAAGAAAACGTTGAGGATCGATACATCCAATGTCTTGGGAAATATGGAACATTAAATTAGTATATAGAACATAAAATACAATATAATTATTGAAAACTTCTTTGGCATGACCACAACATTCCTTAGTATTTAGAAAAGCATGATATAACCTGATGAGATTCATAATAAAAGAGTGAGATATAAAATTCAGCAAGGGATTTAAAAATTAATAAAATTAAGAATACAATACAAGTTTTTCAATAGGTATATTTATGGAGTGAAAGAGACACATGAACATAAAGTCATGATATAGCATGATTATCATAACATTAAAATGTGTAAACAACATTTAACATGATATTGGCAAGAGTCAAGGCTCATTGCACATGGATCATGAGTAAAGCCTCTGTGCACTTGAATTATAAATAGTAAACCCACATTTCACATTAAAAATAATGATACAAATCTTTAACCAATTCATTGGAGCGCAATAAGGGCGTACCCATATTAGTCATTCCATTTCTGACATATGTATTACAAATGGATAATACAATGCAAATTCATAAAATATCAGAATTTATTCCATGAATAAGATATGTGGAATGCATACATTTAAGTACTTAATAAACAAGTACATGTTCATAAATTTTAAATCTATTGATACATAAATGGGTATGGTATTGAATTATAAGATTATTTTGGGATGGAAATTTTGGTGTAACTTCAACAGTATAAGGACATCAAATAGAAATGGAAAAATTGGTTGATGAGAGAGAAAGGGGTTTCTAATCATTTATACATGAAATTGACTATAATAAAGTCATGAAATATAATATCCCAATATATGTAATGTAATTTAGATTCATAATATAAAATAATTTCTTTAATTTAATGAGGAGAGAGAAATCCCTTACGAAATTTCAGCATGGTAATGGGTGTACATGGGAGGAATTAATGATAGAGAAAGGGGTATATCATCATTAAAACATAAGAGGGATGTTTTTTGTGTGTGGGGGGGTCAGAAATAATACCCCCATATTTTTAATTTAAAATAAAAGTGCATAATAATGTAAGGAAACATTGACATAAATATGTAAGGAAGAAAAGTGAGGATCCCTTACTTGGAAGTGTGATACCAAAGGCTTAAGAGAGCCTTGGGAGAGGATTCAAGGGATCTTGGGGCACCTTGGTAGGATTCTAGATATATTATGGATGAGGTTTTCATCCTCTAAATTGTTTGAGTGATGAGGAATGGGATATTGAGAGGGTTTATATTGGAAAGAAGAGGGAATTCTTTATTATTTAGGTTTTGGACACTACACATTAAAATAATCAAAACCACAGGCCCTCCCATGGTTTTTCCCATGTTTTTTTCAATGTGTATTAGAATAAAATATTTTATAAGTAAAATGTCTGAACTTGTTAAAATATTAGGCTTGATTATGTGGAGGTGAGTCACAATCTCAAGGAAATCATTTTAAAAAGTAAAAATATTTTATAAGTCTTGGGGGTCCCCTACAGTACAATAAATTAATAAAAAAATTTAAAATAACATTACTTTAAAGGTAACAAATATATTGGAATAACAACCATTTTATATCATTTTATTACATCACTATTGGATCACTATGATGTCAGAAAATACATTATATATTTAAACGGTATTTAATTCTTACCCAAATATTTGATTGTCTTAGAAAATTTTGAAAAATTCACCATTATATAATTTTTAATTCCTTAATTCAAAAATTATATTCACTTTACCTAAATAAATTTTTAAATATGTGAATTTTTACTTTAAAAATAAAAACAGATATTTATAGAAAAATCATGGGTTTTGACAAAAACATCTTTCAAACCTTAATAAAAATTACAATTGTATTCATAAAAATTATATGATAATTTATATTTAACAAAATGTAATTTAGTAATAATATTTTAATAAAATATTATTTAATTAAAAAATACATTATTTCATCAAAATATATTTCCTAATTGAATTTAAATATTTACTAAAAATACTATTTGTGATTTAAAAACCATTTACAAATTAATAGTGATAAAATGAATGTATAATCTCTATTCTATACAAAAATGATGTACATAATAATAATGTGAGGGTCTTTTAACATAACCCATTATAGCACCCACATAAGATGTATGGGTAAGGTGTGCGATGGTGACAGACTCTTTGGGTGGCTCTGATAGCATCACTTGACTCGTAATCTCTATTAACTTCCACTTCTCTCGTAGGCGGTTCCGTTCAATCTTGACGTGTTGAAGCTCAGCTTGGGCTTGGTCAAGAGAGAATCCCAATGACGCTACCTCCTTTACGAGCTTCGAAAAATGGGCTTCGTATGGAGAAATTATACTGGATGAGTTCATCTCTTCTTGTGTTTGAGTAAATTGGATTTGTTAAAGCCCTATATTTATACTAATCATGTGATCACTGTTGAAGGGATATATTAGCAACGGTAACAATTTTTAACGGTATTTTAAAATCCAAGATCATAAAACTATGTATGTTCATATGTTTTATATAACCCTTTTACAAAAAAACAGATTTAATTAGATCAAGAATAACATTCATTAATAAACGTATGGTTCATTACAAGACACCTTGACATATAATTCTTATCCAGATCCACCCCAGTATCTCTACAGAATGAAATTATAACATAGGAAAAGAAAAAGATGTATATGTGTAATGGAAGAAATTTTCAAATTAAAGATGTACCTATTGTGAATGAATATGATGATTTATTTCCAAAGAATTTACATGTAAATCCTCTAGAGTGGGAAGATGAGTTCTCTACTAATGTAATTCCTAGTGCAAGACCTATAAAAAAGACTCCCTAAATAATTACCACTATGTAATTAGTGGAGCTAAAGAAAAAACAATATGAATTTAGTGAAAATAGATTTATTTACCCCAGTGTTTCTCCATGTGGAGCCTCAGTTCTCTTTGTCAAGAAGAATGATAAATCTACGAGGTTGTAAATTGACTATAGAGAAATCAATGCTATTAAAATAAAGAACTCGTATATCCTTCCTCATTTTGATGATTTATTTGATAAAATTCATAAGTATTAATATTTTTTTAAAATTGACCTTCGATCTGGATATCATCAATTGTGTTTGAGTAAGGAAGATAATATAAAAACAACATTTTGAACCAGGTGTGGACATGTTG
Organism: Viscum album; assembly: GCA_963277665.1. Lineage (NCBI taxonomy): Eukaryota > Viridiplantae > Streptophyta > Magnoliopsida > Santalales > Viscaceae > Viscum > Viscum album. Next base: position 1,899,913,165 of record OY728126.1, read on the forward strand.
AGTTTATAGTAATGCCATTTGGACTGACTAATTCACCCTATATTTTCAGGGATCTAATGAATTGATTTTTCATGGAAAATATTGATGATTTTTTTTGGTATTTATTAATGACATCTTGACATATTCAAAAATTTATGAGGACCATGATAACCACATATGGGTTGTTCTAGATAATCTTAAAAGAAAAAAGTTGGGTGGGAAGTTTAGTAAATGTGAATTCTGGATTCAAACTATATCTTTTCATGGAAATATTTTCTTTAAGGATGGAATCATAGTAGATCCTATTAATATAAATAAAATTCAACAATGAAATATGCTAACTAACATAAAAAAGTTACATAGTTTTGTTGGCTTAGTAGGTTACTATTGGCATTTCTTTCAGAATTTTTCTCGATTGGAAAACCCGCTTATCTAGACCACATATAAAGAGGTTAAGTTCACATAGAAAAAAGAATATAAATAATACTTCAATTAATTGAATAGAATATTGGACAATTCTCAAATTTTTACTCTTTCATCTAGAAATGATCAGTTTTTGATATACAATAATGCATCAAAAAATAGTCTAGGTTGGGTAATTTTGAAAAATGGTAAAGTTATTTCTTATGCATCAAGGTAGTTTAAGACACATGAACCAAATTTTCAAACTCATTATATTGATTTATTATCCAAACAATTTGCTAAAAAATTATGGATACATTATCTCTATAATGAAAGATGTGAGATATATATGGATCACAAGAGTTTGAAATTCATTTTACACAGAAATAACTCATCATGAGGAAAATGAGATGGCTAAAGTTACTCAAAGATTATTATTGTTCAATACTCTACCACCTAGGAAAGAAATATAAGGTAGTAGCTGCATCAAGAAGGAAATATCATGGACTTCTATCCCAAATGAGGATTTAGAGAGATCCTATATTCATGGATCTAGTAAAGATGGATATGGTAATTGTTAAGGAATAGGAAACATAATTCATTTTTCAAATGATGGATAAACCATGTTTACAATAGATGAAAAAAAGTTTCTAATCTAATAATGCGAACCTTCAAAAAAATTAAATACATTAAGGATGGAATATTGGAAAAATTCATGTGTGAGGATGGAATTATGAGATTTGGAAAGAGGTTAGGTGTTCCATCAATACCTTAGCTAAAAAGGGAACTATTAGATGATTCTCATAACTAAAATTTCTCTATACACCCTGGTAGTACCAAGATATATAGATATCTGAAGGAAAAAATTTTAGGATAATATGAGAAGATAAATTTAACTATGTGTCAAGATGTCTAGTTTTTCAATAGATTAGGGTTGAAATAGAACACCATAAAAGACTCATGAAACCTATTCCTATATCTATGTGGAAAAGGGATGATATTGTGATGGACTTATTTATAAGACTACCATGGAAAATGAATAGGAAAGATGAAATATGGGTAATTTTTTATCATCTTACAAAATTGTTATATTTCATTATTATAACAGAAGATTTACCACTTCAGTGCCAAGAAATACTCTATATTAATGAGGTTGTAAGACTTCATGGAGCACCTCTATCAACTGTGTCTAATCGTGATCCCTAATTTACATCAAAATTATGGAAATGTATTAATAATTCTTTGGATACAAATATTAATATGAAAACTTATTATCACCCCAAATCTGAGGGACAATTTGAAAGACTTATTAAAACTCTAGAAGACATCTCGAAGTCATGCTCACTTGACTTTCAATGTCTATGGGATCAATACATACCTTTGGTGTAATATGTCTACAATAATAGTTTCCATTATAGTATTCAAATGGATCCATATGAAGACTTATATGGAAAGTGATGTCAAACTCCAACTTGTTGGAACAAATATAGAGGGAGGAGACTTATAGCCAATATCTTATTAAAGAGACAATGACAAAGGTAAAGAAAATTAAGGCCCATATTAAATCATCCCAAAGTAGTAAAAAAAGTTATTTTGAAAACCAAGGAATAGATTTGGAATTCCAATTGGGAGATCATGTATTTATGAAAGTAAATCCATTGAAGGGTGTCTTAAGTTTCGGTAAGAAAGGGAAACTGATCCCCAGATACATCAAACCATTCGAATTTTTTTAAATAATTAGAGTGTTAGCTTACTATTTTTCAATGACACCATGTCTCTCCAAAGTTCAGGTTGTTTTCCACATGTATCTATTAAAAACCAGCAAACCTAACCCAATGCACATACTGACCTTTGTGTAAATATAACTTCATTCTGATTTATCTTACTGTGAATGCCCTATCGAGATTCATGATAATAGAGAGAAATTATTGAAAAATCGAACAAATTAACTTCTAAAAGTTATTCATAGAAACTATAAAATTATGGAATCTATGTGGGAACTTAATATATGTTATAAAAAACCACCCACATCTTTTTAGAAGTTATTATGCATGAAAAATATTGAGGATGAAATTTTCGAAGTAGGGACGAATATAACACCACATGACTTTTTGTTGTGTTTCCTCTAACAATAATTTCAATTCATTAGATAGATTATATGCACACAACACATATTCACAATGAGAAAACACAATATTTTAATAATATAGTTATAACATTTACATTAAAAATAATTTTTCCTCTTCTGTGTTTTGATTTTGAAAAAATGGACATACACGATTGCGATCAATATGATATTTAATGTTTGATAGGATCAACATATTTTTTTGGTTATTACTAACATGTCATTATGAATAGTAATATTATCCTTATGAATATTAATGTACCCTTGTGAATAATATACTCATCCATGTAATTATTAATAAAATTTAGGCACCTTATAAATTAGAGTGAATATTTTAATAATCAAGTGTTAGTATTTTTGTGAGTAATAAATATTTAATTACAATTTTAAATTAATATATTTATTTAAAATAATTTTTATTTTCTTAAAATTTATTCCTAATTAAATATTTTTTGTTACATTATTTTAGGGTAATTTAATAATACCTTAGTTAATTTTTTTGGGGTATAATAAAATCAGTTATAATTTTAAAAAATCTAATTTGTTTTGAGTAAATGATAATTTTAAATAAAAATTAAATTTATCATATTTATAAATTTATTTTCATAAAATAGAGTTCATTTTTAGATTCTACACATCAAAATATGGTTAGATTTAATTTTTTATCTTTCTGAAAGACTTGAATTTTCAGTGAATAGTAAAATATGATAATTTATGATAAATGCTAAATACATCATTTATTGAGTTGTGGATGGTTTCTTGAAAAGTTAAGAACCCTTGGTTTATATTCACATGTACTAATTACTATTTTTAGTCACATGTATCTAGAATATTTACATTTTTGAGGGAAAAAAAATAAACTAATGATTTAAATAATTCAAAAAACCCTCCTCTCCTCCACTTTATAAACCAACCCTACCCCCTCTTCCCCTCACACTTCTCAATATTTGAGACATACCTATGATATACCAAATACTATTCCCAATAACTAACCCCTCATCCAAGACATTCTAGTAGCACCCAAATTCCAAAACCAAACGCCTTAGGATGATTTTTGAGGAGTACTCAAGAGGTAAACCTCTCTTCCTTTTCATTTCAAATACTTTTACAATTTACATTATTTTGTTTATCTCTCCTCACCACCCCTCATCCAAATTCTATGATAATTACAATACCTTAAATATACTATAATTTTTTTATGCTAATGCAATATTTCATCATCATCTTTCTTTCCCCCACCTTTTACACTAAAAATGAAAACACCATACGAGATGTGTTAATTTATCACATTCATGGATGACACGTTTTCAATTTCTATTACAGTTTTCAATTCTGGTACTAAAACCATTTTTAAGGTTTAAACAGATTTTAATATATGTAATATATCTTATTTAATGTTCTATAATCATTTTTTACAAATGGTATTAAATTTAAAAATAAAATGACTTTGTGGTGATTGAAAAAACCACCAAAATAATTCAAGCGTTTATCCTTAAAATTTTATATAATGATTAATTCTATCCCAAATGATTTATATGATAATTTAACCGTGTGGATGATCATTAATAACTCATAACTTCAATTTGAGATTTCAATTTTTATTTTACATGAACATTCATACTCTTATACATGCAAGACGATCAAGAAAACTAAGAAAACATTCACTCCCAAATGATGAAAATGATTCTATTAACCCATATAAAAGGCCATAAATGAACTTAATAGGGAAATGATAAATCAATTACATGTAGATAAGTTTTTTTAAATTATTAATTAATTAATCTAATTTGATTATTTAGGGAATTAATATGTAGTTATGAATACATTCGTACACAAGGTAAGGGGATTCTCATCTCACTTTTATTTCCATGAGATTTCTATTGTTTTCCACTCATTTCATATATGTAGTGAATGTATACTACCTTTGGATATATAATATCATGGTTATATTTATATTCATGGTGTTAAATAATTCCTTTGATTATTTTTTTTCATATGATACGTTTGATAATAATGTAGTAAGGTACTTTGTCTCAATTTCGATTTTGTTGGGACTTACTTGGTATTGTGCACCTAATAAGTATTATGTGGGGGATCTACTACCTATTTGAGATAAATTTTTTGTTGAAATTTTATTTCTATTAAATATCCATAATTTTGTACCAAGGATATTATTATTTTCTTAGTCGTATACCATTTTACGTACAGTGTTTATTTTGAATTTCATTTTAACAAAGGGAATATTGATGAGCTTGTATCTTACACTCAATAATGATATTTATATGGAATGTTATTATTCAATTAAATCTTTTTCTGAATAATTATTTGGACTTATAGTGTTGGGAAGGACCTTCTATAGTCCCTCGATGTATCAACATGTCTCACGAGACAATATAATTGGCGACAAACCCTTCATGTTTGTTTCTAAACAGAATCAGTCGGGCATCTACAAATAGACTTAAACATTCATGATGGTAAATTGGTTCATGTAAAAAATACATGACGTCCACTAAATAATCATTGTCTTCATTCAATACTCATTTATTACTCTCCATGATATTTTCACTATGAAAACAAATTTATGGTTGTATTTTCATTCGACTTTTTTTAATGGAATGTGTTTTTGAGATTACTTTCCTTTCCATAATGTCTATGACTTATTGACATTAACTCTCATTTTATTTCATTATTTAACCATACTTATCCTTTTATATCACCCATATTATGTTTCTTTTCCCTAAGTAAGGAAGAATAAATCCTTGAATGAGTTTTCAAAGAATGCAGTATATTTCTTACTATTATGTATCATGTTGTATTTTCTATATTTCCCAATGTAATATGGGTGACATGAATGTAATATGGTCTTCAAAAATGACTAAAATAATTGGTCTTCAAGGATTATATTTCTTATAATCATTCCAATATAATAAAATAATACACCGACTCTGGTTTTATAGATTTGGGGAAATAAATTCGCCAAAACTGTTATGGGATGTTTAAATAACCATATTTTTCATGATTATTTTTTATAATATGAATTTTTTTTTGAAGATTCATTGTATAAGGTTTATATTATTTAAAATTATTAATTTCTTAACATATGATACATGTAATTTATGAAAATTAGGTCAAATTTATTGAATTCATCAACCAAAAAATGGATAAAGGCAAAGGACATTGCAAGGACCATGTCTGGGGCTCCAAAATAAATATCTAGGAGAAAATGGAGAAAAAATATCTATAAAAAACACTTCATATTATGTAAATTATTTTTGATGTGAAACATAAAATATTAGATGATATGAAACCATGGCTTGAAGAAAAATAAGGATTTTTGGATACGAGGAAAATTTAAATCACCCATAAAGCTGACAGGACAAGAACCAATCTGTGAATAGATACATGGAACTAAAAATTTCATGTCATGAATACTATTTAGGACATGAAAATTCTTGAAAAACTGAAATTTTTCAGGTTTAGAGATACTTATAATAGAAGATATCATTTATGACCACATGAAAACCCATGGTTAATTATGAATCATTTATTAAGGCTTTATCGCTTAAAATGCCTATAAATATAGGCCTAGGAAGGATGAAAAAAGATGAGTCAGCCATTTGAGGGTTATTCCATCATGCTATACTAATATTATGCTAATTTTGGGTTTTATTTCCTATTTTCTTTTTGTTTTATTTTCATTTATAATATAAGGTATTCGTCTTTTTTATTCTAGTATTCTATTTTCTATAAATTTCTTTCTTTTATTCTCTCTCTATTTCATTTAGTTATGTTATCTTCCAATTTTAAATGGAAATTAACTAATGCTATAATTTTTCTTGTAGGGTTGATATCATGGTGTCCTCAATTACTTCACTATAAATTCATAATTTTTGAACATTGTTTTTCATGAATGGGAGAGAATTGCATAGGCGTGGTGATCTTCCTCCATAGATGGATTTCAAATTCATTTATTTTATCTGATTCACTTCTCTTACCTCCATTATATCTGGTAAAATATTCATAAAATGGAGTTGAGGTTACTTGAAGGGTTGAAATGGTATAAAATAGATCCCAGTCTTTTAGAAATTACACTCTTTTCCAAGGTGTTATCCTACTTTTCTATTGGTGGAGGTGATATTCAGTATGCCATATATGTGTCCTAAGCATGTTAAAATCCCAAAAACAATACATCAAAGAAATTAATTTATGATTTTATGTTAATTAAATTGTCAAATTAAATTTAAACAAGTAATAAATAATCATGGAACCTACATAAATAAACCCTTGTACAAAGAAATTTCAACTTAAATCCATTAAATTTTTTATTTTCATGTAATATTGTTTTATTTGTTGTATTACATCATTTTTTCAAAAAACCAAAATATAATATTTTTCATAAAATAAAATAAAATGAATATATTGGGTGATTTATAAAATAGTTTTTGATCAACTATAATGCTCCTCAATTGAGATGACCATGGTCATCCTCAGTGCTGCAAAATGAAAAATCATTTTCATTTTCCATGCCCTATAAAAAGAGTGCGTCAAAACTAGCATTATTTCAAGGGAGGTAAGAAGTTATTTATTTCACTTATTTATAATTTTACATTTGCTAAATAATTTTCATTGTTTTATTTAACTAAAAAATAAAAATATAATCTTTTCCTATGATTTATATGAAATGTTGTAAATCCGCATTGATTTACTACTCACATGTGAAAGAAAAAAATATTTAACTCACTATTCAATATATAAAATATCATTTTCTTTTTTATATATAGATAATAGGATATTTGATATAAATGTTCATAGATAGTAAATTCAATGAGTTTATCTAGGATCTTGAAGAGGACCTTGAACACCTACTCATTGATGTATTGACCATAGAACTAACCAAACTCTTGGAGTACTTCATGGAGTTTTATTTTGATGTAGATGAGACATAAGTATATTCGTCCTTATTTCCTCTAAAATTATTAGAATAAATCCCCCATGTACAATATTATGAAGAAGTTATTATAAACAAATACTAATTTCAATGGATTAGAGATTCATTAAAAGATAGGTAATGAAAAATGGAATGGCTAAATACATATTACAATGCATCCTCAGAGTATCCTGAACCAAAAAAAAGATGGATAAACCTTAGTATATAAATATTATTATGATGAAATATAATAAGTGGAGCATATTATCAAAGACTATCAATAGTGAAAAAAAATTAAGAGACAAATCCATGAATAAGATAAAGAGATAGAGTGTGAAGATGAAGACTCACATACTAATGTGAATATGGGGAAAATATTTGGATCAATTTTGGAGTTAATGGAACTATAATAAAATGAAATTAGATCTAAAATTCTCCAAGATCTAAAAATCAACATCTAACTACATATTTTTTCCATGAAAGAAGAATAAAAACCCAAGTGGTGGAATTAAAAGAAATACAATAGGAGCCTTATTACCTTCCTTCATCTTGTACTAATCATCTCTAGAAATACTTTTCCATCGAAAAATATATCAAATAAAAAATAACTTATGGAGATAATAATTCCTTGAATTTAACTCATTTAATTTAATTTGATATGATTTTTATCACTCCCCACTATTTGAATTTTACAAATTTGTCCGACTCATATTTGTCTTGGGAGGAATATGGGGAATATAAAATTGTATCTATTGAGGAACATATGGATATCAACAAATAAATTTAAAATTTATTATGGGTAATAAAATAATATATCTAATTGTATGTTTTTTAAGAAATAGAGATACACACTCTATACACAAAAGGGGAATAGTTTTTATTAGTTCTTAAATTTTAAATAATGTTCTAATAAAATTATATACTAACATTCCCTTTTAATATTCTTTTGATGAATAATATGTTTTGTAACCATTATAAAGTAAAAAATATGTTTCACAAGTTGAAATAAAGGAGGAGATTCCATACATTATCCTCTCCCCACCATGAACGTTTTACATCATTGTTAAGGGGATGAATATAGTGTACCTTATAGATGGAGTGATCCTTAATAAACAGGATGAATTATATACTAGAAAATAGAGTATGTGGTTGTTCATGTCCAAGAAACTCCACCCACTGATATTCAATATATGATCACTATAAATTCCCTTTTAGAGGTAGTAAAAACCTAGGGGTCTTTGGGGGTCAAACCGATTTATATATATATATATATTCTTTATATTTATTTATTTTTCATTTTTAATTCTTTGTTTAAGAATAAATTCGGAAAAAACCATAAATCCGTCTATATTTTTTATCTTACATTGACATTGACTTCGTACTTACAATATTTGTTTTATTTTATAGGACCATAATGGCACAAGGAAGGAAGATATATATGAAACAAAATTCCAAGTCATCATAAGTATTTATGATGTGAACTACTATAGAATAGAACAAAACTGTGAAACCATACTCATGCTTCATTATAAAATGAGTATGAGTTTTAATTTACTAATTTATCTTACTTTAATAATTTTTTTATAAGATTAAAATGAAAATTTTCATGACCCGCCTAAACCCTTGTCTTATAGTATTGATATAGGAGACATAAGTAACATAGGATAATCAGTATGATGTATTTTTTTACTTTCACTATTGAAATGATTAGATGACTGAAATGGTAAAATTAAAGAGTAAGGTTAATGATAAGGGGATGAATTTTAAAAATCATGATTTTATGGATATATGTTAATTATTTTAAATGAAATTCATTATAAATTTGGCATGATTTGAATTTATGAAATTGATATGGATTAGTTTATTATTTCTGGGAATTCACATGTGTAATTGTCCTAACACAAATGTTATCATCCCCAATAAAAATTCTAAACCAAATATTTCCTTTTATTTATTTTGTATATTTCACTAGAGACAAAGTAATGTTCACTTCTAGAACATTTATATCATATTATAAAATATATGACTGAATAGAATCAATTTTATTATGATTGATTCAATTTATTGATTATCCATTTATCCTTAAACCCACCTTGGAATCAATCCTAATTTTCACCATATAATACAGGAATAAACATTACATGAAATGATCCATGTTACAATACCAATATATGCATTCCCATGATACTCACACTATATTACATGATATTTATAAGACTATGTGTGGGGGATCGGTTGTCCATTGTGGGGGGATGAAATTAATTTTATTAGTGTTTATTATGATATTTGTGTAAGAGATTATGTTTTCATTGTACTTTATTATTCAAAAGCCTTTAAAAAATTATAAAAGATGAAAAAAATGAAAAAATGGGTTATGACTTTTGAAGATAAAAAATCCCCATTTCTAGAATGATGATATTTTTATTATGTATGGTTAGGTGGTGGATGTGATATTTTTCTTAAAAACAAATTCCAAAGAGAAAAAATAAGAAAAATAAGAAGAAGAAATTCAAAAAATCCGGACATTACAATTCATTTATTATGCTTACTTGTATCATGTACCCCCTTTCAGCTTTGGGGAATGTGTAGAAGACATTTACTGGAGTCTTTTATTAGAATTAGATTTTGATATCATATAGTATTATAAATATTCAAAACTAATATTTGAGATTCATTTTTAATCAATATTCTATATCAACATGAAGCCTCAAAGTTGTTTTAACCATAATAAAACCCCTCATGATTAATTTTAATTTGTATCTTTATAAGATGGAGATGCTAGATGATTTTCAATCCAATATTAAGAAACATGTACATGAGGTATGAACAAAATTCTAGTTATATTTATTACCTTGAGAGATGAGTAAAAATAGTTTAATTTGAGGTAGATTGAAATTTTCATGCACATTAATGAATAATAAAAATTTAAAGAATATCAATTTAATATCCAAAGAGAGAAAGTAAAAGGATTGATTGTAAATATTTATTTTAAAAGTGAGGATTTTAAAAAATTATTTTTTATGAAATTTCAAAGTTTATTTTCCATTAGAAAACATTTTTTTAGTTGAAATATAAATAATTTTAGAATTAAATTCCCTGGAAATGATGTTGAGATTAAATAATTGAGGAAAAGTAAGTACTATGTGTGGGGTAAATGACAAGACCAAGTTTTTCATGATTATTTTGATATTGGATGGATTTTTTGTATAGATTAATTATTTAAATTTGAACTTATTTAATTGTTTTTTAATATAAGATACATGAAATGTATGAAAATGAAGTTGATTCATTATGATCTGAGGTGAGTTTCTTCCTTTTTCATCTTCATTTATTACATATTCATTCATCATGGTGGGGATAGTGAGTGGGATGTATTTATTTTTTAGTAATTTATTTGGTTTATATTTATTTGAGTTTCCTCTCATGTTTGTTATATTTTGTGGTTATCTTATTCTTATCCTTGATTTTCTATTGTTTATAATGAATGTATTCAGGTAAGGGAATTATAAACTCATATTATATCTTTTAGAATCTATATGCTGGATTATAATTCTATGCTCCTTCCAAAATATGTCATTATGTAATTTTCAATATTGATAGATATGGATTTATTAATGATCATGGTTTATGAGTAGAGGTATAAATATATAGGAAAAACACTTTTAGGATCAATAGAATTAAATGAATTTTCTAAACTGGTGAAGAGAAAATTATACGGTAAAGTGGATTTTATGTGCTATATGATTTCCTTGTTATTTTTTAGGTTTTCATTCTTATTGATTAATTATTTATATTATGGACTTCTTGTTTTTTAAAACCATGTGTAACATTAGAATATTCATAATTACATAATCACTTAAATATGGTATTATAAAATGGGCTACTAAAATATAAAACAGAAATACCTAATGAATGGTATGCTTGATATTGTAATTGTTTTGATTTACATTATACTTTTTGGAGGTAAAATTATAATGTTCAGTGGGTATTGTTGTGTTATAATTTATTTTTCATTATTTTTAATATGATTAAACTAATTTACTAGTTATGATAGTAATGGTGATAAAGGGTTACATGCAAGATTAAGAAGGTAAAGTGGAAAGCTACAAATTAAAAGACTTTGTTATTAATAAAGTGAATTATGGATGGTGAAACATAAAATAAAATAAATAAGGGATTTCTGATGTAAAATTAACATAAGAGTAATAAATGAAATATTAATGGAATGATTAATATGGTAAAATATGAGTGGGGTGTCAATAATTATTGATTATTGAAATGAATGAACATGGAACAAAATGATGTGGAAAAAAAAGAAAATTATATGGAAAACATTAAGGTTTGTAATGTATCTCAGTTAGATTGTATGTATGGGAGTTAATGATTTAAATTTATAAGTATGAATTTTTTTTATTGATTCAGTTATTTGTAATTTAATGATGATACTGGTGGGGGTTTTGTATGGAAGGAGGAGGGAATGAGCATGATTTTCTTCATGTTCATGATACCCTATTGTGATGGTTATATGATGTTGTGGTGGTAAGTGGTGATGATGATATGGATGTGAATGTGATGTGGAGGTTATTCATATATTTTTATGGTTGGGGTTAATCAAAATAAAGGATAGGGAGTGAGGTTAATGTTATTCATATTTATGTTACCTTATTTATGTCCAGTTGGAAAGGTGGATATGACATACATGGGTGGGGTTGTTGTTATGGTGTTACTTTCTTTTTGTTATATGGTTTCATTATTGGATAGGTGGAAGTTAGTTTATGTGGTTATTTAATTTTTGGATTGCTATAAAATAGGTTGGTACTTGATGGTAGTTTTGTTATTGTGTCTTCTTTCTTGTATTCCTAATCAGATTTGGAGAGTGGTAATCTTACATGCTCGCTACTAGTTAGAGGTCTAATAACTTTACTGGAAGGTGTGAATAGTGGAATTATTTGGTCCCTTAATGTGAAGTGATCGATAATAGTATGATTTTCTTATATTATTTATGAGGGAATTATTTGTCGCCTATAATATAAAGTGAGCTATTCTGTTACAGTAAAAAGAGGAAATAGTGATAGAAAGATAGAACATGGGGTTCAATGATTATTTTTCATATGATATCTTATTATTTATATAATTATATTTTTTTTGTTGATATAACCATTGTTAGTATTACATATTCATTACATATTCTTATTGGGTTTTTTATTTGGATGGTCCTACTAAGTCCCCCAATGTGTTCATCCAACTATAGCTTGCTAAGTGTTTTCCAGGTAGACCGAAAAATAATGGAGTTTCTCTTCATTTGGGTCAAATGGATTTTGTGGATGATTTGGATTTTTGGATCTCACTATTTCATGTATATTCTTGATGTTATGTATTTGTAATATAAATATCATTTGGTTTGTTGGAATTTATATTTTGAAAAATAATTAATTTGGATTTTATTGGTGTCTATTTTATTATTACCAAGATTTTATGAGGTTAATGCCTATCATATTCATGTTTTCTACCCTTGGTTATATTCACCATGAAAATTCACATAGGAGGTAGTCTTTTGCGTCACTATCACCTTAATTTCACACCAAAGAGAGGTTCTAATGGGGGTGCGTTGTGATAGAGCGGTGTTGAGTCTTTTGGTTGAGATTTATGGTGGATATTATACTTAGGAAAAAATGATAAATTCGTGGTATTGGTAAGGAAGTGGTGCAACATTATCCTAACATGTGATATAGTCCATAGAGACTACGTAAGAATAAATTTTTAGGGCCCCCAATGATCTTACACAAGGACCTAGAAACCTAATGGAATGTTTTTGTGAAGGTGTAGTTGTTTCATGGTAGAAATAACATAGAGGTTTATGCATTATTGACTTTAAATTCATTTTAATATTAATTATAAATCATATATGTGTATCTTTTTTTCTGCAATTATGTTTTAGTAGTTGATGATATATCATTATCTTGATGGAATGATTGTATAGTTATAAAGTGAAGAGTAAAATTGTAATTAACTAGAATAAACTATTTTACTAAAACCTTGTTGACACATGGATGTCTTGTCTCCATGATGGATATAACATGTCTCCTCAAGAATTGATTTCCATTTTAATTGTTGAAATGGGTAGCATGTTTGGTCATTCCAGGAAGTTAGTATTTTCAAAGAATCATGTTTAAAATTTTATTTTAATATTTTATTACTAATTTTTGAGAACCTCCATACAATAAGTTTTCCTTAGAAATTTATATGTTTTTAGGATAAAATGAATGCTTTTATATCCATGTATAATTTTACTTTAATTTTTTTTTTGAATTTTTTTATTCTTCAAATTACCTGCTACTAATGACATATTATATGCATGTATTTTGAGTTTATTGAAAATATGGAATTGGTACTTATTTATGTAATTACTGGAGGATAAAAATCATGTATTGTGACAACCAAATAAAAATTTAAAAATCTATATGAATAAACATGTTCCTTACTTTTATGTATATATAATGATTTAGTGATGCTAAAATATTTTGTATTAAAGGTCAAAACATCATTTTAAATTCATTTATAGTTATTGAAATATAGATGACCATGTGTAAGGGTAAGATGTTTATTTTTTGTGTTGGGAATCAGGTTTAGAGGTAAATAATATTGTATGATTTTTTATGTATACACTAATATATATTTTCCCAACCATGTTATGTATTGATCATGTTACACATAAGTAAAAATTTAGAATTATGCCACCCTTTATATAATATTCCATGGTAGTAGAATATTTAAAGAATAATTAATTTCTGAATGGTAAATATGTTTCATTGTGGTACACATGTCTAATTACATTTATAATTTATAATCATGTTCAATTTATTTAAGTATAAAGAGAGATGATTTTTCAGATTTATAACTTGAAAAAATTTTGTTGTTGTTTATAATATATTTTATGAGGATTTATTTCCTTTATATTTTTATACGTTTTTCAAGAAACCAATTATCTAAACTATAAAACTAGGATGCTAAAGGCTGTTAAACATGAATTCTTTCCCCATTAAATATTTTTCCTATAATTTTTATTTCATTTATATAAAATTAGAATTAAGTGACAAATTTATACTATTGGGATTTTGTGTTTTTGTTTTCTTGATTGATTTGATTGAATCAAAATTCATAAAAGGTTCACCATTTAATGTTAATAATGGAATGTTTATTTTGAAATCATAAATTTTATGATGATTTTATTTTAACCAATGGATAATTTTTGTGAAAATAATGATGAAAAGAGATATTGATTGTTGTTCTTTGTTTTTGGTTTTTTGTGGTTCACTATTTTCCCTTGTTGTGGGTTGTGTGGTCTTGTTTTAGAGTTTTTATGGATAGTTTGTGTTTTTTGGGTAGTGGGGATATGTTTGGTTCCCTTGGTGGGTATGAGGAGTTGTGATTAATGATGTAGAAGTAATGGGGTGGTTGGTTGTGTGAGATGGGGAAGTGCTGTATAGTCTTATTGGTGGTTATTGTGGTGGTGGTGGTGTATGGGTTATGGTATGGTTTGGAAGTGGTTGTGTGGTTGGTATTATGAAAGGTAAATGGTTTGGTCATTAATGTTGGATGATTAAGTAGTTATGAGTGCTATATGTTTCTATTTATTTCCATGGTTGGAATGATGTGATGTTGGGTGATGTGTGGGTGTGGTTTTTAGGAAGATTAGTTGATGGTTTTGATGTGATTTCTTGTGAAATTTAGTTTTTATCTATGATGTTGATGTTTCATATTTGGTTTATTCTAACCATGTTTCTATTTGATCAAATTATAACTATCAAAAAAATCATCAAGATGTTGGTCAAGGAAATGAAAATGAGGAATATTGGGATAAATAATTGCAAAAAATTTAGCAGAAGGAAGTTTTGAGGTTTTTAAATAAATAACTTACTCCTCATGTTGAGGATTAGATAGAAATTTTTAAAATTTCATTTGGGTTGGCGAAGACTCCGAACCGATTTTGAGTTGCCCCGGTGGATCACATATTTTGAAAAGAAGATTATTGATGGTGGTAGATTAAACTTGATAGCCTAGGATAAATGTCTAGGGAGTAATTTAAATAATTATTTTTGGAAGGATTTATTTTTCTAAGTTTAGATATGTGGTTTTATGGAGGATATTCGAGAGATTCAAAGTGGATATTAGAGTGTCTGTAACTTTGGGTGTTGTTTTATGGATATGATTAATTGGTATTCATGTTTTCTTCCTAGTGATAAAGAACAATCGCAATATTTTAATACTTCCTTGTGGATATTGATTTAATAGTCTATTAGGCCAACTTTTTTTATCTTTATAGTAGCAGTGAGAGATTGATAAGAGGTCATAGATAAGGGTTTATCATTATTGGAGGGTTCTAGTGAAGTCGCCTACTAAATGGATAAGAATGTTGAGATGAATACTTTTATTTGTGGAAATCAGAGTTCACGGAATAATAGGAGAGTAATATGATCCTATAAAGTTAGGGCATTTCTTTGATCCCTAAGAATGAGTAGTTTAATATATCTAGAATCTGGTGAGTTGATCTATTTATGTTGTAATGTTGTTGGGAACTGTCAATATGATTACACCAAGATTCATCATGTTTCTCAGTCTTCAATGGAGAATTAGATGTGTTGATGTTTTGGGTTGATCTACTCCTTTCACTAAAACCCTGTGGTCATTTTTGAACTTATTTTAATGTGTTAATTGATTGAGATTTAAAATTTTAATTCGTTTTTTTCTCTTTGAATCCTTGGAACCATTTAATTTCAAAAAGGATTTAAAATGGTATATGAGTATTTTTCAAATGGGTATCTATTTGAAATCATGGCTATAGTAGAAGGAGTTTATTGTGAACCATGGTGATTCAAGATATGTTTTATTAGTGGATATGCCCTCATTTTTGGGGAACCATTAGTGGTTTTAGGGGATTTACAAGTGTTAATCATATTAGCGAAGTGTGGTTTGGGCCTTGATGTGGGGGTTTACGGTGAGTTTTTTTAGAAGTATATTCCCTTTTTTACACTCAGGCTCTATTGGAATTTATTTATAAATTTAATATCCATAAATAAAATAATAAAACATTATTCTAAATAGACATTATAATTTTTTTCTAATAATAGAATAAGAAAATGACAATTTCTTTTTTCTATGTTCATCTTCCATTAATCTATAAAAACAGTCCATTTTTTCTCTTTATTTTTATGGATTAACTCGAATATCTTATTAGTAATAACTATAAAACCTCCCTTTATGGGAACAACCTGAACTATAGTAACCCAATGTTTTTTATATTATGATGATTATTATAATATCTAAATGTTTTAATACCATCCGCCTAAAACTATATTCATATTTTAGTTATGTATTTTTAATGGTACTCTAGGTTCATGTCTAGGTTACAAAGGGATACCATGAATGAAAAAAGTAGGATGTATTCCCTTAATACCATTAGTGGAAATTGAAAAGTTTGTATTAAACTTTCACAAGACTCAAAAAACACCTCTACTTTAGTTGATACAATTTGAGGAAGTTTGAAACCGTCTCTCAGAAATTAGTATTTTATGTAATAAGGAAAATATTTAATCTCAAAAATGTTTTTTTAAAAGGAGGAATACTTTTTGGTCAATATTGGATGAGGTTCACAACATATGACATATAGATACATTGAGATCTTGAAAATGCTTCTTTCTTACTAATTTAATCAATTTAAATCCCCTAAATCTCAGATTCTAGATCTAGTTCCAAATTTTTTTCCATGTAAAACTCGTCAATAGGATTTGAAAACTCTCTTTCTTAATCATATAAAGGAATATTTTCATCAAACAATTCAACTATAAATCATTTCTCAACATGTGTAGGTTCTTTAAAACTTTTAAAAATATTTAAATCTTATTGATACCTAAAAATGTTTTAAATTGGATTCATCATATATATATATATATATGGAATCTTATCATGTATCTAAAAATTACTCACCCAATATCATATCCTCCTTCATATAACACTATATATAAAGTATTAGGAAGTTATATGGTAATAATATGTTACCCATAACTACCAACATGCCATATTCCCTTCTAATTGGTTGATTTATTGACCCGTTAGCCAACTAGAGTTTTATGGTGGTTGGTTTAAGTTATTCAATTCCTAATTTTTGAAACTATGAAATTGTAATGAGATTTAAGAGAGCCCATAGTTTGCACAAATAACTCCATTTTCTGAATAATTTTATGGTAATGAGAATAAAAAAACTCTCTAAGTCATCAAGTTTTAGATGGATTTTATTTTATAGGAAAACACTACACTCTTAAGTCAAACTATTTATATAAAAAACTAAAAAATATTTTTAGTTGAGATAATACATTTCAAAAAACTTATTTAAGAAGGAATATGAACCAAATATTGTATGAGTGAAATATTTAATATATGATTTTTGAAACACATTAGAATATTGAGATATTGAGGTTATATTCTCTTTGGTTTTATTATTTATGGAAAAGGAAATGGTAGGGAATTTTTTCTTCAAAAAAATTGAGGTTCAATTATATTCATCATTAGATATCTTTTTATATTTATTATTTTTTACATTTATAATAATTTTATATTTCTTTTTAAAGATTAAAAGTAAATTTATCAACAATTTAATGCTTTATATACACTTTTTCTGCCACATCATCTTCAAATTTTTCATTTTTAAAATCTTCCTAAAATTTAGTTTCGTTATTCATAATCTCTAATCATTTTATTACATTTTACAATACTGATATTATTAAAAAATATTAAATTTTTCCATTGATTGATCTAAATTGTTCTAGGAATCTTTACTTTATAATAATCACTCGTGTTTTAATCCATTTTATCCAACTATACATCTAGATTTTTTAATGTTATACTATTGTCAGTCCATTCAAATTATTAACTAATTATCAATCCCTTTTATATTACTATAAAAAATTGAAGTACAAGCCCTTTTTTGAATTCATATTTTTTTAGTTTTGAGTAAGGTTACCTAATAACTACTTGTTAATTCCTATAAATATTAACGTACTTTTTATAGACAAGGTTTTATTTATTTGACAATATGTTTATGTTACACAACAATTTACCCCTAAAGCCAATATATTTTTATTTTTAGTTGGTTTTGTAGGAATATCATTGTTTAGAAATAAAATAATTAATATTAACATATATACTATAGTCAAAACATTTCTCCCTGAGTGATTATTTATTACTTTGAATAGTAACTAAACATTCAATTTGATTTACATTTTGAGACATTAATGTATAAACTATTTCTAAATTTCAGTAATAAATTAACATGTATTCTTTCATGAAATATTTTAACACAAATTTTTAATGAATATTTTTATATTAATTGATTTTTTGAGAGTTTAGTATAATTTAATTATAAATTTCCTTTATTTATTAATCTATTTATTTTTCATAGTTACCACTAGAAACATGGTTATGTTAATTTTACCAATTTGGAAAAAACCCCATATAAATATTCCATCAATAAATGTGAGACAAAATGATTTTTTGAACACTACCTTTGGAGGTCTGTCAACCTATCCTAAGTCTCATGGAACATCACAATATCATCTTACATAGAATTAGTGAACTTATTCTCAAGCTCCCTATTCAGCATTTTTTTTGAGTACTTTATTACTAAAGCATTAAAAATTTAAACTTAATAATGAAATATTTTTTATATAGACAAAGGAATGAATCCCTGGTATTTTTAAGGAATATGTAAAATAAATAATTCTCATTTCAACCTCACTCAATCCTTGAAATATAAATTTATACACATTAATATAAAATTACCAAATTATGGTAAAGAAATCTTCATTAGGAAGGCCATTAAATTATGCTAGTAAGGAGAAATAATGATAATTAAAATTATAGTCATTAACCGTTTTAGAAAGACTAATTAAAACTAAAATTACTTGATATTATAAAAAATTGATACTACATAACTTTAGGCATATCAATATTCACATTTCTAAAATGTGATTGCATTAACTGTTCATTATTTTTAGCTACCATAACTCAAAAATTACCCATGTATATATTTTATTCTTTATTAATATCACTAAAGTAACTTTTTTTCTTAGAGATTAGAGGTTTTAAAATAATATGTTTCTTTTTACTATGGATACAAATACATTAGACACAACTCTATAAGCACAAAACACAAGTACCAACACAAAACAATTAATATTTTCATTAGGTAAATTTAAAAAATTTAACACATATAAATTACTTTAAACAACCAAAATATGGTATTTTTAATATTAAAATATATAACTTGATATTCTTATTTCAATTTCTAATACACCTAAAAAGCATATTGAACACCAAAAATAGTAGTTATTTTTTAAAAATTGAATAAAAAAACTTATTGTTTCATAATATAAAAATTATAGGGTTTTCAATACATAAAATATAGCTAAAATAGAATATATTTTAGCAGAATACAACATCAGTTTATAATAACCTTAATTAGATGTAATAAAAAATGATTTTCAGTGATCACTGTGTAATAATGAAAAGATTTTATAATTTTAGTTTGCACAAGAACTAAAAAAATTGTAAAATTTTCAGTATTAAATAAGGTTAGAAGTGTTTAATTTTAAAAATTATATATAGTTTATTTTTTTACATGTGTATATGAATAAGAAATATATATTTTTTTAATATACATAATTTTTTGGTCATTTATTTTTCTAAATTATTTAGTTTTATTTAAAGTGACATTTTTGTGTATATAGATGCCATTATTTTTCAATGATTCTAAATTTTTATCAAATATTAGTCATCACAATGGATAAAATAACACATTACCAATATCGGTGCAATAATAAGTGTAATTAAACAAGTAAGGGAAGCAATTTCTGAATACTTATTAAAAATTCCAACTAAAATAGAGATAGGAAGAGGATTTAATTATAATTATTTTTAAAATGAAGTGTGTTCCAAACAATATAATGATTAATGGTGGAACTAATAGTGAAATAGTGGAAATATGTGACATGTAATAAATTCATAAAATGGAGGAACAAAAATTTTTACCCCAAGTATGGAGATAATTAGTGTAAAACAAAGATTAATCATGGGGTGTCATCATTGCAATAAATTTTGGTTTTTTATATTATTGAAAATAAATACATGTTTAAATAATACATCAATAAAAAATAATGAATTTATTTGTTAGGATTGTCATCCAATATCTATTTTATATTTTTAACCTATAATCAGAATAATTAACAAAAAATGTGATTAAACTAGTGTGGTAGCATTCAATGTAGTTGTGTTGTCATAAAATCAAATAAATTTAATTTTTCTACATATTCTAAACAAGTTTTATCAATTTATCTTCTAAATAAATGTGTTATTTAATAATATAACAGATTATAACACTCATCATTAATCATTGTTTGACTATGAACTAAAGTAGTTGAGGGATTACATGAGAGGTAATGTCACCTCATAATCCTCTATGAGACCCCGGTTCAAAACAAGGAAGTAAAAAAATATCATGGAATTGTAGAAGTATAACATCATTTTAGTAGAACTATTAATATATTTTATACTATTTCATGGTGTTGTAGCAATAATACTATTCTTATAAAATGGGCCTTTGGTCTATAGGTCCTTTGAGCCACAAGTCCTACAGGTCATCATTCTATGACCTCGGTGATATTAGGAAGAGCATCAATCAGTGGATGTAAAAGTCGGATCGTAAAAAATCAGAATAATATGTTGGATGATCAACTTTTTTACTATTCACTAGCAGTAGACAATAGATTTTACATCAAAGTCAGAGCCTTCCGTAGGCCAATTATGAAAGGCTATAGATTTGTAGTCTTGGAATCTGGTAGGGAAATAATAGTATGGTGAATGGAGATACTATAAATAAGGACTTGGTTCCTCTAATACATTTTTCATGGTATATTAGGACCTTAAATTATGTATCATGTGGATTTTAAGCATGTATGGGATCCCTCTAAACCTAGTTAAAAGGGGGGTTATCATAAAAGTGAGATAAAAAAATTTGATGGAAGGATTATGCCTTAAAGATGTTTGTAGAAGAATGAAGTAATATAATAATGAATAAATAACACTTATAATTAATTTCAAGAATAGAAATGATGAATGAATTAAATTAATAATGTTTCCCATTAATAAGTTTCATAAAAAATA
Organism: Viscum album; assembly: GCA_963277665.1. Classification (NCBI taxonomy): domain Eukaryota; kingdom Viridiplantae; phylum Streptophyta; class Magnoliopsida; order Santalales; family Viscaceae; genus Viscum; species Viscum album. The sequence continues at coordinate 1,899,934,812 of OY728126.1, forward strand.
ACATCTTTAAAGTAAAAGGATTTTATTGATATGGTCCATAAAAAACATAACAAAATTGTAATAAAACAGTGGTTTACAGTTCCCCCTCAACATGGTTGATATGGAACTAATGGTCTTCCTTAATAAGTGTTATAGATGTCTTGGTACAATGCCCCTAGGAATTGATTTCATCTCTAGCTATATATGCCTAAATTTCATGTCCCCCTATCTCTTAATAAACTCTTATTTATGAACTTATAACCAAATTATTCTTTATGTTATATATCTCTATATATGGCCCCTCAATAAATCCTTAATCAAATTAGTATGTCTATATATGATCATACTTTAAAATAAAGAATGTTAATGGAGCATACGTACAAAGATTTTATAATCAAGCTACTTTATCATTATTATTAAAGATTATTTATTCATCCACATCAGCATGAAACTACTCAAACAAACCAACTATCTTATTACCATTATTAAATTTTATAAATAAGAAAATATTATTTTATTATAATTCAGTATTATTCTTGGTTAAAATTCACTAAATACTTTAGGATTGACATTAACTCTATCTTGAATAACTATGCCATCTCCATCTCTAATTCTACATTAACCAGGGAAAATTTAATCTCTAGTGGTATTAGTTTAACATGAATTAAACTCGAAAATCACTCCTGGATAATAAATAAACCAGTAAATAGAAAATGGAACCTCAACCATTAAATGAATCATAATAATGAATCTAGTAATAAAATATTACCCTATGAATTTTAAAACATACTTGATTGAAATATAGGGGCCTCCAAAACAAAAAATGTTGAACTAGTGTCAAATATTACCATGGAATGATGATTTATGCTTCCCAATGTGATTTTATGTGGACAATACTCCACAAAATTGTCTTCAAGTGTCACATAGTCTATAGTTATTCAATTCTCATGGAGATCAAATAGTGAATGTTATTTATAAGATAACCTCTTAGAACATATGATTCAAGACCCTTATGAAATCTTGTTGAGTCTTGTATCTACACTTTTCAAAAAAAAAGTTTGATTACCAAAAAAATTTGACTTAGTAGTGTAATGATTCCTAGAAACTCCATCCTTTATCCCTAAAAAATATTTTTAATGACCAAAATATATTTAATATTTCATTCCAAATCAATATTCTTAAAATAAATTTATAATTATAGTAATACATATAAAATCAAAATCTAGAGTATCAATTTCTAAAATAATTAAAATATATTTAAAAATATACTTTTTATCCCATAAAAATGATAGTAAGATTCATTTTTTGTAATAAATGAGTTAAATCATCATAGAATATATTTAGAAAATTACATTAATATTTTTTCTATGAATTTAATTTTAAATTTAAAAAAAATTATCAGAATATATTTTAAAATTTTCATTATTGAAACACAAATTACTTTGATATATTTTTAAAAAATATTTCTGTAATTCAAATCATATAACATTAATCATTTTTACTATAAAATGTGAAATATTATATATATATATATATGAATATGAAATCTTAGAAAATTATATAATTTTATCCCAAAAAATCATGTTATAACTAATTTTATTATGATATTCACAATTTAGTTCAGTTTTTATAATTTTAATAAAAATATAAATTTTGAATTATTATTTTAATTATATTGAAGTGATCTTTTGATTATGATTTTATTCACTGACAATAAAATTCTCAATAGGTCAGTGAGATTTCTACATATAATTTTGCAGATGGAGGAAGAATCCACCTAAAGGGATTAAGATAATACATAAAATTGTGAATGGGTAAAAGAGAATAATGTTTATTCTTGGTGAGAATACCTTAAATTAGATGATTAATGTGTTGTCACTCATGTGAACGCCTAGATATAATATTGTGGTACTATGTAAATTATTTTTTAAAGAGTGAAAATGTTAAGAGAGAATATCTCTACTAAACTGATCATTAAAAAAAATATAGTTATTCTAAAGAGGATGTTGAATAATGTTAAAATTATTGAGAAGAGTTGGATAAAATAAAACAGAATCCATTCCTATGCTTTTGCATATTAATTCTATTAGAATAAGTGTTAAATATAACATCGATAAAGGTCAAAATAGAATGATTTTAAGTCTAAGGATAGTAGTGTAGTGTAAATTCATTGTAACACTCAAAGAGGACTATATATGTGCAAGAGATTTTCGAATAATGGTTGAATTACTTTGGAGATATTCTTATATTTTCAAAGGTTAGTTAAATTCATTTTAGTTTATTTGGAACGAGTTATAAGACATTGACAAGTTTTAAAGGTGTCCTAATAATATTTTATGAATTATTGAATTTAGTGTTCATGTTGAATATCTGAAAAATTCTTAATCCCTATAAACTTATAAGAGTTTAATTTCATAGTGTTTATAGATTTTATAGATTTGAGTTCAAAATTTATAGATTTGATCCTAAAATTTTTTTGTTCACAGGGATGTCAAAAATGTTAATGTAAAATCATTTTATGGATGTATAATGATTGTTTCTAAGTTTAATGGATTTTTTCCAAAGTGTTGAAAAAAATTCATAAGGTATAAATACAACACTGCATAGAGTTTTCGGTTAAATTATTAAGGTACATTGAATATTTGTATGGTTGATGAGATAGAGAATCTAGCATGTTTTAGAACCCTATGTTGGGACCTTTTAGAGTTCAAATATAGGAAATTATAATGTTTAATGGAAATTTAAAGTTGAAACTTTATAGACTTAATCTTAAAATAGTTGATCAATTAATTTAAATGGAGTTTTCTACAATAATTTAGATGACGTTACTTCATAAAATCATGAGAAAACTAAAATTTATATCATATTTAATATTATGAATAATTTATATTCAATTATATTGAACAAAATATTTATTAATGAAGACATCACAAATTAAATTATGGTTCAAGTTAAATAAATTAATAATTTATTCTTCATGATTAATAAATTTAAGATTAAAGCTGAGGGAAGTTTTGATAAACTAAAGGAATCAGAAATTATAGAAATTCCAAAATTAAATAAATCTATAAATAATTGTGTTGATTCCTATGTTTTTCCTGAATATTTTAGATATCATAAAATGAAATCAATTTATGTTGAGATGAATAAGATCTAGTAGTTATTATGTAAGTGATGGGAATACAGGTTAGATTTATAAATTCTAAAAACTTCCACACTGTGAATAGTTAAGACACACCACAACATATGTCTGTTGTATTTTTTTAATATAGTAAGGAAGGTTTCTATGTGTGAATTCTATGTAAATTTATTATAAGGAATTTTCTTGATCATGTTATAATTAATATAATTCTACTTTTACTGGGTAAATATTAGAAGGAAAATAAAAATAGTATTCATGGAAATATAGTAGAGACAAATTGTTGGGGGAAAAATGATACACCTTGATTCTGGGTACACATCCAAATAAAATACTTTAGAAAATGAATTGAATATCATGGTAGAAAACCCATGTTATACCATTGAGTAAAATGAGTACAAGATATCTGTACTAATTTGGTAGACATTTTCAATATCAAAAAACTTGAAAATAAATTATAGTAACATAAATATAAAAAATCAATGAAATAAGAAGGTGAAATTTTAGAATATATAAATATCTCTATATAAATTTTTAATCTCTCTGTGTAAAGAAAATAATAATTTGATAAAAAATCAAGGATAATAAAATATCATTATCGAAGAAGAAGAAGAAGAAAAACAAAAAAAATAAGAATAATAATAAGAAATGGGTCAACATAATAGTTATTGTGATACTTATTGTTAAAAATGTGAGAATGAGAATATGAATAAGAACTAATAAATACTTAATTTCTTTTATTTCCTATAATTATTCATTAGTAGTCCAGATCCTTGAATTTTTAGTTGAGTGAAACCAAAATGTAATTTTTCAATAAGAACTGTGAGTAAGACTATGGATTGGGACAAAGTGTTATATAATTTCTCTTGAATATCAAATAATAGTTGAAGAATCTAATTGAGAAGAAGAAAATTTGGTAATATGGATATTATGAAATCATATTGTGAGTGGAGATCTACCTTAAAATGTTTAAAGGTTTTTGAGAAATGTAAGGAGCTAATAAAAATAACCCACACGAGTTGAAAATAAGTATCTATGTAATATAATTAAAATCCACTGTTGTAATATGGTGATAATGTGTTTGGTATGAAAATTTCCTAACTCCATTGGTAATTGATCAAAAGATTATAATAGAAATTTTGTGTCTTAGATGATACTGATCGCAATAATAATTAGGTTTATAAGGAGGGGATCAACCATGTAAAAACACCATATTTTACACTTTCATTATATTTTCCACATCATATCATGTGTTTTAATGAGTAAAATAAATAGATCCACATTTATCTTAATTGATATCAGATGATTAAATATCAAGGGGGTAAGTAGTTAAAAGATAAATGAGAATTTAGTAAAATATTAGCAACATCAGATTCACCCCCTCCCCCTTAAGTGTTAGTTTTGTATCCTAAGATATGAAAATAATGAATATGGTTTTAAAAATAAAAGAATTTTAAGAGATTAAAATAATTTCCTGAATCTTATTATAGGGATGATGCACCCGCCCACCAATTCTCTATTTGAAACTATATACTATATCCATTTCAGAAGAGATATGGTTTTTCCAAGGTATTTCAACCATAAATTGTAAAATACCTCATCAAAGAAAATATTCATCTCCCTTATTATCATGAGTTTGAAAAAAATTTCATGGTCGATGTTTTTTCATAACTTATAGGTAGTGAAAACCCCAAGTAGTCTATTGGAGAATTTTTCAATCCATTTTACCCCTTAGTGCATGCCCAAATTGATCTATTCACATTACCATATTTAATACCATTTATAGAGATGATGCACCCACCCACAATTTATTGGAATTAACCAATATAATCTAGATATTTCATGATCCTCATAGTTTTTTTCTAAAGGAATTTCACTATCTAATTTCCGACATCATTACTGGTTGGGAAATTCTGAAGGAATTTAATTTTTTTAATAGGAGTGAATTAGAGGAAAAAATATTAGTTTCTCCTATAATATGATCTAAAATAATTTTTCTAACCACTTTTTTAGCATTGAAATAGGGTTTCTAACCTAGGAAATATGTTTTGTGGAATTCTGATCTATTTGAATTTTTGTAGAATTTCTAATATTTAATTACTTAAATATTAGTTATTCAGATTCATTTGAATAGTGATATATTTTATTGAAATATTTTTGATATAGATTCTAAATCTATATTTTTAAACATAGTGGGGGTTCTTTCTTAGGTGGGGCATAAATACATATCAGGTTATAGGGGTTGGCATGAGTCACTTTTTCCTATTATTTTTCCTTTTCTTCCTTTCTTTTTTCCATTTCTATTTAAACCCTATACCTTTGGATTACTATATATTCCCCCCTCTTTGTGGGTGTTAGACAAAAAAATATATGATAGGGAGATAAATCGGTTGTGTTATATTTCACCGGATTCGTTGATTAGAAAAATGTACATTATCGTTTTCATGTGCAATGTTAGAAATCTCAGTAAGATGTAAATTATGAGAAGTAGTTTATATTACGAAAATGGAATTTGTAAAAGGATATTCTTAAGAGAATAAAAGGAAAAAATGAAAATATATTATCACACACCAATAATATATTTTCATATGATGTTAAATTATCCTACACATCAGTGTGTTCAATTTATCTTTTACAACATTAAATTCATAGAACTATTCTATAATTGAAAGTTGCACTATAAATCATCCTATGAGAATAGTGTTATCATATGTTTATCTTATGAAGAATAATCCATCCTTCATATCATCATGATTACACTCTTAATGTTGGAATATTCTATTGATAAGTAATTTCATGATTTTAAGTGAATTTGAAATAGATATGTCTAAATATGGAATGCTTGATTCAGAAAAATTGACATTTTTTAAAAATGGGATGATCTAAAGAATATTTTAGACATCACCATTGTATATTTATGCTCTGTATATGGAAGATAAGGACACCACCCATCAAGAACATTTCTTATCAGATTATTATAGGATTATTCCCTTTAACATTGTGATCATCAAGGGTTCTTAAGATAAAATTCAAAAGAGAATGTATAAATAAAATATTTAATCACTACATGTGGATGTGTGGAAAGATGCATGCATGTGAAATAAATAACCCCGAAAGTTTTTCTAAATTTTTTGTGCTTACGAGAACATAATTTTCAATCAATGAACATCTAGAGCTAAACCCAAAACAATTTCAGCTTCTTTAGATGATTCTTCTACTAATGTCAATTTCTACTTGTAATTGTGTGTTTCATTATTCATAAAACCCTATTTATATTAATTTATTTTTGTACTAATTATGGTAAATTGTGTTAGGATATCGATAGGTCATGAAAATGTATATCCCAATTGAATTCTCTTGTACCGTTGTAACAAGTAATAGCTACTTTCACTTAGTTGGGAGCCCCCAGAAAAATGGATGTCATAGTGAAAATCATCAAACTCATTGAGTTGAGTATTGGTGGAGTGGAATATGGGATTTCTATTCACTAAACAACAATAAATATCTTGTTTTATATATTTTTATTTAAAGATTTCATTTTTTTTACATATGAATCTATTAAAGAAAAGATTGGACGTCGCGTACCTTGAAGATGGTCATTTTAATGTAAATAGAATTTCAAGAACTCAATTAAACTTCTTCTTAAGATTTCATTTATCCAATTTCTAGGATAAAAATTTGTATCAAATCTTGTGACTCATGAGTTATCAACTATCAAAGGTTGATGTCCAAAGACCATATATTAAATAGTTTTCATGGATGATAAGATAGAAGTTATATCCATTGTTAGATATCCATATTTTAATAGTGGAAATTATGGTTGTTGGATTGCATGGATAACCATTTATTCAAAGAACAATGGTCTCATGTTTATCTAAAAGATATGAATCCCTATAAAATTCTAGAGACACAACTAGTGGTATAGGGTGCTGACACTAAAGAAAGCTATTATCTGAATTCTAAGGCTATGAACATAATTATTTTTGACTAGGTACAAATGTGTTTATCTATTTTTATTAGTGTTGAGCATCCCAATAAATGTATAATACAATAATGTTTCTTTATGAAGGTTCAAACAATGTGTGGGATTTCAGATATGATACTACCAAACATAATTTTGACACCTTCAAAATTGATAATGGAAAAAATCATTACTCAGTTGAATAAAAGACTCACTGAGATTTTAAATACTTTTTTTTCTCTAGTAATTCCAATTACTGGTCCATAGAAAGAATTTATATTTATGATAGTTTTACCACGTAAGTGGAGTGGAATATCATCTACCATCAAGAAATATATAGAGGTAAATAATTTCAATGTAATGTATCTAATAGGAACTATTTTGATGTATGAGACATAAATGCACGCTAAAGCTAGGGAACAAAAAATTATTAAGAAGGAAAATGATTTCTTGAAGCTTTCTACTTCTAAATATGATAAGCAGAATAAGTTTATATAGATATATAAATCATTTGATGAGGATGATACGTCAAGCAATTCCGGATCAAATGATAAAATTTGTACAATTTTTAAGAGAGATTATAAAATTATATAAAAAGAAAATAGGTTTTAAAATAACTTTAATCAATTATAAAAAACATGATTGGAATTTTATATAATTGAGATGATATGAATGAAAAAAATTGTTTCCACATCAATCCAGAATGTACTCAACTGCATGAAAAAAAAATCAAATAAAAGTTTTTCCTATAATTTCATATATAATAATAAATAAAATATTATAATGAAAGAAATGTGGAGTTATTTGGTATACTCAAATGATTATAAATATTTAGACTAAAAAGATGAAGTATCAAATCAAAAGGAAAACATGTGTTTTATGAAACATTCAGATTAGTTAGATTCTTTATTATTATTATGACCATGAGTTTGATTCAAAAAAATAAAATTGTTCATATGAAGAATTAAATGAATACCAAACCATGTTGGAAACTAAGTATTAAATCCTAAAAAATAAAAATAAAGCGCTCTGAAATTCCTACAAAAAATTGTTAAATAAAGGAGTAATTAACTAAAAAATCATTTAATGGAAAGACCAACTGGAAAATTATATTTCATCTAATATTGAAAACAATAAAAAAAATAAAATTTTACAAAAGATACTTCAAGATCGTAAATATACTGCATGTTTTTTACAATGGTATAGGATTAAAAAAGTAAAATCCTTGGTAAATTCCATCACAAAATATAATAATATGGAACAGGAAGAGGGGGTAAAAACCCAAAGATTTACAAAAAGTATTTTACACCAGGTTCTAAAAATAAAATCAAGTTGAGAATCAATTGATTTAATTATGAAGTAAAATGAAAACATTAAAATGATTTTTTTCTAAGAAATATGAAAATATATGGAATTAATAAAGGTATTATTTCTATAAAATTATATTATTTTAATTCATTTTTAAAAAATGAAAACATATTTAGGTTTCTAATTATTTTACATAGCATTTCCTGACCCAAGAGTGTTTAGGTACCAAAGAAAATTATTATTTTATTTTTAATTGTATAGAACTAGACACATAAACCACAATTGAAAATGGTTTATAGATTGTGGTTGTTCAAGGAACAAAAATAGAGATTTCTCTAACTTTCACTCATTATCTATGATTGATGGAGGATATGCTATATTTGGTGAAAATAAAAAAGAAAATATAGTTGTCATTGAATTTTATACAAATACAAAATATATCATCATCAACCAATTACTTAACATTTAAGGCTTAACGAATGACTTTATAAGTATTTATCAACATTTTGATGATGGTTATTTGGTTGGTTTTATAATAAAACATGCTCATTATTTAAAGAAATATTCCACAATGTTATAAAAAAATAATTGATAATTTTTATACTATAGATATTAATTTTTTTTGTATGAAATTTGAAAATTCCTTGAATGTAGAAGTAAGTGAATTTGGTATTCAGAATAGGAGGCTTAGAAATTTTAATGTTCACTCCTTGAGAAAGTTATCCAAAATAAATTTGTTTTTTGGATTTCTAAACCTTAAATTAGATAAAAATTATCTATGTGATGTTTGTAAAATGGGAAAGGAACACAAGTCATATTTTAAACAAATTAAAAAGGTTTTTAAATATATAACTCTAGAAAATATCCTTATGTTGATTTTTAGACCTATGAGAATAGAAATCCTTTCTGGAAAAATGTTTGTTTAGGTATGAATTGATTATTTTTTAATATTTACTAGGGTTTACTTTTTGAGGCATAAAAGTGAATCATGACCCATCTTCATTAATTTATTTAAACTTATAAAAAATAAAAAATATTTCAAAATTATGTCTTTAGGAAGTTACTGTGTATTATATTTAGAGAATAATGTATTTAATTCATTCTTATCGAAGCATGGAATTAGACATACATTTTATTCTCCAATGAAACCAAAATAAAATGGTGTTGTTGAAAGGAGTAATATGAACATTCAAGAAATTAATAAAATAATGTTATATAAAAATCCTAATAATTTTGGGATAAATCAATAAAACCAACATGTTATTTCATTTACTAATTTATAATAAGTCTTATTTTTGAAAAAAACACCATATTAGTTATGGAATAATAGAAAACCAAGGGTTAGATTCATTAAATTGTTTGTATTTAAAGTTTAAATCTTAAGAAACAAGGATATTATTGGTAAATTTAATCTAGAATATGGTGAGGGAGTATTCATAGGTCACTATACTACTTCCAAAGATGATAGTGTTCTCAATAAAAGGTCAAGGGTTGTTGAAGATTCAACTCATGTGAATTGTAATGTAAGTGAAACATTAGATTAAAAATGACTCAAGATTTTGAGTTAAGTGATTCCAATGAAGACATGAGACCCAAACCACTTTTGGAAAATAAAAAGGATGAAGATTTTTATTTTATTTTTAATGAACTAAATCTTATATTTGGTAATAATGGTGAACCATAAATTGTGTTTCCAAGAAATCCTATAAACCATAAGTAATATCCTCTAGATATAGTTGTATTATGTTTATATAAATGATATAGGACTATAATAAATATTGTAAACCTTGTAAAATTATCTTCTTTTTTATCATAGTTGGAATATAGAACCGTAGAATAATATTTAGATGATGAGAGTTGGGTTTTAGACATATAATAAGAGTTTAAATAGTTTAATAGGTATAAGGTATGGGAATTAGTTGATAGACCCTCTAACAATTGTATTATTAGAACTAAATTAGTATTTAGTAACAAATAATATCATCATGGTGTGATCACTAGAAATAAAACTAGGTCAGTTAAAAATGTTATAATCAAGAAGAAGGAATAGATTATGAAAAGAAGTTTTACTCAATAACTAGGTTAGAAGTAATTATAATACTTCTAGAATATTCATCTTATAAGATTTTTAAATTATATTATATAGAAGTAAGATATGAATTATATATATATTTCTAATAGAGGACGTTTATGATGAAAAACCTCATAGTTTTGAAGACCCTTATTTCCAAAAAAAATTAAACTTAAAGATCTATATGGACATAAAAAAGAAACTCGATAATGGTATGAAATATTAGGTTCTTTTATTTTACCATATGATTTTGATTTTGGATTTGAAGACCCCAAAATTTTATGAAAACTTAATAAGAAGGAACTTTTCTTGTGAAATTATATGTTGATGATGTTATGTTTAGGTCACCAAATCAAAAATTGTGTAATGATTTCTCAAAAATCATGAAAAAAAAATTTTAAATGATTATAATAGGGGAGTTAAACTATTTATTGATATTCAAAATTTATCAAAAATATTTTGGAAATGTTTTAAACAAAATAAAATACATACTTTATTTACTTAATGATTTTTTACTTGAAAACAATAAGACATATTCAACTAATATGTTTTCCAAAATTAGACATGATATGGATGAGGCTGAAAAACCTATTAAAATTAATTTATATACAGGAATCATTGGATGTTTTCTTTTTATAACTAAAATTAGTCTGGAATTTATGTTTTTAGTATGTATTTCTACTAGATTTCAATATTAACCATAAGAATATCATTTAAAATTTACCAAAATAAATTTTAGGTATTTAAAATGAAATGATTCTAATAATATATTTTTTTCAAAAACCTATTATTTTATTTTAACTTCATATTAAAATGATCAATTTAGGGGGTGAATATTAGATAGGAACAACACCTTAGGAACCTCTCAATTTCTTAGAAAATCCTTAGTATCATAGTTCAGTAAGAAACAACACTCTATAAAATTATCAACTAGTGATGCTATATATATCGATGTTGGAAGTTTTTTCCACATGTTCTATGGATGATAAACACCCAAATGAATTTTGGAGTCATCATCAACCATTTTCCATTAAAATGTGATAACACAAGTTCAATTAACATTTTATAGAATTGTATACCCATTATAGAACAAATCACATTGATCTAAGGAATAATTTCTTATGATATGATGCATAAAAAGGTGATAACTCTTTAGAATTATTTTTCATGGAAAATAAATTAGAATAATTTTTAAAAAAACTTTTCCTACTAATAGATTTTATTTTATTAAATATTATTAAATCTTTTTCATTTTTACTTAATTATAGATTACATATTTAACAATGTAGTGAGTGTAAATTTGATTACATTATCTTTTTCATGATTTAACTTTACCATTTTGAGAATAAATCACATACTAATATGAAATGTTGGATATTTTCTTATGATTACTCCACATGTAACATTGTGTAATCCTTTGGTTTCTATAAAACAGAATAAATAGAATTAGTTATACTCTTGATCTTATTTTCAAACACTTTTTAAACCTCAAAACTGTAATCTCCTCTTTCTCACCCCTCTAAACCATATTCCTTTTGTTCTTGAAACTATCTTAACTAATGGGGAAATCAAATATATTATAAATTTTTGTCGTTGGAAACTTCAATCATTAATAATTAATCAAATAATATATTAATTTGAAAAGATATTGATTTTGAATGGCCTGACTGAACATTAATGATATTCAAAAAGGTAGTTAATCATTATTATTGAGAGAGTGTATTTTTTGATAAGTGAAACAATTTTTTCATTAAAAAATAATTGCATTAATTTTATGAAATCATTATATTTCATTTTAGAGATTTCCAATATTTTGTTTTAGTGATCAAAAACCAAAAAGAGTTTGTAATATCCTAATTTCTTATGGATGATGCTTTAAAATTTCCTTATAAATGTTATTCAAATTTTATTATTTCCCTATATTATATTAATAATGAAATACCTTCAATGATGATAACATCTCTATTTGAACACTTGATTTTGAAAAGATTCAAGTGAAAGACTTATAACTAGAAATTAATGATCTGTTGATGTTTATTCAATCCTTGATAACACAATGAAATGGTTGGTCTGAGAAAAAAATTAATATCTTACTTTAATATACATATTTATTATTTAAAAACCCATAAATTTAGCTAGATATATAGTGAAGTACATATTCCATGTTAAAAAAAATTAATTTCTATCCATCTTGGAGAATCGTGACACTAATTGTTTTCAAGGACTGTATGTCAATGGATGATAATTCTATTACTCGATGTCATAGTCTGATGAAATTGAGTACCAAAGTTTTAAAAATTAGTGGATTTTATATGAGTTATTTAATAGATAAGTCACTTCCAGTTAGTTTGGATGATTATAAGGAAGTATACCTGGCACATTTTCAGGGGGATACATTTCATGAAATAGAATTTACTAAGATACATGGTCAGGTTACCTCAAATGAAATTATTTTTTCAATTTAACCTGTTACTGAATTAATGGATGTCTAAGATCCTTTGGATATAGAAAATATTGTGGAAACATGATGAAAATTTTACATCATTATCTATGAAGAAATATAAACATAAATAATAAGTGAACTAAAATTTTATTTGGAAGATCATCAAAAAATGGTGGATTCCCCAGTGTTTTCCACCATTTAACCATCAATTCCACCAGTATCTACTTCAACATAAGGACTGGACTCAGCCATTACAAGGTTAATCAACATTGATGAAGTTTTAAATGTGTCAAATATATCTATATCCATACCTCTTTTTGATATATCTCTTTCTTCTGAATAAATTAAAAAGGTTAGAAGAAAATAATTTAATTTTATCAATTAGAATGATATTGGTGATGATGATAAACAAGATGAAGCATAAGAAGCTTCTTTTTTGTTGTTGTGATAAGAAGGCCTTGATTAGATTCTAGGGAACCTTCTTCGAATGGAGACCTACCTTAAGTAGGTGAGTACCATAAAGTAAGTGAAAATAATTCTAATGATAAATTTAGAAGTGATAAAGTGTGACATGGATTATTTTACCCAATTCATACAAATTATACCAGTTCTAAAATTCATAAAGTAGGGCTTGATGTTGCTGATGAATGAGCCTGTACTAGTTTTTATGATATAAAGGATGATGTGCATTCATTGAAAAACGAGTTGATTGAGTCCTGAGTTGGTGTGAGGACACTATGTGATCGTTTGTTTACAATGTAAGAGTTTCATACTATTTGGAAAATAGTATTGATTCGGTTTGAATATATCATGGGGAATCCAACATCTCAACTAGAAGTTATGTATAGAACTAGTTTTGATGAATTAAAAGTGTTTATTCAATTTTTTATATATAATGTGTCAATATAATAAACTATAGAATTTTCATGTAAAAAATCATCTGATTAGATTATGTTAGAATTGAAATTAGAATATATTTATCATCCTCTTTACACATTATCTATTTGAGTGGCCTTAATGTAATATGAGATTACTTCACAAGAAACTTTTCAATAGCTTAAGAATGATTTTGTTTCTAAAGATAAAATCATTCCATAAATTTCAAAGAAGAAACATAGGCAATACGGATCTATAAGAAAAATATATTTTTACTTTATTAAAGGAGAAAATACTAGTTATTCAATATTTTTATTTTGAAAACATAAAGGATATATATTTTATTATCACGGGATTGAAAAAAATGAAAACATATTTATTGAAAATATTTTATATTTAGGAGGAAAAGTTTGGTGAGTTGCATAAGTTGGTTGTAGAAAACATGAAATAAGACTCATTGTATAAAAAAGAAGATTCCTTTGGTGAACCAAAGCAGCAGTAGGTATCCTCTGTAAAAAAATTTGTAGCTCATACTAATGTTCCTCAAGGAAAACCTTATGTTTCTACACTGATTGTCAGTTTAGTTAGTATGTTAGGTAACTAGTATGAAGTATTAAATATATTAATTATTAGTTTTTCTAAAAAAAGTATATCTGTAGAAATTCTTTAGGAATTTCACTCAAGGAGTATGTACTAGTTTTACAACTATCCTAGAATTCTACAAAATTGACATGGTAATGAGACTTTATGTGTGTGCAGATTCATTGTACCATCTTAAAGGTAGTCAATCTCTAAGAACATCCTTATAAAATCATCAATCTACCATATCTCATAAATTTAGTGAAATATTCAATACTAGTGAGATGTATTCAAGGGAAAACCTCAATATTTCTAAATATATTTCATTACCTTTACACAAAACATCATCAAATTTAGCCTTCATCCATGTAGACTTCTTTTATTTGGAAAGATCTCAGAAAACATCTCTCGACATCCAGTCCAACTCTGTATGGATTGCTCAAGGTGATAAAGCTAGACTTATAGGATCATTACTAACTTCAGCTAATTTTGTGGGATAATGTGTTGATTATTTTATGCTTAAATGATCATTACCAGTCGACCATCCTTTTTCCTTTAAAATTACTCCATTAAACATCAACCTACGCAACAGAACCAACATGCCTTCATAGAAGGGATGTATAAACAAATGGTGTCATCTTACAGACATTTGAATGGATGTTTTTTTATATTCTTATTTCATTCTTTTAATGTCACTATTTTCTTATTCTCTATTTATTTATACTCAATTCTTTCTTATTTATTTATTTTTGAATGTTTTCAAGTATTATACTCCTTTATTTATATTTTCTCTTTGATTTCTAAAATATTTTTATTCCTTATTCTAATTTATTACTCATTTAACTATATATTTCATTGATTATTTATTTCATTATTTTTTATATCCTAAAAATTATGTTTTCAGTAGAATTCCATGAAAAATAATTATTAATATTTTTTATATCTTATTCATACCGTTTGAAATTATTCATGTGTGACATTAACTATATTATTTTCCCTGGTCTTACTTATTATATATATCACCAAATGGGGAAGAGGTAAAATTTGATATAATAATTAAAATCATTCTAAACTCTGTTTCATCAAAAAAAATTATCATTTAATGGGTTTTGTGATTATCAAAAATGGGGAGAATATTTTATGGACTTATGTTTTCCTTACATATCTCAGTTTTTTAACTATTTTGATGATTAAAAAATTATTATCTATATTCTAATTATTTAATATACTTATTCTTATAATTAGTGATATATTTATTTAATATATTTTAAAGTAATTAATCATACATGAATGAAATGTCATGTATTCAACTAGATTTTAGCTCTTTGACTTATCTTACAATTAGTGATTATCTTACACATAAAATAATTATCTTAATGAGTAAATTCAGTTTTTGCTTTAGATTTTTATCATGTGCCAAATTATTTTATTTTATAGAAGTTGTATTTTAAATTATTATCTTACTAAATTATTAAATCATCTTATAAAGAAAGTAAATTATCTTCTGTGTGTAGAAATTTTGAAAGCTCTGTAAGATGGAAATTATGATAAGTATTTTTTCATATGAAAAGGAAATTCGTAAAAGCATTATCTTTAAAGCATAAAAGGAATATAAGAAATTTTATAATAATATTTTATAATTTATTAACTTATAAATTTACTTTATCATACGTAATAGTGAGTTCAGTTTACCTTACACAACATAGAATTCAAAGATCTATTTTATCATATTAAGGTACTCTATAAACTATCCTATGATAATAGTTTTATCGTATGTTTATCTTATGGATAATAATAACTCTTATGAATTATCATTATTACACACATAAAATTGGTATAATATCTTGATATTTAATTTCATTCTTTTAATTTAATCAAGAAAATATTTTTCTAAAAAATGTTTGATTTATAATAAGTTTCATTTTTTCAATAATGGAAGGATGTGAAGAATAATTGTTATAACATCTCTTATAAATATGTTTTTTTCAATATATGGAAAATAAGGACACATAACCTTAATAACCAATCATAACATTATGTAAAATATTTTTTCACATGACTATTGTGATAATAGAGTGCTCTTAAGTTCAAATTCGAAAGATAAGATATAAATAGAATTGTTTTTTTCCTACTAATGGATCTGTGGAAGGATTATTGTATGTGAAAGAAAGAACCCCATAATCAATTCTACCTGTTTTGTAATTATAATAACATTATTTTCAACTTAATAACTTCCAAAGATGGACCCATAATATATTCATATTCTCTATATGTATCTTCCACTACTTTCAGTTGCTTCTTGAAACTATTCACAACATTATTCTTAAACATTTTTATCTTTATTTATTTCTACATTATTTATAATCAAGTGTGTTAAGGTTGTGGATATTTCTTCAAAATGGATATCCAAATCAAAAGATCTTGGACCTTCTTAATATGTAATAACTTCTTTCACTAAGCTGGGAGCACTCAGAATAAGTGCTTTTATAGTGAATATTGAAAACCTCTTAGATTAAAGTGTTGTTGGAGTGGACTAGGGTATTTATGTTCCTTTAACCACTTTAAATCTCATATATTTGATCTTTTTTCCTTTAATAATTTATTTTTCAACTTCCTGATATGTTAATGAAAATATTGGCACTTAGATAACTTGAAGAGTTTGGTTTTAATGTAAAGAAATGTTCAAGAACTAAATTCACATCCATTTTGAGTTTTCAAAAAGCCGTTATTTGGGAAAATAGGGATAGGTCTGATAGACACATTTTGGATTCCCTTAGGAGAGATATAATTCATTAGGATGGGTTGTATGGAAGGAATTTTGGATGATGTTTTATTTCAATGGGATTTACCCATAGCTTTTTATGTGTTGGAGGGGGGTCTTTTTTGGTGTCCTTCTCTTCATAAAATCATTATGAACATTGAGATTCCCTTTGTTAGTTAGTGATTCTTTTATATTCCCTTATAGGAATATTTTTATCGAGGATCATTGGTTGGTCATTGATAGATTCATGAATATTTTTTTTCACATAGGGCGTGTTCCATGATTTCACGGTGATATAGGATCCCATCATAGAGTGGAATGTCCTATATTTGTGGATTCCAGTATGTGTCAGTAAATAGTTGTAGTCGGTTTGGGTGTCAATTTTTCATTTGATCATTCATGTATTGGGTGTTTCCAGTGGTTTTATATGGATTTGATCCAAGGGACCGAGGGAGTATCATGTATTGGTTGACCCAATCAGGGGTCGATACATGCTCAACATTAAAAATGTTGGGTATCCCTTTATGACCTAGAGAGTAGTGGTGAAATCCCATTGTGGATATATTATTGTTTTAGGGGAAATTTAAAGCCTCAATCATTGTTGACCATGAGATGGTTGGTGCTAATGTTTCAGGAGTTTAAATAATTGGTTTAAGGGTTGGTTGAACCATTCTTTTTTTCCCATTGTTGAGGGTGTTTTAGGATGTTTTTTCTAGGGTCCTTGATATAGGATTAGGCCTTTGGAATGTATATTTATTAGTAATTGGTCATGATATTTATTTTATTCTCTCCCATATTTTTATTTTAGGTTTAAATAGGAATAGGGATCTAATTGGATATGTGGAGGAGTGCAACCCTCCCCTAGGCTAGTGGATACTTACCAGGTTATAGTTTCTGAGTTTGTGGTCCTATACATCTTGATGGATCTGGGTTGTGTACTATGAATTTCCCTAACTTTATATTTCATAGATTCAATAAGATATGTAGTATTTTAATTCTATAGATATTTTCTATCAATTTTAGTAGAGTTCTTTCCACAAGTTTGAATTTTACCACTAGAGTACTAGAGCCTAATAGAGTTTCATGTTGTTGTTTTGGATTTCAGTGATTAATAACTACAGTCAAGAATCCATGTATGTATTCTCATTTTATGTATTTGAGATTATGTTTACACCTTATAGACACACCTGATGTTGAGTGGGTGGGTGATCCATGTGCTATAAATCTTCTATAGTGGAATAGAGTGGGGTATATTTTCTTGATGTTTCAGAATAGATCTCATGGTTGGTTTTCTTTGGTTTTTTTGGTTTTATCCATCTATTTATTTTATGCTAGATGTTATTAGATTTTACTAGAAAATATATATAACATTTTCATTAACATGTTATACCATCATTTTATAGGTTAACTATTTGGGGTGGCCTATGGATATTTATTTCTCTCTCCCTATATGTGCTCCTTGGTGTGTATGTGAAACTTATATGTGTATTCAAGTTGAGGAAATGATTCATATTGAATATATCAAGGGCCTGATGTTACATGATCAATAAAATTAACTTGTGTTGAGTCTCATGATTAGGATAGTATAGTGCAATAATTTTGGAGATAAAGTATGTGGTTTGACTCAGAGATGGAAATAGATCAATGCATATTTTTTTAGTTTGTTTTTATCCACCTAGTGTGGGATTAGTTTTTGTCTATTTTATCTTATTTTGAGTTTGTATAAATTTATGATTCATTAAATTTTTCATATTATTATTGTATTTTAGTTATTTTTATTTCTTATTCTAATGCTTGTGTCGTGGTTGTTTTGGTTATTTCTAGTTTTATTACCCTTTGACCAAGGGTATGGTCTCCCCAATATATCTTTTAGAACATCACCTCTCATCGGTATCCTTAGGCTTATGGGGAGGTTATCTTGAGTCCATGTGGTGATCTAGATAAAGTGACATGTCAGGTCAATCTAGGATGGTTTGTTACAAAATGGTATCAATGTTGTATAATATTATGATTTATGGAGTTTGTAAATGTGTGTTCTTGGGATATTTCAGATCATATGATGGATATCAAACATGTGTGTCGTAAAAATATTTATCAATAAGATGTCCAATTTTCCAGGTAATGAGTTTATTATTCTTGGTTTCTATTTTTATGGTTTCATTATTTCACCTAGAGTGATCCATTTTTATGGACATACAATTTATTATGGTTTTTAGATGTTCTCCCAATGAAAAGAGGCTAGTGTTCATGTGTCATTATATAAAGTTAGTATTCACATAACATATTACTTTTTCTATTTGATTTCACTAATGATGGAGGTTTAGTTTTTTAAAGTGTATACAACGAACTAAATTGTATTGCCACATATAGCTGCTTAATTGAATTCTACTCAATATAACCATAGATATTTTATTCTGATGTCAATCCACCTAAATTAAATGGAGATATGCTCTCTATTTATGGAGTTGTAGCCCCTTCATTGAGGGATGCATGGAGAACCTTGTATATTGGTGTGGTAATTGGATTCTTTTCTGATGCTTATATTGAATTGATAAGGGAAAGGATTTCTGAGAAGTGTTTGGATCAATCTTGAGTTTCCCTAATGATGGGGTTTCCTAGAAATTACATTTTTGAGTAACCTGGGAAGGGAGTATGTTCATTATTTATGATTTTTATGGGTCATGTAGTGGGGCCTGGTGAGCCTATTATCACCAATGTCTTGGGTGGTAAGGTTTGATCTTTCTTTTGGGGGGCATCCAAGGGTCTTTTATCAAAATGGTGTTATTGTATAAGAATGATCCTTTGAGGATACCTTATTCTTGATAAGTAGATTTTTTTGAGTGCTCTATGACTTATAGGGATGGATTAATTGGATACCTACACTTATTATTCTTTTTTTGTGCTTTGGGTGTCCAGTTGAGAGAAAGATTATATACTCATATATTTGGTCTGACACCTAAGTGGAGGGTGGTAGTGTGTTTTATCATGGTATGAGGTAGATTCCTAGATTTTGAATAAGAGTGTCAAAGGTTCTTTTAATTATTGGAAAAAAACTACATGGGGAGTAATATTAGTGGTTTAGGTTCATTAAACTTAGTTATTTGGTTTTTGGATCATGTGAGCATAAAAGACAACGAGTGGTTATTGGAAAATCACATTTTCCTTAATAAAAGAGTGGTGGTTGGTGTGGGATTTGGGATAAAGCCTTGTTACATGATTTCATGTGTATATGGGTTCTATATAGTGTCAATTTGTTCATGGTTTAGTTGAATGGTTCATGTGATGATTCATTGAGGTTTTTTTGAGTATTGGGAGAAACTAAGTGGCATAGACACAGTGGATATGTTTAGGTCGGTGATCAAGGAGAATTGTGAGGAAACCCATAGTGTGGTTAGGAAACTATAGGTAGTTGAAGGATGTGATAATTTTTTATGTGGGTTATTAAGAGTTGATAATTCCTTTCCCAGTGAGCTGGTGATAGGAGGTTATTGAGGTTTCTATGCTGTCACTTAGGAATGATTTGATTGGTCGTGTTCAGTCTTTACATTCGACGATGAAAAAATAAGGGATCATGGATGATTTAGTTTTTATAATGGGTAAATGATAAGGATACTCTTTTATTGGGGAGCATTAGATCGATCTCAGTTCAATGTCTCTTGTGTTGGTAGATTTGTGGTTTCTTTGGGATCAGTTGATGGATGAACAATATAGAATCAGTTATATTAATTCTTGGAGTGAAATCATATTGAATTGTTGACCAACAATGATTCTCAAGGGTGAGAAGCTTTTTGATTGGGGAGTTTTCAATTCCCTATGTCATTAAAGGTTTAAAAAATCTAGTGAAATCTTAATTTTTCCCTTGAGAGTGTACTGGTAGAAAATATTAATTTATCTTTTCCTATGATCTTGAATAATTTTTTTGAACACTCATTTGGTCCCTAAAGATGGATTTTACCTTGGGATAGGGGTTTGGTGGAATTCCAAGATGTTCAAATTTTGTTACAATAGTAAATATTTATTTAACTTGATATAATTATTCATGCACATTCTAATGGTGATATCATCTATTTGTATCATCAGATTGAGATTTGAACTCTTTGGTTGAGTCTATAATGAAGGGTTTTTCCTAGTTTGGGCATAAACCTATCATGGTCACTAGGGTTAACCCCATTCCTATACATTTTTATATTTTATCCTTTCTTTTTTCCCATTTTCCTTCTCCAAATCCCCCATTGGACAACTTCATACACCCACACCCCTCTCATTATGTGTCTCATGTTGCCAGGATACTAGAGGGAGATAAATAGGGAGAGGGATCATGGGATCATTCTAGCATTATTGATTGATATCATATCGATCATCAACAAATCCATTGTTCATATTTGAGATTAATGGTCATCGTTTTTATTCTCATAGGTAAATCATATTTAATGTTTTCCCCATAAATCCACATATAATTATTTTTTATGTTTTTAAATCCTTATATTTTTGTTTAGTGTTCAATGAGATTCTATGTGGGATTATTTGGGGAGAAATAGGTGTTTCATGATGATATCAATAGATTTTTATCTAGGAAATCCATATACATAGTGTGATGTTCAGTGATAACATGTTTTGTGTTCCTAATTTTGAGTGAGTTGATACATAAGGGTTTATATTTTGTGTGTGTGTGTGTTACTAAAATTTCATATAGGATGAATCGTGATGTGTCCTTGGTCATAAAAACACCATATATCCATTTATGGAAAAATACTAGTTCCCATGTGTAGTTAATAACTAAAGGGATTATGGGATAAATGACCATACGTTGATTAGGTTATATGACTAGGTGGTTTCGCCCAAATTTAAACAAGTTTTAAGGGTTAAACGGTCGCTTGCAGTGTAGCTTGGGTTGTCAAATCCTCATAGACCTCAAAAGATCCTTAGACACACAATAAAATGAGATGGATTTTTGGCTATGAAGTGGCCAGATTGGGTTGATTTTATATTGTTTTAAAAGATCACTAAGAGATCTATGTGAATTCAAATTATGAGAAAATGAGTTGATCCTAGGTTATTTCTCGGGGTGGATTGGATGAATTTTTATTTTTACAATTTCAATTTCATTAACATTAGAAGGGTTCATGAAATGAATTCAAAATAACTTCATAACGTACTGATTAAACACCTTCACAAGCACATTATAATCACCTATACACTTTTAGTATCATTTTCATGAGTACTCCAAGGTAAAGTATCTAATTAGCACATAAAAGTGGGGTGAATAAATTCAATAAAGAATTGGAAGAGAGAAAATCATTGAGTGAAATAAGCTCAAATAAAAGAAATTAAAAACATTTAAAGAGTGATAAATAACATCAAATCCATTCCATTTATACTCCCTTGGATCAACCCATAAAATATTTATCCTTCCACTGATGACATTTTTTCAACGGAAGCGGGAAGTGGACTTACAAGGGTGGAATTGAAGAAGTAAAAACTACAAAATAATGATCACTCCACCGTTGTGTGAAAAAAATCACAAGGTTTTGTGTGAAAAAGTTCACACCTTGAGGAAAAGATATCAATGTGATATGAAGAATAATATAATAATAGAATAAGAAGAACTTTTATTGAAAACTAAGGTGATTCGAACAACTTATATGAGAATGAAGAATGCTATAAAGAAAAATTATTATAATAACATTACAATGAAAACAAAGCTCCAAGATCCTTCAAATCCTCCACCACTACTTCCTTAAATAGGAATTTAGGAAGAATTTGGACGAGCCTCCATCTTCCCATGTGTCTTTAATTAATTTTGGTGGGCCTAGGTGGGTGGACAATTAATGTAGATGAGACTTTTCCACTCTTACCCCGAAGTGGCTACCAGCTTGAATCCACCAAACGGACGTGCCGAAAGGACCTTCTATATGGACGAATTAGATTAGGACATAGACAAATAAAATTTATCCCTGCATGTCCCCAAATATCCTGTAATATTTCAGCCCAAAATAATGTGAGGTTAGAGAGATATGATCTAAATGGTGGGCTGTTTTTCTGGGCCTCAGAATCTGGCCTAGAATTTCATCATCAACTTGGGATGCCTGGAACTCCCTTAATACAACCTTATTAGCTTGGAATATTTTTTAATAAAATGTTCCCCATAATATCCTATATCTTCATGTAAATTTTCATAATCATTGGGTGGGAATCATGTCATATACAGTACTTTTATTGGGCTATTGTCCAAATCACTTCGCCCAGAATGTGGTTGGTTCAAAGCCCACTTCAGTGGTCTTCAAAATTGAATCTCCAAGTGCTCCAAAATAATGAATTGTTACTTATATAATGGGAGACCTGAAAATAAAATATAAACATAAAATCTATACCATTATGTGTTTTATGAGATGTTCAAGAAGGTACCATGTAATAGTGTATTTTAAAAAGGAATTACAATCATAATGTGAAATAATGTTCAATGTGTAAAATTCACTAATAATGGTGTCTAGGATTAGTAAATCACATGAATATTATATTATAAATAATAAATATTATCCCCTTTTAGGGGCTAATCACACCCCCCATCTTGAGTTTTTCTAGTCCTAGGAAAAATATATCTCAAAAATATTAAATTTGAATTTCCTTTTTCAAAAACATTTTGTTACACATTCCTCACCCAAAGATATCATACAAAAAAATTATGAAATAGATCAAAATCATTTAAAACAAGCTAGTTCCATAGGAATATCCCAATCCCAAGCCCATTCCTTTGTTTAAATTCATCGCTATATTTCATCCAATTTCAATTAACCATGATGTAGTGTTGTGCATCATAATAGGCATGGGGGTTCATTTTCATTCAAGGGAGAAAAGATGAAAGTTCTAGGAAGAATCAAAATACAAAATTAAGATTAGTATTCATTTTTTTAATTTTTTATGTTTTTTTTTTGTTTTTTCAATTTTCCCATGGTAATTGAAATTGAACTCAATCGATTCGACCCATGTAGCAAGACCTTGTCGATGACCCCTAGGCTCAAAGACCTTAGGGCACCAAGTAAATCTCCCAAACACGAGCATCATCTTGAGTTAACTCAATCAAAAACAAATTCAAATTACCAAAAATAGTAATAAAATGCCTAACTTTGGGCCAAAAAACTATGGAGTCACGATCCCCAAGTTCCTAAAGTCACATATTAGGTCAATACATTGTTCTATGTGCAATTGATTTTTTTTTGAATACTCATGTTAAAATTAAAATTATCACCAACCCTATGCAATTTATTATGGAACCCAAGAACTCAATCTAATACCCCACAATATAGAAGACATGCATTGGGATTTTTTTTAAATAAATAGTGAAAAATCACATTAGACAACCGCACTTTCCAAAATCTATGAACATTAACTTAAACTTTCATTAAAATAAGAATCAAGGCATGGAAAATTATTTTATATAAAATTTTAGAGTTTGCAATGTGTGTTATAATGTTCAAGGTTTAGGAAAATTTTCTTCCCACACATTTTTTGATGAAAACAAAATCAATTCTTTTATTTCATCTCCCCCAAACATAGAATAACACTATCCCCAATGTTTAAATAAATGGAAACATAGATGGGTTAGGAGAGAAGTTCAATGAAGACATTGAAAATGAAAATTATGGAATGAAGTCACCTGGTGGTTGATGTTGACAATGCATTCCCCAGTCTCCCTTCAGTTATGGTTTGAGTAATAGCAGCTTGGATGGTTGTGACAGGCTTTTCCCAATGACCTTAGACATGTCTTTTAATGTTTTTGTATTATATATTTTTTATATAATTTTTTTAACGTAGAAAAAAATAAAAATAAAATAAAATAAACTGATGATACATTGTCTTATCTTAAATTTCTGGGTAAGGTACTACTCAAAGATCACACCATGTGACACAGATGAATATGGTGCCCCCTTTCATACCCATCCTAACTCATAAAATAAGAACATTTAAACAATATAAATTGTTATTATTATTATTATTATTATTATTTTAACCTACAAAAACATAAAAATAAAGTAAAATGATGATACATTGTCTTCTCTTAAATTTATGGGTAATGTATTACTCATGGAGCACACCATGTGACACAAGTGAATATCGATCTCCCATTTTATACTCATCCTTACTCATTAAAGAAGAATAGGTCAAAAATTCTATAGATTTTTTTTGTATTTTTCCATTAACATACAAACACATAGAAATAAAACAAACTGATGATACATTTCCTTCTCTTAATGTTTTGGGTAAGGTATTACTCAGGGATCACACCATGTGACATAGATGAATATGGTGCTCCCCTTTCTTACCCATCATTATTCATAAAATAATAACATTTCAACTGTCTGAGGTACTAATTAAATGAATGGGAACATGAAAACCACAGGTTACCTCCCATGCAGTGCTTTTGTTTAACGTCGCTAGCTTGACTTAAACCCCTAAATGTTTAAGTATTTTACTAATCTAAGGTTGGTTCACACAAGTCTTAAATAAATTCCTATTTTTTAAATGTTTCAATGAATGGTTTGACTCTATGGCCATTAACTTTAATGGTTTGACCATTGGTGGGATCATTAATTTCTACATCCCCATGGGGGTACACCTTATGCACTATGTAAGGGCCTGACCATCTGAACATCAACCTTCCTGGGTGTAAATAAAGTTTAGAACTATACAAAAGAATATTTTTACCTGATAAAATGTGTTTAGCTTTAAGATTTCTAAACTGGTAGGCTTGTACTTTAGCTTTATTGATCCTTTAATTCTTATAAGCCTCCATCCTAAGTTCCAAAAGTTCATTGAGATCTAATTTCCTTTTTGTTTCGGCCAATGAGAGGTCATAATTCATTTTCTTAATTTCACAAAAGACTTTCTATTCAATCACCACTGGAAAATGGCATGATTTACTATAAACCAACCTATATAGGGACATTCGTAAAATGGTTTTAAATGCAGTTCGATAGGCCAAAAGAGAATCTAACAGTTTATTTAACCAATCCTTCCCTAGATGGATTAACTGTTTTCTCAAGAATTTTTTTGATTTCTTGATTGGCTTACTCAGCTTAACCATTGGTTTGTTGGTGGTAAGTTGTTGCCACTTTGTGAGAAATTCCATACTTGTCAATGAGTGATAAAAATGGAAGATTGCAAAAATGAGTTCCATGATCACTAATGATTGACCTAGGAATTCCAAATCTAGAAAGAATGTTTTCCTTGATAAATATAATCATAGTTTGTTGATCATTGGATTTTGTAGGAATCACCTCAACCCATTTTGAGACACAGTCGACAGCTAAAAGAATGTACAAATATCCCCTAGAGTATGGTAAGGGACCCAGGAAATCTAATCCCTAGTAGTAAAATATTTTAATTACTAAGATGGGTGTGAGTGGCATTTGATTCCTTTTTGTGATGGAACCTACATATTGACACATAGGAAAACTTTTACAAAATGAGAAGGAGTCCCTTGAGAGGGTGGGTCAGAAGAGACCACTATGAGGAACCTTAGAAAAAGTTTTCTTAGAGGAAAAGTGACCTCTACATGCCTCACTATGACATAATTTCAGTATGGAATCTTGTTCAGATTCTGGGACACACCTTCTAATGACTTGGTTAGGGAAGAACTTACAGAGGTATGGATCATAAAACACATAGTTCCTAACATAATAAAGGAATTTAATTCTAGCTTGAGTCCCTATGAATTTTGGAATGACTCCTGTAACTAATAAGTTGGATATGTCATCATACCCAGGGAAATCACTCACAGAGTATAGGTGTTCACCCGGGAATGAATCAGACAAATAATGTTGAGATAATTTTTCATTAAATTATATCCTATAAATATAATATACTAAAACATTTTCCACGCCCTTTTTATCCTTGATTTTGAGGTCAAATTCTTGTAAGAGAAGGACCCACCTAATGAGTCTATCCTTAGCATCTTTCTTCTAGAAAAGGTATTTCAGAGAAGAATGGTCAGTGAAAACAGTGATGGGGGATCCTAAGAGGAAGGACCTAAACTTTTCTAAAGAAAACACAATAGAAAGTAACTCCTTCTCAATGGTTGTATCTTTGATTTGGGCATCATTTAAGGATTTTCCTGTATATGAAATTACATAAGGAGTTTTATCACAACATTTTCCTAACACAGATCCTAAAGAAAAGTCACTGGAATCACACATCAGTTCAAAAGGAAGGTTTTAATTTAGGGATTTTGTGATCGTAGGAGAGGTGAGAGATGATTTGAGGGTTGAGAATGAATCCTCATAGCTTTCTGTACAAACAAATGGAAGATCCTTTACTAAAAGACCACAAAGGGGACAAGTGATTGAACTAAACTTCTTAATGAATCTTCTATAGAAACCAGCATGTTTTAAGAAATACCTCACTTCCTTGATAGTTTTTGGTGATGGAAGGTGAATAATGATGTCAATCATTGATTTATAGACTTTAATTGCCCTACCTGAGACAAGATGGCCAAGGACTAGTCCCTCTATAAGCATGAAATGACATTTTTTCCATTTTAGGACCAGATTATTTTCTTCGCATCTTGATAAAACTCCCTCCACATTCCTTAGACATCCCTCAAATTTATCCCCAATCACAAAGAAGTCATCCATGAAGACCTATAGAAAATCACCTACCATGTCTGAGAATATTCCCATCATGCACCTCTAAAATGTTCCAGGGGCATTGCATAACCCGAAAGGAATGAGTTTGAAAGCAAAGGTACCGAATGGACATGTGAATGTTGTCTTCCCTTGATCCTCTAAGGAGACCTCAAGTTGATTATAACCCGAGTACCCATATAAGAAATAGTAGAAGGAATGACCTTCCACTCTCTCATGGACTTGGTCAATGAATGGTATGGGAAATGCTCCTTCTTGATAAATGATTTTAGCTTCCTATAGTCAATGCAAACTCTCCTGACACTACTCACCCTTGTTGGAAGAATCTCTCTATCCTCCTTGGTTATCACTATGATTCCATCCTTCTTTGGAAAAACATGGATTGGGCTCACCCACTCACTCTCAGCTATGGGATAGATGATATGAGCTTTTAAATATTTCACAAGTTCTTTTCTCAGTACTTTCATGAGATTAGGATTGATTCGCCGTTGAGGTTGACGACATTCCATTGAATAAAATTCTAGAACAATCCTATGAGTCCCGATAAGTGGGATAATCCCAGAAATATCATATAGGGTCCAACCCATGGATTTATTTTGTTTCCTAAGGAGATCTAGAAGAATATTCTCATTATTGGATTCAAGATAAGAAGAAATGACAATAGGATGTGTTTGATTTTCCCCTAGGAAGTTGTACTTGAGTGTAGCGGGAAATTTTTTCAATTCAAGCTCAGGTAGGTTCAGAATTTCAGCAGAAGATTGGGATATTAGATCAAGATCAATTTTGTTTCCCAGAGTTTTAGATAGGAATGATTCCCCATATGTAGAAGTTTCAGCTACTAGATTGTCTTGATCATACTTAGGGAAGGAAGTTTGATTGGCCTCCATGAAAGTGGTTTTCAGAAAGGTTTCACTAATTTTTGGACCTAAGACTTCATCATAAGAGAAATTTGAAAAGGATTCAAGCCAATGAGATAAAATTCCTTCATGTGAAAAAAGGAAGTCAGTCCCATCCTGACTTAAACATCCATCAAATATTCCTTTATGTTCTATGGATTCATTATCAATGCTTCATATCATGTTTAAATCATAAATTTCCACATCATCCCCTATTTGGGAGCTTACATTATAGATGTTCAAGTCTAGAATCATGTTTCCAAAGGTGATGGTCATGTTCCCATTTCGAACTTGGATAACAGAGTTGATTGTTGCAAGGAGAGGATGGCCAAGGATGATTTGGGTTTGTTCTTTATTTCCTAAGATTGGATGGTTTTCAAGGACAATGAAGTCAGCAGGGTAGATGAAGTTATCAAGCTTTACTAGAACATCCTTCAAAATCCCCTTTGGAACCCTAATGCTATGATCAACAAGTTGAATTGTGATAGATGTGGGTTGGATATATTCTAGGCCTAACTAGATGTACACATCATAGGGGGTGAGATTGACACTAGCACCTAGGTCACACAAGGCTTTGAAAAATTTTATCTCTCCTAGTACAAAATTGATGTAAGGGCAACCCAGGTCTTTCAACTTAGGATGAATGGTCCCTTGAATTATTGTGATAACATTTACTGTTAAAAGGACTTGGTTCTTATGTGATAATTTTCATTTAAATGATCCGAGGTCCTTAAGGTTTTTTTGAGTATGCAGGAAAGGTTTGAATAGCATCTTGGAGTGTAATGCTCATCTTTACTTGTGAGAATATTTCCCTCAATGTTTCATTCAATTCAGTCTTGGTTTTCCCCCTCATGTGTTGGGGAAATGGTGTAGGTTGTGGGGTTATTTGATGAAGAGTTGTTTCTTTGACAATTTTATCATGTCTTTTAGTTTGATTGTTTGGTTCATTTGAATTTTCATCCAATTTTGTATCTTGAGATGGGTTTTTAATTAGTTTTTCAGGTTTCTCAATTGATTTCCCACTTCTTAAAATAGTCACAGACTTTAGTTGTTCATGAGTTTTCTGACTGAAACTTGACTCTCCCCTTAATGATTCATATAGAATGGCTTGTGTAGAAATGTGTGCCTTTCCAGTTTTGATGGTTTTAAGTTCTTGTTTTAGGGAAGATACTTATGAGTTCCTCCTTTCCTTTTGTTTGCAATGTTCCTTTAGTAGGATTTGTGAAACAGTTTGGTTTAGTGCCTGAGAAGATTGGTTTATCCCAGGGGGATATTATGGAGGTGGGATTCTTTATTGAAAATAGACCAGGGGATTTTGGTATTGGATAGGTTGGGTTTGGAACTAGTTTTGGGTTTGTTAGTTCTGATGGGGGTACGGATTTTTTCCATGTGGTTGTCTAGGTTGTTTGTTATCTCTCCAGAAGAAACCTGGGTGGTCATTATACCTTGGGTTGAATGTGTTTTGGTATTGGGGATTTTTAATGTTTAGGGAATTGACTTTAATAGGTGGTCCTCCTATAAGAACATCCTTGATGGATATAATGGTTGGTCAGTTGTTTGTTTTGTGGTCATTTTAGTCACAAATTGTGAAAACAGGGTCTACAGTTTGGATTTCATGGATTTTTCTAAGGTCTATCTCTTCAACCTTTTTAGTGAGTGCAGAGAGTTTATCCCTAAGGCTTTCCTCTTATCTAAGTTCATGCATTCCAGTAGTTTTTTGTGGATTTTCATAATAATGTGATGTTCTCCATGTTTGGTTTTGTTCAGCAAGGATTTCTGGATACTCTTAAGCATCATTTGGGGATTTTTTTTAAAGGTCCCATTACACATCATGTCAATGAATTTATTGTTCCCCAGGCCCAACCCTTCCTATAAAATTCACACTTGTTCGTGAATAAAAAAACCATGGTGTGGAACCATGTTTAGGGTGCCTTTGAATCTCTCTAATGTTTCATAGAATGGCTCTCCCTCTTTTTCAAAAAAAAATTCGATGCTCTTTTTAAGTGCTACTGTTTAGTGGCGGGGAAAGTATTTTTTGTAGAATTCCATTTGTAATTGGTCCCATGAGTTGATGGATGATGGTATCAAATTGTTTAGCCAATTTTTATCTCTATACTTTAATGAAAAGATAAATATCCTCATTGTTGTTGATTCATGATTATTTGGGGGATACATGGTTTCTACAATGTCATTGAACTCTTTAATGTTAAGGTAGGGCATATCAAACTCCATTCCATGGAATTTTGGAAGGTGGTTTAGGACATGGGGTTTCAAGATGTAGTTGGAATCTTCTAGTACATTGTGTCTAATTCATTAGGGGGAATTGGTCCATGCTGAAGTGAGGTAGTTGTTCATGGTTTGATCGATCACATTCCCTATGTTTAGAGCTCCTGGGTTTGGGTTTCTCATTTGATCACCCACAGGGTTTACCATTAGATTTTTTTGAAGACCCTCCATTGGACTTGTTTTAATTGGGGAATTTAGAGTTTCATGAATATTTTGATCAATTTTAAACAATCCATTAGATGAAAATGACTCTCTATCCTAGGAGTTTCCACCCTAACTAATCTGTTTGAGTTATCGCGGGTGTAGGTGGACATGTGCCAAAAGAAAAAAAAGAAATAAAGGGAAAATATAAGAGAATTTGTGTGAGAAAAGAAGAATGGGGGTGAGAAAAAAAGGTTTTTAGTCTAATGAACTTACTTGGTCCCCGTCAATGGTGCCAAAATTTTGTATCACCCAAATTTATGGATTTTCTAAGGGTTAAGTGGTTGCTTGTAGTGTAGCTTGAGTTATCGAATCCTTAGACACCTAAGAAGATCCTTAGACACACAATAAAAAGAGATGGATTTTTAGCTATAAAGTGACCAACATGGGTTGATTTTATATGGTTTTAAAAGAGAACTAAGAGATCTATGTGAGATCAAATTATGAGAAAATGAGTGGATCCTAGGATATTTCTTAGGGTGGATTGGATGAATTATTTTTTTTACAATTTCAATTTCATTATCTTGAGAAGGGTTCATGCAATTAATTAAAACTAACCTCATCACATACTGATTAAATACCTTCAAAAACACATTCTAATCACATATAAACTTTTTTAATCATTTTCATGATGACTCCATGTTAAACGATCTAATTAGCACATAAATTTTAGGTGAATAAATTCAATAAGGAAGAGGAAGGGGAAAAATCAATGAGTGAAAAAAAACTCAAATAAAAGATATTAATAACATTTAGAGAGTGATAAATAACATCAAATCAAACCCCTTTCTACTACAATGGATCAACCCATTAAAGAGTTATCCCTCCATTAATGACATTTTGTCAACAGAAGCGGGAAGTAGACTTATCAGTGTGGAATTGAAGAAGTAAAAACTACAATATAACGATCACTCCCCCGTTGTGTGAACAAAATCACAAGGTTTGGTGTGAAAAAGTTCACACCATGAGGAAAATGTATCAAGGTTATATAAAGGATAACAGAATAAGATAATAAAAAGAACTTTTATTGAGAACTAAGGCGATTCAAATAACTTAAATGAGAGGGAATAACGTTACAAAGACAAATTGGAATAATAACATTAAAATTTCAGCAAAGCTCCAAGATCCTTAAAATCATCCACCAATACATCCTTAAATAGGAATTTAGGAAGCCGTTGGACGAACCTCCATCTTCCCATGTTCCTTTAATTAATTTTTCTTGGCCTATGTGGGTGGACAATTAATGTAGATGTGACTTTTCCACTCTTCCCCCAAAGTGGCAGCCATCATGCATCCACCGGAATGACTCACTGAAAGGACCTTCTAGATGGAAGAAGTAGAGTGGTCCATAGAAGGATAAAATGTATCTCCAGATGTCCTCTAATATCCTGTAAAATTTATTCACAAAATAATGTGCATTTCGTGAGATATTATCTAAATGGTGGGATGTTTTCCTAGGCCTTAGAATCTGGCCCAGAATTTCATCATCAACTTGGGCCACCTAGAACACCAATAAAACATCCATATTATCATGGACCACTGTTTAATAAAATGATACCCATAATATACTATATCTTCATTTAAATTTTCATAATCATTGTTCTAGAATCCTGTCATCTATAGTACCTTTATTGGGTTATTTTCCAAATCACTTCGCCCAGAATGTGGTTGGTTCAAAGCTCACTTAGGTGGTCTTACAAATTGAATCTCCAAGTGCTCCGAGAAAATGAATTGTTCCTTATATAATGGGAGACCTTAAAATAAAATATAAACAAAAAAGCAAGACCATTATGTGTTTTATGGGATGTACAAGAAGGTACCATGTAATAGTGCATTTTAAGAAGGAATTACAATCATAATGTGAAATAATGTTCAAAGTGTAAAATGCACTAATAATGGTGTCTATGATTAATAAATCACATGAATATTATATTATTTACAATGAATATTAGACTCTTTTTGGGGGATAATCACTAAGTACCCCATTTGAATTTCATGTTGTATAGGGTTGGTGGGTACAATGTACTCATGGTAGTGAATTCTAGGTTTTCTAGAGGTACACATCATGGGTTGATGTTTGGGGGTACATGTTGGGTACACAAGGTGAAAATAATATACTCCCCCTTCTAAGGAATTTTTGCCTATTTTATCACCCTATCATTATAATTATACTTATGAGTAGTCCATTATAAGAGTTATTTTATATATATCACGATGGTACAACCCATTTAGTGTTTTGAGGCCATTTGGGGAGTGTTTCAGACAAGTAAAATTCTGGTGATAGGATTTCTTGAGGTTTGGATTCAGAAACCTCATGTTGGTTAGGTTGTGAGATGTGAGGCTGAAGTGAGGGTCATGATCTTAATAATCGACCAGTATTGAGTATTACAAGGAGATTTTTTTGAGATTATTTTACAGTACTCTTGAATATGGTACCCATATATTTCTTCGACATGCTTTTTACCATGTCATCATGAGGATAGAGTAGTCTAATTTCTAGGATGCTCTTTTGTGCTTTTAGATATGATATTTTAAGATCTGTCCTATTTAATCCTTTAGAATGGGTTGACACCATGGGGTGTTGAGTATGGTTGGGAGCCGTTTATTAGATAATGGGATGGGTATGAGGGACTTTTTTGGATTCCCTAATGAGTGAGATAATTCTTGAGGATGGGTTATATATATGGAAGGTCGACTGAGGTTTTCTTAATATAGGGTTTTCTCTATGTTTTTATTATGATAGAAGACCATATAATAGGGTTTATTGATCTTGATAAGGTAATGATTACCATTGATAATTCCATTTCTTGTATAGTGTTTATTTTTTATTCCCCTACGGGTGAGATATTGATTGAGAAATAATGGATGAGCATTGAAATTCACTTGGATATTTTTCTTTAATGGAAACCTTTTATGGTGCATTGGAGGTAATAAATGAACCCCTCATAGGGTATCATGATCTATATTTTTGGATTACATTGTGGGTGAGTTAATTTTCATGTTTAGGTTGGGTGTTGAGTAATCATTTGATCTTTCCTGTATCAGGTGTGGCCCATGGTTTGAGATGAATATGATCCAGGTTAATGTGGGAGCCCAATGTTTCGTTTGAAAAATCGAGGGGTTGGTACATGCTCAAAGTTGGAAATGTTGGTTGTCCCATTATGATACAATGATCTATAGTGACATATAATTGTGTATGTATTAATGTTTCAAGGTAACATGAAATCATCGATAATTACTGACCATGAGATGGTTAGTGTTGAAGTTTCAACAGTTTTGATAATGGGATCAAGAGATGATCAACCCTTACTTTTTTGATCTACGGATGATGATTTTGTATGCAATTTCTTCTTAGGACATTGATTTAGGAGAAGGCATTTAGGATTTATTTATAATGTTTATTGAGCCTAAAATTTATTTGATTCTCTCATTTGTTTGTTTAGTATAGTTGTAACACCCACATATTTTATGATATATTCATTTTAAAATAGATTTGATTTCTTTAATACTTTGTGATACATGCATCCTCATTTCTAAATAAACTGAAACATAATATAAGATTAAAACCAATCTATTAAATTGGTATGTATGAATAGTAATAACTAAATTATGAAAAACTTACAGTTTATAAAATCATAAAATAAATTCATTGGATATCAATTGATTAAATATGATAATAAAATTTATTTTTATGTAAAAAAGATGTTTATCTCAAAAAAAAATTATGACAACAATGTGGTTTTGTACATATGGAATTAATTTACCACCATTGGTTAATTATTTTAATAAAATTTATATATTATTAATTAAATTAAATGTTTTAGTATTCATATAATTTTTTTAGGCATGAGATAAGAATATATATCCATTTTTATTCTTAAAAATTTA
Organism: Viscum album; assembly: GCA_963277665.1. Classification (NCBI taxonomy): domain Eukaryota; kingdom Viridiplantae; phylum Streptophyta; class Magnoliopsida; order Santalales; family Viscaceae; genus Viscum; species Viscum album. The sequence goes on from OY728126.1 coordinate 1,899,969,840, forward strand.
TTTTTCTAAAAAATGTTTTTTGTCACATTTTACGAACATATTTTTAAAATGAATTTATTACACTTAAAAAAATTGAATCATGAAAAATGCAATATATATTTAGAATCATAATGATAAAATTTGGTAAATAGTTCCATTTTATTTTTCTTCAATATGATTATTAACCATAGTAAATTTTTTTCTCCTTAATAATGGTAAAATCTGTAAAATACGGTTACAACTTTGGGAAAAGGCTTTAAAATTTGACAAAAAATTGTTTTTATCCTATTTTATGAGTATATTTCAACACATTACACCTAATACTATAATATATGGCTATTTGGTGTCATATTTATTTGAATATGACCTTTATAATAATTATTGAGAAGAGTAAATACAAAAAGTACCTTTTTATCTTTAATTTCTCTAAAATTTTAATATAATTATAAAAAGAGGATAACATTTGTTCTAAATGGTTATTAGAAAGATAAATATATTATTTGTATCATATTATTTTATTTATAATTTTTAATAATGGAATAATAATCTTAAATTCTTATGCAACACCAACGAATATTTATTCAATTAATAGAATAATAAAATAAATTATTTTAAAAATATTAAAAATAAAATAAATTAAAAGAATTATTTTGTTCCATGAATTTTTCAGATAAAAATTACATATTAGGGATATTTTTAAAGGTTATTTTCTAATTAAATATTTGGCTTGGTTTCTTTAAAGTCAAATTAAATGAATAGTTCAAAAATTGACATTAATGATATTTTATAATAAATAGTTTTTTATTGAATAATTAAAAATTCATAAAAATGTTATATTTTGACTATTTAATGTAATAAGGTTTAAAATAGGAAATATTTTCCATTTATAAGTAATTTTTTCTGTCATGGTATCATTCATAACCCTTAAAATTGAAATAGTTCTTATCATGGTTATAGTCAAAAATGACTAATGAAGGGGTTAATAAAAGCGATAAAGTTTAAAATTACACAAAATCATATAAAATATCCCTTATATAATGTTATTTAAACCCTATAATATATTTGTTTTAATTAATGGCCATTTGGGATCATTTTTCCTGAAAATAATTTCTTATATTTAAACATTTAATAAATTCCAAGTGTGTCCTCTCTCTCTCTCCCTTATAAAAGGAAACCCATCCTTTATATTATTTACACCACTTTTAGCATTATATATTAAAAAAGACCCTATAAAATTATATTAAAATTTTCCTTATAAGTGTTCTTTAGGTGTTTTTATACCAAAAATACCAACATGAGGGTCCTTAATAGGATATCCAAAGGAGTTCTTTCAAAGAATATGTAATCACCATAACTGGTTACATTATTTTAAATCCATCTTTTACATTCTATTAATATGTTGTATTTATCATAAAGAAATAGTATCCAAAATATACTTAAATTTTATTATTATTATGAAACCACCATTTTCCACCCTCTTTCCCATTAAATGTGAAGTGACAATATTGTTCGTGCATGAGTATGACTTAACATCGCGACGCATCAATAAAATTCATTTTTCATCACATTATTTTATTTATGGGTATTATAATGGGATTAATATTTCTATATGAAAGATATGACATAATTTTTCTTTTATAATGGTATTATCATCTCTAACTTCTTACCTTTCAATTTTTTATAAAATGATAACGTAGCTCATATGTATATGTGGACTACCACCTCCACAAAGAAATGTGATTTTATTTTTTGTTTCAATTTTACATGGTTCATAAAAAGGATTAATAAATAATATAATATAGATTATATAAATTTGAATTATTTTTTACATTTATTTCATTCCATCCGTTGAAAAATGAAAATAGTGTCAACGAGTACTTACGACCTACAGTCTCTTATAACGGTGTCATTATTTTATATATATATATAACATTAATATATGAATATATATATATAATGAATATATATTATATTTATATCATGATTAAGATTTTACAGGGTATGGAACTATAATCAATGTAAAAGTAAAAGAACTTCCAAACTAAAATTATCATAAAGAATGAAACATTTATCACCCTAAAATTATGAATTTTAAAAAGTAATAATTAAAAATTTTGTGTTTAAATATTAAAATTGGATCATATATGATATTATATTTATTTTCATGACTCTATTATAGAAGTATAAAACATTTAAATTTATTACATTATAGTTTAGAACACTTTCAAAGCAAGTGGAACTTGAGGTAAGAGTTTTATGTTATAATCTCATTTTTTATTGTGGTTATTTATGATTAGGTTTTTGGATGATGAAATTTTATGATATAAATGTAAATAAACTCATTAATTTTCTTCTCCTATGGTTATTTCTAGCTAATACACTTTTTCATTTTATTTTTCACTCTTTTTGTACTGAATAGAGAGAAATAAATTTTTTAAGGAAAAATGATTTCATATTTCTCTTCAGTCAAAAATCTATTTTATTTTATGTCCATATTTACACTAAATTTTTTTCATAAATGTTTTAATATTAATATTTGAATTTTTAAATTTGTTTTTACCAATTATTAACTTTTTAAACAAATCAAAAGTAAAATTTTTGTCATCTTCCAAAATGAGGTAATTTTTTACTTTTATTTACAAAGTTATGAAAGGAATATTTTATTTTTACTGATAAGGCATGAATAGAATTTTAACCCATCAAAACCAATCAATAATTTTAATCTTACTTTTAAGTTTTACTAGATTATTTTAAAATAAAAATATTTCCTTAATATTTTTGAATTTTTTATATTTTAAAGAATTTATTTCAAAGTGAAAAGGTTATTTTCGAAAACAAATGTTCCATCTGATCATTTGAAGAACTTTTTCTTCTAATATGACATCCTTTTATGTTACATGATATTTTCTAAATATATGATCCATTTATAATATACCCATTCTTTATCTAGATGGTTTATAATTATGAGGATATGATATTTATGAAACTTGTCCATTTTCTTTAGGTTATTCTATAATTAATTGATGAAATTTTTGTGAAAATTGTTTCTTTTTTCACAGGTTATTCCATGATGAAATTTTTATAAAAATTGATTCCTTTTCATGGGTTATAATATTATTAATGTTTTATGATATTATAGTAAACATATGCATGAATTTCAGTATGTGATTTATGGGATCAGAATTATATATCCCACCAATGAATTAGGTAAAGATAGATATATCATGAAATAAAAAGGACTAGAATGTGGAGTAAACCCAGTTTTGTAAGGGACTCTGTCCACTATGATATTTTTTTGGTGTAAACCTTGATGACTATATTGGTTTAGGGAGTGGATACAATCCACTATTAATGTATTAGAAATGGGCATTGACTAGTAAAGAAATTATTTTCTCTACTTATGTGTATTAGACAAAGTTATGTATTTGTCCAATGTTATGATCTCATGGATCATTTTTTATTACTTTTTGATTTAGAAAAACCAATATTTATGACATGAATCAAGATTATGATCTATTATATCCAAGGTATGGTTTTCAAATGTAATGTTTTTGTTCTCATACTCTTATTCTCATGTTATGTTTAAGTGGTCATTGAAATCTCCCTTATTTACAGATAATGAGAATCACAACTAACCCTTTATTATGTTCCCTTTCACTCGGTTATGAAGGAATGTTTTAGGTATGATATTTGTATGAATGGTTCTAGTTATGTATTACTTAGTGGGAGGTGATGTTGTTCACTTGTGATTCAATTGTTTATGTATCCATGATTCCAAATATACTAGAACTATAAAATTTTGGAATGGATCATTATGTTATGTAATAAATATTCATATAATAAGATATAATATCTATGTATGAAATTTATTTGTTTGTTTAGTGGTTATACAAACATAAAGAGAAAATAGACAATCTAGATAAATGCAACCCTCCCATAGGGTAGTGAATATTTACCTGACTAGGGTTTGGTTGTCCATGGTCCTAGACATTTTGATAAAGATGATTTAAGAGATATACCATTCCCCAACATTATATTTTATAGAGATAATTATAATTATATGAATATGTCACGACCCGTCCTCGGGGCCCGTGCCGTGACTACCCCAAGCCCGTCTTCCATAGGCCAGGGGCTGGCGACTAGCACCAAGGCGTAAAATCCCAGTAAACAGGGAAGGCATTGCCTTTAAGTAACAACCACACAGAGTCAGCAAGCAGAAAGTAACTACAAGTGCAGAAAAGTAAAGGGGGCCGGAATACAAGCCCAACTGTAAAGTACAACTGAAAAAGTAAAGAACAGCAACTGAAGAAAAGACGGCGGCCTCGTGTCGTCCACTGGCAATCCCACCTGAAGGGTGGGTACAGATAGCCTCCAGGCTCCTCGGGTCCCACGTCCGCTCCGAGCACGTCCCGCCCAGTGGTCCACCTCCAGGTACCGTCCTGCTCCACGCCCCAACCGTGATCAGCGCTGTCCGTCGTCTGCAACCAACACAACAAGGTGCGGGCATAGCCCGTGCAGGGGTGAGTACAACTACTCAGTAAGGACCCCGAGACCCCCGAAGGTCTCCCGAAATCCACAAAGGATATAGCACAAAATAAAGATGCAATCACGAAGTAACATCTGACTCGACTTAGGTATATGTCCATACATATACCTAAGTCCCCAATTCTAGCTCTGCTCACGAGCTCAAGAACAACTCAATCCACAAAGGAAAGCAAGACTCAAATCCACAAGGAGAGTAAATAGTAAATCCACATAGGATAGTTCAACACAATCCACAAAGGAGAGTAACATAAGATTCAGCTCAACCAGGTATACTTTTTCAGATGACGTCAAAGATGATCACTGATCCATCTAAGTCGTCGGACCCACGAAGGATCGATAGGTACTAACCCCCGCAAAAGACCCACACAGGATCGGGCTCACACAGAACCTGTAGGCAATGGCTCACACAGAACCGGTAGGCAGTGGCTCACACAGAACCGGTAGTAGGACCCACACAGGATCGGGCACTGATCCGCGTAGGATCGCTGAGTGCAGTAGTCGACGCAGTCCACTGAGGATCTCTGCACAGTCGTCGCCGCAGTCCACGAAGGATCTCTGCACTGCCGTCGTCGCAGTCCACGGAGGATCTCTGCTCTGCCGTCGTCGTAGTCCACGGAGGATCTCTGCTCTGCCGTCGTCGCAGTCCACGGAGGATCTCTGCTCTGCCGTCGGAGTCACAGCCAGCGCTAGGGTTCCCGCACATAGCGAGCTCGTTTAGGAGGGTCCGCTCCACGAGCCGAGAGGCTGATACATCAACTGACACGTAGTCCGAAGTCGATGTATCCAAAAGTTCCGTATCGACAACAGGATCTCAACGCAACAGACGGCGCGTCAATCGGACGCCCGGTCTGAGAGTTATTGGCATTTTCGTCCCAGGGGCCCGGTTGGTTTTTAGGGCAAAACCAACCCGACCGTACTCCGCCTGTATCCGATCCTCGGGCGGAGTATGCCAAAAGTTCCGTCTCACTTAGAGAAAACTACCACAGCTGACGGTACGTCGATCGGACGTCCGTAGCTCAAGTTATGAGCGTTTCCGCTCCGAGGGCCCGGTTGGTTCCGTGTACGAACCAACCCGGCCGAACCCAAAGTCTTTCGAAACCTTGAGTATAATATACCGAAACGACCGTCTCGATCCAAGGATCGTGTAGCCGCTGACGGTTCGTCAATCGGAGGTCCCAGGCCCAAGATATGGGCGAAAGACTGAAGAAGGCCCGAAAACGGGGTTCTGGGCCCAGGGCGACCCGGCCCGAACCCGGCTGGGCCGGGTCCGGTCCGGCCTGGGCGCGGCCCGGCCGGCTCGGCTTCGTCCGAGCGGCCGAGTGAGCCGCCGCGGGTTTGACCCGCGGCTTTGGAGAAACGCGGCCCGCGTGGGCCGCGTGCTGGGTGGCCGGACCGCGGACGCGGTCCGGCGGTCCGCCGCCGCCGCCGCTCGGCCGCGGCGGATTCCTCCGGCGGCGCGCCGGGCGCCGCCGCCGCCGCCTTCCGCGGGCCGCCGGAGTTGCTCCGGTGGCCCGTTTTGCCTCCCGTCTGCGCCATTGTTCCTCCCGGGACGCGTCCTTCACTGCGGAATCAACAAATGGCCCTTGCGTCGTGCTTTTGCCGTCGCCCGCCAAATCCACACAAAAAGGAAGATCGGCGGAGGGTTGCCGGGTCTGGTTCGTTAGACCTTCACCCTCCGCGTTAGTCATAAACAACGGGAGAAACAAGAAACGACCAATCAACAATTTTAAATAAATTTAAAATTGTTCCGTGATCGGTTCCTTATTTTAAAAGAAATAAAATCACGGGAAAGGAAAATATTTCAAATCAACCCTTACCTTGTCGTCGTCGTCGGACGAGAGGTCGTCGCGGAATTGCTCGTCGCGGAAGAAGGAGAATCGTCGCGTCGTCGCGGTATCCGGCGTCGCGTCGCCAATCTCCGGATCAAGATCAAACGGATTAATTTAAATCCTTTGATATTGAATTATAAAAAGGGGAGAAATAAACGATTCGTTTCTCACCTTAATTGCCGAACGAGGATCGGCCGCGGAAGAAGAGGCGTCGCCGAAGAACGTCGCGGGTAAAGCTCGTCGACGTCGCAGATCTCGGTGTGCGTCGTCGAATTCCGGTCGCCGGCGTTCTTCGCGTTCTTCGCGTTCTTCGCATTCTTCGCGGGGAGACAATGAAACAAAGATCCTCTCAAATCCTTTCAAAGGATTTTTAGGTTGGTCTTATTTTATAAACATGCCAACAAACGCAAAAGCGTAAGTAACGACCCATCTGTTCGTTGAATTAATTCAACGAGTGAAACAGCCCAATTAATTCACGAAAGAAACAGCCCATTTAATTCGCGAAATAAACCGCCCAATTAAATGGTCTGTTAAGAATTAAAGAAAACGCGTTGGTTGACTTTTCAGTTACTTTGACGGGTTTTTGCGGGTGCGTTACTTAGCGAAAGAAACGGTGGGGCTCGTGCGGGCCCCACCGCACAAATATCCTACCTAGGGGTAGGATATTTCTGGATAGCATCCTATCCAGTTCAACTCAGCTCAATCCGCCTTTAAGTGACTTCAAGTGGCTTCCAAGCAGCTTAAGTGAAATAAAATAAAGTTGTCGCACAAACTTTATTTTATTTCTGACTTAAAGCCGCAAAATTTAAAAACCACGTCTGAGCAAACACAACTCCGGAAGAGGCGTTTCTAAGCAAATACCGGCGCTGCGATTTCATCGGTGCCCTCAGAATTCGATTCCGGGCACCGGTTCAAAAGATAGAAAAACCCGCTCGTCCGTTCACTGAACGAACCCGAGCCAATCTTCGGAAATTGATTCCGGGCACACCGGGCCTCGGAATCAGGTGCCGTCTGAAGCTGCGCTCTTGTAAAATTCCAAAGAAAATTAAGAAAAAAATTTCCTTGAAATTTGCGGGTCTTTACATTACTCCCACCTCAGGGCTTTACGTCCCCGTAAAGATACATCAAAAACTAGGGGAACAAGTGGGGGTACTGAGCACGCATCTGAGCCTCCCGCTCCCAAGTGCTCTCCTGGAGGTTCCCGTGCTGCCATCTGACATGCACAAGAGGAATCGACCGCCCACGTAGGACCCGCTCCTGTCGATCCTCGATCTCCACTGGGACCTCCGCAAAAGTCGCCCCATCGTCCACGTCCAGCTCCCCAAAGTCGATGATGTGCGTCGGGTCGTGCACGTATCTCCTCAGCTGAGACACGTGAAAGACGTCGTGCACCTGGTGCAACTGAGGTGGTAGAGCCAGGCGATAAGCCACCTCTCCTATCCTGCTGAGGACCTGGAAAGGCCCGATGAAGCGTGGAGACAACTTGCCGCCTCGGCCAAATCTCCGTAAACCACGTCGAGGTGAGACACGCAAAAATACGTGGTCGCCATCCTCGAACTCGAGTAGCCTCCGCCTCCTGTCAGCATATGACTTCTGCCGGCTCTGAGCTGTCCTCATCCTCTCCTGGATGATCTGGACCTTCTCTGTCGTGGCTCGGACCATCTCTGGTCCCACGAGTGCTGACTCCCCAGGGTCTGTCCAGCACCACGGTGATCTGCAGGGTCTGCCGTACAACGCCTCGTATGGTGCCATCCCGATGGTGGAGTGGTAGCTGTTGTTGTACGCGAACTCCACCAAGGGTAGGTGGTCCTCCCAGCTATGACCAAAGTCGAGAACACATGCACGGAGCATGTCCTCGAGTGTCTGTATGGTCCTCTCAGTCTGACCATCCTTCTGAGGGCGGAAGGCTGTGCTCAGATGGAGCCGCGTCCCGAACGCCTCCTGCAACCCCTTCCAAAGCCGGGAAGTGAAACGAGCATCTCTATTGGAGACGATAGACGATGGCACACCGTGAAGCCGTACGATCTCCTGGACGTAAAGACGTCCCAAGATCTCCACTGAGCCCTGCTCTCTGATGGGTAAGAAGTGTGCCGACTTGGTGAGTCGGTCGACAATCACCCAAATGGAGTCGTGACCTCTGGAAGTGCGTGGAAGTCCAGTCACGAAGTCCATAGATATGCCGTCCCACTTCCACTCCGGGACCTCCAAGGGTTGTACCAAGCCTGCTGGTACCTGATGCTCTGCCTTCACCTGCTGGCAGGTGAGGCATCGTGAAACGAACTCTGCCACAGCTTTCTTCATGCCCAGCCACCAGTGCTGTCGTCTGAGATCCTGGTACATCTTCGCCACTCCGAGATGCACCGCCAAGGGAGAAGTGTGAAACTCTCTCAGCACCTCCTCTCGTAAAGAGACTGGTACGAAGGTACGTCCTCTGAAAAGGATGTCATGCTCTGCTCCAAGGGAGAAGCCATCAGGCGCCTGACCTGAGGATATCAGTGCACGCCGGGTCTCACAGTCAGCGTCCCCACGCTGAGCCTCTCTGACCCGCTGTAGAAGTGGAGGAGAGACTGTGAGAGACTGAAGAAAGGTTGCTCCGTCTCTATCCACGAAGGATATCTGTAAGGAGGCTAGCCGCTCCGTCGCCTCCTCAAGTAGCTGAATGCCCGTCCTCCTACTGAGGGCATCGGCTATCACGTTCCCCTTCCCAGGAGTATAGACTATCTCAAAGTCATAGTCCTGGAGGAACTCAAGCCATCTCCACTGTCTCAGGTTCAGGTCCTTCTGAGAGAAGATATACCTGAGACTCTGGTGGTCAGAAAAGACTGTGAAGTGCTCGCCCATCAGATAGTGTCGCCAAGTCTTCAGAGCGAAGACCACTGCTGCTAACTCCAGGTCATGAGTGGCGTAGTTCTGCTCATGCGGCCTCAACTGACGTGATCCGTAGGCGATCACGGCCCGCTCCTGCATCAGGACGCACCCGAGTCCAATCCCTGATGCATCGCAGTAAACTACGTACCCAACTCCCTCCTCAGGCAACCTCAAGATAGGTGCGCTGGTCAATCTCTGTCTCAGCTCCTGGAAGCTCTGCTGACATCTGTCTGACCACACGAATGGTTTCCCCTTCTTCGTCAACGCTGAGAGTGGTGCCGCAACTCTGGAGAAGTCCAGCACAAATCTCCGATAGTATCCGGCTAGGCCCAAGAAGCTCCGCACCTCTGTCACGCTCCTGGGTGGCTCCCAAGCTAGCACTGCCTCGATCTTCGCGGGATCCACTGCAACTCCCGCCTCAGAAATGACGTGCCCCAAGAAATGGACCTCACATAACCAGAACTGGCACTTTGAGAGCTTGCCATAAAGCTGGTGCTCTCGGAGTGTTTCCAGCACAACTCGCAGGTGGTAGGCATGCTCCTCCTCAGTCGTCGAGTATACCAAAATGTCGTCAATGAAGACCACGACAAATCGGTCGAGGTATGGCTGGAAGATCCTGTTCATGAGGCTCATGAACACTGCTGGAGCATTGGTTACGCCGAACGGCATAACCAAGAACTCATAATGGCCATACCGACACCTAAAGGCCGTCTTCTGCACGTCCTCGTCTCGAACTCTGAGCTGATGATAGCCTGACCGGAGGTCTATTTTCGAGAACCACCGTGCTCCCTTGAGCTGATCGAAGAGGTCATCAATCTGTGGCAGCGGATACTTGTTCTTCACTGTCACCTGGTTCAGGCGACGATAGTCGACACACAGTCGCATGCTCCCGTCCGCCTTCTTGGCGAACAAAATCGGGGAAGCCCAGGGTGAAACACTGGGTCGGATAAACCCCTTTCTCTGCAAGTCCTCCAACTGTACCCGCAGCTCCCGAAGCTCGGCGGGGGCCATCCGATATGCTGGAGTAGATATCGGGGCTGTCCCGGGGTACAAGTCGATGTAAAAGTCTACCTCTATACGAGGAGGTATCCCTGGAACGTCGTCGGGAAAGACGTCCACGTACTGGTCCACCACTGCAGGAAAAGCTGGACTCCGCACGTCCACTGCTCCTAGGATGAGGCTAGCCAACTGATGAGAGATGGGCTGCACTCTCCTCCGCGGAAGTCCATCCTGTGCTGCAAAGGTTCCCTTCTCGCCGGTGAAGGTAAACCTGCTCCCGTCGGTGCGAACACATCGCACCTTGTGCCTAAAACAGTCGATCTGGGCATGAACCGTGGATAGCCAATCCATGCCCAAGATGACGTCGTAAGGCCTCGACGCCGCTACAAGGAGATCCCAGTCGAAGCTCTCGCCTCCTAGAGTAAGCTCACACTGCCGGCACCAGTGCGTAATCGTCGAGTCTGCTCCCGTAGGAGTCTCTAGCCATAAGGATCGAGCCAACGGCTCAGTCGGAATCTCCGAGCACCGAACAAGGGCAGAGGCTATAAAAGAGTGACTCGCTCCTGTGTCTATAAGTACTGCAGCAAGGGTGGAATAGACACAGATCGTACCTCGAATCATCTCTGGCATGTCGGGGTCGTAGGCCTCCACTGCCTGGAGCTGGGCCTGCCCCTGCCCACCAGCTCCCTGTGGTCGAGGTGGCCCTCCTGGTGGTGGTGGGGGTAGAGCCTGGAAGCGTCGCCCACCACCCGCTGCTCGGCCAGCTCCTCTGCCTCGTCCGCCTCCTCCCTGCGGATCGCCACGGTCGACCCTCTGCCTCTGCCTGGGTGGCCCCTCCACCGTCTGCTGCTCCTCTGATCGGCGAGTCGGGCAGTCACGAGCCATGTGACCCTGCCCGCCGCAGGAGTAGCACAGCCTGCCTCTCGGAAGGCTGGCACTCCGCTGTGTGCCCCGCACCGCTGAGCCGGTGTCCTGAGGCCGTTTGCGTGGGGGTCTGGTCTGCCTGGACCCGAGAGTCATCCGTCGGCTACCTGCTGCCGAAGACTCAGCTACCTGCCGCCCTGCGCTAGGTCTCGCCGCTGAAGAAGGCTCTGCCAGGAAGCTCTCGGTCAGGAGGGCTCGCTCCAGCACTCCCGCCTGGGTCGGAAAGCTGAGGGAGATCAGCGACGCCCGAATCTCCTGTCGCAAGACCTGCTCGAAGGTCCGGGCCCGGAAGAAGGGGTCCCGTACCATGTCGGTCGAGTAGCGAGATAGGTCAGTGAACCTCGCCGCGTACTGAGCGACCGTCATGCTGCCCTGGCGCAGATGGAGAAGCTCCTGAATGCGCACCGCTCGGAGGGTGGCCGGGACGAACTCAGAGCGGAAGAGGCTCTCGAAGTCCGCCCAGAGCAAGGATGCCTCATCGTGAACCTAGAGCATCAGGCTCCACCATCGTCCTGCCGCCGCCTGCAGGAGGCTCGCTGCGAGGATCACCATGAGATCCGCTGGTGTCCTCACTAGCCTAAAGGTCTGTACCACCACCTCTAGCCAGTCCTCGGCGGCCTGGGGGTCCGCCTCACCGTGAAACCTGGGCGGTCGCTGGCTCTGAAACTCATGCAGGGCCCTGAGGCGACGTGCATCGTCAGCGTCTGGTACTGGTAGCATCGGTGGCTCGGCGGGTAAAGCTACCTCCGGTGCCACTGCTGGCAAAGGGCCCTGCACCGAGGCCTCGTCGCTCGGTGGGCTGCCGTCGCGCCCTACACTCGGAACCCTAGCTGGCTGTCGTCGCGGGGCCATCCTGAAAAGGAGAACAAGAGCACCACAGTCAGAACAGTATACCTGGTGAGCTGGCACAAGTAATCACAAGGAAAACTTGAGACTTTCATGAAGCAGATCAGTATACCCGGTGAGCTGACACAAGTAATCACAAAGAAAACTTGAAACACACACGCAATCAATGTTTTCATGCATTAAGTCGGAAATCAGGAGTCAGGGTCCTCGTGTACGGATACGTCGGCCGCCGCACCAACACTGGGCTCCCTGAACTGATAACCACACTCAATACACTAAACACTATTGCTTCATATAGAAAGAAAAGACGATCAGAGTCTGCGGTAGAACCGACCAGCTCTGATACCAATTTGTCACGACCCGTCCTCGGGGCCCGTGCCGTGACTACCCCAAGCCCGCCTTCCATAGGCCAGGGGCTGGCGACTAGCACCAAGGCGTAAAATCCCAGTAAACAGGGAAGGCATTGCCTTTAAGTAACAACCACACAGAGTCAGCAAGCAGAAAGTAACTACAAGTGCAGAAAAGTAAAGGGGGCCGGAATACAAGCCCAACTGTAAAGTACAACTGAAAAAGTAAAGAACAGCAACTGAAGAAAAGACGGCGGCCTCGTGTCGTCCACTGGCAATCCCACCTGAAGGGTGGGTACAGATAGCCTCCAGGCTCCTCGGGTCCCACGTCCGCTCCGAGCACGTCCCGCCCAGTGGTCCACCTCCAGGTACCGTCCTGCTCCACGCCCCAACCGTGATCAGCGCTGTCCGTCGTCTGCAACCAACACAACAAGGTGCGGGCATAGCCCGTGCAGGGGTGAGTACAACTACTCAGTAAGGACCCCGAGACCCCCGAAGGTCTCCCGAAATCCACAAAGGATATAGCACAAAATAAAGATGCAATCACGAAGTAACATCTGACTCGACTTAGGTATATGTCCATACATATACCTAAGTCCCCAATTCTAGCTCTGCTCACGAGCTCAAGAACAACTCAATCCACAAAGGAAAGCAAGACTCAAATCCACAAGGAGAGTAAATAGTAAATCCACATAGGATAGTTCAACACAATCCACAAAGGAGAGTAACATAAGATTCAGCTCAACCAGGTATACTTTTTCAGATGACGTCAAAGATGATCACTGATCCATCTAAGTCGTCGGACCCACGAAGGATCGATAGGTACTAACCCCCGCAAAAGACCCACACAGGATCGGGCTCACACAGAACCTGTAGGCAATGGCTCACACAGAACCGGTAGGCAGTGGCTCACACAGAACCGGTAGTAGGACCCACACAGGATCGGGCACTGATCCGCGTAGGATCGCTGAGTGCAGTAGTCGACGCAGTCCACTGAGGATCTCTGCACAGTCGTCGCCGCAGTCCACGAAGGATCTCTGCACTGCCGTCGTCGCAGTCCACGGAGGATCTCTGCTCTGCCGTCGTCGCAGTCCACGGAGGATCTCTGCTCTGCCGTCGTCGCAGTCCACGGAGGATCTCTGCTCTGCCGTCGGAGTCACAGCCAGCGCTAGGGTTCCCGCACATAGCGAGCTCGTTTAGGAGGGTCCGCTCCACGAGCCGAGAGGCTGATACATCAACTGACACGTAGTCCGAAGTCGATGTATCCAAAAGTTCCGTATCGACAACAGGATCTCAACGCAACAGACGGCGCGTCAATCGGACGCCCGGTCTGAGAGTTATTGGCATTTTCGTCCCAGGGGCCCGGTTGGTTTTTAGGGCAAAACCAACCCGACCGTACTCCGCCTGTATCCGATCCTCGGGCGGAGTATGCCAAAAGTTCCGTCTCACTTAGAGAAAACTACCACAGCTGACGGTACGTCGATCGGACGTCCGTAGCTCAAGTTATGAGCGTTTCCGCTCCGAGGGCCCGGTTGGTTCCGTGTACGAACCAACCCGGCCGAACCCAAAGTCTTTCGAAACCTTGAGTATAATATACCGAAACGACCGTCTCGATCCAAGGATCGTGTAGCCGCTGACGGTTCGTCAATCGGAGGTCCCAGGCCCAAGATATGGGCGAAAGACTGAAGAAGGCCCGAAAACGGGGTTCTGGGCCCAGGGCGACCCGGCCCGAACCCGGCTGGGCCGGGTCCGGTCCGGCCTGGGCGCGGCCCGGCCGGCTCGGCTTCGTCCGAGCGGCCGAGTGAGCCGCCGCGGGTTTGACCCGCGGCTTTGGAGAAACGCGGCCCGCGTGGGCCGCGTGCTGGGTGGCCGGACCGCGGACGCGGTCCGGCGGTTCGCCGCCGCCGCCGCTCGGCCGCGGCGGATTCCTCCGGCGGCGCGCCGGGCGCCGCCGCCGCCGCCTTCCGCGGGCCGCCGGAGTTGCTCCGGTGGCCCGTTTTGCCTCCCGTCTGCGCCATTGTTCCTCCCGGGACGCGTCCTTCACTGCGGAATCAACAAATGGCCCTTGCGTCGTGCTTTTGCCGTCGCCCGCCAAATCCACACAAAAAGGAAGATCGGCGGAGGGTTGCCGGGTCCGGTTCGTTAGACCTGCACCCTCCGCGTTAGTCATAAACAACGGGAGAAACAAGAAACGACCAATCAACAATTTTAAATAAATTTAAAATTGTTCCGTGATCGGTTCCTTATTTTAAAAGAAATAAAATCACGGGAAAGGAAAATATTTCAAATCAACCCTTACCTTGTCGTCGTCGTCGGACGAGAGGTCGTCGCGGAATTGCTCGTCGCGGAAGAAGGAGAATCGTCGCGTCGTCGCGGTATCCGGCGTCGCGTCGCCAATCTCCAGATCAAGATCAAACGGATTAATTTAAATCCTTTGATATTGAATTATAAAAAGGGGAGAAATAAACGATTCGTTTCTCACCTTAATTGCCGAACGAGGATCGGCCGCGGAAGAAGAGGCGTCGCCGAAGAACGTCGCGGGTAAAGCTCGTCGACGTCGCAGATCTCGGTGTGCGTCGTCGAATTCCGGTCGCCGGCGTTCTTCGCGTTCTTCGCGTTCTTCGCATTCTTCGCGGGGAGACAATGAAACAAAGATCCTCTCAAATCCTTTCAAAGGATTTTTAGGTTGGTCTTATTTTATAAACATGCCAACAAACGCAAAAGCGTAAGTAACGACCCATCTGTTCGTTGAATTAATTCAACGAGTGAAACAGCCCAATTAATTCACGAAAGAAACAGCCCATTTAATTCGCGAAATAAACCGCCCAATTAAATGGTCTGTTAAGAATTAAAGAAAACGCGTTGGTTGACTTTTCAGTTACCTTGACGGGTTTTTGCGGGTGCGTTACTTAGCGAAAGAAACGGTGGGGCTCGTGCGGGCCCCACCGCACAAATATCCTACCAAGGGGTAGGATATTTCTGGATAGCATCCTATCCAGTTCAACTCAGCTCAATCCGCCTTTAAGTGACTTCAAGTGGCTTCCAAGCAGCTTAAGTGAAATAAAATAAAGTTGTCGCACAAACTTTATTTTATTTCTGACTTAAAGCCGCAAAATTTAAAAACCACGTCTGAGCAAACACAACTCCGGAAGAGGAGTTTCTAAGCAAATACCGGCGCTGCGATTTCATCGGTGCCCTCAGAATTCGATTCCGGGCACCGGTTCAAAAGATAGAAAAACCCGCTCGTCCGTTCACTGAACGAACCCGAGCCAATCTTCGGAAATTGATTCCGGGCACACCGGGCCTCGGAATCAGGTGCCGTCTGAAGCTGCGCTCTTGTAAAATTCCAAAGAAAATTAAGAAAAAAATTTCCTTGAAATTTGCGGGTCTTTACAGAATATAATTATTTGATAGGTTTTGTCTGCTTTAGTAGAGCTCCAGTATCCAGTTTGGATCATACCATTGGAATCCTAGAGCCTTAAAGAGTTTTGCATTGTTGTTTTAGATGCATATGGTAAATCCCTATGGTCATAAATCCATTCCTATCTTCACATTGTATGTCTTGGATATTATATTTTGATTTTGTAAACATATATAATGTTGGGTGGCTTGGTGATCCACATTCGATAAATCCTCTAGCTCAGGATAGAGTGGGCATTTATTTTACTTGGGTGTCAGACTAGATCATGGGGTTGTCTGTATTTTTTTCTATCTAGTCCCTATTTATTTTATACCAGCTATTACTATTTTTTGAAAAGTTTGGACAGATCATGTTCTTATAAAAATTTTTTGACAGCTAATTATAGGTTCACCATTGGTGGTGTCCATCTAATATTTATTTCTCATCCCTTTAAAATGTTCCTTTTTTGTATGTGCAGACCTTATGTCTACTTTCCAGTTGGTCGTAGAATGAAAAATGGATTTGTAGGAGGCCTAGTGTTGCATGATTGAGTGGGTTCCCTCATGTGGAGTTTCTAGAAAAGGTTTTTGTAGCTTTTAGTTTTTTGATATAGGGTATGTGGTTCAGATTAGAGTTGACAGTAGAGCCCAGTGTATTTATCTTCATCTTGTTTATTTTTTATATGTGATTAGCCCAGTTAACAATCAATTTTTTTTTGTATGATTTGAGTTTTTAGGATTGTATGGAACAGTCCATTTTATTAAATAATTCTTCTATTTTTTTTATATTTCATACTTCGATGCTTATGATGGGGTTGTGTTTTAGTTATTTATGATTTTATTGCATGTTGAATGAGGGTATAGCCTTCCCACTATATCTTCCTGACCCTCTGCACTTGTTGATATCCTTTGGCATATGGGATGGAATTATTGAGTCCTTATGGTGATCCAGATCGATTGACATGATAGGTTATCCAAGGATCAGTTTCTATACACCCTCCTCTAGAAAAGGCCTCATAATTAGGAAAGGTCCTCACACTTGTTATCGTGTTATTTATAGAACCCCTAACACCACATGTGGAACTTTTATCATTCAAGTTGTGCAGAACCTAGGTTTTTATAAAGATGATTTTTCTATCCATTCCATAGATATGATAAGTTCAAGCTCTATAAAAGGTTTCAAAAAATAAAATAATTATGAAATTATTGAAAACAGGTGTGTCAATTAAGTAAAATAATGCCGCATATTTCTTCTTAGTAAAATATATTTTATTTATTGAGTCACAAAGTTGTAAAATACCAATTAAAAAATAACATGGTACATTTACCACTAAAATATATTTTTATCTCATATATTTTATGAAAAATTTATCTGTCTTTAAGACAATGATTTTAAGATCCTTACCATTACTGAATCATTTCCTACATTAATTTTTATGATTGATTTTATTTGAAGTTTTTCTTCCTACAATATGGGATTTCTATCCAAAATTATGTTTCTTAACTCTAGATCGATCACTTTTATTCTTGAAATATTTAGCATCCACATCCTTCCGAGATCTAATTTTCATTAATATAAAATTTTAATCCAATTTTTTGGATCTTTGAGTGTCAATTTCCTACATTATTAATGAGATTTAAACTTGATCTTATTGAATTAGAGAATTATTTTTGGTTTCATATTAGGTTTGATGATTTTATTAGCTATGTATTTGAATCAATATTATTTAACATGGTCTTTCTTTTTTTTATCTAGTGAGAAATTCATAAAATTATGTCTATAAACTCAAAAAATCAATATAAATTTAAACCATAAGTATAAAAATAATTTATTTTTGGCTGTATCATTTTTTTAATAGGCCTTTAGTTACATATTTTCTATAGAATAAAAAACAAAGTAATGTTCCATATTTTTTGTAAGAGAAATACCTAAATTTAACAAATATATTGTGAAATATTATATATTTTATGTTTATCATAATATTAATAATGACCCTTCCTCTTCATTTCCAAAAGCAGCCCTTGACTAATCAAACCATCTATATTATCCACCCTTTGGAATTCCAAACAATTTGATTATATATAGTAGGGATTAATTTCATCAGTTGGATCAAATCACTTATACTTTATATATATTGTGATATGTTAATGAAATGTGTGATTTTTTAGCCCTTTATATTTTGTTCATTGTTCCTTCTTGTCACTGTATCTTCTATTATACTCTCTTTTCATTGCCTTAATATTCTCTTTTCATCACGTCACCATCATTTTATGTTTCATACTGATTTTAAAAATTTTCTTTCTTTCAAGTGGAATTAAATCTATTTCAAAACATGTTATTAGTATATGATTAATTTTTTAAAGGTTTTAGTAAAATTTGGTAAGTCACTATACCATGGTGAATATTAAAAAGACTTATTTTCTTCATATTTACATTTCTGGAAAGAGCTACTTATCATAGACTCTAGATTCTAAGATGCATCTAGATGAAAACAGCATTGATAAAATGATTATATCAAGAAATCAAGAACTCAAGACCATGTTTGAGCCCAAATATTCCTTCACCACCACCTATAAGAATATTTAATTGATATTGAAGTATCTCATAGTGTTATGGTATTACCTCAAAGTGTGTTATAAAAATATAGTGAGAGGGGCTTTACAGGAAACTCTTAATTACTCTGTTGCCTTCTTATTGTGAAACAAAATAATAAAATACCGATGAGGAATCATGAATCATGATCAATTGCCCCAAAATCATTCCTTAATGCTAATGTGACTACTTATAAATGATTTCATGAATATAATTAATGTTTTTGAGTTCAAGGAAAATCATATTCTTGATGTGGTCATATATCGAATGAGAAGATGAAAGGAAACCACTAGATATAGGCAAATAGTGAACAACCGTAGCCAAAGAAAATAAAGAATGAATAAAACAAATGTTTCTAGGGTGTAATAAATGGGAACTAGTTATATACCTATCATATATGGAATCATTTTTTAGATCTTAATCAATAATCAACTAAGTTAAATAAAAGAGTGTTTAAGAAAACTTTTTCATCTAAGCCATGAAATATGATTATGAAATTATGATTTATGATACCTATGATTATTTTTTAAACTCTAAAGGTATCGAGAATGTTGATAAAGTGTAAATTATCATGATAGAGATTCAATTATGAACATTTAATATTGTTTAATGAATGTTACCTATTTTATTTCACTTATTTTTATTTTTTTCTTCAATGCATGTATTATTTTATTTTTAATAGAAATGGATGTTATGATATTCCCATTGCGATTAATCCCAATGATGAAGAAATTTTTTCAATTGATAGTGCTGCAAAATACACAATTTTTAAACATGATATATACTATTTTAACCTTGTTGTTGGAAGTCCACATGTAAGTACATTAAAAATAGTGAAAAAATAATTGAAGTATTTATAAGGGAAAATTATTTTCTATTTTGTGTTACACATATTTTAATAAATAATTCTTAGTTATATTCTATGTCATGATGCTGATTTTTAAGATTTAAATATATCTATGATAAAGGGTATAATATCTAAGAATATGAATAAATTTGGTTTTGAATATATGTGAATAATAAGAATTAATAATGATAAAAAGGTTATTCAAGGGAAACATACAAGACTTAAATATATATTTTTATTTATTAATATTTGTACAATCAAATAAAATATGGGAATCCATATTTTTACTGATCATGATACATTTTTGGTATATCATGACAGTTTAGAACAGAAAAGATCAAAAATAATGATGAAAGTGATCAAATGGGAACATGTTCATCCTTTGGTTGATAAAAAGGTTCTTACACATAAAGATTTATGATTCACTACTTATTTTCAGGGAAAATGTATTTTAAGACCATAACCACTGAAAATCATGAATGAATAATCTATGTTTTTTTAAAGGATTCATAGTGACCTATGTGATCCAATTTATCCACCATCCATATAATTTAGATATTTTATTATCATGATTTTTGTTTCAAATAGATTTTCACATTTTCATTTATTATAAACTCACAACATCACATTTCCAAAATTTATTTTCCAAAAAATAATGTTAAGGGAACAATTCCCATATCATTCAATCCAACATATTAGTTTTAATAATTTTGGTGAATATTCATCACATGAATTTAATAATGATTTCATGTCAATTAAAATAGATATTTAACATCATATATCTCATGTTCACACTAAAAATGGTTGAGAAAAAATGTTTAAAAAGTGACTATAACTTATTTCTAGACCACTTCTTAGGAATATAAATTTCCTAGTCTATAATGTGGACATAAATTTTTTCATAAAGTAACAATAATTTAAATTAGGTTATAGTGTTTTCATTAATATTTACCCAAAAATTTATCTTTTGACCATAATCAAAATATTTCAAATTGAAGAATATTTTTCTATGTTGTAAAGATGTATATTGAGCCCCTAAAATGAAAAAATATGGGACAAGAAAATGATTGAGTAATTAAATTGGATTTTAATCTCTCCCAATCATTAAGTATCTAGGAAAAATGATATGAAATTTGTTAACAACTCGATTTTATTATTTTAATTTTGATAAAAAAATGTTTTCAAATATAAATAGGGGAAAATCAATCAATATTAAAATAATTTTCATAGAAAATGAAATCATTATTACATATTTATCCTCATAAAAATGAGTGTACTTGAATTTCAAAAGAGGATTAATTTGAATTTTTTTATATCAGTTTCTTGATGCATTCAATGACTCAAAATGGGTTAAATATCACATATACATACTGTGAATGCACAAATATGAGTAAATGTCTCTAAGAGAAAATATAGTGGTGTTATCAACAATACATCCAATCAATGACTAAAGCCTAAAAGAACACTTATTTAAAAAGATAAAAATTCCCAATTAAATAGAGGAAACCCAAGTTAGTTGAATAATTAAATAAAATCAAGGAAAATGTAAATTAACTTGTTCATAACAGTCCTCATGAAAACAATGTACCATAATTACATTATCATGATCAATAAGAAAAAACTATAAATTTCATCAACACTAGAATATGTTACAACTGAGTAGAAACTATTCTTGATGACTCATTTTCATTTAATGTAGAAGTTAAATTTATTTATGATGAAAAAGAACCTAAATAGGTTAATATATGTTATGATAGACCATATTGGGATCGATGTAATGTTATGATAAAATCTAAATTGGACACAATTTTTAAACATGTGGTTTTTAGGTCAATTGTGAAAACCCCTAAAGGGATTAAACGTATTGGTTATAAATGGGTATTTGTTAGAAAGAGAAATGAAAATAATTAGGTTATGAGATATAAATCATGAATTATTTATAAAGGATTCTCATAAAGACCGATGATTGATTATGATACAACATACTCACTTTTAATTGATGTGATAACCTTTTAGTATCTCATGACATTCATTATATAGGAGAAACTTGAATTGTGCCTAATGGATATTATTATTGCATACCATTATGTTAATATTAATAATAATTTTCATATAAACATCTATGATAAATTAAAAAATTTATAAAAATATTATAAATCTCAATTTACATATTAAAAAAATTAAATAGATCAATATAGGGATTGAACTTTATGTGATATAACAATCTAACTAAATATTTAATGAAATGTTATTTAAAAAATTATCTAACTTTTCCATGTGTATTTATTTATAGAAATAGATTAGAATTTGTGATCATTGAATTATATGTTGAGGGTTTATATATTATTGGAACTCTTGATGAAATTTATAAGGTAGTTGAATATTTAATGAAGGAATTTGAAATGAATGACTGTAGATAGGCCAAGTTATTACGTGGATTAAAAATTGAACATCGATAAGATGAATTTTTTCATCAATAATTGTATACTGCAAAAGTAAAAGAAGATCCAATATAGAAAAATCACATCCATTAAGTACACTAACGTTTGTATGATCCCTTGATCAAGATAAAGATGGATTTAAACCAAAATAAGATAATTAAACATTTTTTTCCCAAAATTCCATTTACAAGTGCTATTGGAGCACTAATATACATTGAAAAAAATACAAAGACAGATATATCATTGTTTGTGAATTTATATTCAAGGTAAGGCTCTTCTTCTACTCATCAACATTAGAATGGAATTGAAAAAATGTTAAGATACTTTCAAAGATTTATAGATTAGGGGTTACCGTATTTGAATCGTTTTAAGCCAAAATTAGTTTGTTATGCCGATGTTGGATTCTTGTATAATCTTCCTAAAGAAATATCTTACACTAGATATTTTTTTAAATATGGTGGAACTGTCATTTTTTTGGGCTATAGAAAGCATTAAAATTCTATAAATTATTTTAATCATACTAAATTAATTAAAATCCGTGTATAAATTTGAAAATATTTTTGGATGAGATCAACCATTAATCATATTAGAAGTAATTGTGGATTATATATGAATAATGACATTCTCACCATATTTTTGACATATTTTTCTTTCATAGCACAATTAAAGGGTGGGTATATCAAATGAGATAAAAGAAAACATATATTACACTCAGAACCTTTAAAATAATGGTGAGATTGATATCCAGTAAAAAAAGGTATTATTATAATGTCACGAACTTATTTAAAAAGACATTTACAGGTTAAAAATTTGAGAATTTGATTTAAAAAATAAGAATAAAAGACAGAATAAACAATCATGAATTTTTGAGGGGAATTTGGTAAAGGTATACTCTTATTCTCTTCATCGTATTATTCCCTTTGGGTTTTCCTAATAAATATTTTAATGAAACAGTATGACAGGGAATTAAATTATTTTGGTTTCACTAGATTTTCTAATTAGTTATCTTAAGTAATGACTATATGATATTTAATAAAATTATGATATCCAAAGGTGAGTGTTTTTAATTATCATTTATTTTATTGATTTCATAATAATAATAATAATAATTAATCTTAGTTTCCCAATGAAACCCTACATATGGATAACCGTTTATATTATAAAACCTTTAGAAATCTAACCATTAGATTAGATATCATAGATATTAATATCAATTGTTGGATCAAATCACTTGTACTCTATATATAGTGATAAAAATATATATATTTTATTTTATGGACATCTATATTGTTTTATATATTTATTCTTATCATTATCACTTTTATTAAACTCATTTATCATAGAACTACTTATCACAAAACATCACTTTAACTTTATTTGACATTTCATACATATTTTTTAATTCAAAAAACTTTAAAAAATCATTCGATATAATCCAAAATAGTATATAATTTTAAATATTATTTATTCAAATATTATAATTTTAGGTATCACCTAAATAAATATTCTTTCTAAGAGTAGTATCATTCCTCAAGAATTGAACTTTGATGTTTTTAAATTTTGCATCAAATCCTAAATCATATTTTCCTTTAATATCTTATATGTTTTTATATGAACTCATAAAATATAATTGAATAAGGTTTTAAATTAATTATTTCATTCTCTTCCTTGAATTTTGAGTCACCTTCATAGATTTTTAGTAGGTTACCCCACATAACATTTGATGATATACACAATACCACTTTTATATACACAATGTTTGATATTTGTTCCTGTAGATAATTCTATCCTTTGGGATCTATATTGAAATATGATATGGTAATAGAGATGGGTCATTGATCCCTTACTAAAGAAATTTTAGTACAAAAAATAAGAGTCCAAATAAGGTAAAATAAATTTGGGTTTCAATATCACCCCTAAAATCATTTTGATTCAAGTGATAAAAACATCATTAAGAAAAAAAATACAAAAGGATCTCCCCTCCTCAATAACAAGCTTAGAGGGAGAATTAGCCACCATGTTCTTCTTCCTATATATGTGAGTATCCTTAAAACTAATAGTGTGAAAATATTCAAGGAATTATGACCAACCATTATAGAGATACCAAGGAAATCAGGGGGATATATTATAAGCATATTGATCATAAAAAATCAATCAATTTTAATCCACATATTATTCCAATAAGTTTTTTTGTCATAACAGATCATATGTATCACTGCCCATATCTTGGATTCAAGAGTAATAAATGTTCCATGTAAGTACTCTAATAATCCATTAATAAAACCCATGTATATTCTCAACGTAGCTCCACAAACTATGAGACCAAGAATTCCATGAGTAACACCATCCTTGTTGACATTGATCCAGGATAGTAGAGGTGATGTCAATCTGAAAAATTTATTAGTACAAGGAATCCATGGTAGAAAAAATCTCACTCAATAGTTTTATGGTAATGAATCCTTATAAGGTATTCTTCATACATCAATGATGTTGTCTTGAGGAAATCCAGATATCTTTAAAGGTCCATGTAATAAGGTCTCTGAACTGTGGATTGGGTCCTTTAAACTATATTCCATTTCTCAACATCCATGTATAATGTAATCCCACATCAATAAAGAAGCATAAGAGATTCATAACATGTGTAACAAGATCCAATAAAAATAGGGATCCCATAAAGTATTTAAGATTTCCATTAGTAGTTAATGTATTGTAAAAGATTTTCTCACTACAGTTCCAAACCTCATGAAAAATTGTTGGTTTAAGAATAAGTAAAAATATGATTCACTACTACACATGCATAGAAGATAATAGGAGGAGAGATACCATTAAACCATATGTTGTAAATTCTATATTCAAGTCATTTCTCATTTCAATGATAACTTTATACTTTGTAATAGTCTTTATATCCATAAAAATGGGATAAAAATAGTGTTGGATGCAATTCTTTTATAATTAAAAAATTCATTATAACTTGTAAAAAAGGCATTATCAACTTCTATAGAATTTATGAATGTTTATAAATTTATTAAACTAAAACAAACAATAATATTCTTAAGGAACAATATAGTATATGTTATAGGTTTATCACATGAGGAACACAAAATTATAGAATTATTATATAAATCCAAATATCAAATCACCATTACTACATAAAAATTTACAATTTTAAATAACATAAAAGAATTATTTATAAGAAATTAAAAATAGTGAAAAATAATTAATGACAACAATATATAAGGAAATTTTTTATTTAAAAATAAAAATGAAATTTCATATGAGGTTTCTAAATTAAAATAAATACATTTTTAATATTTTAATAATTTTTCAAACAATAAATAAAACCAATATTATTTTATTAAAATTATTTATTATAATAAAATATATAAATATAATAAAGTGAATATATAATGAACCAAAAACCAGAAAATAGTTATCTGATTCAATGCCCATAAATTAATTATCTCTATACTGTTTGGTATTATTCATTGTTAAATATATTTTTCAATGATTTAATAATTAATGAAATAAAAACATGGTCTCAACAATACAATACTATAAAATCAAATAATTCACAAGTTAATTTAAATAAAAATATTCAAACAAATAATTTTTAATTAATCTCCCTCCCTTCATAGAGTTCAACCACTCATTCTTGATAGATCATTAACTATGATTTGAATAAATACCATATAAGTGAAATAATAAATTATAAAACATTTATTAAAATTGAAAAATTGATAAAATAAAATTACTAATAGAATTAACAAATAATATTTAATAAAAAAACTTGTCAAAAATATTAAAATAAATCATAAAATAATTAAATAACAATTTATTAAATAATTCAATTTCTCTAAAAATAAATAAAAATATAGAACCTAATAATGGTAGCTTCCTTTATTCATCCACCTTCAAACCCACTAGATAACCAATATGAATCCCTATAAATAGCCAATATATCCACAAAATTTAAACGATAAAACCATAATATTTAATCCCATAATGAGTACCAAACCTTTGAAGGAGAAAAGGACCATTACTCTTCTCTAAATCTAGTGTAGTTGTAACACCCTGAGATTTTATGAGAAATATTTTCTTTTTATGTATTATGTTATACGCAACACCAAAGGAATATTTCACTACAAACAAAATTGTCTTGGCTTGCATTACACGCAAGAGAAACCTTCCTCGATATCTTGCGTTGTACGCAATACCGAGTTTCACTAAACAACGATATGTTAGAAAAAGATTATATAAACTAGCCGTTATGAATAGTAATATCCCCTTTTTGAAATTTTATAAATTTTATATTTCAAAATGGACTTCATTTTTGGATTCATAATATCGAAATTATCTTAGGTTAAAATTTTGTATTTTTCTGAAAGCTTTCAATTTTTGTTGAATAGTGAAAAACACTAAGTTTTAGTTTAAAAATGAATTTTTATTTTATTAATTATTTATTTTATTTAAATTTAGTTTAGGTCAAAATAGATACATAATACCAATATAAGTTCAATGTAATTAATTGGAATAATTTTATAATAATTTTAGATATATACAAATTTTATTGAACTTTTTACCGTATTTTACCCACCTCCTAAAAGAATTTGCACATTTACATAAAACTTAATTTTACTGCTTCGGTGAGTTGAATTTCAAAAATTTGAGAGACGCGGTTAATATCAAGGCGTAAAATGTAGTTCAATTAGATAAAAATAAGTTTTGGTGAGTAGTAACTTTTTACTTTTATTTACCACGGTTAAAAGTAAATAGAGCAATTAAAGGTAAAAATGATATTATTATTACCCTAACACATGTAATAATTCTATTAGATAAGTGTAATTCGACCGAAAACAACCATAGGAATAAAATATGAGCATTTAGGTCCACATGGATTAGATTAGGGCATTTATTATTATTTAATTCAAAGAAGAGTTAAAATAATTAAAATCAATGTTTAATAAGTAAAACATTTTTAATATAGGGTTATAAATAATATAAATGCGTCTATAGATATTCATTAGAAATATAAAAAGATTTATTATATAATCTTATTTTATTTATAACATTAAATAATTTAATTTATCTATGACACAATGATGATACCGTAATTACCTTATTAATGAAATATTAACATAATTGATATTATAAATACCCAAATAAATGTAATTTGATACTTTTTATAAATTACCATAATTTTATAGTTTAATATGACATATTAGGGTTGTATAGATTAATTTTTTTCGAAGTAATAATGCTGTTATGAATTTAGAAAAAACAAAATACCAAATAGTGTCAAAATTGACATAAAATAATTTTTATAAAAAATATTAAATTATTACTTGATATTATATTCCTAAAAATCTATTATTTTTCAAAGAGACTTATATAATAATATATATGATATTAATGAACCAATTGGGGTTCTATTGGCAGTTTATAGTATGTTTATTAACCATATAGTGTAAGAATAGAATAAGACACGGTAAAAGTTAAATTATTTACCTTAGATTAAAATCTAAATGATAAGGTTAAAATGGTAACCTAAACATATCTAAAACCTATTTTTTGAGAGTATTTAGACCCATACCTACGCTATCCTCGAAATGAGTTACTTTCTATCCATTATAAACTGAATTTGAATTTATTATAAAATAATATTTTAAGTTTTTCATAAGGTGCCCCTCACCCCTCTTATAAAAGGGAACTCCCCCTTATTTCTAATTCACACCTCCAAAACCATTTTTCTCAGCCAAAACCTACCCAAAAACCCTCTCAACTATACTCCCTTCATCCTAGAGGCATTCATTTAGTCAGAAAGACAACCTAAGGATCCATTTTCATCAAATCGGTAGGATGAACCCGAGGAAGAGGTAAATATCTCACCACCTATTTAAAGATCCTTTCTTCTTCCACTTCCTCCGTATTTGTTGTTTCCATTATAAAATAATAACTCCAGTATATTCTATATGCTATGATGTTATTATAAATGTTACAAACATATTATTTATTTTATCCATCCTATGAATGAAAAAGTCACCACACGTGCGTAAATACGGCTTACCGTCTCCACGTCGTGATGTAGTTTGTTATTCAAACATTTCATCATTTGGATGGGTATGATAATGAGTATAAATGATATAAATAATAAATATAACATTATTATGATTCTTCATATATAATATACTATAAAATTATATATGATTATAATATCAAAAGAATGATATTTTCACTCGTGCGTACATACGGCCTACCGTTTCCACGACGTGATGCGACTCGTCCTACATGATATTCATTGAATATTGATTATATAAATGAATTGAATGAATAAATATGATATATATTAAACTAATACCATTATGTAAATCAGGTATCTATAACTTTAAAATATGAATAATAATTTATTCGATAAAACATGCATAAGAATATAAAGCAATGGACACTCGAATAACATGTAGAAATGAAATATTACTAATAAGAAACTAAGAATATGACCATATATGATATTATAACAATGAGTATGATTCTGGAATAAGTCAATGACATTATTTAAATAATTATACAGGAGGTTCGAATACATACAAAGCATATTAGACCTAAGGTAAGGTAAAATCACGCAATCTCATTTTTATCCAAGATGGTTTATACTTCAGAATTTTCTAGGGAATATTTTTCATCCACATCCATGTTTCCACAATATGTAATATTATATATATCCACCTTTAATTTTTTAAATCCAATTTTACCTATTGGTAAATTTTTATTAAAATTTATGAAAGGAATATTTTGTTGTTTTCAGTACGAGATACTTTTTGACTTTTTCAGCCAAAGTATGAGAAGAATGTTTTTTAACTTATACAGCATGAATGGATTTTTTATTATTTCAAAGAAAAATATTTCCATGAATATTTCTTTACATGTTTTCAAGTTTATTTTTAATTTAATTCTATTAGTTTAAAATTGTATGACATGTTAATAAAGGAAAAATGTTTTTGAAGTAGAAAGGATATTTTCCTCAAGAATGGAGTTGAAGTATTTTATCAAAATTATTTTCCATATAAGATAATATAGGGTTCTATTTATATACTTATTTTTACATTGATTTTATTATGTTATGATGAAATTATTTTTATGAAGTCCTTTTATCTTATATGGTTTATGTTATGATGGAATGATGTTTAAGAATCCAATTTTTTATTACATGGGTTATACTAAGATATATGATTTATGATTTTGTGGCACACATAAGAATGGTTTCATTATGAGATGTGTGGGACTTGTATCTCCCTCCAATGCGTTGGGTAATGTTTTATATCTAATGAGATAGACATGGATAGAATGGAATGTTAATCCGGTTCAGTGATACAGGACTAGAACGAGGAGTGAACTCGGTTCAAAAATGATCTTTGTCCACTATTATAGTCTTGGAAATGAGTCTTGACTAGTAATAAATGATAATATATGATTATGTGTGTATGCCACAAAGTTTCATGTTTTATGTTATGATTATTGGGATTACATTTCACTATTATGATTTATCCTATGTTATGATATTATGATCTCTTTTGCAGGTTATGATTTTCAAAATGTTATGTTCTTGTGAATATGATATGATTGATATTTCCTTTTTTACCCTTACTAAGAATTTGGGCTCACCCTTTTGTATGTTTTCTTTTCCCCAGGTCAGGAAGAAGGGTATTAAGTAGGATATTCCAAAAGGGACTCTAGATATGATGAAATAATCGGGAGACAATTTAGATGCTTTATGAGCTAGTTGTTTATGTTTCCCAGTTTTTAAAGACACTATAACTATATCGTCCTATAACGGTTTTGTTATATGTTGTAATAATTATGATTCATTTCTGAAGTAATAACAATGTATGTAAAGTATGGGTCATTATATTAGTGGTATATAATTTATAAAAAACCAATATAGAAAAGATATCCGTGTTTTAGAATTTTATATCATGGTTTTCATATCTTAATTTCAAATATCCTAACCTTGGAGTTTAAATATGATGGATAATTGGTGTTTAAAATTTATGTTTCTTTATATATTCATCTCTATTATATTCATGGCATGCCAAACCCAAATTTAGATGCAACATAGAACATGGCATATTTGACTGCATCCCATGTTAGCCTTAGAACTAGAGTAGATATCCATCTCAACTTCAACACCTAAAAATATCTCTAGAATCACTTAGACTAAACAAATGGTTTCCCCCATTATATAAAATCTATCATGGGGACAAAAATCATAGAGAAGTCTACCATGGGTTTCGGGTAGTATCTCTTAAACTCAATGAAAATTAATACCTCAAATAATAAATTGGGTGGATCCCAATATAGAACTACCTCAATATTCATTGGTTCCATAGATACTATATCCTATAATATGATATTCCCCATGAAAAAACCTCTTAGATCTAAAACTGACACTTTGAGAGATTTTCATAGAGCCAGTGATCCTAAAGTAAGTCCAAAAAATCCTAAAATTATTTTGATGTTTTCTATTTGATAATACATAGATAAGGATATATTTGATGAATATATTTACTAATTTATCAAAGAAAGGATGAAAGACCCAAGTCATAAGATTCATGAACAGTCCTAGGGTTGCTTTCACCGTGAAGGTTATCACTAGAACCACATAATGGTCATAGAATCATCATAATTTCAATATCCATATATCCTCCTCCTGAACCTGAAGCTGGGGATAGGTATACCTAAGGTTAATCGCCATGAACCACATTACACCCATTAGTTTTTCAATGAGTTTTTCAATCTTTGGTATAGGGTACTTGTTATTGGTTGTCAACTAATTTAGGCAGTGATATTCAACATAAATCCTTAATATCCCATCTAAATTCATAGTGAACAACACGAGAGCTACCCGGGGAAACGCACTATATATAATTAAACCTTTCTATTTAAGGTTATATAACTTCATATCCAGCTTCCTAATCTCATCCGGGTCCATCTCAAAAACTTTAGTCCATATTTGTTTGGCCTTGGGGTGAATATCAAGGAAAATTTTAGCCTCCCTATAAAGGTTCAATATTGGAACATCCTTAAGGAAATATCCATAAAATCGTCAACCATTATTGGAAACTTATTTTATGAGGTATCCACTTCACAAAATTAAAATCTTTCCAACTAGGGAGAGATTAGCTGAAACATCCCATTCAAAGAATCTGATTTTCATGAAATAAGGTGTATTTCTCTCTTATAAAGGATAATAATGATCCATCATATTAGAATCATAAAAATCTCTGATAATAGAAGTTTATCTAGGCATGAATTGTAGATAAAATATTTATACCAGGGACAATATCTTATAGATTCATCAGACCACAATGAGGTACCATAAAAACATCACTCTAATAATCACAAGCCCATGTCATTGGTGGCTGTAGGTGAGCATATAATTTCCCCTAATAGGAGCCTTTAGCCACATAAATAGACCAATGGAATTTTCTCGAATCTCAAACTCTTGATAATGGGATATAAAAATAAAGAACTTGATTATACCAATTTTTAATATCATAGGTTACAAAGTAGAGTAGACACTAAACATACCATGGATTATATCTGGTGTCACCTAGTTGTAACCCTCCATAGCCTGCATCGGGCCACATCCCAAACCAATATACCTTTGATATTATCATGGACCACCTAGGGGTTCAGGTTGTGGGATTGTATCATAGCTTCATCCTTCAAAATATCCTCCTCCAAATACACTACTAGTTCTACTACTAAATCCACCTCCCATATGACAACCCTCGCCACCTATTTGAGGTCCAAGGTCACACAGCATCCTTTGACATAGAGGCGCATCCACTACCTGACTACCCACTACAACTTGAAAGGTTGGGAAGTCACATGTCAAAATACCTCATCCATCATAGGTATAGAAACATATATCCCTAGAATTATTTGATCCTCTATGTAACTTTTAATCTATGGAACCTTGGCATTGACACTATGAATTTGGGCATCTCCTGTATTGGGAATTTGATTCATGGTGTTAGGAAGCTACAAATTTTACTCTACTCTTGAATTAAAACCAAAAATAATTATGTTCTGATTCCCCTTCTCTATAAATATTTAAATCAGTAATGCTCACTCTAGTAATCCAGTAAAAGTGTTGATATAGAGGTGAACAGTGTATGGTTGAATATATCCTTGGGGGTCACATGAAAAATCCCATTCCTTGAATAATTCATCATATACCACATCGAAGTAGAACCTCATGAGATCAGTGAATCTCTTCGCATAATTAATAACTAACAAGATGCCCTTTTATATCTTAAACATCATATGAATGTACAGTCCATAAAATTATCATGTAGTACACCTTTCGAGGAAGGAACTCGAACATAATCAATGGGAGATTCACCACATCATGGGTCCAGATGATTAAGTTCTACTTGAAACTCATAATATTGTGGAGAATAATGTCTACTAAAACTATCATATTATTTGTAACAATAGAATGTTGGAAAAATAAAAAAATAATAATAACAGTCACCATATTCTAAATTGTTAAGCTCACCTCAAAATGCATGTAGTCTCTATGACTGAAACTCATGTAACATGATCAACCTATGTGTAACCTCATCATGTCACACATGAATACTCAAGTACTAAATATAGAGAGAAATTTCTATATACACTATGGGATGTGGGTTTAGTCACTCTATGATGGGAGGAGGTATCACTACTCACACACTTGTTGGAAATGACACGTGAATTGGAACCAAGACAAAAGCCTCATTGCTTCATTGGTAATCAAAGAGGGCCTCCAACACTAAAAAATGGAACTTTAGGACCCTTATATAGGATGTTGTACTACATTCTAGGTTGAAGAATCCTATAATTTAACCATTGTAAACATGGTTTATAAATAATAACTGGAAAGAAAACTCACAAAGTGCAAGAAATAGCTTATTTCTACATGACACATATATAGTTTATTATTCCCTACAACTAGTACCTCAGTGTAACATGTTTGAAATAATGTTTCTGGATTCCTTATGAATATATATATCAGATAATGCACCATAATTGGGTTCTCTATCTTAAAATATGAACTTGATACCCATTAACACCATTGATCTAAATTTCAAAACCAATCCTCACTAGAAATCTACCTCCAAACTCCATCCATAAAGAAAAAGCTCTAATATAACTTTAAAACATCCCAAAAACCATCACCCCTCCTAGATAATGGTATGGTGAGTATCCCACCCCAATCCCGCATCTAATGGGACAAGGTCTAGTGAATATCACTATGTTTTCATATTACACATAATGAGAGACCTTATCCTTATACACCTATACATAATTAAAAAATATATATATAAAGAGAATAATAATGCATAATAAGAAAAAGAAACCATCCAAAATATGTATATTTATATATAATGTATGAAACTATTAAAATCCATGTGGTTATAATAGCATATAATACAAAATAAACAATGGCTAAGACGCATGACGAATAATAAAATAATAAGAAACCAATTAATATCTTAGATGAAAAGGGTCTACAGTGAACAAGATTCATGTCTGAACACTATTTGAAACTACCACCTCTAGGTACCAAAATGCTCCAACAACACTATATCCATCAAGGGAACCATGAAAGTTTCCATCATCTACATAATACACAACATTTTTAGGAGATGATGGCCATGACAGGGTGTGTATTAACATACCCAATAGGATTATTAAAATACATAAAGGAAATAACCAAAGAACATTCAACTCAACCACAAAATAAATATGAAAAAATAACCCATAATATCAGGAAGAACACATATATTATTTAAATTAATAACATAATACCTATGATAAATTATCATTATACACAGCCCAACCATAGGTTAAACAACATGAAGGCCCAAGAAACAACAATTATCCATTTAAAAAACCAAATAACCTCTCTAGAACTCTAGTGGGGGATCCAAGCCTTGCTGAATGGAATGTATTGATTACGGGGATATTGAAATCGATGAAACACCCATTTTATTACTCAGGTATTATATGAGGGATATTGACACTGTAGATAGAGGACTTGTGCCCTAGTTATATAGGCAGATACTAAACCAATCTATGAGATGTTGGGGGCATACATTAATACAAAACTGTGCCTACATTGGATTTATAAGTTTAATAATTCCATAATCATCAAAACCAAGCCCCATCATTATCCCTAAGGTGATAAATTCTAAAACATCATATATGACCTTATAGATAACCTCATATAGGTAAAACAACCATGTCATTGTGATCTAGCTAGAAAAACAATCAATTAAAGCTATTAATTTTCCTAAAAACCCATTTCTTAAGAAAATAGATATGAAAATTCAATTTGGATAGAAATATTATAAAACATTTCCTTTAGGGTTACATGGAAAGTATTCATTCATAGACCATTTATCAATGTACTACCCCACTACAAGGTGTGTCAATGTCCACCCATACGATGTGAACAATAAGGTATATAGTTTGTGTGATCGATGGGGAATCAAATGTGTACCATTTTAGAACACATCATGTAAGGCCAAGGGTACACAGAATGTATCTAAATAATTAATTTGGCATGAAATCCATTTATACACCATGTCGGTAAACTAGGTGTAATAGTGAATGTATTAGGGTTACATGATGTGTGATCTATAACTCCTTTAAAGCTATTCCACCATAACAAGGATGATATGTGGTGTGTGTTTATCTACAATAAATGAATTTTAGTCTTTTTATTCAGATATAATCTTCATCCTGGTCTTTAAATATCCCTTATTTATATACTCAACTCTAATCAAGACCTGTGTTTCAAAAATCACTCCTTTCGAGGGTTTCGTGCCTCCAGTGCTCTATTTCCTACCATCATTGGCTGGAAGAAAAACTCTTAACTACCTTACATGCCTCTTGAATGTCCCACTCACCACTATCCCTTTGATCTTGCACCAATTGCACAACACATTATTTTTCATTATCCAATAGACCCAATGGATTTCTTGAACATTTTTGATAATTTTGATACAACCACCCCTTATCACATATTTTGATATCCCATTGAACCAAAACAATATTTATCAAACTACCAAATAATGGTAAGGGAGATGATGAATTAATTAAAAATATGGATGGGGAAAACAAGATAAAATAAGAGATATGACACTAAATATGTCAATTGTGAGGCTCAACCATCGATCAGTAGGCATTAATTTCAAATAAAAAATTGCAATAAGGAAGAATCATACTTTACAATCATATTAGGAAAAATAATAATATTGAAAGGCCACGATCTCCAAAGTAATCTTGGAATTATTATCCAATATTAAAATCATAGATAGTTTATAAATAAAAAAATAGAAATTCTCAACACTAATCATAGATCAATATTTTAAGAGGTTTGCATTCGCAATGAGATCTATTGGTGAATTCGGTTTAGAATCTCATGCTTCGAGTTCTATGGAACCTCCAAAACACATCCTCAATATCCTCTATAAAACACTCTCTCCAATTCTATGGTTTATTAAAGTTATCCATATAACAATAGAAAAAAACATTAAATATAAAATTCCTTGTCAAATAACCTAATTTAAAAATTAATTAATTAATTGATTAATTAATCCACCTGTGACGACATATCCTCGAAAACTCCAATGTAAAAAAAATATCCAGATTCTAGTGTAAAATATATACTCCAAACACAACCATGATTTCAAATTATCTATATAAAAATGGGTTTTGAAAAAAAAAATCTCAGGAACGCCCACATGCACACTAAAAATATTGTTTATAATATATTATAAGTGAGGGTCCTTATCACATGGAACTTTGTACAGGATCAGAAAATCAACCCAAAAATAATATTTAAGATATTAAAAACCATAAAATTGAGAAAACACAGTCACCAAATATCACCTATATTTTTATTTCATCATTTATAATTTTAAAAAAATCAATCATTTTACATATCACTAAATCCACTCCATGGATTTTTCAAAACAATTTATCCCCCTTGGAATCAAAATAGTTTTAATGAAAATTGGCTTCGGTTTGTATTTTACAAACAAACTGACATAAAATTAAAATATCATGTTTAAAACTTTTTTTTATTCAAACATCTTAAAATATACTCATTTTTTCAGTTTTACAAAACCAATAAATTGAAAATAATTTTCTTCCGAATAAATATCCTCACTATACTATTAATAAAAAACTATATTTATTTTCACTTTCAGAAACACCTCTCTCACCAATTTTTTTTATATTAAAATTGATAATTTATAAAAGCTATCACATTATAATATATAAAATATAGAAAACCAATTTATCAATCCAGATAAATAAAACATAGAAAATAATACTCATTTAAACATGACCAATATGATATTAAATAATTTATGATACCAATGAAAAAAATAGAATACATTCCAATCCCTAAGACTTGACCATGAGTTTGAATCTATAATATATCTAGGATTATAGATCAAAACCTTACTTAACCTAGGGAGATTAATTCCTAATAAAAAAATCTTTGGTAACTTTTGTTTTCACTTTGGTCATACTGGGTAAACATGCACACCGTTATGTAATTACTTACCCAGAGATATTCCCAATCACATTCCAAATCATGATAGACCTTAATCAGTCCTCCCTATATATTGGAGGATATAAAATATAATTCAATGATAAAAACAAACCATGGGGATACTAATTCCTTGATATCCTACCAAAATGTTCTACGATATGTTTTAATAAAAAAAATCATACATGGCCTATCTATTTGTTGGATTTACTGGGAAAACACAAACATATAAATAAAAAACATACTGATTCAATATAGATCCCATAAATCCACCCTAAAATGTATAATAAATAAATTTATCTAAATAAAAAAGAAGTAAATCATAAACGTATCTATAAAAATCCCATATATAATGACATAAATAAAAAAATCCCATGCTTTTAGGGTTGTGAGGACCAAGATACCACATTAAGATCCAGATAGGGGGTGGTATCAAAATTCCTAAGATTATATTAGGATCATAATAGTCTTGTTTATGTTTTTATGTATGTTTTATATATAGCTAATATTTTGATATTATTATATAACTAAGTAACTATCATAAATTAAAGCTATTTTATTTTAGTGGTCAAAAAAAATATTACTTATATTTATCTTTGTGTGGGAGTAAAAAGTGTGGATTAAATCACAGAAAAATTATAGTTTCACTATAAAAAATAGATAAAAAATAAAAAATAATTATATAATGTGTATTCAATATTTATTAAATAATTCATTGAGGGAATCCTAACATGTACAAGGATACATGGAATGACATTGGGCTATGATTGATGTTGGTCTAAGCAGAATTACTAGGAGGAGATGAAGATGAGGGACTTAGATAGAATAACAGATAGGTTAGATAGGATGAATTCATTGACCTTGATGTTAATACTTGTAATTTTTGGGAATGATAATATGGAAAAAGAAATCTGTCATTCGACATGGAATCAATGTCAAACTTGGTGACAAAGTGTATCATATCATTCAGTAATCATTCATTCTTCCTAGAGAAAATTAATTGGGTATTTGGAGATAGAATTAGGACTCATAACAATGAGAAGGAGAAATGTGAACAATAACTTTGTTGGATTATCTTCCTCCCATTTCATCTACCCTGAACAAATCGACCAGGTAGTCTTTCCTAACTCATATAAACTGTTTGGATTAGAAATCGACATGATCCTATCGAGTAATAATGTCTTAAATGGTCATCTAAGAAGGAAATAAATCCTTTTTTTTTTTGAATCATGGTTAATTATGGTGGGATAATAGGTTCATACATTCTTATAATCCAACTCATGATTTTGAAAACCATTCCTATAGGACATGTAAATCAAAATCAAAGGCATGGGATCTAGGATAACATAGGACCACCTGCCTATTCCTTAACCACCAAGATAGATATTTTCCTGAGGTAAAACCTCCATAAAAGAGTCCCACCTTATACATTCATGTTATAATGTATTTATACATATACACCAAAATCCATACACTATAAATGGGTTGTAAGTAAGTAAGAATGAATTCATAGGATTTACCCTTTCTCATCGACACTTATGATTGATTGATAAATTTTAATTCATGTGTAACTATATTTTAGTAATATTAATTCCATCCATAAAATATAAAAATTATAATAATAATATTAACTAATTTCATGAAATTAAGAAAAATCCAAAATATAATAATAAAAACTGTCAAGGAAAACACATATAACACCAAAATAATCTCAAACTCTAAAAAAATATTACTCTTGTTACCCAATAATATATAGGTACATACACTTACTTTTTTATCATGGATATTATCTGTACCATGACTAAGTATCTTTTATAATGAAAACCATCTAATATAATTCACCTAATACACCCTATTCATGACCATAAAATCTCATTAAATTTAATGTATACTTTTTACTACATAAATTAACCTAATTACCCAATGTGATTTCAACAACCATTAGTGGATATATATAAATATATATATGGAGGGAAATTTCATTCATAAACATATTTCTGAGAGTATGGAACCATGAGGAGGAATCCCAAACCCAAATCTAGTTTATCACTT
Source organism: Viscum album (assembly GCA_963277665.1). NCBI lineage: Eukaryota > Viridiplantae > Streptophyta > Magnoliopsida > Santalales > Viscaceae > Viscum > Viscum album. Next base: position 1,900,008,117 of record OY728126.1, read on the forward strand.
TCTAAAAAAAACATCCTCATTTAACCCCTATATATAAACATAGAGTGTGTAAGTCTCATTAAAAAGGTTTGATAACGCTTATAACTAATCGAATTTATTTAATCATGGAGTGTTATTACCTCATTGGTAAGATTAAGGTATATTTAACCCTATTATTTGATCATGGAGTATACAAACTTCATAGGAAAGGTCATAAAACATATGAACTAACCCATCCATATGAACCTAAAGTATATAAACTCATATGAAATTTTGGTATACATGTACACGATTCCTTGAATCACACAACATTCAATTTGTAAGTAACATATAGATGCTAAAATTCACTTTCACAGTTGATATTCCCACTCATCCTCCCAAGAAAACACACTTTTAATGATATATTAATCATTATTCATGGAAATTCTTCTCCTAAAATCAAAATAGCTAATATAATATCTAAAATAAGAAACAACCTACCTAATATAAGTACCAAATATAACCATATCTAAATTAAATGATTATATTACCTCTCATAAGGGTATATCAATCCCTCCTTCATATGATTCATCCTACTCTTTAACCCACTGTACATGCTCTTCTTAGGAATATATTTACTAAACAAAATTAATCTTGAAACATACATCATACAGGGTTTACACCTATGTCTCAATGGAAGGAGTCTTACCGAATATAAAATTATGAAGTAGTTACCTTTCCAAGGTATATAATCTCGAAAAGGATAAAAAATCACTCTATACATAATGTATTTTAATCTTGAAACTTACTATTAAACATTATTTCCCCAAAAATCAATCCAAAAACAATTTCCCAAAACCAAGTATTTTAATCATGTAACAACATTATAAATTTAAATTTTTATTATTAATCCCATTGTGATGTCTAAAAATTGTTAATACTTTAAACAATTTTTGGAAAAGACTTAACACTATAATATACCTAAAACACACAAGTTTCCACCCTAATAATGAACATAATATATCATTATAAATCACTAAACCTAATATCATGTGTAGCATCCCATTTCTTATTAATTTTCCTAACCAATTAAAATAAACATGTGATAGATATAAATATCTAAACATGATAATATCACTTTACAAACTCAATATAAAAAAATATGATCTCATAATGTATTATAGACATTCAACTCACCCATGTAAAATAAAAATGTAGTTAAAATAAATATTTAACATTAAAAATAAAACATTATCATAATTTCTCTAAAAATGAAATTTGAATAAAAACTCATTCCAAACTATGGAAAAAACCATTAATATATTAATTATACTATTTTATTATTACTTATAGTAAATATATTATAAAATTATATTATTAAATCGTTTCTTAGTTCAGTTCATTAATAAAAATAATATTATAAGTAGTCATAAACCACATTATGCAACCAATCATAAAACTAAAAATACAAATTTCAATATCATATAATTTATTATTTTTAATTACTTGTATAAAAAAAATTTAAAAAATATAAAAAAATTTATAGTATAACCACATATCACTATGTAAAAATGATAAAAGGTGAATAATAATCAATATTAAACAAACCATAATAATTATCTCATGATATCTGACCAATTAACTCCCCGCCCAAATGAACTATTAAATCTTTGTTATATATATTTTTGTGAATTATAACTAGTTTGATATCATTTAATTATATAGGGAACCAACACAAAACAAAAGAAGTAACAATATAAAAAATAAACATAAATGAAACCACTTTGATTATATATTTTTTAAAAATATATACAAACAATAATGTTACATACCTTGAACAATATTTATAAATCCATATTAATTTATTTCAAGAATTTAAAATAAATCAACCTAACCAAAATCCAAAAATTAATGATAAAAAATAACTATAAAAAGAACCTAAATAATATTTAACCACACAAAATATCATTAATTGTATATCTAATGCCAAATAGACTTTTAATAATAAATAATCAGATAATATAAACTCTTTTAACCCTTTCCAAAAACAATATTCATAATTATAATATACTTTATTCAAGGATTTGTGAAAAAATCCTCACCAAATCAATATATTCAGAACACCATAAAATATTAGAGAAGAGGAAAAGAGAAATAAAAATAAAGAATAAGGGGAAGATCAAACTTTGATCTAAGGAAAACACCGAATACTGAATAAAAATTATATGGCAATAGAGTATAACACCCTATGTATCGTAGAAGAAAAATATTTAATGATAGAGGAATAAAAATGAAGAAATGTGTTTGAAATTCTCTATAAAAAATAATACCCACTTTAAATGATGACAATATTTTTTATTATTTTGAAAACAATATAAAATTTTTTCCTTATCCTAGATGACTTATTTGAATATCTTTTATGATTTATAAATTTTATATTTTAATAGTGTAAAACCCCAAAAATATCAATTTCTATCTCTTTATTCCTCTCTATTCATTAAAATCTTTCTCACATACGAAATATTAATCCTTAATTTCATTATTAGATTCTATAAACATTATAAACCATTAAAATGATGTTTAAAATTCCTTTTAACTAATGATAAAATTTCATCCAAATTTACCTACAACATTTTCCTTTTCATGTCCAAAATATGAATTAATAAATTTACCAAAATTAAAGTTATTATATCCTCTTTAAATTTTATTTTTATTTTTCTAGAAATTCATTATTTTATAGGTACTCAATACGTGTAAAACATCTCCTTTTTATTATAGATTTATTGGCAATGGTTACGAATAAGTGGAGAAGATTTTTCTACACAATATATTTGAAACTATTTTTCAATTTATATATTTTTTTCAATTACATTTATGATTAGTTTTTTGAATATCTTTATAACAAAATTTCATGTACCACTTAGGGAATTTACACTTAGGGGTGTTGAATCATAGTTTATTGGTACTAAAATTTCAAAAAATCCATTCTTTTCAATTGAAATTTTTAATAAAATTATTTAAAGAATCCTATATTCCTATTTGTGTAACTAATTAAATAAAAAATTTAGATAAAATATTTACTTGGATCCCCAAATGTGTGATATTCCTAAGAAACCTTCAACCAAAAATGTTCTAGAGTCCCAAAAACACTAAATCGTTGTTTTATATATTTTGAAAAATTTCACCTTCGATCATGATTTATAATAATCATAATTAAAGATAAAAAAACTATCAAAAAATTTCTTATACTACCATTTATAATGAGGAAATGAGATAAATGGAATGGGAAAAAGTAAACCATCAAAATTCTTGAAGAAACAAGTCAATCTCTCTTCATTTTCAATCTAAAAAACACCTCACCATGATATTGATCTCTTTATTTTTACTTTTTCAATGACCAATAATACATAAAAAATTTATTGTATCTTTCCATTTTTTAATTATATTCATATCTTCAATATTTTATAAAATATCATACTTCATGAGGTGGTTACTAGTCACCACTGTATGGTTTGTTTAGTCAAAAACTAACTTCAAAGTACCAATTATAGAATATCTATTCCTCTTAAAGTATTTTACATTTTTTAAAATAGAATTATTCATATTATCCTCAATAAAACATATTTAATACCTGGCATGGCATGGTTTCTTAGTAACGTATATTGAAATTTAAAACTCAATAAAGAATAGTTAACTTTATTCAATAAACCAATTATTCTCCCCATTTTATATAATGTTATCATAATACATATTTTGATGAAATGACATGAGACACAATTAATGGAATTAAATTTTTATATTTTAGATAGGAATTATGAAAAAAAAGACTATCCACCATAACCTCTTTCACTATTTTTTTCTATTTTTTTATAAAATATTCACAAATTTATTTCGTCATTACACCAATAACACTAGTACATATTCCCCAATTAACTATTTTATATAGGGAATTCAGAAAATATACTTCCCAAAAAGAAATCAGCAACAACTATGGTCCCTTGGTATGGTACACAGTAGCTTCATCACTCAACTCTAAGACACTATATTTCTATTATATAACCACTCAAATAATTTCATAAACCCTAGTGGAATAATCTATTACCTAGTATAATATACCATAAAATAGTATTAAATACCAATAGAAATATCCTTTACCTTTTCTAAAATCCATGAAGCTCCAATAATACTACTTCAATGATAATATGTTATGTTTTTTATTTATATTTTCACTTTTCCAACTAAAATGATAAAAATTTTAAAATCTATTTTGGGGTTTATAATCTCTCCCTTTTGGTTTTCTATAATAACCTTATAAATCATTAATATTTTATAAATTACACTTAAATTAAATATTTTTGTAACTGACTGGACCTTTTCTGCTTATTACTTTCTGTGATTCAGGTGATGGAGTTGTCGACTGGAGTTTAGAGGAAGGGGAATGCTGTTGAGGTTGAGTCATCAACTAACAAAAGGTTCTCATAGTTAAGCCTTATGGGACATGGCATGAAGATATGGTTGATGTGGAGGGTGGTTCTATATCTAGTGATTGAGTACATGAGGAGGTTCTCTTATGGAGTGATGTTCTCTTAAGTATTTGTGAGATTTTTTATTGGTAGAATTCATTGAATTATTATAGTTATCATTATGAAAATACATAGGGAATGATTTCCCTCTTTTTTGTTATTAGGTACTTCTTTGTAGGACGTTCTGGAGGTTATATTTTGGTGTTTCTATTCTGAGTTATGTCACTTCATAGTTATTTAGTCACGACATGACCTTATTTATTAATATTAGGTTAAAAATTCTATACAATATTGTTTTTTATAGATATGAGATATTTCAATTCAATTTCCATGGATTCGGTGTAATTATCCCCATTGTGGTGTAACCATGTTATGTTGTGTAGAATCATGTCCTAGATTCCACTAAAATGGTGCCCGAGCCAATTGGTTATGAGTCCTCAAACATTTCTCCCATATGCCAGAGTCTAGTGACTAGTATTGAGAGCATAGGGTGTGATAGTGGGGATACTATTACATGATATTAGAGTAATAAAATAGAGTAAATAACTAAGTATCATGACCAACCATAAATAAATAGTGTGGGGAAGAAGTAAATAATCAAAAATATATCATTATATAATAATAAATCAAAATGATATAAAAGACAAGACAGCTTTGTCACACATACAACATTGGTCACCCACTGGGATGACCTTACAGATATAGAGGTACAAATGAAATTGAAATAAAAGCATAGAGATATATTACTAACTCTATGCCATTACACATACCAAGTCTCCAAACACTGTCAAATTGCACCCCTATAATTAGAACAACCCACACAAGCAGCTCCGCTCGAACATACAACTATGGGCCTTAGCACTATCCACAATGAAAATTGTGATCAATCTAAAAAATCATACATAAGGTATAAATGTACACTGAGTTTCATGTGTAGATGTGAGAAATAATCTCATTAGGATACCCCAATTATGAACATATAAATATTCCACTATAAGTGTATGTAAAACAAATTGCTCATCCTAGCTGAGACACAGCTGAAAAGGGTATGTAAAGACAGTAAACATGAAACTACAGTTAATCACTGAGTCCATGATCCTAATAAACTGGGAATGTTCTTCCATGGATATCCATATCTATATTCATATACATTTATAGTTCCATACCAATAAATATATACATAAATATGAATATTCATGAGTATGTTGAAATAAATAACATAAGACCATCATTATCTCATCCGTGGGTCTGTAATCCTGATCTCCTAGATATCTTATGTAAGGGTATTAAGTTGGAAGTAATTTCACTCAAGTCATGTATCATTGATTCAATATATAGGTCTATAATCAAAATCGATATATACTTGATTTGTCCATTACTGTAAATATCTCTCAGAAAACAACATCACCATAGGGGGATACTCATCCAACACCTAGGTTCACCTGAACTCTTCTAAAATCATTGTAAAGAAGGATTCAAAGGAAGTTCATCTAAACATAATGTAAATGGTCACAGATCTAGAATCCTTGGTTATCATTCAATTTAAATCTAGTACAATGTCAGAGCCCTACGTCTCATTATGTAGGCGGTCACAACATTGCGACTCGGATGAACCCTAAGGGTATAACCCTTAAAAATCTATAGAAGAGATCACCAGTGAGACATCATTCCCACCACTTTAGATCCAAATGGGAACATCAATCATAGGTGTTAGACTCCATGATCAACCACCCTAACAAGAATGGTCTTGTAATCTTGATCCTGGAGGTAATATTTTGAAATTGTCATCATATAAAAAATCAACGAGACCGTAGTAATCCTCCAAAATCCATAGGTCGAGGATAGTGTGATCATACTCTATAGACAACAAGTTGAGGAGATCATTATAATCCACCAACAATCATGGGTTGAGGAGAGTGTAATCATCCTCATTTAGCCCTTGAGAATATGTGAGCATAATCATCCTCATCACATAACAACTATAGTAGAGAAGAATCATCCTCATCGCTCAGGAGAGTTGAATCATCCATGAGTATCATTATTAGGGATTCCATATTAATATATCATAATCATAGGCTCAATTTTTAGATCCCAGGAATCACATATGGAAGTCCAAATAATATAATAATCAAATATATAGGCTCAACAACTAGATCTCAAGTAGTAACTATATTTCTAAAAATAAATCCAATAAAATAACATGGTTCAAAAGCATGATCCAAAGAAGAATTTTTGAGCATCCTATAAGAACAAAATACCCCTTGTCTCAAGATCTACATCCACCAACTAGGTAGCTCCTCTGGTAATGATCACTAAATCCAAAATAAATAGGTTATGTATAATTAAAATAGTGGGAGTGGATGAATGCTTAAACCCAAAAAAAATGCTCTATCCCTAAGGGCCTATAATTTTAGCACAGGATCTAAGATGACAACCACTACCATATCTACCCAAACCTGATGTACTAACTCATTGTCATTAAAATAATGGGTCACCCATTGGGTCACTCAATTCCAAACACTGAAGAGGCATCCTACTTGGGATATTGTAGGTATAAACACAAGTTAATGAATACTACTTGGGATCATTAGCTAAAAAGGTAATGTAGAAACCCTAATTGGGATCCTTGTATAGAAAGTTGATAGAGGCATCCTATAAGGGATCCTTGGAATAGCACACGGGTGAAGCGATCCTACTTGGGATTCCCTAGTTCATCACGTAAGAAATGGTATCCCATAGGGGACCCTTGGTAATAGGAATAAGATATGGGCATCCAACATCATATTCTCTAGGTCGAAACGTATGAAGAGGAATCCTATAATGGATCCTCTAAAGAAACTAGTTTGATGGCCCCTTAAGCTAGAAAGGAACATCTCACTAGGGAGACATCCTCAAAGGAAAATCAAAAAAATAATTGATCAAGAAAGATAGCTCATGGATTATCTCATAATGGGTCTCACTATCAGGAGACACTTTATATGATTACCAAAGGAAGAACCTCTCTATTCAATAAATTCCACCTATAAGTCCTCAAAACATCTCAATGATCTTACCATTATGATCTAAGGGAAAATATACTCAGAATGAACTACTCATGGGTCTAATTATGACTATTGTGTGAAAAGTTATGAAAACCCCTCAAAGGGTAGCAAGGGAGGTGCACACGACATGTCACTATGTTACACAAGGCATACCCTCAAGGCCCCATAAATGCATGTAATCTCATCGAACTGGGTGTGTAAACACCTAAGTACATGGAATGTAAGATGGGTACATGGAGTTTAAGATGGGTACACAGCATGTAGCCTACATGGGGTTCTATACCGTGTCCCTCAACCAACCCGGCAATGTTTTTTTCCATGTAAATGTAATTTTACACCGTGTGCGACCCACATAAGGACTTACTATGTACTTTTCATGGCCATATACCTCTATAAAGGTATCTTCATCCGGTACTCAACTACATGACCAAGTCTCGTTAAATGGTGTGTACACCCAAGTACAGGTCGTTTACATAATTTTTTTGTCTTCCCCAGATAAGAAGATCAGATGGTGTGTGTTCCCTAAATCACACGTCATGTAGATGGATTTTCCTAAATAGACTGACTAAAAATTACTTTTTTATTATAAAACACTTTTAGGAAAAATTGAGAAACCAAATACAACCAAAGAAAACAAATGGACCTTCCCATCCCATCAAGTGATTCAACAACAATCCTTCACCAACACAGGACCCCTTGGCAAGAAGTCCCATGAAAAAGCATGAGCACGGAACCGATGGCGAAGCCATACCCTCTCAATCATCCAATTCCAAGAGACCTGCATCAATGAATACTAATGCTCTAATACTCTTCTAGAGCAGGTCCAAGAAGAGTGTTGAAAACAAGAGAAGACAAAACTATGAAGAAAAACAAAAGGAGACCCGGAGAAACCACCACTCACACAACCGATTCGCTCACATCCTCTAGCCATCTTATGTTATGCCGCTAACAAGGAATTTAATATTATCAGAATGTGTCTCCCTAAATAGTTTCCATGTTAAGGATGATAACATTAAATCTGCTTCTTCTGATATCCACTTCTCAAAAGCAGTCACTAGTTGGTCCCAAGACTTAATGTACTCCTCAACACTTATCTTTCCATGATTGAAGCCCCCTACCAAAATTGAGTCTTGTTTGTCAATCCAAGAATATTGATCCCCAATAAGGGACACCTCTATAGACCTCCACATCATTTTAGCCACATCCTCCTCAGTAGCATTGATCAAAAGGACCTGTTCTATCACCTCTTCTTCAGAGCTTAAAAGAAGGACCGATGACTGATAGTCTTGCTCCCCTAGCCTCCGATGTCTTAGAGGTTCCATATCCATTTTCTTGTCACTCATCTTCTTTGATGATAGTCTTCAAAGGAGTCGGTGATGAAGAATAGTCTTTCCTCCCCTTACTCTTCCTGGGACCCCTAGTGCTCTTCGGGCTTAGGGCCTCATCAGTAGAGTGTTTATGCACACTCCCTTTGGAAAATGTTGCACCCACTTCAATCCCCTCACCTGGAATATCCAAATCAAAGATCAAAACATCCTCTGAAAGGACTTAAAACATATTTCTCAAAGAAATTTAATTCATTACCCCTTCCTCCCCACCACTGTTTGGAACTATCTTGTTAATTTCAGTCCCTTGCCTCCCCTTACTCATATCCACGCTGCCCACCTGTGTCCTCTCAGCGATCGAACTAGATAGGTCCTCCTTCCCTTCATCCGTCGTCCGGTCCAAAAAAGTATTATCCCCCGTTCCCTGTGCTTCTGCATAAGTCTCCTCAAGCTGATGTTCTTACCCTTCCTCCTACGTACCACGGCTGGAGGAACTCGACAGTTCCCTCTTCAACATTCTAAACACATTCTCAACCAACGGGTTAACGTGGTGAGCTACCACGCCAGTTCCAGGATCCTCCACCCCCACTACAATGTTACCCTCTACCTCACTAACTGATCACTCCACCTCAACTGAGCGTAAAAAATTCCCCCTATCTTTGGCCTCTTCACCTGCTGTATACATACCCGAGCTCGTTGCCTCACAAACCAGATAATCCTTGTCATCAGCACTGGCAATCAGCTGAGTCGTGCCCTTCCCATCCCTAAGACCATCCACCATCAAATGAGGGATGAATCCCCTGCCCACTAATTATGCAGGTCTATGACAGCAGAAATCCAAAGCATGCCCCAACCGTTTACAAGAAGTACAGAATTTCATCCATCTCTCATAAACAACTCTCTGCCTACACCTACATTCTTCTACGATCGTAACCCAAACGAAATCGAATGGATCCCTGGATACATCCATCTCCATGCAAATATGCCGACAGACCAAATGACAGACAACATCACTTCTGATATCCGATCAAAGATACCTACCGAGTATATTACTGAGCATTTGGATAACTGGGGGATTTTGAAATGGTAACGGAAGGTTAAGAAAACTAACCAAAATCGCCTCAGTCGGTGACTCTCGATTCATATGGAAATCGAACGACCACTGGAACAAGAAGAAATGACATCCATTGCAACGTCAAGGTGCCTTAAACCAGGCACATATGAGATCTTCCTCTGAAGAGAACCTGATAATAATATGATGATTATCAAGCAACCCAACCGTTGCCTACTCCTGGAGATCCCAAGTGTTGAAGACGAACCTATCAAATGAATCGACTGACGGCCTTAGTTGCTTGAACCTTGTGATCAGAGTGAAATTCATAAGCACAGAGGTTTCACTGAACTCCGAGGTTGAAATCTAGAGATTCGGGTAATCATCGAGGAGCTCCGGGACCTTCATACCTAACACAGCTTTCGGGAATGGTGGAAGATGATCAGGATTTGAGAATGGGCGAAAAGGGCATGCCTCATTGGCCATAAGAACGAATATAAGGGGAATAAAACATGGAAACAGTTAACCTATGGATATTTAAGGAAAAAAATAACCACAAAATACCTTTGGGTAGATTTCATCGAAGATTCATCTATGTATGTGGTCAACGGTTGTTGTAGGACGATCGGGAACGTCTCGAGCACTACAGCAGTACCAATATTCTCTTCTCTCTTTCTCCATCTCTACATATCTCTATTTTATCCCTATCACACAATGTATGAACCCATATGAGGGTTCCAAGAGAATATATAGAAGAAAGGATGAAAATAAAAAGGAAACAAATAAAAGAAAGAAAAAAGAAATGAAAAAGGTTTCTGGTCTAGCCCTAGTGCCAAAATTTAGTTTCTGCCACATCAATGAAAAACTCTCTATTATAGACTCAATAGTGAAGATGGATTATCAATACAATTATCTATTCAAAATATAAAACTGAACAAAATTACATAAATAATTTAATATTTAATTAATTAAATATTAAATATAAATTATTATATTAAAGTTCAAAAAGATTGGAATTCTACCAAACTCTTTTCCTAAGGTAAATAGACTATTATAAGACTAAAAAAGTGCTCAGAACAATTATAAAAGATCTTATTATATGTTAAGAATATAATTTAACCCCTTAAAAGTGTCTAAAATAAAAATTTCAAATTACCGGCCAAGATTAAAATCCAGAAAAACGCGGGTCGTTACATATTTCTTTGAGATGGAGATTTTTTCTAGACATGGTTTAAATATATAAGTATTTCAAAATTCATTCAATTTAATGTGTTTTCCATTGAGTTTCCAACGATACAAGGTGTAATTTTGAATTCCTTTTAGTACCCTTTCCTTACCATATCCCACGACTTCAACAGATTGATACATTATGCTCTGAGGTGAGTCTATTCATTTTTCTTCATCATACTTTCTCTTTTCATTCATTATAGAGGGGTTATGTAGTGAGATATCATTTTTATATGGGGGTTTATAATAATTTCAGTTTATAAGATCTTCCACTTGTGTGGGTTTAATATTTTATAAATCTTATTCTTCTCCTTGATTTCATAGTGTTTATAAATAATCACTTCAGTTAAGGGACTTCTAAACCCATCTTCTACCTTCTATAATCTATATGCTTGATAATAATTATGTGATACCATCTAAGTATATTATCAATTTTATATTCTAAATTGTTTAATATGAATTTATATATGATCATAGATTAATGGGAGAGGGAAGTACATATAGAAAACACTCTTTAAGGAATAATGAAAGTAAATGAAGATGCTAAACTAGTAATGGGAAAATTGAAAGGGAGAAGGGATTGTATATGTTATACTATTTCCATGTTGTTAGTTATTTTTTTATACATATTAGTTAATGGTTTCTATTATAAACTTCAAATTATTGAAACCATTGTGGATCCTTTATACCTTTATAACTTGATAATCACTTAATGGTGGAAATGAAAAAGGGTTTTCGTTTAATCTAGAACCCGTGAAATCAAAAATTTCCAATAAATGATATGTTTGATATTGTAATGGTTTGGATTTAGGGTGAAAGTTTTTGGGTAAAAATGATAAATATATGTGGTTATTAGTATCATATTATTTTCTATTCCTAATTTTAAATATGGTTAAACTATTTTTTGGGTTAAGAAGGTAATAAGAACATGGATTAAAAGTTAGAGTAATAGGTTAAGTTGGAAAGATGAAAATAAAATTAATCTAGAACTAATAAATATATTTATAGTTGGTGAAACTAAAAAAAATGAAATAGTGTAATGTTGATGTGAAATTAACGTGGGATAAATTAATGTAACATGAATGGAATAATGAATATGGTAATGGAGGAGTGGGGGGTTAATAATTATCAATGATTTAAATATAGAAACATGGATGAAATAAATATGATGAAATATTAGTGGATGACATCAAAGATAGTGTGGTTTGATGAATGGTTTGAAATAGGAGAATGAATGGAATAATAATTCTAATGAGGCTACTAAACAATAATTATTGGGTATTGTAATAATGAATAAATGTGAAGGTGTTTCCTATGTAGTTTTTTTGTCAAGGGGAATGGTTATGCTAATAAAAATAATGCTTTATTATGAAATTATTTCTTTAATTTCTGTTTCTTATGTTATATTTATGTAATTGTGGAAGTTCTTGTGGTAAAATGATGTGTAATATGGGGAATTATGTGGTGGAATATTACATGATATAATGGCTCTCAATTAGATTTCATTTAAGGGTTATAATTTATCAAAGTTATGAGGATAAAAAATGTTGATTGAATCGGTTATATAGTGGGGAATGATGATACATGGTGGGGTTTATGAATGGTTTAATGAGGGAATTTAGTTAATGTATATCATGTTCATGATACCCTAATGTGATTTTTATGTAATGGTGTAGAATTAAGTGGTGGTGATGATGTGGATGTGGAGGTGATGTGGAGGTTATAGGTATATAGTTATGGTGTGGGAATGTGTATGGAATATGGAGTGCTTGATGTTGATGCCCTTATGGATTTTTCTACCCCACCAATGTGTGGTTAGAAATATGGATATATGATACAAGTATGTGGTTTTTTTATGGTGTGAATTTATTTTTGTGATTTTTTACGGTTTTGGATTGGTGAATGTTACAATATGTGGTTATGTGATTTGTTTATGGTTATAAAATGGGTTGGTATTTGGTTATAAATATTCATTATGGATTATTTATCACATTCCTGGTCATATATGAAGATTGGTCATCACATTGATTCTCCACTGGTTAGAGGTGAAATAGATCAGCTGATAGGTTAGAACAATTGAAGAATTTGGGTCCTGGATGAGTGGTAAATTTTGAGAGTTATGAGACTTTCATAATTTTTGGTTATTTTTAATTGAATTAGTTGGGTGTATATGTTTGAATGTGAATTAGGTCATTGTGGTAAAAAGTGTAAATAGTTATAGTGACATGAATGTGGAGATTGATGCTTGTATTTATTATTATTTTTCTTATATGTGGTTATGTTTTATTTAGTTGATATCACTATTTTTACTCTAAAATTTTTATTACACATTAAATTTGATTTTTTTTAGTTGGATGATCATAAAAAGTGATCACCCACCATATTTTTATATGTGTTTTAAAGATATAGTAAATCATATTAGAGATGATGTTTAGGTGACTTAGATTGAGTCAGTGGATGATTTGGAGTTTTGGAGCTCATTCTTACATGTATTTTCCTGATGTTAAATATTTATCATATATGTTTCATTTCTATTGTGGGGATTTATATTGTGAAGTGGTATTACTTTGGTGTTTATTGAATGTTGTTTTATTATTCATCAGATTTTATAAGGGTAATGTCACCCATATTCACATTTTAAACCCTTGATTCTAGTTTCTAACTCGAGGTCTACTAGAGGAGGGCATTTGGGATCACTCTTTATTTTATTACAAGCACAGGAAAGTTCTAGTGGGATTAGGTTGTGACATAGTGGCCTCAAATATTTTGTATAAAATTTATGGTGTATATTATAGTTAGTAATGTGTGATAAAGGAATCAGGTTTTCATTGTAGTGGTGAATCTAAATCCGAAAAAGTCTTGTAGGCCAACTATACTAACTAATAAATAGATATTCAGGCCCCCTATAATCTAACACATAGAATTTGAAAACCCAATTGAATGTTTAGATGATATTTTGATTGTTTTTGGGTAAAAATCCTGGGTATATAGAGGCATCATTGACTTTAACTTCTTTATAATAATTATTCTAGATCTTATCTATGTATCTATGTTTGTGCTCATATATTGTAGTATATGATGACATGTCATTCACTTTTGGTAATGATTAAATATAGATAAATAAAATATTATAATAGAAATTAACTATAATAAGCTATTTGACTATAACCATATTTAAACTTTAATGTGTTTTCCATATCCTTGTTATAACATGTTTCGTAATGAATTGATTTCCATTTTCATTACTGAAATGCATAGTATGTTATTATACATCTATGATATTATAATTTTTAATAAATAATGTTTAATGTGTTTTTATAATATGTAGTTATTGATTTTTTAGATCCTCTATAAAACAAGATACACATAGTAAATTCCATGTTTGTGGGATAAAATGAATGTTTTGGACTCATGCTTAGAATTACATTAAATTTCTATGTAGGTTTTTATGCATTGTGTTACCTACTACTCATGAAATATTATATGCATGCATTTAGAATTTATTATAAGTCTGGAAATTGGAAAGTTATTTATATAATTCCTGGAAGATAATAATAATTCATAGAGATAACACAATAAAATTTCAAAACTCTACAGGAATAAACACATTCCTTACTTTTATGTATGGATAAAGTTTTGGTGACATAGAAATATTTTGAGTTTTATGTTGAAACATGATTTTAAATTTGTTTATATTTATTGAAATATATATGATTATGTGTAAAGGTAATATGTTTACTCTATGTTATTTTATTTATCTCTAATGTTAAATAATGTTCTGTGATTACTTATAAAGACACTAATATGTATTTTACCAAGAATATTGTGTATTGAGAATATTGTACTTAATTAAGGAAGTAAAATCATACAACCCTTCGTGAAATATTAAATCATGTTTCCATAGTGTCAGAATGTTTAATGAATATTTATTTTGATCATTTCAATCATGATGTATAGTGTATCTACATGTCTAGTTACATTTACAATTCATAAGCATGTTAAATTTATAAACAGCTAAAGTGTGATGATTTTTGAGAAATATAACTTTAATATATTTGATATATGTTTATAATATTTTGTTTTATAAATAAATTTCTTGAGATGTTGATATGTTTTATGGAAAACCAATTTTCCAAACTGTTAAACTAATATGCTAAAGGATGGAGAACGTGAAGGGCTTCCCAATAAATTTTATACCAGGAAGTTCTTCGTCATTTTTCTAAAATCAGCATGAAATGATCATTTCTTATGATGTATTTTACTATTTTGATTATATGTTGTTGTTTTTATATTGAGATTATTAAGTCACTTTTTATAAAATTTCAATCATATAAATATGTAGATTATAATGCTATTTGAAAATATGAAATTTTATCATGATTTTATTGTTGGGAACACATAACTTTTATGAATGGAATGATGAAAAGGGTGATTGATTTTTGTGTTTTATTTTTTGGTATATGGTGGTTGGTTGTGTTTACCTTATTTTGGGATTTATGGTCTTGGTTAGTAGTTTTTATTTCTAGTTTTTTTGTGTTGGGTATTGGGGTTATATCTCGATTCATTGGTGGGTGTGGGGAGTTGTGATTGTTATTGTGGGAATAATGGTTTTGTAAAATTTGTGGGATGAGGATGTGTTGTGAGGATGTAGTTGTGGTTTTTTTTATAGAAGTGGATGAGTTATGGGATAGTTTTGAAAAATAACAAATGGCCCAAAGGCCTTCTTTTTTATTTTATTGTGGATAATCCCCCTTTTAAGGGTTGAAGGAGAACCCGTACATGACCCATATTCCCAAGGCATAAGGCCCGACTGACCCGCAATACATGACCCGAAGGCCTAGAGGCATACCATGCCCAATACATAACCCATAGGCCAAGCCCACTTGAACTACCCCTGCCCAGATTCTACATCATTGATTACCTAACTCCCCACCTTGCATTGCTGATCGGCTAGAATTGCCTTGTACAAAGATGCATGGTGCCTCGTCCTGATGGCGGCTTCCATACCCTCTCATTCTTCAAATCTGGTTAGCTCTACTTCTGGTGGGAGCTACTTTTGTTGCTTTGATCCTCTTCTGGGCATATTCTATGTGAACTGGGCTACTCCATGGTCTACTAGGCCTGAAGGCCTTGAGGCCCGGAAGCCTTTGATGACCCAAAGTCCCTTGAGACCCGTAGGCCCAAACTAGTGGCCCGAAGGCCCAAATCGGGTGAATAGTTCCAGCTACTACAGTATCGAACAGTAACTGCTATAGTACCGAATAGTAACTACTACATTTTTGTTAAAATAACTATTATAGTACTGCTACAGTACTGCTACAGTGCCCAGAAATTCTCCTCCACCCGGTTTCAAACCTGGGTCTCTTGGATGCCAAGTACGATCCCTTACCACTCGCGTACGGGCTCATTGGCAGATAGTTTAGAAATAGTGGAATTTTTTTAAGTGGAATGTAAACAGTTTTTTTGGATTTTGTGGGGTAATTAATTGGTGATGTTTTTTCAATTTTATAGTTTTTTTCCTTTGTTGAAATGAGGTTAGGTGGAGTGCTATATGATAAAGATGATTGGTAAAAGTGGTGGCAGGGTTTGATGTGATTTCTTATGAAATATTATTTTTATCAGGGATTTTTATGTGATATATATTGTTTATTATAATCCTATTATTTTTTTACTTAAATATATGTTCGTTAAATTTTAATGAAATGTTTGGCATGAAATGGAAAAGGAGGGATCTTAGGATAGATAATTGTAACAAAATTAGTGGTAGGAAGTGTTTATGTTCTTGAATTGTGAATCTATCCCTAATACTAGGGATTTAATAAAATAGATTAAGGTTTCCTTTGGATTGGGGAAGACTCGATATCAAATTTGGGTGATTTCAATGTTTGTCTTGTTTCAAACAGTGGCTTAGAGATAATGAATGATAAAGAATGACGGATAGAAATATGTCCTAGGAGTAATTTATTGAGTTTTTCGTCATGTATTTATTTTCCAAAGACTATATGTGTATTCATTTGAAAGAGTTTTAGAATAATTTGTATGGTTCTTAGAGTGTGCAAAAATTTGGGTTCCATTTTATGTATTTGATTATTTGGTGTCTACATTTTTTTACAATGAGAGGGAATAGACACAAAATTTCTAGTTTTCCTTGACGCTGAAGATTAAATGTTCTATCATTACTCTTTAGTTTAAGTATTAATAATTAGTGAGAGATCAACTAAAGATCATGTATAAGGGTTTTTTTTGTGGTGAAGGGTTCTCTTTAAGGCCCCATGAATGATTATGCAGAATGAGATGAATTGTATGAGTTGTGAAATTAAAATTTCACAAACGAAGAAGAGAGTGAGCCAACCCCGTAGACATAAGTAATGGATTTGATCATTGGGGATGACTAGATTGAGGTGGCTGGTGTCTGGTGATCTAATATGTTTCTGATGTATTTTTGTGTTTCACTATCAATGTCAATTTCCCAAGACATAGCATGTTTCTTAGACTTTAATTAAGAGTATGATTTTGGAATTTTTTGGGTGGGTATACTCCTTTTATAGACACAATTTGGTTATTTTTAGACCTATTTTAAAGTGTAAATAGATCTATATTTAATAGATGAAGAAATATTTTCTATTTCAATAATTAATATTATTTTCCTTCAATAGGTACTTAAATGGGACTTGTATTTGTTTGAATGTGGTAACTATTTGAAATCATGGTTGGGGTGGATGGAGATGGTGGTGAAGATTTATGTGATTCTAGGGTGGTTGGTGTTATGTTTTATTAGTGGTGGTTCCCTTATTTTATAGGTATATCTAGTGTTTTTGTTGGCTTTCCAAGTTTTGATCTCATTAGTGGGTGTGTTGTAGACATTGTTGAGGGTAGTTATGGTGTTTTTATTCTCTTTGAGAGGTATCTTCCCTTTCTTGATATGATTTAGTTTCTCTAAATTTCTTCCAAGTTTTGATTCTTGGGGATGATATCATTTAATAGGTGTATAATATAACATCTTGAAACTTTTCAGCATATTAAATTACTTGATATAGGTTTTAGAGATATAGGGAGATGTTTGGAGAATGATAGGTGTTGTTAGAGATTTTTTTTCATATGGGAGAATGATTTTAAGACATTGAATAATTAGTTGTGGTGAGAATAGTTGGCTACAGTATAGGTTGATTATTGAGGTTTTGAATCAGGACATGGAGGCTTCTTCTCATGGTACAGGAATTTATGATATTTTATATGGATGGGATTCATGGCACAACCATATATTTAATGTCATGATGACCTAGTGTGACACCTAATCCTTCCTTATCTATTCTATTTTATTTATTTCTTAACATTTGATCTTATTCATGAGTTTTGTTTCAAAGTAGTGTGATATTTGAATTGTTTATATTTCAGTACAAGTGCATGGTTTGAAAAATAATAGTGTAAACCAAGAGGCATCTATTTGAATTTTTCTTCAGCCTTCATAGTTTATTTTATCAAGGTTAGAGCACATTTTTTCCAATCATGTTCCCAAATTGTGTGGGTACCCTAGTGTTACTAGTGAATAGAGCAGGGTTAGAGAACAGTTTGGTATATCTTGCAATAACCATGTGATATACCAATATTTTAATTTTTTTTAAATCCTAATTTTACCCTTATTGAATTATAAAACTGACACTAACACCTCTCTTTCCCCTTCCCACAATTCTTCCATATAGCCTAGGAAGGGTGGACATGTGAATCGCCCTTCCTCACTTCCTTTAATTTTAATATCTAACCTTTTTTCTTGTTATTTCACCCATAATCGTCTAGGTTGGGGTTTCTTTCCTCTTTATCCTCTATTCTCCATTTTTCTACCCTTCCCCTTGTTTTCATTTTCCCTCGACCAAAAACTAAGTGGAATTTGGTTTTAATTTTTGGAAATTTTGGTTTATTAGGGTGTAAGAAGTCCCTTTAAATCCTTTATCTCATTGTCTTTGGAGATTTTACATCATTAGTGCATGGTCTAGGTATGTGTTTCTATGTTTCCATCCATTCTAGGAATTTCATGTTGTTATTGGGTTTCCTAAATTTTGGGTTTTAGAAATTAAATGTAAGATTTTTTTAATAAAATGTCTAAGAATATTTTTCAAAGTAATTTGGTATTTAAAATTGTGTTTTAAGATTCTGATTATCTTTCTATGGAATATTTATGGGCTTTATTTTGGATTTTTTACAACACAAGAATTTTATGTGTGTTTTAGAATTATTTATATATTTTTTATTGGTTTCACATATTTATGGTGTTTGGGTGATGATTTAATAATATTTTGATTTTGATGGTTTTACTTGGAAATTCCTATGTTCTTTAAAAATTATTTTAATTGTGCCTCTTTCATGATTATTTGGCATTAATTTTGATTTTTTTATATCTGCAGGTCATAGGTACATATATATATATATATGTGTGTGTGTCTGTGTGTTTATCTGTGTGTGTGTGTATATATATATATATAAATTTCATATAATGTCATATTAAAACGTGGAATATAGAAATTGTTTCTTCATTTTTAGAAATGGAATTCGAAAACAATGATTCAATTAAGTTTTAAACACTGTCATATTTTCAAATGAATTTTTTAGTGCTCCTTTAAAGAGGAATTTATGTACTGTGTTTTTTAATTTTGTGCTCATGACAATTGTTATAAATTGAACTGTTGGATGAGTATTATTGTGTGGGAACATGGGAGACCACATGTATGGAAGAGAGTAGATGGTTATTTCCCTTCTTTTAGGCATGATTCTAGGTAGATTCTGCTTCTAATGATCAAATGAGAGCTCTTGGTGTTGATTTGTTTTTTTAGGTTCATTTATATCATCTAGTGTTCCTTGAGTGAGTCTTACTACCATTATAACATATATTCCATAGTTCATCGCATGTTTTATATATTATGTTGGTGTTGATTCATTTTCTTTTATTCCCAAACTTATATTTATTTTTTATTTATCATGGTTTATCTTTTAATTAACTAACCCATGTATATCATTTCATTTTTTTATATTGGAACTATTTGACTGAAGGGATTTTATTTTTCTTCTTGGACTTATTTTCTGAAAAAAGGAGTTTTGTTAATGTTATGATTTGAAAATGAGTTTGAAAAGTATCTGTTAAATTGATATTATTAAAGTAAGTTTTAATGATCTTCATAAAATTATGTATTGTTTTTTTAAAGATGATTAAAAAAATATTTTGTTTTTTATTGAAATTAATTAAAATACTTATTTAACATTATTGTATTTTAAAATATTTATTTGAGATTTATTTGTAAAGGAAAATTCATAGATTCTACGGTTCTTACCAACTAATCTATTTATGTTCACACCCTATTTACAACCCTCAGTGTCTATATACCAAGTAATTTTTTTTGGTTCTGATTAATTTATTAGTTACTTATAGAGTGGGTTCTTAAGATATCTATAGAGATTGACCTTGGTTCATTGGGGATCCTTTAATCAACAATGTATATTTTTACTTTTATTATTTCAGTAGTTTCTTCAATGAATTACTTTACACCTTTTATTTGTGGTTATTAGTGGTGAACTATATATATTAATGTTGCAGTGGAATAAGGTTATGTATCATGTGATCATGTTAAAGGGTTTTCTGAGGGATTATTTTCCATATGTAATATATGTTGTATGTTTAAATTGTTTAAGTATATTTTAAATTTATACTTTTATTTATTTTCATGGATTTCCAATGTATAGATGGGTTAATCTAGATTCTAAGTAGGATTTTACTATTGTGAAATATTATTTATCATGGTAAAACCATCGCTAATGATTTCTTTGATGCCTATGATACTTTTTATCATCATTGGAGTAATGAGGACTCCCCATTAGTTAGTGGTGATTTGGGTCATGTCCCAGTTTAGGTGGTAGCTCGGGCTTGTTTTTTACACTTTGAGAGTAATTTCCTTTAGTTATATTATTAGGGGATTCATGACATGGTGTTACTATTTATGGCTCAATGTTTTGGATATTAGATTTTGGTGGTTCTATTCTAGGTTATCTTGTTCCCTGGTTATTTGGTCATAGATTGACCATATTATTTGGTATTGAGTTGGGGATTTTGACCAAACTTTTAAATGGAGAAAATAGGGGAATGTGAAGAAATTTATATATATTCGGTGGAATTGTACCTTTTTTGTGTGATTATGGTATGTAATGTTGTGATGAAATGTTTTGACAAACCTAGTATAAATTTATAATTTTATCCAAATTTATTATATTCCCTTTGTTTTACCTCAAGATTTAGGTGGTCCATTGTGAAATTTTGGACTTCTTTGAGTACCCTTTGGAAATCCTTTTCCCTCATATTCAAAATATGGATTCATTTTGATATGAGGTGTGTTTCTTCCTTGTTCTTCTTCATTCTATCCCTAGTGATTTATCAGAAGGGATATATGGTGGGTTTCCATTGAATTTTATGGACCCAATTTGGATTAGGTTTGTAAAATCTTCCTCTTATATTGTTTGGATCTTTTGGTAATTTTTTTTATTGAATATGCATCATTTTTTAAGTTTTATTTAGGCTAGGGGACTTCTAAACTCATCATATATCTTTAGGGATTAATATTTTTTATAATATTATTATGTTCCCTTCCATATACATCATCATGTTATTATTCTATATTTTTCAATATGGATTTATGGATGATATTTTTTATAGATATATGAAAGAATATGTGGGAAACTCTATTTAAGGAAGAATTAAATTAAATGAAGATTATAAATAGATTATGGGGAAATTGGAAGGGAATGAGGGTTGTGTGTTCTATATTGTTTTCATGTTATTTTTTATTTTTATTATTATTTATTGAGGCATGATATTATAGCCTTGTTTTTATTGAAACATTAAAAAATTAACTAAATAACCATTTAATTATTTTAATATAAAAAGTTATTTCTAAAATCTATAACTGGTAAAACAAACATTACTAATCACTTTTATAAGTTATATTGTTCTTGTTTTGATTTGGGGTGAAATGTTTTGGGTTAAAATGTTAAAGGGAAATAGGTTTTGGAATGTTGTGTATTATTTTTTATTATTCTGAATTTGGTTAAAGTTGTTTATGAGTAAATAAGGTAATGTTGTTGGGGCATAAATTTAGAAGTAATATGTTAATGTGAAATGATGAAAACTGAATGAAACTATTATTAGTAAATTGATTTATGGATTTTGAAACCCAAAATAAATGAAATATGATAAGTTCTCTGTTAAATTAACATATAATTAATGATCATAATATTAATGGAAAAATGATTATAGTGAGGGGGAGTGGCTTGTTATTAAAAATCGATGATTGAAATGCATGAACATGGATGACAAAAATGTGATTAAAGATAAAATAATGAATTGATACGAGGTATAGATTTTTGAATATTTTAGTATGTATTGATGAATGGAATAATAATTCTAATGAGGCTGGTAAAGGCAGTTTCTAAGTATGGGAATAATGTTGAAATGTGAAGTAATTTCTTAAGTTGTTTCCATTTTCATGAGTCTCGATTGGGATATTAATGATGAATCTTTATTGTGAAATGTTATAATTTAATGTGTGCCATATATGTCTTCTTGATGGAATTATGGAAGTGGTTATGGGGAAATTATATGGAAATTGGGGTAGGATGTAGTGAAACTTTATGGTCTATAAAAATTCTCAATTGGATTACATTTAACAATTTTAATGGCTTGAAATTATATATATTCAAAATATCAATCAACTTGGTTATGTGGTGGTGAATGATGATACATGGTGGGGGTAATGCATGGAATGTAGAGGTCACGATGTTGATGTACTTCAGGTTTATGATATCCTAATGTGATAGTTATGTGATAATGTTTTGGTAAGTGGTGATGATGATTTAGATGTGGATGTGATGTGTATGTAGCATATATATTGTTAAGGGTGGGGATATATATTGAATGAAGTGTATAGGAGGTTGATGCACTTCATGTTTATGTTACCTTTCGAATGTACATTTGGAATGGTGGATATGATATACATTGATGTAGTTATGGATAAGTTGTGGCCTAGTATATTTTATTTATATATATTTGTAGATAGGTGTATGTTTTTGTATATGGTTATGAAATTCAGGGATGGTTTTTCATTGGGGTAGTAATTGATGACATATTATTATTGTGTATTCTTTCTCACAATCCTAAATGTATTTGGATAGTAGACATATTATTGTCTTGTAGTTGGTTAGAATTGTAATGAATCAGGTGAGAGGGGTTTAATATGGAATATAATGGGTTCCTATGTTAGAAGGTGAATGGGGTTTTGTTAAAATTGGGGAAACAATGATATCAATGTAGAATGTGGACCTTGATGATTGTATTTCTTATAAATTCTTCTTATATCTGTAGTTATGTTTAGTTTGGTTGATATCACTTTTATTACTTGCATATATATTTAACACGGATGTTTATTTTCTTATTTAGATGATCATACTGATTACTCCTGATTTCTCACCCCACAATAGTTTTTTAAGTGTTTTAAAGATTAATTCATAGATATTTGAGTTGTTGTCTAGGTGGATTTAATGGATTCAGTTGATGATTTAGAGTTTTGGAGATCATTATTATATTTAGTTTCTTAATGTTATGTATTTAACAAATAATTTTCATTCATGTTTCATAAATTTATATTATGGAATTGAATTACTTTGGTCTTAACTGGTGGTTGTATTATTATTACTAGTATTTCATGAGGTTAATTCCTCTCATATTCACTTTTTATACACTCATTTATAGTTTCTAACGTGGTAACTATTAGGGGTAGGCTTCGGGGATCACTCACAACATCATTACTACCCTAGAAGTGGTTCTAGTGAGGGCGGTTCTTAGAAGCCATCACCAAAATTTATAAGAATGTTTTTCATAAATATTTATATGGAATATCATTCATTCACTTTAAACCTATATAATTCATTCCCATCATGACAAATAAAAGTAAATTGTAGTATATTTTTCTTAATCTGTGAAATATTATACATTGGTTATTCTCAAAAATTAAAACTATATTTCTATTAATTATTTACTTAATAATTTTCAAACAAATTAATAAATGATTGATTATTTAGCTTTTATAGAATTTCCACTTTTTTATGTTAATATATGTATAACATATTTTTAATTCCCACGATATAAGGTATATCTTCTAGAAATTAAAACCTTTGAAAACAGACATAAATATTCCAAAAACCAAAGGGTATTCATTCTATAGAATGATTCTGATGAAATATTCACAACTAACAACCAATAATGAAAAAATACATTTGGATAAATGGTTTTCCCAAAATCATCAATTGGAATAAAATACCTTAATACTAAGTGTCAAATTATATTTTTCAAAAAAAATCATGTAGAAGTTCCTTTTTCATCACATTAGCTACTTGATCTAATACAGATAATTAATTTGACTTAAAAAACCCTTGTTCCACTTTCTCCTTGAAAAAGAGATACTAAGTATCAATATTTTTTTATCCAATAGCGATATACTAAAATTTTCAAATTTATCACACTTATGTTATTACACATAATAATAATAGGAGAATCCACCTTTTCAAAAAAGTCTTTGAGTTTTTTCTTCTTCTATATGAGTTGATTATAGGATTAAGTAACGAATATTTATTAATAATTTTTAATACCCAATGAAATGTAATCTTGTTTGTTAATAAGATAAGAAATATATATAAATTTAAGATAAAATGAACCTCTGTAAGTTTATTTTTAGTGATCCACTAAACTAACACAATTGATATATATATATAAGAACAAAAATCATATATATTATTTTTTTTCTCAATAATGATAGTGTAATATCTTCTCTTATCCATATAATTTTTAATGATTTGACCACAAACATAAACATATACCCACTTCATAAACCTTATTGACTTAATTACATTTGGCTATTAAGTATTCCTTATAGTTTTACCTTCTTGGAAACATCCACATGTATGAACATGATCTCTTTTTTAAAATAGGAACATCTTAGGTTTATTATTTTTTAACTAAATTTTCTATTCAGTATTATTTCATGTGACCAAGATACGTGATCTATAATTTATTTACATATTCATTAAAAAGAATGTGCACATCACATTCTCCACTCAATCAATAAGTATTACACTTTATATATTTTTTAATAATGAATATATCTATTTCTATTTTACTACACATATATATTATTAACTGTTAGCCATAAAATATCAAATGATAATATTTTACCTATACTATAACAATAGTGGGTGTAGGTCACATGGGTATGGGAAATAATTTCCAATTATTTTTGAATAAATATAACTAAAATATAGTTATGTAGTTGTTGAATTAAAATATTTATTAGTGAAATGTGTGTTCTAAATAAGATAATGATCAAGGGTGGAACTACCAGTTAATTAATTGAGATGTAGAAAAACAATAATGAATAAATTATGTTAGTATTGATTATTATGAACTCTAAAAATATTATTTCCATTCTTGAAAAATAAATTCTTGTATAACTATGAAATTACCAAAAATTTATAACTATCATAGTCAATATTTATTGTCTATTACTATGTAAAAATTTTCCTATTTTCATTGGCTAATCAAAATAGAGAGATTAAACTAGTAAGGTAGGCTGCATTTGAGTTTTATTTTAATAAAATCTATAAACCTTTTTCATTATAGTTTTATTTAACTTATTTTATCACCTTAAGTTCAAAATAAGTTTCCATAAAAAATAGAATTTATTTTCATAGTTTATTGCAGAGTTGGGGTCACATGGGGATCGGGTAGACTACCTATGTATTTTACTTACAAATGGATGGGGAGGAATTATAAGACTAGGATCAAGAGTGTCTCTTAACTTCTTAGAGGAAGAATCAAAATAGGTAATTTTTTTCATCTACTAGATAGGTATTATAAAATGATTCATACTAAAGTAGGTTAGGGGTATAGGATATATTTCTGGGAGTTTAACTTGTTTTTTAAGTGGTCTAAGATGGGGTGTCCTCCTTTGAGAGATTCAATACCATGAACATATATAGATACTTCAATACTACTCGAACTCCTCTCAACTTTGGCACCTTCATTGTGAGACTATTTTAGATGATAGGATATGAGTTTTATCAATGTATTTTGAGCCTAATATTTTGTTTTATATCCATAAAAATAAAAAAAGTGTAGATATTGTTGAATAATCCATTATAGAGCTACAAATTTGACTCTGACACCATGTGGGGTGGAGACATGATGTGAAAAGGCAAAACAGTCATAGGAAGAAGCGATGAAATGTCTAGAAATCTATATAAAATATATGATGTTGAAAAAGTCTCAGTTTGTGATAGATTAGTCAAAGTTAATGGTTCATGGTGACGACAGAGGTATGTCTACAATTTAGGATAATTTGGGGGAGTATTTTTTTATGTGAGTCCAAAGGAAAAGATCTGAGAATGATGGCAGTTGAATAAAGTAGGGGGTATGTGGAACAGATTGGGTAGTGTATCATAATGCTACTAAACTTGTGGATATTATTTCCTTTTTAGGATATGAACTAGTGCAAAGGATCATTAGAATCGAAATTTATTTTTCAATCTATCAAATATGCGTAGAGATGAAGGTGTCATTTGTGCACTATTGTTTGGTTGGCATGGTCTAGTACTGCATCATCTCTTTGAATAATGATGGTAGAGCCTACCTATAATCAATTCCAGTAGTAACTACTTGGAATATTTGTAAACTCTTCATAAGATTATATAATGTTTTTCCTGAAAATATTGTTGTATAAATTAGAAATGAATGATTATATTGATGAGTTCAAGTGAGTGGAATTACACCTACCATGTTTAAATAAAAAATGGTATGTGAGCCCCTTCATTTGGGGATAACAGTTGTAGATCAGGCATACTATACTGTTGCACGGGCCATAGGGTAAGTAAATTTTATTGAAATTAACTAGAGGAGTTGAATATTAGTTGATTTTTAAGGGAATTATTATCAATATAGAAGTGTGCTGAAGGATTAGTGTTGTAATCCATTGGAGAACCAATAGCATGCACACTGGAAACTAGTGTCTTCCAGAATTAGGGTTGATTGTAGAAGGAATGAAGTGATGAAACCCTCGTTGAGGGGAATATGTAAATTTTTCAAGGATGGGTATGATGAAAGGAGGTAAAAGGTTTTTGTTGCACTAGTAGAAAATGGTTTTAACCTAGAATTAAATGTCCAAAAATGATCTATGAACATAGTATATGGATGTGTAAAATCTAGAGATATAGTATGTGGGGGATATGAAACTAGTGATATAAAATTTATAGTGACGGTAAATCAAAATTATGGAATGTGGTAAAATAAAATTAAAGGGACTAAATTTTTTAAAAAATATTGGCTATAAGTGAAATGTTCTAAATCCATTTCGTTGTATGGGATCAATGGTGGTGTATGATTGTGTTGTCGAGCGCGTCAAATTAGTTGTTTAATTTTGACTAGAATTTCTCTAGTATAGCAGCAACCCTAGGTCATCTCTCGATAGAGCCTTAGACCAATAATTTTAAAAGGGGGTTTTGATTATGGAAGTAGAAGGTGAATTAGGTTTTTTAAAACTTGTGGGTTTTATGATTAATGATGAAAATAGGAAATGAAAGCGATCAGACAAAGTAGAAATGAACAAGATTGATTAAATGTGATCAACCCGGGGAAGTCTAGGGATGCTCATCATTCATCGATTCAAGGGATGGTGTTATGATATTTTAATCCCTGGTTTCTAACACCTAGAACCATAATGTTACTGAGTTTATACTAGGATACTTCCTAGGGTTCATTCGAAAACACATAACGATTCACCGGAAACCGCCGATGATTGGGTGATTTGTGTTCGACATCATAACTGAAACTCACCAAGGCAACACATGAAGAATTCGATGTGTTGTCCAAGTTGGCATGTTATTTCATTGTGATGCCATGAAATAAATGTTCATGATCTTGATACTGCTTATGTGAGTTCAATTGACCAATATGAACCACACAAATACCGCAACTGAATGAGGGAAGAAAAGGGGATGAACGGTTTGTGAAACATCACATGAAAGGGTACCCCCAAACATGATCATTTGAGTTGAGTATAAAATACCAGTATATCACTCAATTAAATAAAAATATAGGTTGATTAAAAACAACATACAACCTGGAATTAAAAATATCATTCAAAATAATACAACTTTGAAGCTCGGGATTACATCACATTCCTCCCCGAGTGATCACAAGGGGTTTAGAAACCCATGGGAGAGGAAGATGATGATGATGATGAAGTAGCACTTACCATAACCTCCAGAAATTCTAGTGATGTTGAGAAGACTCCTTGGGGACTCCAAAATGGCAGCACCTTTCCTCCTGGCCGAACTTACAAATGAGGTTCCCTTGGTTCCCTTTTATAGGAAAATTGGAAGGTGGTTTTAGGCACACAGATTTCATCAATCCACTTGTACCATGCATTTTGGTCTTCAGAAAACCTTATATCGCTTTGGAAAACATAGAAAAGTTGTATCCCTACCTCTTTACTGTCTCCACCAGAATTTTGGCACCATTTGGACAACTATATCTCAAGATATTGATAACATACAGAACACCGCATTTGACTTGGTCCAAATATGGTGGCTTGGATAGATCAGTTCGGATGGGCCCCATAGAAGCCGAATCAGGATTGGGTTCCTCAATATGAAATGTAGCCTAATAAATTTTGGACAGGCCCACAAAAGTTAATCCCATTTTAATTCACTTATTTTGTTTACTATGAGAAACAGTGGACACATGTCCATGGATCCATGCAATTTTTTCCCATTTTTCTTCCACTTCATCAAAGGCCCTCCAAATCATCTCCACCTACATTAAAATAATAAAAACAAGTAACATTTACCATTCAAATATTTATTAACATTAATTTATTTATTCAAGCATAAAGTGAAATTTATTATTATATTTGGAATATTCATTACAAAACTAGTTTAAAACTGCGGTGTAAGGGTAGAATAAAACAGTTAATCGTGGTACGATCACACCCCCACACCTAAACATTTGTACTCCTGGGAAAAGTCACATATCCAAATACAGTGATGCATATATATATATATATATATTCAACATCCTGAAAATTTATCATTTGAGGAAATTTTATTTAAAGTAAAGAGATCAATGCGTGAACTACACCAAGGAGTTCTTCCTAGTGAAAATAGAAAAAGATGTCTCATAAATCATATCATAGTGAAATTCAAAAAGATTCATGATACCCAATTGAGAAAGGAATTCAGAAGTAAACCATGACACTTACTCTCCATGTGTGTATGTGAAAACCATTCCATGCTATTCTTTCCACTTGATATCCAATAAATATAGGTTATTTTAACATTTTTCATCTTAAATAATTTTTTCACCGAACCTGTCCTACATCCTATGAAATCATATTTCAAGACCCACACATTTAAGCATTCCCAGAAGTCAAAAAATAAACTCCTGACCTAGATATCCCCATATGTTGCACATTTCATCACTCCCCTCATTTATTATATTTTCTTTTGAAGTTGAAATTGGAAAAAATCTCACACTCATCTCTCAACCCTTGTTTGATCTCCTCACGAAACTAATTGCAATAGTTATAAAAAGATCAAAGGTTGAGGAGGAATGGCTTTTGACCTGCCCAAGACACAACCATTTTTTTAGGGCATACAACAGTCAGACATTAGGTACACACGCATATGTCAATCTGGTACAGTAATGAAACATATCGGATAAGGAACGAATGTATGGAAATAGCATTTAAATCAGAAAAATATTAACCCAAAATATATTTACATTATATTAAGTAAGAAATAATTACACATTTTGGTTTATTTGAAACATTTGTGGAGATATTAGTGACACGGTTTTCCTAAAAACTACTCACACAATGGGCATCAATCATCTCAAAGGCTTCACATAGATACGACCATTTATATCATTGATAGAAAACCAATTCACTAAAAATCACCCCCTGATGTAAAATTCATACAAAAAATCTTTTTAGCCTTCATTATGGTATTTTTACTTTCCCCCCTTTATGGTTGCCAAATCATGGAACATCGAAATTGTTGATGGGGAAAAAATGAAAATACCAAAAAGAAGGCCAAAAAGAGAAAAAAAGGAGAAAACGATGAAAATTCCTATCTAACCTAGGAATGTATCCACCCCCCACACCTAGAGTGTGCAGTGTCCTCACTGAAATAATTGAGAATGTGAGAAGGAAGGATAAAACCTGGTGTGTTTTATTGGTATGATGCATCGAGAAGGTGGATTTCCTCCACCAGATTCTTCGGAAAATCCTCATAGAAGTGTTTAAGTCGCTGCCCATTGACGGTAAGACTTAGTCCACTCTGCTCATGAAAAACCTATATTGCAGCAAAAGGGTAAACATTAGTAACAGTATAAGGACCGAGCCACTGGGAACGAATCTCACCTGGGTGGAACTTAAGCCTGGAATTGTACATGAGGACCTTCTCACCAATATGAAACTTCCTCTGATGAATCATCCCATCATGTATTTCTTTTGTCCTTTTTTGTAGATTCGATAATTCTCATATGCATCACGTCAAATTTATTCCAACTCCTGAATCTGAAACTTCCTATTCTCACCTGCATCTGAGAGATTCATATTACATTGATTAATGGCCTAATATGCATGGTGTTCTACCTCAACCAGGAGGTGACAAGCCTTTCCAAACACAATCCTATATGGTGACATCCCGATCAGTGTTTTAAAAGCAGTATGGTATGCCCAAAGTGCATCATCCAACCGCAAACTCCAATCTTTCCTATTGGGTTGTACCGTTTTCTCCAAGATTCGCTTAACTTCTTGATTTGAAATTTATTCTTTTCCGTTAGTTTGGGGATGATATACAATGAAGACTTTATGAACAACCCCATACTTACGAATCAAGTTTTTCATGTTACAATTGAAAAAATGTGAACCCTGGTCACTAATGAGGAATCTTGGTAGACCAAACCTACTGAAAATCTGGGACCTCACAAAATCAACAACCACTCGAGAGTCATCGGTCCTGGTGTCCTTTGCTTCCACCCATTTAAATAAATAGTCAACAGCCAATAAGATGTACACAAAGCCAAATGAATTTTAAAAAGGCCCCATGAAGTCAATGCCCCATGCATTGAAGATTTCACAGAATAACATGGGTTGTTAGGGCATTTCATTCTTCTTAGAGATATTCCCTATGAATTGACATCGAGTACATGATTTAAAAAACATATGGGAATCACTATACAATTTTGGCCAATATAATCCGGAGTCAAGGACCTTTCGAGCTGTACATTGAGAGCCAAAGTGGCCCCCACATGCCAAGGTGTGGCAGAAGGTCAAAACCGAGGTGAACTCATGGTCAGGGACACATCGACGAACTACTTGGTCACTACAAATTCTCCAAAAGTATGGGTCATCCCAAATGTACCATCAGGAATCATGTTTAAGTATCTATGATTGTGAAGTGCTAAAATCAGTGGGGACCCTAGATGTTGCTAGAAAATTCACAATGTCCGCATACCAGGGGGTAAGGTCCACAACATCACAAAGGTTCTCATGAGGGAAGAATTCTCCAATGGGTAGGGGTGAGTCAACATGATGGTACAATGGTGTGGAAATCCTACTAATATGGTCAGCTACCACATTCTCCACCACACTCTTATCTATAATCTCAAGGTCAAACTCCTAGAGGAGGAGCATCCACTGAATGAGGCGGGGCTTGGCTTCAGGTTTCTTTAAGAGAAAACGAAGGGCAGCATGATCCGAAAAGACAATGATTTTTGACCCAATGAGATAGGAACGAAACTTTTCCAAGGAAAACACAATATAAAGAAGATCTTTTTCTATGGTTGTGTAGTTTACCTGGGCAGGGTTAAGGGTATGTGATGCAAATGCAATGACATGAGGGGACTTATCAACCCTTTGTGATAAAATTGTCCCAACTGCAAAGTTAGAGGCATCACACATAAGCTCAAAGGGGAGATCCCACCTTGGTGGTTGGATTGTAGGAGGTGATGTGAGACTCTTTTTTAGTGAATTGAATGCATCCTCACAATTTTTATCAAACACAAACTCTGAATCTTTTTGCAATAACCGGGATAATGGAAGTGAAATCTTACTAAAGTCTTTAATGAATCAGCGGTAAAAACCAGCATGACCCAAGAAAGATCGCACCTCATGAACACATTTTGGATATGGAAGGGTTGAGATTAATTCAATTTTATATTTATCAACTTGAATTACATTATTTGAAATGACATCCCCAAGAACTATCCCCCGGTTAACAATAAAATGGCATTTCTCATAATTTAAAACAAGATCTTTTTCAATGCAGTAGCGGAGGACAGAACCTAGGTGTTCCAAAAAATAATTAAAAAAAGATCCATATACCGTGAAATCATTCATAAATACTTCCATACAACTCTCAAGGTAATCAGAAAAAATACTCAACATACATCGCTGAAAAGTACCAGGAGAATTACAAAGACCGAATGGCATCCTTCTCTATGAAAATGTGCCAAATAGAGAGGTAAATATGGTCTTTTCTTGATCCTCAGGGGCTATATGGATTTGGAAATAACCCTAATATCCATCATGGAAACAATAATGGGACTTACCATCCAGACGTTCTAACATTTGGTCAATGAAAGGTAATGGAAATTGGTCCTTCCGCGTGGCTTGATTCAATCGACGGTAGTCAATACAGACTCGCCAACTATTTTTCACACATGTTGGAACCAACTCATTCCTTTCATTTGACACAAATGTTATTCCTGTTTTTTTAGGCACAATTTGCACTGTGCTAAACCATTTACTATCAAATATAGGATAAATGATCCCCGAAGCAAGTAATTTACTGACTTCCAATTTTACCACTTCAAGGAGAGTGGGATTCAACCGGCGTTGAGATTGTCTTACGGGCATAGACTCATCATCCAAAAGTATATGGTGAATAAAAATAGATGGGATAATCCCAAGAATATCAGCCAATGTCCATCCTATTTTCTTTTTACACTCTCTCAAAAGTTTGAGCAGTTTCGATTCCTGTTGTGGAGAGAGGTTATTGGCAATAATGATGGTCAATTGGTCAATAACCTCAAGATATTCATATTTTAAATTTGATAGAAGTGGTTATAATTCCAACAGCGGGGGTTTTGGATTGAGGGAGTGGATTTAGGGGGAGTGAGGTCCATGAAACTATCTATCTGCTCATGTTCATTCTCAAAGGAAAGAGAATCTATTGAAATGAGATTTGCAGAATCATCGATAGTCATGGGTACCTCAGAATAAACACACTGATCAATTAAAGCACAAAATTTACATTTTTCTGAACCCACACAACATTCAAAATAAGAACCAAAACTCAAACCATCCATGGGTGAATAAGATGAAAATAAATCAGAGGATGGGTCACAGATAGAATTTTGTGTGTGTTTGTCGTTAGAGATCACCTCCATCGAATAGATAGGAAGAGTGGAGTGCTCTTAAACAGGGTGTTTCATAACCTCAAGGATGTTAAGACTTACCTTCTCTCCACCAAACTCCATGGAAAATGTACGATTGTGAACGTTGATGATCGTCTAAGCTATTTTGAGGAATGGGCTCCCAAGTATGAGAGGGGCATGTCATTGGATTCAGGTATCTTCTATCTCAATAATGTAAAAGTCTGTAGGGAAGATGAGATTATTAACTTTTACAAGGACATCCTCGACCACTCCTGATGGGTGTGTTGTGCTTCAGTTGGCAAGTTTCATGACAATGCCTATTGGTTGAAGCTCTCCAACCTGCAAATAAGTATACCCGGAGTGAGGCATTACATTAATAGAGGCACCTAAATCTATCATAGCATCAGAAAAGAAGGTCTCCTCTATAGTACAAGGTATCATGAATGTGTCGGGATCCTTGAATTTGGTTTGCATTGCTGGTTGAATCAATGTCGAGACATTCCTTCCCAGGTTGACTCTCTCATTCCCCTTCATCCTCCTTCTATGGATGCAAATCTCTTTAATAAATTTGGCATATCGAGGGATTTGTTTAACTACATCCAATAAAGGAATGTTAACTTGAACCTTTTTAAATGTATCCATTATTTCTTTATCAATCTCATTATTAAAATCCTTCCTAGATTTAGAGAGTCTTTGAGGGAAAGGAATAGGAATAGATTGTTAATTTGAATCATCAATGACAATTTGATTACCATTTTTGTCTTGTTTTTCTTTACATGAAATTTTTGAGGGTTGCGAAAGAGAGTTTTCATGAGGGGGACATACCTGCTGTGCAAAATCAGTAGAAGGAGAAACTTCTTTACCACTACGAAGTGTAACTGCACATACATTACCTTTTTCCTTTGGATTGGCAATGGTTTGGGATGGTAGTTGTCCAGAACCTTGCATCTTAAGCTCACTGATGGTGTTTTCCAATTACCCCACTTGAGTTCACAAATCTTGAATTGCTGATTGTGTGGTCTGTTGGAACTGGAGGTTCTGGGTTGCCATTTGTTTCACCATGTCCTCGAGGCTTGGTTCAGATTTGGGAGGAAGAGGATGATTGTTTTGAGAAGTTGAAGGATAAGAAGGTTGCATACCTTGTCCTTGTTGATACCAATTCTGCTTGGGGTAGCTTGAGTTTCCTCCTTGTTGGTATTGGGGTTGTGATTGCCACCATGGATTTGGATTTGGCAAGAATTTTTCTTGCTTGAAGGGAGGTGCTTGTTGGAATGGACGCCCTGGGAACACAGCTGCACAAGACTTAGATGAATCTTGAAGTTGTGGGCACTGGTCAGAAAAATGAGTGTTATCAAAACAAATCCCACAGTGTAATGGAATAGAAGTAGAGTGTGAGTTACCTTGTGCTTGAGTTAATTTCCTTAGAAGGGTATGCATCTCATCATGTTTAGTATCTACCTCTTGTTCTAGGTCTGAATTAAATACCTCATGAACTCCTCGGGTTGGTGCAATAGCTCGTGTACCAAATTTTTGGGCATTTTGAGCCATGTTGGCTATTAAGTCATGAGCGTCAGAAGGAGTTTTGTCAACTAGGGAACCACCAGCTGCAGCATCAATCATTCCACAATCCATGGGGATAAGTCCCTCATAGAAGTATTGGATTAATAGTTGTTCACTAATCTGGTGGTGGGGGCAGCTTGAGCAAAGTCTTTTGAATCTCTCCCAATATTCATGAAGGGTATCTCCTTATGATTGCCTAATTCCACAGATTTCTTTCCTAATTGACGCAGTTCGGGAGGTTGGGAAGAACTTCTCTAGAAAGAGTCTTTTAAGGTCATTCTAGCCCCCAATCATGGTAGACAAATAGTATAACCAATCTTTGGCTACACCATCAAGGGATAAAGGGAAGGCCCTAAACTTAATGAGGTACTCAGACACATTTTGGGGTTTTATGGTGGAGCATGCTATGTGAAACTCCTTTAGATTATTGTGAGGGTCCTCTTAGAGAAGACCATGGAATTTTGGAAGGAGGTGGATGAGACCTGATCTCAGCTCAAAGTTGGTCACTTCCTCAAGATATTGGATGCACTACTGGAAAAATAGCCTATACCCACAGTTCAAAACTGTGGGCTAGAACGGCGTCGGTATAGGTCCCCAGCCTATACCCATGGTTTTCCAAAATCGTGGGTATAGGTGTCCTGACACCGTGTCACCAAAACATAGCCAACTGCCATGGTGTCAGCAGCTTTTACCCACGGTCTCAAAACCGTGGGTATAGGTCCTAAAATAATGCAGGCACCGAGTTTCGATCCCACAACCTTTACGCTGCAAACACCACGTATAACCACTACCCTAACTTCACCTATATGTGTATATATATATATTTAGTTAAATATAGTTATAAAAAATGTGGTAATAGAGGGAAGAACCGTGGGTATAGGGTTCCCGCCAAAACAAATTTCCTTCCCACAGAAAAAAAAATTTCCGCACACACAAAAGTGACCTATACCCACGGTTTTTCATAACCGTGGGTATAGGTATTTTATCAAAGACCTATCCCCACGGTTTTGGGGAAAACCATGGGGATAGGTACCCCTATACCCACGGTTTTGGGAAACCGTGGGTATAGGTGACTTTTCAGGACCTATCCCCACGGTTTTTGGGAAACCATGGGGATAGGTTCATTTTCCAGTAGTGATGTACACAGGTTGGTACTCCACATCCGAGGTGGTCAGTTCTTTTAATGTTTTGTTATTTGCAGCCATGATCTCTGGGGTTTGATTTGGTTCAATTTTTTATTGGTTTAAGACCACTTGAGGTTCCAAATGGGGTTCCTTAGTGTTACTTGATTGACCTTCTCTAGATTCCATGATTTGTTTGTGAAGAGTCTTTTCAATTTCAGGGTCAAATTCAAGTACTATTTCTTTACCAGATCGGGTCATGCAAATAAGATGCGAAGTTTGTTTTTTTTTAATATGGATGAAATCAATTAAGAAGGGTAAAAAGAGAATATAATATTATAATACAGAATTATAGATAGAGAGATGGAGAAGAGAGAGAGAGAGAGAGAGAGTGAGAATGAACACACTAAAAACAACCAAAAATAAAGACAAAACACAAAATAAAAACAATCAAATGGAGGTGGGGAATTTAAAGTAGTACTAATTAAGAAGTAAAATAATTAAATAAAAGGAAATAAAGAAAAAATGATCTTGGATCCCCAGAAACGGCGCCAAAATTTGACCGCATTGTCGAGCGCGTCAAATTAGTTGTTTAATTTGGACTAGAATTTCTGCAATATAGCAGCAACCCAAGGTCATCTCTCGATGGATCCTTAGACCATTAATTTAAAAATAGGGTTTTGATTATTGAAGTATAAGGTGAATTATGTTTTGTAAAACTTGGTGGTTTTATGATTAATGATGTAAATAGAAAGTGAATGTGATAAAACAAAGTAGAAATGAACAAGATTGATTAAACGTGATCATCCCGGGGAAGTCTCATGATGCTCATCCTTCATCGCTTCAAGGGATGGTGTTATGATCTTTTAATCCCTAGTTTGTAACACCTATAACAAGAATGTTACTGAGTTTATACTAGGATACCTCCTATTTTTCATTCGAAAACACATAACGATTCACCAGACATCGCCGATGATTGGGTGATTTGTGTTCGACATCATAACTGAAACTCACCAAGGAAACACATGAAGAATTCGATGTGCTGTCCAGGTTTGAATGTTATTTAATTTTGATACCATGAAATAAATGTGAATGATCTTTATAGTGCTTATGTGAGTTCAATTGACCAATATGAACCACACAAATACCGCAATTGAATGAGGGAAGAAAAGGGGATGAACGGTTTGTGAAACATCACATGAAAGGGTACCCCCAAACATGATTATTTGAGTTGAGTATAACATACCAGTATATAACTCAATTAAATAAAAATAGAGGATGATGAAAACAACATACAACCTATAATTAAAAATATCATTCAAAATAATACAACTTTGAAGCTTGGGATTACATCACATTCCTCCCCGGTGATCACAAGGGGTTTAGAAACTCATGGGAGAGGATGAAGAAGAAGACGTTGAAGTAGAACTTCCCATAGCCTCCAGAACTTATAGATATGTTGAGAAGACTCCTTGGGGACTCCAAAATGGCAGCACCTTGCCTCCTTGGAAAACATACAAATTATGTTCCCTTGGTGCCCTTTTATAGGAAAATTGGAAGGTGGTTTTAGGCACACAGATTTCATCAATCCACTTGTACCATGCGTTTTGGTCTTCATATAGCCTTAGATCACTTTGGAGAAAATAGAAAAGTTGTATCCATACCTATTTAATTTCTTCATAGAATGTTTGGAACCATTTGGACAGCTACATCTCAAGATATTGATAACATACAGAACACCGCATTTGACTTGGTCCAAATTCGGTGGCTTGGACAGATCAATTCGGATGGGACCCATAGAAGCCGAATCAGGATTGGGTTACTTAATATGAAATGTATCCTAATAAATTTTGGATAGGAACACAAAATTTTTGCCCATTTGGATGCAATTATTTCGTGTAATATGCAAAACAGTGGATAGATGTCCATGGATCCATGCAATTTTGGCCCATTTTTCTTCCACTTCATCAAAGGCCCTCCAAATCATCTTCACCTACATTGAAATAATAAAAACAAGTAACATTGAACATTATAATATTAATTAACATTAATTTATTGATTCAAACAAAAATTGAAATTTATTATTATATTTGGAATATTCATGACAAAACTAGATTAAAACTGCGGTGTAAGGGTGGAATAAAATAGTGAATCGTGGTACGATCAGTGTACTAGTGCTGGTTCTTATAGATAGTGGAAAAACTCATAATTTAATCTATAATAAATTATTAAATTATTCCATAACAGATTTCCCAAATACCCAGAAATTGAACATTCCATTAACTAATTGAAACTAGGTGGAATTGAACGGAATATATAAGGATTTAAATGTACAATTTGGATAATTTGATCTTGATATGGATTCTTATATTTTTATACCACAATCTTGGACTTGTTACTATGGATTTCTTAGTTGGGGACCCTTGGCTATGTTACTTCCCTCTAGGGGAACATAGTCATTATATTTTAGTGGAATGAAAAGTGTATCACCTTACTTGGAATACAATATCCACTAGCGATACCTAGTGATATGTAGGAGTACATTGGTGATTAAGATTCTAGGTATAAGGCTTATAGTGGGAAATTTTAGGAGGCTCGATTAGGGAAACATCATAATTGAATTTTTTGTGAGTGGAATAAATCTAGGAACTACTAAATCATTACGATACAATGTTTAAAAATAAAAAATTATTGTCTCCACTATAAGAAATTTATAATGATATTAAGATGAAAGGATTGGTGGAATCGGTGAATGTTTTCCCTAATAAGCATGCCAATATTATGAAAAATGAGGTTAAAATAGGCTCAAGACCTCCTAGACCAAGGGTATATCATTAATAATAATATTCCATACTTTATTCTTATAATTATAGTTAAAAATAAGGGAGGATGGTGGTTCATGTTCATTGACTATCGAGCATTGAACCTAAAAATTGTGTTGGACGGTTATCCAATACCTATCATTGAAGATATCATGGATGATGTAAGTTTGTGACATATTTCACTAGTATTTAATTAAAATTTGGTATCCATCTGGTACGTATGAGGATATAGGATGTGAATAAAATAGTATTCACAACTCATAAGGGGAATCACGAATATCTCATCCAATTATTCAGTTTAATAAATAATCCAGTTACCTCCCAAGAAATAATGAATTGATATTTCGTAATATACTATAAAATCATATGTTAATTTATTATGATATTATTGTTTAAAATAAATTTTTGGAGGAGAACATGGGGAATTTGAGTTAGTTATTGTATAATATGAAGTAAAATTTATTATACTCCAACCAAAAAATAGCACATTTAGCTGAAGAATACTGGGATACTTGGGGCATATAATCTCAGACGATAGAGTTTTCGTACATACCAATAAAGAAGAAAAATTATGTATGTGGTAAAAATCATGAAATGTGTGAGATATTATTGGATTTTTGGGATTGGTGGGATACTATAGTAAATTCATCACCGATTATGGGAAAATTACTCATCCTCTAATGGTTTTAACCAAGAGGGAAGAGTTTTTGTGGACCTTAGTGACTTAATATACATTTGAAAGATTGAAGATTTAAATGATTTATAAACCTTTACATAGAAAGATAGACTTATCTAAATAATTTTTCATTGTGTATGGGTGTTATCTTTTTAAAATCTTACACTATGTTAAAGGGGAAACTGTGTAAGAGGCTTTGTAGAAATCTTCAGTTGATAAAAAGAATCTCTAAAAAATTTTGAGTGAATCTAAAATTAACACAATAACTAAGGCTGAAATTTGAAAATCCAAATCACCAGTAGGTGGATTAAAATTACATAGATTTGTTTTGGGTCATGATACACCCCAAAATACTGATAATATTCTCAATGATCAATCCCATGATGGTTTTTTATTATTGAATCGTTTTGAAATTTTTGGGAAAGTGGGGCATTTTGATTATTATTTGAAAATGCTTATTAATATTAGGATTAATCTAGTGATTCATGTATCATTATTGAAGAATGTGTTTGGGAAAATACTTACACTGACTCTTTACTGATGGAGTTTTTTGTTGAGTGGTAATATCCAATTATCATCCTTCCAGAAAAGACTTGGGAGACAGTGTTTATTGGGTCTTGTTCAGTGGAACAGTCAACCTGTTGAAGAATAAAATTATCTGATGAAATATGAAATTATGTCCCAGATTTCAAATTTTTACCTCCATTTCAATGTAATACTTAAAGGGGATCAAAATTAAAGGGTAGTTGCGATCATAGGGGAGTCTGGTAGATCACCTGTGTATTTTACTTACCAAAGGAGGGGGGAATCAGAAGGTTGATATCGAGAGTGTCTCTTAACTTCCTAGAAGAATAATTGTAATTGAAATTCTTCATATTGTTAGATATGTTGGATCATAAGATTCTATGAGGCATTACAAGAGGGGTGTGAATTTTTTTTAATAACTTTAAACAAAATAAAATCACAATACCTCTTTAAGTAAAAAGTTCAGAATTAGAATTCATATGATGATCAGAGTAGTAGAATCGACATCACAAATGATCTAATTATATCAGAGTATGTTTTTACTAGTTTCACAGTCCTGCCAATAAAATTGTATTTTAAAAATATATGTGCAATGAGTAACTTACTAATGCATAAAAATGAGAAAATAGATCTTATAAAAACAAGAAATACACAGCTTATAAAAGTAATAATGACTTATAATCTATATTAAATGATTTCACACTTTTACCCATAATATTAAAGTAATTAAATATCCTTGACTAAAGGTATCCACAATTTTATGCTTATCATAATGTATATCTTCCCTAACTAAGAAATCCCTCAATATTATGATTAGAATAATCTCTATCTTCCTACTCTTAGAATACCTTGATATGGTACACAAAATAATCTTTATCTTCTTATCTAGAGAAACCCTAAATACAATAATATATGTCTTTATTTCTATCCCTAGAAGCCCTTGATCTGATGGATTAGATTTGTCACCTTATTATTTATGGAATCCTCTGATCGTAACAATTATTGGTCATAGAATACAAATATAAATGTTCAAAAGAAATCAACCCTAGAAAGGATTCCTTATAATGAAAACTCTCTTAAGTATTACAATGACTAAGAATGATATTTTCATGAAAATAAAAAATTATAAAACTTTAATTGTTAAATTTATCAACTCCAAAATCTTCAAATGACTTGTTATTTAGAGTTGAAGTTGTTATTATCATATTTTTGAGATTTTTTCAATAGCCATAGACTGCTGGCGCTTGATAGATAATCTGTAACTAAATGTATGATGTCATTTTTTTAGAACCATTACAATACTAAATTGTATTTCTTATGATAGAAATAATTCAATATATTCTAATTATAAACATATGATAGTCTTATAGACTTTCTTATCATTTTTAATTATGATAATCCTTATAAGGGTAAGTCTGATGTATCTTTACCTATATATATATATATATATATATATGATTTTAATGAATTTTGGAAGTAAAATAGTCAAGATAAAAGCCTAAATATTGGTCATAATAAATTTTTTTTCTGATTAATCGGATTCATCCTTAATTAAATTGATCATATTGAAGAATTATTAGTTTATATTCATAATACATTTGAACTGTTTCTATATATGATCAAATGTAACGTTTTATTGAAAAACATAATAAAACACTTGGGACATAATAATTTAGTAAACATCATTTTAAGAAGGTGTCTATGATTTTAAATACTAAATGAATGGAAAATTAAGGAGTAAAAATTTCAACTCAACAATCTCTCCATTTTTGGAAAGCACAAACCAGAATACATTAATTAAAAACTATAACTTGAAATACTTATAATCTTTTTAACTATTAATGTCTTTGATGTTATTATTTATAACACACTATTAGTTTATATATATTTTATGATAATATGGAAAGTATTAATACTTCTCCACCTTTAAATAACAACCCCCTTTATGAAATTATTAAATACATATCAATACATCTCCTTCAAATATTTTTATAATTTTAGAAAACTCCACCTAAAACATATATTCTCCCTTTAAAAAACAATTACCCCTTTATCAAACCTTCTCCACCTATGTGATTAAAAAATTAATGGGAAACAATCCAATGTTTCTATAAATGTTAGGAAATATCACATATAAAACAATAAATTATGATCTAACAAAATATCCATCAAGTAATAAAATAACATCAATACAAAATTAATTGGAATTCATTCAAGAAGAAAGTATTTTAATAAATAGATAGATATATTTATGGAGCATTAAATTTTTTTAAAATAATACATTGATAGTTAAAATATAAAATTCACTCAATCTTTCTTCATTGGTTTCTTCACAAAAGACTCCATCTTTTTAAACTCATCTCGATCCTTCTCATACTTGATGAAGTTATCTTTCATTGTAGTACGCTTACGAACATTAGTCTTCAAGATTTAAATCTCTTAAAAATATTATTTATTCTCTTCCTTAAAAAATAATAGTTTATATACTCATAACCTAAGACGGGTAATCTCCAGCTCCA
The DNA here is from genome assembly GCA_963277665.1 of Viscum album. NCBI lineage: Eukaryota > Viridiplantae > Streptophyta > Magnoliopsida > Santalales > Viscaceae > Viscum > Viscum album. The sequence goes on from OY728126.1 coordinate 1,900,050,990, forward strand.
AATTATAAACATTTTGTTTCAATACTTTTACATTCTTTTTCTAATCATCAGTAGAATCTCTTAAATATTAAATGAGATTTTTTGGATCTAAAACATCAAAATAAAATTTGTTAAAGGATTATTTAATTTCTAAAAAAATATTCTTTACTTTATGAAATTGATCATCATGTTCCAAAATATCATTATCCACTTGGATGGACCATTCACTATCTGATTGTATGATCTTTTTTGAGTAAATGACTTTTCTTGAATGGGTTTTTTTACTATTTATATATATTAATTAATGATTTATTTAAAACATTTAACAATCCTAATTTATCACTTAGTATATTATGAATAAGTTGAAACCCTACCTCAGGCATTGTAAAATAAGTAATAGTGTCTTATAACCTTCTCAGATATTGGAAAATGAAATGAAACCCATTTTTTAATAGTTTCCTTCATTTATGATAAAACATGAAGAAGGTTTAGGAGGTTTTAGTATTGAATATTTGTCTTTTGGTTTTGAGAATACCTCATATTTATCACTACCATTCTTTAAAACATTATTATAGTATAATATTTCAACTAGATTTATATCCTTATTGTATTCAACTTTGTTAGAAACTTTCATTTTTGATTTCTACTCTTCTTTTTTCGTTGAAGAGGATTTTTATTTTTTATGAGGATGAATATGTTCCTTGAGAACCTTCAAACATAGAATCCTTAATAGACTGATATAGTAAAGGTGATGAACATGATGAGTCCAAATATTTCTTTTATTTAGTGTGTTCATCGGTATTAATTTTTTCATTATCATCTTTTTATTTCTCTTCAACATACTCAAGATCTTTTTCTAATTGACAAGTGGTTCGGAGAATGATTTTTAAAACTATTTTTGAAGCTTATTATTTTTACGGTACTAATTATTTTACTTCCTCATGTATTTATTTTCCTTTTTCAATATAAGAAACAGAAGGAACAACTCATGTTACAGATGAAGTTTCATAAAAAACATGTCTATCATCAATAATAACTTGATCGGTATGAGAAAATAGAAGGGTCGGATTCTTAAATTCTCTTTCTATGCCTTTCAAACAAATCTACAAATATATATTTAGATAAATTTTTTATTTTATTCATTATTTTCTCTTTTTCTTCTAGATACTCTGCTATTTTAATTAAAAAAACTCTATTACTAAGATCAAAACCAAACTCAGGGTCTCCTAATTTCTTTTGTACTTTACGTTCTATTAACTTTTAAAATTTGTCATCTTTCATATTTTTTTATTTTTTTATTTTATTTTGTGGGGATGAATCCATATTTAATTTCTTCTTATCATCCTCATATTTCTTTGAGAGTTGAGATTCATACATAGATCCTTGTACCTTATATACAAACTTATATATCTTTAAATCAAATTCTAGCTTTATTGTAGAAATTTTTTCTTCATAAAAAAAGAAATTTTCTCTCGCATTGGATATGATTGGTTCTCAACATGGAAATGTTTCATAACTTTTACAGGTAACTTATTGATAAAATTAGTAAATATAATAATATTTGACTTTATTAAGGAATTATTGAGGGCTTCTACCATAATGAAAATAAATTTTACCAAGTTAATTTGCCTCATATTTATGAGATAGTCCAAAAGAAAGATATCTAATACCTTCATAGTGTCTTGATCACCCTTCTTATCTATTAAATATCCCTACATCTATAATGATAATACCATATTTACATGTGTCATATGTGATACCAACCTCAATTTTTCATAAAAAGGAAACAAATAATATTTTTTCTTTCCTTGAAAAGAACAAAGACATTCGGGTAATTTTTGAGAGGGTAATAAAACCTCTCCTTCGGTAGGAACTCCAACAAAATTTACACCTAATTTATAAGAATGTTTGTATTCATTTCCAAAAAATGAAACTAAAACATAATCCTTATCACCTTTTTTAAAAAAGTTTAACAAAATCATAGAATTCTTTCATGATTTGATGATAATGCAGGTCAAAATCATTATTTTGTTTCTATATACATAGTTCCTCACATCCTTGAAAATTGATGATCTTTTTGAGAAAAGACTCATAAATATTGAACCATTTTATGTAAATGATATATTATATGAAAGCATTACCCTTTTCATAATATTACATACTATCCATCGTAAAGATAACTAAGCTATAAAAAATATGAATGGAAAAATAATAGGACTAATGATTTCAAGAAGTGTGATAGATTTTGGGAAAACCCTTGAAGAACGATATGGGACAATGTAGTAAACAACTTTTATAAAGGAATGGGAAAATGTCACTATGTATTCCAAAATTCTTTCAATGATGGATATTTAGTCTTAACTGGTCTAACATCCAAGATTTTATGGATGAATTTTTTTAAAAAAAAAATTGAACACTAAAAGTTTTAAAAGAATTATCAGATTGAGGATCATTCTGATTATAAAAACTATTAAAATTTTGAAACACATATCAAATTAATAAAACCAAATGAATAGGTAACTTAAAACATTATAAATTTAAGAAACGTATTATTGAAAAAACTTATAAGAATAGAATAGTGCATTTCGAAGTAGAAAGTTTCATCTATATTGGTAACCATTTATTCATGATTTTTGGAGCATAAACAAATTATGATAGTTTTTTAATAAAAACAGATTTTGATAGTTTTTAAAAGAAAAAATTATTATGATAATTTAAAAATATAATATGATTACGATAAATTTAAAATATAATCTAATTATAATAATTTAAAAAAATAATATAATTATTATAATATTAAAACATAATTTGATTATGATAACAAAAATTTATAAAAATTTAAAAATTTAGCAAAAATATATTAGAATTCATAAACATTTGTAATCCCTCTTTGAAAATGAGTTCATTAATTTAAGGATATGGAAAAAAAGAAGTAGATATGAATGATAAATTAACATTGATTATTCTTAACTTCTAATTAATGTATTAAAATCAATCAGAAATAAGAGTTTTAGTAAAAATATCAACAAGTTGTTCTAGTATTTTGATGAATTGTAAAATTATAGCTCATTGAAGTGTGTGATCCCAAAGGAAATGGTATATTATATCTATATGATTATCACACATGTAATGTGCTGAGTTTTTACTTAATGAAATGGAACTTGTGTTATCACCAAGTATTTTAGTTTTTGTAAAACTAATATCATAATCTGTGACTATGTGTTGCATCCAAAACAATTGAGCACAACAACTTCTCGGTGCCACATATTCGACATTAGTAATGTAAATTACAAATGAATTTTGTTTTTTATAAGACCAAGAATCTAAGGAATCTCCTAATAAATAAAAAGTTTCTGATGTACTTATTTTATCCATTTTACATCAACCAAATTAACCATATCAAAATCTTTTATGTTAAAATACATTTCTAGAAGAATAGAATAAGCCTAAATTTATAGTTCTAATAATATAATGAAAAATTAGTTTTAAAATATTAAGATTTGATTATTTTGTATTTTCTTGATATATAGAACATAATAAAACAGAAAACATTAAATTTGGATGACTATTAATAAATTAAAGCTTCCAATCATACATCTAAAATCATTCTAACCAAATTGTTTCCCATCATAATCAAGATCTAACGTATTGTATGTACCAATGGGAGTACTAATACTTTTATTATTTTTATACCCAAATTTATTAATTAAATCTTTTATATACTTGTGTTGGGATAAAAAAAAGTACTGTATGGTTTTTGTGAAATTTGGTGACCAATAAAATATGTTAACTCACCCATCATAGTCATTATGAACTCAGATTTCATAATATTTTCATGGGAATCAATTAAATATTTTTGATTTGAACCAAATATGATGTCATAAACATATATTTTTACAATAATAATGTTTTGATTTATTTAATTTATAAAAAGATTTGGATCCATAGATCCCTTAACAGAACAAATTGTAACCAAAATCTAGTTAACCTATGATACCAATATTTAGGGGCTCGTTTAAGTCCATAAAGTGATATTTTATGTTTTTAAACATGTTATGGATGTTTTCTATTTTAACAAACAAGGATGTTTTCTATATAAAATTCCTCATAAATATATTTTTTAATAAAATAACACTTCATGTCCATTTGAAATATATTGAAATGAAAGAATGCTACAAAGTCTAGAAGTATTTGAATAACTTCAAGTCTTACTACTGGTTCATAGGTTTCTTCATAATCTATTACCAATTATTGGTTATATCCCTCAGCAAAAAAATTATATTTATTTCCAACTATTATTTCATTTTCATAAAATTTATTTTGAAAAAAACCCATTTTACTTCAATTAGAGATGTTTCTTTAGTTCATTAAACTATATTTCCGGCTTGGTTCCTTTGAAACTAATTGTGTTCACCTTTCATTGGTTTTATATAATCCTTAAAATATAAATCCTCATTAGTATTATTTGGTTCAAATTGTTATTAAATTGATACATATAAAACTTCCTTTCTCAAGTAAATTCTAGTTTTAACCGGTTGATCTACATAACTAATGTTACTTTTACTAGGATGATTCTAAAGAAACAACTGACTTCTTCATTTTTAAAAAAATTATTCTTATATAATAGGTGGAAAATAATATTTTGGAATAACTTCAAAAAAATATTCTTGAGTTATTTACTTATTATAATAACTTTCTAGAACTGGTTGAAAATCAATTGTAGAAAAAAAATCCAAGGATGGAGTTTGGGGTTGTTTGAAAAAAAATGGTTTCATAAAACATAATATGAATTGTATCCACAACATTATAATAATTTTTATTAAAAACTCTATAAGTCTTATTAGTAATGGAATAACATAAAATTATTCCTTCATTATATTAGAGGTAAAACTTATGTATGTTTTTTTAGTATTCAGGATGAATACTTTGCATCCAAAAACATTAAAGTAATAAAATTTTTGTTTTCTTATTATCCACAACTCGTAATAATTTTTATTAAGAAAATTTATAACTAAAACACAGTTTATGGTATAGTAGGCAGTACTAACAACTTCACCCCAAAATTTTTTATCAATTTATAATTCACAAATCATGGTTCTAGTAATCTTATGAAGAACTCTATTTCTTCTTTCGAATACACAACTTTGATGTGGGTTTCTAGCTGCTGAAAATAAATGGTCAATACGTTTTTTATTATAAAAATATTCAAAATTAGAATTTTTAAATTCTTCACCATGATCACTATGAATAGTTTTCAAGGATTTGTTTTTTCTCATTTTTAACTCTGGCTAAAAAATATTTAAAATAACTAAAGGTGTCAAATTTCTTTGCAATAAAATAGACACACGTGTATCTAGTGTAATCATCAAATAATAAAAATACATAATATTGTTAACTAATAATTCTAGTTTATGTTGGACTGAATATGTCCATGTGGCCTAACTATAAACCATCATAATTTAAGGCTTCACTAATAGGTTTAAAACTTGACTTATGTTACATACCATATTGATAAGGGTCCCATAATTTTTATGTTTCAAGCTCTTGTTCTAGTATACCCTTTATTAGTCCATTTTTAGTCAACAGATATAATGTTATAAGGTTTTAGTCTCTTAACCTTCTATGACATAACCACGATTGATCTTTCATTTCATTGAGGCAAGGTAAGTCTTGGATCCTAAGGTCTTCTGTGTCAATTGTGTAAACATTCTCATATCGATTGGTAGAAAAGAAAAAAATCATCCTTAGAAACATGTACTATACAATTATCATTTTTAAATTTCACAAGTTAACCTTCATCACATAATTGACTTATTCTTATAAGATTGTTCTTAATTACAGAAAAACATTTCAAATTAATACTTTTCCTAGAAATATAGTATTACCTATCCAAATTATTTATCCTTGAGAATTATCTCTGAAAGTTAATTTTACATCTTTAATCTAGATAATATTATGAAATAAATATTTGTTTATAGTAATATTTCTGGCGAAACCACTATCCATGTACCAAATATTTTTGTTGTTGGTACTATATATCTTTTCCTAAAAACAAAAATATCAGTTTTTCATAACCCAAACCATCTTGGGTGTGATATTATCATAAAATAGTATTTGAGATAACAATATTTGAACAATTTTATTATTTTGGGAAAATGTAATTTCCATGGAAAAATATGCTCTATGATGTCCTAAATATTGAACTCTATTTAAAGAAAAACATTCCTTTCAATGTCCAACACATTGAAAATTAGTAAAAAATGGTTCACTTTTAATAAAAAAAGTAGTTATTATTATAAATATTTTTTTATGTGTATAACCTATTCTAGTATTATCAGTATAAGTTTTAATTTGTTTACTTTTTTTATCAAAGTTTTCCTTTCTGGTGGAAAATTTTGATATAAGTTTCTTCAAACAAAAAAATTAGATTTTAGTTTGAAAAATAAGTTTTTATCCTCATTACTAATGGTATCAGAACTATGTTCACCAAAATCATTTTGTAAAGTATTTTCCACAGAAATATATTTCTCAAGTTGTTCTGAAATACGATCATATTCATAATTAGTTTTATTAGGATCTCTATAAAGGTATGGTATTTCATTATTCAAAAGAGTTATTCTTGAATCTTCCATGGAATGTTTTACTTTTGAATTATCATGTTTTTAAAAATCTTGTAATATTAATTTTCTAAATGTTTTTAAAATCTAGAAACTTAATCATAACTGGGAAAATTATTATCTTATGCTGAGGAATATTATTCATCATAATATGTATATTTTTTCTCATTATCAGGATAGATTTTATTTAAAGATGTATTTTTCACCGTATAATTTTCTTCTTGCATGAAAAAACCGAATTGATATTTGATATTTAAGTGATAAACATATTTTTCATGATATGTAGAGTGTGTAAACATTGTCCATGGTTTTATAAAATATTCATGCAAGACATAGACACACATATAAGAAATGTTTTATCTCAAATGCTTCCCAGAACTCTTTTCATCATGAAGAAAAACTATTGTGGAATGCTCATATAGTTTTCTCATGGTATGACTTCTCTTTCGTGAAAATAGAATGAGCGTGGAACTTAAATTGTAAACTAGATAAATTCACATTGGGGAAACTTCTTCTAGAAATGAGGTTCCCTAAAAAACTCAGAAACTAAATCAAGTGTAGACCATGGTATTTATATACAGTGAAGATCATCTCAGAAACATTCAGAATAATAGTAGAACTTCCATATCCTCAAGAGATCACCATTATTAGAAAATATAAAATTTTCTTAACACTATATTACGATGGTTTGATATCCATTTTATGATGTAAACAATGTTTCAAAATATCATTATCATTTTTTATTTTTCAGATCACTCAAATGATGATCGAAAGCTCAGAATCACTCTATTGTCGACGTTTCATGGAGGTTCGATGAATAATACTCAGACACGAGGATTGTTGGAGAAGAAAACTTAGCTAGAGATGATCAATCATCCAAAGAAAACAATCATGAAAATCACGTGGTTCAGAACTAGGTTGAGTTGATCTATGACCCTGATAAATAGAATAGGCTATCGAATGGTTCTGATTTTCTTGGTGTTATAGTAACTGAATACTGCATTGAAACAACTTAGTGTCGGGTGATCCCTTATAGTATGAGATGTGATATAAGACAATTATGAAGTGGTTACAAAACACTCTTATCCTCTCACTTGAACCACCCTTCCAACCTATGCTTTTCCATTGTGCTGCTCTACATGGTGGCTATTTATCATTTGTGCTTCCCACAGGCACTCCTGCAAGCCCACACATCCCACACTTACTGAATTAGGGTATCAAATTCCCACTTAAGCTAACTATTGTGTGTTATTTCTTAATTTCTCAACTATACACTATATAAAATCTTCATCAAGTTTTATATAGTGCATAGTCAACTCTAGATAACCAATTCCTAAAATATTGATTAAATTGGAATTCAATAACAAGTTCCATCTCAATCATATTTAAAATAAGCCACAATTATTTCATCATTTTAGAATTGATTAATAAATTCCGTCTATACTCAAATAACATTTTTCATGGATCTACCTCTTCTTCAAATCATTTTTGTAAACAATGTGTCAATTCAACTCACTAATGATGTGTCATATGAAATAAAAACCATATCTTCAATCATTACATTATAAAACTTCAACATATTGAAATAATTCACTAAAAACATGTTTATAACAATTTTAATTCATTAGAAACATCACAGAACACCCTACACCGGATACATGCATTTAGTTCCAAATTGATAATGTACCCACACTATTCACTACGTAGTTACCACATGGTTTGGCTAATCGTGTGATCCAAACCATACAATGTGTTATCAAAATAAACTAAATTAATAAAATAAAATATAAAATGAAAATAAATTAAATGATATAAAATGGAAAATGGAAAAAATAAAGAAATGTTTTATTATTCGTGTTATTGTTGTTGTTGTTGTTTATGTTTTTAGAAAACCTCAGATTGGTTCCCATACACCCCCCTCCATATCTCCACATCGAGATGCATCCCCCACCCCCACCCCACCCCCACCCCCACCCCTGGGCCTCTCCCTTTTCATGTGAGGTACACCCCTCTCCTTTTCCCTCTTTGTTCGCTGATTTCACCCTGGTTCTTCAATTTTTTCATTCAATACTTCAAGGTATAGTATCAACTCCATATTTTCCCTAATTATGGAATGTTTTTCTCTCTTATCATCCTATTTACTAGTCTTCTAAACAGTATATTTAGGGTTCACCTGATTTTTTATTTACATTTGATGTTAGGGTGTGTGGTGTGTCTCCAAATACCTCTTTAGGAACGTTTTGATTTTCTCCACTGAAGGTGATGCATTTAGGATATTTTTTTCCCTTCACTGCTTGAGGTAATATTTTCTCCTGCTGTTTTGTCTAGACCAATTTTATTTGGGTTCTTTTCATGGTTTGAGTTCCAAGTTTTTAAATGTAGTGTGTTTTAGTCATTCTTGAGGTGGATTTGAGTCACTAGAGTGATGGATGACTTACCACATATTCATAGGTAGACATATATGTGTGTGTATGTGTGTGTGTGTGTATAGTTTCCCCCGTTACTTGTATATTCACCCATGGTAGTGAATATATACATATAGTTCTATGCGTTCTTACATATATAAATTAAAAATGAGTATGGGTGTAAGTGGAAACTGGTATATGTATATATAATCATATATGTTAGGATCCCCTTGTACATATTCATGGCCATAGGAATATGTACATAGGGTCTAGGTGTCCTTATTTATATGTGAATGTCCATATGATTGGAGGCATAAAGGGAAGATTCAAGTGGTCAATAATGAAAATGTCAAGTGCCTAGGTGTTTGTCTTATACATTTTTTTCCTTGATGTAGGATCCCTTTCCATTTTCCCCATTAAATTTAATATTTCATTAAATGATTCTTTAATTTGAATTGAGTATTACTCTTGGAATAATTTGTTATATGATAAATATGTGGTTCTAATAACAATGTCATGTTTTTATAATAAAACCCCTCGATAGAGGTACGCTATCTTTTAAACTAAAAATATTTATTAGTGATGTAAATCATGATTATACTTTGGCATTATTAGTTCATTATGCTTTGATTTCAACATTTAGTACATGAAATGTTAGAACTTAGCATCTCTTATTATTCTTAAATGATGTTTCCCACTTTTTATATAGATTTTAAATGAACCAAGGAACCTCTTTAGTTCTTCTCCTAACTCTTAATTGGAATTACTCATCTAGCTGATTGTTCTTTTTTCTAATGAGACATTCAAAATGATCATTGATCTTTATAAATGGATTAATTTTTCTTTATTAAATTAAATGGATTTTATTACATGGATTTAGCATGTTCATGATATTTTTCCTTTCAATTATTGAATTGTATTAAATTTATTAAATGAAATGTCTCTCTTATAATGGTTTATAAGGGTGGTAAGGCCAAGACTATTGCTTATATTTTATTAAATTCTTATATGAACTATAAGATCATGATGGAATTGAACTTGGATTTCCAAACGCATAAGAGGTATTTCCTTATGTACTATTTTATAAATATAATGATTCCTTTATATGGGATTAATAAATAAGTTTCATGAGAGATTTTTACTCATTCCTTCTATTATAAATTATTACACCCTATACATATGACGTGTGTGATGGTAAGGGGTGATGATACCGGATGTTAATCGCACTTCCTTATATCATGTTTTGAGTATGTATTCTCACACCAGTGATACTATATGAGAATTGGGTTGAGGTTCCATGTTCCATGATTAGAGTGTTGTCATGGGGTGCACACTCTCCATCCCAAGTGATAGGAATAACGTCCCTCACTCTATTGGGATATATGTCATGTACCATATTGTTGGATATTTTAGGGTCATGAGACTGTTTAGGGAAATGTGAGTTACATCCCAGTCTATCCAGCACTAGTATTCCATGTATATAGACATTAGGCTTCTTCACGCACTTAGTTCATATAGGTGGATGAATATATAACTAAACTATATATATTCATTAATATATATATATATATATATTACTATATATATAGTTACTGGACATGCATTCTTTCTAGATGTGTGCTGAAGTAGGTAGAGTCATTCAAGTGTCTGATTAGAACCTGAGCCAACCTGTGTTATTATTTCAATACTGTTTATTGATTCATATTACCTACATGATGCTTATTTTATATTAAATTAAATGGATTGGTCTATACACCTTGGGTTCTAGACTGATAAGATTTATGTCTCACAACCTACTCATATACTATTGGTACATTAGTGGACATTAGTATTTAAGTCCCTTGGACTTTTCTTATAGCTTTATGCTTTTACCTAGGATTTAGAAGCACAGAACCAAGATGGATCTCATGATGCTCTTGGAGATCACCCTTGGGGATTTTATTTTATTTTCTTTTAATTATTAATTTACTTACCTATATCTTTTATAATGTATTCTGTCTATTGTTTTATTTCTGTATCATCAACCGGACATACATTCTTTGTATAAACTGGTGATTGTCAGTTATATTTAGTTTATTATTTTTCTTGCACTGCTTTATAATTAATTTATACTACTTCTACTATTTTCTATTGTTTATTTATTTTTTATAATTGTAATACTAATATAAGAGGGTATAGTATCCCCACTATCAACTCCTAAGACCCTCACCACTAGTCGGCAACCTCTGGCATATGGGGAGATGTGATTTAGGCCATTTAACCCCCGATCTAGCTACTATCTTAATGGTAAATCATGTAGGGTCATTAAAAAGTTGTATGAGAGCTTTTTTACTTTTATCATACTATTTTGGGTTGGTATATAGGAGACTAGGAATGTTTCAGTGCTTGGTAAATAGTCATGCCTTGTAGTGATCACCCCATCTATGGGGAAATGTCTTATATTTCAGAGTTGGGATTTATGTTCATGCTATTTTCTATTACAGTTGATATGATTTCACCTTGAGTGACTGGTGTATTATTTTCTTCTTTTTGATTTATTAATTTATGGTATTTTCTCATTATCCTATTTCATCCAGGATGAATCATTACATGCATTATATTTGAACCTAGAAATTCATATCCATGAATAGGTTATTCTATATAGTTTAATTTTTATATCTGACTAAATATTTGATTGTGTAACTTGAGTTTTATTCCATGAATTTGTTTATTAGTATTCATATTGGGTATTTTGATAAAATTTTTATATTGATACCTAATTTGGTAATTATTTAGCATGCCTACTTTTATAAAAGAAATAATGTGATGATATTCCATGATGCCTATTTCATTTCACGTGTTCGCATTTGTTTCATGATTATTTGTTTATATCAAGATCATTGTGCTTAATGTCGATTATAACATTCCTACTTATGATGCTATAAAATTGGTTCATTTTCTTGATTTGATGGTTGCGATTACAATGGGATCCATTTTTCAATTGTAAGGTGTATAGGTGCCTTATAATTGGGAAAAGGTAGCTCCTATAATTAAACCATCCTTAAAAATTATATATTTAGAGAATATTGTTAAAAGGAAAATGGATTCTTGATTTGAAATTTTAATATGGTTTAGGTTCTATTAAATGGGAGCTAGACATCGGTTTATAATGTGTATAGGCAACTTATAGGTTTGGTAATGGTAACCCGTATAATCAAACCTTATAGATAGAAATTTTATAATTTTAAATGGTTATGAATGTGAAATATATTTACTTTTAATCTCAAATGAAATTGGTTACCATCTAAAATGTGAAACTAGACCCAACTAGGTCATTTGGGACATGTATCTTATTAGATAACCTGTTTGGTTGTTGGTAATTTCTATAACTAAACAGTTGTTATTAGGTTGATTTCTAAAGAACCTAGGATGGAATAATGAGACCCTTATAGTTCACATTATTTTGTTTTAAAGGGAATATATAAGGTAAATTTCATAATTTATAACGGGATGTTAGTTAAATTATTAATGTTTAAAATTGAAATTTTTATGTCTTTCTTGTATTCCTTGGTTTTCTGTATGAAAACTTCTGAATGGTTAAAGATAAAAAATTAATCAATGTAATTTATTTAAAATGGAACTCTATGTGGTGTCCTCTATTTAGACCCTCATGTAAGGGAAGTTTGAGTTTCTCCTTGATTTTCCTTGGAACAGAAGCATGAGTGTTTCCCATAGGCATTATTTTTTTATAAATGGCTTAGGTGATCCCCTCTTGATCCTAGTGACTTTTCTGTTAGAGTGACCTAGTGATAGGATTGGAACGTGTGCTCTTGTAAGAGGATATCCCATGGTAGGTATCACCCTTAGCGATTACATTTCTTTCTTAACTCTAGCATCCTTATGATGTTTGGTGTTCTTTGGGTGTCTCTGTCCCTAGAAGGACTCTTAGATTTTTATGAAACCCTTGTTATGATGGGTTTTCATTTTATCCTTGATATTTTTTGTGAGAATGAGCATAAGGTGATACCAGAATCATTTTGGTTAGGCATGATGAGGGCATGGTCGATCACTTTGTAAGTTGCATGGCCCTATTTTTTTTCCTTGGGAGACTTGGGTGGCCGTTGGTATGTTTCAAAGTCATTTAAGAGAATACTCTTTTGTGATAGTTTTTTATATAAGACATCTGATACTTTAATGCATAAGGATGATAAGAGTATGGGTAGTATATAGGATGGGATGTTTTCTTCTACATCTATTGGTAGTATTCATTGATATATATAGTACACGTCAAGTGCTAAATGTTATAACAAACAAGTTGAGTTTGGTGGAATATTTAAGCCTTGTCCTATTGAGTGTGGTCTTGGATCGTCTATGATGTATTGTGACCTGAGCGTTAAAGTAATCATGCTTGTACAAATGCTTAGTATGAAATTCCAAGTGGCTCAAGTGTTTTAACATTCTGGTTAGGTTGGTTTTCTCTTTTAGGACAAATGATTTGAGGATTTGATGTGGTGATCATGACTTAGAGGAGTGACATGAATACGGTTTAAAGTGGATCTAACCATGTGTGCTTGTGATCAGCTGGTTTATCACTTTGTTAGATGAAAAGGACACTTATATGGTGGCAATAGTCATGTCAGTTCTATTAAATACATTTCCTTCAAGTTATAAGGAACACAACCAAAGAGGACTATTTGAAAATGGTTGTTCTTTCTTGAATTCCATTGGGGCTTGAATATTTTAAATCATGTTAGTGATTTCTCGTTAGCATGACATAAATGTGTTTGGTTGTGTATGAAACCTCTATGAATGATTGTTTTCTTGAAAAAAATTTGGTGGTTAATCTTTAACGATCATGAAATGTCTCGGGTGGTAAATAAATCTTGGTTTGATAGTGTCAATTCATCAGTAGGTGAAGTTGATCTTCTTACAAGACAATGACTAGTAGTGGTTCAACAGTTATTCTCTTGGTTTTCTTAGTTTTTTTGAAACCATTCATGTCCTCTTAGTGTACTCTTTATTTGAGATACAATCATTCCCCCTATCTTGACATCATCTTTCATGCACTAAGAGAGCATCGGTATTATAATGTGATAATGTTTTAATATTATTGGTCTTGAGATGTGTCTCTATCAGGTTTCATAGTCGATGTGTGGTTTTTTTAGTCCTTTTTATTCCTGAGTGAACTTGGGTTTCTATGTAATAACACTATAGACAAACTATTGTAATCCTTCCATCTTCTCCTGACTTGACCACCGGGAAGATACTGCTCTGGGCTCAGTCAATGATCTTGTGTGAAAGACTTGACCTTGTAACAAAATATCACTTGTAAATAAGAATTATGGATTGCTTTGGGTTATATCCTTATACTCCAGTTTAATGATTCTATGGATATCCAAAACGTGTTTTCAGGCTTGGAGGTAATTCTTAATAAGGATGGAAAATCCAATGGGATGGATTTTGATTTCACTCTTGTTCATGCTTTGGAATGAAATTTTAATGTTCAGGTTATGTTTTGACCAATGAAAATCCCCAAAAGTGGGTTATGAGTTTTTTAATGGGTATGTTATAAATTCTTGATGATTTGGATGGAAATCATTGTAGTTAATTTTTTTTACGCCGGCCATCTAAGCCAAGAATCTTGAGAATGGTCAATCAGAGGTGGTTTGACCTGTTTTCCTTCTTATTAAGTAGTTATGGTGGGATGGAATCATTTTAATCATGTCTCTATGTTAAGGTGGGTGTGGTATTAAAGTCAGTAATGTATCTTGAGAAAAGCTTTCATGACCTGTTTTATGTTTGTAGAGTGGAGCATGACCATTTATTTATAATAAGGTCACTAATATGACCACAAATGTAATTGAGTTCTCCCTATTAAAAAATCACACTTGGATCATCATAAGAATTCTAATGGATGTACTTCATAAGGCAATTTCAATAGTGAATATTTCATAGTTTGATATTATCCATTAGATACTGAAGCCAATGGTGGGGAGAACCTTTAAACAGATGATTAAAGAGATGATGTCATGATCATTTTTATAGATAAATGTGCTTTGTTATGATTTGTCATTGTGTATCATTTAGAAAAAGAGCATTGGATAAATTTTAATGAATTGTGAGGTGTGTGCTGAAGTGATTTCTCAGAGGTGCATTGGGAATTTAGAATGCAACATGGCCATTTTAATGATACTTCCTGATATTTATAGGTTGTGTGATGTTTTTTTGTTCTTGAACACTTTTCGGGGAGTATAAGCTCTATGGTGGGTAGGTTGTAATAACGAATGCTTTTTGAATAGATTAAAATCCAAAAGAATTTGAACTTTTTCATTTATTGGATGATCTGTTTTTGAAATCGAGCTTCATGACACAACACTGAGAGTTAGAAAACCTCTATGATTTATTTTTTCTTGGTTAAAGTCTTGAAGGATCCTTAAGGTGTCTAATTGAGTTTTAGAGATGTTGGGGTCTAGAAATCAACATTTTGTAGGGTATTACATAGGCGCATGGTTTTTATAAAACATTTTTTCCCTCATCAACAAACTGTGTGGCTTGTCTTAGAGGAGAAGAGCACTCTACACAGGATGCACATGCTTTACCCAAACCATGTTCCTAGACACACAGTTAGTGCCAAATGGACAATGTTCTCACACTATTCATTGCACGGTTGGCACATGATTTGTCTTATTGTACGACCCAAACTGTCTGATGTATTTTTTTAGAAAATAGTTTAGTGAAATTAAAATTAAAATTAAAATTAATTAAACTATATTAAATTGAAAAATAAAAAAATAATTAAATGTTTTAATAATAATATTATTATTATTATTATTATCATTATTATCATTATTATTATTATTATTATTTAGGTTTTCTGAAAACCACAAAGGTGTCCCCTTACCCCCCCCCCCCCTCTATATCATGATTCCCCCACTTGGCCTCTCCATGGATGCAAACATGACAACCTTCTCTGGATCCCTCTTCGTTCATGGATATCACCTGGATTCTTTGAGTTTTTCATTCAATCGTTTGATTTATGGTCTCATATCTATCTTTATCCTCATTTTGGCCAGTTTTACTATCTCATATCACCTTATTTTCTGATCGTCTAAACCCTAGCGTTTGGGTTTACATGATTTTTGGATTTCTTCTAATATTTGGGCATACAGTGCATCTCCCAATACCACTTTAGGCATGTTTCCATGTTCTCCACTGAAGAAAATTCATTTCAGATATTTTTGGGTTTTCATCACCACTTGAGGTAATGATTTCTCCCTCTGTTTTTTCTATCCCAATTTTATTTTCTATCTTTCGATTGTTTTATTTCCTTGTATTTATCTGTAATGTGGTTTGGTCATCGTTGAGGCAGGTTTGATTTTCCAAAGTCAAAGGTGACTTATCGTGTATGCGTAGGTAGACATATATATATATATATATATATATATATATATATATATATATATATACTGGTTCCCTAATTATATGTATATTCTCCAATAATAGTAACTATATATATATATACAGGACTAGGTTTTCTTTTGTATATATATGAAAAATGCATACCAGTGTAAGTGGAAATGGTTTTATGCATATATAATCATATATGTATGAATACCATTTTACATATTCATAGATATGAAAATATTTACATAGGTTCTAGGTTCCCTTATGTATATGCATTGGTGCATATGCTTGGATGCGGAAAGGACAGCTTTGAGTGGTCTCCAATGAAAACAAAAAGTTCCAAAGTGTTCTTCTTGGCCTTCTTCTTCTAAAGGTAGGATCCCTTTACATTTTCCCCTTTAAATTTAATATTTCATTAAATTCTTCTTTAATTTGAATTGAGTATTCCACTTGGAATAATTTTTAATATGCTAAATATATTTTTTTAAGAACAATGTCATGTTTTTATAATAAAACCCTCGATGTAGGTACACTGTCCTTTAAACTAAAAAGTATTTATTAGTGATGTAAATCATGATTAGCTTTTTTCATTAGTAGTTCTTTATTCTTTGATTTCAAAATTTGGTATATATCATGTTAGAACATGGCCTCTCTTGTTTTTCGTAAATGATGTTTCCCCCTTTTTGTAATTAAATGTAAAATTAACTAAGGAACTTTATAAGTTATTTGACAAAATCTTAATTAGAATTACACTTGTAGGTGATTGTTCCTTTTTTCAATGAGACCTCCAATATCCTAATTGATTTTTATAAATGCATTCATCCTGATTTATTAAATTAAATGTATTTTTTTACATGGATTTTCCTTGTTCATGATGGTGTGTCTTCCATGATTTCATTGAATTGAATGATTTAAATGAAATGGATCCCTTTCATTGGTTTATTAGGGTGATAATTCCATGCCTATTGCTTATGTTTTATTAAATTCTTATATGAATTATACAATCATAAAGTAATTTAATATGGCTTCTGAAATTCATAAGAGGTATTTCCATATATAATTTTATAAATGCAATGATTCATTTACATGGGGTTAATTAATAAGTAGCATGAGATTTTTTCCCTCATTCCTTATATTATAAATGAATATGACGTATACACTGGTTGTGTAAAATTGTAAGGAGTGATGAGTTAGGAAGGTAATCACACTCCCTTACAGCAGGTGTTGAGGATGGCATCTCACACTAGTGATACTATATGGGCATTGGGCTGAGGCACCACATTCCATGATTAGAGTGTTTCCATGGCATGCAAACTCACAATCTCGAGGGGCGGTCATGAAATCCCCCACTCTAATGGATAGGTAATGTACCCTATCATTGGATATTTTAGGCTCATTAGACTGGTTATGGACAAGTGAGTTATGTCCCAGTCCATCCAATACTAGTATTTTAAGTATATGGACATAAGGCATCTGCAGGAACATGGTTCATATAGGTGGATGAAATATATAACTAAACTATATATGTGTGTGTTTTTGTGTGTGTGTGTGTGTTACAATATATATATAGTTACTAGTCAGAAATTATTTCTGGCAGTAAACCGAACTAAGTAGAGTCGGTGAGGTGTCTGATTGTAACCTAAGACAACACGAGTAATTATTTTAGTACTATTTAGTATTTCATATTTCCTACACACTACTTAATTTATATTGAATCAAATTGATTGGGCTAGACACCATGAGTTATATTTTAGTGATATTTATATCTCAAACACTTCTTGGGTACCATTGGTACATGAGTAGACCTTATGATTGTGGGACCTTGGACATCTCTTATTGTTGTGCGCTTGTACCTGGGAGTTAGGAGCACAGGGATGAGTTGGAGCTCGAGATGCTCGTAGAGATCACCCTTAGAGATTTTCTTTTCTTTTATTTTCTTTTATGTAACATATTTATACACTTCTCTATATATTTTAACATGATTTACATCTATTATTTAATTTATGTATCATTAACTAGAAATACATGCTTTGAATAAACTGGTGTTGGCCACTTACATTTAGTTTATTATTGTTCTCCTACCCTTTATCATTGATTTATATAGATTATTTTGTTTCCTATTATTTGTTTCTATTATAACATTGTGATACTATAATAATATGGTATAGTCTCCCCAATATCACCTCCTAAGACCATCATTCCTAGTCGGAAGCCTCTACCATATGGGGAGACACGCTAGAATCCATGTGACCCATTGGTCTGGCTACCATCTTAGTGGTCAGTCAGACTATGGCATTACAAAAACTATGTTTGGAACCTTAGTCTTATGAACTTGTGTCTGATTTCCTTAGTATTATTGACTCATTATGATGGAATCATTATAATGAATCATTTTCTCAAACTACAATTCTTCAAAATCTACTCAACTGCTCAGTCTGATCTTACACAGTCTAATCTTCATCATTCTAGTAATAAAACATTCAGTTTTCTGATCTTCTAACGATATATTCATTAAAAAATTAACTATGATATAAAATATACAGCACTCATCCTTTTTTACATGAAAAAAATAAGGTTACAATGTATGAATGCACTTCCCATCTATTTATAATTATTCTAGACTAGTAAAGGTGGGAAACTAAAAAAAAAATTCATGCTTACAAAAATTCAAAATCCTCTGAAATTCCTCATATTTGAACTTCATTTTTGATCACTTCAACTCTTCAGTAACCTTATTGAGTCATACTGATTCATCTTAATAATCATCCTTCTCGGACTTGCTAACTTTTCTTCAGTCTGATTAACTTTCCTTCTCTGAGTCAGTCGAAAGGAACTTCCTCAACATCAGTCTGATGGAATCCTCCTAATTACTGAATTCTCATTATGATGGAATTATAATTACTATGTAATAATCTTTATGATGGAAACTCCACTTTGTAACATTGAAGTTCTGCAAACCTCTTCATATATAACACATTCATACATCTGAAAATATATATGTTTGGTAATTCTAAATCTGATGAAAGCTATTTCATGATACCTAGAACTGATACAATAATTATGATTCCTCTATTTCATCAAAATATTTTATCATGATAGTTTTCATTATTTATGAGTACTTAAAGATTTGAAAATAATCATTTTACTTGAGGTTAGAATGTTTAAAAACATTACAACTCCTGATTCCCTTGAAACATACTTGCCATACTTCATCAACATTATAACTTTATTTCACTACAACTACAGACTTTCAAAAACATAACAAGTCGTATAAATCATTAACATCATTTTGATGATTCTGATACTGATGGTGTTTCTGATTAGTAACTTCATCTTTCTGGAATCTTCTACATCTAGTTCTTCTTGGTCTGACACTCTATGTCTAAAAAACAACATTCTAAAAAATATTCTACCCCTTTATATTTAGATTCAAACATTCATAAATATTCTTATATTTTTCAAAAACATTATTTTACAAAAGATAATTTTTTTTAAATTCAAAGACATTGTTAAAAATCATCATAATGGTTCTTCAATCTCCCCCTTTGTATTTTTTCTAAAACATTCATTAAAAACTTTTACAAATCACTTTTTTGTAAAAAACTCGTGATTTTTGACTTTTACCATAACACAGACTTTATCAAAAGATAGTGTTCTGACACCATACTACTTGATAATGTAATTATTTTGAAGGAATTTCATCCATTAGTGACAATAAAATTTTGTGTCCATGTTAAGATAAACACCCCTGAACTTTTATCTTTTCTAAATTTTATTTTTCAATAACATTTATTTTACTCTCCCCCATTATCTAATAACCATATCTTTAGATTCATAAAATATAGATAAGTGGAAACTTATTACATAATTCAAATTTGTTAATTTTTCTTCCACTTTGTCAACATAATCAAGACATGGTAAGTGGGAATTCTTTATGAGGATTAAGAAGATATTGGAGTAGGTTGAGTAAGAAGTTGCAGCCTCCGTTCAATAAACCTTTCTTTTGTGAAGATATTAGCAATTTGATACTTCGTTGAGATATACTCCATAAACAAATCTCCAAAAACGACATTCCCTTTTATAAAGTAAAACATCATATCAATGTGTTATGGTATTTAATGATGTAAAATGTGATTAGAAATATCAATTTCATTTTTATTATCACAAAGTATCTTCTAGGGTTTAAAAACTTTTACTTTAAAATCCTACAACTGAACTGACATCCACAATATCAGAGTACAAGTTTGGGTAGTTGGAAAATATTCTGATTCTGAAATGATCAATGTTAATAAACTTTATTTCATACTATGACAACTCAAACAACATTCACCCAAGAAAAATTTTCCTCTAAATTTTGGTTTTCTATTATTATAATCTACTTCCTAATAAACACCACAATAACCATGATTGTTTATATTACCACTTCTTTTATACAAAATCCCATGTGTAGTTGTTCCTTTAACATACCTCAGAATTCTCACTACTTCTAATATATATGATTATTTTGGATCACTCAGATATCTAACACACAATGTCAAAATATAATAAATATTAGCTCTGGAGGCTATGAGATAAATAAAACTTCATATCATCTTATGAAATTATTTTTAATTCAATATTTTTATGAATTCATCGTTACTAAATTTTGTGATCACTGAAATAAGAGTAGAAACTTATTTGGATTCTCCCATCCCAATTTTCATTCACAATTTCCAAGAATAATTTTCTTAAGAAAAAATTATTTTTCCTTCTGTTGAACTTGTAAAACAAGGAAAAAATTTAATTCTCCCAAAATTTTTATTTCAAAATTATTCTTCATTTCCTTATAAGATTATTTAAAATGTTTATATTCATCCCCAACAACGATTATATTATCAACAATTTTTGTGTTGGATTTAACTTCATTCACAGACAAGTTACTATCAACCTTTCCTTTAGAAAAATTAAGCATTCAATAGAAACTATCAAGTATTGAATACAAGTAATATGGAGCTTGTTTCAACCCACACAATTATTTATTCCATATAAAATAATTATTTTAATCATTATCAAGTTAAAACCCATAAGGTTATTCAATGTAAACTTCTTCCTAAATACCATTATTTAAGAAAGTTTACTATACATCCATATGATAAAAATTTTAATTTTGATATGCACCCACTGAAAGAAAGATTTGAATAGTTTCTAATATTGAAACTGTGGAAAAAGTTTCTTCAAAATCCATACCTTCCACATATTCATGGCATTTAAAAAAGTCTTTTCTTTGTTTTTTTGAAAATTATCCATTTTAATTCAATTTTTTTCTATAGAACCACTTTGTTCTGATAACATTTCTATTTTCCAGATTTGGAACAAGTTCCCATGTTTCATTTTCCTAAATCTGATCCAACTCTTAATTCGTTATATCCACCAATTCATTATGTTTAATTGATTCTGAAATTGATTCCAGTTCAACTTTTGTGATAAGTGACATCTAATTTTCTAATCTCAACATTCTTCTTCTCTAAACTGGAGCCCTATGATTCCCAATGATGTTTTCGGTCACAACTTTAAAAAAACGATTCTTATTCTTGAGGTATGGGTTTATTCCTTTCCTTTTTCCTTAAGTTTTTTTTAGAAAATAAGGGAAATGTGGAGGGAAATCCCAAATTTATGGGTGCACACCATGTACTTTTGTACACACGTTGTGTACTTCGGCTGTAGAAGATTAGAAGGCAGGGCGCATTGGTTTTTCCGTAAAAACAAACTACACACCATGTACTTCCATATACACACTGTGTACTTTGGTCATGTGGTATGAAAACACAGGGCATGTAGACTTGTCAGTGATTCAGGATGTAATAACTATCTACACGTCGTGTACTTAGTATTACACGCTGTGTAATCAGTCGTCAGATGAACAGGATGGCGGTGAAAAGTAGCCGCCAGAGGAACAGTTAAAAAAGAAGGTACATGTCGTGTACTTTCAAAGTACACACCATGTAATCATAAAATCTCTCTTAAAATAGGCAGTAGCCTCCTCATTCGGCAGAGGAGGTAGAATGATCATTTGGAGCTTGAGAGAGAAGTTTTAAGCTTAGAGAAGCTCCCTACCACACACCAGGAATCAGATTCTTCTGCCGTCGATCACGTTTGAACCGTGCGGGTGATTTCTCCCCTCTTTGTGAGTCTTTCTTGCCAATTATTCCTCTAAAGGTAGTTATTTTAGTTGAACAATAAATCTTTTATCATAGATCTATGATGTTCTTGGTCATTTCGAGAGGCGTCGTTCATGTATATCGATCAGGGGAGATCGGGGTAGGTGGTCATGTGTTTTATTAAAACTATTGAGTAGAATTTGAGTACTGTGGTGACACTCACCCATGTTCAGGGTGTTGTATAGCTAAGGTTTTGTCTGTTTTGATAACTATAATTTCTTAGGTAGTCTAATTATTAAATATGAACTTCTTTTTAGGATCATTGCTTGGATCCAGGGCCACCCCGTGGGTGCGTTCCCCCTATTAAGCCATTTGGCCAGGATACATGAGGGTATGCCATATCAATAACATGTTTTAAGTTTTCTTGAGAAGAACTTATATGTATTGCTTGCTATGCATTGGGCTCGGCCCGGTTTCATACTTAGCCTGAGGGAAGTGTTGTATTTAGCCTATGAGTAGTATTCGTTAGCCTAAGGGTAACATTTCTTATGCCTGTGGGCAGTACCTTCCATGCCTGTGGGCAATATCTCATATACCCGTGGGAACTATTCATTATGCCTAGGGGAAGTCACCTACGGGTTTCGATTCTGTTTTCCAGAGGGTAAGGATATGCATGTCTGAGGACAATGTTTACTTTAAATATTCACTGTGGTGATTTAACTTGTTGTACTTTCCAAGCTAAATCATAGGCTTGGAAGTAATAATTAAATGTTAAAATGGAAATGGAACTGGTAGAGATAGTTAATTTTTAGTACTGCCTTGTTTACTTCATTTTATTATTGCACATTGTTGTTGCACATTTTCACTGACAGTTGGGCATGGGCCTTTGTTGGTTGCCTACTGGGATTTATTTATCACACCATGTTTGGGTCATGTTTTGGGCGTAAACAAATTATATTTCTGTAGGTGTTGTTAATTGAAAGGGACCCTATAAAGGTACTTGATTGTTGTAGAGAAATAGAAGAGCATAAGGCCAAGCTTAGACTCGCGATGCAGCTGAGTTCCTACTGCACTATTTTGTTTTCCTTTGCTAAACTTGTATTTTATATCGGATTATTCTAGATTGCATTGCATCATGTTTTGGCTGCTTTCCTAGACTTAGAGACATAATGCATCATCATATCTATATGACTATTGTTATCTTTTACTTCTGTACTATTATCCATTTCAGTGGCATATGGGTTACTGATTCGTTTTTTGTATGTTTATATGTATTTTTGCTGCGCTACACTTTGACAAATGAGGGCATAACTTCCCTACTATCAGACCTAGGCCCCCACTGCTAGTCGTCAACCTCTAGTGTTTGGAGTAATGCACTTGAGGTCATATGACCAACTGAGTTCAGGGCACTCGTTTTGTGGCACTCGGATCCGGGATGTTACAAAGTGGTATCAGAGGATTTATTTTATTTTACTTATAGTTTGGAGCCTATATTCAGGGATAGGATGTAATTAGTATTTGGTAATAAGCTGTGCCCGAGAGTAACTAACCCATGTACAGGGAAAATCCAATTTACCTCATATTTCAATTTTTACAGATTTTGCACTTTACAGTTGATCTGATTTTCACCATTGGGTGATGCACTTGTTGTGTGTTGTTTATATTTTTATATTGGGTTCTATTTAGTTGCAACCTGATGAGATGAGGGTATGTCATCTCATGTATCATTTAGGGACATGTTAGAATCACATTCCATACATAGATTCTATGCCATGTAGTGAATTAGAAATTTCATGTTGTTGTGATAGATGTTGTGCTATGAAATGCATGATGTTGTTTTAGGTACCTTGTTATAAATACCTACTTTTTGATATGGTATTGGTACATGTTACGGTTTATTTTTTGAATGCTAAATATTGGTTACTAAGAAGTATGGACTCTCCTGGACCAGAATTTAGCGGATCATGTTCCATCCTTTTGTTGTGTTTTGTACTATAAAGTGAAATGTAGGGTGTTAAACTTTGATTTTCAGGGAGTATGGCCCCCCACAGATCAAAATTTGGCATACTGGTGCTTTAAATTAAAGAAAAAGGGGCTCTAGAGTAGTTTCTGATGTGTACTACCCGGAAACCCAGACAACACGGCGTGTGGTTCTACGAACACACACCCTGTACTCTTCTTTTTAGAAAGAAATGACAAAAAATTAAAGTACACGCCGTGTAGTCTCTAACCCTGTCATAGGTCGTGTGGGTAGAGACATGGGATGAGGAAGTTCTAGCGGGAACATGCCGTGTACACTTTGAACACGCCATGTAGTGTCAGCTGATTACCCAGCAATGTCGCTAACAACATGGGTCGGTTGGGGCTTCTTAGTACACGTTGTGTCCATTTGGAACACGTTGTGTAGTGTAACATAGGAATACAGTTCATGTCACTAACAAACACGGACTGGTGAAGCTTGACTAGTACATGTCGTGTTCCTGTGGGACACACCAGGTAGTTTTGACCAGGGAAAGACCATGTGGATTTGGCCGTGTGGTCGGGGGAAACAAAGTGGTTTACATACCATGTGCAGCTGTAACACGCCGTGTATTTAGGGTTGAGACACACCCAAATCATCATCATAACACGACCATGTTAGGAATTAAGGGTACATGCCATGTGGACTTTATACACACTATGTGGTCTCTTTTTTCTAGTTCTTGTGCTTTCTTTCCCTTTTTGCATGGGCACTTTTAAACGGAAAAAAGAACCTCCACAATAAATTATGAAAAGTCATGTGTTTGACCATGTAGAGTCATGTCTCCAAGACAACCACGAGTTGTATGCCAAAAGAATGACAATGATTATACTCTAGAGATGGTAGGCCATGGGCTACCGATGGATCCTCTAGCAGAGCTAGATATGGTGCCATCCGTTATACCGAATGCAGGCACACATTCACAGTTCTGTGAAAGCTTTATGCGGTTTATGCAGACCTTCCGAGGAGCACCACTGGCTGCCACATCTATGGAAGAGATGACTCGTATATTTTAGCAGCAGTATCCGCCTATATTTTCAAGCAATGGTGGACCACAGGCTGCGGATTCTTGGCTAGGTTCTATGTATACTACCTTTGAGAATCTAGATACACCTCCAGGGCAGAGGGTCAATCTCACTACATACATACTATGTGATTCTTCCAAGAGATGGTGGGATGTTACCACCAAGAACGAGCATGACTGATACATGGAGTGGGAAGATTTTCAGAAAGTATTCTATGACTTTTTATTTCTTGAGACGCTGAGGGAGGATCGAGCTCGAGATTTCATGAATCTGCAGCAGGGCGTCATGTCAGTGATGGAATATTCTTCCTGTTTCACCGAGCTACGACATTTTTCACCTGTTCTAGTGGGTGATGAGACGTTGAGGGCTAGATGTTTTGAGGATGGTCTTCGATATGACATTTATGAACTGGTGAATGTTTTCAGGTTTCCTACAGTGTACGCTATTGTGAACTAGAAATTGATTATAGAGCAGAACCTGCGGGAAGCTAGTGGTGCAGGCTAGGGAGGTTCAGCATCAGTTTCTGGTACTATTTCTACCAATAAGAGGAATATATAGATGGATTCCTCTAACAGTGGAAGTACTATCCAGAAAATTTCTTTTGATGGCTAGGTTATCTGTTACCAGTGTGGTAGAGAGGGGAACAAAAGGCCTCAGTTCCCACGCGACCCAGTGGAGTGCCGATCTTGCAGCAGGATGGGTCATCTCTAGCATTTTTTGTAGGTCATTTCCACCAATGGCAAGTGAATATGGTTATGTACAAACTCTGCATGCGAGAGCAAGGCTAGAATCTTTTTACAGGTTAGGGAATTGGAATACATCAGAACGTTCAGGCTGAGGTGGTGGTCTTGGCTGTAGTATCCAGACACCAGGATCTCAGAGATAGTAGGGTGGGTCAGCTCAGGGTATCCAGGCTGTGTCGCAGGATTGCAGCACTGGGTAGGCATATGCAGTGCAACAGACCCAATAAGATCAGGATCCCGGACCTTCCACCTTCAGAGGTACTATTCTAGTTGCTTCTGTTTTATCTTCAGTACTTTTTGACACTGGTGCTACACATAGCTTTATATCTATACTTGTTGTGGAGAGCCTGGGGATCTGTGTTTCTACGTCTTCTAATTTTATGATTCTAGACACTCCATTGGGGTTTAGAACGGAAGGTGTGTGTCGATAAAGGGAGTTCCCCCTAGAGGTTGGATAGTGTCACTTTCTATGGGACATCTACGTCTTAGAAATGACGAGCTATGATTTCACTCTCGGGATGGACTATTTGGTACCCTTTCGATCCATTTTATATTTCTATCATTGTAGGGTGAGTTTCACGTCACCAGAGGGTAGGGAGTTTCTATAAAAGTGTGAATGGGATGTCAAGGCAAGCTGAGCTGGACCCGAGCATCATGGGTGAGGTGGAGTGATAGCCTAGATTTCGATTTTATATCTGGATGACCAGGGATATTGTCAGAAGTATTTCCCTCCAGTAGTTGATCTTTTCAGGGATGCCTTCCTGGATGACTTTTCAGGTCTTCCTCCAGATCGAGAGGTTGATTTCTCTATTGAGATTGTGCAAGGAGTTGCACAGGTGTACATTCCTCCTTATAGGATGGCTACACCAGAGTTTCAGGATCTCAAGAGGCAGTTAGAGGAGTTAATAGCTAAGGGTTTCATCCGACCAAGTATTTATCCTTGGGGTTCACTAGTTCTGTTTGCAAAGAAGGCATATGGTACCCTCAGACACTGTATGGATTATCGAAAACTAAACCAGTTGACGGTTAAGATCCGATATCCTTTACCAAGGATTGATGATCTTTTTTATCAACATCAAGGAGCATGAGTGTTCTCAAAGATTTACTTCATATCCAGATATCATCAGTTGTGCATTTGACTTTCCAACACTCCGTTTACAGCTTTTCAGAGCAGATATGGTCTATACAAGTACATGGTTATGTCGTTCGGACTCACAAACGCGCCGGTAGTTTTAATGGCTCGGATGAATCAATTGTTCCTCCCATATCTGGATTCTTTTATGGTAGTCTTCATGGACAATATCTTGGTGTACTCTCACACTCAACACGACCATGTCACCCTTCTTGAGATTGTGCTGAGTACACTGAGAGAGCATCAGTTATATGCTAAGCTCTCAAAGTGCCACTTTTGGATGGACCAGATACACTTCCTGGGTCATATCATCTTGGAGGCAGGAGTTTCGGTAGAACCAGAGAAAGTGAGAGCGGTGGTTTCTTTGGAGAAGCCTAAGAACATGTTTGAGATATGGAGTTTCATGGGGGGCTCTGGTTACTACCGGAGTTTTATATATGACTTCTCCCACTTAGAAGTTTCATTGACGGGTTTGACTAAGAAGGGTGTGAAGTTCATTTGGTCAGAATATTGTGAGAAAAACTTTCAGAATCTGAATGAAAGGTTGACATCAGCACTAGTCCTGATACTTCCAGAGCAAGGAATGAGCTATACAGTTCACTCTGATGCATCAGTTATTGGGTAGGGAGTATTATTGATGCAGGGAAATCGAGTAGTTGTGTACGGGTCTCGGCAGTTGAGGCCACATGAGAGGAATTACCCAACGCATGATCTTGAGTTGGCTGCAGTTGTTCAGGCATTACGTTGTAGGAGTCATTATCTCTTGGGAGAACATTTTGTGGTGTTCAAGGACCACAAAAGTCTTAAATACATCTTTACCCAGTGTGACATGAATCTGAGATAGCGAAGTTGGGTTGAATACCTTTAGTCCTTCGACTTTGAGCTTGCCTATACACCTAGTAAGGGTAACACTGTTGCTGATTCACTAAGTAGGAGGACTCAGTTACAGGCAGTTCAGGAGGCCAGCGGTGAGTGGCAGCTCATGGCTTTGTTCTTTGAGATGCATTTGGAGATTCACGATTGTCAGGGGCAAGCCTATCTTTCTTCCTTATCTGTGATTTCTACCCTCCTGTATAGAGTGAGGATGAGATAGTTATCATATTCGGAAGGCTTAGTCCTACGAGAGTTGGTGTCAAGTGAGAACCGTCCTCCTAGTTGGGTGATAGTCGATGAAAAGGTACTACGTTTCCATGGATGATTGTGGGCTTCAGGGGTTATACATGAGGATTTGATGCGGTAATTTCATGATTCATCTTGCTCAATGCATTCTAGGGTTACCAAAATGTATCATGACTTGATACATCAGTATTGGTGGCCGGGTATGAAATGAGACCTAGCTGGTTTTGTTACGAGATGTCCTGCCTGTTCGCAGGTAAAGGCGGAGCATTAGATTCCCGTCAGACTGTTACATCAGTTACCCATTCTAGAGTAGAAATGGGATGATTTCGCAATGGACTTTGTGACTGGGTTGTCGATGTCACCTCGAGGCAGTGATGTTGTGTGGGTTGTTGTGGATAGACTTACAAAGGTAACTCACTTTTTTCGATCAAGGAGACCTTCAGTGTTGATGAGCTCGGGAATTTGTATAACCAAGAGGTAGTAAACCTTCATGGGGTCCCTCATTTTATTGTTTCAGATAGGGACGCCAATTTTACGTCTCGTTTCTGGCATATCTTTCAGAGGGCACTGGGTACACAGGTGCTTCTGAGCACAGTTTATGACCCTCGGACCGATGTCTAGTCAGAGCGTACGATATAGGTGCTTGAGGACATGATGCATGCATGTGCCCTTGAATTTGGGGGATCTTAGGAGAATCACATACCCCTGGTCAAGTTTTCCTACAATAATAGTTTTCAATAAACTATTGAGATGTCACCTTACAAGGATTTATATATTAGGTCATGTCGATCACCTTTGTGCTGGTTGGAGGTAGGTGAGGCAGCTTTACTAGCACCACGTCCCGTGAAGGAGACTTTAGAGAAGGTCCAGTTGATTCAGAAGTGGATGAATACTACACAGTCTCGTCAGAAATCTTATGTTGATCTTCATAGAAGACCTTTGGACTTTGTGGTCGGGTATCAAGTTATCTTCTGTGTCTCACCGAGGTTGGGACACAGGTGGATCAAGAGACAAAGTAAACTATCACTGAGGTATGTGGGGTTGTTTGAGATTCTAGAGAGAGTCAGGTCGGTTGCCTATTGGTTGCAGTTAACACCGAGGTACGGGGCCATGCACGACGTCTTCCTTGTATCTCAGCTACGCCGTTATCACTCAGACCCGTCTCACGTTTTTCAGCCCAAGGAGGTTGAACTTCAGTTTGATGATTCCTTTGAGGATCATCCAATTCGTATTACTAATAGGAGCACGAAGGTTCTCCGAGGCTGTCCAGTTCCTCTCGTACGGGTGTTATGTCAGCATGGCCGAGTGCAAGACAAAACCTAGGAGCGGGAGACTGATGTATGTTCTCAGTGGTCAGAATAGTTCATAGCTTTATCTTCACCACCCTTGGAAGGGAAATTCGGGGATGAAGTGCTTTAAGGGGGGAAGTATGTAGGAACCTGGTTCTTCTTCTTGAGGTATGGGTTTCTTCTTTTCCTTTTTTCTTTAAGTGTTTATGATAAAACAAGGGAAATGGGGGGGGGATCCCAAATTTATGGGTACACAACGTATACTTTTGTACACATTCCGTGTACTTCGATTGTGGGAGATGAGGAGGCAGGGCGCGTAGGTTTGTCAGTAAAAACAAACTACACGTCGTGTACTTCCATATACATGTCATGTAATTCGGTCATGTGGGACAAAAACATAGGGCGTGAAGACTTGTCGGCGATTCATGATGTAATAACTATCTACACGCTGTGTACTTATTATTACATGTTGTGTAATCAGTCGGCAGATGAACAGGGTGGCGGTGAAAAGTAGCAGTTAGGGGAATAGTTAAAAGGAAGGTACATATTGTGTACTTTCAAAGTACATGTCGTGTAGTCAAGAATTTTCTCTTAAAATAGGTAGTGGTCTCCCCATTCAGAAGAGGAGGAAGAACACTCATTTGGAGCTCGGGAGAGACGGCAGAAGCTTGGAGGAGCTCCCGACTGCACACCGGGAATCGGATTCTTCCGTCGTTGATCACGTTTGAACCGCGCGAGTGAGTTCTTCCCTCTTCCTGAGTATTTATTTCAAATTCTACCTCTAAAGGAAGATATATTAGTTGAACCGGAAATCTTTTATCCTAGATCTATGCTATTCTTGGTCGTTTTGGGAGGCATCGTTCACGTATATCAATCTGGGGAGATTGAGGTAGGTGGTATTGTGTTTTATAACAACTTTCGAGTAGAATTTGTGTACCATTGTGCCACTTTTACATGTTTGGGGTGTATATAGATGAGGATTTTTCTGTTTTGATACCTAGAATTGCTTAGGTAGTCTAATTATTAAATATGAACTGCTGTTTGGCATCATTTCTTGGATCCAGGGCCACCCCGTGGGTGCATTCCCCCCTGTTTAGCCGTTTTTCCAAGATACCCAAGGGTATGCTATATATATAACATGTTTTAAGTTTTCTTGAGAGGAACATATATGTATTGCTTGATATGTGCTGGGCTCAACCCAGTTTCATGCTTAGCCTAAGGGCAGTGTTGTGTTTAGCATGTGGTTAGTATTCGTTATCCTAAGGGTAAAATTTCTTATGCCTGTGGGCAGTACCTTCCGTGCCTGCGGGAAATATCTCATATGCTTGTGGGCATTATTCGTTATGTCTGGGGGTAGTCACATGTGGGTTTTGATTCTGTTTACCTGAGTGTAAGGATATGCATTTCTAAGAACAATGTTTACTTTGAATATTCATTGTGGTGATTTCACTTCTTGTACATGCCAAGCTAAAGCATAGGATTGGAAGTAATAAATAATTGTTAAAATGGTAATCGAACTGTTAGAGATAGTTACTTTTGAGTACTGCCTAGTTTACTAAATTTTATTATTGCACACTACTGTTGCACATTTTCACTGACAGTTGGGCACATGCCTTTGGTGGTTTCCTATTGGGATTTATTTCTCACACCCCATTTGGGTCAGTTTTTGTTCCCAAATAGATTATATTGTTATAGGTGTTGATAAGAGAAATGGACCCTATACATGTACCTGATTGTTGCAAAGGAGTAGGAGAGAATAGAACCGAGATTAGACTCGCGATCCTACTGAGTTTCTGCTGCACTGTTTTGTTTTCCATTGTTGTACTTGTACATTGTATTGGATTATTCTAGATTGCAGTGTATCTTGTTTTGGTTTCTTTCCTAGACTTAGGGACATAATGCATCATCATATCTATATGAATGTTGTTATCTTTTACTTCTGTACTGTTATCCATTTCAGTTGGTAATTTTTTACTACTTCTGTTTTTGTATGTTTATATCTATTTTCACTACGCTACAGTTTGAAAAATGAGGGCATAGTTCCCCCACTATCAGACCTAGTCCCTCTCTTCTAGTCAGCAGCCTCTGGAATTTTTGGAAATGCGCTTGAGGTCATGTGACCAACTGGGTTCGGGGAACCCGTTGTGTGGCACCCAGATTCAGGATGTTACAACAACATTCTTCTAGAAAGTAGTAAATTTAAAATCTTATTTTCCAGATTCAATTTTCTCATCAAATGACTCCTCATAATCATGATAATTCTATTTCATGTCATTCTATCTTTTATTAGAAACCTTCATTTTATCTTTATTAACATAATTAACAAAAAAATAAGTTTTAAATAACATTGACATCATATGAATCATCCAAATTTTGTAAACATTTGTTCTAAAATTTGTAACTTATTCAATTGGGTTAATAACATATAAATATTCCTTCTTCAACATTCTTATCAATCTTTCCGAGATCTATAATTTTAATTACTACCAAACATGGACTTCCAAAAACCTTGAAGTATTTAAATGAAGGTTTTTTATTATGCCACATTTCCTAGAAATATTGTTGGATTCCAACCTCAACAAAAATTTCTTCTGAACCTATACAGTAGTACTAATCGATTATCTCCTATTAAAATTATAGTGTTTCTATTATACTGAAATGATTCTTCCCATTTCTACTAAACTTCTATTCTTCCTTTCTGCAACTCCATTTTCTTATAGAGTATATGGAGAACTATACATATTATTGATTCCATGCATCCTTTAATAAGTTCTAAAAGTATTGTATATGAATTTTTCACCATTATATATTCTCTACTTTTTTATGTAAATCACCATTTATTTCTCAATATCTTTTTTGAAGAATATGAACATTTCAATAGCATCTAATTTTTTTCACAAACATGATCTTGGTAATTCGAGTAAAATCATCAATGAATGTGATAATGTAAAAATCTTCTTTTGCTAATTGATGTCTCCTCATTCCACAAAAGCTAGAATGAATAAGTTTAAGAGGTATGGTATACTGAGTCTCGACTTTCATATGACTTTTATTAGTTATCTTACCTTTCTGATAAGTTACAAAAATATCTTATTTTATTTTTTTCAATTATAGAAGATTTCATATAGAATCAACTTTAGAATGTATGTTCATAATTTTTTTCCCTGGTAGCCATGTATTTAGTGAAACAACTTATTCTCATATTCATTAATTATAAAACATGAGTTGTTATGTTCTCCAATCTAAAAAATATTATCACTGGTTCTTTCTACCCTTGTTATAACATTTACATATTCTATACTTATGATGATATAAGAATCATTTATGAAAAAACTTCTTTTACATCATCAAAAAGTTGACTTACACTAAATAATTTATGTTTTTTCCATCAACATATAGAAATTTTTTAGATTTTAGTTTTTGAGGTTCTATCTCAGTAGTTCCTATTCCTCTAATTTTCAATGAAATATAATTTCCAAATGTAACAACTCCTCTGTCTGGATATTAAATATGTTTCAAGGTATTTATATCACCTATCATGTTTAAATAAAACCCATTATCAAGTATCCATGTTTTTTCCTTTTACTTTCTTTCAAAATTGTCTCAATAACAAAATCATTTTCCTCCACTCTCTTCTTTTCATCTTCCTTTTCTTTTCTGCCATAAGAAACTTGTTTCAGAAAAAGTGTCATACATATTTTTGCAAGATGACTATCCTGGTCTCATCTTCCACGTACTTCTTTCATACATTTAAATTATTTTTTTATTTGAATGTTTCTAACAACTTTATATTTTTCTTTTCTAACATTTGGTGAGTTATAAAAGTTTCTCATTATTTTTTACCATTTATTTCACATTGTTCATGCCTTATTATTGGAAGTGACAAGTTATACCAACAATTATAAGCCATATTACTATAGATTCCAAAACACCAACAAAAACAAACAAATCTTGATTTTATATTGAAGTATCATCTTTCTCTATAAAATCATTGTTGAAGTTGATAAATTATTCATGATCTAATATGCTCTGGATGTGGTCCATATTTCCTCCTGAGTAAGTTTTTAACTTTTGTATATGTGATATTTTTCTCACATATATTCTCTATCCAAACTTTCCCAACACTTTTATTATCACTTGAAATGTTAGAAAGATCATACAAAACATTATTTTTTTAGAGGGTGATGATTTCACATGATTTTTTATTTGAGATCTCAGCAATATTAGTATTCTTATATTTTACTTCAAAGGATTTTTGTAGTTTTCATTCGTCTTCCACAAGGTACTTTCATATTAAATAAGTTTTTATTAAAACTTGTTAACTACTTTTTCCTTATATATTATCTTCTTACTAAAATATTCAACCATCTTTCCATGTTCATCAATTCTTGGTTTGTAACATAATATCTCTTATGTGTATTCTTCGTCTTTCTTGAAAATAAAATTTTCACATTCATAAACTTTTCCACTATCATTTTTTATCATTATGATTTCTTTCTTAAGAGATCTGATTTGTTCAGGATATAGAAAAATTTCAATTCTGAGCTGATACTCTCAGTTAGATTCTTCACCTTTTTCTTTTTCACTATTATAGGAGTCTTCTTTTTTCTCAACTTTTTCAATTAATGTTTTATCATTTTTTGAACTCTCATATTCTATAGAATTGTGTTCAGTTATGTCAGATACATCTTTCCTGCTAAACATAATTCTCTTTTTCCCAGTAAAATTCTTCTAATATTTTTTGGATAACTTTTCAATGTTAGAAAATTTATTCCAATAATTAAATTGAGTTTTTTCATCATAATCAACTTGATATTATTCAATTTTTCATTTGGATAAATCATAAAAAAGTGTCCAATTTCATCACACTAAAAAAACTGTGAAGAATTTTACCTCCATACATTCCTCTTCCTATTTAATAGTTCTTAAAGATTAGAGAAGTTATTTTATCATTCAATAAAACAACCTCTTTATATTCCGAATCACAAGGATCATCATTTTCCACATATTAAATTTTCATCTTTCTCGTGGCCTCAAAAGTAATTTCATATTCCAAATTATTTTTGAATAAAAGATTTTTTTATCATTTGATAAAAAAAATAATGTTATTTAGTTCAATGAGAGATAAATCATCATTATCTTTTAAAGAGGAAATTTTAGAGTCAAACCTATCTGGAAAGTTTCTCATAATTTTATTCACTATTGTTGAAACTTCAAGAATTTATCCAAATCCATTAATGTTGTAAAAAATTTCATTTACCCTAGTGAATCATTCATCAATAGTTTCATCAACTCTCAATGTTATGCCTTCAGACCTAAAATGATAGGTTTTTATTTTTTCTTTATTCACTTTGTTATCCCATTTGAAAATAATTTCCAGCTTTTCCCATATACTCTTTGGAGTCTTGGGACTTTTCACCTTTATATAAACATTTTTTGATAGATACATTAGAATTTCATTTCTAGGTTTTTCATTGACATATATATTTATCATATCAGTAATTTTCATATTATCACCTTTCTCAATAATAGTAAAATCAATTATAATAGCATCAAAAACTTCTAAGTTAAGATATAGAAGATAAGTAATCAATCTATTTTTTCATCCATAATAACTTTTCACATCCAATGTTGAAATTCCTATATTGATTATTGAATTTATATAATAAATGATAAGGATTAAATAAGAGATCCTTCCTTCTAATAACAATTGAGCTTCTAAAGGATTAAATAACAACTAAAAAGGGTGGTTGAATCAGTTGTTGACCTTTATAAGTTTCAATAATTTTAAAAAAATTAACACCTACAACCTGTAAAATATTAAATCCTTATTATATTTATTAAATAATAACGCATGAAATTTTTTAAAGAAATTAAATCACATGATATATATAGGGTTTGACCTTAGTGCGAGAACCTATATCCTAGCCATAGCCACTCTTGTGGATCTATGGAAATTTAATATAATAATGAAGTGAAGAAAAAAACTTATTCTATGTCCTATTAAACACCTTCTATATTCCTATGTGAATAATTCTACCAAATCATGTCAGTTTACTATGTCTTATTACAAATAATAGACCCATAATTGAAAAGATCACCAAAATGTTTTCCCCTCAAAACTCTATCTGGAACCTCAGTATGATGACCTTGGGTCCAATTTCCTCATTTGGATTGAATCATTATGATGAACCTTTTTCACAAACTTCCCTTATTTAAAAAATTCTCAACTGCTCAGTCCGATCATCCTCAGTATGAACCTCATCAGAATAGTAAGAAAACTTTCAACTATCTGATCTTCTAATGATATCTCCATCTGGAAAGTAACTATGACACAAACTCTCAATCACTCATACTTTTTCACATGAAAAATGGTTACAAAGTAAGAATATATTATGCATATATTTATAGGAATCCAAGAATGAAAATGGTTGGAAACTAAAAATCATTTTTAGCTTACTCAAATTCAAAAACCTCCAAAATTCACTTATATTTGAACTTAATGTTTGCCCAAATCATCTCTTACGGAACCTTCTTGAATCTTATTGAGTATTATTAGTAATATGCCTTCTCAAACACCGTAAATTATCATCAATACAAAAGAACTTCCTCAAATCATTATGATGGAGGTTCCTCCTATCATTATGATGAAACTTCCTCATCTCATTTCAAATTGAATTTCCTCATCAGAGTTAGTCTTATTAAATTTCTTTATTAGAGTCAATAAATTTAAATTTCTTTATTAGAGTCAGTCTGATTGAATTTCTCCATCAAATTCAATCCCATTGACTTTCCTTCTCATATTCAGTTCGATTAACTTTCTCTACAAATGTAATTCAAGTTGAATTTCCCCCTCAGATTCATCCCAATTTAATTTTTGTCTTAGAATCAAACTGATTGAACTTCATCTTCATAGTTAGTCTGATTAACTTTCCTTCTCAGATTCAATCTAATGGAACATTCTAAACTTCATTCCAATGGAATCCTCATAAATATTGAATTCTAATTATGATCCAATTATCATTATAATAGAAAATCCACTTTGTAACATTGGTATTATTCAAACCTCATCAGTTATAAATCATTCAAACTTATGAAAACTTCTATGCATGATACTTATGGATTCAATGAAAACATTCTCCTGGTCCCTAGAACCAATATAATCTATATGATTACTCCATTTCATAAAATTATTTTATCAAGATATTTTTCATTATTTATGAGTACTTAATGATTATAAAAAAATTCTGACATGAGGTTATAATGTTTAATAACCTTCTAACTTCTCATTCCCTTGAAAATTACTTTCCTAGCTTTGTCAACATTCCAAATTACTTTCAATGTAACTGCTGACTTTCTGAAAAACAATGTCTCTTGTAGATATTTAACATCATTCTAATTATTTTGAGATTGATGGTTTGTTTGATTAGTAACTTCATATTTATTACATATTCTATGTCTGGTTATATTTGATCTGATACTCTGTGTCCATAAAACAACTTTCTGAAAAGAAATCTTTTTCTCCCTATTTTTATTTGGGTTCAAAAATTTAAAAAATTTATCCGATTTTTCAAAAACATTATTTAAAAAAATAATAGTTGTCAAAAAATAAAAAAAAATGTTTAAAACAAAAAAACAAAAAGGCTCTTAAATTTAGATGTACCAAAATGTGTTACTTAAAATTTACTCCAAATACTATCGGTAGCTTTACAAGATGATATCTTATTGTAGATATTTTTTATCAAAGAACACAATAAAGTATTTCTGACTTTATAGTTAAACTTATATTTAAACTTCTTAGCATTAATAAAATCAGAAACATCCTTATTGGGAATATTATACTTTTCATAAATAAATAAGAAATTAACATCTCTAGTGTTGATAAAAAAATTCATTCTACCACCCCAATACTCATAGTCATTTCCATCAATTATAGGTGGTTTACTAGGATTTAGTTTATCAAGATATCCAATATTCATACCTTTCATCTTAAAAGAAGAGAAAATATTTTTCAACATATACATGTTAGTGTTAAAGAAATTTGAAAAAATAGTTTATAAAACAACTTAAAAAACATTCAGTTGGTAGAAGAATTAGAAACTTAGCAAGCTATAGCATCAGAAACCTACTTTGATACCAATTTTTTGATCATAATAGTATATGATGGATTACAGGGATGGGATAATTATAGTTTAAAAACATTAAACTAATTAAAAACACAATACCACTTTTAGTAAATAATCAGACTCCAAATTCATATGATCATCATAGTATTAGAACCGGTATCACAGATGATCTGATTATATCAGAGTTTGTTTTTATTGGTTTCAGAATCATACCGATAAAATGGTTTTTTATAAAGATAATTATGAATACTAACTACCTAAAACATGAACAACATAAAAATATATCTTTTTCAAAAAATAAATATTCATCTTATAAAAGTAATAATGACTTACAATCTATATTAAAAAAATCACTCTTTTCACCTTAATAGTAAAGGTTTTCAATAACCCTGAGTAAAGGTACCCATAGATTTATACTTAGTGTAAAGTTTGTCTTTCCTTATCAAGAAAACCCTCGATATGATGATCATAATAATATTTGTCTTCTTATACTTGGAATCCCTTGATACAATGATCAAAATAATTTATGTCCTCTTATCCTTGTAATCCCTCGATACGATGATCAGTTTCCATATTCCTAAACTCGGATTCCCCCAATCGAGAGAACAAATTCAAAAAATTCCTATCCTCACAATCTTTCAATAATAACAATGATTAGACATAGATAAAAATTAAAATTTTATAAAGTAAAAAATCCTGAAAAATATTCCTTAGAACGAAAACTCTATAAAGAATTAGAATGACTAAGAACGAGATGTTCACATAGAGAAAACATTAGAAGACTAGAGTTGTCAAATTTATCATCTACAAACTCTACAAATGACCTTTAATTTATAGGTAAATATCTAATAGTCATATTTTTGAGTTTTTTTCAATGGCCTCAGATAGCTGGTGCTTTACAGATCACCTGTAACTAAATGTCTAATTTCATTTTTTTATCACCATTACAATGATAAATTATTTTCCCTATGATATAAACAAGTCTATATATTATGATTATAAACATAGGATATTATGATGGTCTTATTTATCATTTTTCATATTGATAATACTTATAAGTGTCATTCCTATGTATCGGTACCTTAATCTATTTGGTGATTATGACTTTTTACAGTACAATAGACAAGAAAAAAAGTTTAATCATTGGTCATAAAAAAGTTTTTTTCAATTACTGAGACACACACTTAAACCGAAGGATCATATTAAATAATGATAAATTTATATTTCTAATACATTTTAACTATTTATATTTATGTTAAAATGTAATTATTTATATAAAAACATACTAAAATAATAGAGACATAAAAAAGTTAGTAAACCTATCTTTAATTAGGTTTTTGTGATTTCTAAAACTAAAGGATTTTAAAAGTAAGAATTAAAACTTATGAAACAACAAGATAGAGAGTATAGAATGAGTCATGCTTAAGTAGGGTAGGGGTATTATTTTTATTTTAGAGTGTTTGGATTGTTTTCTGGAGGCCTAGGGAGGGAGTTTCCTTTTTAGAGAGATTCGATGTCAGGAACCTATACAAATACTGTAATACTATTCAAATTTTGATAAGTAGTCGTAATTAATTAATTTTAGAATATTCCTTAATGTTTTTATAGAGTTATTAGGTCTAATAAAAATTAATTAACACCTCAAATGATATAATTTAAGAATTGGAATGAATAATCAATTAACACAATCAAGTTCCACAAGAATTGGTTTTATCAAAGAATCATTATTAGAAAAAAATTTATTTCAGCGAAGTAGTCTATTAAAAAAATAGGGAATAAAATAAAATTATAATAATCATTTTAAAGTATCCCACAAAATAGTTGAGATGGAGATTCTGGTTTCCATAAAGTGGTTCTCTGGAAGTATTAGTCCGAGCCCCCAAGGAATTCAATGTGTCTATTTCAGGATGTTCCAAAATGTCTAATCCATTTATCTTATTGATTATATTAATTTTTGAACTCATCACTACCATAGTTTTTATTGAGGTATTAAAACTCTAGATAAATTACCTTAGTAAATATTAATACAAATTTAGAGGTTTATAAATTATAATTCTTCATATTATTGAGAATATTTAGTTAGATGTTATAATCAATATATGTTAGCATTCTTCTAATAGATTTGTTCATCCTATATTAAAAGTGAACTACACAAACATATTATGGCAATTTTGATCAAATAGATCATTTGATCAACATTATCTAAAATTGTAAATCAAAAACTCCTCACCAATCAAACTTCAATCTTGACCCAAAATAAACCTAAAATTTTAATTTATTCCATGTGTAATCTTTTTTATAGATAATAAGAATAATAAATTGATCATAGATCATTAATATAAATATATAATAAATTTACCTTTAATAACCTAAAAATAATTCCACCTTTACTTTGGGTTTCCATTGAACAATCCACAAACGTTATACTCTAGCTAAAACTTAAACTACTAC
Organism: Viscum album; assembly: GCA_963277665.1. Lineage (NCBI taxonomy): Eukaryota > Viridiplantae > Streptophyta > Magnoliopsida > Santalales > Viscaceae > Viscum > Viscum album. Next base: position 1,900,091,416 of record OY728126.1, read on the forward strand.
AGAACCAATTTATTTTAATTAATTTCAATCAAAGAAAATATAACCTCTGATGGTATCAATTCAATAAAAATCAATCTCAAAAATGACTCCAAAATAGTAATTTTTACTACAAAATGATCTCTTTAACTTTACCTCTTCCAATAACTACATTAACTGATCCAATAAAAAAATCCTTCCCCAGTTAAAGTGTAACCCACCTGATAAATTTTTTTATAACTTTATAACTCCATATAAAGAAATTGTATGAAATAATCTCAAGATATTATTGTTTTTTTACTTGAATTGAATTTTTTGTGTAAAATATCTCATAACTTTATCATCAAGTGTCATAAAATCCATGACTCAATGATTCCCATGGAAATCAAACAGTGACAGCTCCTTACAATATAACCTCATAGAATCCAAAATTTAAATACCTTATAAGAAATATTTGAGACCCATATCATCCTTGTTCAATCTCGATATGTCTGTATTAAGGTTCAAATTTTATCTCATGACTTTCTCTTTGGTCTTAGATGAACTTATATATAATATTCAATATGGGATACCAAATTTCATTATTTTTTTAGTTGATATAGTTATCATTGTAGAATATAATGTTATTATCGATTTAAATTTTTTGTTTTTTATAGATACTTTACAATAGAAAGGTTTATTTATTATTAAGGATAATACAGAATATATGGAGGGTCTTTTTAGAAAAATATTATCAATTAATGTTATGGATGTGATATTAGGAGAATATGTTATTTCAAAAGTTGATTACTTTTTATATTTTGGATAATCTTTTCAATTTTATGGAAATATTAATTCAAATATCCCTCATAGGATTAAAAATTAGTTGATAAAATTAATAAAGACTTCTAGGCTTATTTTTGAATTTAATATTGTTTTGAAATTGAAGGGTAAATTTTATAAGGATATTATTACAGTGGATATTCTATATGGTAGTGAGGGTTATATTTGGAAAGGATATCTTGAACAATAAATAATGGTAGTGGAAATTAAAATTTTAATACAGACATGTGGAAATACTAATATGTATGTTACTATAAATGAATGTGTTTGAGAGAAAATTGGAGTGGCTTTGATTGATGATAAGATGAATGAGACTATATTAATATCGTTTGGGAAATTTCAGAATAATTCATAGGGTTGTAACTATAAATAGATTATTTTTAATGAAAATTTCAGCAATTGAAATAATTAGAGTTGGATCTAAAAGGAATCTTGAACAAATCAAATAAGATGATCTTAACATAAATGTTTTCAATGAAAATATGCCCTTCAAAAGAGATAATTGGGAATTTTTTATCCATATAGTTGACCCCGTTTTAATAGGTTTAAGGATTATTTGTTTTTGTAAAAAATATCATTCATTACATTAAATATAAATAAAAAATAAACAATGTTCACTTTGGATTAAACAGTTAAATGTTTTTATAAAAAATTAAAATCAAATTTTGAAAATTTCATTTCCAAGTAAAATTCAAGATTCAATTGAAATGTTAAAAATAAATAACCAAATCCCACCAAGTGGATATTTAAAATATAAAAAATCTATCATGTTGTTTCTAAAAGAATATTTTGTATAAAAATAACTGATTAATCACTCAAAATCATGTACAATGTTATGTTTTTATAGAAAACTAACACATCGATGAACCTGTAACTGATGTTTCATAAAAAAACTATTTTTTAAACATTTTCAATGAATGTTGTAAACATATTCACAAGTATATAATTTAGCACATATGTAAGACACTTACCCACACATAAAAATCAATATTGTTCCGAATATTGAATTGTAATGTAGAAGGTTTCATTTGTATAGATATTTTTAATAATGAGTCTCTAATTTAAGTCTTTAACAACATAAAAAAGTTCTAGTAAATTCAATTCTATAGAATAAAGACCACTATAATCCATTTACATAGAACATAGTAGCATGCATAAATAATTGTATAATTTTAATAATAATACCCATATATGCTCATAGAAAACCATGAAATCACTAAGAAGTAAACCATCAAAATAAATAGTGTCATTTTCAAAACCAAAACAATAGGGGAAAGGTATAATGAAACCCATATATTCTCATAGGAGGTACTCAAGATGTAGAGTATAGTCAAAGTCCATATACCAAATCAAATAACTAGTAATCATCATGTGGATTCATGGAGAATATCCACAAAATATCTTTAAAACATAGAAAAATGGAACACTCCTTGATATAATACATCTCAAGTAAAGAAATTCATCTCAAATATGAAATATCAGGACCTTTTATAATGGATAATACTTGAATCTACCTGTATTCTCCTGTAATAGTGAATCACACTCCATGAATGTAGGCGATGGGATACCTATCCCTACATTGGGATAGAAAATTAGGGATCATTACCCCAATCTCTATGGGGGGATACTAGACCTTATCCTAGATCATCCCATAGAAAAGGTATCACACAAATTGAATAGTGGTTATAATACCTAACATCATTTAAGAATGATCATATGCTCATATTCCACTTTTACAATGGTAATACACTCTAAAAAACTACTTGAAGGCCCCACTCCTAGGATATATAAGTACATTGTGTGTATATAGAGTACACGACATGTCTTCCCAGAGTTGTCCACTTATTCATGTTCATCCTTTACACATGTTTTGTATATACATGTTTGTATAGAAGGTCCAAAAAGCATATCATGTCTTCAAGTGTACTCTGTGTATACCTTGTCCTCCCAAAACATGTACCCTTAAAGTCACATGGGGTGTATCCTGGAACACATGGAATGGTGGGCCACATGGTTCCTAGGGCATGTAATTGTTCACATCAAGATAGTTGTGTAGGGGTCACATGGTGTGTGTGTGTGTCAGTCACATGGTTTTATGATCTATAGTTACAATTGAAATATGATCTATAACTCCAAAATAAACCCTAGATCTATAAAAAAAGGAACTATATGGCATGTATTCTTTAAAAAAAGTCATATAGTTGAGAAATTTCAAAATTTATAAATATTCAATGAGCCTACTGAATTTTTTAACCCTTCCTTTGGTTTCTCTACATGGTCAATCTAAAATGCACACAACCAAGTTTCCATCATCTATTCTAAGCCAAAATTTGGATTCAGTCCACGGTTCATTTAAAAAATGAGTTGTCAGTAACTCTCGTGGAAGATTCATTATCTTTATCTCCATGGCTTGAATTGTCAACAATTCCTTATCCCTCTTTAGATTCGCTTCATCATCATCCCACCTATTTTATGACAGAATACAATATGTTTATCCTATAACAAGGATCTAAAGAACCCACGATCAATCACACAATGAATCAATTTCTTGATATTGGTCAAACCATCAGCCAAATGAATGTCTATTATGAGAGCACGTATATTATAAAGAGAAATTCATAAAAAAATTAGTGGGAAATGAAAAATATCTACTCCCAAATAAAAATTTTTATTTCAATATAATTTTTAAATAAATATTGGGAATCCAAAAAAATAGGATAAATCAATCCTCATAAGAAATTATCAGATCATTCTAATACAAATTAAACTGGTTATAATTCATTACCTTAAATATCCACCATTCGATGGAGGTTACCTCCTTTTCTAGATTATCCTTAATGAGATCCTCGAAGTGAAAAACCATTTTATCCCAAGTCTTTACATGATCCTCCATGATTGTTTTCCTCTCATTGAAATTGCATATCAGAATCATGTTCTGTTTTTCAATACATAAAGAATGTTCCTTTTTCAAATCAATATGCAGCGGTCTCTTGAACATTCCGTGTGCACGTTTCTCTTATATCATGATAGGGAATGACTCCTATAGAATTTTTTTCATTAGAGTGCATGATGATATCCTAGGTGTTATCTAATTTAGCATCCTCCTTTTCTATATTTTTCTAATCAGTGACAATAGGCTCTTCTATTTGTGATTCCACCATCCCATCAGCTACTAGATCTACATGAATAGTTGACCCATTATAACTAATCTTAATATTTTCCATAGTATCATTCAATGTATTCTAGGGTAGTTTACCTCTGCTTCATGACCTTTTAATAGGAAGGATAGGAAAACTTGAGTAGTCCTTCCATATTCGTGGCCTCCACATATACTGTATAAAATCATCTGAATCCATAAGGGTGTTCTTTCCTTTTTTGAGGATAATCAAATATACACTTCTTTGATTTCAACTTCCTTTGGCTCCGAGGACCAAGATTATGATGCAGAATCAAAATCCATTTATTTTCTATCCAACCCCACCCATAAAAATGACTTTCTTTATGACCTTCCACCCTAGCAATCCCTTCTTAAAATGTTGGTATATCCCCATATGTTAATACCAAAAAATGGTTTAGAGGGCCAAAACTAGAAGATCCCACTGTACCCACACCATCAAAGTTAGGAGACATGCTTACCTCCCCCAAAACCTATTTGAATCCAGGGTCCCTTTTTGGGATTTCCCGGCTCAATGTCCTCAATATATCTTTTTGTTCTCTACAACCCCATGTCGAGCATGTTCCAGGCTATTGACACTGGATGAGCCACTCACTACATCTACATATGATGTAGATCTCCTTGGATATGTTCTTGAAGCCACACCCACCCTCTCATCCTCCCTTGGGCCACCTTCAACCTACCTTGTTGATGAACTAACACCCATATATCACCTTAATCTAGAAAAAATATCCTCTATCTATGGATCATAATTTATAAACCTCATGTTCTTATGGGAGACTATAATATGCTTCAACTCCTAACTGCTTTGTATATACATCTCTAGGACTTTTCACATTGTTCCATCATCAATGTTATTGAGTCTAAAATTCCCTTCATCTCGCATGGGATGATCATATCCCATGAATGGAGGGACCTCTTGATAATTGAGAAACAATCCATGTTGACATCTACTAAACTCATGACTAAGATTCCTATATACCTAATAGAAAGTAACCCATGATACATATTGTACTTGTTGTTACCAATGCATCTTTCCATCAACCTCAATGTAGATAGTGTTTAGCCGGTTCTTGGATACGTCAACTTCAATATATATCCTTGGAGAAATTGGGTGACAAACGGATCGTGTGAGGAGATCCAAGCATAGAAAATACCCAACCATATTTTTGGTCAAACAGAGAATCGTCAGGTTTTGAAAGTTTAAGGGTTGTCTAGGAAGTGGAACCCAAATCATGATACCAGAGGGTCATGCTTTAGGTGAAAAAAAATGACCACCTAAATAGGGAAAAAGGAACCCCAAAAACACTCACATAGAATTTTCTGATGCAGAGATAAGATATTATTAATTATTTAACTAAATAAAAATATGCCTCAAATCCAAAATCCCAACAAACTCCTATTCATATAACTTCTAAGAAGAGTAAATGAACCGATAGAAATCATCCACAGAGGGTTTATGCTTCCCAAAATGAGAAACCAATGATAGTTTCATCATCATAGAAGCTTGAGTAAACTCAAGAGAAGAAAGTGGAACCAAAAGAACACCATTCTCGAGTGACGGGAATTTGGGAAAATGTCGATTGGGGTAAATACTGGGACACTTGTAGGGTCATTGAAAGGGGAAAATGTAGAAAAAGACTCCCTACCTTGATAAAATTAATTTATAATCATAGAAAATTTAAATTTAAATTTAAATTCACAAAAAAACCTCCCTAACTCAATAATGGATCATTCATTAGAAAATAACATATTTGGTATTGATTTCATCAAATAATCCACTGTGTTAATCATTCTATCCATTGATATCCATGATCGACTGATGAAGAAGAGATACTCGTGTTGTCATCGTGGACAATTTCTTGATCCCAAGTTGTTCTCCAATTCCAATGTGCACCAAAATCCCTCTCTAAAATATCTAAGGTCATGTGGGTGACCCTAGAGTAGAGCTATAACATATATAAAATTGATATTTTCTAGGTTTAGTCTTTTAATTGGATGAAATAATTAATTTATTAATTTTAATTCAATTATTTTCTGGCTAAGACAGCGCACCAACTAGATGTCCAGTGAAATTTAACATTATATCATGGATAATGAAAAAATCCGTATTTTTTATTCAATAGGGGTCTTAGTTTCCCCATTGGAGATTTTTATTTTATGATATGTAATAGAACATGTGTTAGAAAAAAAAATATTTGAATAATTTTAAATACTCAATGTCAGGGGTCAAACAACCCCTAATAATCATCTGATTTCCATAATATAATTTGAGGTCATTCGTGAAGATTATTAAAGGGTCTAAACCCAATAACCAGGGTTTCTGAATTCTATATACCTTTATAGAATTTATTCATAAAAAACACTCAAAATGTGAGGGTATAATGATTTCATATGGTTCTCACACTACCCTAAGCACTCATAGTGATTCTCATATTTTAATAGGATACCCAGTAAGGGAATCACTTTCCCATAGAGGATCATCTCTTATTGATCCTCAATCGCAGTATGGTATTCCATAAAATTTCCTCCATCATAAAAATTCTACTTCACCAATAAATAATATATATCATATCATTCACATATCACCTTAGATGGGAAACATGGATGAATTTGTAGACTCATTCTATCTGTGGAGGTAAGGGCAGATTGTATACATCCTTTCCCACCGTATGATGAATCTAAAATAAAAATATATAACTCATAGATAGCTTGATTCTTCATCCAAATATACCTATTTAATGTCAAGATGAGACCTTTAGGGTCACTTGATCACCCTCATCAAATTCCAAGGACCTCCATCGAACATCTACATAGGACTTTTGAAAGCTCTGCACAATCCGCTTCAATTCTTAAATGATCTGCACCTTCTTAGTCATCTCTTGTAAAAACATTGGTCCCATGAGTTTTTAGTCCCCCAACTCATAACAGCACAAATTTGACCAACATATTCTCCCATAAAGGTCCACAAATGGAACCATGATAATCATTGAGTGATAGTTGTTGTTATATGAAAACTCCACTAGTAGAAAACTATCTGCTCAATTTTGGATGAAATCTAAAACACAGGGCCTCGGTATATCCTCTAGGACTATAATGGTCCAGTCAGTTTTATCATCAATCTATGGGTGAAAATCCATGCTCATATATAACCAAGTCCCAAAGGGCTCATATAAATCCCTCCAAAATTGGGATGTAAATCAGTAATCATAGTCAAAGATGGTGGTTGAGGGTACTCCATATATTTGAATGACCTCTTATATATACAATCACCATAGTAATTCCATCGATCTCTATTCTCTAATGGTGAGGAAGTGAGGTGACTTGTTTATTCAGACAAAAATAATCAAGATAGCATCATGTCCTCTCATTGTCCATAGAATTTCATTCACAAAATCAATTGATATTCTATCACATTACCCCTCTAGAACATCTAGGGTTTGAATAAACCTAACATAACTTCATGCTCATCTTTTACCTATTGATAATTAAGGCATTGATAGATGAACTCTACAATGACCCTCTTCATCATTGGACACAAAAACTATCAGCGAAGATCCTAGTACATCTTTACTATACCATGATGTATCACTAAGGGAGATTTATTGAATTATTCTAACACATCCTCTCAAAGAAAAACTAGCACTATAGTCTACCCATAGAATAGGATAACATGCTCCACACCTTCAATGAATCCATCAGGATCATGTCCTATGAAAATAATATTGTGCAATACCTCATAGTCAACATCACCAAGTTGTGCTACCTTCACACATTCCTGAAGCAAGGGGGGTCACAACCATTGATCTAAGATATGTCACTCCTTCCTTGTAAACCAATGATAAATAAAATGAGGCTATCTAATTTGATGACCCACATATAAATCATGAACAAGATATCATGCTAAGAGAATATTCCACAACATTCATTTTTCTTGGAGTATAGACTATCTTGAAGTCATAATCCTTCTAAAATTCAAATATTCTTTTTTTTTTTGAGATATAACTATGTTAAGATGTACCTGATGATATTTTGATTGAAATACACCAAAAACCACTTAACAAGAAGCTAGTGTGTCTAATTATTTAGGGACAATGAATGGAATAATAAATCCAATTGGATGGTAAATGGTAAATTTTAGGTATGGGAATAATGTGGATACATGATTTAATTTATCATATGGTTTTATTTTTCATGAGGCCTAGTTTTTCTATCAATTATGATGATTTATTGTGAAAAATATTTCTTTATTGTGTACCTATTATGATGTCTTGATGGAATTATAGAAGTGGTTATAATAAAATGATTTTGAAAAGGGGGAATGATGTGGTGGATATTTACAAGCCATAGTATCTCTATTGGGTTACAAATAAGGGTTGTAATGGATTATTGTTATAGGTATTCAAAAATTTTATGGACTTGAATATGTGGCAGTGAATTATGATGCATGTTGGGGGTCAGGAATAGTATGATAAGGTCATGATATTGGGGTCTTTTATGTTCATAATACCCTAATGTAATAGTTATGTGATAGTTTGGTGGTATGTGGTGATGATGATGTGGATGCGTATGTGATGTAGAGTTTGTAGATACAAGGTTATGTGTGGGGGGGATACATGGAAAGGATAGGGAATACGTTTTAAACACTTTTAATTTACACTACCTTATAGATATTTTGCTAGAAAGGTGAATATTTGATACATGTATGTTTTTGTGGATATAGTCTGACTTGGTATGTGTTATGTGGTTATAGTTTGGGATAAGTGGAAGTATTAGTCTATGATTATAAGATCCATGGAAAATTATCAAATGGGGTGGTATTTGATGATATATTGTTTTTGTGGATTCTTTCTCACATTATCAATCAGATTTTGAGAGTGGTCTTACTACTAGATCACTTCTAAATAGATGGCTAATGACTCTACTGATAGGTGAGAGTTGGAGAATCATTTAGGCCATATATTCTTGGTGGTTCGTTATAGTTTTGTGACTATGATAATTCTTTATTACTAATGATGGAATTGGTAGGTTTTCTATATGGAAAGGTGATTGAGGTCATTATGGGAAATAGAGAAAATTGTGATAATGACATGGAATGTAATGTTAAATTATTGTATTTATTATGATTTTTATTTATATCTTTTATTATGTTTTATTTGGTTGATATCACTCTTTTTACTCTTTTATATTTATTTCACACGGATATTGATTTTTTTTGTTATCTGATCCTATCGAGTAGTCACAAGTTATCACCCAACCATAGCTTGCAATGTATTTTCATGGTAGACAGAAATATAATAGAGATACTATTAAGGTGTCTTAAAAGGATTCAATGGATGATTTGGAGTTTTGGATATCATTGATTTATTTTCAAAATGTTATGTATTTGACATATATGTATCATTCGTGTTTTTTTATTTTATATTATGGAATGGAATTACATTAGTGTTAATTGTTGGTTGTACTATTATTACTGGGATTATATGAGGGAAATGCCTCTCATATTCATGTTTTATACCATCAGTACTTGTTTCCAACATGAGATCTATTGGAGTTGGTATTCAGGGGACACTCTCACCATTATTATAGGTCTAGAAGGGGTTTCAGTGGGGTAATTTGGGACAAGAAACACCTAAATTTTTAAAATGATTTTTTATAAATATTTATATGAAATATCATTCACCCCCTTTAATCCTTTGTTATTAATTCTCATATTGATAAATAAAAGTAAAATAAAATCTATTTATAGTAATCCATGATATCTCATACCTTGAATAGTTTCATAATTTATAACACTATTTTTAAGCATTTTGCACTAAATAATTTTTTAAAAAATTATAAATTTATGTATTCCTCCCCTTTTATAGATTTATTACTTTTTTATGATATAATTATCTCTTTATAACATGTTTTAAATTCCCCCTCTCTATGTTATATTTTCCTGAAATTTACACTTTTGAAAATAGACTCAAAGATACAAAAAAACAAAGGGTATTCATTCCATAAAATGATGGGGAATAAATCTTCACATCTAATAACCATTAGTGAAAAAATACCTTTGGGAAAGAGGTTTTCCCAAAATTAACAAGTGTAAGAAGATAGTTTAATACTATGTGTCAGCATATATATTTAAAAAAATAACTTTGAAGTATTTGTCATTATATTTACTACTTGTTCTAATGAAAACAAATAATTTTATATCAAAAATCATTTCTCTAATTTATCCTTGATAAAGAGATATTTAATATCAATATTATTTATCCAATAATGATACAATGAAATTTTCAAATTAATAAAAATTATTTTATTTCACGTGATATTAATATGGGAATCTGCCTTTTCAAAAATTACTTTGAGTTGTTTATTCATATATATGATTTGTTTAAAATCATTAGTATTAAATATGTATTCAAAATTTTTATTTCTAAATTAAATATTATCTTTCTTCTTACTAAGAGAATAAATATATATAACTTGAAGATAAAATGAACCTCTATAAGTTGATTTTTGTTAATCCATTGAACCAACCCAGTTGATAGCCATATATTAAATAAAAGAATGAATATTATTATTCTTCTTAATGAGTATAATATAATATCTTATAAGATTCATATATTTTGGAATTATTGGACCACAAACATCAAAATGTGCCAACTAAAGAAACCATACTAACATCAATAATTTTGTTTATTATGTATTCCATATAATTTTACCCTCTTATAGACATCCACAAGTATGATAATTTTCACTTTTAGAATTAGAAACATCTCATATTTCTTCATAATTAACCAAATATTCAATTTATTATTAGTTTAAGTGACCGATATACTTGTTCCATAATCTATTGTCATCTTTTTTATAAATAAAGAACACATCATATTCTCTACTCAATCGATAAACATTACTCTTAAAATATTTTTCATGCAAGAAAATTTGTCTTTATTTTTATTTAACCACACATGTAATTGATTAAGTGTTGGATTTAACCATTGAGAAAATAATATTTTACCTACACTAGTTCAATAGTCTTGGATGATCCCATGGGGAAGAGAAATAATTTCCAAAAAACTACGAAAAAATAAAACAAAAATATTGTTAGGTAGTACCATGAATTAAACATGGTCATAATGAAAATTGTGTGCTAAACAAGATAATGATAAAGGGTGGAACTATTGGTAAACTAATGGTGTAAGTATGACAAAAAATAAAGATAATTTAAGGAAATCATGATTATTAATAATATTAAAAATATATTTTCTATTCTTGAAAATTTATTCATGTATAACTAATAATTTACAAAAAAAATGCTAAATATTTTAGTCAATATAGTTAATCTATTAATTTTTTATCACTTACATCTTTAAATTGTCTAATCAATACAATAATAATATTAAAATAGTGAGATATACTCCAATGTATATTTATTTCCATAAAATACATCAAAGTCCATTATTGTAGTTGTTTTAAACAAAATTCCTTAATTTAAGTTAAAAATAAGTGTCTATAAACAATTTTATTCTTTTCCATAGTCATCATTAATCATTGATTGATTTTTCCATTAAAATTTTTATATAATAATAAAGTCTAAGAAGAATGAATCAACACCTAAAATGATGAAATTGAATTATGGAAATTAAGGATCAATTTTTATAATCATATTCCACCAAAAATGGTTTTAGAAAATAAGTATTCTTATCAAAAAATTGATTTTATATATATATACTATTAAAAAATAGTAAATATAAAAAAATTAAATAAATTTTTAGAGTTACCCCTCAAAATAGTTGATATGGAGCTTCTAGTTTTCTTAATGAAGTTTAATGGAGGTCTCAGTCCATGTACTTAAAGAAATGAGTTTTTCACTATTTGGATTTGATTAATTATCACATCCATTTATCTTATTCACTAGTTGGATTTATGAGATTTGAAATAAAATAGACATGAGGTAGTTCAACCACATATCTAAACCCTCAATATGTCTTATATCTAATTATAAGGTTAATAAATTAGCATTCTTATCAAGATGGAGCATCTTTAGTTAAACGATATAATCATGCTTTGTTATCATCCTTCTTATATATTTTTTCCAAATCTTAATAGAAATTATATACTTGAACTTCTTATTTCCACACTAAAATAAATTGACCACTGGCACAACTTTCTCCAAAGCTAGAAATAGGTAACTATGCATCAATCATAATTCAGTAGTGACCCTAACTAATCAAAAATAATTAATTTATCCTAAGAGTTAAACAATTTATAAATAATATGAATTGTAACTTGATAATATATCACAAATATAAACCTATAATATTAAAATTTTAATAACATAATTAAGTATCTTTCCACCTTTACATTGTATTTCCATCAAATAATCATCAAACATTAGACTCCAGCACTATCTTGAACAAATCCCAAACCAATTTATTATAACCTATATTAATTTAATAAAATATCACCTCTAGTGGTATCAATTCATTATAATTGAAGCTAAAACATAACTCTATAATAGTAACTTGGAATTAAAAATTAACTCTAGAAATTCACCTTTTCATTGAACCACTATAGCTGCAATGACCCATCTCAGGCGTCCATCTGAACTAACACCCAAACCGAGTATCCACTAACATGAGTGGAATTCCCAATCTCCATGGGATATCTACATATTCTAGAGCATCAAATACATACAATGGGAATAATTTCACCATTAAAATAAATTTGAAGCATAATAGATTTTCTTCTAAGAATACAACATAACCTATCCATATGAAGGATATTCATTCCAAAATTAGATAGGAATAAAGAAATAAACATATAGAGGATATAATAAGATACAGAAACAAATCCCTTAGATCGCACTACAAACATCCCCTCCTAACCAGATCCATATGCTCACCCAAAACTCCCTCAATATATTGTATCTACCAAAGCACCCATACTCCATATGAATAAAAAAATCCATCAATAACCACAATTGAATGTATTGAAGAACTCATTTTAAGGGAACACTTGGTCCTTCATTATATGAAAATACTGGAAATTCCTTCCAAATAATTTAATAAGAACCACATGCTAAATGTGATTAATGAAAAAAACCTAAAATCCACCTCAATCACTAACCGACATTGAAGATGAACATTCCCAAGAGAGAAATAACAATTATATGAGATGCAAAAACTTAAATTTGATAATATTGGTGTGACCATAAAAACACTCATATGGCCACCACCCTCCTTTCCACATGCCAAACCTTTAATTATAAAACCATTTTCAATCTTGTTTTACAAATATTTTGAAAATATATTTTCTATTTTATTTAGTTTTCTAAAATGAAACAAAATCACATCAAATTGGTTTTCTTTGGACTAAGCCATTTAATCCAAAATACATATTTTGAAAACCATTTCAAAACCCAACTTCAAATCCTTTATTCCAAAATAATTTTCACACCTCTTTAAAAAATCATTTTTAAGGAAACATGCTAATAATATGGAATACTGAATGATAAGGGACCAAAATTCAATGAATAATAATGAAATAAACTAGAATAAAGGTCCCTAAAACAATGAAACAAGGTTATATTAATCAATAGTATGATTAAAATCCCTATATAAACCACAAACCAAAGTAAAATTTTCATGGGTGACTAAACAAGGAAATCAAGTAATATTATCCTAAATTAGAGACAAGTGCCTTAGGTCATCTTATAAGAACCTGTCTGACCGATTAGTCTCATTAAACTAGTTGATCTTAATCCTATCAACCCATGATTATGAAGCTACCATGGGGAACCATCAGCGAGAACTCAAAAACCTGATACTACTAAAGCTAGAAACACAATCTAAACTGAAGTTTTCACTCATCCAGAAATATACTTAGTGTCCTAGAATTTCTATGACCAATATAGAAGTGAATGTGAGAAATCATATGATGAAAATATGTATGAAAATAAAAGTAACTCACCCTCACATCCAACTCCCTCACACGGGAACTACCACTATATATCCATTACCAGTCACCACATACATCTAGTACCACCAATTTAAGAAGGAAAATTAAAAGGGGAACAAAGAGGTTCTTATACTTATACATTCCATTTTCAAAACATTTAAATTTCTAAATGGGACATCTCAAAAATCCCTCCTATTGGTCGGGTCTCTTTATCCCAATTTGAGAATATTTATAAAATGTTCTTGAAAATGTCACACTTAAAGGGGACTTCCATTTAAATAAAATTATAAAAATTTCTCCTCCATTATAAAATCCTTTAAAACCTTAAATTACAGCCATTTTTATTCATCACATGACCCAAATATGGTAAACACATTTTAAACCTCACTTTTTTATATAAATCATTTTTTAAAAAAAAATTATTCATACATTTCATTCCAAGTTACACTTGAAATTTCGAATATAATCCCTATGAAAATGATTTAAAAATTTCAAACCTCTTTATAGATCAAAAATATTATTTTTAAAATCATTTGGAAAATTTCTCAATAAACCGATGTGTGCAATTAATTAAAATAATTTTTATAACACTTTAAAATAAAAAAACCCACCACTTGTAATTAATGTCACCATAAAATACCATAAATATGTATAATAAATTCATAGAAAATTAAAACTTAATTTATTTAATCATAAAATCAAAAGTTAAAAATTATAAAATAAGGTAATTGGAAAACCTACTTGGAATTGTTGGAGGATGGCCCGAAATTTAATTCCTTTGATGGTGGTCGCCCAAAATAGTAAGGAAGGACCAGCATGAGTTCTAGATTCAAGACCAAAAGTAAGAATCATATCAAAATACCACCTATTATTTGACTGAACCAAATCAAAATGAAGCTAAGAAGAAAACTGTGAGGAAAAGAGGAAGAGAGGTGAGAGGATTTTTCACCTTTGAGAATCATCCCTAACCAATGAAGAATCCTAAAGGAATCATTGAAGGAGGGATCTCGGGAGTGGGGGTGCACACGTGGTGGAGGGGTTTGTCCCGTGGTGAGGTGCAACATAGATAGGGGACGAATATATTAGGTTTTAAAATAAAAAATAAAAATAAGAAAAAAAATAATAAATTTATTCACTAGGAAGACTACATGGTTTACCCAAATGGTTTTTCAAACTGCATGATGGCCATGAGAAGCCCACTGGGAACCATAAACACAATAACATGGTTACTCTTTAGATATTAAATAGTTCAATGGAGTATGTGCTAACTATGATAACTGTAACTATCCTAGGATAGATCTAAACACACGAGCACCACATAGTTTATTAATCATGTGGGATAACTGTACACCCTTTATTTTTTTATAATATTTAAACCTTGAGTTCTAAAACTGTAGTAAATAAAAATTTTCTAAAAATAATGTCAAATAAATAATTAAATAAAACATAATGATATAGAAGGTATCACATGTAGAGAGCTAGTTTTTTCCCTATAAGACTTTGGAATATTTCTACATATATTTCCAGAGCTAGGAGCTGAGACGGAATGAGATTCTGGGGCCCTATGTGCTTGGAATCAATTTTATAAAAATATTAAGTGTTTTTATACTATGCACACTATGGGGTTGTTTTTTCTCTTAAACGAGAGCTCGGATCAGAAATCTGAGGGCACAGTTGCGTCTGGAGCATGCTTTTTACCTAAGGAGGGTTGTAAAAGTTGCGGGCGCGGGCCTTCTGTGAGAGATGTCACCCAGGGGAAAATTTGTCATTTTGAAATAATGACTTAGTGATTTTAATCACTGATGTTATTTTAAAATAACCTTCAGACGAAGGCTCATAATTGAAATCCGAAACATTTTTTGAATTTAAAATGGGGCATTTTTCCTTGGCACGATATAAAATGAGAGGGCACGATAGTTTGGGATTCTGCACTAAGAGGATTTTCCTATACACAGAAAATAGGAGTTTGGAGTTAGGGTTCTCTATTCTATCTCCACTCTCTCTCTCTCTATCTCTTCCTCTCTCTCTCTCAACTGTTCTTCAGTGTTCTTCATCGTTCTTCACCAAATCGAGGAGAGACATCTTTCAGAACCTTGGCGGATCGAAGCAGGAGTGTCGTGGACACGTCACCAATGAAAAATGAGTGGATTGAGGTAGGAATTCATCTATTTTTGAGTTCTGATTCAAGTTTTAATTTGAAAATACCTTGTTTCCACTTGTTTCATTTTTTTGGTTAATATTGTTTATGGTCGTACAAACACGACCTTCAACCCGTGCTATAAATCAAGTTTTCTTCATCAAAATCTTCAACCATTCATTGGGTTCTTGGATAAATACAATTAAGCGTGTCAAATCTTCAACGATTTGTCGATCCGAGGTAGGAGAAGCGATGATCTCATCACAGGGATCACAATAATGGGCTCAGATTAATTTTTGGGTAACCGGCCGGAGTTGCACCAGTAGCGTGAGGCATTAGGAAGGCAGCACTCGTCCAGTGTGCGACGGCCAGTGGTCGAGCGGCTCAATATATTCCTCAAGCTTATAATTATTGATAAATTTCCACCATTGATCATATTCTCCATACATAAGATAAATATCTAATAGTACTTTCTCTTTTTCGAAATATTTATGGATGGATAATATCTTCTCAATCGAGTTGATCCATTGGTCCGTGATTAAGGGATTGAATGATTCATTGAAAGTAGGAGGCCTTTGTCCCATGAAGCACATGATTTTAGATTTTTCTATGTTATAGAGTTTTGTTAACTCATCATAATCTAGGATTAAATTTATAACATGATTTAGTTGAGAGAGAATCATTATAAATTTCATGATTCATTCTCTCATCAGGTTGGGAATCTTGTTGGGGTAGTCATTACATTGCCCGTCATATTGATTTTTTACTTGATTCCTCCTATTTCCATCCATTGTTTAGAATAAAATGTCCATTTGTGATGACAATTTTTTTAAACTATTAAACACATAAAGGGGGAATCTAATGAAATTAAATAGATAACTTATAAAATACATGTATTTATTAACTTATCACTTCCTAAGATTTAATCTATGTTATCCATGATCTATTTCATCTCATATACTCTTATGAGTATTTTCTGATCCCTTAGTAATGGTTCGTAATGATCTAGTGACATTACCAAAGAAAATCCCCTAAGAGTTACAAACCAGATGCACAGTAAGACCCATTTGTGTGTACCAGTATTCACTGAGTTGGCCCAGGCACACCTTGTCGAAGTTGTTATCCCTAGGTACATTTTTTCCAGAACCACATCCACATGTAGTATAAAGGATGTTATTTATTCTAATTATAAACCAATTTATCTATAATTACAAAAATTTAGGTATTTTTTCTTATAATTATCCTTATCTGTAAGTCATTCTCTGATGTTTTATAATCCTAATACTAAAAATAACTATATTTTTTATTTGATAACAACTATAATAACTCTGCTCTTTATTACACATTCATTCAAGATTTATTACACCGGATTAATATTAATAAAAATTAGAATTTTTATAAGTCTATTGTCTTTTGTAATTAAGTATATTACATAATAATTTAAAACATGAAGTACAACATATTTATTGAAAACCTTCTAAACATGCCCGTGCTAAAAACTGTACAAGATAACCTGGGGGCATATATAAGAAGGGGGTGAGCTATAAATACTAAAAACGGAATAAAATGGATTAACATGAATAGAATAATACATGTTAGACAAGGAATATAAATGGGGAATAAAAGGAGTATGAATTAGAAACACAAATAATGATATAACATGATAATCGTAAAGGTAACATGGGAAATGTGGCAACAACATAAAACACTGCATCATAAACATAGGTCAAGACTAAATACCAATAAATCATGAAGGAAATATCCTATAAAGGAATTAGGTTCATTCCCAATCCCAACATGATGTATCATGATACTAAACTTTACCCAATGCATTGGAGAATTATCTAAATCTTGGTGCACCTGTCACTTTCATTTCATTCTCATGCTTAAGTGTGCCACATAGATCATAAAACATTGAATCATTTTTCATCACTTCTTATTCCATGATAAAGGAGTGTATAATAAATAAATTTAAATCACAAATAAAAAAGTATATAAGCATTAATTTTTACACCCTTGATATGAAATGGGTATGGTATTCACTACATAATTTTTTTGTCCTGGAAAAAGAGAGGGGAAATTTTCGTAGTATAAGGAAGTCACATAAAAATTCATAAAAATGGGTTAATGAGAGAAAATGGGATGTATCATCACAAAGAAATAATATTTTCTGTAATAGGGATATGGAAAAGCATATCCAAATATTATAAATTTGAAATAGAAGCCATAAGTTTGTGAAGAAACATAAATAAAGAAAAGAATCCTAACTATATTTCGGCATAATAATGGGTGTACATAAAGAATCATGTGAGGATTAATACAAGTTAAAGGGGGATTTCATAATTTATAAATTTAATTTATTGTAAAGAGAATATGTAATAATATATCCCAACATAATAAAATGGAATTTAAGATACAAAACATAAATGAAGTGCTTGAATGGAAATGTGGAGAGAGAAATCCATTACTTGAGTGTGTGACACCAAATGTTTGGGAGGGGCTTATTAAGAGCTTGGAATTTCCTTGGAAGGACTATAGAGAGTGAAGGGAAGAGTATTTATGTGATAAAAGGAGTTTTATTAAAGTGAAATTGGATCAACGATGGGTTTATATAGGAAATGAGGGGCAGATATTTATTATTAAGATTTTGGACTCTACATAATAAAATAACCAAAAACACCAACATTAATAAGTTTATATCCCATGGATTCTACCAAATGGGAGTATTTTACATTATTATATAAAAAATCTTCATAAATTAATAAAATAATTTACTTGCTTATGTGGAGGTGAGTCACACTCTTAAAGAACTGATTTTCAAACTTTAAAATATATTAATGGTTTTGCAGGAATCATAAAGGCTTTATAAAATTAATCAAATAAATATGAAATGAAATTATTTAAAATTTTAAAAATATATATGGTATTGGATTCCGTTTATTGTATTTATTAATTCACTTTTGGGTCATTATGATTTAATAATACACAAAGTATATTTATACAGTATTAAATTTTTACCCGATAATTCAACTGTCTCAGAAATTTATAAAAAATTTAACACTGGATAATTTCTATGTTATGATTCCTAAAATAATATCAATTTTATCCAAATATTTTTCTAAATATTTTTATTTTCACTTTTAAAATAAAATTGAAATTTCTTTAGAAATTCTAGGTCTTTTTTCACAATAACAGTCTTTGAACCCATTTTAAAATTTACATTTGAATTCATAAAAAATATTTGATAATTTATATTTAATAAACATTATTTAATAATAATATTTTATTAAAATATTATTTATTTCAAAAATCCATTAATTTATCAAAATTAATTCTTCAAATGAAATTTAATATTAACCAAAAAATTATTTCTATTTTATTGTTTCAAAATAAAAATTATTTATAACGTAAAAATAAAAGGATAAAAATATATTCATTATTATATAAAAAATAATGTACATACTCATATTTCTTGGGTTTTGATACATATACCTTTAATACACCATAAAACTCCCTAAAATTAAGGTGTGTGGTGGTGGGACTTTCATGAGATGGTTCGATGAACATGATTTGGGTCGTGATCTTGTTGAGATTGAACTTCTTCTGTAAGAGATTTCATTCATGCTTAAGTTTTTGTATCTCATCTCAGTCTTTCTCAAGTGGAAATACTAGTGATTCAATATCTATCAGAAGTTCTGATAAATGGGCTTTATAGGATATGATCCTACTTATTGAGGTCATCGCTTCCTTTGTCTATGAAAAATAGATTTGTTAAATCTCTATATTTATACTAATCTTGTGATAACTATTAAATAGATATATTATAAACAATAATGATGTTTTAGTGGTCATTTAAAATGGATAAAATAATCCAAAATAAGTATATGTTTTTTTATAACCATATACATTTAATTTAAATCAAAAAGTGAAATTTTATTTATAATAGTTTGGATCATTACACTCCAAGAATCCACAATACAATTTCATTATGGGGTCTATTTGATACCTATATCATCATTTTCCAATTTTAATCCTAATCCCCAATCAGTATTCATATAACTATTCAAATAATCTCAATAAATCCAATTTTTATCCCTAGAGAAAAAAATTCAAATAGCATAAGAAACTCAATATTTGATTCAAAATAAATATTCCAATAATTAATTTTGAATTTTTATAATACATTTAGAATCTAAAATAAAAATATAAAATGAAAAAACAGTTTCATCTCATTTAAAAATAAATTATTGATACTATAAAACATCTGAAAATTAAAATATGGCATGATCAAAAAGAAATTAAATTTTTATGTAAATTATACATGAGGTTTTAATAATATAAGATTTATTATTTCCATGAGAAATATATTAAATCCAAAAACAATCGTAAGCCACAATCATTATATTAAGAAAATTTAATTATAAAAACACATATTTATTTCATAAATGTTTATAAAATATTTCATTCATTGAAATAACAGGAAATTAATTTTTTTTAGCACAAAATATTTGTATATTTAAGGGACTACGACAATTGGCTATTTTAAAATAAAAAATCCATATTGAAAATAATTTTTCAAAAGTATTCACAATTAAATATAATTTCTTGATTCAAATAAATATATATAATCTAAATACCATTGTAAGCATAAAAAACCTAAGCATTGATTGAAAAATGGACATGGGTATTGAGTAAAATAAGGTCACATTAAACCCCCCCCCCCCCACATAGAACATTTCTTTCTATCAAGAAATAAATTCAAAACACTTAACAAGAATGATGTCTAACATATAATTAAGATGTTTCTCATGAAACATTATAGAAATAAAATGGGTGGGAGTGGAATATATAAAACTCAACCAAGACAAATATAAAGGGAGTTTGAATAAAGTTATAACTTCATTAGGTGATACTAAACACTTCTTTATCTCGATATGACTGTAGGAATGTTCAATTTTAATATTATACATTTTCTCTTTGGTATTAGATGAACTTATAAATCATATTCAATATGAGATACCAAATTTCATGTTTTTTATGGATAATATAGTTTTTGATGTAGAATAAAAAGAGACAATCCATTTTATGATAGATTTTTGGAGAGAGACTTTATAATTAAATGTTTTCTATATTAGTATGGATAATATATAATATATGGATTGTTTTTTAGCAAAGTATTGTCTAGTAATGTTATAGGTGTGAGATTGGGAGACCTTGTTATTTTAAAAGTTTATTTTTTTAAAATTTTCGACTCATTTTTAAAATTTTATGGGGATATTAATGCATATATCTCTTATAATATTCAAACTAAATTGATTAAATGGATAAATTATTATAGAGTTTTTTAGGATCATAAAATTCCTTTGAAATTGAAGGGTAAATTTAATAGGACTATTTTTAGACCAGTTATTCTATATGGTAGTGAGTGTTAGCCTATTATGATACTTATAGAACAAAAAATTAGTGTTGTAGAACTGAAAATGTTAATATGGACATGTGGGAATACTAATATAGATGAGATTATAAATGAATGTGTTTGATAGAAATATAGAGTGGATATGATTGATGTGAAAGTGATTAAGACTTGACTAAGATGTTTTGTACATGTTGGAAGAAGACACATGGATATAGTTTTTAATGGTGTAAGCTTAATGAAAAATTTAAATATTAAAATAATTATAGGTATACCTAAAAGGATTCTTGAAAATATCATTCAATATGAACATTTACTAAATGGTTTCATTGAAAATATGTTCCTTATAAAGCAAACTGCAGATGTATGATCCATGTTGTTGACCCTATTAAATTGTGTTTAATGATTTTTTATTTTTAAAACAATCATATTCATTACCTTAAATATAAATAAAACATACAAATATTTCATAATTTATTAAAGATTAAAATATTTTAGAAAAATTCAAAACTATAATTTGAACATTTCAATTCTAAGTAAAAATATTCATTCAATTGAAAAGTTAAAAATAAAGAACCAAATATAAAAAAGTAAATAGTTTCAAGTGATAAATATATCAAGATGTTCTTATAATAATTCCTTCAAGATAAATAAGTGATTAATCCCTCGAAATCATGTGGAATACTATGATTTTGACAAATAAATAACATAATTATGATCATGTAACTCATGTTTGATTAAAAAATATTTAAAAAAAAATTCAAGGAATATTTGAAACATAATCTTTGAAAATGGATTTATCACAAATGGAATACACTTCCCTCATAACTAAAAATAAATATTGTCTCCAATATTGAATCCTAATCAAGAATGTTTAATTTTCATTGTTAATTTTTAGAATTATTTTCTAATTTTTGCAATTAACTACATATAAAAGTGTCTAATAAATATAATTCTATAACATGAATATCATTAAAATACTTTTACTAGTAACTTATAAGAATGTAAAAAAGAATTATTGAATGTATATATAATAATTTTAGATTAAAAATATTTTCATAAAGTTGAGAATCAAAATTATTTTTAATTATTCATAAAAATTAGCATGCAGTGGAACCATTTCAAAACACCAAAAAGAATATAAAACATGTTAACAATGTCATATATTAAAAATAATTTATTCATGAATTCAAAATCAAAATAGTTAGTAATAGTAAACATTAAAAAATAGATTCATTATAAATATATGAGATAAAAGTGGAATTATGATAATAGAAAGAAAATACTTCAGAGAAGGTTACTTTACCCATAAAGAACATTCGGTTCTTAAAGTATCTTTTATCTTCTTATTAACTACTTGATGATTTAAATTCATCCATTTCCCTACTCATCATATTTAACTTATAGTAAGTAAACCTCTTCTTATTCTTCTTCCAAATCCTTTTCTGATATTTCTTATTCTATTCATCTGATTCAGTATCATCGACTTTATTCTTTGTGAACTTTCCAGAAAAATGATCATTGTTGTGATAATTAAAACACTTTGGTGATTGTTTAACATTTACATTCAATGTTACCCTATTGAATATTCTTGTAAACAAGTACATAAATTGTATTGAGACCCATTTAGCTTCTTCATCCTTATAAACACTTGATTATGGTTCTTCTTTTTTTTTAGTTTTACCTTTTATCATATCTTTAAAAGAAATATCATATCATTCCTTTTTAGTGAATACTGGAACTTTTCTCTTTTCATAAGATAGGATAGTATTATTATGTTCATACAATGATATATCTTCTCTTTTTCTAGTGCTAAAATCTTTGAGTCAAATCAATCTAGGAAATTTCTCATGAGCTTTTTCCCAATTGTATAATCATCTTGATTCTCTCCAAAACCTCTTATATTTTTGAAAATATCAATAACTCTTGTAATGTAGTCATCAATACTTTCTTCATCAGTTATTTTAATATCGTTAAATTTTTCCCAAGATATTATTCTTGGATTCTATAACTGTAGGTTTTCATTCATAACTACCACTCGGTTTATCCCAGATCCCCTTATCAATTTAGAGACCCATCGCATTAGTGTAATATTTTTTTGATAAATCCAAAAAGAATGAATTCTCAACCTTACCATCAACATCCATATTTCTTTTATCATCTTGATTCATAGAAATATCCACATCTTTCTATGGGAAACCAACTATTGATGCATCTCTCACTTCCGGACCAAGAGATAGAAGGTAAGGATGCATCATATTCCTCCAATTGTGGTAGTTCATGCCATCAAAAGTAGGAATTTATTTTTTATTCACTAAATTCAAATTATCTATTTATTAGAATGTTTTTGGGATCAAAATATGGTACCTTGTGCTCTGAAACCAATTGAAGTGGCCAATGATCAATTATATACCATAAAGAGGGGAGTGGGGGTTAATTAGTGGTATACTATTTTTATAAATTATTTTACTTTTGATTCAACCTATGTGACTAATTTATGTCCAGATCCCTCATATTTAATACTCATCCTCAACATTTATATAATAAAAAACAAATAAAACACAATACACAATGATTTACAAGGTTCGTTTCAATGACCTACTCCTTACTGTGTTAGTTAGACCTCCCCCCCCCAACACAGATTCTCCATTATATAAAAGGGTGAATACAATATTAATTTGTTATACCCATAACATTCAAACTAGTTATACCCTCCAGTTTCAATCAACCTTAAAACATTGGTTATACCCCCCCCCCCAAATATACCTTCTTCATAGTGATTGGTTAGACCCCCCGTAATCATAATCTTCAAAAACTAGTTAAACCCCCCCAGTTGTAGGAATCAACTTCAGATGTTTTATCCATAGTAGAAATATAAATTAAATATCCTTCTTCACAAGATTTCTGAATCACACTAGATCATGTAAAACTTTAATTTCCTTTGCATAGATGTTGTAATTTATCCAATAATATCTTATCACTTAATATAATCATGTACCTCAGTAAATCATTGCTCGAAGAAGAGTTATTTCTTCTGCTAAATATATAGTCTCACTAAACAATGAAAAACATGGATACAAAAAATGTTCTGATTCACTGATAATAAATTTTTCTTAGCTTCAGTCTCAAATATTAGTGAACACTAATCAAGAAATTTATATTTCACGTGATCTTATTCAAATATCATGCATGTATTTAATACATTTCATGGACTTCTCATTTTATTCATTCATTAACTCATGTGCATAAAAACATCCTTAATAAAAGCATATTGCCTAAGAAAATATACAATTTCTTCATGTTTCATTAAGTGATTATATAATCGCATTTCTATAAGAATAATCATTCATTCAATAATTTATTGCCTCAATTTTCATTATTTAATTATCAAATTTATGCACATATATACACATTGTTCACTTTCTTTTAATTCATGTAATACCTGTATTATTTTTTCTAAATGAATATGTCCTTCTCAAAACCTTCACACACACATACTGTTCACACTTCTTTTAATGCATTCAGTTTCTTGTGTTATATTACTCATCGTGCAATAGTGTATGCACACTGTATGATTGGGAATCAACTTGTGGTATAGACCCCTTCACAGGAAACAGCAAACTCTCATTGTATAATTTTCTTCTTGTATGAAAAACCCCAAATGGATATTAGATATTTTAGTGAGAAACATCTTCTTCATGAGATTTAGTTTTTGTAAACATTTTCCAAGGTTTGTCAAAATATTCACACAAGACATAAACACACATATAAAAAATGTGTTATCTCAAATGCTTCTTAGAACTCATTTCATCATGAAGAAAAACTAGTGTGGAATTATCATATAGTTTTCTCGTTGTATGACCTCTCATTCGCACAAATAGAAAGAGTGCGGAACTTACTTTGTTTACCAGAGCGATTCAAAGTGGGGAAACTTCTTCTGGAAATGATGTTCCATAAAAAACTTTGCAACTAAAACAAGTATAGGACATGGTATTTATAAACAATGAAGATTGTTTCATAAACTTTGAGAATCATATAACAACATCCTGCTCTACAAGAGATCACCATTTTCAGAAAATATAAAATTTTATTCACACTATATTACGACTATTTGATCTTTATTCTATGAGGAAAACAATGTTTCAATATATTTTTATCATTTTTGAATTTTTCAGATCACTTAGATGATTATTGGAAGCTTGGAATCACTCGATTGTCGACGTTTCATAGATTTTCGATGAACAAAACTTGGTTACAAGGCTTGTTGGAGAAGACAACATAGCTAAAGATGATCAAACAACAAAAAATAATCAGAAAAATCACATGTTTGAGAACTAGGTTGAGATGTTCGATGAACATGATAAATAGAATAGGCTATCGAATGGTTCTGATTTATTTGGTGCTATAGTAACTGAATATCCCATCAAAACAACTGAATGTTGGGTGATCCCTTATAATATGAGGTGTGATGTAAGCCAATTAGAAATCGATTACCAAACTATCCTATCCTCTCATTGGAAACACCCTTAAAACCTATTCTTTTACACTATGCTGCCTTGCATAGTGGTTATCTATCATTTGTGTTTTCTGCAGGCACTCATGCATGCCCATGCATCTTACACTAGTTGGATTAGGGTGTCAACTTCCCACCTAAGATTACTGGTGTGTGGTATTTCATAATTTGTTAACTATACTCTCCATATAAAATCTTCATCAAATTCCATATAGTGCATAGTCAACTCAAGATAACCAAATCCTAAATATTCTTTAAATTGGAACTCAACAATAAAATTCAATCTCAATAATATTCAAAATAATCTACAATTCATTCTTCATTTCAGAATTCATTTATAAATTCCAACCATACTCAAATAACATTTTTCATGGCTTTACCATTTCTTCACATCATTGTTTTAAACAATGTGTCAATTAAACTCATTGATGAAATTTTATATGAAATAGAAACCATATCTTTTATCATTACATTAAAGACCTTAAAAATTTTGGAATCTTTCACCAAACACACATTGATAAAAAATGTAATTAATTTGACACTTCATAGAACAACATGCACGAGCTGCATTCTTTTGGTGCTAAATGGACAATGTGCTCTCACTCTTCATTGCATAGTTACCACAAGGTTTGGTTAACCATGTGACCCAAACTATATGATGTTTTTTCTTAAAAAAATAAATTAATAAAATTAAAAATAAAATTAAAATAAATTAAATGATATCAAATGGAAAATTAAAAATAAAGAAATGTATTATTAGTATTTTTTGTTGTTGTTGTTGTTATATAGGTTTTTAGAAAACCTAAAATTGGTTCCCTTACCCCCCTCCCCCTCCATATCAAGATGCACCCCCCCCCTCGGGGTCTCTCCTTGGTCTTGTGTGGGACACCCCTCTCCTACTCCTTCTTAATTCGTCGATTTCGCCTAGATTCTTTGATTTTTTTCATTCAATCCTTCGAGGTATGGAGTCAAATCCCTTTTATCCCTCATTTTGGCTAGTTTTCCTCTCTCTTATTAGCCTATTTACCAATTAGATAAACACTACAGTATGGGATCACCCTATTTTTTATTTCTATCCGATGTTAGGGTGTGTGGGGCGTCTCCCAAGACCTCTTTAGGCATGTTTTTGATGTTCTCCACTGAAGGTGATGCGTTTTGGATCTTTTAGGTTTTCTATCACCATTTTCCGCAATCTTTTCACCCACTATTTTTTCTAACCCAATTTTATTTGGGTTTATTTTGGTTTGAGTTTCCAGTATTTATATGTAGTGTGTTTTAGTCATTCTTGATGTGGGTTTGAGTCACCATAGTCAAAGGAAAATTACCACATATGCATAGGTAGACATATATATATATGTAAGTTCCCCCATTACATGTATATTCTCCCATACTAGTGAATATATAGATATGTTTCTAGCTGTTATTATGTATATATATGAAAAATTAATATGGATGTAAGTGTAAATATGCATATGTATATATAATCATATATATATGGATCTCATTGTTCATATTCATGGACATGTGAATATGTACATAGGGTCTAGGTGTCCTTATGTATATTTGAAGGTGCATATGATTGGAAGCATAAAGGGATGATTTGAGTGGTCACTAATGAAAACATCGAGTGTCAAGGTGTTTGGATTGTTCTTCTTCTTCATGAGGTAGGATCTCGTTCCATTTTCCCCATTAAATTTAATATTTTATTAAATGATTCATTAACATGAATTAAGTATGCCTCTTGGAATAATTTTTAATATTTTAAATGAATTTTTTGAAGAAAAATGTCATATTTAATTATAAAACCCATATTTGGAGGTGAGATATATTTTAAACTAAAAAATATTTATTAATGATTCAAATCATGATTATATTGTTGAATTAGTAGTTCTATATGCATTGACATTAACGTTTGGTACAAGACATGTTAGAACATATCCTCTCTTGTTATTCCTAAATAATGTTTCCCACTTTTTTATATAAATTTTAAATAAATCAATTAACCTCCTTATTGTGTGTCCTAACTCTTAATTGGAATTACCCATGTAGGTGATTGTTCCTTTTTCTAATGAGACCTCCAAAATGATCATTGATCATTATAAATGAATTAATTTTTTTTAGTAAATTAAATAGATTTTATTATATGGATTTAGCATGTTCATGATGTTTTTCCTTCCATTATTGAATTTTATTAAATAGTTTAAGTGAAATTTCTCTCTTATAATGGTTTATAAGGGCTGCATGACCGATCATATTGCTTATATTTTATAAAATGCTTATACAAAATGTACGATCATAATGGAATTGAGCTTGGGTTTCAAAATTCATAAGAGGTATTTCTTTCTATATTATTTTATAAATATAATGATGCCTTTATATGGGATTAATAAATAAGTTTCATGGGAGGTTTTTACTCATTACTTATATTAAAAATGATTATTCCCTATACATAGGTTGTGTATGATGGTAAGGGGTGATGATCCCGGAGGATAATCACACTTCATTATATCATGTGTTGAGTATGTCATCTCACACTAGTGATACTATATGGGCATTGGGTTGAGGTGCCATGTTCCATGATTAGAGTGTTTTAATGGGGTGCACACTCTCTATCCTGAGTGATGAGAATGATGTCCCTCACTCTATTGGGATATATTTCATGTACCATATTGTTGTATATTTTAGGCTCATGAGACAGTTTCTATAAAAGTGAATTACATCCCATTCTATCCAGCACTATAATTCCAAATATATGGACATTAGGCATCTTCTCGCACTTGGTTCATATAGGTGGATGTAATATATAACTAAAATATATATATATATTACTATATATATTGTTACTGGTCATGAATTCCTTCTAGAATTGTGTTGAAGTAGGTAGAGTTGGTCAAGTGTCTGATTGGAACCTGAGCCAACCTGGGTTAATAATTCAGTATTGTTTATTGTTTCATATTTACTACATGCTACTTAATTTATATTGAATTAAATGGATTGGTATAGAAACCCTGGGGGCAGCCTACTAAGATTTATATATCACACCCTAATCATGTACTATTTTTACCTTAGTTGACATTATGATTGTAGAACCTTGGACTTCGCTTGTTTTTTAAAGATTTTACCTAGGAGTTAGGAGCATAGAACCAAGCTAGAGCTAAGGATTCTCTTGGAGAACATCCTTGAGGATTTATTTTCTTTTATTTTATTTTATTTTCAATATTTATGTACTTTACTATATCTTGTATCATGTTTTGTGTCTATTGTTTTATTTATGAATCATCAAATGGACATACATTCTTTGTATGAACTGGTGTTGGCCACTTATATTTAGTTTATTATTATTCTTTCACTACATTATTATAGATTTATATTACTTCTGCTATTGTATATTGTTTATTTATTTTATATAATTGTGATACTATGATAAGAGGGTATAGTATCCCCACTATCACCTCCTAAGACCCTCACCACTAGTCAGCAGCATTTTTCGTACGAGGAGATCTTCTTTAGGCCATTTAACCCCCAGTCTAACTACCATATTAATGGTAAATTAAGTGAGGAAATTACAAAGTGGTATTAGATCTTTTTCCCTTTATCTTACTATTTTTGTATGGTATATAGGAGACTAGGAATGTTTCTATGCTTCGTAAATAGTCGTTCCTGGTACTGATCACCACATCCATGGGGAAATGACTAGGTTTTCAAGGATGGGATTGATGTTCATGCTATTTTCTATTACATTTGATATTATTTCACCTTGAGTGACTAGTGTATTATTCAATTATTTTTTATATATAAATTTATAGTATTTTTTCATTAGCCTATTTCATCGAGGATGAATAATTTAATGCATTACGTATGCATCTAGAATTTCACATGCATGAATAGGTTATTATATATAGTTTCATTTGTAGATATGACTACTGATTTGATTGTGTTCCTTGAGTGTTATTCCATGATTTTGTTTATTAGTATGCCTAATTAGTATTTTGATAACATGCTTATATTGGTACCTAATTTAGTAATTATTTATCATGCCTACTTTTATAACATGTTTAAGTGATGATATGCCATGTTTCCTACTTCATTTCACATGATCACATTTGTTTCATGACTCTATGTTTATAGCATGATCATTGTGATTACTATCTATTATAACATGCCTAGTTATGATGTTATAAAATTGGTGAATTTTCTAGATTAGATGGTTGTGATTACAATGGGAGCGATTTTTTAGTTGTAAAGTGTATGGGTGCCTTATAACTAGGAAATGGTAACTCCTATAATTGAACCGTCCATGAGATTTATATATTGAAGGACTATTGTTAAAAGTAAAAAGGGTGTAAGTGTTAAAATTTTAAAGTGGTTTTGGTACTATTAAATAAGAGTTATACCTCAGTTTATAATGTGTATGGGCGGATTATAGTTTGGGTATTGGAAACCCATATAATCAAACCTTTTACATGGAAATGTTATAATTTTAAATGGTTATGAATGTTAATGATTTTTAATTTTGAACTCAAATGAAATTGGTTACCTTAAAAAATATGCAACTAGACCCAAGTAGATCATTTGGGACAGGTATCTTATGAGATAACACGTTTGGGTGTTTGTAATTTCTATAACTAAACAACTGTTATTGGGTTGATTTCTAAATAACCTAGTATTAATTAATGAGACCCTCGCAGGTCACTTTATTTTGTTTAAAATGGAATATATACGGTAAATTTCCTAATTTATAATTGGATTTCAGTTAAATTATGAATGTTTAAAACTGAGTTTTTTATATCTATCATGTATTCATTGGTGTTTTGAATGAAAAAAATTCAATGGATAAAGATTAAAAATGATTTGATTTAATTTCCTTAAAATGGAACCCTAGGTGGTGTCCTCAGTTTAGACCCTTGTGTAAGGGCAGTTTGAGTTTCTCCTTGAGTTTTCTTGGAACAGAATCTTGATTGTTTCCCATAGGCATTTTTTTAAATGGCTTAGGTGATCATCTCTTGAGCCTAGTTACTTTTCTGTTGGAGTGACCTAGTGATAGGGTCGGAACTTGTGCTCTCGTAAGGGGCTATCTCATTGTAGGTATCACCCTTAGTGATTAAATTTCATACTAAATTATTTTATCTTTATGATGTTTGGTGTTGTTTGGTGTCTTTGTACCTAGTAGGACTCTTAGATTTTTATGAAGCCCTTTTTAGGATGGGTTTTCCTTTTATCCTTGAGCTTTATTATGGGAATGAACATAAATTGGTAACTGATTCTAGCAGTTTAGACATGACAAGAGAATGGTTAGCCACTTTTTAGGTCTCATGACCCTATTTATTTTTCCTTGGGAGACTCAGGAGGTCATGGGTATCTTTCACCATCATTTGAGATAATTCTATTTTGAGATAGTTTTGTGTATAGGACATCTGATACTTGAATTCATAGGGATGATAAGACTATGGGTAGTATATAGGATGTGATGTTTTCTTCTATGTATATTGGTAGTATGCATTGATATATACAGTACTAGTCAAGTGCTAAATGTTGTAATGAACTTGTTGAGTTTGGTGAAATCTTAAAGCCTTGTCCTATTTAGTGCGGTCTCGGGTCATCTCCAAAGTAGAGTGACCTGAACATTAAAGGAATCTTGTTTTTACCAATTCTCAGGATGAAATTCCATGAGTCGTAGGTGTTTTAACATTCCAGATAGGTTGTTTTTGGATTTTATGACAAGTGATCTGATGTTGTGATGTGGTGATCATGACTTAGAAAAGTGACACGCGTACGTTTTAAAGTGGATCTAACCAAGTGTGCTTATGGGAATCTGGTTTATCCTTTCTTTAGATGAAAAGGACACTTCTAAGGTGGTGAGAGGCATGTCAGTTCTATTGAATACATTTCTTTCTAGTTATAAGGAACACAACCAAATATGACTATTTGGAAAAGGTTGGACTTTCTTGAATTCCTTTGGGGGTTGAATGTTTTAAATCATGTCAATGATTGCCCAGTATTACGACATAAATGTGTTTGGTTCTGTATAAAACATATTAGAATAATTGTTTTCTTTAATGATTTTTGGTGGTTAATCTTGAACAATCACGAAATGTCTCCAGTGGTGAAGGCATCGGGGTTTGGTTGGTGTTAATTCATCAGCAGGTGAATTCGATCTTCTTACAAGAAAACGACTAGTAGTGGTTCAAAAATCCCTCATTTTGTTTTCATAGTTTTTTGGAAACCATTCAAATCCTCTTAGTGTACTCTTTATTTGAGATACAATCATCCCCAATCTTGAAATCATTTTTTATGCACTAAGAGGACATTGATCTTATGTTTCACTAATGTTTTATAAGTCATTGGGCTTGAGATGTGTCTATATAATTTTCTACAATTGATGTGTGGATTTTAGCCATGTTTAGTCTTGAGTGAACTTGGGTTCCCAAGTAGGAACACCTTAGAAAACCTCTTGTAAACCTTCCATCTTCTCCTGACATGACCACCGGGAAGATACCGCTCTGAGATCTATTAATGATATAATGTGGAAGTCTTGGTCGTGTACCAACATCTCAATTGTAAACAAAAAGTATGGATTTCTTTGGGTTACATCCTTATAATCCAATTTAATGAATCTAAGGATACAGAAAACTTGTTTTCAGACATGAATGTAATTATTAAAAATTATGGAAAATCAATTGGGATGGATTCGAATTTCACCCATGTTCATGCTTTAGCACAAAATTATAATGTTCAGGTGATGTTTTAACAAAAGAACGTCACCAGAAGTTGGTTATGAGACATTTTGAATGTTTTCGTGTTAAACACTTGATTTTTTGGAAGGAAATCATTGCAGTAAATTTTTTTATGCTGGTTGTCTAAGCCAAGAATCTCGAGAATGGTTAATCAGAGGTGGTTTGACCTGTTTTCCTTCTTATTAAGTGGTTATGGGGGGTGTTACCATTTGAAGCATGTATCCATGTTAAGGTGGGTGTGGTCTTTAGGTAGGTATTGTCATTTGTGGAAATCTTGCATGATAGGTTTCAGGATGGTTGAGAAGAGCTTGACTATTTCATTCTAATAAGGTCACTAATATGACCTCAAAATTAATCGAGTTCTCCATATTAAAAAAACACATGAGGATCATTATTATAATGCTAAGGGATGTGATTCATAAGGAAATTTCAATAGTGAAGATGTCATGGTTTGACGTTATCCATTAAATACAGAATCCTGAGGTGGGTAGAACCTTGGGCAGGATGTTTAAAGAGATGATGGAATAATCATTTATCTTGATAAATGATCTCTGGTAAGCTTTTTCTTGGTGTATCATTTAGAAAACAATCATTGGATTGAGTTGGAATGGATTAAGTGTTGTGTTCGGAAGTGCTTGTTCATAGGTGTGTTGGGAATTTGGGAACACAAACATGACCATTGAAATGAGACCTCACAATCTTTAAAGTTTGGCTAATGTTTTTGTTGTTCTCGAAGGCTTTTTTGGGAGGATAAATTCTAAGGTGGTGAGGTTGTAATAACCAGTGATTTTTGAATAGATTAAAATCCAAATGAATTTGAAATTTTTCATTTATTGGATGATTTGTTTTTGAAATTGAGCTTCAGAACACAATTCTGAGAGTTGGAACACCTCTATGTGTTGTTTTTTTACTTGAGTAAAGTCTAGAAGGATATCTCTGGTGTCTCATTGAGTTTTAGAAATTTTGGGGTCCTAAAATCAATGTTTTGGATGATCTTACCTTGGCGCATGGTTTATATAA
Organism: Viscum album; assembly: GCA_963277665.1. Lineage (NCBI taxonomy): Eukaryota > Viridiplantae > Streptophyta > Magnoliopsida > Santalales > Viscaceae > Viscum > Viscum album. The sequence continues at coordinate 1,900,125,157 of OY728126.1, forward strand.
AACATTGCATCCCTCAACAGCAAACATTGAGGATTTTTTTAGAGGAAAAGAACACTCTGCACAGCCTGCACATGATTTACCCAAACTGTGCTCCTAGCCACACGGTTAGTGATAAATGAACAGTGTGCTCCCACTATTCATCGCATGGTTGGCACATGATTTGAATAATTGTACGACCCAAACTGTTTGATGTATTTTTTTAATAAATTAAATTAGTTAAATTAAAATTAAAATGAAAATAAATTAAAATAGATTAGATGGAAAATGGAAAAAAATAAATGTTTTATTGTTATTATTATTATTATTATTTTGGTTATGAGAAAACATCAAATCTATCCCCTTAACCCCCCCCCCATATCGGGATTCACCCCCCCCCCCTCCATATCGGGATTCACCCCCCCCCCCCCCCTCTGGCCTCTCCTTGGCTTCACATGAGACAACCCTCTCTAAATCCCCCTTTATTCACCGATCTCACCTGGATTATTCGTGTTTTTCATTTGATCCATCGTGTTATGGTCTCATATCCCTCTTTATCCTAATTTTTTCTAGTTTTCCTCTATCCCATCACCCTATTTTCCAATAAGCTAAACCCTAGGGTTAGGGTTGACATGATTTTTGGTTTTCTTCTAATTTTATGGATTGTGGTGCGTCTCCCATGACCTCTTGGGGAATGTTTCGATATTCCCCACTAAATTAAATGCATTTCAGATCATTTTGGTTTTTCATCACCACTTGAGGTAATGTATTCTCCCTCTATTTTTCCTATCCCAATTTTATTTGGTGTCTTTCAGTGGTTTGAATTAATTTTGTTTATCTGTAGTGTGTTTTGGTCATCCTTGAGGTGGGTTTGAGTCTCCATAGTCAAAGTTTAATTACCGTGTATGCGTAGGTAGACATATATATATATATAGGTTCCCCAATTATATGTATATTATCCCATGATAGTGTATATATATATATATATGGGAATATGTATTCTTTTGTATATATATGAAAAATGCATACAAGTGTAAGTGGAAATGGGTGCATGCATATATAATCATATATGTAAGGATACCCTTGTGCATATTCATGGACATGCAAATATATACATAGGTGGTAGGTTCCCTTATGTATATGTGATGGTGCATATGCTTAGATGTGGAAAGGATAGCTTCGAATGTTCTCCAATGAAAACATCAAGTGCCAAAGTGTTCAGCTTGGCCTTCTTCTTATGGTTGGATCCCTTTTCATTTTCCCCTTTAAATTTAAGATTTCATTAAATTATTATTTAACGTGAATTGAGTATTCCACTTGGAATAATTTTTAATATTCTAAATGGATTGTTTTTTAAAAAAACATCATGTTTTTATAATAAAACCCCTCGATATTGGTGTATTGTCTTTTAAACTAAAAAATATTTTTTAGTGATGTAAATCATGATTATCTTGTTTCAATAGTAGTTCTTTATGATTTGATTTCAATGCTTGGTATATGTCATGTTATAACATGGCCTCTATTGTTTTTCATAAATGATGTTTCCCACTTTTTGTAATTAAATGTTTAATTAACCAAGGAACCACTTATGATATTAGCCCAAACCTTAATTCAAATTACCCTTATGGGTGATTGTTCCTTTCACTAATGAGACCTCCAAAATCCTAATTTATTTTTATAAATGGATTCATCATTATTTATTTAATTAAATGTATTTTTTTACATGGATTTGGCATATTCATGATGGTTTTTCTTCTATGATTTCATTTTATTGAATGGTTTGAATGAAATAGATCCCTTGAATTGGTTTATACAGGTGATAAGGCCATGCCTATTGATTATATTCTATTAAATGATTATTTGAATTGTACCTTCATAATGTAATTGGACATGAATTTTAAAATTCATAAGAGGTATTTCTTTATGTATAATTTTATAAATGTATTGATGCATTTATATGGGGTTAATTAATTAGTTGCATGTGATTTTTTCACTCACACCTTATATTTTATATGATTGTGACTTATACATAGGTCGTGTACAATGTTAAGGAGTGAGGAGTTTGTAAGGTAATCACACTCCCTTACATCTGGTGTTGAGGATGGCATCTCACACCAGTGATACTATATGGGCATTGGGCTGAGGCACCACTTTCCCTGATTAGAGTGTTTACATGGCATGCACACTTGCCATCTCGAGGGATCAGCATGGCATCCACCACTCTATTGGATGTAGGTAATGTACCCTCTCATTGGATCTTTTAGGCTCTTTAGACTGGTCATAGAAAAATGAGTTACATCCCAGTCCATCAAGTACTAGTATTTTAGGTATATGGCCATTAGGCATCTACACGAACTTGGTTCATATATGTGGATGAAATATATAACTAAACTATATATATGAGTGTGTGGGTGTGTTACTATATATATAGTAATTAGTCAGACACTTTTTCTGGCAGTGAGCTAAAGAAAGTAGAGTCGTTCAGGTGTCTGATTGGAATCTAAGACAAGATGTGCTATTATTTTAGTACTACTAAATATTTCATATTTCCTACACAGTACTTAATTTATATTGAATCAAATGGATTGGGATACACACCATGAGTAAGAGTTTAGTGAGATTTATATCTCACACACTTCTTGGGTACAATTGGTACCTGAGTAGACCTTATGATGGTAGGATCTGGGACTTCTCTTATTATTGCATGCTTGTACCTCGGAGTTAGGAGCACAGGGATGAGCTAGAGCTCGAGATGCTCATAGAGATCACCCTTATATCTTTTATTTTCTTTTCATATTTCTTTTTAATTATTTATGTCCTTCCATATATCTTATAAAATGTTGTATGTCTATTGTTTAATTTATGTATCATTAACTGGAAATTCATTCTTTGAATAAACTGGTGTTTTCCACTTATATTCAATTTATTATTATTACTTTATCATTGATTTATACAGCTTCCATTCTTTCCTATTATTTATTTCTATTATAACATTTTGATACAATAATAATAGGGTATAATACCCCCACTATCACCTACTAAGACCATCACTTCTAGTCAGAAACCTCTAGCGTATGAGGAGACACGCTAGAGGCCATGTGACCCACTGGTCTGGCTACCATCTTAGTGGTCAGTCTAACGGAGACGTTACAAAAAATTTGTTTTCAACCTCAGTCTTATGACCTTGGGTATGATTTACATAGTATGATTGACTCTTTATGACATAATCATTAAAATGAAACCTTTTATCAAACTACAATTATTCAAATAATCCTAAACTTCTTAGTCTGAACTTACATAGTCTAACCTTCACCATTCCAGTAAGAAAACTTTTAGTTGTCTGATATTCTAATTATATCTCCATTCAAAAAGTAACTATGACTGAAAATATATATCACTCGTACTTTTTTACAAGAAAAAATTATGTTTCAAAGTAAGAATGTACTACCCACCTATTTATAAGTATTCTAGAATAACATAGGTGGGAAACTAAAAAACATTTCCCTCTTACAAAAAATGAATAACCTCTAAAATTCAATCATATTTAAACTTCATGGATAGCCACTTAAACTCTTTTGGAACCTTATTGATTCATATTGAGTCATCTTTGTAATCAGCCTTCTTGAACTTCCTAACATTTCTTCAGTCTGATTATATTTCCCTCTCAGAGTCAGTCCAATGGAGCTTCCTCGACTTCAGCCTAATGGACTCCTCCTAATTTTTGAATTCTCATTATGATGGAATTCTCATTATGATGTAATTCTCATTATAATGGAAACTCCACTATGTAAAATTAACGCTCTTAAAACCTCATCATATATAACTCATTCATACTTCTGAAAACTTTTTTGTTTGGTAATTCTGGATCTGATGAAAAGAAGTTTCATGATTCCTAGAACCGATAAAATATTTATTATTCCTCTATTTATTCAAAATATTTTATCATGAGAGTTTTAATGATTTATGAGTACTTAAAATTAGCAAAGAATCATCTGAGTTGAGGTTTGAATGTTTAAGAACTTTCTAACTCCTGATTCCCTTGAAACTTACTTGTCATACTTTATCTACATTCTAAATTTCTTTCACTAAAACTATTAACATTCAAATAAATAATATTCTGCATAAATATTTAGCGTCATTATGATGATTCTAATACTGATGGTGTGTCTGATCAATAACATCATCTTTCTAAAATTGTCTGCTTCTAGTTCTTCTTTGTTTGACACTCTATCTCTGAAAAACAACTTTCTCAAAAGCAAAAAATTTATACCCCTTTATGTTTAGGTTCAAACATTCAGAAACATTATTCTATTTTTCAAAAAAATTATTTTACAAAATATTAGTTGTACATAAATTCAAATACATTGTTAAAAAACATCATAAAGGTTCTTCAATCCCCCCTGTATTTGTTTGAAAACATTCATTAATAAATTTTACAACTCACCTTTTGTGAACAACTCATGTTTTTTTATTTTTACCAAAACAAAAACCTTCACAAAAGATAGTGTTCTGACACCACACTACTAGATAATGTTATGTTTTTGAAGGAATTTCGTCCATTAGTGACAATAAAATTGGGTGGCCATGTTAAGATAAACACCCCTGCACTTTTATCTTTTTTAAATTTTATTTTTCTATAAAATTGATTTGTCTCCCTCCCGTTAACTAATAACCATAACTTAGGATTCATAAAATAAAGATAAGTTAAAACTTCTTACAGAATACAATATTGTTCATTTTTCTCCCACATTGTAATCATAATCAAGACATAGAATGTGGTAATTATTTATGAGGATTAGGAAGACATTGGAGGATTTTGATCATGAAGTTGCAGCCTCAATTCAACAAACATTTATTTTGGAATTTATTTTGTAAAGATATCATCAATTTGATACTTCTTTGAGATATACTCCATAAAAAATCTCCAGCAACAACTTTCCCTTTTATAAATTAAAACTTCATATAAATGTGTTTTGATATTTAATGTTGGAAAATGTTTATTGATATATCAATTTCTCTCTGATTATCAAAAAGTATCTTCTATGGTTTAAAAACTTTTACTTTCAAATCTTACAACTGAACTTACATCCAAAACATCTGAGTACATATTTGGGTAGTTGTCACATATTCTGATTCTGAGACGCTCAAAGTTACTGAACTTTATTTCTTACTATGAAAACTCACACAACATTCACCCAAGAAAAATGTTCCTCTGAAAGTTGATTTTCTATAATTATAATCTAAAGCCAAATCAGCATAAATATATTGATGAAATATTATATTACCACTTCTGACCGAATGGCCCAATGGCCTTTTTTTATTTTATTATGGATAATCCCTCATTTAAGGGATGAAGGGGAACTCATACATGACCTGTAGGCCCAAGGTACAAGGCCAGACATGACTCGCAATACATGAACTGAAGGCCTAGAGGCATACCATGCCTAATACATGACCTATAGGCCCAACCCACTAGAACTTCCCCTCACTAGATTCTGTATCATTGATTGTCTAACTCTCTGCCTAGCAATGTTGATCGTCTCGCATTACCCCATACAAATATGCATGGTGTCAGGTCCCGATAGCAGTTCCCATGTGAAGTGGTTCCTTTAACAGACCTCAGAACTCTCACTGGTGCCAACATATATGATTATTTGGATCACTCAGATATCTGACACACAAAGTCACAATATAAGAAATATCAGTTCTGGAGGATATGAGATGAATAAAACTTCATATCATCTTATGAAATTATTTTTAATTCACACTTTTTTCGAATTCATCTTGACTCAATTTTGTACTCACTGATATAGGAGTTGAAACATATTTGTATTCTCCCATCCCAAATTCCATTCACAATTTCGAGGAATAATTTTCTTGAGATAAAAAAATTACTTTTCCTTTCTTTGAACTTGTAAACCAAGGAATAAATTTAATACTCCAAACATTTTCATTTTAAAATTAATCTTCATTTCCTTATAAAATTATTTACAAAAATTATATTCATCCCAATCAAAGATTATATTATCAATAATTAGTGTGTTGGTGTTAACTTCTTTCACATAAAAGTTACTATTTTCCTTCAATTTATAAAAATTAAACATTCATAAGAAACTATACAATTTTGAATACCATGAACATGGAACTTTTTTCAACCCTTACAAGGATTTATTCAATCTATAATCATTTTTTCATCATTATCATGTAGAAAACCCATAAGTTTGTTCAATTTAAACTTCTTCCTCAATCTCACTATTTAAGAAATATGACTTTACATCCATATGATAAAAATTTTAATTTTTATGTGCATCCACTGAAAGAAACATTTGAATAGTTTCTAATATTGAAACTGGGGAAAATGTTTCTTCAAAATCCACACCTTCCACCTATGCATGTCCTTTAAAAACACGCCTTTATTTGTTTCTTGAAACTTATCCATATTGATTACATTTTTTTCTATAAAATCACTTTATTCTAATATAACTTTTTTATTTTGGCTATGGAACAAGTTACCATGTTTTATTTTTCTAAATCAGATCCAGCAATTCATTCATTGCATCCACCCATTCTTTATGTTGAATAGATTCTAAAACTGAATCCAGTTCAACTTTTGAGATAAGTGAAGCAAGATTTTATAATCTCAACATTCTTCTTCTCTTAACTAGATCCTTTTGATTCCCAATGATTTTTTAGGTCACAGCATTCTTTTGTAAATTTGGAAATTGAAAATATTCTTTCTAGATTCACTTTTCTCATCAAATGAATCATATTAATCTTGATAAGTCTATTTTATATCATTGTAACTTTTATTAGAAACCATAATTTTATACTTATTAAAATTATTAATAAAAAATTATAGGTTTTCAATAACATTGACATCATATGAATCATCCAATTTTGGAAAACAGTTGTTCCAACATTCGTAACTTATTCCATTAGGTGAATAACCTAAAAATATTCCTTCTTCGACATTCTTATAAAACTTCCAAAGATATATACTTTTAATTTTTAGGAAACATGGACTTCTAAAAAACATGATGTATTTAAATGAAGGTTTTTTGTTATACCACATTTCATAGAAATTGTATTGGATTCCGACCTCAACAAACATTTCTTCTAAACCTGTACAGTAATACTAATAGATTCTCTCAAATAAAAATTTGAAAGTTTCACTACTGGAAATGGGAGTTTTCCCAACACTTACATACCAACGGTTATACAAAACCGTTGGTATAGGAAGGATACACCAACGGTTTGAGTAAACCGTTGGTGTATTGGATTTTAAACAAGGCTTTCCCAATAGTTTACCAAAACCGTTGAGAAAGGTCACTCTTTTCCCAACGGTTTACCAAAACCATTGGGAAAGGTCACTCTTTTCCCAAAGGTTACACAAAACCGTTGGGAATTGTCACCTTGGAAGCATGTATACCAACAGTTTTTTAAAACTGTTGGTAAATTTCCTCTTGGAAGGATGTATACCAACAGTTTTGTAAAACTGTTGGTAAAGAAGACATTTTCCCAACAGTTTTTAAAAACCGTTGGGAATGTTTTCCCCAATATACAACAGCCCTGATTCTTTCCCTTCCCATGCGAATGCAACCCTAATTCCAATCTCTCCTGAAGGTCTCTCTTTACCCAGGTCGAAGAACTTCTTCCACCATCTTCAATCAATCAATTTTTTATTTCTACACTCCAAATCTGTAAGTCTTACCTTAGTTTTAATGTTCTACATCTATTATTCTTGGTTTCTGTTTTGATTTTTCCTAAACGATATCTGATTTGTTTTCTGTTTTCTGTTTTTGTTACATTTCTTAGTTTTACACTTCTAATATATAAGTGATATTATCATTTTAATGTTTTGCATCTACAGTTTTGGTTTTCTGTTTTGATTTGGGTGTGTATGACTTTTTTTCTGTTTTATTTGGTGTGTGTTGGGCTTTGACATTGAATCAAATTTGATTCAAAATGATTTATGTGTTAATATCATCTATAAATTTTCAGTTCTTAGAAATATTGGTATTTTTTGGAATTTTGTGTAAATATCATCCATATTTCACATGATTCACATCATGGTAAGAATGTGTAATGATATTATTGAGATGAGAGAGGAAACTCATACACTCTATGTTGTTTATAGTGGCATGGTTAGTCATGAGTGTTAATTGGCTTCCTAATATGACTGTACTAATGTTCGAAAACCCCCCGAACAGCCCCCCAGACATCCCCCACCCTCCTTAGTCCCTGGAAAGCCCCTAGGACAACCCCCAACCTCCTCCTTGGTCCCCGTACAGCCCCCAGACACCCCCCAGATAGCCCCCTGGACATCCCCCACCCTCCTCCCTCGACCCCGAACACCCACCAGACAGCCCCCAGACAGCCCCCCCTCCCCCCCACCCTCCTCCTTGGTCCCCGGACAGCCCCCCCGGACACCCCCAGATAGCCCCCAAACAGCCCCCCACCCTCCCTCCTTGGTCCCCAGACAGCCCCTCATACACCCCCCAGATAGCCCCCCGAACAGCCCCCCCCCCCCCCCCCACCCTACCTCCTTGGTCCCCAGACAGCCCATAGACACCCCTCAGACACGCCCCGGACACCCCCCGGACAGCCCCCCACCCTCCTCCCTGGACCCCAGATAGGCCCCCAGACACCCCATGAACAGCCCCCCAGACACCCCCCGGACAGCCCCCTAGACAACCCCAACCAACCCCCCGGACACCCCTCGGGACCACTCAAATTGTCTCTCTTTTGTTCAAAATGGACTAAATTTTAAGTGAAATCAAAAACCGACATACGGGAAACTGACCAAACACCTTCATATTCTTTTGACACTTTAGTACAATGATCCATAGGTTATATGTGACGTGTAGGAGTCAACCTCACCTCAATACGAGGCGTTGTGTGGCCGACACCACCCAAACTGTCTCTCTTTTGTTTAAAATGGACAATATTTTATGTATATATGCCAAACTGACCAAACGCCTACGGATTATGTTTAAACTTTAGTAAAACAATTCATGGGTCATATGTGACGTGTACGAGTCAACCCCACTACAAACTGAGCCATGGTGTGGCTAGGACCACTCTAATTGTCTCTCTTTTGTTCAAAATGGACTAAATTGTAAGTGAAATCAACAACTGACATATGGGAAACGGACCAAACGCCTTCGGATTCTGTTGACACTTTAGGAAAATGATCCATTGGTCATATGTGTCGTGTACGAGTCAACCCCACCTCAATCCGAGGCACCATGGGGCCGAGACCACCCAAACTGCCTCTCTTTTGTTCAAAATTGACAATATTTTATGTACATATGCCAAACCGAACAAACAGATTAAGATTGTGTTTAAACTTTATTACAATGATCCATGGCTCATATGTGATGTGTACGAATCAACCTTTCTTCAATCTGAGGCCTGGTGTGGCCGACACCACTCAAAGTGGCTCTGTTTTTTTAAAATGTACTTAATTTTAAGTGAAAACAACAACTGACATACGGGAAACCAACCAAACGCCTAAGGATTATGTTGAAACTTTAGGAAAATGATACATGGGTCATATGTGACGTGTACGAGTTAACCCCACCACAAACTGAGCCGCGGTGTGGCCGGGACTACTCAAATTGTCTCTCTTTTGTTCAAAATGGACTAAATTGTAAGTGAAATCAACAACTGACATACGGGAAACGGACCAAACGCCTTCGGATTCTATTGAAACATTACAAAAACGATCCATGGGTCATATGTGACATGTACGATTCAACCCTGCCCCTGCCTCATTCCGAGGCACCGTGTGGCCGAGACCACCCAAACTGCCTCTCTTTTGTTCAAAATGGACAATATTTTACGTACATACGCCAAACCGATCAAAAGGATTCTGATTGTGTTTAAACATTAGTAAAATGATCCATGGATCATATGTGACGTGTACGAGTCAACCCTGCCTCAATACAAGGCCCGTTGTGGCCGACACCACTCATAGTGCCTCTCTTTTGTTTAAAATGGACTTTATTTTAAGTGAAAACAACAACAGACATAAGCCAAACCGACCAAACGCCTTCAGATTCTATTGAAACTTTAATAAAACGATTCATGGGTCATATGTGATGCATATAAGTCAACCCTTCCTCAATCTAAGCCGCGGTGTGGCTGGGACCACTAAAACTGTCTCTCTTTTGTTCAAAATGGACTAAATTGTATGTGAAATCAACAACTGTCATACGGGAAACTGACCAAATGCCTTCGGATTCTATTGAAACTTTGGGAAAATGATCCCATGATCATATGTGATGTGTAAAAGTCAACCCCGCCTCAATCTGAGGTGAGGTGTGGCCGAGACCACCCAAACTACCTCTCTTTTGTTCCAAATGGACAATATTTTACGTACATACGGCAAACCAATCAAACAGATTCTGATTGTGTTGAAACTATAGGAAAATGATCCATGGATCATATGTGATGTGTATGAGTCAACCTTGCCTCAATCTGAGGCCCGGTGTGGCCGACACCACTCAAAGTACCTTTGTTTTGTTTAAAATGGATTTAATTTTAAGTGAAAACAACAACTGACATACTGTAAAACGACCAAACGCCTACAGATTATATTGAAACATTATTAAAACAATCCATGGGTCATATGTGACTTGTAAGAGTCAACCCCACCTCAATCTGAGCTGTGGTGTGTCCTGGACCACTCAAACTGTCTCTCTTTTGTTCAAAATGGACTAAATTGTAAGTGAAATCAACAACTGACATATGAGAAACTTACCAAACGACTTCGGATTCTATTTAAATGTTAGAAAAACGATCCATGGGTCATATGTGATGTGTATGAGTCAAACCTGCCTTAATATGAGGCACTGTGTGGCCAGGACCACCCAAACTTCCTCTCTTTTGTTCAAAATGGACAATATTTTACGTACATATTCCAAACAAATCAAAAGGATTATGAAGGAGTTTAAACATAAGGAAAATGATCCATGGATCATATGTGACATGTACGAGTCCACACCGCCTCAATCTGAGGCCCGTTGTGGCCGACACCACTCAAAGTACCTCTCTTTTGTTTAAAATGGACTTAATTTTAAGTGAAAACAACAACTGACATACGCCAAACTGACCAAATGCCTTATAATTCTATTTAAACTTTAGGAAAACGATCCATGGGTCATATGTGACGTGTACGAGTAAACCCTGCCTCAATCCGAGCCGCGGGGTGTCTGGGACCACTCAAACTGTCTCTCTTTTGTTCAAAATGGACTAAATTGTAAGTGAAATCAACAACTATCATACGGGAAACTGACCAAACGCCTTCGGATTCTATTGAAACTTTATGAAAATGATACAAGTGTCATATGTGACGTGTACGAGTCAACCCCGCCTCAATCCAAGGCGCGGTGTGGCTGGGACCACCCAAACTTCATCTCTTTTGTTCCAAATGGACAATATTTTATGTTCATATGCCAAACCGATCAAACGGATTCTGATTGTGTTGCAACTTTAGGAAAATGATCCAAGAGTCATATGTGATGTGTACGAGTCAACCCCACCTCAATCTGAGTCCCGGTGTGGCCGACATCACTCAAAGTGCCTATCTTTTGCTTAAAATGGACTTAATTTTAAGTGAAAACAACAACTGACATACCGGAAACCAACCAAATGCCTAAGGATTCTGTTGAAACTTTAGGACAATGATCCATGGATCATATGTGACGTGTATGAGATAACCTCTCCTCAATCCGAGCCACGGTGTGGCCGGGACCACTCAAATTGTCTCTCTTTTGTTCAAATGGGACAAAATTGTAAGTGAAATCAACAACTGACATACGAGAAACCTACCAAACACCTTCAGATTCTTTTGAAACATTATGAAAATGATACATGGGTCATATGTGACATGTACGAGTCAACCCCGCATCAATCTGAGGCATGATGTTGCCAGAACCACTCGAAGTGTCTCTCTTTTTTTTTAAAAGGACATCATTTTTAGTGAAAACAACAACTGACATACGGAAAACCGACCATATGCATTCAGATTCTGTTTAAATGTTAGGAAAATAATACATGAGTCATATGTGATGTGTAAAAGTCAACCCCACCTCAATACGAGGTGCGGTGTGGCCGGAACCACTCGAAGTGCCTCTCTATAGTTTAAAATGGACTACATTTTAAGTGAAAAGAACAACTAACATATGGAAAACCGACCAAACGCATTCTGATTCTATTGATACTTTACTAAAAGGATCCATGGGTTATTTGTGACGTGTAAGAGTCAACTGCGCCTCAATCTGAGCCTCAGTGTGGCCGCCACGTCTCAAAGTGACTCACTTTTCATTGAAATGGAAAACATTTTAAGTGAAAACAACAACTGACATACTAAAACCCAACAAAACGCATTCAGATTCCATTTAAACTTTAGTAAAATGATCCATGGGTCATTTTTGATGTGTAAAAGTCAACCCCACCTCAATCTGAGGCGCGGTGTGGCTGGAACCACTCGAAGTGTCTCTCTTTTGTTTCGAAAGGACATCATTTTTAGTGAAAACAACAACTGACAAACGGAAAACTTACCAAATGCATTCAGATTCCATTGAAACATAAGGAAAACAATTCATGAGTCATATGTGACGTGTATGAGTCAGCCCCACCTCAATCTGAGGTGCGGTGTGGCCGGAACCACTCGAAGTGTCTCTCTATAGTTTAAAAGGGACTTCATTTTAAGTGAAAAGAACAACTGACATATGGAAAACCGACCAAACGCATTCATATTCTGTTGATACTTTAGTAAAATGATCCATGGGTCATTTTTGATGTGTATGAGTTAACCGCACCTCAATCCAATCCTCGTTGTGGCTGCCACGTCTCAAAGTGACTCACTTTTCTTTGAAATGGAAAACATTTTAAGTGAAAACAGCAACTAACATACTAAAACCCAACAAAACGCATTCGGTTTCCAGTGAAAATTTAGCACAACGATCCATGGATAATTTTTGATGTGTACAAGTCAAACCCGCCTCAATCCGAGTTGTGGTGTGGCCAGGATCACTCTAAGTGTCTATTTTTTGTTAAAAATGGAAAACATTTTAAGTACATACGGAAAACCAACCAAACGGATTCTGATTGTGTTGATACTTTAGCATAATGATCCATTAGTCATATTTGATATGTACCAGTCAACCCCTCCTTAATCCGAGGCACGGTGTGGCTAACACCACTCATAGTGTATCTCTTTTGTTTAAAATATACATCATTTTAACTTAAAAGAACAACTGGCATACGAAAAAACAACCAAACGCATTCAGAATAGGTTGAAACATTAGGAAAATGATCCATGGGTCATATGTGACGTGTATGAGTCAACCCCACTTCAATCCATGGCATGGTGAGGCCGGAACCACTCGAAGTGTCTCTCTTTTGTTTCAAAAGGACATCATATTTAGTGAAAACAACAACTGACATACAGAAAACTGACCAAATGCATTCATATTCGATTGAAACATTAGTGAAACAATCCATGAGTCATATGTGGCGTGTACGAGTCAACCCCACCTCAATCTGAGGAGCGGTGTGGCCGGAACCACTCGAAGTGTCTCTCTATAGTTTAAAATGCACTTCATTTTAAGTGAAAAGAACAACTGACATACGGAAAACTGACCAAACACATTCGAATTCTGTTGATACTTAAGGAAAAGGATCCATGGGTCATTTGTGACGTGTATGAGTCAATCGCGCCTTAATCCAATCCTCGGTGTGGCTGCCACGACTCAAAGTGACTCACTTTTCTTTGAAATGGAAAAAAATTTAAGTGAAAACAACAACTGACATACTGAAACCCCACAAAATGCATTTGGATTCCATTGAAACTTTAGGAAAACAATACATGGTTCATTTTTTATGTTTATGGGTCAACCACGCCTCAATACGAGACTTAGTGTGGCCGGGACAACTCAAAGTGACTCACTTTTATTTGAATTGGAAAACATTTTAAGTGAAAACAACAACTGACATACTGAAAACTGACCAAACGCATTAGGATTCCATTGAAACTTTAAGACAATGATCCATGTGTCATTTGTGATGTGTAAGAGTCAACCCCACCTCAATCTGAGTCGCGGTGTGGCCGGGATCACTCTAAGTGTCTCTCTATAGTTTAAAATGGACTTCATTTTAAGTGAAAAGAACAACTGACATACGGAAAACCGACCAAACACATTTGGATTGTGTTGATACTTTAGGACAAGGATCCATGGGTCATTTTTGATGTGTACGAGTCAACCGCGCCTCAATCTGAGCCTCGGTGTGGCTGCCACAACTCAAAGTGTATCACTTTTATTTGAAATGGAAAACATTTTACGTGAAAACAACAACTGACATATGAAAAACTGACCAAATGCATTCGGATTCTGTTGAAACTTTAGGAGAACAATCCATGGGTTATTTCTGACGTTTAAGAGTCAACCCCGCCTCAATATGAGTCACGGTGTGGTGGGGATCACTCAAAAATGTCATTTTTTTAAATGAACCACATTTTTAGTGATAATAACTGGCATACAGAAAACCAACGAAACCCTTTCGGAATATGTTGATACCTTAGGAAAATGATCGATGGGTCATGTGTGATGTGCACTAGTCAATCATTCCTCAATATGAGGCATGGTGTGACTGGTACTACTCCAAGTGCATGTATTTTGTTTAAAATGGATATCATATATAGTAAAAACACCTATATATGAAAAACCGATCAAATTATGAATTGAATTCCAAATTTCACATATAATTATCATCTAAATTGGAAATTGAATTCTAAATGACTTTTAAAAGAATTCTAAATGAATTCTAAATGAATTTTAAAATGAATTCTAAATGAATTCTAAATTATGTATCTTTATAATTACGTTATGAATTCTGATTTAATTTTAAATGTGTATAGTTTCAGGATGTATTATATGTTAAATGTATATGAATTTGTTCTGTATATGTATATGTTAGTTGGTTATTGCAGGTAAAGGAGAGGGATTGAAGAATCACAGGTCAATGGAGACCCTGCTCCTCCCCTGTGCAAATTGCAGGCTGCTGTGCAATTTTCACAGCATAGTCTATGCCAACGGTTTGAAACCATTGTCATAGTCTTCTAAGGAGGTTTATACCAACATTTCAGATGGAACCATTGGTATAAAATCTTTCCCAATGGTTTCAAACCGTTGGGAAAATATGTATAGTTGGATTTTTCCCAACGGTTTTGAGTGAACCGTTGGGAAAAGCTAGAGATTTTGTTGGGTTTTCCCAACGGTTTACTTAAAACCATTGGGAAAACATATGCCAACGGTTAATGTAAACTGTTGGGATAGGTTGATTTTTCTAACCTATCCCAGTGGTTCTTTGTAAACCTTTGGGAAAACTTTTCCCAACGGCATACTTCCCCACGGTTTGCAGAACCGTTGGGATCGATATTCCCAACGGTTCTGCGGCCTTTCCCAATAGTTGTGAACCGTTGGAAATGTAACTTTTTCCAGTAGTGTTTGTATTCTACTAACATGCTTCTTCCCATTTACACCAAACATATATTCTTACTTTCTATTAATCCATCTTTTTGTGGAGTATATGGATCACTATACAGATTTTTGATTACATGATTCCTCAGATAAGTTTTAAAAGTATTACATCTGAATTTTGTACCATTATATGTTATCAACTTATTTATGTAAACCCCCATTTATTTTTCAATATCTTTTATAAATAATATGAACATTTCAATAGCCTATAACTTTTTTACAAACATGGTATTGTTAATTCGAGTAAAATCATCAACAAATGTGATTAAGTACAGATTACCTTTTGTTGATTGATGTCTCATTAGCCCACATAAGCTGGAATAAATAAGTTTAAGAGGTGTGGTAGACTGAATATTGACATTTGTATGACTTTTATAAGTTATCTTCCATTTCTGACAAGTTACACAAATATATTATTTTCTTCTTTTCAATTATAGAAAATTTCATACAGCATCTACTTCAGAAGGATTGTTCATAATATTTTCCAAGGTATCCAAGTATTCTGTGCAACAACTTATTCTCATATTCATTAATTAGATAACGTGAGTTGTTATGTTCTCCAATCTGAAAAATATTTTCACTAGTTATTTCTCCCCTTGTTATAACATTTACATCTTCTATACTTATGGTTATATAAGAATAAAGTTTGAAAACAACTTAGTTTCCATCATCACAATGTTTCATACACTAAATAAGTTATGTTTTATCCCATAAAAAAATATGACTTCCTTAGATTTTAGATTTTGAGGTTTTATCTTAGCAGTTCTTGTTTCTCTGATTTTCAAGGAACTATAATTTCCAAAAGTAATAGCTTCTATGTCATTATTTTCAATATGTTCCAAGATATTTATATCACCTATCATTTTTAAATAAAAATCATTATCATGTATCAATGGTTTTTCCTTTTATTTTCTTTCAAAGCTGTCTAAATAATAAAATAACTTTCCTCAACTTTATTCTTTTCATCTTCCGTTTCTTTTCAACCATAAAAAAACATGTTTCAGAAAAAGGATCATTCATGTTTTGGTATGATGACCAGCCTAGTCACATCTGCCACCTACTTCTTCCATACATTTAAATTGTTTTTTCTTAGAAAGTGTCTAACAACATTAGATTTTTCTTTTCTAAAATTTTATGGGTTATAAAAGTTTCTCATTATTATTTTACCATTTATTTCACTTTGTTCATGCATTATTCTTGGATGTGACATGTTATACCAAAAATTATGATCCATATGAATTTATATTCCAAATCACCAACAAAAAAATCAAATCATGATTTTATATTGAATTATAATATTTATATATAACAACTTTATTGAGGATGATAACTTATTCATGATCTAATATTCTGTGGATGTGGACCATCTTTCCTCCTTGATAAGTTTTAAATTTTGAATATTTGATAGTTTTCTCACATATTTTCTCCATAAAAACATTAATAAAACGTTTCTTATCACATGAAATGTTAAAAAGATCATATGAAAAATTATTGTTTTATGTAAGGATTTCACATGATTTTTTATTTGAGCTTTCTCAACAATGTTAGAATTCTCAAATTTTACTTCCATGGATTTTTTGTAGTTTTCATTCATCTTCCTCAAGGTACTTTTAGACTTAAGATGTTTTGATTTAAAATTGTTAACTAATTCTTTTTTAGCTGTTATATTCTTACTAAAATATTCAACCATCTTTCCATGTTCATAAATTCTAGGTTTGTAACTTATGATCTTCTGGATGTATTCTTCTTCTTTCTTGAAAATAAATGTTTCACCTTCAACAACTTTTACAATATCATTGTTTTTCATTATGATTTATTTCTTGAGAGACCTGATTTGTTTAATATATGTAATAAGTTCTATTCTGAGTAGACACTCTCTGTAAGATTATTCTACTCTTTCTTCTTCACCATTTTAGGAGACTTCTTTTTTCACAACATTTACTATGAAATTTGTAACCTTTTTTAAACTCTCATATTCTGAAGAATTGTTTTCAGTTATGTCTGATTCTTCTTTTCTTCTCAACATACTTCTCTTATTCCCAGTAAATTTCTTCTAATATTTTTGGGATGACATTCTTCCTTAGAACATTTATTCCACTACTTCCATTGAGTTTTTTTATCAGAATCATCTTTATATTATTCAATTTTTTTATTAGGATAATTCATAACAAAGTGTCCATTATCACCACACTCAAAACATTTTAGAATAATTTTACCTCCATACCTTCCACTTCCTCTAAGATAGTTATTGGAGATTAGAGATGTGATTTTATTATTCAACTCATCACCCTATTTATCTTCATAATCACAAGGATCGTCATTTTAAACATCTTAAATTTTAATCTTTCTCATGGCTACAAAAGTAATTTCATCTTCCAAATTATTTTTGAATATACGAGTTTTTCTCATTTTATAGAAAATAATAAATTTATTCAGTTCATCAAGAGAAAAATCATATTTATCTTCTAAATAATAAATTTTACAATCAAACCTATCTAGATGGTTTCTCATATTTTTTTTCTCTATTGTTGAAACTTATATTTTTTTTCCCAATGATTTTATGTTGTAAATAATTTCATTTACCCTCGTGAATCATTCATTAATAGTTTCCTCATATATCAATTTTATGTCTTCAAACATTATATGATAGGTTTTTAGTTTTTATTCATTCACTTTAGTATTCCCTTTGAAAATAATTTTCAACTTGTCCTATATTCGCTTTGATGTATGGAGACATATCACTTTCATATAACTATTTTTTGACAGAGACATTAGAATATCATTTCTAGATTTTCCATCAACTTAAATGAAACGTATATGTTTTGAATTTGGTAAAATAGAATTCATTTTTAGATTCGGAATATTGAAATTAGACTAGGGTGAATTTTTGATATTTTTCTGAAAACATTCAATTTTTTATGAATAGTGAAAAAACAATGAGTTGTCGTTTAAAACCAAATTTTTATTTAAATAATTATTTTTTATTTAAAATTATTTTAGGTAAAAATAGATACATAATATATATATATGTTCAATGTAATTCATTGAAGTTAATTTATAATAATTTTAGATATATAAAAAAATTATAGAACTTTTCACCTTCTTTTACCCACCTCTTAAGAGAATTTGTGAATTCACATAAAACTTAATTTTACTACTTTTGTGAGTGGAATTTCAAAAATCTGAGAGAAGACTTTGATATCAATAATTAAAACGTGGTTTAATAAGTAAAAATAATGTTTTTTGAATATTAACTTTTTACTTTTATTTTCCACGGTTAAAAGTAAATAGGGTAATTAAGGGTAAAAATGATATTATTATTACCCTAACACATGTCCTAATTCTATTGGATAAGTGTAATTCGACCAAATACAACCTTAGGAATAAAATTTCACCTTTTAGGTCCACTTGGATTATATTAAGATATTTATTGTTATTTTATTTAAAGAAGAGTTAAAAGAGATAAAATCCAAGTTTAATAACTAAACCATTTTTAATATAGGGTTATAGATATGATTAATTTGACTATAAATATTAATTATAAATATAAAAATACTTCCTACATGATGGTATTTTATTTATAATTTTTAGAGATTAAATAATCAAATTTATTAATGACACAATGATGATGCAGTAATTTCCTTATTAATGAAAGAATCAAATAAATGGTATTATAAATATTAAAATAAATATAATTTAAAAGTTTATATGACATAAAATTATTTTCTAGGTGAATATTACATGTTATTATTGATTCATTGTATTTTTTTTGAGTAATCATGTTTTTATTATTTTAACAAAAAACAAATACCAAATTGTTTCAAAATTGACATAAAATAGTTTTTAAAACAAATATTATATTATTAATTGATATAATGGTCCTAAAAATCTGAGGTTATTACAAAAGACTTATATAATAATATATATGACATTAATGAACCAATTGGGGTTATATTAGCAGTATATAGTAAGTTTATTAACCATATAGTGTAAGAATACAAGAAGATGGGGTCAAAGTTAAATTATTTAACTGAGAGTTAAATCTAAATGATAAGGTTAAAATCGTAACCTAAACTTGTCTAAAACCTATTGGTTTAGATTATTTCTACTCATCACTACCCTTGACTCTAAATAATTCACTTTTTAGCCATTATAAACCGAATTTGAATTTATTATAAAATAATAGTTTATGTTTTTTCAAAGTTTCCCCTCACCCCTCTTATAAAAGGGCACTTCCCCTTCTCTCCAATTCACACCTACAAAGGAATTTGGATCGGCCAACCCCAGCCCAAATATCCTCCAAAATATCCTAAATTAATCCTAGAGGCCTTCCTTTGGTCCAAAATCCAACCTAAAAAGCCATTTTGATCAAATCAAAAGGAAGAATTCGAAGAAGAGGCAATGATTTCACCACCCTCTTTCAAGTTCTCTTATTCTTCCACTTACTCTTTCTTTTTTTTTCCATTATATAATAATAAATCCATTATATTATATATATTTTGATGTTATTATAAATATTTAACAACAATATTCGTTATTCTATCCATCTTATGAATGATAATGTCACCATGTGTGCGTATGTACGACTTACCGTCTCCACATCGTGGTGTAATTTGTTATTCAACACTATTTTATTTGGATGAATATAATGATGAATAATATGTATATAAATAATGAAAATAACATGATAATGTATCTCTAAAATTAATATACCATCCAATTCCACACCTTTAAGGAAATGATATTGTCGCTCGTGCGTACGTATAGATTACCGTCTCCATGACGCGATGAGATTCATTTCCACCTTCACCATTCCTCGACAATTATAAAAATATATATTACTAATAATTATGTAATATATGACATAATAATTCTACTGAAGAAATATATATGTGTGTGTGTGTGTACTTACATATATCTTATTCACTTTTTTCTGTTCAATATGATATGAAAACGGAAACAATGTTTATGCGTACGTACGGACTACCGTCTCCATAAATGGTGTTTTTCATTTCACATATATGTCTATTATACATATTTATGTTCTAAATATATATGATATATAAATCATGTTTTATATTCTGGAATTATTTAAATCTTGATCTAATTGATACAATCAAGAGTAACAAGTTAAAACACGTATGATAAAGAAAGCGATTATTACCCGAAATGTTAATTTAACATGGAAATTATTATTAAATGGGTAGTATAAAGTCATAAATGAATCATTTATGATTTCATAAATATTAATATGGTTCTGGTATAATTTAATAACATACTACTATCTTTATACAAGAGGTTAAACGTACCCTCGTCTAAAGGAATGTTCAAGGTAAGGGTTAATTCATCAATCTCGTTATTTTCCGAGATTGTTTATGTGTAAGTATATATTTAGACATTTTTATCATACATGTCCATTTTTTATAAAAATGATTTCAAAATGAATATTTTAAGTATTTTTGAAAGTTACTCTTTATCAATATCATAATTTTAAATTTTTTAAAGATTTATCTTTCTAAATCTTTTTAATTAATGTCCACGTTTTCAGAATCATTTGAAGGATTTATTTATATGGACATGAATGTTTTCAAATGTTAATTCTTTTCAAATGTTTCAAAGTGGTATGGGACAATTTGATTCAAAAATCTATTTTAAATTACTTCCTTTATAAATGTTTGACTTTTAAATGATTTTATAAAAAGAATATTTCTCTCAAAAAGTTTTACTCATCATTTTCAACTATGTCAGCATCCTTTATTGGATATTATTTTTTATTGAGGTTGATATTATATTTAATGAGTTATGATATGTTTGACTATGGATGTTCTATTTCTATACTATTAATGGTTTATTGTTAATTTATTTACATTTTGTATGCTAATTTTAATACGAATGTTTATATTATTTTTCAACTATTCATATGAGGAATGCAGTGGACTTAGTAAGTGACAGGTGGAGCCCGCTATAGCTCCTTGATGCATCAGCAGGTCTCATGAGACAAAATAGTGTCTTGGAACAAGGCCTTGACAAAAATTTCTATTTTTATTGTTGGCATGAGGCCTTGACTATGTGGTAATGATGTTCAATGTTAGGCATTCCCTCATTATTAAATTAGTTATTACATGTGATTTTTCGACTAGTAGAATATCCATGTGCATGTTTATATATTAATGTTTGATTTATTTTTTTCTATATTATGTTCAAATTTATGTTTAAAAATATTGTTGTTTTTATCAAACATCATTCCTTAAAATTTTATATCTTCTTCTAAATTATTTTCCCTTACTGAGCATCTGACCTCACCCCTTTCTTATGTATTATTTTCCCAGGATTCCAAGAAGTGTATTATGATTGATAAGTAGTGTTAATCTTGGGGATTAATGGTGTTATCAAAGGATCATTTATGTATTTCTTATTTTCTATTATGTAATGTAAAGTTCATGTATGTAATCTATTTTCCAAGACTGCTAAGATGATCGGTCCTTCGGGACATGATTCCTTGTAATTATGCCAATGTATTAAAATAATGCACCGACTCTGGGTAACTAGGGTCGGGGTTTTACATTATGTAAGCCATGATTTTTACAGATATGATGTATTTGATTCATATCCATAATGATATTAAGTTCTTAAACATTATTTTTAATCATAAAATTAATATTATTCTTGAATGGTTCTGATGGGGAATGAATTTCATCGTGTTCATGGAGACGGTAATCTGTACGTATGCACGAGTTAAAAAATCATTCTATTGATGGTGAAATCATATGTAATTGGATGGTATATCATATGTACAGAATAATTAACATGTTATATTTATTATTTACATCAGTTATAATCATTATTATACACATCGAAAATAATGAAGTGTTTGAATAAAATACTATACCACGACGTGGAGACGGTAAGTCGTACGTATGCACGTATGGTGACTTGTCATTCATAAGATGGATAGAATAAAGAATATGGTTGTACCATATTTATAATAACTTCATAGTATGTATAAGGTACTGGGGTTATTATTTTGGTAAGGAAACAACAAATAAAGAGGAAGTGGAAGAAGAACAGAACTTTGAAAGAGGTGGTGAAATTATTACCTCTTTTCGAGTGTTTCATTTTGAGTTGATCGAAAGGGATCATTTGGTTGGATTTATGATCAAATTAAGTCCTCTAGGTCGATGTGAGGATAGTTTTTAGGTTATTTGATCTGGGGTTGGCTGAGCTAAAATGATTTGGAGGTTTGAGTTTGAGAGAAGGGGGAGTACCCTTTTATAATAGAGGTGAGGGTCACTTTAGGAAAAGCATGAAATTTTATTTTATTATACAATAATATTCAGTTTATAATGGCTCAAAAATGATTTATTTAAAGTATATTTTGGGGATGGGTCTAAAAAATATCAACCAATAGGTTTTATATAGGTTTAGGTCACCATATTAACCTTATCTTTTATATTTAACTCTTAGTTAAATAGTTTAACTTTTACCATGTATTCTTATATTATTATAATAAATGGTTAATAAAAATAATATAAAAAGACAAGAGAATTAAAAGTGGTTAATTATTGATATATATAACCTTATATAATTCCTTTTTCTGAACCATAGATTTTTAGGACTATTATATTAATAAATAATACAGTATTTGTTTTAAAAAATCATTTATTTCAATTTTGACACTATTTGGTACTTGATTTTTGTTAAAGTCCTAAAAATAGGATTAATATGCACAAAATTCATTTAATAAACTCTAAATTGTTCAATTAACATATAAAGTTATTGTAATTCCTAAAAAATCAAAATTTACATTTATTTTCATATTTATAATATCAATTATTTTAATGTTTCATTAATAAGGTAATTATTGCATCACCATTGTGTCATTAATAAATTTAATTATTTAATGTCCAAAAATTATAAATAAAATACCATTATGTAGGAAATATTTTTAGCTTTCTAATGATAATTTATAGTCTAATTTATCTTATGTATAACACTATATTAAAAATGGTTTATTTATTAAACATTGAATTTAACACTTTTAAGTCTTCTTTAAATGAAATAATAATAAATGTCCTAATCTAATACAAGTGGAGAAAAAGGATCATATTTTATTCCAAACTTTGTTTTTGGTCAAAATAAACTTATTAAATAACATTAGGACCTATTTTGGGGTAACGATAATATCATTTTAATCTTTAATTTCCCTATTTACTTTTAACAGTGGTAAATAAAAGTCAAAAGTTACTATTCACAAAATATTATTTTCATATTATTGAACAAAATTTTACTTACTGATATCAACCATGTCTCTCAATATTTTGAAATTCAATTATGATAAGCGGTAAAATTATGTTTTATGCAAATTTGCTAACATGCCTGGAAGGTGGGTAAAAGACGGTAAAATGTTCAATAAAAATTTATATATCTAATATTATTATAAAATAACTCCAATTAATTACATTTAAAATAAATTGGTATTATGTATCTATTTTTACCTAATATAAATTTAAATAAAATGACTAATTATATAAATAAAAAGTCATTTTGAAACAATAAAGTAGTGTTTTTCACTATTCATCAAAAATTGAAAGTTTTCAGAAAAATATCAAAAATTCACCCTAAGATAATTTTGATATTCCGAATCCAAAAATGAAGTCCATTTTGAAAAATAAAATTTAAATAGTTTCAAAACGTGGGTATTACTATTCATAATGTCTAGTTTGATTGGTCGTGGTGTGCTGGAACTCAAAGTTGCGTATAGCACAAGATATTATATTATTCAGAGATAAGCATATCATGGATGTTTGGGGTGTTACAAAGATAGTTGGGTAGGGGTCACATTGTGAGTGTGTTTTAGTCACATGGTTGTATGATCTATAACTCCAATTTATATATATGATCTATAACTCCAATAAAAACCCTAGAGCTATATAAAAATGAACTATATGGCATGTGTTGTTTTAAAAACATGGTATATAGTAGAGAAATTTCCAAATTTATAAATCATCAATGAGCCTTCTAAATTTTTCAACCCTTCTATTAGTTTCCCTATATGGTCAATCTGAAACGCTAACAACCAAGTTTTCCATCATCAATCCCTAAAAAAAATTTGGATTCGGTCCATGGTTCATTAGAAATATGAGTTGTGAGTAACTCTCGTGGAAGATTCATCTTCCTAATCTCCATGGCTTTCATTGTCAACATCGCATGGTCCCTATTTAGATTCCCATCATCATCATCCCACATCTTTTATGCTGAAGTCCATGATTTTGAACCTATAACAATGATCAAAAGAACCCATGATCAATCACACAATGAATCAATTTCCCAATATTGGTCAATCCATCAGCCAAATGAATGATGATGATGAGAGAACATAGATTATAAAAATAAATTCATAAACCATAAGAGTGGGAAATGAAAAATATCCACTCCCAAATAAATTTTTTTATTTAAAAATAAATTTTAAGGAAAAGTGGGAAACCAAAAATACAGGAAAAATCAAACCTCATAAAAAATTATTAGATCATTCTAAAAAAAATTAAACTGGTTAGAATTTATTACCTTAAATATCCACCATTAAATGGAGTTAACCTCCATTTATAGATTATCCATAATGGGATCCTTGAAGTGAATATCTATTTTATCCCATATCTTCACATGCTCCTCCATGACGTTTTTCCTCTCAATGAAACCACATATCATAATCCTATTCTGTTTTTCAATCCATAAGGATTGTTCATATTTCAAATCAACATGTAGAATTCTCTTGAACATTCTGTCTGCATCCTCCTCCTTTATCTTAATAGGGAAGGGCTCCTCTAACATTTTTTCATTATACTGCATGAGGAGCTCCTAGGTGTTGTCTAATTTATCATCCTCCTTTTCTATATTCATCAAATCAGTGACAATAGGCTCCTTAATTTTTGTTTCCACCATCCCATTAGCTACTAGCTCTACATGCATCATGAACCCCTTATACCTAATCTTAATATTACCACAATATCATTCAAATTCTTAAGGGGGAGTTTACATCTACATCATTATGTATAAAACCACTTAAATCCATAAGGGTGTTCTTTCATTTTTTGAGGAGAATCAAAGATACTCTTCCATGAGTTCTTCTTTGTTGGGATCCAAGGACCAAGATTCTGATGCAGAATCAATATCTATTTCATTTCTATCGAAACCACCCCATAAAAATTACTTTCTTTATAACCTCCCTCCCCAACAATCCCTTCTTAAAATGGGGGTATATCCCCATATCCTAATACCACAAAACTATTTTCAGAGCCAAAACTAGAAGATCCCACATTACCTACACCAGAAAAATCAAGAGACTTATTAGCCTCCTCCAAATCCTGTTTGTAATTTGGGACCCTTTCTGGGATTTCCCTACACAATGTCTTCAATCTATCTCTTTGTCCACTACAACCCCATGTCAATCATGTTCCTAACTATTGACAATATATAAGCCAGTCACTACATCTGCATATGAGGTAGATCTCCTTGGATATCTTCTCGAAGCCACACCCACCCCAACATCCTCCCTTGGGCCACTTTGAACCTATATTGTTGATGAACTAACACCCATATATCACCTCAATCTAGAAAAAATATCCTCTATCTATTAATCATAATTTATAAACCTCACATCCTTCATGGAGACTATAATATGACCCAAATCATCAGTTCTCTATATATCCATCTCTGGGATTTTTCACATTGTGCTATAAACCAAGGTGTTGAGTCTAAACTTCCCTACATCTCACATGGGCTGATCATCTCCCATGAATGGAGGGACCTATGGCGCCTACTCAACTCGTGACCAAGATTCCTACAGATTGAACAGAAAGGAACCCTTGATTCATATCGTACTTGTTGATACCAATACAACATGCATTCATCTTTAATGCAGATAGGGTCCAGCAGGTTCTTAGAGACATCAACTTTAATACAGATCCTTGGAGAAACTGGTTGAAAAATGGATCTGTTGAAGTTATCTGAGAATAGAAAATGACCAACCATATTGCTAGCCAAACAAAGAATCATCGTGTTTTGAAAGAGTTAGGGGAGTATAGGAAGTGGAACCCAAATCACATACACCAGAGGGTCACGCTTTAGGTGAAAAAAAATGACCACTGAAATAGGAAAAAAGGAACCCTAAAAAAACTCACATAGCATTATCTAAAGCAGAGATAAAATGTTCTTCATTCATGAACTGAATCAAAATATGCCTCAAATCCAAAATCCCAAAAAAAATCTATTCATGTAACTTCATTGAAGAGAAAACAAACCTATAGAAGTCATCCATAGAGTGTTGATTCTTCCCAAAATGAGCAACCAATGATAGATCTGTCATCATAGAAGGTCAAGTGAACTCCAGGGAAGAATGCGGAACTGAAAGAACACCATTATCGAGTGATTGGAATTTAGGGAAAATGTTGATTGGGGGAAATATGGGGAGAGTTGTAGGGTCCTTGAAAGTTTTAAGTTCAAAAAAAGCAAACTCCCTGCCTTAATTAAATTAATATATAATCATAAAAAATTAAAATTTAATTTAAATTCACAAAACAAACTCCCTACCTCAATAATGGACCAATCATTAGAAAATAACATATTTTGTAGTGATTTAATCAAATAATCCACCATTTTAATCATTAACTCCATTGATTTCCATGATCGATTGATGAAGAATCGATACTTGTGTTGCCATCATGGACAATTTCATGATCCCAAGTTGTTCACCAATGCCAATTTGCACTAGAATCCCTCTCTAAAATATTCAACGTCATGTGGATAACCCTGGAGTATAGCTATAACATACCTTAAATAGATATTTTCTAGGATTAGACATTTAATTGGATGAAATAATTAATTTATTAATTTTTATTAATTTTATTTCAACTATTTTATTCCTAAGAGTGTGCACAAACTAAATGTCCTGTGAAAACAAACCTTATTTAATGGATAATGAGAAACCCAATATTTTGTATTCAATAGTGGTCTAGGTTTCCCCATTTGTGATTTTTATTTTATGACATGAAATATAAAAAGTGTGAGAATAAAAAATATTTGAATAAATTTAAATAATCAATGTCAGGTGTCAAACAGTCCATGATAATCTTGTGACTTCTATAATATAATTTGAGGGAATTCATGGAGATTTTTAAAGGTCCCAAACCCAATAGATAGGGTTTCTGAGTTCTATATACCATTATAGAATTCATCCTTGAAAAAAACACTCAAAATTTCAGGGTATAAATATTTTATATTGTTCTTACACAACTATAAGCACTTATAGTGATTCTCTTGCTGAAATAGGATACACACTAGAGGAATCAAATTCCCCTAGAGGATCCTCTCTTATTGATCCTGAATCTCCACAAGGTATTCCATAAAATTTCCTCCATCGTCAACATGCATCTTCACCAATAAATAACATATATCATATCATTCACATATCACCTTATATGTGAAACATGGAAGAAGTTTTATACTTATTCAAACTGTTGGGGTAAGGGCAGACTGTATGCATCCTTTCCCACCCTATGCAGAATATAAAATAAAATGATGTAACTCATAGATAGATTGATTACTCATCCAAATCTGAAAATTCAGGTCATGATGAGACCTTCAGGAACACATGATCACCCTCCTAAAAGTCCAAGGACCTCCATCAAAAATCTATATAGTACTTTTGAAAGCTCTACATTATCCTCGTCCATTATTAAATGATATGCACCTTCTTAGTCATCTCTTGTAAAAACTTTGGACAAATGAGTGATTACTCCTCAAACTCAGACCAGTACAAAGGTGACCTATAGAGTCTCCCATAAAGGTCCTCAAATGCCAGTATGATAATCATGGAGTGATAGGTGTTGTTATATGAAAACTCCACCAGTATAAAATAGTTTTCTCAACATTGTATGAAATCCAAAACACAAGCCCCGGTATATCCTCTAGGACTCAAATGGTCTACTCAGTTTTTTCATCAATCTATGGGTGAAAATCCATGCTCATCGGCAACTAAGTCCTAAATGCCTCATATAAATCCCTCCACAATTGGGATGTAAATCAGGAATCATAGTCAAAGATAGTGGCTGAGGGTACTCAATGTAGTTGAATGACCTCCTACATATACAATCAATCTAGGAATTCCATCGATCTTTATTCTCTAATGTTTAGGAAGTGGGGTAACTTGTTTAGTCAGAAAAAAATCACTAAGATAAAATCATATCCTCTCACTATCCATGAAATTCCATTCAAAAAATAAATGGATATGATATTACATTACCCCTCTATAACCTCTAGGGTTTGAATAAAACCCACTAGAACATGATGCTCACATTTTACCTATTGATAATTAAGGAATCGGGAGATGAACCCTATAATGATACTCTTCATCATTGGATACAAAAAGTATCAATGAAGATCCTTGTACATCTTTAATATACCATGATGAATCAATAAGGGATATTTACTGAATTCTCTTAACAAATCCTCTCAAAGAACAAATAGCACTGTAATCCACCTATAGAAGAGGATGGTGTGCTCCACACCTTTAATGAATCCATCAGGATCATGTCTTATGAAAATAAAATTGTGCAATACCCCATAGTCAGCATCACCCAGTTGTGCTTCCTTCACACATTCTTGAATAAGGGGGGTCACAACCATTGATCTGAGGTATGTTACTCATTCCCTGTCAACCAAGGATAACTACAATGAGGCTATACAATTTGATGAACCACCTATAAACCAAGAACGAGACATCTTGTTGAGGGAATATGCCACCACATTCACTTTTCATGGAGTATAGATTATGTTGAAGTCATAATCCTTCCAAAATTCTAATCATAACTTCTTTTGGTTGAGATATATCTATGTTATGATATACCTGGGAATATTATTATTGAAATGAACAACAAACCACATATCAAGAAGCTAGTGTGTATAAGTATTTAGGAACGATGAATAGAATAATAAATACAATAAGGCTGGTAAATGGTACTTTTTAGGTATGGGAATAATCTGGAAACATGATTTCATTAATCATATGGTTTTATTTTTCATGATACCTGGTTTTTATATTAATTATGATGATTTATTGTGAAAAAAATTCTCTAATGTGTATTTATTACGATGTCTTGATGGAATTATAGAAGTGTTTATAGAAAAATGATTTTGAATAAGGGGAATGATATCGTGGATATTTACGAGACAAAGTATCTATATTGGAGTACATATAAGGGTTGTAATGGATTATAGTTATAGGTGTTAAAAATGTGCATTGACTTTATTATGTGGCAGTGAATTATGAAGCATGTTGGGAGTCATGAATATTAGGAGAAGGTCATGATATTGGGGTATTTTATGTTCACTATACCCTAATGTAATAGTTATATGATAGTTTGGTGGTATGTGGTGATGATGATGTGGATTTAGATGTGATGTAGAGTTCGTAGATACATGGTTATGTGTGGGGGTAATACATAGAAAGGATAGGGAACTCGTTTTATGCCATTTGAATTTACACTACCTTACTGATATTTGGTTAGAAGGGTGAATATGTGATACATGGATGTTTTTGTGGATATAGTATGACTTGGTATTTTTTATGTGGTTATAGTTTTGGATAGGTGGAATTTGTAGTCTATGATTATAAGATCCATGGAAAATTATGGAATGGGGTGGTATTTAATGATATATTGTTTTTATGGATCTTTATCACATTCTCAGTCTGATTTTGAGAGTTTTCTTACTACTAGATCACTACCGATTAGAGGTGTAATAACTCTACAGATAGGTGAGAGCTAGGGAATAATTTAGGCCATAGATGCTCAGTGATTGATTATATTTATGCGACTATGATTATTATTTATTACTAATGATGGAATTGGTTGGTTTCCTATATTGAAAGGTGATTGAGGTTGTTATGGGAAATAAAGGAAATAGTGATAATGACATGGAATGTAAAGTTATATGAATATATTTATTATGATTTATATTTATATATTTTATTATGTTTTATTTCATTAATATCACTATTTTTACTCTTGTATATTTATTTCACATAGATATTGATTTGTTTAGTTAGATGATCCTACCAAGTACTCACAAGTTTTCACCCAACCATAGACTGCAAAGTGTTTTCATGATAGAATAAAAAATATTAGAGATACTATTAAGGTGGCCTAAATGGATTTTGTGGATGATTTGGAGTTTTGGAGCTCATTGATGTATTTTCACAACATTATGTATTTACATATAAGTATCATTCGAGTCTTCGCAGTTTATATTATGGAATTGAATTACATTAGTGTTAATTTGTGGTTTTATTATTATTATTGTGATTCTATGTGGTAAATTCCTATCATATTCATGTTTTATTCCCTCATTTCTAGTTTCCAACATGAGATCTATTGGAGGTGGTCTTCAAGGGACACTCTGACCATCATTATCGGTCTTGGAGGGGGTTTCAATGGGGTTATTTGTGACAAGAAACACCTAAATTTATAACAATGTTTTTTATAAATATTTATATGAAACATCATTCACCCACTTTAATACTTTGTTATTCATTATCATCTGGATAAATAAAAGTAATATGAAATGTATTTCTAGTAATCCATGAAATATCATACCTTAAATATTTGATCAAATTATAAATCTATTTTTAATCATTCCAAACATAATAATTTTTTAGCAAATTATGAATTTATGTATTCCTCCCACTTTATAGATTTATTACTTTATTGTGATATTTTTATATCTTTATGACACGTTTTAAATTCTCCCTCTGTAAGGTAGATCTTCCAGAAATTTACAGTTTTGAAAAAAGACCCAAAGATAGAAAAAACTAAATAGTATTCACTCCATATAATGATGAGGAATAAATATTCACATCTAACAACCATTAGTGAAAAAAATACATTTGTGATAGAGGTTTTCCAAAAATTAAAAAGTGGAAGAAGATATCTTAATACTATGTGTCAAAATATACATTTTAAAAAAATCACTTCGAAGAATTTGTCATTATATTTACTACTTGTTCTAATGAAAACAGATAATTTTACTTAAAAAATCATTTCTCTAATTTCTCCATGATAAATATATTCTTAATATCAATATGATTTATCCAATAATGATACAATGAAATTTTCCAATTTGCCACACATAAATTATTTCACGTAACATTAATATGGGAACCCACCTTTTTGAAAATGCCTTTGAGTTGTTTATTCATCTATATGATATGATTAAAATCTTGAGTATTGAATATGTATTCAAAATTTATAGTTCTCAATGAAATATAAACATTCTTCTTAATAATATAATAAATATATATAATTTTAAGATAAAATGAACCTCTATAAGTTGATTTTTGTTAATCCATTAAACCAATCGAGTTGATATCCATATAAGAAATAAAATAATGAATGTTATTATTTTTATTAATAAGGAGAATATAATATCTTAAAATATTTATATTTTTTAGAATTATTGGGCCAAAAACATTTAAATATTCTAGCTTAAGAAACCATACTAACTTAAATACTTTTGTTTATTAAGTATTCCATATAATTTTACCCTCTTCTAAACATCCACATGTATGATAATGATCAATTTTAGAATAAGAAACATCTTATATTTCTTCATAATTCACCAGATATTCAATTTATTATTATTTTAAGTGACCAAGATACTTGTTCAATAATCAATTCTAATCTTATTTATAAAGAAAGAACACATCATATTCTCCACTCAATCGACAAACATTAATCTTAAAATATTTTCCATGCATGGAAATTTGTCTTTATTTTTATTTGAACACGCATTTATTTGATTAAATTTTGGATTTAACCACTGAAAAAATAATATTTTACCTACACTAGTTCAAAAGTGAGGAATGATCCAATGGATAAGATAAATAATTTTAAAAAAAATATGAAAAATATAACTGAAATATAGTTAAGTAGTAACATTTATTAAACTAGGTAATAATGAAAATTGTGTTCTAAACAAGATAATGATCAAGGGTGGAACTATTGGTAAACTAATGGATAAAGTATGAAAAAACGTAATGATAATTTAGGGTAATCAAGATTATTATGAATTGTAAAAATATGTTTTCTATTATTGAAAATTAATTCATGTATAACTAATAATATACTTAAAAATGAAAAATATTTTAGTAAATATAGTTAATCTATTAATTTTTTACCACTTAACAATTTATATTGTCTAATCAATACAACAATTAGATTAAAATAGTGAGGTAGACTCCATTGGATCTTTATTTCCATAAAATTCATCAAAGTTCATTACTGTAGTTGTTTTAAACACAATTCCTTAATTTATGATCAAAATAAGTGTCCATAAACAATATATTTAATTTACATACTCATCATTAATCATTTTATGATTATTCCAAAAAACTTTTTATATGATATGGAAGTCTAAGAAGAATGAATCAACACCTAAAATGATGCAATTGAATAATAGAAATTAAGGATCAATTATTATAATCATGTTCCACCAAAAATGGTTTTAGAAAAAAAATTATTCTTATAGATATTTTTTAATATAAGTAGACTATTAAAAAATAGTAAATATAAAAAATTAAATAAAATATTAGAGTTTCTTATAAAAATAGTTGATATATAGCTTTTTTTAAAGAAGTTCAATGGAAGTATCAATCCAAGTCCCCAAGGAAATGAGTGTGTTGATATTTGTATTTGACTAATTGCCACATCCTTTTATCTTATCCACAAATAGAATTTGTGATAATGGAACTAAAATAGCCTTGAGTTAATTAAACCACACATCTAGATCCTCAATATGTCTTATATCTGATTCAAACGTTTATAAATTAACATTCTTCTCAAGGTGGAACATCTTTAGTTAAAAGATATAATCCATATTTTTTATCATCCTTATTATAGAGTTTCCCAAATCATAATATCAATGATATACTTGAACTTCCTATTTACACTCAATTAAATATAACAATGTGTCAACATTATCAAAACTTAGAAATAAGTAAATATGCATCAATTGGAATTCAGTGTTGACCCCGACTAAAAAAATTAATTAATTTATCCTAGGAGTTAACCAATTTATAAATAATAGGATTTTTAACTTTATCATATATCACTAATGTAAACCAATAATCTTAAACAATTAATAACATAAGTATTTATCCACCTTTACATTGTATTTCCATCAAATGATACTCAAAAATTAGACTCCATCTCCATCATGAAAAAATAACAAACGTATTTATTCTAACCTATATTAATTGAATAAATTATCACCTCTAGTGGTACCAATTCAGTATAATTGAAGATAAAAAATAACTCTATAACAGTAACTTGGACTACAAAATGAACTCTAGAAATTCACCTCCTCATTGAACCACTCTAGATGAATGACCCATCTCAGGCATCCATCTGAACTGGCTCCCAAACCAAGTTACCACTAACATGATGGGAATTCCCAATCTCTATGGAATAACAACATGTGTGAGCGCATCAGATACATACAATGGGAATAATTTCACCATTAAAATAAATTTATATCATAATAGATTTTATTACAAGAATCCAACATAACCTATCCATAATAAGGATATCCATGCCAAAATTTGATAGGATGAAATAAATAAACATGTAGCAGATATATAAAGATACTAAAACAAATCCCTTAGCTCACACTCTAAACTTCCCCAGCTAGCCAGATCCTTATGCTCACCCAAAACTCCCTCAACATATTGTAGCTACCAAATCACCCATAATCCATATAAATAATATAATACATCAATAACCACAACTGAATGTAGTAAATAACTAATTTTAAGGGAACACTTGGGACTTAATTATATGAAAATACTGAAAAGTCCTACCAAATAATTTAATAGGAAGCACATGCTAAATGTGATAAATGAAAAAAAACCTAAAATACACATCAATCACAAACTGGTCTTGAATTTTAACATTCCTCATGAGAGAAATAATAACTATATGGGATCCAACAAATAAAATGTGATAATATTAGTGTGAGCATAAAGACACTCATATGTCCACCACCCTCCTTTCCACATTCCAAACCATTAATTATAGTACAATTTTCTAGCTAGTTTTACAATCATTTTGAAAATCTATTTTGTATTTTATTTTGTTTTTATAAAAGAAACAAAAATCACATAAAATTGGTTTTCTTGGCCTAAACCCTTTAATCCAAAATACATATTTTTAAAACCTTTTCAAACCCCAATTTCAAAGCCTTTATTCCAAAATAATTTTCAAACCTATTTAAAAATCATTTTTAATGAAACATGCCAAGAAGATGGAATAGAGGATGATATAATGTAGGGACCAAGATTCATTGAATAATAATGATATAAAGTAGAATAAAGGTCCCTCAAACAATTAAATAATGTGATATTAATCAAGAATAATATTAAAACCCCTATATAAACCACTAAACAATGTAAAAGTGTCATGGGTGAATAACCTAGGAAATCATGTAGCGTTATACTAAATTAGAGACAAGTACCTTAGGTCATCCTATAAAAACTTGTCTGAACCAGTAGTCTCATTAAACGAGTATTCTAAATCCCATCAACCCTAGATTATGAAGCTATTATGGGGAACCATCAGCGAGCACTAAAAACCCAATAGTACTAAAGCTAGACACACAATCTTACCTGGAGTTTTCACTCATCCAGAAATCTACTCAATGTCCTAAAATTACCATTCCCAATATAAAAGTGAATGTGAGAAATCATATGATGAAAATAGGTGTGAAAATAAAAATAACTCACCCTGACCTTCAACTCCCTCACATGAGAACAACCCCAATATATCCATTACCAGTTATCACATATATCAAGTACCACCCATTTAAGTAGTAAAATAAAAATTTTCACAAAGAGGGTATCAAACACACACATTCAATTTTCAAAACATTTAACGGTCCAAATGGTCCATCTCAAAAATACCCCCTAGTGGTTGGGTCTCTTTATCATAATTTGAAAACCTTTATAAAATGTTCTCGAAAATATCACACTTAAATGGGCCACCCATTGAAATAAAATTATAAAAATTTATCCTCCATTTATAAAATCCTTTAAAACATTAAAATACACCCATTTTTATTCTTCACCTCACCAAAATAGGGTAAACACATTTAAAACCTCACTTTTTAATTTAAATCAAATATTTAAATAATTTATTCATACTTTTAATTTCAAGTTCCACATTAAATTACAAAAATAATCACTAAGAAAATGATTTAAAAATACCAAACATGTTTATATATTATAAATATTATTTTTAAAATTATTTGTAAATTTTCTCAATCTACCGGTGTCTACAATTAATTAAAATAATTTTTACAAAACATTAAAATAAGAAAACAAACTGATCGTAATTGAAATCCCTATAAAATCCCATAAATATTTATAATAAATTCATAGAAAATTAAAAGATATTTTTTTTCAAACATAAAATCAGACGTTAAAATTTTTAAAATTAGGGCATGTAAAAACCTACTTGGAATTGTTGGAGGATGGTCAAAAATTATATTCCTTTGATGGAACCTGCCAAAAAAAGTGAGGAAGGACCTTCATGAAGGATATATTCATGACCAAAAATACAAATCAGATCAAAAAACCACCTATTATTTGACTAAACCAAATCAAAATGAAGAGAGGAAGAAAAACCATGAGGAAAAGGTTAATAGAGGGGAAAAGAGTTTATACCTTTAAGAATCATTGCTAACCCATGAAGAATTCGAAAGCAATCATTGAAGGAGGGAGCTCGGGAGAGGGGTTGCACACATGGGGGAGGGTCTTGGCCCATGGTAAGTCAAAAAATGGATAGGGGAGGAATATATTAGGTTATGAGATAAAAAATAAATAGAATAAAAAAATAAAAAATAATTCACCAGGAAGTCCACATGTTTTACCCAAATGGTTTTCGAGACCACGTGATGACCATGAGACACCCACTGGAAATTGAAAACAAAATCACATGGTTACTCCTTAGAGATTAAATAGTTTAATATACCATTTGATGACTATGATAACTGTAACTATCCTAGGATAGATCTAAACACACGAGCACCGCATGTTTTAATAATCGTGTGGGATAACTGTCACCGTTAATTTTTTTATAATATTTATACTCCCTGATCGAAAAATATAGAAAATAAAAATAACCAAAACATAATATCAAATAAATAATAAAATAAAACAAAATTATATAGAAGGTATCACAATTCTCCTCACTATAAATATTTCTATTCCCATAAATCCATTTTCAAGTGATGGAAGACACCGAGAAACTTAAAAAACTGGCATCTTGAAAAAGAGGGGGTATGAAATAGAAGAATATATTCTAATGAGGGGAAATACTAAAAAAAAATTCTTAAAGACCAATGAGAAACATCCCCAAATAGAATTTGTCACCTCCAATAAAAATCCATCAAACCATCATAGGACCCAATTATTCCCTAACATCACGATCTACTAGTGTCTCCCACCATTTAGAATTATTCTAAAATGATGGGTGAACAACTCACACACTTCAAAATAAACAATACTAATAATTATACACTTCCACTAATCACCCAAAAAATCCACAATTACTCTATTAATCATAAAAACCCAGCATGAAGATAAACTCCAAGAACTCTTGAGACTAAAAACTTGGATGGGTCTTAAACTTGGACATCCATGCTTCCTATAAAAAACTCGGACCTCAACCACATGGG
Organism: Viscum album; assembly: GCA_963277665.1. Classification (NCBI taxonomy): domain Eukaryota; kingdom Viridiplantae; phylum Streptophyta; class Magnoliopsida; order Santalales; family Viscaceae; genus Viscum; species Viscum album. Next base: position 1,900,162,461 of record OY728126.1, read on the forward strand.
AAACATCTCAAGTAAATCCCTAAAATAATCAAAAAACTCAATTGATAAAATAAAGTAAGGTTTCTCCCAGTTACCTGAGAAAGGATCCCTAGGCATCCCGTGTTCAACCAATAAGAAAAAACGTCCAAATTCACACACTAAAATTCACAAACCAGAAAATTCAATATCACCATGAAGGCATAAGCAAAAAAATAATAACTAAAACCCCATAAGTATTTTTATGGAGCCATATAAGGAACAAAATAGATCAAACATCTCAAATATCTCTTCAAATTATAATCCACTAAAAAACACCCAAAAAATACACCTCAAGAGAAAAGGTCCACTAATATCTATAGAACTCAACTTGGTCCGGAACATCCTCACTCATAATGAACTTATACTTCCACATAATTGGTATGAATAAGATTATAAGAATATTGGACAAAATATAAAATAAAAAAAAAATACCAGCCTTACCACTTGATTTTGAGTTGGGTAAGGGATATCCACTAAAGAAACTATGCCTAATAAATGAAGAGAATCACTCATAGGTACATACCTTAAAATAGACAGTCCATACTTTCTCAAGACCTTTAAAAAGGAAAAGATTCCAATAACTTGAAACATAAAATAAACTAGTTCATGTACCATCCATGAAATCAAACCATCCCAACCAACTAAGGGACAAAAATACAAGAAAAGAATTCACTAAAACACATCACCACAATCAAGAATCATAGAAACCAATTTTCTTTTAAAATACCCAATTCACATCAAAATATTTAAATCCTGTTTTAATAAATATATGTTTGAAATAAACATTTTTTGAAAAAAACCCAATTCCTTCGAAAATAATGTGAAATCACTTCGAACCTTATTAAAATGTAAAATCTCGATTACTTGACAAAAGATATCAAAACTTATTTTATAAAGGTAAACATTCTTTTTAAAACTCCATGAACCCTTAATACATTCCATTTTCGAAAACAATTTTACCAACTCCCATTTTAAAATAATATTCTATTTTAAAGAATCTGATAAATTTGGTTTGAAACCTAATATTTTTATAAAATCCTCATTTTATTTCATAACAAATTCCTTGAAATTCACACAAGTGAAGGCATACAAAAATTCAAAACACATGTAAACATATCACAAGACTTCCCTAAACTCACCACCATCATTGTGTGAGGCTGAAAGGAAGTCCAAATATTAAAACCAAATGGGATTTGATATCATGATTTACCAAAAAAACATGGTTTTTGGTACCATGGGTTAGCCACTCAACAATTCCTAAAATGTTAAAAGATTGTGTGTATGGTCATTTTCTAATTTATCAGGCCATGTAATCCAACCACAAGCCACAAACCCATATTCCATTTCAATACTAAAATGAAATCTGACCCCCAAGGAAATAAAAAAATTCCAATAATGATCATCATACCATCAATAGTATTCAAACAAATTGTTGAACTCAAAATTCAAATGTCGCTTCCCATGGTAACAATAGAATAAAAATGAAAGATATCTCTTGTGACTCTATCTGTGTATACCTTTTTATTTCGGATGATAAATTCTAACTTGATCCTACCATAACACCCCTAATAGAGAAAGGGATACTCATGAAACTAATCTCTCATTGTAAAACCTAGATCTAAACGCATTTTTATTACCTAATCCAAGCTTCCATTCAAATCATTGCATGGAACAATACTCCACTGACCCAAGGGTAATTTCCAATCGTAATGATCTATAACAAGTTATAAGAAATTAGATACATACAATAGGAATTATTTCACACTTAAATATTGTTAAATCATAAGGAATTCTCTCCCTAAAATCCATAATGAACAGTTTATAAAATGGATTTCCATTCCAAAATTAGATTAACATAAATAAATGAATAGAAAAAAATATATAAACAGATGTTTAAATAAATACCTAAACTCACCCTTCAAACTCTCTCACTTATCTATCTCCCTCATCTCACTCTCAAACTCCTTTAACAACTATATCTCCCAAATCACCGACACATCACATAAATAAATAAATCCACCAAAAATAGTAACTAAAATCATAAATGGAACATTTAAATGGTACTATTTACCAAACACTCTATGAAAATAAGGGAAAGTCCTACCAAATCATGTAATATATCCTAAAGTGAAAATGTCATAAATAAAAAATAAACTAGCTGTAAATCCCCACCAATTACTATTCATTATTGAAGTTAGACACTCTACAATATAAAAATAAGAAATATATTAGGTCCTAAAACTAAAATGTAATAATATAGGAGTGGTCATAACAGTAATTATTAGGCCACCACCCACCTTTCCACATGAAAAACCTTTAATTATAAAACCATTTTCAGGATAGTTTGAAATACAATTCCAAAATAGTTTTTCCATTAATTTATTTTTCTTAAATGAAAACAATCACATAAAAAACATCCTCACCCCAAGTTATTTGAGCCAGAAATGAATATTTTGAAAACCTTTCAAAACTCAAAATCGAAATCCTTTATTCCAAAATAATTTTGATGACTCTTTAAAAATCATTTTTAAAGAAACAAGTAATGAATAATAAATAGCAGATGATATAAAGTAGTCTTCATAATATAATGATTAATAATTAAAGTACGCATAATAAAGGTCCCTCAAATAATGAAAGTAGGGGAGAGTAATCAAGAACAAGGTGAAAATCCCCTATGTTAACCACCAACCAATGTATAAGTGTCATAAGCTAATAACATAGGCACTAATTTAATATTATTAGGAAATAGTGACAAGTACCTTAGGTTAGCCTATAAGAAAATTTCAAACCTAGTAGTCATTTTTGAACTAGATAGGACTAATCCCATCAACCCAGGAGCACGAAGTTACCATGAGAAATCATCATGGCACCCTAATCAACCCAATTCCCCTCTAGATAAATACACAAGGTAAATTAGAATACACATTCATCTAGGAATCTATGTGGTGAAGTATACTTCCCATGAATAATATAAAAGTGAAGGTGACAAACACTTGATTATATGTGGAATGAAAGTAAAAATAATCCTCTAACACCTCTGAAAACCTCACACAAGAACATCCCATATCAATCCATCTCTATTAACCACATACATCATTCACCTCTCATTTAAGGGGTACAAGAAAAAGGGACAGAAATAGGGTCACACACACACAAAGAATTTAAATAATTTTTAAAGAGTCATATGGTACTTATCAAAAAATCTTTGTGAGAGGTTGAGTATCTTTATTACAATTTGAAAATATTTATAAAATATTCATTAAAATATCACACTTTAAGAATCCACCATTATAAATACAATTTGAAAAATTTCTCCTCTTTTTATAAAATCCTGCAAAAGATTAAAACAAACCCCTTTTTATTCTTCACATGACACAAATGAGGTCAGAACATTTCAAACATCGTGTTTTATTTAAATAAATTATTTAAAAAAATTATCCATACATGTAATTTCATGATCCACTTGAAATTCCAAATAAAAATCACTAAGAAAATAATTTAAAAATCTAAAAAATCTATATATATTCAAAATCCTTCTCTTCAAATCATTTGGGAAATTTCTAAAATAATAAGTTTTCCTAATAAATTAAAATTATTTTTTCACAACACTTTAAAACATGAAAACCAACCACTTCCAATGAAAATCGTGATAAAATCACATAAACATCTATAATAAAATCATATAAAATTAAAAAAGAAATTTTTAAAAGAAATTAATCAATAGATCAAAATTTAAAAATTAGGCCACGGGAAAACCTACCTGGAATTGTTGTTGAATGGTCCAAAAGGTGTTGCATCCAATGACGAATACCTAAACAAGAGAGGGAGGAACCGTCCAAACATTAAAATAAATAACTAAAAACTATAATCTGACTAAAAAACTAACTAGGTTTTAATTAAACAAAATCATGGTGAATGGAAGAAGAATCATTTGAAGAAAAGATAAAGAGAATAGATAGAAGTTCATACCTTGAAGAATAATCCCTAAGTCAGAAATAAACCAGAAGGAATCGACAAAAAAGGATTGAGTTTGGTAGAGGGGTGCATACAAGAGGGAGGGGCTCATCCCTAGGTATGGTGAGACATGGTTGGGGAGGGTATAGATTGTGATTTAATAAAATAAATAAAATATATATTTTAATAAAAAAATATTTATTCACCGGTTAGCCGGCATGGTTTGAAAACTCATGCGGTGACCATGCAGCACCCACTGGAAACCCAAAAACACTATCACATGGTTACTCTTATAATCTCTAATGGTTTAATGAATCATACAATAACCATGCCAACTGACACTATCCCAGGGGGGGCCAAACACTCTGGCACCATATGGTTTACTAACTATGCAGGCTAACTGTGTACCCCTAAAAAAGTTTTAAACTTTTTTAACTCCAAGATCAAAACCATAAAATATATATATAAAAAAAATTAATGAAAAATAATATCAAAAAACAATTCAATAAAACATATTTTATATATAATCTAAAAACCAAGTCATTCCCTAATTTATGTGTAGATCACCTAATTGAAATGCTTACAGTTATAAAACTCTATATGATGAAACTGTATGAAATGTTCTCAAGGAAGTAAGATTTTTATGTAATTGAATTGAAACCATTAATGAAATATTTCACCACCTTATCTTCAAGTGTTAGAGAATCAATCACTCGGTGGTGCACATGGAAATCAAATGTTGATTTTTCCTCACAAGACTTCCTCCATACAACAACTCTTCTCTTTATTACACATTAATTCATGATTTGTTACATAAAATAAATACAAAAAAAGGTCGATTATTCTAGTCTTTTTAAGAATTAGGTACATAACATAAAAATTTAAAATATGAAAAATAAAATCTTTATTGAAAAATTCCTTAATATGCTTGCACTTAAATCTACATAAAATATATTGGGAACATACATAATAAATGGATGATCTATAAATACTAGTAAGGGAATAAACATGGAATAACCTGAAAAGAATAATACATGTTAGACAAGGAATATAACTGGGGCATAAAAGAATTATAAATCATAAACATGGACATGATATAGCATGAGAATTGTAAAGTCATCAAGGGAAATATAGAAACAACTTCAAACATCGCATCAGAAACATAGGTCAAAGATAACTGCCAAGAAATCATGACGGAAAAGGTATCATAAAGTAATAAAGTTAACTAACTATCCCAACATGAAATATCATGATACTAAACATTACACAATGTATTGGAGTACTATATAATTTTAGGCACACGCATCACTTTCATTTCATTCTCATTCAAAAGTGTTCCACATATATCATAAAACATTGAATCATTTCTCATCGCTTTTTTTCCATAATCAATGAGTGTGAAATAAATACATTTAATTCCCCAATAAAAAATTATATGTTCATAAATGTGAACATCATTGATAGGAAATGGGTATGGTATTCACTATATAATTGTTTTTGTATGAAAACATCGTGATGAAATTTTGGTAACATAACAACGACACTTAAAGATTTATAAAAATGGTCTAATGAGGGAGAAGGGGGTATCTAATCACGTAGACATAAAATGGGAAGTAATAGTTACATATAAAAACATATCCCAATATTATAAATTTTAAATATAAGTCATAAGTGAATGAAAAATCTTGAATAAAGAAAATAATCATAACTATATTTCGGCATGTTAACAGATGTACATAATGAATAATGGGAGGATTAATGAGATTGAAAGAGGGATCTCATAATTTATAAATTAAATTTATAGTAAGGGTAGTATGTAAGAACTTATCCCAACATAATACAATGTAATTTAAGATACATATCATAAATGAAGTGCTTGAGTGGAAGTGAGGAGAGAGAAATACCTTACTTGAGTCTGTGATTACAAATGCATGTGAGGAGCTTTTAGAGAGATTGGGGGAACCTTGGGAGGACTATAGAGAGTGGAGGTAAGTGTATGGAAATTCGACAATGAGTTTTAGTGAAGAAGAATATGATCTTGGTGGGTTTATATTGGAAATTAAGGGGATTTATTTATTATTTAGGTTATGGACTCTGCATAATAAAATAATCAAAACCAAAAATGTTCCCATGATTTCTACAAATGGTTTCTTGTGAATGGGATTAGTTTCTATTATTTTATAATTACAATGGAATACCTTAATATAATGATACCCATGATTATGTGGAGGTGAGTCATACTCTTAAAGAAATTATTTTAAAACCTTAAAATATATTAATGGTTTTGGAGGATTTATATAGGCTTTATAAAATTAATCAAAATAAACAAGAAATAATATTATTTTAAAGGTAAAACATATATATTCCTGTGTATTAGATTTATTGTATTTATCACATCACTTTTGGGTCATTTTTATTTATAATACACAAAAATATATTTATACGGTATTTAATTTTAACATGAAAATCCGACTATCTTGAAAATTTACAAAAAAAATAACCATTGGATAATTTTAACCTTATGATTCTAAAAAATATTCATTTTGTCTAAATAATTTTATAAATATGTGTATTTTAAATTTTAAAATAAAATAAAGATTTATTAAGAAATACTGGGTTTTTTATTATAACAGTTTTCAAACCCTTATAAAAAATTACATTTGACTTCATAAAAATAATATTATAATTTATATTTAATAAAAATTATTTATTAATAATTTTTTATTAAAATATTTTTTATTTCAAAAATCCATTATAACATAAAACTAAATACCTTAATTGAATTTTAATATTAACGAAAAAATAATATTTTTATTTTATTATTTCAAAATAAAAAACATTTATAAAGTAAAAATAGTTGGATGAAAATATATTCATTATTATATACAAAATAATGTACATACTCATATTTCTAAGGTTTGGATAAATATCCCTTTAATACTCCATCAAAATCCCTGAGATTAAGGTATGCGGTGGTGGGACTTTCATGGGTTGGTTTGGCGAACATGGTTTGGGTCATGATATCAATGAGCATGAAATTGTCTCGTAAAAAAATTTTTCATAATTAAGTTGTTAGATATATTCTTGGTATTGGTCAAGGGAAAATCTCAGGGATGCAATTTCCCTCAAGATTTCTAATAAATGGGATTCATAGGGTACAAGCCTACTGATTGAAGCCATCACTTTCTTTTTTTATTATAATTGGATTTTTTTAAACCCTATATTTATAAAAATAATGTTATTGTTGTTCAAATTCTATATTATAAATGGTAATGATGAATTAATTGTTTTTTAAAATGGATAAAATAAAACCAAATAGGTGCATGTGTTTTATATAACTATGTAAATTTCATTTAAATCAAAAATGGGTATTTTAGTCGTAATAGTTTGGGTTGTTATAATCATCACCCCTTAAGAAATTTTTCCCTTGTAATTTTCATTTCCCACAGAAAAATAGATGAGGGTAACCCTATTTCGTCACTTCCTCTAGTTCCCACATAAATTCTTCAAACTTTTTGTTTCTCCACATCACTTTGACCATGTGCATTGTCTTATTTCATAGAACTTTGTCTTTATGATCTAAGATATTCACTGATTTCTCCCCATAAGGAAGGTCATTCTCTAATGTACCACCACTGGATTGTGTACATGTGAGGGATCTCAATGGTACTTTCTCAATAGGGATCCATGGAATACATCGTGTACTTGAAATATGTTCAGTGGGAGTGCCTCCAGCTTGACCAAGAATCTCATAAGGACCAATTTATCTTAGATTAAGATTTCCATTCTTCCCAAACCTAATCAATTTCTTTCATAGATATATGTAGAGGAATACCATGTCTCCAATGTCTAACTCTAGGTATCACTGATGATTTTTCACTTAGATCTTCTTTCAACTCTAATAAACCTTGATGTGTTGTTAAATGGTCTTAACCTTTTCCACAATTTCCTCAGTCATTTCAGGACCTAGAAGTTTTTGTTCCCCAACTTCATCCCAACATTTATGTGTTTTTCACATCTTCCCATAAATGGAATCATAGGAATCCATTAGGATGTTTGAGTGGAAACTATTTTTTTAAGAGAACCCAATTAGAGGAAGATTTTGATCTCGTCCTCCTTTAAATTCAATTGAGCATGCTCTCAACATTTCCCAAGTATCTAGATAGTCTACTCAGATTGGACATTAGTTTAAGGATAATAGGTCGTACTAAAGATTAGCTCAGTATTTAGAGCTTTTGGGAGTATTTTATATAATTCGGAGGTGAATCTCAATTCTTGATCGGATACAATCGATAGTGGTACTCTAGGCAGCCTCACAACTTCTCATATGTATATATGTGCAAGTTGATCCAGTGATAATCCTATCAGATTTTGATAATGTGAGATATCCTTGAAAGATGATCCACAATAACCCATATATAATTATTTCCTTTGTCTTTCTTCATATATCCTGTGAAAAATTTCCTGGTTATGTTTTCTCATTTCTATGCTGGTATGGGTAATTATTACATCATCCCCTTAGACTTCTTCCTTTCATCTTTCACTTGATGACATGTCAGGCACTTGGATGTGTATTCAGTGATCTCCTTCTTCATATTTTCCCACCAATAGTTCTCTTGGAGATATAGATATATCTTGTTTATTCCTATATAAATGGAGAAAGTAAAACTATGTGCATCATCCAATATTTCCTTATTTAACATAGGATTTTATGAAACACATATTCATGACCAAATTCTCAAAAATCTTTCTTTATTAACATTTAACTCTAAGGATTTACCTTTCATTATAGTTTCCACTTTCTTCTAAATTACCAAACTATCTTTTTTAGCATCCTTTAACAACTCTATAAGGGATAATTGAGAAATAATTTGTGAAAGGATTGATGTTGGTCTTTCCTTTATGATTCCCATTTCCATCCATTTTAAATCCAAGAAGATTGGATACTTATCAATTCTCATCAGTGATAAAAATGTTGGATCCTTTTTTTCATAGAGCATATTCCACTATATTCACTCTCTCAGGATGGTAGTGAATCGAGAAATTATAGGCTTTGATCAGATCTAACCATCTTAATTGGTACATATTCATATCTTTCAATGTGAATATATAATTAAGGCTTTTTTGATCAGTATAAATTTCAAGCTTCTCCCAAAAGAGATAATGATTCTATATTTTCAATGTTAAGGTCACTATAACAAACTCTATATCATGTGTTTGGTAGTTCTATTCATGAACATTCAACTTTAATAAAGCATTGTCTATGAATTTTTCATTCTACATCAACACGCAGCCCAATCCCTACTCCAGTGCATCGCTAAATACTATGAAAAGTTCTCCACTTATGGGTAGTGTCAACATATGGGTAGTGATAAGCATACCTTATCAACTAATTGAATCTCTCTTCACATTAATCATCCCATGAAAACTTTAATCCATTCCATGTTAGCATGGTTAGTGGGTTAGAAAATCGTGTGAAATTTCTCACAAATCCATGATAGTACCCTGGTAGTCCAAGGAAACTGCAGATATTTATCCCACATGTTGGCATCATCCATCCTTAAATTAATTATATCCTTGAATGGTCCACATATATCCCATTTATTGTGATTATATTCTCCAATAATGATACTTCCATCGACTAGAACTCACATTTGTTTTACTTTTCATAGAGCTTTTCCTTTCACAAGGTATTTAGCACAGTACTTAGATTCTCCCCATGCTCCTCCTTGATTTGGGAGTATATTACAATATAATCTATAAATACTACCAAAAATTTGTTGACTTAATCTCTAAAGACTCTATTAATAAAATCCATTAATATTTATATATAATTAGGTAGTTTAAATGGAATTACTATGAACTCATAGTGCATGTACCTTGTAGGAAAATCAATCATGAGAAAATCCTCCTTATTCACCCAAACTTGTAATATACTGACCACAGATCCACCATGGAGAAGTATAGTGCACCATTAATTTGATAAAAAAATCATCAATACATGGAATATTATACTTTTTCTTTATCATGATTTTGTTGAGATTACAATAATCAATTCAAATACTCATTGACCCATCCTTGTTCTTGACAAAGAGGATTGGTGCACCCCATGGTGAAGCACTTGGTCATATGAACCCTTTATATATATTCTACTATATTTGATTCTTTATCTCCCCATGTTCCATAATATACATTATATATGGAGTCTTGGATAATGGAAACACCCTATATATAAGATCGATTAAAAATTTAACCACTCTGCTAGGTGGAAAACCAGGCAATTCCTCAGTAAACTCATAAGTGTATTCCCTCACAAGTGGAATGTTTTTTAGGATGCTTATTTCCTTAGTCTCAATAATTTTATATAGATATGATTTTTCATGAGGAATTTATATCTATGTTTGTTATTTTGGTGCTAAATAAGATTCATCCTCCTCTTTTAACTTGTACATAATCGGGGGTTGATTCGCAATAGAAAGAGTTATTTCCTTCTCACGAAAATTTGTGTTGGCTCTGTATTGGGAATGCCAATCCATACCCATAATTTCATCAAATTACACCAAAGGGAGTATTAAAATGTTCTCTATAATGTTCATACCACAATTTGTGAAAATGGAATAGTTATATGCATGGGATGCAATAATTTCCTCATTTTCAATTTTCATCGATAGCTCTACTTCCATGATTTGTGGGGGTGTTTGAATAGTTATACTAAAATTTGTTGATATGTAGGAATTCATAGAGACAATATAAAAAAGTATTTTAACTATTATTTAATGATTAACTATTATACCTTTCACCACTTAGTTATCTGGATCCACCCCAGCAGTTGTGATGGAAAAATCTCTCACTTACTGCCTTGTAGGGTGTTGGTTGTCTCCAAAAACCATAGGCTTGGGGCATTGGTTTGAAAAGTGAACTTATTCCTTATAGTTAAATCAATGAACAATATTCTCATAGTTAACTAAATAATTATATTCCTCTATCACATTAGCATATTTCTCATGTTGGAAATTTCTATCTTGGTTCCCGTCCTTCCCCCACCAAGAAATATAAGAGGTGATTCTTTCAACACCTTTGACAAGTGAGATGTTGAAATTTCTTAGCACCATCAAATTTCTTCATATAACCACCATAATTAAACTCCAATTTACTCTTATTATTCCCAGGATACCATTTATATTATTCGATCTCTATTTCGACTCTGAGGGCATATCTGAAAAGTTTCTGATAGATATCAAAGTCACGAATCATCGGGGCTTTTTGTAGTCTAGGTTTTATCCCACCAATGAAGTGGTAAACCTTGATTTCTGGGGTACCGACAAAACAAGAGGCATATTGTTAAATTCTTGTGAATTTTTCCTCATACATCCTAATATATTTTTATTCTTTTTTCTTGAGGGTGAAGAAATCAATTTCAATTTTCAGTGAGAAAGTGAGAGGAAAATATTTATTAAAATACATTTTACAGAATTACTTCTACTTCATTACTTCAATCTCTTCCTCAGGCTTAGTATTTATGATCAATGTTTACCATTGATCATCTTCTACCTCCATAAAATAAAAATCCAGTAGAACCATATCTTTTTCAGAACATTTAAGGATGGATAAGATCTTCTCAATTGAGTTGATCCATTATTCCATGATTAAGGGATTGAATGATTCATTGAAAGTAGGAGGCCTTTGTACCATGAAGCTCTTGATTGTATATTTTTCTCTATTAGGGGGTTTTTGGAACTCCTCATAATCTAGGTTTAAATTCACAAATTGACTCAATTGAGAGAGTATCATCATATATTTCATGATTCATGCTCCAATCAGGTTGGGCATCTTATTAGGTTAGTCATTACATTGCTCAACACATTGATTGTTTACTTGATTCATCCTATTTACAGACATTTTCTAGAATAAAAGAACCATTTTTAATGAGTATTTTTTAAAATTATTAAACACATAAAGGGTGAATCTAATGAAATTGAATAGATAACTTATAAAATACATTTATTTATTAACTTATGAATTTCTAGGCTTTAATATATGTTATCCATGATCTATTTCCTAACACATACTCTTATGAGCATATTTTGTTCCATTAATAATGGATCATAATGATTTTGTGATATTACCAAAGAGTATCCCTTGATATTTCCAAACTAGATGCATAGTAAGGCCCATTTTTGTATACTAGGATACACTTATTCGGGCCCGGTACACCTTGTCAAAGTTATTACCCCTAGGTACATTTCTTCCAAAACTACATCCACTCGTATTATAAAGGATGGAATTTATTTTATTTATAATCCAATTTCTCTATAACTACCAAAATATAGGTATTTTTCTTATACATATTCTTATCTCTATGTCATTCTCTGGATTTTTCTAATCCTAATACCAAAAATAACTAAATTGTTTCTTTGATAACAACTATAATAACCCTACTCTTTGTTACACGTTCATTCAAGATATATTATATAATATTACAAATAGTAAAATGTGTAATTTTTATAAGTATAGTTTCTTTGGAAATTAGGTATATTACATAACAATTTAAAACCTGAAGAACAACATCTTTATTGAAAACTTTCTAGACATGCTCACACTTAAAAATATACCAGATAACCTAGGGGAATACATAAGAAATGGGTGAGCTATAAATCCTAATAAGGGAATAAAAATGGTATAACAAAAATATAATAATAAATGTTAGACAAGGAATATAAATGGGGAATAAAAGGTGTATGAATAATAAACATGAACAATGATATAACATGATAATTGTAAAAGTAACATGGGAAATGTGGCAACAACATAAAACACTACATCATTAACATAGGTCAAGACTAACTACTAGTAAATCATGAAGGAAAAAGTCCAATAAATTAATTAAGTTCATTAAAAATCCCAAAATGGTGTATCATGATACTAAACATTACCCAATTCATTGTAGCGTTATATAAATCTTGGTTCACCCGTCACTTTCATTTCATTCTCATGCTTAAGTGTGCCACACAGATCATAAAACATTGAATCATTTTTCATTACTTTTAATACAAGATCAAGGAGTGTGGAATACATAAATTTAATTCACAAATCAAAATTTATATAAGCATAAATTTTAACATCCTTGATATGAAATGGGTATGGTATTTACTACATAATTGTTTTGTCATGGAAAATTGCGGTGAAATTTTGGTAGTACAACGACATCACTTAAAGATTCATAAAAATTGTTTGATGAGAGATAAGGGGATGTATTATCACAAAAAAAAATGTTCCGTAATAGGGATAAGGAAAAACATATCACATTATTATAATTTGGAAATAGAAGGAATAAGTTAATAAAGAAACTTAAATAAAGAAAAGAATCCAAACAATATTTCGACATGGTAATGGGTGTACATAAAAGATCATGGGAGTATTAATGAGAGTGAAAGGGGGATTTCATCATTTATAAATTAAATTTATAGTAAGGGTAATATGTAATAAAATATCCCAACATAATGAAATGTAATTTAAGATATATAACATAAAAGAAGTGCTTGAATGGAAATGTGGAGAGATAAATCCCTTACTTGAGTGTGTGACACCAAATGTTTGGGAGGGGATTATTAAGATATTGGAAGTGCCTTGGGAGGACTATAAAGAGTGGAGGGAAGATTATGTATGTGATCAAAGTAGTGTTAGAAATGATAAATAGGATATTTGGTGGGTTTATATAGAAAATGAGGGGGAGGTCTTTGTTATTTAGATTTTGGACTCTACATAATAAAATAACCAAAACTACAAACCTTAATAAGTTTTTTCCCCTGGATTCTAACAAATAGAAGTAGATTCCATTATTTTATAATAAAAATTTCATAAATTAAAAAAAATAATTTCCTTTCCTATGTTTAGGTGAGTCATACTCTTAATGAAATGATTTTGAAACATTAAAATATATTAATAGTTTTGGAGGATTAATAAAGGCTATATAAAATTAATCAAATAAACATGATATCACATTATTTTAAATATAAAACATATATATGGTCTTGGATTCCATTTATATTATTTATTAAATCACTTTTGGGTCATTATGATGTCATAATACAAAAAGTATATGTATACAGTATTTAATTTTTACCTGAAAATTCAATTGTCTTATGAAATTATGATAAACATTACTATTGGATAATTTCTAAGTAATTATTCAAAAAATAATATACATTTTATCCACATATTTTTCTATATATTTGTATTTTCACTTTTAATATAAAATTGACATTTCTTATAAAATTCTTGGTTTTTGGAAAATAATAGTTTTTGAACCCTTATAAAAAATTACATTTGAATTCATAAAAATTACCTGATCATTTATATTTAATAAACACTATTGAATAATAATATTTTATTAAAATATTTTTATTTAAAAAATCCATTAATTTATCAAAATAAATTCCTTAATTTAATTTTAATATTAAACTGAAAATAATATTTCTATTTTAGTGTTTAAAAATATAAATAAATTATAAAATAACAATAGAAGGATGAAAATATATTCATTATTATATAAAAAATAATGTAAATTCTCATATTTCTAGGATCTTGATACATATCCATTTAATGCACCATAAAACACCCTAATAGTGAGGTGTGCGGTGGTGGGACTTTCATGAGATGGTTCGGCGAACATGGTTTGGATCATGATCTCAATGAGCTTGAACTTGTCCTATAACTGATTTAATTCATTCATAAGTTGTTGGATCTCATCTTGGGCTTGGTCAAGAGAAAATACCTGTGATAAAATCTCTATAGGAATTTCCAATAAGTGGTCTTAATAGGATATGATCCTACTAATTGAGGTCATCACTTCCTTTGTCTGTGAAAATTGGATTTGTTAAATCCCTATATTTATACTAATCATATGATCACTATTAAATATATATATTATCAAAAATAATGATGTTTTAGTGGTCTTTTGAAATTGATAAAATAAACCCAAACAAGTACATGTATTTTCTATAACCTTAGACATTTAATTTAAATCAGAAAGAGAAATTTTATTTATAATAGTGTGGGTTGTTACACACTATGAATCCACAAGGAAATTCCCTTATAGAGTCTAGTTGATCCATATATCATCATTTTCCAATTTTGATCCTAATTCCCAATCAGTATTCACATAAATATTCAAATAATCTTAATAAAAACAATTTCCTTCTATAGAAAAAACAATTTCAAATAGCATAATAAACTCAATATTCCATTTCAAATCAATATTCCAATAATTAATTTTTAATTTCTATAATACATTTATAATCAATAATAAAAATATTAAATTAAATAATAGTTTAATATCATTTAAAAATAAATTATTGATACTATAAAACATATAAAAATTATTATATGGTATGATCAAAAAGAAAATAAATTCTTATGAAAATTATACATGAAGTTTTTATAATATATGTTTTCATATTTCCTTGAGAAATATATTAAATCTAAAAAATAATAATCCAAAATCATTATATTAAGAAATTGTAATTATCAAAACACATAATTCTTTCATAAATGTTTATAAAATATTTCATTCATTGAAATCACAAGACACTAATTGTTTTTAGTACAAAATTTAAAATATTTGTTCAAAATATTTATATATTTAAGAGACTATGACATTTGAATATTTTATAATAAGAATTCCATATTGAAAATAATTTTGCAACATTATTCACAATTATATATAATTTCATGATTAAAATTAATATATGTACTATAAACACCATTGTAAGCATAAAAATAGAAGCATTTATTAAAAAATGGACATGGATATTGAGTAAAACAAGGTCACATTAGAACCACCCCCCCCCCCCTCGCTTAGAAAATCTCTTTCTACCAAGAAATAAATTCAACACACTTTACAAGAATGATGTATAACCAATAATTAATATTTTTTGTATGAAACATTGTAGAAATAAAATGGGTTGGAGTGGAATATATAAAACTTATCCAATGAATATATAAATGGAGTTTGAATCAAGTTAGAACTTCAGTAGGTTTTTCTAAACACTTCCTTATATGGATGGGACTGTATCATAGTTCAATTTTATTATTATACATTTTATATTTGGTATTTGATGAACTTATAAGTCATATTCAAAATGAGAAAACTAATTTCATGATTTTTATGGATGATATATTTTTGCATGTAGATTATAAAGATACTATCCATTTTATGTTAGATTTTTTGAGAGGTACTTTAAAATCTAAAGTTTTCTATATTAGAAAAGATAAGATATAATATACAAAGTTTTTTTTTATCAAATTATTGTCTAGTAATGTTATGTGTGTGAGATTGGGAGACCATGTTATTTTAAAATTTGATTGTTTTGAAAATATAGACTCATTTTTCCAATGTGAAGGAGATATTAATGCATATATCTCTCATAAGATTCAAAATAAATGGATTAAATGGATAAATTATTCTAGAGTGTTTTTTGATAAAAAAAATACCTTTTAAGTTAAAGGGTAAATTTTATAGTATTGTTATTAGACCATATATTCTATATGGTAGTGAGTTTTAGCCTATTATGAGACTTATTGAACAAAAAATTAGGGTAGTATAAATGAAAATGTTAATATGGACATGTGGGAATACCAATATAGATGATATTAAAATGAATGTGTTTAAGAGAAAAATAGAGTGGGTATGGTTGATAAGAATGTGATTGAGACTTTATTAAGACGGCTTGTACATGTTGGAAGAAGACACGTGGATGTAGTTGTTGAAAGTTTAAACATAATGAAAAATTGACATATTAAAATAAGTATAGGTAGGCCTAAAAGGATTCATGAAATTATCATTCAATATGAATGTTTCTTAAATGGTTTCATTAAAAATATATTCCTCAATAAAGAAAAGTGTAGATGCCTAATCCATGTCATTGACCATATTTAATTGGGTTTAATGTTTTTTTAAATGATCATATTCATTACCATAAATAGAAAGAAAACATACACATTGTTCAGAATATATTTAAGATTAAAATATCTTATAAAAATTCAAAAGAAAAATTTGAAACTATCAATTCCATGTAAAAATATACATTCAATTGAAAAGTTAAAAATAAAAAACCAAATCCCACCATGTGAAGATTTTCAAGTGTTAAATATATAAAAAAAAATCTATAATAATTACATGAAGAAAAATAAGACACTAATCTCTAAAAATCATGTGGAATGGTATGATTTTGAAAAATAAATAACACATTGATGAACATGTAACTCATGTTTGATAAAAAAATATTTTTAAAACATTTTCAAGGAAAATTTGAAACATATTCCTAGAAATAGGATTTATCATAGATGGAATACCCTTTCCTCATACATAAAAATAAATATTGTCTCCAATATTGAATCCTATTCTATAAGGTTTCATTTACATTGTTAATTTATAGAATTAATTTATAATTTTATCAATTAACCACATATAAATTTGTCCAAGAAATTCAATTATATAACATGAATATCACTACAATACATTTACTCATAACTTATAATCATGTACAAAAATTATAGAATATACATATATAAATTTCAGATTAAAAATATTTTCATAAATTTTAGTATCAAAATTATTTTTAATTATTCATAAAAATTATCATGCAATTAACCAATTTCAAAACACCAAAAGGAATATAAAATAGGTTAACAATGTCATATATTATAAATAATTTCATCAAGAATTAAACATGAAAGTAGTTATTAAAAATAAAAATTAAAAAATAGATTCATTAGAAATATATGAGACAAAGGTGGAATGATGATAATAAAAATAAAACACTTTAGATAATGGTACTTTATCCATAAAGCACATTTGGTTCTTAGAATATCTTCCATCTTCTGATTCACTACTTGATGATGTAAATTCATCCATTTCTCCACTCATAAAATTTCACTTCTTGGATGTAAACCAGTTATTATTCTTCTTACACTTCCTTTTTAGATATTTTTTATTCTATTCATCTAATTCAGTATCATCGACCTTATTCTAGGGAAAGTTACCAGAAAAATTACCACTGTTGTGATAATTCAAACACTTTTGTGGTACTTTGACATTTCCTTTACATATTACCCTATTGAATATTCTTGTAAAAGAGTACATCATATGAAATTATTAATATCATCCAATGATAGATCTTCTCTTTATTTTAGTGCTAAAATAATTATATCGAATCTATCTATGAAATTTCTCATTAGCTTCATCCCAATAGTATAATCATCTATATTCTCTAAAAAACCTCTTATATTGTTGAAAATATCAATCACTCTTATAAAGTAGTCATCAATACATTCATCATAAGTCATTTTTATATCTTTGAATTTTTTCTCTAGATTTTCAACTTGAATTATCTAACTGATTTACTTCATAACTACCACTCAGTTTATCCCAAATCTCCTTATCAATTTGGAGACCCATCACTTTAATGTAATATTTTTTTGATAAATCAAACAAGAATGAATTCTCAACCTTACCATAAACTTCCAGATTTCTTTTATCAGATTGAGTCATGGAAATATCCATATTGATAGGTGGGAAACCAGTTGTGGCTACATCTCTCACTTCATAACTAAGAGATAGAATGTAAGGAAGAATAATATTCCTCTTATTGTGGTAGTTCATGCCATAAAATTTATGAATTCCTTGGCAATTAACTAAATTTAAATTTCCCATTTCTCAAAAAGATTTTGGGATCAACAGAGGGTACCTTGTGCTCTAATTCCAATTGAAGTGGACAATGATTGATTAGATACCAGAGAGACAGGAGTGGGGCTCAATCAGTGGTATACTATTTTTACAAATTATTTTACATTTGATTCAACCTATGTGACTAATTAAAGTCTTGATCCATCATATTTAATCCTCAACCTCACCCTGTAAGTAATAAAAAACAAAGAAAACATATTACACAATTATTTACAAGGTTCGGTACAATGACATACCCCTTGATGTGTTGGTTCGACCCACCCACCCCCCCCCCCAACATGGATTCTACACTATATCAAAAGGTGAATACAATAGTAATTTGTTATACCCCCAAATTACAAACTACTTATACCCCCCCCCCCAGTTCCAATCAACCTTCAAACATTGGTTAGACCCCCCAAATATACCTTCTTTGTAGTGATTGGTTAGAACCCACCCCCCCCCCAATCATAATCTTTAGCAACTGGTTAAACCCCCCAATTGCAGCCTTCATCTTTAGATTTTTTATCCATATAAGAATGATCAATTGAATATCCTTCTCCACAAGCTTACTGAATCACACTAGATCATGAAAAACATAAAGTTCGTTCATAGATGTTGTTATTGCTCCAATAATATCTTATCACTTAATATAATTAGGTGCCTCAGTAAAACATTACTCGAACAAGAGTTATTTCTTCTGCTAAATACCTAGTATCATTAAACAATGAAAAACTTGGATATAAAAACTATTCAGATTCACTAATAATAATTTTTTATGGGCTTCAGTCTCAAAAATCAATGCACACTAATCAAGAAATTTATGTTTCGCATGATCTTATTCAAAAATCATACATTTATTTAATACATTGAATGGAATTCTCATTTTATTCATGAATTTACTAATGTGCATAAAAACATCCTTATTAAATGTATATTTCCTAAGAAAATATACACTTAATTCATGTTTATTTAAGTGATTATATAAGCACATGTCTATAAGAATACACATGAATTCACAAATGTATTGCCACAATTTTCATTCTTTAATGCTCAAATTTGTGCACATATATACACATTGTTCACTTCCTTTTAATTCATGTAACGCTTGAATTATATTTTCTAAATGCATTTGTCCTCAAAACCTTTGCACACAAATATTGTTCACAATTATTTTAACATATTTACTTCACCGTAATCACTTCCCCTTTGCGCAATATTATATACACACTATAGGTTTGGTAATCTACTTGTGGTATAAACTCCTTCCCACGTAATGACAAACTCTCAGTATATAATTTTCTTCTTGCCTGAAAAAATCTGAATCGATATTAGATATTTAAGTGAAAAATATCTTCTTCATGATATGTAGTGTGTATAAACATTTTTCATGGTTCCTAAAAATATTCACGCAATACATAGACACACATAATATAAGAAATGTGTTATCTCAAATGCTTCTCGGAACTCTTTTCATCATGAAGCAAAACTAGTCTGGAATGCTCATATAGTTTTCTCATAGTATGACTTCTCTTCCGTTCAAATAGAAAGAGTGTGGAACTTCCATTGTTAACCAGATTGATTCACAGTGGGGAAAATTCTTCTGGAAATGAAGTTCCCTAAAAAACACCTCAACTCAAAAAAGTATAGTCTATGGTATTTATAAACCATGAAGATCATCTCAAAAACATTGAGAATCATAGAAGAACTTCCTACTCCACAAGAGATCACCATTATTAGAAAATATAAAATTTTCTTCGCACTATATTATGATGATTTGATCTTCATTTTATGATGCCAAAAATGTTTCAAAATATTTTTAACATTTTTGAATTTTCTGATCACTTAGATTATGATCAGAATCTCAGAATCACTCGATTATCGACATTTCATGGAGGTTCGATGAACAAAACTCAGGCATGAGGCTAGCTAAAGAATACAAAATTACTATAGATGATAAAATATCCAAGAAAAACAATCATGAAAATCACATGGTTGAAAACTAGGGTGTGATGATCGATGACCATGATAAATAGAATAGGTCATCGAATGGTTCTGATTTGTTTGGTGCTATATTAAATTAATGAAACAACTCAGTTTTGGGAGAACCCATATAATATGAGGTGTGATATAAGCCAATTATAAATCGGTTACCAAACACTCCTCTCCTCTCACTAGCACCACCCTTCCAACCTATAATTTTCCACTGTGTTTCCTTTCGTGGTGGCTATCTATCTTTTTTTCTTCCCACAAGCACTCCTTCATGCCCATGCATCCCACACTAGCTGGATTAGGGTGTTGACTTCCCATTTAAGATTATTGGTTTGTGGTCTTTATTAATTTGTTAACTATACTATTTATATAAAATCCTTATCAAAATCCTTATAGTGCATAGTCAACTCAAGATGACTAATTCCTAAAATATTATTTAAATTGGAATTCAATAACAAATTATATCTTAATCATATTCAAAATAATCCACAATTATTTCTTTATTTCCAAATTCATTTATAAATTCCAACCATACTAAAATAACATTATTCTTGGCTCTACCTCTTCTTCAAGTCATTTTTTGTAAACAATGTGTCAATTAAACTCTCTAATGACATGTTATATAAAATAAAAACCATGTCTTAAATAATTATATTAAAAAACATAAACATATTGAAATATTTCACCAAACATGCATTGATAACATTTATAATCCATTTTACACTTCACTGAACACCCTGCACGGGCTGCATGCATTTAGTGCCAAGTAGAGAATGTGCTCACACTGTTCATTGCATAGTTACAACAAGGTTTGGCTAACCATGCGACCCAAACCATACGTTATGTTTTTTAAGAAATTAAATTAATAAAATAAAACATAAAATGAAAATAAATTAAATGACATTAAATGGAAAATGAAAAAAATAAAGAAATGTTTTATTGTTGTTGTTTTTGTTGTCATTTAGGTTTTGAAAAACCTCAAAGTGGTTCCCTTACCCCCCCCCCCCCCCCTCCATATCGAGATGCAGCCCCCCCCCCCACCACCATCAGGCCTATACTTGGTCATGTGTAGGACACCCCTCTCCTGCTAACTCTTTGTTCTCAAATTTCACCTGGATTCTTCTATTTTTTTCATTAAATACTTTAAGGTATGGTATCAACTACATCTTCTCCCACATTTTGGCCAGTTTTCCTCTCCATTATCACTCTATTTACCAATCAGCTTAACACTAGGGTTATGTTTCACCCAATTATTTAATTTCATCTGATGTTAGGTTGTGTGGTGCATCTCCCAAGACCTCTTTAGGAATGTTTCAATGTTCACCATTGTAGGTGACACGTTTGGGATCTTTTTGTTTTTCCTTCACTACTTCAGGTATGATTTTCTCCCTTTTTTCTCTATCCCAATTTTATTTGGGTTATTTTCATGGTTTGAGTTCCTAGTGTTTATATGTAGGGTTTTTTAGTCCTTCTTGAGGTGGGTTTGAGTCACCAAAGTCAAATGTGACTTACTGCATATGCATAGGTAGACATATATATATCTAGGCTCCCCCGTTACTTGTATATTCACCCATGGTAGTGAATATATACATCTGGTTCTAGGTGTTCTTATGTATATATATGAAAAATTAATATGGGTGTAAGTGGAAATAGGCATATGTATATATAATCATATATGTAAGGATCCCCTTATATATATTCATGGCCATGTGAATATGTACATAGGGTCTAGGTGTCTTCATATATATGTGAAGGTGCATATTATTGGAGGCATAAAGGGAGGATTCGAGTGGTCACTAATGAAAACGTCGAGTGCCAAGGTTTTCGGCTTGTCCTACTTCTTCTTGATGTAGGATCCCTTTCCATTTTCCCTATTAAATTTAATATTTAATTAAATGATTCTTTAACGTTAATTGAGTATGCCTCTTGGAATAATTTTTAATATACTAAATGAATTGTTTGAAGAATAATGTCATTTTTTTATAACAAAACCCCTCAATGTAGGTGTGCAATCTTTAAAACTAGAAAATATTTATTAGTGATGTAAATCATGATTATATTGTTGAATTAGTAGTTATTTATGCTTTGATGTCAATTTTTGGTACATGACATGTTAGAACATAGCTTTTCTTATTATTCTTAAATGATATTTCCCACTTTTTTATATAAATTTTAAATGAACCAAGGCACCACCTTAGTTCTTGTCCTAACTCTTAATTGCAATTACTCATGTAGGTGATTGTTCCTTTTTCTAATGAGACCTATAAAATTTTATTCGATATTTATAAATGGATTTGATTTGCATTAGTAAATTAAATGGATTTTATGAAATGGATTTCGCATGTTCACAATATTTTTCCTTCCATTATTGAATTGTATTAAATAGTTAAATGAAATGTGTACCTTATAATGGTTTATAAGGGTGGAAAGGCCAAGCCTATTACTTATATTTTATTAAATTATTATATGAACTGTATGATCATAATGGAATTGAACATGTAGTTCCAAATTCATAAGTTGTATTTCCTTATGTATTATTTTATAAATATAATGATGACTTTATATGGTTTTAATAAATAAGTTTCATGAGAGGTTTTTACTCATTTTTTATATTATAAATGATTACACCCTATACATAGGCAGTGTATGATGGTAAGGGGAGATGATCCAGGAGGTTAATCACACATCCTTATATCATGTGTGGAGTATGTCATCTCACACCAGTGATACTATATGGGCATTGGGTTGAGGCACCATATTCCATAATTAGAGTGTTTTCATAGGGTGAAACTCTCCATCCCAAGTGATGGGAATGATGTCCCTCACTCTATTGGGATATAGGTCATGTACCCTATTGATGGATATTTTAGGCTCATGAGACTGTTCAGGGACAAGTAAATTACATCCCCATCTATCCATCACTAGTATTCCAGGTATATGGAGATTTGGAATCTTCATGCACTTGGTTCATAAAGGTGGATGAAATATATAACTAAACTATATGTGTGTATTACTATATATATATGTATTTATTTCTATATATATAGTTATCAGACATGCATTCATTCTAGAAGTGAGATGAAGTAGGCAGCATCGGTCAAGTGTCTGATTGGAACCTGATATGACCTGGGTTATTATTTCAGTAGTGTTTATTATTTCATATTTCCTACACGCTTTATAATTTATATTTAATTAAATGGATTGGTCTAAACACCATGGTTGCCAACCAAATAATATTTATATATCACACCCTACTCATGTACTGTTGGTACCTGAGTAGACCTTATGATTTTAGGATCTTGTACTTTTCTTGTTTGATTATGCTTTTACCTAGGAGTTAGGAGCACAAAACCAAGATGGAGCTCAGGTTACTCTTAAGGATATCCCTTGGGATTTTCTTTTCATTTATTTTATTTTATTTTCCTTATTTATTTACTTACCTATATCTTGTATCATTTTTTATTTATATTTTTTAATTTATGTATCATCAACTAGTTATACATTCTTTTTATAAACTAGTGTTGTCCACTTATATTTAGATTATTATTATTCTTTCATTGCTTAATCATTGATTTAAACTACTTATTCTATTATATGTTGTATATTTATTTTATATAGTTGTGATACTATGATAAGGGGTATATTATCCCTACTGTCATCTCATAATACTCTCACTACTATTTGGCACCCTCTAGCGTACAGGGAGATGTGCATTAGGCCATTTAGTCCCCCGGTATGGCTACCATCTTAATTTTCAATCAGGTAGGGACATAACAAAGTGGTATCAAAGAGTTTTTCCCTTTATATAACTATTTTGGGTTGGTATATATGAGGCTAGGAATGTTTCAGTGATTTTTAAATAGTCGTTCTTGGTACTCATCACCCCATCTGTGGGGAAATGACTAAGTTTTTAGGGTTGGGATTGATGTTCATGCTATTTTCTATTACAGTTTATATGATTTCACCTTGAGTGACTGGTGTACTATTATCTTCTTTTTGATTTATGAATTTATGTTATTTTTTCCTTAGCCTATTTCATCAAATATGAATCATTACATGAATTATATAGGCACTTAGAAATTCACATCCAGGAATAGGTTATTCTGTGTAGTTTTATTTGTAGTTCTGACAACTAATTTGATTGTAGTACTTGAATGCCTACCTGAATGGCCCTAAGGCCTTCTTTTTTATTTATTTTTGATAAATCCCTTTTCAAGGGATGAGGGGGATCCCTTAAAAATCCCTTAGGCTCAGATATTACAAGGCCTGTAGGCTTAGGAGATTGTATGACCCGAAGGACTTGGGGAATTTATCCAGACTATCTACAAGGAACTACCCCTCCCCAGCATCTGCATCATGATTGTAGCTCTCCACCTTCTCATGGTCGTCTGGTTAGGATTCATGTGCAAGAAAAGGCTAGTCCCGATGGCATAGCCAAACCCTCTCATTATGACAATCCATTTGGATCTACTCTGGTGAGTGCACCAGATCTGAATCCTCTTCTAGGGCTGCTCCTTTTTTGTAGAGTTTGTATAGGGCAACTGCATGTGGCCTGAAGGCTTAGAGGTGTCCTAAAGGCCTTAATGGTGGCACAAAATCCCTACTAAATCGAAGTCTTGCGTTTCACGAAAGCTTTAAGGACTCCAAGCCCAAACTGAAGGCCCAAGGTTAATAGTTCCACCTACTACAGTACCTTCTACAGTAACTGCTATAATACCTACTACAGTACTGCTAAAGTACCTGGGTCTCATAGATGCACTTGAGGATACCTCACCAATTGGGTTGAGGCTCATGTTCTCTGGTCCTTGAGTTTCATTCCATGATTTTTATTATTATTATGACTATTGGGTATTTTGATAACATGCTTATATTGGTACCTAATTTGATAATTATTTAGCATGACTACTTTTATAACATGTTTAAGTGATGATATTCCATGTTGCCTACTTCATTTCATATGTTCCCCTTTGTTTCATGATTCTCTATTTATAGCATTATCATTGTGCTTACTGTCTATTATAACATGCCTAGTTATGATGTTATAAAAATGGTGCATTTTCAAGATTAGATTGGGGCGATTACAATGGGATCCATTTATTAGTTGTAAGGTGCATGGGAACCTTATAAATGGGAAAAGGTAACTTCTATAATTGAACCATCCATGAGCTGTATATATTTAGAGATTTTTGTTAATGGGAAAAGGGATGCATGAGTTCAAATTTTAAAGTGTTTTGGGTTCTATTAAATGGGAGCTAGATATCGGTTATAAAGTGTATGGGTGAATTATAGGTTGTGTAATGGAAACCCATATAATCAAACCTTGTACATGGCCATGTTATAATTTTAAATGGTTATGAATGTTAAAGATGTTTAATTTTGAAATCAAATGAAATTGCTTACCATCTAAAATCTGAAACTGGACACAAGTAGGTCATTTGGGACATTTATCTTATGAGATAACTCATTTGGGTGTTTTTAATTTCTATAACTAAACAACTATTATTAGTTTTATTTCTAAAGAACCTATGATGGATTAATGGGACCCTCACAGGTCACCTTATTTTGTTTAAAATAGAATATATATGGTAAATTTTTTAATTTATAATGGGATGTCTGTTAAATTATTAATGTTTAAAAAAGATTTTTCTTATATCAATCATGTATTCCTTGGTGTTTTTTATGAAATATTTTCAATGGTTAAAGATTAAAAATGAATCAATGTAATGTCCTTAAAATGGAACCCTAGGTGGTGTCCTCTATTTAGACCCTCGTGTAAGGGTAGTTTGAGTATCTCCTTGAGTTTTTTTTGGTACAGAAGCATGAGTGTTTCCCATAGGAATTTTTTTTTTTGAAATGTTTTAGGTGATCATCTCTTGAACCTAGTGACTTTTCTGTTGGAGTGACCTAGTGATAGGGTCGGCACTTGTGCTCTTGTAATGGGATAGCACATGGTAGGTATCACCCTTATCGATTAAATTTCTTGCTAGACTCTCTGATATTTATGATGTTTGGTGTCGTTCGGGTGTCTTTGTCCCTAGTAGGATTGTTATATTTTTATAAAACCCTTGTTAGGATGGGTTGTCATTTTATCCTTGAGCATTGTTATGGGAATGAGCATAAATTGATGCCTGATTCTAGAAGTTTAGAAATGACAAGGGCATGGTCGGCCACATTGTAGGTCTCATGAACCTATTTATTTTCCCTTAGGAGACTCAGGCATTCTTTGGTATCTTTCACCATCATTTGAGATAATTTTCTTTTGAGATAGTTTTTTTTATAGGCCATCTGATACTTGAATTCATATAGATGATAAGATTATGGGTAGTATATAGGATGTGATGTTTTCTTCTAATTCTATTGGTATTATGCATTAATATATATGATACCTATCAATTGTTAAATGTTTTAATGAACTAGTTGAGTTTTGTGGAATCTTTAAGCCATGTCTTGTTGTGTGCAGTATCAAGTCATCTTCAAAGTAGAGTGACTTGAGCGTTTAAGGAATTGTGTTTGTACCAATTATTGTGATGAAATTCCAAGAGGATCAGGTGTTTTAACATTCAATTTAGGTTTTTTTGGTCTTTTATGAAAAATTCTTTGATGTTATGATGTGGTGATCGTGACACAGAGGAGTGACACACATACATTTTAAATTGAATCTAACCAAGTGTGCCTTTGAGCAGCTAGTTTATCCCTTATTTAGATGAAAAACGAATCTTATAAGGTGGTGAGAGTCATTTCAGTTCTATTAAATACATTTACTTCTAGGTATAAGGAACACAACCAAATAGGACTATTTAGAAATGGTCATACTTTCTTGAATTCTTTTGGGTATAGAAAGTTTTAAATCATGTTGGTGCTTTCTCAATAACATGATGTAAATGTGTTTTGTTGTGTATAAGACCTCTATGAATTGTTTTTCTTGAATGAGTTTTGGTGGTTAATCTTATATGATAAAAAAATGTCTTGGGTGGTGATGGCATCATGGTTTCATTAGTGTCAATGTGTCAGCAAGCGAAGTCGATCATCTTACAAGAACACGACTAGTAGTGGTTCAACAGTTCTTCATTTGGTTTTCTTAGTTTTTTGGAAACCATTAAAATCCTTTTAGGGTACTCTTTATTTGATAGAAAATCATTCCCCTTATCTTTACATCATTGTTATTTTCACTAAGAGAGCATTGGTCTTACGTTGTGCTAAATTTCTAAAGTCATTGGTCTTGTGATGTGTCTCCGTTGGGTTTAACAATGGATGTGTGGTTTTTTTAGTCTTGTTTGGTCTTGAGTGAACTGGGGTTCCCAAATAGAAACACCTTAGACGGACTATTGTAAACATGTTATCTTCTCCCGACTTGACCACTGGGAAGATACCGCTCTGGGTTTAGTCAATGATCTAATGTGGAAATCTTGGCCTTGTACCAATATCTCACTTGAAATCAAAGAGTATAGATTACTTTTGGTTACATCCTCATAGTTTAGTTTAATGAATCTAAGGTTATCTGAAACTTGTTTTTAGGATCAGAGGTAATTCTTAAAAATGATGGAAAATCTTGTGGGATGGATTTGGATTTCACCCCTGTTCATGCTTTAGAACGAAATTTTAATGTTCAGGTGATGTTTTGACCAAAGAATGTCACCAGAAGTTGGTAATGTGATTTTTTGAATGTGTTTGTGCTAAAAACATGATTCTTTGGAAGGAAATCATTTTAGCTAATTTGTTTTATGCTGGTTTTCTAAGCTGAGAATCTTGAGAATGGTGAATCAGAGGTGGTTTGACCTACTTTCCTTCTTATTAAGTTGTTATAGTGGGATGGAACCATTTGAATCGTGTCTCCATGTTAATGTGGGTGTGGTTTTAAGGATGATAGTGTCTTTTGAGAAAATATAGCAAGACCAGTTTTAGGTTGGTCAAGTAGAGCATGCCCATTTCTCTCTTATAAGGTTTCTAATATGACCTCAAAAGTAATCGAGTTATCCCTATTAAAAATCACACCAGGACCATTATTATAATGCTAAGATATGTGCTTAAAAAGTAAATTACAATAGTTAAGATGTCATGGTTCGAAATAATCCGTTAAATACTAAAGCCTAAGGTGGGGAGAACCTTGGGCCAGATGTTTAAAGAGATGATGGAATGATCATTTCTCTATATAAATGAGCTCTGGTAAGCTTTTTATTGGTGTATCATTTAGAAAACTATCATTGGATCGAGTTTTAATGGATTAAGTGTTGTGTGATGAAGTTATTACTCAGAGGTGCATTGGGAATTTGGGAACACAACACAACCATTTGAATGAGACCTCATGATCTTTATAAGTCAGGAGATGCTTTTGTTATTCCTGAAGGCTTTTGGGGGAGGAGAAGATATAAATTGGGGAGGTTGAATAACCAATGTTTTTTTAATAGATTAAAATCTAAATAAATTTGAACATTTTCATTTATTGGATGTTATGTTTTTGAAATTGAGCTTCAGAACACAATTATGAGTGATAGAACACCTCTAAGTGTTGTTTTTTTTTACTTTTGTAAAGTTGAGAAGGATCCCTTAGGTGTCTCATTGAGTTTCAGAGATGATGGGGTCCTGAAATCAATGTTTTGGAGGTTCTTACCTAGGATCATGGTTTGTAATTAACATTTTTTCCCTTAATAGAAAAATGTGTGGCTTGTTTAAGAGGAGAAGAAATCTCTTCATAGGCTGCAGATGGTTTACCCAAACCGTGCACCTAACCATGCGGTTAGTTCCAAATGGACATTGTGCTCACACTATTCATCGCACGATTGGGGCACGATTTATCTAATTATACGACCCAAACCGTCTGATGTATTTTTTAAAGAAATTAATTTAGTGAAATTAAAATTAAAATTAAAATATATTAAAATATATTAAATGGAAAATGAAATAAATAAATAAATGTTATAATAATAATAATATGATTATTATTATTATGTTTTTGAGAAAACATCAATGGTGCCCCTTACCCCACTCCATATTGCGATGCCCCCCCCCCCCCCCGGGCCTCTCCTTAGCCACACACATGACAACCCTCTCTGGCTCCCTCTTTATTCACTGATATCACCAAGATTCTTTGTGTTTTTCATTCGATCCTTGGAGTTATGGTCTTGTATCCCTATTTATCCTCATTTTGACCATCTTTCATCTCTCCTTTCACCTTATTTTCCAATTGGATAAACCCTAGGGTTAGGGTTGACACGATTTTTGGTTTTCTTCTAATGTTAGGGCATGCAATGTGTCTCCTATGACCTCTTCGGGTATGTTTCGATGTTCTCCACTGAAGGAAATGCATTACATATCTTTTTTCCTTTTCATCACCACTTGAGGTGATGTTTTCTCCCTCTCTTTTGTCTAGCCAAATTTTATTTTGTGTCTTTCAGTGGTTTGAGTTCCTTGTATCTATCTGTAGTGTGTTTTGGTCATCCTTGAGGCGGGTTTGAGTCACCAATGTCAAATGTAACTTAACGTGTATGCATAGGTAGACGTACATATATATATATATACAGGTTCCCCGATTATATGTATATTCTCTCATGACATTGAATATATATATATATATATATATATGTGTGTGTGACTAGGTTTTCTGTTGTATATATGTGAAAAATATATACAAGTGTAAGTGGAAATGGGTGTATTCATATATAATCATATATGTAAGTATGTCCTTGTACATATTCATGGACATGAAAATATGTACATAGGTTCAAGGTACCATTATGTATATGTGATGGTGCATATTCTTGGATTTGGAAAGGACAGCTTCGAGTGGTGTCTAATGAAAACATCAAGTGCCAAAGTGTTCAACTTGGCGTTTTTCTTCATAAGGTAGGATCCCTTTTCATTTTCCCCATAAAATTTAAGATTTTGTTAAATGAATCTTTACCTTGAATTGAGTATGCATCTTGGAATACTTTTTAATATGCTAAATGGATTTTTTTAAGAACAATGTCATGTTTTTATAATAAAATTCCTTGATGTAGGTGCACTGTATTTTAAACTAAAAAGCATTTATTAGTGATGTAAATCATGATTAGCTTGTCTCATTAGTATTTCTTTCTGATTTTATTTCAACATTTGTTATATGGAATTTTAGAACATGACCTCTATTTTTTTCATAAATGTTGTTTCCCCCTTTTTGTAATTAACTATTAAATTAACCAAGGAACCTCCAAAGTTATTATCCCAGATCTTAATTTGAATTACCCTGGTAGGTGGTTGTTCCTTTTTCCAATGTGACCTCCAAAATCCAAATTTATTTTTATAAATGGATTCATCTCGCTTTATTAAATTAAATATATTTTGTTACATGGATTTGGCATGTTCATGATGGTTTGTCTTCCATGATTTCATTATATTAAATGGTTTAAATGAAATGGATCATTGGCTTTGGTTTATAATTTTGATATGGCCATGCCTATTGCTTATGTTTTATTAAATTCTTATATGAATTGTACCTTCATAATATAATTGAACATGGATTTTAAAATTCATAAGAGGTATTTCCTTATGCATAATTTTATAAATTTAATGATTCATTTATATGGGGTTAATTAATAAGTTGCATGAGATTTTTTCCCTAATTCATTATATTATAAAAGATTATGACTTATACATAGGCCGTGTATAATGGAAAGGAGTGATGAGTTAGGATGGTAATCACACTACCTTAAATTAGGTACTGAGGATGGCATCTCACACCAGTGATACTATATGGGCATTGGGCTGAGGCACCACATTCCATGATTAGAGTGTTTCCAAGGCATACACACTCACCATCTCGAGGGACGGGCATGACATCCACCACTCTAATGGATATAAGTAATGTACCATTTCATTAGATCTTTTAGGCTCATTAGACTGGTCATGGACAAGTGAGTTACATTCTAGTTCATCCAATACTAGTATTTTAGGTATATGGCCATTAGGCATCTCCATACACTTGGTTCATATAGGTGGATGAAATATATATCTAAACTATGTGTGTGTGTGTTACTATATATATAGTTACTAGCCATGAATTCTTTCTGGAAGTGAGTTTAAGCAAGTAGAGTCATTCAGGTGTCCAATTAGAGCCTAAGACACATGTTCTATTATTTAAATACTATTTAATATTTCATATTTCCTATACACTGCTTAATTTATATTGAATCAAATGGATTGGTCTAGACACCATGAGTGCCAGTTTAGTGAGATTTATATCTCGCACACTTCTTGGGTACCATTGGTACCTGAGTAGACATTATGATTTATTGACCTTGGACTTCTCTTATTGTTGTTTGCTTGTACCTGGGATTTAGGAGCACATGGATGAGCTCAAGCCTGAGATGCTCATAGAGATCTCCTTTAGATCCTTTTGTTTCTTCTATTTTCTTTTACTTTATATGTTTATGTACTACCACGTATCTTGTAACATGTTGTATTTCTATTGTTTAATTCATGTATCAATAACTGGATATTCCTACATCGAATAAACTAGTGTTGGCGACTTATATTCAGTTTATTATTGTTCTCCTACTGTTTTATCATTGATTTATACAGCTTCCATTGTTTCCTATTATTATTTTTGTTATACCATTGTGATACTACAATAAGAGGGTATATTATCCCCACTATCACCTCCTAATACCATTGCTTCTAGTCGGAAGCCTCTAGCGTATAGGGAGAAATGATAGAGGCCATGTGACCAACTAGTATGGCTACCATCATAGTGGTCATTCAGACTGAAACGTTACAAAAACTATGTTTATAACCTTAGTCTTATGACCCTGGGTCTGATTTCCTTAGTATGTTTGACTCATTGTGATGGAATCATTACAATGAAACCTTTTCTCAAGCTAAAATTCTTCAAACTCTCCTCAACTACTCAGTCTGATATTACTCAGTCTAATATTCATCAGTCTAGTAAGAAAATTTCAGTTGTCTGATCTTCTAATGATATTTCCATTCAGAAAGTAACTATGAATGAAAATCTGCAGCACTCATCCTTTGTACATTAACAAATAAGGTTACATAGTATGAATGTACTGCCCATATATTTATATGTATTATAGAATAGCAAAGGTTTGAAACTAAAAATTATTTCATACTTAAAAAAATTAAAAAACATCTGAAATTCACTCATATTTAAACTTCATGTTTGACCTCTTCAACTCTTCTAGAACCTTATTGAGTCATATTGAGTCATCTTAGTAATCAGCCTTCTCGAACTTCCTAACTTTTCATCAGTATGATTAAACTTCCTTCTCAGAGTCAATCCAATGGATGTTACTCAACTTTAGTATGATGTAATTCTCATAATTATGGAATTATCATTATTATGGAATTCTCATAATGATGGAAACTCCACTCTATAACTTTCAAGTTCTTAAAACCACATCAAATATAACTCATTTTTACTTATAAAAACTTCTGTGTTATGTAATTATGGATCTGATGAAAACTTTTTCATGATTCATGGAATAGATACAATCATTATGATTCCTCCATTTCTTCAAAATATTATATCATGAGAGTTTTCATGATTTATGAGTACTTAAAGATTACCAAAGAATAATCTGAATTGAGGTT
This sequence comes from Viscum album, assembly GCA_963277665.1. Classification (NCBI taxonomy): domain Eukaryota; kingdom Viridiplantae; phylum Streptophyta; class Magnoliopsida; order Santalales; family Viscaceae; genus Viscum; species Viscum album. Next base: position 1,900,195,732 of record OY728126.1, read on the forward strand.
AGAATGTTTAAGAAATTTCTAACTCGTGATTCCATTGAAACATAATTTTCATTCTTTATAAACATTCTAACATTATTTCACTAAAACTACTTACTTTAAAACATATAACATGACAGATAAATTTTAATCATCATTCTGATGATTCTGATACTAATGGTGTGTCTGATCAGTAACTTCATCTTTCTAAAATCTTCTATGTCTAGTTCTTCTGGGTCTGACACACTATGTCCAGAAAACAACATTCTAAAAAACATAACATTTATAACCCTTTATTTTTAGGATCAAACTTTCATAAACTTTCTTATATATTTCAAAAACATTATTTTATAAAAAACTAGTTGTCTATAAATTCAAAAACATTTTAAAAAACATCATAAAGGATCTTTAATCTCCCCCTTTGGATTTTTATGAAAACATTCATTAATAAATTTTACAACTCACCTTTTGTAAACAACTCATGTTTTTTTACTTTTACCAAAACACAACCTTTCTCAATAGATAGTGTTCTGCTGCCATGCTACTAGATAAAGTAATGTTTTTGTATGCATTTCATCCATCGGTGAAAATAAAATTTTGTGGCCATGTTAAGATAAACACCCTTGCACTTTTATCTTTTCTAAATTTTATTTTTCTATCAAATTTATTTTACTCTCTAACATTTTCTAATAACCATAGCATTAGATTCATAAAATAAATAAAAGTGGAAACTTCTTACATAATAAAAAGTTGTTAATTTTTCTCTTACTTCATCAACATAATCGAGACATAGTAAGTGGGAATTCCTTATCAGGATTAGAAAGACATTAGAGGATATTGAGCAAGAAGTTGCAGCCTCAATTCAATAATCCTTTATTTTGGAATTTCTTTTGTGAATATATCATAAATTTGATAATTCATTGAGATATACTCCCTAAAAAAATCTCCAGCAACAACTTTCCCATTTATAAAGTAAAATTCCATATAAATGTTTTTTGATATTTAATGTTGGAAAATGTTTTTAGAAATATCAATTTCACTATGATTATCACAAATTATCTTCTATGCTTTAGAAACTTTTACTTTCAAACCATACAACTAAACTTACATTCACAATATCTAAGTATAAGTTTGGTTAGCGAGAACATATTCTTATTCTGATATTCTCAAAGTTACTAAACATTATTTCTTACTATGACAATTCACACAACATTCGCACAAGAAAAATGTTCCACCAAAAGTTGATTTTCTTTAACTATAATCTATAGCCTAATCAGCATCATTATAACCATTACTGTTTATATTATCACTTATTTTGTATAAAATACCATGTGAAGTTGTTTCTTTAACAAACCTCATAATTCTCATTGCTGCCAACATATATGATTCTTTTGGATCACTAAGATATCTGACACACAAATTCACAACATAAGAAATATCAGGTCTTGAGGCTATGAGATAAATAAAACTTCATATAATCTTCTGAAATTATTTTTAATTCAAAATTTTTACGAATTCATCTTTAATCAATTTTCTGCTCACTGAAATAGGATTAGAAATGTATTTATATTCTCCCATCCCAGATTCGATTCACAATTTATCGGAAAAAATTTCTTGAGTTAAAAAAATTACTTTTCTTTTTGTTGAACTTGTAAACCAAGGAAGAAATTTAATTCTCCCAATATTATCATTTCCAAATTATTCTTAATTTACTTATAAACTTATTTAAAAAAATTATATTCAACCCCATCAAATATTATATTTTCAACAATTATTGTTTTGGAGTTAACTTCTTTCACATACAAGTTATTGTCATCCTTTTCTTTAGAAAAAATAAACATTCACAAGAAATTATCAAGTTTTGAATACTAAGAACATGGAGCTTATTTCAACCCATATAAGGATTTATTAAATCTACAATAATTTTTCTCATCATTATCATGTAGAAACCCATAAGGTTGTTCAATATAAACTTCTTCCTCAATCTCAATATTTATGAAATATGACTTTACATCCATATGATAACTTTTTAATTTTTATGTGCATCCACTGAAAGAAACATTTGAATAGTTTCTAATATTAAAACTGGGGAAAACTTTTCTGAAAATTCCAAACCTTCCACCTTTGAAAGGCCTTTAAAAACAAGACTTTCATTGTTTCTTGAAACTTCTCCATATTCATTCAATTTGTTTCTATAAAACCACTTTGTTCTAAAAACATTATTTATTTTCTGGATATGGAATAAGTTCCCAGGTTTCATTTTTCTAAATATGATCCAACTCTTTGTTCATTTCATCGACCTATTCTTTATATAGAATAGATTTTGTATTTAATTCCATTTCCAATTTTGAGATTTGAAAATCAGACTTCACTTATCTCACAATTTTAACTAGAATTAGTTTCAGAATCTATTCAACATAAAGAATGGGTGGATGAAATGAATGAAGAGTTGGATCATATGGATCATTCTGATTCCCAATGATTTTTTCGATCACAAAATTCTTTTTTAAAGTAGGAAGTTTAAAATCCTCTTTTCCATATTCACTTTTCTCAACAAATAACTCCTCATAATCTTGATAATTTTATTTTATATCATTATTACTATTATTAGAATCCTTTATTTTATCCTTATTAACATTATTAACAAAACAATTATGTTTTGAATAACATTGACATCATATGAATCCTCCAATTTTTTTAAACATTTGTTCCAACATTTTTAACTAATTACATTGGGTAAATAATCTATAAATATTCCTTCTTTAACTTTCTTATCAAACTTTCAAATATCTATACATTTAATTTATAGAAAACATGGACTTCCAAAAACCTTGAAGTATTTAAATGAAGGTTTTTTATTATACCACATTTCATAGAAATCATGTTAGATTCTAACCTCAAGAAACATTTCTTCTAAACCTGTTCAGTTTTACTAATAGATTATCTCCAATAAAATTTTGAAAGTTTGTATTCTACTAACACGCTTCTTCCCATTTCTACCAAACTTCTATTCTTTATTTCTGCTACTATATTTTGTTGTGAAGTGTATAGAGTACTATACTTATTTTTGATTCCATGATTCCCCAAATAATTTTTAAAAGTGTTTCATGTGAATTTTGTACCATTATATGTTCTCAACTTATTTATGTAAACCCCCATTTATTTCATAATATATTTTCTAAAGAATATGAACATTTCAATAGCCTATAAATTTTTTTCCACAAACATGATGTTTGTAATTTGAGTAAAATCATCAAAGAATGGGATAAAGTACAAATCACATTTTGTTGATTGATGTCTCATCATCCCACATAATCTATAATGAATAATTTTAAGATGTAAGGTAGATTGAATCTTGACTTTCATATGACTTTTATTAGTTATCTTCCCTTTCTGACAAGTTACACTAATATCCTATTTTCTTCTTTTCAATTCAATAAAATTTCATATAGCATCAACATTAAAAAGTTTGTTCATAATTTTTTTCAAGGTAGCCAAGTATTTAGTGAAAAAACTTATTCTCATATTCGTCAATTAGATAACATGAGTTGTTAAGTTCCCCAATCTGAAAAAGATTTTCACAAGTTCTTTCTCCCCTTTTTATAACATTTATATCTTCTATACTTATGATGATATAATAATCATTTCTTAAAATTAATTATTTTACATCATAAAAAAGTTGACTTACATTAAATAAGTTATGTTTTATCCCATCAACAAATATAACTTCCTTAGATTTTAGTTTTTGATGTTCTATCTCAGTAGTTCATATTCCTCTGATTTTTAAGGAACTATAATTTACAAAAGTAACATATCCTCTCTCATGATTTTCAATATGTGTCAAGATATTTAAATCACCTATTATGTTTAAAGAAAAACTATTATCAAGTATCCATTGTTTTTTCCTTTTACTTTCTTTCAAAGCTATCTCAATAACAAAAGCACTTTACTCAAAATTCTTCTTTTCGTCTTCCTTTTATTTTCTACTATAAGAAACTTGTTTTAGAAAAAATTTCATACATCTTTTGGAATGATGACAAGCCTGGTCACATCTTTCACCTACTTCTTCCATACATTTAAATTGATTTTTTGTAATGTTTCTAACATCTTCAGATATTTCTTTTCTAAAATTTTTTGGGTTAGAAATGTTTCTCATTATTCTTTTACCATTTATTTCACTTTTTCATGCCTTATTCTGGGAAGTGACAAGATATTCCAACAATTATAATCTATATGACTATAGATTCCCAAACACCAATAAAAATAATAAAATATTGATTTTATATTGAAGTATAATATTTATCTATAAAAACATTGTTGAGTTTGATAACTTATTCATGATCTAATATGGTTTGAATGTGGACCATCTTTCCTCCTGAGTGATATTTTAACTTTTTAATATGAGATAGTTTTCTCACATGTTTTCTCTATATAAACTTTCCCAAAACTTTTCTTATAAAATGAAATGTTAGAAATATCATATGAATCATTATTTTTTGGAGGGTGAGGATATCTACTGATTTTTTATTTGAGCTTTCTCAACGACATTAGAATTCTTAGATTTTACTTTCAAGGACTTTTTGTAGTTTTAATTCATCTTCCTCAAGGTAATTTTTTACTCAAGAAGTTTTTATTAAAACTTGTTAACTTTTCTTCCTTAACTATTAGATTTTTACTAAAATCTTCAACCATATTTCCATGTTTATTAATTCTAGGTTTGTAACTTAAGATATCATGGAGGTATTATTCTTCTTTATTAAAAATAAATTATTCACCTTCAAAAACTTTTCCACTATCATTTTTTATAATTCTGATTTTTCATTGATAGATCTGAATTATTCAAGATATGAAACAAGTTTTTTTATGAGCTGATACTCTCTGTAATAATCTTCACTGCTTTATTATTCCCTATTTTAGGAGGATTATTTTCTATTAACATTTTCAATGAAAGTTGTAAACTTTTTATAACTCTCATATTCTAAATAATTGTCTTCTCTTAAGTCTGATTCGTCTTTCTTGCTCAACATACTTCTATCATTCCCAGTAAAATTCTTCTTATATTTTTTGAATGAATTTTCTTCTTTATAACATTTATTCCACTATTTCCATTGAGTTTTTTCATCAGAATCATCGTAATATTCTTCAATTTTTTATTTGGATAATTCATAACAAAGTTTCCAATTTCACCACACTCAAAATATTTGAGAGGAATTTTATTTTCATACTTTCCTCTTTCTATTCTATAGTTCTTGAAGATTAGAGACATGATTTTATCATTCAACTCACCACCCTCTTTATCTTCAGAATCACAAGGATCATTATTTTCAAAATCGTAAATTTTCATCTTTCTCATGGATTTAAAAGTAATTTCATCTTCCAAATTATTTTTTAATATTTGAGTTTTTATCATTTCATAAAAAATAAGAAATTTATTCAATTCATAGAGAGATAAATCATCTTTATCCTCTAAAGAGGAAATTATAGAATCAAACCTATCTGGAATGTTTCTCATAATTTTCATCACAATTGTTGAACCATATATAATTTATCCAAATCCTTTGATGATGTAAAATATTTCATTTACCTTGTTGAATCATTCATCAATAGTTTATTCATATCTCATTCTTATGTATTAAAACTTACTATGATAGGTTTTTAGTTTTTCTTCATTCACTATAGTATTCCCTTTGAAAAAAGTTTCCAGCTTATCCCATATACTCTTTGATATTTTAATACTTATGACCTTCATATAACCATTTTTTGATAGAGACATTAGAATATCATTTCATGATTTTCCATAAACTTAAATATTTTTCTTATAAGTAATTTTCATAGGATCATATTTCTCAATAAGTGGAAAACCAATTGTAGTAGCATCAACAACTTCTTGGTCAAGATATTGGAGATAAGGAATCATCCTAATTTTTATCCATAATAACTTTTCACATAAAATGTATAAATTCCTCTATTTTTGATATAATTGATATAATAAATGATATAAATTCAATAAGGTATCCTTCCGTCTGATAACGATTAAACATCTAAAGGATCAAATAACAACTTAGAAGGGGTGGTTGAATCATTTGTTCACCTTTATAAGTTTGAATAATTTAAAAAAATAACACCTACAACCTATAAAATTGTGTAACCTTATTATATTTATTAAATACTAATGCATGAAAAAATAATAAATCAAGTAAAACAAATGATATTTACAAGGTTTTACCTTAGTGGTAGAACCTACATCCTAGCCCTAACCACTATCGTGGATCTTTGGAAATTTAATTTAATAAAGAAGTGAACAGAACTTATTATAATTCCTATTAAACTCATTCTATCTTTATATTGGAATGATTATACTAACTCATGTCATTTTACAATGTCTTATTACATATAATTGACCCACAAAATAAAAGATCACCAAAACTTTTTCTTCTCAAAACATTATCTGGAACCTCATTCTGATGAACTTGGGTCCAATTTCATCATTTTGATTGAATAATTATGATGGAATCATTATGATGATCCTTTTTCTCAAACTTCACTTATTTAAAATCTTCTCAACTACTCATTCTGATCTTCCTCAGTCTGAACCTCATCAGAACAGTAAGAAAACATTCAACTATCTGATCTTCTATTGATATCTCCAACCAGAAAGTAACTATGACTCATACTCTACATCAATCATACTTTTTCCCATTAAAAAGGTTACAAAGTAAAAAAAATATTGTGCATCAATTTATAGGAATCATAAAATGACAAAGTATGGTTACTGAAAAACTTTTTTAGCTTACTCAAATACAAAAACCTCCAAAATTCACTCATATTTGAACTTCATGTTTCACCAAATCAACTCTTGAATCATATTGACTATTTATAGTAATATACATTCTCAAACTTTCTAAATTTTCTTCAATATGATGGAACTTCCTTGAGTCATTATGATGGAACTTCCTCATCTCATTACAATGGATCTTCCTCCACTCATTACGATGGAACTTCCTCAACTAATTCTGAATTGAGTTTTGTCATCAGATTTAGTCTGATTAACTTTCCTTCATAGAGTCAGTCAAATTAAATTTCCTTATCAGAGTCAATCTGATTGACTTTCTTCCTCATATTCAATCCCATTGACTTACCTTTTCATAGTTAGTTCGATTAAATTTCTCTCTTCGAGTCAGTCAATTTGTCTTTCCTCCTCAGATTCATCCCAATTATTTTTTTTCTCAGAATCAAACTTATTGAACTTTCTCATCATAGATAGTCTGATTAACTTTCCTTCTCAAAGTCAATCTAATGGAACTTCTTCATTTTCAATCTGATAGAATCCTTGTAATTATGGACTTATCATTATGATGGAATTATCATTAGAATGGAAAATCCACTCTATATCATTGAAATTCTTCAAACCTCATCAGTTATAAATCATCCAATCTTCTAAAAACATCTATTTCTGATACTTAAGGATCTGATGAAAACTTTATCCAGATTCCTAGAACTAATATAATCTCTATGATTCATCCATTTCATAAAATTATTTTATCAAGATATTTTTCATGATTTATTAGTACTTCAAGTTTATAAAATAATTTTCTGACTTGAGGTTAGAATGTTTAATTACATTCCAACTACTCATTCCCTTGAAACATACTTTCCTAGATTTATCAATGTTCCACATTTTGTTCACTATAACTACTGACTTTCTAACAAACAATGTGTCTAGTAGATCTTTAACGTCATTCCAATTATTTTGAGACTGATGGTTTCATTGATTAGTAACTTCATATTTCTAACATATTTTGTGTATGGTTCTACATGATCTGATACTCTTTGTCCAAAAAACAACTTTCTCAAAATCAATCCTTTTCTCCCCATTTTTAATTAGGTTCAAACATTCAGAAACATTCACCTATTATTACAAGACATTATTTTAAAAAATATTAGTTGTCAAAAAATACAAAAACATGGTTAAAACAAAAAAATAATAAGGTTCTTCAATTTAGATGTACCAAAATGTGTTACTTCACATTAACTCCAAATACAATTGGTAGCTTCACAAGATGATATCTTATTGTGGATATTCCTCATTAAAGAACACAATAAAGTATTTATAACTTTATAGTTCAACTAATATTCCAACTTTTTAGAATTAATAAAATCAGAAACATTCTTATTGGTAATCTTATACTTTTCAGTAAGAAATAAGAAATTATCAACTCTAGTGTTGATCAAAAAAGTTTTCATTCTATATATCCAATACTCCTAGTCATTTCCATCAATGATGGGTGGTCGAATAGGATTTAGATTATCAAGATATCCAATATTCATACCTTCCATCTTAAAAAAGGAAACTATTTTTCTAAAAATACATGTTAGTGTAAAAGAAATTTGAAAATTTTGTTTATCAAAAAACATAATAAAACTTTCATATGGAAGGATAATTAAAAAACCTAGAAAACTTTAGCATCAAAAACCTACTCTGATACCAATTTTTGGATCATAAGAGTCTATAATGGCTTACAAGGTAGGGTGAATTATTGTTTAAAAACGTTAAACTAAATAAAAACATGATACCTATTTAAATAAAAAGATCATACTCAAAATTCATATGATGATCAGAGTATTATAATCAGTATCACAGATGATCCGATTATATTCGAGTTTGTTTTTATTGGTTTCACATTCGTACTGATAAAATGGTTTTTTATTAAGATAAGTATGAATACTAACTACCTAAAACATGCAAAATAGAAAAATAGTTCTTGTTCACAAAATAAATACGTTTCTTATCAAAGTATGGATAACTTACAATCTATATTAAAATATTTTACTCTTTTCAGCTTAACAGTAAACGTACTCAATAAACTTGATTAAAGGTATCCATAGTTTTATACATAATGTAAAGTCTATCTTTCCTTATCAAAAAAACCATAGATATGATGATCAGAATAATCTTTGTCTTCTTATCCATGGAATCCCTCGAAACAATGATTAAAAAAATCAATGTCCTCCTATCCTTATAATCCCTCGATATGATGATTGGTTTCCATCTTCCAAAACTCAGAATCCCTCAATCTAGTGGATCATATTCCCCATATTCCTATCCCCAGAATCTATCGATCATAATAATGATTGGACATAGAATAAAAATTAAAATGTTCTAAAGTAAAAAACCCTAAAAAGGAGTCTTTAGAAGGAAAACTCTATAAAGTTTTACAATGACTAAGAATGAGATGTTAACATAGAGAAAACATTAGAAGACTTGAGTTGTTAAATTTATCATCTCCAAACTCTACAAATGATCTTCAATTTATAATAGAACCTCCAACAACCATATTTCTAAGTATTTTTCAATGACCGCAAATAGCTGGTGCTTGATATCTCATCTATAAATCAATGTCTAATGTCATTTTATATCACCATTACAATGATATATTGTATTCTTTATGATAGAAACAAGTATATATATTCTGATTATAAAATTATGATAGTCTTATGGTATTCTTTATCATTTTTCATTATGATAATCCTTATAAGGGTCATTCCAATGTATCGGTACCATTATCTATTTGATGGTCATGACTTCTAGTTGTATAATAGACAAGAAAAAAGTTTAACCGTTGGTCATACCAAAATTTTGCCTGATTACTCGGACGCATCCTTAAACTAATGGATCATACTGAATAATGATAGATTTATATTCTTAATAATTTTGAAATATTTCTATTTAATTTAAAATTCAATGTTACCTATAAATATATAAAAAAATAATTAGTACATAAATAGTTAGTAAACAAAATTTTAATAAGGTTGTTGTGATTTCTAAAACTAAAGGATTTTAAAAGTAAGAAGTAAAACTTCTGAACCAACAAGAAAGATAGTGTCAAATGATTCATTCTTAAGGAGGGTGGGTATTTTTTTTAGAGAGTTTGGATTGTTTTCTGGGGGCTTAGGGAGGGAGTGTCCTCTTTGGAGAGATTCAATAACTGGAACCTATGAAGATACTATAACACTATTCTAATTCTGATAAGTTTTCATCATTAATTAATGTTATAATATTCATTAATTTTTTATAGAATTATTAGGTCTAATAATAATGAATTAACACCTCAAATGATGTAATTTAATACTTGTAATGAAGAATCAATTAACACAATCAAGTTACTCAAGAATTTTTTTTATCAAAGAAGCATTCTTAAAATAAAATTATTTCATAGAAGTAGTCTATTAAAAACAAATAGGGAATAAAATAAAAATATAAGAATTATTTAAAATTCACCCACAAATTAGTTTATATGGATCTTCTGGTTTTCATAAAAAAAGTTATCTGGAAGTATCAGTCTGAGTCCCCAAGGAAGTGAGTGTGTCGCTTTTAGGATTTTTGAAAACATCACATCCATTTATCTTATTGATTCTTTTATTTTTTTTAACTCCTCACTACCATAGTTTTTATTCAGGTTGTACAACTATAGTTATAGAAAAATATTAAATATTACTACAAATTTAGAGGTTTATAAATTATAATTCTTCACTTGATTAAGAATATTTAGTTAGATATTATAATCAATATGTATTAGCATCTTTCTTTTAGATTTTTTTCCATCCCACATTAAAAGTGAAATACATGAACATATTATTGCAACACTGATCAAATAGATCATTTGATCGACATTATCTAACATTATAAATAAAAAAATATTCTCTAATCAAACATCAATCTTGAACATAAATAAACTTAAAAAATTAATTTATCCCTTGTGTAAAAAATTTTATAAATAATATGAATAATAAATTGATCATAGATTGTTAATATAAATCTATAATATTTTACCTATAATAACCTAAGAATCGTTCCACCTCCACTTTGGGTTTACATTAAACAATCCACAAATATTAGACTCTGGTTAAAGCATAAACCACTCCAGAACCTCTTTTTTTTAATTTATATCAACCAAAGAAAATATAACCTCTAGTGGAATCAATTCAATAAAAACGAAGCTAAAAAATTACTCCAAAATAGTAAATTGGGCTTCCAAATGATCTCTTGAAATTTACCTCTTAAATGAATTACATTATTGGTTTCAATAATAAAATCTTTCCCTAGTTAAACTGTATTCCACATAATAAATTTTTTTATAATTTTATAACTCCATATGAATAAATTATATGAAATATTCTCAAGAAATGATTATTTTTTTTACTTGAAGTGACATTGTGGCATACAATATCTCAAAACATTATCATCAAGTGGAATAAAATTCATGACTCAATGATTCCCATGGAAATAAAATTGTGATTTTTCCTTAATAACCTCAAATAGTCCAAAATGTAAAAACCTTATATGATATAGTTGAGACCCATATCTTCCTTGTCCAATATCGATAGGACTGTATCAAGGTTCAAATTTTATCCCATGACTTTTTTCTTTGGTCCTAGATGAACTTATAAAGAATATTCATTATGGGATGCGAAATTTCATTATTTTTGCAGATGATATAGTTTTAATTGCAAAATCTGTAGTGGTTATGAATTTAAGTTTAGTGTTTTTGATAGAGACTTTAAAATTAAAAGGTTTATTTCTTATCAAGGATAATACAGAATATATGGATTTTCTTTTTAGAAAAATATTATCAATTAATGTTATGGATTTTATATTGGGAGCATAATTTATTTAAAAATTTGATTACTTTCGATATTTAGGATCATCTTTTCAATTTTATAGAAATATTAGTTCAAATATCTCTTATTAGATAAACAATTACTGGATAAAATGAAAAAAGGCTTCTATACTGATTTTTGAATGTAATATTGTTTTGAAATTTAAGGGTAAATTTTATAAGGATGTTACTAGAATGGTTATTATATATGGTAGTGAGTGTTAGATTTTGAAAGGATATCCTGAACAATAAATAGTGGTAGTGGAAATTAAAATGTTAATATGTAAATGCCGACATACTAATGTGTATATGATTATAAATGAATGTGTTTGAGAGAAAATTGGAGTGTCTTTGATTGATGATAAGATGCCTGAGACTATATTATGATAGTTTGGGACATTTTAGAAGATTTCCTAGAGATGTAACTATTAATAGGTTATTCTTAAGGAAAATTTATGCTATTAAAATATTTACAGGTGGATCTAAAAGGAAACCTGAACAAATCATATAAGGTGATCTTTTCATAACTGGTTTCAATGAAAATATGCTCTTCAAAAGTCCTAATTGGAAAATTTTTATCCATATAGTTGACCCCATTTAACTAGGTTTAAGGATTATTTGTTTTTGTAAGAAATATCAATCATTACATTAAATATAAATAAAAAATAAACAATGTTCACCATGGATTAAAGAGTTAATTTTTTATAAAAAATCTAAATAAAATTTGGAAAATTTCACTTCCAAGTAAAATTCAATATTCAATTGAAAATTTAAAAATAAAGAACCAAATGTCACCAAGTGGATATTTTAAATAGAAAAAATTTATCAAGTTGTTTATAGGAGAATATTATGAATAAAAATAAATTATTTCTCACTCAAAATAATGTATAATGCTATGGTTTTATGAAAAACTAACAAATTGATGAACATGTAACTAATGTTTGATGAAAACTATTTTTAAAACATTTTCAAGGAAAATTGTAAATATATTCCAAAAAAATATAATTTAGCACAGATGTAAGACCCTTCCACCATACATAAAAACCAATATTATTCCAAATATTGAATCCTAATGTAGAAGGATTCAATTATATAGATATTTTTAACTATTAATCTCTAATTTAAGATCTAAAAAACATAAATAATGGTCTAATAAATTAAATTCTATAGCATGAATACCACTATAATCCATTTAATCAGAACATAGTTGAATGTATAAATAATTATATAATTTAAATATATGTATTTCAGAGTGAAAATATTTTCATAATGTTGTGTCTCAAAATTAGTTTTAAAAATACATACAAAATTTCATGCAACATGCCCATTTGGAAACACCAAAAAACATATAAAAAATATTAACAATTTCATATATTATAAATAAGTTCATCATGAATTCAACATAAAAAATAGTTATCAATAATAAACAGGAAAATAGATTTATAAGAGAAACATTTAATACAAAATCATTATGTATATAATATAAATAAAACACCAAAGGGATTTGAAAATTATACTTTGAATCTAACCATGAAAATCACCTTCCATCAACTTAAGAATCCATCTTAGTTGATACTATTTAATTCCTAAAAATAAAAAAATAAAATGACCATTAAATTTAATAAATCGAGATAAAAAATAAATCAACCAAAATAATAAAGTGAAAAGGGTTTCATTGATGCCCATTTAAGTCATAAAAATGGTGTTGTAATGCAATGTAGATAATATGATCTAGTTGAGTTTAAAATGATGGTTGTCACATCCCCACCCACTAGGGCCCTACTCAGTTTGAAGATATACTAGAAGTGACACATTAAAAACACCTTCAATGGGACGGGGGCTAGTGACTAGCACAAAATAGTCATATCACAGATATGGGAGGCTTAAGTATAATCCTCCTATACACAAACACACACACACACAAGAGCTTACAAACACACCAGGGTAATGTAAAAAGTAAACAAATAGAATAATATAGGACCAACAATAAGAAATTTTATCTAACCGAAAAATAACATGGGAAAATCATATAACTCAACCACAAGTTTATCAACAATCCTGCTACCGCATCCACTAAATGTCACTAAGAACCACCCACATGAAGTTACCCTAGATCTCTATTATAATTCTTTTCCGGTGTATAAGACACAAAAAATATAGGAAAATCACATGCAGTGGTGGTTATATACATACCTCAAAGGAAACCCTGAAATAACTAATAAGTAAATCATCAAAATAAATAGATTCATTTTGAAACCAAAACAAGTGGGAAAATAGATAATAAAACCCATATATGCTCATAGGAGGTACTCAAGATGTAGAGTATAGTCAAAGTCCATACACCCAATCAAACAACTAGTAATCATCAGGTGGATTCATGGAGAAGATCTATAAAATATCTTGAAAACATACAAAAATGGAACATTCCTTGATAGAATACATCTCAAATAATGGAATTCAGCTCACAGATTGAATATCATGACCTTTTACAATGAGGAGTACTTGAATCCACCTACATTGTCCCATAAGAGTGAGTCCACCTCCATGAATGTATGTGATGGGATACCTATCCCTACCTAAGAAGAAATAATAGGGGATCATAACCCCAATATCTATAGGGGGATACCCGACATTATCTGAGATCATCCCATATAAAATGGGTCACACAAAATGAATAGTGGTTGTAAAACATAACATTGTTTAAGAATGATCAGAGGATCCTATTCCACTTTTACAATGTTAATCCACTCTAAAAAACAACTTTAATGCCCTACTCCAATTAGATATAAGTATATTGTGTGTCTATAGAGTACATGGAATGTCTTCCCTATGTTTTTCACTTATTCATGTTCATCCTTTCTAAATGTTGTGTATATACATGTTGTATAGAAGGTCCACAAAGCATATCATGTCTTAAAGTTTACTCTGTGTGTACCTTTTCTTCCCAAAACATGTACCTTCAAATTCACATGGTGTGTGTCCTGGAACACATGGCGTGGTGGGCCACATGGGTCCTAGGGCTTGTACTATTTCACACCAAGATAGTTGGGTAGGGATCACATGGTGTGTGTGTGTGTGTGTTAGTAACATGGTTGTGTGATCTATAACTCCAATATATATATGATCTATAAGTCATATAGAAACTCTAGAGATATATAAAAATGAAACTATATGGAACGTTATATTTAAAAAAACATGTAATGTAGTTGAGAAATTTCCAAATTTATAAATCTTCAATGAGCCTTATGAATTTTTCAACCCTTCCTTTGGTTTCTCTACATGGTCAATCTGAAACACACAAAACCAAGTTTTCCATTATCAATTCCTAAGAAAAATTTTCATTCGGTCCATGGTTCTTTGGAAAAAGATTTATCAGTAACTCTCGTGGAAGATTCATCAACCTGCTCTCCATGGCTTGTATTGTCAACATCGTGGGATCCCTCTTTAGATTCCCATAATTATAATCCCACCTATTTTAGGCCAAAATCCATGATTTTCGACCTGTAACAATGATCTAAAGAACCCATGATCAATCACACAATGAATCAATTTCCCGATATTAGTCAAACCATCTGCCAAATGAATGCTGGTGATGAGATCATGTAGATTATAATTAGAAATTCAAAAAACATAAGAGTGGGAAATGAAAAATATCCACTCCTAAATAAAATTTTTTAATTCAAAATAAATTTTTAGGAAAAAGTGCAAAACCAAAAATATAGGATAAATAAAACCTCATAGGAAATTATCAAATCATTCTAAAAAAATTAAAATGGTTAGAATTCATTACCTTAAATATATACCATTCAATGGAGGTTACCTCCATTTCTGGATTATCCTTTATGAGATATTTGTAGTGAAAATCCATTTTATCCTAGGTCTTCACATGCTCCTACATGATTTCCTTCCTCTCATTGAAACCACATATCAGAATTCTATTATTATTTTCAATCCATGAGGAATGTTATTTTTTCAAATCAATTTGCAGCAGTCTCTCGAACATTCTGTGTGCATCTTCATCTTCTATCATTATAGGGAAGGAGTCATATAACATTTATTCCTTAGAGTTCATGAGGAGTACCTAGGTTTTTTCTAATTTAGCATCTTCTTTTTCTATATTCATCAAATCAGTAACAATAGGCTCCTATATTTGTGTTTCCACTATCCCATCAGCTACTATCTCCACATGCAAAGTGGACCCCTTATAACTAATCTTAAAATTGTCCACAGTATCATTCAAAGTCTTCTTGGGAAGTTTTTCTTTTCTTTGTGACCTTGTAATAGGAGTTATATGAAAACTTGAGTAGTCTTTCCATATTTGTGGCCTCTGTATATACTGTATAACACCATCTAAATCCATAATGATTTTTTTCCTTTTTTTTAGTAGAATCAAAGATACTCTTCCATGAGTTCTACTTCGTTGGGCTCCAAGGACCAAGATTGTAATGAAAAATCATTATTCATTTCTTTTTTATCCAACCCATCCCATAAAATTGACTTTATTTATGACCATCCTCCCCAATAATCCCTTCTAAAAATGGGGGTATATCCCCATATCATAATACCACAAAACAGTTTTGAGAGATAAAACCAGAGGAGCCCACTTTACCTGCACCAGCAAAATCTAGAGACATGCTAGCCTCCCCTAAAACCTATTTGAAATTAGGGGCCCTTTCTAGGATTTCTTTACTCAATTACCTCAATATATCTCTTTGTCCACTACAACCCCATGTCGAGTATGTTCCTAACTATTGACATTGTATGAGCCACTCACTATATCTATATATGAGGTAGATCTCCTTGGATATATTCTCGAAACCACACCCACCACTTCATCATCCCCTAGGCCACCTTGAACCTACCTTGTCGATGAAATAACACCCATATATCACCTAAATCTCGAAAAAATATCTTCTATCTATGGATCATAATTTATATACCTCACCTCCTCCTTGGAGACTATAATATAGCCAAACTCCTCAGTGCTTTGTATATCCATATCTGGGACTCTTCACATTTTTCCATTATCCAAGGTATTGGGTCCAAACTTCCCTACATCTCGCATTTCCTAATCATCTCCCATGAATGGAGGGACCACTTGAGAATAGAGAAACATTCCACGCTAACTGAATCCATGACTAAGATGCCTATAGACCAAACATAAAGTAACCCATGATTGATATCATACTGGTTGATACCAATGTAGATTTCCTTCAACGTCGATGTAGATTGTGTCTAGCAGGTTCTTAGATACATCAACTTCAATAAATATCCTTGGAGAAACTAGGTGACAAATAGATTGTATGAAGAGATCCAAGGATAGAAAATACCCAACCATATTTCAGATCAAACAAAGAATCATATGTTTTTAAAAGGGTAAGGGAAGGCCAGTAAGTGGAACCCATATCACTGATACCAGAGCATCACGCTTTAGATGAAAAATAAATCACCACTGAAATAGGGAAAAAAAGGAACCCTTAAAAACACACATAGCATTTTCCAAAGCAAAGATAAAATATTATTCTTTCTTTAACTGAATAAAAATATTCCTCAAATCTAAAATCCCAACAAACACATATTCATGTAACTTTTAAGAAGAGGAAACAAACCTGTAGAAATCATCCATAGAGGGTTGATGCTTCCCAAAATGAGAAACCAATGATAGATCTCTCATCACAGAAGCTCAAGTGTACTCCGGGGAAGAAAGTGGAACTGAAAGAAAAATATTCTCAAGTGAATATAATTTAAGGAAAATGTAGATTGGGGGAAGTATTAGGAGATTTGTAGGGTCGTTGAAAAAGGAAAATTCATTAAACAAACTCCCTAGCTTAATAAAATTAATCTATAATCATAACAACATTAAAATTCAAATTAAATTCACAAAAAAATACCTACCTCAATAATGGATCAATCATTATAAAATAAAATATTTGGTAGTGATTTCATCAAATAATACACCATGTTAATAATTATCTCCATTGATATCCATGATCAATTAATGAAGAAGAGATACTCGTGTTTTCATCGTGGACAATTTCTTGATCCCAAGTTGTTCGTAAATGCCAACGTGCACCGGAACCCCTCTTTAAAATATATAAGTTCATGTGGATAACAATAGAGTAGACCTGTAACATATCTTAAATAGATATTTTCTAGGTTTATTCTTTTAATTGGATAAAATAATTTATTTATTAATTTTATTTCAACTATTTTCTACCTAAGAAGGCACACCAACTAAATGTCCAGTGATAACGAACCTTATATCATGGCTAATGAAAAAACACATATTTTGTATTCAATAGTGGTTTTGGATTTCCCATTTTAGATTTTTATTTTATGATATGGAATATACCAAGTTTGAGAATAAAAAATATTTGAATAAATTTAAATACTCAATGTCAGGGGTTAAACAACCCTTGATAATCATGAGATTCCATAATATAATTTGAGGGAATTCATGGAGATTTTCAAAGGGTCAAATCCCAATAACTAGGGTTTTTGAATTCTATATACCATTATAGAATTAATCATTAAAAAAAACTCAAAATGTGAGGGTATAAATCTTTCATATGGTTCTCACACTACCATGAGCACTCATAGTGATTCTCACGCTGCAATAGGATACGCACTAGGGGAATCACTTTCCCCTAGATGGTCTTCTCTTATTGATCCTCAATTGTTGCAAGGTATTCTATAAAATTTCCTCCATCATCAACATTCAGCTCCCCCAATAAAAAACATATATCATATCATTCACATATCACCATAGCTGTGAAACATGGCAGAAGTTGTAGACTCATTCCAGCTATGTGGGTAAGGGTAGACTGTATACATCCTTTCCCACCCTATGAAGAATCTAAAATGAAATTGTGTACTCATATATATCTTGATTTCTCATCGAAATTTCTATAAGTCATTTCAAGATGAAACCTTTATGAACACATCATTACCCTACTCAAAGTCTAAGTACCTCCATCAAACTTCTACATAGGAATTTTAAAAGATATGCACTATCCTCATCCATTCTTAAATAATCTGCACCTTCTTATTAATCTCTTGTAAAAACATTGGTCCCATGGGTGTTTACTCCCCCAACTCAGACCAACACAAAGGTGACCTATAGAGTCTCCCATAAATGTCCTCAAATGGAACAATTATAATCATGGAGTGATAGTGGTTTTTATATGAAAACTCGACTAGTAAAAAATAGTTTTCTCATATTTAGATGAAATCCAAAATATAGGCCTCTGGTATATTCTCTAGGTCTCGAATGGTCCACTTAGTTTTTCATCAATCTATGGGTGAACATCCATGATCACCTGAAACTAAGTCCCTAAGCCCTCCTATAAATCCCTCCAAAATTGGGATGTAAATCAGGAATCACAGTCAAAGACAGTGGTTGAGGGAACTCCATGTAGTTGAATAAACTCCTACATATACAATCACTCTAGGAATTCCATCGATCTCTACTATCTAATGGTGAGGAAGTGGGGAGACTAGTTTAGTCAGAAAAAAATCACCAATATAGCATCATGTCCTCTCACTTTCCATGGAATTCCATTCAAAAAATCAGTGGATATGCTATTACATTACCCCTCTAGAACCTCTAGGGTTAGAATAAAACCTACCAGAACATGATTCTCATCTTTTACCTATTAATAATTAAGGTATTGAGAGATGAAATCTATAATGATCCTTTTAATCATTGGACACAATAACTATCAGCGAATATCCTAGTACATCGTTACTATACCAAGATGTATCACTAAGGGAGATTTATTGAATTCTATTAACACATCCTCTCAATGAACAACTAGCACTATTTTACTCTAATGGAAGAGGATTAAGTGATCCTCACCTTCAATTAATCAATCAGAATCATGTCCTATGGAAATATTATTGTGCAATACCTCATATTCAACATCACCAAGTGGTGCTTCCTTCACACATTCTTGAAGCAGGGGGGTCACAACCATTGATATTAGGTATGTTACTCCTTCCCCATCCACCAAGGATAACTGTAATGAGGCTATCTAATTTGATGACCCACCTAGAAACCAGGAACTACACATCTTGCTGAGGGAATATGCCACCACATTCACCTTTCTTGATGTATAGACTATCTTGAAGTCATTATCATTCTAAAATTCCAATCATCACTTTTTTTAGATATATTTATGTTAAGATGTACCTGAGAATAATATGATTGAAATACACAACCACCCACTTAATAAGAAGCTAGTGTGTCTAATTATTTAGGGGCAATGAATGGAATAATAAATCCAATAAGGTAGGTAAATGGTAATTTTTAGGTATGGGAATAAAGTGGAAACATGATATCATTGATCATATGGTTTTATTTTTCATGAGTCCTAGTTTTTCAATTAATTATGATTATTTAGTGTGAAAAACAATTCTTTAATGTGTATCTGTTATGATTCCTTGATTGAATTATAGAAGTGGTTATAGGAAAATGATTTTGAAAAGGGGGAATGATATGGTGGATATTGGCAAGCCATAGTATCTCTATTGGATTACATATAAGGGTTTTAAAGGATTGTAGTTATAATTATTCAATAATTTAATTGACTCGATTAGGTGGCAGTGAATTATGATGTATGGTGGGGGTTATTCATAGTAGGATAAGGTCATGAGATTGGGATATTTTATGTTCACAATACCCTAATGTAATAGTTATATGATAGTTTTGTGGTAATTGATGATGATGATGTGGATGAAGATGTGATGTAGAGTTCTTAGATACATGTTTATGTGTGGGGGAATACATGGAAAGGATAGGGAATGATTTTTATGACATTTGAATTTACACTACCTTATTGATATTTGTTTAGAAAAGTGAATATGTGATACATGGTTGTTGTTGTGGATATAGTGTGACTTGGTATGTGGTATGTGGTATGTGTTTATTTTTTTGGATAGAAGGAAGTTGTAGTCTATGATTATAAGATCCATGGACAATTATGGAATGGGGTGGAATTTTATATTATATTTTTCTTGTAGACTCTTTCCCACATTCTCAATCAAATTTTGAGAGAGGTCTTCCTACTATATCACTACCAATTAGATGTGTAATGAATCTACTGATAGGTGATAGTTGGGGAATTATTTAGGCCATATATTCTTGGTAATTGATTATAGTTATGTGACTATGATTATTATTTATTACTAATTATGGAATTGGTTCGGTTCCTATATTGAAATGTGATTGAGGATGTTATAAGAAATAGAGGAAATGGTGATAATGACATGGAATGTAAAGTTAAATGATTTTATTTCTTATGATTTATATTTATATATTTTATTATGTTTCATTTATTTGATATCACTCTTTTTACTCTGGTATATTTATTTCACATGGATATTGATTTGGTTAGTTAGATGATCCTACTGAGTACTCAGAAGTTATCACCCAACCATAGTTTGCAAAGAGTTTTCATGATAGACTAAAAACTATTAGAGATACTATTAAGGTGTCTTAAATGGATCCATAGGATGATTTGGGGTTTTGGAGATCATTGATGTATTTTCACAATGTTATGTATTTGACATATAAGTATCATTTCGGTTTTGGAAGTTTATATTATGGAATGGAATTACTTTAGTGTTAATTAGTGGTGGTATTATTATTATTGGGATTCTATGAGAGAAAATCCTCTCATATTCATGTTTTATACCCTATGTTCTAGTTTCCAACATGAGATTTATTGGAGGTGGTCTTTAGTGGACCCTCTCACCATCATTACAAGTCTAGGAGGGGTTTCCGTGGGGTTATTTGTGACAAGAAACACCTAAATTTATAAAAGATTTTATATAAATATTTATATAAAACATAATTCACCAACATTAATACTTTTATATTCATTCTCATCATGATAAATAAAATTAAAATGAAATGTATTTATAATAATATATTCAAGCTCATACCTTAAATATTTTCACAAATTATAAATCTATTTATAATCATTCTACACTTAATAATTTTTTAACAAATTAAGAATTTATGTATTCCTCCCCCTTTATAGATTTACTAATTTATTATGATATTTTTATCTCTTTATAACACGTTTTAAATTATCCCTCTGTGTGGTAGATCTTCTATAAATTTACACTTTTGAAAACATACCGAAAGATACAAAAAAACAAAGGGTATTAATTCATTAGAATGAAGAGGAATAAATCTTCACATCTTACAAAAATTAGTGAAAAAATTTCATTTGTGAAAGAGGTTTTCCCAAAATTAACAATTGGAAGAAGATAACTTAATACCAGGTGTCAACATCTATATTTCAGTAAAATTACTTCGAAGTATTTGTCTTTATATTTTCTACTTGTTAAAATGAAAATAGAAAGTTTTACTTAAAAAATCATTTCCCTAATTTTTCATTGATAAAGGGATACTTAATATTAATATTATTTATCTAATAATGATACAATTAAATTTTCAAATTTATCACACTTAAGTTATTTCACATAACATTAATATGGGAACCCGCCTTTTCAAACAATTCTTTGAGTTTTTATTCCTATATGGGATTTGATTTAAATCTTCAGTATTGAATATATATTCAAAATTTTTAGTTCTCAATGAAATATAATCTTTCTTATTACTAAGATAATAAATATATATAACTTGAAGATAAAATGAACCTCTATAAGTTGATTTTTGGTAATCGATTGAACTATCCCAGTTGATATCCATATGATAAATAAAATAATGCATATTATTATTATTATTAATGAAGATAATACAATATCTTATAAGATTAATATATTTTGGAATTATTGGACCACAAAAATCAAAATTTTCCAACTTAAGAAACCATACGAACTTCAATACTTTTTTCTATTAAGTATTCCATGTAGTTTTAACCTCTTATAGACATCCACATGTATGATAATGATCACTTTTAGAATTAGAAACGTCTTATATTTCTTCATAACTCTCCAAATATTCAATTTATTACTAGTTTAAGTGACCAAGATACGTGTTCCATAATCTATTCTCATATTTTTAAAAAATAAAGAACACAACATATTCTCCACTCAATTGATAAACATTACAATTCAAATATTTTCCATGCATGAAAATTTGTCTTTATTTTTATTTGACCAAACATGTATTTGATTAAATTTTGTATTTAACCACTGAAAAAAATAATATTTTACCTACACTAGTACAATAGTGGGGGGTTATCTCAAGTGTAAGATAAATAATTTCCAAAAAAAAATTAAAAAATATAACTAAAATATAGTTAGGTTGTAACATTAATTAAAAAATTTCATAATGAAAATTTTGTGCTAAACAAGATAATGATCAAGGGTGTAACTGTTGGTAAACTAATGGAGGGAGTATGACAAAAAATATTGATAATTTAGGGGAATAATGATTATTATTAATTGTTAAAATATTTTTTCTATTCTTGAAAATTAATTCATGTATAAGTAATAATTTACTAAAAAATGCTAAATATTTTAGTCAAGATAGTTAATCTATTAATTTATTATCATTTCCATATTTATATTTTCTAATAAATACAACAATGAGATTAAAATAGTGAGTTAGACACCATTGTATCTTTATTTCCATAAAAGTCGTCAAAGTTCATTATTGTAGTTGTTTTAAACAAAATTAATTAATTTATGTTCAAAATAAGTGTCCATAAATAATAGAATTTATTTCCATTGTAATTATTATTCATTGTATCATTTTTCCGTAAATGTTTTTATATGATAAGGATGTCTAAGAAGAATAAATAAACACCTAAAATGATGCAATTTAATAATAGTAATTAATGATCAATTATAATAATCATGTTCCATACAAGATGGTTTTAGAAAACATGTATTCTTATTGAAAAGAATTCTTTTATATAAGTATACTATTTACAAAATAGTAAATATAATAAAATTAATGATATTTTTAGATTTCCCCCTTAAAATAGTTGATATGGAGCTTCTGGTTTTCTTAATGAAGTTCAATGGATGTCTCAGTCCATGTCCCCAAGGAAATGAGTGTGTCACTATTTGTATTTGACTAATTGTGACATCCATTTATCTTGTTCACTAATCTAATTTGTGATATTGGCACTAAAATATCCTTAGGGTAGATAAACCACATATCTAGACCCTCAATATGTTTTTTATCTAATTCGAAGTTTTTAAAATTAACATTCATCACAAGATGAAGCATCTTTAGTTAATAGATATAATCAAGCATTGTTATCATTATTCTTATAGATTTTTTCCAAATCATAATAGAAATGATATAATTAAACTTCCTATTTCCACCCTCAAAGAAATAGTCCTTTGGCTCAACTTTCTCCAAGCCTATAAATAAGTAAATATGAATCAATCAGAATTCGGTATTGACATTGACTAAACAAAAACAATTAATTTATCCTAGGAGATAAACAATTTATAAATAATATGAATTGTAACATGATCATATATCACTAATTTAAACCTATAAGCTTCAACTTTTAATAACATAAGTATCTTTCCACCTTTACATTGTATTTCCATCAAATGATCCTCAAACATTAGACTCCAGCTCCATCTAGAAAAAATCCCAAACCTATTTATTCTAACCATTATTAATTGAATAAAATATCACCTATAGAGGCATAAATTCAGAATAATTGAAGCTAAAAATAACTTTATAATAGTATCTTGGACTTCAAAATTAACTCTATAAATTCACCTCTTCATTGAAACACTATAGCTGCAATGACCCATCTCAGTCATCCATATAAACAAGCACCCAAACCGAGTTACAACTAACATGATGGTCATTCCCAATATCCATGGAATATCTACATGTTCCATAGCATCAGATACATACAATTGAATAATTTCACCATTAAAATAAATTTAAATAATAATAGATTTTATTCCAAGAACCCAATATAACATATCCACAAGAAGGATATACATGCCAAAATTTGATAGGAAGAAATAAATAAACATGTAGAAGATATAAGAAGATACTGAAACAAATCCCTCAGCTCACAGTTCAAACTTCCCCACATACCTAGATCCTTATGCTCACCCCGAACTCTCTCAACATATTGTAGCCACCAAATCATCTAGACTCCATATAAATAATAAAATCCACCAATAACCACAATTGAATGTAGTAAATAACTCATTTTAAGGGAACACTTGGTCCTTTATTAGATTAAATTACTGGAAATTCCTTCCAAATAATTTAATAGGAATCACAGGATAAATGTGATAAATGAAAAAAAACCTAAAATCCACATCAATCACTAACTAGTCTTGAACTTAAACATGCCAAAAGAGAGAAATAAGAACTATATGAGAGCCAAAAAATTAAATGTGATAATATATGTGTGAGAATAAAAACACTCATATGGCCACCACTCTCATTTCCACAAGCCAAAAAATTAATTATAAAACCATTTTCAAGCCAGTTTTACAAAAATTTTGCAAATAGATTTTCTATTTTATTTAGTTTTCTTAAATGAAACAAAATTTCATAAAATTTGGTTCCATGACCTAAACCATTTAAACCAAAATACATATTTTAAAAACCTTTTCAAACCCCAATTTCAAATATTTTTTCCAAAATAATTTTCACACATCTTTAAAAAATAATTTTTAATGAAACAAGCCATGAAAATGGAATATATGATGATAAAAATTATGGAACAAAATCCAGTGAATAATAATGGAATAAAGTAGAATAAATATCCCTAAAACAATTAAATAAGGTTATATTAATAAATAATATAATTAAAACCCCTATATAAACCACTAAACAAACTAAAAGTGTCATTGGTGACTAACCTAGGAAATCAAGTAGTATTATCCTAAATTGGATACAAGTACCTTAGGTCATCCTATAAGAACTTGTCTGACCTAGTAGTCTCGTTAAACTAGTCGATCATAATCCCATCAACCCAGGATGATAAATCTACCAAGGGGAACCATCAGAGAGCACTCAAAAACCTGATACTACTAAAGCTAGAAACATAATCTAAACTAGATTTTTCACTCACCTAGAAATATAATTAGTGTCTTAGAACTTACATGAGCAATATGAAAGTGAATGTGAGAAATCATATGATGAAAATAGGTATGAAAATAAAAATAACTCACCCTCACCTCCAACTCTATCACACAAGAACAACCCCTATCTATCCATTACCAGTCACCACAAACATCAAGTACCACCCATTTAAGGAGGAAAATAAAAAGAAGCACAAAGAGGGTCTCATACACATACATTACATTTTCAAACCATTTAAAGGTCAAAATGGGCCATCTCAAAAATCCTTCATAGTGTTCGGGTATCTTTATCACAATTTGAAAAAATTTATAAAATGTTCTTAAAAATATCACACTTAAGGGGCCACCCTTTGGATTCAAATTATAAAACTTTCTCATCCATTTATATAACTTCTTAAAACCTTAAAATAAACCCCTTTTATTCTTTACATGAACTAAATAGGGTAAACACATTTGAAACCTCACTTTTTTTTAAATCAATTATTTAAATAATTTATTCATAATTTTAATTTTAAGTTCCACTTAAAATTCTAAATAAAATCTCTAAGAAAATGATTTAAATATACCAAAAAAAATTGTAGATTCTAAATATTATTTTTAAAATCATTTGGAAAATTTATCAATCAACTGGTGTGTGAAATTAATTAAAATCATTTTTACAACACTTTAAAATAAGAAAACCCATCACTTATAGTGAAAATCACCATAAAATCCAATAAATATGTATAATAAATACATATAAAATAAAAACATAATTTTTTTAAAATAATAAAATCAAAAGTTAAAAATTTTAAAATTAGGGCATGGGAAAACCTACTTTGAATTGATGTAGGATGGTCCAAAATTCAATTCCTTTAATGGAGATCACCCAAAAAAGTGAGTAATAACCTACATGAGTTCTAGATTCTAGACCAAAAATAAAAATCAGATCAAAACACCACCTATAATTTGACTGAAACAAATAGAAATGAATAGAAGAAGAAAACCATGAGGAAAATAGGAAGAGATTTGAGATGAGTTTGTACCTTGAAGAATCATCTATAACCCAAAAATAATCCAAAAGGAATCATTGAAGGTGGGAGCTCGGAAGAGAGGGTGCACACGTGAGGTAGGGGATTGGCCCATGGTGAGGCACAATATGGATTGGTGGAGGAATATATTAGGTTTTAAGATAAAAAATAAATATAAGAAAAAAATAAATAATTTATTCACTATGAAGTCCACATGGTTTTCCCAAAAGGTTTTCCAAATAGAATGATGACCATGAGACACCCACTGGGAACCAAAAACACAATCACATGGTTACTCCTTGGAGATTAAAACATTCAATGGACCATGTGAAGAATATGCTGACTATAGGTATCCTAGGATAGATCTAAACACACAAAAACCACATGGTTTACTAATCGTGTGGGATAACGATGCACCCTTAATTTTTTTATAATATTAAAACTCCATGATTGAAAACTATTGAAAATAAAAATTGCCCAAAAATAATATCAAATACATAATTAAATAAAACAAAATGATATAGAAGGTACTACAATTATCCCCCCTATAAATATTTATACCCCCATAAAACCATTTTCAAGGGATGGAAGACACCGAGATACATAAAAAATGGCATCCTATGAAAGAGGGGGTATGAAATACTAGAATATATTCTAATGTGAGGAAATACAAACTAAAAAAATTCTTCAAGACCAATTAGAAACATCCACATATAGAATTTGTCACCTCCAAGACGAACCCAACCAACTATCTTAGGACAAAAGTATTCCCTAACATCGCGATATACAATTGTCTCCCCACTATTTAGACTTTTTCTAAAATGATGGTAGATAAAATCACACAATTAAAAATAAAAAATACTAATAATGATACACTTCCACTACACAACCAAAGAAACTACAATTACTCTATTTATCATAACAACCCTGCATTAAGAGAAAATCCAAGAACTCTTGAGATGAAAAACCAAGATGGTTCTTAAACATGGACCTTCATGCTTCACATGAACAACTAGGACCTCAACCACATGGGAACCATCTCAAGTAAATCCAAAAAAGAATCAAAACACTCAATTGATAAACAGATGAATTGTTGGTCCCAGCTACCTGAGAAAGGATCCCTAGGCAACCCATGTTCTACCAATAAGAAAAAACATCCCAATTCACATTCTTCAATTAATAGACCAGAAGAGTCATGATCAACAAAAATGAATAAGCAAAAAAATAATAATTGAAATCCCATAAGTACACTTATGGGGCCACACAAGTCACAAAATGGACCAAACATCTCAATGATCTATTCAAATTCCAATCCACTACAAAACCACCAAAAAACAAAATATACATCAAGATAAAAGTTCCAATAATATCTATGAAACTCAACTAGTTCCTTACCATCCTCAATCATAATCAACCTATACTGCCACGAAAGTGGTATGAATATGATTATAAAAATATTGAACCAAATATAATAGAAGTAAAAAATACCAGCCTTACCACTTGATTCTGAGTTGGGGATGTGATATCAACTAAAGGAACATTACCTAATAAATGAAGAGAATCACTCAGAGGTTCATCCATTGAAACAGACATCCATACTTTCTCAAGACCTTTCAAAAGAAAAAAATTCAAATAACATGAAACATAAAATCAACTAGTTGATGTACCATCTAGGAAATCAAACCGTCCCACCCAACTAATAGACTAATATAAGATAAGAATTCACTATAACACATCAACTCAATCATGAATCACAGAAACCCATTTTCTTTTAAAATTCCCAATTCACATAAAAATATGTAAACCCTATTTTAACAAATACACATATGAAATAAACATTTATTGAAACAACCCAATTATTTTCAAAATAAAGTGAAATCACTTCCTAGCTTATTAAAATGTTAAAGCCAGGTTACTTGATAAAATATTTCAAAACATGTTTTATATAGGCACACATCCTTTTTTTTAAACACAATGACCCCTTAAAACATTCCATTTTCTAAAAAAAAATTCCCAACTCCCATTTTAAAAAAATAAACCATTTTAAAGATTCTGCTAAATCTAGTTTGAAAACCAATATTTTTAGAAAATCCCTATTCTATTTTATAAAAAATTCATTGAAATTCACACAAGAATAGGCATACCAAAATTCAGAACACATGTAAAAATATCACAGGACATACCTAAACTCGCCACCATCACTATGTGAGGCTTAAAGGAAGTCTAAATATTAAAACCAAAGGGGATTTGAATCTATGATTTACCAAAACAACATGGTTTTTTATACCATGGGTTAGCCACAAAAAAATTCATAAGATGTTACAAGATCATGTGTATGGTCATTTCCTGGTTTATTAAGCCATGTAATCCAACCACAAGCCACTAACCCATATTACATTTCAATACCAAAATGCAATATAACCCCCAAGGGAATGAAACCCTTCCAATGATGATCAATATATCATCCTGTATATTTAAACAAATCATTAAACTTAAAATTCAAATGTCAATACCCATAGTAACTCTAGAATCCAAATGAAAGAGATCTCATGAGACTCTCCCCATGTATTCCTTTTTATTTCTAATGATAAATTACAAATGGATCCTACTATGACACACCTAATAGAAAAAGGGACACTCATGAACCTAGGATCCCATTGTAAAACCTGGATCTAATAAAAAATTTTACTACCTCATCTAGGCTTCCATTCAAATCAATGCATGAAACAATCCTCCACTAAACCAAGGAGAATTCCAAATACTAATTATCTAAAAACAAGTTATGGGTAATTAGATACATACAATGGAAATTATTTCACACTTAAATAGAGTTAAATAAAAATGAATTTTCTCCCTAAATTCCAGCATGAACTGTTCCTAAAATGGATTTTATATCCAAAATCAGATTAACATAAATTAATAAATATAAAAAATATATAAAAATATGTTTAAATAAATACCTCAACTCACCCTCTAAACTCTCTCACTTATCCATATCCCTTAGATCACTCTCAAACTCCCTTAACAACATAATCTCCCAAATCACCTAGACTTCACATAAATAAATAAATCCACCAATAACAATTACTAAAAGTATAAATGGAACATTTAAATGGTACTATTAAATGAACACTCTATGAAAATAAAGTAATGTCCTACGAAATCATGTAATATGTCCCAAAGTGAAAATGTGATAAATAAAAAAGAAACTAGCCTTAAATCTCCACCATTCACTATTCATTCTTGAATTTACACACGCCACATGGTAGAAAAAATAACTATATTAGGGCCTAAAACTAAAATTTGATAATATTGGAGCAATTATAAAAATACTTTTCAGGCCACCACCCAAGTTTCCACATGCCATGATTGAAATTATAAAACTATTTTTAGGATAGTTTGGAATACAGTTCCATAATATGTTTTCCATCAATTTTTTTTTCTTAAATGAAAAGTATCACATTAAAAAATTCCTCTCCCCAAGTTATTTTATCCAAAAATTAATATTTTGAAAACCTTTAAAAAACCAAATTTTAAAGCCTTTATTCCAAAATAATTTTTAAGCCTCTTTAAAAATCATTTTTTAAGAAACAAGTAACGAATAAAAAATATTGGATGATATAAAGTAGTCACTATAAGACAATGAGTAATAATTAATGTAATCATAATAAAGGTTCATAAAATAATTAAATTAAGGGATAGTAATCAAGAACAAGATGAAAATCCCCTATGTTAACCACAATCCAATGTATAAGTGTCATAATATAATTACATAGGCACTCATTTAATATTATGAGGAAATAGTGATAAGTACTTTAGGTCAACCTATAAGAACATTTCAAACATAGTAATCCCTTTTGAACTAGATAGGACTAATCTCATTGACCCAAGAGCACAAATTTTTGATGAGGAACCATCATGGCACACTCAGCAAACCAATTCCCCTCTAACTAAACACACAAGGTATACTAGAGTATGAAGTCATCCAGGAATCTAGGTGGTGAAGTATCATTCCCATGAATAATTAAAAATTGATGGCTGGAAAACATATGATGATAAGTTGAATGTGAGTAATAATAACCCTCCCACACCTCTGACAACCTCGCACAAAAACATCCCATATTCGTCCATCTTTATTCACCTCATACATCATCCACCACCCATTTAAGTGGTACCAAAAAAAGGGATAGAAAAAGGGTCACACACACACCCCATTTAAAGAATGATTAAAGTGTCAAATGGGACTTCTCAAAAAATTTGTGTAATTGGTGGAGTATCTTTATTACAAATTGAAAACATTTATAAAATATTCTTTAAAATAGAAAACTTTAAAGATCCACCCTTTTAAATCCACTTAGAAAAATTTCTTCTCTTTTTATAAAATCCGATAAAATATTAAAAAACCCCTTTTTATTCTTCACATGACACAAATGAGGATATAAAATTTCAAACCTTAGGTTTGATTTAAATAAATTCTTTAAAAAAATTATCTATACGTGGAATTTCATGAGAGAATTGAAATTAAAATTAAAAATCACAAAGAAAATAATTTAAAAATCCCAAAAATATTTATAGATTCGAAATCCTTTTCTTCAAATAATTTGGGAAATTTCTCAAATAATAGGTGTTCACAATAAATTAAAATCATTTTTTCACAACGCTTTAAAACATGAAAACCCACAAATTTTAATGTAAATCATGATAAAAATCACATAAACATCTATAATAAAATCATATAAAATTGAAACACAAATTTTTGAAAAAAAATTATTCTATTGTTTAAAAATAAAAAATTAGGACATGGAAAACCCTTCCTGAAATTATTTTTCGTTGGTCCAAAAGGTGTTTTATCCAAAGATGAATACCCAAACAAGCGAGGTAGGAACTATCCAAACCATAAAATCAGAAACTAGAAACCATAATCTGAATAAATAATAAATAGGGTTTAACTAAACCAAATCATGGTGAACGGAAGAAGAAAATTTTGAAGAAAATATGAAGAGAATGGTTAGGAGTTAATACCTTGAAGAATCATCCTTAATCTACAAATAAACCAGTAGGAATCGATGAAAAAATGAGTGAGTTTGGGAGAGGGGTGCGTACAAGAGGGAGGGGCTCATCTCTGGGTGAGGTGCTACATAGATGGGGTGGGTATAGATGAGGATTTAATAAAATAAATAAAATAAATATTTTAATAAAAATAAAATATTTATTCACTGGTTAGACCGCATGGTTTGACAACTCATGCGGTGACCATGTAACACCCACTAAAAACCCAAAAACACTATCACATGGTTACTATTATGAGCTCTAATGGTTTAAGAAATCATACAATAACCATTCCAACTAACACTATCCTAGGGGGGAGCCAAACGCTCTGGCACCGTATGGTTTACTAACTATGTAGGCTAACTGTGTACCCCTAAAAAAGTTTTAAACTTATTTAACTCCAAGATCAAAATCGTAAAATATATATAAACTAAAAATTAATGTAAAATAATATCAAAAAACAATTAAACAAAACATATTGAATATAGAATATAGAAACAAAAAAATTTATTAATTTACGTATAGATCACCTAATTGAAATGCTTACAATTCCAAAACTATATATGATGAAACTATATGAAATATTCTCAAGGAAGTAATATTTTTATGTAATTGAAGTGAAACCATTAATGAAATATTTCACCACCTTATCTTAAATTGTTAGAAACTCCATCACTCAGTGGTGCTCATGGAAATCAAATGTTGATTTTTCCTCATAATATTGCCTCCATACAACAATTATGCTCTTCATTACAAATTAAATCATGATTGTCACATAAAATCAGTACAACAAAAAAGGTCAATAATTCTAGTGTTTTTTGGAATTAGGTACATACCATAAAATTTTAAAACATGAAAAACAACATCTTTATTGAAAAATTACTTAATATGCTTGCACTTAAATCTACACAGGATATCTTGGGAACATACACAAGAAAGGGGTGATCTATAAAGACTAGTAAGGTAATAAACATGGAATAACCTGAAGATAATAATAAATGTTAGACAAGGCATATAACTGGGGAATAAAAGAAGTATAAATCATAAAAATGGACAATGATATAGCATGATAATCGTAAAGGCATCAAGGGAAATGTGGAAACTGCTTAAAACAATACATCATAAACATAGTTCAATGATAACTGCTAAGAAATCAGGATGGAAAGGGTCTCATAAAGGAATAAAGTTCACTACCCATCTAAACATGACATATCATGATACTAAACATTACACAATGTATTAGAGTACTATATAATTTCAGGCACACTCGTTATTTTCATTTCATTCTCATGCTAAAGTGTTCCACATAGATCATAAAACATTGAATAATTTATCATTACTTTTTTCCATGATCAAGGAGTGTGAAATAAATACACGTAATTCCCTAATAAAAAATTATATGTTCATAAATTTGATCATCATTGATAGTAAATGGGTATGGTATTCACTACATAATTGTTTTGGTATGAAAACATCGTGTTGAAATTTTGGTAGCATAATGACGACACTTAAAGATTTATAAAAATGGGTTGATGACAGAGAAGGGGGTATCTAATCACATAGACATAAAATGGGAAGTAATAGTTACATGTAAAAAAATATCCCAATATTATAAATAGGAAATATAAGTCCTAAGTTAATAAAGAAACTTGAATAAAGAAAATAATAATAACTGTATTTTGGCATAGTAACATATGTACATAAAGAATAATGGGAGGCTTAATGAGATTGAAAGAGGTATCTCATAATTTATAATTTAAATTTATAGTAAGGGTGGTATGTAAGAACATATCCCAACATAATACAATTTAATCTAAGAGACATAACATAAAAGAAGTGCTTGAATGGAAGTGGGGAGAGATAAATCCCTTACTTGAGTGTGTGATTCCAAATGCATGGGAGGGGCTTTTGGAGATCTTGGGGGCACCTTGGGAGGACTATAGAGAGTGTAGGGAAGATTAAGGAAATTATAAAAGGAGTTTTAGTGAAGATAAATAGGATCTTGGAGGGTTTATATTAGAAATGATGGGGATTTATTTATTATTTAGGTTTTGGACTCTGCATAATAAAATAATCAAAACTAAAAACCTTCCCTTGATTTCTGAAAATGGTTTCTTCTAAATGGGATTAGTTTCCATTATTTTATAATTTCAATGGCATAACATTATATAATAATACCTTTGATTATTTTTAGTTGAGTCTTACTCATAAAGAAATGATTTTAAAACCTTAAAATATATTAATGGTTTTGGAGGATTCATACATGATTTATAAAGTTAATCAAATAAACAATAAATCATATTATTTTAAAGGGAAAATATATATATGGTCATGTATTAAATTTATTTATTTATCAAATCAATTTTGGGTAATTATGATTTATAATACACAAAAATATATTTATACAGTATTTAGTTTCTACATGAAAATCCGACTATCTTTAAAATTTATAAAAAAATCACCGTTGGATAATTTTAACCTTATGATTTCAAAAATAATATTCATTTTATCAAAATAATTTTATAAATATGTGTATTTTAATTTTTATAATAAAATCAATATTTATTATGAAATGCTCAGTTTTTTGGCAATAACCGTTTTCAAACCCTTTTAAAAAATTACATTTGACTTCATAAAAATTATATAATTATTTATAATTAATAAAGAAAATTTGTTAATAATTTTTTATTAAAATATTTATTATTTAAAAATACCATTAATTCCTCAAAATAAATACCTTAATTGAATTTGAATATTAACCAAAAAATAATATTTCTATTTTATTATTTCAAAATAAAAAAAAGTAACGATAATATGATGAAAATAAATTCATTATCCTATACAAAATAATTTACATACTCATATTTCAAAGGAATTGATATATATCCCTTTAATACACCAATAAACTCTCTAAGATTAAGGTGCATGGTGGTGGGACATTCATGGGTTGGTTTTTGGGTCGTGATATCGATGAGCTTCAAATTCACTTATAAAAAAAATTCATGATTAATTTGTTAGATACCACCTTAGTATTGGTCAAGGGAAAATATTTGTGATGTTATATCTGTCAGAAGTTATAATAAAGTGGATTCATAGGGTAAGATCCTACTTGTTGAGGCCACCACTTCCTTTTTTGTGATAATTGGATTTGTTAAAACATTATATTTATACAAATCAATTGATTTCTATTCAACTTATAGATTATCAATGGTAATAATGCATTAAAAGTTCTTTAAAATGGATAAAATAAACCCAAATAAGTGCATGTGTTTTCTATAACCATTTAAATTTATTTTAAATCAAAAAATTGGTATTTTATTCATAATAGTTTGGGTTGTTATAATCTTCCCCCCTTAAGAAAATTTTCCCTCAGAATTTTAATTTTTGACGCTAAAACAGATGAGGGTAACCCTATATCAACACTTCCTCTAGTTCCCACATTACTTCTTCAAACATTTTGTTTCTCCACATCATAATGACTGGGTGCATTATCTTAGAACACTGTATTTATAATCTAATATATTCACCGATTTATCCTCATAATAAAGGTCATTCTCTAATGTACCACCACTAGATTGAGTAGTTGTGAGGGGTATTGATTTTACTTTCTCGAGAGGGATACTTGGAATTCATAATGTACTTGAGATATGTTTGGTGGGAGTGCTTCCAATGTGATCAAGAATATCATAGGGACCAATGTATCTTGGAGAAAGCTTTCTTTTCTTCCCAAATATCATCACTTTCTTCCAGAGAGATATGCCGAGGAATACCATTTCTCCAACGTCTAACACTGGGTATTGTCTATGATTGTTCGCATAGATCTTCTTTCAATTCTAATAATCCTTGATGTGTTATTTAATTGTATTCACCTTTTCCATCATTTCCTCAGTCATTTCATGACCTATCAATTTTCATTCCCCAACTTCGTCCCAACATATAGGTGTTTTTCACCTCTTCTCATGAAAGGCATCTTAGGGATCCATTGGTATGCATGAGTGGAAAATTTTGTTATAAGATAACTCAATCAGAATAATATGTTGATCTCATCCTCCTTTGAATTAAATTGATCATGATCTCAGCATTTCCTCAAGTGTCTAGATAGTCTGCTCATATTGGTCATCAGTTTGAGGATAATAGGCTGTACAGAAGCTTAGCTTAGTATTTAGAGCATGTTTGAGAATTTTCCAGAAACATGGAGGTGAATCTCATATCTCGATCGGATACAATCGATAGTGGTACTCCATGTAGCATCACCACTTCTCCTATTTATATCCATGGAAGTTGATCCAGTGAGAAATCCTCTCAAAATTTCATAAAGTGACCTATCCTTGTAAGATGATCCACAATAACCCACATATAATTATTTCCTTTATATGTCATCATAAGTCGTGTGAAAAATTCCATGGTGCTTTTTTCTCATTTCCATGCTGGTATGGGTTATGCTTACATCATCCCCTTATACATCTTCCTTTCATCCTTCACTTTATGACATATCAGGTACTTTCATGTGTATTCAGTGATTTACTTCTTCATATTTTTCCACCAATAGTTCTCTCAGATATCTCAATATATCTTTTTTCTTCCTATATGAATGGAGAAAGTCAAACTATGTGCATCATCCAATAGTTCCTTCTTGAACATAGCATTTTATGGAACATATAGTCATGACCAAAATCTCAAAACTCCTTCTTTATTAACATTGAACTCTAAGGATTTACCTTTCCTTATAGTTTCCAAATTCTTCTGAATTCCCACATTTTCTTTTTTAGCATCATTTAACCTCTGTATAAGGGTTAATTGAGAAATAATTTGTGAAATTATTGATATTGGTCCTTCCTTTATGATTCCCATTTCCATCCTTTTCAAATCCAAGAATATTGTATCCTTATCAATTCTCATTAATGATAAACTTGTTGGATCTTTTTTTCATAGAGAATCTTCCACTTTATTCATTGTCTCATGATGGTAGTGAATTGAGAAGTCATAGTCTTTGATCATATCTAATGATCTTAATTGGTACATATTCATCTCTTTCTATGTGAATATATAATTAAGGCTTTTGTTATGAGTATATAATTCACACTTCTCTCCAGAGAGATAATGCCGCCATATTTTCAAATTGAAGGTCACTGTAACTAACTCCATATCATGTGTGGGGTAGTTCTATTCATGAACTTTCAACTCCCTTAAAGAATTGTCAATGAATTTTTCATTCTACATCAACACACAACCCAATCCCTTCTTCAGTGCATCACTAAATTCAATGAAAAGTTCATCACAAGTGGATAGTGTAAGCATATTGGTAGTGATAAGACTCACTTATAAACTACTTGAATCTCTCTTCACATTTATAATTCTAGTAAAAATTTACTCACTTCCAATTTAGATTGGTTAGAGGGTTTGAAATTCTTGTGAAATTTCTCACAAATTGATGATAGTACCCTGATAGCCTAAGGAAACTAAAGATATATGTCACAGATGTTGGCCTCATCCATCCTTCATTACATCTATATTTGAAGGGTCCACAGATATCCAATTTCTTGTGATGATATTCCTTAATAATGATACTTCCTTTAACCAGAACTCACATTTGTTTTACTTTTCATAATGTTTTTCCTTTCACAAGGTCTTTAGAATAGTACTCAGATTCTCCCATACTCCTCCTTTCTTTGGGATTATAATACAATATCATCTATAAATACAACAAGAAAACTATTGAGGTAATCTCTAAAAACTCTATTAATCCAATAAATGAATATTTCTGGATAATTGGAGACTCTAAATGGCATTACTATGAACTCATAGTGCATGTACCTTGTACGAAAATATATCATGAGGAAATCCTCCATTTTCACCCTAACATGTAATATATTGACCACAGATCTGCCTTAGAAGTATAGTGCACCATGAATCTGATAAAAAAATTAATCAATACATGGAATAGGATACTTATTCTTTATCGTGATCTTGTTGAGCTCTCAATAATCAATGAAAATGAACATTGACTCATCTGTCTTCTTGAAAAATAGGACTGGTGCACCTCGTGGTGAAGCTCCTTATCATATGAACCCTTTATCTAGATTCTCCTAGAGTTGTTTCTTTATATCATCATTTCCCATAATATACATTCTATATGGATTCTTGGATAATGGAAACACCCCATATATAAAATCGATTGAAATTTTAACCTCTCTGATAGGAAGAAATCCAGGAAATTCCTCAGTAAACTCATAAGTGTATTCCCTCACAATAGGCATGTCTTTGAGGATGGTTTTTTCCTTAGTCTCAATCATTTGAGATAGATATTCTTTCTTGTAGAGAAATAATATCTATTCTTGAGATGTTAGTGATAATGAAGATTCATCGTCCTCCTTTCACTTGTACATAATCAGGGGTCGATTCGCAATATAGAGAGTTATTTCCTTCCCACAAAAATTTATATTGGCTCTATATAGGTAAATCCAATCCATACCCATAATAGAATAAAATTACACCAAAGGGAGTTTGAAAATGTTCTCTATAACATTCATACCACAAATTATGAAAGGGGGTGTTATATACATGGGATGCAATAATTGCCTCATTTTCCATTTTCATCGATAGCTCTACTTCCATGCTTTGTGGTGGTGTTTGAATAGTTATAATTAACTTTTGTGATATGAATCAATGCATAAAACCCAAATAAAAAATTATTTTCACTATTCTAGAATGATTTACTATCATACCTATCACCACTTAATTTTTGGGATCCACCTCCATGGTTGTGATAGAAAAATATCTCCCTTACTGCCTTAGAGGGTGTCGGTTGTCTCAAAAAACCCGTAGCTTGGGGAATTGGTTTGAAAAGTTACCTTATTCCATGTAGATAAATAAATGAAGAATATGTTTAGGGATAACTATAATGTCTCGGATTTTCCTTGTATTATTTTTAAATATTATATGGAATTATTTCAAGACCGGGCGCGAAGACGGCACATCATTCTGAGGTCCAGTGAGCCTGGAATGGTGGTTTGAAATTTTTTTAAGTTAAGTGAGTCGGCACTTGTGTGTGGTTGTGGCAGTTTCCAAATGGGGGCCCGGATTAAAAATCATAGGGTACCGTTGCGTCCGAGGTGATGAATTAACCTAATAATGAGCCTAACCTCGACCGGCGCAGGTCAAGGGAAAAAGTTAATTTTCGGACGTTTTTAGTAAAATGAAAATAAAATGAATTGATAAATGTTTATTTTATTTTTTATGGAAACATCCATTACGGCGCAATGACAGGGAAGTTGTTTTAGTCATTAATTTCATGTCATAATGACTCAGAAACAGCAACGCTAGCTCATTAATACCGCATCGCATTTTTAATGACAATACGTTTCCCTTTTTATTGGGATGATCGAACGTCGATCGTTGGCGTGAAAACTCTCGGCGGCGAATGACGACGGATCAAAGCTGCGAATCATTGTACCAATGACGTTGAAGGATCTCAACAATGGCGGTAGCATGGAACCTTCTTCGGTGATCGATTCCGGATGAGGTAGGAGTTTGTTATTTGAATTCTTTTCCATGTTTTTGATTTTAAACGACGAACGCGGATCAACCACGAAAAATTTGATCTGTGGATTCATTCATTCTTGAGGGAGGGTTTTATCAAGATGATTTGGTGAATTGATCCTTTTTGTTTTGTTATTGTTGATTCTTGCTCCGTTTAAGCCTGCTAATGGGAGCGGATCATTGTCGTGACGAATGACAGCAGGGGTTCGTTCCTCACTTTGTTTATTGGATTTCTCCCCCTTTCTTTTCTCACACGTTATTCGTGTTCTTCGCAGTGCGATGAAAAATGGATCATTGTGCATCCGTTCTGTGATGCAATAATCCCAAATCGAAGGTTCGACACCGGAACGACCTTTCAGAGGTGTAGTGATGATGGCGGACAACGAATCAGACCGGATTGGAAAAGGGTGTTCTTCAAGTGTTCTTTGTGTGGGAAGATCAAATCATGTTTTCAGAGCCAATTGGTGGTCTGAAAACATCAAGAGTAGCTTTGTGGTGTTAGTAAGACCAAAACCTAGAAGTTTCGCGGTGATCGGATGGCCGGATTGATGAACAGATCATCACTGGAGGCACGACGGCGGAAGTCCGTGTTTCTGGAAATTTCCAGAATACACAGTGTGTACTTCCAAAGAACACGATGTGTAGTGCTGGCAGAAACTAGGGTTTCAGGGGTCAGAGAGGAATCACACGGCGTGTGACCCCGGTGACATGGCGTGTCGGACTTTCCCCAAAGCTCGACATGTATTTAAGGAAGTACACGAACACGGGATGATCTACACGGCTTTAGGCGACACGGCGTGTACAGCATGACAGAGGCGACTACATGGGACTTGGTGTGTATCCAGTG
The DNA here is from genome assembly GCA_963277665.1 of Viscum album. Taxonomy (NCBI): domain Eukaryota; kingdom Viridiplantae; phylum Streptophyta; class Magnoliopsida; order Santalales; family Viscaceae; genus Viscum; species Viscum album. Next base: position 1,900,235,862 of record OY728126.1, read on the forward strand.
GATACACAGACACGGGATGGAGTACACAACATGTACTCCATCACATGACCAGTTGAGGCTAGTAACTTGGGTCACCCCGTGTACCGATTACATAGGTTGGAGTACATGGGTTGATGACCGTGTATGGGCACATGGTCGGCGTACACGGAGCCAACCCTAGTTACTCGAACACGGCGTGTATATCGTACTACACGCCATATACCCAGTTTTTCTACATGACTAGCCTTACGACATGGATCATTGTACACGGGAAATACCTGGGGTCAGACAACATGGTGTGTAACTTTTCTACACGCCGTGTACTTTTTAGAAAACATCATGGTCCTCTTGTTCACCATATCTTGGACATCTTTTGTTTTGGTTAGTGCCCTTTCTTCTCATTCCCCTGAAGGCCAAGAATCATTTCCTCACACAGGAGTATGATCCCTTCCGTAGAACTTTCTATGATAGAGTCAGGCATCTATCCGAGAGGCCCGGATCGAGATCCTCTGTCCATTCCTGACCATAGGTAGAGTCGGGCATTGATGTGACATAATCTACTGGGTTTTGATCCTCTACTTAGCTGGGGTATCACCTAACTGGTGAATCCTGATGAGTCGCGGTATCTGCCTTGGCCCTGGGAGTGATCCTCATCTGTGTATCGTGATCTTTCCCACTCAAGAGTGTGTCTCCCATAATGAGTGCTTATATCTATCAAAAATCTTCCCACTCAGAAGTGTGTCTCCCGTAATGAGTGTGACTACCTCTCGTGATGGTTCCCGACAAACGGTACTTTTCGAACAGACATCATCAGAGCTGAAAGACTCATGGAGTGTGTTCTCCCGGGACGACTGCTTCACGGAATCTTCGAACTGAATCCCTAACAGGGGTATGCGGTTGTGCGACTTGTCTCTAGACCACGGGTTTGGGTTTGGAGTATATCTAGTTTTTCTATATGTTCTGTAGATATATACTGTTCATAGCTGACTATACCTTATCTTTGTGTACTGCCTTGTGGTTTTTGGGGTCCTCTATTGAGTATTGTTATAATCACCCCTGCAAGGGCTTTGCCTGCATGTCTGGTGTCTTGTGCAGACAAGAAGCCTCTTGACAGAGTCCAGGACGGACCAGGATAGGACCGATAATTCTGATTTCCCTATAGGCCAAGGCATTCCTACGGCTATGAGCAGTATTCCTAGTACCTTTTGTGTTTACAGGTTGGAATTAGTAGTTTTCAGACTCTTGTTTTTAGTGGGATTGTATTCTGGCCCAATTTACTTTTTTGTACTCTACCTTTCGTCATACTCTATTGGTTGGGTTTAGTTGTATTCATGCATTTTTGTTCCTTAGTGGTTTTTACATTTCAGCATTGTGGGATTGGATATGTGTGCATGTGTACAGGTACATAGGCAATGCCTCCCATGTTAGTAATATGCATACTCGGTGCTATTCACCAGCCCCTAGCCTATTGGAGGCAGGCATGGGGAGTCACGGCATGGGCCCCACTGGGATAGGTCATGACAGAGTGGTATCAGAGCTGGTCGGTTCTACCTTAGGACCAAGAGTCTGTGAGTTTGGTTTGGGGCACCAGTGTTGAGTGTTTCGGGTTTGGCTTTCAGGCCAGAGACTCTAGTGTTGGTGCGGCGGCCGACGTATCCATATAAAAGGACTCTGATAACCTGATTTTCGACTCAGTACACAAAAACACGGGTTTCGGGGGGAATAAAAGGTACATGCATCATATAAGAATGTTTTGTGTTTTCCATGTCATTTGTGTCAGCTATCCAGATATACTCTTTGACCATGGTACATCTTGTTTCCTTACAGGATTCCTCTGTGACGCATACCCTCTAGGATTCAGCAGCACGATCACGAGGATGACCCCCTCACTGATGAGGCTTCGATATAGGGACTAGTTCCCCAGGCGTTACCACCAGGTGGTGCACCATTTATGCCACCACCAATGGAGTAGCTAGTGGTACCTGCAGTACCAACCGGTGAGGACCGCAGGCTTAGCGCGCTCCATGAGTTCTAGAGACAGTGACCCCTTAGGTTTCGAGGTGAGCCCGACCCTCAGGAGGCTGACGACTGGCTTGAGGCGGTGTCTAGAGTTTTCTGTCTAGTGAGGACACCAACAGACCAGTTGGTGATCCTAGGAGAAAGCCCTCTTCAGGGTTCGGCGAGACAATGGTGGAGTCTGACCACACAGACTCACGATGAGGAGACTCTTTCATGGATCGATTTTGAGTGACTCTTCAGGGAGGAGTTCTCTCTGGTTACACTAAGAGATGTATGCATCTAGGAGCTTCTTCAGCTCCAGAAGGGCAGTATGTCAGTAGCTGACTGTTCATCGAGGTTCACCAACCTTTCCAGGTACTCGATGGATATGGTCAGGGATCAGTACTTCATAGCTCAGACCTTCGAGCGAGGTCTAAGATGAGACATCCGAGATAGTGTCGCACCTCTATGCATATTTTCTTTTGATGGAGTGCTCGAGCAGGCCTTGGTGACTGAGAGAATCTTGGAAAAGTAGAGACAGCTTCCGGCAGTCAGCAGCAGGTAGACAGGTGCAGAGACCCCGGCAGCAGGGAGCCAAAGTCAAGAACAGGGACCTGGACGTGGGAAACATCATAGGAGGAACTAGGATAGGGGATCGACTGTCCAAGGCTCTCAAGCTGGATATAGTTAGCTTAGGGAGAATCGATGCTACACATGCGATGGTAGAGGATATCTCGCTAGAGATTGCCCGACCCGTCGAGCTGCTGACAGGGAAGCAGTGGGCGGACCACTGAGGAAGAGAATGAAACAGGTAGACCTGTCGGGAGGTGGACATGGTAGAGGAGCAGGGAGAGCTACAGGTGGTGGCAGACGATTCGACTTACTTCCACCACCACCCCTAGGAGGTCCTCACCAGGCTCAGGGAGCTAGGGGACATGGGTAGGGATAGCTGCATGTGGTCGAGGCATACAACCCAGGGACTCCAGGGATGATTTGAGGTATGATCTGTGTCTTCTCTGCCTTAGCTACAATGATTGTAGACACAGGTGTTATTCATTCCTTCATAGCCACATGTCTTGCATGAAACCTTGAGATTCCGGTAGAACTGTTGACTCAATCCTTACGTTTGGAGACACCTACGGGATGAGACTCGATGATCACGCACCTTTGCAGACAGTGTGATCTTACCCTTGGAGGAGAGAGTTTCAGTTGGAACCTCTTGGTGGAAGATTCGAGGACTTACGATGTCATTCTTGGTATGGATTGGTTATCTTCAGTCCATGTCAAGATTGACTGTTTTAGGCAAAGAGTTTGGTGTGTCCTCCATGATGGAACGAGGTTTTCCTTTGTCAGAGAAAAGGAAACCGAGGCAGCACAGAATGGACTTATGCACAGGAGGGTGCATCCAATCGCTCATGAGTTAGCTATCCTTTCCCTCGGAGTAGTGGATTTTGTGAGGTCCCAGTTCCCAGTAGTAGTGGCAGAGTACGAGGACGTCTTTCCTGAAGATGTTCCAGGATTACCTCCCCACCAGGATATCGACTTATGCATCGACTTAGACCCTGGGATGGAACCGATTTCATCATCAGTATATTGGATGTCTCCCGTAGAGCTTCACGAGCTGAGGGTGCAGTTGGAGGATTTGCAGAACAACGGTTTCGTGAGACCCAGCGTCTCACCCTAGGCGACCACAGTCTTGTTTTCCAAGAAGGCATTCGAGAGTCTGAGGTTGTGCATGGATTATCAGCGCCTGAACCAGGTGACGGTAAAGAACAGGTATCTACTACCTAGAATCGATGACCTCTTAGATCAGCTAAGATGGGCACAGTGGTTCTTGAAGGTTGACCTTCGATCAGGCTATCACCAGCTATGAGTGAGGGATGAGGATATACCGAAGAAGCCTTTCAGATGCCACTATGGTCACTATGATTACTTGGTGATGCCTTTTGGTATGATGAACGCCCCCGCAGTGTTCATGGGATTGATGAACCGAATCTTCCAGCCATACTTGGACCGGTTTGTAGTGGTCTTCATTGATGACATCATTGTGTACTCGGCGTCAGAGGAGGAGCATGCGAGAAACTTGCAGATGGTTCTGGATGTACTCCGGGAGCACCAGATTTATGGGAAGCTCTCGAAGTAACAATTCTAGATTCAGGAGGTCCACTTTATGGTACATGTCATCTCAGTAGATAGAGTATCTGTGGACCCAGCCAAGGTGGAGGCTGTGTTAGCATGGGAGCCACCTCAGAGCATAACAGAGGTGCGGAGCTTCCTTGGGTTGGTAGGATATTATCGGAGATTCATTCTTGATTTCTCTCGTATATCATCACCAATGACGGCCTTGACCAAGAAGTTGCAACCCTTCATATGGACGGAGAAGTGTCAGTAAGCTTTTGAGCAGCTGAGATAGAGTTTGAAGATCTCCCCAGTCTTTAGATTGCTGAAGGAGGGTGTCGAGTACGTAGTATTCTGCGACGCATCAGGGACTGGGCTTGGCTGCGTCCTGATGCAGCAGCATGCAGTGATTACTTATGGTTCGCACCAGCTTAGGACACATGAGAAGAACTATGTGACCCATGATCTCGAGTTGGTAGCAGTGGTCTTCGCATTGAATATGTGGCGACACTACCTGATGGGCGAGCAGTTTATTGTTTACTCTATCCATAGGAGCCTCAGTTACATCTTTTCGCAGAAAGATCTGAATTTGCGGTAGAGACGATGTCTAGAGTTCCTCCAGGACTATGATTTCGAGATCATCTATACTCTTGGAAAGGGGAACAAGGTGGAAAATTCTCTTAGAAGAAGGTCGATCTCACAGCTGTTGAGTGAGTCGACACAGTAGTTAGTCACGTTGCAGTTATCCTTCATGGATGGAGAGGATACAGCTTACCTGCAGTCGATGGTTTTCACCCCTCCACTCTTACAGCAAGTTAGGGAGGCACATATTGGGGATTTCGACTGTGTGGCTTTACATTCTTAGTTATCCATAGGACATGCTCCTGATGAATATTCACAAGGTGGGGAGCACGTACTTCATTTCAGAGGATGCACTGTTGTACTAGTGGAATTGCAGGAGGAGGTCCCGAGGGAGTTTTATAAATCCCCTTTGTCAGTACATACTGGGGTGGCAAAGATGTACCAGGATCTCCAATGATAGTTCTGGTGGTCAGGTATGAAGAAAGTAGTAGCGGAGTTCATTTCTCGATGCCTCACATGCCAGCAGGTGAAGGCTGAGCACCAGGTTCCAGCGATATTAGCTCACCCCCTAGAAGTTCCAAAGTGGAAGTGGGATTGAATATTGATGGAATTCGTGACAGGCTTACCACGGATGTCCAAGTGTAATGATTCCATCTGGGTGATCATTGACAAACTCACCAAGTCGGCCCACTTCCTAGCTATCAGGGAGCAGATTTTTGTAGAGAGATTGGGACGCCTCTACGTGTTGAGGATAGTTCGGCTTCATGGATTCCCCTCAACTATAGTCTCAGATCGAGATGCTCGTTTCACATCCAAGTTGTGGAAGGGATTGCTGGAGGATTTTGGGACTCAGCTACACTTGAGCACAGTGTTTCATCCCCATATTGAAGGTCGAACAGAGAGGACCATTCAGGTTCTTGGGGATATGTTTCGAGCTTGTATGTTGGACTTTGGTCACAACTGGGAGGACCACCTACCACTGGTGGATTTTGCGTACAACAACAGCTACCACTCCACCATTGATATGGCACTATTCGAGGGCTTGTACAGGATTCTGTGTCGGTCACTGGTTTGCTGGACCGACCCTAAAGAGTCAGTACTCATGGGTCCAGAGTTGCTGCGATCTACCACAGAGAAGGTTCAGATCATTCGAGAGCAGATGAAGACTACACAGAGCCCGCAGAAGTCCTATGCTGACAGACGACGGAGGCCTCTGGAGTTCGAGGAGGGAGACCATGTCATCCTTTAGGTCTCAACTCGACGAGGGTTACAGAGATTTGGTCGAGGCAGAAAGCTATCTCCGAGGTTCATCAGACCCTTCCAGATACAGTACAGAGTTGGAAAGGTCGCGTACCACCTAGATCTACCACCATAGTTGCATCGGGTACATGATGTCTTCCACGTTTCATAGCTGAGGAGGTACGTGCACAACCCGTTGCACGTCATCGACTGGGGAGAGATGGACATCAAGGATGGAGTGACCTTTGCTGAGTACCCAGTGGAGGTCGAGGATTGGCAAGAGATGATCCTTCATGGGTGATTGATTCCCTTGGTGCACGTCTGGTGGCAGCACAGAAATCTTCAGGAGAGCACGTGGGAGCAGGTGGCTCGGATCCGTGCCTAGTACCCACATATTTTTGAGTAGCCATTGTTTTGGATTTTCAGGGATGTAAAGCCCAAAGTGGGGAGAATATAATGTCTCAAATATTTCGTGTATTATTTTTAAATATTATATGGAATTATTTCGAGACCGGTCATGAAGACGGCACATCATTCCGAGGTCCGGTGAGCCCGGAATGGTAGTTTGAACTTTGTTTAAGTTAAGTGAGTCGGCACTTGTGCGTGGTTGTGGAAGTTTCCAAATGGATGCCCAGATTAAAAATCTGAGGGCACCGTTGCGTCCAAGGCAACCAATTTACCTAAGAACAATCCTAACCTCGACCAGCGCGGGTCGAGGGAAAAAGTTAATTTTCGGACATTTTTATTAAAATGAAAATAAAACAAATTGCTAAATGATTATTTTATTTTTTATGGAAACATCCGCTGTGGCGCAGTGACAGGGTAGTTGTTTTAGTAATTAATGTCATGTCATGATGACTCAGAAATAGAAACACTGGCTCATTAATACCATAGCGTATTTTGAATGACAATAAATTTTCCTTTTTATTGGGATGATCGAACGTCGATCTTTGGCAAGAAAACCCTGGAGAAAACTTTCAGTGGAGAATGAAGACGGATCAAAGCTATGAATCATTGTACCAATGACATTGAATGATCTTGACGATGGTGGTAGTGCGACACCTTCGTCGGCGATCAATCCCAGTTGAGGTAGGGGTTTGTTATTTGAATTATTTTCCCTGTTTTTGATTTTAAACGACGAACACGGATCAACCACGAACAAGTTGATCTATGGATTTGTTCATTCTTGATGGAGGGTTTTATCGGGATGATTCTAGGAATTGATCCAGGTTGTTTTGTTATTGTTGATTCTTGCTCCGTTTAAGCCTGCTAACGGAAGCGGATCAATGCCATGACGAACGACGGCGGGGGTTCATTCCTCACTTTGTTTATTGGATTTCTCCCCTTTCTTTTCTCGCGCGTTCTTCATGTTCTTTGTGGGGCGACAAAAAATGGATCGTTGTGAATCTGTTTTGAGACACAATGATCCCAAATTGAATGTTCAACACGGAAACGACCTTTCAGAGGTGCAGCGACGACGGTGGACGACGAATCGGACCAGATCGAAAAAGGGAATTCTTCGAGCGTTCATTGCGCAGGAAGATCAAATCAGGTTTTTGGAGCTGATCGGAGGTCCAAAAACATTGGGAGCAGCTTCGTGATGTTGGGACGACCAAAACCTAGAAGTTTCATGGTGATCAGACGGCTGGATCGACGAACGGATCATCACCGGAGGCACGACAGCGGAAGTACGTGTTTCTGGAAATTTCCAGAATACACGGCGTGTAATTCCGAAGAACATGTCGTGTACTGCTGCAGGTGGCTAGGGTTTTGAGGGTCAGAAAGGAATCACATGGCTTGTGACCCTGGTCACACGACGTGTCAGTCTTTCCCCGAATCTTGGTGTGTATTTAAAGAAGTACACGGACACGGGATGATCTACACGGCTTCAGAAGACACGGTGTGTACAGCATGGCAGAGGTGGCTAGGTGGGACTCGGCATGTATCTAGTGGATACACAGACACGGGATGGAGTACACGACATGTACTCCATTACACGGCCAGTCAAGGTCAGTAATGCGGGTCACCCTGTGTACTGATTACATGGGTTGGAGTACACGAGTTGATGACCATGTACAGGCACATGGCTAGCTTACACGGAGCCAACCCCAGTTACTCGGACACGGGGTGTACATCATAATACACGCCGTATACCAAGTTTTTCTACATGACCAGCCTTACGACACGGGCTGTTGTACACAGGCAGTACCCGGGGTTAGACAACACGGCGTGCAACTTTTCTACACGTCGTGGACTTTTTGGAAAATGACATGTTCCTATTGTTCACCGTATCTAGTAAATATTTCATTTGTGTTAGTTCCCTTTCTTCTCATTACCCTTAAGGTTAGGCATCATTTACTCACACAGGAGTGTGATCCCTTCATCAGGACTTTCTGTGATAGAGTCAAGCATCCATCCGAGAGGCCCGGATCGAGATCCTATATCCATTCCTGACCCTAGGTAGAGTCAGGAATCGACGTGACCAACTCTACTGGGCGTTGATCCTATACATGGCTGGTGTATCACCTAACTGGTGAATCCGAATGAGTTGGGGTATCCTCCATGGCCCTGGTAGTGATGTTCATCTGTGTATCGTGATCTTTCCCACTCAGTAGTGTGTCTCCTATAATGAGTGCTTCTATATATCAGAATCCTCCCACTCAGGAGTATGTCTCCTGTAATGAGTGTGACTACCTCTCGTGATGGTTACCAACGAATGGTACTTCTCGTACGGAAATCATCAGAGCTGTAAGACTCATGGAGTGTGTTCTCCTGGGACGAGTGCTTTGCGGAATCTTCTAACTGAATCCCTAACGGGGGTATGCGGTTGTGCGACTTGTTTCTAGACCATGGGTCTAAGTTTATAGTATATCTGGTTTGTTCTATATGTTCTGTAGACATATACTGTGCATAGCTGACTATACATTTACTTTTTGTTCTGCGTTGTGGTTTTTGGGGTCCTCTACTGAGTATTGTTATACTCACCCCTGCACGGGCTTTGCCCGCATGTCTCGTGTCTTGTGCAGATGAGCAGCCTTTTAACAGAGTCCAGCGCAGACCAGGATAGGACCAAGCTTTCTGAGTTCCCTACAGGCTGAGGCGTTCTTACGGCTATGAGTATCATTCCTAGTACCTTTTGTGTTTATAGGTTGGACTTTTCAATTTTCATACTCTTGTTTTTGGTGGGCTTGTATTCCGGCCCAGTTTGCTTTTTTGTACTCTACCTTTCATCGTACACTATTGGTTGGGTTTAGTTGTATGCATGCATTTTTTTCCTTAGTGGTTTTTACTTTTCATTATTGTGGGATTGGAGATGTGTGTGTGTGTACAGGTACACAGGCAATGCCTCCCATGTTAGAAATATGCCTACTTGGTGCTAGTCACCAGCCCTTGGCCTATTGGAGGCGGGCTTGGGGAGTCACGGTGTGGGCCCCACTGGGACGGGTCATGACAATAACTATAGAATTCCTTCCCTCTATCTCATTAGTAGGTTTCTCCTATCAGCAATTTCTATCTAGGTTCCCTTCTTTCTATCACCGTGAAATTTACGAGGTGCTTATTTGATCCCCTTTGACAAGTAAGATGTTGAAATTTCTTAGCCCCATTAGATTTCTTAATCAAACCACCATAATTAAACTCCAATTTCCTATTCTTATCCCCCTGATACCATTGATATTTTCGATCTCTATTTTGACTTTTAGGGAACATCAAAAATCTTTCCCATAGATATCCAAGTCACGGATCATCGGGGATTTTTGTAGTCTAGGTTTTAGCCCACTAAAGAAGCGGTGAACCTTGAATTCAGGGGTGATGACAAAACTGGAGGCATATTATGAAATTCTGGTGAATTTTTCCTCATACATCATAATATATTTCTCTTATTTTTTCTTTAGGGTGATGAAATCCATTTCAATTTTAAGTCAGAGAGTGGGAGGAAAATATTTATTAAAAAACATTTTCCATAATTCCTTCCACTTAATCACTTCAATATCTTCCTAATTCTTAGTAATCTTGATCAATTTTTACCATTTATCATCTTCTCAATCCATAAGATAAAAATACAATAGAACCTTAAATTTTTCAAACATTTAAGGATGGATAAGATCTTCTCAATTGAGTTGAACCATTGTTCTGTGATTAAGAGATTGAATGATTCATTGAAAGTAGGAGGAATTTGTCCCATGAAGCTCTTTATTGTGGATTGTTATCTATTATTGGGGTTTGGAAACTCCTCCTAATATAAGTTTCAATTCAAAACATGATTCTGTTGAGAGAGTGTCATTATAAATTTCATGATTCATGCTACCATCAGGTTGGGAATCTTGTTGGAGTAGTCATTACATTGCCTTTCACATTGATTGTTTACTCGATTCCTCCTATTTCCAGAAATTTTCTAGAATAAAAGGACCATTTTGAATGAGTACTTTTTTTAAACTATTTAACTCATAAAGGGGGAATCTACTAAAATTAAATAGATAACTTATAAAATACATTTATTTCTTAACATATGAATTTCTAGGCTTTAATCATTGCTATGCATGATCTATTTCCTAACATATACTCTTATGAGAATTTCTTGTTCCCTTAAAAATGGTTAGTATTGAGCTTGTGATATTACTAAATAATTTCCTCTGATAGTTCCAAACCAGATGCACAGTAAGACCCGTTTTTGTATATTAGGTTACACTGAGTCGGGCCCAGCACACCTTGTTGAAGTTGTTACCCCTAGGTATATTTCTTCCAAAACCACATCCACTTATAGTATCTAGGATGTGATTTATTTTCTTTATAAAACAATTTCTCTACAATTACTAATATTTTGGTATTTTTTCTTATACTTAGTCTTATCTCTAAGTCATTCATTGGAGTTTTCTAATCCTAATACCAAAATAATTAAATTTTTTCTTTGATAACAACTATAATAACCCTGCTCATTATTAAACATTCATTCAGGATTTATTACATAAGATTACAATTAATAAAAATTATACGTTTGATAAGTCTAGTGTATTTTGTAATTCGGTACATTACATAACAGTTTAAAACATAAAGAACAATATATTTATTGAAAACATTCTAAACAATGTCTCACTTAAAACTGTATGGGATAACCTGGGGGCATACATAAGAAAAGGGGGAGATATAAATCCTAATAACAGAATAAAAATGCAATAGCATGAATAGAATAATACATGTTAGAAAAGGAATATAAATGGTTCATAAAAGTAGTATGAATCATAAACATGAACAGTGATATAACATAATAATCGTATAGGTAACATGAGAAATGTGGAAACAACATAAAACACTACATCATAAGCATAGGTCAAGACTAACTACCAATAAATCATGAATGAATAATTCCAATAAAGGAATTAGATTAATTATAAATCACAATATGATGCATCATGATACTAAACATTACCCAATTCCATGGAGAATTATATAAATCTTGGTGCACTCGTCACTTTCATTTCATTCTAATGCTTAAGTGCGCCACATAGATCATAAAACATTGAATCATATTTCATAAATTTTTATTCCTAAATCAAGGACTGTGGAATACATAAATTTAATTCACAAATAAAAAATTATATAAATATAAATTTGAACACCCTTTATATGTAATTGGTATGGTATTCACTACATAATTGTTTTGGCATGGAAATATCATGGTGAAATTTTGGTAGTATAACGACGTCACTTAAAGATTCATAAAAATTGGTTGATGAGATATAATGGGATGGGTAATCACAATGAAATAAAATTTTCAGTAATTTGGATATGCATAAATAAATCCCAATATTATAAATTAGAAATAGAAGGCATAAGTTAATGAATAAACTTAAATAAATAAAAGAAACATAACTATGTTTCTGCATAGTAATGGGTGGACATAAAGGATCATGAGAGGATTAATGTGAGTGAAAGAGGAATTTCATCATTTATAAATTAAATTTAAAGTAAGGGTAATATGTGAGAATATATCCCAACATAATCAAATGGAATTTAAAATACATAACATAAAACAAGTGCTTTAATTGAAATGTGGAGAGAGAAATCCCTTACTTGAGTGTGTGACAACAAATGTTTGGGAGGGGATTATTAAGAGCTTGTAAGTGCCTTGGGAAGACTATAGATAGTGTAGGTAATAGTATTTCTGTGATCAAAAGAGATTTTAGTAAAGAGAAATTGGATCTTTGGTGGGTTTATATAGGAAATGAGGGGGAGATCTTTATTATTTAGATTTTTGACTCTACATAATAAAATAACCAATACCACAAACCTTAAAAAGGTTTTTCCAATGGATTCTACCAAATGGGAGTAGTTTTTATTATTTAATAATAAAAAGGTCATAAATTAATAAAATAATGTCCTTTATTTTTTGGAGGTGAGTAATACTCTTAAATAAATGATTTTAAAACTTTAAAATATATTAATGGTTTTGGAGGATTCATAAAGGCTTTATAAAATTAATCAAAAAAACATTAAATCACATTATTTTAAATTTGAAACATATATATGGTCTTGGATTCCATTTATAGTATTTATTAAGTCACTTTTGGGTCATTATGATTTCATAATACAAAAGTATATTTATACAGTATTTAATTTTTAACTGAAAATTCAACTGTCTCAAAAAATTAGAAAACATTTACCATTGGATAATTTCTAAGTTATGATTCCAAAAATAATATTCATTTTATCAAAATATTTTTCTAAATATGTGTATTTTCACTTTTAAAATAAAATTGACATTTCTTAATAAATTCATGGTTTTTTTACCATAATAGTTTTTGAACCCTTATAAAAAAATTACATTTGAATTCATAAAAATTATATGATCATTTATATTTAATAAAAATTATTTAATAACATTATTTAATAAAATTATTTTATTAAAATATTTTTTATTTAAAAAAACCAATAATTCATCAAAATGATTTCCTTAATTGAATTTTAATATTAACCAAAAAATAATATTTCTATTTTATTATTTCATAATAAAAAGATTTTATAAAGTAACAATTAAAGGATGAAAATTTATTCATTATTATATACAAAATAATTTAAATACTCATATTTCTAGGGTTTTGATACATATCCATTTAATACACCATAAAACACCCTAAGAGTAAGGTGTGCGGTGGTGAGACTTTCTTGAGATGGTTTGACAAACATGGTTTGGGTCGTGATCTTGATGAGCTTGAACTTCTCCTGTAAACAATTTCATTCATGCTTAAGTTATTGGATCTCATATTTGGATTTGTTAAGGGAAAACACTAGTGATGAAATCTCTATATGAAGTTCCAATAAATGGGATTCATAGGATATGATCCTACTAATTGAGGTCATCACTTCCTTTGTCTATGAAAATTAGATTTATTAAATTCCTATATTTATACTAATCATATGATCACTATTAAATATCTATATTATCAACAATAATTATGTTTTAGTGGTCTTTTAAAATATATAAAATAAACCCAAATAAGTTCATGTGTTTTATATAACTATAGACATTTAATTTAAACAAAAAGAGAAATTTTATTTATAATTTATTTGGTTGTTACACTCCAAGAATACAAAATGAAATTCCCTTATAGGTTCTAGTTGATCCCTATATTATCCTTTTCCGATTTTTATCCTAGTTCTCAATAATTATTCACATAACTATTCAAATAATCTCAATAAATAAAATTTCCCTCCCTAGAAAAAATCTTTTCATATAGAATATTAAACTCAATATTTCATTCAAAATCAATATTCCAATAATTAATTTTGAATTTTTATAATACATTTAGAATCTAAAATAAAAATATAAAATGAAATAACTATTTAATCCCATTTAAAAATAAATTATTGATACTATAAAACATCTTAGAATTATAATATGGCATGATCAAAAAGAAAATATATTCTTATATAAATTATACAGGAAGTTTTTATAATATATGTTTTCATATTTCCGTGAGAAATATATTAAGTCCAAAAATTCATAATCCACAATCATTATATAAAGAAAATTTAATTATCAAAACACATATTTCATTCATAAATATTTATAAAATATTTCATTCATTGAAATCACAAGACATTAATTGTTTTTACCACAAAATATAAAATAATTTTTCAAAAAATTTCTATATTTAAGAGACTACAACAATTGGATATTTTATAATAAAAAAGTCATATTGAAAATAATTTTGCAACAGTATTAAAAATTATATCTAACTTCATGATTAAAATTCATATATGTAATCTAAATACCCTTGTAAGAATAAAAAATTAAAGCAGTTATTGAAAAATGGACATGGATATTGAGTAAAATAAGGTCACAGTAGAACCCCCATCACTTAGAACATTTCTTTATAACAAGAAATAAATTCAACACACTTATCAAGAATGATGTCTAACCTATAATTAATATGTTTCACATGATAAATTGTAGAAATAAAATGGTTGGGAGTTTAATATATAAAAATCATCAGACATATATAAAGCGAGTTTGATTCAAGTTATAACTTTAGTAGGTGATACTAAACACTTATTTATCTCGATTGGACTGCATCAAAGTTCAATTTTAAGATTATAAATTTTATCTTTGGTCTTATATGAACTTATAAATCATATTCAATATGAGATAACTAATTTCATGATTTTTATGGATGATATAGTTTTTGTTTTAGAATAAAAAGAGGCTATCCATTTATAATAGATTTTTGAGAGAGAAATTAGAAATAAAAGTTTTATATATTAGTAGGGATAAGATATAATATATATAGTGTTTTTAAGAAAATGATTGTCTATTAATGTTATGGGTGGGATATTGGGAGACCATGTTATTTTAAAAGTTAATTATTTTTAAAATTTAGAATTATTTTTAAAATGTGATGGGTAAATTAATGCATATATATCTCATAAGATTAAAACTAAATGGATTAAATGTATAAATGATTATAGAGTGTTTTGTGATCATAAAATTCCTTTGAAATTGAAGGGTAAATTTTATAGGATTTTTATTAGACCAATTATTTTATATGGTAGTGAGTGTTATCCTTTTATGAGACTTCATGAACAAAAAATTAGGGTATTAGAAATGAAAATTTTCATATATAAACGTGGGGATACTAATATAAATAATATTATAAATGAATGTGTTTGAGATAAAAATATATTGGATATAATTGTTGAGAAAGTGATTGAGACTTGATTAAGATGGTTTATACATGTTGGAAGAAGACACATGGATATAGTTGTTGATAGTGTAAACTTAATGAAAAATTGACATATTAAAATATGTATTGGTAGACCTAAAAAGATTCATGAAAATATAATTCAATATGATATTTTCCTAAATGGTTTTATTGAAAATATGTTCCTTAATAAAGAAAACTATAAATGTCTGATCTATGTCATTGACCCTATTTAATTGGGTTTAATGATTTTTTAATTTTTTTAAACAATAATATTAATTACCTTAAATAGAAATAAAACATACACATAGTTCACAATTTATTTAATATTAAAATATTTTAGAAAAATTCAAAAGTAGAATTTCAAAATTTCAATTCTAAGTAAAAATATACATTCAATTGAAAAGTTAAAAATGAAAAACCAAGTATCACCAAGTTAAGAGTTTAAAGTGATAAATATATCAATATGGTTCTATAATAATTACATGAAGATGAAAAAGTGATTAATCCTTAAAAATCTTGTGGAATTATGTGATTTTAACAAATAAATAACACATTGATGAACATGTAACTCATGTTTGATAAAAAAAATATTTTTAAATCATTTTAAAAGAAAATTTGAATAATATTCCTAGAAATAAGATTTATAACATATGTAACACCATTCCCTCATACTTAAAAATAAATATTTTCTCCAACATTGAATCCTAATCTAGAAGGTTTCATTTACATTGTTAGGTTTTAGAATGAATTTCTAATTTTAGCAATTAACCACATATAAAAGTGTCCAAAAAATTCAATTCTGTAACATGAATGTCACTACAATACATTTACTCATAACTTATAATCATGTAAAAATAAATATAGAATGTAAATATATTAATTTTATATTGAATATATTTTTATTAAGTTGAGTATAAAAATTATTTTTAATTATTCAGAAAAATTAGCATGCAATGAACCCATTTCAAAACACCAAAAAACATATAAAACTGGTTAACAATGTCATATATAAGAAATAATTTCATCATAAATTCAACATAAAAATAGTTTGTAATAATAAACATTAAAAAATAGATTCATTGGAAATATCTGAGACAAAATCGGAATGATGATAATAGAATGAAAACACTTTAGATAATGGTACTTTATCCTTTAAACCATTCCATGAAAATCTCATTCCATCAACTTAAGAATCCTTATTGGTTGTTACTATTGAAATCATAAAAATAAAAATAGTATAATCAGCATTAAATTTCATAAATTAATCTATAAAATAAATTATTCATGTCCAAAAAGTGAAATAATGTTCATTGAGGCCGCTTTAAGTCATAAAAATGATGTTGTAATGCTCTTTAATTAAGAATATCTAGTTGATTTCAGAATGATGGTATGTTATGAACCAACCTGTGTACCTTAGTAACCCAATAATTGAGCTAAACATAACATAGCCTAAAGGGAGTTCCATATCATCATGGGTTGACAACTAGCACCTTAAATCATACAAATTGAAAGTGGGACCGATTTTCCACCAACAATGTGGAAGTAAAAGAAACAAGGCAGTATGCATAACAAAATAAACTCCACAGGGAGTAATTTACCAGAAGTCAACAAGGAATAAACAAGCAAAAATTACTAAAACCCAAGTACCAAAATAGAGGAAAAACCCCAAGTCCATGAGGACACAACTCACCAAAACCAAGGTTCAACAGCTGGATCCACCTCTAAGAGAACATTTTTCCTTACTCGATCTTGGAAGGAAATAATCTACAAACACCATAAGGCACAAGTAGAGTGTAAGCTAAAAATACTATTAGGGTCTCTTCAAGGATTACATAACATATGTCAACAATATATTAACCAAATGAATGCTTTCAATTAAAAAAAATAAATAGTTTCATCATTTTAAATCATATTTAAACAATAATGATATACAGTTCAAATGATGAAAAATGCTTTAATAAATGACTTTAAAAGTGATGAAATATTTATAAAACAATGGATTAAATAAAAAATTATATAAAATAGTTTATATAAATTCATAAGGAATGTAAATAAGTTTAACAATATTGGAATATATTTATATCTCAATTATAAAACAGGCGAGAAACATGGTCATCTTCCAAATAGGAATGAAATTTAGAGACTCTAGGAATTTAGACTCTCTAATTGATCAAGACAATATGTGTACACACATGTCCAAAGGAAAATGGTCATAGAGGACTCATCACCATCTCCTAAGGGATATGACCTGTTGAATTTATTTTTTAGAATGTTGTATAATCATAGATTGTGTCCAAATATTTCATAACCTACTAAACTCTTTCTTGTGATCCTACGCAATTAATTATTGGAAATTTATTTTAATTCTGGTTAAAATTAAATTAAATCTCATTTCTTCATTTCAAATTCCATGGTTTTAATCAAAAATATACATTTTTACCAAGATAAAACCACTGGGTTTCTGTCAAAAAAAATTAATCCATTTTCACAATTTAATAAATTCCATCAATTTCATTTCAAAATTTAATTTCAACAATTAAATTAAAACCATTTCAATCTATTTCAAAACACACCCCCAATTCAACAAAATTGGGGGGGGGTCCCAATTTCTTTCCAAAACCATTTCAAACCTCTCAATTCACTAGAATTAGTTTTTAATTAAAAAAATTGAAATAAATTTAAAACAATTGAATTTAAATCAACAAATGAAATAAATTAAGAAATTTAAGGTTAATCAATTTGTCCAAGCAGGAAGGAATCACCTACATTTTTCTTGAAACTCGATGATCGCAACAAAACCCACCAATGAGAATGAAGGCATAGAAGACCTCATAACTCAACCTAGAAATGATATCTAGCAACATGGAGTATAGATCCATCAATTTCAAAAAGATCTGTTAAAGCCTGATGAGGATAAAATAATGAGACAAATACAAAGGGAGAAAACTTAGTTGGGAATTGACACCACCAACACAACGATGATTGAATGCTAAAAAAATGCTTGGAAGGGTTGGAGGGCTCCATGATCACCTAGGGAAGGCTTTGGGTTGAGAGATAATAAACTATAGAGGAGGAGAAAAGAGGATCTTAGTTGTGCTGCCTGCATATAATATGTACATGGGGAATTACAAGATTTGTAATCCCATTACACATCATGAAATAGTTAAATTCTATAACTGCCGAGAAACCTATCGCTTAGAATTAAAAACTGATATTTAATTCACTCTTAACATGTAAAGACTCATCACTTCATGTAACTTTCACTATGTGAGCCCTTCACTATATGCACTTAACAACCAATACACATCATGTAACCTAGTTACACGGTGTGTAACCTTCCTAAATCCTACATAAATGACTTGTTAAATATGAGAGTCCAAAAATATGTGACTTCACCATTATAGGTATCCTCCCAGTTCATTCTCAATCCTACCCAGTCAATGAAAAGGAAAAACCATGAAAAGGCTAAAGATGTACCTGTTAGATCGATAATGATATGTTACATGGAAGAACAACATGAAGAGATCCTAATTTACAACATGGAGGAAAATATAGTTAACTAGTACTTTAATAAAGCTCCTTAAATTATTCAATAGTGGTTTATATAAATATGAAGGACCAATTTATCTAATAAAAAATGATCCACTAGAAATATAATCATATAGACATAGTTAAACATTATTTCTAACAAAAAATAAGATAAATAAAATAAAAAATAAATGAAACAATTGCATGGACTCCAATGAAGAACTTATTTTCATCTCTTTAGTTAGACTAAGTGACTTAATTTCAATGCAGGAACCTAATAACCAATATCCTTGTTTTTTCCTCAAAGTTGTTTTTAATCCTTTGTACATTAACCAAAAATGGAAAATTTTCATTTAACTCTCGTTCAATAGCACTATTAACCAATACTCAAGTGATATTATAAGAAATATATCATTTAGAGTTTATATTTCTTGGAAAAAGCTTCAAAATAGACTTAAAAATCAGCACTCTATATCCCCCCATGAAATCTTTATTTTGAGTCATATAATCCTAAAAATATATTAATATTTATTTATAAATTAAAGAATTTTCATAAGGATCTCTTCTAATTTTATATATTTCACTCATCTCTAACCGCCTCCTTTCACGAGAATTCCTAAAGATGAAATTAAAAACCATAACTACTTCAGAAAACTTATGCTTCAACATAATTGGTAGATGAAAATATTTTCTAAAGAGATTCTTGAAAAGGGAACCCCTATGGGTGTTTTGAAAGCTTCTTTATATGTCTAAAATCCTTCATCTAACTTAAGTGAAAAGTCCCTTACAAAATTTCTTATAATTGTTTCAAAAATATTTTTTAATTTCGTGTTAAAAGTTTTAGATTTAATAACTATGGATGGTAATTGGTTTCAATTTTATGTGCACAATATATACTTTTCATCAAATATTTTAATTTGATGTTTTCAAAGTGAATGTTATTACCAGTGATAAAAAAAAATAGTACACTAATTTTTGATAGAATATTGTGTTTAATAAATTTAGAAACACATGAATATTAGTTATTTAAATCTTAGTTGTTATATTCATAGTTATTATAGAGTTTTATTGCCTCAACCCATTTCAATACATAATAAAAAATAACAAAAATATACTTATACCCGTGAGAATGTGGGATGGTCCCATGTTGTAAAACCCTTAAACATTAATGATATCGACATCTAAAAATGTTTTTTGAGGTAACTCTTATCTCTTATCCACATTTATTACTCTTTGATATTTATCATATCCTAAAAATATAGGCATTCTTAAACAACATTGTATAACAAATCTATATTGAATCACATTTTGGGTTATCATTTCTCCCCCATGATGTCTTTCATGATATAAGAAAAAATAACTCTCAAAAATGGGATCTATTTCCTCTTCATTCACACACTGCCTTAAAATACCTCAACCATACAACAAAAGGATCTTCCCAAATATATTTTTTTCATTTAAAAGTAATTTATTCCTTTGATTATGGTTAAGGGTACAAGGAATTAATTTAAAAGCCAAGATTTTGACAAAATCATCATAACATGGTGTCTATTTTTTTGTGAAAACAAAAAACATTCATTAGAAATGGTTGAATTATTCTCCCATGTGTCACAATTTTTAGTATAGGATATCCAAGATAAGTGGTAAATAACCAATTTTAGATCCCCTTTTCACCTTTATTTGGATTCCAGAGACTTAAAGAAAGAGGATTCATCCAACCAACAAGGAATTATCTTTATTACTAAATTACACTTCAAAGAAATATTCTCAATAAATAAATTGACTTTTTAACTTATCAAGTATATCCTAAACTTATTTAGAGTAATTAAAACAAATAAAAATTCTTTTTTAGTTATGGAATAATTTCTTTGAGCCTCATCTATTATTCTTCTAACATAGTATACAACATGCATATTATTATCCTTTATTTATCCTAAAACACCTAAAACTATATCACGAACATCAAATCTAATTTAAAATTAGATTTTATAATCAGGGGATATTTTAATATAGGGATAATTTAATATCTCATTGAGCTAATTGAAATAATCAAGGAACTACTATAACACCCTGATCTGACCCATTGGCTTGGGAAAGACCGAAATTCCACTAACCTTATGTGATTTCCCTAGGCCATCAAAGGTTGGAAATATGTTCCAAGGGATTTAATAAACATTGAGGGGTGATTTGACCTTACAGAAAAAACTTGTAATTGAAAAACCACAATGGTTTTAAATAAACATAATGCATCATATAAAAACCAATAATAATTTGATTAAACAATAAACCATAAACATAATAAGTCATAATAGTAAGACATACACTAAATGGTTATCATCAACAAAATACCTAAACACACTATGATAAACTATTGTATCTATGTGGAAACATAACCAAATCCACTACAAGACATCTCTAAATTCCCACTCCCAACGATGAGACTACGACATCAAGGTTATTTGATAGAAAAGTATGATACATTACCCTTACCTATATCATGGTAAAAAATGGCTCCATATATACCAGGATGAATATGTAGGTGGTGAGTATATTAACTTAGTAGGGAATCCCAATGTCTTCCCACCCACTCCACCAAAACAAGAACAAGTTTCCTAACATTTAATATAAAACAAAAGTATGCAATATAAAAAATTAGTACACAAAATATATATCCATAATTAATGATGATGAATCACACCATGAATATCACCCATTCCATGAACGCAAGTACCCAATGCAATGTCCTAATGAATAAGAACCCATCCCATTTGTCTACTAAATAATCTTAACTCATGAACGGAACTATTTCCTCCAAGCCCATGTTTTCAAATGTCCATATAATCTAGGGTTCCCACAAATCAACATGGTAGCCATGTTTGAATTCAAAAAGGATATAATATGCATATGAACACATGTCAACAATGTCATGTGAAATTCAGAAACCTAATAACATTCCATGAAAACAAATTCTAATTTGAACATTTCATCAAACGCATCATTATAGAATCCAAGAAAAATCACCATTATATTTTATCAAGAAAACATGACAATTATTTTTTAAAACCAATTATTAAATTTATAATAAAAGTGAATGGGTAGATAATCTTCTGAACTCCAAAGAATTCAACATAAAGAATCATTCAAGGATTCATAGGTCCAGGATCCCCCTTTCTGATCCTTCAATGAAGCCCAATCATTCATGGATTTCCCCAATAAGGAAAAAAGGAAATCACAAAGGAGAAGAAGCACCAGAATCCTTATAATTGATTCCCTAGGTCTAACATTTTAAGATTCATTAAAACATTCCACTTGAAATAATATGATCACTGAAATCACTCATAGGGAGCCTATAGTTCAATGGGAGAGAAAGAAGATTATGAGAATCAAAGAGGGCTATAATTAAAAGGGTTGTCTATCACTGACCAAGTTCACATCATGAAATAATAGTTCACACTGTGAATATTCAAGATAACCATATACAATAAAATTCAAGTCACATAAACATACAAATCTTGAAACCCATTCACACTGTGAATAATAGACCACCTCATAAATAAGAATTCAAATTGTGGACTGCACCTATAAGAAGATTTCAACACCATTTTGACTTCCTCTTCCGAACACTTCTTGTGATCTAATCCAATTATTCCATAACATGAAAAAATAATAATTTTACCTCAAACAAGGGGTGTCACATTCTTCCCACCATTGGTATTTATGTCTATGTAATGCTAGAAGTTAGTACTGTCAAGACATAATATCAATCGACTGGTCCAAAAAAATGGCATAGAATTCCCATGAATCATCAAAGAGGCAACAAAAACACTACCACAAATATAATTAATATATGTAACAACCTTGTAAGATCTTATCATTCTCATACCAAAGTTCCAATTTTACCATGGTATCATCTACCTTTTTTTGTTATGAGGAAAACTCCCTAGTCATGGGAATACCCATAATAATGCATGATACCTTTCGACCAATGATAATGGATACCACACTGATCAAAAATAATTATGAAATAATGGTCAACTCAATCCTTGACCACAAGGATACATTATAATTGCATGTTTTACATTGAATCAGCAATGCAACACTTCCCAACAAACAATCCTACTTATATGGTCAAGAATCCCCAATGGTTCGAGATAACGAGGAGCTAAGCACTCATGCTTACCCAAATGAAAACTCTCTAATCATGAGTATACCCACAAGAAACAATGGTTTACCGCTGTTAAAGATCATAGAAATAATGGTAGTCCAATTAAGGTATCCACCAATTCTAAGACATATAGTAAACATTTCATAGACTATTAGAGAATACTCCCCCTAAAAAAGACTTTTTTAACCTCCACCAGAACCGTGGAGTTTGACCTGAAGGAATAAAAAATGCTCCCATTAGAACCCTGTAAAGCATCTATAGATAAATGGAAACCTATGAAATCTTAGAAAATGGAAAGTGGTTCTCCCTTGAATCACCAATGATCATCAAAAATTTCATCCCAGAATAAAGATCGACTCAGATAAATGCACCAGCCACTAAACAACAAATGAAAATATGTATAATAAAAATATAATGATGATTAATACATTATGATAGGAGAAAACCTATCAATTATACACAACTTCTTACTCTTCACAAACCCTATCCCTTCGAATAGGAATGAAAAGAATTGACTCAATGATTTAGAGAATGACTGTCTCAATGACATCATTATTTCAAGGACATGTTTGTTCCAAGGCCTATGATAATTTACTCTCCCAACTATAAAGTCACAGGTAATTGTTGTAACATGTCCTCTGGTCGGTTTTCAATGTTCACTACCTTCTATACCTTACTAATATTTGAATTTCCAATCCACTTGAACCTATCTCGACATAATGATGAACTAGAGTTGGATCTCAATATAGAAGAGACAATTTTCATCCTTTGTCGACCCATTAGAGGATCCCCACCATTAAAGTTTAACTTAATTTCAAGAGAATGAAAATGTGATTATTGATATTCCTTGAACTTGGTCACCCAAGTCAAGGATGAGATCCATTTGATAGGAAACCATACCATCATCTTGGTTTTTAAAACTCAAGTTCATGCATACAATTGATCCCACGATGAATTCTTAATCCAATATTAACTAACCCATAACCCAATGACATGCGAGTTAAGACATCTACTATCCCATAAATCATGTACTATGAGACAAAGTAGAGTAGTCCTCAGTGAGACTAGACATGAAAACACATGATCATGGAATGGAAATAACCCACGAAGCATAGAGGATATGATTACACAAGGTATCTAAGAAAATAGTTCATTATTTGCTAAATCTAGGGTGAAGACTATATACTAACCAATATCTGAGAAAACATTGAATAAAGATACATGTATTGAACCTATTCTTGGTGAACCACACCTAACTAAGAAATTTTACCTTGGTTAGTTCCTGAAAAAGAATGTGATCCTTGATTCCCAAGACCTCTAATAGAACCCATAGTTCACACAGTTCAGTTGCAAATTGATAAGGTTTCATTCCCAATTTTACCCATAAATAATATGCCTCTACTATATTTGTGTCTCATCTACATTTCAAGGATAACCCAGTTTATTTATAGATGTAAGAGTGACTTTCCAATCATATAAATCAATATCACATTGAATTCAAAAAACCATTGTATTTCCTAGATTACAACAAAAAAACTTCTAATACAATGAATTCCACTAAATCTAGGACATTTCAAGGGTAATTAAGCATGGTGACTGATCTATATCCAAAAATATCTCAAAACCCATGAGACATATCAATGTACATCCCATGAGACATAATTTTTAACAAACTCATATTCCCTTTACATTTAACACTTCCATCATTGAACAACAACAACTTGTGTAACCAATAGAAGCAACATGCAAGAATAATCAAGACACCAAGCACAAAAAGTATAGAATCATGAAAATGCAATCAACCTAAAAAGTGTAAAAATCCAAAAGATAAAATCAAACATAAATAATTCCAGAATTCTACCAAGGTAGTGCCTAACATGTCCTTTTCTAAGAAACATACTTCTATACTTACCATTATAGAACGTCACCTTAAGGTTCCCATTCACCCATTCACAATGTTATAATGGTCCAAAAAACACCTAACAGATTATAATGTTTTCAAACAAATGAACAATTTTAATTCAACATTTTTTTTTTAAATCCATTAGAAAAATCATTTTAAATCCTTTCTAAAATTTTAACACCACTAAAACCATTTAGTCATTATTTTTATAAAATCTCTTTAAAATTTAGAATGAAATAACACCACCTTTATAAAACAAAACTTCCTAAAAACCAAAAAATTCAAAATTTCAAAACAATAAAAGGTTTCCTTTCAAATATTATTTCCCTTAAATATCAATTTAAATAAGGGTTTTTAAATTATTGTTTTAATTTAAAAATAATGGAAAATTTTCATAAAATATCCAAGAAAAAACCTTTCATAAAACGTTCTTTTAATCAAGAAAATATTTTTAAAACAAATTTTTTTTAATAACGTTCCTTATTTGAAAACCTCTTTAGCTAAAATGACCTGGCCTCATCAATCATGTTACATGAGCACCAGAAAAAAATCATGTAATTTTCAATAATACTTCAACCATGTGTAAGTAGTATTTCATCTCAATGAAAGAATTATCAACTTCAGTATTAAAACATGATCCATAAACTTAGTTATACACAAACTAGTTGCATGATTTTCAAAAAATCTGAAGAATACTAATTTATTTATAGTTAAAATAAAATACATTTATATTATAACTACCCTAGTGTCATATTCATGCCATTATGTTCTAAAATCATATTTTCTAAAGCATTTTGTCACCCAATAAGCATGATAAATAATTTAAACAAAATAAACAACCAAATATTAACATATCATATATTTCATCAAGCTTTCATGACCTGTAATCTAACAATCATAAGAGATCAAAAAAACATTACAAAAAGATACTACATTTAGTATACAATGATTCTACTTTCTATAATATTCATTATACTAGACACAATTCACTACTTGCATTCATAACCAAGAATTAAAAAACATGATATTATTTTTATAATATCATGAAATTAATAAAGGTAATAAGAACTCAAGGTTATAGTATGCTTATTATCTAATTATAGTCAGTATGCACCAAAATTTAAAATAATTAAATTTAAATCAACCCATGTAATGTCATGAAGATCTTAAAATTTCAAGACAAACTAAAAATCACTCAATCACGTGTAAGGGTTTTCTATAGTATATACATGGAAATAGTTATTAAGAAATAAAGATAGTAAACATGGAAACAATATGTATTTAACTGCTTATTCAGAAATTATTAGCATCTTCTTAAATTAGTATGGATCCTAATTACAATTTAGTCAGTTACTTATAATTAGGTTCATTACAAATTTATGTTCTAGTTCCACATCAATTTCATGTTCCCTTAAATAATAAAACACAAGGCATAAACTCAATTCGATGAGAAAAATAAAACAAAAGAAATGCATATTTACCATGTTCTAGAAACTATTTAAACTCTCAATTTCATCCATAAATATAACTAAACACTTCCAACAACAAAGTCACCATTTTACCATTGACCAAATTATAACCAAAAAAATATCACATGAATGATGCGTACTTAGTGGGAAGTGTAATGACCGAAAATTTCATTAATGGGAATCCCTCTTGATCTAATTAAATGTCTCATTATGTAAAAATTTTTGTGAACTTATTTGGTTTTATGATTTGTATTTTTAAAATACCGTTAAGAAATGTGATCATTGCTAATATAGCTATTTAACAGTGATCGCATGATTAGTATAAATATAGGGCTTTAAAAAATCTAATTTACTTAGACAAAAGAAGTGATGGCCTCATACAGTAGACTTCCCCATACAAAGCCCATTTTTCAGATATTGGAAATGAGGTTGTATCATTAGGATTCACTCTTTTGAAATCCCAAGCTGAGCTTGAACACATTAAGCTTGAGCGGAACTGACTACAGGAGAAATGAAAGTTAACAGAGATTACCACTCGAGCAATGATATCTGAGCCACCCCAAGAGTCTGTCACCATCGAGCACCTTACCCTTCAGTATTATGCGGGTGTTATAAGGGGTTATGTAACAATACTTTAGCAATATTAATATGTGCATTATTTTGTATATAATAATTAATATGCATTCATTTTATTATTGTTACTTGGTAAATAGTTTTTAATGTACCAATAGTATTTTTAGGTAATATTCAACTAAGAAATATATTTTGATAAATTAATGGATTTTAGAATAAAATATTATTATTATTATTAAATTATTTTTTATTAAATATAAATTATTGTATAATTTTATGAATTCAATTGTAATTTTTATTAAGGTTTGAAAGTCATTTTTGTCCAAACCCATGAATTTTTTATAAATGACAGTTTTTATTTTAAAAATAAAAAATCACATATTTATAAAAATATTTAGATAAAATGTATATTATTTTTGGAATCAAGACTTCGAAATTATCAAATGGTGAATTTTTCATAATTTTCTGAGACAGTAAAATTTTTGGTTAAAAATTAAATATCTTTTAAATATATAATGTGTTTTATAACATCATAATGACAAAATAGTGATTTAATAAAATACTATAAATGATATTTTAGGCCAATATGTGTTTTATCAATAAAATAATGTGATTTTAGGTTTTTTTGGTATATTTTACAAAACTTTAGTGAACCCTCAAAGAGTTATAAAACATTTTCACTTTTTAATTGAATTTCCTTGAGAGTGTGACTCACCTCCACATAATCACCCTCAATATTTTAAGAATTTAGTCCATTGTACTTATAAAATGTTTTTTAACACTCTCCTTTGGAAAAAAACCATGGGAAAAAACCATTGTCTGGTTTGTGTTTTTGATTATTTTAATGTGAGGTGTCCCAAACCTAAATAATAAAGAATTCCCTCTCCATTCCTATATAAACCCACCCAAGATCTCACTTCCTCTTCACTCAAAGCCTTTGGAGTTCATCAAACCTTTTTCCTCCTATCTCTATAATCCTCCAAAGGTTCCACAAGCTCCAAATAAACCTTTCTCAAGCCTCTCCCAATCCTTTGGGATCACACTTCCAAGTAAGGGATCTCCTCTTTTCTCATTTTTGTCTCAATTTCATTATGTTGTTATGCCCTTTTGTTCTCAATTATAAATGTTGGGGTATGATTTTTCACCTCCCCCATACTTCCCTCTCTATTTTTGAATTATGATAGACCCATTTCTCTCTCAGTAAATGCCCCTCATATACACCTGTTACCATGCCCAAATTCTGTAAGGAATCTCTCTCTTCTCATTTACATTCAAGCAATTCTTTTGTATTGTGAATATAAATTCCATTAATTATGTTGGGACATGTATCTATATAACCCCCTTACTTTCCATTTCATTTACATATGATTAGACACCCATTTATCTCTCATCAACCATTTTTATGAATTTCTATGTCATGTCGTTACGCTACCGAAATTGCACCGCAATTTTCCAAGCTAATGTCATTGTGTAGTGAATACCATGCCCATTTCCCTAAAAAGGATATTCAACTTTATGCACATTTAATTATTGATTATATTTTTTCATTTATCAATTCCAAATTTTCCTTTATCATGGATTAAATTATTAGGTTTAATGAATCCATGTTATATGATCCATGTGGAACATTTATACATGAAATGAAATGTTTAAGAAGGGTGTGCCCAGATAGCGCTCCAATGCATTGGGTAAAGTTTAGTATCATGATAAATAATGTGAAATGAAGTTTTACTCATGATAATTCAAGTGAAATGAGGGTTTACTCATGCTAATCCAAGTGCAATGTGGGTTTACTCATGCTCCATGTGCAATGGGCCTTGGATCACGCTAAAATCATGTTAAATGTTGTTGCCACATTTCCATGTTATGATTATCATGCTTTATCATGACTTTATGTTAATGTTTCTCTTGTACTCAATTGATATGCCTATTTTCTAACATGTACTATATTCCTCATTTTATTCCATGTTTATTCCCTTACTGGGCTTTATAGGTCACCCTTTTCTTATGCATGTCCTTAGGTTATCGCATGCAATGCTAAGTACGAGGGAATGTAGTGGTCATGTAAAGGAAGTTTTCAATAAAGATGTTTTATTTCTTTTTGTAAGTTGTTATGTAATGATCCTAATCCCCAAATACACTAGACCTCTTGATCTTCTATGTTTTATCAAGTGATGTTTGTTTAATAAATCATGTTTATGTGTGTAATAAAGAGCAGGGTTGTCATAGTTTGTATCAGAGGATAGGTTTAGTTATTTTTGGGATTTGGATTAGAAAATGATAGTGTAACCTTAGAGACAGGACTAAGTATAATAAATACATCCTTAAGTATTGGTGATTATTTATTAAGTGGTTTATCAAGAAAATATATCCCTATCTGGATACGAGCAGGTAGAGGTGGCTCTGGCAGAGATGTATCCTAGGGGTAAAACCCGAAAACACCGCTTTGATCTAGACTCAAACGGGAACTGGTGAATGACAACGGGCCTTACTGCACTCTTGGTTAAAAAACTCTCAGGGGATATGCTTTGTTAAATTCAAAAGCTTATTATATACCCTTATTAAGGGAATTAAAAAAAATCCCTTAATAATATATGTTAGAAAGTAGATAATGAATAGAAAAGATTTAAGCCTATAGATTTATAAGTTAAGGAAATAAAATTAATGTATATTTCATCTGTTTTGTCATTGTATTACCCTTTATGTGTTACACCTGACTTTCCTTTTATTCCATCCAATGGCTGTTAATAGGAGGACTCGGGCTAACAACTATTGTGAAGATCAATGTGATGACTGTACTAATGAGATGTCCAATCCGATGGGAGCAGGAATCGTGAACATTGTCACGCTTCTCTCTCAATTAACTCACGCTTTGAATAGAATCACGGGTCAAGAGAAATGTTCAACCCCCCACCCCCCAAGAAAAAACAAGTCACTATCGAGAGCTTCATGAGACAGAGGCCTCCTGCTTTTAATGGATCATATGATCCCTCAATCACTGAACAATGGATCAACTCCATTGAAAATATCTTCTCCATCCTTCAATATTCCGAACAAGAGAAGGTTCTCCTAGCTGCTTATCATATGGAGGGTGAAGCTGATCAATGGTGGATTTTGATCAAAAATACGTAGCCTTAGGAGGAGATCAAGGTGTTGTAATAGAAGGATTTCCAAAAGATGTTTTTGATAAATATTTTTCGTGCACCCTCCGGCTTAATATGGAAAGGGAGTTCCTTTCCCTAAAGAAAAAACATGATGAATCTGTATAAGCGTATGAGGAAAACTTCACAAGGCCTGAAAAATATGCCTAAAAATTTGTCATTACCCCTGAATGGAAGGTTGGCCGCTTCTTTGGTGGGCTGAAACCTAGCCTACGGAAAGCGATAGTGATCTGTGACTTTGACAGCTTTGAGGAAATTGTCTGTTGTGCCCTCAAGGTTGAAATGGAGATCAGAGAATCTCAGGGGTATCATGGGGATAAGAAGTATAAGGTGGACTTCAATGTTGGCGGTCCGATGGAAAAATCCAACAGTGCTAATAAGATCCAGCACCCCACTTTATAAATGTGTGGAAAGAAGCACCCCAAAAATTTCCTGAAGGGGATGAGGAAATTATTTAGGTGTAGAAGAGAAGGGTACCTAGCTGTTAACTGTTAGCAATAAAAACCCACAGTTGTGACAGAGGAGAGGAATGCTCCACTTGACCTTCAATGCATTGTTCATTGCTTCAAATGAAAAAAATTGGGGCACTTTTCAAATCAGTTCCCTAAGGCAAGGGTTTTCGAAGACATCCCACAACCTCCAAGGCAGCAAGGGTGAGATTTTTCCATCACTACCACCGAAGTGAACCCCAACAACAAAGTGGTGATAGGTATGCTAGTTATTCATTCAAGAATAGTGAACATACTTTTTTATTCTGGCTCTACACATTATTTTATATCCCAAAATTTTAGTAGAACAATCCCAACACCACCACAAATCATGGATGTAAAGATATCGATGAGTACAGAAAATGGGACAATAATTGCATCCCATGAATATAACTCCCCCCCCTTTCATAATTTGTGGATTGAACATCTCGGGAAACCTCATCATACTCCCTCTGGTGGAATTTGATGCAATTATCGGCATGGATTGGCTTTCCTTATATAGAGCCAACATAAATTTCCATGAGAGAGAAATCAATCTCCATATAGATAATCAACCTCTGATTCTGTACAAGTGCAAGGAGGAGGATAAATATTCTTTAGCTCCATCATCTCAAGAATGGATATTACTGCCCTCTGAGCATGCGCATCTGGATCAGATGATTGAGTCCAAAGAAGCAACCATCCTTGAATACATGCCTATTGTGAGGGAATTCACCGATGTGTTTCCTGCGGAATTGTCTCGTATTCCTCCTATAAAAGATGTTGAATTCTCAATTGATCTTATACCTGGGGAGTTTCCAACATCCAAGACTCCATAGATAATGGTTGTTGTGGATCTTGAGGAGCTGAAGAAATAACTACAGGAGAATCTGGATAAAAGGTTTGTATGCCAAAGTGCTTCACCATGGGGTGCACCGGTCATCTTTGTCAATAATTAGGATGGATCAATGCACCTTTGCATCGATTATCGTGAGCTTAAAAAATCACGATAAAGAACAATTATCCTCTCCAATGAATTGATGACTTGTTCGATCAGCTTTGTGGAGCACAATACTTCTCCAAGGTGGATTTTCATTTGGGATATTATCAAGTAAGGGTGAAGAAGGAAGATATCCCCAAGACTACTTTTCGTACAAAATACAGGCACTATGAATTCATAGTAATGCCTTTAGAACTCACTAATGCACCACAAATTTTCATGGACTTGATGAATAGAGTCTTTAGAGATTACCTCGACAAATTTGTGGTTGTATTTATATATTATATTCTAATATACTCCAAAACCAAGGAGGATCACGAGGAGCATTTGAGAACTGTACTAGAGACCTTACAGAAGGAGAATATCTATGTAAAGTACAAAAAGTGTGAGTTCTAGTTGAAGGAGGTCTCATTATTGGGCCATATAATCACAAGTAATGGGATATCTATGGATCCCTCTAAGACAGTTGCAATAGAGGGATGGTCGAGGCCAACATCGGTAACGGATATTCATAGCTTTTTGGGGTTATCTGGATATTATCGATGATTTGTGAGAAATTTATCACTATTGTCCAACCCTCTTACCAAGATAAATCTGAAGGGAGTAAAGTTTTCTTGGAGTGATGAATGTGAATAAAGCTTCAAGGAGTTGAAAAGGAGGCTTATTAGTGAACTGGTACTCACTTTACCCACAAGTGGAGAACTTTTTGTGGTATTCAGTGATGCTTCAAAGAAGGGCTTGGGATGTGTGTTAATGAAAAATGACAAAGTCATAGCCTATGATGCAAGGAAATTAAAAGTTCATGAGAATAATTATCCAACACATGATCTAGAGTTAGATATGGTGATCTTCACTTTAAAAATTTGGAGGCATTATCTCTTTGGGGAGAAATGTGAAATATATACAGACCACAAAAGCCTCAAGTATATATTCACACAAAAAGAGTTAAACATGCGCCAACGAAGATGGTTAGAGCTGATCAAAGACTATGACTGCTCAATCCATTACCACCCTAGGAAAGTGAAAAAGGTGGAAGATGCTCTAAGTATAAAGGATTCAGCGATTCCTTCATTGATGAGAATTTAGAAGGATCCAATCTTCATAGATTTGATGAAGATGGACATGGGAATCATAAATAAGGGAACATAATCAATCCTTTCACAAATGATTGCTCAACCATATCATTTGGAAAGGTTAAAGTATTCTCAAAGAAAGGATGTGGAAATTCCGAAAAGGGTGGGAGATATCAGAAATGGGAAATCCTCAGAGTTCATGGTTGAAAAGGATGGAATTGTGAGATTTGGGTCATGATTATGTGTACCATCCGATCCAGAGATAAAAAAGGAGCTTCTGGATGACTCACATAGCTCAACTTTCTCTATTAACCTGGGGATCACAAAGATATATCGAGATCTCTGAGAAAACATTTGGTGGGAAAATATGAAATGGGAGATTGCGGACTTTACATCAAAGTGCCTGGTCTGTCATCAAGTAAAGGAAGAGATGCAGAAGTCTCCGGGGATGATGAAACCATTACCCATACCAGCATGGAAATGGGAGAACATCACCATTGACTTTTTCACCAGACTTATGAAGAAAACCAAAGGCAACAATACAATATGGGTTGTTGTGGATCATCTTACCAAGTCTGTACACTTCACTTCTATTCCGGAAGATTTCTCACTAGATCAACTAGAACATATATATATCAGGGAAGTTGTAAGGATTCATGGATTACCACTATCTATTGTATCTGATCGAGATCCAAGATTCACCTCTATGTTTTGAAAGAGTATTCAACATACTCTGGATACTGAACTAAACATCATTACGGCCTATCACCCTCAAACTGATGGCCAATCCGAGCGGACTATCCAAACACTTGAGGACATGTTGAGAGATTGATCAATGGACTTCAAATGAGGATGGGACCAACATCTTCCACTAGTTGAATTCTCTTAAAATATTAGTTTCCACTCAAGAATCCAAATGGAATCATATAAATCCCTTTATAGGAAAAGGTGTAGAACACCGTCGTGTTGGGATAAAGTCACTGAACATAATCTTCTAGGACCAGAAATGGTTGAAGAAATGGTGGAGAAGGTGAAAACCATTCAATAGCATATCAAGGCAGCCTAGAGTCGACAGAAGAGTTATGCAGATAATCGTCGATGAAACCTTGAGGTTAAAGTTAGAGACATGGTATTTCTACACATATCTCCATGGAATAAGGTCGTGAGGTTTAGAAAGAAAGGTAAGTTAAGTCCTAGGTACATCGTCCCCTTCAAAATTCTTGATCGTGTAGGGGTTGTGGCCTATCGACTATGACTTCCACCTACCATGGCCAAAGTAAATGATTCCTTTCATGTATCCCTCTTAAGGAAGTACATAACAGACCCTTCACATGTACTCTCTTCAGAGGTAGTACAGTTAGAGGATGATATTTCTTATGAGGAGAAACTAGTTAATATCATAGATTATAGATAGAAAGTTCTACAAAATAAGACAATGCCCCTCTTCAAGGTGTTGTGGAGATACCACAAGTCGGAATAAGCGGCGTAGGAATCAGGGGAAGTAATGAAGCATAGTTTCCCACATCTATTTTAGTGTGGGAAAAAGAAATTTTGAGGGCGAAATTTCTTAAGGGGGAAAGATTTTAACGACCCAAACTTTCATTAATGGAAATCAATCTTGATCTAATTATAAGTCTCATTATGTAAAATGTTTTGTGAACTTCTTGGGTTTTATGATTTGGATTTTTAAAATACCATTAAGAAATGTGACTGTTGCTAATATAGTTGTTGAACTGTGATGAAATGATTAGTATAAATATACAGATTTAACAAATCTGATTTACTCAGACAAACAAAGTGATGGCCTCATCCAGTAGACATTCCCCATAAAAAGTCCATTTGTTGGAGCCCGGAAAGGAGGTGGCGTCATTGGGCATCAATCTTGACCAAGCCCTATCTAATCTTGAACACATTAATCTTGAGCAGAACCAACTAAAGGAGAAATGGAAGTTAATAGAGATTACCACTCGAGCAATGCTATCTGAGCCACCCCAAGAGTCGGTCACCATCGCACACCTTACCCTTCGGTCTTATATGGGTTTTATAAGGGGTTATGTAACAAGACCTTAGAACTATGAATATGTGCATTATTTTGTATATAATAATTAATATACATTCATTTTATTATTGTTACTTTGTAAATAGTTTTTAATGTAAAAATAGTATATTTAGTTAATATTCAACTAAGAAATATATTTTGATAAGTTAATGTATTTTTGAATTAAATAATATTTTAATAAAATTTTATTATTATTAAATTAATTTTTATTAAATATAAATTATTTTATAATTTTATGAATGCAATTGTAATTTGTATTAAGGTTTGAAATTCGTTTTTGTCAAAACCCATGAATTTTCGATAAATGATGGTTTTTATTTTAAACATAAAAATTCACATATTTAGAAAATTATTTAGATAAAATGAATATTATTTTTGGAATCATGATGTTGAAATTATCCAAAAGTGAATTTTTCATAATTTTTTGAGACAGTCGAATTTTTGGCTAAAAATTAAATATCGTTTAAATATATAACGTGTTTTATGACATCATAATGACCCAATAGTGATTTAATAAAATACTATAAATGATACGTTCAACCAATATATGTTTTATCAATAAAATAATGTGATTTTAGGTTTTTTTGGTTTATTTTACAAAACTTTAGTGGACCCTCCAAGAGTTATAAAACATTTTCAATTTTTAAAAGAATTTCCTTGAGAGTGTGACTCACCTCCACATAAGCACCCTCAATATTTTAAGAATTTCGGCCATTGGACTTATAAAATATTGTTTTACACTATCCTTTGGGAAAAACCATGGGAAAAACCATGTCCTGGTTTGCGGTTTTGATTAGTTTAATGTGAGGTGTCCCAAACCTAAATAATAAAGAATTCACTCTTCTTTCCTATATAAACCAACACAATCTCCCACGTTATCTTCACTCAAATCCTTTTAAGTTCATCCAACCTCTTCCCTAATCTCTCTATAATCCTCCCAAAGTGCCCTAAGATCCCAATAATCCTCTCTCAAGTCTCTCCCCAGCCTTTGGGATCGCAATTCCATGTAAGGGATTTCCTCTTTTCTCATTTTTGTCTCAATTTAATTATGTGTTTATTCCCTTTTGTTCTCAATTATAAATGTTGGGTTATGATTTCAAATCTCCCCCATACTGCCCTATCTATGTTTTAATGATGAGATACCCCTTTATCTCTCATTAAATTCCCCTCATGTACACCTGTTACCATACCGAAATTCAGTATGGAATCCCTCTCTTCTCAATAACATTCAAGAAATCTTTTTTATTTTGAATATAAATTTCATTAATTATGTTGGTACATGTATCTATTTGAAACCATTAATTTCCATTTAATGTACATATGAAGAGACACCCATTTCTCTCTCATCAACCATTTTTATGAATTCCTATTTCACACTGTTATGCTGCTGAAATTGCACCGCGATTTTCCAAGCCAATGTCATTGTGTAGTGAATACCATGCCCATTTCCATATCCAAGGTATTCACCTTTATACACATTTACTTATTGATTATAGTGTTTCATGTATTAATTCCACATTTCCTTTATCAGGGAATAAATTATAAGGTTTATGAATCTATGTTATATGATCCATGTGGCACATTTATGCATGAAATGAAATGTTTAAGAAGGGTGTGCCCTGATAGCGCTTCAATGCATTGGGTAAAGATTAGTATCATGATATGTCAAGTGTAATGAGGTTTTAATCATGCTAACTCAAGTGAAAAGAGGGTTTACTCATGCTAATCCAAGTGCAATGGGGGTTTACTCATGCTCCATGTGAAATGAGCCTTGGCTCATTCTAAAATCATGTTAAATGTTGTTGTCACATTTCCATGTTATGATTATCATGCTTTATCATGCCTTTATGTTATTGTTTATATTGTTCTCTATTTATATGTATATTTTCTAACATGTATTGTATTCCCCATGTTATTCCATGTTTATTCCCTTACTGGGCTTTATATCACAACCTTTTCTTATGCATGTCCTCAGGTTATCCCACACAATGCTAAGTACAAGGGAATGTAGTGGTAATGTAAAGGAATTTTTCAATAAAGATATTTTATTTCATGTTTTAAGTTGTTATGTAATGATCCTAAGCCCCAAAGACACTATAACTATCGATATTATATGATGTATCAATTGAATTTTATGTAATAAATCATGTCTAAATGTGTAATAAAGAGCATGGTTTTCATAGTAAGTATCTTTTCTAGTGTATGATATATAGTTCCCTTTAGCTAAACCCCCCGATGATGAGGTGGAAACAATGCTAGAAGTGCTTTACAGCACTTTTTTTACTTAGACCACTATGGTAAGTTCAAGTTCAACTTAATGAGGTTAGATACATCTTTTTATTCATTAAATTTAAATTCCCAACACATTTTATATCCATACCTTCAATTCTTGACTAACGGGTCAGACCAAACTAATACCACATGTAACACCCCGACCTAGCCCATTGGATTGTGTAAGACTAGAATGTCACTAACCATATGTGATGTCCCCATGACTCATAAGGTTGGAAACAAATTACAATGGATTTACTAAATAATGGGGGATGATCTTATCATACATAAAAACCTATAATAAAAAAACCACAATGATGTAAAATACACTTGATGCATGATATAAAAATAATAATAATGATCCAATGACATAATAAACTAGAAAAATAGTCACAAAAGTAAGAAAGACACCAAAATTAATACATCAATAAAATAATCAATTCCACTAAGAGAAACCAAGGCACCGATGTGGCACCATGACCAACTCCACAACTAGACATCTCTAAGCTCTAACTCCCAACACTGAGATTTTAGAATTAAGATGCTTTGCTAGTAAAATACAAGACCTATCCCTTACTTATATCATGATAAACAATGTATGTTTATGAACTGGGATTCATATGCAGGGGGTGAGTATATTGACTTGATAGATAATCCCCAAGGCTTCCCACACAAATCACTAGAATAAGAACGTGAACAAGTTAGATAACATTTAATATAAAACATGAGTAAGAAAGATTATAAAGTATACATGCCTGTAAGAAATACTAATGAATCACATCATAAATGTCACCCATTCCATGCATGCACATATCCAATGAAATAGACCCACCAATGGGATATCATCCCTTAGGTCTACTCTACGGTTTTAATTTGTAAGCAGAACATGTCTCTCTAGGCACAAGTCGTCACTTAGTGGTGTAATCTTGGGTGACCAAAAATCAGCATTCCATCCAAGTTTGAGTCCAAAAAGTCTCCAATATGCATATTAATACACTTAAATAAAGACATGTAAGATTCTCACAACCAATACCATTCTTTGTAAATAGATTTTCAATCAAACATTTCATTGAACACGTCGTGGGAGAATCCCACGACCAATAGTTTCAAATATAGTAAACCAAAGAGAATATTCATGGGTTTTTACCAATAAAACATAGTAGTTGTTTTTTAAAATCAAACATTCAAGTTATATGTAATGTGGTGAGGGAGCTAAGACACCTACCTCCAAAGCGTTCAATGAAAACAATAATTCCAAAATTCGCAGATCTGGGTTCTACCTTTCTGATCCTTTGATAAATCCAAAATAAGATCTATCAATATGATCCATAAAACAAAGATCAAGGTATAATAGGCCTAGTCTAGGGTTTCTTCCAAAATATAACAGGGGAATTATAATGGAAAAGAAAAACCAAAATCCTTACCTTTGATTCCCTAGGTAAAATTTTCTAAGATTCGATAAAATCACCCTTCAGAATGAATAGGATCATCAAAATCGCCTTGACGGAGTCTAGTGTTTGAGGTCAAAAAAGGAATACTGAAGAGAACTGAAGGGTGAAGAAATTAAAAAAGTTAGCTGGAAGTAGCTGATTTTATGGTGTGAAAGAACAGTTCACACCATGATTCTTTGAGATAGATACATATGTATAACGTCAAGTTGGCTTGACTTACAAGTCCTGAAACCCATTTAAAATGTGAATAACAGTTCATGCTATGAATAGTAATTCACATCGTAAACCACCTCCTACAAGAATATTCTAGTTCTAGTTTGACTTCCTCCTATGAACACTTTTTTGATCCAACCCAACTATTCCATGAAATAAAATAACACAGAAAAATAGTAAATTTACCTCAAACCGAGGGTTTCACAAATACTCATTAAATAATAAAGTTTTATTCTTGACCAACAGTGAACAAAAGGGCATTTTGATTTTATAAGAGTCTATAATAAAGTTCATAATCCCTTATTTATTATAAATTGACACTTCTCATAGATTAATTAAAGTTTTTTCTCTCAAAATATTTTCATAACCATCCTTATGTTCTCTATATAGCTCTCAAAAGTGTTATATAATATGACAAATTCATCCATAAACACTTAAATAATCCTCTAAATCATATCTTAAAATACTATCATCATGAATCTTTGAAAAGTGTTTGGAGATATACATAATCAAAAGGGTATCCATCTATTGGAAAATGTTCTAAAGGGGTATGGAAAAATATTTCTCGTTTGATACTCAAGGGCTATCGTAATCTTGTTATATAGAGGAATTGAGATCATTGAAATGATTATTTCTCATTTTTTTATTAATGGAAAGCCTATTCAACCCAGATTCTAAATCTAGTTTTAGCATTTTTTTTTTCCACAAAAAACTCATGAAGATGCTTCAAAACTCTCCCCGGTGACTATATAAAGACTCATTTTCCTCAAAAAATCCAACATTAAAGTAGTTATAATCATGTGTGGGTTCTCTAAAAGTTTTAAAATCATTTAATTATTATTTTTACTCAATAATTTTGTAAATTATTTTCCCCTTAAATACATCTATAACATCCTAATTAATAGATAAAGAAGTCCTACCAAGATGATACCTACATTTGTATCACTCTCTATATAAATTATTAAGAAGTTAGTGGGTAAAAATAACTTAACCACAACTACCAATATGTCAAGTATACTTCTATTGGGATGCTTTACTAACATATTAGTTAACTGAAGTGTTATGGTGGTTAGATTAAATTATTAAATTCCAAGATTTTGAAATAATGGGAATGAAATGATATTTATGCTAGAAAAACATAAACACAAATAGTTTATTTTTTCTACTTATTTCTAGTGTACTATGGATGAAAAAACTCATTGAGTCGTGATATGTTAGAAGGATTTTATTTTATATGCCAAAAATATGATCTTAATTCAAACCAGTTATAGAAAACTCTTCTAAATTATTTTTATTTAAGACAATTATTTTCATACAAAATTATATTAGGAATCTTAAACAAATCTTATATGAGTGGAATGTTTAATTTTTTTTAACCAATGAAACTTGTGATGTTTAGTTTCATTGCTATTTGATTTCATTCTTTATAGAAAAGTAATGGGAGGAGAAACTTTTTTTAAATCATTTGATGTTCCCTTATAGTATTTATTAACTTTACATTTATCTTTGTTCTTTTTTACATTTCAAATATTATTCTCTTTCTTTTTCTGTTATAAAAGTATAATTGTGTTCATCTATATACTTTCTATACACATTTTAGCCTTATCATTTACTAACCTTTCATTTATATAGTCTGCATAGATTTTAGTTTGTTCGTTATTAGGCTCTTTCATAATATTTTCTTATGTTTTAAATCTCACAAAATATTAAACATGAAATTTTCCATGAGATTAATCTCAATTATTATAGGAATATTTCCTTTTCCTCTCTCACTCATATTTAAATCCATTAGACTCAGTTGTACCTCTATATTAGGAAATTATGAATGTTCAGAGTCTGCTATAGTTACCAACTACTTAACCATCCCTTCCATAATCTTATTGAAATTTGAAGTGTTGGACCTTTTTTGGAATTAGGGACTCTTCAAGTTTGATTAACAAGGGGAGTTAGGCTACCTAATCACTCCTTGGTCTTTCTAGGAAATTTTAAGATTGTTTTTTATATCCATGGTAGTATTTATTTGAAATTTTCTCAACATTACCCTATTTTTTATTGAGAATCCCGCACAAACATCGACCCCTAGAAGTTCATTCACTAGAATACCAGAAATGCATAAATAAATTCAATGTATGGAACTCTCCAAAAGTTAGTGTACAAAATCATTAAAAAAACTTCTTCACCAAAATCACCACATTGAGTATGAATCACTCAATCCTATTTACTTCAAAATTAAACAAACATTCTCATGGAAACGAAGAAAATGAAATGAAAGCATGTAAAGAGCATAAGTTGTTTTACGTGGTTCGTACTTTTAACCTGCATTCATGGGAGAAGAATTACATACTTTAATTTCTTTAAAACTATTTAGTTAAAATCCCCATGGTTTGTTAGAAACATCAAACACTAAAACAAGTAATTACAAGACACCTAATCATGTGGCCCCACCCTCCTTTAAAACCACTATTTAGATGTATTTCTAGAATTGAAGTTTCTTTTGAGAAGAAACTTTTATTGTTATTTTTGCCCAAACTATTCATTTTCATGCCTCATTTGACATCTTAAAGTGATATGTTTGACATTTACAGAAAAATTCAATCCAATGGTAAGTTGACCTCAATTTTTCTTTTACCTTGCTTGAATTTTCTTACCACAAGTGATAGTAATTCATTACTCATGTCCCCTTCTATATCTATAGCTTAATGAATATCAAAATTCTCCGTGATTTAAATATAATATCCTTATATTAATAACTCATTGTTTCCTCTATATTCACACGTATCTCATATACTACCAACCTAATTTTCAAATCAAGTGAGAGATCTACCAAATTTCTTTCCTCAAGCATTTATACCATCAGATTGTATAAAGGTGGAAATCTTCACAAGATTTTTTTTACTATCTCTACATCTTTAATTTCTTCATCAAATATATAAATGGAATTGATAACCTCAATAAATAAATTGAAGAAAACATTAATGTTCTTAGTTGGATGCTTATTCAAATCATTGAACTTATTGTGAAACACTTTCAACTCTACATCTTCCACCTTATTGTATTCTTCATAAATATTAGAAAACATTTATAATATTTCCTTCATAGATGTGCTACTCATTTATTTCATCTAAATTAGGTTTGAAAATTCTCTGAATAAGTTATGTTTCACCTCTTTGTTATCATTAAGAAAATTCATTTCCTTTTCAAAGAATAACTGATTTGTATCCCATTTATGGTCAAAGAGGAAACATACATCCCAAGAGACCATAGATATGATCTCATTTGGTTCTTATAAGTCTGGTAATTGCATCCATAAAAAACTACTTTCCCACTCACAATATAATCCATGATAATAATCTTATACCAAAAGATTCACCATGAATAACCTTATGGATTTGATAACACTTATTGCAAAAAAGGTCCCAAACACACCCTAAGAGGGGGGGGGTTGGGGAGTGAGATTTACTTTCCTATCTTCAAATGAATCATGTTATCATATTAAAGAGAATAATATGAACCAGTCACAATCAATCACACCAGAAAATCATCTAGAATATAAAATAAATTCCTGGTCATGGATATTTTATTTTTTTCACCACAAAAGGCTATGTCTATAGAGAATACATTGACATGTGTTTATCTCTCCATGCACTGAACATAAGAAAAAATGACACAATGATCACTCACAATGAATATCCACATGTGAAATCAACACCAAATTGGTTGGGTATTGTCATTTCACTTCAATATACTTGAAAAACTCTATATCTTAAAGATGTGATTCACAAATAATCTCTTAAAATTCCAAAATCATAAATTCCCTTCTATTCTCCTCTCTAAATCATATTTTTTTCAAAATATCTATTTTTTTTCTTTGAATATCATCAATTTAAAGCTCCAAATTCATCCTCTATCTAATTCCATGGGTCATCCCTTACTTTTTCTTAAAATTCATCCATTATAAATGAATTTAAGTCACTATTAAAAGTCCTTTGATGTCTAATATCTAGATCATCTGGAATCTTCGGTTAAAAAAACTGTCCATCGCAACATTTTCATCAATCAACCACAACATGGACTTCCTCAGGTCAGTACCCCAACTCCAAGAACCACATGATCAACAGTTGTAACACCAAAAATTTCATGGGTTTTAGTTTTTTAAGCAACTCCATATCTCTAACCACTTTGTCATAGTGACATCCAAACCACAACATAGTTCGCATGATCATATATATGTACAAAACATCTAGATCTTTGATATGTTTTCCCATTTTCCCATGTAAAATGGTAACCACAATTTTTTTCTTATACTCAATTACATGTTTCCATCAAATATTCATTGGATCAAAATGACTTTCAGTATGCTATGTTAATGATCCAACTTCCCATTTTCAAAACCATATATAAATACAATAATGTATATAATTCTCAGTTTAAAACTCCCTATGGAACGTAAGGAATTTTCAAACAACCACTCTATTCACAACAATATAGGCTATATAATATCCCTGATTTCAGTTTGTTGGAATCATCCTATTTCATCATGTTTTAATGCTCACAAAGCATGCCAATCATGCAAATTATGCTAATCATGTTTAAATCATGTTTGGTGTTTGTTGGTATCCTTGTGATTTTATGTTTACTAGTTATGATTTAGAATCTCTCAAATTATACTTAATCTTGTTCTAAAATGTTTAATTATACCAATAACTATGTTTAATTAATTCTGTGAATCTTACTGCTTAATACTTTTTACATATTTTTGCATAATTCTTCAAGACAGTAAGTCTGTTTCCGGTTCCAGATTTTGGAAAATTCTCTGACACTGTAACGCTCACACCGTAACCCTGATACCGAAACCTTGATAACAAAACCTTGATATTGTGACCCTGATACTATAACCCTGATATCGTGACCCTGACACCATAATGATGACACTATGGCCCTGACATTGTAATGCTAACATCGTGACACTAACACGGTAACCCTGATACCGTGACTCAAACACCATTAAAAGTTTTTAACAAAGGAATAGACCTAGCTACCAGAGACATTGTGATCCTAACACCACATCTGAACTACCAATTCCAGATGTCAACGCATCTATGGCACGATGACTGTCCTAAAAATCCATGTTAAAGGAGAATAAATCATTTCTAGGTGACACTATTTCAAGACAAACTGTGACACCATTATTTAATCTTTTTTGTTGTTTTCATAATAATTTATAATGGTCATATTCAAGTTATTTAATGTAATTGACATTATTAATGTTTATTTGTAGACATGTCACCTGAAAGTACATGGTATGAGGTGCATAATGCATGCATCATTTTAGATCCAACATGTTCACCCTTAATTAAAAGGAAGATAAGTGTGGATAAAAAGGATGAGAAGTGAGCATTTGAAAATTGAACTCATGCATGAAACAATATACTACTGAAGAACACACGAAGCACTCTCGATCCTTAAAGGATAAACTTCCATAGATCAAAGCCTTGAACATATTCACAATACAAACTCAAAGAAGAACAAGAGCTACATAGTTTACCTCATCAAACTGGAAACCATAGCACCAAACTTGTGATACTATGTTTTCACAAGAGAACTCAAAAATCACATTTGTGACATCCTAAAATTCCAGATCTGTATAGAATAAAACTCAAAGCACTTCTAAACCATTATCATCATATTTTCTTTGTTGTGTACTGCATTTACTACTTTTCGAGCAGTGTGTGTATCTTTATTAAAACACACACTGTATCTTTCATTAAACCGGTGTATTCAATATAACATCTCTCTATATAATATTATTCTAATCTTTTCTTCACCCGCGTTTAACTATGGAAGAAGTCCTACATGACCTGGTTGTTCATTTTTCCCACGTAGAACTATGGTAGAGGTCATGTGACCTGGACAGTATTTGTACTATTTTTTTACCCTGATCTAGGGTGTGGATCAATATTTTTTTCTATATAGAGATTTTTATGGTAGGTGGTCACCTATTTGAGTGGATTAAGTCTCATCATGAGATTGAACCACTTGTT
This sequence comes from Viscum album, assembly GCA_963277665.1. Taxonomy (NCBI): domain Eukaryota; kingdom Viridiplantae; phylum Streptophyta; class Magnoliopsida; order Santalales; family Viscaceae; genus Viscum; species Viscum album. The sequence continues at coordinate 1,900,280,352 of OY728126.1, forward strand.
TTATCTATTGTGTCTTTTAATTTAGGTTTTCTGAACATTACTTTATATTTTAGAAAACTATATTTTTCATTGATAATTATTCTTGGATTGAAGTTATTACTGTTTTTCCCTATTAGAGTAGCACCAAAAGTTGTATCAATAACTCACATTGATATTAATGAGAATTAATCAATCTTCTGAGAAGTTATTTGAATAGTCAATCTATTATAACTATTTTACCTTGATTAACTATCATGTATTCATTTTTATTGGGAAATATTTTTAAGTGAATGTTTTAACAAAAAAAATTATAAATACTCAATTCACCTACCTCTTGAATACTCTACCCTGAAAAACATTTGGTGTTAGAGGAGTTTATTCTTGTGAAGGATTTGTCTTAAAATAATTTCAACTATGGTTTTGTTTTTACTTTAAAGAACTATAAATTTCCATTAGTTCTAAATTTCTATCTATTTAAAAGTATTTCATTATTATGGATAATAGAGTAGAAGGTGCTGAAACAAATAGACCTCCATTCTTTAATGGAACTAATTAAGACCAATAGAAATTTAATATGAAAATGCATTTAGAAATTATGGGTTTTGAATGCCGTATATTTATCTTTATGAGATGAATAATTTAACAGAATTTCTGCATGTAGAACAGCCCATGAAATTTGGGATACATTCTCTATTTCACATGAGATAACCACTAATGTGAATGAAATGAGACTTAATAATTATACTATTATGTATGATAACTTTAAAATGAATCATGATGAGCTTATTCCTAATATGTATCTCAAGTTCAACGAAATTTTCAAAACTATGATCTCTATAGGAAGAGAATTTATAGCCAAAGAACAAATTATGAGGATTCTATTATGCTTACCTGACAGATAGAGATGAACTTATGTCACTATTAGAGAATCATGTGACATCAGAAAATTACCTGTCAAATAAATCATTGGGAAACTAATGATGTTTGAAGAAGAGATGAAATTCAATAAAGAAGAGGAAGATGAACCAAAAAAATCAGTGAAATTTAAGATCACTACCTCTAAACACAAAGAAAAGGAGAAACTACAAGCCTTTGTAGAATATTCTAGCAGTGAACAATCATCACCCGATAGTGATGACGAGATGGCTTAATTAACCATAAGGTTTAATAAGTTTTACAAAAGGATGAAATTTTTCAGAAATCCAAACTTCAAAGGAAGATATGATAAAAAGGGAAGTGGGAAGAAGTATTGGAAAAGAAATGACAAGCTTGATGAGATAGTATGTTATGAATGTAAGTGAAAGGGAAATGTAAAGGATGACTATCCCAATATCAAGTTTAAAAAATTTGAGGACAAATATAGAAAGTATAAAAAAGAAATGAAAGAAACTTGGAGTGCTTTTGAGGATAGTTTAAGTGACTTAGAGTCTTAACATGATGAACAATATAACAAAGACAATATGTGTTTCATGACAGACACATATGAGGTAATCCTAGAATCTCTTGTATAAAATTCCTATTATTCTGGAGATGAAAGTTATTCTGAAAATATGTCTAAAGGGTAAATGTTTGAGTATTGAAATATGCTTAAAGAGACATGTAATTAACTAAAAGATAAATAGAAGTCTTTAAAATACATTATTCTCTTTCCTCAACTGTTAAATCTAAACTTGCTATAGAATAAGAGAAAAATAGTCAATTACTCAAAGAACATAATGAATTAAAGCTATCTAATGATCAATTGAGAAAGTACCTTGAAAGGTTTACTAATTCTGAAGATATCTTGGTACAAAAGATAGGTAAAAAAATTTCCCCTAAATACACTATTGGTATTGGCTATTAACCTGGTAGAAGAAATTTTGAAAAAACCAATTTTTTTTCTAAATATTGAACATAGATCTTTATTCCTCATTCAAGAAAACATTCTTCTAGTTCAAACTATGATACATCTACTATTGTTTCAAACCAAATAGTATTTATTTCTTAAATAATTTACATAATGCTAATAGGAAACCTATAAGGTATATGTGGGTTCCTAAAGCAGTAGTTACTAATATTATAGGACCCAAAAAAATATGGGTTCCAAATTCTATTTTTATTTGACAGTTTTATGGGAAAATTGTTTGAAGAGCTTCTGTAAAGGCTTATGGTGCTTGGATAGTGGGTGTTCAAGACACATGACAAGAGTCTGTTCATGTTTTGAGAACCTAATAATGATTGATGGTGGTCATGTCATTTTTGGTGACAATGTTAAAGGAAAAAATCATTGGCCTCGTCGGTAACTCAAACTCAATTTTAATTTCTAAATTACTTTTTTATTGATGGACTGAAATATAATATTATTAGTATTTCAAAACTATGTGTTGATGTATTTCATGTTAAATTTGAAAATGATTCTTGAAATGTTTTGAATTCTAAGAATGAATTAGTATTTTCTACAATAAGAAATTAAAATTTATATTCTATTAACATAGATTCTTTAGTTTCTTAAAATGATTCATATTTAAGTGTATTTCACAAAGAGTCTTGGATTTTGCATAGAAGACTGGGACACTGTAATATTCACTCCCTTAGAATGATAAATAGAAAAAATTTATTCAAAGATATACCAAAACTATAGTTTCTAAATGATAAAGTGTGTAATCCGTGTCAAAAAGGAAAGCAATAAAAAATTTCCTTCAAACCAAAGAAAGAAGTCTCAACTTATCAACCTCTCAAGTTGGTTCACAATGATTTGTTTAAAACATATAGAGATTCTTGTTTAAATGAGAAGAACTGTGTTTATGTTCTTGTAGATGACTTTTCTAGGTATACTTGGTCCTTCTTCTTGGCTCACAAAAGTGAAGTATTCTCTCATTTCACCAAGTATGCTAAAACTGTAGAAAATCATAGTGGAATTATAATTAAATATCTAAGAAGTGATCATGGCTGTGAGTTTGAAAATCAAGAGTTTGAATATTTTTTCTCACAAAATTACTATAGCCATAATTTATATGCCCCTAGAATATCTCAAAAAATGGATTTTTAGAATGAATAAATAGAACTTTACAAGAAATTTTTGGAACCATTCTTAGTGAATATGACTTACCTATTTATTTTTTGGCTGAAGCTGTAAATACAACATGCTATATTATTAATGGAGTGTTGATTAGACATATTCTTAAAAGAACTCCACATGAGTTATGGAACAATAGAAAACCCAAATTGAACTACTTCAAAATCTTTGGTTTCAAAGTCTATATCCTTAATACCAAAGAAAATCATGAAAAATTTTCATCCAAGACTAATGAATTAATATTTCTAGGATATTCTATCTCTAGTGAAGCCTATAGTGTTTTTAACAAAAGAACTAAATATGTGGAGGAATATATCCATGTCAAGTTTGATGATACATATCCACATGAGCCTAATACTTCTCTAGGGAATCTTGAGGATGATATTTCAAATCTAAACATTAATGTTAAACACTCTAACTATCCTGTAAAGGAATCTATAAAAACTTTCAGTTCTGTAAATTCTTTCTATTGAAACCATAATGAATCAAAACCATGTGATGAACCTGAAATAACTAGACCTACCTTTTCTAGACCAACTAGAACCCTTAAAAACCATCTCGTAGATGCTATAATTGTATATTTAGATAGAGTAACACAAAAAAACAGCTTCTCTGAGAAATTAGGTTTAAAATCAAACTTTCTTGTCACAACATGAACCTAAAAACAGTAACGATGCTATCAATGATGAATTTCGGTTGATGGATATAGAAGAAGAACTTAATCAGTTTGAAAGGAACAAAGTCTCGAAACTTGTTGATAGAACCAAATACATTTTTACCATAGGCACTAAGTGGGTGTTTAGAAATAAAGTAGATGAAGCTGGTAACATAGTTAGAAACAGGTCTAGATTTGTTTCAAAAGGATATAGTTAAGAAGAAGGAATTGACTATGAAGAGGCCTTTTCACCAGTAGCTAGACTTGAAGACATTAGAATCTTTCTTGCATATACAACACATCTGAATTTCAAATTATATCAAATGGATGTCAAGAGTGCATTACTAAATGGGTATATAGCCGAGGATATTTTTGTTGAACAACCCCCTAGTTTCACAAATAATCTCTTTCAAAATCATGTTTTTAAATTATAAAAATCTATGTATGGTTTAAAACAAGCTCCAAGAGCTTGGTATGATAGATTAAGTAATTTTTTTATATCCAAAGGTTTTACAAAAGGTATAGATGATCCTACTCTTTTTATAAAACCAATTTCCAATGATGTTTTGGTAGTTAAAATTTATGTAGATGAAATTATTTTTGGATATTCAAAAAATTCTTTATGTACTACGTTTTCTAAAATAATGAAAAATGAAGTTGAAATGAGTTTAATTGGTGAACTAAAATTATTTATTGGATTTAAAATCTTTCAAAATAAAGATGGTATTATTTTAAATCAAAGAAAATATACTAATGTTATTATAAAACTTTTTTGTCTTGGATAACACTAAAATTAGTAATACTCCAATGAGTACTACTTGTAAGTTTTATCATGATGAATATGGAAAATTTGTTGATCAAACCACTTACAGAGGAATGATTGGAAGCTAACTCTACTTAACTCTTAGCCAACCTGATATTATATTTAGGGTATGTATGTGTGCTCTCTTTAAATAAAACCCTAAATAGTCTCATTTAAATGTTGTTAAAAAGATTCTCAAATACCTCAAGCATACACCCAATCTTGGAATGTTCTATCATAGAGTACAATCATTTGAATTAGTTAGTTATTCTGATGATGATTTTGGTGGTAGTATGTTAGATAAAAAAAACACCTTCGGAACATGTCACATTTTTGGAAATTATCTAGTGTCATGGTGTAGTAAGAAACAAAACTTCTTTGCATTATCTACTACCAAATCTGAATACATAGTTGCTGGGAGTTGTTGTGACCAAATTTTTTGGATGAAACACACATTACTAGACTATAGATATCAATTCAAACATGTACCTATAAATAGTGACAATACAAGTTCTATTAACATTTCAAAGAATCATGTTTCACACTCCAGGACAAAACATTTTGATGTAAGGAATCAATTTTTTATAGACCATTATCAAAAAGATGATATTACATGGTAATTCATTGGAACTGAACATCAGCATGCTGATAAATTCACCAAACTATTAAATTCTTAAAGGATATATTACATCATACATGAACTAGGGATGATAAGTCTTAAGTGAAAGGATTACTATTTTATGATTTATGGTTTTACAAGTTACTTTCTCACATTTCTTGTTTCACTTTTACATCTCACATGTTATAGATTTGGAATTACTGTTTCACTTTTACAGTTTCATAAGTTATAGTCTTACACTTGCTGTCTCAACATTACGGTCACACTGTTTGCTGTCACACCATATTAATGACACTATGAAGACCCATTCATGTATCACGGTAAAGACCTATATGTTTTTATTATTTATTTATTTCCCATAGTTCTATATCCAATATTTTACTCGAGCTTTCCTCTCTTGAAACCAAAGCCTTTTCCTTCTAAATCTCCTTCACTCCTTCAACTCTTTCTCCTTCTCAAACCCGACGTTTTATGCCCAGAATGAAGTGACCCTCCTCTTCGACTCCTGAGAATAGAATGTCTCACAAGAAAGAAAGAAAGTTTTCACAGATATCACCTGAAGGACCATTGAATCCTAATTTTGTTAATAGAATAGTTGTTCCTGAAATGGATGTATGTATGAAGTGGCTATTGTCATGTAAGTCACTGCTATTTAAAGTTCTGACTGAACAAGGCTAGTTGGATTGGTTCACTAAGGAAAAAAACCCATCTATCCAAAGATTATCTCTCAATTTTATCATCATCATTAGTTCTCCACTGATTCAGAAGATAAGTCATTTGTGAGAACATGGATATAGGGACAAAGGTGCAATTTTTCATCTAGGTTGTGGGATTCCTATCTTGGAATGCCATATGAATGAATATTTGAGTATCATCAGTGAGGACCTCCTCCTAACAGTGATATTTTCATCTTAGAAGAAGCTTTGTTAAGTCTAACTGGTAATAAGAAAAGAAGAAGACCAATTATAGTAGAGCTATATGGAGAAACAATGATACCGTTCAAATTTAATCAGAACCTTATCTGCCCCAGGAAGGGAGATTTCACAACCCTAAATCATCAAGATTTTTTCTAATACATATCATGAAATATGGACAAAAAATTAACTTATGTAAGTATATCATTATTCAAATTAGTGATTTGATCAAGACTACTTCAAAATCAACCTCACTATTTTATACAAGATTTATTTATTCTATGCTGGTTATCAAAGGAGTAGTTGGGCCAAATGATTAACTCATTTAGGACTATGAGTTCTTTATCTCTAAAGATAATGTCAGAATAATGAAAATAAATTGGAATCCTTGGAAACATTCATGGATGGAAGACATTGAAATGTTGTATGAAAAGTTCACTCCCATTGAAAATCCCTCAAGACCTAAGGAAAAGCAAGACCTAGGCCTAAAATCTGATGAGTTGGTGGAATACTCACGTCAAGAAGAAGAGGATGCAGAAGTTGAATATGTGGATATAACTACCTTAGAAGAAGAGGACAGTGGCTTACCTGAACAAAAATTTGATGAGAAACAAGTTGGTGAATAGATAATTGATGAAGGCTTTGTTGATAAATAAGGACTTGTTGCTGGTCTAGAAGGGTAGTATGTTCTTGAGGAACATCTAGAAGAACTTGTTGTTGAGAAAGGTACTACAGCTGTGGAAAGTTCTAAAGAACAAGATGAGCTGGAATTAATCATGTCAACTGAAGAAAGAATGGATAAATCCTTTCGGAAAGCTAGAACATAGATGGGTGAGCCTGATATTGATTCATGTCTGGTAATAGAGAAAGTGATTGAGTCTCTCACTATTAGAGCTGATGCACAAATTAAGGGGGAGAAAAACCCCAATTTGGAAAGTACTCAAGTACAAAGTTCTGTTGAGACAAGTCTTATGGACAATGGGTATAAATTTCCTAGCTATTTTGATGTCTCATACACTCAAGTGGCTTCAATGAGAAGAATCGATCTTACAACAACTTTTCAATTGAAATCGTTTTCTCTGCCAGGAGTGATACCAACTAAGGAGCCGGAAGCCATTATGGTTTCTGAACCAGATATTTCACAAAAGGCTCCAAGATCTATAATCCATGAGGACTTAAAGGTGTTTGGTGAAAATATATTGGTTGTATTTGAGAAGCTTTTGAAAGATCAAACTCTTCCTATAACTCGTCTAAGTGAACAGGATGCTACTATGCTTTTGGAGAAATTTACCTGGAAATATCAACCTCAGATGTTGCATGAAATTCAAGAAGTAATAATTGAAAATCAATATCTAAGTGAGGAAGTGAAATCATTAAAGTCTATGGTTGAGGAACTGAAGAAATAGTTTGAAACTATTGAACCCCTTGTTGCTCGATTAAATACAGAAGATACTGATAAGATAGCTAAAAAGGTCGCAACATTGATCTGACCAAATCTAGTCTCCATTTTTTAGAAAATAATAGCAAACAATGATAAGTTGGCAGAAGAAATTGGAAAATTGGCATCCTCAATTGATGTGTTTCCTGGTATTTTCAAGGACTCTATTGAAACCTTTTTCATGAGTCTTATTGCACCATCTGCAGCCTTCTAAACTCCTTCCTCCTCATCCATGCCTGATCAATCATCTCAGTGGTCAAAAAGTGCATTTCTAAGAAAGGTTATTCAATAAGAGCTTAAATCTTCAATATGTCCATCTGTTCAGGAAATCCTATTTAAAATTATTCAAAACAATGAACATGTCCATGACATGGTTTGACTGTACTCTATGGAAGCTTCTACAGACTATGATGAGATTATAAAGAAAGTGTATTTCTACTTCAAAAGGATTTATACAAATCATGAACTGACAATTCATTTCAAGTAACTTATAGAGAGTTTAAAAATTCCTCCTCTGACTCAAGAGTTTAAGGACCAAGTACAGAAAATGAAAGATTTCACACCTACCTTGGAGAATTTTATTGATAATAAAAAGGATTTTGAAAAGTCTATTCAATATGGACTTGAATTCATTACTGGATTTATCAATTTTTTGAAGCCCAGTCTCCACATGCAAAGCACTGCTATAGTGTCTCTGGCAGCTACTCCCTTGAGGCCTGGTTCCACCTCTTCTTCATCATCTGCCTTTTCGCATACTATCATGTCTGTATCTCTGGCTCTGAGCCAGATCAGACCTATCATTCTTGAGAAATCCTTTCCTAAATCTTCAACCAAACCCACTCTTGCACCATCTTTTTTTGAAGGTGTGTCTCTTCTTTCTCTCACCATTGGATCACTCTTAGCTACAACCTCCTCTTCTACTCCTGTGGCTCCTCCTACTGATTCTGGCAAGGGAAATGGGAAGTCCATATCCTCTGAATAGAAGTGAATGGTGTCTATTTTATAATATTTTTCTCTATTTTGTTTTTTTCCTGTGTCTATACTGGATTATATATTTTTTTTAATGGATTGTGCCTTATTACTGTTTGAGTCTAGTCTTAAACTTATTTATTTCTTATTATGTGCTTCTTATTTTCTTTTTGATAATCCCAAAAGGTGAAGAAATAATAAAGGCTTTATTCACTTTTTAGATAGTTCATACATGCCATGATTTGTGACCATCAAAAAGGGGGAGATTGTTGGACTCCTCTTATTTGATCATGTTTTAATGCTCACAAATCATGCCAACCATACAAATTATGCTAATCATGTTAAATCATTTTTGGAGTTTGTTGGACTCCTTATGATTCCATGCTTACTAATTCTAATTTACAATCTCAAAAATTATGTTTAATCATGATCTATTATGTTTTATTATACAAATAACTAAGTTTAATCCATTCTTTGAATATTACTGCTTAATACTATTTATATATTTTTGGTTAAGTCTGCGAGACAGTAAGTCTACTTCTGATTCCGGATTTTGACAAAGTCCCTGACACTGTAATCCTGACATCATAACCCTGATACCGTAACCCAGAAACTGTAACCTTGATACCGAGACCCTGATACTGTAACACTGATATCGTGACCCTGACGTCGTAATGCTGCCACCATGACCCTATCACCGTAATGCTAACACCGTGACCCTGACACTTTAACCCTGATATCGTGACTCAAACACCGTTCAAAGTTTTAACAAAGGACTAGGCACCGCTACCAGAGACATCATGATCTAAACACCGCATATGTGCTACCGGTTCAAGATTTCAATGCAGCTGTGGCACCGTGACTGTCTCACGGATCAAAGGAAAAAAGAGAAGACATTGTTTCCAAGTGACACCGTTTCAAGACAAACTGTGACAGAGTTCTTTAATATATTTTTTTTGTCATTTTCAAATTAATTTTGAACGGTCATATTCAAGTTATTTAATGACACTGACATTATTAATATATCTTTGTAGACATGTCACCTGACAGTACAAGGTACGAGGTGCGGAATACATGCATCATGTCAGCTCCAACATGTGCATACTTAATTAAAAAGAAGATAAGTGTGGATAAAAAGAAGAGAAGTGGGCATTTGAAAAGCGAACTCATGCATGAAACAATATAATACTAAAGTACACATGAAGAACTCTCTATCCCTGAAGGCTGAACTACCATAGATCAGAGCCTCGAACAACTTTGCAGTACCAACTCAAAGAAGGACACGAGCTACATAGCTCACTTCATCGAACTGGAAACTAGAGCACCAGACTTTCGATACTCTGTTTTTACAAGAGAAATTTAAAATCACATATGTGACATCCTACAACTCCAGAGATGCATAGAATAATACTCAGAGCACTTCTAACTCTTTCTTATCATATTTTCTCTGTTGTGTACTGCATTTACTACTTTTTGAGTAGTGTGTGTATTTGTATTAAAATACACATTGTCTCTTTCATTAAACTGGAGGATACAAGATATCATCTCTCCAATATTTTTCCACTCTTTGCTTCACCCATGCATAACTATGGAAGAGATCCTGCGTGACCTGGTTGTTCATTTTTTTCACATAGAACTGTGGTAGAGGTCATGTGACCTAGACAGCCTATGTACTGTTGTTTTACCCCAATCCAGGGTGTGGGTCAATCTTTTATCTATATAGACTGCTTGGTGGCAGGTGATCACCAAGTGGAGTGGATTAAGTCTCGACTTGAGACTGAACCACTTGTTTTATCCGTTGTGTCGTTTAATTTTGGTATTTATCTAATTTAATTTATATTTATGAAAACTAGATTTTACTTTGATAGTTAGTCTTGGATAAAAGTTATAACTATTTTTTCCTATTAGAGTAGCTTCAAAAGTTGTATCAATAACTCAAATTGATATTACTGAGAATTAATCAATATTATGAGAAGTTATTTGAACAATTAATCTATTATAACCGTATTACCTTGATTAACTAGTCTGCATTCATTTTTATTGGGGAATCTTTTTAAGTGAACATTTTAACAGAAATTTTTATAGATACTCAATTCATCCCCCTCTTGAGTACTTTACTCTGACCAACACAGTTCTTAGACATGAACCATGAGTAGAAACACTCCAATCACCATGTTCCACCACCACAAGGTCTTCAACACCCTATTCATTCCATCATGGTCATCACTACAACAAAACTATAAGCTTGTGGAAAACAAATGTTTTTCCATGTAAAAAAGTTTTCACTAATTTTGAAGCCTCCTTCTCTCCTTGTGATCAATTCCACCATGTTGTGGGAAACACCACTAAGGTGTGTTGTATACATCCTTTAGTGAAATCTCATTCAAACTATATCAATGCGTCTACAAGATATTTCAATTCTTATCCCCGTAAATTGATTTCATTTATTTTTGGATCATTAAAATCTGTGTTTATCACATAGATAAACAAAATTTAAAATAAGATAAAACATACCTTGATCCATGGGATCTTTTAGATTTGAATATCCTTGATTTTCTCCCACTTAAAAGGATTTCTATCCTCTGCCTCTTTTCTCTTCCACAGCGCAAATTGATGGAATGTACCAGAATTAGATTGAGACTTAATTGGCAAGGATATGACCCTTTAAGTAAGGATAAAAAAATTATATGGGTGGTTACTTAATTAACTGAACTGATAGTTTTATCCCTTATTATCCCATTATAATAAATATTAAATAAAATCCTGTGATTTATTCTAACATTCTCCCACTTAACTCATGTGATATTTCTTTATGATATTTAATATTCAATCGGTCATTTATGCGCATTTATATCTATTATATCATGTATACAACATTCATCATAATAAGGGATAATTTCCACATGAGTCATGGCAGTCGTATATTCTCTATTAATATACTCCCTTCCATGTACTACATTATGAACATTTTCCATATCATAATTAAAATGGGATATATATATATATATATATTTATTTATTTATTTATTTGGTCCAACAATAATGTCTTTATTAAAGACTGTGTCTACTATCATTATTCAATCCAATCATGTATACATATTGAAAAAGCAGGCAATATGATCAAAACATTTGTAAGTCCAAGTGTCAACTGTAATAATCATAACATTCAATATATACAATGAAACATACACAATGATAATGCTCACACTTTCAACATGTCCAATAAATGTCTTAGGCAGAAACCTTTTCGTCAAAGGGTCGGCAATCATAAGATTTGTGCTAATATGTTCAATTGACACCTTACGTTTTTGAACTTCCTCATTAACGGCTGTTTCCAACGCTTTTATGCTGGGCCGCGCGCGTGTGTCCGTCACGCATGGGCGGACGCGCGGCTCAAAACCCCGCATTCCCGCTTTCCAAAGGCGGGCGGCATCCGTTATTTATTCAAGGACGGCTTCTCCTTGATCGAAACCGGGATGATGGGATGTTGGTTCTTCCTTCCGTGGATTCCTCGTCCGAGCTTGTCACCTAATCCGGGTCTCCCTCATAGATTTAAGATGGGTTCGTGAAGCTCATTCGTGGCGCCATATCTGCATGGACGCCAGTTAATTAGACTGCTTCCGTCGAGACGCTCCAAGGGGTCTTGTCGGGGCAGCAACCTTGGGTGAGGAGAACGATCATGTTGGGGTGTCATTGTCATGTCTTGACTTTGGGGATCAGCATGTCTGTCTTCTGTCCCTTATCACAGGGCTTCTCGAGGGCGCGGAAACCCAAGGCATCCCACATCGAATGCGGGGAATATGTATCATCTGAGTTTTTCCTCAGCTTCCTATGTTTAACACGGGGTATGCCACGATTTTAACGTCTTGCGGAGACGGAACGGACTGATCGGAACACTGAGAGTGGATCAGATTGAAGGACCCCCAAGGGGGAACACCGATGTTGGGGCCAGCACGTGGGCGGCTTCCCGGATACTATGGAGTGGGGTGGAGTGGCATGATCTCACCGGGATATAGCGGCCCGAGTAAGGATCATGATAGATGATGGAGTGACGGGCTTGAACCTCGTGGAGGCTTCCTACGTATCCCCATGGTAGGGAATCAAAGTCTGCATAGTTCGGTAATACGGTGGGACACCTGAAAAGGCGACCTGTGAGAATGGATGCATGGATTGGATCCTGGAGGAAGTAAGATCTTCGGGCTAGGGCATGAGCTTCCCAAGGCACGTGGGCTTGAGGGGGAAGTCAGGATGAGACGTGGATGTTAGGAATGGGGCTTATGCTCTGAGACGGCCCAAGAGGGGGAATAAAATTTAACGTCATGCGGGAGGAGATACAGTTTAACGTCATGAGGGAAGAGGGCATATAGTTTAACGTCATGCGGGACGAGGGCCTTTGGGGCTTATGCTCTGAGGCAGCCCAAAGTGGTCGAGGAACCGACGTGGAGAGGTCGGAATGACCGGGCGGTGGGCTTGAACCTCGTGGAGGCTTCCTACGTACCATGCGTTAACATGGATCAAAGTCCACGTAGTTCGCTGGGATGGGGATTACGCTCTGAGGTGGCCAATAGGAGGATGTCATGGTCAATGTGTGCTCTAAGCCCACGTGAGTCATGCTCGGTGTGAGAAACAAGAGGCAGCAGGGACTAGACGATCACGCTGTGAAGGGTGCATCCGTGAGAAGCGGAATGGGGCTTACGCGTGGTTAGCGGCCCAAAGAAGAAACAGGGGCTTACGCGTGGTTAGCGGCCTGAAGAGGAAACAGGGGATTACGCGTGGTTAGTGGCCCTGGGTTCCGAGGCTTACTCTAGGGTGGAGGCCCGTGGTATGACAAAGAACAGTGGGAAAGGGACTCCACTGGCCTTGGCAGGGGGAAGTTCAGGGATGCATGGGTGCAACCTTCTGTAAGAGAGGCTAGGGGCTTATGCTCTGAGGCAACCCTTCCCCATGTACAAAATCCACTCCGACAAGGAGGATCCCATTCCATGCGAGGAAGAGTCCATTCCTATGGAGACGAGAGGTGTAAAAAATATCCGAGATGGGGGGGACCCTGCGTGTGAAGCACGGGGTCGGACCAGAGTTTAACGTCATGTGTTAAGGACGAGGTGCTTAGCAGTTTAACATCCTGCAGCTTGGATTAGGTGGGTTCGCTCCACACCCCTAGGGCTTACATGCCCAATGCCCTCTACCCCTTGTGGGAGGGAAGGCATCGGCAAGGTTGTGGCGAAGGGGGGCCGCAGGGCGAACCATTGGGGGGTCCACGTTAGCGTGGCTATGCGAAGAAGTAATATCCATTAGCGTGCCTATGAGGAGAAGCATAAGGCAAAGAAACGCAATGGGAAACACCGCCCAAGGGACCTTGAGGTTACTTCGTACGAGCCTGGAAGGCCGTATGGGAAAACAACGCATAGCGCGCATGGCCGGCAGGGAAGACATCAGGTGCCGGCGTGGAAAGGCATCCAAGGGGCGTCAAGGTAAAGGGGTCCTGGGTGTTGCGCGCAAAAGGAAACATTGCGTGCAAAACACCGGGATGGCGCGCAATATGGCCAGAGAATTGCACGTGGAAAGTGGATTGCGTGCATAGTATTGCGCACACGGAAGGGGATTGCATGCACGGGACATGGATTGCACGCAAGGAAGGAACCCGGAGGAGGGGGCAAATTCACTTGAGCCAGTGGAGATGCGCGCAAAGGCGAACCCCAGGGCAAGGTTGCGCGAAAAGAGGGATTACCTGGAACTCATATTGCGCGCGGGGGGAGTCGAATTGCGTTCATGAGAGACGATCCGAATTCTGCAACCCCCAAACCACTTGGGGTCGCCTTCTATTTATAAGTATCGACCGGCGCAGAATCCAGACGGCGCGCGAAAGTTTCCACGACGGGAACCGTTGGCGCGCAAAGCTTCACTGTGCAGAACTGGGGCGCGCAAAATTGCGCACACCAGTGGCTCGATTACGCGAATCTCGAGGATGCTTTGTGCGCACAACAATATTTCGCACGGATCCTTCTTTATTTCGCGCACCACTTCTCGGGCCTCCGGATCGAGCCTCTGATTCTGAATATTACTTCGCTTCTTCATTTTGAAACTTCCTCTGGGAGTTATAGACTTTTTCAGCATCTACAAATTCCCCCCCTCAGAATTGGATCGGCGAGAGGTCGCAATGATCGGATTCCGAGGGAAACGTCAAAACGCCGAAGTGTTGGGTCTCCTGGGCACTTTGCGCGCAAAATTACAACGGGGCGCGCAAAACGACGGACTCACACGGAATCCTCTTTTTGTGCGGTGCGGAACCCTGGCCTCGCCTTTAAAAAGGGGTGTGGGGTCGCGAATCTGTACCCAATCTTTTCCGCACGACAGGCTTATCGCTCTTGTGCGTGAAATTGCTCTCGCGGCTGCGCGTAAAAACGCTCTAGCAGCGCGGAATTCATTCCGAATTTTGGTCGTCTTTGCACGTCTACTCGGGATATTCCATGCCTGACGTGCTGATTGCGCGCAATACACCCAGATTTCACGCAACTACTTCATATTTCGCGCAACACTCTCTGATTCTGCGCACTGCATCCTGATTTCGAGCAACTCCCAAAAAATTCGAGATGGTCGCAAACTGAGTTGATGAGGGGGAAGTCGTCGCTCGTAGGAGTGAGATGGCGGCAAACAAGGAGGTTTATGGAACCAAGGTGATCATCTCCAACAACCTGACCTTGTTCAATCTGCTGTCTTCGACCCAAAAGACGTATACCTTGTCTGACAACCTCCCGTTTTGGAACTTTGGCATCCTAGAGGAGGTGCCTGCCGGGCTTCGAGGTGGACACGCCGCGGTCATGGGTGACCCGGGAGGAAGATCTTCCTCTCTACAACATCACCAACAACGACCATCCTGCCAGGGAAACCAGACATATGGACGTATATGTCCTGAACATGAGGACTAGGACCATTACTGGGGATGAGCCTGTCGCGGAGAATTCTTCATCCCTCTATGCGATCATGTTCCGTCAGAGCGTCACGGATGACACGAAGGGCTGGGTGAAGGATTGGGACCTGCTATCCGGGGGCAACTTCACAAGCGAATGGGCCTGGGCGTTCTGGGTTTTCCATACCTGTGACCAGTTCGGGGATGAACTGCGGTATATCGGCCTGTTCGAGGTGGTATGGACGTTGTAGTTCCACTTCCACCATCAACCTGAGCTCGGGCCGGAGCTCTTCACCCGGTGGTCTTCTGATACCAACACATTCCACCTTCACCATGGGGAAGTTGGCATCAGTATCTCGGACGTTCACTGCATCGAAGGTATCCCATTGGAGGGCTACCAATATGATGAGTTCGTTCCACCAAATAACACCTGGGAAGATAGGTCACGGACGCCTATGCTGACGTGGCACCTGTTGGAGCTGGCCAAAGAGAGGCTGGGGGTCAAGGAATTCCTGAAGGACATTGCCTAAAAGGGATGGTTCAGCCTGTTCCTTGAGAAGGATCCGGCCATCAAGATGCTGGGATGGGGTAAACGGTGCCCAACCGTGGCTCAGAGGAGAAGGGACGGGTCATAATGGAGGACCTTGGAGGCGGGGCAATACCAATCATGGGGCTATCGCGTCATCGAGGCATGGGACCCAAATGTCCGGTATGCCGGGTTCCTTGCTTCCTTCCTCAGCGGGTGGCTCCGGCCGGTGTGGGACGCGAGGATGGGCGTCCGTCCAGCAACATTGGTGATGGCAGGCACCATGGCCGCCAACAAACGGTTCAACTTGGGCGTCCCCGTACTGGCTAAGCTGTATGCCATCCTAGGACGCATCTCACAAGGGGGGTCACCTCGGAGAGTATGTGGCCCCTTCCAGATCTTCCACGGCTGGGTGGCGGCTCATCTTGGGGGGTACACTTTCCCAAACTCCATCTGTCCTCCAGGCAATGGCTTGAGACCGTCCTTGCTGAACATCGCAGGGGTGGTGTCGATGACTCTCAATGAGGAGGGCGTGAGAATCCTCATTGGAAACCATCCAACTTCCACTTCAGCCCGTTCCCCACCCCAGTCGGCCAGATGGTGGACAATGGGCGAGGCTCTCTGGAACAACATGAATATTTCCAGAGCATTCGGGGCGGGGTGCTCATGGCTCGGATCGATGGGAAGGTGATTTGCGAGCCTTACGTGCCATCCCGATTCGCCAGGCAGTTCGGGTGCCTCCAACGAATACCGAAGAAGGTATTCACGGCTATTTGGAAGGAGAAGAATCCATACGCCCTGCACCAGATCTGGTTGATGTTCACCACCTTCGGCTCTGGCGATGTAATTACTCTTCCTCCCACCGGGGTTGAAGCTGGCCTAGCAACCGAGTATGCCGAACACTGGACCATCGCATACCATAAGGGGCTTTTACGCAAGCGAGTCCGGAAACTCGAGGTTAGTCGCGCGGAAACCAGGAGACAGAGGAGAAGGCAAGGGGATGCCGAAAGAGGGGAACCAGGGGTGCGTCAGGTAGCGAGGCATGCGCAGGCCGGGACTTCAGCAGCGGGAACATCACGCAGCGCCGCCGTGACCTCGCTGCCTGCAGGGGGGTCACATGAGGCGGCCAGGGAACTGCTCGGGAAACAGATAATATACCTGTTCGAACCTTCCCAAGATGCAATTTTCCCAGCACTGTGGTCGGTCTGGATGACCCTACGGCAATCGCTGAGCGTTGAAGTCATTTAGAAGAAGATCATACAAAACGGGATCCAGCTGCCAGAGGTTGGGCTCGTTCGAATTACCGACCGGGTGAACTTCCATCGGCGGTATGCTTATTTGATGGCCATGGAAACATACGCACGCCAAAGGGGTCGGCTTACGGTGCCACCTTTCTTAGTGAAAGTGATGCTCGGCCAGGAGCATGATCCGGAAGCAATGCCGCCGGGAGAAGGCGACAGTGACGAGGAGTCAGAGGGGGAGGAGGAAACTGGAGAAGACGAAGGCGAAGGAGAAGATGAAGAAGAAGGAGAACCCGAAGGTGAGGGGTCGCAAGGGGCGACCTACCAAGGGAGTCTCCGAGAGAGCAGCAAGATTGTCGGCGCTGATCTCGATATAACCGAGATACTCGAGGCCTGTCTCTATCTTCATTCATTTTCCTTATTCATACATTCTCCTTTTCAACTTCTAACCCATTTCCCTGCCTCACTCAGGAGCAGCTGAGCATTGGACGGGCGTCCGCACCAGAGGAGGGAGGAGAGGAACCAGTGGGACATGATGTGGATCTGACACCCATCATTGAATTAACAAGCGCAGAGGGGTATCCTATCATGACGTCTCCTGCAGCAGCTGGAACATTGGAGACCGATGCTCTGGACTCCTGTAAGTCTCACGCTTCACTACGGGTGCTTGTTATCAAAAGATCCCAACTAATTAGTGTACGCCTTGCGCAGTGATCTCAACATTGGAGGCTCATCAGGTTGCGGAGCCCGGGCCATCCGTGAGAGGACCAGTGGCGGACATACCACCTCATTCAGAACATGCTCCCTACACTGAGTCAACCCTGGCAACTAGTGAGAAGGGGACAGCGGACGTCAGAGGCACTATTCTTGAGGTGAGGATGGAGGCTGACGGAGGCATTATCGCTGCTGGGGCGAGAGAGGAAGGTTGCCCAGATGTCGAGGATCCTATTCCTCACGAAGACATCCCTGAGGCAGATCCTGCTACTGATCTGCTGGATGCCTTCCCTATATTCCGACCCACTGACCCTGAGAATGTAGATGACTCGGACTCAGAGGCAGCAGAGGAGAGCCGGATGACATGGCGCAAAGGGTGGAAGTGTATCTGACGCTTCCTCAGACATCCCCAGTCAGATTGGCTGAGGCGGATGGGATCGCTCCAGACCTGTCTACGCTTCCTGTGCGCCGGAGGGGCTAACGCTCAGCGCCTTCATCTGACAGTCCTTGATTACATGGCCGAGAAGATACGCGAGAGCAGCCGGCACGCCGACGTTGCCCAGTGTCGGGAAATATCGGCAAGCACCCGAGCACTGCTGAGGGCGGAGCAGGAGGTCTGCACCTCGAAGGGTAGGCGGCAGATAATGAGGCCTTCATTGCAACATGCTCTGAGCTTATGGAGCAACTGACGGCCCAGATGGCTAACGTGCAGGAACAAATGATGGAGGCGAGTCACCAGATGACCGTACTTCGAACCGAGCGGGCGCAGGCACAAGCTAGGGTTGGCGAGCTGCGCTCTGCGGCGGTCGATGAGAAGAGAGTCTTTGAGGAGCAAGAAGCGGTCCTGGAGGCTACCATCTAAAGGGTAGCAGCGCTGGAAAGATCGATTCAGCACGCTGATCCCTAAGGGCTTTGTTTTGGCCATCTCATGAACTTCTTTCCTGTACTGCTCATCATCTCAATCAAACACGTGGCCAAACTCAGTAATTTGTACCCTTGGTTTAATATGATCACCCATAATTCCGAAATGAATAACAACTCATCTCTAAGTTCCCGCGGGTCGCACCCAACGTGAGAGGAAAAGGATGCTTGTGCTATCATTTCTTCCAACTATGGGGCATTGACCAAGCTTCAGGCATCCGAAATTGGGCCTGAATTTCTGAGGAGGAGACCTCTGACCGATTGATATATCACCTTCTCAATGTGCTCGGACACACGAGTGGGGAAATGCTGGGGTCATTGAAATCCATCCAAACATAGGGAGATGGAAAGAAAAGGTGAATCACGCTACCCAAATTCGGAACATTGTGGGGCGCGATGATGGAGGATAACTATTAACAGTGACGGAAACACAACATCCATATCATTTTGGCCTGGAGTGGGGACAATAGATGAGGGCTGACCGCTGACCATGTTCACAACACGGGGCCTAACTCAAATATCGCTGGTCAGTTTCCCAGAACGTTGGCCCAGGACAGCAGGCGGACTATAGGTCTATCATCCATGTTGCTACAATAGTTGGACCAAAGGTATGTCATCCATATTGTGGCAGTAGGTGGACCAAAGTCTATCACCCATACTGTTAGGTGGTCCCGTCAAACATGACTAGTCCTCCGGAACGTTGGCCCAGGATAGTGGCTGGACCATAGGTCTGTCATCCATACTGTTAGGGGGTCCCGTCAGACATGAAAGAGAATGAGGATCCAAATAAAGGGGCACGCAAAGCGTGGAAGGTGGAGTGGTGGTTTGTTCGAACAGAGTCCAACACTCCCAAAATTGCGCCACTGTGGCGGAGGCGCATCAGGCGGACGTACCAACCTGGTCATGGTTCGTCCCAATTTTCAGGCAGGACCTCTCTGGTGAGAGAACTACCACTTCCCATTACCACTATGGGGCATCCCGAACTTATTCGGGGTAGATGTCATGATTACACCACTTCTCGCGAAGTCAGGCCGAGGGGCCAACAATAAGGAGAGACGGGGTTTGGTAATCCCTAGGGCTGGACCCAAGACGAAATGTTCGGGCGTTCCTATGTATCTCATTAGGATGACAATCAAGCCACTCGCAGTTCTAGAAAGTCAGTTTAACGTCATGCTGGACAAAATATAGTTTAACTTCGTGTGGGACGGGGGACACATCTCATCTGGGGATAGGCACGGCACGGCGGGTAACCCGATGTGAATGAGGACATGATCCCGCACCACGCCGTACAATCCCACAAGAGAGACCGAGTCACGGAAAGACAAGCAAAGGATCCTAGTTTTAGGTCTTAGAACTCAGACCAAAGGAGAAGGGGAATGGGAGACACGCGGTGAAGCGGCTGCAAGACCAAACGTGAGTGTGGGGAAAATCCCTGCTTACTATGTGCTCCTAGGGACGCGTTTAGGCTGAGAGACGGAACATGAAAAGTTAGGCTGGGCCTGTGGGGAAGTTCCCAGGTGCTCCTACATATCTCATAAGGATGATAATCAAGCCATAAGTAGTTCTTGAAAGGTATCATGGCGCGATATGGCACCTGCGAAAAGGACGAAGGAGTCGTGCGGGTCTAGCCCTCACATCAAAAAAAGCATCATTTGATATGTCTTGTTTGTTCTTGAAGGTAGATGGTTTTTTTCCTTTTGTGGGGCGACTGGCCTAGGGTAGAAATTCCTGGTGTCTCCATAATAATCAATCCATAGCAGGCGTTGACAAGCGGCATGGTAATCGACCAATACATGGCGTGATGTCCCCCATGGGGAGGTCATCACAATGTGGTGCCATTTTTCGTCGTGCAGCCAGGACGATATCATCACAATTTAAGGTCATATGGTTTGGACCAACAACACAGTTTAAGGTCATATGGTTTGGACCAACAACACAATTTAAGGTCGTAAGGTTTGGACCAACACAGTTTAAGGTCGTAAGGTTTGGACCAACAGCACAGTTTAAGGTCATATGGTTTGGACCAACAGCACAGTTTAAGGTCGTAAGGTTTGGACCAACAACACAGTTTAAGGTCGTATGGTTTGGACCAATAGCACAGTTTAAGGTCGTATGGTTTGGACCAACAGCACAGTTTAAGGTCGTATGGTTTGGACCAACAGCACAGTTTAAGGTCGTATGGTTTGGACCAACACCACAGTTTAAGGTCGTATGGTTTGGACCAACAGCACAGTTTAAGGTCGTATGGTTTGGACCAATAGGAACACACATGATGCGATAAAGCATAACTGGTGTGGGTGAGGACGTAATCTCATACCATCACCACGCACGGTTCCGAGAGAGGAGCCTCGGGCCAAAGGGGCCTACGAGGGTTCAACCATCAGGGGGCAGGAGATGCTAGCTCCCAGCTATGCCGAGCCCGAAACGCAATGTCTGGGTGACTCCTTGGTCCCCATGGGGATGAGGGTCAAGCTGCACGCAGCCTGTAGAGAAGAGACCCAAGCACATACTCTAGCGCTCAGATCGTGGGAGCCCCGAGAGACACCGTTATGCAGCTCGCTCTGTCTGATGTGCGGGGGTGTACTGAGGGTTAGTACAAGGAGTGTCGAGATTCCACATTGACACGGTGGGGGCGGAACACAATTTGAATCATGAAACCAACATTAAAGGCCTGAGGAAGACGGTGTGACAACTAAGGATTACTGCTGACCGTGTTCGCAACACAGCATCATGTCGCATTAGCCTAGAAGTAGGGACAAACAAATGAGTATCAACCGCTGAACATATTCGCAACGCGGGATTTGTATCAATTTGTCACCCAAAAACCTCTGGGGCGTTGTCCTGTGACGGTGGGAGAGCCCTTAGGCATTGTATCCAGGCCGTTCTTGGGGGTCCCTCCAGGTGTGAAGGATGGTGGGGCCTGAATAAAGGGGAACACGGAGCTTGAAAAGTGGATGAAAAATTGTCTAAGTCAAATATGACACTCCATGACCTAGACCAGAGTACTATGAACACATTAGCAGACCACATGAAAGGGTTGAAGGGCTCAGTCTAAGAGCGGCCAAAAGATGGCGGATTCCCGAGGGAAGGGCAGGCCAAAAGACCAAGGCAACCGGGAGATCTTGGGATCTCCTAAGAGACGGGGATGGACCTGAAATCTAAGTGGTCAGGCGGTCCTATGTATCCCATAAATATGCGAATCAAGCCATACATAGTTCTAGATGGCACCTTTTAATATCATGGAGAACACGACATAGGAGGGATAATCCTGATAACAGGGCACGCATGGTGCAGCTATTGCAAACCTGACGTGAATGAGGACATAATCCCATACCATGCCACGCGATCCTGTGGTCAAGGTCCCAAAGGCGAGCTAGGCACGATGCATTTTCGGACCTCGAGCTGGACCCAAAGACGGAAGATCTGGGCGCTCCTGGGGCTGGACCAGAGATGAAATGTCTGGGCATTCCTACGTATCTCATTAGGATGAGAATCAAGCCATACATTGTTCTAGAAGCACAGTTTAACGTCATGTTGGACGGAATACGGATCTTAGTTTTAGGTCTTAGAATTCAGACCAAGGAGCCCAGATGTAGGGCATGGTGTAGTTTAAGTTCGTGCTGGATCGGGTGCAATTTAAGGTCATGCAGGACCGCACAGTTTAAGGTCATGCAGGACCATACAGTTTAAGGTCATGATGGACCCAGAAAAGGTTTAGACGAAGTACTATTTGAGGAACCTAACATTGGTGGGAGGAGTTATGCGCTCACCATCCATAGTCACCAGGGAATACGCGCCATTGGGGTAGAACTTGTGGACAATAAAAGGCCCCTCCAATTTTGGATCCAACTTGGGTGGTTTCCTGCCGGGAATCATTGGTGCTCTGAGAGCCAGCACCAGGTCACCTTACAGGAAGGAGCAGAGGTGAACCTTCTTATTGAAAGCTCGATCCATCTTGCTCTGATGCCCTTCCAAGATATGTAAAGCGTGAAGCCTACTTTCGTCCAGCGCTTCCAATTCGGATAGACGGATTTTATAAATTCTATCCGGCACTTGCTGGTCGTAGACCGTTGTATGTAATGAGGGCAACTGGATCTCGATGGGCAGGACGGCCTCAGCTCCGTATACTAGGGAATACGGAGTCACCTGGGTGGAGTTACGAGTCGTTTTCCAATAAGCCCAGAGGGCGTTAGGGAGCTTGTCCGGCCAACTTTTCTTGTTCTGACCAACCATCTTTTGCAGAATGTTAGAGAGGGTTTTGTTAAACGCCTCAATCTGTCCATTCGTCTTCACATGATAGCGGGAGGAGTGGTTAGAACGAATGTTGTACTTGGCGTACAACTTCTTCAGCTCGGCTGCTCGGAAGTTGGTTCTGTTATCCGTGAGGATAGCGTGAGGTACTCCAAACTGATAGATGATATTGGAGCTCATGAAGTCAGTAATAGAACAGGTCTTGACTTCCCTGAGCGGGATTTCCACCACCCACTTTGAGAAGAAATCCATAGCGGTTAAGATGAACCGGCACTGGCGGGCCATCACCGGCGGGTAAGGCCCCACGACATCCAACCCCCAGACTGCAAAGGGCCAAGAATACATGGTAGTATGGAGAGGATCTGGTGGCCGATGCACAAAGTTAGCATGAACTTGGCACGCATGACACCTCTTGGAATACTTGATGCAGTCGTAGATCATGGAGGGCCAGAAGTATCCTAGCCTCGAAATCTGGTGGGACAACTTCGACCCGGCCTGGTAGGCGCCACAGGAACCAGCGTGCACTTCTTGCATGACCTGTGGGATCTCAACTCCTTGAAGGAAACAGAGTAGAACACCATCAAATCCGTGCCTGTAAAGGGGCTACTCAAGGCTGGGACCACTCTGAAGGGTGAACTGCGGTGCGCGGCGTCGGATGTGTTCTCAATCGGCTCGGTCCGGCGGAAGACTGTCGTGCTAGAGATATTCAACCAAGGGTGTCCTCCATTCAGGAATTGTACCGATTACCGTGCCTGAAGCCCCTGGGGATCCTGACGTAGGGGCACCAGCGGTGAGATGGTTCACTCGCGGGCCACGATCGCCTTCTGGAATAACAGGAGCAATGACTCTCCGGTGCGCCACGTGGACGATTAGGTCATCCTGTTCGGGCTCCGCAAGTGATGCGGCCAGGCTGGCCAAAGAATATGCTCGACTGTTCCGCGACCGGGGAATGTGAACGACCTCTGGCGGGGAGGGGAACTTAGCTATTAGACGGAGGGTGCACTCCAACAATGGCACGAGTTCCGGCTTTCTGACAGCCTAGTCACCATTGACCTATTTGATGACCAGCTCGAAGTCCCCCTTTACATGCAGATGGGGTACGTCAATCTCGAGAGCCAACTCGAGGCCAGTAATGAGGGCATGATACTCTGCCTCATTGTTGGTGCAGCCTTCTGACAACAGAAACGAATACGGCAGAATGGCTTGCTCCAGGGTGATGAAGATGATACCCTGGGCCACACTGTTAAGCCTAGGATCGCTGAGCCTTCTACCGGTGGGGCTCTGGGAGTCACCGTCAAAGTGCATCTTCCAGCATGGGATGGCGTGATCAACTGAGAGGATTTCCTCATCAGGAAAGCCTAGATCCTGTGGCTGGTCCACGGAGGTTGGGTGCACAGCTAAGAAGTCTGCCAACGCCTGTCCTTTGACGGCCTTCTGAGATACGAACCTGATGTCGAACTGCTGGAGGATCACCACCCAGCGCGCCAATTGGACGGTCAAGATAGGTCGGTTTAGGATGTATTTCAACGGGTCTACCCGAGAGACCAGCTATACCTCGTGGTGCTGCAAGTAGTACCGCAATTTCTGCATGGAAAATACGAGCGCCAGGCAGCTCTTCTCAATGGGGGAATATTTAATTTCCGCATCGAGGAGCATGTGGCTGAGGTAGTAGAGGCTATTCTGTGTTCCCTCATTGTTCTTCTGGGTGAGAAGTGCGCCGAGGGATCGCTCTAGGGCGGTCACGTAAAGGACCACCGGCTTTCCGGAAATGGGTGTCATCAAGACCGGAGGTTGAAGCAGATACTGCTTGATTTCCTCAAAAGCGACCTAACACTCCTCGTCCCATTCGTAGGCAGTGCCCTTCTTCATGAGCTGGGAAAAGGGCTTACACTTGCCGGCCAGATTCGCAATGAATCGGCGTATATAGGCTATGTGGCCTTGAAGACCTCTCAGCTCCCGAATATTACTCGGGGGAGGCATCTGACTGATGGCCTTGATCTTTTTTGGGTCGATCTCGATGCCTCGATACCTATCAATGAAGCCAAGAAACTTTCCATAGGTAACCCCAAAGGCACACTTCAATGGGTTCATCTTCAAGTGGCGAGAACGGAGGAAGCCGAACACTTTCTCAAGGTCTTTGAGATGGTCCTGGCGCTGACGAGACTTAACCACCAGGTCATCCACGTAACACTCCACCAGTATCCTGAGAATTGTCTTGAATATGCGGTGCATAGCCCGTTGATAGGTGGCACCTGCATTTTTCAGGCCGAAGGGCATAACCTGGTAGCAAAAAGTACCCTGGGGGGCCCTGAAGGCAGTGAAATCTTCATCCTTAGGGGCCATCTGGATCTGGTTGTACCCAGAGTACCCATCCATGAAGGAAAGGGCTTGGAACCCGGTCGTGACATTGATCAACAACTCTGTCACAGGAAGGGGAAAATCATCCTTCGGACAGTGGCGATTGAGATCGCGGAAGTCGATACAGACCCTAATCTACCCATTCTTCTTCCTGACTAGAACAATGTTGGCTAGCCACCGGGGGTACTGGACTTCTTTGACGAAGTTGGCCTTGATGAGCTTATCAACTTCGGCCTCAACCATGGAACCGTGAGAGGGGTGCATCTTTCTGGGAGGCTGCTTGAACCCACGATGGTTTGCTGGAAGGCCAAGGCGGTGGACGGCTACCTGGAGATCTAGTCTCGGCATCTTGTCATAACTCCATGCTAACACATCACAGTACCATCTGAGGAAGTCTACGTACCGTTTCTGTTCCTCGGGGGGCATAGCGGCACTAACCAATGTGGGTCTCGGGTCCGCCTCGCTACCGAGGTTCACCTGCACTAACTCGTCGACCGTGGTGGAGAAGCCCTCCTCAAAGGCAGGAGGAGCATCTTTCATGTCCTCCTCTCCGCTTGTGGAAGGATCATCCATGGGGGGAGCCATCTCGGGGCTGCCAGACCCTGATGGGAAGCTGGTGCCGGCTTGGGCGGCTGAGGTCGCCACGTCAGGGGACCCATGCACTGCAGAGACCATGGCAACAAAGGCAGTTGATCCAATCCCATCTGGCCTTCGGCCCAAGGGTCCACGTTTTATGACATCAAAGTAGTGGTGGCGCGTTGGCTTGAGCCGATCGATTCTGGCCCGACGAAACAGGCATGTATGACGTACTGTCGTTGCCATGAGCCTAACATCCCGATATCGTACAGGGGTAGGAGGCTCGGCGATCACCTGAGCCTGGCTAGTGTAAGAGTATGAGGTGATTTCCTGTCGTCGCTTGGACCCGGAAATATTCCTTCCTCTGGTACCCAAAACAACAAAGCACTACCCCATGTCGGGGGTTGTGGCCTCCAACCGATGGATTGGGAAGACATATGCGTCATCCAATCCTGCCCAGGGACCACTTGCGACAGTGGCGGGCTCGACCTCACCTGCCAGGATCTTCTTTTCCTTGCTCTTGTAATAACCAGCGTCCAGATAATGGGCTTCACAAGAGGCAAAAGGAGACGCATCTCCTTGGAGCACGACCACTCAACCCTTAATGGAGTATTTGAGGTACTGGTGATACTAGGAGGGGACCACCACGTGAAGGTGGAGCCACGGCCTGCCCATCAATGCGTTGTAGGCAGTTTCCTGAGAGACAACCATGAATTCGGTATTGGCAATTAGACCGCCGAACTGGGTCTTCAGACAAATCTTGCCGAGTGCAGTTTGCTCGGTCCTGTCATACCCCTGGATCCTGAGGTTAGAGGGAGTTAAATCATCATCAGACAACCCTAGTTTCTGTAGTGTCCGAGTTGGGATGAGGTTAATCCCGGAACCTGTGTCAACAAGACAGCGGCAAACTTCCACGCCATTGAACTGGATGGTGACGTACAGTGGGCGAATGTGCCCCTGTATGGGAGGGTCTTCATCTTCACCGGAAAATGAGATAACCTCCTGACATTCAGCGTCCTCAATCGCCTTGGTGTGGAAGGCTTCTGTGGCCGCCACCTCCGTCTCGAACTGGAGGGGTCTCCTTAGAGCCTCGGTGAGTGACTCGTGCATTTCAGATGACAGGCGAAGGGCCTCGAGGATAGAAAGCCTTGCCAGAATGTCAGCCAGGTGCTTCATGACATCATACTTTCGAGCCAAATGCGAGCATCTACTTATAGGAGGCCGCACTGCGATTGGAGGCATGACGGGCCCTACCGGCGGGACCGATGACTGACTGGTACTAGGCACATCTCGCTGTTCACTAGTCGAAGCCTGGGAGGTGGCTGCCGCGTTAGGACCGGAAGGCTGTAGTCGACCTGTGGCAGGGCTGGGCTGGCTGCGACACAGACGTGGTGGTCCCGCCTGATCCAGCAACACAAAAGGTGGTGGAGGCAGACCTGTCGACACCGGGTGAGGGGACCACGTGCATTGATCTCTATATCGGGCCTGCTACCTGGTCTATGTAGCGTACACGGCCTGTCTAGAGGTGACGACTGTCGTGCCTTGGTGATTCGCATAGCCACGGCTCTTCCAATGTTGGCGACGGCTGGGGACATTGGGGAAGTCCACCTGGAGTTCCTCATCTTCGGGATCCAAAAAGGGATTTACCAACTCTACGGTGTTAACTGAAGCGTACCCCGGGCTTTCACTCGAGGAGTCATCCGCTACCAGACAGAGTCTCAGAGGGATCCCCATCTCTGGGGGCATAAAATCGCCAAGCATGCGATAAGATGACAGCACTGGCAGGGCGCGTTCTTTCTTCTTGCATCACCGCTTGCTCTTCTGGGAAGAGGTAGGCTGGGACGACGATGCCAAATTGGCGCTCCTAGATTCTGAGGGCTCCGGCTGACTCAGGCGGGCACGGATGATGCCATGGTCACGGGAAACCATCCTGCGGGCCATCCAGTCATTATACATCCAGGACCCATGGTCGGAAACCTGCTGCCACTCATCCCCGTTGTCACTGCTACCATCGGATCTCACGAAGACACCTGCCACCTGTGCCAGGGCTGGGCCCAACTTGATTATGTTGTTTTCAATCTGGTCTTGGAGCCAGTCCTTGAACACATAGCATCACTAGATGGTGTGCCCCAGGATCCGGTGATAAGGGGAGTAGTTAGGGTGATCAGTGAGATGCGCCTCTTCCGGCTTCCGGCACTCAGGCAGCCGCACGATTCTCTTCTCCAAGGCGCTACGGAAATAACCGGGGACCTGGTCCTCGTCAAACGAGTAAGTCCGATTCCTTCTGTCTGGAAAGGGGGCTCTTGGAGTCAGACCTTGACCAGGGGCCAGACGAGCATGCCGAAGAGGCGGAGCCTGATTATCTCACCTAGGTGGTGGCGGTGCGTTACGCGGAGGCGCCTGCCGATTTTGAGGCGGTCGCTGCTGGGCCGGAGGCTGTGCCCGTGGGGGTGGACCCCTATGGGCCTGCTGATATGGCCTTACTGGTAACAACTCTAACTGTCTGGGAGCCTCTATCTGGGCTACAACAGCAGGATCGGCTCTGGAGGCTCTCCTTGCAGGGATTACAGGAGGCAGCGGGCGTGCCTGACTGGCCTGTTGCAGGGCTTCTTCAAGGCGTTGAGCCTTGTTCGAGAAATCCCTGAACCCTCCAGGGTAATTCTGAGTGATCAGACAAGGAACCAGCTCTTCCTTGACGTTCCCTACACACATTTTCAGTAATTTCTCCTGAGTTATTGGCATGTCAAGTGATTACGTGAGCCCCTTCCATCGGGCGACGAAGTCCGCAACCCGCTCATCGGGCCTTTGTTTTCACTTGAAGAGGTCTGCAGTGTTCGTTTTCCAGGTTGTGGAACTGAACTGGTAGAGGAATTGTTGTTGAAGGTCCTCCCAGCTAGTCATAGATCCAATAGGGAGCTGGTTGTACCAGACGAAGGCTGGTCCTTCCAGCGTCTGAACGAAGCAACGGAGCATGGCAGCCTCCTACTGCACCGGAGTCCCCAACATAGGCTCGCACCTCGAGTTGAAGTGGGACAGGTGTTTTGGTGGGTCTCCTATCCCATTAAAGGGGGAGAAAGTGGGGTTCCAAAATCCTGGCAGGGCCGGCATATCATCCACCCATGCTGGGTATGGCTTGCCGTCCGGTGGGATTGCCACCTGCCGAGTTTCCAGGGCCTCCAAGCGGGCGATGAGAACTTCCATCAGATCGTCCGGACATGGATTCCTGTCCTGATGGGGATCTCTAACCACAAGCGCATTGTCGGGATCTCCAATCTGGTAGTCAAGCTTAGCAGCTCGCGGGGCGGCTGGCGGAGTGACTCTCAGGGCAGCGGGAGGAAACCGAGCATGGTCCCCCATGTGATCCCGCCGCTCGGGAGGGTTCGGCGAGACGTATCGTGCCCTCTTGCCATGGGCGCCGGCCTCTCCCCTGTCAGAAAACGCGACATGGTTGTGGTTGCCTGGGGGAATCTCGGCAAGGGGTAGGTGCTCCTGCCCCTGCTGTCCTGACCTGGGATTACCGTAGTCAGGCCGCCTCTCTATGATGCATTTAGCCAAGAGCTCATCAACCAGCCTCTTTTTCTTAGCAAGATACTGGCATAGCATGGCCTTTTCGGAGTCTTCCTCTGCCTTCTGCACTGAGGCAGATGGGTCAGCGAGCTTGATAGCCCCGACATGCTCTTTACCCTTGCCGATGTTTTGGCTCAGTGTCAGTGCCTCAATGGGTGTGGGGAGACCTAGGAGGCTCCTCTGGTGGCGAGTAATCCTCCCATATGGGTCCAGTGGTGGCTTGTACTCAGGGGGTGAGTCCCCATCGAGGAGCTCCACACCGTTTCCCTTGTCTAAAAGATCAGTCATGTTGACCGCCACTGCCTTTGGCGACATTCCCTCAGGGCCGCCCGGTGAATCAGGCTGTCGGCGGATCGCACAGAAAAGAAGGTTATCGTGCTGCCCCCATCCTCGGACGTGCGCGTGGGGGGTGGTTTCCTCGATAAACTTGTGGAGTACTTGAAAACTCTGAACACGTTGTTTCTGGAGGGCCCTGCGGTGGCCAGATGACTCGGGGTGCCGAACTGCAGGGAGCGCTGCCAGGTCGACCCGACGGCACTGCTCACCGATATCCTCGAGATGTGCTTGACTCCTGGGATAAGGCCCTAGCTGATGGTGAAGACATGAGTGAGTCAATCGAATATTCTAGTGGAGACATTCAAACTCTCCCGGGGTGAGCGCCTTTGGCATATCAAAATTCGACCCTGCGACCGGCCAAAACTTCTCGGGGAAGTGGCCCGCTGCGAGGACGGTCCAGAAGCTCCATGACTCTGGTTCGGGGTCCGGACCTTGCTTCCCCGGATCATCAACCGAGAATGGTCGGGGAGCTAGAAATGGCGCCAAGGTAGGTAGTCGGGCCGGTGGGCTGGTCAGCGGGGAATACGGCAAACATGTCGATTGGATGCCGATCCCTGAGTCGTCCTCCAAGGGATTCAGTGCCCTGGCTACCACGTCGCGATAGAATGGGCCAGCGAATGGGCCTCCTGTCATAGCGTCGGTTCTCGCCGAGGGTTTTTTGCCTTGAGACTCTTCCGTCGGTCCCCAAAAAAGTTCCCCACCCTCCCTGACTGAGGTGGAAGGCACTTCCGGGGAGGCCAGTGGTAACTGCGGGTTTGACCCCTAGGGGTACGCCAAGTCATCGTCCTCCTGGATATACCTTTGGAGGGAGGAGGGAATCATACGAATCTCGCATTTGGGGAGTACAAGACTGACGCGCCGCGTCCCCATCCCTGCCCTCGACTCAGAGGGTCGGGGGGAAGGTTCTGTCATCGAGTCGTACTCCGCCTCAGAGTCCGAGAAATGGACCGGTCTAATTTCTGTCTGGACTCCCCTGACATTCCTCCTACAGTGACGACGCCCCGCCTTCCTGCCC
This sequence comes from Viscum album, assembly GCA_963277665.1. NCBI lineage: Eukaryota > Viridiplantae > Streptophyta > Magnoliopsida > Santalales > Viscaceae > Viscum > Viscum album. The sequence goes on from OY728126.1 coordinate 1,900,311,195, forward strand.
CTGGGTGGCTCCTCAGGGTAAGGATGATTTCTGTCAAGGAGTCCCCTGGCCGCAATAGTGCTGGGGTAGAGGGGACTGAAGGCTGGGGTGTGGGAAGCACCGAGACAGATGTCGAAAGGGACATGGGGAGGACCTTCATGTGAGTGAGCGACTGGATACGCAACGGCTCCATACTCGCAGCCAGCGGTAGGGAGAGTGACCTCATACCCAGTGCAGTGGGTGCTAGAAGGAGTCATACCCAGAGCGTGGCTACCGCGAAGAAGCCTTCAGCTTCCCAGATCAGTGGCACGGAATAAGCCTTCATGATGGGTGGAACTACCGCGGATTGGTCAATGGTGGCCATTGCCTATGCCCGCGACCAGGAGAGTCGATCCAACCTGCCTGTAGGACGGTCGGGGCCTCGACCCCAATCGAACATGTAACTGCCCCTGCTCAACATGTGCGGGGACCTGGTAGCAAGCGTCAGTAGTGGCTCAGGCCACAGTGGCTGCTGAGGTTGGTTCCCCAGGACAGGTACTCTCTTCCGCTCGCGCCCGATGCTGGCGTCGGGTCAGATGGGTTGGAGCCGGTGGTGCGGGCACAAAGATTGTCTGGTCCTCAGCCCGGGGATCCGGGCGATGACGTCGACGCAGCCTGGTGGGGGTTCTTGCCATTAACCCTAGGGATGGGTCTCCGATCGGGCAGACCCAGACATCCCCCACCTCATTGGCGTAGGGGACGGATGTTTCAAGGCACTCCGGGGATAGGCTCCCGAAGCGGTTGAACGTCGGAGTGGAGAGCGGCAGCTCCCTGCGCGGCCCTTAGGGGTGGCGACGATAGTGGGGCACAACCACCTCTAGATCCAGATGGTCCAGGCCCCTGGTGGGGATGATCCCTTCCTCATCGTACCTGCGAACCAGGTCGTTGATCACCCTTCGCTGGATGATTTCTGACGGGGAGAGGGGGCGTGAGCACCTGACAGTCGTGGCAATCGGAGCCGGAGTGACTGTGGAAAAGGCGGGACCGCGTGGGGTAGCCGCGTCGGTACTGCCCCTGCCCCTGCGCCAGTGGGCAGGTGGCGATCGAGCTCCGGATGCAGTGATCTGATTCCTGGAAGCAGGGAGATGAACCCATTAGTACTAACAGGAAAAGAAATCGACAACCAATAGCCCAGCGTCGTCCCGTCTTCCGTGGTCGGCGAGATGGATCCACGCTAACGACGTCGTAGAACTGAGTGCACAACATCCTGACTGCCTCAACCCCTGGCGGGTTTCACGTCCCAGTGATAGGTACCCGGACCTGGTGACATGCTGATCTTTCGACATCCCGAACGCTACCTGTCCCCATATTGAGGAGAAGAGATTCACGTCGGGTTCACCATTTTCTGTTTCTGACGCTTTTACGCCGGGGCGTGCGTGCGTGTCCATCACGCATGGGAGGACGCACAGCTCGCAGCCCCGCATTCCCGCTTTCCAAAGGCGGGCGGCATCTGTTCCTTATTTAGGGACGTCTGCTCCTTGATCGAAACTGGGATGATGGGATGTTGGTTCTTCCTTCTGTGGATTCCTCCTCGGAGCTCGTCACCTAATCCGGGTCTCCCTCATAGATTTAAGACGGGTTCGTGAAGCTCATTCCCAACGCCATATCATCATGGACGCTAGTTAATTACACTGCTTCTGTCGAGACGCTCCAAGGGGTCTTGTCGGGGCAGCAACCTTCGGTGAGGTGAACAGTCACGTTGGGGTGTCGTTGGCATGTCTTGATGCTGGGGATCAGCATGTCTGACTTCTTTCCCTTATCACAGGGCTTCTCGAGGGTGCGGAAGCCTGAGGCATCCCACGTCGAACGCAGGGAATATGTATCATCTGAGGTTTTCCTCAGCATCCCATGTTTAACACGGTGTATTCCGTGAGTTTAACATCTTGCGGAGACGGATCGGACTGGTCGAAACACTGAGAGTGGATCAGATTGAAGGACCCCCTAGGGGGAACACCGATGTTGGGGACAGCACGTGGGCGGCTTCCCGGATACTATGGAGTGGGGTGGAGTGGCATGATCTCACCGGGATGTGGTGGCCCAGGTAAGGATCAGGATGGATGATGGTGTGACGGGATTGAACCTCATGGAGGCTTCCTACGTATCCCCATGGCAGGGAATCAAAGTCCTCGTAGTTCGGTGATACAGTGGGACACCTAAAAAGGCAACCCGTGAGAATGGACGCATGGATTGGAGCCTGGAGGAAGTAAGATCTCCGGGATAGGGCATGATCTTCCCAAGGCACGTGGGCTTGAGGGGGAATTCAGGATGAGACGTGGATGTGAGGCATAAGGATTATGCTCTGAGACGGACCAAGAGGGGGAATACAGTTTAACGTCATGCGGGACGAGGGCATACAGTTTAACGTCATGCGGGATGAGGGACTTTGGGGCTTATGCTCTGAGGCGGCCCAGAGTGGTCGATGAACCGACGTGGAGAGGTCGGAACGACCGGGCGGTGGGCTTGAACCTCGTGGAGGCTTCCTACGTACCATGCATTAGCATGGATCAAAGTCCACGTAGTTCGCTGGGATGGGGCTTACGCTCTGAGGTGGCCCATAGGAGGATGTCATGGTCGATGCACGCTCTAAGCCCACGTGAGTAATGCTCGGTGTGAGAAACAAGAGGCAACAAGGACCAGACGATCACGTCGCGAAGGGTGCGTCCATGAGAAGCGGAATGGGGCTTATGCGTGGTTATCAGCCCAAAGAGGAAACAGGGGCTTACGCGTGGTTAGCAGGCCGAAGAGGAAACAGGGGCTTACGCGTGGTTACTGACCCTGGGTGCCGGGGCTTACTCCAGGGTGGAGACCTGTGGTGCGACAAAGCACAGTGGGAAAGGGACTCCACAGGCCTTGGCAGGGGGGAAGTACGGGGATACATGGGTGCAACCTTCCGTAAGAGAGGTTAGGGGCTTACACTCTGAGGCATCCCTTCCCCCATGGACAAACTCCAATCCGACAAGGAGGATCTCATTCCAAGCGAGGAAGAGTCCATTCCTGTGGAGACGAGAGGCGTAAAAAATGTCCGAGCTGGGGGGGAACCTGCGTGCGAAGCACGAGGTCGGACCACAGTTTAACATCATGTGTTAAGGACGAGGTGATTAGCAGTTTAACGTCATGCAGCTTGGACAAGGTGGGTTCGCTCCACACCCCTAGGGCTTACATGCCCAATGCCCTCTACCCCTTGTGGGAGGGAAGGCATCGGCAATGCTGTGGCGAAGGGGGGCCGCAGGGCGAACCATTGGGGGGTCCACGTTAGCGTGGCTATCCGAAGAAGCAATAGCCGTTTGCGTGCCTATGCGGAGAAGCATAAGGAAAAGCAACGCAACGGGAAACACCGCCCAAGGGACCTTGAGGTTACTTCGTACGAGCCTGGAAGGCCGTATGGGAAAACAACGCATGGCGCGCATGGCCGGCAGGGAAGACATCAGGTGCCGGCGCGGAAAGGTAGCCAAGGGGCGTCAAGGTAAAGGGGTCCTGGGTGTTGCGCGCAAAACACCAGGATGGCGCGCAATAGGGCCAGAGAATTGTGCGCGGAAAGGGGATTGCATGCACGGTATTGCTCGCACGGAAGGGGATTGTGCGCACGGGACACGGATTGCGCATAAGGAAGGAACCCAGAGGAGGGGGCAAATTCACTTAAGCCAGTGGAGTTGCGCGCAAAGGCGAACCCCGGGGCAAGGTTGCGTGAAAAGAGGGATTACCTGGAACTCATATTGCACGCGGGGGGAGTCGAATTGCGCGCACGAGAGCCGATCCGAATTCCACAACCCCCAAACCACTTGGGGTTTCCTTCTATTTATAGGCATCGACCAGCGTGGAATCCAGGCGGAGCGCAAAAGTTTCCACGACGGGAACAGTTGGCGCGCAAAGCTTCACCGCGCGGAACCAGGGCATGTGAAATTGCACGCACCAGCGACTCGATTACGCGAATCTTGGGGATGCTTCGCGTGCAAAACAATATTTCGCGCGGATCCTTCTTCATTTCGTGCACCACTTCCCAGGCCTCCGGATTGGGCCTCTGATTCTGAATATGACTTCGCTTCATCATTTCAAAACTTCCTCTGGGAGTTACAGACTTTTTCGGTGTCTACAACTGCAAAGTACTTTAATTCCATGTGTTTAGAACCTTTGTAATATTGGTCATTCTTGGAAAAGAATACTACTGCGGTATTGTCATAATAAATTTTCAAGGGCTTGGAGATACTGTCGACAATTACAAGTCCGGAAATAAAGTTCCGCAACCACGTACCCTGAATTGTGGCTTCAAAGCATGCTAGAAATTCATCTTCCATGGTCGAAGCAGCTATAACCGATTGCTTTGAAATTTTCCATGATATTGATCCTTCAGCTAGAAGATACACATAACCAAAAGTGGACTTTCTTGTATCAACACAACTAGAAAAGTCTAAACCAGAGTATCCAATCACCTCATGATCATTGGATCTTTTATAATTAAGCATGTGATCCTTTGTTCCTTGAAAATATCGTAGAACTTTATTTGCAGCTCTCCAATGATCGAGTCTAGGATTACTTTGGTATCTTCCCAACATACCAACTACAAAGCTAATATCTGGCCTTGTACATGTTTGGGCATACATCAAGCTTCCAACAATAGATGCGTAAGGAATTTCTTCCATATGTTTTCATTCCAAATCATTTTTAGGACATTGATTGAGATTAAATTTATCTCCATTCTGAATTGGAACCAGTGATGCTTAACATTTTTCCATCCTAAACCTCTCTAAAATATTAATGATGTATGACTTTTGAGATAAGCCCAATATACATTGAGTTTTATTAAAAAATATTTCTATTCCAATCACATACTTGGCTTCTCCCATGTCTGTCCTTACAAAATTATTAGAGAGGAATTTCTTGGTCTCAAACAATAGACCAAGATCATTTGCAGCAAGTAATATATCATCAATATATAGAATCAATAATATAAATTTACTCCCATTTCTCTTCTGATATATACACTGATCAGCGATGTTTCCTTAAATCCAAAAGACACAATGGTATCATTAAACCTAATATACCATTGTCGGGAATCATGTTTTAGTCTATATATTGACTTCTTTAATTTACATACCATGTGTTCCTTTCCATCAATGGAAAACCTCATTGGTTGATCCATGTATACATCTTCCTAAGTTTCCATTTAGAAATGTTATTTTAACATCCATTTGATGAAACTCTAAATCATACTGAGCTACCAATGCCATAATAATTCTGAAAGAATCTTTCTTAGAAACCGGTGAGAAGGTTTCCTTATAATCTATACCAACCTTTTGAGTGAATCCTTTAGCAACAAGTCTGTCCTTGTAAAGTTCAAGTTTACCAAGAGAGTCATATTTGGTTTTGAAGACCCATTTACATCCAACTCTCTTGCATCCTTCAGGAAATTCCATAAGGTCCCACACTTTATTTTGTTCCATGGAATTCAACTCAAATTTCAAGGAATCTAACCATTTATTAGAATTACCACACTTGATGGCTTGAGAATATGAAACTGGATCATTATTAATGCCAATATCATTTTATATTTCATGTAGATATACCACATAGTCATCAGAAATAGCTGACCCTCTTTCCCTTTGGGATCTTCTTAACACTATTTCTTGTGGTTATTCAACCATTTCTTCATTATGAATTTGGGAAACATTCTGTTGTGGTTCTACTTGATTATTTTGTGATGCAATAATTTGTGGAACAACAACATGTGAAGTTGGAATACAAGAAAATGGAACTTGAATTCTAAATTCTTTAATTTCCACATTTTGTGGAACTTCACTCCCACTGGATTCACCATTCTCGATAAATATATCATTTCTAGTTTCAACAATTCACATACTATGGTTAGGACAATAAAATCAATACCCCTTTGATTTCTTTGGATAACCAATGAAATTTCCACTGATTGTTCTTGCATCCAGTTTTCTTTGTTGTGGATTATATGCTTTTATTTCTTCCTGACAACCCCATACATGTAGGTGTCTTAAACTAGGTTTCCTACCAGTCCAAAGTTCAAAATGAGTCTTTGGAACTACTTTACTAGGAACCTTATTCAATAAATACATGGCAGTTTTTAAATCATACATCCAAAAAGATAAGGGTAAAGAAGAATTACGTAACATACTCATAACCATATCCATTAATGTTCTATTATGCCTTTCTGCTACACCATTTTGTTGTGGTGTACCAGGCATAGTGTATTGTGAACATATGCCATGAATTTCTAGAAACATTGCAAATGCACTAGGGTTTTGTCAACTTTCATCAAATTTTCCATAATATTCACCACCCCTATCAGACCTTATGACCTTCACCTTTTTGTCTAATTGCCTCTAAACTTCATTTACATAAATTTCCAAGGCATTTATTGCTTGATATTTCTCATGCGATAAATAGACATATCCATAACGTGAAAAATCATCAATAAAGGTGATAAAGTATTTTTCCTTACCGAAAAAATTGACATCAAAAGGTCCACATATATCGGTATGTATGATCTCAAGGAGTTGAGTACATCTTGTGGCACCTTTCTTTGTGTGTGTTTTTTTGTTTTCCTTTAATACAATCCACACAAATATTTAGGTCGATAAAATCCAATTTTGGAAGGATTTAAAACTTAATCAATCTCTCCAATCTTTCTTTGGAAATATGACCTAAACGATTATGTCATAAATAAGAAGAATTTTCATTTACTATACCACGTTTAGTACCAGAATCTTGATTCAAGGTCATAAGTGTTTCAGCATACATATTATCACGATTTAGTTTATATAAACCTTCATACAATAAAGCAGATCCAATCATGCGTGTATGCTTAAACAAACTAAAATATCCATTCCCAAAATTAAAAAAGTATCCAACAACATCGATTTTTGACAAAGAAACCAAATTTCTAGATATACTAGGTACATAAAAGGTTTCACATAATTCCAAACTATATCCACTGTCAAGGATTAAACGATAATTCCCGACAGCTTCAACTGAAACCTTCACTCTATTCCCCATGAAGATAAACTTTTCAGTTGGGCTTGTGATTTGGGTTGAAAGGAATCCCTACATTGTATTATAAGCATGAGTCATACAACTAGAATCAATCCACTATGTATTATGTGGGACTTCAGCTAAGTTTGATTCATAACATGTATAAGCATTTTTCTTACCTTTCTTTTCAAACCAAGCCTTCCGTTTCAGACAATCCTTTTAGAATTGTCCAACTTTCCCACAGAAATGGCATTTATCTTTAATTGTGTTCTTCTGGTTCTTGCTAAAAGACTCATTAACCTTCAATGGTCTCTTTCCTTTTCCATGCTTCTGTATTTCATGCTTATTTCCTCCTTGATGATGCACATAATGGACAGAGTGGATTCATTGACTCTTTAAACGTGTTTCCTCTTGAACTAACATACTATGCAATTCATGCACATTCCATTTATCTTTCGTGGTGTTGTAGTTCATTTGGAATGGTCCATACACAGATGGTAATGAGTTTAGGACAAACTATAGAAGGAAACATTCATCCACTTCCATTCCTAAAGACTTAAGTCTTACTGCAATATTTGTCATTTCAATGACATGATCATGCAAGGTACGAGAACCATCAAACTTTATGGTGGTCAATGTACTCATTAATGTCCCAGCAAGAGATTTGTCAGCAGTTTGAGATCGGTCTCCCACAGATTTCATAAATTCTTTAGCACTTTCAGTTTTAGGGAGACCTGACTTGATGTTACTTGCTATGCTTATTCGCATGAACATCAAACTTAATCTATTTGATCTTTCCCATGATACATAATATACTTTATCATCATCGCTACTGTCATCCGTTGTAGTAGCGGGTTTCTCTACTCGGAGTGCTAAATCAAGATCCAATACACCAAGGTGAAATTGGATTTTCTCACTCCAATCAGAGAAATTTAATCCATTAAAGATAGGAACAGATGATGTCTCTGAGTGCAATTATGATGAAAAGCTAACTGCAATAAATACATGCTTAAAATTAATGCCTTGAAATAATAATAATACAATGATTCAGATAAATTATTTAACATAAATGTGTATTAGTGTTCTCCTTTGGGTAAAACACTAATACACAAACATAATTGAAACTAATAAAAATAACTTTATTTGGAAATAATATATACATCAATTAGATTTATTTATTATCTTTGGATATATAAATAAATCTCATAATGCATAATATGTATTACCAACAGTTATATTCATAAATTATAAGAATATGAAAATTGCCTTTGGGAAATTAATAAATATCTTATAATAATGAATTTTAATTACTCATAAAATATCATAATAACATCAAATTTATGAGTAATCAATATATATCATTTTAACATAATTTTTGAAACAATTTTAACTTTATGATTTGACCACTTTGGTGATTAATAAATCTCAAGCAATATTGTTTCAAAATAAAAAAATATCATAATCATAACATAGTTATAAAATTTTTAATAAACATAAATCCAAAATTTTGTTTACTCTTTCTTTAATTTGTTTTGGCGTCAAATTTAAAACTCTAATAATTATTTCAAATAATGACAAATCAATATTTTTATAACAATTTTTTTATGGTTTGAAAACCAATGACAAAAGGCTGATAAATAAATAAATAAATGCTAATATGTCACCTTTAAAACCATTTCGTAAAGGTGGGAAACCTTATCCATTTTTTTTAATCATTAAAACAATTTTAAATAGAAAATTCATTTCATTATCAAAGATAATATATAATTGAAGGGAAATTTCAAAATCTAAAATCAAGGAGAAGATGCAGAAAATTGAGATTCCCCAAAAATAGGCACTTAATATTTGGGAAGAGAAAAACAAATGCACCGTGGATTCATAATTTAAAAATAATAATAATAATCGCACACCATATTCAGGTTTCAAAAAATTTTACCACACTATTATTATTAATATTAATTAACATTTAAAATAAGAAGAAAAGAATTCACATTTAACGTAACATATTGATTGCAGAACGTAATCCAGATTTTCGATTCTTATTTTAACGCAACACATAAAAAATGTATACATGGAGAAACACAGATTTCATAACCCTCCTCTGATACAACACATAAATTGATTTCATTTATTTTAGGATCTTTAAAATATGTGTTTATCACATAGATAAACAAAATTTAAAATAAGATAAAACATACCTTGATCCATGGGATCTTTTAGATTGGAATCTCCTTGATTTTCTCCCACTTAAAAGGATTTCTATCCTCTGTATCTTTTCTCTTCCGCAGTTCAAATTGATGGAATGTACAGGAATTATATTGAGACATAATTGTCAAGGATAGGACCCTTTAAATAGGGATAAAACAGTTATACAGGTGGTTACTTAATTAACTGTCAAAGTCCATCAATTGACAGTTTTATCCTTTAATATCCCATTATAATAATATTAAATAAAATCACGTGAGTTATTCTAACAATACCAAGATAAATAAAACTTCAAACACCTACTTTCCATCATTGTTTGAAAAAGAAACACAACACCACTTCCAAACAATAAGGTTAGGTTACAACATCTTCCTCACTTACTAACTTCTGTTCCAACACACATCTTAATAACCATCCATCTAATGTTGTTAAATTCATTAAAAAGAACATTTTCACAAGGATTGAGGTGCCAAAATCCTCCATTATTGATAGAGGACAATTTTAAAATTGTTAATTTCAAATATATGGCCAAAATTTATTGGTGTGTTCAAAAAATTGGAACTGTTATATAGTGGACTAGATAGAACTTTTAATAGGGAGTTAAAAAATATTTTGGGAAAAAATATGAGCAATCATAGGAGGGATTGGTCACTAAAGTTGGACGAGTCCTTGTGGGATTATAGAACATCTTTCAAAACACCTAAATACATCTCCTTACCAATAGGTGAAGTGTGAAACAGTGAAATTCTATTAAAAAATAAAGAATTATAGTAGATTGGTGGAGAAAGAAGAAGAAAGAAGGAAAAAAGGTCACATTGGTAGACATCGCTCCCAAGTACTGAGGCAAAGCCCCCTACTCCCACTGATGGAAAACTTCTAAAACCATTTGTAGTCCACCCCAAGAAGCCCCTCACAATATTTATTACCACCACCAACCCCCAATGACCCTAACTAATACCTATCTAATTACCCCACTGCCCCTGGTAGTCTATTATTACTCTCTACCTTCTCCCTTGCACAAAAACCCCTAGACGATGTTCCTATCAATTCTTCCCCCATGAAAAATCACCTTGTTCTTATGGTGGGAAAATGAAATGATTCTATGGAAACGTGGATGGAAGAACCCCACAAAAAGAAATCTAGAGGGTGGAGGCTCAAGCAGGGTACTTTGAAACCATGCAACTTGTTCTATAGTGGTTTCAAGCCCTGGGTATTCCTGCCATCACACCTTGTGTTGTCCCTCCAAAGGTACATCAGTATTTAGTTATTGTGATATCCTCCTTCCCTGTCCATCCCACTCTGCCTTCCCCATCCTTCTTATGCCAACCTTTTCTTGCTTCACCTTCTCCAGATTCTCTCGATGTTCTATCAACACAACATAGTATATAATTTGTTCCTATTGTGCATTTTGGAAATCACGTTACTACCACAGTCTAGCATGACAATATGAATTTCCTCAACGTCTTTAATCTATATACTCCTTGGACTATTTCCCGCTTCTTGTTGAAGACTACTACCTTCGTCCCAACCTAAAATCGACTTTCCTTTGTTAACAGACCATCCCGTACTCTGCACGAGTCGTGACATCGCCTCCATCAACTCTTGCATTTGGATCTCTAGATATTGTAGTGCAATTTCTGTCATTGTATTTCATAACTGTAGCTCAGAGGCTGACAATTCTAGTGAAGTTAAACAACTCTCCATGTGTGCAGGTTTCGAGCTATTGCACCAGCAACGCCTGCTGCGCACACTGCACAAGTTGTGCCCATTGAGTCTGTCACACTGCTTAAGCTGTTGTGTCTGCTTTTTTCATTTCGGCTTTAGTTCCTCCATCAATAAACCACTTCTTGATCCTCTCACTAAAAACCTCTCAATGATCAATAACATTCAAGAAAGATCAAGAATCTGAGGCAATAGTTTCTATAGTTCCTCACGGATCAAGACGATTCTGGCTCTAGAATACTCTCAATGAGAACACCAACGGATAGGTGTAAAAGAGTGAAACAATAGAATTCTATTAACAAAGACATAATTACAGTAGATTGGTGAGGAAAAGAAGAAAACACAAGGAAAGGTGGTATACTTGGTAGACGCCACTCCCAAAGCCAGAGGCTTAACCCTCTGCTCCCACTGTTGAAAATCTTCTAATACCATTCGTAGTCCCCTCCAAGTAGTACCTCTATATTTATTACTACCATCAACCCCCAACAACACTAACACCTAGCTAATTACATCACTGCCCCTGCAGAGTCTATTATTACTCCAAATATTCTCCCTTAAACAACATGCCCTAGTCCCCGTTTGTATTACTTACATCTATATTGAATCTTATAGAGTGCATGTGAAAATTGAACACAAATACTTTTAGATAATGAAAGCTTTAAACATTCATTTAAAATCTACTTGTAAAAGAGTGTTGCTTCAATAGAGTGAATTAGATGAAATAAGGAGGGAATCTTATGAAAATAAATAGATTTTCAAGTAAATGATTGAGGGTTTTCCTGATAACATGATTCAAAATTGAGTGCTTAAAGATGGATAATGGGTTTAATCGTTTAACTATCAATTGAAACTGTTTCCTAGAAAATATAAGTCTAAATAGTTGGTACAATATTCCATTACTCGAGTGTGAGATAATGAAATCATGGGGCTGATGGGAGATGAGAATAGGTCATTTATGGTTAATGGATATAAAATTAAACTTTATGCAAAAGGGAAGCCCTGGGAAGGATTTTTATTTCTAGAAATGAAATTTTTCTAGTTTCCATTTGATTTACGTGTAGGATTTTTTTTCTTTTAACTAGAGGAGGTGGCTATCCACATCTAAATGCAACCGGATGGAAACCCACTTTGAACTACAAAGGACCTTCACCCGCTAAGAAGTTTTTCAACATTGTTGAACAGAGCATGGAATTCTACTAGGCTACATAGATAACTATTACTCCAACACCACTTTTTTTATTTAATAAAAGACACTTAAAAGGGAAGTAGTTACCAGAGTGCACACAAGAAAGAAAGAAGCCACCAAATCGCAAAGAGGATTTGTGGTCTTTCATTAGAGAGTCGCAGTCCCAGTGCTGAAGATGATCCTTGGACAATGTCAGCATGTGAAAGGGCAGTAGCACCAGCTTGATTTTTCCCAAAACTTAGAGAGAACATAGGAACATCACTGCTCAGTCTCCTTCCAGCACTTGGAGGTGATGCTTGTGCCATCAGATCATTTTCCCTGTTGTCATTCCAATTGGTTTTCTTCCTCTTTCCACTACCCATAAATTCAACATCTTTTGTATGCTTATCAGAGTTTTCCCTTGCTCTCTCCTTGCCTGCTGATCTGAAACTTGATGGATTCCCATGAACTGGAAGCTGGCTCGAGACTCTTGTATCCGATAAAGATTCAGACACATTTTCCCAGGCCATTTCCTCCTTGAGAGTGACCAAAATTTCTGAAACAAGCGGCCAGGTTGGTGGATAACCACCTTATGAAGCTGATTATCATTTGGTGGATGTGTAGCCTGAGAACAACCATCAATAGCGGATGAACCATGCCTAACAACTGAAACTTCAAATTGAGTAAATTGGGATTCGGCTTACAACTCCTTCGCATCATTGACCAGGACATGAGAGGGGGAATCCATCACGGGGTCATCAGATGCAGCAATTCGAGTCACCTTAGCGATAGGGGAGGACTTCCCCTGCTCCACTATGTTGGATTGGTGTAGCATGATCTAGTTGGACCAAATCCTTGTGGCCCGTAACTGTCGCGGGTCGAGCTCCGTGGTGAACTTATTGGGGGTTGCAGGGGGCAACGCGCCTGCTCCAAGGGTCCGAGAGCCGAAGGCCCCAGGCCTAATTTTTCAGCACTGTAACATCTCTGAACACTGTAGCATAGCTGACCGACCGACTCCGACAGACACTATAGAAGTGCGGATTTCAAAGTCAAATATACTGTTGCACTATTGACTTCTAGCCGATAGCCACTATAACACTTTTGACAAAGGTGGATGCATTTCACTAAAGAGACATGAATTTCCTATTCAGAACATTGGATCGTCTTCTCCATATGTTGCCCATTTCTGGCTAGAGTTTCTAACTGGAAAAACTCTGTAATTTTGATCTCATTTGTAGTAAATATTCTGTCTCTCCATGAATGTAGAGATTATTCCCGATCCACTTAAATTGTTGTGTCCTTGTTTTTTTTTTACTTTTCTGTTTGTTGCCATTTTTTTCGCTGCAACTCCCAGCGTTTCCGCAACACACTAAACCTTGGATGACCTTCAATCTATCCTTGCATCAATATTTGTGATAGCGACCCTATAAAGCATGAGGAGGACGTGAATCGATCGTTTTTTCATACTCAATTTTTGGTCTGAATCCTTCACCCCTTTTAAGAAAAAATAACCGATTCTTTGAAGAAAAGGATGAGAAAGGTCCATCTCAACATGGTCCCGGGCAAGCACTGGACGCTTCCCAGTCAAGGTTCTTTGATCAACCAGAAAAAACATTTTTTGATGGAATTCCCAAAACGATGAAGAGTGCACACAAGAAACTATGGACCAGGCCAGAGAAAAATCTCTACATCGGAGAACTGGATCAAAATTTGGCACGGATGAAGGATCCCCACCACATCCGGATTCCCCAAACCACAGTTGTGATAAAAATGATGATACAAATCGTCAGCAGAAGGACATCGAATCCTAAACAAAGAAACCAGTGTGAAATCGAGGGATTACACCACCACAACTATTTTGGATGCAAAAGACTCGAACGTTGAAATCCCATTCACCAGCTTCGAATCCTGTAGATGCGTCACAAATTCATGGATGCGATGAAGGGATGTCTCCTCAGTGAATGGAGAAAACCAAGGTACCTTCTGTTTGCCTTCCAGCTGGGAAGATGTCACCAGAGAGGGGTCGAAACCGATGCCATCACCGATTATGGATCGAATGAAGCCATACATTCCATACATTCCATACCAGAGAGAGGAGTTTCTCCAGGTTCAAAAGAGATCACTATTACGAATTTTATTACCATGCGCATATTTTTAAGCAAAATTTTTAATGGGAGAGTTTTTTTAATATTTTTTCTGAAAAAAAAATTGAAAACCATGTAGGATTAAAATATTTTTAAAAATACGCCTTAAAGGCGGCATCGATGATACTGCATTTGACCATAAACATAAAGGCGGTATCCGCGATGCCACCTTTTCCATAAGAAAATTTTTTCTATTTTAATTATTATTTTTTATATATTTAAAATTTTAATGTTTTATTATTATTTTGTTATGTTTTTATATATATATATATAAGTAAAACAAAATCTTTCAACATAATTTATCATTTATTCAAGTACGTGACTTTCTAGCCTATAAAATATGAACTGTAAGACCGATATGAATGAAATTTTAAATATTGGTCAAACATATAACAAGTAGTCGAAAATAAAAAAAAATCATAAAAAATGTTGATAAAAAATAATTTATATGCATTCTAATCCACCTACTTGAAACATAAAAAATTTTCAAGTACATGACATTGCTAGACTATAAAATATAAACCATAAGAACGATATAAATGAAATTTTAATCATTAAATAAACATATAACAATTAGTCAAAAATAAAAATAATTTCTCAAAAATGTAGGTGTAAAATAATTTATAAGCTTTCTAATCCACCTACTTGAAACTTAAAAATGATTCAAGTACATGAATTTGCTAGCCTATAAAATATAATCTATAAGAATGATACAAATTAAATTTTAAAAATTTATTATACTTATAACATGTAGTCAAAAACAATTATTAAAAAATGTTGATGAAAAACAATTTATATGCTTTCTAATCCATCTACATGAAACTTAAAAATGTTTCAAGTACGTGAATTTTTAACCTTTAAAATATAAATTATAAGACCGATATAAATGAAATTTTAAACATTTATTAAACATATAAAATGAATTCAAAAAAAATTCAAAAATAATGTTGATGAAAAATAATTTATAAGCTTTCTAATCCACTTACTTGAAACATAAAAATGTTTCAAGTACGTGACTTTGCTAGCCTATAAAATATAAACTATAAGAACAATATAAATAAAATTTTAAAAACATATTAAACTTATAACATTTATTTAAAAATAAAAAAAATATTAAAAAATGTTGATGAAAAATAATTTATAAGCTTTCTAATCCACCTACTTGAAACTTAAAAATGTTTCAAGTACACGACTTTGTTAGCCTATAAAATATAAACTATAAGACCAATATATATGAAATTTTAAAAACTAATTAAACATATAACAAGTAGTAGAAAATAAATATAATTTCTTAAAAAAATTTGATAAAAAATAATTTATAAGCTTTCTAATCCACCTACTTAAAACTTAAAAATGATTCAAGTACGTGACTTTACTAGCCTATAAAATATAAACTATAAGACCGATATAAATGAAATTTTAAACATGGACTAATCATATAACAAATAGTTTAAAATAAAAATAATTTCTTAAAAAATGTTGATGAAAAATAATTTATAGGCTTTCTAATTCACCTACTTGAATCTTAAAAATGCTTCAAGTACATGACTTTGCTAGCCTATAAAATATAAACTATAAGACCAATAGGAATGAAATTTTAAACATTGATTAAACATATAAAAAGTAGTAGAATTTTTAATTTTTATTTATATGGGTCCGATAGTTTATATTTTATAGGATTTCAAAATCAAATAGGTGGGTTAGGATCCTCCTCGACATTCCATCTTTTTGGTCTCACTTCTGAGTTACTTTTCTTACATTCCTTTCATTTTCATTTATTTATTTTATTTATGAAACTCTTTATTTTCAACAAATTTTCAGATGTTTAGGCTATCTTTTAAATTTTATTTACATTGTTTTTATACTATATATTTTATAAGATTTTAATGTTATCTACTTGAAATTTAATAATTATTCCTATGTTTCAAGTAGTCGACTTAGAAAGCTTTCAAATATAAATTGTACCTAAAATTTACACTACTGGAAAATGTACCTATCCCCACGGTTTTCACCAAAACCGTGGGGATAGACCCCCCCTATACTAACTGTTTTGGGAAACCGTGGGTATAGGTGAATTTTCATGACCTATACCCACGGTTTGCCAAAACCGTGGGTATAGGGGGCTCTATCCCCACGGTTTTGGAAAACCGTGGGGATAGGTCCTGAAAAGTCACCTATACCCACGGTTTCCCAAAACCGTAAGTATAGGGGGGGTCTATCCCCACGGTTTTGGTGAAAACCGTGGGGATAGGTCTGGGATAAAATACCTATACCCACGATTATGAAAAACCGTGGGTATAGGTCAATTTTGTGTGCGCGGGAAATTTTTTTTTCCGCGGGAAGGGAATTTTTTTTTTGGAGGGAACCCTATACCCACAGTTCTTCCCTCTATACCCACGGTTTTTATAACTATATTTAACTAAATATATATATATATATACATATATGTGAAGTTAGGGTAGTGGTTAGACGCGGTGTTTGCAGCGAAGAGGTTGCGGGATCGAAACTCGGCGCCTGCATTTTTTTAGGACCTATACCCACGGTTTTGAAACCGTGGGTAAAAGCCGTTGACACCGTGGAAATTGTCTATGTTTCGGTGACACGGTGGCAGGACACCTATACCCACGGTTTTCCAAAACCGTGGGTATAGGCTGGGGACCTATACCGACGGCGTTCCAGCCCACGGTTCCCAAAACCGTGGGTATAGGCTATACCCACGGTTTTGGGGGCTATACCCACGGTTTTGAACCGTGGGTATAGGCCGTTTTTCCAGTAGTGTTAAATGAAAATCAAAATCCTGGATAAACATATAACAAGGGATGATAATAATAATAGTATTTTCATTTCAGTAGACATAAAACATTTAAATGAACATGTACATTCAATGTATATGTTTAGGGCGAGGAAATTTCGTCTCGCAAGGTGGTCTGAAAATAGGACATCTGTGTTGAGTTCACTTTGGAGTCTGATGACCTGGAGAGGGCTGATCCTCGATCACTAGAATGTCGATTGTCATATCCTCCAACTACATGTCAGTGAAAAGAGTTGTCAACCGCATCTCGTACAGCCCTCCTGATCCTTCTCCCACTAGGGTGGTAGATGGATCTTCCATTATCGCAGTGGGGAACCAAGCATGTGATCGAGTTATACCCCAAGAATGTGATGGATACAGACCTCAAGGCTGCAATGAATCTAGACCCCAAGGATGTGATGGATCTATACCCCAAGGCTGCAATAGATCTGGACCCCTAGATAGAGATAACTGTCGATATCATGTCAAGAAAGACAGATCCCATGCCACCTGAGGCAAATCCTGAATCGTATGAGGCTCGACTACTAGAGGTCCAACCTCTGCCTGTGGAATAGACGAGGCCTCACGTACAGCATGACGTTGTCTACATCATTGTGGTCATGGCTCCTCAGCACCAGCAGCTGCTACAAGATGTTCCTCTAGAGCAGGAACCTCCTATCTTTGGGCTGAATGCTCGAAGATGCTCTCAGAACGTGTACTAAAAGATGCCCTCATCCCCAGTGCTTCAGCATGGATGGATATCCGACATAAAACTCCCACATCCTCTTCATCACTCATGCAAAAAAGTTGATTGTATTCTCCATATGTATCCCATTTCAGGCTAGGGTTTCTAACTATACAAACTCTATAATTGTGCTCCCAATTATAGTGAATAATTTTCCTCTCTGTGGACGTAGGTATTGTTCCCAATCCACGTAAATCGTTGTGTCATTGTTCTTTTTTTACTCTTCTATTTTTCTTCATTTTCTGTCCCTGCAAATCTCGGTGTTTCTGCAACTACTGGTATCAAAGGACGAGTTCAGGATTCTACAAAAATGGATATGGATGAAGGGAAGGTGAAGATCGATCACTTCTATGGAGTTTATTTCAGTTTATGGAAGATGTAGATCAAGGGTTATCTTTATCAAAAAAAATCCACTTGCCGCTTCTGGGTTTGAATCCAACAGACATGGCGTAGTCAGAGTTAGAGTTGCTGGATCAACAGGTTCTCGGTGCTGTGCGCCTTTTGTTGGAAAAAAGTTTGGCGTTCAACATCAGAGTGGAGAAGATGATAGTGGATCTGATGAAATCTCTTGCAAACATTTACGAGAAGCCTTCTACAGCAAACAAGATGCACTTTATGCGACGATTGTTCAACTTGAAAATGGATGAAGTAAGAATTGTTACAGATCACATCAATTAATTCAACACCCTCATAAGTTAGCTGACATCGTTGAAAATTGATCTTGGTGATGTGTTATGTGCACTAGTCTTACTTTCCTTTTCCCCTGAAAGTTGGGAAGTAACTGTAATAGCTGTGATCAGTACCGCGGAGAATACCAAATTGGTTCTGAATGATATTTGGGACCTAATCCTTAGTGAGGATGTGTGAAGAAGAGAATAAGGAAGATTATCTAGTTCTTCTCTGAACGTTGAAGGAAGGGGAAGGTACCCACAACGAGACATTCGTAGAGGGCGATCAAGGTCAAGAGGGAAAATCCGAGACAAGGCAAAGGGGGGGGGGGGGTCCTACATGCTGGATATATAGAATGAAAGGACATGTCAAGGAAACAACCTAATATATTGAAGCCTCTAAGCGGCGGCTCCCTTTCCCCCTCACACGGCTAGGGTTTCCTCTCAGAAGCTTTCTCCTCCCCTCCTCCGAGATGGATCGGTGGTCCTGGTGTCGGCCGCTGAATCTGGGTGCGATGTCAGCACACCTCGACGGTAGCTCCGGTGGGGTCTGGTTTTGAGATCTTGTCTCGGTGATGCACACCTCAACGCAGCTCGGCGATGGTCTCACATCGCAAAGACGCGGCTTGGCAACGGCTTCGGGATCTCTCTTCAGCAACGGCGTGACCCGACAACGGCTTTGGCATGCTCTTTTCCGGCGTGTTTGGTGTCAGATTTGGCATGGTTCGGAGGGGGGGGAGGAATTTTCTTGTTTTTGTTTTTTACGGTGGTTCTGTAGAATTCGGTTTTTGTGTTTTTTTTTGATGGTTTTGATTTGGAGGTTCGGTTTTATGAAATGTGGCATCGCGACATTGTTTCGATCTCCTGCTGGTGCTCCCCCCTTCTTCCCGTGGATGGATTTGGAATCTGTTGAGGGGGCGTCTATAGTTCAAATTTTAGCAGATTCATTCCCATAGAGGCATTTTTGTTTCAGTACGGCTTGGTCCCCCTCAGCGGTGACGCTCCTAGGTGTGGTGTTGGACCATTCAGTCCTAGGTGACAATGGTTCAACTGCATGTTACTTGGTTTGTCTTTTGGTGGCTTCTATGGTTACGGTGGTAGTGGGTGTGTAGAGCATGGTGGGGTTTGTCTGGGAGCTGCTCTTGATGGAGGACGATTGTGCAAGGTTGGTTTGTCCCTGGACTTGATTTCATGGATCATGCCTCAAAGGAGGAATCAGAGTTAGTGTTTCATCTTTTCATAGCTTTTCGGATTTGGTTTTTTGAGAGGGTATGGAATTTTCCATCAGATCGGGCCTGGGCTTTGACACAGGACACTTGCTTGTTGAACTGACATGCAGAGGTGGTGGTCTTTTTCAAGATCAAATGCATGGGTGGGGTTACTCCATGTTGTTAGTCTGATTTTTCTCTCTTCGACCATCAGGTCATGTAATGTCCAATGTCCTTGAAGTCCGGGTCCCCCCCCCCCTTATTCCCTTAAAAGGGGGTTTATCATCTTATAATAAAAAAAATTGAAGGACTTTGGGCCGTTGGATGGAAATTACATGTCAAGAAATAGTGTCGAGATAAATGGAAGGGACCCAAAACCAATGGAGCAAACATGGAAACTGAAGGAACTGATGACGTGCTGTTGTTGAGCGTGGATAACCCAATGGATTCTAGGATTTTAGACTCTGGGGAATCTTTCCATTCTACACTGGATAAGGAATTTCTAGAAAATTATGTTTATGGAAATTTCTTCATGGTACATCTTGCTGATGATGAGCCCTTGCAGATTGTGGGAAAAGGGGATGCACGGATCAAGGCCAATATTGGGAGCTTGCTTGTTCTGGGAAACGTGTGGTACATCCCTGGTTTACGAAGAAATCTCATTTCTATGGGATAGCTTGATGATGCAGGGTTGAGTACCACATTCACTGGTGGTGCATGGAAGATCACTAAAGGAGTTATGGTCATAGCTCAGGGAGAAAAGAATGGTACCCTATACAACATGACAGAAACTTGCATAGACATGGCTGCATCACTCAAAGTTTTAGGAGGTTCACAACTGTGGCACAACAAGCTAGGACACATGAGTGAGAAGGGGATGAAGGTTCTTGAAAAAAATGGATTCTAATATAACTGAAGTCGGTGGAAGTTGGACTCTGTTAAGATTGTATATTCGGAAAATAGAAGAAGGTGTCTTTTGCAAAAAGTGGAAGAGCACCGAAGGCTGGGAAGTTGGACCTGGTGCACACTGATGATTGTCCTACACCAATACTTTCCCTCAAAGGGTCACAATATTGTGTGACAATCATTGACGAATCAACAAGGAAGGTATGGTTTTACTTTCTGAAAATTAAATATGACATATTTAAGATGTTTTAGAAGTGGAAGGCCATGTTAGAGAATGAGTTAGGAGCTAAGATGAAATGCTTGAGGTCTGACAACGGTGGAGAGTGTGGCATTTAGGAGTTAAAATAATTCTCTTTTGATAATGGAATTTGGTGGGAGAATACAATTCTAGGTACACCACAATAGAATGGTGTGGAAGAGATGATGAAAAGGATGTTGAATGAACATGCCAGAAGTATGAGGTTACACTCGAGGTTTCCCAAAACCTTATGGCTGATCCAGTGAACATGGTGGCATATCTGATCAATAAGATTCCATTTGTGCCAAGGGTAGAACATCTACCCGATGAGCTTTGGTTTGTTAAGGATGTAAAACTCTCACATTTATGAGTCTTTGTTAGTTTGTCTTATGTACACATTGATGCTAACTCAAGGGACAATATTGATGCAAAGTCCAAGCCATGTTTCTTTATTGGCTATGGTGCTGACGAGTTTGGTCACCACTTTTGGGATGATCTCAAAAAGATGGTCATCAGGAGGAAGAACATGGTATTCAATGAAGGTGTCATGTACAAAGATCTTCATGTAGCTGAAGATGAAAATGGGAACATTAAATTAGAGTTCAAAGAGAAAGTGGAGCTTGAAGGTGTATCTGAGCATGAGAGGTCAGAACCGGTGGAACCTACTACTCTAGTGGAGTTTAGGAGATCAACATGGGTGATAAGTCATGTGAAGAGGTATTCATTATCCATGCATTATCTATTATTGGCTGACGGTGGAGAACGAGAATTCTTTTAAGAGTCAATGCAGTTGAAGGAGTTGAGAAAGTGGGAGCTGGTTATGAAGGATGATATTTCTTCATTGCATGATAACAACACTTGTGATTTTGACACCTCCACCAACAAGAAAGAAATCATTATAGAAAAAGTGGGTCTACCAGGTCAAGGAATAACATAATGGAAAGAGGAGGTTGAATGCAAGGCTGGTGGTGAAAGGTTTCCGATAGAAGGAGGGAGTGGATTTCAATGAAATATTCTCACCAGTAGTGAATCTTACCACCATCCATGTGGTTCTCAGCACTGTGGCTTTAGAGGACTTGCACCTTGAGCAGCTTGATGTCAATATTTCTTTCCTTCATTTAGATTTTGAGGAAGATATGTACATGAAACCTTAGGAGGGATATGTAGAGTTTGGGAGAGAATACCTTGTGTGATAACTCTAGAAGAGCTTATATGGATTGAAGCAGGCACCCAGGTAGTGTAATAAGAAGTTTGATTCATTTATGTCTAAAAATTAATATACATGATGTGGCATGGATCAATGTTGCTACATCATGTCATTTTGTGATGAATACATTATATTACTTCTGTATGTTGATGAAATGATCATTATAGGATCATGTATGCAGATGATTAATGAGATGAAAGGGAAGTTGGCTGAGGAGTTTTAAATGAAAGATCTTGGAGAAGCTGGAAAGATTTTGGGGATGAAGATCAAGAGAAACCTCACAACTATAATGTTGATGTTATCACGTGTTGATTACATTGGAAAGGTTCTGAGAAGATTTAGTATGCTGGAAGCAAAGGAAGTCTCTATTCCTCTGGAGAACCATTTCAAACAATCAATGGAGAAATCACCGAAGATAGAAGAAGAGGTTGAGTACATGGAAAAGGTTCCATACACATCATATGTTGGAAGTTTGATGTATTCCATGGTCTGCACTCGATATGACATCAATCACACAGTGCGAGTTGTGAGCAAGTACATGGATAACCCTGGAAAGCAACATTGGGAAGTTGTGAAGTAGATACTAAGATATTTGAAGGGCAGCAAGGAGGTATCTTTGTGCTTGAGAAAGGAAATTCATTACAGGGGTATGTGGTTGTAGACATTAGAGGCATTGTCGACAGTAAGAGGAGTACCACAGGTTATATATTTACCTGTGGAGGAACTGTAGTAAGATGGATATCACAATTGCAGAAGGTGGTGGCTTTATCCACCATAGAGGCAAAATACATTACTGTAACAGAAGCTGGGAACGATATTGTTTGGCTCAAGAACATCTTGGATGAATTTAGAAGAAAGCGATAGGAGAATTTATTTCACTGTGATAGTCAGAGTGCTATACATCTTGCAACTAACCCGATATTTCAAGCTAGGATGAAGCACATTTAGTTGAAGAACCATTTCATTAGTGGTTTGATACAGGATGGGTTACTAACATTGCATAAGACACGAGGAACCAAAAATCTGGTAGACGTATTGACAAAGCCTATGGTGATACAAAAGTTGAGGCATTGTTGTGCCTATGTTGGTCTCTACTGATGAACGAAGGATGAGAGGAAAAATAAGGGAGGACACAATGGGTGAACTAGAGGAAAAGAGTTTGTCTTTCATGAATTGTCAGGTTGAAATCGAAGCTATGAATGGAATGCATGCCACTCATGACTGAAGAATAGGAAGAACTCAAATTAATTAAGTTTTCTTTGTCAGTTGCATCAAAGCATAACAGGGTAGTGGATCAAGATTCAAGTGGGATATTATTGGATTGGTGTAGCCCAGTCCAGTTGGGCCGAATGATTTTGGCCCGCAACTATCACGGGTCGAGCTCCACAGTGAGCTAATTGGGGTTTGTAGGGGGGAATGTGCCCCTGATCTAAGGGTATGGGGGCCGAAGGCCCCAGACCCAATTTTTCAGCCTGTAACATCTCTGACCACTATAGCAGAGCTGACCGACCGACACCGAAAGACACTAAAACAGTGCGGAATTCAGAGTTAACTATACTATTGCACTTTTGACTTTCAGCCGACAACCACTATAGCACTTTTGACAAAGGTGGATGAGTTTCAATATAGCGATGTGGAATTCCAATTCGAAATATGGTATCGTCTTCTCTATATGTATCCCATTTAGGGCTAGGGTTTTTAATTGGAAAAACTATGTAATTGTGCTCCCATTTATGGTGTATATTCTGCCTCTCTGTAGACGTAGAGATTATTTCTGAACCACGTAAATTGTTGTTTCCTTATTATTTTTTTAACTCTTATGTCTTTTGTCGTTTTCTATCCCTATAACTCTTGGAGTTTCAGCAAAACACTAAACTATAGCTGAACTTTGATCCATCCTTGCAGCAATATTTGTGATAGAAACCCTATAATGCACGAGGAGGATGTGAATCAATCTTATTTTCATACTCAATTTTTGGTATGAATCCTTCACCCCCTTTTTAGAAAAACTAAATTATTTTTGGAAATGGATGAGAAAGGTCCATCTTAACATGGTACTTGGAAACCATTGGACGCTTTCCAGTCATGGTTCTTTAATCCTCTAGAAGAAAAATTTTCTGATTGAATTCCCAAGACGATGAATAATTGCGCACACAAGAAGCTCTAGACCAAGACAGAGAAAAATCTCTACATCAGAGCACTGGATCGAAATTTGGCACTTACCAAGGATCCCCGCCACATCTGGATTCCCCAAACCACAGTTGTGATAAAAATGTTGATACAAATCATCAACAGAAGGACAACGACTCTGAAAAAAAGCAACCAATGTGAAATCGAGGGATTACACCACCACATCTAGTTTGAAAACATAAAGCTTGAACGTTGAAATCCCATCCACCAGCTTCGAATCCCACATATGAATTACAAAATTTTGGATGCGATGAAAGGATTTTACCACACTGAAGGGAGAAAACTGAGGTACCTTCTATTTACCTTCAAGCTGGGAAGATATTGCCAGAGAGAGGGGTCGAAGTCAATGCCATCACTGATTATGGATCAAAGGAATCTGTACTTTCCATACCAGATAGAGGAGCTTCTCCGGGTTCAAAAGAGATCACTGTTATAGATTTTATTACCATGCGCATATTTTTAGGCAAAATTTCCCACATGAGAGTTTTTTTAATATGTTTTCTGAAAAAAAAAATTAAAACCGCATAGGTTTAAAATATTTTTGAAAATACACCTCAAAGGTGGCATCGACAATACCACATTGGATAATAAACCTAATGGTGATATTAGTGATGCCACATTTGGGCATAATCCCAAAGGAAGCATTGGCGTTTACACATTTTTCCTAAGATAATTTTTTTCCTATTTTAATTATTCTATTTTATATATTTAAAATTTTATGTTTTGTTATTATTTTTTATGTTTATATATATATATAAATAAAACGAAATGTTTCAACATAATTTATCTTTTATTCAAGTATGTGACTTTGCTAGCCTATAAAATATAAACTGTAAAACCGGTATGAATGAAATTTTAATCATTGATTGAACATATAACAAGTAGTCTAAAATAAAATTAATTTCTTAATAAATGTTGATAAAAAATAATTTATAAACATTCTAATCGAGTTACTTGAAACATAAAATTTTTTCAAGTATGTGACATTGCTAGTCTATAAAATACAAACTATAAGACTGATATAAATGAAATTTTAAACATTGGCTAAACATATAAAAAATAGTCAAAATTAATAATAATTTCTTATAAAATGTTGATGAACAATAATTTATAAGCTTTCTAATCCACCTAAATGAAACATAACAGTGATTCAAGTACGTGACTTTTCTAGCCTACAAAATATAAACTATAATACCGATATAAATGAAATTTTAAAAATTGATTAAACTTATAAAAAATAGTCAAAAATAAAAATAATTTATTAAAAAATTTCGATGAAAAATAATTTTTAAGATTTCTAAACCACCTACTTGAAACATAAAATTGTTCATGTATCTGACTTTACTAGCCTATAAAATATAAACTATAAGACCGATATAAATTGAAATTTAAACATTGATTAAATATATAATAAGAAGTCTAAAATAAAAATAATTTCTTAAAAAATGTTGATGAAAAATAATATAATGGATTTCTAATCCACCTACTTGAAACTTAAATTTTTTTCAAATACTTGACATTGCTAGCCTATAAAATATAAACTATAAGATCGATATGAATCAAATTTTAAACATTGATTAAACATATTACAAGTTCTCAAATTTTTTATTTTTATTTATATGGGTCTTATATTTTATATTTTATAGGCTTTCAAAGTCATGTAGGTGGGTTAGGATCCTCCTCGACATTCCTTCTTTTTCTCTCTCACTTCTGAGTTACTTTTCATACAATCATTTCATTTTTATTTATTTATTTTATTTATGAAACTATTTATTTTCAAATACTTTTTAGATGTTTTGGATATATTTCAAATTTAATTTACATTGTTTTTATACAATATAGTTTATAAACATTTAATGTTATCTACTTGAAATTTAATAATTATTCCTATGTATCAAGTAGTCGAATTTGAAAGATGACAAATATAAAGTGTGCCTAAAATATAAATGAAAACCGAAATTATGAAAAAACATAAAAGAATGGATGATAGTAATAATAGTATTTTCATTTAAGTAGACATAAAACATATAAATGAACATGTAAAATCAATGTATATGTTTATGGCGAAGAGATTTTGTCTCACATGGTGGTCTGCAAATAGGACGTCTGCGTCGAGTTCAATGTGGAGTCTGATGTCCTGGAGAGGGATGATCCTTAGGCACTGGAACGTCGACCGTCGTATCCTCCAGCTGCATGTCAGTGGGAGGAGCTTTCAACTACATCTTGTACTGCCATCCTGATCCTTCTCCCATTAGGGTGGTAGAAGGATTTTCCATCATCTTAGTGGGGAACCAAGCCTTTGATGGATCTATATCCCAAGAATGTGATGGATCTGGACCACAAGGTTGCAATGAATCTAGAACCTAAGGTTTTGATGGATATGGACCCCAAGGCAGTGATGGATCTGGACCCCAATATAGAGATAATTGTGGATATCATGTCATGAAAGATAGATCCCATGCCACCTGAGGCACATCCTGAATCGTCTGAGGCTGGATTACTAGAGGTCTGACCTATGCCTATGGAACAGGAAAGGCCTCATGTGCAGCATGATGTTGTCTACGTCATCGTGGTCATGGATCATTAGCACCGGTAGATGTCGTAGGTTGTTCCTCTGGGGTAGAAACCTCATCTCTTTGGGTTGGACGCTGGAATATGCTCTCAGAAAGCACACAAAAATATTCCCTCATATCCAACGCTTAAACATGGACGGTTTCCTGACTTATGACTCCCTCCTCCTCTTCATCACTCATGCGAACAAGATTCTCTGAATGACTGCCATGTAAACAGATTCAAAATTAATTAGAAATTTGTTTCATAAATAAACTAATGGAAATTTAATGACATACCATCCTTTGTATCTCTCTGCCGTGTCAGGTAAGATACATTATAAACTTCAGTCTATATCATGTATCATACTCAACCTTCTACAAAAAAAATAATTGATTCATAGGTACACCCTAAATACGAAACTCTGTACGTCTGTGCCAACAGTCGAGAAAGCGAGATTGTACTCATCCCCTGTCCTCATCCTGCCACCATGTCAGCTTCATCCCATAAAGCTACTCTATCTGTATCAATGAAAGTGGAATCTGCTTAGGACAAAAAAACTAGTACATGACTCTATCAGGATACTACCACTCAATAATATGGAAGTGAATAAGGGCTACTACAACCATAGAATCCTCAAGACCAATAGTGCAGTATGCTAGCAACTGATCCATAATACACTAGTATGGAAGCCATGAAATCTGAAATGACATGTGACTTTGTCAAAAAAGATCCTAACTAAAACCCAAAATTGATGTTATTATTAAATGTTTTAGACAGTGATAGATTATATATACATACCCGGTCAGGTAAGGTGTTGGTCGGAGTGGACACTCAAGAGGGGGGGGGGGGGTGAATTGAGTACCAATTAAAATTTCTGTTAAAAACAATTTCTATTAAAATCCCCCAATTTCAAAAAACAAATTAAACTGTAGTGAATTTATATAGATTATAAAGGTTCAATTAGTTTCTCAAAGATTGATTAGTTCTCAGTTAACTTAATATTATGATTAAATTAACTTTTGAAACTAACTTACTGATTTATAATAAATATAAACACTTGCGAATTTAATTATCAAAGTAGCTTTGAAGATAGATTATATTTCAAAGTAATAGCAGCGGAATATGAAATAAATATGTATAGTATGGGTAAAGTATGTAGCTACAAACACAGAGAATTAACCAAGAGGTTCAGTCTCAAGCTGAGACTTAGTCCTCTCAAAAGTTTATATAAAAATGATCCACACCCTGGATCGGGGTTAACAACAGTGAACACACTGTCCAGGTCACAAGACCTCTACAACAGTTCTAAGTGGGAAAACAAACAACAGAAACCAGCTGTCCAGGTCACAAGACCTCTACCACTATCCACAGTGGGAAATGAAGTGTAAAAGGTTTGCTAAGGATTTACAGATCCTCCAGTGAAAGTACAGGAGTCAGTGTGTGTGTTTAATACAGCAGATAACACACACTGCTCAAAATGTAGAATAAATAAATCACAGAGCAGAGATGTAGAGTTTAGAAATGGCTCTAGTGATTTCAGTGTAGCACTGGACACATTTTGGAATTGATCAGAAGTGATTCTGAGTCCTCTTCTCGATTTTGTTTGAGAAGCAGAGTGTCGTATGCTTCAGGTTCACAGATAGTGAAAAAAAAATGTAGTCGATGAAGCTCTTCGATATTCTTTTGTATGCACAGAGCTCTTCTTGAGTATGTCGTATGTATTTCCTTGGTTCTGTGTGTGTTGTCTCTCATCCCTTCAGTAGAGTCTTCTTGTATTTATGTCACGTGCTCCATAGGACAGAAAAGGTTTCCTTTCCGCAGGTACGAGGTACGGTTTCCTGACATCCGACAACCTTTATTAATTAATTGTCAGGGTATTAAAATATAACTAATATGACCGTTGGTTAGAATAAATAAAGATAAAGATAAAGAAATTCAAACAGTTGTTTATGACTGTTCAAGTGATTGGTAGGTCATCAGCATTGGAGTAATGATCGGTGACTCAGATAAATCAGCATCGGTCTGTCATCTGATCGGTGAGTTAGATTGCATCGGTCTGTCATCTGATCGGTGAGTCAGATTGCATCGGTCTGTCATCTGATCGGTGAGTCAGATTGATCAGCATCGGTCTGTCATCTGATCGGTGAGTCTTATTGATCAGCATCGGTCTGTCATCTGATCGGTGAGTCAGATTGATCGGTGACTCATTTTCATCGGTGACTCATTTGCATCGGTGCGTCTGATGGATCGGTGAGTCTGATGGATCGGTGAGTCTGATGGATCGGTGAGTCTGATGGATCGGTGAGTCTGATGGATCGGTGCGTCTGATGGATCGGTGTGTCTGATGGATCGGTGGGTCTGATGGATCGGTGAGTCTGATGGATCGGTGCGTCTGATGGATCGGTGCGTCTGATGGATCAGTGAGTCTGATGGATCGGTGAGTCATTTGCATCAGTGACTCAGATTGGTCAGCATCGGTGAGTCATTTTGATCAGTGCGACCGTTGTCCTTTGATATTGGATCAGGGCTTCCGATGTCTGTTGAATCCAGAAGACTTCCAACATACTTTGTAAGTCAATAAGCATAGACAAAAACATGATAACATATTCATTTACAGATTGTAATTAAGTTTATGAGAAAACAAACCAGATTAAGCATTAATGGTATGTGATGATTTGTGATTATTAAAACATCAAACATAGATATGAAATCAACAATCTTCCAGAGGGCTCAAAAATCTCCCCCTTTTTGATAATCACAAATCTTTAAATATATATATAAAAAAAATCAATCAATCAATAATAAAAGAATAATGAGAATAAGAGTAAAGAGATATAAATCTCCTTCTTAATTTTAACATTCCCATATATATAATATTCAGATTTCTCCCCCTGAGATATTGATCGCCCTCTGAGATATTGATCTCCCTCTGAGATATTCACATCTCTCATACATATATAGATCGTTCTCCCCCTTAGAGATATATTTCCCCCATTATATATATCAGATCTTTCTCCCAGAAAGCATTCTTGTTCTTCTCCACCTTTGGGATAATCAAAAAGGAGGGAAAACAGATAAGAGAAAGTGAAAGTAAAAGCAGTCAGCAGAGAGTAGAGAGAAAAAAAAAATGATAAAGTAGAGATTATTACAAGTAGCACATTGTTCACCCCATCAAAAACAATACACAACTATTTGGGGGGATACAAAGGGGCTTTGCCTTTGTCTTTGGGATCAATAGTGGGTAAGTTTGAAGGCTTGGAGACATGCTGGTCTTGGCGAATCTGAAGTGGTGGTAGGACAACTCGGGCAGGTGTAGGAGCAGGTACCACAGAGGGTTGTTGTTGAGAAACAGGAGCTAATTGAGAAGCTTGCTGAGGAACTGGTCTTAATTGAGAGAGAGCTTGGGCAACATACAGCTGGTTGGGAGCTACATCAGAGGCACTGAGAGGTTCAGAAGTAGGAAGTACAATTGCAGTGGCCTGTGCATCCAAATAAGGCTTCAACAGATGAATGAAGTCCTGAATGACTTCTGCTCCATACTTCATAGCTTTTTCAAAATCATCTTTATTCTCCATGAACTGTGCTAAGGAAGGGACAAAATCTTGCAATTGGCGAACTTGAGTTTTGAAGGCCTGAGTGACAGGAGGTAATTTCAGATTCTCTGCTAACACCTTGAAGCTTACAGTCATCTCATGTTTTGTATAAATCTTGGAAAAGTAAGTATCAACTTTTTCCTTGATCTCTTGCAGGGCTTTCTTAGCATCTGCTAAATATACCAAGTCCATCTTATGACTGTTATCACAGAGCTCTTTCATCTTCCTCAAATATTCTAAATCAAGAATTTGTCTTACAGCAGCTAACTCTTCACGCACAACTTCTTTTAGAGCTTCTATCTCACGGGTAGTAATCTTGGTTACCTTGCCTGTACTGGCTTGGCCGACTATGTGAGTTAGTTCAGCTTTCAACTTCCTCAGGTCAGACTTGTTGAGATGTTCAATCAGATTTCTCAAAACTTCCATCATACCAGAGATGGTTGATCGGAATTCGCTTGATAGAGATACCAGGCCGGTGTGAAGATCCTTCATAGTCTGATTCAAAAAGGATATTTGCCTGCTAATAAGTTCACCAGTATTGGATAGGTCGGGCTTCACAGCATTAGATACTCTCTGTGAGAAGGCTTCCAAAGAATTTTCAGAAACATGTAGAGACACTTGAGTAAGAGCATTAGAAACTTCTTCTCTAACTATGATTCTCACAGCAGTTAGCAATTCAAACTTAAACTCATCAAGATCAGCTTGACTGATTCCAGAACCAGGGAAATTATTATTGGTATGATCAACAGTAGGAACAGACCTTGCTTCTCGTGGGAGGTTCCTCTTCACAGCCGCAGCAGATTCTGGCATTGCTTCTTTGTCTTCAGAATATTCTAAGCCCAACACAGCATAACCAGGGTAGTCATCCCAAACGGAAGCACACAGAGTGTATTTTGGTTTTTCATAGCTTGCTGTTCCACTGATTTTTGGTGAGTCATCCTTGCCACTGATATGGATTTCTTGTACTGACTGAGGTTGTTCTACTTGATCTACAGCAAGACCATCCACCGGTCTGTTAACACCATCAACAGCAGCTTCAACAACATCAGCATCATCATCATCACCATGATTGTCATCAGCATCACCTTGCTCATTATTACTCTGCTCAGAGGATTCACTATGATATTCTTCAGTATCAGAATCTTCTTCATCACCAAGAATATGTTCTGATTCTGGTAGGGCTAAGGGTGGACTAGCAGGTCCAAATTATACTCTTCTTTTGGGACTGGCAGTGTCAGGGTCACTCCTATCATCAGGTGAAGACACACTTCCTTCTGCAGTAGCAGCTTCTACTTGCTCATCATCATCAGAATAAACTGGTTCCTCATCTGGTTTTAATCCAGGATCTCTCAAATCCTTTGGCCTCTTGCCATGATCTATGGGATTGTAGGCTTCATACAATTTATCTTCATCTGCAACCCAGCACTTCTTCCATGGATTCCAATTTATTTTCATCCTCTTGAAGATCTCTTTGTTAAGACAGAAGGTATGGTCTGTTTCATTAACTTCATCATCTTCATCAAGACAATCTAGATTCTTGAGCATGGTAGATATCATCTTTGAGTAAAACAAGGCAGTGGCTTTCTTGGATGGTTTTATCATTCCAGCTATGTGTACCATCACATATCTACACAAATTGATTTTCTCATGTGTTTTCAGAAGAAACAACAGGAAAACATCCTGGTATTTTACAGCAGCAAAATCTCCTCTCCTAGGGAAAAGTTGGTGCTGAATAAACTTGAAAAGAAGTCTGCACTCACCATCTAATTCTGAAGCTGTGATTCTTCGTGACTCTCTGTTTCCTGTCAGAAGCTCCAGATCTAGCTCATAAGAAAAATAGTCAGTGATTGGAGGTATATTGCCAGCATAGTCCTCATATCGACCTTCATGAGGTACATTTAAACATTCAGCCCACTGCTTAGATGAGAAAGATATTTTCTTTCCTTTTACCACAGACGACATCCGGGAAACCTCCACACCATCTAAAGTGATTTCCAGATTCATATAGAACTCATGTACCAGCTTCGGGTAGTCTATTCGAGTGTTGTTAGAAAACCAGTCTATCCAACTTTGCGATTCAAGAACTTGCAGCAGCAGTGACTTACTTGACAAAAGCCAGGCAGAGTTTACTTCTTTTTCTACAGCAACAATCTGAGTTTCCAGGTTCGGATTTACTGAACGTTGAGAGGTACTACTCGACTCGCCTCGAGCACGCTTTGAAGGTACAGGGCTATCCGGTCCTTTGCTTGGTCTCTTTTGCTTAGTCATTTGAAGATTTTGGGAAGGCAGGAGTTCGAAGGTTCGAAGGTTTGAAGTAGAGGGGAAGAGATGTTGAGAGGTTCGGCGGGAAATGAAAGGTCAAAAGGTTTAGGGAAGATAAATAGCCGCGTATCATTTATTTTATCATTTAGGGTTTCCATAAAAAGTAATTTACTAATTAATAAAAAGTAATTGAAAATAGATCGGTTTGACAGAACAGTGTGATAGATCGGTTCCACAGATCGGTTTCACAGATCAGTTTCACAGATCAGTTTCACAGATCAGTTTCACAGATCAGTTTCACAGATCAATCATACACAACTCTTGTTTAATAAATTTCATTCTTTCAGAGCATAAGGGCTTTGTGAAGATATCAGCTAATTGATTTTCAGAACTAACAAATTCTAGAGAAATATCACCTTTCTGATAATTATCTCTTAGAAAGTGATGTCTGACATCAATGTGTTTAGTTCTAGAGTGAGACACAGGGTTCTTAGATATATTTATTGCACTAGTATTGTCACAGTTAATTGAAACATGTTTAAAATCAAATCCATAATCCAAAAAAGTGTGTTTCATCCACAGAATTTGTGCACAGCAACTACCAGCAGCTATGTATTCTGCTTCGGCAGTAGACAATGCAACTGAGTTCTGTTTCTTACTACACCATGATACTAGGGATTTTCCAAGCAAATGACATGTTCCTGATGTGCTTTTTCTATATAACTTACAACCAGCAAAGTCAGCATCTGAATAACTCATTAACTTAAAGGATTGTCCTTTTGGGTAAAACAAACCTAAATTAACCGTGTGTTTGAGATATTTAAAAATTATTTTGACAGCAAGCAAATGAGATTATTTTGGATTAGCTTGAAATCTAGCACACATACACACACTAAACATAATATCAGGTCGACTAGCAGTAAGATAAAGTAAACTACCAATCATACCTCTGTAATTGGTTTGATCAACTGGTTTCCCAGTTTCATCTGCGTCCAATTTACAGGTAGTACTCATAGGAGCATCACTTTCCTTAATACTATCCAATCCAAAACGTTTTAAAGGATCCTTTGTATATTTACTTTGATTCAAAATAATACCATTTTCATTTTGAAATACTTGAAATCCAAGAAAGTACTTAAGCTCTCCCATTAAGCTAATTTCAAATTCATTTTGCATACTTTTTGAAAAATCAGTACATAAAGAGTGTTTAGAAGATCCAAAAATAATATCATCAACATATATTTGTACAACTAAAACATCTTTAGAAATTCTTTTAATGAAAAGAGTTGGATCAACAATTCCTTTAGTAAAACCTTTTGAAATAAGGAAATTGCTAAGTCTATCATACCAAGCTCTTGGAGCTTGTTTTAATCCATACAAAGCATTAGAAAGTTTAAAAACTTGATTTGGAAAATGGGGATTAGTAAATCCAGGTGGTTGTTCTACAAAAACATCTTCAATTATAAAACCATTTAGAAAAGCACTTTTGACATCCATTTGATATAACTTGAAATCCAGATGTGCAGCATATGCAAGTAAGATCCTAATGGCTTCTAGTCTAGCTACAGGTGCAAAAGTTTCCTCATAGACTATACCTTCTTCTTTACTATATCCTTGTGCAACTAGTCTAGCTTTGTTTCTAACTATATTTCCAGATTCATCTACTTTATTTCTAAAAACCCATTTTGTGCCTATTGTCAAAGTGTCCTTAGGTCTGTCAACTAATTCCCAGACTTTGTTTCTTTCAAACTGATTTAATTCTTCTTGCATAGCCATTACCCAAAACTCATCATTGATAGCATCATTGATATTTTTAGGTTCTGACTGTGAATGAAAGGCTTGATGTTCAACCTGATTTCTTAGAGAAGCTCTAGTCTATGTTCCTATATCTAGATTTCCTACAACAACATCTAAAGGATGGTTCTTTAGAATCCTCGTTGATCTGGTAAAGGTTGGACTAGAAATTTCAGGTTCATCTACAGATTGAGGTTCAACAGAAGTAGGTTCTGGAGAATTTCCAGAGCTGGATGTTTTAACTATAGGTCCATTGTATTTATCATTGAGATTCAAACCAAAGAGATCATATTCAAGAGAGATTTTAGGTTCATGTGGATCAGTTTCATCAAATTTGATGTGAACAGATTCTTCCACGCATTTGGTTCTTTAATTGAAAACTCTATAGGCTTTACTAGAGATAGAGTAACCTAGGAAAATTACTTCATCACTCTTCGATGCAAATTTGTCAAGATTGTCTCTAGTATTGAGAATGAAGACTTTGCAGCCAAAAACTTTGAAGTAGTTAACCTTGGGTTTCCTATGGTTCCACAACTCATAAGGGGTCCTCTTAAGAACAGGTCTGATTAAGACTCTATTAATGACATAACAAGCTGTATTTACAGCTTCAGCCCAAAAATAAATAGGCAGGTCATATTCATTGAGCATGGTTCTAGCAATTTCTTGAAGGGTTCGGTTTCTTCTTTCTACTACACCATTCTGTTGGGGTGTTCTAGGGGCAGAAAAGTTATGAGTATAGCCATTGTGTGAGCAATAAGATTCAAAATCTTGATTTTAAAACTCACGACCATGATCACTCCTCAAGGTTTTAATCTTAAGTCCACTAAGGTTCTCTACAGACTTGGAATATTTAATAAAGTAAGAACAAGCTTCACTTTTGTGAGCTAGAAAGTATACCCAAGTATATCTAGAAAAGTCATCTACAAGAACATAAACATAGTGCTTCCCATTTAAACTAGAAACTCTTGATGGTCCAAACAAATCCATGTGAACCAATTCAAGTGGTTGAGAAGTCGAAACTTCTTTCTTTGATTTAAAAGAAACTTTATGTTGTTTTCCTTTTTGACAGGGATTGCAAACTTTGTCTGCTGGAAATTCAAGTTTGGGTAAGTCTCTAACTGAGTTCTTCCTAGAAAGTTTTCTAAGTTAGTGTACATTGCAGTGTCCTAATCTTCTGTGCCAAAGCCAAGACTCTTTATGAAAAGCATTTAAGCAAGGAATATTCTGCTTAGCTAAGGAATCTAAATCAACAGCATAAACATTTTCATTTCTTAAAGCAGAAAATACTAAAACATTTTTAGAATTAAAAACATTGCAAGAATCATTTTTAAATTTCACATAAAAACCATCATCACACAATTGAGAAATGCTTAACAAGTTATATTTAAGTCCATCTACAAATAAAACTTCAGAAACCAAGATTGAATCAGTGTTACCAATCTGGCCTAGGCCGATGATTTTTCCTTTTGAATTATCACCAAAGGTGAAAAAACCTCCATCAACTTTTACTAAGCTCTTGAAACAAGAAAATTCTCCTGACATATGTCTTGAACATCCACTGTCTAAGTACCATATCTTCTTGTGACAGCTCTTCAAGCAGGTCTCCTACAAAACAGATTTAGATGGGAGATGATTTTGGTACCTAGATCTTCTTGGGTCCAGTCAGGTTAGCCAATAGCACTTTAGGTACCCATATTTGTCTAATGGGTCTCATATAATTTGTAGAATTATCATTCTTTGAAAGATAAACCTTATTAGATCCATAACTATGAATATAACTGGTTTAGGCATATGAAGTTCCAGAATTAACTATCTTCTGTCCAGATTTAGGAATGAATCTAGTTTTGGAAACTTTCCTCTGTCCAGGTTGGTATCCTATACCAGTAGTATATTTAGGTGCAACTTGCTTTCCTAGCATCTGTGTTAGAGTATTCTTGCCATTTGTGAACTTCTCTAAGTCTTTTCTGAGTTGTTCATTAGACAATTTTAGTTCAGTATTCTCTTTAAGCAACTGAGCATTCTTTTCTACTTCTATATCCAGATCAGATTTATGCTTAACACTTAAAGCATACTGTTTCTTTAAACCTTTATATTTATCCTTAAGCTCATTAAAAGTTTCTTCTTACATGTCACAGTATTCAAACAATTCAGATTTAGACATGTTATCACCTTCATAATCATCTCCAGAATAATATGAATTTGAAGCAGGAGTTTCTGATGTTACCTCATAAGTGTTTGTCATGAAACACATGTTGGCTCGGTTCTTTTCAGAGTCTGAAGATTCAGCTTCACTTGTGCTGTCTTCTGAAGCACTCCAAGTAGCCTTCATGGCTTTCTTAAACTTATTGTCCTTATATTCATATTTCTTTTTATACTTCAGCTTTGGACAGTCGGCTTTGATGTGTCCTTTTCTTTTGCATTCATAACAGACAACTTCATCAGTTCTGTCAGCCTTCTTCCAATCCTTTTTCCATTTTCCTTGTTGGTCATACTTACCCTTGTAATTTGGTTTCCTAAAGAATTTCTTTTTCCTATAAAACTTTTTGAATCTCCTGGCTATTTGAGCCATCTCAGCATCACTGTCAGAATCATTCTCACTTTCCTCACTGCTTGAACTTTCAACCACAGCTTGAAGCTTTTCTTTGTCCTTATTCTTTGAGGTTGTAGTCTTGAAGGCAATAGAATTCCTTTTAGGTTCATCATCTTCTTCTTTATTTACTTTAATCTCTTCTTCATACATCATCAGCTTACCAATTAATTCCTTGACAGGCAGTGTTCC
Organism: Viscum album; assembly: GCA_963277665.1. Taxonomy (NCBI): domain Eukaryota; kingdom Viridiplantae; phylum Streptophyta; class Magnoliopsida; order Santalales; family Viscaceae; genus Viscum; species Viscum album. The sequence goes on from OY728126.1 coordinate 1,900,348,379, forward strand.
AATGTCACAGGATTCTCTAATGGAGACAGAGGTTCCTCTCCATCTTTCAGGTAGACATCTCAAAATTCTCATGATTTGCTCCTTTGCTGGAACATCCTTTCCCAGAGAAGTCATTGTGTTGACAATTTCATTGAACCTGAGATACATATCAGAAATGGGATCATCAGGATTCATCTTAAAATTATCATACTTAATAGTATAGGTATTCAATCTCATCTCCTTAACATTAGTTGTTCCTTCATGAGAAAGAGCTAAGGTATCCCAAATTTCATATGTGGTTTTACATGCAGAAATTCTATTAAATTCTTCATCTCCTAGAGCACAGTACAGAGCATTCATAGCTTTACAGTTGTTATTGTAAGCAGCCTTTGTAGGTTCATCCCAAGTAGATCTAGCAGTAGTGGGAATTTTGTATTCTGATTCAATAGCAGTCCAAATATCAAAACCTATGCTTTCTAGATGAATTTTCATTTTCAGTTTCCACTGAGCATAATTAGTTCCATTGAAGAAAGGTGGCTGGTTAGTAGCAGCACCCTCAAGTCTATTATCCATGATATCACAAAAGGATTTTAAAGAGATAAAAATTTAGAAATAACAGAAATTTTAAGAACTTTAAAATACAACTAAAATCACAGTTCAAAAGCAGAGTACTTTTAGAAAGTATTTTCAAACCTCTGATACCAAGTGTTGGTCGGAGTGGACACTCAAGAGGGGGGGGGGGGTGAATCGAGTACCAATTAAAATTTCTGTTAAAAAAAATTTCTATTAAAATCCCCCAATTTCAAAAAACAAATTAAACTGTAGTGAATTTATATAGATTATAAAGGTTCAATTAGTTTCTCAAAGATTGATTAGTTCTCAGTTAACTTAATCTTATGATTAAATTAACTTTTGAAACTAACTTACTGATTTATAATAAATATAAAAACTTGCGAATTTAATTATCAAAGTAGCTTTGAAGATAGATTATATTTCAAAGTAATAGCAGCGGAATATGAAATAAATATGTATAGTATGGGTAAAGTATGTAGCTACAAACACAGAGAATTAACCAAGAGGTTCAGTCTCAAGCCGAGACTTAGTCCTCTCAAAAGTTTATATAAAAATGATCCACACCCTGGATCAGGGTTAACAACAGTGAACACACTGTCCAGGTCACAAGGCCTCTACCACAGTTCTACGTGGGAAAACAAACAACAGCAACCAGCTGTCCAGGTCACAAGACCTCTACCACTATCCATAGTGGGAAATGAAGTGTAAAAGGTTTGCTGAGGATTTACAGATCCTCCAGTGAAAGTACAGGAGTCAGTGTGTGTGTTTAATACAGAAGATAACACACACTGCTCAAAATGTAGAATAAATAAATCACAGAGCAGAGATGTAGAGTTTAGAAATGGCTCTAGTGATTTCAGTGTAGCACTGGACTCGTTTTGGAATTGATCAGAAGTGATTCTGAGTCCTCTTCTCGATTTTGTTTGAGAAACAGAGTGTCGTATGCTTCAGGTTCACAGATAGTGAAAAAAAATGTAGTCGATGAAGCTCTTCGATATTCTTTTGTATGCACAGAGCTCTTCTTGAGTATGTCGTATGTCTTTCCTTGGTTCTGTGTGTGTTGTCTCTCATCCCTTCAGTAGAGTCTTCTTGTATTTATGTCACGTGCTCCGTAGGACAGAAAAGGTTTCCTTTCCGCAGGTACGAGGTACGGTTTCCTGACATCCGACAACCTTTATTAATTAATTGTCAGGGTATTAAAATATAACTAATATGACCGTTGGTTAGAATAAATAAAGATAAAGATAAAGAAATTCAAACAGTTGTTTATGACTGTTCAAGTGATCGGTAGGTCATCAGCATTGGAGTAATGATCGATGACTCAGATAAATCAGCATCGGTCTGTCATCTGATCGGTGAGTCAGATTGCATCGGTCTGTCATCTGATCGGTGAGTCAGATTGCATCGTTCTGTCATCTGATCGGTGAGTCAGATTGATCAGCATCGGTCTGTCATCTGATCGGTGAGTCTGATTGATCAGCATCGGTCTGTCATCTGATCGGTGAGTCAGATTGATCGGTGACTCATTTGCATCGGTGAATCATTTGCATCAGTGCGTCTTATGGATCAGTGAGTCTGATGGATCGGTGAGTTTGATGGATCGGTGAGTCTGATGGATCGGTGAGTCTGATGGATCGGTGCGTCTGATGGATCGGTGAGTCTGATGGATCGGTGCGTCTGATGGATCGGTGAGTCTGATGGATCGGTGCGTCTGATGGATCGGTGCGTCTGATGGATCAGTGAGTCTGATGGATCGGTGAGTCATTTGCATCAGTGACTCAGATTGGTCAGCATCGGTGAGTCATTTTGATCAGTGCGACCGTTGTCCTTTGATATTGGATCAGGGCTTCCGATGTCTGTTGAATCCAGAATACTTCCAACATACTTTGTAAGTCAATAAGCATAGACAAAAACATGATAAAAGATTCATTTACAGATTGTAATTAAGTTTATGAGAAAACAAACCAGATTAAGCATTAATGGTATGTGATGATTTGTGATTATTAAAACATCAAACATAGATATGAAATCAACAATCTTCCAGAGGGCTCAACATAAGGCATAGTCCAACTAGATCTGATATATTCCTAAATGGTGTCTTGGAACCATTTTGATATTGTGTTGCTGACACCACTTGTAAAATAAAACATTGATAGTGAAAAATATTGAGAAATTAAAGTCAACAACTCATGGTAGCATCATAAACCAATCAAAATGAGTGATCATACCAACATCCATGAAGAGTTTCATGCAGCACCCCCATCTCAATTGACAGACTATAAAGCTTAGGGCGGAAAGCGGGGATGCGCTCACATGCCCCCATCTGAATAAGGTTGACTTATCCCCAGAGACATGTGCGGTACCTGTAGGATAGCCTACATAATGCTCTGTACATGTATACCAAGCAGGATGATCCCCATATGTATGTCCCAGACCAATCAAATTACTCTAATAAGTGTAGATACATCATGTGAACATGCATTCCCAAGTGATTAGTACACATGGTCCCTCCAATGATCCACAATATATATGCATGAGCATAAAACAAGATAGTATGCTAATTAGAATCATTGGGTAAATATGGAATCTGAGCCTCCAACCAAGGCATAAATATGGACACTCCATCTGTAGCCCTAAGATCAGACAAAATGTCAATGCCTAACAAGTACTGAGCAAGGTCTGGCCAAGATGCACGAGTGAGTCCAATAATGGTTCTCCCTTGGATAGGAAGACTGAGAAGTACTGCCACATCCTAGAGGGTGATGGTCATCTCTCCCTCAAGCAGGTGGAATGTGTTGGAGTTGGTGTCCTAGAACCAACTACTTTGTACTTTATTCATTAATAAAAGCCTTATCACATCTTGATTGTTCTTATGCATGACAATGCATGTGATAATTTCCTAAGGATAGCTGTTACATTAAAGGTTCATAGAGGATATCTGCTATGATGAGAACCAGGAAGTGCCATAACACTGTTCTTGAATATATGTTCTATGGCCGAATGATATTATTTGAGGGACACGAATAATAAAGGCCATTAGGGGTGAGGACTTATAAAACATTGAGGCATCATCTCATGGTGTGCGCCCTTGGTAATATCTAGGAGGATATTACGAGAATGATACCTGCCAGTAGGAAATCCACATTTCATAGTGTCATTGGATGTTCCTATCTGTAGACATGTGTATTGGTCCTTAGACTTTAAGATTATTTTTAATGGGTATTAAAACTCATGTACTTAGACGTATTGACGAAAACTGTGATGATACACTATTCAAAGTGAGGTAGGATACGTTGGGTGTGTCACGAGTAATACTGCATTAATAGATAATGCGATAAAGGATTTGTCCTTTCTGTTCCATAACAGAAGTAGATATCGCAGGCCCTTTGTTGGAATTGATATAGCCTAAATAAATCCATGGCCATGGTAAGGTATGAGCGAGTTCAATTCTAGGATGTCAAAGAAAGAATAATTGAGCACATGAGTTGATGGCACTAGCATGCAACCCTCTTGATTAGAGAGATCGAGACAAATGGATTATATTACACGGTAAGCGTTTGTATGAGGTGACACGTCATCACGGTGTTAAATTCTTTCCCTATGGGTGCCTTGGTATGTTTCTAGACACTAAACTTGGACTTTAGGCAGGCTCCGCCTAATTCCACTGAGAAAGAGGCCTAGAGGGTCACACACTAAGTGTGTCCATGTATCTCAGTTAAATATTAATTTAACAAGTTAAATAAAGATTATTCCCGACAGTGGTTTAATAATTATTTAAGGATGTCTGATCGTATTTATTTCGACACTAGTTATTCGAGAGAATATATTGTGGACGAAATAATATTTATTAGCGAGTGATATAGTCATATTTATTTAAGAAATAAATATCCATTACTCAAGGTCTAAGAAATTTGATGGAGGAAATAAAGGAAAGTGGAAAAATAAAAGTACATGTCGTGTATATTAAATATATATGCCGTGTAGTTTTATGGAAAACAAGTACACGCTGTGTATTAATGATTACACGCTATGTAGTTTTTCTAATCAGGATTTTGAGGATATAATATTTTTTTATTAAATGATATTTATTATAATCAACGTGGGCGCATGTCAAGGAATTAATAATTTGACATGGGGGTTTTCAATAAGAGTTAATGAAATAAATAAAACACATAACGCGTTTATTTATTGTCATAAATCTATAACCTCAAACCAGATTATAAATATCCTCACAACCCCAACACTTTTCAATAAGAGAATCGTTGTGCACAACAATTCTGAATAATCCTTTCAAGCCCGAAAGAAATACTTCCTCCAAGAATGCTCTCAAGACCGAGAGACCAAGGCGATCAAAGGCGGACATCGCAAGCAAGGGTTCTTCCACGCTAGCACCCGGAGATCCCTTCGGTGAGGTCCGGAGATATGTGGCACATGTGTGGCTCACCACTAGAGGAATCCTCCACTTGGATTCTATGACACAACGACGGGTCACCGGATCGTGACCAGAGACATCAACGAAGAAAGAATTCCACCAAGGTAATTCTTGTGAATTAATTAAATTAATTATAACCAACATATAATGATTCTATCTCTATGGTTCCAGGATTACCTCTTAAGTTTTTTGTTCCTCGTTCTATTCTGAAGATTCAGTGTTTTACATCATGATAGATCTCAGATTGAATGTTTTTTAACGTTAAAATTAAAGTTGGGCAAACCCACCAACGCACTTCTGCTGCACCCGGAACCTACAAGTGGTATCAAAGGGAGGTTATGTCGTTGATTATAATTATTTAGTTTTTCATTGGTGATCTACGCATTAAATAATTTATTTATTTCAATTCAAGTTAATCGTTCTTTAAATCTGAATCTTGAGATCTGTTCCTCCTCTATCGTTTCTCGTTCACCTCACAAAAACGAATTTTTCTTTTAATTTTGATTAAAATAAAATAGAGGAACTCATCTGGAGGAGCCAAACATTTCTGGCCGTACAACACCAGAATACATGGCGTGTATTTGGAAGTACACGTTGTGTAGTCTAGATTCATGCATCAGACTGATCCGCCAAATCAGGTCATGTATTGGATCCTATCTAAGCCATTTATGACACCATGTGTTGATCAGGAACAGGTGGCACACGGTTTCTGGATTACATGCCGTGTGTTCCAACAGAATACGGTATGTAGTCCCTTCAGGTTAGGGTTGGACCGTGTACCCCATACACGGCTTGCCTGGCTGGAAACCATGTAATGTGGAAACTACAGGGCGTGTGTCCCACGGTACATGCCGTGTACTCCGAAAATTTCTGAAGTACATTAGCACGCCATGTCCCCGGGCGTGTACTTCGGATGGACGGTGAAGAAAAGTACACGCTGTGTAGTCGGAACTACACGCCATGTACTCACCTTAATTACGCATATTTACTAAAATTTATTATTATATTATAAAAACCCTTGAGACATGTACCATGGTGCAGGCGTAAAAATGAGGCACAACACGTGATAGGTGTTTTATATATATGTGTTTTATTTAACATCTGCATAATGAACGGGAATTCACCGGGTTGCCTCCAAGGTACAAGTTACGTACAAAGATAATTTTAAATGAATTTATTTGTTTAAAATTATGATGGATGAGAATATCAAGGAAGTTCAGAAAAGGGTTTAAGATAAATGGATTGATTAATTAAAGATAATTAATTGATTAGAGCATGATTTATCTTAGACAAGAACGATTAAAGAATTGAATTCTAGTTTTATTTATGTGTAAATATCATTGCATGTATGGATGATCATGAGCTAGTCCGAGACATTTTTTATGTGAATGGTTTCTTTTAATTAATTTATTTAAATTAAATTTGTTGGCATGCGATCCATCTCCTCGTTAATATGTAGGGCCTGCGTGCCCAAGGATTCTTTTATGTAAAACCCCCTTTTACCCCTCACTTGCATGTGAGATAAATGCATATGTAACGGATGAGGCTCCCAAGCTAGTGGAGGCGGCTCAAGTTAGGAGCCAAGGTGAAACCAATCCAAGGAGATAGAAAGGTGGACAGGTGGAAAGCTGTAAACACGAACCCACAAGGTTCAAGGTGTTTCTCCCATAGGTCTTGGGTTAGTTTATCAACTGGTAGATAAACTAACCAATAGAACAATCTCATGATCATACCATTTATTTTATTTCTCTCAGTTTCATGGTTTATTTATTTTGGGTGTGTTGTCACGATCACACAATTATTGAATTAAACAATCATGAAAGATAGAACTAAAATAAAATCGGATTATGCGTAAATATTATATTAGACATGGTTAATCACTTAAGTATATCCCAATTAATATTAACAAGCATGTAATCAAAGATAATAAATTGGAAATTTATGTGTAAGGATAAAATCCCTCAAAAGAAATATTAAGTCGGTATAGCCTTCCATAATCTTGGTTAGAATCGAACAATAGTTCAAAGTACTTGACCAACCCTAGTTGGGGTGCTTTCAATTATCGGGGAATTATAATTCAAGGTTTTGGGTTGACTTGACTTGGTTCGAATCAAGGGTTGACAGCCACAGCAGGACATGGTGTGACTAAGAGGCAAAGGTTGAGGAAATCCAAAATAAAAGGATTTTAGGATTGGGGAGTCCACTCACCGGATCAAGGAGCTGCGAGTTAATGCAGTTGGAATTCGGAATGCCTACCTAAACCCCTTAAAGTTGCTTGACCAACCCTAGTTGGGGTAATGCGAAGGGAAATATGGATCATTTCCACTATAATATCCAGGCAATAGAATATTCAGAAGTCATTGGTGAGGGCTATTGGATTTCGATAAAATACTGGGAGACTAATAAGTATTAATTTATTTATTTGTCTCAATTTTGTAATAAATTACTAAACCTTTTCTCATCTTAATTTGTAGAAAAGTCAAGAAAATGACTTCAAAAATATCATTGCAAACCATACTCAAGAATGAAAATCTTCTCACCGGCACCAATTTCCAAGAGTGGTAGATGCGTTTACGCGTCATCCTTCTCCACGAAAGGAAATTGTATGTGCTGGAAGAGCCTATTCCAGTTGCACCTGGGAAAGAGGCCAGTGATGAGGAATTATCTCTCTATATGAAACACATGGATGATGCCACAGATGTCCAGTGTTTTATGCTATCAGCCATGTCCAATGAGATCTTGAAGCAACATGAAAACATGGACGCGTATAGCATGATGTCTCACCTTAAGGATCTCTACCAAGAGAAGGAGAGACAGGAGAGGTATGAGATCTCCAATGCTTTGTTTACAACTAAGCTTGGAGAGTCTGCACCAGTTGGGACTCATGTAGTCAGGCTTATTGGCTACATTGAATGCCTTGACATCTTAGGGATTAAATTCCCGTATGAGTTGCCTACAGATCTCATCCTATCATCACTGCCCAAGACCTTCTCTAGCTTCATTGTCAATTATAACATGAGTGGCAATGAGAAGATTCTATTGGAGATTCTGACCTTGATTCGCTAGGTAGACAAGGACATGGGGAGTGACAAACTCGTATTCCTTATGGTGAACAAGAAAAGGAAGGACAAGGCAAAGGTGAAAAAGACTTATAAACGGTCTGAAGCCCCCGAGCATCGTCCCTCCAAGAAAGGGAAGATCGAGAGGCCGGGTAAGGAATGGGAGGTGATGTGTTTTTCATGTGGCAAGCAGGGCCACTGGAAGAGGAACTGCACCCAGAAGAGTGGGGACGCTAAAGGTGCATTTGTTATCAAGTGTAATCTTTCCATTTCTATACATTGGGTATTAGATACATCTTGTGGGGCTCACATCTGTATTCAAATTCAGGAACCAAGTAGATTTAGAAAGACTGCCAGAGGAGAGGTGGATCTTCGAGCCACCAATGGTGCAAGGATGGCTGTGTTGGCTATTGGCGATTACCACCTCTCATTGCAGACTGGAATGATTTTGGTTTTACATAACTGTTATTATATTCCTAGTGTTACCAAGAACATAATTTCTATATCTTGTTTTGATATGGATGGATTTATTTTCAAGTTTGTAAATAAGGGTTGTCTCTTTTATAAGAACAACGTATGTTATGGTATGGAACATTTAAATAATGGTATGTATGTATTACATCACGAAAACCAAGTGTTGGAAATCGATAATGAAACAAACCCATATGACTCATACATCACCCAGTTGTGGCATCACCGTCTCGGTCATGTGAACGAGAAGCTCTTGAAAAAGCTCTACCAAGATGACTATGTAGAATCTACTGAGATAAAACCACTTGATAGATGTCACGCTTGTTTACAAGGAAAATGACCAAGCCGCCTTTTGGTGGACAGGGTGAAAGGGTCACAGAGCTTCTAGGATTGGTACACACAGATGTGTGTGGACCATTTCCAGTAGAAGCTAGAGGTGGATATTCATACTTCATTACTTTTACTGATGATTTCAGTATATATGGCTATTTCTACATAATGAGGTATAAGTCATAGGCCTTAGAGAAATTTAAGGAATTAAATAATAAAGTAGAGAATCATCTTGGTAAGAAGATAATGAATCTTTGATCGGATCGAGGTGGAGAATATATGAACCAATAGTTCATTGATCTTCTACGGGAGTTTGGGATTCTATCTCAGCTCACTCCTCCTTATACACCACAGTGGATTGGTGTTAGTGAAAGGAGGAACCACACCTTGTTGGACATGGTGAGGTCGATGATGAGTCATGCGGATCTTCCATTATCCTTTTGGGGATATGCATTACAAAATACAGCATACACATTAAACTGAGTACCAAATAAGGTGGAAAATGGAATTCCCTCCGAACTATGGAATATAAAGAAACCCATTTTGTCGCACACACATGTATGGTGATGCGAGGCATTTGTTAAGGCTTCCTCAGGAAACAAACTAGCACCCCGGGGCATGAGGTGTATCATTATAGGATATCCCAAAGAAACGAAAAGATATTACCTATATAACCCTTCAGACAAGAAAGTGATTGTCACCAGACAAGCTGTCTTTCTTGAGAGGGAGCAAATCCTCAAGAAGGATAGTGGGATCAAGATTGACATTGACGAAGTTAATTCTCAAGATACATAGGAGTTGGTATAGGAACAAGTTTCATAGGTCCATGTGGAAGAGGTTCCAGAAACACAAGTACTGTGTAGAATCTCAAGAGAGGTAGGGGAACCAAAGATATTTGGTTTCCTAGTCATCGAGGATGGTGAATCATTATTGTTGGACAATGATGAACCTCTATCATATAAGGAAGAAGTAAAAAGCTCAAGATCTGCAAGATGGCTAGAAGCTATGAATTCTGAGATGGATTCCATGTATCAGAACCAAGTATGGGTTCTGGTCAATGAGCCAGATGATGTAAAGCATGTTGGATGTAAATGGGTATTCAAGAGAAAACTGGACATGAAATCTCAATTTAGCACCTATAAAGCAGGGCTAGTGGATAAAGGGTTCAGACAACGTCAAGGAATTGAATATGATGAAACCTTCTCGCCAGTTTCCATGTTTAAATCCATAAGAATCATACATTCCATATCATCATACCATGACTACGAGGGTTGGCAGATGGATGTCAAAACAGCATTCCCTAATAGGTACCTTCAGGAAGAAGTCTATATGACACAACCAGAAGGGTTTGTGACACCAGGTGAAGACAAACGGGTTTTCAAGTTGCAGAAATCTATTTATGGATTAAAGAAAGAATCCAGGTCATGGAACATTCGATTTGATGAATCCATAAAGGAGTTTGGGTTCATTAAGAACGAATGCGAGCCATGTTTTTATAAGTGGATTAATGGGAATGCGATCGTTATCCTAGTAGTATATGTTGACAACATATTGCTTATTGGAAACGATGTACCAGTCTTACAGTCAATTAAGGAATGGTTGAACAAGTGTTTCTCCATGAAGGACTTGGGTGAAGCAGCCTACATTCTATGGATCAAGATCATTCATGATAGATACAAGAGGATTCTTGGACTAAGTCAGGTTACATACATTGAACAGATACAAAAGAGATTTAGTATGTAACAATCCAAGAGGGGATTAGTTCTAGTGTCACATGGCCTATATCTTTCTAAGAAAATGTGTCCTCAGACACAAAAAGAGAAAGCTAGAATGAGTAAGATCCCATATGCTTCAACCATAGGATCCATCATGTATGCCATGTTATGTACTAGGATTGATGTTGCCTATGCACTGAGCATGGTAGGAAGATATCAATCAGATCTAGGAGAACAATATTGGACTACTGTTAAGACTATCCCTAAGTATCTGAGACAAAATAAGGATATGTTCTTGGTGTATGGAGGAGATGAGGAGCTTGTCATCAGAGGGTATGTTGATGCTAGTTTTCAGACAGATCAGAATGATCTGAAGTCATAATATGGATATGTTTTCTGTCTCAATGGAGGAGTTGTGAGGTGGAAGAGTTCAAAGTAGCCAGTTGTCACCGATTATACAACGGAGTCCGAATATATAGTGGCTTCTGATGCAGCCAAGGAATCCATATGGATTCAGAACATTTTCTAGGATCTTGATGTGGTGCCTAGCATTAAAGATACCATTACATTGTATAGTGATAGTACTACAATGGTGGATCTTGTGAAAGAACCAAGGTCACATCAATGGACAAAGAATATACTCTGAAAGTATCACCTCTTGAGGGATTTCTATCAAAGGGGTGAAGTTGCAGTGAGTAGAGCGTCCATGTAAGAGAACGTGGAAGACCCCATGACTAAAGGCCTATCTCAGTAGAAGAATGAATATCATGTGAGAGATAGAGGGTTAAAGGTTGTTAGCAGTTGTCTATAGTCCAAGTGGGAGTCTATTGGAGTTGGTGGCCTAGAACCAACTACTTTTTACTTTATTCATTAATAAAATCCTTATCACATATTGATTGTTCTTATGCATGAGAATTCATGTGATAATGTCCTAAAGATAGCTGTTGCATTAAAGACTCATAGCAGATCCCTATTATGATGAGAACCTGGAAGTGCCATAACATTGTTCTTGAATATATGTTCTATGGATGGATGATATTATTTGAGGGACACAAATAATATAGGCCATTAGGGGTGAGGACTCATAAAACATTGAGGCATCATCTCATGGTGTGCGCCCTTGGTAATATCTAGGAGGATATTATGAGAACGAGACCCGCCAATAGGAAATCCACATTTCATAGTGTCATTGGATGTTAAAATCTACGAACGTGTGTATTGGTCCGTAGACTTTAAGATTATTATTAATGGGTATTATAACTCGTGCACTTAGATGTATTGAAAAAAACTGTGACGATACACTGTTCACAGTGAGGTAGGATACGTTGGGTGCGTCACGAGTAATACTGCATTAATAGATAATGTGAGAAAGGATTTGTCACTTCTGTTCCATAACAGAAGTAGATATCTCAGGCCCTTTTATGGAATTTATATAGCCTAAATAAATCCATGGCCATGGTAAGGTATGAGTGAGTTCAATTTTGGAATTCAAAGAAATAATAATCAAGCACATGGGTTGATGGCACTAGCATGCAACCCGCTTGATTAGAGAGATCGAGACAAATGGATTATATTACACGATAAGCATTCGTATGAGGTGACACATCATCGTGACATTATCTTCTTTCCCTATGGGTGCCTTGGCATGTTTCTAGATGATAACCTTGGACTTTAGGTAGGCTTCGCCTAATGCCACTAAGAAAGAGGCCTAGAGGGTCACACACTAAGTGTGTCCATGTATCTCAGTTAAATATTAATTTAAAAAGTTAAATAAAGATTATTCCCGACTGTGGTTTAATAATTATTTAAGGATGTCTGATCACATTTATTTCGACACTAGTTATTCGAGAGAATATATTGTGGATGAAATAATATTTATTAGTGACTGATGTAGTTATATTTATTTAAGAAATAAATATCCATTACTCAAGGTCTAATAAATTTTGTGGAGGAAATAAAGGAATGTGGAAAAATAAAAGTACACACCGTGTTGTTTTATGGAAAATGAGTTCATGCCATGTATTAATGATTACACACTGTGTAGTTTTTCCAATCAGGATTTGTAGGATATAATATTGTTTTATTAAATGATATTTATTATAATCAGTGTGGGTGCATGTCAAGGAATTAATAATTCGACATTGGGGTTTTCAATAAGAGTTAATGAAATAAATAAAAACGTGTAATGCGTTTATTTATTTTCATAACTCTATAACCTCAAACCTGATTATAAATATCCTCACAACCCCAACACTTTTCAACAAGAGAATCATTGTGCACAACAATTATGAAGAATTATTTCACGCCCGAAACAAATCCTTCCTCCAATAACTCTCTCAAGACCGAGAGACCAAGGCGATCGAAGGAGAACATCGCAAGCGAAGGTTTTTCCTTGCTAGCACCCAGAGATCCCTTCGACGACGTCCAGAGATACGTGGCACACGTGTGGATCACCACTAGAAGAATCCTACACTTAGATTCTACGATGCATCGACAGATCACCGGATCGTGACCGAAGACATCAACGAAGAAAAAATTCCACCAAGGTAATTCTTGTGAATTAATTAAATTAATTATAACCAACATATTATGATCCTATATTTATCGTTCCGGGATTCCTTCTTAAGTTTTTTGTTCCTCATTCTATTCCGAAGATTCGGTGTTTTACATCATGACGGATCTCGGATAGAACGTTGTTTAACATTAAAATTAAAGTTGGGCAAACTCACCAACATGCTTCCACTACGCCTGAAACCTACAGAATGTGTGTGTCTATGGTCATCAATGAGGGAAGAAAGAAGGTGATGGTCTATAAATGTGAAATCTAATATGGAAATTTCATAGAAGCCAACACATCATAGGTATGTTCTAATGGCATGTGAAGGCTCCCTGTGATGAAAATGGTGTGCTTGAGGCACCCTGATCGATCGATCAGCACCACCCTATAACACGACATGGAAAATATGGGTATGCTGCTGAGTGAGTAGTATGGTATCATCCATATATATATATAAACAAATGAAATCATTATTAAGTTTAAAATGTAAATATAACGTTATGATCATCATTATGTTATGACATGTAGAATTCAAGACATGCCATGTTTATTTACATTTTTTTATGAAGTTATTTTTACCAAAAAAATGGGCATGTCTTCATGTTTTTCAATTAATATTACTAATGTGTCGTTAAGATATGATTTTACCTAGGAATGGGTGTTTTCAAAGATATGGTTTTATATATTTATATATATATATACATTTTTTCTTTGTTATGTAGATGTTTATTAGAGAATGGTGTGCTTTGTAATCTATGTATGATTGTACACATGATGGTATGTTTCATGATTATTTAGTCATATGTAAAGGTGATTCTATAACATTAACTAAACTTCAAGAAAGAATTTGTGGGAAATGAACCATGATACAGGAGGAACAATGAAAAAAACACTGATGATGATGTAAAATCATTCCATCACCACCATTGTTGTCACAGTTTCTCCTACGTCATAGTTCATTTCCCACAAAATCTTTCTTAAAGTTCAGTTATTATTATAGAATCGGTTGTACTAACCTCTATTGTTGGTTGTGTACTATATCAAGATCCTTTATCAATTTGTATAACCTCTATTTAGTATTAAACACATGTAGAACCTGACTCTATACGTTGAAAATGTTTTTTGATCATGATTCTAATAGTGTAACTAATATTGAAAAAGATGGTTGATCATATAATCTTCATTATGCTGAAATTTTATAACATCTTACTTTATAGTAATATATGATACTATTATTTCATTATATAAGAGTTTATTAAAATATCAGACACATAATGTTATAAAAAACCATGGTAAAAGGAATATGTTTTTGGGTTTACACTTTATCTATTATGTTTTAAGATTTAGAGATTTGGGTTTCAAATATTGAGTTTTGGGTGTAGGTTTTTGGATTTCTTGTAAGGTTTTACGGTTTTAGGTTTATGAATTTTGGGATAGAGTTTAAGTAAGGTTTAGGGTTTATTACTTTGATATTAAGGTATAGGAAAGAGTTTTTGGGTTTAGTGTTTTGATTTTGGGTTTTGGGGTTGAGAAAAATGAGGGAAAAAAGAAGAGATAACAATATATAATTTAAAATATGAGAATCTCACAATAAAGACAATACATAATTGTGGTTAAGAGTGTGAAATCGACCCAACAATGTTAGGGCATCATTTCTGGTTATGAACTTCTTGATGAAATATGGTGCATATCAAACTCTTCCCTTGTTCATGAGGTAATTTGATCTCATTATGCATCCAGCTAGCCTTCAGTCTCCCATGGGGACACAACTGATTGATGTCAGGTATCACTATCGGCTAGCCTTCAGACATTGGTAAATTAAAAAAACTCCCCAATAGGCGTCCATGGTGTAGCATAATAGTTAGAAATAGTGTCTATCTAGTACACTGGATCAACATATTCTTTCCATGATATATTCATAGAGGCACATGCTGTGATGACGTGTGTGCATGGAAACTATAAGGCCAAAAAGATTCCACATTGACAATGCCTTGTTTCCAGTAATACCACTATTTTTTCACCGATTCAATTTGTGATGGGGTCTGAATGGTCTTGAATTTTAAATCGAGATTCTTCTCATCGAAAAAGGCATACATGATAAACAGAAGCTTCTTCAATATTCTTTTCAATCTCTCGTTGAATGTTTCTTTCGTACCTTATCCCCTACTATATTCCATCTGATGCTAGTTTTTTTCTACCAACAAAGTACTTCATGCATCGATATAATGTCTCCTGAACTAGAGAAGTTATAGGAATCTTGTGAAGCCCTTTGAAGAAACCATTGATGCACTTCACAAAGTTTGTGGTCATGTGTCCATACCTCTTCACCCCATCATATGCCAATGTCTATTTTTATTTTGGAATACGCATCATATAATCATAAAATTATTGATTATCCTGGAGGATTTTCTCAAAACATTCTTCAAAACACCATTGATCCAACTCATATGCTACACATAATATATTATATTTCACATAATTTGATTTTATATTTACATTTAAATAGTAAAAAATAAAAAATACAATGCGTACCAAGCCTCATGATTGCCTTCTTCATCAGTTTGTTGTGGAATTTTTTATGCACATTTCTAGCAATATGGATAATGCTGAACCAATGATGTGAATTTGGGTACCTCAATATATCAAGATATGTATTAATTTTCTCATTAATTTCCCAATGGAAATCAAATATCAAACAAACACACCGAATGTTGGTGAAATGGTTTATAATACATGAAAAAAAACCAACCCCCTGATTCATAGTTTTCTTTCTCCATAATAGATAAGGAAAGTGGAAGAGGTAAACAGTTACCATATTGGGTTTACACAATCAACAATACACCCTTGCATTTTATGTATAGAAATGTTTCATCAATCTGAATGAACAGTTGATGAAACAAAATGTGGAGATATAAGGGAGGAATTACCTGAACAACCGATGAAATTGAACACGAGATGGATCAATTCAGTTTTCACGAGACACATGTTAATTTGTATCAAGATAGAATACAACTTGGTTATTATGCCTCAGTATGACTAGAAATTTCGAAATCACCTGATATGAGTCATCCCAATCACAATAGACCTTCACAATTGTCTTATGTTTAACGACCATGCCTTATTATAGAAAATCTCATAACCGAATGTCTGTTGTATCCTCTCTTGAACAGGGGATATCATAACATCTTGGAATGTCCTAATCATATCAATAATAATATATGACACAAATTCTGCATCCAATGAGGTATGATCTTGTGTTAGGCTTGGATGAATGTAAGTATGAGCTGCTCAATCTTCGAGATTCTTCAACTTACAAATGTAATGTCTGGAATCACCCTTAAGAAAAATCTACACTCATACCCATACTTATTACACCGTATGAGATATTTACTATGGAATTATTCGTGAACTATATAGATGCAGTGGCTCTCAATGTGAAATCTCTTTATCATGCTTTTTAATTCATCTTTACTTGAAAAATTACATCCAAAATATAAGGTTTTTTTCATCTCACTAAACCTATCTGGTACAACTCTGGGGAACTCAGTTGTCAGTGTGATAACATTATCATCAAATTCAGGCACATGTGTCATTGATTCTGACCAAGATGCAAATATTGGTGGATGATTTATTGTAGGTTGAGGTTATTGTCCAACTAATACATTTCTCGAAACCTCCCCTAACTTCTGCTAGTCCCTCCTCATCAGCATTGTTGTCACCATTTATTCTGTCACTGCGAAACTCCTCATCATAGTTGGATTCACACGCATATCTAGGAGATCATCTTGGTTGTCTTCGTCTACATCATTTTTAATAGGCTCAATTTCATGGGGCAGACTATCTTCAACCACTCTTGTAAATTTACGTCTTCGTACAACTGTATGTTGTTGTTGTACAGTAGAAACATCAACATATAACTCCATCATGGTACCATCTGACCATTAAAAAAATAAATTAATTTCTTGTACCCACTATGCATCATCAACTGATAGAAAATCTAGATACCACAATGTTTCCAGGAATTGAAAATGTTTATAGCTTATAGACTTGATCTATTGATCGGGTCCCAGATTTACGAAACCACAAATTCTCACTTGAAGGTCACTTAGGGTTACACAATCTGTTGTACTAACCACTGTTATTGTTTGTGTACTATAATAATCTTTTTACTCGGTTTGAATAACCTCCCCATAGTAGTACATATAGGAGAACATGACTCTCTATGTAAAAAATGTTTCTTTTATCAAAATTGTGATAGTGTAACAAATAGTAATAATGATGGTTGACCATATAATATTTATTAGAATGTAATTTTAGGATGCCTTTTTATACCCTAAAATATTCTAGTAAATTTTCATTATATAAAAGTTTATTAGAATATAAGTCACAAAAAAATTTGGAAACTGAGGTAAAAAAGAAAAGGAAACATCAAATTAGTTTTTTTATTGAGAAAATGTCTTTTCTGATCATATAAAGAGAATTGAAGAAGAATAAACTCATTAAATAACACATGAATGATTTATAACATAAAATAAATTCATGACATGTTTCAATATAATGTGGTTTGGATGAGATGAGTCTCACTTCAGATGAGATAAAATCCAACTTATTTTTTATTTACTACTTAATAAACTCTTCTAAATATACGTACTTAACATTAGAATTTTTAAAATCTTTTGACCTTCTAATAACATATCATAGATGATATCTTATATGTCATTATGAAGTCAAAAATATTTTCATAATTCCAAAGTTAATTACATATCCTTCGAATATGTTATTAATATTCCAATTAAAAATAAACTGAGTTTTATCTCGTGTACGAAGTGAGACTCATCTCATCCAAACCACATTCTATTGAAAATTTTTAGCAAATTTATTGTATTTCATAAAGCATTCCTGTTTTATTTAATACATTTGTTATTCTTCATTTAACTTTATATGATCATAAGTATCGTGAGCTAATAATTATATGGATTAATTTTTTAATCCTATGTTATTTATTAATTATTCTATAATTAATCATTGATAATAATAACTATTATTTCTAAACTATATAATCATTATGATACTAAAATTTTAAAACATTTTCTTATATCCTAAATTATGATACTAACATTTCTTAGTATAGTTTTTACCAAGTTAATCAATCTTCAATCATTGGATCATCATTACTAATTTAATCATTAGTTAATCATTCTTCAATCACTCTATAATAGAGAAGAACAAACACATAAAATAACACATTATTGTTTTAAAACAAATAAGGAATACCAACATTTTTCAACAAAACATGGTTTGGATGATATGAGTCTAACTTCAGAAGTGAGGTAAAACCCAACTAATTTTTATTTGATATCTTAATAACATATTATACAAGTATGTACTTCACTTATTATTAAGTACATATTTTTAACTGATTTTATTAATCTACTAAATAAAAATAAATTGGATTTTACCTCACTTCTAGAGTCCTACTCATCTAATCCAATCCATGTTTAATTGAAAAAATTCAAGGAATTTCTTGTATGTAGTAAAACATTAATGTGTAATTTAATGTGTTTTTTATTCTCCATTTCATTTTATATAATCATAATTTTCATTTTATCAACTGATTTTCTTAGTATAATTTTTAACTAATCATTCATTCTTCAATCAATAGTTAATCATTATTAAGTTATTCTTTAATTATTTATTCTTTAATCATTAATCATATGATATTCATTGGTTAATTATAATTAACTAAACATATGTGTTCATTTTTAATCCTAAGTTATCATTAATTAATCTATAATTAATCATTACTATTAATAAGTATTATTTCTAAACTATTTATGACTAATTACTTAATTAATAACATCTTTAAAACTAACTAAAAATAATTCAATTACTAATAATAAATTTCATTATTTAATGACTTTTTTCTTTTCTATTTCATTCTATAACATCATAATTATCATTTTATCATTGATAAATATACTAATTTGATTTTTATTTTCTTAGGTATTTTAGTAGTTTATAATGAATATATGAATCATCTTAAGCATATCCCCTGGGAGTGTCAAACCAGGATGCAGCAAGGCCCATTGTCGTGTACCAGTTCCCATTCGATTTTAGCTCAAAGTGTTGTTTTCGGGTTTTACCCCTAGGTACATTTGTGCCAGAGCCACATCCACTTGTTTGTATCTATACATGGATTTGATTGCTTTTATAACCATATAATCTTTATACTTGAATAATTTCACAATGCTTAATCCTAAGTTATTATATACATAATCTGTACTTAATCTATACTTAATCATTACTAATAAAACTTATTATTCCAAACTATATATAAATAATCAATCAAACTAATAAACAAAATATTTTGAACTAACTAAACTACTTAAAAATGGAATATTTATAACTAAAAAATAATTCAATTAAATAAATAAAAAACATTAAATTAAATAAAACAATACCTTTAAATGATGGTTCATAAAAAACTACCTTCTTTTTGACCACCGATTCCACCGCACAGAAAATGATTTTTTTAGAGAGAGAAGAAGTAGATTTAGGAGAGATGAAGGGAAAATTAAGCGAGGAGAATGGGGGGGTGCTCTTTTATAGGGATTTGAGGCAAAGGAGGAATTAGTGTCGCATCATTTCCTCTCACCAAGAGGAATAAGGTGACATACCCCCCACATCCATTGCCATATCATCAATCCGGGCCAAAGGCGGTGCAGGGGATGGAAAGAGGCATCACCGATTATTCCTTTGAGGCATATTTTTAAAAATATTTTAAACCTATACCATTTAAAAAAATCAAAAAACATATTAAAAAAACTCATCATAGGAGGTTTATTTTTATTTTTAAATTTTTTTTGGTACAGTGTTCAGATGTTTCGGGAGGGGTACCCTGCACCTTCAATTGGCTCTTAGATGATTTTTTTCAGTCCCCAAACCCATGCCCCTACCAAAACAACTCTTTATTATTATTATTATTATTATTATTATTAAATATAATAATATATAATAGGTGTTTGGGGTACAATTACATTCAACACACACAAATCGGAAAGAAAGGTCATAGCCCCCCAAGAAATGACTCACCCATCAAGCTTTATTTATTCAGTACATGACCTGAAGGAACAGTTAGCATGAACCCTGTTACATTCCCCAAAATCCCACAAACTGACTCGAAGACCTAGTGTAGCATCATGCCTGCATCATGTCTACGTCACCATTTTTTTACGCCAGGCATGTGTCACCTGCAAGCATAAATTTTATCCCACCCAGATGTGAACCCGAGTCTAATGCAAGATTACAGGGAGCTTTTACCACTCGAGTAAGCCTCCAACTGCTATATATATATATATAGATATTAATAATTATAAAAAATAATTATATATATATAATTATATATATATATTAAGTGTTTGGGGGTACAATTACATTAAACACACACAAACCACACACATGTCGGAAAGGCAGCCCATGCCCCCACCCCAAGGGATAGTCCACCTATAAAGCCATCTTTATTCAGTACATGGCCGGAAGGCCCGGTGGGTATGAATCCCATTACATGACCCAATGACCCGCAAACTGACCCAAAGGCCCAGTGCAACGACATGCATGCATCATGTCTGCGTCACCATTTGATTGTGTCATGCATGCATCACCGCTTGCTAGTGGAGATTCACTCTCTCCTAGATTTGAACTCGAGTGTGGTGTAGAATTACGGAGAGCCTTTACCACTCAGGTAATCCCTCAACTGCATATTTATGTATATATTTATAATTATATTTATTTATAATTGCAAATATATATTTATATATAATTCAAAATAAATTTAAAATGTATATATAAATATATTTTAATAATTATGTCTATATAAATATATTTATATTCATTTATAATTATATTTACGAATATATTTATAATTATATAATTATAAATCTGTATTTATATAGTTATAAATATATATTTCTTTATAAATAATTTTATAATATTTTTAAACATATAATAAATTATACATAAATATTTATAAATATAAATTTATTTTTATAAATATATATTTACAATTATAGAAATTTTAATATATACATATAAAATATAATTACCAATCTATCCCTGTAAATAAATATTTCTAATTATTTAATATATATATATATATATTATGTAGATATGATGTTGCACTGGGCTTTTGATGTGTATAAAATTAATTATAAATTAATATTTATATAATTATAAATATATTTAAAGAATTATAAATATATATTTATAAATTTAATTTTAAAAAAATAAAAATATATATTAATAAAATAGTTTAGGGAGGGGGTATAAAGAAACAAAGAAAGTCTGCAGCACCTACAAGTACTTGAGGAGACTCGAACTTGAGACCCCCCACAAGACCCCTCAAAGGCGTAACCATTAAGCTACACCACTAGTGGAAAATGTGTATTTGGATAATAAGGTATATGTGTAGTCTCACCACCTACACACCACACATCCCCAGTGAGGCCCAAGGTGGCCAACATTGGGCTTAGGTCAGTTCCCAACGGGGTATAAGGTTCCATGAGATGTTATAATGGCATATAGTGCATGTTTCCTTATGAGGGACTCAAACCTGGAACCTTGATGTCAGGATTCCATCGCAAGTAAACAACTCACCCGTTCCCCACAGGAAAATGTGTGTTTGGGTAACGAGGTATATGTGCGGTATAAGAACCCAGTTTTTTCACGGAAGTATAGATCCTTTAAATTTCATCCTAAATCGTTACTTTGGACTGAATATGAATGCCTAATTTGTTAGTAAAGGTCCTAGGGGTGTTCGAGATAAATTCTAAGCGCAGAACCCATCTTTTTGGGGAAACTAGCAAAGTCGCACGGTTGGAACATGGTCATGCGACCTAACCGTGTGAGTTCCACCTTTTCCCATATACCTGTGTAGGGTTTGTTCATGGTTTTTCAAACCATTTGAAAAAACCATGCACTTGCTATTTTAAGGGTAAATTGTGTTTTTTACCTTAATGATCTAATTAACCTCCCTCCTCTTTCCCTAATCTGAGATTATGCGGGATTAACCTAAATTGCTCTCATTTTGGATCCCTTTAAAGATATAAGTTAGGAATAAAGAGATATTCTTCATCTAGGATCCGATTGAGCTTCCTTTAATCACGTTTGATGCGCAAGGGTATGTACTGAAGTCCTCTTGAGTTGTTCTCCTTCTCTATTTCACTCAAATAAGTAATCGGGGTAGGATCATTTTTCTATTATTCTTAGATATACTCTGATAAGAGCCAAATAAAGGGCCCATACAGATGTAGGAGAGTCGTACAAGCCTATGGTGGGTGGTATATAACTCATCCTTCAAGTTTTTTGATTTTGGATTTGTCATTTTGGGGTCCACCGATTTCATCAGGTTCCGTTAATAGAATTTATATGTTATGCTTATACTCATTAGAACCGTATGGATATGATCTTCCCATATATGTTATTAATAGTTGGTGGTTTTTACCAAGACTACATACCTTCCTTTTCAAAGGTTATTCTATAATTTTTGTTTAGTGTTTTGACATGTTTGTGCGACCGTTCGGGTGTGCCTTGACTTGACCTTCCTAAGGCTAAGAATTTTTATATTAAATTTATTGATCTATATTGTGGATTTCATAATGGAAAATACTATGTATTCTCATAAATTGAATTGACTAAGGTAATCACAACAATTTAACAATGAAATATAAAACGTGAGTTGACAAGTATATTAAGAATATGACTTGACCTTAAATGTAAATTAATAGTAGGTTTCATATTTATAGCACCCCTTACCATATTAATGGACAGTAACATAAAGAACCTTGAATTTGGAATATTATTTAAATGGATTAAATGAATGGTCTCATGCTACTTGGTCTTGTCACACTAATGAAAGGAAACACTTGAACCAAATGACTTAATTAAAATGTTGCATACTACTTGACCTTATCACACTAAGGATAGGAAAGGCTTGAACCAACGGTTGCATGCAACATGACCTTATCACACTAATGAAAGGAAAGGTTTGAACCAAAAGAAATATTACATGACTTCATAATCAAATAGGAATGGCCTGACTCGAGCTCGCATTGGATTCTGATCGGAGAATTCTATGAGCAATTGAGAACACCATTCTGATTCAAGGATACAGATTGCTTATGTTGAGACACACCTAGATCTAAATCCTTTTCTATTCTTGGATGCTTGGTATTATATTGTAGTATCCCTCAAATATTACTATAGTATGCCTTTGATACACTCCTTGAATCTATCATTAACAAATAGGATTCCTTGGATACACTCCTTGGATCCATCTTTGATAAGTGGGTGTCATGGTTAAAACCCATTTAGCCCTGTCATTTCTTAGCCCTGTTTTACCTTGTATGTACTCCTTGAAATCGATAAGCATCTAATTGTGGAATTCATTGGATTTTACTCATTATATTATAGGATTACCCCATTCCAAACTACATTTATTACTGAGTTAGCAACCACTGAGGGCTACGTCACCTTGGTTATTACCTTGAGACTTCACTATTAAACATCATTATTGGTTGCCTTATTATAACATGAAACCCTCACTATTCTTAAAATGTGATATATTATAAAATGGTAACAATAAAATAATGAATTGGTTACATGTTCAGACACCAACTAATGGTGGAATCAGGTTCTTGGGTATTTATTTACATTTTATTGCTTTACTTTATATATGCATTCTTTCACACTGTTACATTTTCATTACACGAGTTGGATGTTATAGAAACCATTGGTGGTGGCCCACTGAGGTTTATCTCACACCCTCTCTGAGCACCATTTGGTACCTGTGGTGGATTAAATGGTTGTAGTTGTTGACAAAGGGAAGCATACGACATCAAACACATGATTTCTTGTTGTTTAGTATGGATTTTCATAACATATGACTGAGTCAGATCTCAGGATGCTTGGTATAGTTTTTGATATCCTTTATATCTTATGAAACATGTTATCTCTATTATTTGTATCCTTTTTTTCCAGCTTTCTAGTACATGAAATATCATTATCTATTTTTGAATGTTATTTCAGTTGTTTCAGTTATTATTATTGTTTCCCCTATTTTCCATTGGGCCTTCTATTTACATATATTGATTCTTCTATTTACCTATGTTTACATCCATCCATTGAGTTAAAATTTGGTACTGAGGTCATAGTCTCCCCACAAACACACCCTAGGCCCTCGCTGCTAGTCGGCAGCCTCTGGCATTTGAGGAGATGTTCTTAAGCCTATGTGGACCACCAGGATCGGGGCACCATTTTAAGTGGAATCCGAGTCTAGGAAATCACTTGCAGCTTCACCACCTACGCGTCACACATCCCCAGCAAGGCCCAAGGTATCCAAATTTGGGCTTAGGCTAGTTCCCAATAGGGTAGAGGGGCCCATGAGAGGTTATAATGGAATACAATGCATGTTGCCTTACGAGAGACTCAAACCCGGAACCTCAAGGTTATAATAAATATATTTATTATATTTATTATGTTTATTGTATTTATATATTTATTATAGTTATTATATGTATATTTATTATATTTATGATTATACATTTATTATATATATTTATTGGGTGTGCTAACTGAATATATATATATATATATATAACTATTTATTTATAAAGATAGATTTGTAATTATATATATATATGAATAAATTATATTTATAAATTTATATTTATAATTATATATATTTGTGAATGTAATATTATTGGGCATGATCTAGTTAATTGTAGGAGATCAGTTTTCTGTAAGGTTTTTCAGACTCCCAATCATGATAAGGATTCTTGTTTAAAAAGAATTAGGAAATCAGGTCTTGCTGACACTCAAATGGCTAGGTAGTTAGAGATTGTATCCAATGATGATGGACATGATGTTTGTTAATCTGAAGGAATACTGGCTAATGTCATCAGGAAAGTGAGTGAGGAGGGAACCCAACAATATTTTGATATTCCTATACAGGGATCTGGTTAGAAAAGGCTTTGGTAGAATATTGTTGTTGAGGTAACTCATGATGGTAATGGGAAAAGTGAAATGGTGAAAACATATAGATTTCCCCTTGACAGGAAAGTGGGAAGTACTTATGATCTTTCACAACCTAGTGAAAAAGGTTTGAGAGAGATTTATGTGAAAGAAAAGGTTGAGGCTGTCTCAACCATTAAATGTAAACAAAAGACCAGTGAGATTATGGATGCTTATGCTTTTTTAGATGGATTAGAGTCTATCGATAGGGAAGAAAATTTGCAAGTTTCATGATCCCCGTCCTCCAAATATGCCCCTACAGGGATGTTAATGAAGGAAGAGAGATAATGACCTTGATTCCCACCTCCATTAGGCCCCATGGTGGTGACTAGCATTAAGGGTACAAGGATCTCACAATATGGGAGGCACACTACAAAAAAAACTCATTTAGAAACATTTTAAAACGTTTCTAATTCATTTACCTTTATTTCATAAAAACATTGCTAAATGAGGTGTCACTAATTTAGAGATGATTATAAAAATCAATAAATTATATACATTTATAAATGTTTCCAATTAATAATGTTTATATGTGTCGCTAAATTGACAACATTTATAAGAATTTCTATATAGCGACACCTCATTTACTGATGTTTTTACAAAACTTCAGTAAAGAAACATTGCTAATGTTACGACCTTTAACGACATTTCTAAACATCGCTAATTTAGTGAAACCTCATTTAATGATGCGTTTTCAGAACTTCAGTAAATGAAACCTCATTTACTGATGTTTTGAAAAAGCATCGGTAATTTTTTTTTAAATTTTAATTTTTTTAGATATCCTCCAAAAAAATATTTTTTTTAAGATATTTGTCCCTCCTATTCTCCCCCATTGCCTCCATTTCCCACCCTCACTCTAGTACCCTGATTCTTCCTCCCTTTACTTCTCCTAATCTAGTATCCTTTCCCCCTTTATCCCTTCCTCGCTCCTTCTCCAGTACCCTTTCCCCCTCTCCCCCTCTCCCCCCCCCGCTTCAGTACCCTGCTTTGCTCCCTTTCTCGCTTCATTACCCTCCCCTATCCAGTACCTCATTCCCCCTATCCCATAACAACCCGCTCCTGTGTACGCAAGTACAAGGCTTATTAAAAATGAAGCCCCAATGAGAATCAAATTGGGAACCTCCCTTCTCAAACAAAGAAACTCAGACCAACTAGTCTACTATTTTTTTATGTTATGTAACTGTATTATAGTGTATATATATGTATATCAGTATTTAAAAAATTAGTATACTATATATATATAAATTAATATACATATATAAATATATATGTTTATATTTTATATTATATTTTATTTTTAAATACATATGTGTGTGTGTGTGCGTTTATATTACATTTTATATGTTTATATTTTATATTATATATGTATATGTTTATATGTTTATATTTTATGCTTATTTATATGTTTATATTACATATATATGTGTGTGTAAATATATATGAGTATATAAAAATAATTATAATTATAAATTTACGTGCACACACACAACCAATATATATATATATATATATATATATATTATTTATATTTTATGTCTAAATACATACATATATATATGTGTGTGTGTGTGTGTGTGTGTGTTTCATATGTTTATATTTTATTTTTAAATATATGTGTGTGTGTGTTTATATTATATATGTATATACATGTTTATGTTTTATATTATATATATATGTTTATATTTTATGTTTATTTATATGTTTATATTATATGTGTGTGCGTGTGTGTGTAAATATATATGTGTACATATATATTATTATAATTATAAATTTACACGCGTGCGTGCACACACACACATAATTAGCCACGTATTAAAACACTGGAAAAAATGTCACTAAAATAGACACGATTTCTTAAAAACATGACTAAATTTAAAATACATATGTGTTTATATATATAAATATATGCATATATTTATATTTATATATTAGTGAATGTGTGTTAATATATATATAAATATATATATTTATATATATATGTTTATATATTTGTGTCTGTGTTTATACATATTAATATATATATATTTACATCGATATAAGGAAAAGAGCTATATATAAATATATATATTAATATATATATGTCTCTATTTGTACATATTAATATATATATATATATTGAAATATATATTTATATCGATGCATGGAAATGAGCCATATAAGTATATATATTTTTAGCAACATTTCTTAAAACTGTCGCTAATTTAGCGACGCTTCTAAGGAAACGTCGCTAATTTAGAGACACTTCTAAGGAAACATTGCTAAATTAGTGATGATTATAAGTAAAATTCACTACTTTAGCGATGCTTCTGAGCAAATTTCACTAAATTAGTGATGATTTTGAGGTAATGTTGATAAATTAGAGACACTTCAGAGAAAACATCACTAATTAAGTGACACTTTTATGTAAACATCGGTAAATTAGCGACTTTCATGAAAAACGTCGCTAAAATTTAAAATTAGTGACATTTTTAAAAAAATGTCACTAAAAAATTTCACTAAATTACTGTTTTTTGTAGTGACATTAACCTTTATAAGAAAACAAGACAGGAAGATAAGATGGTTCATCCCAAAACAACTCTAAGACATATATATATATATATACATATATATAAAAGAAATCCAAAACAATGCCACATGTGTGTTTAAAGTAAAACTATTACAAAACAAGATCCCTCGAAGTAAATACTAAAAACATGGCTAATCATTTACATGAAAACTTTCCCAAAGTTCGAGCTAGTAATGCCAAACACAACCCACACAATCCTCCTAGAAACACGAAAACAATATTATATATGTAGGGTGAGAATATGAGTATACTCAGTAGGAAAAACCAAGGTCCCTCATGCACAAGTGGGAGAAGCATACTAATGCCCCTATGAGAAAACTACATAAACAAAAAGTACCTAACAAGTAATACTTTCCATCCCAACCTCACCAAGTCATTCTCAACAAATAACGCAAGTCAAGTAAGGTAATATAATAAGAACATCAATATTTGGGTACACCGCACCACTTCCCTCTGGTTAACTTCTCACAACCTATTGATGAACATCCCGACATTTGCACACTCTTCTACAAGCCCCATGTCACAACCCACCCACACACACCTATGCCTCAGAGATAGTCCCATAACTTGGGAAAACGAATATCACCTCATTCCCCCCCCCCACAGACACTTGAGTTGCAACCATACCACATCCCGCCCGCAGACACCAGGTCCACAACCATACCTCATTCCAAAGACACCTTATAAAGCACACCACATCTCATCTCATAAAAACATGGGCCTCACTGGAAGAAACAAATTCAAAAGCTATTAAAATCAGATCATGATCAAGACCACATGATTTGATTATCAAAAAGCCTCCTGAGATTTATGAATTTAAAGATATATTTTTATATCCTTTTAAAAGGCTTCAAAATAAAATAAATATGGTCTTAAAATTATTTTATGTCAAAGGAAACCTTAAATGGGAGAAACTGGAGAAACTGAAAAAACTGGAATTTTAAAAAATAGTTGAAAATGACTCACTGTTGGGTGAGTCACCATCACGATTCACTAGTGGGTGAGTCACTGTTTAGTGACCTACTTTTCGGTGAGTCACCATCCGATGACCTACCATTTGGTGACCTACCGTTTGGTGATTCATCGTTCGGTGACCAACCATTCGGTGAGATATTGTTAAGTGAGTCACTATTTAGTGAGTCACCATTTGGGGAGATACAGTTCAGTGAGTCACCACTAGATGATTCACCACTGAATGAAACACTGATGCGAACCACCATTTCAAGTCACTGGTCCTGACTCACTATCAGCGACCTACCATCCCTGACTCACAATTGAAAAAAATTTGATTTTTGGAAAACTCCTAAAATGAGTCACAATTACCTTTCAGAACACCTTAAAGACCATATTTCTACAATGTAATGGACCAAAGGGGTTTGGTACATTACTTCATATACCTCCCAAACATTTCTCTCCATTGGGAATTCATAACCAAACCCAGAAGAAAGAGGGTTCTGAACAACCATCCCATAAGATACCTCTCTAGGATCTTGCTATACTTGAATCATCACTAATATTTGGCCACCCCAAGGTCCAACGATAAACCATCCTATGTTTTTAGAAATCCAGAGTGAAACTTGAACATCCAAGAACACCTCCTATGAAATCCACTACCCCAATATACCATAAGGAACACTACAAAATCACCAAAATACACACTATTTGGATATTTGAAGATGGGAATTCCTTCCTCCATATCAAGATACTATCTTCTCTAGGTAGCACTGACTCGCCCACAGTGGTTTAATTGCATCTCAAATAATGCATCTCAATTAGGAATCAAGTACTCCCCTTTATTTAGGTCAAGAATTAATTATACATTCCACCACACACAACACAATGTTATAAGAACAACTCATTATATAAAATAAGGTTCAAACATCGTAACACAAGATGAATCAAATAAAAAAATAATCTCAAAACAACTCTGGGTACTATGCATGCATCTGTGTCTCCCTTTCCCAAGTACTCTCTTCAATGACACCATGCCTCCACAAAACACAAACTAAGGTAATGGTTTGTCCACACAACACCTTCTCCTGATGATCCTAGATCACTACATCCCACTCCACGAACGTTGCATCATCTTCGACATACAAATCTCCCCAGTCAATGACATGGGAGTCATCGTGAAGATACTGATGAATATGAGAGATGTGAAAGATGTCATGGACCTTCTCCAACTATAGTGGAAGCACCATGTGGTATTCTACTTCGCTAACTCTCCCCAACACCTCAATGGGTCTGATGATCCTAGGATAAATCTTGGTCCCTCTACCAAACCGTTGTTTCCCACATCGAGGGGAAACCTTTAATAACACATGGTCCCAACTCCAAGGGTGTCCTCCTACAGCCGGAATACAACTTCTTTCATTCCTGTGTTGCTTTCATCCTCTCATGAACAAGGTGAACATTCTCTGTTGTGCTCTTCACTACCTTAGGGCCAAGAATAGTTGTCTCCACATCCTCCATCTATTAGAAGGGTGAATAACATGATCTATCATACAAATATTCAAATAGAGTCATTACAATTGATGATTAATAGCTATTATTGTATGGAAACTCTATCAGGGAAAGTGTCGTACCCAATATCCATGAAAGTCCAAGATGCATGCCTGTAAAATTTCCTCTAATGTCTGGAAGGTTCGCTCTATCTTCCCATCTACCTAAGGGTGGAAAGTGGTGATGAGGCGTAACTGAGTCCCAAAATCATGTTGCAATCCCCACCAAACTTGTGAGGAAAAACATGTCTCCTTGTTTGAGACAATGGACCTTGGAAACCCATGTAGCTGCACCACCTCATCCCCAAACCTCCTAGACCTGGTATCCACTACACCTCACTACTTGATCGCTAAGAAGTGAGTCGATTTCGTTAATCGATCAATGACTACCCATATCAAATCATAACCTCCCTAATCTCTGGGTAATCATGTGATGAAATCCATCGATATGAAATCTTATTTCCACTTGGGAAAATCTAGGGAATGCAATAAACCACTGGGAATATGGTGCTCAACCTTCACCTATTGGAACACTAAGAACTTCATCACAAACATTACTATTACCCATTTCATCTCAAGCCACCAAAACTGCTCTCTCAAGTCACGATACATCTTGTAAAATCCTTACTACACTACTAAATTTGAGCTTTAAAACTCATAGAGAACTCCCTAATGCATTTCCACTAGAACAAATAGCCTTTCACGGAACAAAATCTGATTCTGTACATCCTATGACCATTCCTCCTAAGCACCACCTTGGTCAGTGCGATCATGAATCACCTCAGCCTCAGAGTCTCTCCACTAAGACTCCTCCACCTTCCACATAATATAAGACTTCATTTTCATCTAAAATAGACAACCTCTGACACCATCCATTCCTACATCTGAGTACAAGGAAGCCAACTCCCCCATCACCTTCCAAGCTTCCACATATTCCTGAACTACCTCTATAAAAATTTCTTCTAAAAGTATTGGCCACAAAATTCTGCTTTATTGAGGTTTATAAGATCTCAAAAACATAGTCTTGAAGAAACTCCATCCACATACACTATTGTAAGGTTAGATCTCACTAGTAAAAGATATACATCGAGATCCTAGGATCCGTGAAAACCTTAAAGTTATCCCCAGTGAGGTAATGTTGTCAAAATTCAGTGTGAACATGACTTCTATTAGATCTAGATCATGGGTGGCATAGTTACATTGGTGGGGATGTAACTACCTAGACCCATAAGATATTACTCCACAGTTTTTCATTATATGCATCCCAAGACTAGACTGGAAGCATCAAAAAACACCTCAAACATCACACCTTTCTTTGGAAACCAAAGCACTGGAGCACTAACCATCTTCCCCTTTAGATAGTTGAACAATGCCTAGAACTGCTTACTTGTCACGACCCCCTTCCATCAAAGATGCCCCTCCTAAGTTGGAAATGGTGAAAGGGAGATAATGACCCCCCGATTCCCACCTCTAGTAGGCCCCGGAGTGGCGACTAGCACCAAGGGTATGAGTTTTCACAAATATGGGTGGCATTACCCTTTTTATTATTTAAGATCAGGAAATACGACGAGTCAAATACCAAAAAGGAAAATAACAAGTGTATAGAAATGAGCCCAAACCAATCCCACATGCATGTTTAAACAATTCTAAAACAAAGTACAAGTACAAGAAATCTCAAAAGTAAAATACCAAAAGAAACAAGAGTACAACAACTGCAACAACTCCAACTGTCCTGACTACTAGGGTCCCGCATGGCCCTAGTAGTCCTCCTGGAAACCTGAAAGTAAACGTAGGGTGAGCATACAAGTATACTCAGTATGGAATCCTAAATCTCTCGTGCACAGGTGGGGAGGCATCCTAATGTCCCATGAGAACAATAGAAGAAACCAACATAAAAAGGAAATCTATCCACCCAACCTCACCAGCCATGCTCACCAAAAACACATAACAACAGGTAATAGTATATAATAACAAGAGTATTGGGTACCCCACCCCATTTCCAACTAGTTAGCTGCTCTTCCTAATGGTGAATGTCCTGACGCTACCACACTCTTCCCGCCCGCACACACCTGGGCCTCAAGAACCACATATCCCCCCACACACACCTGGGCCTCACAACCACATATCCCGCCCACACACACCTGGGCCTCACAACCACAAATCAAGTTAGATAAAACACAAGAAACACAAGCTAACCTTTTATCACCAATCAAACCACATTGATTGTTCTCACATTCATTATCTTTCCCCATAGTTCATTTATCAACTTTCCACTTTCTTTTAATAACACAACCCATTATTGCAGCCCTGCTACCACTATAACCACATCTCCCCCACCGTATCACAAAACAAGGCTCGTGCCACATCATTGCCCCTTTAATATCATTTACCGCATCCTCGCTACCCATAATATTCATAACAAATCAGGATTCACCCCCCCTTTCACACACCACGTAACCAAGCCAACACCCACATGTTCATTATTCCATTTTGTTCAACCGGGGGGATCACACAAGGGTTCTAGATTTTAATCATCCAACTTTACGTGATTAACCAATTTCCACATTCCAGAAAGTTTCCACCCACAAAATGGTCTAGAAATATAGGTAAACATTTAATTGTGCATGAAAAGGACCCCAATGACCATGATTTTCAGTAGGCAGAAGCATATTCAATTCATAACATATAAATGGGATAAACAAAGATAATCATAACAACTTTCCCCATCCCCGTTCATCAAGCCAGTTATTATCTTTATTTATTGGTTCAACCGTATCTCACTAAAACAAGATGAAACACATACCACATGATGCACAAATTAGAGAGATAAAGGTAAAATCCCTACCTCAATAGGTTTTGATCACAATTCTCCCCCGGATTAGCTTTAGAAGATGTCTGTCGGTGTTCGTCGCTTTTTTTACACCCAAGAAAACCTCCTCGGGTGGAGGATGGGAAGGAAAGTCCGAAGGGAAAACAATAGATCCAAGCTCAAAAGTTCCTCCTCGTCATTACGATCCCGTGGCCACTGACGGATCGTAAATCGGAGCTCGGACGAAGAATTTATGGAGGAAAGGAACTTTGGAGTCTCTCAGGAGAGCTCTGCTCGAAGGAGAGGGAAAGAGAAGAGTGATTTGAAGAGGAGGAGAGGCCCCCTCCTTTTATAGGTTAGAAAAACTAAAGTACACGGAGTGTACTTTCTAGTACATGGCGTGTACTCATCCATTTCACACGGTCTCCATGCGGCTTCCAACATGGCATTCAACGCGGCACACGGTCGTTGACTGGTCAACACACAGTTTGAGGGTAATGCGTATGCGGGGAGGAACTACACGACGTGTAGTATGGGATACACGGTGTGTACTCATTTATTTCACACAGCAAGGACATGACCTCAACACGGCACACGGCTGTTGACTGGTCAACACACGGTTTGAGGGTAACGTGTACGTAAAGAGGAACTACACGGCATGTAGTATAGGCTACACGGTGTGTACTCATTTATTTCATGCGGCAAGGATACGGCCTCACATGGGGTATACCCAGCAAGGTGGTACACGACGTGTACTCACACTACACAACATGTAGTTAAAAAATTCAGAAAAGTGTGGGAAAAGTCCATTCTACCCTCCAAAACACTTCATGACCCTCTTGGCAACAAAGTAATGGGCCGGAGAGGTCCGGGCCATTACATCAGATACCTCTTAAAACATTCTCGTCCCCGAGAATTCAGAAGCCAACCCAGAGGAACCCTACAAGATACCTCTTAGGGATCTCGTTATAACAGGAACCCAACCAACAACCCTAATCATATGTGTTAGGAATTCCTTATCCTATGTCAAGATATTATCCACTTTAGGCGGCACTGACTTGCCTGCATGGGTTTAATCGCATCTGCATTAATGTGTCTCGATTAAGAATTGGGTCTTCCCATTTACATATATTAGGATTTTTCAACTTACATTACCCCCAACACCGTATAACCAACACACTGCCCGAACACGTGGCTTGGGGAAATTCCCTCTCCCATGTCGAGATATTATCTACTTTAGGCGGCACTGGCTCGCCCCGCACGGGTTCAATCGTATCTACAATAATGTGTCTCGATTAAGGATCAGGTTTTTCCCTTTCCCACATGTCCGGACACATTACACACTTCCAGAGAAAAAGGAAACAAAATGCCTCACAACCAACAAGACAAGAAGACCATATATCAAAGGTATATAGCATAACATCAAAACAAATCTTAGAAGAACAAAGAAAAACACAAGTCAAAACAACTCCGGGTACAAAGCGTGCATCTGAGCCTCCCGCTCCCAAGTGCTTTCCTTGAGGCTTCCATGCCTCCACAACACACGAACCAAGGTGATGGTTCATCCATGGAGCACCTTCTCTTTACGATCCTCAATTTTGACTGGTCGTTCCTCAAAGGTCGCGTTGTCTCCCATATCTAACTCTCCCCAGTCGATAATGTGAGAGTCATCGTGTAAGTACCGACGAAGCTGGGAGACATGGAAGACGTCGTGAACCTTCTCCAACTGAGGTGGCAGGGCCAGCTGATATTCCACCTCGCCGACTCGCCTCAGCACCTCGAAAGGTCCGATGAACCTAGGGGAGAGCTTACTCCCCTTCCCAAACTGCCACTGCCCCCGTCAGGGGGAAACCTTCAAGAACACATGATCTCCCACCTCGAACTCTAAGGGCCTCCTCTGACAATCTGCATAAGACTTCTCTTGGTCCTGAGCCGCTTTCATCCTCTCATGCACAATCTGGACTTTATCTGTGGTGCTCTGTACTACCTCTGGCCTAAGAGCACCTATCTCTCCAACCTCTGCCCAGAAAATGGGTGAACGACATGGTCTTCCATACAAAGCCTCAAAAGGCGCCATGCCAATAGTAGAGTGGAAGCTGTTGTGGTTGGAAAACTCTACGAAAGGCAAGTGCCGCACCCATGACCCTCCAAAATCCAAAACACATTCTCACAGCATGTCCTCCAACGTCTGGATAGTTGGATATGTATGGCCATCGGTCTAGGGGTGGAAATCAGTGCTAAGGCGTAGCTGGGTGCCAAAATCATGTTGTAACCCCCTCCAAACTCATGAGGTAAATCTAGCATCTCGATCTGATATGATAGTATTTGTAACTCCATGCAACCGCACCACCTCGTCTATGTACCTTTGTGCTAAGGTACTCACCAGACCTGACTCCTTAATTTCTAACAAGTGAGCTGATTTCGTCAGTCGATCCACCACTACCCAGATAGCATCATAACCACCCTGAGCTCTGGGTAGTCCAGTGACGAAGTCCATTGATATGTCATCCCATTTCCACTCGGGTACATCTAAAGGATGCAATAAACCACTGGGAATATGGTGTTCAACTTTTACTTGCTGACACACTAGGAACTTAGCCACAAACTCCGCCACTCCCCGTTTTACCCTGGGCCACCAAAACTGTTCCCTCAGGCCTTGGTACATTTTTGAAACTCCTGGATGCACCGCCAAGGCTGAGCTATGGAACTCACGATGAACTCCCTCATGAATCACCTCCGGAACAAACAACCTTCCATGAAAGAGAATCTGATGTCGACTGTCCTCTGACCATCCTTCTGAAGCTTTCCCCTGATCGATACAATCCCACATTAGTTCCACCTCATAGTTTCCCCACTGAGACTCTTCCACCTACTGCAGCAAGGAGGACTGCACCGCCATCTGAAACAAACAGCCTCTAACACCTTCTACCCTTGCATCCAAGTGCAAGGCATCCAACTCTCCCATCACTTTCAAAGA
Source organism: Viscum album (assembly GCA_963277665.1). NCBI lineage: Eukaryota > Viridiplantae > Streptophyta > Magnoliopsida > Santalales > Viscaceae > Viscum > Viscum album. The sequence goes on from OY728126.1 coordinate 1,900,384,414, forward strand.
ATCAGCAGATTCTCGAACCACTTCCTTATGTGACTTCCTGCTTAGGGCATCGGCCACAACGTTGCCCTTACCTTCAGTGTAAGAGATCTCGAAGTCATGGTATTGGAGAAACTCGACCCATCTCTATTGTCGTAAGTTCAGGTCACGCTGGGAGAAGATATAACGTAAGCTCTTGGGATTTGAGAAGACCACAAACCGATCCCCAAAGAGGTAATGTCGCCACAACTTCAGTGCGAACACTACTGCTGCAAGCTCTAGGTCGTGGGTGGCATAGTTACGCTCGTGAGGGTGCAACTGCCTAGAACCATAACATATCACACCCTTCTTCTGCATCATTACACACCCCAAACCAAGGCCAGAAGAATCACAAAACACCTCATACAACAACCCTTCCTCTGGAAACCTGAGCACTAGAGAACTGACCAACTTTTCCTTCAGGTAGTCGAAATCTTCCTGGCACTGCTCGCTCCATAGTAAAACCTGGTTATTCCTAGTCAAAGTTGTCAATGGAGAAACAACTCGAGAGAAGTCTGAAACGAACCTCCTATAATAGCCGGCCAACCCCAGGAAACTACGAACTTCTGCCATGCTCTTGGGTGCCGCCCAAGAAACAACAGCCTCCACCTTCAACGGGTCCATTGACACTCCATGCTGAGACACCACGTGCCCAAGGAAGTGTACTTATTGCGTCAAGAACTTACATTTTGACAATTTCCCATAAAGCTGGTGGTGTTGAAGGACTTACAAGACTGCCCTGAGATGCAAAACGTTCTCCTCCTCTAATATTGAGTAGATCAAGATGTCATCAATAAACACAATGATGAACTGGTCCAGAAACCCTCGGAAGACAAAGTTCATAAATCCCATGAACATAGCTGGTGCATTCGTAACTCCAAACGGAATCACTACAAACTCGAAGTGCCCATACCTGCATCTGAAAGCCGTCTTCGAGATGTCACTATCCTTTACCCTCAAATGATGATATCCAGATCGTAGATCAATATTATAAAACCAACTTTCTCCCCTCAGCTGGTTGAAGAGATCATCTATCCTTGGAAGGGGGTAACGGTTCTTGACCGTTACCTGATTCAACCTTCGGTAGTCTATGCATAGCCTGAGACCACCATATGCCTTTTTCATGAACAAAACTAGAGAACCCCATGACGACACGCTTGGTTGAACAAAACCCTTCTCCATTAGATTGTCAATCTGAATCTGCAACTCCCGCAACTCTGAAGGTTCCATCCAATAAGGGTCCATCGAAATCGGACAGGCACCAGGCTGTAAGTCTATCTCGAACTCAACATCACGTCGGGGGGGGGGGGGGGGGTAGAGTCACAACCTCCTTGGGAAAAACATCGAGGAACTCCCCAAAAACCTCTTGAATATCCACCATCTCTGTATCAGTTGAAACCACTGATACCCCACCTAGCAAGGAAAGGAGAGGCTTCACATGTCGGCTTCCCACCTGATAGCTCCACTCACCAACAAAATCTACATGCTGCCCATCCACGTCGGAGAACACGACTCTTCTTTGGAAGTAGTCGATACTGACATTAACAGAAAATAGCCAGTCGATGCCTAGGATGACATCGTAGGGATGCATCTGTAGCAAAAGAAGATCTCCACTAGATCGATGTGGTCCCAACATCATCCCACATCCCCGGAAAACACAAGATATGCTGGTCGGACCTCCAACTGGTGTACTCAGAACCAGGGGTATGAAAAGTCTCTCTACGTCTAGACCCAAAGAATGGGCTAGACCGGGTGCAATAAAGGTGTGCGAAGCTCCCGAATCGATCAAAGCAGAAACGAGAGTTCTGAACAAACAAATCGTACCTCGCACCACCTCTGGTCCTACTAGAGCTACAAACTCTACTGCGTGCAACTGTCCACACCCAACTCCTATGCCTATCTAATGTCGACCACCTCCCCGACCACGCCCTGGTCGAGGTCCCTAAGGAGCACCCTGAGGTTAGCCTCCTCTTGCAAAGTTTGACCTCGGAGGAGCAGGGTCCTGTTGCTGCTGGAAGGGCCTCGCCGACAACTGGTGCTGCTGAGGTGGGCGATGAACCTGCCCACCTCCACCGTACTGAGCTCGGGTCAGGTACCAACTCTGGATGTACCAAAAACCTCCACAAGAGAAACAATTTGGTCTTGGGCTCGTGAAAAAGGGATGAGGACCCGAAGATCTGAACCGGAACTACTGGGGCCTGCTCTCCACTTGCCTGAATCTGGAAGGTCCCGTCACAGGAGACCTGCTGCTGACTGACTTCCCTTTCGATGAACCTAGATGGATCCCCTCTCGTGGTGCACCTCTCTACGAGTGCATCCTCTCTACAAGCTCTGCCTTCTTCTGTACTACCAAGTACATTGGAAGGGTGAAGGGGGTGACAGCATAATGGAGCAAAGGACGAAGCGCCTCCTCTAAACGTCTTGCCTAATACTCCTCATCCGGAAAGAGATCCGGAGAAAAGCGTAGGAGATCCTTGAACTTGATCCCCAACTCTCGTACTGACATACTCACCTACTGGAGGGAGAGTAAATCCTACCACATCTCCGCCTTGATCATGGAAGAAATGAATTCCTCTCGGAACTCCTTCTCAAAGTTAGCCCACGAAACCTATGTCTCTGTCCTCTCTCCGAGGTAGAGCATCCACCACTGACATGCCGCACCTCCCAGCTGACTGACTGCTATAGGAAAGCAGTACTCCCTCGAATCACCGATCAAAGTAAAAGTGATCCCTAGCTCCTCAAGCCACCCCTATGTCTCCATATCCGAAGTACTACCCTCATACTTCTTAAGGGTTTGTCGTTGGAAGGAACGAGAGTCTTCTGCCACTGGCTATCTTCCTCCTCTCGGTGAATCCTCAACTGATCAACCGCCGGAATCTATTGGGCCTCAGTTGTCTGAGCCACCTGGGGATAATGTCCAGGTGCCATAGCTATACAGTAAACAAAGATCGCCTAAGCCCAAGTAGCAGGGAAATTTCTAAAGGTTTCATTTTATCATTTTATTTAAATTTCATTCCCAGAACACCCAAATCAAGTAAAACACAATCATGATGATGCATGTACCTTCCCTAGGGTCTCTACCCTGCAATTAATGTAGTCTCAATTGGTTGTTCGGTAGGCTCTGAGTCCTTGCATCAGATCACGGGGGGCCCTAAAATCCCGTGTCCTAGTCGGTCTTCCCTGGCCTATGTCACGCACCAAGATCAGCCAACACTGTCACCCTACCATCCCATGAAATCCTCACTATGCCTAACTCTAGACTCCATCCAATCTCTCAACCTCCCTCTGATACCATTTTTTCATGACCCCCTCCCACCAAAGATGCCCCTTCTTGAGCTGGCAATGGTGAAAGGGGGATAATGACCCCCGAGTCCCGCCTCCAGTAGGGCCCGCAGTGGCGACTAGCACCAAGGATATGAGTTTTCACAAATATGGGAGGCATTACCCTTTTTATTATTTAAGATTGGAAAATAGGATGAGTCAACTACCAAAAAGGAAAAGAATGAGTGTATAGAAATAATCCCAAACCAATCCCACATGCATGTTTAAACAATTATGAAACAAAGTAAAAGTACAAGAAAGCTCAAAAGTACAATACCAAAAGAAACAATAGTACAACAACTGCAACAACTCCAACTGTCCAGACTAGTAGGGTCCCGCACGACCCTGGTAGTCCTCCTGGAAACCTGAAAGTAAACGTAGGGTGAGTATACAAGTACACTCAGTCGGGAAACCTAAAGCTCTCGTGCACAGGTGGGGAGACATCCTAATGTCCCGTGAGAACAACAGAAGAAACCAACCTAACAAAGAAATCTATCCACCCAACCTCACCAAACATGCTCACCAAAAACACATAACAACAGGTAGTAGTATATAAGAACAACAGTATTGGGTTCCCCACACCATTTCCCACTAGCTAGCTGCTCTTCCTAACGGCGAACATCCTGATGCTACCACACTCTTCCCGCCCGCACACACCTGGGCCTCAAGAACCACATATCCCGCCCACACACACCTGGGCCTCACAACCACATATCCCGCCCGCACACACCTGGGCCTCACAACCACAAATCAAGTTAGATAAAACACAAGAAACACAACCCAACGTTTTATCATCAATAAAACCCCATTGATTGTTCCCGCGTTCATTATCTTTCCCCACAGTTCATTTATCAACTTTCCACTTTCTTTTAATAACACAACGCATTACTGCATCCCTGCTTCCACTATAACCACATCTCCACCACCGTATCACAAAACAAGGCTCATGCCACATCATCTCCCCTTTAATATCATTTACCGCAGCCCCACTGCCCATCCTATTCATAAAAACTCCGGATTCACCCCATCCCCTTTCACACACCACGTAACCAAGCCAACAACCACATGTTCATTATTCCATTTTGTTCAACCGGGGTGATCACACAAGGGTTCCATATTTTAATCATCCAACTTTACTTGATTAACCAATTTCCACATTCCAAAAAGTTTTCATCCACAAAATGGTCTAGAAAGATAGGGAAACATTTAATTTCACAAGAAAAGGCCCCCAACGACCTTTATTTTCAGTAGGCAGAAGCCTATTCAATTCATAACATATCAATGGGATAAACAATGATAAAAAATAACAACTTTCCCCATCCCCATTCTTTAAGCCGGTTATTATCTTTATTTATTGGTTCAACCATATCTCACTAAAACAAGAGGAAACCCATCCTTCATGATGCACAAATTATAGAGACGAAGGTAAAATCCCTACCTCAACAGGCAACGCTCCCCCAGATCAGCTTTAGAAGACGTCCGTCCAAGTCCGTCTCTTTTGTTAAACCCAGAAAAACCTCCTTGGTTGGAGGCTAGGAAGGAAAGGCTTAAAGGAAAACAATAGATCCAATATCATAAGTTTCTCCTCGCCGTTACGATCCCGTGGCCGCTGATGGATCGTAAATCAGATCTCGGATGAAGAAGTTACGGAGGAAAGGAGCTTTGGAGTATCTCGGGAGAGCTCTGCTCGAAGGAGAGGGGAGGAGAGGAGTGATTTGAAAAGGAGGAGAGGCCCCCTCATTTTATAGGTGAGAAAAACTAATGTACATGGCGTGTAATTTCTAGTACATGGCGTGTACTCGACCATTTCACATGGTCTCCATGCGGCTTCCAACACGGCATTCAACACGACACACGGTCGTTGACTGGTCAACACATGGTTTGAGGGTAACACATATGTGGGGAGGAACTACACGGCATGTAGTATGGATACATGGAATGTACTCATTTATTTCACGCGACAAGGACACTGCCTCAATACGGCACACGACCATTAACTGGTCAATACACGGTTTGAGGGTAACGCGTACGCGGGGAGGAACTACACGGCGTGTAGTATGGGTTACACGGCCTGTACTCATTTATTTCACGTGACAAGGACACGGCCTCAACACGGGGTATACCCGGCAAGGTGGTACACGTCGTGTACTCACACTACATAGCGTGTAGTTACAAAATTCTGAAAAGTGTGGTAAAGTCCATTCTACCCTCCAGAACACTTCATGACCCTCTTTTCGACAAAGGAAAGGACCGAAGAGATCCGAGCCATTACATTACTCCACAAAAAAGCTTGTTCCATTCTGATCATAATTGTCAATCAGTTTGCAAATTGAGATAAATCGGTTATGAATTTCCAATAATATCCTAACGAACCAAAAATCTTCAAACCTTTTCCACATTCATGGGTGCTTCCTAAGAAACAACTACCTAGAACTTTGATAGGTCCACTGCTACACCCTACTATGACACCACATTTCCTTGGATGTTTACCAATCGTGTACAAAACTAACACTTGGACAACTTATCATTGAGCTGGTGGCGTTGAATAACATCCAAGACAGTCCTAAGATGTTCAGTATACTCCTCCACAACTTTGAGTAGACTAGGATGTCATCAATTAATACGATGAAGAACTGGTCTAGGAACTCTTAGAAAATAAAGTTCATGAACCCCATGAACATGACTAATATGTTTATAACACTGAACAACATAGCCACAAACTCAAAGTGACTATACCTGCACTTGAAGGTAGTCTATAGAATATCACCCTCCTTCACCCTAAAATAGTGATATCTAGACCACATATCAGTCTTAGAGAACAAACTTGCTCCCCTCAGCTGGTCGAAAATATCATCTATTCTTGGGAGAGAGTAACAGTTCTTGAATGTTACCTGATTCAACCTCTGGTAGTCTATGAAAAACCTCACACCAAAATATTCTTTTTCTGAAAAAAAAAACTAGAGAATCCCCACGGTGACACAATAGGACTAATAAATACCTTCTTCATTAGGCCATCAATAGGAATCCCCATCTCCTACAACTCAGAATGTGTCATCCAATAATAAGACATCGAGATCGGAGAAGCACCGGGTGGTAAGTCTATCCCTAACTCAGCATCATGTAGAGGGGGTAGAGTCACAACCACCTTAGAAAACACATCCAAGAACACCAAAACAGTTCTAGGGACTTCAGTGTTCTCTACATCCACTAACAACTCAGCAAACAAGGAAATAAGATGCTCCACATGACGACTTCTCGCCTAATAGCTCTGCTCACCGAAAAATTCCACATATTGACCATCTACATATAAAAACATGACTATCATATAGAAGTAGTCAACAATGGAAAGTATAGAATACAACCAGTCGATGTCAAGTATAACATTATATGGCTGCATCTGTAGCAAGAAGAGATCCCCACGAGACTAATGTGACCCCATCATCAGTCTACATCCCCAAAAAACATCAAAAAAGTTATTATGACCTCCAACTGTAATACTCAACAATAGGGGAATGGGAAGAATCTCTACCTCTAGTCCCAGATCATGGGCTAGACTAGGTAAAACAAAGGAGTGCAAAGCTGCTAAATTAAATAGAGCACAAACAAGAGTACTGAACAAACTGATTGTACCTTGAATGATCTTTGGCTCTACTAGAACTGTTGCCTCTATAGCATGAAACTAACTACCCCATGATCCACAACCTATTTTCGATTGTATTTCTACCCAAACAAACCCGAGTCGAGGTCCCTGAGGAATTCCCTAAGGTCAACCTCTACATACTCTGTATCCCCTCGGTGGAGTATGAGCTTTTTGTCCCTATTGACGAAATGGACTAGGTAGCAACTACTGCTGAGGTAGGTGGTAAAATTCCCTACCTCCACCATACTGAGCTTGAAAGACCATCGAGAACTAACTCTAAAGATGACTACAGGCTCCATAATAAAAACACCTCAGTCTTAAGTTCACGGGAAAGTCACAAGGACCTAAAGGTCGAAATGGGAGCTGTCAAGGGTGACTCTCCACTGGATGAAACCTGGAAGGCCCTAACACCTAAGACCTATTGCTGGTAGCCTTTACATCATGAGAAAACTGATGGATCCAATCTCACAGTAGACCTCCTCAAAAATGCATCTGCTCAACTACCTATGTCTTCTAATGGACCTCCAAGTACATTGACATGGTGAAGGGAGAAATTGTGTACTAGAGATAAGGAATAAGTGCCTCCTATAGATGTCTCTAATAAGAATCTGCATTCAAAAAGATATCCAAAGAAAAACAAAATAGATCCTTGAAATTAATCCCCAACTCTGGTACCGACATACGCCCCTATTGGAGGGATAGTAACTCCTACCTCTTCATATACTTCATGGTCGAAGAAATAAATTCAGATCAAAACTCTTAGAAATTGACCCACGTAACATCAACCTCCTCCTTCTCCACCAAGTAAAACATCTACCACTGACACACAACTCCCCACATATGGTTCACTACCAATAGAACCCAATACTCTACTGGAGAATGGATCAAGATGAATCAGATCACAAGCTCCCCAAGCCAACTCTCTTTATCTATGACTGAAATGCTTCCCTCATACTTTCCTAGAGTCTGCTACTGGAAAGCACATAAATTCTTCCACCACTGATCATCCTCCTCTATCTAATCAACCCTCCATTGATTGACGGAGTCAGCCTACTGAGCCTCTACTGCCTTCACTACACACGGATGATGAACAGGTTCCATGTCTAAAAAAGGAAAACACGAAACTCCTATGCTTGAGTAGTATGGAATTTGATTTTAGATTAATTTTAACTTTTTATTTATTTAAATTCCCCAAAACTCCCATTTAAAACTGGAACACAAGTCATTATGATGCAAGTACCTTTCCTAGGGTCTCTACCCTGCAAATGGGGTTGCCTCACTTGGTCATTCGGTAGGCTCAGAGTCCTTTCATTGGATCACGAGGGGCCTTAAAATATTATTTCCTAGTCGGTCTTACCTAGCCTATGTCATGTACCAAGATCACCTGACACTATTTCCCTACCAACCCATGCAATCCTCACTATTATTAACTCAAGAATCTATTCTAACTCTCAAACATCAGCCTTTGATACCATTCTGTCTTGACCCCCACCCTCCAATGACCCCCTCCTAAGATAGCAATGAAGGAAGAGAGATAATGAACCCTGAGTCCCAACTCTAGTAGGCCCCAAAGTGGAGACTAGCACCAATGGTACAAGGATCTAACAATATGGGAGGCATTAACCTTTATAATAAATCAAGATCAAGAGATAATATGGTTCATCCCTAAACAACTCTAAGACACACAAAAACAGATTATATATATATATATAAGAAATCCAAAACCACCCCGCATGTATGTTTAATATTTAACTATTAGAAAACAATATTCTCTGATGTAAATACCAAAAACAAGGATAAGTATCAATACAATAATTCTCCCAAAGTCCTAGCTAGTAATTCCCAACATTACCCAAGTAATCATACTAGAAACATGAAAATAGTTTTTTATATGTATGGCGAGCATATGAGTATACTCAGTAGGAAAATCCAAGGTCTCTCATGTACAAGTGGGAGAAGCATACTAATGCCCCTATGAGAAAACAACAGTAACCAAAAACACCTAACAAAGAATACTAGTTATCCTAACCTCACCAAGGCATGCTCACAAAATAACACAAGTCATGTAAGGTAATATAATAAGCACATCGATGTATGGGTACTCCACACCACTTCCCACTGGTTAACTGCACATACCCTAATGGAGAACATCCTGGAGCTTCCACACTCTTCCAAAAGCCTCATGTCACAACCCTCCCGCACACATCTGGGCATAAGAGAAATTCCCATAACCTGGGAAAACAAATCTCACCACATATTTCCCACAAAACGTGGGCTGCAACTATACCACATCCCGCCCATAGACACCTAGGCCCCAATAATACAACATCCCACCCGCGGACACATGGGCCACAACCATACCTCATCCCAAAGACACCTGGGAAAGCACACCACATTTCATCACATAAACACCTGGTAAAGAAAACCTCATCCATAGACACCTGGGCCTCACAACCACACCACAACCCACCCTAAGAGTCTTAGGCTACCAATGCCTAGAAGAGGGAGTAGAGAAGAGCCATTATCCATCCATCCATCCTCCCACGAGGATGTTGAGGAAATACACCTTCTTCCATGATAATGGGGGTCTTCGGAACACAGTGATCAACTAGGGTGGGTGCGTATAGAAATTAAAAGGAATTACATGTATATATATAGCTATCAAACACTCAACCCAACTTATAGGTTTTTCTAAAAAAACAACCAGCCTAGAAAACTGCCTTTGCTGCTATCACTAAATGAACAACTACTCAACTAGCCATAATTCAACTAATAACCCAAACCAAATCATTTAACCAAATATCTTTCTTTAATAAGAGAATCCATTTTTCCATTTCATACCTACTCAGAAAGCAACCAACCACAACACACAACAATACGCATAGCATAAACCATGTAGAAGAAAAAGAACCACAGTAAAGAAACACACTTCATATTTCCGCCCTGTTTAACACCCATGAAAACCACATAAATCGTCAATATTAAAAGTAATACCACCCAAACCATCCTCCAAAACTGAACAAAATCCATCTCATACCCACACCCATCAACACCTCACATCGAAACCAAACCCGGAAACCCTGCTTCACACCCCCATCACACCTAGCAACACAAAAATCCAAAACCAATGTAGTCCCACTGCACAACACTGCTCAATCATTTTAGAAACAAAAAATCTCTCAATATAAGATTCCATTACACCACCCGAACCACCCCATACACACATCTACGCTCCCAAAAACAACCCCACAAAAACCACACAAGGCACAAGACTGAACAAAACCACACACAACACACAAATGAACCAAACAAGGAATATTGTATTCATATTTAGAAAACACTCATTCTTTAAATCCACTTTGATAATTCAGGGGTTATCACAGTGCATGTTTGATACTGAGGCATCCATTTATTTAACCAGGTATACGTTGTTAATAAATTTCATATATATATATTTTCATCTAACAGAATACCAAAAAGAATAATTAACAATCCATTCTATGTGCACAAACAAAGAACACTAATGAAAATGATTTTTAGTGGGTGATTAGCCCATACAAAACACAATACCAACAGATGACAAAGCAGAACACAAGTCACTTTTTCCTATCCCTACATATTGATCTTTAAACTGATTTAATATCTTTATTAACATGGTATCATGCTATCTTCCACAAGATGTCATTTATAAATCCACCTTGCATGATACATAAATAAAAGAGAGACAAAGGGATCCATACCTTGATAAATTGATGATCAAAACCTCCTCCTTTCACCAAATAAGGGGTGCACAAGGCTCTAGGAAAATGCGATCCAAGGGTGATACATTGACGCAAGAATCCTGTGGGAAGAATGGTTTTAGGAAACCCGATATAAAGAGTAATGGTAATCAAACAAGGAAGAAAGGGTCTCATCTTTAGAAAGTCCAGATCGAATATCAACAGAAGAAATCATTTCAAAAGCCATTAAAGCTGAATCTCAATCAAGAATACAAGTTTTGACTATCTAAAAGCCTCCTAAGAATTAGGAATTTAAATATATATTTATATCATTTGAAAAAAATTAAAAATAACATAAATATGGTCTTAAACTCATTTTAAATCAACAGAAATGTTAAAGTGGCGAAACTTTAAAAACTGGAAAAAACTGGAATTTTGATAAACTGTTGAAAATGAACCACCATTGGGTGAGTCGCTGTCACGAGTCACCGGTGGATGAGTCATCATTTGGTGAGTCACCTATTAGTGACCTACCATTCAGTGACCTACCATTCAGTGACCTAATGTTTGGTGAGTCACCATTTGGTGACCTACCATCCGATTAGTCACCGTTCGGTGAGCTACCATTCAGTGAGTTGCTGATGGACGACTCACCAATGGATGGCTCACTAGTGTGACCCACCATTGTGAGTCACTTATCCTGACTCACCATTAGTGATCTACCATCCCTAACTCACCGTTGGAAATACTGTATTTTTGGAAAACTTCTAAAATGAGTCACTGTTACCTTCCAAAACACCCTAAAGACAAGATTTCTACAATGTAATGGACCAGAGAGGACCATGCCATTTTAACGAACCACAAGTGTTACGCATGAGGTAATAATCTTAGAGATTAGTAAAAATATGCAACATGTGGATAATGAAATTTTCCAAATGGTTCAAACGAAAACTACCTTTCATTCTAAGTCACCAACAGTTTCTGATATGAAATCTGATAAGTCAACGAATGTCACATAGGGTAATAGTTATGAGGAACTTGTGTAGAGACCCAGTTTTTGGCCTAATAATACTTTGAAATATTACTAAGAATATTTCCAAAGTTGAGCGCTGAGATGACGTTTAATTCCGAGGCTCAGTGTGCACAAAATTAATTTTATAAAAATGTTAAGTGTTTTTATATTACGCACACGCAGTTAACAAAAGAAAATAGGATATCTCTTAAATGGTTGATCGGATCGGAAATCTGAGACCACATTTGGGTCCGGAACGCAGTATTTCCCCTAGGCGCGATAAAAAATAAGTTGGCTCCAGATGTTCGGACCCCTCGCTCATTGGCGATGTATTAAATGGATAAATTAAATTATTAATTTATTCATTTAATATCTCAAACCTGAATATCTCTCGAATAGGGACTCAGATGAAAAATCTGAGGCCACCGATGAGCTTAGAATGTAGGCTTTACCCTAAATAGGGTGTAACCTTTGTTGGAGTTGGGTTTTCGGCTTATGCGCCATCGTGGGAGAATAATTAAATAATTAAGTAATTGGTTATTTAATTATTTAATTAATTTCCTTTAACCTGATGGGAGGATGGCATGTGGGCCAGCGTGGAAGATTAATTAAATAATGAAATAATTGTTTATTTAAATATTTTATTAATTTCTTTTAACCTAGAGAGAGTTTATAAATTCTTTATTTAGAGTGGGTTGGCCTAATAATTAATTTTGGAAAATGACGGTAAACCCTTCCTTCCTCTCCTATCCTCTTTCCGTTGACGAACAACGATGAAGCCTTGGATCCAAGTGAATCGAAGAACGATTAATGCAACATCTTTTTCTCATCATTTTGCAAGTGTGATCCTCGTGAACACCAAATGGATCTTGATAAATGTGATATTCACCAAAGACCAATCCAAACATGAGGTAGGATTTATCCTTGTGAATTCCTTACCCAGTTGAATCTTCATGACGAACGTGAATTAAATGAATTAATTCGCGGATCGAAAAAACAAGGGGTTGAATCAATTTTTTTCTTCACTTTTATCTTGAGATTGAAAATCTTGAAGTGTGATAAATATCTATTTGTCAATTCTTCATGTTCTTGATTTTCAATGACAATGGCCAAACAAACATAGCCATTGATCCGCTCTTTTACCAGGCTCTTTTCTATTTCGTCCTACGTGCATTCTTTGGAACACCAAATAATTAAGCGCGTTAGAAACTCAATGTTTCGTTGACCGTGACATATGGATGCGTAGATCTTGAAACAAGGATCATAGATCCGCATTTCTCTCTTTTTTCCGAGTTAAATAGTAGTTGGAATGGAGTGCGGAAGGATCCCGCGGCGCGAGTAGGGCGGTCTGGCGGAGCAAGGTTGGCAGGGTGAGGCGGTCCGGTCAGCAGGACAACGCGGCAGAGTAGGGCGATCCAGCACGGCTAGTGAAAGTGGTGCGGCAGCGCAAGCAGGAGGCTGGGACGATGGTAGGCCGGAGGCGGCCAACGTGAAGGCCTGTTATATTGTAGAGAGAAAAGAAAATAAGAGAAATAAATTAAAAGAAAAAAAATCAATCATGAAAGTGATGGGGAATGCTAGGCATGGAGTCAAGGCAAGGGGAGGCGCTACTTTTGGTGGTGTGTGGCTTTTTCATGTGAGAATTTAATGAATTAAATTAAATTAAAACTAATAATAATATAATAATGTTATTATTATTTCTATTGGGAAAACTGTATTTTGATGGTATCTTCCTCGTCCGACCTCAGTTTCATGAACCGTCAGCGGCAGTGCGACCCTAACTCTGAGGTGGAATTTATGAGTCCAATATTGGATTTATTTTTCGAGTTTTCAGATTGGGTACCCGAAATGCTCATGAATTAATAGATTTAATATCATTATTAAATCTTCAACCCTCTATAACTCATGTGTGTGACGTCTAATTGACTTTCCATTAGTGGCGACGTGAACCTGTCTTTAATATGGTCGGTTCATTTATAATGCTGGATACTAAATTCTGATTCATGGCTCGGGTCTATGAAACACCCAATAATAATAATATTATTATTATTACGGGATATTGTATCTAACATATCTCTCTCATACGGTGTCGGAATAATGAACCATCTATGATGTTGCGACCCTGAAATTAAGACGAATTTTTCAAGACCAATTTTGGATATTTAAGTCGAAGTCAAGGCACAGGCCCCACGAGGCCTAGTTCGCGCGTGTTACGGTGAAATGAAAATTTTTCACTTGGTATATCGTGTGTTTTTTCATTTATATCACAATCGTGTGACCCATTTGGTTATCTGGTGTCATTTGAAGTATGGTCGGGTTGGATCGAACATGAATCCAACTGGCCCCTCGACACTAAAATGCCTATAACTTATAGACCGGGTGTCCTATTGATGCACCATTTGTAGTGATGGAAACCCTATGACATGAAGGTACTTCAGGTTACTCCCTTCTGGAACTTAGTGGTGGTTGAGGTATGACCAATAACCTGAGGAGCAGAACTAGAGAATTTCATTTATTGAGAGTTAGGATGGTTACTCCCTTGATGACTCAAGGCGTGAGTATTCCTTACTCCTCTACTCCAGTAGAGATGAGATTCCCCACCTCGCGAGTGAGGGTTCGTTTTCCTTTGAGATGGTTGTCCTATCTTTAGAGTCAGTACTCCACCACACGGCCAGGAGAGACCAGTAATGTGGTTCACCCCATGTACCGATTACATGGGTTGACATACGTGGGTTAATGTCGTGTACGGGCACATGGCCGGCATACATGGAGTAGACCCCAGATACTTTGACACAGAGGGTGATCCTTTCTACACGTCATATAGTTGCGTTTTACACGACCAGCCTTGTGACACGGGCCGTTGTACACGGGTAGTACCTGGGGTCAGAGGACACGGCATGTAACCTTTCTACACGTCATGTACTTTTTAGTACATGGCATGATCTTCTTGTCTACTATATCTTGGACACGTTTTCTTTGGGTTAGTTCCCCTTTTCTCATCCCCCTGAAGGTAAGGTATCAATTCCTACTACAGGAGTATGATCCCTTCAGCAGGAATTTCTGTGATAGAGTCAGACAGCCCTCTGAGAGGCTCAAAGCGAGTTCCTCTATCCATTCTTGACCCTAGGTAGAGTTAGGTATCGATTTGACCAGCTCTACTGGGCATTGATCCTCTACCTAGCATGTGAATCTGGATGAGTTGTGGTATCCGCAAAGGCCATGGCAGTGATCCTCATCCGTGTATCATGATCTCTCTCTTCAGTAGTAATTTCTCTGATAGAGTCAGAAATCCCTCCGAGAGTCCCAGAGAGAGATCCTCTATCCATTATTGACCCTAGGTAGAGTCTGACATCGACGCGACCAACTCTACCGGGCGTTGATCCTCTACCTAGCAGGTGAATTCGGATGAGTCGCGGTATCCGCCAAGGCCCTAGCAGTGATCCTAATATATGTATCGTTATCTTTCCCCACTCATGAGTGTGTTCTCCTGTAATGAGTTCATCAATCTCTCATGACCTTTCTGATGAATGATACTTTTCGGACGAACATTATCAGAGCTATCAGACTCGTGGAGTGAGTTCTCCCAGACGAGTACATTGTGGAATCTTCTAAATGGATCCCTAGAATGTTTATGTAGTTGTGTAACTTTTCTCTAGACTACAGGTATAAGTTATGAGTATATCTGGTTTCCCTGGGTATATGTATGGGCATATACCTGGTGTGAGCTGTGAGATGGAGATCCCCTTACTCTCTCATTTGGGTTTCTTTGAGCGATCATATATATTACTGGGTGGAGCTGTACTATTTTTGTTCACTCTTGTTATACCTTGTTCTATCTTACTACTCACCTATTCAATACCTCTATTACTGATCCCTTGAGCCTTCGGGGCATCCTACTGAGTATTCTTATACTCACCACTGCTTGGGCTTTGCCCGCATTTGGCATGCCCTTGCAGACGACGGACAGGTTGATCGTGACATCAGAGGAGCTTCAGGATATAGGGTTCTTAGACTACGTGTGGTAGTCATATCTTGGGATTCAAGAGTGGGATTCTTCTAGCTGTTTTTCTTTTTCACCTGCTGCCGGGTTGTGGCACTTTTCTAGTTGGGTGTGTATTTTTTCCCCTTTCCCTTTTAGCATTACTTTTCTTGTACTTGTACTGTTAGAGGTCGATGCATTTTTGTTTGGTTCCCTTTTTATAGTAGCATGGAACCTTGGTTTATTTTTTTTCTCTACACTTTTTCATTGAGTTAGTTGCATGTGTGTGTTTACAGGTTCTTAGGAAAAAGTCTCCCAGAGTTTTTTGTGACTTCGGCGCTAGTCGCCAGCCCCTGGCCTATAGAGGTGAGCTTGGGGTAGTTGTGGTTCGAGCCCTGGTACGGGTCGGGTCGTGACAACTTGATTCGCTTAATGCTGATGTCATTAATCTGTCTAAAGACACGCTCGATGAAACAAGTGATAATTATGTAATGATGCATCAAAAAACATAGAGATGGAGTAGGCATCCAAAATGTCGAGGTCCGGGTGGCCGCGATGATTCAAATCAAGGGCGTGGGTGAAGCATGTATTCTACATCGGCTAAGCTCACACTAGAGTAAGAGAAGATTAAGGAGAAGTATATTGTGCTTTTTTAATTAGAGGAATTCAAAATCTATGTGGGAGTCTACTAATGATGCTGATGTTTTTGGCCATAACTCTGATCAGGATTATGTTGATGCTTGAGTTTCTATTTTTTCTTACAGATTTGGGGTTGTCCATTTTTAGACTTTATCCATCTTTCACGTGTTTTTTTTATTTTTCTTTATTTTAATAATAAGGGGATTGACCCTGAACATTTTTTTTATATTTATAAATTTGAATTTATTATATTTATATTTATTATATTAATAATTATTAATATAATTAATATATAATTGTGAATATAAAAAAAATTATTTTATATTTATCATATATTTATTATATTTAGAATTATATAATTATATATTTACTATATTCATAATTATATATTTATTATGTATTATATTTATAATTTATTTATTATATTTATAAAAATTATTTGTATTATATAATTAGAAATATTTATTTATAGAGATAGATTTTTGATCGTATTTATTATATATATATATATATATATTTATTTAAATTTCTATAATTGTAAATATATATTTATAAAAATAAATTTATATTTATAAATATTTATTTATTGTTTATAATATGTTTAAAAATATTATAAATTTATTTACAAATAAATCAATTTTTATAACTGTATAAATATAGATTTGTAATTATATAATTATAAATATATTTATAAATATAATTATAAATAAATATAAATATATTTATACAAATATAATTATTAAAATATATTTATATATACATTTTAAATATATTTAAAATTTTTAGTTATGGGCTTAACTGAGTGGTAAAGGCTCCCCTTAATCATGCATCATACGTCAGTTCAAATCCAGGTGGGAGTGAATTTCCACAGGCAGATGGTGATGCATACATGACCTAGTCAATATGATGCAGGCATGTCATTGCACGTGGCCTTTGGGCCATATAATGGGCTTCATGACCACTAGGTCTTTTGATCAGGTATTGAATAAATAAGGTTTGATGGGCAAGTTATTCATTGGGGGGATATGACATGCCTTTCCAATATGTGTTTGTAGTGTGTGTGTTTAATGTAATTGTACCCCCAAACACATAATATATATATATATTTACAATTATAATAAATATAATTTTAGATATATACATATTTATAAATATTTATCTACAAATATGAATTTTTTTATAAATATATTTAACATTAATATATAATTATAAATATATGTTTTATTTAAATATATAAATATATAATTATATATTTGAAATTTATTTATTTTATATAATTATATAAATTTAAATAAACCTTATATTTTAAATTTAATAAGGTTTGTTTATTTAAAAAATTATATATAAATTTATAAATTTATATAAATAATTATATATACAGTTTATATAATTATTTTATTATATAATTAAATAAGTTTTATTTATAACTATATAAATATAGATTTAAAATTAGATAATTAAAAATATAATTATAAATAATTTCACATTTTTAAATACATATTTATAAATATATTTTAAAATTAAAATTATTTATTTTTAAATGTAATTAAAAATGAATCTTTATATATATTATTATTATTATATATATATATATATATATTGGGGGAGGGGTTGGGAGGAAGGGGGAAAAGCGCCAATTGAAGTGATGCTTGGCCACTGATTTTTCCAGCACCACCTGAAGTGGCACTAGATCACCCCTTTCCCCCAAAAAAGAAAACCCAAGCTCCTTGAAATAAAAAATAAAATAAAAATAAAACCCCTTACCCAAATTCTTCCTCTCTATCTGATAAGCATTGAAAAAAATTTTCATGGGGGTTTTTATTTTATTTTTTAATTTTATTGGTATAGTGTTCAGATATTTGGGGAATGGGGGGACCCTATCGCTAATTGAATTGGCGCTTTGATGTTTTTCGGGCCCCCATTCCCACATCCCCTTTCAAAGCCACCCTTTATTATTATTATATAAATATTTAAATATATATTGTAACGCCCTGACCCCAGCTACCCAGAGTCGGTGCATTACTTCGTAACATTGGCATGATCACAAGAAAGATCAAATCTCGAAAGACCGATTGGTTTAGTAGCCTTGGAAATACTAGATATATTCATATGTTTTACATTACATCATAAAATGAAAAACTAATACAACAACATAATGTTTCCACAATACACACTATTAACCCCTCATAAAATCCCTGCAGGTCATTCATAACTTACTTCTTCACATCCTGGGAAAAATAAAACATAGAAAAGGGGTGAGCTCAAATGCCCAGTAAGGATAACAATATAGCGGAAACTTTCATAAATAAGAATAAACATTTAAGGCAATGTATAACTAAAACAAAAGCCTTTTAAACATGAACTTTCAACATGGTATGGCATAAATAAAATGAAATAATGCCATTTACTTATTCACATGGATATTCTACTAATCGAATAATCACATGCAAAAATCAATAACCACTTTCATAATGTTGGAATGCATAATGTCAAACATTAATTTCATTGTCTAGGCCTCATCCCAAGACCTAGGGGTTACTTCTAACCGGAACCCAACCCGGAGTGCCTCTAATAACCGGACACCAACCCGGAGTGCCTCTAATAACCGGACACCAACCCGGAGTGCCTCTAATAACCGGACACCAACCCGAAGTGCCTCTAATAACCGGACACCAACCCGGAGGGCATACTTTTACCAGTCCCTAACCTGGAGGGCTTACTTTAACCAGTCCCCAACCTGGAGGGCTTACTTTTACCAGTCCCCAACCTGGAGGGCTTACTTTTACCGGTCCCCAACCCGGAACATACTTGTTTAGCACATTCATCTGAAGAAAAGTTTGAAATATAACATAAACATTCGGATTAAAACTAGCATACGAAATGTCAATAGTTTCACCATAAACAATGAATGGTATAAAATAGCACATCCATAGTCAAACATATCACAAAACCTTCAATACAATATAGAAGTTTTGTATTATAATAAATAAACTTCAAATAAGCATAAAATCCATCAAAGGATGTTGACATAGATGAAATCAAAATTCTTTTAAAAGAAATATCTCCTTTTATTTTGAAATCATTTAAGATCCATATAAAATAAAACATTTTCATTGAAAATATTCTTATAAGCTTGTAAGGGAAGCTTTGAAGATTTTATAACGGCGTAAAATAACTGCACCCGCCGTATAAGTTAAAAAAAACATTCTTACCTCAATTCTGTCGAAAAGGTTAAAAAGGACCTTGTTTTGAAAACGACGGAAAGATTCCTTTATAAACCTCTTATAAAAAGTCAAACAAGGGTATAAATGAATTTAACCCATATTCTTGTAAATAATAAATATGTTTTGAAATACATTTTGAAGAAAACATGGATGTGGATGATAAAGAGATCCCAGTAGATTATTACGTATAAACAACCTCGGATAATGAAGAGATTGTGAAATAACCCTTACCTTGTACTTTTCCTTGGTTGGGGTAGGTTAACCTCCTGTATAATGGTGAAATAGTTGTTATTAAATTATACAAGAATCATATATTTTAATATGATATCATATATGATCTTTTAACATTGATTTGTTAATAATATCTTAGAATTATCGTCGTTTCGGGAGTTAACTTACTCATTTTCTTTTATATGTTTTGTTACATAAGCCATGGTTGTTGTATCTTATTCATATCCAGAATGATATACAGTCCTTAAAAATCATTTTTAAATCATCAAATGATAATTATACTTGAATGGATACGATGGAGAATGAATCTCATCGCGTTCGTGGAGACGGTAGTCCGTACGTACGCACGAGCGACAATATCATTCTTTTGATATTAAAATAATATATAAATGGATGGTATATAATATATACAGAATCATTAACATGTTATATTTATTATTTACATGAGTTACACATCATTATTATACCCATCCAAATAATATTATATTGAATAACAATTACACCACGACGTGGAGACGGTAAGCCGTACGTACGCACGTATGGTGACATGTTATTCAAAGGGTGGATAGAATACTGAATATGATTGTACCATATTTATAATAACATCACAGTATATGTGAGATACTGGAGTTTTTATTTCAGAATGGTAAGAACAAAGGAAGAAGAAGTGGAAGAAGAAATGAACTTAGAAAAGGGTGGTGAAATCATTACCTCTTCTTCGGGTTCTTCCTTTTGATTTGATCAAAAGGGCTCCTTAGGTTGGATTTCTGATCAAACTAAGGCCTCTAGGTTGTAGTGAGGGATGTTGGGAGAGTATTTGGGCAGAGTTTGGCCGAACCAAAAGGCTTTGAAGGTGTGAAGAAATGAGAAGGAGGAGTGCCCTTTTATAAGAGGGGTGAGGGGCACCTTTGGAAAAGTTAGAAATATTAATTTATAATAAATTAATATTCGGTTTACAAAGGCTCCAAAGTTGACTATTCAAAGGATGAGGTGGTGATAGGTCGAAAACAACTCATCCAATAGAATTTAGACAGGTTTGGGTACTTATATTAACCTTATCTTTAAGTATTAACTCTAAGTTAATTAGTTTCACTTTTACAATGTCTCTTTGTATTTTTATATAATATGGTTAATAAACTTACTATATACATCCAAGCGACCCCCCAAGTGGTCCATTAATGAGGAACCTATCATAATATAAGTCTCTTGGCCGAACCTTAGATTTTTAGGAATTTAATATCAATTAATAATATAATATTTGTTTTAAGAACTCTTTTATGTCAATTTTGACACTATTCAATAGTTGATTTTTGTGAAACTCCTAACAGATTGATTACTTCGAAAAAAGTCAATTAAATCAATCCTAATATATCATATTATCATAGAAAATTAGTTTAATTCATTAAAAGTTTCATATTATAATTATTTGGGTATTTATAAGATCAATTATTTTTATTTTTCACTATTTTAGTAATTATTGCATCATCATTGTGTCATAAATAAAATAAATTATATAATGTCTAAAAATTATAAATAAAATATCATTATGTAGGAAATCCTTTTAGCTTTCTAATGAATATTTATAATCGAAAATACAACATGTATATCCCTATGTAAAAATTGTTCTTCTAAAAGATGTAAGCTTATGCCATTTTTATTTTTATTTTAACTTTATTAATATAATGTGTCATTATCACTTACAAGTGGATCCATAGGGTCCCAAAATAGACCCAAAGATGCCCATGGTCGACCATGTATCAACCAATAGGGTTAATACACGTTTTAAGGTAATTTAGTATTATTATAATATTATTTTTTTTAACCCTTATTTACCGGATTTACCCTTAACCATGGTAAATAAAATATTTACCGCAGTAATTATTCAAAATGTCTAAAAATAAAAGTTACCTATATACACAATTTGAACATCCTGATTCCAAATATGGAATCCATTTTCCCAAATTCAAAACACAGAAGTGGCAGAAATTAATTTAAAATTAATTCCCGCTGTCAAAAAGCGTGTTTTTAAGAGATAATAACTATCAAAAGATTGACACTTGTTTATGTTCGGTTTAATTGTAAAATTATGTCCAATGACCAAGATTATATTAAATGGTAAAAATATATTCTAAATATAAATTAAAACCACTCAAATTCACAATTTATCACTATTAATTATTTTGATTAAAAAAGTTGTTTTTAATTAAAATTTAGTAATTTTCACTATTCATCAAAATATGAAAGTTATCCGAAAAGTACCAAAATTTCACCTTAGGCTAAATTTGATATTCCGAATCCAAAAATGAAGTCCATTTTAAAATATAAAATATATATAACTTCAAAAAGTAGGTATTACTATTCATAACAACTAGTTTGATTGGTTACGGTGTGTTAGAACTCGAAGTTGCGTACAACACATGCTACTGTTTTATCCAAAGGAAAGCGTACCGTGGACGCTTGGGATGTTTCATTTTAAATTTTTTTGATGTCTCCATTTATTCAAAAAGTTTAAAATATTGTATTTAAAAAGGTTTCACTATTAGAAGTTGATAAAAGTGAAATACTGAAAATGAATTTGTTCTTGCATTATGACTAAGAAACTCATAATAGGGATTCTAAAATTATAAGGATTATATAAAGTTCAAAATGTAGTTAATACTATTCATGACCTCTTTTAATGGTGTGATTGAACTCGGTGTTGCGTGTAGTGCAAGTTATTGAATTATTTTTAAGAAATAACACACTCTGAAATCTCGGGGTGTTACATTCTCCCCTCCTTCAATAAATTGCGTCCTCGCAATTTGAAATTGTTCTTCGAAGATAAAAGGATGAAAGTAGAAAATATATTTGTGGGAAAACCCACATTGGAAATTGGGTTACTAAAATTTAGTCTTAATATGAGGAAAAGAGAAATTAAAGGGTCACCACCAAATTATGATCTCGATTAGGAGAACATTGGTGGCAATTAGAGACATATAATCGGAGGAAAAACGTAAATATTTATAGGTAGTGATTGAGGTCATCAATCACAAACAAGTGTATAATTGAGGTCCTTAAACTCATCAATCTATGATGATTTAAAGTACCATCGGTTCAACAAAATATAGGGTATTGGGATAACACATTTTGACGTTTCAAAATATCTTAGTTGAAATCCCACATCGAAAAATGAATTAACGAGGCCTCTATTTAAAATAAAGAGTTGAAAGTATGAAGATTACCGAAAATAACACATACTAGGGTTACATGTAAGAAAATATGGATATGGAAGAAAAATATAGCCATCAATTATCTGATGGAGAGTGGTAGAGAACATGGCTATGAAAAGGCCAACAATCCCAAAGCCATAAATTTGTGATGATTTAAGGTACCATCTAGGACAACATTTTTGTTCTAAGTTTCTATTATTAATGTTGAGGAATTTATTTATGATATTGGATAAGATAATAATGAGGTATACATACTTTATAATTAGAGTTTTATTCATTAATAAATTTCTACCACAAACTCATCTTTCACTCTAAAACATAATAGAACGTAAAAAAATTCTATTTACACTATTCGTATAGGGTTCCAAAATAATCGAATTTATAATTCATCTACAAGATCTTTTAATAAAAACTAAATTATTTAATCCAGGACATCTCGTGGTCCAGTGGTAGGTGATACACCCTTGTCGCCCTTCGGTTGCAGGTTCAAGTCTCGCAGCTTTGCCGGACGCGACAGGTTGCCGCCCGACCTCCGGGTTGTCCTTTTATGGCAATCCAAAATAATCCAAACTAGAACTATCCAAAATACTTCTGTCCAAACTCACAGTCCAACATTCATAAGGAAGGTAAACATAATATAGATCCTTTTTACCCCGTAATAGCATATGAATACCTTCATCATGTATTACCATATTCCTTATTGATTACATTCATGCTCCCTTATTCCATATAGAATGCTGGATATACTTCATTAATCCAAAAATGTTTTAAACCCCAACAATGATGGAATATACAAATCATTAATCAGTTCCAAGGTAGTCAAGAATATCCAATATAATTTATCCAAAACAATCACATATTATTCCAAAATCACTACCTCAGTATCAGAACTATATTATGGTTTATCATTCTCTCAACCATATATTTTCCAAAAATCTATCCTGCTAATGAGTCACTTTTCCTTGTTCCACACAATCTCAAGTCCTTAATGAAATAGTACTGCAGTACAATCCTTATATACTCCATAATTATTATAACAAGTACATTGTTGATACAACACTCAATTGACATAATCAACATAAGAACTCTAATCATTCCTCTTCATCTGTGGTAGTATCATAACTTGATTATTATCCAATAGCATCATTTGCGGCATAGTCTGATGACTGGGACATAGGTTCGCGTAGTGTCCAAACTCCTTGCAAATGAAGCATTATACATTTGAAACCATTTTCTTACCCTTGCAGTCACGTACTTTGTGCCCTTTTCCTCCACACTTATAACAAACTCCCATTCCTTTCAGGCAAGTTCCAGGGTGTTTCTTTCCACAGTTACTACATATGGGAAAATTCCTCTTTTCCCTTTTCCCTTTATCCATCTTTCTCTCTTCCATCCTTTTCATCTCTTGATTCCCTTCAAAGCCATAGGACTCAGTAAACTCTTTACTTATCTTATCAACACATGATATTATTTCTTCATATGATGATAATACATGGGAGACTATTTCTCTTATAAATTCTAGCTTAAGACCATGAGAGATATGATCCTTCCTTCTCTTTGAATCATGTGCATTTCTGGAGTTATCATTCCTTCTACTGGGCGCCATTTCTAAACAATGTCATAAACTAGATTAGTTTATGAGTCAAAATACATAATCCCATACTTATAAAACACTTAACATAAATTGAACTTTTTATGGATATAATCCATAATCATAAAAATGTTTTCTTTGAGGAAGTATATACTCATAAACCCTTCATAATGGTTTGTAAAGAAAATGAGAATTATCCAAAGCATATCCCCCGGGAGTGTCGTAACCAAGAGTGCAGCAAGGCCCGTTGTCGTGCACCAGTTCCCGTTCGAGTCTAGCTCAAAGCGGTGTTTTCGGGTTTTACCCCTAGGTACATCTGTGCCAGAGCCGCCTCTACCTGCTCGTATCCAGACAGGGATGTATTGCTTGGAAAACTCACAAAATCTCTACAATACCAAAATTCTAGGAAGTTCTTCTACACTAATCCTCAAAGTTCATCTTAGGTCTACGTGCTCTAATCAGAGTTTATCTAAATCTAGATTCCAAGGTTTGTACTAAACTTCCTCTGATACCAACTGTAACGCCCCGACCCCAGCTACCCAGAGTCGGTGCATTACTTCGTAACATTGGCATGATCACAAGAAAGATCAAATCTCGAAAGACCGATTGGTTTAGTAGCCTTGGAAATACTAGATATATTCATATGTTTTACATTACATCATAAAATGAAAAACTAATACAACAACATAATGTTTCCACAATACACACTATTAACCCCTCATAAAATCCCTGCAGGTCATTCATAACTTACTTCTTCACATCCTGGGAAAAATAAAACATAGAAAAGGGGTGAGCTCAAATGCCCAGTAAGGATAACAATATAGCGGAAACTTTCATAAATAAGAATAAACATTTAAGGCAATGTATAACTAAAACAAAAGCCTTTTAAACATGAACTTTCAACATGGTATGGCATAAATAAAATGAAATAATGCCATTTACTTATTCACATGGATATTCTACTAATCGAATAATCACATGCAAAAATCAATAACCACTTTCATAATGTTGGAATGCATAATGTCAAACATTAATTTCATTGTCTAGGCCTCATCCCAAGACCTAGGGGTTACTTCTAACCGGAACCCAACCCGGAGTGCCTCTAATAACCGGACACCAACCCGGAGTGCCTCTAATAACCGGACACCAACCCGGAGTGCCTCTAATAACCGGACACCAACCCGGAGTGCCTCTAATAACCGGACACCAACCCGGAGGGCATACTTTTACCAGTCCCTAACCTGGAGGGCTTACTTTAACCAGTCCCCAACCTGGAGGGATTACTTTTACCAGTCCCCAACCTGGAGGGCTTACTTTTACCGGCCCCCAACCCGGAACATACTTGTTTAGCACATTCATCTGAAGAAAAGTTTGAAATATAACATAAACATTCGGATTAAAACTAGCATACGAAATGTCAATAGTTTCACCATAAACAATGAATGGTATAAAATAGCACATCCATAGTCAAACATATCACAAAACCTTCAATACAATATAGAAGTTTTGTATTATAATAAATAAACTTCAAATAAGCATAAAATCCATCAAAGGATGTTGACATAGATGAAATCAAAATTCTTTTAAAAGAAATATCTCCTTTTATTTTGAAATCATTTAAGATCCATATAAAATAAAACATTTTCATTGAAAATATTCTTATAAGCTTGTAAGGGAAGCTTTGAAGATTTTATAACGGCGTAAAATAACTGCACCCGCCGTATAAGTTAAAAAAAACATTCTTACCTCAATTCTGTCGAAAAGGTTAAAAAGGACCTTGTTTTGAAAACGACGGAAAGATTCCTTTATAAACCTCTTATAAAAAGTCAAACAAGGGTATAAATGAATTTAACCCATATTCTTGTAAATAATAAATATGTTTTGAAATACATTTTGAAGAAAACATGGATGTGGATGATAAAGAGATCCCAGTAGATTATTACGTATAAACAACCTCGGATAATGAAGAGATTGTGAAATAACCCTTACCTTGTACTTTTCCTTGGTTGGGGTAGGTTAACCTCCTGTATAATGGTGAAATAGTTGTTATTAAATTATACAAGAATCATATATTTTAATATGATATCATATATGATCTTTTAACATTGATTTGTTAATAATATCTTAGAATTATCGTCGTTTCGGGAGTTAACTTACTCATTTTCTTTTATATGTTTTGTTACATAAGCCATGGTTGTTGTATCTTATTCATATCCAGAATGATATACAGTCCTTAAACATCATTTTTAAATCATCAAATGATAATTATACTTGAATGGATACGATGGAGAATGAATCTCATCGCGTTCGTGGAGACGGTAGTCCGTACGTACGCACGAGCGACAATATCATTCTTTTGATATTAAAATAATATATAAATGGATGGTATATAATATATACAGAATCATTAACATGTTATATTTATTATTTACATGAGTTACACATCATTATTATATCCATCCAAATAATATTATATTGAATAACAATTACACCACGACGTGGAGACGGTAAGCCGTACGTACGCACGTATGGTGACATGTTATTCAAAGGGTGGATAGAATACTGAATATGATTGTACCATATTTATAATAACATCACAGTATATGTGAGATACTATAGTTTTTATTTCAGAATGGTAAGAACAAAGGAAGAAGAAGTGGAAGAAGAAATGAACTTAGAAAAGGGTGGTGAAATCATTACCTCTTCTTCGGGTTCTTCCTTTTGATTTGATCAAAAGGGCTCCTTAGGTTGGCTTTCTGATCAAACTAAGGCCTCTAGGTTGTAGTGAGGGATGTTGGGAGAGTATTTGGGCAGAGTTTGGCCGAACCAAAAGGCTTTGAAGGTGTGAAGAAATGAGAAGGAGGAGTGCCCTTTTATAAGAGGGGTGAGGGGCACCTTTGGAAAAGTTAGAAATATTAATTTATAATAAATTCATATTCGGTTTACAAAGGCTCCAAAGTTGACTATTCAAAGGATGAGGTGGGGATAGGTCGAAAACAACTCATCCAATAGAATTTAGACAGGTTTGGGTACTTATATTAACCTTATCTTTAAGTATTAACTCTAAGTTAATTAGTTTCACTTTTACAATGTCTCTTTGTATTTTTATATAATATGGTTAATAAACTTACTATATACATCCAAGCGACCCCCAAGTGGTCCATTAATGAGGAACCTATCATAATATAAGTCTCTTGGCCGAACCTTAGATTTTTAGGAATTTAATATCAATTAATAATATAATATTTGTTTTAAGAACTCTTTTTTGTCAATTTTGACACTATTCAATAGTTGATTTTTGTGAAACTCCTAACAGATTGATTACTTCTAAAAAATTCAATTACATCAATCCTAATATATCATATTATCATAGAAAATTAGTTTAATTCATTAAAAGTTTCATATTATAATTATTTGGGTATTTATAAGATCAATTATTTTTATTTTTCACTATTTTAGTAATTACTGCATCATCATTGTGTCATAAATAAAATAAATTATATAATGTCTAAAAATTATAAATAAAATATCATTATGTAGGAAATCTTTTTAGCTTTCTAATGAATATTTATAATCGAAAATCCAACATGTATATCCCTATGTAAAAATTGTTCTTCTAAAATATGTAAGCTTATGCCATTTTTATTTTTATTTTAACTTTATTAATATATTGTGTCATTATCACTTACAAGTGGATCCATAGGGTCCCAAAATAGACCCAAAGATGCCCATGGTCGACCATGTATCAACCAATAGGGTTAAGACACGTTTTAAGGTAATTTAGTATTATTATAATATTATTTTTTTTAACCCTTATTTACCGGATTTACCCTTAACCATGGTAAATAAAATATTTACCGCAGTAATTATTCAAAATGTCTAAAAATAAAAGTTACCTATATACACAATTTGAACATCCTGATTCCAAATATGGAATCCATTTTCCCAAATTCAAAACACAGAAGTGGCAGAAATTAATTTAAAATTAATTCCCGCTGTCAAAAAGCGTGTTTTTAAGAGATAATAACTATCAAAAGATTGACACTTGTTTATGTTCGGTTTAATTGTAAAATTATGTCCAATGACCAAGATTATATTAAATGGTAAAAATATATTCTAAATATAAATTAAAACCACTCAAATTCACAATTTATCACTATTAATTATTTTGATTAAAAAAGTTGTTTTTAATTAAAATTTAGTAATTTTCACTATTCATCAAAATATGAAAGTTATCCGAAAAGTACCAAAATTTCACCTTAGGCTAAATTTGATATTCCGAATCCAAAAATGAAGTCCATTTTAAAATATAAAATATATATAACTTCAAAAAGTAGGTATTACTATTCATAACAACTAGTTTGATTGGTTACGGTGTGTTAGAACTCGAAGTTGCGTACAACACACGCTACTGTTTTATCCAAAGGAAAGCGTACCGTGGACGCTTGGGATGTTTCATTTTAAATTTTTTTGATGTCTCCATTTATTCAAAAAGTTTAAAATATTGTATTTAAAAAGGTTTCACTATTAGAAGTTGATAAAAGTGAAATACTGAAAATGAATTTGTTCTTGCATTATGACTAAGAAACTCATAATAGGGATTCTAAAATTATAAGGATTATATAAAGTTCAAAATGTAGTTAATACTATTCATGACCTCTTTTAATGGTGTGATTGAACTCGGTGTTGCGTGTAGTGCAAGTTATTGAATTATTTTTAAGAAATAACACACTCTGAAATCTCGGGGTGTTACATATATATATATTATATTAATAATGATAAAAATAATATATTTATATATATACATATTTATAATTAAAATTATAAATAAATAAATATTTATTATTATATATTCATGTTAAATATATTTAAAAATAAATTCATATAAGGGTACCACTGTGTCTTTAGATTCTATTGTTGCAAAGGGAGATGGTGGATTTTGGCATATTAAAGCTTTGATGGTGGAGTTGTTGTGGGATGGTGGATTATGGATGATAGCGCATCATTGCATTCTAGATTCAGGTTCTGTGTCTCTTCTGGTGATGTCATTTAAGTCGAATGGCATATCACGGATGGCATGCTTCAGATCTGGTTCTCTTCTGGTGGTGCTGTCGATGTCAGATGGTAGTTCACTACTGGAAGGTATGTCAAACGTTTCAGATCCGATTCATGTGAATCTTGTCGTCAATTCACACAATCACATTTTAGATTTGAAGCGGGCTATGCCATGTCCGGATATTTTTGGGCCTCTGGAATATTGCTTCAATTCGGCTGTTCTTGGACTGTCATTGGATAGCCGAATGAAGTCCTTGTCCATAGATTTGGATCTAACAAGGGTGTGATCTTCAAAGCCACATGGTCATGTTTCCTTTGTAGATAAATTGAAGTAGAATAATTATTTCACTAATTTGAGAAGTATATCGTCTTCTAGGGTCATGAAAAACGGATCATATGCAATTGATGAAGCCCATCAATAACTGATTGCATAAAGACTTGATATGTGTAAAAACTCTATTGTTATGTAGTTGAATTCTCAATTTCAGGGTAATGCATAGAATATTGATGATCTGAATAAGAGGCTTCTTCAAATATGGGGCTTCGATGGATGGAGGATCAACTTAATCGGTAAGGTGTTATTTCATATCAAATTCCCTTAAAATGAAATGAATTCTAGAGAATGGAGATTAGGATTTATTTTCCTTAAACTTGGAATTTTAAGGATCAAATATGAGGATCCCTTATTCAGTCCTTCTATGATGAAGAACTCCATCATCCAGACTTGGATACGAATTCATGGTCTACCATGGTTTCTTTGGCACTCTCAGTTTTTGTGGGATATTGTCTCCACTGTTGGGGCTCTAATAAAATTTGGGAAAGAAATAGAGATTGCATGCTTTGGTAATTTTCTATAGTTCTTGTGTAAGTTGATCTAAGTATACTCTTAAGGATTTGGTTTTGTTTCTTATTGTTGATTGGAAGTTAGAACTCTCAATAGAGTTTGAGAAGAAGTATTCCTTTTGTAAGATATGTGTGAATATAGGGCACTTGGATTCTAAATTTCTGAAACATATTTTTTATTCCAACCATAAGAAAAATGTTCACTCTATGGTAAATTTCAAATTTATTATTCCATTGGATGAGAATATGAATGATGGGGAAGGATTGAATCCCATGATAGTGTAGACTGATATCTGCGTAGTGGCTAATGAAGTCCGACCATTGGATGTTCTTATTGTCGAACCTAGTAATTAAAAGAAGGGTGGTCTTGATGAATTCATTTGCACACAGGGTTAGGCACTCAGTGGTGTTGAGCTAGACCTCTAGAGGGATGATCCTATAAAGAGCTCTGGTAAGAAAAATATTTGGTACGATATTGTTGTTGAGGGATATAATGCGGTTGAAGCCTCAATAAGTAATGTTTAACAGGACCTAGAGCATCCAATGAATGCAGCTCCTAATGAAGTGGGGAATTCTCAGGTTTTTTGTTGTGCCTTTTGTAAGAATGCGACAACTGATGAGGATACCATTATTTTATCAGCGTCTAGAGAGAGACCTCTTTATGATCCAGAGAATGCCGAGCAAATGCAATTTGATCAATCTTCTAATTTGGGGAGGGATGTTTTTTAAGGTTCATGGAAGTAGCCCAAGGCTTGGAAATGGGGTCTTCATCCAAAATCTTGTGGTCGGGGACATGGTCGTGATGATACTACAACACGGGGTGTGTGTCCATTCTACGATCCAACAAACTATGGACCAACAAAAGCTTAGAGAGAAGTATTTTGTGCTCTTGAGTAAGAGTAATTCATAGGCAGAGTGAGAATATACTGATGATGCCTCTGATCATGATTATGGGGATGCCAAAATCCCTTCATCTATAGTTTTATTTTATGGATGAGGGCTTATATCTGTCTGACCCCATCCTTTGTTTCCTTTTTCATATTTATATTCTAATACATATTTTAGAAGCATGCTCCCCTGCCACCTAAACCTTCTGAGTAAATTTATTTTTTTGAATATATATTTACAATGATAGAAAGTTTAATATATATATATAAATAATAAATAAAATTACAAATATATCTCTATAAATAAATATCTCTAATTATATATATATATATTATGAATATAATAAATAAATTATAAATATAAAAAATAAAAAATTTATAATTGTATTATTATAAAAATAATAAAAATATGATAAAGATAAAATAAATATTTATATATTTACAATTATATATTAATTATATTAATAATTATTGGTATAATAAATATATAATTATAAATATAATAAATATATAATCATAAATATAATAAATATATAATCATAAATATAATAAATATAAATATAATAAATATATCATTATAAATAAATAAATATAAATATAATCATAAATATATATAATTATAAATATTTATTTATTAATATGAATTTATTTATATAAATATATGAATTCGGTTTATCCAGAAGCCAAGAATCTCAACTATTTATTAAAAATAAAAAGAACAGTAACAAAGGAGCATGAGAGAGACATGGTTAACGAACGAGACAAACCTTTTCCTTAATGGAAAAGATAAATATCAAAAGGATCAGTGTCATCACCATGAGCATAGCCAAATTTTGCACCATCATCAACCAAATCCCACTTAGATTTCATTTTTTTTATTAAGGAGCATAAAATACATCTTCCTGAGCCTTCGCTGCTTTGGTGTAAGTTGATCCATAGTGGACCACCCTTGTGATGCAATCCAATCATCAAGACTTATTTAATCAGTACATGGCCCAAAGGCCCAGTCGGTATGAAGCCCGTTACATAGCCCAAAGGCCCAAAAACTAGCTCAAAGGCCTAGTATAACATCATGCTTATATCATGCATACGTCACCGCCTGTCTGTGTCATGACCGTGTCACTGCCTACCTAGGAAAATTTTCTCCCACCATGATTTGAACCCAGGTATGATGCAGGGTTAGAGGGAGCTTTTACCACTCGGGCAAGCCCGTAACTGCAAAATATAATAAATATATAACCATAAATATAATAAATATAAATATATATAATATAGAAAGGATAAATATAATTACAAAACTATCTCTATAAATAAATATTTAGAATTATATAATATAAATATATATATATATATCAATATGTATATATTTATAATTATATTTATTTATAATTGTTAATATATAAATATGTGTATATATATATATTGTAGTTTGGGTTTGGCTTAGTGGTAAGCACCCTATAATACTACGTCGAGGTTGGGGGTTCAAAACCCATGGAGCGAAGGTACTATAGTAGCACTGTATCGGTAGCGTTAGGCAATGTAGTAGGAATTGTAGTGGTGATGAAACTACAGCAAGTATTATAGCAGCCTAGGTACTATAGCAAAACTATTCATATATTGGACTTTGGGACAAAATTATGGGCCTACGGGCCATGTAATGGGATTAATGTCCACTGGGCCTATGGGAGAGTTATTGAATAAATAAGGCTTGATGGGTGGGTTATCCCCTTAGGGGGCTATGACAAGCCTTTTTGGCCTATGTGTGAGGTGTGTGTATTTAACTTTAATTGTACCCCCAAATA
Source organism: Viscum album (assembly GCA_963277665.1). Taxonomy (NCBI): domain Eukaryota; kingdom Viridiplantae; phylum Streptophyta; class Magnoliopsida; order Santalales; family Viscaceae; genus Viscum; species Viscum album. The sequence continues at coordinate 1,900,417,581 of OY728126.1, forward strand.
CCTAATATATATATATACACACACCAAAAAGTTATAGGAAGTAGGCGAACCAGATCCTATTAAATTTTATAGAAAACTAAAAGACAGAACATGAAAAGGAGAGAAGACATGATCAATTAAAAGTCATCATCTAGAAAAGAAAACTACAAATGGGTAGAACCAGAATCATCCCCATAATCCTAATCAGAAGTGTCATCAGTAGATTCCTATTATGACTATGAATTATTCTTATTAAAAAGAACAAAGTAATTTTCCTTGAATTTAACTTGCTTCAGAGTGAGACACTTGGAATTCGGCCAGCCACACCCACGAACTGAGTCATCCCTGCCATGTCCTCATCCATGATTTTTCGGGTTCCAACCTTGTTTCCAAGTCTTTGTTTGCTTCCAATCCCCTTCCAGTTCAGAAAGGGTGAGAGGCTAATTCATAGAGTTAGGAATGACTCTTGAAGCATCATCCACCATAGCATGCACCCCAATATATTGTTCAATCAGTGCCATTATATCCATGATCAGTGATAGATACTTATCATCCACTTTTTGGTTACCAATCTCAATGGATTTTTGAGAAACTTGATCCAAACTGACCTCCCCTATATTATGCTCATTACCATCTACAAATATTTGACCATAATTTATTTTTACTAATTCCACCTTCAGACTACACAGTCAACTATCAAGAGGTCCCACAAGCTGGCTACCCAACCCATGCACTACCATAACCAAAATTATTCTCCATTAGTTGCATGTTGGGAGAAAGGGCCCTCAGCTGTGTACAATACTTTATAGGAGAGGCATCAACTGAATGCATATCATCCTGCACATTGAGACCATTAGAGGCATTCACAATCTTCCCATGTCCAACATTACCAACTGATGTTGCTGCAACCCAAGTCTGATCATGCACACCAGAATACTGGGAGGCTTCATTTTTATTCTTCTCCATACATATCTTAGAATCATGCCCACACTGGGATCAATAGTCACAAACCAAAGATTTCCTAAAATTCGAGATTTCATGCCAAATTACATTGTATTCCAAACAAAATTTTGGCATTCTTTCATACAAAATTCACTATTCCAGTTCATCCAATGTACAACATAACACAATCCAATAATGTGGAATTTAGATCAACTTTAAACAAAAAGTAGGAAAAGTGCCCAAATCTTGCAGTATCTGTTTCAATCTTGAAACTACAGAAAAAATGACCTATACCCATGGACCTAGATCCAGAGTTTTATAAGTACATGGCTATAGGATAATTTATAGCCACACCTAACATAAAACCCATGACAATTAAGATTTGATGATCGGGAGTTTCCTTTCTCCGCGTGACCCCCTCACATTTCCCTTACATCTGTGTGGCCCTCCTTCCCTGAAGGTTCCCCTCACAATCTCTCTTCTCCCCTGACCCTCTTACCCTGACAGTGCCTGCACGATGGTGTCCACGCGACGGTTCCTACATGACGGTGCCTGCACAACAATTCCCTCACGACGCTTCCCTCGCAACACTGCCCTCACGACGCTGCCCTCGCGACACTGCCCCTCGCTGCAACCCCACCACTACAAGCTCTCATCTCCGAACCTCCTCCCCGGACACTACCACCGAACGCGGACACCTAAGCTCCCCCTGCCGATGCTTCTCCTAGGTTTCCACCCCACCTCCTCCTCCGGCGCGCCTCCAACATAGCCACCCCCACCCGGTGATCCTCCTCCGCCTTGCGGATCTCGGTCGGTCACAACTCCTGAATTCACATACCCACAAAGGTATTTAGGGTTCTATCTTCTATGTTGGGTTCCTCATATCTCAATATATATTTTGATTTATCTTCTTACAAGTCATACTCATGTAAATAAAGAGAGTCATTCTTCTTAGATAACCCTTGGTTTTGGGGAAGATACATCCTGTTAATTTCCATAATGGAATAATGAAACCGAATAAGGAATTTGTATAATAATAGACTATATGAGAAGTGTAAACCACATATTAGAGATTAAACAATGTAATGAAACAACATGAAGATATCTGTGAGATGATATGATTATGTGACCTTGTGATACAACCATATTCAAACAGCAAATGATGCAAGTATAATGTGAATGTGTGAGTATCATGCAGTTTTGATCACAGCGACTGGTCCTGTTGGAATATACCACGTGTATGTATCTTTTATAATTGATTTACATGGAATTTTCATATATTATTTCTTATCTATCATATTTTATGATTGAAAAAATATTTTAAAATATTAAAAATTAATATATTGTTTTGTTTTGAAGGCTTTGTTTCACATGATTACATAAATTAGTCAAAGTTTTTAAATGTTGATAATTATGGAAGACTTGAATGATGATCTAGGTTATAATTGCTGATTTGTAACTGCATTTTTTTCTATGATAATATGCTCTTTTTTGTTCCAGGATTATTATAATTGGGCTATAGAAATATCTGATTGAGAAAAAATGCATGGTCGTACTAAAGAGGCTGATGAGTTGTGGAAACAGGTTGGATTTTTTAATCATTCTGTGCTTTGGATTCAATTCACATAAATGTTATATAGTTGATATTCATTTCTATAATAACACAATCAGGCCTCATTTCCAATTTTTTTTTCTAAAATTTATTCTTAGTGTACCAGGGGTTGGGTAAGAGCATTTCCAAATAAGGAAAAGAATACTTCACTGAGCTCCAAAAGCACATGAAGAAATTTCTGTGGGTCAAAGATGAAGATGGAAATGCAATTGATCTTACATTTAGTAAGAAAAAGATAGAATCTAGAATTAATTGGCTTCGGTAGCTTGAGTTTTAGAATTGAATTGGACATGTGACTTCTAGTGTTGTATAAGTCTTACCTTATTATATTATCTGTTTCTACAAGCTGACACTTACCTTGATCAGAAGAAGAATCTTATCAAGTATAGTGACTTTGTGAACAAAGAGCTAATACTGTTTTCAATGGAGTACCTTTAATGTTCCATTCGTTTGATGGCTTGAAGCCTGGAAAAGGGTGATTCTCTTCTTCTCTTTCAAGAGGAATTTTGTAAAGGAGGTGATGGTTTCCCAATTCTCTCATTATGTACCAGAACACTCAGCTTATCACCATGGGGAAACCATCCTTAATGGGACCATAATTGTAGGGGAATGGGATTTTTTCAAGAGTAACAACATTAACCTACTTCATCCAAATGGTCAATTTGGTACGAGGAACCAGGTAAATCTTTTTAAAAATTTACTTCATTCGATCAAAATTTTTGACTAAAATCTCACTTTATGAGACATGCATTTTAACCAGGGAGGCAAAGACCATTCCAGTACTAGATACGTCTATAGTAGACAATCTCTGATTAACCATTTCTTATTCCCGAAGGATGGTGATATTCTCCTCAACTACTTGAATGAAGATGGACAATCTATTGAACCCACTTCGTAAGTGTGTGATTACAGTGTTGTTATAAATATTGTTCCTAACTTTATTTTGGTACTTCTAAGGTATATACTAGTGATACCAATGGTTCTAGTTAATGGGAGTGAAGGGATAAGTACCGGGTGAAGCTCCTATGTCCCAAATTATGATCCCAGAGAAATTTTATGAAATTTTAGATTCCTTTCAAATGGATAAATGATAGAGCCCATGGATCCATGGTACAAGGGAATTCTGGGGACTATTGAGAAAATAGAAACCAAGGAAGGTGGGCCAACCTACACTGTCACTGGAAATATATAAGTGAACGAAATGACCCTGAGGATTACAGATCTGCCCATCCAAAAGTAGACTCAAGATTACAAGGAGTTTTTGGAATCCATAATGATAGGGAATGAAAAAATCAAGGATTCGTTTATTAAGGCGGACATACCCAAACATAGGTATCTTTTTTCCTTCTCCACAATGTCTCTAAAAAATGTTTTTTTCTTAAAAATACAGGATTCTAAGGATCACAATGATGACACCACTATTCATTTTGAGTTCATCATGTGTAAGGAGAACCTTGGCATGGAAAGGCCGGAGGGTTTGTTGAAAAAGTTTAAACTCAAAACCTTTATCAAAATAATCAATATTCACTTGTTTCATTCAAATGGAATTATTAGGAAATATGATACACCATAGAAAATAATGCTAACCCTAAAATCCAAATTTTCATTTTTTAATGATGATTTTCAAGTATTTAAGATGTTGTTTTCCTTGCAATTCTTAAATATTTCTTTCACTTGTGACTTGAATTATATGAGAATAGAAAAGTAATCTCAGATCCTCTAATATCTGGTTTATATATAATGGACATATTTTACTGAAATATCTTACAACTGCTGCTATGAAGAGAGTGCTCCTGGATAATCTTGAACTGGATCTGTTGAAATTGGATAACAAGGTTCAGTTTATTCTTGGGGTGGTGAATGGGGAGATCATTGTGAGAAACTAGAAGAGGGTGGAAAATGGGTAACTAAATAGTGAATCATATCTGCATGTCCTATATTTTCGTATTTTATTCCAGTTTTGTTTTGTGTGTTGAGGTTTTGTTCATGTTTTTCATAAAAAATATATGGGCTTTCAACTTATTATATATTGGTCACATGCGGATGATTTTCACTGGTTGAAGGAGTGGGTGAATAATAAAGTTTATGGATATATAGGGAAACATTTATCCAAGGGGGGGAAGATAATTTTAATCTACACAGTGTAATTGTATCTTCTTATTTTTATTATAAGATGAATTCATATTTTACTAAATCCATTTGTGATTTTTTTAATTATTTTATTTCTAACTATTGGTGGGGAGTAGAACTAGGTAAAAGACCTATATACTAGGTTATGTTGGAGGTCATGTGTCAAGAGAGGTATTGTGGGAGACTTGGGTTGAAATATATTAATGCATTTAATCTAGTTATTTTGGATAATCAAGGGTTATTTCTTCTGAATGAACCAAAAGACCTCTGGTGTAGAGTTTTAAAGGGAAGTTTCTTTCCCTAGACTAATTTTATTTTAGTACATTGCAGTTTGAAACCATCATATGTTTGGATGGGGTTGATATAGGCTCAGGAGGTCCTTAAAAATGTTTTGTGTTAGAGGGTGGAGTATTGAAGGATTATTCATGTTTGTAATGAAAAATAACTTCCCTTTACAACTATTTTTGGACATTTTTCTTAGGGGGGTTCTAATAGTGACATATGGGTTTTAGACCTCCTCCACAAAAATGAGCACTAGGTTTTTTTCTCAATTATCAACAGCTTGTTTGTCCCATTTTAGGCTAATTTGATTATTAATATTCCTTTTCTTATTATTAACACCACTAACACTCTGATTTGGGATCCTTATACCATAGTGTGTTTTTTAGTTAGTTGTTCTTACTCAATGGCTTGGAAAGTGTAGCATCCACCCGATCCAACATCAAAATTCCACTTGGGATGGGGAGAAGGAAGGATATATAATGTACGGATAGCTACCCTGATATTCGAAGGAAAATAAGGCCAAACTCTCATTTTATTAATTAATTAAATGTATTAATTGACATTTAAAAAACTGGATAGGAAGTACATTGTGGTGCGACTCATAGGGTTCACGACACAATGCCTCTGCAAAACCCACCCTGTGATGGGGCCCTTTGAGACATGTCATGACACATATCCCCTAGTGTTAACCAAAGAACCTAACTCCACTACCTAGGACCATGTTATGACATGATCCTTCCATTCATAGTGCAACCACCCTTTGTGGCTAGGGCATTATGGAGCAACATTAGGGGTCATAGTGTGATCCACCTTCAGATCAACAATGCAATCTTACTTTAGAAGAATTTGTTCTTATGAAAAAAATCACAATGCTGCAAGGTACTTGGTTATAGCATAGTCCTTCACCATCCTTAAAAAAATTTATCATTACAGAACTAAACATCATGTCATTTTTCCCTTGGCTGTGGTGTTACCATTGAATTCCTGTGGAGTTTTAGCCTTAAGCCCTATCAAAATTCTTAAAACTCGACTCTTAGTCTATAACATCACCTCTAAACTTCAAAAAGGTTCAAATACACCTCTAAAACCTCAAAAAAGATCAAATAAACATGGTTAGTTTATTATTAGGCCTGAATTACCTCACTTGAGTACCTGAACCATTATAACCTTCCCACCATATGATAGCTCGCTCTCGAGTTGTCGCTAGTTATGACATCGACCAACCTCAACTGAAACATGAGTGTCTTCAACACAACACTCCCAAAATATTGAGATGAGGATGAACACATCTATCTATCCCTAGTCACCTTGAAAAATATACATAAAAATCCTAATTCCAACCACAAGAACTCCCAACTGGATGAATTATGAGCTTTAATCTGGATTTACAGATTACTAAATGCATTCTCAAGATTGATCTTCCATTACAATGTGTAGCTGAGATGCTAAAACAGATGACTTCCAATTCCTTTATGATGTTAGACTCTGATAACCGATCTTGAGTCCCTTTCTATGTGATTTTTTATCTGATATGGTGATCTAATTGATGTAACTTCACCTGAATCTGATGTTTTTGAGAGCTACGCATGAGACTTTCTCTAAGGTGATGGTAGATATGGGCCAAAAGCCTTCCAATCAGTGAATAATGTGCTCCTTTCTAATATCCAATAATCCAAGGTAAATATTGTATTCAATTTCTTTTGATTCCATTCTAGTTATGAGAAAGAAAAAATCTTATGTTTGTAGTTCTTGGTGGATTGTGATATTTTTTATTTTAGACTATCTCCCCATGTAAAAAATTGGTATATTTTCTTGATTATAAGACATTATTCTGTTGAGCAAGAAATAATTTTGGGCCTTTGGGTTTTTAAAAAAACATTCATGCAATCCTTCGAATTAATAATACTGGTTTGTTTTTTATAACATGCTGGCTCAGTGGGGTGAACGCCATCCATGTTAATTTCATAGTGGTTTGTTTATTGAATGAATTAATAGTTTAAATCCATATAATAAGGATCTCTGAAATATAACTGTATCTAGTATGGTTATTAAATCATTCAACTCATCACATATAAGGTTTAATGTTTACTAGATCATCACAATCAGATCAATTTATTATATCACCACCAATAAGGGAATGGGTTCACTCACTCTTCACTAGTGTGTTGATTTATTGTCTCATTACCAATATGGGTAGGACCTCACTATCTCACCACTAGTGATTTCACTTATTAAATCATCACTAACATGGGTGTGATCTTACATTCATTTCAAAATTAGGTAAATTTATTTCTTAATAAAAAATAAGGGTATGAGCTTATTGTATTGTCACTAGTGGGTTGATTTATTATCTTGTCACCAATAATGGGTGTGAGCTTACATTCATTTAACCGAGGAAAAATATAACAATGAAGGCCATGTGATAAGAGTCATATTTCTTCCTTTTAAGTGGTTACATAGATGACTAATGGTGTTCCATTATAGGTTATATAATCAATGGAACATTGTGCCTATAGTTTACGGTTCCTTTATTGATTTTGAAAATAATTTTTAGGATTTGAACACGATTGTCGTGTTTTGGTGTATTTACCCCCTCCCCAGATGATAATATTTCTAATTTGTGGCCATCAGATCATGAACTTATACAGCCTCTGGTTGTGAATCTTTCCTGGAGATGCTCGTTGAGGAAGCCGGTTAATGGTGAACCTAAACAGGTAAATTAAATTGTTCCCCGTCTCTATCCCTAATAGGCTTGTTTCATCCCACGTAATACATTGATTGTAGATCACCTTTTGAGTTGAAACTAAGGGGAACTGTTAATGCTTTTTGCAGAAGTAGCTGATAGAGCATCAGTATTTGTTACAATCATCGCATGCCAAATTTGAGAGTTGTAGCTTCCAGTAAAAACACTACTCTCATAGCCAATTTGAGAATCTTTTGTGGTAGATCCGAGCTCACTTTAAGAAACTCTACAAGTATTTGAATATATTTCCTCCTATGTTATGAACTTTTTTGAGTCGATTATCATAAGAAAAATGATCCATTGTCTCACTACATTATTCGTGTCTTGTTCTTAGAATGGTGAAGCATTCTACATGGTCATAGTTAATAGTAGGCGAGATGTCTTCCTCCAATCATCGACAATCCTGTATAGTGGAAAGAATGTTTGGACTCACCACTTCTCTAGAAAAATTTTCTATGTTCAACTCTAGAACCAACTCCTACAAAACATGATATTGATAAGATAACTCAGTGAGTTACCATTCCTATTCCCGCATGTTCTTCTGCTGATCATGGTACTATTCATGTACCCTAGAAACAGATTTAACAAATGTTAGTAGTTCTTGAATCTTGACCAACTATTCATGGAACAACTGCTCCAACTATGACTAATCTGTAGCAACTATTGTAACCATTCTAGTAGGAACACTTAAAAAACAGAGGAAATCATCTTGAACAGCTACACTACAACAATGAAATTTTTTGGACAGTCCTACAACAAATCATATCAGAAACTCTGCCTCTTTCTATTTAGTACAAAAATCACCAAAAGTTATCACAACTTCCACTCAATGTTTGGCACTCAATATACAACAGACAAAAAAAATTGTGGTGTCACTACTTTATTCCAACATTTATAAAACATAGAAGATGTTTGGTAGAGAAGATAGAACGTATTTTATATTGGAACTTCCAGGAATGTATAACAATGATGTATCTGATCACTTCATGCAGTATAATGCATAGATAAATCCGTTTTTTTTTTGTTTTTCAGCAGTGATCATGTGTGATCCAACAGAAAAAGTGGCCCTCCACTTCATTTTTCTAGAAATAATGTTTTCACTATGATCGCATGCACTCAAACAAAGTCGCATATCATCTACGGTTGATCTTTCGCCTTGATTTCTTCATCCAAGCAGTGTCATACATCCTCTAAGATCTCAGTGAAAGCACCAAATTTTTAGGACTCTATCTAAAAATGGACACACAATAGAAATAGTGTAAAAGGAAAAGAAATTTTTTTGGTATTCAAAACAATGACACCCTTTTCAGAAAATTATTGTATCCAAATGTCTATTATTAATGAGAATTCAGAATTTTATAATTGTTATGTATTATACTGTGTTTATATTAATTCTTTGTTTTTTTAAATGTTTATTTTTCAATGATATGTTTTAAATATATGTTAGATTTAATATGGAATAGCTAACATTACAATTATTTTAGGTAATTTTGATGCTTCAAATTATATCAGGTACATTCTACACCACTGCATTCTTCCAACCTCATACATTTTGAATTTATAACATCTTAAAGTTTGACTATTTCTCTTTGTTCACTATTTTATGATGTTAATTTTTTGATACCCAATTAGTTTTTTGTTTATTTTGACATTTTATATTGAAATTACATGAACTATGTCACAGTTATGATCATAATGTATGCATAAGTCTACAATGTTTTTGATGATATCCAAGAGGCGATCTTTTGTTGTTTTGTGACATATGAATTTGAGTTTAAGCAGGGAGTAGGGCCTGTGTTTTTTGTTTGTTTGTTTTTTGTGTTTTAGCAGGGAGAAAGAGGTAGGGAGCATGGAGTAGGGAGCAGGGAGAAAGGTACCAAGGTAGGGGGCAGGGGGCAGGGGGCAGGGAGGCGGGGAGTAGGCAAGGGCCATGGGGAATGAGGTAGGAGGCACTGAGGTAGGGAGGTAGGGAGGCAGGGAGCAGCGTTGAGGCAGGAAGAAGGGAGTAGGAAGAAGTGGCTAAGAAGGGAGTAGCGTTGAGGTGTTGAGGCTGGGAGGCATGAGGCATGGAGGGAGCAGGGGGCATGAGCGATTTTTTTCTGCAAAGACGGTTGTTCAAAGCTGGATTTTTGTTGTAGATTGTATTTTTGTGTGGTAGTAATAGATTTTTGTTTCTGTATACTTCATGATGTAGCCATGGTTGTGAAGCGTGACAATAAGGTTATTTTCACTATTATAAACTGTACTAATATGAATTTGGGAATGGTTATAAACTATGGTGATAAATCTACATGGCATTGTCTATAACCACAGTTTGGAACCGTGGCTATCAGTTTTTTCCTATAGCCACACCAATAGCCACCAAAGTCAGTGAAACCATGGCTATTACCTATAGCCATTGTTTCGGTGTCTATAGCCACAGTTTTAAACCGTGGCTATAGCCTTGTTTTCTAGTAGTGTGATTAATACACCAATTGACAGTGCAATATTATAGAAAAATTTAGGATGCCAAAGAATCTAGTTGAGGAAACATACCCTTACCTAGAGTTGAATAGTAGAATTACCAACATCAAGTGGATTAAAATCACTATCCCATTCACGGATATATATAAATCATAGTTTGAGCTAAATTGATCCGAATCCCCATGTCCGCATCTTCAACTCAAAGGAGGTAAAGATCATATGAAAAAATCCACAACCTAATGAAACACATTTCCAAGATGAGAACCCCCGGATAGCCAAGATCATCTCAATTATTTCTTCCATTTTCATTAGAATGGAACCCCTAGGTAGAATGAGACGAGCAATTATGATGTTCTCACTTATTTTGAAGCATTCTAAAATAGCAATTAGATCTTCCCTGATGTGTGGCATAATGAATTTTAGACAAATCATAGGAGCATCCGGACCTTTGTAAAGAAAGAATGAGTGATTTCCTGCTCTATCCATAGACACTAATTCTTTACCACGAGCAAGAAACCTAGGAGAAGCTGGATCACCATGAGCAACTAGGCATGAAACAGCTGGATCAAATCCTGAAGTGATTGCAGCGTGCCTGTGAAATTCAAAGCATCCCGAACCCGAGAAGCCTTAATAAGTGAATTCCCCATCCTGTGTGAGGTTCGGCATGAGGCGAGCACCACAGAGAGAAACCCACAAAAACTCAACATTTATATTATAGTTATTATATGTATATTTATTATAGATATTACATGTATATTTATTATATTTATTATATTTATGATTATATATTTATTATATATATATATATTAAATACATGTTTATAAATATAAATTTATTTATATAAATATATATATTAAAAATTATTAATAAATATAAATATAAATATATATAGCTATATATTTAAATATATGATTGTAGTTGGGGGCTTATTCCAGTGGTAAAGGCTCCCTGTAATCCTGCATCAGACTCGAGTTAAAATCTGGGTGGGAGCGAATTTTGATAGGTAGGTAGTGATGCAAACATGACGCAGGCCTGGTGACGGAGGCAACATGATGCAGGCATGACACAACACTTAGTCTTTGGGCTATATAATGAGTTTCATTCCCACTGGGCCTTCAGGTCATGTATTGAATAAATAAATCTTGATGGGTGGACTATCCCTTAGGGGGCTGTGGTCTGCATTTCTGGCTTGTGTGTATTGTGTGTGTGTTTAATGTAATTATGCCTCAAGCACCTAATATATATATATGTATAATTATATATTAACAATTATAAATAAATATAATTATAAATAAATACATATTAATAAATTCAAATACATACATATATATTATATAATTATAACTATTTATTTATAGAGATAGATTTGTAATTATATATATATAAATTTATATTTATAAATATATTTTTATAATTATATATATTTATGATTTTATTTATATTTATTTATAATTATTTATATTTTTATAATTATATATTTATTATATTTCTAATTATATACTTATTATATTTATGACTATATATTTATTATATTTATAATTATAAATTTATTTATTATATTCATAATAAATATTTATATTATATAATTAGAAATATTTATTTACAGATATAGATTTTTAATTATATTTATTATATATATATATTTAAATTTCTATAATTATATATATATATATATTAGGTGCTTGGGGGCACAACTACAATCAAACAGACACACACCACACACACACATGCCAGTAAACCATGCCATAACTTCCCAAGGTATAACCCACCCATCCAACAACATTTTATCACATATATTCTTGACTCGAAGATCCATTGGGCATGTATCCCATCACATAATCATAGGCCCATAGAATATATGTTTCTTAACTAGAAGGCCCAATGCGTGACCACTCCTCGGTCACCCACCGTCGAGCCTACCACCATCATCTCCATCGATCCGCAATGACCCCATCTAGCATGATCTGTGTCGCCGCCTCACAATCGAGCCAGCCGGCGTCCCTGCCCTGCTTGAGGAGACCCAAAAAAGGAGATATGTCTCCCTCTAATCTACATCCGCCACAAATCAAACCTACCACCATCGATCTGCAATGTCCCTGCCCCAAACGAGGAGACCACCAACTTTAGTGCACCATCATCAGTCTTCCTACACCCCATCTGCACCAGCGACCATTCCATTGGTTGATCGAACCACACCTCCAACAACCATCGACCAGTCTTTGTAAAGCCCTCCCTGCCTTTTAGCGGGGTACAAATATAATTATTAAAATATAAATATATTTATAAAAAATAAAAATAAAAATAAAGTTATAAATACAATTATAAATAAATATAAATATATTTATATAAATATATTTATTAAAATATATTTATATATACAAAGGCAGATCTGATCATGGATTTGGAAACCCAAATCCATGACCCCGTTAAAAAATATTAAAAAGTATAGGAAAAAACACGCACAACATGTCCCATAGAACCACATTCTTATAAGACCCTCAAGACAACAACATAAAGGTCCAGAAGCCCAAAACATGAATTCCATACGACCACCATGTCAAATGACAACTGCTGACCACAAATTCTGGTGCACCTGACCGTATTGATGTGACTAACTGATAAAACAACATTTGAGAGCATCAGACGAATGACGTGCCAATCACATGAGGATATTGTTTCCCCCTTTAGTTTTATCACTCTCGAAATCATTCTCATCCCTGATGCCCATCATCAGAGATTTTGGTTTTCACATCATCAGCCGGAATTCTCATCGTTGGTGTCCCATACCATCAACAGCTCATGGTACCCATGAAAATCACACCATCGACATCCCATACCACCGATAGTCATCAAAAAAATATGTAGGCCAACAGGCCTAGTCACAGGCCCAACCAAAGACCCAATTAATCCAGCGCCCTGATCACACACATCAACCCAGTCAATGCCGACACCCAAGACCATTTTCCCTTATCCCAATGCTGACTCCCCATGTGAATACAACCATTCATCAGTCTTCAAATCCTCTCTTGAGGTTCCATCTCACAAAATTTGTGCAAAACATTATGATAACCATAGTCCGAGGTCACCTTGGCATGTACCTCACCATCGCTGGAACTCATGTCACTCTTTGAGCCACCATTACTGGCCAGAATGGCCCCTATCATTATTGTTGTTTGAGAACAGATGGGTCTCCGACCACCCTCAGTCGAAAACCTATCACCATCTCTTCCCATGAGCCACCACCTCAACACCTGCACCACTAGGATACCACATGGACCTCCCCACCATCCTGCCGTTGGGATCCCAGAACATCTGCACCCCACCACGAATCCACCGTCATTTCCATAGAAACATTCCATAATGAGCTCTGTTATCACCTATAAAGAAGAACCCACCAGATTTGGCTCCTTATTCCTCCTAGATAGGGTTATCAAACCCCACACCAATGATCTTATGCCCCTCTAATAACACAATTATTACCCCTCCAATAATGTAGTTAAATTTAATAAGGTTTGTTTATACAAAAAATTATATATAAATTTATATAAATAATTATAAATAAGGTTTCTTTAATTATTTTATTATTTAATTAAATAAGGTCAGTTTATAACTATATAAATATAAATTTATAACTATATAATTATGAATACATTTATAAATATATTTTTAAAATTGAAATTATTTTTTTAAATGTAATTATAAATATATAAATATATATGTTATTATTTATCTATATACATTATGGTGGGAGGGGGTGGGGTGGAAGGGGGAAAAGTGCCACTTGAAGTAGCGTCGGATGACCTCTTTTCCCCAAAAAAGAAAACCCTAGCCCCCAAAAATAAAAAATAAAAAAATAAAAAAATACAACACCCTACTCAAATTATTCCCATATTTTTATTTAATTCCCTTTTACTATCTCTGTATAATTACCTAGTAATGAAAAATGGGCAGGTTGGGGCGGGGCGGGCCAAAACTGTGTGGGTTTGAGTCCATGTTGGTTTGTCTAGAAAATCCCATGTATAATGCGAAAAAAAATTCAAGCCCACAATCCTTGTATAAGACCGTAGGTAGCCCATGGGCTTGCCCACATTTTTAAAAAGTATACTATTTATATTTATTTAAATAATTTATTTTTTTTATTAATGGTAATTGTAGAGGGAATTATGGATTGAAAATATATAAAGTTTTATGGTATGTAAGGGAATGTTTTTATATGAGTTAGTGGTGGCATACGACTATGCCGATGTGGTGGGAAACTATTGTAATGCGAAGTAGGTGACTGATCAGTAAGGGGCGATGAATGAGGATGTTGTTTTTGTGGTGATTTGAATGGCTAGACCTGTAAATGAACAAAGACTCTCCGGTTAATGACCATATTTAGAGGAGGTTATTAGAGGTCCCATGAGGTCCTTTACTATTTTCTTAATAAAAAAATAAAACTAAATAATAACAAAATTAAATTTAATAAAAAATATTATTATTATTATTATCTTTTTAGAATTGAAACCAAGTGCAGGGGACATAAGTTCCATTTTTTGAGAGACGAGATGACTCACCATGTAAATATGGTTAATAATTACTATATAAATTATATAATATCCTATGAAAACAATAAATATAAACCTATTAAAAATTAAAATGTGAATTAACGGTGAATTTTTATGACCATTACGGTGATAAATTAACTATCATGGTTTAATCATGATTTTTTATTAAAAAACTAAAATATTAAATAATCATATATTGTAAAAATATATATATATATATATTTTAAACTAGGCCCACAGGTAAGCTTGAACCCACATGGTCTTAACCTGCCTTGCCCTACACCCATGCGGGCTCAGCCCGCGTTGGCTCGTGCTCTAAACAGTCAAATTTTTTTGGCCCACCCTTCCTCGCACTCTCCCCATACCCGCGATGCACATGGGCTGTGGTCCCATTTTACATCACAAATTACCCATTTATAACAATTTTATTTTGAACATTAGAAATTTTCCTACTTAATAGACAATATCATCATCTGAGGGTGAGAATCTCTAATTCAACGATAGGGGATTTCTAATAGAATATATCCATCACTATTTACTGGTAACCTTCTTGTTATTCATCTGAAAATACCAATTTCAAACAAATTTACTGACTCCCTCTATAATTTATTATCTTCCCTCTTACACCTATTCAATTTTTATGAATATATATAATAAGTTTTTATATATTCCTTTTAATGATTTTCCTTCTTATAGTACACATATTGGCATAAAATGCATATTATGAACCCTATACAGTATGCATATAATGTATGTAAAATTAGTTTGAAATATTGTATATTGTTTATCCAGCATGCTATGTTTCTATATATGTATAATTCACTTTAAAATTAATCAAATTTTATAATAATATATTCATTATTTACATTTTTTCATTGTATTTAACAATATAATAATTTCTTTTTGGTCATGTACCATAGGTTCTCCCATGAAAAAAATGTTCAAATTCATCACTTATCTGGTCCTGAAGGCGTTATTTCTTAAAATTGTCATCATATATAGAATATTTAATTTATAATTAAAAATAATATTGACATGTTGAGTTATTTTGATTCTACACACTAATTTCTTTTTTCAAACATTTATCTAGTTAAATTAATTCCATCCATTTAAATTGTTATTACACTATTTTCATATCTCAAACATATGTATTATTATGTGAATACATTTATTGATAAATATTTCTACTATAAAAACAATTTCCTCAACTTTTTCTGCAAATGAAATAGATGAATGTTTGTATGATGCACCTTTATTGGCATATTTTGAATGTACAGGTAACAATTGATGATATATATGTTAAACACTTATTCTACATTCTTTTTCTTCCAAATTTAAATATTTTTTCCACACTATAATCCTAATTACTATAATTTCAATATTAATCCAAATGTAATCATTATAAATACTATGAATCATGACACATGTCGAAGAAATTTAATATTAAAAAAACCATGTTAATTATACTTTAGCAGGTTCATTTTTACAATAACTAATATTACTATTTACTTCCCTCAATAGATTATATAATTCTTTCCTCACATAAATAGATAATATTTAAAATTCCATTCCTTATATTACTTGAACCATTTGGGTGAAAATCTTATTGATAAATTCAATTCTACTTCTCCAACTAGTATATAATCACGTTATTTTTTTAAAAAATAATATACTTACGCATAAATTTCTTCTTAATTTAAAATGTTTAATGAGGTAAAAATTACACTAAGTTAAATTCTTATAGATATATGTTAACTATTTTACCATCCACTAACAAGATAACATTAGGTAGACATGTAATATCAAATGATCACATTCATGGCCTACCAGGCCCTAAAGGTATTCTTTCATAAATTTTTTATTATATTTAGAATGTTTCATTTATAATTACTAATAATTTAGACATATTAAGTTATTTTAATTACATAAAAATATTTATTTTTAAAATAAAAACTTTTATATAGTGAAATTTTTTCCATCCATGTTCTTATTGGATACAAATTGGCAAACAGTGTCAATTTTACCATGTTCATATTATGACCCTCATACTGTATGAATATTATCTAGAAAAAACTATAATAAAATATTTTACATTATTTATTCAATATAATAGGTTTTTATATATGTATAATTCACTTTCTACTTATTTATATTGTATAATCATATATTCATTGTCTGCATTTTGTTCTTTGTGTTTACCATTATTTTTATTACTCTTTGTTCATGTACCAAAAGTTCTTCTATAAAACAAATCATCAAATCTATGGATTTTTAATCACTCAAGGTGTTATTTCATAAAATTATCATTATATTTAAAATATATCATTTATAACTATAAATAATGTTGAATTGTTTACTCATTTTGGTTCCATAAACTCATTAATTTTTAACATACAAAATTTTATATAATTAAATTTATTCCATCCATGTAAATTATTATTAAATTACTATAATATATCCAAAATCCGTCATATTATGTTAATACATTAACTCATAAATATTTATAAAAACTATTTCATCAACTTTTCCTAAAGATACAACAGACTCCCTAAAAATTGAGCCTTTATTGGAATACATAGAATGTACACGTAACAATTGAAGTCATATAGGTTTAATATATATTCCACATTTTTTTCCAAATCTCAATGTTTTTCCACAATATTATCTAAAGGACTGTAATGTCAAATTTACTCAAAACATAATTACTATAACACCTATTATGCATGACACTTACTGATGGAATTTATGATTAACAAGGAAACCAAGATTATTTTACATTGATAGGTTCCTTCCTTAAATAATGAATATTTATTATTCCATCCATTAATAGATAATATTTTTGATTCCTTACCTTAATGTCTAATATTTACCAATCCATTCCCTATATTAAAGGAACCATTAGGTTGAAAATATTCTTAGAAAATTCAATTTATTAGTTCAGCTGCTACATATTCACTTTGTATATATATTTTTTTAAAAATTGTATACTTACTCTAGGAATACATATTAATTTAAAATATATCAATAAAAAGAACATGTAGTATATCAATTTGTTATAACTCTATTGTTGGAGTTTATTTCCTCTAACCAACCGGTCTGTAGTTTATATTATTTAATATATTCAAATAAGTAAATATTTAATATATCTTATCACATATTGATGAACTTAATATGATAATTAACAAGGGTATTTGTCGGAAAAAAAATAGGTCATGGTAGTTCCCCGTTATGATGAAAACCTTGAGATTCTATGATGATATATCATAAATATTTTTCCTATAGTTAGAATGAGGAATGATATAAGGGTATATATTTTGTCAACTGTCAGGTGTGAATGCTCATATAAGGATGAGGCTTCATATCATGAAGTTCTCACTTGGTAATTTCAAGATGGAAGATTATGAGGATATACCCGCAAATAAGAATTCCCTATGTTTGTGTGTCATTGGAATTTATATATGTTTGTCTGTGTAATTATCCTTAGACTTTAATATGATTATTAATATATATAATTACTTACATACATGGATGTATTGATGAAACCCATGATGCAATATGTTCATGCTAAGTAGGATTTGTTGGGTATATCATTATGAGTATATTATTAATGAATATGTCTAGGAAGGAATTTTCCCTTCCATTTGTGGAAGTTAATATCGTAACCCTTTTATTTGAATGGAATAGTCAAAATACATTCTATGGTCATGTTGATGTAGACATATTCATTATAGATAATCAAAGAAAGATATATCATGCATTACAGTTAATGACATAAGTATGAAACTTTCTTAATGAAATATCGGGACAAAGATATTTTATTATATATTATGTGGTCATATGTTCTTGTTGAAATTATGACATTAACATAATCCTCTTGGGTTCCTTGACCCTTTGTTAGACAAGAATATTAATCTTTAGGAAAAATAACCTAATAAAAATGTGTAAGAACCCTATAGGGTCACACATTATGTGTTTTTGGTGATCACAATTAAATTATATATTAATTTAATTATTGGAATAAAAATTATTCTCATATCCAATGAATATTTTTATTTAGAATTTATTGATCATATAAATTAAATAAATGTTTCTTTTTAAGGTGATTATTTAATTCGGTGGATATATAATATTTATTTTCTTATTTATTGAATGAATAAATATTTAAGAAAATATTTATTTAGATATTCGATAAATGATGAGGTGGAAGAGTGGATAAAGATGAGGTTCAATGATAAATATTAATTTTCAATGTAGTGAAATAATATTTAATGTTGTTCCAGTAAGTGCATTCTATGAGAAAATAATAAAAAAATTATTATTACATGGCATGAGACTGTTTAAGGGTTTAATATATCATTAATAACCTATATAAATTTAATAATATTTAACCCTAATATATAACAATAAATATAATGTTATTTCTATTGTGCTGGAGTTGATTAAATTAGAAAATAATTATACAAAATGAAATCTAGAGCTCTCTCTCCCGAGATCGAATTATGCTCTAGAGTTTCTTCACTCAAGCCCAAGGTATTCTCCTCTATTCTAAATCTTCTCAATAATGAGAGTGAAATGGTGATTATTTAATCCTCAAGAAATCATTACAGTGATCAAGGTGAACTCTAAAAGATGATTGATCTTTCATGCTAGAACCAGACAATCCATTGGTGTTGTTCAAAGATCAAAGGAGCATATGTGGATACACTCTTGATGGATCTACCATTTGATCCTATAAGAACAATGATGGTATACCTAAACAGTTTTATATGACCAATATATTCATTAAATAAATACCTCAAGATAGAGGTATTCTTTCTTCCCATCCTTTTAAATTAGATATAAATTTAACAGGAAATATCTTCTTGGTTGTTGTGTGTATATCCATTTTCATTGGAAAATTTTCATTGGTCATGTCTCCCACATCATGTAGATCATAGAATATCCATTGAATATGATAATTACTTATTAATTTTATTCTTGGTCATTGAAAATTTAAAACATAAATTTCATTTCATGTTTTAACTCATTCTTAAACCATCATCAAGATATCCTCCACCTCTATATATCATACAGACATAACCAAGTTCAGTTAATAATTAATGAAGAATGCATCTAAAAAACCCATCCAGAGGTTCCAATAACTCTGGATAGATAACACAATGTTACATATCTTGTATTCCTTAGTCACATACCATGTATCCTTGTTCATTCCACCATGACACACATGTGGACTCTAAGTAATTGTGTAATGAATACACACTGTGCGCATTAAATTCCACATGTGTAGATCATTCTGGGTGAGACATGGGTTTTCAAGACTATATTCCATGTAGATTAACTACACATCACGTAGTCTATGTGTTTTTTCAGTAGAAATCTTAGGGTCAAGATGGGTCTGGTAATTAATACACCATGTGTATTTAAAATATGATGCATACAGGATGGAAACCATGTAAATTTTATCACAAACATTTTATCCTTACTACATATCATGTACATTATAAATTTCCACACGAATAATATGTCGAGTCCTTCGTCATATACTAGAGACATCCAACGAAAGAAGTACATGTCGTGTGGCCATCCTTCACACAACATGTAATTTACTTATTTAAACAAAAATATTAATTAGTTACTTCATTAAACCTCATCAAATTAATTTTTTGAGTTATTTAATTTATAGTACATTTTGGTCATTATGTTTTATATTAAATTAAATTCTTAATTAATTCTTCATAATATTCGAAACTACAATCCATGTATAATTGTTACATATTAAAGACAGAACATGCATTAAGTTATAAAATCATCATAATTTTCATGTGTATTGTGTTTAATTAATTTGAAAGTACCCACCATGAAATTACAACACATTTCATGTATGAAATATCTCATGTGACTACATTTTATAAAAGAAGGATCAAACCGAGTGGTTTAGATAGGTACTCATTGAGTTACTTCCATGTACAAAGATGTGTACTATTTTTATTAAATTCTATATAATATTAATATATTTATTTTATTTAAAATAAAAATGAATGGGAATATCCAGGATGATTGGATGGAAAAATATTAAATTAATTACTTGATTAATAAGATAAATAACTTGATTAATTCATATGAATTTTTCTTGTCGAAGAAAAAATTTAAATTAATTCTAGATTGTTGTTTTAGAAGCACAATCGTTTCATGTATGTGACCGATCATGATATTTGACCAGACCTATGAATGTGTTGGTTTTATTTAATTTAATTATTTGAGTTTACAATTATTGTAACACCTGAGGATTGTACAGTATGTCTCTTTTAAAAATTTAACTTCATCGATAGATTACGTTACAAAGAACACCGATCTTAAACAAATGATTAAATATTATTATTGTGACCTTGTCGTTTTAATGGTGTGAATAAAAGGGATTCAATAAATTATGAAAATTTAGTTTACACATGTTTATAAAATGAATTCATTGGTTACCAATTAATTATAAATGAAAATAAAAACCAATTGAACATAAAAGATGTGTTTTTATAAAAAATTATATTTATGACCACAATGAAATTTATCTTAAATTAATAAATATTATTTTATTATATTAATTAAATTTATATATTAAATATTCAATCAAATATTTTTTAAATTCAATAAATAAGTTTAATAGGCTTAAGATAAAAATAAATCCAATTTTTAGCATAAAAAGATATATTTTCTGAAAGGAAATTTTACCGCCTTTTAATGATGCACATGTTTTAACAAACTCAATTTTGACACTTTGATAAATTCCATAAAAAAAATAAAATTCATTTTTAAAATTGGAATGTCAAAATTACCTTACAGTAAATTATTTGGATTTTCTGAAAATATTTATTTTCCTGCGAATAGTGAAAAAATCCCAATTTTTATAAAAGAGTCATTTTATTTATATTAATAGAATTTTTATGATTTTAATAGTATAATAAACTATATAAGTGTAAATAAAAGTTTTGTATCTTGTAAATTAAAATATAATAGATTTATGTCATGGAATAAGTAAACAAATGCTTTAAAAAATGGTAAATTAAGTGTGAGTATTTTTGTAAAGCGTAAATGTTTATTTAAAATTTTATAATTAATATAATGAATTAATTTTTTTTACAAAATATATTTGTAAATTAATATTTTTCTATCTTATTATTATAAGATATTTTTATGAGGCCTTAATTAATATTTCAAAGTGTTATAAAATCAGTAATAATTTAAAAATTGATATTTTTCGAGTAAATGATTATTTTAATTAAAAATTAAATATATCATGTTTAGAAAATTATATTCATAAAATGGATTCCATTTTTGAATTATAAATGTTTAAAAATGGATAGGTTTTATTTTTGGTATTTTTCTAAAATAGTTGAAATTTTGATGAAAGTGAAATACGGTAATTTACGCTATTTAACATTATAAGTAAATAAATGAATTATTGAGTCATGGATGATTTATGGATGAGGTAAGAACCCATTTGGTATAACTCACATGAAATAGTTACTATATTTATTCACAATATACAACACTATTCATTATCTTGAGCCAAAAATAATAAATAAATGAATTAAATAATAAAAACCACTCCACTGCCCCTCCAATGGCCCAAAGGCCTTCATTTTTTTATTGATTTTTGATAATCCACCTTTAAAGGGGTGACGTGGAGCCCTTAAAAGGCATGTAGGTTTATGTATTTCATGGCCCATAGGCCTTAGAGAAATTCATTTCCCGTAGGCTTCAGACATCACATACAACCTAGACTAACTACATGGAACTGCTCCTCCCCAGCATCTTCATTGTGAAATCAGCTCTCTGCCTTGGCATGACTATTCAACTAGGATTTCCCATGCATGCACAGTATTATCCTGATTGAAGGTACCATACGCTCTCATTATTTTATTCTAGTTATCTTCTACTATGGGGAAAGATCCTTGCTCATCCTCCTTCTGGAGTTTGATTCTTGTTGGTTGTCTGGTTTTCATATTCACTTAATGTGGCCCAAAGGCCTTGAGGTGGAAAAATGACTTACTGACCTAAAGGTCTGGGTGGCCCGAAGGCCTTAAAGGACTCAGAGACCAAATCGGTGGCCCGAAGGACCAAACGGGGGAATAGTCTCATCTGCTATAGTGCCAAACAGTGCCTGCGACAATTCCCACTACAGTACCTGCTACAATACTGCTATAATATCTGATACAGTACTGCTACAGTACTGCTACAATGCCCCCAAAAATATTCATCCACCTGGATTTAATCTTGGGTTTCCTGGATGCACTTAAGGAGTCCTCACCAACTGGGTTGAGGCTCGTGTGCATAAAAACCACCTCTCTCATTCACTATAAATACCATCCCTCACCACCCCTTTCCCTCACACCTACAAAGCCTTTAATCTTCATTATATTATGAATATTTACTCTCCCAAACCCCCCATGTTCTGGTCTTATTGGTCACATCAAAGGACCATTTCTAAGTACCTTATGGAGGTTCTCAAGGAGGTGATACTCAAGGGGTAAAATCTTTTCTATCTCTCTCTCTTTAAATTTATTTTCATTTCTTATCCTTCTATAACATACCATGTAAAAAGTGACACAATAACTCTAGTACCTATTATATACTGTAATTTTATTATATTAATGGTATATCAACCCTCAATTCTCTTCTCTTACACTTTTTATTCTAAAAATTAAAACATCATTCGTGAGGTGTCGATTTACCGCCTTCGTGAATGACATGTTTTTGTTTTTCAATCCCTCCTTCAAGGATTCTCATTAAAAAAATTTTATGGTTAAACCTTACTTTAATATATTTAATAAAACTTATTTAATGTTCTGTAACTAGTATATATACATAAAATTAATCAATGAAACAAAACTACTTTGTGATAATCGAAAAAATGCCAAAATAATCTAAACGGTTATCCTTAACGTTTTATCTAATGAATCATCCTAATATATAGAAAAATGATATATAAGTCTATTTAATATTATGAATTTTAATTAATAACATATAATTTCAATTCTGGATAAATAATCCCATTTTACATGATCTTTCGTATATGTATACAAGTGAACCAATAATGAAAACCAAGAAACGAACACCCTTGTCCGATGAAATTGAATCTTATAACTCATCAAAAGGCCATAAATTAACATAATAAAATTAGAATAAATTAAATAAATGTGCAATAGGTTATAAATTAAATTATTAATGAATCTAATTTCATTATCCAGGACATTAAGTACATGTGTTGAACACTTTCAGACATAAGATTGGTCTTTCTCATCTCATTTTTGTTTCGGTGAGACATGCCTTATTCACCTATATTTCTTGTGTGTGGTGTATGTATACTGCCCATTGATGTATCATATCATGAATATATTTATTTTCATTTTATATAAAGTTTCATTTTATTATCATTAATTTTAGGGGACATATGGTTTGACTATTTGCAAAGTGGCAAGAGATTCTACCTGAATCTCCATTTTTCCTTCACTTTGCACTTTCTCTCTCTTTACACCAATTTAATTTTTATTTATTTTTACATAATTATTCTAAATAATGTGTATATGTTCCAAAATCATGTATCCAGATCAGTGAATATTTATTTGATAGGTAAATACATGTTTTATAAGGTTTCACTTTTCAATTCCTCCCGGTAAGAAAGCATGATTAAGGGGAACATCCCAATTTCTCACCCATTTTCAAGTATAATCCATAATCTATTTTCAGACATGAATATTTTTCTTAAATCATTAATTTTATTACAAAAAACTATATTATCTTTTTTCTAGTTTTATGTAAACAATTAAGCCTTATCTAATTTAAATACACTTTTATATTTTCTCTAAAACAGCACTGTAGTGGTCCATTTCAAAAGTTTCTTAAAACCTATTATTACATGTTTTAAATTTAGTTGGGAATATTTTATTCCTAAAAAATTTCATTGTAATTCCCTATTATTTTATAAGATATACATTTTTATAATCTGATTCTAGGAAAAATAAAAGAAATTTTACTAAAGAACTCTTCTTTTCAAAGTAAAAGTGTATTTCTCTCAAGAATTCCTTGAGAATTTTATTAAAGTATTTTCATCTATTTAAACACCCTATGTTGAATCTTTTTATTAATTTGGATTTATATTTTTTGATATCATATAACATATTTTATTATATGTTTTATGATCAATTTGACTATGGGTGTGCTCGCTTGATACCGTTCACCATATTAACCAGAATTAGTAGAGATTATGTTTACTGATTGGGGAAATTTATTCACATTTCATATTTATATTTTATTTATGTTTTACCCCATTCATATGAGGAATGAATTAGACTTAGTAAGTTACGGGAGGGGCCTTCTATATCCTATTGATGCATTGGTAGGTCTCATGATACAAACCGAACTTGGACTTGGCCAATGTCTTTCCCATTTATTTTCAGATATGGTTTTGGCTAAGGCCTTAACCATTTATTTTCAGATGTATTTTCCAAGGTCTCGATGGTATGTTTTAGATGTATAACATTATGCATTCCATAATTATGATAATAATAATTTATAATCCATGCAACAATTCGACTTGTAGAATATCCATGGTTAAGTTTCATTCTCATGTGATTATTTATATAGAATTATTTAATCAGATTTTATTACTACCATATTATGCTCATGATTATGTTTTAATGGAATGTGTTTTTAGTTATTCAACTTGAATTATTGTTTATTTTTATTTAAGATAACTTCCAATATATTTCTTACCCTTACTGAGCATCTGATCTGACCTATTTCTTGTGTTTTCTTTTTCACTAGGATGTAAATATGTATATTATGAATGACTTGTATGTATAACCTAGGATTTTATGGGTGTTTCTGATAGAGTTTAAATATTATTTCTCCTTTAAAGATCAAATGTAACAATTATGTTTTTATCTAGTATTCTAAGAATACTAAACTATTCGGTCCTTTGGGATGTGAATGATTTTTCATAATACCAATGTAATAAAGTAAGGAACCGGCTTAGGGCTACTAGGGTCAGGGTCTTTACAATTAGTATCATAGAAAGTTTATTAGAATCCTTGGAAACTAGATTTATAAAAAAATATAATAGGGACCACAAACCTAAGATATAATTTAAGGGTAAGCATATAAGAACACCCCAGAATTTTGGTATGGTAGAGATTATGCAGGTATTCCTAGAAATACATTCCTATCTAGATATGACAGGTGGACATGGTTCTGGAAAAAATGTACCTAGGGGTAACAAATATGACAAGTTTAATCAAGCCTGACTTAGTTTAACCTGTTATATGAAAATGAGCCTTACTGCGCACCTAGTTTGATACTCCTAGGGGATATGCTTAAGATAATTCACATTTTATTTATAAACTATTATGAAGGATTTAAAAATAATATGTTCCCAATGAAACCACGTTTATGATTATGAGATTATCTATTCATAAATTTCCAATTTATGTTAAGTGGTTTTTTAGTTTGAGATCATGAATTATGATTCATAAGCTAATTTAGTGTATGCCATTATTTAAGAATTGGACCTCATTGAAGGAATGAGAATCTCACCAATGCACATGATCTAAAGTGTAATAATGATCATATCTTTTATTTTATTATGTAAATATTTTGAAGGGGACAAGTATTACAAACATTCTCATAACATGAGGATATATTATCATGTTTAATCAAGATAGAGAAAGGATTTTCCATGTTTTATGAATTCTAAAGGAAGAAAGAGATGAATATGATGGAAGAGAAAATGATGGATAAATTGAATAAGGGAAATAATTATTTTCCCACAAGTGAAAATTGTTGAAGAAAAAACCCTAGTACATTATTGATGAGAATAAGAGTTTTCTACAACTATGGAGAGAAGGTCCACCTGGCTCGTGATTAAAATAGAAATAAAGAACCCATCAAATTCTTCAACTATAAAGATACGGGGTACTATGAAAATCAATATCTCAATCATCAAAATAATATACCCTAAAAGAGGATAATGGATCATGTTCAAGATTAAGCTACTACCAAAAATTAAAAGGAATGATTATTAATCATGTGTTTGGATTCAAGAATTAGGTTATTTGATTATTTTATCTATAATCTCTAGTTGAAAAATTATTTTTAACATCACTTTTATAACTTCATTTCAACTTAACTGACGTTAAAATAGTAAATAAAATATTTTTCAGTGTTGGTTATTTTAATAACAGACGTTGAAAATATAATGAGTGGCATTTTTAGTTTCAGTTTTATGGAAAACCGACACTGAAAATTATGTATAATATTTTTAGCATCAGTTTTAGTATAAACTAATGAAAAAAATATTGGAGAATATATTTTTTCTGTTGGTTTTATTAAAACAGACATGAAAAATAAAAAAAACTTTTATTTTATGTGTTGGTTTTTCATAAAACTGATGCCGAAAATAAAAATTTAAGTTGTTTTATCATCAGTTATTACAAAAACCAATTTTAAAACTCTTTAAAAAACATTAATGTCAAACACTTATTTAGAGTGTTTCTCTTTCTTTCATTCTCTCGGGCAAAGGCAATTTCGATGGCTACCAAAACACTTCTAACAGAGTTTTTGATTGTTTTTACTCGATTTAAATCATATTTTCATGATTTCTGATCATCAATCCTTCATCCATCTGCGATTCAAATTTATTTTTCATCTCCATAACATTTATACAATCAATTTTCATGTAGATCGTATGTTTTTACGTTCTTTTTTATTGTGCATTGTTTTTTAAATGTTAATTTTTTTTTGTTTGTGTGTTTTTCTTATCATCTTCAAGAGACGTCTATCACATTAGAGTTGCACCACGATTAGAGGTTTTTTTTTGTTTTTTCTTGTTTTTTTTTATTTTTATAATTTTTAATAGTTTGTTTTAGTGTTCTTCCTTCCATCAAATTCAAGGGACATTATATATATTCAAGATCAATATTGCAGTGTACAAATCCTAAATTTTTAAGTTATTTTTAAAATTTTATAAGAAAAATTCATTATTTTTTAGTTATAAATTTTATTTACTCAATAGTTTGTTTGTATGAATTTCACTTTTATTTATTAATTTTTGTTAATGTTTTTTTAATTATATAAATTATTTATTTAGTGGGATTATCAAATGGTTTTTTTCTAGGTTATAAATAAGATGAATATTTATTTCTCTTTTGAATAATCTATGTATACCAACATTGGTGTTGTTTGATATTCATTTAAAAAAGTCTATGTAAACTAGAAAGAAGTATCTTTATTTTTTACCATATTCATAAAAAATTATTTATAAATATTTATTTAAACAAAATAAATACCTATAAAAATTTATTTTTTATTTTATTTCTTATAATAATAATTGATCTCTCACTAGATCAAAAAAAATAATTAATTTTTTTTTGTTTTTAAAATCTATCTATTCATATATATATATATATATATTTAATTATATATATGTTATATATATATATATATTTATGTGTGTGTGTATATGTCGATTCAAATTAATTATATTTATTATTTTTTGATTCAAAACAAATCTTCTACTTTTGGATCAGTGACACATCACACAAAATTAACACCTATAGTAGATTAGTTTTTATTTTATTTCTAATAATCATTATTATTTCATGTATGAGTTAAAATAATTTTTATTGTATGTTTTATGATTAAAATTAATCTGTTTATATATATATTTCAATTCTTATATGTTTTAATATATTCACTAATTATATTATGATCTCATGTATTGAATGTATCATAATTAGATAAATTTACGAAGAACTAGTAATGAATATGAAAAAAGAGTTGATGATTTCTTGGAATTATCTGAACATAATCTTAAAAATAGAGATTTGATTTTCTGTCTGTGTGTGAAGTGTTTGAATATGAAAATGTCAAATTCTATAGAAATCATATATCATCTCATTTTTAATGGTTTTATACTTTATTATACATCTTGGACCTGGCATAGTTAAATTTATGTAAATTCAACATCTAATGTTGATGAAAATATTAATGATGACATAGAGGATCGTGTAAAAGAATTAATTCATGATTTAGGTGTTGAACCCATTGAATAAAAAGAAACTTTTGAACGACTGTATGGAGATTCTAAAAAACCCTTATTCGCTTGTTGTAAATATACAGTGTTATCAGATGTTTTGATATTGGTTAACTTGATTGAAAAAAATGGTTGGAGTTATAAAATTTTTTCTAACTTACTTGAGATTTTAAAAGAGCTACTTCCAGAATGCAATGAGCTTGTAAATTCCAATTATGAGTTGAATAAAATATTGTCCTCAATTGGATTGAGGTATAAAAAGAAACATGCTTTCCCCAATGATTCTATGTCGTATAAGAAATAATATGAATTTTTTTCAAAATTTCCAACATGTGTAACATCATGTTATAAGATGTATTCAAAAGTCAATTCAGATTCATTCTCTGGTACTGAAATCTAACCTCATGCTGAATCAAATAATTTCTTCTAATACTCCCTTCTATTAATTCTGATAAATTAACTATGATTTATTCTCAGGTACTAAAATCAAATCTTCAACTAAAACAATTTAGTACCTCATAATAATTCCTCGTTTTAAGCATCTATTTTTAAATTTATTTTACGAAAAAAATGTTAAGATGGAATTCAGATGAAATATCCTCTGATGGTAAATTATGTCACCCTGCTAAATCATCACAATGGAAGAGGTTTGATAATTAATTTCCTGATTTTGGAAGTGATTTTAGAAATATCAGAATGGGAGTGCATAAAGAAGGAATAAATCTATATCAGAGCCTAAGTAGCCAATATAGTTCATGCCTATTTTGTTTGTAGTTTACAACTTATCCCAATAGATATGTAGGAATAAAAAATATTTAATTTTGATCTTGATGATTTCTAGACCCAAACAGCTAGTAAAAAATATTGATGTATATCTTTCACTATTTATTGATGATTTGAAACTTCTATGGGAGGTAGGTGTAAATGTTTTGGATGCATACAAGAAAGAGTATTTCCTTTTGCGTGAGATGATAATGTTCAGTATAAATGAATTTTCTACATATGGAAACTTATCTGGATATAGTGTTAAGGTACATAAATCTTGTCCAATTTATAAAGAAGAGACTTTATATTATCAATTGCGGAATAGAAGAATGATAGTGCACGTGGGAGATCAATGATTTTTGAGAATTGATCATCCTTAAAGTAGATTGAAAAAGTAATTAAATGGTTTATAAGAATACAATATTCCCCCAGAACCATTTTCATTTTAATAATATTACAATAGGGTTAAAAATATTGATTCATCATTTGGAAATAAAAGTAATTATAGTCTTCAAAAAAATATCTGGAAGAAACAGTCTATTTTTTTGAACTACATTATTGGATATTTTTAGAGATAAAACATAACATTGATGTTATGTATGTTGATAAAAATGAATGTGACCAATAGATTGGAGCTTTATTGGACATAAAAGTAAAGATAAAATATGTATTTAATTCTTGATTGGACTTGGTTGCAATGGAAATATGTTTGGAGTTAGCTCCCACTATGATATCAAACAGAACATATTTACCTCCGGCTTGCCACACATTAATCAAGTGTGATAAGTTGAATTTTTTTCAGTGTCTGTGTGGTATAAAATTACCCAGTGGATATTCTTCGAATGTGAATAATTTCATGTCATTGAAGGATTGAAAATTAATAGTTATGAAATCTCATTACTGTCATGTATTGATGCAACAACTGCTACAAGTTTCACTACGTGGTATATTTTTGTCGGTTGTCAAAAAGACTATCATCGGGTTATGTATTTTTTCAAATCCATTTTTATCAAATTTATTGATCCAAATTTGTTAGATAAAATGGATAATGAAGCTCCTCTTATACGTTTTCAACTATAAATGTATTTTTCTCCTACATTTTTTTGATATAATGGTTCATCTGGTTATTTATCTGGTGTGTGAGATAAGAATATATAGGTCTATTTATTTACATTGGATGTATCCTTTTGAAAGATATATGAAAATTTTAAAGGTATGTGTTAAAAATCATTACTGTTCGGAAGCCTCTATTGTTTAAAAATATGTATCGAAAAGACTGATTGATTTTTGTACTGATTATTTGTATGAAGTGGAGCATATTGGTCTCCCTATATCTCGACATATGATAGGTGATAGTAAAGGTAGAGGGATTAGAGGCTTAAAGGTAAATATAATTCCACATGATGAAGTGATGTAGGCACATTTATATATTTTAAACAACACATATGATGATCAATCATATATATCATCACATATTGTTGAATTAAAGAGATGATATCAAAAAATAAATGAAAAGTGGATGATGATTGAGCATAAAAAGACACCGGTTTCATGGTTTAAAGAGAAAATGAAAACATATATATCTACATCTAAAAAATTGAAATGGTTGGTAGGGGGATAATATTTTAATGAGATAACATGGACTAGTTTTGATATTAATGGGCACACATTTTACCTAAAAAAGTTGGATGCCAAGAGTACTATTCAAAATAGTGGTGTGACGGTTATTGCTGAAGTAGTGCATATTTCAACTGAAAAAGTTAACAATTCAATTTCTTTTTCATCAGAATATTTTGGAGTTCTTAAGGATATATTAGAAATTGATTATTCAAAATTTTGAGTCACTATGTTTAAGTGTAATTGGGTTGATAGCAACATCGGTGTGAAACATGATGATTGTAGATTTACACTGGTTGATTTGAAAAGATTTAATTACAATGAGGAACCATTTTTCATGGAGACACATTTAAAGCTGATATTTTATATCATTGATCCATCAAATGATTAGTGGTCCATCATTTTTCAAGAAAAAAGATACCATTTGTGTGATGAGAGTGATGCTGATGATGTTATTGATTTACATGAGTCTTATTCATCTATTACGCGATTTCCAAAAGATTTCAATGATTATAATGAAGACATAGTGCATGTAGTAGGTAATGATCATGATGAAGGCATATTGTAAAACCCTAGATTAGTCTCATAATTTTTCTAGTAATTATTTATATTTTGTTTCATTTTTGGAAACATACAAATGCGTGTATCTTTTTTTACTTATTTTTGTTATCTTTGTTTCTAAATATTCTATTTTCTAATGATATGAGAGTAACCAAAATTTCATTACACTTGCTTGTGTCAATGTGACATATAGAGAGAGAGGATCAGTTACTGAGGTATATCAATTTTTTCATATTATTAAATATTTAGTAATATACTTATTTAATGAAATAAGACTTTTAATTCATAATTTTTTAGAAGGAGTACTGATGTGTACTCTGTAGATGAGACTTATCCTATTAATTCAGAGAAACCAAGTTCTCAAGTTGGTAAATGTGGTATTACATGTTTCCCAAAACTATCACTTTCTCATAGAGATGTGAGATTAAATATTCATTTTAATGATAATATTAATGCAACTGGCCCAAATGTAGTTTAGTTTATCAGTTATATATTAATATAGATCCGTTGTAGGATTAGTATTTTATATCCTGATTGGAAGTCTATGGACAGGATGTATAAATTGTAACTTTGGGAGGCTGTGATCGTAAAATATCTCAATTGATTTATTTTATCACATTTTTTTATATTTAATATTTTAAAAATAATATTTCATTTATTCAATTACAGATGACATTTAATTTTGAGGAAAAAAAGAAAGTAAGAAAAGGCATATCTCTTTATTAGTAGTTCGATGGAGAGATTTTAAAACAAAACTGAAAAAAAAATTATGATTTTGGAAAGAAAAAGTTTGAAAACACATGCCTTAAGTATCAGTTTATAGATGCAGATACATGCAAGAAATTTTTTGAAAAACATCATGAAGAAAAATTTTATGTATGATAATTATTTTATATTGAAAAATTTATAATATATTTGTCAAATTACTTATTGGTTTATTTTTATATAATAGGCCTCAAGAAGATCTCATCATGATATCCAATTGAAAAATGTATACCTTCATTCTTTATCACGTAGAGGGTATCCGTTATTGGAGAAGAAAATTATTGAAGAAAAATTTGAAGCATTAAGATCCCGAAGTAGTATTGGTTCAGAATAGGTCCAGTTTGTTCCTCTATATCCTCCCACATTCCATGAAAAATGGAAACAATCGAGAAGAATGAAAAATGAAAAGTATCTTACAGAGGAATCAAGGGAAGTAACTGATAAAATCGTAAGTAAAAATTATTTATTTTTCATGAATTTTTATACTTTAAAAATTATAAACAATAATATAACTTTTTCATTTTTCATTTTAGGATAAACTTAAGGAGAAACAGGTTTAGGACTCTTTTAACCCTAAGAGAAGGAAGAATATCCTAGCCACTACATTAGGAAAGGCCGAACACCCTAGTCGTGTTAGAGGATATCAGGATGGTGTTAGTATTCGGAATATTTAATAAAAATACATAAAAATAGAATCCTTAAAATCTGAGATGAAAGAGATGAAATAGTTTATGGGTGATCAAATTAAAGCAACTCTACAACATGCTTTGTTAGAACACTTGACAAGACAATCAAAGTCTGCATAGCCTTCCCAGCCTTCCCAGCCTGGTTAGCCAATTTTGTAACCTCTACATCCATCCCAACAAGACTACCTTGCTCAACCGTCCTACTATGATCCTTCACCTCCTCACTTGAACGAAACCATATACTGTGAGTTGTTTGCTAGGGATACTCATATACATATTGTTTCATTAGGACTCGTTCATTTTTTGGGGGATTCTGTACATCACCAGCCTATGCAGATGGGTCAGGTTAGAGTATCATTACTTGATATTATTGTTCTTAATGCTCTACTACCATTCCTACTAAGGAGATCACCAGAGTTGGGGATTATCTTGGTAATTTTTTTACTTTTTCTAACTAGTATTCTTCGTTATATTTCATTCAATGTATGAATTTTTTTAAATATTATTTACATAGGGTTAGAAATTACTTATAATATTTTTTGACATTTAACTTATAAAATATTATTTGAAAGTAAAAGAAATTGCACAAATGAAACAAAACAATTAGGAATAGTCGACTGTAGATACTTATGATATTTCTTATGGGATACAAATATTATCTCAGGCTTATTCTTCATTAAATTAAATCTATGAGTTTAGAATGAAATATGATATATATGGAAGATATTACCCATTGATATTACTCAAAGAAGATATCATGAATCTAATAATGTTTGAAGAGATCAGTCTGAATGTGATGTAGTTGTTCTCCATGTATGTAAATTGATGTGTAAATTTTTATTTCATTAATAAAATATAGTTTAAATTTAATAACAACATTTAATTTTTTAAATTAGGTATCTACTAATTTTTCTTGTACAAAATAAAATCACATAAATTTATTATTTTATTGATCCATAATAAATTTCTAAGGAAGTGAAATATGTGAAGAATGCTAACAGAGTTTCATATATCCGTGAGATACTATCACAGATAGAGATTGCATGTTGGTTTTTTCCATTTCTTGATAAGTAAGAACAAAAACATAATTATGAACTAATGATCATTATAATTTCATTAATTGTGAGATTTTTGTATTGTAGGGGGCAATTGGTGTTAGGTTTATTTTGTCTAAGTGAATGCACATTATATTGGATTTTCTCTTTATTAGGGTCTGTTCATAAAAGATTTTCCACCTTAGTAGACATGTAATTTTTTTATATGCTCGTTATGATTAACTATAATTGTTTATACATGTATTTTTTCATATATATTAAAATTTAGTTCATGGAAAAAATTTAACAAAGAACACATGTCGATAAGGAAACAAAATTCAATCCAATATGTAGAAGTAAAGGTAATTAATTATTATATTAGATAGTGTTGTGGTTTTTTGAGATATATATGTTTGTTTTTATTATCAAGTGAATATTTTATAACCATAGTGTCATCATCAATAAGGACATGTTGAATGTGGTTATTATGTTCTATGATTCATGTATGAGATAATCACAACTAGGGTAACTACTGAATTTGATAAGGTTAGTTATATATTTTTTTTCTTCTTTTCAAAGTATTCTATTTTTTAATCTCATATAATTCAATGATATTATTGACATTAAATTATGAATAGTATTATAACCAAACTGAACTTACCCATCTTCAATCTTATTATGGGAACAATTTCTTAAGTCTGATTATGATTTGAGGAATATATATTCTGATTTTTATGAATAATAAAACATTTTCCTAACAACATTTGTTAAAAAAACTAATTATTTTTTTATAATAGGTGTTTGAACATAATGATATCAAATTAATGCTTCAATAATAACCAAGAATGATTATGTTGTAAATTTCAGGTATGTGTATTTTAATTCGACTTTATAATACAAATGCATAGATAATTTTATGATTAACTAGATAAAATCATGTATGTTTCTATTTATTTTTATTCAGTGATAAATAATATTTAATTTCTGTATACTATATTATTATTACAGAGATTTTTATTATTTTGGAAGTGTAATATTCTGAATATTCTATTTTTTTTAGCTCTCAACATCGGTGTTCAAAAAAACTGATGCTGAAACATTTTTAAAAAATATGAGATTTTTTATGTTGATTTTTATGAAAATAGGAACTAAAAACCAATTTCAATGTTGTTTTATTAAATAAAATAGCAAAAACTGACTCATCTATGGGTTTTGGCGTCAGTTTATAACAAACCGATGAGGAAAACCAGTCGATGCTCGATTTTCAGCCTTAGTTTTTATAAAAACTGATGCCAAAAATAGGTTTTTATTATCAGTTTATTTGTAAACCCGATGTGGAAAACCAAGATTATATAATTTTAAACATTGTTTTTTCAAAAACGATGTTGAAAAGCTTGTTTTTTACGTCGCCTTTAAAAACATCGATTAAAAACCGATGTCAAAAATTAAAAAAACCAACGTGAAATCTAGTTTCTGTACTACTGAATGATCTGGTTATAAGAATCATGTGATATACAAGAATTTTACTACAATACTTCTTGTTTATGGAATTGTAAGCATGTGATGATTAACACCAGTAATCAAGTGGAATGTTTTTTTGTAATATTATTTTATTAAAAACACATTAATTGTTAATGATAACACTAAATAGTTTATTGATGTTGAGATAATAATAAATAGATGTTTATAAGATAGTATTGGTGACCATGAAGGCAGTTAGTGATATAATAGTTTATGTTATGCAAGAATTATTAGATGTTTGGATCTAAGTAATTTATTCAACAACCTGAGATTACACTCATGGAAGCATGCATGTTTTCATTAAGGTTTTAGGGTGATCAAGTTATTCATATATTTGGTATATGGTATTAAGAGATACATTATTTTATGAGTCTTATATTAAGTTTTTTTAGAAATTTAGTGACCTTCCTTCTAATTTTTTTGTCATTGAATGTGTAAACACATATATTAGGTGAGTCTTAATATTAACTACTTGTGGAATGAATCGTGTTATTATTTTGAAATTCTTATTCCTTGATAACATAAGCTAACCTTCATGGATTCATTAATCATTTAAAGGTCTAAGGAATGACTCAAGGACCATATTATTCAATAAATGTGCTTCAGGCATGAAAATTTCATCTTCAACATTCATTTCTATGTGTAAGGGATGAAGTGAAAATAGATCGAAGCACAAAAAAATGATGAAGTGGAAAGTAATCAAGTGTGTTTATTTTATCATCTGCTTATCTAAATATTAAAATAATCCCTCAACTCTTGGAAAAATATTTTTTATTATTCGTTTACTTTTCATTCTGAGAAACCAATGGACTTTTAACTGATCAAAATTTATAATTTTTATGATGGTAGACTTTTTAATGACCATGTTTTCTATAACTATCCATCATAAATTGATAGTTATATTTCTCTTCCATGTACATATTTTAAATAATGTTATCATAGTTTAGAATCCTAGTTTTTTGGTGACCTTTGCATTTATCTTTACCTTTTTTTAAGAGGATGTTTTATAAACCCATTTTATGATGTGGGATTTATACAAAGTAATTTTCAAGTATAAAACATTAATTTTTGATGTGAAATTTCAAATTTTGAGGATGAAATTATTATAAATAGGAAATAATGTAACACCCCAAGACTTTTTGGTATGTCTCTTTTCAAAATTTAACTTCTTCGATAGCTTACGTTACACAGAACACCAATATTAAACAAATGATTAAATATTATTATTGTGACCTATCCATTTGAATGGTGGGAATAAAAGTGATTAAGTAAATTATTAAAATATAGTTTACACATGTTTATAAAATTGATTCATTGGTTACTAATTAATTAGAAATGATAATAAAAACCAATTGAACATAAATGATGTGTTTTTATAAAAAATTATATTTATGACCAAAATGGGATTTATCTTAAATTAATTAATATTATTGAAATATATTAATTAAATTTATATATTATCTATTTAGTAAAATATTTTTTAAATTAAATCAATATGTTTTATAGGCATAATATAACAATAAATCCAATTTTATGCATAAAAAGAAATATTTTCTAAAAGGAAATTTTACCCCCTTTTAATGGTGCACATGTTTTAAAAACTACATTTTGAAAATTTTATAAATTATATTGAAAAAAATAAAATTCATTTTTAAAATCGGAATCTAAAAATTATCATAGGGTAATTTTTTTTGATTTTTTTGAAAATATTTATTTTCCAGTGCATAGTGAGAAAACCTAATTTTTATAAAACTGTCATTTTCATTATATTAATAGTACATTTATGATTTGAATAGTAACCTAAAGGATAAAAGTTTAAATAAAATTTGGATATCTTATAAATAAAAATATTATAGATTTATATCATGCAATAAGTAAACAAATGTTTTAAAAAATGATAAATTAATAGTTGGTATTTCTATAAAGCCTAAATGTTTATTTACAATTTTTTAATTAATATAATAATTTAAAATAAAATTATCCTCAAAAAATAGATTCATAAATTAATACTTTATTATATTATTATTATAATATAATTTTAGGAGAGCTTAATTAATATTTCAAAGTATTATAAAATCAATTATAATCTTAACATTAGTATTTTTTGAATAAATGAATATTTTAATTAAAATTTATATTTATCATATATAGAAAATTATTTTCATAAAATGGTTTCATTTTTTTTTAATTCTTCACATTTAAAAATGGTTAGGTTGATTTTATAGAATTTTTCTGAAATAGTTGAAATTTTGGTGAATAGTGAAATACAATAATTTACAGTATTTAACATTATAAGTAAATACATGACTTATCGAGTCATAGATGATGTATGTATGAGGTAATAACCCATTATTTAAAAATAAAATCTACTAGTTACTATATTTATTCATAAGAACCAACACTATTAATAGTCTTGATCCAAAATAATAGATAAATGAATTAAATAATAAAAAACACCCTTATCCATCACTATAAATACCACCCCTCACCACCCTTTCTCCTCACACATACAAAGTAATGAAACTTTATTATATTATTCCCATTTAATATACTACCCCACTAACATTTTGGTCTTTATGGTCACACCAAAAGATCATTTCCAAGTCCCTTAAGGCGGTTCTCAAGAAGGTTACACTTAAGAGGTAAAAACTTTTCTATCTCTCTCCCTCTTTTAATTTATTTTCTTTTATTATCCTTCCCCAAACACCCATGTAAAAATCATCATGATAAATCTATTATATTTTATATAATTTAATTTTATTATGTTAATGATATATCAACCATTAATTCTATTCTCTTCCCCTTTTCATTCTTAAAATGAAAAAATCATTTATGAGGTGCCAATTTACCGCCTTCATTGATAATGAGTTTTCATTTTTCAATTCCGCCTTTAATTATCATCATAAAACCATTTTTATGGTTAAAAAATATTTTAATATATGTAATAAAAAATATTTAATGTTCTGTGACCAGTATATATATATATAATATTAATTAATAAAACAAAACTACTGCGTAATGATCGAAAAAATGCCAAAATAATCTAAACAGTTATCATTAACGTTTTATCTAATGAATCATACTAATATCTATAAAAATAATATATATAATACAATTTAATATTATTTAAGTTTATTAATAACATATAATTTCCAATTTTGATAACTATTCTCACTTTACATGATCTATCGTTCATGTATACAAGTGAACCAATCATGAAAACCAAGAAATGGACACCCCCAAATGATGAAATTGAATCTTATAACTCATCAAAAAATACATATATGAACATAATAAAATTAAAATAAATCAAATACATGTTTAATATCTTCTAAATTAAATTATCAATGAATATAATTTCATTTTTATGACATTAATTACAAGTGTAGAACACTTTCAAACATAAGGTAAGGGTTTTCTCATCTCATTTTTGTTTCAATGAGATATGACTTATTCAACACTATTTCTTTTTTGTAGTGTATGTATACCACCATTTTATGAATCATATCATAAATATATATTTTTTCATATAATATAGTGTTTTATTTGATGATATGTAATTTTATGGGACACACAGTTTGACTATTTGCAAACAGGTAAGGGATTCTACTCGAATCTACGTTTTTCCTTCAGGTTATGCTTTCTCTCTCTTTACCCCAATGTAATTATTTTTTATTTTTATATAATTATTTTAAATTATTTATATTTGTTTTAAACTCATGTATCTAGATTAGTGCATCTTTAGTTTTTGGAGAAATACATGTTTTATAAGGTCTCTCTTTTCAATTCCTCATAATAAGCAACCCCGATTGAAGGGAACATCCCAATTTATCACCAATTTTCAATTAAACTCAATATTTTATTTTATGAAACAAATATTTTTCTAAAATAACTATTTTTATCATGAAAAACTATATTATCACTTTCCTTATTTTATGTAAACTATTAATCCTTACCCGATTTAAAGACCCTTTTATATTTTCTCTTAAAGCGCACTAAATTTGCCCATTTATAAAGTTTTTAAAAACTAATTTTACATGTTTTCACTTCAGTTGGAAATATTTTATGCCTAAAATATAATTTCATTGGAATTACACTTTATTTTTTGGGTTATATATTTTTTAATACAATTCTAGGATAAATAAAAAATGATTTTCCAAAAATAACTCTTATTCGAAAAGTAAAAAGGGTATTTCTCTCAAGAATTCATTGAAGATTTTATTGGAGTTTTTTTATCTATTTCAACACCATATATTGAATCTTTTGATTAATTGGGATTAATATTTTATGATATAATCTACTATATCTTAATAAATATTTTTTGATTAGTTTGACTATGGATGTGCTATCTTGATACCATTCACTATATTTCTTAGAATGGTTATTTATTATGTTTACTGATTGGGGAAAGTTATTCACATTTCATATGTATATTTTTTTTATGTTTCACCACATTAATATAAGGAATTATTTGTAATTATTAAGTGATGGTAGGGGACCAATATATCCCCTCAATGAATCGTTAAGTCTCATGAGAAAACTAGATATGGACTTGGCTGAGGCCTTGCCCATTTATTATCAGATATGGTTTTGGATGAGGCCTAAAGCATTTATTTTCAGATGTCTTGGATGAGACCTCAATGGTATATTTCAGATGTCCAACATTATTCATTCCATCATCATGATACTAGTAATTGATAATCCATGTGACTATTCGACTTGTAGAATATCCATGGTTAAGTTTCATTCTCATGTGATTATTTATATGGAATTATTTAATCAAATTTTATTCCTTCTATATTATGCTCCAGATTATGTCGTAATGGAATTTGTTTTTAGTTATTCAACTTGCCTTATTGTTTATTTTTATTTATGGTAGCTTCCATTATATTAATTACCCTTACTGATCATTTGAGATCACCCCCATTCTTATGTTTAATTTTCCCCAGGATGTGATGATGTATATTATAATTGAATTATACGGATAACCAAGGATTTTTCGGGATTTTACAATGGAGTTTCAATATTTCTTTCCATTTCAATTTGTAATTTAGAAATTGTGTTTGTATGTGGTTTTCTAAATTTACTAAACTATTCGGTCTTTTGGGATGAAAACACTTATTCATAGTACATATGTAATAAAGTAAGACATTGACTTTAGGCTTCTAGGGTTGGGGTATTTAAAACTATTTATTATTAAATTAAATGTGATGGTCGGTGTTTCATACCTCCCTCATTTATGATGTTGGAATTACATGTCCATATTTGTTTTCTGTAATTACCCTTAACAAAAACTCAGTTCCCCTCATATATGTTTAATTTATAAAACATATGTAAACAAATTAGGAACTAGAGGCGCATGGAGTCAGTTCAAGGAAGAGTCAAGAAAGCGGCAGTTCAATATGGAATTGAGGGGAAACCAAAATGGTCAATACATAGGTGGATTGGTGTGATGATATAAATCAGGCCAAGGAAAATACACCGAGTTTTCCCCTAGGGTCAAAAGTTTATTTAATGTCCTCTTAATAATTAACTATTAAATAAAGATCATGATCATTTCATTTATTTATTTATTTTATTTTAGTCTGAAGCATGATTTATTTTATGAATATAAGATTTAGATCACATAAATAAACGAACTAATATGCAATG
Organism: Viscum album; assembly: GCA_963277665.1. NCBI lineage: Eukaryota > Viridiplantae > Streptophyta > Magnoliopsida > Santalales > Viscaceae > Viscum > Viscum album. The sequence goes on from OY728126.1 coordinate 1,900,458,964, forward strand.
ATAGATTTAAAATAAATGGATTATACAGAAGTGTTTTATTAGAATATGGTTAATCCCTAAAGTAAAATAAAATTAATATTAATAATACATGTAAAGGATAAAATATGAAAATTTTAGGCATAATAAATAAAATCCCCCAACTTAATATTAAGTCAAACTTAGTCCTACATTACTTGATTAGGAATAGAACTGTATAACTAAGAATTGGTACAACCCTTGTTAGGAAACTTATTTTTATTAGGTATTTCTTAAGAAATTTATTGGTTGATTAAAAATTTATCAAAAATAGGATTAACACTTTCTACTTTTTTTGTAATTTGGAGGTAGGTATTGCAAAACCCCCAGATAAGGAAATTGGATTGGGGAGTCCAGACAATGGATCAAGGAGATTCAAAGATGTAGATGGAAAATACTTTCATACCTATATAACTTCAAGTAATTAACCAATCTATTTCTTGGGTTATGATAATGGGCATATAGATCCTTATTATTAGAAGTTTTATTCAACTAGACATTCTTAGTCCAATGTCAAGGGTTGTTGGGACCTGATAAAAAGGTTTGAGATGTATAATTAAATCTATTTCATATTACTTTTTGAAATCAGATAAAGTACTAATAATTTTCTATAAATTTTTGTAGAATCAAATGGAAAGTTCAAAAAACACAACAAGATCTTGGATAAAGAAAATATACTAACTAGAAAAATCATCCAGGAATGGTACAAGTGATTATACATCATACTACTCCAATAATAAAAGTTACATGTCATGGAGTACCCAATTTCTGATCTGCCTACTATGGAGGTGAGTGAGGAAGAGTTAGTTGTCAATGAGAAACACTTGGATGATACGCTAGAGGTACAATTTTTAATTCTATCTTCCATATCCATTGAACTAAAAAAATATCATGAGACAATATATTCATATTTAGTGCTCAATCATCTCCATGATAATTATTAAGATAGGGTAAGATAAGAATTTTTGAGATCTCAAAGGCACACATCATGTACAAGCTTAGAGAAGGCACACCAGCTCACATAGTAAAAATTATTGGATATATCAACAATTTGAAAATTATAGGGTTTAAAATATTTGATTAATTGTGAATCAATATTACTATCACTGCACATCATTATAGATTCTCCATATTTCTTATGTATTTCAATACGGACAATATAAAGAAGTCACTCCTAGATCTCCTCACTTTAATTCTCTAAACTGATAATGAACTAAAGCCTAAAAAGTCTTCTATACTTTTGGTGAATAAGAGGAAATATAAAGGAAGTATAAATAAGACTATCTTCAACTATAAGGCTTCTATGTACTGTCCTTATAAGAATAGGAAGACCAAAGGGGAAGTGAGGTAGTAGGATGTTGTCTATTTATGAAGTGTAATGAAGGTCCACTGGATGAAAAACTACATAGTGGTAAGGAATTAAGATAATTATTCATGTATGTTTTTATCATGTCTATGGTTTAAATTTATATGAACTAGGTACTAGATATTACATGTGGTTCTTAAATTTGAATAAAAATGAAGGATCCTAGTAGAATTTGAATTTTTTTTGTGGGTGAGGTGGATTTGTGGGATCTAAATGGAGATAAATTGAAAGCACTGGACATTAGTGACCACCACATCACATTAATAATGAGAATGATATTAGTTCTTAATTATTGTTATTATGTTATAGAAATTACCAAAACCATTATTATTTTTATCTAAAATAGATATGGAAGAGTTTATTTTCATGTTTAGAAAGGAAAGTTTTTTATTTTATAAAGAAATAATTCATTATGGTAGAGAACATTTATATAATGGTATTTATGTATTAGATTATGAGAAATAAGTTTTGGAAGTTGATAATGAATCTAATTCATATTATTCATACCACACCCAGCTATGGAATAAATACTTAGGTCATTTAATCGAGAAAATATTGACCATGTTACATCAAGATGGTTATTTATAATCATTCAAACTAAAACCACTAGGTATTTTTAAAGCATGTTTACAAGGTAAAATTAAAAAAGATCCATTAAGTAGAAAAGGCTAATGGGATATAGATCACCCAGATTTGGTTCACACTAATGTTTATAGACCATTCCTAGTTTATGTAAGGGGTGAGTACTCATAATTTTTAGCCTTTATTATTTATATTAGTAGATATGGATATGTATATTTAATGAGGTATAAGTAAAAATCCTATATGAAATACAAATAATTCAAGAATGAGGTTTAGAACTATCTTAGTAAGAATATTAAAAAATCTTCCCATACTTTGGAGGAGAATATCGTAATCCAGACTTTGTGGCCTATTTATGGGAGTATGATATTTTATCCCAACTCACTCCTCCTTATACCCCCTAGTGGAATGATGTAAGTTAATGGTGGAACCTCACCTTGTTGGACATGAAGTGGTAAATGATGAGTCATGAAAATATTCTACTTTCATTTTAATGATATTCATTCAATCAACAACACATATACACAACCAAGTACCAACTAAAGTGTAATATTGTATACCATACCAATTATGGATTGGAAAGAAACTTGTGTTGTTGAAATTACATGTGTGCGGATGTGGAGATTTTTTTGAGGAATCTTTAGGTAACAAACATTCACCATGGGGTAGAAAGTGTATCTTTATAGGATATCCCAAGGAAATAAGGGTATATTACCTATAGAAACCCTAAAATAAAAACATAATTGTGGAAATTCATGCCATGTTCTATGAGAGGGAGAGCATATCTAAAAGTGATAGTGGGAGTGATATAGACATTGATTAAGTCTAGAAACAGGATATACATGAGTTGGTACAGGAACAAGTTATAAAAATCCCATTAAAGAAACCATTCCAAATACATAATTATTTCATAAGAGTACAAGAGGTGTTAGAGAACCTAAACGATATGGTTTTCTAGTCACCGAGGATGGTGAATCATTATTAGTCAATAATAATGATCCTTTAACCTACAAGGAAGTAGTAAGTGGCCCAAATTATTCCAAATGGAAAGAAGCAAAGAATACTTAAATAGATTTCATGTACCAGAAAATTTCTATATTTGTAAATCCCATTGGATCCAAATGGGTATTCAAGAATAAATTGTACATGGATGGTCAAGTAAATACCTATAAAGCATGACTAGTTAAAAAGTGGATAAAAAATTCCAAGTAATAGACTATAAAGAAACTTTTCCACTATTCATAGGCTTAAATAAATATGAATTATACTTGTCATAACATCATACCATGAAAATGATATTAGGAATATGGATGAAAAAACAACCTTCATTAATGAGAACCTTCATAAATATGTCTATATGATGCCACTAGAAGGGTTTTTGACTCTAAGTAATGCTAAAAATGTATGCAAGTTATATATATATATATATAGATTAAAGAAAGAGTCCAGGTCATGGAATTTAATTTCATAATAAAACAATGTAATCCTTATGTCTATGAACAATTTAGTGGGAGTGTTGTCATTTTCCTAATATTATATGTCGATGATATTTTACTTATTGTAAATGAGATACTTGTATTATAGAGTATTAATATGTATCCAAATAAACACTTCTCCATTAAATTCTTAGGTGACGTATCATATGTTCTTGGGATTAAGATCCATCGTAATCAATCCAAGTGAATATTTGGCCTAAGATAGGGTATATATATTGATAAGATATTCAGGAGATTCAGTACAAAATAATATAAGAGGGTATTGTTTTAAATGTCACATGGTATTCATAATTCTAAGAAATTGTGTCCTAAAAAACAATAGGAGAGATAAATAATGTAATGGATTCCATATGAATTCGCAATTGGTTTAGTCATGTATACCAAGTTGTGTACCAGGAAAGATGTTTCTTATCCCTAAAGTTTAATAGGATGATGTTAGGAAGATCAAATATATTTTTATTCTATGGTGGTAAAATATCCTTAAGTATTTGAGGTGAACTAAGGACATGTTCATTATATATATAAGATACTAGGATCTAGTCACAAGGGGGTATGCAGATGTAAATTAAAAATTGATCAAGATAATCTAAATTCCCAGGTGGCATATGTCTTTTTTGGGCTCATGTCAATTTTTTTTCCAATCATTCAATATGTGGATGAAGTGGTGAAGCTCGTAGAATTGTTATGTATTCATGAAATGGAATTTGATTTCATTATTAGATAATTTACCATAAAAATTTTAGGATTATTGAACCAATATTAAATGTTAAACATGTGTGCTAAAGATTATTCACATTGGATACATCAAGGGACGAACATTTAAATGTTTATTTTCATTAAGTGAAGATGATTTAATTGAATTCCATGAAAAAATATAATCACATATATATTTTAAGATGTTGAGAAGTTTTATTGGCAATTTAGATATGGTTGAATATTTCTATACTTAAATTATATTCAAAGTATTTTATAATATTCCTTATACTAAAAATTAGGCCATCCAGGCATGAGCAGGGAGCCAGCTCAACCCCACATTGTGGGAGGAGGAACCTCAACCATGCATGGGAGCTATCTCACAAGCCCAACATGGTGGAAATGTAGGGGAGAGGGCCTGTGTATAGGGCCTATAGGATCATGTTCCTATAAGCATGCATAGGATCATGTATAAGGCCCACAAAAGAGATGGTCCACACCATAGGGGATATATCATAGTAAAGGAGTTACTGGGAGTGGAACCCATACTTGCATATGGATTCTTAATGGGATAATTTGATCAATAAACTATGTCCCTAGTGCATGGAGTGTTTGATATGGGACGCCCGAAGTTGCGGTTAGTGTTCCACCTCTCAAAATGTTATGTACTTTTTTCCCACCATCCAATCACACATTTATGAGATGTATGATCATTTCATATGATCTTATTATTCATCACTTTCTAATGGGATTTTTACATTGGGTCTTATTCTTATTCTTCCATTTTTGAGCCATGAATTTAAATCTGAAGCCACATACACAGTTCGAGCTAGAGATATTGAACTCTTGAGATAATGGAGAGTTTGAAGCATTTATTGGCAATTAAATTCATATAATTACATGCATAAACATATATATCTATAACTATGATGATCGTATGATGAATACAAATTCCTGGATGAATGTAAATTCTGGATTTAATGCATAGGTATGATCAAAATGGTTATAAATGCAACTCCACATTGCATGAATGAAAATAAAATGAAGAATCCGCATAAATGAGATTCATGATATGGGTATTCAAAATGAAGAATCCACATAAATAAGATTAAATGATCCATGTGATGTTTTTTCACATGAAGAAATAGGGAATAAGGTGAGACATTTTTGATGCTGCATGATGAATATAGTGGCCGATATTCTCTTAGTTATTTTAATGAGTTGCATGATGCATGTATAATGCATGCATATAAGTTGATCTGTAGCTATTATCCATGTGAGATGAAATGAAGTATACCCAAGTCTCTTGGGTATTTCAAAATGATCCATGAAGGTATAGAATACCCTTTAGTATTCATGTTTGAGATGCATGTATGCATGCATTCAAAGTGGCGAGCCATGGGTGATCACATAGCCACCTAAGAAAAATAAGAATATAATACCAGAACCCTCAAGTATCTGATTGAATTTCATAAAGACATAAATACCCACATTCCATGGGTATTTGAATGAGTAAAATAAAACCCACATTCATTGGGGTATATTTAAATGAAAAATATAAACACCTAAGTATTTTTGGGTATTTATATTTGAGTTAATAATAAATGTGTTTATTCATAAAAAAATTTAAATGAGATTTCTGTAACTCTTAATGTGATTACAATTGGATAAAACATTTCAACAATCCTTAGATAAATCCTTCAAGATTCAATCTCATCTGGAAACTTTCTCACAACAAATTTCACATAGAGATTTTCCTTCAATGTTTTGGAATAAAACTCTTCTCTAAGTGAAAAATTTATAATCAACATTGAGAAGATGCTAACCAACTCTTTCTTTCTTGTGCTACTTTATTTAATCTTTTGAACTATATTCTTGACATTTTTTACTGCAAATGGTTTCTTTGTGACTCTGCCAAAACTCAACTAAAGAAATGTGTAGAAATGTGGGGATCTCAAAAAATTAATAACCTTCTCCTAGCTATAGTTGCTAAGCACTACTGTGTGATCCGATATGATTGGAATGTTATTATTCATAATAAATACTCACTCAATCAAAATTCTGGTCATATGTTGATCCTTATTTCCATTCATGAAGCTACTTTGAGGAAAAAGAGACATTTCCACAACATTGTGCATGACTTTGGAATACTATGACATTTATAGATTAATGGCAATTTCTGTTAACCTCGTCTATGTAAAGACTCGTAAAATTCAAGGAATTTTTTTTCTTAATTTTCTAGGGAATTTTATAAGAACGCAGTTTCTGACGGCACCTGATTCTGAGGCCCGGTGTGCCCAGAATCATTTTCCGAAGTTTGGCTCGGGTACGTTCAGTGAACGAATGAGCGGTTTTTTCTAAATTTTGAACCGGTGCTCGGAATCGAATTCTGAGGGCACCAATGGAATCGCAGAGCCGATATTTTCTTAGAAACGCATTTTCCAGAGTTGCGTTTTCTCGGGTGTGGTTTTTAATTTTTGGGGTTAAGTTAAGAAATAAAATAAAAGTGGTGCGACACTTTATTTTATTTCACTTAAAGCCACTTAAAGCCACTTAAGCCAGGTTAAGCGGATAAGGTGTGACCCACGATATCCTACCCACTTGGTAGGATATTTGTGAGGTGGGGCCCACACAAGCCCCACCGTTTCTTTCCCTCTAAGTAACGCACCCGCAAAAACCTCTTTTAAATAAAGTCAACCGGTGCATTTTCTTAAATACTAAATGCCCCTTTTAGTTGGGAAGTTAAGTCGTTACAATTAATTCATCGAATTAATTGTTCGTTTCTTAACTTTGAATATCAAATTGTTTGCATGGGAATAAAATAAGACCAACACTAGGTTTGTCGAGGGGTTTCTTGTTGAGAGGATTTGGAGAAACTCTAAAGCTTGAAGATCTTCATCCTCCTTCGTTGAAGAACGCGAAGAACGCGAAGAACGCGAAGAACATGAAGAACGCATCGTCACCGACGAAGAATGTCGGCCTCCATGCGGTGCGCATCTAGGAGCTTCTTCAGCTGTGGCAGGGCAGCTTGACGGTCGCCCAGTACTCGGCGAGATTTACCGATCTCTCGCGCTACTCGACATACATGGTACGAGACCCATTCTCCCGAGCCTGAACCTTTGAGAAGGGATTGAGACATGAGATCAGGGCATCACTGATCTCCCTCAGCATTCTGACTCAGGCAGGAGTACTGGAGCGAGCCCTTTTGATCAAGAGCTTCCTTGGTGAGCCTTCATCAGCAGCGAGACCTACCGCAGGGCGACAGGTAGCAGAGTCTTCTGCAGTAGGTAGTAGACGGATGACTCATGGGTCCAGGTAGACCAGACCCTTAGGTAGACGACCTCAGGACACTGGCTCAGCAGTGCGGGGCACACAGTGCAGAGCCAGTCTTTCGAGAGGTAGGCAGTGCTACACATGCGGCGGGCAGGGCCGCATGGCTCGTGACTGCCTGACCCGCCATGCCGAGGAGCAGCAGACGGTTGAGGGGCCACCCAGGCAGAGGAAGAGGGTCGACCATGGCCGTCCGTAGGGAGCAGGAGGACGAGGTAGAGGAGTTGGCTGAGCAGCAGGTGGTGGGCGACGCTTTGAGGCTCTACCACCACCACCACCAGGAGGTCCACCCCGACCACTGGGAGCTGGAAGGCAGAGACAGGCACAGCTCCAGGTAGCAGAGGCCTACGACCACGGCGCGCCCGAGATGATTCGAGGTACTATCTGTGTCTATTCCACCCTTTCTGCAGTTCTTATAGAGACAGGAGCGAGTCATTCATTCATAGTCGCTGCCCTTGTTCGGAGCTCGGAGATTCCGACAGAGCCGTTGGCTCGATCCTTACGGCTATAGACTCCTATAGGAGCAGACTTGACGATTATGAACTGGTTTCAGCAGTGTGAGCTTAATCTAGGAGGCAAGAGCTTCGGCTGGGATCTTCTTGTAGCGGCGTCGAGGCCTTACGACGTCATCTTGGGCATGGATTGGTTATCTACAGTCCATGTTCTGATTGACTGTATTAGGCGCAAGGGGCGATGTGTACACACCGACGGGAGAAGGTTCACCTTCACCGGCGAGAAGGGAGCCTTCACAGCACAGGATGGACTTCCGTAGAGGAGAGGATAGCCCATCACTCCTCAGTTGTCTAGCCTCATCCTAGGAGCATTTGACGTGCGGCGTCCTAGTTTTCCTGCAGTGGTGGATCATTATGCGGACGTCTTCCCCGACGATGTTCCAGGACTACCTCCTCGCAGAGAGGTAGAATTTTATATTGATCTGTACCTCGGGACAGTCCCGATATCCACTCCAGCATATCGGATGTCCTCCGCTAAGCTTCGAGAGATACGGGTACAGTTGGAGGACTTGCAGGGCAAGGGATTCATCCGACCCAGTGTTTCACCCTGGGCTTCCCCGATATTGTTCGCCAAGAAGGCGGACTGGAGCTTGCGACTTTGTGTCGACTATCCTCGCCTGAACTAGGTGACAGTTAGGAACAAGTATCCACTACCGAGGATTGATGACCTCTTCGATTAGCTCAAGGGAGCACGGCGGTTCTCAAAGATAGACCTCAGGTCAGGCTATCATCAGCTCAGAGTTCAGGACGAGGACGTACAGAAGACGACCTTCAGATGTCGGTATGGCCACTATGAGTTCTTGGTTATGCCATTCGGCATAACAAATGCTCTAGCAATGTTCATGGGCCTCGTGAACAGGATATTTCAGCCATACCTCGATCGATTTGTCGTGGTCTTCATCGACGACATTTTTATTTACTCAACGATTGAGGAGGAGCACGCCTACCACTTGTGGGTTGTACTAGACACACTCCGAGAGCACCATCTTTATGGAAATATCTCGAAGTGTCAGTTCTGGATACGTGAGGTCCACTTCTTGGGACACGTCATTCTGAGGCGGGAGTTGCGGTGGATCCTGTGAAGATCGAGGCAGTGCTAGCTTGGGAGCCACCCAGGAGCGTGACGGAGGTGCGGAGTTTCTTGGGACTAGCTGGATACTATCGGAGATTTGTTCCAGACTTCTCCAGAGTTAAGGCACCACTCTAAGATCTTACAAAGAAGGGGAAACCCTTTGTGTGGTCATACAGATGTCAGCAGAGCTTCCAGGAGCTGAGACAGAGATTGAACAACACCCCTATCTTGAGGTTACCGGAGGAGGGAGTAGGGTACATAGTCTACTGCGATGCATCAGGGACCAGACTCGGATGTGTCCTGATGTAGGAGCGGGCGGTTATCGCCTATGGATCACGTCAGTTGAGGCTACATGAGCAGAACTACGCTACCCATGACCTGGAGTTAGCAGCAGTGGACTTCGCTCTGAAGACATGGCGACACTACCTGATGGGCGAGCGCTTTACAGTGTTTTCTAACCATCAGAGTCTTAGGTACATCTTCTCTCAGAAGGACCTAAACCTGAGACAGTGGCGATGGCTCGAGATTCCTCCAGGACTATGACTTTTAGATAGTCTATACTCCTGGGAAGGGGAACGTGGTAGCCGATGCTCTCAGCAGGAGGACGGGCATTCAGCTACTTGAGGAGGCGACAGAGCAGCTAGCCGCTTTGCAGATATCCTTCATGGATAGAGATGGAGCAGCCTTCCTTCAGTCTCTCACAGTCACCCCTCCACTACTGCAGCGGGTCAGAGAGGCACAACATGGGGACGCTGACTGTGAGACGCAGCGTGCACAGATATCCTCAGGACAGGCACCTGATGGTTTCCCCTTTGGAGCAGGGGACGACATCCTTTTCAGAGGATGTACCTTATTACCAGTTTCTTTACGAGAGGAGGTGGTGAGAGAGTTTCACACTTCCCCTTTGGAAGTACATCCTGGAGTGGCGAAGATGTACCAGGATCTCAGGCGACAACACTAGTGGTCGGGCATGAAGAGGGTTGTGGCAGAGTTCATTTCTCGATGCCTCACCTGCCAGTAGGTGAAGGCAGGGCATCATGTACCAGGAGGCTTGGTATAGCCCTTGGAGGTCCCGGAGTGGAAGTGTGATGGGATATCTATGGACTTCGTGACTGGACTTCCACACACTTCTAGAGGTCACGACTCCATTTGGGTGATTTTCGACCGACTCACCAAGTCAGCTCACTTCTTACCCATCAAAGAGCAGGGATCAGTGGAGATCTTGGGACGTCTCTACGTTCAAGAGATTTTACAGCTTCACAGTGTGCCATCATCTATCATCTCCGATTGGGATGCTCGCTTCACTTCCCAGCTTTGGAAGGGGTTGGTGGAGGTGTTTGGGACGTAGCTAAGTTTGAGCACCGCCTTTCACCCTCAGAAAAATGGTCAGACGGAGAGGACCATACAGACTCTTGAGGATATGCTCCGCGCATGTGTCCTCGACTTTGGTCGCAGCTGGTAGGACCACCTACCCTTGGTGGAGTTTTCATACAACAACAGCTACCACTCTACCATTGGGATGGCGCCATACGAGACATTGTACGACCGACCTTGCAGATCTCCTTTGTGCTGGACAGACCCTGGGGAGTCAGCACTTGTGGGACCAGAGATGGTCCAGGCCACGACAGAGAAGTTCCAGGTCATCCAGGAGTGGATGAGGACAGCTCCGAGCCGGCAGAAGTCTTATGCTGACAGGAGGTGGAGGCCACTAGAGTTCGAGGATGGCAACCACGTCTTCTTGCGTGTCTCACCTCGACGTGGATTACGAAGATTTGGCTGAGGTGGCAAGTTGTCTCCATGCTTCATCGGACCATTCCAGGTCCTCAGTAGGATTGGCGAGGTGGCTTATCGCCTGGCTCTACCACCTCAGTTGCACCGGGTGCACGACGTCTTCCACGTATCTCAGCTGAGGAGATACGTGCACGACCCGTCACATATCATTGACCATGGGGAGCTAGACATTGATGATGGGGCGACGTTTGCGGAGGTCCCGGTGGAGATCGAGGATCGACGGGAGCGGGTCCTATGTGGACGATCGATTCCTCTAGTGCGCATCAGATGGCAGCACGGGAACCTCCAAAAGAGCACTTGGGAGCGGGAGGCTCAGATGCGGGCTCAGTACCCACATTTGTTTCCCTAGTTTATGATGTATCTTTAAGGGGACGTAAATCCCTGAGGTGAGAGTGATGTAAAGACCTGTAAAATTCAAGGATATTTTTTTCTTAATTTTCTTGGGAATTTTAAAAGAATTCAGTTTCTGACGGCACCCGATTCCGAGGCCCGGTGTGCCCGGAAACATTTTCCGAAGTTTGGCTCACGTACGTTCAGTGAACGAACGAGCGGGTTTTTCTAACTTTTGAACCGGTGCTCGGAATCGAATTCTGAGGGCACCGATGGAATCGCAGCGTCGATATTTTCTTAGAAACACCTTTTCCGTAGTTGCGTTTGATCGGGTGTGGTTTTTAATTTTTGGGGTTAAGTTAAGAAATAAAATAAAAGTGGTGCGACACTTAATTTTATATCACTTAAAGCCACTTAAAGCCACTTAATCCAGGTTAAGCGGATAAGGTGGGACCCATGATATCCTACCCACTTGGTAGGATATTTGTGAGGTGGGGCCCGCACGAGACCCACCGTTTCTTTCCCTCTAAGTAATGCACCCGCGAAAACCTCTTTTAAATAAAGTCAACCGGTGCGTTTTCTTAAATACTAAAAGCCCCTTTTAATTGGGCAGTTAAGTCATTACAATTTATTCATCGAATTAATTGTTCGTTTCTTAACTTTGAATTTCAAATTGTTGGCATGGGAATAAAATAAGACCAACACAAGGTTTTTTGAGGGGTTGCGTGTTGAGAGGATTTGTAGAAAATCTAAAGCTTGAAGATCTTCATCCTCCTTCGTTGAAGAACGCGAATAACGCGAATAATGCGAAGAACGCATCGTCGGTGATGAAGAACATCGGCCTTCAACGAAGGGAGATGAAGAACACCGAACCCTCGGAGATCGACGACGCGACGCCGTGTACCGCGACGCCGACGATCGTCCTTCTGTGACGTTTCTTCCGCGACGTTCCTTCCCCGCAACAATCTTCGATCAACAACCGATTGAGGTAGGGGATTGTGGTTATTTTAATTCCTTTTTGAATTATATCCTCAACATGGGTTTAATTGGTGCAATTAAATCTGTGTGTTTTTAATCCTCGGAGTTTGACTATGCGACGCCGTGTACCGCGACGACAGTGATGCCCCTTCCGTGACGCGACGATCCTCTTCTTCCGCGATGGTCAATTCCGCGACGAACTCACGTTCGACAACAAAATTGAGGTAGGGGTTTTTTTTCATTTTAAACTATGTGATTATATCCGTGGTTGTTTAAAAACTTGTTGGAAGACTTTTAAAACTGCTAACACAGTGGGTGCGGACCAACGAACAAGTCCGAACCCACCGCCTCTTCGTTCTTAGTGAGCGGATTAGCGGGTGACGACAAAGCAGGCCGCACAGGCGATGCGAGGTCCTCTCAATGAAGGACGGGGCCCAGGAGGGCCATTGGTGAAGATTGAATGCAATTCCAACCACTGGAACTCATTCGGTGGTCCGCGGAGCAGCCCGCCGGCGCGCCTCACCGGCTCGGTAGCGCCCGGCGCGCCGCCAGAAGGAGCCGCTGCGGCTGAAGCCATAGAGGCAGGACGCTGTCCCGCGACTGCGCGGGACCAGAGGGGGATGGGACACGGCATCTGGCCACATCCGCTGGCAAGGGCGGCCCCACACGGGGCCGTGGCTCCTTCACGCGGGGGCAGCGCGCCCCCCGCTTCGCTCGGTCGTAACAGCCGAGCCGACCCGCTGGCCACCCGGCCAGCGCCAGCCGGGTCGCGCCCAGGCCGGGCCGGGCTACACCGGCCGGGCTAGGTCGCGCCATCCGGGTCGGACCCGGACCCAGTTCGGGTCGACCCGGTTCGGGCCGACCCAGGTGGGTTGGGCCGGGTCGGTCAGGGCCCAGACCCCCCGTTTTCGGACCTCTTCGGTCTTTTGCCCTGAACATGAGCTACGGGCCTCCGATCAACGTACCGTTAGTTGAGATGCGATCCTTGGATCGAGATGGTCGTTTTGGTATATCGCACTCATGGTTTCGGAGAACTTTAAATTCGTCCGGGTTGGTTCGGACACGAAACCAACCGGGCCCTCGGAGCGGAAACACTTATATCTTGAGCTCCGGACGTCCGATTGACGTGTTGTCGACTTTGATGGATTCCTCTAAGTGAGAGAGATATTTTGGCTTACTCCACCCGAGGTTTGGACGCAGGTGGAGTACGGTCGGGTTGGTTTTGACTTAAAAACCAACCGCGCCCCTTGGACGAAAAAGCCAATAACTCTCAGACCGAGCGTCTGATTGACGCGCCATCTGCGACGTTGAGTTCCTGTTGACGATACGGAACTTTTGGATACATCAACTCTGGAATATGTGTCAGTTGATGTATCAGCCTCTCGGCTCGTGGAGCGGACCCTCCTGAATGAGCTTGCTGTGTGCGGGAACCCTAGAGCTGGTTGTGACTGCGACGACGACGACTGTATAGAGATCCTCAATGGATTCGACGGTGACGACTAAATCACTCAGCGATCCTACATGGATCAGTGCTAGAGATCATGTGTGGGTTCGATCCTGTGTGGGTCAGCGCTCAACGGTCCTGTGTGGTCCAGCGCCTACATATCCTATGTGGGTCTGATCCTGTGTGGGTCTTTGTGGGGGTTAGTTACCTTTTGATCCTTTTTGGGTCAGATCCTTTGTGGGTCATTCCGGGGGTTAGTTACCTATCGATCCTTTATGGGTCAGATCCTTTGTGGGTCATTGCGGGGGTTAGTTACCTTTCGATCCTTTGTGGGTCAGATCCTTTGTGGGTCATTGCGGGGGTTAGTTACCTATCGATCCTTTGTGGGTTAGATCCTTTGTGGGTCATTGCAGGGGTTAGTACCTATCGATCCTTTTTGGTTCTGACGGCTTAGATGAATCAGAGGCTATATCTGATCATCTCTATCGTCATACGAAGAAGTATACCTATGTGAGCTGAATCCTGTTTTGCTTTCCTATGTGGATTGTGTTGTGCTATCCTATGTGGACTTACGTTTTTCTTTCCTATGTGGACTGGGTTATACTTGGGCTCGGAAGTTGGAGCGTACTGGAATTGATGACTTAGGTATATGTATGGACATATACCTAAGAAGTGTCGGATGTTACTTCATGATTGTATCTTTCCTTTGTGGTTTATCCTTTGTGGATTCTGGGAGACCTTCAGGGGTCTCGGGGTCCCTAATGAGTATCTTATACTCACCCCTGCACGGGCTATTCCCGCACTACGTTGTGTTGGTTGCAGAAGACGGACAACGCTGATCGTGGTTGAGACTTGCAGAGCAGGTCGGTACCCGAAGGTGGACCACTAGGTGGGACATACCCGGAGCGGACGGCTGGACCCGAAGAGATGTGGAGGCTATCTGTACTCACCCTTCATGTGGGAATTCCAGTGGATGGCTCGACACTGTGGCTTTACTTTTCAGTTGCTATTTTTCTCTTTCCAGCTGTACTTTGCTTTCAGTTTGGGTTTGTATACTGGCCCACATACTTTTCCTCACTTACTGTTGTAACCAGTTTTTACTTAGTGTTTACTTCTACTGCTTGCTTGCTCTGTGGTGTTTGTTTACTTTACAAAGGCAATGCCTTTCCTTTTTACCGGGAATTACGCCTTGGTGCTAGTCACCAGCCCCTGGCCTATGGAAGGCGGGCTTCGGGTAGTCACGGCACGGGCCCCGAGGATGGGTCGTGACAGACTCACTCTAGAAGTGTTCTAGAGATCTCCTCTTCCTGGAGGGATCAAAATTAATATTGATGGCACCTCTAAATGAAATCTGGGACCAATGGGATGTGGTGCTATCTTCAGGAATCACCTAGGTCAGATCCTTGGATGTTTCATGGGTATATGTGGCATTTCCACCTCCCTTGAAACTAAGATTATAAGTTTAATAAATGCTATTTCCTTTTCCAAACTCTTTGGTTGGAACAACATATGGATTGAAAGTGACTCGAAGTCCATCATGCATGCGATTTGGAAGGGCATAACACATGTAGCTTGGTTGATTACTACCAGTTGGATAGAATGCACCTGTTTTCTTATCAATCTAAACTATATCATCAAACATGTTTATTGAGAAGAAAACACAATTGCAGATGGCTTGGCCAGCATGGAAGTAAATGAAGATATCACCTGGTTCGAAGACCTCCACGCAGACCTTATTTCCTTACATGAAAAATATTGTAATATGATCCCATATTTTAAACTCCTATAAACATTATTTTGATATCAATTGTGCTTTTTTCATTTTGGGCCAAGTCATCATATTTAAAGAAACATTTTAATGAGGGTTTTAATGGATAATTTAAATCATGTAATTTTTTAAGACCCCATGAACCACATTTTTTTATATAGACATTTTCACGTAGGTGATGAGAAAATATGTACATGAAATTTAAATATCTTTTGAGATCCTGATTAATTTTTGTATCAAATAGATAAAGAGTTTAAATATAGGAGCCTTTTGAAAAATATTCATCTTAGGTTCTCGAGCATTAAAAGACTATAAAGAATCCTAATTGCACCAAATCTGAAAGGATTCTAAAGAATAGGTATTCTAAAGTTTTTTAAGAGGTACAAAAGAAATTCAAATTCCGCAAGGTCATGGAGTAATTTTAAAACATCATCCTACATTGGTTCAATCCTTGAAGAAATGTGATGTCTTCTAGTTGGAGATATAAGGAAACATAGTCTCTCAGTTGTAGTTAGAGAAAAATGACTTTTGGTTGGAGCCAAAAGAAAATTGAGTCTCTTGGTTTGAGTAGGATTAGAAGCCTTTAAGTTAGAGGTGAAAGTAATTTTAATAACTTGTTTGATAGAGATGACTATAATGGAGAATCCCTATTGGGGAAAATAACCAACATGGAATGGATTATGTCTTTATATCGAACCTTGTAAAATACTTTTTAATTCTCTCTCTATTACCACCACTACACATGAAGTGAGCTTGATAGATATTACAAGTGGATCGAGAACCTTAACAAGTTAAAGAGGATGAATTCTAATGAAAAATAATTCATAAAAACAAAACATTGATTTACCCCTACCTTTTTAGTGGCCAATATGGACTAGTGCTCTACAAGTGTTATTAGAGCACAAATTAGCTCTAAATATCCAAGAAATTTTTTTACAGATGGATAATTTTACTTATGTCAACAGACTAGGTGTTCCCACCATTGATGAGAATAATTATCATACTTAGAGGAATAAGATGTTATCCTACCTCTTATAACTTGGAATAGAAGTTCTAGATGCCGCAACAATGGGTTTTCCAATCAATGGTGATGATTCTATGACAAAATATGATAAGTGAAATTTGTAATTACATTGAAAGGATAAAAATTCCAACTTGATGTATCTATTAGAAAAGGTCTACACAAAGGTCATGGGTCTCCAAAGAGATAACGATATCTGAAAAAAAATTGATAAGTAGTTATGAAGGAAATATTTAAGTCATGAAAGACGAACTAAAATCTTGGAGGATTACGTTTAAGGACATAAAAATAACCGATGAAGAAAATATTGATGACTATTTAACCATAGTAAATGAGATAGTCAAAACAACTTGACGATTTTGTGTGAAGTTGGATTACTCTATAATTGTTAAAAAACTTATGAAGAATTTTCCAGAACATTTTTATTCAAAGATCTCATCCTTGGAAGAAAAAGTTGATTTTTCTCTTGATGAACTGCACAACATTCTCATAACACATGAGATGAGGAAAACTATATCTTTCAAGAAGAATGAAAAAATTAAAATGACCATTGAATCCATGATAAATGGAAAGGTCAGAGAATATGAGGGTGAAGAATCTAAAGATTTAGATAGTGATAATGATGATGATGATTTAAATCAACTTGTTTACCTTATATCAAAAGTATCCAAGAAGGTAAAATGAAAGGAAATGATAAATAAACTTCCAAGATTATTTAACTATAGTAGCTTTAGTCATTTTTTGAAGAAGTGTCCAAAAATAAAATTTCAAGAATCCGAATCAGAATCAAAATCAAATGATGAAAGATCTCATAAACACAAATGGGATAAGAAGAAGAAGAAACACTATAATAACCAAAAGATAAATCTTATGAGAAAGAACATGAATTATTTATCATCAAGTGATTCTTAAGAAAAAAAAGTTAATTTTTTTCATCATGAAAAAATAAGAACTAATTCATAAATAAGTAGCGATGATGAATAGGAAAGAACATAACGTGAGTGAAATATGAATGAAAAAATAGAATTCATAATGGAAAAGATCAAATATCTCATGAAAAATAAGAATATTGAGAATGAAAATAATAAATAATCTATAGAAATGAATAAGAAATAAATAGTTCCCACTGATAAAGAAAAGGATGAGAATATCGAAAGATAAGTATCCTTTTTCAATGAGATCAAGATGCACAAATTTAAAATTGATGAACAAGAAAAGATGATATATGATCTTGGAGAGAAGATTACTGATAGAGAATAATAGTTATTTGATACACAATCTATATGTGTTGTAGATAAGAATGAGTTGAATAAAAGAAGAGAAGATTTAAAAAAAATCAATCGAGATTAAGGAAGAATTTTCTCAATCTGGAAAGAACAAAAGTAGATAAGAAAATAATAATTTTGATATATTTATTATTTCAATGGTGAAAATGATAAAATTAAAACATAGGATGTGTGGGACAAGAATAATAAAATACAATCTTCCAAATTAATGAAAGAGAAAAACATGATATAAACACCACAACCCCCCCCCCCCCCATTAAGAAAACTAAGGCAGAGTTTGCAATAAGAAAATAACGACAAAGATATGGATCATCTAGAACCAATCACGGAGAATAATGTTTCAAGGATATTATTGGTGTTGTGGTAAACATGTTCATAAAAATTATTCTTTAAGTTAAAAAACATTATTAAGAATGTGACAAGAAAAAAGGGGGAGCTTCAAGGATAATTTGAAGAAAAAATATCATATAAAACAACCTGGGAAATGATCTACATCATAACTATATATACATAAAAAAATTCATATTCAGAAATAGGTTTATGGTAGATGTAGTTTGGAGGGTCACAGGTTTGAGGTATGCATGAAAGGTTTGGAAGGATAAATTATCTTTTCTATGAAAGGGTATAGGTTCCAAAATATAATAGATGATAATTCATGTAAATAATTCTAGAAGGTTGAGAATATCAAGAAAGAATGTCTAGTTGTTTGGAAAAATCAATTGAAACTGTCTAAACAATTAGAGGATGCTAAGAAAATTTTAAAATAAAAGGAAATAAAGTGTTATTAGAAAATGAGGAGAAAGACGATGAAAAGATATCCACAAGTGGAAACTTTCAAATTCAGATGACTGTTTTTGAAAAAGGTATCCAACACAAAGAATAATAAGGGAAGATAAAAGATAGTTAAATCAATGAGACTCAAAACAAAAACAAGTGTTCAATGAAATCATCACTTTTTGATATTGTGAGAAAAGAATAGCCCATGTTTATAGGTATTTCTTAGCCTGAATGTTATTCCTAATGAAAAATAGGTTCCTCTTTATTCCCTATCATTTTATGATTTTAAGCTAACATATAAGGAATTGAAGGATATGTTTGAGGCTATCACTACTGGAAAACATGAAGATATAATACTTCATAGAGTCTACTTAATTCTATGATATAGAAATTTTTATCCCTTAAGGGGGAGAAACCATGATAATGAATCTAAAAACCATTATACAAATTAAAATATGAAGATTAAGGTATGAAAATCACACTTTTATCGCTTATTCATAATTGTATTATCTTATCAATTTAGGGGGAGTGCTTGATTGATGTCAAGATGAGACAAAGGGGAATATATATATTTTTCACTTGAACTTTCTAATTTTTTTATTGAATTATGTGAATGATTTATAATCTTATTGTTAAATCTACTTACATGCAACACCTAATATGAGAATTGATAAATTTTTAGCATGATTTCACATGCATGGTTGTTTATGGATAGCTAAGAAAACCTTGGTTGTATCTATATTATTTTATATACCAGGTTAGTACACATAGAATTAATATTTATTAACTAATGGCGCTTTGCTAAGAAAACCATGTAAGACCATCCCTCTCTTAGAAGTTATCAAGATATTTTCATATAAGGGTAAAAATCATGTTTTGAGAAAAAAGATAATATAAAAGACCCCCAAATCATCCTTTTCATTTGATTTAATAGATGGGGATGTATGTTTGAATAGACACATTGGATTTAAAATATATGAAGAGATATTGAAAATAAAATACAAAGGGGGAGATTGTTGAGACCATGTTGATTTTTTTATCAATAAGTTAGTATATAGATGAATTGGTGATGATTGAAGAATTGTTATGAATTTATAAAATTGAATTGGATGTCATGATTAAAAAATTATCAATACAACTATGATGATTATTGAACTGATATTAAATGTTAAACACATGTTCTAAAGAGTTTTTACGTTGGATACATCAAGGTAAGACCATTAAAATACTTATTTTCTTAAAGTTAAGATGATTTAATTGAAGTTCATGAAAAAAATATAATAATATATATTTTTTAGAAGTTGAGAAGTTGGATTGGAAATTTACATTTGGTTTCATATTTATATATATAGAATATATTCAAATTATTTTATAATACTACTTTTACTAAAAATTATGCAAACCAAACTGTGAATAGAGCCAGATCAAGCCCACATTTTTTGAGGAGGAACTCCAATCATGCAGGGGAGCCAACTCATAGGGCTAGCATAGTGGTAGTATAGGAGAGAATGGCATTGTATAGGGACTATATAAGCACATGCCCACAAGCATGGTTGGGACCATTTATAAGGCCCACAAAAAAATATAGGCCGCACAATAGGGGCAGTAGTGTGGAAAGGGAGTGGATAGGAGTAGACCCAGTAATCACATTTGGATAATTAATAGGACCATTTTATTAAAAAAATGCAGCCCCAAAAAATGGAGAGTTTGATTTGGGATGGACTATGTTTCGGTTAACATTCCTCCACTTAAAAATTTGTGCACATTTCACTTGTTATTCGATCATCAAAATAGGAGCCATATGATCATTTCATATGATTTTATTCTTTAATCCTTACTTGAGGGATACACACGGTGTGGTTTATTTTACCATTTCTAAGCCATGAAGATTAAGTTGAATCCGCATACATAGTTTGATCTAGCCATATTAATCTCACGAGATCTTGGATATCACAACTTAACCCAATGAGGATCAAACCACAACTACCCCAAGCCTGCCCCCATAGTCCAAGGGTTGGAAATAGGCTCCTAATACAGGAGGTTGTTGTCAAATGTACCTGTATGCACACACCTAAACATATCCATGCATAAGTGTAGATGGAAAATAATAAATTATGGAACATCTAGAGAATAAAAAAGGGATGTAAAACTTATAGTGTGTACAAAAGTATTATAATGTTTCCGAAAATTTAAAAAAAATACACATCCAACAAGAAATATTTTTCCACCAGAAAAAATTGGAAATGAAATGTTCTAAGAGAGATTGGCTCCAGGTCTCCAATCCCCGACCACCATACACAATCTAGTGCTCCAAGTTATCCCTATACTCCTCTATAATCATTGTTGACCTATCTGTTATCTTCATAAGACATGAAACATGTGGTAAAATACCATAAAAGGTTTAGTATATACATACCCAGTAAGACAACCTAAATATTAAAGGGTATAAATAAGAGACATGATAGGAACAAACAACTAAACACATAGAAAGAGAGTAAAAAATAAAATAACATGGATATATATATATATATATATATAATCAATAAAATAATCCCAAATGAGAGAGAATGGGGATCTCCAACTCACGTCCTAGCCTAGGAAAGAATTAACTATGTTCCAAAGTTAAAAAAATGATTCTCAAAGTCTCTTGTGTCTTTCCATAGAAGTAATTGTGTGGAGGGTTTACACCTTTCCACTATGACACACTATCAAGGGGGAATAATCTCTAAACAGATTACCCATTACCTAGTGTGTCAGGAGGGGGGGTACTATATAGTGTAATGAGGACTCATGACCTATATTATAGGAGGTACAACTTAGTAGATAGAGGACCCACACCCTAATTCCATAGGGGGAACCACTCAGTCGATAAAGGAACCACACCCTAGTATGGAATGGGGGTACCACTAAACATGAGGACCCACACCTTATACAATAGAGGGTACAACTCAGTAGATAGAGGACCCTTACCCTAGTCTGTTAGGGGATACCACTAAGCATGTAGAGGAACCACACCCTATCAGATAGGGGGTAGCACTTAATGTAAGGAGAACTCATACCCTATTTAATGGGGGTACCAACCATTTTTAGGGGGACCCACACTCTATATGATAGGGGTTACCACTTAGTAGATAGAGGACTCATACCCTAGTTTATTAGGGTACCTCTCATTTTATGGAGGAACTGCACCGTATCCGATGGGGGGGTACCACTCTAATGATCCTGCCTAATCATTTTCATCATCAAGTGCCACTTAAAGAATCTTCACACTCATAAAATATATAATTATATCTCAAAATACACCATGAATTCCGACATCATGTTCTATGTGAAAAAACACTCTGGATAGGATACTCATGGTCAAAAATCTAAGTCTAAACGAAGGAGATACATGGGGTATAATTTTTTTCAAAAGGAGGGTACATGACATATAAAGGGACCCATAAGACATGTGGTCCCTCCCTACTACCTGAAAATTCCCATTCCAGTACATGGACTAATACCCATGTCCCCCTACATGTAATGTAAGGGGACTATACAGTGTGCCTCATCCACCTAGGGTCCTACCCATGCTCATGTCTATGTCCATGTACCATAGCCTTGCCCATGACTATGTATTACGATACATTATGTGTCATCCCACACAGGGTATTTCCCATGTGCTTCTATCACAAGGACTATCTACCATGTGAGGGTCACATAACATGTGCTCAAACCACAAGCTGTGTGATCCTTAACATTCCCTAAACCCTAGCATCACAGCCACAAGGTTTCTACAGTACTGTGTGTTAATCCTAGTATATGTCATGTAGTTGGAATTTTCACAAAATTTTAAATCTAATCCTTATATTATAGATTCATTATTTTTTTCAGGAATCCCACCATTTGACCACCTTAAATTGGTGGATATCGCCTCCAGACATCATTTCTGTCCATCTGTTGGTCAGAAAATGAAGCTCGGGTCCATTTCTTAAAGCTTGCACATTCTACCATGCACCACCGCATCTCTGGATATCACCTATTGCCTCACCAAATTTACAATACAATTTTGAATAAAATTTATCCCATTATCAATATGAATTCATAAATTATTCATAAACCTATTCATCACATGCGAATCCACTATGAATCTGGCAGTTCGATCACACTTGTACCCACATGACAATATCGAACCACATCCTCATAGGCCAACTGAGAAGAATGAAAAGAAGGATTGGAATAAAATCACAAGAAAAAAGGTGCACCAACCCTTAGTAATAATTATTTGCAAAAAAATATAAATTTTGGATGACTGGGTGAGAAAAATAACTTAAATTGAATAAAATATTTTTAAACTAATACACGGAATTATGCAATGGATCATAATAAATGTAGATCAAAGAAAGGGAATTGATCATGCTCAATCATTTAACAATAAGGGAAGAAGTCCAAATATAAAGATTCCTACCTTGAGGATAAATCTCTCATTGATGAAGAACGTGCTCGCCAACAAAGGAAACAAGTCGTTATGTTCGTTGTGCCTCGATTCACCTGTATTTGGAGGCTCGTTATCATACGATCTCAATCCACCAATGAAGAAGAAGTAATTATCTTCTCAATCATCCCAGGGTTGTGTGGATAACCCTTTAGATCCTTTATAATGATGATTATATAGAGGTAATTAGGTTTTACGTGTTTATTGAATAAATTAAATAATTAATTAATTAGTTCACGGAATGCACCGGCCAACAATCACATTATCCGGACTCCCCGCACCAACCAACTTTAGATTATTCCTAGTGAAAAACTCATATTTAGGATTCAACCATGGTCTCAAATTTTCAATATGATACTCCTTTTAACATTTATCCCATTATTTATGAAAAACTATTCACATGTGATATAAATTATATTTAATATTTTTATAAAATTAATTTCGGGAACACCGGGTATCAGAATCACACATCATCTTAGTGCATGGATCTAAAAATATTTCAGGATATATTTCAAATTCTTACAAGGAAAAAATGAGGTCTCATCATTCTTTAATCCTTTAAGTTTTTCATCCTCGAAAAGAAACAATAAGAAAAATGGTTGAGATACAAAGCATGCATACAACTCTCCAACTCCTTGGAGCTCTCCTTCATTCTCCCATGCTAGCATAACACACAAATAAATGGGATGACCAATCCACATAGAGTCCTCTCCTACCAATCCTCAATCGTCACTAGGTGTTCTATGAGAGTGGCCCCAACCTTGACGTCCAGCCCTCCCCTGTTAATAACATTAGTGTGATCATGCACGTATCTCCTCACTTGAAAAACGTGGAATACATCGTTCACCCACTCATATTATGGGGGTAAGGAAACACTACAAAAAACAGCAATTTAGAAACGTTTTTAACAATATTTTTTTAAAAACATCACTAATTATTAAATTTGTCAATGTTTTTAAGGAAACATCACTAATTTAGTGACATTTTAAATTAAACATCGCTAATTTTTAGATGTTTTTAAGTGACATCGCTAATTTTGTGATTTTTTTGTGGAAATGTTTTGAATTTAGTGACGTTTTTAAGGATGAATCACTAATTTGGTGATGTTTTTAAAGAAGCATCACAAATTTGGCAATGTTTATAAAGAAACGTCACTAATTTAGAAATTATTTTTAGGAAATGTCGCTAATTTAGTGATGATTTTCAGGAAACATCGCTAATTTATCGACGCTTTTCCAGAAATGTGGCTAATTTATCGACGCATTTCAAGAAACATCGCTAATTTAGTGACACTTTTCCGGAAACGTCACTAATTTAGTGATTCTTTTGAAGAAATGTCACTAATTTAGAGATGATTTTCATGAAACATTGCTATATATATATATATATATTTATATAGCTCATATGCCCACATTGATGTAAATATATATTTAGATATACATATATACACACACACAAAATCAAACACACATATATATAAATATATATATATATATATGTGTACATGTACTTATATATAAAAACACATATATATTTTAAATTTAGTCACGTTTTTAACCAATCATAGCTATTTTAGTATCATTTTTGCTAGTGCTTTAAAACATGGTTAATTATATATATATATATATATTAATATAAACATATTATTTATATGAAATATAAACATATAATATACATAAAATATAAACATATGATATATATAAAATATAAAGGTATAATATATATGAAATATAAATATATATAAAAAATATATAAAATATAAAAAAATATAAAAAAATATAAAATATAAACATATAGATAATATATATATATAATCATATATATAATATATATTAATTTTATAAACCTTTTAAAATATAAAAATATAGATATATAAACACCCACACACACACATATATCATATAATTATATATATATATATAATATAAAACATAAACATATATTTAAAATATAAACCATTGTATATATAATATAATATAAACACACACACACACACATATATATATAATCAAAAAATAATAAATATAAACATATATATTAATATATGTATATTAATATATAAAAATATATATATCTATATAATAGTGATTTTTTAATAGTTTAAAATATAAACATACATATTCATATATATATATATACATATATATAAACATGCCCCTAGAGGCGTAGCCTAGTGGTTATGCTTATGAGGGGTATCGCGGGAGGTCTTAAGATCGAGTCTCCCCTAGTAATTATAGGGACTGTAGTTTATTTATTGGTTACCCCTCCCCTAAACTGTTGTAATAATATATATATATATAATATAATATAAATATATATATATATATATATATTTATAAACATAAAATATAATATATAAACACATATATATGTATATCAGCATATAAAATTATATATATATATATATAATGTTATTTTTTTAAATAGTGTAATATAAAAACATATATATATATATATAATAGACTTATATATATAAACATTAAATATGAAACATAAAAATATATATATTAATATATAAAATTATATATATAATAAAATAATTTATCAATGTGTTTTAATTTAATTATATATATAAATATAATATAATACAATTATATATTTAAAAATTAGATAGTTGAGTTGGTCATTTGCATTATGGATGCCTTTGAAAGGATTTGGGTTCTAATCTTTATGGATGCTGCTTTTTTGTATGGAATAGAGGGGGTGTGGAGAAAGACGTGTGGGGGGGAATGTCGGTTACATGGGATCGAGCGGGGGAAGGACGGACAGAGGGAATATAAGGGGGGAGTGGGGGTGGAGGGAATGAATGGGGAACGAGAAACAAGGAGGGGGAGGCGGAGTTCGGCTGTGAGGGAATGGGGGAGGGGGAGGCAAAGCGGGGAAGTGAGGGTGAGATGGGGAGGAGGGGGAGGTGGAGCTGGGTGGAGAGGGAATGGGGATGAGAAGGGCGGTGAGGGAATGGGGAGAGGGTGGTGAAGAGGGGTGGTGAGGGCGGGATGGGGAGGAGGGGGAGGCAGAGCCGGGGCGGTGAGGGAATGGGAGGGGGAGGTGGTGGGAGGTGTGTAAGTAGAGGAGGGACATGGGAAGGGGAGCAGGTAGGTACATGTGGGACAAGGGATAGATGGACATGGATAGTCACAATAGCAACAACCATCCTACGATACTGCACTATGTAATATCATCTCTTTGTCTATAATATCTCATAATGTAGGACTCAAACCCGTGTCATCACCCTTTTATTGATTTATTATTTATTGATTTAAATAGATTTGATTACCCTGAACTACCATGGACATGGACTTATGAAGGTACAACCATCCTGATCAATGAGTCCTGAGATATATTACTTCCTTAACCTGGAAGAAAAAAATCCTCTCTTGACCATTCGACCAATGTCATACCACCGATGATGCACAAAATACAAACTACCTCTACATGATTTAATTATCATAGTTTTCACCTTACATAAAAGTATGTGATCAAATGGAACACATTGACAGTGATCTCAAGTTAAGAGAAAACTGCACATTTCCATAGATAGGAACAACCAATGACAACCAAAACACATGGTGTTCCTATCGGCGGGTCGGTCCTCGTGATCTCCTTACTAGAGATCACCTAGTGTGAACATCATGAGAAGAAGTCTCAATGCTTATGAGGCCCCAGCACTTAGTAGTCAAAAATATACTATGTCCACTTTAGTTAAGTCATCCCACCACTCTCATAATAACTCACTGGTAGTAAGAGTCACCCTAAGCTATGACATGTCGAGCACTCTGAACATTCAGTTTTGTCCAAAGTTGAATGATGGATGGTGGTAATAGCTTAATATTCATTTGAGGGTATTATTATTTTTTAAGTGACGATAGAAATCATTTTCTATTTAATAAGAATGTTCTATATGATCACACTCACAACTGAATATGCAATAAATAAAAAAATTCATCGCGTCACATGTTTATTTTATCTACGCATGATTGTTTATTATTCTATGTGATCGCGCATTAACTACACATTCAAAAAATAATAAACCATGAAAAAAATAAAACGTCGAAATGATCATGAGATGATTATAATGGTTGATCCATTGAGTGAATAATGGATCAACCTAGACCTTAGGGGATATACCTTGAGTCGCGTTGCTTGCAACTTGATTTGTAGCACCTCCCATCCAATGCATCATGTTATTGTCTGGTGTGTCTTCATAACTTGACGTGAAATGCATCACTTCCTGTATCATCATTATACAACAATACTCACTTACAGGTGAAGGGAACTAGAGTGTATAAATTACAACTCGGATTTGGACATGCAAAACCTTATAAATTTAATGACACAGACAATTCACAGATCCCCATTTATTCAGACTACTTTTTATAAATAACCATTTCAATATAAATAAATAAATAAATAAATAAATAATGCACCAAACATGCATTGTTTGGTCAATGGGATCCTGCCCAGTTTATACGCATTAACTCGGATATTTAAAATAGAATGCAGAAATAAAAATTAAACTTGCATTAAAATATTTATGGTAATTTTATTTAATTAAAATTAAATCTTATTTTAATTCAATAATTGCGTCATTCGGTCCCGTTAATTAATTAATTTTAAAACCAAAAAATAAATTAATAAATTTATTTATCACCAAAATTAAATTAATTTAAGACGCAATTATTTTTGAAACCAAAAATTAATATTCCATTAATTTAATTTACAACCCAACTGAAATTAATTAAATTAATGAATTTTTTGTTATATTTAATTATAACCCGGCCTCGAAAATCCCAAGCAAGGTTTGTACGGGTCGGGTCGAATAAGCACATTCCCATTCTGGTATGTGCCGACCCCATGAAGGGGTTTTTTTCTATGCCATGAAGGTCCGCCTAGAGGTATTCCAGGTTGGGAAGACCCAGCGGTGGCTGCATCTAGATGCGGTTTCCTGCCTGCGAAGGGAGGAGGCATCTAGTCGCCGTTCGACCCTGGATCTAGTTCTGATGATGAACTCGACACCATGGGAGGTATTCTACTGCAGGAGTGGTCCCAAGTGGTGGCTCTGTTGTCGGGTACGAGAGGCAGATTGTTGGATGGGGAGATGCAATATCCAGGGAGGATCTCACCACCTCAGATCTATCCACCGTGGGAAATCCAGGACCTAACTGGCCATGGTAGAGACAACTGGTTATGGAGGCGGTGGGAAGGGCGGCGGTCCAGCGCTACAACTCACTGAAACTGAGGGTGGCCAGATTTGAAGATCTGAGGACAGTAGAGCCCACGGCGGCGGCAGTGTCGTGCTGCCTGGTGTGGCGGCCAGCGTTAAGGAGGAGTATAGGGGCAGAGGAGCCAGTTGATGACGGCTGGTAGTAGTGGTCGCTATTCCATATACTAGAAAAACAGGTATTTGCGACGGGCTATTTGCGACGGGATCCCGTCGCAAATAGCCTGTTGCTGAAAACGCCGTCGCAACTACACTTATTTGCGACGGGCCCGTCGCTAAAGCCTTTTTTTGCGACGGACATTCTCCCCGTCGCAAATAGTATTCCGTATTTTTGTAAAAAACTTTTAAAATAGTTTTTGCGACGGGACCCGTCGCAAATACCTTTTGCGACGGGACCCGTCGCAATCTCTTTTGCGACGGTTCCGTCGCAAAAACTATTTTTTAAAAAAATAAAAAAAATTAATAATACTAGTATTTGCGACGGGCATAGTATCCCGTCGCAAATACTATAAAAAAAATAAAATAAATAAATTATTAATAAATTATTTTAATTAATATAATAATAGAATTATAATTTAGAAATGAAAATAATAAATTATTTTAATTACTATAATAATAGTAGAATTATAATTCAAAAATAAAAAATAATAGAATATTAATAAATGATTTAATTAATATAATAATATTGCAATTATAATTCATAAATAAAAAAAATATTAATAAGTTATTTTAATTAATATAAAAATAATAGAATTATTTTACATTCAAATATTAAAATAATTCAAGTATTACAAAAAAAATAATTAAATTATAATATTATAAAATTTTAATATATATATAAAATTTTAATATATATATAAAATTTAATATTATAAAATATAAATAATATTATTATTCATATTAATATTGTTATTTAAAAATATAATATTATTAATATTTTATAATGAGACAGAAACTACGAATAGAAAAAAAAATATTTTGATTTCACAAATTTTATAACAGAAATACAAACTCTAATCTGAAGGAGGGGGGGAGGGGGGGAGGTGGGGGATCTGCAGATGGTGGTGGAGGAAACTTCATCCCTAAAGCATGAGTGAGTCGGCGCATGTACTCCATCTGCTCCTGATGCTGCTGCTGCCACTGACTCACCTGCTCCTCGTACAGCTGCTGCTGGCGTCGACGCTCCTCCTCATGCTGCTGACGCATCTGCTCCTGCTCCTGTCGGAGACTCTCTATCTGTGCAGTCTGAGATCGCAACTGATCCTCATACTGTGTAGAAGAAGATGCACGAGCTCCTCTCGAGCTGGACGCCGACATTGCAGCACTGCCATAATAATCTCCGGGAGTCAGTCGAGAGCCGATACCAACTACCGGCCCTTCTCGAAGGCATACTGGGTGGCCTGCATCCATGCCGCCTCATCAAACTGACGGGCAGTGGTCTGATCTGATGACTCGGCCTGACTCTCAGGCCGGGCCTGTGCCGCTGCGGCCTCATATGACTCCTATAGTTGCAATTTAAAATTAAAATTGTGAATATATTATATGCAGTTAATTTTGAAAACAAATAATACTGACCACGATGTGATGCTGACGATCACCTATGAGCTCCCCAGTAGCAGGATCACTATACATCCTCCGATATACGTCGTACTCTGTAATATCGGGGTGCTCGACATCCTATAAGAATAAAAAATAAACTGTTAATATTTATAGTTATATAAAATATTTATAAATAATGTACGTACCAGATGCTGTCTATGAGTACTGAAAGAACGACTCCCAGCTCGATGAGTCACCTCCTGTCTCCCCCGATTCTGCCTCCCCACCGATGATCTCCTCTGAAAGGCACCACTCAACCAGTGCGCACATAATCCATCCCATACATGGGATGAAATATACTCTGGTCGGTGTGCTCTACATGACTCCTCAAAATCTGACACTCATGCTTTCTTCATCGCAGCTTTTCTTAAATTGTGCAAAAACTGACGAAGATGATCACGCATGGCCACCTCCCATGCCTCGTGGATGGCGTCACGCATGGTATCCTCGATCGGATACCATAAACCCTACAAATAAATCAAAATATCAAGTTAGAAATGAAATAATTTTCAAAATAAAAATTATTTATTTACGTACGTACCAACCAATGGCCGAACATGTCCTGCTGCACATCAATGGGAATCTGCTCCCATGTGGTCCATGGCTGAGAGAAATAGTTGCGCAAAATAGCACTGCCCTGTCCGACTGCTATATGCGGAAAACTGAAAAAATAATAAACATTTATTATGTGAATAGTTTAATGAAATCTTAGTCAAATCCACATGTTATCACACAGGTTATCACACCTCCGTGTGCGTGGATCAAACCCAAGACGTGGACGTCGCTCGGGGACGGGGTCAGGAATCATCAATCGTGCAAGACCGCGCCCCCTCCGCGTACTCCCTGGAGCGCCTGCTGGCTGAGGGTCATCTGTCAGCAACTCATCCGCATCAAAAGTCAGGTCAGCATCCGCCAACGCACGAAATGTGGCGTCGTCCATCTGAAACAGAAAATGTTAATGTTAGCAAATAATTGATAATTACTATTATATATACATATATACATATTATGATTGTATATAAATACCATGAAATGCTATCAGTGTTCATCTTCATCATCATCTTCATATATGTCAATGTCATCTTCATATTCCTCCTCAACATCATCGATATCCATTCGAGTTACAGTTGCTTCATCTCTTACCGTTTCAAATTCATATGTGACATCATTAACATCATCGTCATCACCGACTCTTAAATGTGGGGTGTCGTCATCGATACTCATGTCTCTTTGTAAAAAAGATTGATTTTGAGTACTCTCTTGAAAAACATCAATTCTTTGCACATCAGTGAAAGCACATTCACTTTGACTAAACTGATTGTCTCGAATTTTGATTTTTATTACACTCCACCAATCAGTCAAGTCTCTTGATGTTGCACAGTACATTGCATAATAAACTTGATATGCCTGTTGATCCAATAAGAATGGTTCATTTACTGCGAGAACACTTTTACATTTAATATCGATGATTCCATGAGTCAGATGAACACGCACGCCTCTCTCTGTATCCAACCACCGACATTTGAACATGGTTATGTAATGTTGTCCAAGATAATAGAGTTCAATGATTTCATCAAGTATGCCATAAAAGTCAACTTCATTTTCTCGATGATGAGATCCTCTCAAGCTAACTCCACTGTTCATTGTTTTTTTCGATTCCCCATATGCATGTGTGTGGAATCGAAATCCATTCACCACATATGCATTATAAGTTTTAACAAGTTTGGAAGGTGGGTTACTCAATACACACAGCCGTTTGTCAATTTTATCAGCATGTCAAGACACCTGAAAATTTGTGAAATAATTATCAATATAGTAAACTATACATTGAATGAGTTGCTAAAAGATAAAGAATTTATGTTACCAGTTTTTGAAACCACTGAGAGAAATTTTTCAGTCGACGTTCTTCGAGAGCAGCTACTGTAATTTGTGGAATTTGTTTCTTGATATGATTATCATACAACCTATAAAAACCAAAGTTATTTACTGTAACATAAATGATAGAATAAGTGATATAAACACTTACAGTACAACTGATGTCATCTCTTCACAGTTGAGCAAAACATACGTATGAGCTCTATGATGTTCATCATCTGAAATCCAGTGTTCAGAAACTCCACCAAAACCAAGCTCTGACTGGTTGAAAACAGATAATTGATTGTCGATTTCATCAATATTCCTCTCATTCCGTCCCATTCGGTTTTGTTTTGAAGGATACTCAGATTCAAAATAATGGGAGCAGAAAAAAGATATTTCCTCTTGCAAATAAGCTTCTGCAATAGATCCTTCAACAGATGCTTTGTTGCGTACTTTTCTTTTCAATTTTTGCATGCATCTTTCAAATGGGTACATCCATCGAAACTGTACCGGACCTCCACATTTGGCTTCATATGGCAAATGTAACATCAAATGTTCCATTGAGTCGAAGAAAGACGGAGGAAATATTTTTTCCAGTTTACATATAATTACAACAACATCTTTTTCAAGTTTGCCTAGAGCATCATAATCTGCCGTAGCCGCACAAATTTCCCGAAAAAAATGAGACATGTCTGTTATGGAATCCCAAATCACAGAATTCAAGAGACCTCTTAATCCAATGGGTAGAAGTCTCTCCATTATAACATGACAATCATGACTTTTTAATCCAGTAATATGACCATTCTTTACACATCTACCCAAATTGGAAGCACAGCCATCTGGAAGTCTCAAATCTGCAATCCACTGACAAAATAATAAACGGTTTTCTTTAGACAGTGTATAAGATGCTTTTGGTTTCAGTAACCTTTCTGTTCTGACATTCTCAAATAGTTCCAATTCTGGACACCTGCAAATTTGGGCAAGATCTAAACGTGCATTTACATTGTCTTTTCTCTTTCCTGGCGTATCCAAAACTGTATGAAACAAATTATCAAAACAGTTTTTCTCAATATGCATGACATCTAACATGTGTCGGACCAACAAATCAGACCAATATGGCAAATCCCAAAATATGCTACGTTTAATCCAATTGTGTTCTTTCCCAAAACCAGAAATTTTCTGTTGGTTTATTGTGGGACCAAAAGTGATGGGAGGTAATGAAAATACAACCGATTTTAACTCCGAACCTGATAGCATTTTTGGAGGTCCATCCCTTTCAGCTGTTCCTTTTCTGAAATGAGATCTGTTTCTGCGAAAAGGATGATCAGCTGGAAGAAATCTGCGATGACAGTCAAAATAACAAGGTTTCTTTCCATGAATGAGCATAAATGCTTTGTTCTCTCCCATACAGTAAGGACATGATTTCTGACCATGTGTACTCCAGCCAGATAACATCCCATAAGCTGGGAAGTCACTTATTGTCCACATCAATGCTGCTCTCAGTATGAAATTCTGTTTCGTTGCAACATCATATGTACTGACACCAGTACTCCACAATAAATTTAATTCATCAATCAATGGCTTCAAATAAACATCAATATTTTTCTTCGGATGTCCTGGAATTAGTAAAGTCAAAAAGATATATGGCTCCTTCATCAATATCCATGGAGGTAAATTGTACGGAGTTAAAAAACAGGCCAACATGAATATTGACTACCATAAGATCCAAACGGACAGAAACCATCAGTGGAAAGGCCCAGTCGAACATTTCTAGATTATAAAGCAAAGGATGGATGCAATCTATCAAAATGTTTCCATGAATCACCATCGGCTGGATGATTCAAGCTTTTATCGGTTGAACTATTCTCTTTATTCCATGACATCATTGTCGTTGTATTCTTAGACATGAATAGACGCTGAAGTCTGGATGTAAGCGGAAAATATCTCAACTGTTTTACAGGAATCAAACCAGACTTCCCGTGTTGTCCTTCTTTATATCTCAGTTTCCCACATGTGGGACAACTATCCAACGACTCATTTTCCCCAGAATATAAAATGCAGTCATTTGAACATGCATGAATCTTCTGAAAAGTAAGTCCCAAATTTCGAACCAACCTCTTACTTTCATAGTAATTTGCAGGTAAAACATTTCCTTCGGGTAACAGTGTTTTCAGCAAAGAAAATATCTGGTCAAAACAGGTGTTTGACATTCCGTTATCTGATTTGATAGCCATAAATTTTGCAACTGCTTCTAATTTTCTCATCTTGCAGCCAGGATATAATGCATCCTCAGCAAACTTCAACAACTCATAAAATTCAGACGGTCCCAACTCAGGATTTGAAGCTATATCAGCCGGAGTTTCTGTATGTTGAACAGATGAACCTACAACATCATGTACTAAATCTTGAAACTGGGATGGATCCGGAATCAAGTTGGTATCACCTGCTCTGGAACTGCGTTCACCGTGTTGATACCAAAAAACATAATCTGCTTGAAAACCAAAACACAAGAGATGTTCCCCCACTTTGTCAAACGTGTCAAATGTTCTCAATGCACATTTTCTACAAGGGCATTTTATCTTTCCTTCTGAAACAAATTCTGGATTTGATGCCGCAAATGATAAAAAAATCTCCACACCCTCTATATATACTTGATTTAAACCAGAACCATTTGGATTTCTACGTTGATTTATCCATATGCGGTCATCTAATAATGACTGTTGACGACCTCGCTGTTCCATATTTTTCTATAAAATATAAAAGCATTACTGGTTTTGAATAATTTGTTAGAAAAAACACAAGCAAGGATTGAATATATTGAGAATAAAGCAAAACCTGTTACAAATATTGATAATTTTAATATTATATTGATTTTTTATTTTTTTAATAATACTAATATAATTTTTTTCATAAATATTAATTATATAATAATAACATCATTACATTATTAGTATATTTTATTATTAATATTAAAATAATAAAATTTTCTATATTATATACAATTCTCCTTTCATCTGTGTGTTTCACATTCTGTCTCCACATGTAATATTGGCATTCACTTTCACCTCTCCATTGGCGAGTAGGTTGATAATTTTGAAAAAGAATGCCAATATTACATGTGGAGATAGAAAAAACACAGAAGAAAAGAGAATTGTATATAATATAGAAAATTATATTATTTTAATATTAATAATAAAATATACAAATAATGTAATAAGGTAATTATTCCTAATTATTGGTAATTATTTCAAATTATTGGTAATTATTCCAAATTATAGGTAATTATTCCAAATTATTGGTAATTATTCCAAATTATTGGTAGTTATTCATAATTTTTGATAATTATTCCTAATTATTGGTAAATATTGGTAATTATTGGTAAATATTGGTAATTATTGGAAAATATTGGTAATTATTGGTAATTATTGGAAAATATTGGTAATTATTGGTAATTATTGGAAAATATTGGAAAATATTGGTAATTATTGGTAATTATTGGTGATTATTGGTAATTATTGGTGATTATTGGTAATTAATACTAATTATTGGTAATTAATACTAATTATTGGTAATTAATTCTAATTATTGGTAATTAATACTAATTATTGGTAATTAATACTAATTATTGATAATTAATACTAATTATTGGTAATTAATACTAATTATTGGTAATTAATACTAATTATTGGTAATTAAAAATAATTATTACTAATTATTGGTAATTATTACTAATTATTCCTAATTAATACTAATTATTCCTAATTATTACTAATTATTACTAATTATTGTTAATTATTACTAATTATTACTAATTATTCCGAATTATTACTAATTATTACTAATTATTACTAATTATTACTAATTATTACTAATTATTACTAATTATTAGTAATTATTGCTAATTATTACTAATTATTGCTAATTATTATTAATTATTACTAATTATTAGTAATTATTGATAATTATTAGTAATTATTGATAATTATTAGTAATTATTACTAATTATTGGTAATTATTACTAATTATTCGTAATTATTACTAATTATTCGTAATTATTACTAATTATTCGTAATTATTACTAATTATTCATAATTATTACTAATTATTGGTAATTATTGGCAATTATTGGTAATTATTGGCAATTATTGGTAATTATTGGCAATTGTTGTTAATTATTACTAAATATTGGTAATTATTGGTAATTATTAATAATTATTGTTAATTATTACTAATTATTGTTAATTATTGGTAATTATTACTAATTATTGTTAATTATTCCTAATTATTACTAATTATTGGTAATTAATACTAATTATTGGTAATTAATACTAATTATAGGTAATTATTACTAATTATTGGTAATTATTACTAATTATTGAGAATTTTTCCTAATTTTTCCTAATTTTTCTTAATTGTTTCTAATTTTTCCTAATTTTAGGTATTTATTACTAATTATTACTAATTATTGCAAATTATTGGTAATTATTGGTAATTATTGGTAATTATTGTTAATTATTGTTAATTATTGCTAATTATTGGTAATTATTGGTAATTATTGGTAATTATTGGTAATTATTGGTAATTATTGGTAATTATTGGTAATTATTGGTAATTATTGGTAATTATTGGTAATTATTGGTAATTATTGGTAATTATAAATAATTATAAATAATTATAAATAATTATAAATAATTATAAATAATTATAAATAATTATTACTAATTATAAATAATTATTACTAATTATTACGAATTATTCCTAATTATTCCTAATTATTACTAATTATTACTAATTATTAATAATTATTACTAATTATTCCTAATTATTACTAATTATTCCTAATTATTCCTAATTATTCCTAATTATTCCTAATTATTCCTAATTATTCCTAATTAT
The DNA here is from genome assembly GCA_963277665.1 of Viscum album. Taxonomy (NCBI): domain Eukaryota; kingdom Viridiplantae; phylum Streptophyta; class Magnoliopsida; order Santalales; family Viscaceae; genus Viscum; species Viscum album. The sequence continues at coordinate 1,900,495,472 of OY728126.1, forward strand.
TACTAATTATTTGTAATTATTGGTAATTATTGGCAATTATTACTAATTATTACAAATTATTCTTAATTATTGACAATTATTGATAATTGTTCCTAATTATTACTAATTATTCTTAATTGTTGATAATTATTGATAATTGTTCCTAATTATTCCTAATTCTTACTAATTATTACTAATTATGACTAATTATTGATAATTATTGATAATTATTCCTAATTATTCCTAATTATTCTTAATTATTGATAATTATTGATAATTGTTCCTAATTATTCCTAATTATTACTAATTATTACTAATTATTGATAATTATTGATAATTATTGATAATTATTGATAATTATTCCTAATTATTCCTAATTATTCCTAATTATTCCTAATTATTCCTAATTATTCCTAATTATTCCTAATTATTCCTAATTATTCCTAATTATTCCTAATTATTCCTAATTATTCCTAATTATTCCTAATTATTTGTAATTATTGGTAATTATTGGCAATTATTGGTAATTATTACTAATTATTACTAATTATTGGTAATTATTGATAATTATTACTAATTATTACTAATTATTGTTAATTATTGGTAATTATTCCAAATTATACATAATTATTACTACTTATTGGTAATTATTACTACTTATTGGTAATTATTACTAATTATTACTACTTATTGGTAATTATTACTAATTATTACTACTTATTGGTAATTATTACTAATTATTACTAATTATTGATAATTATTACTAATTATTACTAATTATTGGTAATTATTACTAATTATTACTAAATATTCTTAATTATTGATAATTATTGATAATTGTTCCTAATTATTAGTAATTAAATGAGTAATTACCAATAATTAGGAATAATTACCAATAATTACAAATAATAACATTATTAGTATATTTTATTATTAATATTAAAATAATATAATTTTCTGATTTATATACAATTCTCCTTTCATCTGTGCGTTTTCTATCTCCACATACAAATAATACATGTGAAGACAGTAAACACACAGATGAAAAGAGAATTGTATATATATAAAAAATTATATTATTTTAATATTAATAATAAAATATACTAATAATGTAATAATGCTGTTATTCCTAATTATTGGTATTTATTACTAATTATTAATATTTATTCTTAATTATTAAAAATTATTACTAATTATTCCTAATTACCATTAACTATGAACAATACTAATAATTTAAATTTATTAAGTAAGAAAACAATATAAACATAATTAAATTACAACTAATTAAGAATAATTGAAACTAATAAAAAATTAAAAATAAATATTAAATTAAAATGAACATAAATACCTTGAAAATTGATTTTCTCTGATCGTTCTTCAAAACATTAATATCAGCTCCGAAGAAAAAAATTAAACTGAAGAAAAACTCAACTTTAGAAACACAAGTTTGAGAGCAGGAGAAGATAGAGAATGAGAATGATTTGAAAAAAACGGATGGGGGTATTTATAGGTTAGATTATTTGCGACGGGTCCATTTGCGACGGGATTCCCATCGCAAATAGTGTTATTTGCGACGGTACCCGTTGCAAATACCTTAGCCAACATTTATTACGGTCAACGGTTAAATAGTTATTTGCGACGGGTCCCGTCGCAAATAACCACCTGCCGACATACTATTTGCGACGGGGGAATATTCCCGTCGCAAATACCTTTTACCGCCACCGGTTATTTGCGACGAGAAAATATTCCCGTCGCAAATAGTTTTCCCGCGATTTGACGCGCATCGCGGGAAAACTATTTGCGACGGGGAAAGCAATCCCGTCGCAAAAGCCTAATTATTTGCGACGGGTAAATACCCCCGTCGCAAATAAGTTTTTAACGGGACTATTTGCGACGGGATTTATTCTCGTCGCAAATACCCATTTTTCCCGTAGTGATATTTGGGAGCTGAAGGTGCCATTCAATGGTGCTCACTGGGATCTAAGGGATATTCCTCATGGTTTCGGTCTCAGCCAGCAGACGGGCGGCCAGGAGGCCTGACAGTCATGAGGCTGGAGCGACTTCGGCAAGTTGGAAGTGGCCAGTGTAGGTGTTGAGGCGCTGCTGAAGGGAGCTCCACCGCACACAGTGGTAGGGGTACGAGGTTGGCTAGCTAGGGCCCAATGAGGGAGGAGGTGTGCCATAGGGGGCCCCACCCCTTTGAGTTTTTTTTATATATGTTTAAAATGTTATTCTTCCCAATGAATCGCCGATTTAAATCCTCTCAGGTTGGGTATCTAAACTTGACCCTCAGGTTGGGGTTTTTGACGAAAATGCCCCCATTATTCATTTTTGGGTTTTTTTTACAGTGCTGCTACTGGAAATTCCTGTCAAAATTTCCAATGAAAATTCTTGGGTAAATTTCCACTGGAAATTTTGAATGTAAATTTCCACTAGAAATTTCATATGAAAATTTCCGCATGAAATTTACACTTCAAATATGGACATAAAATTACAATGAAAATGTATTAATACATAAGTAAAAAAATGAAATTTTTTACTAAATATTTGCATTCCAAATTTGTATTAAAAACTTCTTGTGTAAAATTTAGGGATTCCTAAGAGTCTATAAACACTTCATAAATCATGAATAGAAACTTTGAACTACACATTTCCTTGGAAAATATTCACTGCAAACATTCCATGAAAATTTACAATGCAAAATTCCACTAGAAATTTCCAGTGCAAACTTAAACTAGAAATTCAAATTTATACGTAAAATTACAATGAATTTATATTGATACATAACTAAAAAAATAAAATTTTCATTGGAAATTTTCATTGAAAATTTCTATTGGAAACCTTTAGTGAAAATTTCCACCGGAAACCTTCACTGCAAATTTTTACTATAAACTTCTATTGTCAATTTCCAATCAAATTTTTAGTAAAGATTTTCATTCTATATTTTCCACCATACAACATCTTTTAAAATTCATAGAGAAAATTTTCACTAAAAATTTCCAATAAAATTTCAAAGTATAATGGAAATTTTCAATGAAAACTAAATAAACACGAAGACAAACAAACAAATAAAAATAAACATGGCGATATTAATTTATTAACATCAACTGGAAATTTACAGTGGAAATTCTCATTATGTATATACAAACATCAATGTAGATTTGCATTAAAATTTGGTATTTTACATTTACAATGAAAACTCTAACTAATATAAATCTATACTAATAATTTCTATAGCAAATTTACAGTACAAAATTTGAATCCATATATATATATACATACATACATACATATATATATGTATATATACGAATATAAATATAAAATATAATTTTAAGTACAAATTTACACTGGAAAGTCACACAATCCAATTCAAAATTTCCAATGAAAACCTGTAGTGAAAGTTTAAAGCTATTAGTGAAATCTAGATTTGTTGCGGCAAGTGCATTCCTAATATGATCTCTTCTCGGTGCAAGTTATTCCTTGTATTTTGATTCTGTTAATGATAGATTTTACATGTATTTGAGTTTGATTTCACTACCTAGGATCATAGGATAAAAATTTTCATCACAATTTTTCAATTCGAATGTCCACTTAAATTACAAGTGAAAATAGATTAATAAATAAATAAACAATGCAAATATGCACTGAAAAATTACAGTGGAAATTTAAATAGAAAATTGTGATATTAAATTTCCAATTTGGATTTCCAAAAAAATAATAATTGAGAGTATATTAATGCACAAATAAACTATGAAAAATTCCAGTAGAAATTTCCACTAATTATTTCCATTGGAAATTTCCTGTGAAAACTTTTATTGGAAATTTCCATAGATTATTTCCTATACATAATATATTTCCTATTATAAATATATGGGAATTTTTAATAAAATTTTTAGTGTATGCATACATAATATATTAATATATATATAAAACAATGTAAAATTTCAACTGAAATTTCCACCAATAAATTTAGAGTGAATAAATATAAAAAGTGTATATAGTTAAAGAAATTATTAGTAGTTATTATATATTTATAAACATATAACAAATTATTAATTATTTTTATACTTTTAGTTTTATTTACTATGGTTAAATATTAATTATTGTTTTATATTTCCAATTATATTTACTATTACTAAATTCTTATTATATATTTTGTTTTGATTTAATGTTTATGAGTTTCGGGTTTTTTTTGTAATTCCATTGAAGGGTATTTAAGTCCAACCCATTCAAATAAATTAGCTTGTTTTTTAAAAATAAAAATCATTTAAAATTTACATCTACCTCCACATCAAATTTCTGACATGCGGAGGCAATCCCGTGGTGTACCTGACCCTCAGGTCCAGGTGCTGGACCTGAGATGATAATTTTCCATGACCCGCAAAGCCTTATTTTTCCTTTTTTTAATGTTTGTCTGTTTTAAACAAGATTCAATCTCACCTCAAAAGTTTTGTTTCCTAAGTGGAAATATCCACTCAAAACATCACAATTATTATAATTTTATAAAACTAATATTATTATAAAATTAAATAATTGATAGTCCGATAGAATATGTGGGTGGGTGGAAATGACTATTTCGGAAACCATTTCTCACCAGAAGTGTAAAGACGTGATTGAAAAATAGGTCATCGTAATTTCTACCACTGATAGATTCAGGTAAAAATATGTTTAAATCCATCAAGATTTATACACAAAGCGATGAAAAAAATCCTTAGGACATCTGATGTCAAATTTAATCTCCGTCAGTGGTATTGGGACCAGATTGACACCCTATACTAAAATTTATTTCAAATTTAATTTTTTGTCTTAAAACCTTTATGCATTGCTCTGATAAAAATTAAAGGTATTGATCACACAACGAAAGTCTCAAAATAGGATTTAAATTTTTTCCACTGCCAATTGACATGAACTCATCATTATCGGTGAAATACAACCCTATTTAAGGTGAGGATCTCACGTGCAGAGTTTTAAGCACAAAAATAAAACCATAAATACTTGGTTTAGATCTGAAGCCACACTCAACGTCTACTTGTCATTGGTGATTGCTACTTAAAGAATCTAAAGAATGAATTCTTCTAGATCATCCAAATGTTCTTCAAAAATCCATGGGAGCACCGATCATCAAAATTCGGGTGCTAGCATGGAGTTCTGATGACGCCTTTGATGCTCCGACGATCGCCGCATCGCCTTGCTTGTGATGCGTGATAGAGACATCGATCTAAGCTAATGGATCTAGAGCCTCTATAGTGACCCTATCCTTTTACATATAACATTACACAATTTTAAGCATAATTATACATCAGAGTACAAGCCAAAAAACATAACGTCTAGTGTCTTTGAAGACTAGGTACATAATCAAACATTATAAAAACAACTTTTTATTTAAACTCCATAATGAGCTCTTATCTTCCATTGTGATCATACATCTGCATAGGATAACCTTGCGATAACATGAACAATGGGATGAGCTAAAACCCTAGTAAAGTAATAACCATAAGAACAAAGCATTAACACAAGGGAAATAAGACATGACATGATGATATAAAAAGGCATGTAACATATGAAATCATAACATATAAACATGGGATCATTTATACATGGAATCATAGAAATGTGGCATAAAAATAAAACTTGAACTTAGTATGATTCAAGGCTAACCACCAAGACCATTTCCCATAGTAGCACAAGCCAAGTCTAACCGCCAAGACCGTTTCACATAGTAGAACAAACCAAGGCTAACCGCCAAGACCGTCGTACCTAACCTCTCATGAGACTCAACTTTACCCAATTCATTGGAGCACTATCTGAGTGAACCCATATTATATTTCATGAATATTTTTTCCATATAAATAATCATACATAATCAATATTACTTAAACATAAGGGGTACCCATGGAAATAATTGGGTACCACAATCATGACATAAAGCATAACCAATGCGCATATCATGAATGTGTCCATGAAAGAAAGGGATTAGAACATACATGGATGTTCATAAGTTAAAATAGGCTTATATAATGGTAAGTGATGTCAAATATAGGTAAAAACATGTAAGAAATGTATTTGAGAAATTTTAGAATTTAAAACATTTTTGTGCAGTTTTAAGGAAAATACTATAATGATTTCAAAATAGAAAAGGGAAAAATCTATTTTAAAAAACAAAAGGTGAACCAAGAATGTTATATTAATAAAAATACTGATTTTATAAAGACAATTATGGCTTAAAACAGAGGATAGAGTGCACTTGAAATTGGGTAAAAATTTGGGAAGTTCCCTTAAAACGATTTTTCTTATTGGGAAGAATGAGAGAATCACTTAAAAGCTTGTATATCCCTGAAAGAGAATGAGTTATGGATATTGAAACATGATTTTGGAGCATATAAACAAAATTTATATGTTTTTAATAAAAATAAAAGAAAAATTCATTTTGGTAAAAAGAAAGATATAGAAAACTGAAGGAATAAAGGCAGTTTGGGTAGAATTCCTTACGGATTATCGGCATGGTATCGGGTGTACTTAAGAGGGATTCATGAGTGATAAAGGGGTTTTTCATCACTTAAAAATCTTGGGGGAATTATTGGGGAGGTACAAAATCATACCCATAACTATGAATTACACATAAAATGGCATAGCATAGAGGGCATTCTTGAATAAAAGTGAAATAGAGAGGATCCCTTACCTTAGGTCCGGTGGTGATCATTTCTTGATCTTAATTACATGAATAGTCAAATTAGTTTCATTAATTAATAATTAAAGAACCTATTATATTGTAAAATATTTATTATAACCATTTTAATTTCATTTATAACCATTTTGATTGGTTAAGAGGTTCAATTTCATTGTTCGGGTCCGTTTTGCTTGCTTGGTTTTAATGATCGGTTCATGTCGGGATAAACATGTATGATGAAGGTGGTTGTCCATAATTGAAGTTTTATTTTATTATTGAACATCCAGAATTTTACATGGTTGAATAATTAATTTCTTCACTTGAAGTGGAGTTGAGTCATTATATAAAACTTTAGTGACATCCTTTTGGGTTAATTGGTGGTTTTTGACCACAAAGAACACATTTTGTTTTATAAACCCAAACTATGAGTAAAAAAGGATTAAAGAACAATATATGAGTAATAATAAATATATTATGATCTAGTTCAACCATTAAAATGGTTTCATTACCATAATTGAATATGGTAATAGAAATTGATAACCTTTCGTCCTTGATTGTGCTTAATTAACACATCTCAAATGGTGTTTCCATTTCTTTCAAATAAACAATGTGGAAAGGATATAAGATAATGAATTATCCCATTATCATAATAGAATTACAGAAAATATATGTTACTGGAGTTATCATACCATTTGGGTGAAGGGAGGTGAGTAAAGAAACAAGAAAAGAAAAAAACATAAAAGAAATAAAAGAATTGGAAAGAGGAATTGACCTCTTGAGTTTATCTCCCTTGAGAGCCCCTTAAGGGGAGACTATTTGGTATTTTGAAGAGACTAGGGGATGTTGGACATGGTGGGGGGACTTAGGAGATATTTGGGAAGAATATTGGCAAGACACAAGGCTTGAGAGGAGTGAAGATAAGAGGTAAGGATGGGTGGTATTTATAGTGGAGGGGAGGAGGGTTTTCATATTATTATAATTATTAATTTTGTATTTATTCACAATAAAAGAAATAGTGAGTATTTTATGACCTATAATAGTAATAATTGCATGTGAGTTCTAATGAATTGGTCTTACATCAGCAGACCATCATCAATGACTCAATAAATCCATTATTTATCATTTATCGTAAATTATCGTCTTTTACTATTTATAAAAAATTCAAGTATTTTAGAAAAATATCAAAAATTCACCCTATCCATTTTTTGACGTGTAAAATTCAAAAGTGAAATCAATTTTTCAAAAATAATTTTCTAAATATGATTAATTTAATTTTTAATTAAAATCATAATTTACTTGAAAAACAATAATTTTAAACATTTATTTTCTTATTCCCAGATATAGGTATATCTTACTTCCACTTCAATCTTATTTATATACTATCATAGGTAAGGTTACTATTAATTAGGGTATTTCACTATTCATAAGGGTAATATTACTATTCATAAGGGTATGTTACTTTTCACCAAAAATTAATTTGGTCATATTAGACTCCAAATAACTTACTGATCGCAATCATGTATGTTAGATTTTCAAAATTAAAATCACATAACTAAAAAACTTATGATTAAAGGTCACATAACACTTAGTAGTTTTTTGGGTTGTGATTTCATGTGATTCTATGGCATATTTATAAGAATGGAATTTCCATTGATAAAACATTGGGTTGTTACATTCTTCCCCCCTTATGAAATATTTCCCTCAAAATTTTGTTTTACATTCTAATTCTTAAATAGGTATGGGTACTTTTACTTCATTTCATCTTCCATTTCCCATGTTTTCTCTTCTTACTTATGGCTTCTCCATAGTACCTTGACCAGGTGAGTAGTCTTGTTACATAGAACTTTATCCCTACGATCCATGATCTTCATTGGATGTTCCTCGCAAGAAAGATCATCCTATAACTATACCACCTCTGAAGAGAGTACATGTGAAGGATCTGGTATGTACTTATTTAAGAGAGATACATGGAAGACAACATGTACTTTGGATATGGTAGGTGGAAGTGCTAGTCAATAGGCCATAGCCTCGACACAATCAAGAATCTATAAGGGGCCGATGTACCTAGGACATAACTTCCCTTTCTTTACAAACCTCATGACCTTATTCTATGAAGATATTCCTAGAAATACCATGTCTCCAATTTTTAACTCAAGGTCTCATCGACGATTGTCAACCTAACTCTTCTGTCAACTTTGGGCTACCTTAATATTATTTTGAATGGTTTTCACCTTCTCCACCATTTCTTCAACCATTTTAGATCCTAGAAGATTACAATCACCAACTTCATCCCAAAATGATGATGTTATTAACCTTTTCCCATAAAGGTATTTATAGTGTTCCATTCTGATGCTCGAGTGGAAACTATTGTTGTAGGAGAATTCAACCAGTGAAAAATGATAGTCCCATCCTCCTTTGACTTCCATAGAACATGCTCTCAATATGTCTTCCAGTGTATGAATGGTTCACTCAGATTGGACCGCAGATGGAAGGCTCAGCCCCTAGGACATGAAAAATCCATTAGAGTCATGATGATCACCACGATCTCTTCCTTTTGATCTGTGAAGAAGATTGAAGATCAGAAGCTTGGATGGGAGATTTCTCTCTTGAAATGGACAGTTTTAATTTGTTTAATCAACCGGCCATAACTTTTGATCCTTAAGTCCAAATGAATCCAAATTTAGAGAGTTGTCTGCAAACTTTATTATCTACAACTTTGAATGAGGAGATTTCTCGAGATTCGGCTGTCTTGATGTCCATATATGCGAGCCAAGTGGAGGGGTATTTTTGGAATGTAAACAGTCCACCACCTTGGGCTATAAATACATCCCCTCCTCTCCTTTCAAAAGGGTTGGCATTTCAGAAGAGAGGAGATTATACTGGCATGACCAAAGCCTTTCCAAAGGCTTGGTAGGACCTTCCATACTCAAGTTTTCACTTGAGATACCTTTCCTCTTCTCTTTGTTTTCACTTACTTTTGTGTCCTTCATTTTTATAATTTTGTAAGTCCTTTATTTTGTAATTATGTTTTAATGGAAGTTTCTTCTTCAATATATATTATTCTCCTCCACATTCTGTATTTTAATATTAATGTTCTTAAAATAGTTTAATTTCAGTTCAATCCCCTTCCCTTATTTAGCTTCATCATTCAATCAAAAGTTCTTTTTTAATTATCATCATTGTTCGTGTGTCTGTGTCGACGTACCACTCTTTTCTTATCCCTTTCTTTTTCTTCTATTATTAATTTATAATCATAATCATTATAACCAGATTATTAAACACCCAAATGCCTAAGTAAATCTCTCATTGGGGTGAGTTATAATTTAGGTATGTTAAGTGATTGAGAGATTCTGCTCGATGAATATTATTTGAATTAACATTGTGTATGTTGGACTTAACATGTCATGGATTAATGACTTGTTTTGTTTAACATGTGGTTTCTATGGATTATTGGAACCATAAATACACCACCATAAATAAGTTCTGATTGAGATTATAACCTTAAGTTAAGTTAAGGCTTGGTTTAAAGCCTTAACACTTAGGAATTCTAATCAACATCATCTTGTGACATGGGTGTTAATTTAAATGCAATATAAAGCAAAGCTCAAGGATATCACAAGCTTAACTAACCTAATGATGAACTCACCCCAATATTCATCAATTTGTTAAATCAAACATCATCCATAAATTATTTCATAAGCTCTGCAAACAAACCCCCCCAATCAGAATAAAATTAACTAAAAACAAATGACTATTACAAAGTATCATCGCCGAGGATTCGACCCGAGTGCTGCTATACACATTAGCAGAGCACCAGAACTTTGACCGGTCGATAGGAGACAATCGGCCGTGCGTTTAAAGTGTACATAAAGTCTTATGAAAGGGTAAAATGAGAGATAAAGGTAGTCTATCATTATTTGGGAAATATTTGTACAGTAAAATAATTATCATAAACACAAGATAATATAATCAATTGAGAATAAAAAGGCTTATTCCAAAGGAAGTTCTTGAATGTAAAAGAGGAGGGAGAGAATCCATTACATTGAGAGGTTACTTCTTAAAGCTTATAAATTTATCCTTATAACCAAGGAAACTTATTGAGAGGGATATTGAGAGAGAAAATAAGAGGAAATTAATGATTCAAGTCTTTATAGTGAATATTAATGGGATAATGGGTGAGTATTTATAGCAAAGTGAGAGGAGTGTTTATTAATTTCCAAACATATCCCCAAAACCCCAAGTTGATAAAAAAACCATTAGTTATCCCATGGGTTTTTACCATGGTATTTTACAAGGACTGCTTTTATATATTTTATTAGTTTAAGAACAAAACTCATTAAAATAAGGTCATCCATGATGCATAAGGGAGTCATGTTCATAATGAATTATTTTTAAAATCTTAAAATTTTCTTTAGGTTTTGGAATGTTCTTTATAGGTTTGGAAAAATAATATTATCAAATTAAAATTAAATAATTTAATGAAAAACACTATTTTGGTCAATTCAACCCTTTTATCATTTATTACATCACTTCAAGGTTATTATGAAGTCATAATATTTATCATATATTCTTACCATATTTAATTTTTACCAAACATTTTGAATATTTTAGAAATTTATAAAAAAACAATCATTTTATAATTTCATCATACTGATTTCAAAAATGATATTTGTTTTCATAAAAATATTTTTTTTAAATATGGTAATATTAACATTTGAATAAAAATCTTTATTTAATATAAAATAGTAGCTTTTATGAAATAATCAACTTTTCAACCCATATGAAAATTACCCAGGACATTATAACATTATATTATCATTTATATTTAATTAATTCTTGTTTTATACAAAAGTTTCATGAAAATAAATTTTATTTAAAATTATTTAATTTATTACAAAAGAGTATTGAAATTATATATTTTCTAACAAAAATAATTTTGTTTTCTTTATATCCAAAAAAGTATTTACCATATTCATCTTATATTCTTGTGCAATTTATTAAATTTAAGTAATAATGAAAACGAGATTGATGAAACCACTCTTTCATTTTTGAAAAAAGAAAATTACACATTTATAATACTAAGGTCTAGATATATAACCACTTATTACACCAACATATTCCCTAAGGGTAATGTGTATGATGGTGGTACTTTCATGGGGTGGATCAACTAACATCGAACTAGTGATGATCTCAACTAATAGAAATTTTTTTACATAGGTGGTATTAAACAAGAATCAACTATTGAAAATGAACTTGGTCTTAATCAAGTGAAACCCCAATACCGCTACATACCTCCCAATATATAATAAATGAGATTCATAAGACATGATTCTATTGGATGAGGCTATCATTTCCCCTATTTTCATCAATTATTATTCTCAATAACCCTTAATATATGCTAATTCTAACAGTCACATTATAAAAACTACCTTACCAATGGTAATAATTCCCAATAGTCATAATAACTAACAATCATAATACCCAATGATTATATTTTTTTTACATCCTATAAATACCTCCTATTTTATTCGTACATATATTACTTCAATTTATTTTATGGTTCAATATTATTAATTTTCAAAATTAATATTAAATTACCAACATTTTGTTCTTTTTACATTGTTTTTCATGAGTGTGATAATCCTAGGATATCAAGATGATAATTTTTTTCCTATTTTAGTCATTTTATATTTTTATGTTTATTTTCTCATAGTAATATCATGAATATTACTGGGTTTAATTATTGAATAAATATAATGTTATAAATTAATGAAATAAAGTGTTATCATTGTCTTTTATACTATACTAAATTATTAAATATATTACACACACACATATATATACTTCAAACTCTATATATAATTTTTTGGGTTGTTATAGTGTAGTTGTGGGCCCGATGAAGATAGAGGAAGTGATAGCTTGAGAACCACCCAAGATTACTAAAATCCCATTGTTTCCTTGGTTTTCTAGGTACTATTGAATGTTTGGGGTATAGTTTTCTAGGATTTTATACCCTTTTATTCCTTAACATGAAAAGGGTAGTCATTTTCTTGGATCGAGTAGTGTTAATAGGATTTTGAGGAGTTGATGAAAATTCTACGACTTCCAAAGGAAGGTGTTGAGTTTGTGGTGTTATGTGATTCCTCTATGGGTTTTCTTAGGTATGTGTTGATTTATAGGTAAGTGGTGATTTCTTATAGTTTTATCCAGTTAATCCCTCATGAGTAAAACTATGTGACCCATGAATTTATGTTAGTGGCAGTGCTCTTCACCATATTGATGTGGGGGGCTTATCTTATAAGTGAGTGGTATTTAGTTTATTCAGACCATAAAAGTATTAGGTATATATTTTCCTAGATATACCACAACTAGAGATATAGAAATTGGATGGAGTTCCATTATGACTATTATTTATGAAGAGAAACTTGGAGGAAAATTTACTTAGCAAAAAATCTTACTCTCTCTTAGCTGAGGAGGCATAATAGGAGTTCGCATCGTTACAACTAACCTTGGTATATAGGATAGGGGAAACATATCTCTAGTCAAAAGTAGTTACTCCATCACTTCTTCATCACATGAGAGATTATCAATTAGGATACATTGATTATGAAGTTCTGTATAACTAGATATTCTCAGGAGATATAGAAGATGGACTTTTGAAGTTGGAGAGCACATCATCCTCTTCAAAGAAAGGACTACGAAACTATATTCACTACATGATGAGGATATGAGAGAGTTTCATACCTCCCCTTGGTTGTCCATCCAAGGGTTGCATAAATATAAAAGGAAATTTAGTGGATGTTTTGGTGGGAAATAATACGACAGAGTGTTTTTGAGATTATTTCTTGATGCATCACTTATCAGAAGGTGAACGAAAAGCATCAAGTTCTAGCAGGATTGACATAACCTATTAAAATCCCTAATAGGAAGTGAGATGAAAATGTTGGCACCAGTATTTGTTCATGTCCTACTTTACCGTTAAAGAACTAGGAGTTGTTCCATAGGATGAATTAATATATGGAGGAGATCATACATGAAGACTGGTTTAAAGAAACATAACTTGGACCCAACATTCCACTAAGATTTTCATTTTTCATAGTTGAGAGTTTGATATCACCACTAGCCAAAAAATATGGCTAGCCAACCAACCAGCCAGGCCAACTCAACCAAAGCCCATGTGGGACTAGTCGACCACGCCCATGGGAGTCCGCACAAGCCAACCAGTGGGCCAGCAGGTATGAATAGATCCTGCAAGGATCAGGTTGGGCCCATGTATAGAGCATGAGGTGCTTAAGCCAGTAGGCATGTGTGTACGCATAGTTGGGACATGGCCCACTAGGTGGAGGGTGATACAGATGTTATGGGTGCTGACCATGTTGTTGGTTCGAACTAGAAGCCTCCACCGAATGGCTTATAAGCCGAATGACAGAAGACACAAGAATTTGATGTGGGATGTGGATTTTTGGAAAATTTTCTGATGTAGTGTAAATAAAAAAACTAATTCCCCATCTAACATTCAAGGGAAAAAATTTCCCAAAGTAAGGTCGATCATGGGGAAGAAGGTGCCAATTTAAATGGCGCCTTCTGTGAGAAATCATTTAAGAAGGCACCAAATAGTTAAGTGCCTTCTTTAATAATTTTTTAAGAAGGCACTAAATCAAAAAGCACCTTCTTTGATAAAAATTTTAAGAAGGTGCTAAATCAGTAGGCGCCTTCTTTGATAAAATTTTTAAGAAGGCGCTAACTCAGTAGGCGCCTTCTTTGTTTTTTTAGATTTTTGTTTTGTCTATATATATATATATATAAACTAAAAAATTAAAAAATATATAATTTTTTTAAAATAATTTGATGGATAATGTAATTAATAATAAAAATATAATTATTAATAATTCCTAACAGTGAATATAAATAATATAATTAATAATATATTTAATTTGATATTAAAAAATAGTAATAATTAATAATCTAATGAATATTAATTATTTTATAATTAGTTTAGTTATTATTATTATTATTATTAATGTTATTAATTATTAATTATAATTATTAAATAATAATATTGTTATTATTAAGTAACAGATTATTTAAAATGGCTTCATAAAAATAATATATTAATAATATTTACTATTATTACCATTAAATAATAATTATATGCAAATATTCATTTTGATTTAATGATTATTTATAATTTATAACATTATTAATTATATTATTATCTAGTATTATTAAATACATAAATAATTAAATTATATATAACATTAAAAATAATTATTTATTATTTTGTTTGTTATTTAAAAGTTAATTATATTATGAATATGCTTATTATAAATGACTAATAATAGTATTATAAAATGTTAATAATAACAATATTATTAACAAATATATTTTCTATATTAAAATTTTTATTAATATTAGTTTTGAAATATATTATTTACTAATTTATTAGTTATGTTATGAACTATATTATTTACATCATTTCCCCCACTATTGGTGGTGGGGTGGTAAGAGTTTGGGGGGTGATGGGAAGATTGTGGGGTCTAGTTCCCGAGCTTGCAATTTAATGCAATTTTCTTCATGACGTTGTATTCTGCGGTGGTGGATGTCATCAACCTAGTATATTATTTACATCATTAATCATAATTATTATTATAATTCGTGTGAATAACTTAAAATATAATTATTTTTTATTAAAAATGTAATTTATAATATTTAACAATAATAACATAATTAATAATTAATAATAATGTTTTTAATGTTCCTTTTATTTTCAATTAATTTTTATTTGGACAGTCAATGTTTTAAATTTCAAATAGTAGGGGTGTCCATGGGTCGGGTCGGGTCGGGTTTGAGGGTTTTTTGGGCCCAACCCGACCAAAATAGGTCGGGTCGGGTTGGGTCGGGTCATATGTGTTTTTTTGTTTCGGACCCGACCCGACCCGACCCGTCCAACACCGGGTTGGGTTGATCGGGTCGATCGGGTTATGTAAACAAAAAATACTCATCGCCCCAGATTATCCCACACGCCTCCTTCCAATTCTCCTCCCTCGGGCGACTCCCTCTCTTCTTCACCAAATGGCCATCGAGGGTTCGACGGGTGATCTTCATCTGAGGCCGGTGGTGAATCATGATCTCCTCCATCTCATCGGAGCGCCTGTATAGGTCAGTCGTGATCTCCTGAAATTTTCATCCCAAGACGCTGCCCTTGACATTTTTTCAGGTAAGTCGTTATATCGTTCATCAGCATGCTTAGTTGGTTTTAAGAGGAGTGGCTATGGCAGACAGATCTCGATTTTTCGGCTTCATCATTTTTGGTTCAGCCGTCTTCATCTAGGTGGAGGTGTGCATCGGCGAATCTCCGATAAAGAGAAGCTTCATTTTCTCCTCTATTGAGGTCGGTAATATGTTGACGTTCGATTTGGGATTTCAACCAGTGGCACATGACAAAATTTCTTGGTTCGCAGGCATCAGTGCTTGATTTGCCTCACCACGCCAGGACGACCTCGACGACGAATTGACCCCAAAAAAAGGTGGCAGTTGGCGGCGGGATCGGTAGTGGGTGATGGATTTCTATCTTCTGTAGGTGTTCTGTGGTGGATCTAGGGTTATGGATGGTGATTTTGATGGATATGGAGGTGGAGGCGAAGGAGACTTTGTGTGGGTTCGCGACGGGTGCATCGTGCAGTGGAGGTGGTGGTGGAGGAAGATGACGAGGGCGAGGCAACCCGTGACCGCGGGGTGTGCAGGGTTAGTGTCGGGTCATTGGGTCGGGTTGGGTAATTATTCTCCCAACTCGTGACCCGACCCAACCCGACCACGGGTCAGCCCGTAATGACCCGACCCGTGCATATGAAATCTTGAACCCGACCCAACCCGACCCAACCCGATCGGGTCGGGTTGGGTCGGTCGGGTCGGGTCGGGTTTGGACACCCCTATCAAATAGTATTCATTTAGACTACATTTTATGCACAAATTTTTTTAGAAATATAAATGTTACATTTTTAATCAATAAAGTTTGTGTCGTGTAAATTATTTTTGATTTGTTATATTTATTAATTTTTTTTTGTTTTCAATTATTTCTTATATGTTTAATCAATGTTTTAAGTTTCATTTACATTGGTCTTATAGTTTATATTTTATAGGCTGCCAAAGTCACCTACTTGAAACGAAATATCGTTTCAAGTAGGTGACTTTGAGAGCCTATAAAATATAATTTATAAGACCAATCTATATTAATCTTAAAAAATGGATTAAACATATAAGAAATAACTTAAAATAAAAAAATATAAAAAATGTTGATGAAAAATAATTTATAAGCTTTCAAAGTCATCTACTTGAAACATTATTATGTTTTAAGTATGTGACTTTGGAAGTTTATAAAATATAGAATATAAGAATAATCTAAATGAAAATTATCACATGGATTAAAAATATAAAAAATAGTTGAAAATAAAAAGAATTTAATTAATATAACAAACCAATTATAGTTTACATGAAAAAAACTTTATGGATTAAAAACATAACATATACACTTTAAAAAAATATGTGCATAAAATATAGTATAAATAAAATCTATATGGAATTTAAAACACCAACTCTTAAAAAAAGATAATTGAAAATTAAGGTAATTTAAAAAAATAATAAACAAATTTTTTTAATTTACATGAAAAACATTTGCTTTAAAAATAATTTATATGTACAAATGTTATGCTTTGAATTAGTAATGTTTTGTGCCATTGAAATTATTTTTCATTAATGTTTCTTATGAAATTATTTTTATTTTCAATTATTTTTTGATTTGTTTATTTAATGATTCAAATTTCATTTATTTTTTATGTATATTTTATAATCTATAGGCTTCCAAGATCATCTACTTAAAACATTATTATGTTTCATGTAACTGACTTTAGAAGCCTATAAAATATAAACTATAAGTTCAATTTAAATGGAGCATAAAATATGGATTAAACATATAAAAAATAGCTGAAAATAAAAAGAATTTAACAAAAATAACAAACCAAAAATAATTTACATGACACAAATTTTATTGATTTTAAAAAATAACATTTACCCTTCAAAAAAATAATTCGTATAAAATATAGTATAAATAAAATCTAAATACAATTTAAAACACTAACTGTACAAATAAAAATTAATTGAAAATAAAATGAATTTCAAAAAAATAATAAATAATAAATAATAGTTTTGTTATTAATGTTAAATATTTTGAATTACATTTGTAATAAATAACAATAAATTTTTAAATTATTTAAAATAATTACAATAATGATTATGATTAATGATTTAAATAACATAATTCATAATGTAACTAATAAATTATTGAATAATATAATTCAAAATAAATATTAATTAAAATTTTAATATAGAAAATATAGTTGATAATAATAATGTTCTTTTTAACAATTTATAGTACAATTATTAATCATTTATAAAAAGCATAATAGTAATATAATTAATTTTTTAATAATAAAAATAATAATAAATAATTATTTTAAATGTTAAATAAAATTTAATTATTTATGTATTTAATAAAACTAGATAATAATATAATTAATAATTTTATTAATTATAAATAATCATTAATTCAAAATGAATATATGCACATAATTATTATTTAATAATAATAACAGTAAATATAATTTATATATCATTTTTATGAAGCCATTGTAATTAATCTATTACGTAATAATAATAATAATAATAATATTTAATAATAATACTATTATTTACATGATCATCATTATTATTCATAGTATTATTAGTTGTAAATATATTAAACACGGAATAATTTAAATTAAACAAAATATTATTATTTAATAATAACTATTAATAATTAATAACAATAATAATAATAATAACAGTAAATATAATTAATATAATATATTTATGAAGCCATTGTTATTAGTCTATTACTTAATAATAATAATAATATTTAATAATAATACAATTTTCTACACGATTATCATTATTATCGATAGTATTATTAGTTATAAATATAATAAACAAAAATAAATTAAATTAAACAAAATATTATCATTTAATAATAAATATTAATAATTAATAATAATAATAATATTAATATTAACTAAACTAATTATAAAATAATTAATATTCATTAGATTATTAATTATTACAATTTTTTTAGTATCAAATAAAATATATTATTAAATATATTTTTATTATTAATTACATTATCCATCAAATTATTAAAAAAATTAAAAATTGTTTAATTGATTAGTTTATATATATATATATATACAAAACAAAAATCTAAAAAAAACAAAGAAAGCGCCTATTGGGTTCGTGCCTTCATAAAAAATTTATCGAAGAAGGCGCGCAGAGATTTAGCGCCTTCTTAACATCACTATCAATGAAGGCGCATTTCAATTTAGCACCTTTCTAAAGTAATTATTAAAGAAGGTGCTCAACTACTTGGCGCCTTATTACAATATTTCTTACCGAAGGTGCCATTTAAATTGGCGACTTCTTCCGCGAAAAGCTCGCCCCACAATCGAACTTACTTTGGGAAATTGTTTCCTTGAATGTTAGATGGGGAATTAGTTATTTTATTTACACTACATTAGAAAATTTGCGGGGATTTTTCCATTGGATCAAACTAGGACTATCCGATCATGCCTGCCGTTGATCTCTGCCATCTGCTTCGATCCCGGAAACCGTGAACCCAAGACTGGTTCGATCCACACCGTCTGATCACGCCCCCGTTGATCCCATCCATCCGCTCGATCCCACTAATCGCAAACTCAATCCAGCCGTGCCCGCGCACCGCATGAGTCATCGTCTTCAACCTCCGGAAACCCTGGTTCGACACACACCCAACACTCACCCCTTGTCACTTCCACTTCTCTCGCATTCACGTCAAGACTCCGAAGCACCCAACATGGGCATCCGTGACCTCCGGTGGTTTCTCGTAAGTCTCCCCGACAACAACTGAGATTGTTTCATGATCCTTCCTTGATCATGCGATCACGGGAGGACAAAGGTGTTGACCGCTGCCTTCAAGGAATGACTCCAGGTAATTAAAGAGGCCCCTCCTACGGGAATCTGCCATCGCATGAATTCAGAAGAACCTATCATGTGATTTCCTGTCGAACCCCTACGAATGCTGGCGAGGCCTCCCCCCAGATCACGCGATCACATGAGCTATGGAACCTCCGGTGATGCGAGTTCTTGAATATACGAGGTACCCATATTGGTGCCTATAGATATAAATCCCGATCTCATGAATATCGCGAGTATCCTTATCTTGTGGCGACTTCACGATGCCCACCGGACGTGACCATCCCGACTAGAAAATGCCTCCAAAAAGTCCTTGGGGAGATGTATTAATCCATCACGGGACCCTTTGTTGGAGACATGTGAGTTGCATGAGAATAAAGGCCTCGGGGTTTTGCAAATCCGCAATTACATGAAACACCGTCTCTAGCCTTCGATGCCCAAGACAGATAACCCCGGATCTAGGATTCCCACACCCATGACACCCTCGTGCATCCTTAGGCACGCAGCCATGATAGGATCCTTTGGTCCCGCGTATACGACTTTATGGGGCCACTCCCAAATTTGGGAGGATTCAGTGGCTGGAGTCTCCTTTGCTGGCATCACCTTCTCCTTTGGTGGGCTGTGCGGTGGACAGCCGCTAACTCTGTGGACATGCAGCAAATAACGGTGGAAGATTACAAGGGTTGTTGAGCCAACCCTTTGACAAACTTGAGTTTTCTTCTCTTTTCAACCAGATCAAATCCCTTGGTGTAATATGTGTGTTGTAAATCCTCCGACGTGAACCGGAGAGAAGTAAAATAGGGAAGAAGCTCTTTTCTCCCGTGGATGTAGGCAAATCGTTGAACCAAGTAAATTCATGTGTTGCTCTGTTTACTCCTGTTTTTGTGTGTTTGAGGTACCACCCACCTCCGCTGCGCCCCAATAGCCTTCCCCGGCACATGCAAACTCAGAAGGCAACCCCATTCAGTGTCAAGGAGTCCATCACACGATCCCTTTGAAGATCATGGGCCCACATGATTGATCATGCGATCATGCGGTGCATCCCATGCATGTGAAGACCCTGATATATAGCCTCTATCGCATGATCACAAGGCCTGTCGCAAGACCCCATGCCCTCTTTATGCGGCCTTAGAAATGGTTGTCCTGATGTGGAGGATCAGCATGAACACCCTTTGCATATATATAGTGAGGACATGCAACCCACTAGCCGCACACTCCCAACCATGCAATCATCATCTCCCCATACTTGCCAAGGCTTTGATATACAACCACTGCGCATAAGAATGGATCCAGCCACAAGACCCCTCTGAGGTCACATGATCCACATGCCTTCATGAAGAGTGCCATGAAATCATTCCCATAGTGTGTGTAGGAACCCACACACAGACCTTTCGTCTTGAGATGCGTACATACAACCCCCTATGCATGTCTACAGGACCTATCGCAAGCCCAATCTGTGGTCACGCAAGAACCCTCATGTGGCCCACGATGCTTGCATGAGGCCTTAGAGATGTCCTCCTTAATGTGGAGGATCCCCACAGACTCCCCTAACATGGAGACCAATAGTAAGGGCATGTAGCCCATGGGCCTTGCAACCCTCGTCATACAACACATACCCTCACCCATGCACGTGAAGGGTTTGATATGTAGCCTTCATGTATCACCCTCTGGACGATCACAAGACCATAATGGGAAGCATGTGATGACATGAGTGGAAAAGAATCACGCAACCCCTTTAGACAAGGTGCTCCTCAGATGTGTGTGTGTGGCTTTGTTACACCCCAGGATCCACATGAAAATCATTTCCTATATCCACCAAGGAACCCTCCTTTCAAGCTCACGGTGTTATTAGGATGTATGTGTACATGTCTACTAATTTCTCTACGAGCTCATCTTGAGTTCATGTGGAATAGGGTTGTCATGAGAATGTCCCCTTAATGTACACAATAGCCCATAGACTGGACCCCCCTTTTCCATGCAAACCCTACGATGTACACCTTCAGCATGAGAACTCGGGCGTATATGCCTCCCATACAACTAAGGGAATAATCTATTTGGATATGCACTTGTGGCACTTGAATGAGAACAAGACCCTAAACACACTCATGAGATCCTTCGATGGTGTTGTGGTGTCCTTAGAAAACCATGTACATGCCATGTTGATCACCATACAAGCCTCAGACAAGTCAGATTGATCTCGTGACAACCTTTTGACATGTCACCATGGTCCTACGATGACCCCAGGAAAAGTTTCACCAGTCATGAGAGGCACCTTGAAGATGCTCACCTTGATCACACAAAGACATCCTAAGACAACACACATTGATAGTGTGAAGGATTCATTGACTCATAAGAATGATCATGTGATTATCTGCAGAGCTGTCCATATTTACTTATGATATCCTGAGTACAGGCCCCCATACATGTCCACCTCACCACATGGAAGCCTCTAGGTATGCCTGGACAAGCATGTGGAACCCTAAGAACAAGCATACAGACATTTCCATCATATGCTTGTGCACTCTCCACGCGAACCATATTGGTCATTTGAAGGAATTCCCAAAAATCATGTAAAAATCATATGCATCACTCATACGATGTCAAATGATCCCAGGACTTTGTAAATTAAAGTGAAGAAGATTGAAAGGAGGGAGGTGAGTAGTGTTCATTATCACTGAAGGACACACGACACGCACCTAGCGCAGCTCTACAAGACCTCCTGACAAGTCATCCTAACATGTCTACATGATCATGTATGACACCTGGGACATGTCTACTTGAACATGCGAAGTACCTCGGACATATCCACTTGGACATGCAAAGCTATCTGACATGTTTAAATGGACATGCAAGGAACCCCTGACATGTCCACCTAGTCACACGAAGTACAATTGACATGAATTCTTCACTCATGTGTAGACACCCGAGACAATTTAGTTTATCATGCGTGAGACCACAAAATTGTCCACTTTGGTCTTGCGAAGCATCTCAGACATGTTTTCTCTACCCATGCGTAGTCATCCAGAGCATGAAAATAGATCATACATCCATTGTCGAATTTGTCTACTATTCCAGATAGATTCTTGAACATATCAGGTGAACAATCAAGACCTGACCAATAGATGGTCGAGACATGTCAAGAAAAGCCCTTATGACATGTCCACTTGGTACGGAAGACCTACTCAGACTCATGCCATGTGGACCCTGGCTAAGAATACTCAGCCACATTCCTCTTCTATGAAGGAAGTGTCCCTGATGAGATGGTATCATGCATTCACGAAACCCCATTAATGTCATTCTCTCTGATAGACCTCTCTCCAACCCTCCATAGGATAGAGAATGAGTGAACCAATCATGGGCAACCTCAAAGTGTAAGACCCGAACAATGACATGATACCAACTAGGTAGCCTCATAGTGTAAGACATAACCAGTGACATGATATGAGTTCACCAATCACCGGAAACCTCATAGTGTAATCCCTGATCATCAGTATAATACAATATATCCCCACTAATAGGGAATCTATTTTGGCAGAATCCCCTAGCATCCTGGAGATCTCCATAGTGTCTCTAAGCATGATCACCTGCCTTAGCCTATCACCAAGTTAAGTTAGATATGAACTATGAGAAATCTAATTCCCATCATATCCGAGATATGTAGAAATAATCCATAAAATCCTGATCTCCATAACATATCTTTTATGAGATGGGTAATCATTACTCTCAAAAGGAAACTTCTATGTGTAAGCACTATGTAGATATAATCTCATGCAACATGTCCAATCTATCTATATCTCTTATTCCTCAAACTAGGAATGGATCACATTGGCTTAGAGGTTTGCAGTGATTGTACTAATGAAATGATGATAATCCCCCCCCCCCCCAACATGGGATCTTCACTTATGGGATATAAGCCTAATTATATCCTCCTCTTCTTAAAGGGCCATATCCCCAATGAAGTAGTCCAGGGAAGTCTTATATGCATAAGTCCCATCTAGGGTCTCTATAGTCATACCCCTCATGACACAGATGCCCTCTCTAATAACTATATAGACTATGATTCTTGTATCAAACAGTATATGTAGGACACCTCATTGAGTTCCATGCCAGATATTTACATCCTTAATATATGATATTAAACTACATAGATGGGTCTAGTCATACGACCTTGAACTATGTCAAATGAACTATGTGGGTTTTGATTTATGTTCTCATAGGATACATAGGACACATCATAGAGGTTCAATACCATCTCCAAGACTTTAACCATCCCCCCAGAAAACAATAAACTTTAGAGAACTCGAGAAAGTCCATAATCCAAAGGATTGTAATTAAATAAGAGATCAATAGGGAACCCATGATATGCACATGATGATCCTTATCGATACATGTTCATAATCAATTCATTGACACAGGGGTAACTGATCCCGTATTGAGGTATGGGAAGGATTTCATGAATATGTATTAAATATATAAGAGAGTCCCAGAGTTTTCAATAATTCACCCCAAAAGGGTGAGATGAGCCCAAACTCCCATCCTCTCAACCAGTGCAAGTCCCCAATAGTCGTTGGGCCCGAAAAACTAGGTGACCACCAACCCTTGAAAAGTAGGTCCATACCCAGCTATGGATGGGTGAACCATTGGGGGTTTCAGGAAAAAGTGACAATAGTAATGTGATGAGAGAAACCCATTCCACACCATAAAACCCAACGAATAAAAAATGGTGAACCCAATGTAAAACCTTTAACAATTTCATCCCTTTCATGTTTAAAAAATGATAGGTTTCCCTAATGCTCATTAGGCTAGTTTACATTGTGATTTTCACAGAACAAAACATTGAACCTGTTACATTCTTTTAACTGCATTGAGCCTTGTGAAACAATAAGGGATCGCCTCTTTATCCTTTAATTATGAAAGTTATTAATCAAACATGTACTCTTATATATGATGCTGCACAAATAAGGTGTTATGTATTTCTTCCAATACTTCTCTAGATTCCTTGAAATCTAAATTAGTTATTAAATGTGCCAGCGGATTCCAAGATTGTTGGAAAATCTACATTGATCTTGAGTTCCCGATGTGCACTTTCACCAACACACCATCTTAGTCATAGTTTTTAAACATCTTGGGATGGGAATACCATATTGATGGCTCCATCAAGACTATGGGATCAGTTTATGAAATCCTTTGGAGGATGGATTCTCACCAACTATCATTCCCATGACATGTCGCGGAAGAGGAAGTGGCCCTTGTTGCCACATTCAACTGCTTTCGGGACCTATCACTGGAAGGAAGCAACATACACATTCCCTATGCTGGGGAGGTATATGAGGATGGTAAATATGACAAATAAATCACCTAGGATATATGTAGGATAGATCCCATCCATTATGATCATCACCACTGATGTGTAGCCATAATCCCACAAGGAGCTGCGAAGGAAGTTATGCATACGTTGACTATCCAAGATAGAGAACCCAGTCATAGAGTCCACCTGAGTTATCTAGAAAACGTAGCTATAGAGAAGGCTAATATCCCTATTTCCACCAATCTGACTGAGTTCCACCAGTACATCTCAATGGTGTCCTAGGATCAATCCCAGATCACTTCCCATCAGGAGCCTTCGACATCACTTCAACTAGTCGCAATGAATGCATAATACTAGGGAGCACCCCAGCCTGCAAGGCTAGGGTATTTTTTACCATATCTTACCCTAGTATCATCTTATTCATGGGAGGCGACCCATCAAATGGTATCATGGGAATTGATCCCTCAAATGGTATCATGGGCAACGATCCCCCCAAATGGTATATCAGGCACCAAACCGCTAAATGAGGTACTCCATTGATGGGGTGAACCAGCCTACTTGTGTTTTGGTCAAAATGATATTGTTAAGGTCTATAGATTCCCCACCAATCCATGTGATCATACTCCTGAAGGGTAAAATCACACTCTCTTGTAATCATCTGGGACACCGCAATGTGACCTACCTCCTATTACTGGCACGAGAGCAGAAGGGCTCAATGGTATCCACCAGACATCTGCAGAAGGTGATACCAATATTTCTATTATTCCAAAGGGGTTGGAAAATGGATCATATGGACATTAGAAGTAGTGGATTTAGTCTCTAGGATCCACATCGGAACCCCCATCATCATCCACTCACCATCCCACCAATAGATGAAGGGTTATTTTTATAGCTCCCACCATACAACCCCTTTAGGATAACAAGGCAGATTATGCGGAAGAAAAAATCCCTCAACTCCGACAAGAGAACATGAATCTTTGGGAGATAATTGCAGGAATACTCCTCAGATATCCACTCAAGGATGATGAGCCAACACCTATCCATGAAATCCAACCTTGCAGTGAAGTTACCCAGCACATAGGGTTTGGGTAATTTTCATATTTATCATCCCCTCATCAGGAGGAATCCAAGCATTCTTCCTCCTCACCCCAATCCATAGGGCTGGGGGAATTTCCATATTTTCCACCTTCACACCGGGGGTATTCGAGAATCCATCCGACCTTAGGTGTCACCACAAAAACTTCAGGGGATTCGAGGCCTTTTAATCAATGGTAAGAGTCTATATCATCTAAGAACCCAAAGGTTCAGTGCCTACCTCTAGATCAATAGATATAGGGATTCCATACCCTAGATTCCAGACTCAGTCACACACCCAAAATGGTATGGATAACATGAAAAAGAAGCAGTCTAGTTTCCCCTCTCTAGAAGGAAGACAATGAAAAGTATATTCCTTATGAGCCAAACATATTCCCAGGTATTTAAACCATTCCATTGAGAACGTTTTGATGAGACTCCCAACAGTGAGGAAGCCTAATGAGGTAGGGTTGGTAAACCATGATTATTATTTCCCTACCATAAGCATCTTGGGAAAACCATGGAAGATTGATTTTCCTTCATAGACTGCTTCAAAAGTAGATAGACATGGGGATATTAGAACCGCCAATGCCTAAATCCCCACTCCAGCCACCTAATAATTCTAATTAGGGAGAACTGATCATGTAATGGAGAACAAGTCACCTACCTCCCAGGGAGAAATGACCATCTCTCAATGCAAAATTGAACAAATCCCATTACTTCCCAAAAAATAATATCTCTAGATATTTTTATTGAGTTGTGTAAAATGGTTTGATAGAACTCCCAACAATGAGGAAACTGCATGAGGAAAGGTTGGTAGGCCATGATGACTATTTCCCTTACCACCGACTTCTCGGGCACACAATTGAAAACCTATTTTTCTTTAAGGATATGTCGGAGGAACATGTATCTATAGGTCTGATAGAATTGAAGGATCCAGATACTCATGAAATATGTATAAGAGTTGTCCAAGATCCTTCATATGAGATACCATCTTGATAGGTTACATGCCCTACTTCCTGACCACATGACATTAAATTGTATGGGGCCAACATCCTCACCGTAAGATATTAAACTGCACTAAATGTATCATCGTTACTTCATGACATTAAACTACAGAGAAATATGTCCTTACCACATGACGCTAAACTTCATGGGATTAAGACCTTGATGCATGATGTTAAGCTGGATGATCCTTCAAGAACTATGTATAGATTGATTCATATCCATACAGGATACGTAGTGAAACCTAGATCTCCAATCCTAGGACCAACTAAAACTGTCAATGCGAGATAATGATCACCTCTACATACATGCTAGACCTGCATAGAGTATCTCCTTTCCCAGAACTATGTGTGGTGTGATTCCAGTCATGACGAGATACATAGTGACACCCATGAATTTTTTCTTCAAGACCACCTGCATACATAACCCTTTTATGGACCTTCTGCCTGAGTTTTCCTAGAAAAGTGCATGGTGTGGCTGAGAACTTTTTGGTCCTCATTCACATCGAGTTGCTTCATGACACCCCACTGTGCATATCCACCTTAAGAGCTCCACATTATGGTTCGAGCCACATGACCCTAAACTTTCTACGTATTTCCACACAACATGAAATTAAAACATGGTGCAACATTGTTTATATATGACATTAAACTACATGGAATTTCTTGAAATGACAATATACTATGTGGGTAAGTCCTCACCACATGACATTAAACTGCACAGTCTCTCTAAAACTACGTATGGATTGATTCCTATCATTATGGAATACATAGGTACTCCTTGATATTATGTCTCAGCCCATCCACCACACAACAAAAAAAATACTCCCATCCTATCCTCCATGACACTTAATAGAGGGATGGGTCCTTGTAATTCCTTGTTTCTCACATCGAGAATAACTCACATAGGCTTAGGAATTTCGATAAGGGTTTCCCCACACAAAATAAGGTGTGAAATCTTGGGATGAACCCTTTATAATCCTAGATATAGGGAGATAAAAGGGGATGTTGTGATTCCTCACTATTTGACGTTAAAATTCAAGGTCAATATCCCTTACACAACATGAAAATGTATGCTCTTGTAGACCTTGTCTCAGAGGAACACCATAACTGGGGTTAGTTTCCTACCACACCATCATTTCAAGAACTATGTGAGACTTGTTTCTCATTCTCAATGAGATACACAGCGATGCCCAAATCCCTATTTCTAGTCCCATCTAAAGGATTATCTTCCTTTCACATCGGGTGATCCAATGTCCTTACCGCATGACATAAAACTACATGGACCCATGGAATCTGTCCTATTCACATCAGGTGACCTTCATCCTCTCCACATGATGTTAAACTGCATGGAATATCAAGAACTATGTGTGACTTGATTTCCAATCTCATTGGATACGTAGGAATGCTCATACATTTTTCCTCGAGCCCAACCTTAGGCCCTTTTTATTTTTCCTAACCCCATGCCCTATGTCCCCTTCAGGAATGCATGGCATGTTGTGGGCCTCTTTGGTCCCCATTCATGTTTGGTTTGTTTTACTAATCCTTTTGCATCACCATTGGGGAACTATCCCCCTTTTTTTTCCAAACTGTGTGAAAATAAACTGCATTGGCACCCTTCGTCCTTACCGCATGACGTTAAACTGTATTCAATAGTGTCGGTCTCTTTGAAACTCATTCATGTCGGTTCTACCTTCATCCTCCCCATATGATTTTAAACTATATAGAATATCAGGAACTATGTATGGACTGATTCCTTCCCTTGCAGGATATGTAAGAATGCGTAGATATTTGGTCTTTGGGTCCAGCCCCATGCACCACAAATCATTCCATCTTTTTTTGGACTCTTGGCCTGTTTCCTCTTCATAAATACAAATGGTGTGGAGTGGACCTATTTTATCTTCATTTATGTAGGGTATATTCTACCATGCCATGCACACTTTTATTTAGGACATTATCCCTCTGGTGTCTTAGCCGTATGACAATAAACTATGCCGTAACTTACGTCCTCACCGCATGACATTAAACTGCATGGTTCTGCAAGAACTATGTGGACTTTGATTTCCAAACAGAGGGGATATGAAGGAAATCCCTCAGGGTTCAAACCTGATACTTCACAAACCTCATACCTTCTTATTTATTTACTTTAATCCACCCTTTTCCTTACCATATGAAGTTAAACTGCCTAGAATCATGTCCCCACCATAATACATTAAACTACATGAAATCATGTCCCACTACATGATGATAAACTATGCATGTCATCATCCATAACCCTTCCTTATTAATGGACCACAAGAGCCTTACCATGGCCAACCAAAAAACAAAGTTCTTCCAGAATATTTCTAATCTCCTCAATACATGTTCCACACTTTGTGTATCAACCATCTCGGGTCACCCCAAACCTCCCACTTCCCTTGTAGAGGAGAAGAGATTTCTCCTCTTGGCCATTTTATTAATGTGAGGGCTCAGACCCACTGACTGGAGATATCTTGGCCCGACGTAAAGGTATTTCTGATTCTTGTGATCTTGACGTCACCAAGGTAGAACCCATAAGCCCATTGTGTTATAGGTTACCACAAAATCATTTCCCCATATAATCACTCATGACCTAAGAACCTTGATCCATGATTTACAACGTCTCCACCGCCAGCTCGAAAGGATGATGGAGTACACTTAACCCTGGGTATCCTAATAAGCCTATTGTGTTTCATCCCCCTTACCAAGTCCAATTAGAATGACCTTAAACTACTCACACCTTGGTCAAAGTTGTATGACCTCAAACTCTAGCACATAATGGTCCAAACCACAAGACCATAAACTAGAAACGAAATAGAAACAATACTCATTAGGCTAAAAACCCATAAAGGGAGACATGAGAAAAAGTCAAGTCTTCTCCCACTAAAATCATCATTTATAGAGTTTAGGAAAAAATTAGGGCACAAAAAAATTAGGAATAAAGCTCATAGTGTCTATTTTTTAACCCAAGTAAAATCCAAGCTATGCTCAATGGAACCCATGGTCTAGGAAAAAATAAGAGTAATGATTCATCATATATCCTCACCACGGGAAAATATTAGAGAGGTGGTGGAGAAACTTTTAGGGTACTCAAACCCTTATTGGATCTTACATTTTCTATATATCCCACTCTCTGATATAAAACCTCTCAAGCCACCAGAAATCATTCATTTCCCTGAAGAGGAAAAGATATATCTATGCTCGGACATGCTATTGATGTAAGGGCTCAGACCCACCAACCAGAGACATCTTGGCCTAGTTCAAAGAGATTTATAATTCTTGTGAGACTAAAATCACCAAGGTGGAACCATACACCCCATTGTGTTATAGGTTACACCAGAATGACTGTCCCATATCTTCCTTATGACATGAGCGATTTGGACTATGATTTATGGTCTCCACACTAGACTGTCCAAGAAAATCTAATACCCGCAACATTTCATCACTATGTTTTGTACCCATTATCAAAACTGAAATTTGGTCCTTCATTCTTAAACCTTTTGATGACTCACACCTCATTATTTGAAACCAAAAGGCATAGGTCTTGGGATATTCAATTAAGAGCTAAGTTTCACTAAGGTGCTAAAACCCTTCTTGGATAGCCTTCCTTCCATATCCAACTTCATCATCTCGATGTTCGAGCCTACATAAATATTCCATTACCTCTGTAAGGGAATCAATATCTCTCCTCTAGGACACTATATTGATGTAAGGGCTCAAATCCACCAACCAATAACATCTTGGACCAATATAAAAGGCCTCACAATCCTTGTGAGCCAGAACGAACCTATAGAAGAACCTGGCACCCCAATAGTGTTAAGGGACATACCCAACATATCTATCCCATCCCATATCACTCAGATCAGACTTCTGGGTTTTGATTTACATCACCCATATCCCAACTATCCAGGCAGGCCTAGCTTCCCTAGCATTTTACCCTAAGCCATTTCCACCCCATGAATGTTTCACAGCCCTTGGAAAAGAGTGGAGATAAGATTTTCTTGGCCATGATGTTGATTCCTAAGGTATTTAACCTACCAAATAAAGACATATCCTCCTTATAATAAAAAAAATCCAATACTCGTGATCCCTAACAACACCATGATAGAACCTATCACCCCATAAAGATTTGAGTCACCCCTGGTTGGCCAGACCCATATTCCATAAAATTTCTGGTGATAAGACTTTAAACTACATAGCTAACAAAAATTCATAGTAGTAAGACTTTAAACTACATGAGATCCCAATGGTTTGAGTTGGTAAACCCTGAAATTCATCACAATTATGGTATAACTTGAAATACCTTAAAAAAGAAGGATACATAATGCACACCAAGGTGAAAGCCCGATAAAGGCATCTTGGGAAAAGGTCGAGTTCCCTCTCACTAGAAATATACTTTGTTTGACCCGGGTAATATTAAGCATCTATAAAATGAAAGAGGCAAAAAAAAAATTCAGGTTGAAAACCTATAAAAAGGTGGCCTGAGAAAAAGCCAAGTCCAAGCCCGCTAAGTCTTCCCCATATGAAACTTAGGCAAAAGTTAAGGAAAAGTAAAATAGAAAAGATACAAAGCTTGTAGGGTAACCTATATAGCCTTAGAAAAAACCAATCAATGCATGATAAGTCCCTTGTATTAGGAAAAAGTTACAGAATTCCCCATTTAAGAAGGATCCCATGTCCAAATTTTCCTTATAGACCAAATGATCTCAAGACTACTAGAGCAAGAGAGTCAATGAAGGATTTCATGTCAGTGGGAATTCATGAAATTTCCTAAAAAATCAACCTATTAGATTTCAAGAAATCAAATCTAGGAAACTGTATCTATTTGGTATTACACAAGAAGGACATGCATAGTGGATGATTTGATCAATATATCCACTATGACATGATTCTCCGCTAGGGATTTTATCACCAGATAGTTACATTTCCCCTCTTAATAATAAACTAGATATATGTAAGGAAATTCTTCTTGGAGTTCTATATCAATGAACCTATGATAATATGCATGAGTTTTATCTATATAGTGATATATTTCAGAACTATTTGTGTATTGATTCAAATCCTCATGGGATATACAGTGACATCCAATAATTTTACTTTGGATCCAGCCATAAGTTCCATTCTACCATGTCCCTATTTCATTTTGGAATTTGCATATACATTCTAATTTTAGGGTATCCATGCACTATGTCAAACTTATTTCCCATATTGGATTTAGCTGAGAAACTTTGGCTAGATGTATCATCTTCATAACACTTGAGATCTCCTCAGCAATACCTAGAACAAATCCTCTCAAGGATTTCAGTACCATGGATCATAAGATATTCAGATGCATGGTAAAGTGATACAAGTTTACATTAGAATTATATTATTTCTTTCTAATGAATCTAATTCTAGGGGGGATTTATTAGAACTGGTATTTGGGAATGTCCCAATTTACTTCCAAATATTCTAGATTCATTCCATAAAATGAATTAATATATAAAGAAGATCAAACATGAAGTCTATGGTTTAAAGAAACATATCTTATACCCAGCATTCCTCTAAAAATTGCATTTTTCTTAGTTGAGAGTATTATACCACCACTAGTTAAAACATATGGCTAGACCACTAGCTATCTGGGCTAACTCAACCAAGGTCCATGTGGAACTAGGTCTACCACACCCATTGGAGTTAGCCCAAGCCAACTTGTGGGCTAGCAAGGAAGCATAGATCCTGCAAGGATCCAGACAAGCCCGTGTATATGGACCGAGGTGGGAAATACTATTGGTATGTGTGAATGTATAGTTGGTATGAGGCCCCTTGGGTGGAGGGTGACGCAGATGGTATGGGTTCCAACCCCATTTCTAACTCGAACTAACATCCTCCAATGAATAGCGTATAAGCCGAATGGAGGAAGTCACAAGAATTCGATGTTAGACATTGATTTTCCATGGGATCAAACCATGAACATTTGATCATGACTCCTATTGATCTCATCCATCTTCTTTGATCCCACATGATGTGAACCTGAGATCTGTTCAATCCATTCCATCTGATCACACCTCCACTGATCCCAGCAATCTGCTCGATCCCACCGATCGCAAACTCAAACTAACTGCACCCACACACTACATGAACTGTCGTCTTCAACCTCTAGACACCCTAGTTTAACACGCACCTGAAACTCACCCCTTGTCACTCCCACTTCTCTAGAATTCACTTCAAGACTCTGAAGTACCCAAAAAAGGCATTCGTTACCTTTGGTGTTCCCTCTCAAGTCTCCCTGACAACAACTGAGACTGTCACATTATCCTTCCTTGACCATGCGGCCAAACTAGAGAAACCAGAGTGATGACACCAAGAGCCTTTCAATATTTCTACAAGCACCTATAGACAAGCTCGAAGCTGTCACATGATCACCCATGATCATGTTACCGAGATGAATGAAACCAACAGGTTGTCACGAGTCATTTTATGACCGCAAACCCATTCCTCCTCCACATGTTTTTCATCTAAATTATTTCAGATTTTTCTAGAATATGCAGTGTCATACCAACATGTCCCCATACCATAAAAGTGTCACTACCCTTGTCCTAACATGGCCTATATAAGCCCCCTGACCTCACAAAAAATCTAGGGAAAAAATGGTGAGAGGGGAAGAGCTCTGGAAAAGGGGAAACACTGAGGGATAGAGGCATTGGTCGCCGCCTTCAATGAACACCTCCATATAATTAAAGAGGCCCCTCCCGTAGGAATCTGTTGTCACATTTCTTTGTCATAAACTGTCATGTGATCCTCATATGATCATGTGATTGCATATTAGACCCCTACAATTTATTGTGGGGCCTCATGTGAGGACTCTGCACAGATCACGTGATAGCATGAGCTATGGAACCATAAGCAACATGAGTCCTAGAATACACAAGGCACCCATATTGGTTCTCGCAGATATGCACCAATAAATATATAAACCCATATCTCGTGAATACCATGAGTGTTCTTGACCTGCATAGTCTTCACGAATCCCACTGAATGTAACCATCCTGACCATAAAACACCTCCCACAAGTCCTTGGCATGATTTACTAATCCATTATGGAACCCTTTGTTAGAGAAATGAGAGTTGCATGAGAAGGAATTCCTCAGGGTTTTTCAAACCTATGACCATGCGTAATTCCATATCTGGTCTTCAATACCCAAGATAGATAACCCCCGATCTAGGTGTCCCACACCCGTGACACCCTCATGAACCCTCGGACACGCAACCATGATGGCCTCCTTCAGTCCCACATATATGCCATCCCCTGCACATGAAGACTAAGTAGGAAAACCTATTCCTGGTTAACGATTTCATCATGTGATCCCTTTTAAGATCATTCACCAACATGATTGATCATGAGATCATGCGGTGCATTCCAATGAATGCGAAGGACTTGATGTATCGCCTCCGTCGCATGATCACAAGGCTTGTCGCAAGACCCCATCCACTCTTCATGCATCCTTATAAATGATCATTCTGATGTGGAGGATCCCTGAGGGCACCCTTTTCATATATGCGGCGAGGAAATGTGATCCGCAGGTCGTACACTCCCAACCATGCAGTCATCATCACCCCATATGCGCCATGCATTTGATATATATCCCCTATGCATTAGCACAGATCTAGTCGCAAGACCCCTTTGAGGCCACGTGATCTGCATTCCTTCATAAATATTTCCATGAAATCATTCCCTCGTTATGTGCTGGAACCCGTATGCATACCCTTCGTCTTGCGATGCGTGCATTCAACCCCCGAAACATGTCCATATGAACTATCGAAAGCCCTATATGTGATCACATGAGAACCCTCCTTTGGCCCACAATGCTTGCATGCAGCCTCAGAGATGGCCTCCTCAATGTGGAGGATTCCCATAGACTCCCCTAACATGGAGACCAATAGTAACGGTACATATCCCACGAGCCATGCACCCCCACCATGCAGCACATACCCTCACCCATTCACATGAAGGGTTTGATATGTAACCTTCATGTATCACCCTCAAGATGATCGCAAGAACATAATGGGAAGCATGTGATCATGCGGGTGGACAAGCATCATGTTTCCCCTTTGGACGGGGTTCCCCTCACATGTGTGTGTGCGGCTTTGGCACACCCAAGGATCCATGGGAAAGTCCATTCCCATTTTCACCAAGGAACCCTCCTATCGTACTTGCAACATTATTAGGATGTCTTTGTGCATGTCTACTGACTACTCAGCGATCTCACCTCAAGTTCATATGGAAAAGGTGTGCCATGAGAATATCCCCTTAGTGTATGCAAGAGCCCAAGGAAAGTACCCCCTTTTTCTATGAAAACCCTATGGTGTACACCTTCAGCATGTGAACTCAGGCATATATGCCTCCAATGAAACTTAGGGAATAATCACTTTGGATAGGCACTTGGGGCACTTGAATGATTTAAATACCCGAATCACACTCATGAGACCCTTCTATGGTCTTGTGGTGTCCTTAGACATCCATGGAAATGCAATGTTGATCACCATCTAACCCTCATACATGTCAGATTCATATCGTGGAAAATTTTGTTGTGTCTCCATGGTCATGCGACGACCCAAGGAAAAGTATCACCAATCATATGAGGCACCTCAAAGCTTCCCTCCTCAATTACATGAAGACATCCTAAGACAAAACACTTTTATCATGTGAAGGAGTCATTGACATGGGAATGATCATGTGATTATCCATAGACATGTTTGTATTGACATGTGATAGCCTAAGGAAAAGACCCCATACATGTCCGCCTCATGACATAGAAGCCTTCGGGTATACTCGAAAAACCATGAAACACCCTATGAGTAGTAATACAGAAATTTACATGATATTCTTGTGCACTATCCATGTGACCCATACTAGTCATGCAATGAAATTTTGAAAAATTGAGTAAAAATCGTATGCATCACTCGTACGAAGTAGTGTGATACCATGCCTTCATAAATTAAAGTGAAGGAGATCAAAAGGAGGGAGGTGAGTGGTATTCATGATCACTAAAAGACACACGAAATGCCCCCAACATATCTCTACAAGACCTCCAGATAAGTTATCCTGACATGTCTGCCTAGTCACGTGCGACACCCGGGGCATGTCTACCTGAACATGCGAAGCACCTATACCATATCAACTTGGACACGCGGAGCTCTATGAAATGTCCACCTAGACAAGTGAGGCACCCCTAACATGTACACCTAATCATGTGAAGCACCATTGACATGAATTCTTCACTCAGGAAAAGACACCCAAGATAATTCAATGGATCAAGTGTGAGAACTTATACCTGTCCACTTTGGTCATGTGAATCATATTAGACATGTTTGCTTCACCCATGCAAATACATAAAAAGCATGAAAATGGATAAGGAATCCACCCTCATATGTGACTACTATGCTATATTGATACACCAATATATCTAGAGAACAATAAATACATGCCCGATAGATGGCCAAGACATGTCATGAAAAGCCCTTATGACATGTCCACTTTGTATGACCGTCCTACTCAAAATCACTCCATGTGGACCCTAGCTAAGAATCCACCTCCACATTCCCCTTCTATAAAGGAAGTGTCCCTGGTGAGCGATATCATGCATTTATGCAACCCCATTAATGTCATTCTCTAAGAAAGACCTCTCTCTAATCCACCAGAGGATAGAAAATGAGTGAACCAATCACAAGTAGCCTTAGAGTGTAAGCCTCAACCAATGACACAATACCAACCGGGTAGCCTCAGAGTGTAATCCCTAATAATTCATATGATATGATTTCACCAATCATGGGTAACCTTAGAGTGTAATCCCTATCCATCGACATAATACAATATATCCCCATAGATTGGGAATCCATTTTGGGATAAGCCCCTAGAATCCCAAATATCATCATAATGTATCCAAGCATGATCACCTACCTTAGCCTATTGGTAGGATAAAGTAGATATGAACTATGATAAGTATGATTCCCTCTATCTTTAGGATACATTGGAAGCCTACTTAAGGTATGAGCTCCATACCATATATTCCATGAGATGGGTAAGAATTCCTCTCAAAGGGAAACTTTAATGTGTAAGCTCCATGCATATATACTCTCATGAAATGTGTCCAATGTACTACTATCTCTTGTTTCCCACATTGAGAATGGATCACATGGGCTTATAGGTTAGTGGTGATTGTGCTAATGGAATGATGAGAATCCCTCCAACACGGGATCTTCACCTTTGGGATATAAGACTAATTATATCCCACCTCTACTCAAAGGGCCATATCCCCAATGAAGTAGTCTAGGGTAGTCTTATACGAATATGTCTTACCTAGGTTCTCTATTGTCTTACCCATCACGACACATACACCCACACTAATAACTACATGGACTCTGATTCTTGTATCAAATGGGATACATAGGATGACTCATTGAGGTCCGAGCCCGATATTTACGTCCATACTGTATGACGTTAAACTACATGGATGTGTCTAGTCATACGACCTTAAACTATGTCAAAAAAATTACATGGTATTCGATTCCTATTCTCACAAGATATTTAGGACAACTCATAGAGGTTCAATCCCATATCCAGGACACCAACCATCCCCCTAGACAACAATAAGCTCTAGAGTGCCTGAGCATGACCGTATTCCAAAGCATTGTAATTAAATAAGAGAGAGAGAGGTACTATAATATGGTCATGATAATACATATCTATACATGTTTTTAATAAATTCATTGACACATGGGTAACTAGTCCCATATTGGGGTCTGGGAAGGATTTCTGGAATATGTCTTAAATCTATAAGAGTCACAGAGTAGGCAAAAATTCCCCCTAAAAGGGTGTGGTGAGCTTAAAATCCCATCCCCTCGACCAATGAGAGTCCCTAAGAGTTCTTGGTCCTAAAAAATGAGGTGACCACTGACCTTTAGAAAGAAGGTCCGTACTCAGCTACGGATGGGGGAACTGTTTGGAGTTTTAGGGAAAAGTGACAATGGTAACATGATGAGCGAAACCCATTCCACACTATAAAACCTAATGAAACAGAAATATAGATGGGTTTTTGATGGGTTTTCTAATGAACTTTATAGGACATAACGCTATCTAGAATTTTATTTATTGATTAAAAAAAGTCATCTCACTTTCTTTCAATCTATGCAAAGGATTTGATGAAGAGTTTGGGGTTAATTTACGTGTGGGGTGATCATCCAACTTCATGGGGTATGATTATACATTTTTTATTAATATGATTCTTGGTTCATGTAAAGTTTTTGTAGATGTTCTTAGGAGTCCTTCAATAAATTGTTACAGATGTTCATGGAATTATACCTGTAAATAGATTTCCAAATAGATTGAACCATTTATGTTTAGGAAGACATACCAATAGACAGTGTGTTGGAATTTGGTCAGAGTTAAAAGAATCACTTACCATTGATGGAGTTTATTTAGAAGAACATATACCACTATTATATTGGTATGAAACCTTTTTAGGTCATGTATGATAGACCCTACATGTTACCTTTGTGCTGGAAAAATGTAGGCGAGTCATTAATCATGGGGATGAATCTGGTGTAGGTGATTAATGAGAAAGTCTAGGTGATTCAGAAGTTAATAAGGACAACTTTGAGTTGAAAAAAAAAAATATTATAAGGACTAGCACTGTATGCATTTGTAGTTCGACTAAGGAGACCATGTGTTACGAAATATTTATCCATGAAGAGGTTAGAGGAGGTCTGGTTGGGGTAGTAAGATATTGTTGAGAAACATCAGATTGATCTAGATCCTTCAAAGGGTGGGTGGGGTTTCTTAACATTTGAAAATTTCCCCATAGTTGGACTAGGTTCATGAATCCTTCTAAACATGACAACTAAAAATGTACTTTAATGATCATTCACATGTTATTGATTGGGGTGAGCCAGAAATTGTGGGTGAAGCTGGTTTTTTAGAGTGACCGGTGATGATTTATGATATACAAGAGAGGATCCTTCGTGGGAAATATATTCTACTAGTATTATTTATTTTGTTGAACAAGAACTTTTGGGAGAATCATGGGAGTCAAAGATCCATATTTAGGCTCATTACCCTCATATTTCTAAGTAGTTTATGCTTTTTTGGGTGAAAATCCTTTAAGATGGGGAGAGTTTAAAGAAACTGATTTTTAGATTTGGACCCTTTGAATATTTATAAATATTATTCATGGATTTATTTCATAGTTGGTGTGATGTTTTTAGTGTTTTAGTTCCCCAATATTGATATATCAAAAATATTATATATATTAACCCACACATGCAACTTTATGAAATTAATGGATTTCCTCTTGAAAAGGATATCATTGGGGGAAACCAAGACCACCATAAAATCTGGAATGATGGGTGAATGTAATTAATGAGCTCAAATCCATTCACATCAGGTCTTGAAGTTGTTCACCATAATGGGAAGATTCAAAGGAATTAAAATTGATAATTAATTAATTTATTAGTGATCAATTGTATAAACCTAGTGACTGTCTATTTAATCTCTTATATGGGAATTATCCAGGGCTATCTATATAACTATAAGAATTGAGATATCCAAAATATGGAGAGGCTATGATGAGAAATTTGGGGTGAATTCATTTATCAATGAATGGAAATGGCGAGGACCACCGATGACATCTATGTAGATTCATTATTCTCTATTGATAAATCCTTCAATGCTATAGTAATTTTTTTTGTGGATTCCTACCTGATTATTTTAAGTATCAATCATTGATTTAGAATTATTCTATAAATCCATGGTGAATACTCATTTTCCTATCCCTGTTAAATTATTAATTTTCCTTGGGACCTTAAATATATCCATTTTTCTAGATTTCTCCGTCTGATTTTAATTTCCATGATAATGATCAGTAGTTGGAATGACCATATCCATTTATAATTTCACTTGGTCAATTATTAATTTATCCCCTCATCCTTCACAATTTCATAATTTTTCTATAGTAATCCAATTATTTAACTATCAATCAGGTTTGAATCAAGATTGATCCATGGATCGGTGTTAGTATGTGGGTCCATTGGCAGGGAGAAATTTGCAGGAGTATTATTGGAGGATGAAAGCTCTCAAATGATGAAAAATATAGTTGATATTTGGTTGAAAACTTGGGGAATGATTAAGTATTATGTGTGGTGATGAGAAATCAATTTATAGTCAAGGATTTCCTATAATCCAACCACTAATAAGGATTTTCCTCAGTCAATAGGCTGGATGACGATCTCAATGGCATTCACGATAGCGTGGAGGATGCAATGAAGAACTGCAATAACCAACCTATAGTAAAATATAGATCTGAATACTTATCCCTATTCTTGAACATCACTATAAGAACTAGTTGTCTATGAACAGATCCCAAAAAGCATTACAAATGCCACATTTTCTCCCAATATCTCCAATCCACATGCACTGATTAACACTACTGTCACATATTCCCCACTATATTGAACTGATAACTTATAGGAGGAAATCTTCCACATTAGGAAGGAGATGATACATGTACCCAGATATCCTAAATCTCACTACTCTGATAAGAACCATCAAAACATCACTTTTGAATACCTGAATATCCACTCAAATATATAGTATAATAACCCAACTTCTCCAAATGACTATTCCTAGATTGGAACCTATTGGTAATGGGGGAATGATTCATGGACCCAAAATGGATGTAAGATAGATTTTTTTTAAAATAAATAAATAAAATATATCATTCTAACCTCAAAATCAAAAAATCTTGGTGATCTCATCACCCACCAGTGAATGTAAAAAATAAATAAACTCAATAAAACATGCAGCATAGTCCATCATCGATATGGTTCCCCAAGTCAAATGCCTAATCTCCCTTTATTTTCCATCACTGAGTGTCTTAAAAAATAAATTCTTAAAGATCAAATACCAAAAGTACTTATTGGATAACCACACATAGTGATCATTATAGACAAGGACATGCCTCTAGTTCCTTACTTGTCCTTTAATCATATACACTACATGCTTCACCTTCTTCTCTAGGGTTGTCTCTAAATAATCAATATTAGACTATATAGATTGAATTTATATCCTATCATCCTATATTTTTACCTCTCTAGTATGTGGAGGTGGATACTAAAATTTAAACTCCACAGTTAAATAAAAAATGTAAGGATCACCTCTTGGATCTCCACATCCCACATTTTGAATAACATCAAGAAGACCCACATAGAGATACTAATAAATAGGAGGTACAAGTGAGAATGGGGAATCTGATGTAATAATCAGTTTGGAATAATCACCCCCACCCACCTATTTATAAACAAGTTTTCTTTGTAGTTGCATTTCTATAAGACCTGTGTTCGTACATGCCATATCAATTAAAGAGGAAATAGAATTTTTGAACTAGTGGCCCAATATTTTTGAGAAAAAGTATTTAAAATAAAATTTTGGGAGTTTTAACATCTATAAATAAGTGTTTTTTCCTTGGTTAGTGGCTTTGCGGATATCCTGGGGGATTGGAGGAACCCCAAGAGTGGTCAGGTGGAGGTTGTAGCAAAGAAATAGCAGAGCCAACAACTATAAAATGACCCTTTTAGGGTGTAAAATTACATTCCCCCTGAGTTTAAGTGGGGGTATCCCCCTCCTCATTTTCCCCTCACACTACAGGGGTTCTCCTACCCCTTTGTTCCTCTCCCCAAACCCCTTTTAGAATTGTGTTCCAGTGGGGTTTAAATGCCAATATATGGTGCTTCTTTTCTTCTTTTGGTTTCTATTATTACTTTCTGTACCTTGTTTTAATTCAATTAACTATATACTAAGTTTTATTTTTTTGATTCAACCATTGAATAGTAGAATCACTCATTTCTAAAATAAATTTCATCCATAATCAGTTAAAAGAATCCCAAGACACCATCTGCACTCAGTTTCTCAATGATTCA
The DNA here is from genome assembly GCA_963277665.1 of Viscum album. Taxonomy (NCBI): domain Eukaryota; kingdom Viridiplantae; phylum Streptophyta; class Magnoliopsida; order Santalales; family Viscaceae; genus Viscum; species Viscum album. The sequence continues at coordinate 1,900,537,509 of OY728126.1, forward strand.
TCAAGACATGTTAATGTTATGTTTTTATTAGGTTTTTTTCATACTTTAAATTAAATTTCAAACATATTTGGAATATTTATTTGTGGATTTTTTCAGTAGAGATATGAGGACATGATATGTGCCCTTGGAGTGCTATTGGATGTGGTTTTGACATGGAAGATACTTTTGATGAGTTATAGAGAAATATTCCAAGTTGAGTTATGATTAATTAATTAATTATAAATGTCATAATTAATTAATTATTGATGTTAGTATTGAGTTTGGATCTCTAGATATTGATATGGGATCCATTGATTGGGAAATAGGTTGTATGGTCTTGGATGGGCGTTGGAAGAGGTGCCGACCCTTATAAATAAATGGAAAGTGATGAATTGAGGTAGGTGGTCATGAATAAATTCCCTATAGTAAATGTAATTTATGATATTAATTATATCATGTGTCCTTTCCACCTTAGGGTGATCAAGAAATAAATAAAATAATTTTAAATAAGTAAATTAATTGCTAAATTGATAGATAATATGATTGTCAAATCTCATTAAATTAAATGTCCATGGATGAACTAAAAAAGCTGTTGAGGACCACTGTATGCCGTTAGACACCATCTGGTTTCCTCAGATACTGATTGATGGAAGATTTGACAATTAAATTACAATTCCCTAGGACTTTTAGACCACTTTATATGTTATTTGAATAGGTGGATAGAACTTAGGATATGGGTGACATGTAGAGTGAGTGCACCAACCTCGTGACAATTTGAGAAGTGATATGGACCCTTTGCCATCTCTTGAGTGTTTCTGATGTGAGTTATTTTTCATATCTGTTGAGGCTATAGTATCTTGATTATAGTGTTGAGGGTCTTAGTATTCCCCAAGAATAAAGTACTAACCTAATAACTAGATGAAGACCGAGGACCCATGTAAGGGTTCCTCTCTTGTATTGTGAACTGAAGGACCCAATGGGTTCCTTAGTGAATGACCTACCTTAATTGAATGTATATAGCCTAGGGAGCAATGATTAGAATTTTCACCTTAAAATCACACCGAATATGTAACCATGTGGGGATGTGAATTATAGAAATGTGTTTAGGAATTTATATAACTATTTAATTTTATTTACGACTTAATTTATTTGTTATGGATAAATCTATGGTGCCCAAATGTGATTCTTGGAAAAAAAGGTTTGGAATGATGTGGTAAAAATACAATGGATTCCTCAAGGTGTTTTTAGATCTAGATTTAGGTATTATGAGATACAGTTACGAGATGGTTTGGATGTGATGATGTCACTATATATGATCATCATGTATCGTAGGATCTAACTATTGATCTATTTGAAGAATGATTGGGATGCTAGGTTTCAACCTCAGATCTATATGGGATGACCTAAATTCCATGGGTTCTTAAGATAGCTAGTCTACCTATGATTTGGTCTTGAATACTTAGGGTATTATTTTTATTGGTATCTCTACATTTATGATGATGAGATTCCTATATTTTACCTAGGATACATCTAGTAAATCATGATGGTTTACATAATCCTAATTGGGATTCCAAGGATACATAAGATTCAATCATTTGGTATGGTGACTTGGGGGTTCATTTTTATTCAATGATTTTCTAGGATTCTTGAGAATCATTCCCAATCCATTCATTATACTTGGAGATTGGTGATATTCCAAGGTCACCTAGGATATGGATATGGATCCATTCATGATGAGGAATTATCTATTTCAGCATGATAATTTGGGATACATGGGTTATTCCATAGGATATACTATTTATATTGTTGGAATGGTATAATTCCTTGATTCGAGATACCCTGACACTATCCCAAGAAGGCACATTTGATCACGTACTTGAGCCTAAGGATTTAAAGTGGTATGGTTGGTACATGGGTTGTCATGGTCCATGGGGAATGCTCAGATACATTTTTCCATCGAGCCAAAATAGGTATTATTGGTTAATTTTATTTTATTTGGTAGTTTGTTCATTTATATTGTTCGTGTCACATACACATATCATTGTTTAAACCAAATTGCATAGGACCATGTTGGTGGTTCTCTACTATGTTTTGTACTGACACCCTACTCAGGTCACCATTTTATATGGGTACTTGAGTAGCTCTCATGTGGTTTTTGTAGGCACATGTTGGGTTGAGTCCTGATATAGCATGGATGAGAGGTATAACTTGAATGGAATTTGGGATTGGGATGCGGTATGGCTTAGAGTCATTAGTTATCAAATATCATTATTCGTACTTTTTTAATAGTTTGTATATGTCACTGACCCAGTGGGTGGTCGGTGTATGCTTATTATGGCTGTTTAGGACCTTATTACATTTCAGAGGAGTTTTTATCTTTTTTTAAAATTATTTTGGGACTTCTTATACTGTAGACATATGTATGTGTTAATGATTACGATGGAACAAGACTACTGCATTGTGAATATATTTTTGGATATAAGTATTGGTTACCATGGTTATGAGATTAATGTTCATGTCTTATGTTGTTATGGTTTTTTTAATCTTCACCCAGTGTGAAACACATGAAATTTGAGATTTATGATTCATGGTTTATGGAATATAGATCTTGGCCTATTAGTGATAATCTAATCATTGATTTTGTCTCTTGGCCTCTAGAGGAAATAGGCGTCTCATGCAACATATTAGGCATGTAAGATCAACATGATATAGGCCTACTAGTATGGAAATTTCACTAATGGTTGAGGCTTCAACATTTAAATTGTTAGAAACTGGTCATATATAATTTTCCCATATATTAGATGGTGTAATTATACTCTATTCAGATGATATGTACATATGTTTTCTTTTGATAGTAGTCCATGTGAATCTATGATGATGTTCTTGGTGATAATGGAATAGTCAATTTGTACAGGAATGCAGTGAACCTAGTATGTTATTAAGGCCTATGTTTCCTTATTGGAAAACCCTTAGTGGGTTTTTTAGTTAGTTTTGAAAATTTAAAATTATAGTAACAACCTATATGGTATTTTTCCATATGTTTGGAATGAAATTTTACTTAGTTGAGCCATTGGTTTTATTTTTCCCTTAGTAAAAATTATCTAGAGAAATTCCATATTTTATGATAGTAGTGATTGATGATATCATGATTCTTATGGGATATGTCCCATAGTTTGATGTTGGGTGAGAATCAATGCTTAGTTGGATGATGGTTTTTGGCATGTGGTTCATAGTATGTGTGTGAGACCCCATATTGGGATTTTTCATCTATATTGCCTTAGGATATTGAGATGGGAGTGTGGATGATGCATCTGAATTGATAACTTCTATAGGTTTATCCCCAAGCTAGTTGGGAGACCTAGAGACCCTTACATTTAGTAAGGGACCTTATTGATTTAGGGTTTAATACTTTTTAGGGAAACCCAAGAGCGGGGCCTGCCTGAGTTTAGTGGTGCATTTTGAAATAATGAGCATGGTCGAACACTCATGTGGAGATTGATGCATGAAGGTGCCTTCAATATTTCTATATAGGTTTGGTAATTCCTCAGTTTACTAAAGATATAGAACCTTGAGTGATTTTTTTGGGTATATCTTGAATGATATGACCATTTGTGTACCCAACCCTATTTAATTTGGATGCTTTTTATTATGTGATGAGAGCATGGGTAAACACTCAAGGATTTGGAATGTAACTAGATTATAGTTAATAATGAAGATGATATTGATATGTCTTTGGGAATGGATGGAATATTATGGTTTAGGAAATCCATCATTTGGTGGGTGAACATGAGATAAAACATGGTGTAGGAAAGGTACCTAATTTCAGTGATGAATTCCAATGGAGATCCTCGATTAGTGAGATGACATGTCATGGATCATGGTCAAATTAGTTTGATAATGTATGGATCAAAATAGAATAATCTAGGTTATAGATTTTGTGGTATGATATTGTACACCCACTATGCTAGATGAGTAGGGAATAGTACACACCATTTTCATGTGGTGTCTGGTTTAATTGTGAGTTGGCAACACCGTGTGTGAGTAGAGAGATGATAGGTTTGGATTGATACTATAGAGTAAAATGACATAGATATTCATAAAAAATAAAATCAATTCCCTATGGTGATGGTTTTTTGGAAGTATATCGGGTGTGGTGGTATAAAAAACCCATTTTTTTAGCAATGGAATGTTTTTATTAGGATTGACTGAGCATGGATCACAAGGAGATGCACACATTTTCTTTTGATCAAACCCATTGAGGCAGTGATATAAGAGTGGTATAAATAAATCCATATGGTGGGGAGTGAACCATTAGTAATTTAAGGGAGTTAATATCATTATTACTTGGGATTTTGATTTAGTAGCGAAACAAAAATAACAATCCTATGATACAGGCTGTGATGTTTGTCATGAGAAACACAACCCTTGTACTAAAGGGGAACGAGAGTGTGGGATTTGCTGTTAGATGATCATTTTGGAATTCATATTCCACTGACTAAATGGACCTGAGTGATTTTGGATTCCTTGGTGAATTCATGGTATAAATATGTATATGGTATAATGTGGAGTCTAAGCTTGGGAATCAGGCTCGAGATTGTTTTAAGGTCACCCAAACATTGATGGGTTGCTGGAATGTCAATGCTCATGGTGTTCCATAGTGATGGAAATAGACATGGGTTATTCAACCATGAAGTGTCATTGGAAGTTTATTATGAGATTTAGTAAGAATTTCTAGATGACCATGGCATGTATCATAGGGTTGGGGCATTGGGATCATGTGTTTAGGAATGAGTTGGTGGTTGAGGCTGAGTGTCATCAAGAAGGTTTGACTAGAGGATGTCTGACTAGAACTTTTTCATGTGATCAAAAGTGGTTAATTTTATATAAAAATAATTTAATATAGATGGAGAATAAAATATTCTAGGATAGGTTAATCCAATAGTGGGACACATCATAGTCTGGAATCATTCATTTTGACCTAAGATGGGGAGCACTATAGGATGGTTTTTTAGTTGGATGAAAATATTGTCATATATCAAGATGGTTTGGTGTTTTAGATAACCATTATAAAGTTTTAGTAATAGATATGAGCATTGGATTTTGGTTCATAGGATTAATTACCTTGAATGTTTAGGTCCCACTTTAGAATCATGTTAAGGGGTTGAGTCAAAACATGTCCATTTTGATTGCTAATGGACTATCGAGATGGGTTGATAGATGCAAATGGATGGCCAATGATAATTCTCAGTGATAATAAGTGTTATGGTGTAGATATTGTAAGGCATTGTTTCTATACATTCCTTAGAAATTAAATATGAAATTTAATTATTGAACTAATAGACCAGTTGTTTTGAGAATGGGGTTTCATAATCATGTTTCATGAGTTCAAACACATTTAAAGGGGTGTTTTTTCATGGTCAAAGGATCATGGTATTTCTCATGGGATCAAAGGATCTCCGAAAGGGGATGAGTGCCTATTACATCCAAAGATACAATAGATCCACTGACTAGCTAGTAGTAACCAGTGTCTACTTCCAGTATCTGCTGACCAATAGATAGTCACCATTGGTTTCCCAGTTAAAGTTTTAGGGGGGATTGCATATTTTTCCAGAAAAGTTCAAAAGGGGGTATCCCCTCTCCTTATTATTTCCCCCTCACATTGTATGGTCTATCCACCCCCTTTATTCCACTCCTCAAAACCTTCAATGGCGGTGACCCATGGGGGCTTAAAAACCAATCCATGGTGTTTCTCCACATTCGTTGGTCTCCATTGTATTCCTATACCACTTGTTTTAATCCCAATATTTCTTAAATTTGTTTTTATTTGAAATTACTTCAGATAATGATAAAATTTACTTGTTCCCATGGGACTTTCATGAATCCTAGGATGAGGGAATCCCAAGATTCCATTTCCATTTGGTTTCTTAGTGATTCTACAAGTTATGTAATAGTTATGGTTTTTGTTATTTTTGTTCCCTACTTTAAATTAAAATTCCAATTGATTTAGCATCATTTTTTTGGTATTTCTATTTATGTAGGGACAAAAATGTGAGACAATATCTTAGAGAGGTATTGGATTTGGTTCCTACATGGACGAAACTTTCTGTGAGTTGTCCAGAAATATTCAAAGTTGATTTTGAATTAATTAGTTAATTATAAATGGCACAATTAATTAATTATTAATGTTTAGATTGAGTTAGGAGCTTAGGACATTGATATGGGCTTGGTTAACCATTGAAGATGTTGGACAGGCTTCGATGGGCCTTTCTAGAGCTACTAAACAATGGAAATAAATGAAAAGTGATGGATTGTTTCAGGTGGTCATTTAAATAGACCCTATGGTCTATGAATTTGATTATATGCATTATAGCATATGACCTCTCCACATTAGGGTGATCAAAATTTGAATTCATGGATTTTAAAATGAGTAAATTAATTTATAAATTGATAATGAATTATGTTGATAAATATAATTAAATTAAATGACCATGGATGGACTAAAAAATGTTTTGAGGACCACTGTAGGCCCCCAGACACCGGCTGATTGACTTAGCCCCTGATTCCTGAAGGATAAGATATATAAATTTTGAGGTCTAGAGACTTTTAAATCACTTGATATGTGTTTATCATAGGTGTATGTAACTTAGGATATGGGTGATGAGTTGAGTGAGTGTACTAAACTAGTGATACCTCGAGAACCATGGTGGGATGTGTGACATCTCTTGAGTGTTTCTAGTATGAGATACCCTACAAAAATATCAAGGCCATTCTATCTTGATGATGAGTACAAGACCGAGGATCCATTTAAGGGTTCTTTCACTATTTTGTGACCTAGGGGACCCAAATGGGTGCTCTAGTGACCGACTGATCCTGATTGGATCCGTATATCCTGGGTAGCGATGGTAGATGGTGTCACCATATAACCCACACCAAATGTGTAGGAATGTGGGGCTATAAATTGTAGTGATGAGTTTATGAATTGAACTAACCCTTGATTTTCATTTATTTATTTAGGTATTTATGGTGGATATAGCTATGGTTCCTAGATGTGCTTCCTAGAACCCAACCTTTATGATTGATGTGATGACAGTACGATGGATTCCTAGAAGTTATTTATGGGATATATCCTTAGGAATTATGCGATATGGTTGAGGTATGGCTTAGCTGTGATGATTTTTTGGTGTATTCATAATGTGTATTATGGTATCCAATTGTTGAGAAATGTGAATAATGCTCAGGACATTGTGATTCAAGCTCTAGTCTATATGGGATTCCCTTAACACCATAGGTCCATAGAATGCCTATCCTATTTATGATCCCTATTTAAAGAATTGATGTATTATTTTTACTATGATCACTAATTTTTTGATGATTTGATTACTAGGTTAGCTTTAGGACCAGGCCAGTCAAACATGAATATTTATATGTTCTTGATTGGGATACCCAGGAAGCCTATGATCTAGCAGTTTTGAATGGTGACTTGGGGGGATGATTTTGATTAATCGTTTTTATGGGATTCCATAGAATCCACCCTAATCCATTATTTATACCCAAAAATTTAAGAGATTACTAGTTTACCTAGGATCAGGTCATGGATCCATTCATAATAATAAGTTGTCCATTTAAACCTCAGAATTTGGGATTCTAGGGTTATACCTTAGGATTCGGTACTTATATGGTTGGAATAGTGTTCTAACATTCTCAGAGACACCCTAAAACTATCCAAAGTCAATATAGTCAATAGGGGTCACAATCCTAAGTATAAAAAATGGTATGGTTGGTACATGGGTTTGAAATGTCAACACGACATGCTCAGAGACATTCTGACATCAGGACGAAACATGTATTTTTAGTTTGTTTTACTTTATTTTTAAATGTATATATTTATATTGATAATGTAAAATTAACATATATATTTTGTATACTAGTTGGTATGAGACTATATTGGTGGTTCCTTATTGAGTTTTGAACTCACACCCTGCTCATGCCACCATTGAACATGGTTACCCAAGTAGTTCTCATTTGGTTATTGAAGGAACAAATTAGGTTGAGTTTTGGATAACATAGACAAACATGATAGATCAGAGGAGATATGGGATTAGAATTTGGTATAGCTTAGACTCATTAGTGAGCTAATGTCTTTTTTTACTTTTTTATAATAGTATTTATGTTTAACCTACCTAATGGGTGCTCAACGTATACATGGTGCGACTTTTCAATCCCCTGTTTCATTTCATTTACTATTAGTCTTACTTATATTCATTTTATTTCACTTATAGTTTATTTTTTAAGGATGATATTTAGTAATTTATTATTATATTATAAACTTTGATATATGGGGTATATTCTCCCAATGATATCTCCTTATACCCCTAGTGATAGATGGTAGCCTTGGGTGTTTGGGGAGGTGTGCCTGAGGCCTTGTGGTGAACCAGTCCAGAGCACTAGTCATGTGGCCTCCGGACCGAGATGACACAATGTCACTATAATACCAAACACATGGAATAGACTCAACTATATAACAATATTTAATATAATATATTAGATAAACATTAATAGTTATATCTTATTTCTATATGATACAAACACTATAACACACTATGAGTTTCACATAACCCCATACAGTATGCCTAGCCCCAACTACCCACTCTCTCTAGGGTAGAATCATAAAAAAAATTAGGATTCAATTTACGACATCATGATACTAAGACATAATAATGGAATGTTTAAGTAGAATTACACCATCATGTTATATAAGAAAACATTATACGAGTTTCTTCTAATAGTTTAAATAAACAAACCTCAAATCAAGATCAAGGTTCTTAATCACAGACATGCACAAAAATGTCATATGAATCCTATATTCTAAAGATGATACATGAACACATTCTCTCTTTACACCTTGGTCCAAGATTAAAAAACAATAAGTTATAAGTTAGTATAAAAAGGAATCATATTTGGCTAAGTAACCCAACTGTAAAAGAGAAAATAAAGAAAAAAATATCATCCCTGGTAATATGACTTTCCCATTATATGGGTTAGATGAACATAGAAATAAGGTCTATCTCAGATTATGACCATATCTTATCTCTTTTTCTATGATATACTAAATATAAAGATAAAATAAAAAATAGGTCTCTGATATCACTTTATGGATCCCCAATTTGGTTCACCTACATGGTGTCCAAACCTGGTTCCACACACCTCAAGGGTGCCTCCTCATACGTCTGATGTTGTCAAATAGTGGTGAGGGTCTTTGTATGAAATGGGGAGAATATACCCTCTCTGATACTCGTATTAGTAAATAAATGTGGGAGATATTTGATCAATATTCATCATAGGATGAACGAAATAAACATATACATCACAACTACATGCCATATGTAACTAAATAAAATCTCCCTATATATAATAAAATGAGTAGTAGTAATGGAATACAATCATATATATATAAATAATATCTCCCATGGAATGATCATATAATATAAGTCCTAAAATAAAGTTTAATAATAGAGATGAAAAAAACTGGTATCATGTCCTTGACCAGTCCCATCTCCTAGTTACTACCAATTTCCACAGCTAAACCATCAGTAGTAAGGCCTTTTACCTTATATGGATCATAAACAAAATATTACAATTGGGTACCAAGGGAACATGAGTAGGGTGTGAGAATAACTTAGTAGGCCACCACTGATGATGTTTTAAAATATTCTAGTAAAATATGGTTTATTCTCATAGTTATAAGCTTGAATAATAATTAAAAAATTGAAACTATAATAAAAATCACTCCCTTGAGTTCACATCAGGACACTTGATATGTGACAATACCTTTTTTGAGTAATGCTGAGGTGTCTATGAATATGTAAAAATAAATATCATGGTCGATGGGTAATATGTTACCTTTTCTATAAGTTCTAATCTTAAATCATCTTGTTGTTAGTAGAATGACACAAGGATAACGGGAAGGCTTACCCTTTCAATATGATCTCATCCCTTTGGAATCTTTATCCCAACTCAAATCAGTGTAAGATTAATAGAATGATAGATCATGGTTTCAAGGATATCAACCAAACAAAATCTTAATCCCAACATTACAAAAATTGAAAAATAGGGGAAGTGGCCCCTTTATATATGGTCTAACCCTTTGGGAATCTTGACCATTTCATAGAAACATCCGAAAAAAAGCAAGGAAAACTTTTTTATAAGGTCACATCCCATGGGAATATTGACCATTGCATAACAACAACTATTTAAGGGGAGATATAACCCATGTTTATTTTTTTGTAAGGTCTCATCCAATGGGAATATTTACTATATCATAGTGAAACTAAATGAAGGGGATAGGTGGCCTTTATTTATAAGGTATTCCCCATAAGCATATTGATCATTTAAAAGAACCAACAAATAAAGGGGAGAGATGACCCATGTTATAGAAAATGACAAACAGTGTGAAAATGACCTAGGTCAAGAATAATATCATCCCTTATGTGCCTTTATCCCATGATAAATAGTCAAACGACCATGGGAGATACGAACTAGGTCTATATTTTTATCAACCCATAGGTTTCTAAACCATATACATTAACCCATTAATGTTTACAATACATCATGTTTAAGTAAAAAAAATCAGGGCTAGAATAAATTCCGTACCTCTATAATATAATGCTATATCATTCCTCACTTTCTAACAACTTTTTCCCTAATCTAAACTTAGGGTATGTACCTATAAGATCTACTCCAATAAAGTGGGTGACACTCTGCCCTCACATGTAACACTAAGAAAAAATGTCTAGAATAACTCAAGAGGTCAATTGGGGTCAAATCAAGGTATCCTTACACAAATACACACAACTTTATACTCAATAGTGGCTAAAAGAAACTAACTAGTTCCATCACACCAAAATATAACTTAAGGATCCCATCATTAGATTCTAATTATATGGATCGACCTAACTTATGTTAGGTATATGACTATCAGTGGAAAAAAAATAAAGTAATTATAATTATATGCATTGTTATAGACCTAAAAATCTTTAATGTACACATTGAAGAAAGGGATAATAGTTTCTTTTTTTAGGTCAATCCCACAAGTGTGATGAGTGGAAATATCAATTATTTCATGAAAAAAACCATAAAACATAGGGATATATTATGGAACACTTATCATGATCTATTATAATCTCTCTTATCAAACAAACTCAATCAAATTCTCTCCAGTTATTAGTTTTCTCAAAATCTAAAAAACTCCAAAATTTTGGCTTAACCAGTGAAAAACATTGAAATAATATAACTTGGAATAAATGAAACTTTAATATAAGTACAAATTATGAAGAAGAAAACATAGAAGAGAATAAATCCAAGGAGAATCGGGGTTTCTTTTAACTCCTTGATATTTTAATATACTACTTCCTTTAAATAATCCAAATTTTCAAGATAGCTTTCTCCACACGCAACACTAAACTTAAATAAAAACCATGATATATTTAGAAAAAATAAAAATATTTAAGTTGAATATTAAAACCTAGTCATTGAATTAGAGGGAATTAATAAGAGTAGCTTCTTTATAAAATATATGTTTAAATAAAATAATGGATACTTTTAATATTAATTTAATACCATTGGAATAGATAAAATAAATAATACGATCATTTTAAACTTAGAAATGTATTTTTCTAAATATTTCATTTCTATGATATATGTATCGATATATTGTGAAACATGTGATTAATTATGATAAAATATATTTGATATGAATAATTGGTTAATATTAATTTAATTAGTAAACAATATGAAATAAGAATTATATTGGTTAATAATTTTTAAAATATTTTTTTCTATAAAAATAGTTTCATAATATATCTCAAAATTTTATTTAAATTTTAAATGTATAAAATTTATTATTTATATTAAAATAATTAAAATAATTTTTAAATTCATCATTGTAATATTTTCTTAAATTTTTTTTATTCTTCCAAAAAAGATTGATTTTTAGTGAATAACACAAACACCATTTTCATTAAAACTATGATTCTTATGGAATCTATAGGATTTAAGCATAATATAAAACCCATAAAAACTTTTATTTAATAAAATATATTTATAAGTATTAACATTATAAAATTTAAAATATTATTTGAACATAAAAATCCAATGTCCAATATTTTTAAAACTAATTAAAATGTTATTTTAAGAAAAAATTGATTATTTATTTTCTAATGTAGGTCTCAGTTTTGGATTTGCATTAAATAGACATACATTTTTTTAATAAAAAAATTTATTCCATTAAAATATGTATCCATGATAATTTTATATTATATATAAATTTAAAGCTTAAAAACATTTTTATCTAAAAACAGTTTTTATATAATTATGTGTGTTTTTTTTTTAAAATTATCATTTTAAAACATTAAATATTTTATTTGATAAAAGGATTTTTAAATTTAAAATTGGAAGGATAAAATTAGTTAAAATGGTAAATCTTCATTTTTTTCATTAAAATTATTGACTATGTTTAAAAATTAATTACCAAGGTAAAAATAAATTAGGGTTCAAGTTAGAAAAACTAAAAGAAAAATCCATAAACCACCAAACATTGTCTAAAAAATGAGTTCTTTAGTTGATTTTTAACCCAAAATCACTATTACCTCCTATTGTTTTCGTTTTTTAGCAATTTACTATTGAATAGTAACCTTACATTATTGAAAATGTAAGGGTTTCTACCAAAACAACCCTTCACTACACCTATAAAAGGGTTACCCTTCCACCACATCATGACTCACCTTATATTATAATTTCTCATTGAAAATCTTACAATTTTATTATATCAGGACCCTATGCCACTTTGAAAATATTTTGGCCCCATTATGAATCATAAACGCTTCATTTCCAAGGATAATTCCAAGGAAAATTCAAATACATGATTTGAATACTATCTAATACTTAGTTTTTATTCTTAATCATCTCCATTAAAATTTATTCTATGAATACTAAAATAATTATACTAGTATAATTTATATAATTTTATTTTACTATATTAATATTATTATCATTTTCTATCCATCTATCCATCTATTTAGAAAAATGGAATCATCGTTCATGCATATGTGCAGACTACTTCCATCACAAATAACAAAATTCACTATTACAACCAATAATTTATGGTCACTATAATGGTTTAATGAGGAAATATTATTTTTATGACATAATTAAGGCTCTGTTATGAAAAATATGAGAACATATTAATGATATTATCAATAAATATTATGGTGAATTCAATCATTTTAAACGAGCAAACTAAGAGGAAATTGATCTTTTATTTATAATCAATAAATTTATTTAAATTATATTATATTTATAATTATTTTCAATTATGCTACATAAAAATTATAAACACTAAATAATACCACTATGATCCTGTTATAATGATATTAAAACAAAACCATATCATAATCATCCATTAATAATGGTATGTTCATATTTGGGCCGGCTTAACCACCTACTTAAACAATACTATATATTTATGTTATGGATGACCATGAGAACTTATTTTATGGTATAATTTGATATAAATATATAAATATTTATTTCTCATTTCATTTAAGGTTAGACATACATTTAACTCTTTAGTTATGCAAACACCTTCCCTTAATTAAGAATCACCAAAACATGATCATGCCGATTTCATCTTCATGGTCCGTAACCAAAATTGAAATGAAATTATGTATTTATAAACTATCTTGGAACATCTATAATAGTACCTTATATGATATAATATTTATAGACTTTGAAAAAACAATATACACCAACATTAATTTTATGAATCTTGTTCAAAGCAATAAAAATTACTTACACATGGTGTTTAAAATAAGTAAAAAATAGATAATATATATATAGAATGATTATATATAAGGAGTATAAATGGATATAGTCTTGAAAAATAACACTGGTTAAATATTTAAGGAACTAAATTTTATTATTCCTGAAATTTCGTGCATATGCAGAATAGATCAGGATTGAGGTATGAGTTTTTTTTATCTCAAATACATCTCTTTGAGATATGTTTGGTATTACACACCAATTTTCATTTATGTGGCATAAATACTTCATATTTGAGATATAATATCATGAATTATATTTTAATAATGTTATTTTAGTTTCAATTTTTAATGCCCTGACCGAAGACAGGGATCGAGCCACAAGAACCCCAAGCCCACCTCTATAGGCTAGGGGCTGGCGATAAGTGCAGAAGGAATAACTAAACTCCGTGATGCCTTTTCCTAGAGTACCTCTAAAAACAAACACCCACAAACACTTCAATGTAACAATGTAGAGATATAAATATCTGAAATTAAAATGCATGCATACAGCTATCCCAACCAGAGTACAGTTGAAGTACTGAAAGTGAAAAAGGAAAAACAAGCACCCACCAAAAGAAAAATACAAAAGCATCCAACCTTATCAGAAGTAGGGTATCTCTACCAAAAGTAACTACTGGAACGATCCTTGGTCTAGCTCTAGTAAACGCCTCATTTCGTATATCTCTCTATATTCTGACTACGTCAGGTCCTCTGTGGGCTCTGTTGAAAGGCCTATGGTTTGTACAAGATACAACTTTTATTGGAAAAATCCATGCACAGGTTAGTATAAAAATAATCAATATATTACCCAAAAAAACCCAAAGGAAAAGGGGATGGATCAATTGAAAGGAGGAAGTTTTCACAACCTAGCTAGAGGGAACCCCATTGTGAGAGAAACTCTATTTAGAACCATCCCCAACTGTAAATGAATTGTCGGATTAGTCAAAGGAATCTCAAACAAGATAACAAGGAAATACTTTATCCCATAACCAAAACCAAAAATAAGAAACCTCATCTAAGCACAGGGTGATAAACACAGTGATTGATCGTATCATGATTCACTATTTTATTTCACCATTATACAAATGTATTAAACTAGTTTTGAATTGAAAATTGAAATTATAATAACAAATTTAACTTCATGATTGATTAAATAATGTTGTTATTTTCACTCTTAAAAAGGTAAATTTCACTTTTTTTTATGATTTCATTGAAGGTGTAGGTGATTCAGAGAGCCCATGATGATACAGAAGGAAAATGGGCCAAACTGCATGGAATCCCATGAACACATGTCCATTTTTTACATGATATGAGAAATACGTTAATAAAAATGGGCTGAAATTTTTTGATCCAATCCATATCTCTGATGGATATAACTTTAATGAAGGAACCCAAACCAATTGGTCAATTAAGAGGCCCATCTAAACTAATATGTCCCATAAAATGAATTTGCATGGGGTGAAAAAATTACCTCTTAATTTTAGAAATATATATTATTATAAGAAATATCTCACCTCCAAATTTTACATGGAGGTAGAAAAGATGTCAGTAAACAATTTTTTAGTTTTTTCCAATGTGATTTCAGAATATATGACCAGAAAAAACCATGGAAAAATAGGATTATAGAAATCAAGGTTCCCAAAACCACTTCCCACTTTGCCTATAAAATGGCACCATTGGAACCTAATTTGGAAGTTCTAATAGAAGGAAAGATGTAGAAATTTTGAAGACCCAAAATACTCCTCTCATCATCCATATAAATTCAAGAGTCTAATTCAACATCTTCTTATTCCTCCCCTCCCATGATTTTCTAAACCCCTTGTAATCACCTGGGGAGGAATGTGATGTAATCCCGAGATTTGTTCTTATAATATTTGAATGGTATTTTAAATTATAGGTTTGTGTGTTGTTTTTCGTCATCCCCTCTTCTTATTTAATTGATTTATGTACTGTTATGTCATTCCAAACTCATATGATCTTGTTTGGGGGTACCCTTTCATGTGATGTTTCACACATCATTCACCATTTCTTCATTTCTCTTTTAATTATAGTGTTTTTGTGGTTCATATTGATAAATTGAACTCTAATAAACACTTTCAAGGACATGTACATTTATTTTAGGGTATCACTAAGAAATAAAATAAAAAACTGGACAACACATTGAGTTCTTCATGTGTTTCCTTGGTGAGTTTCAGTTATAAAGTCAAACACGAATCACTCAATCATTGACGGTATTCGGTGAATCATTGTGTGTTTACGACTAAACCCTAAAAGGTATCCTAGTATAAAATCAGAAAAATTATGGTTCCAGGTGTTAAAAACTAAGTATTAAAATATCAAAACCCAATCTCTTGAAGTGATGAAGGATGATCATCATGAGTCTTCCTTGGGTTGACCACATTTAATTACTTTTGTTAACTTCCTGTTTTCTTTTATCGCTTTCCTCTTTCTTTTAGCATATTAAATCATAAAACCCCAAGTTGTAAAAAATCCCATTTTCCTTCTATTTTTATAATAGAAACCTTCTTTTTGAATTAATGATCTAAGGCTCTATCGAGAGACTACCTAGGGTTCTTGCTATGCTGTAGAAATTATAGTAAAACTAAACATCTAATTTTATGTGCTCAAAAATGCGATCAAATTTTAGCACTCTTTCCGGGGATCCAAGATCATTTTCCTCTTTTAATATTTCATTAACTTATTATTACTTCTGATATCCACCCCAAATTTGATTGTTTTTGTTTTTGTTTTTGTGATTTTGTGTGTGTTCTTTCTCTCTCTCTTCTTTTTATTCTCTCTCTCTCATTCTGTAGTATAACATTATCTTCTCTTTTCTCCATTCATCCTTATTAAATTATTTTATTTTATCCATATTAAATCATAAAAAGAAATAAAATACAAAAAAATTACAAACTTATTTGCATGACCTGATCAGAAAAAGAAAAACTATGAATTTTACCTAGAAATTGAAAAGACACTTCACTCATAAATCAGGTCATCTTGAGTAGTTCAATCAATTAACACTGAGTAAACCCTTGTGGAACCTCAAGTGGAACTAAACCAATAAAAAATTTAACTAAATAAAACCCAAGAAAACATGGATGCAAATAATCGAACCTTAAAAGAACTGACCACCCTAGATGTGGAGTACCAGCCTACGTACATCCAATATCCGAAGGAAGTAGCAAAATTTGAGCTGAGATCGAGCCTCATCCACCTACTTCCTAAATTCCATGGTCTTCCTGGGGATGAACCTCACAAATATATCAAGTAGTTTCACATAGTTTACTTCACAACGAAACCCCAGAATATATTTGAGGATCTCATTAAGTTTAGATCCATCCCTTTCTCCCTTAATTGTGTATCCAAAGACTGGATATACTATCTGGATACCACAATTGGGGACTGGAATGACCTTAAATGTATATTTCTAGAGAAGTTTTTTCCTACCTCCCAAACTGCATCAATTAGAAATGAAATATATGGAATTAGGAAATCACAAGGAAAGACCCTTCATGAATATTAAGAGAGATTCAAAATACATTTCTCAAGTTTCCCCCACCACCAAATTATTGATCAATTTATAATTCAGTACTTCTATGAGGGACTTGTCCCCATGGACTGTGTAATGATATATGCTGCATTTGGTGGTTCCCTAGTTGATAAAACCCTTTCTTCTACTTCTGACTTAATATCCAAAATGGCTCAAAATGCACAACAATTTGGTACATGAGAAATTTCACTAACTCAAAGAGTTCATGAGGTAAGTAATTCAGACCTAGAAAAAAAGGTATATAATAAACTTAATGAGATGCCTAACCTTCTAAGGAAATTATCTCAATAACAAAGTAACTTACACTCTTATTCTATTCCATTACATTGTCGTATTTTTTTTGATAACACTCATTTTTCTCACTAGTGCCTACAACTTCAGGATTCATCTATGTCTTGTGCAGTAGTATTCTCAGGGCATCCTTTTTAACAAGCACAACCCTTTAATAAATAACAATTTATGCCAAATCCAAACCCTAGTTGGAAAGAAAAACCACAATACCAACAATTATGAATCTCTATCTACCCCAAGAAAAATTGGTATCAACACGAGAAATGTATGAAATATTCTTATCCCTCAACTTCTCGGAACAATCCTACTCCACCTACAATATATTAACCACTTCTCAAGGAAATTTTGAAAAAAATGGAATCCTAAAAACTCTAGTTCCAATAGACCACACAACTGGAAATTCAAGACCTATGAACACAAGTGGGACAATTGGAAAACACCATCGGTGAGATAAAGATTCAAGGATCTGAAAAACTACCATCCCAAACTTTTTATAATCCAAAAGACAAAGGTAATGATCGTGCAATAAAACTTTATAGTGATAAAGAAGTTTCTTCTTCTAATAATTCTAGCCAAAAGGCATGTCCCCCTTTTGAAAAATCTCTTTCCCTACACTTAAAAGAATATAATGTTGAAAAAACAAACAAAAATGCTAAAAAAATTTTCATTGAGGATTCCACTGAACAACCCATTCTGCTTCCTTTCCCCTAAAGACTCTCTAAATATAAGATAATTTTTGATAATGAGATTGATAAAGAGATAACAGATACATTTAAAATGATACAAGTTAAAATTACTTTATTGGATGTAGTTAAACAGATTTCTCATCTTTCCAGATTTCTTAAAGAACTTTGCACCCATAAATGAAGGCTAAAGTGGAATGAGGGAGTCATCCTAGGAAGGAATGTATCAGCCTTGATTTAAATAGAAATTCCAACCAAGTGCAAGGATCCGTGAACTTTCATGATACCATTCACCACAGGGGAGACATTATTTTTAGATGCTATTATAGATTTAGGTGATTCAAATAATGTAATTAATTACTCTATGTACACTTATCTTTAGGTTGGAGATCTTCAACTTATAGGAATTATTGTGAGACTTTCCTACCAAAGCACAACATAACAATCAAGAGTGGTTGAGGATGTCCTTATAAAAGTGAAGAATCCCATATTTCCCACCAAATTATAAATTCTTGAGATGAAGGATACCCGAACCCAAGGACATGATCCTATCATACTTGGGAGGTCATTCCTTAAAATATAAAAGATGATAATCAATGTCCACAATTGTACATTGTCCATGGATTTTGGTGGAGAAAAGGTAAGTTTTAACATTCTTGATGCCATGAAACTTTCCATTAAATAACAATACACTCTTCCTGTCTATTTGATGCATGTGTTCTCTAATAAAACACACACAGAAAATTCTATCCTCTACCCATACTCTTTTTTATTTTTCTCTTATTTAGCCTTGGATTATTTGATTTTTGATTTATATTTTGAGTTCTCTGTAGGTTCTAAAAAGTGTAAATTTTGTGGTTTAATTAATGAGTGTGTTCATTATAAGGTATCCATGAATGTTGAGGATTATCCAAGTCTCATTTCAATAGATTATCCATCTTTAGATAATAAACATGAATAGATAGACAATTTCATGAACTTCACTCCCCCTAAATCCCCTCATTCAATCCAAAAATCACCAGTGTTGGAATTAAAACAATTTCCATCTAATTTAAAATATTCCTATCTTGAGGGTATTGACCAATTTCCTATAATTATTTCCAGTTACCTCTCTCTATAATAGGAATCAAACTACTTGACCTTGTAAGAGAGTGTAAAAAGGTGATAGGATGGATTTTGGAAGATATTATCGAGATTATTCCATCTATTTTTATGAACCATATAATTTGATTAGGATAAGACCATAAAACAAGCTCAATGTTGGTTGAATCCCACTCTCCTTGAATTGGAAAACTTGGAATTCAGTAAATTAATTTCTTACGGGATCATTTATTCTATATTTCATAGTAAATGGGTTAGAACAGTTCAAATTTTGACTTAAAAACAAGAATAGCAGTAGTGTCTAATGAATTGAATTAATTGGTTCCAACACATGTGCAAAATAGTTGGCAAGTCTGTATTGAATACCTTCGACTTAATCAAGCCATAATAAAGGACCACTTCCATCTACCATTCATTGAATTGATGCTAGAAATATTTGTGGTAAGTCCAATTTCTGTTTCCTTGATGGCTATTTATGTTATTTTAAAATCCATATATCCCATGAGGATCAAGAAAAGACAATATTTTCCTATCTATTTGGTGCATTTGGGTATATAAGGATGCATTTTGGTCTATGTAATTATCTCGATACTTTTTAGTGATGTATATTGAGAATTTTTTATGAGTTCCAAGAGAATTTCATATATGTTTTTATGGATGATTTCACGATTTATGGAACTTCCTTTGGCAACTGTTAGTCTCACCTAGGTTTTATCCTTTACTGTTTCTTATAAAAAGATCTTGTATTAAATTATGAGAAATTTCATTTCATGGTTGAACAAGGGATAGTTCTTGGGAATGTTATTTCAAAAGAGGAAATTGAAGTAGATAAATCAAAAATTGAATTAATTTCAACCCTCCCATATCCAAAATGCATTCGTGAGGTGTGATATTTCTTAGGTCATACTAGTTTTTACTACTGATTCATTAAATACTTTAGTAAGATTGCACTTCCCCTATCTTAATTATTTCAAAAGAATTATTAATTTTTTTTGATAAAAATTATTTAGATGATTTTAATTCACTAAAAAGGAGTCTCACATCACCTCCCATTATCCAAACACCATGGTGGGATCTCTCCTTCAGATTCATGCATGATGCCTCTAACTTTTCAGTTGGGGTAGTTTTATCACAAAAGGGTTGAGAAGGCTCCCCATGTCATTGCATATGCCTCACATACCCTTGACCATGACCATGAAAACTACACAAACACTAAAAAAGAACATATTTATATTGTGTTTTCCAAGGAAAAATTCCTTTTATATATTATCAAATCAAAATCATTGTCTTTTCTGATCATCTTTCCCTTCGTTTCCTCATAAAGAAACCTGAAGCAAAGCCCCACCTCATTTGGTGGAATTTCCTCCTCCAAGAGTTTTACCTTGAGATTAAAGAAAATATAGGAGTATAAAATGTAGTATCTAAACACATTAGTCAGATTTATCCACTACTGGACCATCATGTGGACTCACCCCTCCCCATTGGAGAATTATTCCCTCATTAGAACCTTTGTGATGTTGTGGACCTTACCCCATAGTATGCATAAATTGTGAATCTTCTTGAAACATATAGGGTACCCAATGATTTCAGAACCTCACAATCCTAGAGACTTAAGCATGATTATTGATGTAACCTTTGGGATAACCCATATTTTTGGAGAATTTATAGTGACCAAGTTGTTTGTTGGTGTGTCCCTGACCATGAGTTCACCTATGTTTTGACCTTCCTCCACACTTTGGCTTGTGAATGTCACTTTGGCTCTCAACATATGGCTCGTAAGTTCCTTGAATCAGTACTCTATTTTCCAACATTGTATAGATATTCCCATCAGTTTCGTAAGTCAGGTACTCAATATCAATTCATAGGGAATATATCTAAGAGGAATGAAATAACCCAACAACCCAGGTTATTTTGTGCGATCTTCTATGTATGGGGAATTGACTTTATGGGGCCTTTTCTAAATTCATTTAGATTTGATTACATATTATTGGATATTAACTATGTAAATAAATATGTGAAAGCAAAGGCCACTAGGACCGATGACTCCTGAGTGGTTGTTGATTTTTTGAGGTCCCAAATTTTCAATAGGTTTGGTTTACCCAGATTCATCATTAGTGATCAGGGTTCACATTTTTGCAATTGCAACATGAAAATTTTCCCCATAAGTATGAGGGTGTTCATAAAGTCTCCACATCATATCAACCCCAAAATAAGAAGAAATATAAATATAAAATTGGTAAGTTAGGAGAATCTTGGAAAAAATAGCACAACCCAATAAGAAAGATTGGAGTTTACAATTGGATGATGCACTTTGGGTGTACCATATAACTTTTAAAACCCCAGTCAAAATTTCACCATATGGGATTGTGTTTGGAAAGGCTTTTCACCTCCCAATATAGGTATATCACCATGCAACTGGGATTTAAACAATGTAATATGAATATCTCATATGTAGATGAGCATAAGAAGTTACAAATTTACGATTTTGAAGAAATTTGATGTGACGTATATGAGAACTCCCGAATCTCTAAAGAGAATAAAATGGCTATCCATTATGGGATGATTCATCAATGTAAGTTTCATATCATTGAGCATGTTATCATGTATAATTCTAGGCTAAAGATCCACCTAGGTAAGCTTTGTTACCAATGGCTCGGTCCTTATATTATTACTGATGTTTAACCTTTTGGGGCTATTTAGGTTTTTCTTGTGAAGAGTGGGTAGAGGTTTACTGTCAATGCGAAGAGGCTCAATCACTTCTACGAGAACTTTCCAAAGCATCTCATGGAGGAAATCCAACCGATATATTCCACATATGACACCACCTAGCATGTTGTCCCTTCTCCGTACCTTTATTTACTTTTATATTTATTTTAAATACTTTCATTGATGATAATGTATTTTTTAGGTGTTGGGGAGGGTGACATGGCATTGTAGGATTAAAAAACAAAAAACAAAAAAAAATGTTTCTTCAGTTTGGATTTATTTTTCTTTATTTTATGTTTTTAGATAAACATTGATCTTAAAAAGAATATTCAAAATCATTTTTCATTCTTGAGTTGATTGTTTGGAAAATTTCATTGTTTTTAGAAAACTGTTATTTAAAAGAATGTTGAGAAGGAATATTTTTCGAGAATTTTTATTTTTAAATAATAATTAGTTGTTCAATTTATTTTTTAATCCCATGCCTCATTATCACAAACCAATATTTTAATCCCTTTCCCAAGAGACATTCCAAGCCCTTTATTTCATATTCTTCTTTTTAATTACATTCTTGAGAGTCTCATGTCATGTAGAGAAACTCAACCTTTCTTTGATTTCATTTGAATCCATAGGATTCAAGTATTCTACACTCATGATAGAGGCAATCATTCATTGAAAATACCTTTTTACTATTAACCTTTATTTTCGTCCACCTTGACATTTTATCCTTCTTAAGCCTTAAAGACTATGAAATGACTGTTAAGTAGCCACATTACAAGATAATTTAACCATACCTATCAATATCTAGTGTATACACTTGTTTTATTTTCAGAAAGTGTGGGTGAGAGGAGGTTTCCATGGGAATTATAGGGAGAGAATCATTGTTATGGGTTGATATAAAGGGTGCCTACATTCTCCTTGGGTAGTGGGTTAATAAGCCATATTACATCATTATTTTACACAAAGTTTCCATATTTATCTCTAAAAAAATTGTATATTAAAAAAATATAGTTCTGTACATAAAAAAAACAAAACAAATTAAAAAATGGAGAAAATACGATGTTTACTCATTATTATTCACTTCTTGGTTGTGACCCACACAAATGGGCAATGGGGATCATGAGTTTGAGGCGATATAATTTGTTAGGGTTTGAGTGTGTACATTCATTGTGAGTACATTCTTAATTTTTACATATTTTATATGTTAGAGATTAAACACTACTCTTTTGCCTCATATTTTTTAACATTAAATCCTACCTACCCTTGAACCTCAGAATAACCTGTTGGAAGTCTTCTTGAGTAGCACAATAGTTTCTACTGGTAGAGAACTGATAATCTTGGAAAGAATATGGTATGAACCCATGAACTATAGGAAAAATAATAACTAAACTTTCATATGCTCCTTGATTGGAGAGGGAAAATTTCTAGGTGAGGTAGGTTATGACATGTTGCATGGGTGAACAAATGAAGTTGAACAAATTCGATTGTGAGAGAACAAAATGACAAGGAAATTGATTCTGTAAACAAGTCATGATGAATTTCATTTAAAAATAATCTTGGATGTTTTAAAACCTTTTATTTAGTAATGGGACATGATTATCATATTAAAAGTTTCTTAGGAGTGAAAATGTTTAGGTGCGAGGGTGTGATCGTATAACAATTCACTATTTTATTTCACCCTTATACCAATATATTGAACTGGTCTTGTATTGAAAATTAAAATTATAATAAAAAATTGAAAATCATGATTGAATAAATTATATTGTACTTTTCACTATTAAAAAGTGAAATTTTACTTTTTTTAATTATTTCATTGAAGGTGGAGGTGATTCGAAGAGCCCATGATGATGCGGAAGGAAAATAGGCCAAACTACATGGAAGAACATGAACACATTTCCACTATTTTGAATGATATGAGAAATATGTCAATCCAAATGGGCTGAAATTATGTGATCTAATCCATATCTCCGTGGTATAGATCTTTATTGAATAAACCCAAGCCCAATTCATCCTCTAAGAGGCCCATCTAAACTGACCTGTCCATTAAAATGAATCTGAATAGGGTCAAAAAATTGCCTCTATATTTTAGAAGTATATCTTATTATAAACAATATATGGCCTCCAAATTTGACAAGGACGTATAAAAGATATCTTTAAATAACTTTTTAGTTTTTTCCAAAGTGATTTAAGACTATATGAATGGAAAGAAACCATGGAACAATAAGATTCTCAAAATCAGGGTGCCCAAAACCACCTCCAACTTTGCCTATAAATTGGCACCTTGGGCACCCCATTTGGAAGTTTGACTAGGAGGTAAGATGCTGCCATTTTTAATTCCCAAAGGATTACTCTCATCATACATTGAAGTTGTGGAGGCTACGATAAGTTCTAATTCAATGTCGTATTCATCTTCCTCTCCCATGGATTTCTAAACCCATTTTGATCAGTTGGGGATGAACATCACGTAATCCCAAGATTTGTTTTTTTATTATTTGAATGGTATTTTAAATTATAGGTTTGTATTTTTTTCATCATATTTTCTTCTTATTTAATTGTGTTATGCCCTGGTATGTCATTCTAAACTCATATTATCATGTTTAGGGGTACCCTTTCATGTGATGTTTCAAGCACCGTTCACCATTTCTTCCTTTCTCTTTTAATTGTGGTGTTTGGGTGGTTCATATTTATAAATTGAACTTTCATAAACACCCTCAAGGCCAGGAAAATTTATGTCATGGTATCACTAAGAAATAACATACAAAATTAGATAAAAAATTCAGTTCTTAATGTGTTTCCGTGGTGAGTTTCTGTTATGAAGTCGAACACAAATAACTCAATTATCGTAGATATCCGGTGAATCAATGTGTGTTTACGACTGAACCCTAGGAGGTATCCTTGTATAAACTCAAAAAAATTATGTTTCTAGGTGTTAAAAACCATGTATGGAAATATCTAAACCCCATATCTTGAAGTGGTGAAGGATGAACATCACGAGACTTCCCTGGTTTGATCACGTTTAATTTCTTTTATTAACTTCCAATTTGTTTTTGTCACTTTCCACTTTCTTTTGGCATATTAAATCATAAAACCCCAAGTTTTCCAGATTTGAAATATTCTTTTATTTTTATAACTAAAACCTTCTTTTTGAATTAATGATCTAAGGCTCTATCGAGATACTAACTAGGTTTCCTTCTTTGAGGCAGAAATTCTAGTAAAACTAAACATCTAATTTGACGTGCTTGACAACACGATTAGTGAGTAGATAATCTACATGTCGTGTCTTTTCTACCCCTATGAGGAGATTGATCTCATCTAATCATGAGAAACTAAACATGGAAAGAATGTTTCACACCCCAAATGTCTTTTCATCCCATGGAAAGAGAGTTAAAATAACTAAATATGGGGCATTGAAGAAGTAGGTATACTCAGTCCACGAAGAGGGTGTCAACCCAAAACGTGACAACACTACAAAGGCTCCCTGAATCACCTAGATATACTCTTCTTAGACTCCAAGTCTCACAAGGTTCCAACGTCATATCCATTAACACAATTTCATTTAAAGGTTATAAAGGTAACTCAAAACTAGGAAAACACACTCCACGTGCTCAGTCATCCCAGATAGAATCCATTCGAGAGATACACTCCATCGGGAATAATAGTACCATTCTAGATCTAGTTCCCAACATGAGTGTTCATACGATTGAAAAAATGTCGCCTATGAAAGACTAAGGAAATAAAGTGGAGATTCCGTCTCCTCACCACTACCTTTTATTTGTGGGATCATTGCTCCAAACTATACACCACGTGCATTTTCTCTAATGAGAGGGAACTAAGGGGTCCACACCTCGCCACTTCCCTACATATGAGGGAGTACTAGCTACTAACTAACCCATGAAACCATAATCACTCTTGTACGGAGGGGACCATGACTCAGTATATTGAGGGAGAACTAAATCCTATCTAGGTATCACTCGTATCAAGTGGAGGGGACCTATCCTCAGAACTAAACTCAAAATACAAGGGGGCTCCAACTCCAATGGAGGACTCGCTCTGCACTGATACTCAGAGATGGGGGATTACTACTCCGTAAATGAGCACCCGCACCCTAGTATGATAGGGGAGTACTACTCAAAGGATAGAGGTCCCACACCCATGGCGCGGGGAGTACCACTCTGTGGCTAGAGGACCCAAACCCTTGAATGATAGGGGAGTACTAATCTAACTGTTTGACCACTATAGGGGACCTACACCCTGACACTATAGGGGAGTTCCGATACTAGGATAGAGTAAAAACTCCCCTGGACGATATGGGGGTATCGAATATTTCAAAACAACACACATGGGGGACCCACAAACTGGATCAATAGGGGATTAACAACTCCCTGGATAGAGGGAAAACACCCTAACTTTGAAAGGGAGTACCAAATATACCTAGTATGTCACATATGGAGGACTCGTGCCCTGACATGACAAGAGAGTACTGACTCCATAGATAGAGGACCCATTCTCGGGTCCTACAAGAGAGTACCTACTCTATCTAGCTAATGAGTATGGAGGGAATGTTCCTTAGAACATAAGGGTAGCACTTTCCAACTTTATAAATGATATGGGGAAGTTGTACTCTAAACCATTAGAGAGTACCAATAAATCTGAAAGTCTATAAACAATCCCCAACATCACACTTGTCTACCCTGAACACTGAAGTATAAGAAAATCAATCACAATACCTTGATACTATCTGATTTAAGTGTCATTAACTCACCCGGATAGTTTTAGGTCACTTCACAAGGATGTGTCTCAGTGGGGAAAGAGTTCCTCTTCCTCGTGAGTCCAAGGCTATGTCAAACTGTGTCTCTTCATTGTTCCACATAGCCGAGGAGCCACAAATTATAAGTAGAGGACCCAAAGGTAAAATGACCCATTCCCACGACATGGGGAGTCCCATATATACCAAATTAGATAGGAAAGGGAATCCCGAACCCTAATACCATAATAAAGTATTGGTCCTAGCGTCTCTCTTCAAGAACCGCACCGATCTCCATCATCAGTAAAACATCGCTAAGAGGATCATTACACTTATCCCACTTTTTAAGATGAAACTACCACATGTAGGTGATCCATACCCTATTAAAATATGGGATCCCTACCTTACCACTCTAAAGAGTCCAGGGGACCCACATCCCAAAGTGAAAGGGAAGGGTACCAACCTCGACGTCAACCCAAACATTCACCCCGATCACTACCCAAGATTTGCACTACTACAACATTGTCTTGATCGAAACTCACCACCTCATAGATCATATTATGCAATAGAGGATACTATCATGTTATACAAGTAAAAACACTATGGATATACTACTCACAATCCTAAATCTGAGTCCCTTAAAAGAAGATATGGACAAAGGAAGATCTAAATTAGATCCCCTAGGAGTACACGAAGTGCACTACGGCACACACATCGCATGATCCCACATGAGAACATGGTTGTGTATCCAGACTACACCGTTTTCAACCCATGTAGGGATAAAAGTCATGTAACAATGGAACACAATGTGTCCCTCTTCTATTGGTCCATGGTCGTGTATTTCTTCCTATGTCTATGTACTGGACCCCATGTCTGTTTTCTTTGTCCATGTAGTAGTAAAAGATCTTGTAGTTTCACATGGTTAACCTAATACATGTCCCATGGTCACAAAGTTTGGGGTAATACATGTAATGTAACCCTAATACATGGTGTGTATCCCCCAAATATCATCTTACCAAAATAAGAAGTCATAGAAGACTTGTTTCACTAGACTACACACCATGTAGATAGTAATTACAGTATGGAATCACCTTAAAAAAATTTATGATTCAACCCGGTTTAACCCAAAATTAACAAATATACCAAGAAAGGATCATAAGAAATTGAAATTAGGATCCAGAACCTTAGAATAAATAACAAAAAATGGGGATTAGGACTAAAATGAAAAAATTCCTACATTGAGGGTGAGACACTAATGATTTGGTTGAAGGAAGATGTCCAAATCATTATACTTCTTGATTAGTTGATGATCTTATTTAGAAACAGAGATCAAAAGAACCTCATAACATTGATTCCTCATCAGTTCTTCTTCACCAAAAGAGGAGAGGAGAAGAGAGGGGGGATCCTATTTATGTCGTGTGCACCAACATTAGGGTAGAGGGAGAGGTATTAGGTTTATGTTTAACTAATTAATTAAATTATATTTTAATAAATTTATCAATTACTTAACACCCCATAATTTTCCTCTAACCAAAAATCCCAGAAAAGACAACATTATGTTGCGCCTAAGGTAAAAATATTATTCTGGACTCAAATTTTGTCTCAAAAATCGGATTTGAGACTTTTTAAGAGAGTTATTATTCTTTTAATGTGAAACTGGGCATGCATGAAAAAATATATTTAGTATTTTTAAAATGACCATGCTATAGATATTTGGGCCCTGAATTCCCATTCCAACTTTGCACTTCGATTAAAAAATATTATTAGGAATATTACAAAATATTATAGGTAAAAATCCATTTCTCTAAATTACTACCACCTTCAAATATTTTTTTATTTGAAAATCAAAAGGCTAGGCACTACGGAAAGAAATTGAGCTCCACCCTAGAACTTCCAGGCTAGCGAGATCTCTAAGGGTTCCCATAATGCTTCTAAGAGAACACTTAGGGGAATCACCAAGGTCAAACCACTATTAAATCTATCTTTAACCAAGAAAACATTATGCAACAAGGGGCACATGTCTCCATAGCTAAGATTAGTGGAAAAAAAACAAGAACCATGGTCCATCTGTAGTCATGGGGTCTAGAGGTACCCCACCTCATTAACCTGACGTAGATATAAACACAACCCCATAGTTCACATCCACCCCTGGATGAACTACTCTACTACATACTCAAGAATATTTCATTAATGGTTAAAACCAAGAACGTGATGGTACCAATGAACAATAGAGGATAGTAAACTCATCCATCCATGAGGATCTAGACACCAAAAGAACATAGAATACACCCCATGTCTTTGCCCCTCCTAGAAGAAGAGTAACCCAAACCAGAAACACTAAAAACACCCACTTGTGGAATCCAAAATAAGTATGGATGCTGGGAAAAAAATCCACACAATGAAAACATCATATGATATAACTATTCTGCTACATATTGGTTCTAAGAAAGGATCTCACTAATCAACATCTCCTTGAACACAAAATTTAGAGATAATTATGCACCACACCTCGATACTATCCACTTTGGGCAGCACTAAATTTCTCTCATGGTTTTGGTTGCTTAAAAAAATTACATGTTGGTAGGGTAAGGACCTATCTTTCTCATGTATTCATAGCTATTTCAAACAAAACCAACACAAGGGTACACAGACTCCCCACGTCACCCCAGTTAAACCTCGATTAAGATGCAAAAAGAAAAAGAGAAACCCCCCCAATAATGTATATAAAATGAAACTACATAAAGTATAACAGACACAAGGAATACCTCTATTAATTCTCAGAGATTTTGGGTCAAAGGACCCTACAGACTACAACTATCCTTTACCATGTCCTCCAGCTCCCCGAGATTTGCATGGACCACCTGGGAGTGGTGGTGGAAATGACTCGAACCTCCTTCCACCTCGCATTTCTATCCCGACTCCTCTACCTTGTCCACCATCTTACAGAACTCCTCACTAAAAATGCAGCCTCTACTAAGAAATTCTATCACTTATATCACTCTTAAAAGAATGGTGGATTGGAAAATCTCTAGAAATATGTCCCCAACTATCACAATTGTAACACCACCTCTCTTGTGGATTACCTAATCCATGTTGCTATTACAACACTATGGGACCATGTTCCTAGGTATGGGCATTGGTATGCCTCCTGTGCCATGATCCTGTCATCTACCTTCTTCTATCTGTTGTAGATTCCTCAACCGCATGATCCCCACCATAGTTCATATCTGTATGGACCTTTTCCAAGAATATCTCTACTACCAGATCTCACTCCAGTACCCCCGCATTAGTGGGAAGGCATAAGAATACCACACATGCTCTGATATATCTGTGAAGTCCCTAATAGAAGATTAAATCTCTAAATAATTGGTCTTGATCATTTTCCAATGAGTAATGGCATAGGTCTATGATTCTTTCCAAGTATTCCACCATAGTCATGCTACCCCGAAAAATCAGTAGATGCTCCTAGATATGCTCTGATCTCATCATGGTTGGGTATAACTCTTCCCAGAAGAGTCACTCGAACTCTACCCAAGTGATCATATCCTAATCATGGGACTTCATCAATAAAATCCACCATCACCTTCCCAAACCCTATAAAAGTTTTTTTTCAAGGACCACCATCTGATTGGGAGGTGTCCTAACTAGACAGAAAACTCATGTGACTGCCTCAAGCTAGTCATCTGCTTCTTGGAGTTTTGGATCACCCCAGTACATCATAGGTCACTACATTTGGATATCGTGTAGCGAACTTATCCTGCTCGCATCCTCATCCTAAACTACCAGCACAACCAGCTACTCAATGGGCAGTGGCACTACCAACAGACCACCCAGAGGTAGCACCCCAAAATCAGTGACCTGCGTTGAAGCCTCATCACAGGGCAGACTTTCATCAAAATAATATTGTATAACCCTATCTATCTATCATCATAGAGGAACCCTTAAATAGAATCAAGATGCGCCATGGTCAAAGAGTATGTATGGGGAGATAAATCAAGGACAAGTAAAAACCAAAACTGAGTCTTATATGATTAATGTACCATTATTTCCCATGTGAACTATATCCCAATTTACTAAGCAAAAAAGTAGTATATCAGAGTCATAGTGAATGGATATAGAGGCATCCACATCATCACTAGAACCTCTTTCCTAAGAGATGAACTCTAAATATCATAACACTATCACTATGAAACCCAACCAAATCCTTTCAATGGGGAAATATGAACAACATCACAAGGATTGAACTTTCTATGATACCACTCTATCATGACCAACCCATACTGGGTCTTGAGACATGACTTCCCTAAGCCCGCCTCCATAGTACAGGGGCTGATGATAAGAGATAAAGGTATAACTAAACTAGGTGAGGAACTTTTGTAGATTACCAACATGAATGAACCCAAAAACACCTTAATGTAACAGTGCAGATATATAAAAAGATTAAATTAAAATGCATGCATAAATTTATCCCAACGAGAGTATAGTAGATGTATTAAAAGTGAAAAGGAAAAAACAAGTTCCCATCAAATGAAAAATACAAAAGTGTCCAACCTACTCAGAAGGAGGGTGTCACTTCCAAAATTAACTATTAGAATGATCCTCAATCTATCTTTGATAATCATCTCATTCGCTCTATCTCTTTAATCCCCACCTACCTTAGGTCTTCCATGAACTCCATTGAAATCCCTATGGTCTTAAAAAGACACAACATGTGTGGGAAAAGCCTATGAAGGGGTGTGTATAAAAATACTCATTAGATTCCCTAAAAATCCAAACAAAAAGGAGAGGGAGAAATTGAAAGGAAAAAAGTCCACTCGACCTAGCAAGAGGGAACCCCAATGAGAAAGAAACTCCATCTAGAACTATCCTGAGTTATACAAGACTAGTAAGCTAAGTCAAAATAATCCCAAAATAGATATTAATGGAAGGATCCATCCAACAGGCTATCCTGGAAAGAAGTAAACTTGTCCAAGAAAGAGGGGATAAACACGATGAGTATATGAACTACACGCCGAGTCTTTTCCACCCCTAGTAGTTGAGTGAGGCATCTAACCATGAGAATATAAAAATGGAAATAAAATTGAATACCACACGAATCTTCACCTCCCATGGAAAAATATTAAGCAAAACTAGAATGGGGGAATAGAAGAAGTAGCTATACTCTTTCCACAAAGAGGGTGTCAACCCAGAACACAAAAACACCATAAATTCTCCCAAAATCACCTTGATATACTTGTATCAGACTCTATGTCTCATGAATTTTCATCCTCATATCCAAAAACAAGATTTAATTTGAAGGCTTCAAAGGTAACTAAAAATTAGTAGAACACACTCCACGAGATCATCCATCCCAGATGGCACCCATCTGATAGATAAAATAAATAGGGAAGTACCCTACCATTCAAACTATAGTGACCAAGGCTAAAGGTCTTGCTGTCACAAACCTACACCCTGTATAAGGATAAAGAAACAAAGTGGAGATACCCTCTCCTAACCATTTCAATGTAGTTTAGGGATCACTGCTCCAAATTATGCACCCCATGCATATTCTCTAACGGGAGGTAATGGAGTGACCCACACATCACCACTGCCCTGTAGCTGATGGAGTACTAGCTCTTAACTAACCCATAAAACCTCTATCACTCATGTATGGAGGGGATCAGACCACATTTCATCAAGGGAGAACTAAATTATAACTAGGTATCACACATATCACATGGAGGGGCCCATTCCTTATAACTATACTCAAAAGTTGAGGGAGCTCCAACTCTAATGGAGTAGTCGCTCCTCGCTGATACTCATAGATGGAGGAGTACTACTCCATATGTGAGAAATCGCACCCTAGTATGAAAAGAGAGTACTACTCAAAGGATATAGGACCCAAACCCAAGATGTGGGGAGTACCACTCTATGGCTAGAGGACCCACACCCTAGAATGATAGGGGATTACTACTTTAATAGCTCAATTACTATGGGGGATCCGCACCCTAACATGACAGGGGAGTGCCGACCTCAGGCTAGAGGGCCCACTCTTTGGCATGATAGGGGAGTACTGACTCTGTCAGAATAACACGTATGGAGGATCCACACCCTAGATCGATAGGAGAGTACCAAGTCCATGGATAGAGGACCCACACACTAACTTAGTAGGGGAGTACCTACTCTACAAAGTATTTCAAATATGGAGGACCCATGACATGACATGGCAGGGGAGTACAAACTATATGGATAGAGGACCCATGCCCTAGTCCTATAGTGGAGTACCTACTCTATCTAGATAATATGTATAGAGGGTCCACACCCTAGCATGGAAGGGGAGAATTGTACAACTTTACCAACATTATGGGGAACCCACACCCAAAACCATTAGGGAAGTACCAATAGTTATTAAAGTCCATCAATGATTCCCATCATCCCATGTGTTTTCCCTGAACACTCAAGTCTATGGAACTCCATCAACACACATTTATACTATCTATTTTGGGAGGAACTGACTCACCCACATGGTTTTAGATCGCATCACAAGGAAACATCTCAGTGGGGAAACAATTACTCTTCCTCATGTCTCTAAGTCTATGTAAAACTGTGTCTCATAAATATTCTACATAGTTGAGGAGCCATAAATTCAAAGCAGAGGAACCAAAGAAAAAAATAACATATTCCCATGATGTGGGGAGTCCTATGTCTAAAAAAGTAGTGAGGTAAGGGAAACACATGCCCTAATACCATAGGGTCGTATCGGTCCCAACGTCTCTCTTAAAGAACCACACTGATCTTCAACATTAATGAAGAACCTCTAAGAGGAGAATTATGCTTATCACACCTCGTAACGTGAAACTACCACTGGTAGGGGAACCACACCCTCTTCCAAAATGGGAGCACCACCATACTAGTCTAAAGAGTCCAGGGGACCCACATCCTAAATAGAAATATAAGGGTACCATCCTCAACATCAACCCAAAGATTCACCCAGATCACTGCCCAAGATTTTTATTTCTACATGAGTATCTTAATCGAAACACAACACCTTGTATTTTGTATGCCGAAACAGAGTCCAACATCATGTTATACATGAAAAAACACTCAGGATAGGATACTAAAAAGCCCGAATATAATTCCTAGAAAAGGATATACGGAAGATGGAATATCTCATGGAGATCCCCTAGGAGTACACAACATGCACCGGGCCACACAGTGTGTGAGACCACCCGAGAACCAGGCTGTGTATCCATAATACACAACGTCGAACCCATGTAGGGGTACATGGTGTGTACCAATGGTATACAAAGTGTCTGTATTCCACCTGCACATGACCATGTAGTTCTTCTAGTGTCCATGTACTAGAACCTATGTCTGTTTAATTTGGTCATGTGGTTGTACAGGACCATGTAGTCTCACACGGCTAACCCAAGCCATGTCCCATGGTCACACGGTTTGGGGAACTATACGGTGTGTAACCCCTATACGTGGCACGTAGTCCCCAAAGATCATCTTCCTAGAATAGGAAGGCATACACGGAATGTGTCACTAGACTATATGTCATGTCGATGGTAATTCTAGTCGTTAATGACCTACAATAACTCTTGATTCATCTCTATTTAACCCAAAATTCATAGATCTACCTAGATGGGATCATAAGCAATTGAAATCAGACTATAGAACCTTTGAACAAAGAATAACAAATGGGGATTAGTCTAAAACTCAAAACTGCATACCTCATGGGAAAAAATCCGAAGATTTAGTTGAAGGATGATGCCTAGATCAATCTGTTTCTCAATACTTTGATGATCTACATCATAAACGTAGATCATCAACACCTTGATGCATTGAGTTGATGTTGGTTCATTGTCGCCAAAGGGAGGAGAGGAGAGGAGAGGGGGAGGTTCATCTTTATGTCATGTGCACAAACGTGAGGGGAAGGAGAGAGGTATTAGGTTTAGATTTAATGGAATAATTAAATTCTCATTTTATCAATTAATCCACCTGTTAATGCCCCACCATTTTTCCTCCGACCAAAACTCCCAGCACAAACAACTTCATATCTCACTTAGGGTAAATAAAACATTTTGGACTCAACCATGGCCTCAAAAATCCAATTTGAGACTCTGTATGGTAGTTATTCTTCTCTTCAAGTGAAACTAAATTCACGTGAAAAAATATATTTATTATTTTTAAAATCACTACGCCGAGGCTCTCTGGGCCACAAATTCCCATGCTGAGTCACCACCTGGCTTCAGAAATATTCTTAGGAATATTCTAATGTCTTATTAGTCAAAAACCATGTCTCTTCAAAATTACAAGCCCTCTTTTTTAGGGGGTTTGGATTAAATTTTTTATCAACATGTAATTTTTCTTTGACTCAAACTTTATTTTCTTGATACTTGTTAATGTTATGCACCATTTTTTCTTTTTAATGCTATATTAAAAACCCGTGGGTTTATCCTTATCATATATTTTTTTATTCATTATAAATACTAATAAAACATAGATTATTTTTATCAGATGGATTTTAGTAAATTCGTAACCCAACATTAAGTATTTTGGTAACCCAATTTTCATTCATTGAGTTATGATCATCTCATTGGACTTAAAATTTTGATACATTCTAAATATTGATTATATAATGTTTTATTATATTTTTTATCTATGAATTTAAATTTCCACCAAATAATATACCTTTTATAAATATTTTCTTACTTAATTTAGTATGTTTACCAAAAGGGATACTGATAACTCATGTCTCCTTTCCATGAGTTATATTTTTATGTAATGAGCTTCATTATTCCATGCATTGGTTCTCTAACAATAATATTTAATATTATAGTAATTTCAGTACCTCTAAGGGGAAAAAATATATTTTAACATAAAATAATTTTTTTTACTCGTTTTAGAATGTGAGTTTTGGACAAAGGAATTTATTAAAATATTAGAATGGGGTGTTTACTTTAACTTTCATATGTTTTTTCATCATTTACACATTTCAATAAGATAAAATTTATACATTTTCAAGGAAATATTATTGAAAATTAATTTTGAAAGTAATGAGTTTTATAAAGTTTTCACTTATCTTTTTGAGAAATAATTTTAGAAGTGACCCTTAACATTGTATTTTATGTCCTTGTTAAAAATGTTTTCTAAAATATCTTTTATGTTTTCACTTAATTTTTTTTTCATTTTCAAAACGACTTAAAATAATAGGGATTATTTTTATTTATTTATATTCCAACATATATTTATCTTTTGGGAGAATGAACTCACAGAAACAAATGATCCAATTTCCGATGCCTTATTTGGTTTATCATTCAATCATTCTTTTCAAGGATATTTTTTCATCTTTGACAAAATCCTTCTAGGTTTACTTTGTTACACTGGGGTTATTTACTTTTAAAAACTACAAACTTATTTCTCTAAATAGATTATGGTCATGTAATTATAGTGTTGACTCAGTAATATACACCTTGATCTATATAGTGTGAATGTCACATTTTATATAATTCATATTGTATGATGTTCAGCCAAAAATAATGTTATTCTATTGATATGGGGAAAAGTATTGGAGTTATGAATGTTGTTATTCCAATATGGATGCTATTTGAAAATTGGATATGTATTATTTGACAATCCACCTTATTTATTTGATGGGTTATGATTATTTTATCCCTTTTATTCATCTGGGGAATGTATTGAAATTCTTGATGATAGTTGACTTCTAACACATGTTGATTATGTATTAACATTCAATATTTTACATTATAAAGATAGCTAAATTTTTATTTTAAAGACTCAGAATTTCCATTTAATTTTTCTAATATATGGGAATTTTACGAGTCGATGAAAATTGATGGAATGTGATTCTAAGGCCTAGTGTACCCAGAATGAATTTCTAATCTTTTTTTTCAGGTACGTTCAGAAAACGTGTCAGCAGGTTTTTGTAACTTTTGAACCGGTGCTCGGAATTGAAATCCGAGGGCACTGTTGAACTCGCTGTGCCGGTATTCGCTTAAGGAGACCTTCACCTCGACCTTTGTAGGTTGAGAGTGAAAGATAGAATTTGGATATTTCGTGAAAGAATAAAAAAAAATAAAATAAAATTGTGTAACATTTTATTTTCTTTGGAACTCCCATGTGGATTTTGAGAGGTGGGGACCACCAGAACTAACTCCCATGTGGGTTATGGGGGTGGGGACCACCCGAGACTTAAACCCCCTTGAACATCCCTCTTAATGGGGAGAAAACTCTTGATCTTCCCCCACGTTAATTGAGCCACCCCTTAATTAATTATACCAACTCATCAATTAATTAATTAATCTAATTTGAAATTATTCTAACAAACATAATAAATAACTTGTTTTATTATGTGGGCTACTTTTCATTTTTGGTGGAATTGAGAGGAAAGGGTTGAAAAGAGGAGAACTTTGAAGAACACATCCTCCAATTGTGGACATATTCAACAATGAAGAACCACCTCCAATGAAGAACGCCGACGCACGACATTGATTTCTTCCTCAGGACGTCTTCAATCGACGACCGTACTTCCCTCCTCATCGACGTCAACAAACGAACGAGGTAGGGGTTTTTATTGAATTCATGAAATTTCTCAACTAAATTTACTGTTCTTGGAAAGCAAGGTGAAACACGAATCATCCAAAACAAGTCGATGCGTGATTCATCTGAAATTGTAGAGTTTGACATTCTTGATTCATGATTTTTTGTTGAGCCGCTTGCTACCGCCCTAATATGGAGCGTACGGGCCAAAAAAACATGGACCCACCCCTTTGCAAATCTTGTGGTTCTTTTCTGTGATCTTAACGATGGTGACGGTGAACGGTGCCGGTGGTTCACACCAGTGGAACTCGAGAACCGTGACGAAGGCGATGAACGAAGGGTGGCTGGTCAAGCTAGCCGCTGGCGAAGGCATGTTGCTCCGCCGCCCTGTGGCCTCCACTCCCCATGATGCTCCGCCTCCCGCAGCCTCCACGCCCCGCGGAGCTCCGCCACCCGAGGCCTCCACCGCCCCACGGCACCGGTGGCTGCACGCCACCTTTCCGCACCCGTTTCCTCCACCGACCCAAGGAACCTGGAGCCTTACGCCACCCCACGGTGCCCGCGCCCTCCACCGCCCCATGACACCCGTGGCCTTGCGTCGCTCTGCGGCTCCCACGGCCACCTGCGGCCTCCGCGGCCACCCCACCGCCCCACGGGCCACTACCCAGGCAAGGCCTCCCATCGCGGGCCGTGCCAGACCCAGCGGGTTGGGCCCGGTCAACCTAAACCGGGTCAGCCCAAGCCGGGTCTGGCCGGGTTGGTCCAACCAGGTCAGACCGGACCCAGACCGGTTTCGACCCCCCATATACACTTTCAGCCACATATTTGGCACCAGATGTCCGTTTGAAAAACTTTCTGTGGTGCCGAAAACCTTGGAGCGAGCCATTCCCTTTGGTATACCCCACTGGATATTTGGATAATGTTGGAGAAGGGTCAGGTTGGATTGAGCACAAATCCAACCGGGCCCTCGGGACTAAAAGGCTAATAACTCACAGACTGGGCATCCGATTGACGCACCGTCTATTGCGTTGAGACCACTATGACATGGAGGTACTTTGGGATACTTATTCATGAGACTTTGTGGGAGTTGGAGAATCAATCAGTGGCTTGAGGAACAGACCCTCATAGAGATGAGAAATCTTAGTGTGTGAATCTAGTAGCTGGCTGTGACTTGAGGAAGCGATCCTCCGTGGGTCTGTGATTGAGGGTCCCCATGGAACCGATCTAGGATTCTATGCAGGACTACCCAAGTGATCCTATGTGGGTCAACACCTAGAGATCCTATGTGGGTCTGATGATGATTAGCTATCCTTCGTGGGTCTACCTCTTAATAGAGTACGATGATTCGGTAGTTACATTTAATCATCTCTACTACTGTACCTAAGTTATACCTGGTGTGAGCTGAGTTCGTACCTGAGCGGTACATTCCTTTTTTGTAATTCCTTGGTGGTATTATTCTGTGTGGTACTTATCCTCGTGGTTTTCCTTACTTTGTAGAACAATTGAGCTTTGGGCTTTTGAGTTGGACTATGTGATTCCTCATGATTTAGATGGGTATACTTGATAACTTAGGTATATGTATGGGCATATACTTAAGTTGGGTTTTCAGTTGATTTCATACTTTTTGGATTATCCTTTGTGGATTTTGTGAGACCTTGAGGGTCTCGGGGTCCCTACTAAGTATCATTATACTCACACCTGCATGGGCTATGCCCACACCTCGTTGTGTTTGGTGTAGTCGACAGACAATGCTGAATGGGGACATGAGTACCATGATAAGAGGTAGCTCGGAGGTGGAAATTAGACAAGGATTATTGTAGAGATGAATGATCAAGAGTTGTACCTACCCTTCAGGTACGATCCTTGGTGGGTGTTCATAGGAGTTGTTCCAGTTTACTTGTACTTTCAGTTTCTTTGTACTTTTCAGTTGGGATTGTATTCTGGCCCATTTTACATACTGTACTCACTCTATTTACTATTTAGTTTACTTGAGTTCATATCCTACTGTGTGCTTGGTTGTGTGTGTTACAGTTTATAAAGACAATGTCTTCCCAGTTTTAGGGAATATTCCTTCGGTGCTAGTCTCCAGCCCTTGGCCTATGGAAGGTGGGCTTGGGGTAGTCACGGCACGGGCCCCGGGGGACGGGTCATGAAAATTTGATATCAGAGGAGTTAGTTATACCGTAAAACATAGGACTATGATCTTTATTTTTAACAAAAATAGTGTTAATGGTAGTGAGTGTGCTTATCAGTTTTGGGAATCTAGTGTTGGTGCGGCGACCGACATATCCATACACGATGACCCTGACTTCTGATTTCCGACTCAGAGCATGAAAACCCTGATTTCATGTGTGTTTTGAAGAGTTTTCTTTGTGATATCTTTGAGTTAGATCACAAGGTATAACTTTTTAACCGTGGAACACCTGTTTCTTTTCAGGATGCTTTCACACAGATAGCCGGCTAGGGTTCCGGATGTAGTACGCACTGATAACCCACCGAGCGATGAGGCCTCAGTGTTGGGACCTCTTATAGTAGAGGCACCAACGGAGGCACTAAGGGTACCATTACCCATTGGGCCACCAATTCCACCATCCCCAACATCAGAGGGTGCACGCCGCTCAAGCACGTTGCACGAGTTCCAACGCCAGAGGCCACCCAGGTTCAGGGGAGAGACGGACCCACAGGCAGCTGAGGATTGGCTGGAGACCGAGGTGAGAGTCTTCACTGATGATGTTCCATGTCTACTCCTCATATAGAGGTGGAATTTTATATTGATTTGTACCCCGGGATGACACTGATATCTACACCAGTGTATCAGATGGCTAATGCGAAGCTTTGTGAGCTGTGGGTACAACTAGAGGACATGAAGAGGAAGGGATTCATTCATCCCATTGTTTATCCTTAGGCAGCACCGATTTTGTTCTCGAAGAAGGTGGATAGGATATTGAGACTTTGTCTTGACTATCAGCACCTGAACCAGGTGACCGTGAAGAACAAGTTCCCACTTCCGAGGATTGATGAACTCTTTGATCAGCTGAAAGGATCACGATGGTTCTCCAAGATAGACCTCAGATCTAGCTATTAGTTTCTTAGAGTGCGAGACGAGGATGTGTAGAAGACGACCTTCAGATGTCGGTACGACCATTACGAGTTCTTGGTTATGCCATTCGGAGAAACCAACGCTCCAGCAATGTTCATGGGACTCATGAACAGGATCTTTCAGCCATACCTTGATCACTTTGTTATAGTCTTCATTGATGACATTTTGATCTACTTGGCTACTGAGGAGGATCATGCCTATCATTTTTAGGTAGTACTGGACACACATAGAGAGCACTAGCTTTATGGTAAGCTCTCGAAGTTCTAGTTCTAGATTCGAGAGGTGCACTTTCTGGGACATGTCATATCGGAGGCTAGAGTTGCAGTCGATCTAGTGAAGATTGAGGCGATACTTGCTTGGGAGCCACCCAGGAGTGTGATGGAGATACATAGTTTTCTGGGTTTGGCCGGATACTACCAGAGATTTGTGCTATATTTCTCTAGAGTTTCATCACCTTTATCAGTATTGACAAAGAAGGGACAACCCTTCGTTTGGCCAGAGAGATGACAATGGAGTTTTTAGGAGCTGAGGTAGAGGTTGACTAGTGCCCCCATCTCGAGGCTTCTAGAGGAGGGCGTAGGGTACGTAGTCTACTACGACGCATCAGGGACCAGGATCAGATGTGTCCTGAAGTAGGAGAAAGTAGTGATCTCTTATGGTTCTCGATAGACGAGACATCATGAGCAGAACTACACTACCCATGACCTGGAGTTAGCAGCGGTGGTCTTCGCCTTGAAGATGTTGTGACATTACTTGATGGGTGAATGTTTTACAGTTTACTTTGATCACAACAGTCTCAGTTATATCTTCTCTGAGAAGGACCTGAACCTAAGACAACGATGTTGGCTTGATTTCCTCCATGACTATGAATTCAAGATCTTCTGTACTCCTAGGAAGGGGAATGTTGTAGAAGATTCACACAAAAAAAGGTCTGGTCTACTATTTCTAGGCGAGGTGATGGAGCAGCTGGCCGCTTTGCAGATATCCTTTGTGGAACTAGATGGAGCAGCTTTCATTCAGTCTCTTATAGTCACTCCCCAACTTCTTTAGTGAGTTAGGGATGTGGAACATGGGGATGCTGACTGTGAGGCTCTACGTGCTCAGATATCCATAGGGCAGGCACATGATGGATTTTCTGAAGGTGGGGATAACTTCATCCTCTTCAGAGGACGTACCATGGTACCTGTGTCACTTTAGGAGGAAGTGATGAGGGATTTCCACACATCCCCTATAGCGGTACATCTAGGAGTAGCGAAGATGTACAAGGATCCCTGACGACAGCACTGGTGGCCGGGAATGAAGAAAGCAGTTGTAGAGTTTGTCTCTCGGTGCCTCACTTGTCAGCAAGTGAAGGCAGAGAATCAGGTACCAGCAATCTTGGTTCATCCTTTATAGGTCCCAGAGTAGATGTGGGATGGGATATCAATGGAATTAGTGATAGGACTTCCATGTACATCTAGGGGTCATGACTCAATTTGGGTGATCGTCGACTGACTCACCATGTCGGCCCACTTCCTACCGATCAGAGAGTAGGGTTTAGTAGAGAGTTTCAGATGCCTCTATGTGTAGGAGATTGTGAAGCTACATGGAGTACCCTTGACGGTTTTATCTGATCGTGATACACTTTTTACTGCCCGAATATGAAAGGGGTTGCAGGAGGATTTCAGGACGCATCTTTTTTTGAGCACCGCCTTCCATCCTTAGACGGATGGCCAGACCAAGCAGACCATTCAGACCCTTGAGGACATGATACGTGCTTGAGTCCTCGACTTCAATCGCAGTTGGGAGGATCACTTGCCTTTAGTGTAGTTTTCATACAACAATAGATATCACTCCACCATTGGGATGGCACCTTTTGAGGCATTATACGGGCGACCTTTCATATCACCTTTGTGCTGGACTGACCCAGGGGAGTCAGCACTAGTGGGACCAGAGATGGTACGGGCTACCAAAGAGAAATTGCAGATCATCCAGGAGCGGATAAAGACTATATAGAGCAGGTATAAGTCTTATTCTGATAAAAGAGGGAGACCTCTAGAGTTCAGGGATGGTGACCTTGTCTTTCTACGAGTCTCACCATGACATGGTTTGCGGAGATTCGGCTGAGGCGACAAGTTATCTCCAAGGTTCATCGGACACTTCCAGGTCCTCGGCAGAGTTGGTGAGGTGGCTTACTTCTTAGATCTTCCACCTCAGTTACACCGGGTGCATGACATCTTCCATGTATCCCATTTGAGGAGATATGTGTATGACCCTTATCACATCAATGACCACGATGAGTTGGACGTCTACGATGGGGTGACTTTTACGGAGGTTCCAGTTGAGATTGAGGATCAACAAGAGTGGGTACTTTTTGGGTGGTCAATACCTCTAGTGCATGTACGTTGGCAGCACGGGAACCTCTAGGAGAGAACATGGGAGTGGGAGGCTCACATTCGTGCTCAGTACCCCCACTTATTCTCCTAGTTTTGTGATGTGGCATTTGAGGAAAGAAATCCATAAGGTGGGGATAATGTAAAGACCTGGAATTTCCATGTATATTTTTAATATATGGGAATTTTACGAGTCCGCGAAAATTGATGGCGCATGATTAAAAGGCCCGGTGTGCTCAGAATGAATTTCTGAACTTTTGTTTTCATGTACGTTCTATAAACGTGCGATAAAGTTTTTGTAACTTTTAAACTGGTGCTCGGAATTGAAATCTGAGGGCACCGTTGAACTCGTAGCACCGATATTTTCTTAAGGAGACCTTCACCTCGACCGTAGTACGTTGAGGGTGAAAGAAATAATTTTGTTTTTTCATGAAAGAATAAAATAAAATAAAAGTGTGTAACAATTTATTTTTGTTGGAACTCCCATGTAGATGTTGAGAGGTGGGGACCACCAGAACTAAACCTCCCATGTAAGGTTATGGAGGCTGGGACCACCAGAACTAACTCCCATGTGGGTTATGGTGGTGGGGACCACTCGAGACTTAAACCCCCTTGAGCATCCTTCTTAATGGGGATAAAACTCTTGATCTTTCCCCACTTTAATTAAGACAACCCCCTTAATTAATTATACCAACTCGTCAATTAATTAGTTAAGAAAATTTGAAATTATGCCAACAAACATAATAGATAACTTGTTCTATTATGTGGGATACTTTTCATTTTGGGTGGAATTAAGAGGAAAGGGTTGGCAA
This sequence comes from Viscum album, assembly GCA_963277665.1. NCBI lineage: Eukaryota > Viridiplantae > Streptophyta > Magnoliopsida > Santalales > Viscaceae > Viscum > Viscum album. The sequence continues at coordinate 1,900,581,248 of OY728126.1, forward strand.
GAGGAGAACTTGGAAGAACACATCCTACAACGGTGGACATATTCAACAATGAAGAACCACCTCCAACAAAGAACGCTGATGGACGACTTCGACTTCTTCCTCAAGATGTCTTTAATTAATGACCGTCCTTCCCTCCTCATCGATGTCAACAAATGAACGAGGTAGGGGGATGTTATTGAATTCATGAAATTTATTGATTAAATTCCTCATTCCTGAAAATCATGGCGAATGTGGATAAAAAAAACGAGTTGATGCATGATTTGTATGAAATTGAAGAGTTTGACATTCTTGATTCATTATTTTTGGTTAAGCCGCTTACTACCACCCAAACGCAGAGGGTACATGCCAAACAATCATCACCCGACCCCTCCGCAAATCTTGTGGATCTTTTTTGTGATATTCATGATGGTGAAGGTGACCGGTGCCGGCGGTTGTCACTGGTGGAACTCGAGAACCACGACGAAGGCAATGAATGAAGGGCGGTCAGTCAAGCCAGCCACCGGAGAATGCACGACGCTCCGCCACCCTATGGCCTCTGCGCCCTGCGGTGCTCCATCACCCACGACCTCTGCACCCCGCAGCGCTCCACCAATCGTGGCCTCCATGCCCTGCGGCCTCCGCGACCTGCGTCGCTCCACCGCCCGTGGCCTCCACCATTATGTGGCGCCCACGACCTCCACTGCCTCACGGACTCCGCCGCCCCACTTCACTCACAGCCGTGCGCCGCCCCGCAGCCCTCGCGGCCTCGCACCGCCCTACGGCTCTCACGACCTCACGCCGCCCCATGGCTCCCACGGCCACCTGTAGCCTCCGCGGCTGCCCCGCCGCCCCTTGGGCCGCCCAACGTGGGCTGGACCAGACCTAGCAGGTCGGGCCCAGTCAACCCAAACCAGGTCGTATCGGACCCGAACCCGTTTCGACCCCCCCCACACACTTTCAACCATATCTTTTGCACCAAGCATCCTTTTGATGAACTGTCCATGACACTGGAAACCTTGTAGCAATATGGTTCCTTTGATATACCCCACTGATGATTTGTATAAAGTTTGGGAACAGTCGGGTTGGATCGAGCACGAATCCAACTGAGCGCTCGGGACTAAAAGGCTAATAACTCACAGACCGACCATCTGATTGACACACTATATATTGCGTTGATACCCCTATGATGTGGTGGTTCTTTGGGATACTAATTCATGAGACTTTGTGGAAGCTGGATAATTGACCAGTGGCTTGAGGAGCGGACCCTCCTGGAGACGAGCAAGCTTAGCGTGGGAACCCAATAGTTGGCCGTGACTTGAGGAAGAGATCCTTCGTGGGTCTGTGATTGAGGGTCCCACATAGAACCTCTATAGGATTCCATGTGGGACTACTCGATTGATCCTGTGCGGTTCAGTACCTAGCGATCGTATGTGGGCCAGCACCTAGAGATCCTATGTGGGTTAGCACTGAGAAATCCTGTGTGGGTCAGCACCGAGCGATCTTGTGTGGAGCAGCACCTAGAAATTTTATGTGGGTCTGATGATGATTAACGATCCTTCATGGGTCTGACTCTTAACAGAGTAAGATGATTCAGTGGTTAAATATAATCATATCTACTATTGTACCTAATTTATACCTGGTGTGAGCTGAGTTCGTACCTGAGCATAACTTTCCTATGTGGTAATACCTTGGTGGTATTCTTCTGTGTGGCATACCCGTGTGGTACTTACCCTCACAGTTTCCTTTCTTTGTGGAACATTTGAGATTTGGGCTTTTGAGTTGGACTCTGTGTGGCATACCTGTGTGGTACTTATCCTCAAAGCTAGTATTTAAAGTACGTGGTTATGGAATTGAAACCAGGAGTGTGGGTTTGGGGAATCACAACTAGCATCAAATTAAAATTTAGAAAAAAATAAGATATTAGGCTTTTTATTTAGGATAATTTAAGGGTTGATATGTTACGAGTGATTAAAATTTAAACATTATATAAAACCATTTGGGATAATGTATAATTCAATTATAAAGAAATAGTGATCATTTTATTTAGATATTCGGATAAGATAACTATTTTGAAAACCCTAGGGATGTTTTTATGTATGAATTATAAGCATAGGATGACATCCATTTTTTTGATAATGTAGATATTGTGTGGTTCTTATAGATATTAAATACCTCTCTGAATAATATAATTGGATGTAGGCTTTGACACATATATACATAGAGATAATAAACCTGAAAAGGGGAGATCATGAATCAACTAAATATCCACATGGTTTATGGAAAGGAAGCCTAAATACACAACCATTTCGACACTCTTAGGGGATATGATTTGGTTGACTAACACTGTCTTTGTGAACCATTTTGATGGATTTGTATATATTTAGGTTAGATAACCTTATAATAAAGTGTCCATGGAAAATATAGATTGAAATGTTGAGATTAATATGTTAAGGAACATAATAATAAATATGTTCTTCCCTAGGTAATGGATAAGTTATATTTTAAGAGTGTATATTTCATTGATTATTTGGATTAACATATTTTAGGTAATTTCATCATAATTTGGGATCACTATTTTAAGTATTAGGTTAATAATTATGAGAGAAACTAACTCAAAGTAACCTATGTTGTACCAATAAGGATATATTATAAACTTAGAGTGATATAGGTTGAACCGAGTCGGATACAAGTTGAGTTGTAAGAACTATAGGGTAGCATGATAGTGTTATAAAGTGGGACATATTGATGTTAAATTTTCTTATAGTTATTTATTGAAATTATCTTATAATGATAATCAATAATTTTAACTCATTTGGTTTTAGTAATGGATGAATCCCAAAGGAACCAAGTTAATAATGGATTCCAGGGACAATGCAAAATGTCCTAATGAACAACCTAATAGGATAAAGGATGGAGTGGGAAATATTGTGATTATTCCAAAACAAATATCAAGAATTATGATTAATAACATTAAGAAAGTTTAAATACAAAACATACTAAATAAGATAATTATGTAATATAATATAAATTAGAGCTACCAACATGATAAAAGAAATAAGATTTAATTTCATACATGTTAAAAATGCAGGAAGAAATGTGGGGGTAATTTCCTTAAAGGGATGAGTAAATTCCATAAGTGTGAAGATGAAGGTCATCATACTCACAAGAATAAGGTAAATATATAATCTATAAAAATATATTTCATCAATTATAAGATATTTTGGAATTATGTGATTTAATTTCCCAATATAAGGGCCAATAAGGGACATAATCACCAATAATAATAAAAACAAGGAAAATACTGTATAACTACCCCTAATGTATCATATTGTGAGTTCTTACTCTAGACTCTCTAGTGTCCTGTTTCATGTAAGTTTTCACCAATAACTGGATATTGAGTTATAAATAAAAACCAATAGTGGTTTGATTCTCATATTAATCAATTTCAAGATTTGTGGGAATCTATTCGTTATATATCCAAATCTTCTTACCTTATTAGAATTCTATGTGAAATTAGGAATGGGTTAACTCTCTTAATAAATAACTTATAATAAATTTTCACATTGATAAATATAATTTGACATCCTAAATAAATACATGATCATCTAGTAGTGTTTTGTTAAGTATGAGTTCCCTATAAAAATTACTATGATATTATGAGTCAAATTGAGATAATGTAATTTTTTAGGCAGGAGAATGCAAAAAAATGATATTTTAATATTCAAATTCCTTTAAATGAGATAAATGTTTTGAATATCTTATTCCACACACAAAACCAAACTTAAATGAAAGCTGTGATATATTTGGATAAAATATAAATATTTATTTATGATTATTAAAACATACCAGTTGAATTAACAGGAATGAAATAGAGCAACAAATATATGATATTTATTTAAAAAAAATAAATGATGATTTTAATATGAATGAAATTAAATTTATATAGCTAGAAAAACTAAAATGATCATTATATTCTTACAAATTTATTTTTCTAAATATTTCCTTTCTAGGAGATATCCATTATTATTTAATGAAACTTTTGATTAATGATGAAAAAATATAGCTGATATGAATAATTTGTTAATTCTAATTCAGTTATAAAATAATAAGAAATATGAATTATATTGGTCATTATTCTAAAAAAACTATATTCCTATAAAAACAGATTCTCATTATATCTCGAATTTTTATTTAAAATTTAATTTTCAAAAATCAATCATTTAAATTTAATAAAATATTTTTTTAGTATTTAGCATAGTAATATTTTATTATGACAAATTTTTGGGTTTTTTCTTAAAAGATTGATATTTTAGTGAATAGTGAAAATTAATTTTTTTAAAACCACGACTCTTATGATATTGTTAGGATGCAAGAATAAACTAAAACTCACCAAAACATTCAATTAAAGAAATTTATTTTTAAAAATTAAATTATTAAATTTAATTTTTTAACTTATAAATCACATGTATAATATTTTTAGAACTAATTAAAATGTTACATTAATAAAAACCATTTTAGGTTTTTTTATTTGAATCAAGTATTTTTGAAATGATATTCAATTTTGGATTTAAGTAAAAGAATGATTATTTTTTTAATAAATCAATTTATTTCATTAAAATAAATATCCATGAAAAATTTAAGTTATGTATAAATTTAAACTGTATAAAGTTATCTTTCTAGAAACTATTTTTATGCGATTAATTTTTTTTATTTTAAAATTAAAATTTCAGTAATTTAGAAATATTACTTGATAAAAGGATTTTAAAATTTTAAATAATAAAAATAAAATTAGTTAAAATGTTCAATCATAACTTTTGTTATTAAAATTAATTACTAAGATTAAAAAATAATTACTAAAGTAAAAGTAAATTAGGGTAAAAGTTATAATGTTAAAAGAAAAATACCAGAAAGACTCAAAGTGGTTATAAAAAAAGAGTGTCTGCGGTAATTTTATACCCAAACCCACTTTACCCTCTAATTTTTTCCATTTTTTGGCCATTGATCCTAAATAGTAACCTTACATTATTGAAAATGTTTGGGTTACTCCCAAAAAACCTCTTCTATTCTCTAATAAAATGTTAACCATTACACCACATCAAGACTCGCCTTACCTTAAAATATTTACTTGAAAATATTCTAATTTTATACTCTAACAAACCAATCTAATTTTAAAATGTTTCTGGTCACCATTAGTAAGCAAAAGGCCTATTATTTCTAAGGATAATTCCAAATAAAATTCAAGAACCTGATTTGAGTATTTTCAACTACTTTAGTTTTATTCATAATTATGTTCAATAAAATTTATTGTAGACATACTAAGATAATGAAATTTGTATCCTTTATATACTATAAGGTTACTACATTAATTGTATTTCCATTGTATATCCATCCATCCCATCAATTATGAAAAAAACCATCATTCGTGCATACATACAGATTATCGACACCATGAGTAACAAAACTCATTTTTCATAAGAACCCTTAATTGATGGTTCCTAGAATGTTTTAATGAGAAAATATTATTTTTTTATAAAATAATTTTTTTTATTTTGTTAAATTTGTGAACCTATTAATTATATGATCAACAAAGGATTTTGTTTAATTCAATTGTTTAAAATAAGTGAACTAAGAGGAAAATAATATATTATCCCTATGTAAAGACTTTATTTAAATTATCTTCTATTTATAATTATTTTAAATTATAATATATCACACTAATAGACACAAAATAAGACAATTTTTCTTATGGTATAAAGATATTATAACTAAAACAACTCATAATCATCCATTGATCATGGTAGGTTCATGTTTTGGTCAGTTTAACCACCTACTTTAACAATACTATACATTTATATCATGAATGAATATGAAAAATTATTTAATGATATGATATGATATAATATATCAATAATGTTTTTTGTTAAGGTTATATCAACATTTTACTGATTAATTAATAAAACACCTTTCATTTGTTAAGAATGACCAAAACATGATCATCACCTATTTCATCTCAATGGTTCATAATAAAAAATGACATGAAATGAAATTACAAATTTATAAAATATATTGCAACATATATTCCATTACCTTATATTTTCTAATAGATGCGGACTTTGGAAAAATAATATAGGCTAATAGGTTTTTTATGAAACTAGTTTGAAGCAATAAAGATCACTTACACCTATTCTTTATAATATGTAAAAACTAGCTTATATATATATAATTATTATATATGAGGAATATAAATAGTTATATTTATGAATAAAATTATTAGATATGTATTTAATAAACTTAATTTAATTATTCCGGACATTTGTAGAATGTTCAGAATAGATAAAGATGAGGGTAAGGGGTTTCATCTCAAATGCATCTCTTTGAGACATATTTCATATTACACACTAAATTTAATTTATGTAGTGTATATAACACCTATTTTAGAAATCATATCATGAATTAAATTTTAATAATTTTATTTTATGTTCAGTAACAATCCCTATCTTTTAAGGGGTTTTTATTAGAGTATTGTTGAAGCCTCAATGATTCTTCGTCTCAAACATCAATTCCTTGAGACACATTTATTTTATGTACCATTTTTTTCATTTTAATGGTGTATTCACTAAAAATGGATGTATATTAATCATATTAATTTTTTTATTAATGGGAAATACAAATTCAAATTAGTTCTTTTTCATCAAATGGATTTTGCTCAATTGTTACCCTAGTGGTAAAGCTTTCGGTACCCCAACTTTTATTCATTGAGTAGGGATTTTCCTCTTGAACATTATAATTTGGTACATTATACCAATTTATTATATTATGTGTAATTATATAATTTTTCTATAAATTTAAATTTCATCAAAATAATACACCTTTTTTAAAATTTTCTTATTTCAGAGAGTTTGTTTTCAGTAAGGGATGTTGATTACTCATGTCTCCTTTTGTTGAGTTATATTATCTTTTCAAAAAATTCTTTCTTCTATTCCTAGGTTCTCCCACCATAATATTTTATTTTATGGTAATATCTATGCCCATGTAGGGAAAATATTAAAAAATATTAATGTTTTGTTAGTATTTTTATAATTTTAGTTTTAAACAAAGGTATTTTTCAAGATATTATAAAAGGGTTTTCCTTTCACTTTCATATGTTTTGTATTCCTTTGAACATTTATAAAAGACAAATCATATATATTTTTAAGGTAATATTATTGAATATTATTTTTAAAAGTAATTTATTTCAATGTGATTTCACTTAACCTTTTTAAAAATACTTTTTTTAAGTGACCCACACCATAGTCTTTTATGTATATAACATCTTGAACCAATGTCCTCTTAACTGGGGCCTCCATTTGGTGGGTCAGATGGCCTCAAACACACCTCCCCAGACACCAGAGGATACCAAATAGAAACGAGGGTGTAAATATGATACGATGGGGAGAATATACAGTCTTATCATACTGAAAAAATGGATGAAACCATAAGAATACAACAATAGAAGCATATATAAACAAATAGAAATAATAAATCCATGGAAGAATAAATTATAGAACAACTCCATAATAATAAAAACCCACTAGGCAGTGTCAAATACATGGGTTCATGACATTTTGATGTGAAAATGGAGAATATGGGATAAGAATATACAATCACGCTATACAAAACTACAAAAAAGGTTCCTCCACTAGCATCTCGAGCATATGCTCGGTACTCTTCTCCTATGATCCATCTATAAGTAAAGCATATCAAAACTCTATAAAAGGGTGCTTAACCTTATCTATTCTTTCATAAAAATAGTCTACTTAGGTAACAAAGGTGGACTGAGTAGGGTGTGATATAACATCTTAGTGGGCCACCACCAATAGTGACTAGAAGTAATACAAGTAGTGCTCAAAGAAAAATGGCGTGCAGGTATTAATGAAATAATAGACAATACTGAATAAATAAATAATATCCCACTCACATTCTTGAAGTTTTACCTAATTTGGATCATGGTCAACATTAAAGTTTAATTAGAAACTATAATATATATATATATATATATTATTTATATATTACATACACCTATATAGACCAATTACGTGCAGATGTAAGTTTCCATATACCTGGCATACTATGTATAAGAAGGATCAGGGCATAAATCAGACATCCATATCTAGTATAACCAGCCTATAATCTCATGAAATAGGGTACATTCCCTATATATCAAAATGAGTTGGAAACATAATACCTATTACTCAAGATAGTGAGTGTTCCATCATGTCAACACTTGGAAAAAGGGATGTGGCGTGTCATGCCCACCATCCAACCAGTTACAATGGTGTGATATGTCATGCTCAACACTCGATGTAAGGAAGTGTGAGTCTCCATGCCCAAATAAACCCTTACCATTATACCACAACCTATATCAAGGAATATTCATATTTATAACAATAGGCATGAGTCATAACCTCTAATTATTTATACCACAATTTAATAAATTCATTTAATAAAGTAATCATCAATTAGTGTGCACTTTCCACCATTTAATAGATCATTCCATTTAAATCATTCAATCCAATTAAGAAAGGAAAACCCATCTTGACTAAGACATTTAATTATGCAAAGTGAGTAAATGTAATTGCAATGTTCTATAAATAAATTTTTAGGTTTCATTATCATTTGGGAAATTACCTACTTGGGAAATTCCATTTATAAGTTGGTCCATGCTCTTAGAAGGTTCCATGGGTTCAATAAACTTTTATATAGGAATAAAAAACTCCACTTCAACCTGGGCCAAATGATTAGGAGGTGCTTTAAAAAAATAAGAAATTAATTATAAAGGGTCAATTCAAGTAGAACACCCAAGGGGTGTTCGTTATCAAGCTCAAATTCCTTAATTTACTAAACAATAGTCAATGAGAATATATCAAGGTGCATTGATCGATTTAATATGAATAACACAATTAAATGATGAAGCGTGACAAGGTTAGTGTACGATAATATGGAAAATCTACCAAAATATCAAAAATATTGGGGAAAATGATGATACCATCTACCATATGGCCATTGATGACTCCTCATCCAATGGAAGCCTCAAATTTGAAGCATGTTTTAAGAAATTGAAGAAATTATCTAATGATATAAAAATAGGGAAAAATAGCTTATACCTAAATAGTGTAATAGATCTGAAGATAAATATAGATAGGAAGGGAGAGGATTATAGATCTTACCAAGATAATTCTAATACTTCCAATGGTTCTTGATTCCGAATTCATATGAGGGATATCGATCAAAGCGTAGGTTTGGCTTGGTAGGAGGCTCACGTGAGAGGAGGGAGGGGCCAACCATTGGAATGGAAGGAGGAAAATAAGAAAAGGGTTTAAAAGATTCATTAAGGGAAAAAATTTCATTTCACCCTAAAAAACTAGGTTTCTTGGTTTAGACACATGATTTTCCAAACTGAACGCCAACCGTGAAACTCCTACTACATAAGAGCCACACCCCACATGGTTATGCCACACAGTTTGACTAACCATGCACCAACCATGTTCTAATTAGTGCACACACTATCTAAGTAGAAAAAATCATGTAGGCTTGGTGCATGGTTTGGAAAAACTATGCACATCCCATGTGGTTCACCTATACTCACCTGCACAAGGCGCATGATTTAAATTTGTGGGTTGAAAAGTTTCAGACAAACCGTACACCCTTAACAGTCCACAAAAACATTAGATTTTAGTACTTGGAACTCCAAAAACTCAAAAAAATACCTGAAGAACTCTTAAAACCTTTAACCTAGTCAAAAAAATACCTTAGACAACTCCAAATCTTAGAATTACACTTCGAAGCTTGGTTCAAAGAAAAACCTATCCACCAAATGCCAAAATTCAATTTCCCATTGAATTCTACCTTGGCTAAAAACCCAGGTCATTACAACCTCCCCAACAAAGATCTTATTATTCTTTAGATTCATTGGGGAAACAAAAAAATACCGGGCCAACAAGGGTTGTGAAGTCTCATTCAAATGGTCTCATTGTGTTTTTGAATGCCCAACACACCTCCAATCATTACCTATGCATATGATAATTAATCCATGAAATTCATATCCAACACTCATTTTATGAGTCAGAAACAATAAAAATGTTGTTCACGTAAGCCTTTCATGCAAGACACATAATCACATCATTTTCCATTTAAACATCTTGATGATGGTTCTCCCCACCATAGGTTTTAACCAAAGGAGGCCAACTACAAGCCATAGTACCTCCACCATCGAAATTTCCTACAAAGAACACCCCAAGAATTATAAAAAAGCTACATGTGTGATTTTGAATTAGTTAAATGGTAGATTCCCATTGACCTCATTTAGCCAGGTCGAGATGAAGTTTCATGGTAATACTTGGCTGAAACATACCGCACAAATCTCCACCCGATTAAATGAAAAAAAGTTCATCATTGACTGCATTCCTTAAGAAAAAATGAAAAAAAGATGAAACACTTCATTCAACTTATCTTGAAAATACACAGCTTAGACGGTCGGAATTTTACAACATTAACCGCAATGCCTTCTTCCAATTCATCTCGCATTTACAATAAGCTTGTTCAGAGAATCTCATACTTGAATTCCAGTGATGTTTCTTGATCAAACCATAACTTGAAAATTTAATATGTCATTCCTTGGCATGAAGAAAGGTGTAACTCAGATTCATCCCATGGAATATTTTCCCTTTAAACATCACCTCCCAGCCCAAAAAACAAGTCCATAATAACCTCAAATTCATTAAAATGGAGTCCAAAGAACTAACCCAAGGTAGCGAATACTCCATGTTAACAAGTGAGATGTCAGTACAAGGCCATGAATTCCACATCAAATCATTGACTGAGCCTAGAGCTGCATCCACCCAGTAGTCACGTCAAAGGAAAATAACTGGTGTCCAAGAATTCACCCAAGGGGTTCTTACATGGGAACCCAGGTATCCCTCAGGACTAACCTTTCCTTGATAAAAACAATCCATCCACAACACAACTATGATAAATCCTGTTTTTTGAAATATAAAGACATTTTAATCTTTTATCTGGGTGTATAACCGATATCCTCTTAGTGCATCAATAATGACATGAAGATATGAGATATTCTCTTCACTAACCGAGAGTGCACTAAGAGGATATCAAGGGTTACCAAAAATATTATAGACACTTCCATCACTTCAAATATGAAGTGATCAATATGGTTTCTAACTAACGATACCCAATTACCTGGTATAAAAACAATCAAACCACTACTGGTTGACTTCTTAGAAGAAGATTAGCTTCACCAACCAACACATCATCATTAATCAATCACACGACTTTATCACTAGAGGCATCCTGTGATTTCTCAAACTTAACCACCAAATTCCATCCATAAAAAATGATTTTTCTTAAGGGTTTTATAACCATCCAACCACATGAACATCATGCTAATGAATAAGCATAGATATGTTACAAAACCTGTAAGCTTCAAGGAAATTCAAGCAAGACTAACCATTTCCAATGGTCCTCCATGGTTATGCTCCTTATACTTGGAAGGACACATATTCACTAGAATTTTCATGACACTGCCCAACATATGAGTGTCCCAGCCATTAAAAGGAAAGATATACAAGCCTCTCATAAGTGTACTAGATCAAATTCACCTTAATTTCATCCATGAAACTTCTCTGTGTGATGATCATAAAGGTCACAAGATTTTCATGAAAACCAAAACCAACTGGATTGGTGTGTCAACACACCCAATCCTATTTGAATACAATCTCGATGATTGGGAAAAACATGATTACTTTAATTCCTGGGTCACTCTACTCCGAATATGATCTGAGAATGTACTCAATAGATCAAGGCCTAATGATTCTACTGAACTCATCTTATTCATAAAATCAATTAGAAACTCTATGAGTACCACTTATATGAAGGCACAATACCCTAAGGTTTTAGAAGCAAGATGAAATATCCTCAATACTTTCCATAGGTTTTTCTCCCAATGCATCCAAATATTAGGTGGTCCATAAAAGAGATATATCCTAGAGTTGTATTTCCCCATAAAACCATTATGCTAGATGATGAAACACCATGTAATCGATAAATGATGAAGAAGAGAGGCTCACATGATCTACTATACACCCAAACATTCCTTAGGTGTGTCTATCTTACTGAAACCGAGAATTACCCAATGATTACGCCCATAAAAAAGGTCAAGGATAACATGAACACCTATCCAAACAAGTGTTTCATTTAAAATCAAAGAGTACTACTAGGGACAAAGACACCCAAACAATTCCATAGGTTATAAAACTCATAGTATTTAATAAGGAATTTAACCTCTAAGGGTGCTATCAACCTCAGGCTAGCTCCTTACAAAAGCACAAGCATCGACCCTATCACTAGGTCACGCAAAAAAAATTTACTAGGACCTATGCATATCATTAATACTTTTCTAAAAAGTAAAATCCCTATGGAAAATTCTCACATTACCATTTTAAGGAAACTCAAAGAGAAGTTTAAACTACCCTTACACGAGTTTTTAAACTAAGGATAGTACCTAAGTTTCCATTTTTAGTCATTACATTAACTCACTTCCAAAATTTAAACATTTAAAAGATTTAAATCAAATCATCAAGTACCAGTTATCTCACAAAAACACTTAGCGCCTGTTTTAACTAATGCCTCAAGGAAAATAGGTAAGTATTATAAAAATTTATTTTTAAGCATCAATCAATCATTAACATCCCATAATAATTTGTACATTTATCATATAAATTATTTTTATTCATTTCACTTATACATAACGATTTTAATAGTTGGTCTTAGTTAATAAAAAATTCCATTTCAATACTAAGTCACAATAGATAAGGTGACCTATGAGTGTACCGTTAAGCCATCTTGGGTTCATCATAATGAAACCCAATAATATTTGTTTATTTCTCAAGTTTTTAAGCACCCATAGTGAGTTATATCATAAGAAATATGACCCAACTGACTTACTTGGGTCAAGTTGTGCTTTTTGGAAGTTAAATCATACAGATCTTCCTGCCCGTGTGATAGAGTCACAAGCCTTTATAGAGGAAACCATCAATATTTTCAAATTAAAAATTACCCTTAACAGATTTTATCTGATAAGCTGAAATACCATAACCAACCTACTAGGTTTGAGTCCTTTACGAGGTACATAAATAACCAACTCCTTTCAAATAAAAATTAAATAGATTTCACATTTATAATCATTTCAAAACATATCTTGGTCATATATATAATGGTTTGATTATATGAGTTTCCATCTTCAACTCTATAAATCACCCTTTCGATTTATAGACCACAAATTAGATACCATTTAATAAAAACCAATTAACATTAAATTTTTTTACTTTAGCATATTTTACATTTTAAAAATGGTCTCTCTCTCTCAATATAAATCTCAAAATATTGATTGAGTACACTGGTTACATTTCCCTAATTTATAAGGTGACCATACACCATACAACTAAAGACTGTCTCTTGTTTAATTACAACTAATATGTTCAACCCATGCAACCAATTATATATCAAAATTATAACTAGGAATGTTTATAAAAAGCATTAATCACATAGTAACATGCTAATAAGCACATAATCATGGTAAATAGACAAGATAAGCTAAATAATCAGGAATCAAGGAATATAATCACCTAATCTTGGAAGTATATTAGCATGCTAAATAAATAACCCAAGAATGTTATATAAACATGTATTCTAAAGAAATAAATAAACATGTACAAAACTAAGCATGTCACTAATATACCTAACATGGAATTTAATAGCTATCCTAACAAACACACAAGGCACATCATCATAATCAATAGGCAGTTTACAAATGTAACTACATGGAATGGAATATGCATGACATGTGAATCTCTATGTCCCTATAATGATTCTTGTAATACTACATACTTACCATACCAGACCAATGGTAAAATACCATATGTTTCATAAATAAATAAGAAGTGTAAAGTACACCAATTACTCAAGGTTTAATAATAATCAGCTGTAATAGAAAATGACAATAAAAACAATCCTATCCTTAGCCACTTGGACTTTTCCTTATGGGTGGGGTGATCACTCCCAGACATGGATATTTACCAATCAATAACATAATCTAAGTTTCTTGTCTACCTTACCTAAACATTAATTAAAGGGAAAATAGGCTTTGATAACACTTTGTAACATCTTGATAGAGTGTCCTCTTTACTGGGATCCCAAGCCGGTGGGTGGCATAGCCTCATGCATGCCTCATTGTATGCTAGAGGCTTCCAACTAGCAGTGAGGGTGTAAATATGGTATTGGGGGAAACTATATCCTCTTATCATAGTGTAATAGTGGATAAAAACATAATCATACAATAAAGGAATCATATATAAATAGATATAAATAATAAAGTAGTAGAAAAATGAATAAATGAACAAATATATAATAATCAAAATCTACTAATCAGTTTCAAATACATGGATGGAATGTTGATGCACAAAAGGGGAATAGGGGAGAGGAGTATACAATCAAACTATAAAAAAACTAAAAAAATACAAAAATGATACTCCACTAGAATCTCGAGGTTATTCTTTTTCCTCTACTCCTCCACTCCATCTATAAGTAAAGCATATCAAAACTCTATAATAGGGTATTTTCCCTTCTCTGTTCCTACAAAATAATAGTCTACTTGATTACCAAAGTTGGCCTAAGTAGGGTGTGAGATAACATCCTAATAGGCCACCACCGACTATGTTTATAAGTAATCTAAGTAGTGATCATAGAAAAATGGTGTGTAAAGGTCACCTACTGGCTATACCTTCTTTGGATCATGTCTAGGATAAAAGTTTTATTAGTCACTACATATAATAACAATATATATATATATATATATTATTTATATATTTCATCATCCTCTATGGACCATGTACGTGCGGACGTAAGTGACCATACACTTGGAATAATAGGTGTTGAATGGACTAGGGCACAACTCAGACATCCAAAACCAGTCTAATGAGCCTATAAGATCAAGAAATAGGATACATGCCCTACATCTCATAATGAGTGGGAGAATTCATGATCACCACTCGAGATGGTGAGTATGCCATCATGTCAACACTCGAAACATGGTACATGGAGCATCATGACCACCATCCAACTAGTGTCAATGGTGAGAGACATCACGATCAACACCCGATATATGGGATCAAGAATCCTCATGCTCAAATGAACCATTACAATCAGACCATATCCTATATCAAGGAATAATCATATTTATAAGAATATTTATGAGGCATAACCTCTCATACCATATACCATAATTTAATAAAATCATTTAATGAAGTAAGAAACAATTGTCATGGCCTTTCTAACCTTTAATAGTTCATTACATTTAAATCATTCAATTTATTTAATAATGGGAATCCCATCATGACTAAGACATTTAATTATGAAAAGTAGTGATATTCAATTATAATGTTCTATGAATAAATTCAGAGGTGTCATTTTCATTTAGGCAATTACCAACATGAGAAATTCCATTTATATACTGGGAAAAGCACATAAAAGGTGTATTGAGTTAATTAAATATTTATATAGGAGGGGAAAAATCAACTACAACCCGACAAATATTCTTAGGAGGAAATCAAAATAAATAAATACTTAATTATATTGTGTACATTCACGCCGAAACACCAAAGGGGTGACTGTGATTGAGGTATACATCCTCAATTTACTAAAGAATAATAAACAAGCGTATATCAAGGCACATATATCAATTTAATATGAATAAATCAATTAATGGGTGACATACAGAAAAGGACAACATATGAAACAACAAAAAATCCATGAAAACAAAAAAACCATTTGAAAAAATAATGTGACCACCAACCTTAGGACCATTGATGAATCCTCATTTGATGGTGGCCCCTAATTCTATGTAGGTTGGATGAATTTGAAGAAAAGTTAAAATTCACTAATAATAGGGAAAAATATCTTGAAATTAAAAAGAGAAATATATCCAAAGATAAATAGAGATAGTAATGGAGTGGATTATGGATCTTATCGAGATGGATCCAATGCTTCCAATGAAACTTGACTTCAACTTCAGACGACGGAGATCGATCAAATCCTTAGTTAGGATTAGAATGAGGCTCACGTGAGAATATGGAGGACCCACCTACTGGAATGGTAGGGGGGAAATAGGAAAAGGTTTAAAATATTCATTAAATAGAAACATGTCATTTCTCCCTAAAAACCTAGGTCTCATGGTTTGACCACACGTTTTGTCCAAACTGTGCACCATCCATGTAACTCCTACTACTTAAGAGCCATGCCCCACATGGTTGCATCGCACAGTTTGAACAAATGTGCACCAACTATGTGCTAAATAGTGAACACACACTGCCTAATTACAGTTAGGCATACATTATAGGAAGTTATTTTTAGAAAACTATGAAAATCCCATGTGGGTCACTTATTCTCACCCGTAGAATGATTAAGATTTACACACTTGGTCCAGACGATTTCCGAAAAACTGGTCACCCTTACCAGTCCACCCAAACTTGATTTTCCAAGGCCCAACACTCATGAAACTCAATGGAACACTTGAGGAACCCCTATATCCTTTAACCAAGTCTAAAAAAAACACCTTAGAGCATTCAAACTCCCATAATTATGTTCCAAATATTGGTTAAAATAATGGACCATCTACCAAACACCAAAATTCAAATTCCCTTGGAATTATACCATGGATCAAAAAATAGTTTGTTATAATGTCACTTTTAAAATTATTTTCTAAAATATATTTTATGTTTTCACTTCCATTTTCCGTTTCATTTTCAATAGTATTTACCAAAATAGGTTTTAAGTTTCAATATTTCTATTCTTATATATATTGATATTTTGGGGGAATAAACTCACAAAACTATATAATCCAATTCCCAATCCTTTCCTTGGTGGTGTCGTTCAAGAATTCTTTTTTCAAGGAAGTTTTCCATATATATCAACATCCTTATTGGTCTCCTTTGTTTAATTGGGGATATGTTCTTCTGAAACCATCCACCTTATTTCTATGGATGGTTAATGATCATGTTATTTCTTTTTTGGGTTAGTCATATACTCATTAATCTATACGGTGTGAACATCACATTTTACATAATTTATATTGGATGATGTTAACCTAGAAATAATTATATTCTATTGACTTTGGGAAAATTATTGGTATTTGGAATGTTTTCATTAAAATATGTATGATTATTGGAATGTCGGTTATGTATTGGTTGACCACCCTTCTTCATTATCTAGACTTGTTATTGAAGTGACCTAGACCCTAGTAACATAGAGCCAATATCTACTTTATTACATTGGAATATGATACAATGAATCATATCTTGAATGTATGAATAGTTTAGTGGTATTGGTAAACTAGATACATACATGATTCCTATATTACATTTGAAAAAAATTAAAACATAATTTTATTTTTGAAAATATATATTTTTCTTTAGCATATACTTTCACCTCAATCGTAGTACACTTCATGGAGTACTGGAGAAAGGAAACAAAATAACACTAAGCTCCAATTCTCAATAAGGGTTAAGTATATCAAAATTTATCATAAATTAATAAATAATAATCAATATGGAAAGGTAAGAAATTTAACACACATTTTATTTTATCAATAACATGGTTATCATAATTATATGAGGAATAATCTATTTGGAAAGGTAAATAACTGGAAAAACATTCCATTTACCCAATAAATTGAGAATTTAATGCATTGAGAGATAATATCATTGTGAATATATCATGAATAATAATAACAAATTTCTTTATGAAATAAATTATTAATTATTGGACATCATGATCTCAGGATTCATGATACCTCTTCCATCAAGTCCTTTCACAAGACAATTTAAAACTACAGGTTGAAACCTATTTAACTCTACCTCATTGATTCAACTAATGATTCCAATAATAAATTAAGGGTCTATACAATTTTTGGCCTCACCAATATTTTCATATCCAAATAATTACTCTTATATTTAATAATAAATTAATTTCATAAACAATGTGCCATTTATCTAATAGACATGTTGAGAAAAGAATAAAAATGTATCAAATTTCCCCATATAAAAAAATAACTATAAATATAGAACATTTTATTTAAAAATGATATATATTTTAATTAGTTGAGATATCCATGATAAATAATAGGTATATTTATAGGAAACTTAGTGTCCAATGTTCACAGGAAAGTGAATATTTCAATGAAATGTTAATTAATACAAAAATAAATCAAGGAAGTGAACGTCAATAATTTCCTTAGTCAAAATGATCATAAAATCCCAATGAATGAATAAGTATAAAATAAATACAACATATACCTAGTATATCACAATAATAATGGTGGTTTTATGTTGTTTATGAATATAAAGAACATAAAAATGTCAACAAAAACATTTTTGAGGAAAATAACTTTTTTTCCTTTTAAAATCATTTTAAAAATAAAAGTTCACAAAAAAATTTGAAAATAAATTTCATTTAAAAAAACCTTTGAAACATATAGAGGATGTTTTAAAACATCGAGTGTTCATGAGGGTGGAAAATTATTTACACATTGAGTACTTTACAATAATGATTCCTTTTACATTGTTGGTAAAATCAAAATGGGCCTTGTTTTGAGAAAGGCATTAAGATTTATTTCAAAAAAAATAAAAGTAATAATTAAAAACAATTCATAAATAAATTAATTTTAGAGGTTAAAAACATTTTTCAAAAACATGTTTTTGGAATAAAATAGATTTTTGACTTAAGAGAGAAATGAAGTGGGGTTTTATTAAAAATATTTTCACAAAAAATGTACATACCAAAGAATAGAAAAATAGTAATATTAATTTAAAATATCATTAATAAATAGTGTAGAATAAAATTAAATGGTCTTATTTGGATATTTTCATGTAATTTACTTCAACTAAAATTTAAGAAAAAATAATCTCGATTAGAATGAAATTGGGAAATAAACACTTATAGTGATCGTAACATAGAAGTGAGAATTGACCAATGAATCAATTATGAGTATCAACTATAAATCCAAAAAAAAAGTGTAAATACAAAATAATAAAATGAAATTACATTTCACACATAATCTCTTAATATCAATGATGATTAAAAAGTAATATAACAAAATGAAAATGAATTGATTTATGAAATTCTTTACTACTTGGTAACTCTTATATCAAGTACACATGGATGAAATAATT
This sequence comes from Viscum album, assembly GCA_963277665.1. Classification (NCBI taxonomy): domain Eukaryota; kingdom Viridiplantae; phylum Streptophyta; class Magnoliopsida; order Santalales; family Viscaceae; genus Viscum; species Viscum album. Next base: position 1,900,600,501 of record OY728126.1, read on the forward strand.
CAAATTGAAAAAAACTACCTTAATTATTAAAGAATCATGATATTATATGTAAAATAAATATTATATACACCTTATAAAAGAAATTAGGTGTATAACATTACAATATTCCTTAATGAAGTGAAATTGAGACACATTCCCTTACATCATGCATTATTTTTGTTGAACATGACTTAATCTCATGTATTGTGGCTTTAAAAATTTCATTAACTTATAATAAAACTATATAAATATTTATAAGATCATATATTATCCTTTTATAACATATTTTCACTCATTAGTTAATAATCATTCATTATTTTCGTTGTTTTGGGTGTCTATTGCCTTGTTTTCTTATTTGTGATTTGTCACGATAGTTCTATTTCTTGTGAATATCTTATAGTTTCATAATATCTAGAATAATAATCATTAAATAGTTATCATATTTATATATAAATTATAATTTTAATACCAATATTGAAATATGGTTTTGAGAAATGAAGTACGTTATGATCACGGAGATGGCAGGTCATACGTACGCATTAGTTTCATTTCCATTTTTCAAAAATCTTTTTGGGAAGGGTATAAGTAATATTTTATCTTCCAAAAAGGTAATAATATTATAAATAAAATATTATTTCATTAAATATACTTATATATTTATATCATTCATTTGGTGTGGTGATGAAAAGAGAGTCACATCGGTTTGTGAAAGGGATAGTCCACAGGTACACAAATAACGTTATCATCTTTCAGTGAGTGAAAAGGTAATAAAGAAAATGATATATATTATCATTTTAGAATGATAAATATTTCAATAAAATCATAACTGTTTCATTTATATCACATATATTCATTAAAATTATCTTTATTACCTTCCATGTAAAGCATTACTAAAAAACAAATCTGATCACTTCTCATGGCGGTAGTCCGCCGTAAACATGGGAGACATCATATTATCCAACATAGACTATAAATTAAAAATTTATATATTATTTAATTACTATAAATGTATAATTATGTTATAAATATCATATATATACTTTATATCTGTCATCATACCCAACCGTGGAGGTGGTAATATAAAAACGAATGACATTGGTTTGTGAGGCGATAGTCTGATATACACATGAATAATGATTTGTAACACATTTTATGGATGTGGGGATAGTTTTAGGTCTTTAACATAGCATATAAATGTCTAATTATATTTAATATAATTATTATACTATACAATCATGGCTTAATAATAATTTTAGCAGTTTGAGAAAGAAATAAAATAAAAACACTCGTCGAAGAACATTACCTCCTTTTCGGGTAACCTCATTAGGTTTGCAACAAAATACTTCCTATGTTGTATTTATAAAAAAATAAGGATTAAAGGATGAGGGGTTGAAATTTGGGAAGGTATTGGCGGAAAAAAGGGTTTGATGTTGTAAAGAAGAGAGGAGACGAGGTGGCCTTTTGTAAGTGTGCTGAGTGACACACCTTTTAATTTTTAGAAATAAAAAGGTGTACCAACATTTTTTACATGCCAAAAGGGTAAAAAATAGAGTCTTTTAGAGTCTTATACATTATTGTGTCTAAATATTTCCATTAAAGTTATTTTAGAGAAGTGTTTTGGTCATTTTTACCCTTATCTTTTTAATTTAACTCCCAGTAAATCCATTTTAACATTAACTACATTAAATACTTTTTAATGCTTTAAAAATTAATTTTGGTCCAAAAAAATGTTTTAATTATTAAATAAAATTTGATAATTCCAAATATGGAATCCATTTATCAAAATTACATTTAAATAATTTTCAAAATTTAATTTAATATTTATCTCACTGATGCGATGAGAAAACAAGTTTTCAAAGAAAAATTGTTCAAATGTTTTCAATGTTTTTGTATCAAAATTCAATATGAAAATGATTAAAATGAAATAAATTGAATTAATTTCTAGTTAATTGAACTAATATTACTTTAAAACCAATTTAAAATATACTTTAACTTTATAAATAATATAAAAAATAGGTGATTTTCAAATAAAATTATGTATTTTTACTATTCATTGAATAATGAAATACTTCAGAAAAATAAAAAAACACCACCCTAAGATAATTTTTATATGTATATTTCAAAAATTGAAATTATTTTTTCAAATAAATTTTCTAAAATTGGTAAAAAATAATTTTAAATTATGTGTGAAAAGGGAAACTAAACCGTCTTTTAGAAAAAATATAGTTTTATAGAAAACGATTTTTTATTTTAAATGAATCTTAATTTATTCCTAATAAATATAAAACCATAATATTCATAATTTAGTCAATAAAATTTATAACATCCAATTTAATGGATATTTTATAATATTGCATTATGTTATCATTCATTTTGACTCGGGTTGTGTGTTCTGCAAGCCATCGAAGAGATTAAATTTAAAGAATCATATTTAATGGGTTGTTTATACTCAGCGTTTTTGTGTCACATTCTATATTAAATAAAATGTTATTATTTTATAATTTTTTGGTGTTACATTCTCCCCGCCTGATATAAATTGTATCCTCACAATTTAAACATGATCTTGGTAAGGGTTTGGCATTTTAGAAATACCATTGTTGAAAACCCCACATCATAAAAAGGGTTACTAAAATATCCTTCTAATAATATAGAAATGGAAGTACAAAGTTCATGTGTAATAAAACATAAATAGGTTTATAATTAAGATAAAATTTGTTGAAATTTAATAAATTGCATGAAAGAAAAGTATAAATAATTATAGAGAATGATAGAGGTCATTGATCACAAAAAATTCAATGATCAATGAATATTTAAGGGCCTAAAAACCATAAATCTTTTCTGATTTACAATACCATTTGATTCATCAGATATGAAGGTAATATGATAATTTTTTTCAATATCCTTTTCATAATGTTTAGGAATTATTTTACTATCTAAAAATATAAGGAAATATACTTACTTGAAAAATTTCTATTTCATAATCATAATTTAATACTTTGTGCTTTGATCAATTTCCATTACTTACTCCATGGAATGAATATCCAAAAAATAATTTTTATGTATGATGAACTAAAATTCGTTTTTAATATATTATAAGATCCATAAAAGGGAGATACATATTTCTATCTATCTCTAACTATTTTATAAAAAAAAATTTGTTTACACAAGTTATCTCATACATTAATCTCTAAACCTTAATAGTAACACCACAGGTTCAATATTAATATCTATCTATCAAATCATTTAACTAAAATAATGAAATACTAACTAGGACATCATGTAAGTCAGTGGGAGGTGTTAAACCCTCATTTTCATTCAATTGTGGGTTAAAGATCCCCATGGCCTTTCTAGATGCAAGGGGTTGTCAACCAGCTTGGAGGTTGTATTTAATATAATTTACTCCAAGGTTCAAAAATTGTGATGACCCATACTTACTACAAAATCAAAGATAATATAAAACATAAAAGTTACTACTACATTTAATCATCATTCCAAAAAAATGTAAATCAATTCTTCTTGAAATAACTCTTTCATATACTAAACCAATGAGTTGTATTCCCATTAATTCTTTTCCAAAAATATCCATAAACATGTTATATTACTACCAAAAAATATTTTAGTAGGGGAATCTATGATTTTGAACTTATGATCAACCTTAAACTCATAAACCAATTGTGGTATCCATAACTCTTATATTAATGAGTACATGAATTTTTCTAAAATTTAACACAATCCTTATATTCTTCATGATACTTATAAAAAAATACCATTGGTAAAATAATTCTACAATTTAGTTGTTGAATCCAAATACATAAATACACAATCCATTTTATTTCTAAACAGGTCCTTCCTTGTTCTAGGGTTTAATATTAAGAATAGTTAATTGACTCAGATAATTTATAGGTTCCCCACAATTATGACAATAAACTATAAATGGATCCAAAAGAGAAATTTATTTCCTTCCACCGTACTCTTCATTTTTTCTTGGTAATTAATTACTTTATAACCTTCTTTTCCAAACATAAAACATTTTACAATTCCTTTGATGTATCATATTTTCAATCTAATACAACCTAGTTTTAACCTAGGTTATTCATTTTCATCATCTATTAAAATATTTTATAATGGACTGTAATGAAAATGTGATTTATCTAAAGAATATCCCCTGAGAGTGTCAAACTAGGTGACAGTAAGGCCCATTAACATACACCGGGTGAGGATCGGTTCAATACCAATGTGAACTTTTTAGAGTTATTACCCCTAGGTGAAACTATTCTAGAACCATGTCCACTTTTTTTATCTTTACATGGATGTATTTCTAGGAAAACCACATAATCTATACCTTTACAAAACTTTATGATATTCTTATATACATATCCTTAAAGTCTATCATTGGGTTATAAACCCTAATTTATGTTTTACTAAATCTAGGTATTAAGGTTTATAATAAAGTTTCTCTAATACCAACTATAGAAACCCTAACCCTAACAACCCGGTGTTGGTGTTTGATTTATTACATAGGCATAGGATAAATGGAATCACATCCTGAAGGACCGAATAATTTAGTATTCTTGGTAAACTAGATACATATATGATTCTTATATTAAATTTGGAAAGACAAATTAATATTTTTTCAATAATAACATTATTTTCTATAGGATATCCTTTCACATCAATCATTGTACACTTTATGGAATCTTGGGGAAATGAAATGAAATTAGCATGAGCTCAAATTCCCAGTAAGGGTTAAGTATATTAGAAGATATCATGAATCAATAAAGAATAATTAATATGAATATTTATGTAACTAAACACACATGTCATTTAACCAATAACTTTTCAATCATAATTAGATATGAAATAATCAATATGGTAAGGTAAATAATAGAAAATAAATTCCATTTAATTAATAAACTGAAAATGAAATGCATTAAGAGATAATATCATTGTGAAAATCTCATGGATAATAATAACTAAATTCTTATGGAAGGAAATGCTTAATTATTGGACATCATGATGTCATGAACTTCCATCTCCAAGATGAGGGAAGGGATGGAAAAGTTCCCCTCACTTCCTTCTTTAAGGTGAAGGAGAGATAATGTCCCTCGAGTCCCACCTTCAATTGGACCTGAAGTGGTTACTAACACCATGTGTATGAAATATGACATAAATGGAATGCATTACCCTTTTTATAGAACAAGGTCGGGAGATAATATGGTAAATCCTAGCAACACCAATGACTAAATGTAAAAGTAAATCCAAAAAATGATTCCCACCATCATGTTCAAAAGTAAAAATGATACAATGTAAGACAAACCTCCCAAGTAATGTTCCAATGAAATGAATCTAAATAGTAGAAAAAAATATCTCGATGCCTGAGCTAGTAAGGTCCATCATGGTCTTCAATGTACTCCTGGAAACCAGAAAATATTTTTTTTCTGCATATGTAGGGTGAGTATACAAGTATACTTAGTAGGTAAAACTAAAGCTACTCGTGCACAAGTGAGAGAACATAATAATGACCCTGTGAGCAAAGTGTATAACCTCAAGAACCTACCAAGGAATATTAAATATCCAAACCTAACCAAGGCACACTCACCCAGGTAACAAAAGTCAAGTAAATTAATAATATAAGCACATCAATATTTGGGCACCCAGCACACTGCTTTTCCCATTGGTTAACACCTCATTCCAAATGATTTTACATATTTATGTTGCCACTCTTCCCACATGTAGTCCCACTACCACAGCCTACCCACACACACCTAGGCCCAAACCACACACAACCACACCTGCAGACACCCGAGCCAGAATAACCATCACCACGGTCGAAGAAAACTGGGCCAAAACAACCACTACCACACCAAAAGATATCTTCCAATCCATTTGAGGGTGAAAAGAAGTTCGAAGGCATATATGGGTTCCGAAATCACACTGTAATCCCTTTTAGATTAATGAAGTAAATAATGTATCCTGATCCAAAATGATGGATATGGGAACTTCATGCAGCCACACAACTTTACCCACATACATCTGTGCTAAGGAATCCACTACACTCGACTCTTAAACTTCTAATAAGTGAGTAGAATTCATCAATTAGTACACCAATACCCAGATGAAATCATATCCTCCCTCATCCTTGGGTATTCCTATGAAAAAATCCATCGAGACGTCATCCTACTTCTACTCGTGAATGTATAAGGGCTGCAACAGAACACTAGGAACTTGATGTTCATCCTTCAACTACTGACACACAAGGAACTTTCCCCAAAACTCTGCCACTTCCGTCTTCACTTAGAGTAACCAAAACTAACCTCTCAAGCCCTGGTACATCTTGGAGACTATTTTATGCTCCTCCAGGGGTGATTTATGAAACTCACCAATAACTCCATCATGGATCTCCACCGGTACAAATAGATTCTCTTAGAACAACATCCGATTATGGATATCCTCTGACCATCCTTCCAGAGAATCCCCCTGGATAACATGATCATGAACCACTTCAGCCTCTAAGTATTCCCATTGAAACTCTTCCACCTGCGGTACCAAGGAAGAATTAACTTCAATCTAAAATAGACAACCTCTACCATCCTCCACTATCAAGCCCAGATGTGAAGCAGCTAAATCCCCCATCACCTTCCAATCATCTGTAGAACCCCGAACTAAATCCTTCTATGAATTCCTTCTCAAGGAATCATCCACTACTTTCCCTTTTCCTGAGGTGTAGGAGATATCAAATTCCTAGTCCTTAATAAAATCCATCCACCTCCACTACCGCAATTTCAGGTCTCACTGGGAGAAGATATAGCTCAAGCTCTTGTGGTTTATGAAGAACACAAAGCGTTCACTGATGAGGTAATGACACTAAAAATTTACTTTGAAAAAAACCTCCATATTCTCCTAGTCATGGGTGGCATAGTTATGTTTGTAAATACATAATAACCTAGAACCATAAGAGATCACAATCTGATGCAGCATTAACACTCTCCCAAAGCCTAGACTAAAAGCATCACATAACACTTCTAACATCACCCCTTCCTCTAGCAACCTCTGCATAGGGGCACTAACCATATTCCCTTTCAGATAATTGAAAGCTTCCTGGCACTGCTCTCTCCACATGAAATCTTGGTATTTCTTGGTCAAATCTGTCCAAGGTGCTACAACTCGAGAGAAGTTGGGTATGAACCTCTAGTAGTATCTTTCCATAACCATAAATCTATAAACCTCTACCATGTTCTTGGGTTCTTCCCATGAAAAAAACCACTTCAGCCTTCGATGGGTCCACTACTATTCCATGTTGGGACACCACGTGTCCAAGGAAGTGCACCTATCATGTCCATAACTTGCACTTAGACAACTTCCCATAGAGATGGTGGTGTTAGAAGACCTCAAAAACTGTCCTTAGATGCTCGGTGTGATCCTCCTCTAATCATGAGTAGATAAGGATGTCGTCGATGAACACGACCATGAAATAGTCTAGATACTCATGGAAAAAGAGTTTATGAGTCCCATGAACATAGTTGGTGTATTCATAATGCCGAATGGAATGAACACGAACTTGAAGTTCCCATACCTGAACTTGAAAACAGTCTTCAAGCTGTCAATATTCTTCAACATCAAATGGTGATATATATACTGTAGGTCAATCTTAGAGAACCAACCTAATCCCTTGAATTGGTAAAAAGGTCATCAATACTCGAGAGGGGGTAACAGTTGTTGACCATCACCTGGTTTAGTCTCTGGTAGTCTATGCATAGCCTTAGACCACCATTTTCCTTTTTTGAGAACAAGACCAGATCACCCCATGGCGACACACTTGGTCTGATGAAACCCTTCCTGATCTGGTCATCAAACTGAATCTTCTACCCTTGCAACTCAGAAGGAACCATCCGCTAGGGAGCCATTGAGATCGGAAGGGCACAAGATTGTAAGTCTATCCTGAACTCCAAATCACGTCGAGGGGTATAGTCACAACCTCTTCAGGGAAGAAGTACAGGAACTCATTGAAAATCCCTAAAACTTCCAACATCTTTGAGTATTCTTAATCCACTAACATCTTGGATATCAAGGAAATAAAGGGCTCCACACGCCGATTTCCCTCCTAAAAACCCCACTTTCCAGTGAAAGCTATATAATGGCTGCTCATATCTGAGAACACAACCCTTCTCTGGAAGATGTCGAGAATAGAATGCCTGAAAAAAACCAACCTAATTCCTAGGATGACATCGTATGTCTGCATTTGTAGCAGAAGAAGATCCCCACTGGACTAATGCGGCCCCAACATCAGTCTTTGTCCTCGACAAACATCAACCAGGCTGGTCTGACCTCCAACTGGCATACTCAACACTAGAGGAATGCAAAGTCTCCCGATGTCTAAACCTAGGGCATGGGAAAGGATGGGTGCAACAAAGGAGTGTGAAGCACTTGAATCAAACAAAGAACATGCAAGAGTACTAAACAGGTTGGTCATACCTTTAACAACTTCTAGCCCTACTGGAACTGCTTCCTCTGTGGAGTATAGCTACCCACACCCAAATACTATGCCCCTCGTCTATTGGATACCTCCCCTACCATGACATGGTCTAGGTCCTTGAAGAACTCCCTAAGGTCGGCCTCCTTTGGCACCATCAATCCTTAGAGGAGTGGGAGCTCACTGACCCTACTACTGGAAAGACCTGGCTAGCAACTGCTGCTAATGAGGTGGGCGCTGAACCTGCCCACCCCACTATACTGCACTCAGATAGGGCACTAATTCCAAATATTCCCATGACTACCAAAGATAAATAACCTTGGTCCTAGGCCCATGAAGAAAGGGTGAGGACCCAGAGATCGGAACTGGAACTGCTGAGGCCTGCTCCCCACCGTTCAAAACCTGGAAGGCCCTGATGTTGTAGGCATGCTGCTGACAAACATCCCCTTTGTCAAAATCAACTATATCCCCTCTCATGGAACACATACTAGCATGTACATCCTCTTTACTACTTCAGTATTCTTTTGAACCTCCACGTACATCGGTAGAGTGAAGGGAGTAACAACATACCGAAGAGATGGTCAGAGTGCTTCCTCTAAGCATCTTGCCCGTGACTCATCATCTAGAAAGAGGTCCAGAGAAAAGTAAAGGGTCTCCTTGAACATTATTCCCAACTCCCTTACTGACATAATCCCTTGGTGAATGGAGAACATCTCCTTTCTCTTATTAGCCTTCATCATGGAAGAAAGGAATTCTTCCGGGAACTCCTTCTCAAAGTCAGTCAACGGTACCTCAGTTTTCTTCTTCTCCCCAAGGTAAACCATCCACCATTGACGCACTACTCCCCGCATCTGGCTCACGTCTAGAAGAACCTAGTACTATTTCGGACCCTAGATCAAGCTAAAATAGATCACTAACTCCTCCATCCATCACTCCATCTCCATGTCTGGGATGATGCATTCATACTTTCCTAGAGTTTGCCGCTGGAAGGTATGAAGCATCTTCTGCCACTGGTTGTCCTCCTCCTCTCAACCATCCCTTCTTACATCAACTAGATAGACCTCCTAGGAATCGTCTGGTCTTAATACTTGTGTACGATGTCTAGGTTCCATATTTGAAAAAAGAAACAAGGAACTCCTTAGGCCAAGTATTTTTGGAAAATTACTGTTTAAATATTGTTTGAACTCCTTATTTATTTTAATTCAGAAAATATCCAAGACATACAAGAACACAAGTCATTATGATTCATGTACCTTTCCTAAGGTCTCTATCCTATAATCAGCATAGCCTAACCTGGTCATTTAGTAGGTCCAAATTACTTGCATCAGATTATGGGGGGCTCTAAAATTCCATTTCATAGCTGGTATTCCCTAGCATATTTCACACACCAATATTTCCTAACTCTGTTTCCCTACCTTCCCATGAAATCTCACTGTTCCAAATCATGAACTCCATCCTATCTATCAACCAACACCATTGATAACATTATATAATGACCCACGTTCATTAAGACGAGGGAAGGGATGACAATGTGCCCCACCCGTCCTTCTTCAAGGTGAAGGAGATATAATGACCCCCGATTCCTGCCATTAGTAGTCCCCAATGTAGAAACTTTCACCAAGGGTATAAAATCTCACAAAAATGGAAGGTATTACCCTTTTTATAGAATAATATTGGGAGAAAAGATGGTAAATCCTATCAACACCAAATAATGAAGGTAAAAGTAAATCCAAAAATTCATTCCCACATGAATCATCAAAAGTAAAACTAATACAAAGTATTAAAAAACTCCCAAGTAATGTACTAAAGAAAAGAAACTAAAAAGTAGCTACAAATATCTTGATGCCCGAGCTAGTAAGGTCCAACACGATCCTTAGATTCCTCCTAGAAACTTGAAAATTAATTTTTTACATACGTAGGGTGAACATACAAGTATACTCAGTAGGAAAAACTAAAGCTACTCGTTCACAAGTGAGGGAACATATTAATGTCCCTATGATAAAATATTAGAACATTAAGCACCAACCAAGGAATACTAACCAGTCCATCCTCACCAAGGTACACTCACCCAAGTAACACAATTCAAGTAAAGTAATAGTATAAACACATCGATATTTAGGATCACCACACACCACTTTTACCAATGGTTAACTGTTCATTCCTAATGATCTAACGTCTTGAAACTTTCTCTCTTCCCACACGTAGTCCTACTGCCATAGACTGCCCACACACACCTGGGCCCCAACCACACACAACCACACCCATAGTCGCCTAGGCCAGAATGACCACCACCATGACCGAAGGCACCTGAGCCAGAACAAAAACCACCATAACTGAATACACCTGGGCCGCATCCCAAAGATACATGGGAAAATAAAAATGGCCCATAGAAACCTGGGCCCCTCATCCAATAAAAACCCTTGCCTGAAGAATCTTGAACTATGGTCAGCCTCAAGCCATTACAGCCTGCCCAGATATGCTTGAGTGGAAATATTTGGAAGAGTTTGTGAGGAAGAAAATCAGTATCCAACCATCCATCCTCCCACTAGGATGTTTGGTAAAGACACCCCCCCATTAAATGGAGGTGTTCGACATGTAGTTCTCAATAAGGGTGGGGTATATATAGAAATAACAACGAACTAATATATATATATATATATATATGTGTGTGTGTGTGTGTGTGTGTGTGTGTAATCAAGCACTCATCCCCAACCTATAGGTTTCACACAACAGGAAACAAGCCCACACCAGCACTACTTTCACTACTACTCCTATATGAAAAACCATACAACAACCACTGCCAAAGCATAACCCATCCCAAATTTTGTTCAATTTCCATTTATGTAATTATTTAAGGGCATTCACTTAAATTATTCCAATAGTACTAGGAAACTAGCAGCCGTAATCGCACCAAGAAACCCAAAAGAAAAAACTAAGTCCCACTGTACAACAACACCAAACAACAACACAAAACTAGACTTGCAGTCCCACTACACATCCCCATTCAACTACTATCCATTATCATTCTTCAAAGTAAACACCATCCAATTCTTATTCCACAACCCATCCCTACAGCCCTACAGCCTAAAAAAACCCCAATGGAGTCCCACTATATAACTATTCCGCAACCCCACTGCAATCCCACTGCTTGACATTGCTTCACAACCATAACACAACAAAAGGCAGTTCATCTACCTATAAGTTCATCCATTCCAAAATCAATCAGTCTCTTAGATTGGGATACCAACACACCCCTCATACCACCACACATATGAAGCCCACATAACCCAGACCAGAACACACATCACATAACCACAACCATCAACCAAGTGTATTCAAATTTAACAAAGAGGGGTTCTTTAATTCCCACTTTAATATAACTGGGATAATCATAGAACAATTTTGATCCCAAGGAATCCATTTATTTAACCGAGTGTATGCGATTTACCATATTTCATGTTATATCTGTATATCAAAACATCACAACAAAATAACACCAATGCACAAGAAAATACCAGCAATGGTTGTGATTATCAGAATCCATACAACCACAACACCCATATGAGAATCAAAGATAACAAAATAAATATAGGTGACAAATATCAACCACACCCTACCCATTATTTTATTTATAAAAGTTATCTTTTGATCATATTAAATTCTTGTTTACTTATAATTTTAAGAAGGGTATCCAACCATTCCATATAAGAAATCCTTAATGTTCCCACCACAAATGATGAAAAATTAAAGAGAATCAAAAGAAAATACCTACTTAGATGATCAAAGATCAAAGTTCCTTCTTTCACCAAGAACAAGGGGTTGGCGTGACCTGCATGAAAAAGAAAATCCATGTTTGAGTGGGAAAGGATCCAACATGGGCATACAACTCATATTTGGAGGAAGTATCCAGGTGCACCAAGAGAAAATAAAAGGAATAAGGAAGAAAGGATGCCATCTTAAGAAGAAGCCATATCCTAAAATTAGGAACACCATTTCGATGTACTTAAAAATCAGATCGTTTCATGACCAAGCGTCTTGGAGGATTCAAACATTGGGATTAATAAAGATTTAATAATTCCCCTAAAAACGGTGGAGATAGACCAAAATATGGATGTGAGTTGATAGATTAACTTTAAATAGAGAAAACACATAACATGAGAGAAAATGAAAAAACACGAGAGACTATAAAACGTAGAAAAGGGTGTGATACCAATTAAAAAGCCATGAATTTTGGTAAGTCAAGGGTATTAAGAATCTTAAGGGATTAAAAATATCTTTCAAATGCTTTAAATCACTTTAAAAGAGGTATTAAAACACTTTAACATTAAAAGATATGTTACAGGAGTGAACTGGAAAGTCCTGGAGAAGATGGAAATGACTCACTGATGGGTGAGTCACCGACACCCTGACACCGATTCCTTGGCACCAGTCAGTGTAGAACCGCTACCAATCAGTACCACTGATGGCCGATCAGTGCCATGGATGTCCGATCAGTGCCACTGATGGCTGATCGATGCCACTGATGGACGATCGGTGCCACCGATGCCGATCGGTTCCACCGATTCCAATTAGTGACACCGATGCCGATTTTTTCCACCTATACTGATCAATGCCACCAATGATGATCAGTGACACTGATGCCAATCGGTGCCACCATTCGTTCAGCCTAAAATTTTAAAAACTCCTCAATAATTCACCAATGGTCTCTAGGGTACCTCAAACATCAAGATTTGAAAAAGTAATGGACCAAGAGGGATCAACCCATTACACACGATCTCAAGCATCATGATACCTGTACTTTCAAGACATTTCACAATATAGTTTAAAACTACAGGTAGAAACCCATTTAATTCTACCTTATTGATTCAACTCATGATACTACTAATATATTTAGGGGAAAAATAATTCCTATTCCCACCCATCAATTCTTGTCCAAAGCATTATTTATATCTTGAATAATTTATTTAATTCATGAACAATGTTCTTTATCATCAAATATCCGTATTTAGTAAGGAATAAATATTTATAAATATTAAACCATATAAAAAAATAACTTTAAATAAAAAACACAATACGTAAAAATTATATATATTTTAATAAATAAACATATCCATGATAAATAATATGAATATCTAGGGTAAATTTAATTTCCAATGATCATAAGAAAGTGAATATTTTATGTGAAAGTTAATGACAACAAAAATGAATCAAGGTAGTGAATTCCAATGATTTACTTGGTTAAAATGATCATAAAAATCTATAGAAAGAATAAGGATGATATCAATACGATATATCCCAAGTGGATCATAAGTACAATAAATGGTTGATTTTATAGAGGAATATAAATACCATAAAATTTTCATTAAAACGTTCTTGAGGAAAATATATTTCTTAAATTTGAAAATCATTTTAGAACTATAATTACACAAAAATTTTGAAAATAAATTTTATTTAAAATAAACTTTGAAACCAAAAAATGGTTGTTTTAAAATATTCAGTGGTCATGAAGGTATAAAATTCAGTACATGATGAGTACATTAAAATAAAGACTCCATTTAAATTTTTACTAAAAGAAAAACGAGCCTTGTTTTGAAAATAAAATGAAGATTCCTTTAAATATTTTTTTAAAAGTAAAAATGGGTTAAAGTGTATTTAATAAATTATTTCTGAAAGTTTAAAACCATTTTTATATTATTTATTCTAAACATGGTTTTGGAAGAAAATAAATTTCCAACCGAAGATAGAATTGAATTCATATTTTATTAAAAACTTTTTCTCGAACATTTTAAGTACCAAAGAGTGGAAAAGTGTTAAAATTACTTTAAAATATCATGAATAACCAAATTATAAGAAAATTAAATGGGTTTATTAGGCAATGTTAAATTAATTTCCTTCAACTAAAAATCATGAAAAAAAATTCGATTAGAATGAGATTGTGAAATAAATCCTTACAGTGATCATAATACTAAGGTAATAATTAGTGAATGAACAGATTATTTGTATCAATAGTAAACACACATAATTTTTTTTTAAATATAGAATAATATAATAAAAATTCATTTCACACATAATCTTATAATATTAAAGATGACTAAAAACCAATATAACCCAAATAAAAGAAATTGAGTTGTGAAATTATTCAACACTTGGTAACTCTTAAGTCAAATCCAATTGGATGAAATAACTAAAATTGAAACTCAAAATAACATAAATTATTAATATATCATTATATTAAATATAATATTGGTAGTATATACATCATATAAAATAAATTAGGTCCATAAATTTAAAATATTCTTTAATGAAGAGAAATTAAGATGAAGTTCCTTACCTGAAATTTTCTTTGGGTTGGACATTCATTAAGATCATGTATATTGGTTTTAAAAATGTTATTAACTTATAAAGGAAACATATTAATATTTATAATATCATATATGATCCTTTTATAACATCTTATCACATGTTCGTTAATAATCATTCAACATTTTCATTGTTTCATCTGTTAATTGACTTATTTTCTCATTCATGCTTTGTCTTGACAGTTCTAGCCCTTATGAATTTTATAAAGTTCCATGATCTATAGAATAATAATCATAAAATAATAGTCATATTTATACATGAATTATAAATGTAATAACAATCATGAAGTACAGTTTTGAGGAATGAAGTACATTATGATCATAGAGATGGTCAGCCATACGTACACATGAGTAACATTTCCATTTTTCAACAATCATTATGGAAATAAGGTTAGTAATATTTTATATTAGAATAATTTTTATAGTATCATAAATACCATATTTTTTTTAAATATACAGATTTATCATCCACGTGGTTTGGTGATGAAAAGAGCGTCACATAGCTTCATGAAGGCGGTAGTCCACACATACACAAATGAAATTATCAACTTTCAATAAGGGGAAATGTACGAAATAAAATGATATATATTATATTTTTAGAATGATATATATTCAATTAATATCATAATTATTTCAGTTATATCATATATACTAATTAACATTATCTTTATTAACTTTCATGTAAAGTGTTACTGAAAAACGAATCAGATCGCTTCGTGAGGCGGTTGTGTTCTGTACTCATGAGTGATGTTATCATATCCCCTATGGACTAGAGATTAAATTGGTATTTATGATATAAATATATTTTAAATATCATATGTATACTTTATATCCATCATTATACTCAACTATGATAGGTTGTAATGAAAAAATGAATGACATCGGCTCACGAGGCAGTAGTCCACCGTACACACGAATGATGATTTCATGACCTGTTTAAAAGAAGTGGGGATGGTTGTAGGGAATTAAATTAACATAAAAAAATAATTATATTTAACATTTTTTTATTATATCATTATGGTTTAAATATAAATTAATTATTTGGTGGAATAAATAAAATAAAAACACCCATGGATAAATGTCACCTCTTCTTCTGGTAACCTCCTTAGGTTTGCACTAAAATCCTTCCTAGATTGGAATTTTTTTTTCAAAAAATAAGGATTATAGGATTATTTCATAGAATTTTTTAAGTGATTTGGTTAGTTATTGGATTAAACCAAAGGGTTTGATGGTGTAAACAATATAAAAGAGGGGTGACATTTTATAAGTGGGGTGAGAAAAACACTTGTAATTTTTGAAAATAAAAATGTGTACAAACATTTTTCACTCCCCATAATGGTCAAAAATAGAGAATTATAAATCCTTAAACATTATAGGGTTTAAATAGGCCGTAAAATGGATTTTAGAAAAGTTTTAGGTCATTTTAACCCCAATATATTTAGTTTAACCTCTAATAAACTCATTTTTACCTTAACCGCGACAAATAATTTTTACTGTTGTCACTTTTGATTTTGGTAAAAAAATGAATTTAACCTTATTAGATAAATTAAATTATGATAATTTCAAAAATGGAATCTATTTTTAAAAATTTCATTCATATAATCAGAAAATTTTAATTTTAAATTAATCCCACAGACGTGACGAGAAAACGGGTTTTCAAAGAGAAAATGTTCAAAATTTACCAAGATTTCATATTGAAATTTTAAAATGCATAAAATGAACTAAATTGTATTAGTTTTTAAATATTTTAACTAAATTTACTTTAAATATAATTAAAAATATAATTTATCTTTATAAATAATTTAAATGAAAATGTATTTTTCAATTAAAATTCAGTATTTTTCATTATTTATAAAAAATTGAAATATTCCTAAAAAATCCAAAATATACACCCAAATGTAATTTTAATATTTTTAATTCCAAAATGTATTTTATTTTTCTCTAAGAAAAATTAAAAAATTGGAATTAATTGGTTTTTAATTTTGTGTATAATGAGAGACTAAACCATCTTTTAAAATAAAATATAGTTTTTAAAAAACATTTCTTTTTTATATTAAATGATTTTTATTTTATTTATAATCAACAGGTTACCTTAATTTCAATAATATAGTTAGTACTATTCATACCTACCAATTTAATTTCTAGGTTATAATGATATATTATTTTACGGTTCATTTCAACTTGGGGTTGCGTGTTCCACAAGCTATTCAAGAGATTAAATTGAAAGAAATAAATTTCATAGGTTTTTTATGATTAGTGTTGTATGTTTCATAACCTATTGAATACAATGATATTATTTTAGAATTTTAGGGTTTTAAAATTATTATCATGTTCTCCTTTTTATTAACATGGGGAAAAAAGTATTGACATTCATGATGATTATTGACGGCTAACGTAGGTTTATTTTGTATTGACATTATATATTTTTCATTATATGAATATTCAAGTTCCCATTCAATACGAGGTTCCTTATAAAATGGTTTTAAATGTATTTTTTACTCTATGATGAATTTATTACATTTGAACATGTGTCGGATGGGTTCAATAATTATATATCTCCAAAATGCATCAATAAGTATCATGAGACAAAACATCTTCTGTTTGTTGTACACATCTCCCTATATCAATATAGAATATTGGAATAATACCATGAAAACATTTTGTTGATGTAAAAAATTATGCATTCCATCAGTATGATAATAATATTACTTACATCCATTTTTTCATTTATTTTCTTTGATATATAATTCTCTCAATTTCATATTATTATGAAATTATTCATATTATTATTTTGTGTCATTTTATATATGTCATGATTATGTTTATGATACCATCAGTTATATGTTTCCTTTACTATGAATTTTAACTCAACCCTTCCTTATATTTATATTACACATTTTATGAATAAAATTAGTACATGTGACATGTTTATAAGGATAACACATGTATAAGAATATGTGGTGGATGTTGAAGACTTATCCTAAATTAAGTTGTTTTTTATATATAATAAAAAATGACCATTAGCTGTGAAAGAAATGAGAATTATTAGTTTATAATTTTTCCAAATTATCTAAGTAGATAAAACTAAAATGTCCTGTGAATGTTTGTGATATAATATTTTCTTCCAGTTATATAATTATGGGATAGTTATATCTATGAATTTATAGTTGGCATTGAAGAAAACATGTAAAGTATGTGTTTAGGGAAGCAGATATAGAAGTTTAGGTATTTGGAATCACACTAAATAAATTTATTCTGAATAAATGAGGAACCTTAATTTAAAATTATTTTAATATTAATATCAATTAATTTAATTAATTAATAAAACTGTCTATAAAATACATTGCAATAAGACCTCAATAGTCATGATGTGATGCCCCTAATAGGGTCTCCATTATGGAATAACCCCTTTGAAAACATCATACAACCTTTAAACCAGTAAAAATACTACTCAAATCTTCCGTAGAGAAACAACTTCCTCATGACACAATGTTTCCCCACAAGCCTGTCATTATGGTATATCCACCTCCCACATGGAACAACATCACCCACTTCGAGTAGGACTTCATAGTGCAGCCCCCCTGAGGGGGGTTATAGTGTGACCAACCACCCATAGAGGGAAAATTAATATTGTACAGGAAAAAGTTTACTCTTATGTAGGCTTATCCTCACCGCAAATCCTTATATTGTGGAATGATTTTTCTAGACCCATAAAATAAAAATCTTACAAAAACCACACCATAATATTTCACCCTAGGTTATAACATAATCAAACCTCTTATATAAGATATTAATATTACACATGTGATTGTACATGGAACATATCCCTATTATGTGGCATGGTCTTTGACCTACAATATATAATTTTTCTTATCCAAGGGACAACTCCATAAAATTTACCTCCCCCATGCCAACATCTCTAACAGCTCATAAAACTAAAATAAAAGAGGTTGTGAAAAAAATAAATCAAAATCGTACCTCATATGGGTACAAGGTATTAAATATGTCCTGTCTAATTACCTTTAATCATATAAATAATCATTATGAATCCACAGTGTTTAAATAAGATCCCTTATCAAGTGAATAATATGACATTGTAGTTATTGGGTTTTTATAAAGATTAAGATGATCAAAATGTTTATACAATTTCATACAAGTATTTTAAATGGTAGGAGACCAAATAAATTATGGATAAATAATCTCTAAAATATAGAGAATTTATCCATAAATATTTGATACAAATTAGGGGTATAAAATTTCTTTAATGAGAAACCTCATGGTTGGTATGATTTTATGGAAAAGGTGAAGTTGTTACAAAATCAAGTTTGAACCCATTATGATATTATATAGGCTCCACCAGCCATATAACCATCATCATTACTTAGAAAAGGTCCAACTATTATAAATAATATATCCATAAAACTAAAAATACATGATGAACCTAAGTATTTTTGATTATGGGACAATTTAGAATTTCATGCCTCTTAAGTTAATTTTGATATTACAATGATTTTTGAATGGTGTATAATGTGAGTGGAATGGGGGATCACATAAATATTATAACATAAGAAAAATACTTACAATGATATCACATAAATATTGGAATAATAAATTATAAATTAAAAAGGATTCGGTAATGGAAATGTATATAGGAATTGAAAAGGGAGAGAAAAAGGATCCTTACCTTCATTAAGATTCATAGCTTAGATCTGACATGTAGATACAACTAAAATCACCATTATAGAATAAATATATATGGGAAAGTCTCCTTGAATAATCTATAATGATATTACTAAAATTTTGTTTGAGGAAAATTGAGAATATGGGTGGGTATTTACATGTGTGATGAGTGGAATTCCATGAAATAAATTCTTGAATATATATTTTCCATTATCTCAATTGCTTCACTACACCCTATATTACCCCATTACCTCCCTTAGTGATCCTCTATAATGGTTAGAGACAAAATTTGGAAAATAGAACTACCATGGCTGTGTTTATTTATTATTACATGTATATGATGTCATATTTATCGTATATCACCATATTTTAACAGTTTTCCTGAATTTTACCAATTTTATCTATTATCTAATTTTGAAATCTTGATTTTAATTATCAAATAAATTTTATATAATTAATCTAATTATTTTATGAATTTAAACATTTAAATATGATTATTTTTCATTGAATAAAAATTTGGTATCATAGTAAACCACATTTTATAATTAAAAGAATCTACACATTAAAACCTATTAAACCTAAGATACATAACTATTTAGCACCAATATAATCCCAAAGGGTAATGCGTGAAATGGTTGTACTTTAATGGAGTGGTTATTCTAATATTTATCTATTATTTATTTCCAATAACTTTAATTTCTCCTATAGACAGTTCTGTTTAAACCTAAATTATTGATCTACTACTTGGGTTAGTTCAAGGGAGAAAAATAGCAATGATACCAGCTTTTATAGATCTGAAAAAAGTAATTAACAAGGGATTTATATATTATTAGAAGCCATGGTTTTACTTATATTACCAATTAACTATTATCACTTTATCTAATCATTTTTTAAGAACCACTTTACATTTTAGTGGGAAAAAATTACAGAACAATTTCCACAACATAACCAATCAAAAACCTCTAGGATAATAACCCACAATTATTCATAAATATTATAATTAGTAGACCCAAAATATAGATTTCTTGGATAAAAATAATTTAGGGGGGAAATGAATAAGAATTTGGGAAACACCATCCTCATCCTTCATGTCTTGGGCCATACACATATATATCATATGAGGACTGAATTGACTACTCCAACTGTTCAGTATATCAACATTTCTACATGTAACGTTGACTATATCTCTAACAACCATGAAATATGAAATAAATTAAATTATATCTTGATAAATTCATTAGAGAACCCATCGATCAAATAAAACACAACAATGAGGAACACTGATATTGTAACAACACTACAAATGGAAACCATCCCATCCATAGAAAGACGCTCACCATCAAAACTCACCACCACATATCTCCCTGCCAACTGCACAAAAAAATTCCATCATATTGGTGTAATTAAACCATGTGATTTGACGGGGACTATAAGGATCTATATAAATTGAGACACCAAGTGCCACCATGAAACCATGTGATGAATGAAAGAACCCCAACCCCTTCCCATAAAACTACCACCAAGAAAATATCACTAATAAACCCATACCAACACAAACCAATGAACCAGATAAAAAACCACAAAGATAAAAAAAATATTCCATATATACAATAAAAATAAGACGATCAAGGGATACAAAAAATGAAATCAATGAACCAAAAATGAGTTCATGAAAAATAAAAAATAAAAAATAAACAAAAAGGTGAAAGAGTAAAAAAAACAGGCATATAGAAACCACCAATTGGCACACCATGTAACAAATTTTATCATTAAATCTGGTTACTGTATGTGTTTTTGGTGTTGGATATATCAAGAGGAGATTAGGGGAAGGAAGTGTGGAGTATAAACTAAGATTATGTCTATGGGTTAGTTTTATGGAATGGTGTGTTTATTGTATTCCATGGAGGTTAGAGGTAATAGACCATGTCCTTTGAGTTTTTCTATGGAGTTCTAGTGGTCAAAATCAAGGGGTTCTTCCAATTTAGGGACCTATTTCTATGAACCATTGTTTTTAGTGTGGTTGGTTATTGGTTTTTTAGAGTAATGGTAGGGTAAGTATTACAACAAAATTCTCATTGATGTGACATGGATCTTGGAGTGGATGATTTTATGACCCTTTTATTCTTTATGTTTTTGGTTCTATGGTTCTCAAGATACTCCATGGAGCCTTAGGTATACTTTTTTAGTTTTGTTTATTTAGGGGTTGTTTAGGATATTTTTATTTTTTTTAGTGGTTTTTTTTTGTGTTGTGGCTCTCATGATGCTCCATGGAACCCAGGTTGGCCAATTTTTTATTTTCGTTGATTTTGTGGTTATTTAGGTGTGGTTTCTTGGTCAGGTTCTATAGATCTACCATTTTTTGACTGTTATGTCATGGTTTAATAGATATTCCTTATCCCCTACATAGATTTATTGAATATGAGTGTTGTTCATAGCATTATATCTGAGATCCATTAAACATAAACCCATTGATGTGTGGTACTATTTTTACACCATAGTTTTAAAATGTTCCATTCTGAGTATAATTTTTTAATCCTCTATTATTACCAATATTTTATTTTCTGATTTTATCATTCTTAGGTGACCATTAGGTCATTTATAGAGACCTTTAAACACCTTATTTCTTAGATTTTATCATTAAATTTGGGATATTGATTATTGGTGATCCATGATGAGTTTCCTCCACCTTCTTTGAAGTTCCTTCTTTTAACACTTTGGGAATAATTTGAGATAGTTTAATATTTATTTATAGGAAGTTTGGGCCATGATTTTTATGGGGTATCACTATGATCTAGTTTTATTAGGGTTCACCTCATGTGGATTTGATCCCATGGAAATATCTTCCTCATATTTTTCTTATGTAGTGATTGTAAAGTTCTGGTCAAGGTAGAGGATTTGAGACTTCTCCCTCTCTCTAATTTTTTTAAAATTATAAGGGTTTCATGCTCTTATTTTTCTCGAGTGAATGGTTAGAACCAACTTAATAATGATAATGAAATAGACCTAACAAAATTTATGGGTATGATGTGGATGAAATATGTTTTAAAATTGACATGATTTTGATTATGTTATTGTTAATTTCTAATTTTTGTTGTCGAAACCATTTGATATTGTGATATATACATGTGTGGATATTATAATTGATTTCAGAAAATCACCTCTCATAAAATGATAATTATAAATTATGGTAATGAAATAGTTGTGTAAAATTTGGATATTTATTTTTTAATACCCATGCATAAGATATTCTGGGATTAATGTGAAATAATATTATGGAAGGAATTATAGGGATGTTTGTTTCTATGATTGGTGTGATTGTGATGGTTGTTGTTGTGGCTAGTTTTGTGAATTGAACATGGTTTTCATAATGGTATATATGACTTCCCTTACAAAATTTATCAAGAGGAGTGGGTGTTGATGGGTAATGATGGAGTGACTTGTTATGTGGTATGGGATGGTTTTGGCATGCGTGTTGTGGGATGATTCTTAGGTTATTGTTTGATTATGGGGGGATGTGTTTGAGTTGTTTGGTATTATATAATATTCTTATCATTGATTAATATGGAAATGGAATGGGTTATATTTGGATATGTTAGGGGCTGTTAAAGAAATGTAAATTTTAGAAATTAATGGGTAATGAATGACATATAAGGGTTTATGGATAAATAATGGGTTTTCATTAAATATATAAATTAACTACATAATTAATGCTAGATGTTAAAGAAAAAAAATTAAATAGTGAAATGATATGAATTAATGGGAATTTGTGAATTATTTTACTTGTTTTTTTCTTGAGAAGTGGGGTTGGTTTGGGGGTTTTTAATTAAAAATCATGGTTATTATGTGGTATTAGTAATGAAATGGTTTTTATGGGTGTAGTAGTGTGGTTTTTGTGGGAAATTTATAGGCTATGATTGTGTGTGCTTGTATCCTATGTTTATATTTTCATACGATTTCATATGAACGTCACCTGAGTGGGATATTTCTATCCACACCCAAATGTTTTGGGGTTTAGGTGTTTTCCCCAAAAATATATATCTATGAGGGAATAAATGATTTAATTTTCCCTCTTACCCACGTTCCCTTCTAGGTGTAGTGTGGGATTTAAGGTCTTTAGGTAGGTATGAACATATAGTGTAACATGTGCTATACTGGAAGATCCCCACGAGGTATTAGTATGATGAGATATGGTGGGGGTCATGCATGGTGAGAGGAGGGAAATGGAGTGTATGTCCATCATGTTTATGATACTCCACTGTATGAGATATGTGATAAGATATGGTAGTTATGTATGTATGATGATGTATTTGTATTGGTGGTTGTGTGCTTAGACTTGATATGAATGAGAATGTAGGACCCTATGGTAAGTTGGGATTGATAGGGTTGCAATTTAACCCATATTGATAGTGACTTGGTATATATATATATACATTGTGTCATATCATGATTATAGAAGGGATTTAAAGTAGCAGGAAGTTTCACATTAGGGTGTTATAGTGAAAAATTAGTGGGTAAGTGGTTGTGGGGTGCCTTCTTGATATATATTTTATTTTATGTTATTATATTGGATGCATGATTAGGTGAGAGATCCTTAGTGACACTGTGGTCTAACTGAACTTTTGTAGCTCTATATTGATTCTAATGTTTATTAATAGATTCATTAGTATTCTTTTTCCAAATTTCTTTGAGATATCTTATGGATGATCATAATGAGTATATATGCATGCTAACCCCTATATATATAACTATTTTTTTGGGTCCTAGGTTGGATTTGGTGATTGAGATTGACATTACTAGATTGAAGCTTGTAGTTTCTAAGCTACATCCATAGGATTATTATTCTTTACCTTTCGTTTAGAGATTTCAGTATCTGTATGACATTCACAATCATTATGGGATGAAGGTTTTATTTTATTTCATGGTGCTTATCAGTTTTTATCTTTCTATAATTCATGGATTTATGATGGTAATTCCTCTCATAAGTGTGTTTTATACCCTATGTTCTTGTCTTATAATGATCAAAACTTTTTGAAACTCCCTTTTGATCTAATAAATGCTTTATTAAGTAATGTAGTTATAGAAAACAAATGCACTATATTGGTTATTTTAGACTTTTATAAAGTATACATGTGATACTTATAATACTATCAAGAATAATAACCATTCATAATATAGACATTCTATAGTGATTTTTAAAATTATTATATATTAAGGGTTATGATAATATCTAATTAACATAGAAGGAAGAAATAATGACCTCCACCTATAGGATCATAACCTATGAACCCCATTTATTGGAGATTTCGAGGGAGCTATCATCACATTGTTTTGACCTAGACCATGTTCAATATGAGATTCAACAACCATAACACGATAGAAACCATTTATGGGACAATTATAAGATTATAGATATCACCGCCCTAACCATATTTTTTGAACCACCCCAAGAAAGTACCACCATTGAACACCTTATCCTTTAGGCGTACAATGGTGTAATAATGGGTTATGTATATAGACCGTAGTTGTATGAATTTTTATACCATATTTTTAATAAAATAATGACTATATTTATCCCTTTTCATTATAACTCTATATATATCATGATTATGTAATTATTTTGATTAAATTAGTTTTTTGATACCAAAAAATTATAATTTTGGAAAATATATAGTTTCAACTAAAACACTATTTTTGATAAATTCCAGATTTTTTTTTGAAA
The DNA here is from genome assembly GCA_963277665.1 of Viscum album. NCBI lineage: Eukaryota > Viridiplantae > Streptophyta > Magnoliopsida > Santalales > Viscaceae > Viscum > Viscum album. The sequence continues at coordinate 1,900,625,708 of OY728126.1, forward strand.
TTCCTTTCTCATGAAATAATCTTATTAAAATAATATTTATTTGTATATAAATGATAATATAATCTAATAAATCCCATTGAGGTTTTTTGTAAGGTTTAGAAAGTCATCAACATCTTAAAAACTAGTATTTCTATATGTAAGGGTTTTTATTTAAAAGTGTAAATTATCATATTTAGAAAATTATTTTAGTAAAATAAAATTTTTTTTAAAAAATTAGAACATCAAAATTATCCAATGGCAATTTTTTCATAATTTTTTAAGACATTATAAATTTTGGGTAAAAATAAAATACAATGTGTTTTATAACATCATAATAGGGATAAAGTTATGTAATAAATTATATAAAAGGTATACATGACCCAAACCTAAATTACACTTTAAAAGAATGTGTTTTGAAGAAATTTTATTAGTTTTTAAAACCTAGAATGAATGATCAGATAACAATATTATATCTTAAGGTTTTGAAAACAATTATTTATGAACCTGACTGAGTGCCTCATCATGAATGTCATCATTTTAATGAGTTAGGTTCTTAAATTAATAAAATTTTGAAAACCACTCTTGTTTGGTAGAAACCATTAGAAAAAACCGTGGTATGGTTTGTGGTTTTTATTATTTTATTACTTAGAATATAAAACCTATGTTTATAAATTATTAATAAATTATCATCTCTTGCTATAAATACCCACCCAACCTCCGAACTCTTCACCAAAAAACACATTGAGAAACAAATAATTTTTCATATACCTCTCTAAATCCATATCAATGTGTTACCAATCTTTTAATAATTCCCCCAACCTTTTAGAATCAACCTCCCAAGTAAGGAATTATATTATTCCTCTTATTTATTTAAGTAATTTATTTGTATTAAGATTTTCAGTTTCTAATTGTGCATTTTTAATTTGTTTTTACAAATTAATTTACATTAATTAGGATTACCAAGTAATGAGAGACCACCATTCACTCCCATTAATACCTTCCATTTTCCTTTATGAAAACCATTTATGATAATTAAATTAATCCATGATTTTCCATACCAAAATTTTTTGTTGTGAATACCCATACCCATTTCCAGTCAGTGGTATTAACGAAGTTATATATATCCTTAATTTCTTGCGGAATTCTAGGTATATATCTCACATTAATTAATTGTGGTAATAAATGTTAGGAATGGTGTTATTTTGTTATATGTTCTATGTGATGCACAAATCAATATACATAATATGAATGTGAAAAGTGGGCCCAGAATTATATATCCCTCAAATATATTGGGAAATTTTTTTATCTCATGATTTACTATATATGTTATATGAGAGGTTATTCTAGGAGCACTATGTTATACTGTCTCCATGGTTAGCCTAAACTTATGCTTCTGATGTCATGTTTTATGTTGTTTCCACATTCATTTGATGCCTTGATATTATGATCTTATACTATGATACAATGTTCATGATTATGATTATCAACATTATATTATTCTTATTGACTAAAATTTATTTCTTTACTTTTTTTATAAACTTTTATTATTCTTTTAATGGGTTTATAGCTCACCCCATTCTTGTCAACAACCCCTGGTTATCCCGTACAATATTATAATATCAATGAAATTTTTGTTCTTAGTATGGAGAATTAAATAATATCATTTTATCTATGTTTCATGTTATCGTAATATGTTTATAATTAAAAAAAATACACTAGGCATCTTGATCTTTTTATATTTTATTATGTGTATGTTTATATAATAAATGATAAAATAAAGTCTATAAAATATACGAGTTGTCATAGTTGGTATCAGATCATGGTCTAGTTATTTTTGTGTATTAAGAGTGTAAAAACTTAGTTAGAACCATATAGATATAACATAACATAGTAAAGTAAATAATTTTTTTGATAAATTATAGAGTGAATATTTTTCATGCAATGAAATCCTTATCCAGATACTACAAGTGGATGTGGATCTAGAATAATTGTACCTAAGGGTAATAACCGTAAAAGGGTATGTTGGGAATTAACTTGATCTTGACATAGTGAAGGATAAAGAGGCCATAACAAAAACATAGTTTTACACTCCTCTGGGATATGCTTTGGTGAATTCACAAGATCTTAATAAACCATTATGAAGCAAAAAAAATGGAATATAAAATTTAATGTTAGGAAATAGACCATGGATATATTAGATTGAAACCTTGAAATTAATAGGTTGAGAAATATATATCACTTATGGGTTATCTATTCAATGTTCATAGTTTCCATTTATATTCATAATATTTTGAAAATTCTCATCCCAAAGCCTATTTTGTTTGAAGTAAATGATTTGAACCAGAATCAAATATTGAAAGGAAGCATTATCATCCATTCATGAACTAAAAATGTCCCATCTGACTATGGTTATTTTCATTATTTCATATCACGTAAGTTTCGTAAAAATATTCAAACACTACCTCAAAACATGGATGTCGAGTTATCAGTGAAAATGGAAAATAGTTCAATTATTCCATCCCAAACATATAAATTCCCCCTTATAAATATTTATGGAGTGAATTTCCCAAAAAACCTTGTGATAGTCCCTTGAGTAGAATTCAATGAAACTATGGGTATGGATTTTATTTCATTGTATAGAGATAATATAAATTTCCATGAGAAGGAAATCACCCTTCATATTTTGAATGTCTCTTTGATTTTATATAAGTGTAAGTAGGAGGATGGATATCCTTTGGAATCAACATTTGAAAAATGGATATTGTTTTCGTATAAGAAATAATATCTAGGTAAAATGATTGAGACTAAGGAAAATATCATCCTTGATAACATTCCCTTTATAAGAGAATATGTTGATATAGTCCCCAAAGAATTTTATGGCCTTCCTCTTGGTCAATAAGTTGATTTCTCAATCAGAATTATACTCAGATCTTTTTGAATATCCATGACTCTGTGTAGGATGACCACTGTTAAACATGAAGATATGAAGAATCAAACACCGAATAATCTGTACAAAGGGTTTATATGCCCATGTGCTTCACAATGGGGTTCAATGGTCTTTTTTTATAAACGAAGGAAGGTTCAATGATCCTCTTTATTGATTTTCATGAGCTTAATAATCTCGTGATAATGGAAAATTATCCTCTACCAAATATCGATTACTTGTTTGATCAGCTATGTGTAGCCCAATATTTTTATAAGGTGGATATTTGGTTAGAATATTATAAAGTATTGTTTAATAATGTGGATATCCCCAAAATTTCATTTCAGACAAGTTATAGGCACTATGAGTTCACATTGAATCCATTTGGACTCCATAATTTTCTATCTAACTCCATGGACATAAAGAATAAAGTCTTTATGGATTACCTTAACAAATATTTCATAGTCTTTATAGATGTTATTCTTATCTACTATAAAAGAAAATAATATCATTAGGATCATTTTAGTGTTGTATTAAATTCCTTATGAAAGGAAACATTATATGTGTAGTATGGTAAATGAATGTTTTAGATGGAGAAAGTAACATTCATGTGGAATTTTAACACAAGGGAAAGGATATCTATGGGTCCTCCGATGAAAGAGGCAATTAATTGATTTCCCAAAATAGTATATTTGATGAAGATCTGTTTTCCATTGGATTAACTAGGTACTACTATCGATTTTTGATAAAATTATCATGATTTTCAATCCCACTTTCCAATATAACTCAAATGGGAGAAAACCTTTCATGGACAGGGGAATGTGAGGATGGATTTAAAGAGATAAAGAAGAGGATAATCACTACACTTATACTCAAATGATCCACTACTGGGAAAGGATATGAGATCTACATTGATATGTCTAAAAAAGTAATGGGTTGTGTAATCATAAAAAATAAAAAAAACATTATAGCCTATTCCCCCCACCAATTAAAGATTCATGAAAAAAATTCCAATCACATGATCTAAAATTGGCCATTGTGATCTTCACATTAATGATTTGGTGACATTATCTCTATGGGGTTCATAAAATCCGCATGTATATATTCACACAAAATAAAGTCACTATGTTCCAATAAAGGTGAATAAATATAATCAAGGATTATAAATTCTCAATACATTATCTTATTGGGAAGGAAAATAATGTGATAGATTATTTGAGTAAAAATGATCCCACAACCCCATCCATAAAAGGGATTTAAAGAGAACCAATATTCATTGACATGCAATGGAAGGAAATGGGAATCATAAAAGGAAATTCATATTTCCTTATGAAAATAACTACCCAACCGTACTTTTATTAGAGGATCAAGGAGGCCTAAAAAGATGGTAATGAGCTACAGAAAAAGGAATTAGATATTATAGAGTTCAAATTTTCTAATGATGGAGTTATAATGTTTGGAATGAGGATATGTGTACCATAAAAACTATAATTGATGAGCGAACTTATGGATGATCTATATAGCTCATCCTTCTATATTAACCCAGGAATCACTAAGATATATAAAGTTCTAAAGAAAAACTTCTGGTTGGGTAACTTGAAGAGAGATATTATAGAATTTTTATCTCAATTATTAGTATGACAAAAAGTAAATGTTGAGTGAAATATGTTTATGGGTATGATGAAACTATTACCTATACTAGTACGGAAATGAGAAAACCAAACTATATATTTCATTATGGGACTCCCTAGATAATTTAAATACCATAATACAATTTGTGTGGTAGTCTATCTCTATACAAAGTTAGTGAATTTCCTTGCTATATAGGATTATTTTTTCTTCACCAAATAACTAAGATATACATTAGAGTTTTGGTAAGACTACATGGGGTACTTCTCTCCATTTTATCTGATTATGATCCATGTTTTACCTTGGAGTTCTAGATAAGCCTCCAACAATCTTTGGATACAGAGTTATGTTTTAGTATTACATGTCACCCTTAGATGGATGGTCATTATGAGGGAAAAAATAAAACTCTAGAGGATATGATGAGATCATGTTCAATGTATTTCCAAGGATATTGGGATCAACACATTCCATAAGATAAGTTCTTATATAAAAACAACTTCTAGTTTAGTATTCAAATGTCACCTTTTGAGTCTCTATATGGTAAGAGGTGTTAGAAAGAAACATGTTGGGATAAATTTAGAGATCAAAATCTTGTGGGATGAGATCTTATGCAAGTGATGACTGAGAAGGTTCAAACCATTAAGTATCATATTAAATACATTTAAAGTTGATTGAAAAAATATCAATACAATATTAAAAAAAGACATGGAGTTTTAGGTCGGATAAAAGGTGTTCCTTCATAAATCACTATGAAAAATATCATGAGGTTTGGGAAGAAGTGAAATATTAATCCTAGATACATTGACCCAATTGAGATCCCTGATCTCATCAAAGCTATATCTTATCGACTAGAACTCCCACCAAATCTATCTGAAGTCCTTGATGTGTTCCATGTATCCCTCTTAGGGATGTAAATACAAGACCCCTCAAATGATCTAAATACTAGGGTTGTACCTTTAGAGAATTGTATTTTATATGAGGACAAATCAGATAAGATCTTATACTGTAGAGATGAAGTCATAAAAAATAATATGATGGGATTTGTCAATGTAGTATGGTGGAACCACATGTTTGAGGAGGCAACATGGGAACTAGAAGAGGAGATGAAACAATAGTTTTTAATTTGTTTTTGTGTATGAAATGAAGTTTTAAGAGTGAAATTTTTGAAGGAGGGAATAATATAATGAGCCAAAAATTATAATATTTCCTTTTGAATGAATAAATTACTTATTAAGTAATGTAGTTAAAGAAAACACATGAACTACATTGGTTATTTTGGACCACTATTAAATATATCATTTTAAACTTAAAATAACATTAATAAACATAACTATTGATAATTTATCCATTCTACAATAACCATTTGGAGTAGTATATATTGAGTGTTATGATAAGATCTAATTGACATAGAATGAAGAAGTGATGGCCTTGACCAACAGGATTGTACTCTATAAAGACCATTTATCAAAAAAATTTGGGGAGATGGAATCATTGGGGTTTGACCTTGACCAAGCCCAACTAAGATTCAACAATTTAATTTTGAGTGAATCTTTTTATGGGAGAAGCTAAACTGATAAATATCATCCCCCAAATCATGTCTACAAAACCAAACCAAGAAAGTACCATCATCTCACACCATACCCATAGGGTGTACGATGGTGTAATAAGGGGTTATATATCTAGACCCAAGTAGTATCAATTTTTATATATTATTTTTAATAAAATAATTATTATTTTTACCAATTTTCATTATTACTTTATATATATATACATGATTATATAATTAGCTTTATAAAATTATATTATGATATAAAGAAACTAATATACTATTTTTGGAAAATAAATAGTTTCAATTAAAAACCCGTTTTTGATAAATTCACGATTCTTTGAAAAAAAAAATTATTTTTATGGAATAATATTATTAAAATAATATTTATTTTAATATAAATGATAATATAATTTAATGAAGTCCAATATAATTCTTTATATGGGACAAAAATCCGTTATTTTCAAAAACTATTAGTTTATAGTAAGTAAGGATTTTTAATCAAAATTTTAGGTTCTAATATTTAAAGAAATAATTGGGTAAAAATATATTATTTTTGAAATCTGCATGTTAAAATTAGTCAATGGTGAAGTTTTCATAATTTTCATAGATAGTAATTTTTTGGGTGAAAATTGAATACAGTGTGTATTAAGACATAATAATAGATAAAAATTGATTTAATAAATTCTATAAAACAAATATGTGATTAAAATGGATTTCCAATTTAAAATATTTTTTTTAAAAATTATTTTATTAATTTTAAGAATCTTGAATGAATCCTCCAAAACATATATTATGTTTCAAGGTAAAAAAAAATTCTTTATGAACATGTCTCATTTCGACATCATGAATGGTATTATTTTAATGTGTTAGGTTCTTATAAAAATAAAATAATGAAAACCAATACTCTTTTGTTTAAACTGTAAAGACCCGGATTTTCCATGTAATTGTTTTATTATATGGAATTATTACGAGTCTGTGAAAATTAGTGGAGCGTGATTCCGAGGCCCGGTGTGCCCGGAATGAAATTATGAACTTTTTTTCAGGTACGTTTAGTAAAAGCGTGAGTGGGATTTTGTAAATTCTGAACCAGTGCTCTGAATGGAAAACCAAGGACACCGTTGAACTCACATTGGCGATATTCTCTCAAGGAGACCTTCAACTTGACCTTAGTAGGTAAAGAGAAAAAATTGGTTTTTGCCTTTTTTGTAGAATATTAAATAAAATAAATATAATTTATTTTAAAAATGTATCCTCCGACCTCTAATTTTAAATTCTTCTAGCTGGGACCACATGAGGGAGGTCAGGCATTTAATGTTGGGCATTAAATGCCCGGTTACACAAAATGGTTTTCCACAATTTCCTTTAATTAATAGGATTCATTAATTCTAAATTAATGAATAATCTTATTAATTAAGAGTTTAATTAACTCTTTTTGAGGGGATTGGGGGTTGGTTTTCCATTGTAAAAAGGGAGAGGAGGATCTTTAGGTTCTTGAAGAATAATTGATCCACCAAGTAGGGTCGGAGGGTCGTCGTTCGAGCGGCGTTGTTGGAGGCTTGTTGCAGGGAAGACGAACACTGACACCACCTCCAATCGCGAGCATTCTCTAACGAACAAACAAGGTTGGGAAATTGTTCATTTTTTTTCTTCATGACATATCATTGTTTTCAATCCATGAACCACATGCTATCAATTTAATGTAGAGGGTGCGGGCCAAACGAACGCGGCCTGATCCCTCAGCGACTTCATTGTTGACGTGTTGTTCGCAGGTAGATCGACGAGTTGAGCGGACCCGACCACGTCACTGGTGACCGATGCCTGCATGGTACAGGAATAAGCTTACACACCGGATAGCCGTGATGATGGCGGCAACGCACCCATGCCGCCAAAGGAGGCCGTAGTGGAGGAGGGCAGCGGCCAGCATGCCGGCCGACCGCATGGAACTGGGGTGGCGCGCGTCTGCGCCGCCGGTAGAGGAAGAGGTTGCGGCTACTGAGCCGCGACATTACACCTGGAGGGTGATCGACACCCGTCCATCTGTGAAGGTAGTAGCGGCACACACCGACACTATTGGAAGGGGGAGCCGGCCGAATCCCCGATCGATCGCGTCACACAAAGTAGGACCCACTCCTGCGGGTCCTGCGTGCCAGCAGGCGGTGCCACGTGGCACCAATGGGATGGCCAGAACTGAACGACCCTTGGGCCGTTCAGGAATTCGGGGGGGGGGGGGGAGCCTCCCCCAATGTGGCAGCTAGGGAGGGCCCCACCAAGGCCGACCACACCCATCCAGGAAGACTACATCCAACTGGGCGGACGACACCCAGCAGAGAAGGCCTCACCGAGCGAGTCACACCGAGTGGGTCGTGCCCAGCAGGACAGGCCGCCACATTCCAGCCCATCTGGGCTAGACCCGGACCAAGCCAGGTCGACCCGAACTGGGTCGGGTCGAACTGGACCGGGGCCCATCTGGACCTATAAATGCCTTTTTAGCCATATCTTTAGAACCTTGTTTCTGTTTGAAAAACCTTATACGGTTCTAGAAACCTTGGATCGAGATGGTCCTTTTAGTATACTCCACTAGAGTTTTTGATAAAGTTGGAGTATGAATGGTTTGGATCAAACCCGAATCCAACCGGGCCCTCAGAACGGAAATGCCAATTGTTTACAGACCGAGCGTCCGATTGACACGCCGTCAGTTGGTTTGGGTCCCTTTTGACATGACAGGCCTACGTGATACTTATTCATGGGACTTCGTGGTAGTTGAAGTATTATCTGATGGATTGAGGAGAGGATCCTCCCGGAATCAAGTGTTCTTAGTGCGGAAACCCTGTGGTTGGTTGTACTTGAATAATCTACAGATCCTATGTGGGTTATCTTCAGATCCTGTGTGGGTCATCTTTAGATCCTATGCAGGTCATCTTCAGATCCTGTGTGAGTCAGCATCTTCATATCTTGTGTGGGTCATCTTCAGATCCTGTGTGGGTCATCTACAATTATGTGTGGGTCATCTTCAGATCATGTGTGGGCCATCTACGATCCTGTGTGGGTCCACAACATAGCTTCTTGATGATGTATGATGATCTAGAAATACATATAATCAACTATACTTCCATACTTTAGTTAAACCTGGTGCGATTTGAGTCTTTACCTTTGTGGTACACTTCTGGGTGGTGATACCTTCATGGTATTCTTCTGTGTGGCGTTACCATTGTGGTACACTTCTGTGTGGTGATACCTTTGTGGTATTCTTCTGTGTGACATTACCTTTTTGGTACGTACCTTCATGGTGTTACCTTCATGGTATTCTTTCCTTTGTGGAGCAGTTATTCTTTGGGAAAAAGAGTTGGGCCTTCTGTTTCTTCATGACCAAGATTGGTACACTTGATAACTTAGCTATATGTATGTGCATATACCTAAGTAGGGTTGACTGTAGTTTCGTGCATGTGAACATGGTGTTGCTTTGGGGTTTATCTTTCGTGGATTCTAGGAGACCTTCGGGGGTCTCGGGGTCCCTACTGAGTATTATTATACTCACCCCTATATGGGCTATGCCCGCACCTTGTTGTGTATACTGCATACGACATACATCATTGATCGAGGCTAAGGGTTCGAAGACTGGAGGCTTCTCGAAGGCGGACATTATATGATATGTATTGCAGAGACGACCGTTCGAGAGCTGTACCTACCCTTCAGGTAGGATCCTTGATGGGTGTTCACTAGAGATGTTTTTAGTTTTACTTGTACATTCCAGTTGGTCTTGTATTCGATCCCCCTTTACCTACTGTACTCAGCCTGTTAACTATATAGTCTACTTTGTTTTTTTATCTTACTATGTGATTGGATTGTGTGAGTTTGCAGGTTACAAGGAAATTCGTTCCTGGTTTTAGGGATGTGCCTTTCTGGTGCTAGTCACCAGCCCCTAGCCTAGGAAAGGCAGGTTTGGGGTTGTCATGGCACGAGCCCCTAGTGGACCGGTTGTGAAAAATTGGTATCAAAGGATTCGGTTCTACCAAAGAACTTGGACTCTAATATTTTTATTCGGCAGTAGTGTTAAGTGTAATGAGTAATGTTTTCAGTTTGGGAAATCTAGTGTTGGTGCGGCAGCTGACGTATCCATATACCAGGACCCCGAATTATAATTTCTTACATAGTGCACAAAAACACTGATTGCGTGTGTTTTTTTGAAAAGATTTCATTGTGATCTCTTTGATTCAGCTCACCAAGTATAACTTATTGACTATGGTACACCTGTTTCTTTCTTGGATTCCTCCACAAAGATATCCAGCCAGGGTTCTAGGTAGAGTATGTGATGACAGCCCACCGAGGGATGAGGCTTCGGTCTAGGGCCCCCTTTCAGTAGTTGTACCAATGGGTGGTGTACCAGCAACACCACTACCTGTTCAGCAGCCGATGACACTATCCCCAGTAGTAGAGGGTATACACTGATTGAGCTCATTTCACGAGTTCCAGCACCAGTGGCCATCGAGGTTTCGAGGCGAGACAGATCCACAGATGGCTGAGGACTGGCTGGAGGCCGTGGTTAGTGTTTTCCGACTCATAGGGACACCAGCTGATCTTATGGTTATCCTTGCAGCCATTCATCTTCAGGCAGCATTGGGGAGATGGTGGAGCTTGATTCTCCATGTTCACGAGGAGGTGACTCTCATCTGGGTAGACATCGAGATCCTTTTTAGGGAAGAGTTCATCCCAGCGAGCTTATGATCTATACATATACAGGAGCTCCTCCACTTGTAGTTGGGAAACATGATTGTGGCTTAGTATTCAGTGAGGTTCACCGAACTCTCGCACTACTCCACTGACATGGTGATGACCCCTTTCTTCAGGGCTCGGGCATTCGAGCAGGGACCCGGACAGGAGATTAGAGATTCAATGATTTCTCTCAACATCCTGATGCATGCATGGGTGTTAGAGCGAGCACTATTAGTGGAGATATTACTTGTTGAGTAGTCACTAACAATAAGACCCAACACCAGATGACACATAGTAGAGTCATCTACAGCTGATAGTAGACAGATAATGCTGAGGCCCAAGAGGACCAGACCAATGGGTGAACAATTATAGGATACACTGTTGGTTGTGCAGGGCCCTCAATATAGAGCAGGACATGCGATGAGCATGTAGTGTTACACATGCGGCGGGCAGGGCCACATGGGTCGCAACTGCCCGACCCACCATACGGACGACCAGAAGATGGTCGAAGGACCCCCTGGGTAGAGGAAAAGATTTTATCGAGGATGTACGAAGGCAAAAAGCTGACATGGAAGAGGAGATGGCCGTGAAGTAGGCAGTGGGCCAAAATTCGAGGTTCTAATACCACCACTAGGTGGTCCACGCTGACCACAGGGAGCAGTTGGACATGGACGAGATCAGCTCCAAGAAGCTGAGGCCTACAACCACGATGCTCCAGAGATGATTTGAGGTACGATCTGTGTCTACTCCACCTTAGCTGCAGTACTTATAGACACATGTTCCAGTCAGTTTTTTATTACCACAACCCTCGTTTGGAGCTCATAGATTCTGTAGGATCCATTGGCTCGATCCTTACAGCTAGAGACTCCTACAGAAGAGGATTCGATGATTACACACTGGTGACGGCAGTGTGAGATTACTCTAGGTGGAGAGATCTTCGGATGGGATCTTATAGTAGTGGTCTCGGGGCCTTAGGACATCATATTGGGTATGGATTGGTTATCTACACTCCATGCTCAGATCGACTGTGTCAGACACAAAAAGTGGTGTGTCCGTGAGGATGGGACTAGGTTTTCCTTCACTGACAAGAAGGGAACCTTTGCAGCACAGGATGGTCTTACTCTGAGGAGGGTGCAGCCGATCAGACAATAGTTGGCTTGCCTTACACATGGAGTGGTTGATGTTGAGAGTCTGAGCTATCTTGTAGTGGTATACATGTACGCTGATGTTTTCCCTGATGATGTTCCGGGTCTACCTCCTTGCAGATAGGTGGACTTTTACATCAACTTGTACCCTAGGATGACACTAATATCTACACCAGTATATCAGATGGCTCTTGTGGAGCTTCAAGATATGTGAGTACATCTGGGGTCTTGCAAAGGATGGGGTTCATTAGACCCATTGTTTCTCTATAAGCAGCCCCGATTTTGTTCGCCAAGAAGGTAGATGGGAGTTTGTGACTCTGTGTGGACTATCGGCGCCTGAACCAGGTGACTATAAAGAACATATACCCACTCCTGAGGATTGAAGATCTCTTTGATCAGCTGAAGGGGGCACGGTGGTTTTTGAAGATAGACCTCAGATCAGGCTATCACCAGCTCAAGATACGAGATGTGGATGTGGAGAAGATGGACCTCAGATGTCGGTATGTACACTATGAGTTCTTGGTTATGCCATTCGGTGTGACCAACTCCCCAGCAGTGTTCATGGGACTCATGAACAGGATCTTCCATCCATTCCTTGATAACTTTGTGGTATTCCTCATCGACAACATCCCGGTATACTTAAATACAGAGGAGGATCACGCCTATCATCTGTAGATAGTTCTGGAAACACTCTGAGAGCACCAGCTTTATGTTAAGATCTCGAAGTGGCAGTTCTGGATCAGAGAGGTTCACATTCTGGGACACGTCATCTCGAAGGATAGAGTTGCGGTGGATCTAGCGAATATTGAGGTTTTTCTTACTTGGTAGCCACCCAGGAGTGGGACGAAGGTGAAGAGTTTCTTGGGTTTGGCTGGTTACTACCGGAGGTTTGTACATGAGTTTTCCAGAGTTGTGGCACCCTTATCAGCGTTGAAAAAGAAGGGGAAACCCTTCATGTGGCTAGAGAGATTCCATCAGAGTTTCTAGGAGGAGGAGGGTGTTGGGTATGTAGTCTACTGCGACACATCAGGGACTAGATTCAGATGTGTCCTGATGTAGGGGCGAGCAGTGATCGCGTATGTTTCTCAACAACTGAGACAACATGAGAAGCACTACGCTACCCATGACCTAGAGTTATTAGCATTGTTCTTCGCCCTGAAGATGTGGAGACATTACTTGATGGGAAAACATTTTATAGTCTAATCTAATCTCAAGAGTCTCAGGTATATCTTCTATCAGAAGGAACTAAACCTAATACAACGACATTGGCTTGAGTTCCTCTAGGACTATGACTTCGAGATAGTTTATACTCTAAGGAAGAGGAACATAGTAGAAGATGCACTCAGAAGAAGATCTGGTATACAATTGCTGAGTGAGGCAACGAAGAAGCTAGAAACTTTGTGGATATCATGCGTGGATCGAGATGGAGAAGCTTATATTCATTCTCAGACAGTCACTCACCCACTACTTCAGCGAGTCAGGGAGGCGCATCTTGGGGACACTGACTGCAAGGTTCGACGTGATCAGATATCCATAGGACATGCACCTGATGGATTTTATGAAGGTGGGGAGAATGTCATCCTCTTTAGAGGACGTACTATGGTACTGGTTTCACTACGAGTGGAAGTGTTGAGGGAGTTTTATAAGTCCCCTCTAGCGATACATCCAGGAGTGGTGAAGATGTACTAGGACCTCCGAAGTCAGCACTGGTGGCCAAGAATGAAGAAAGAAGTGGCATAGTTTGTCTCCCGGTGCCTCACTTGTCAACAAGTAAAGGTAGAGCATCAGGTTCTAGCGGGATTAGTTCAATCACTAGAGGTACTAGAGTGGAAGTGGGATAGAATTTCCATGGACTTCGTGACATGACTTCCACACACATCTAGGGGTCATGATTTTATCTGGGTGATCATTGATCGACTCACCATGTCGGACCACTTCCTACCTATTAGGGAGAAAGGATCATTAGAGGGCTTTGGACACCTCTACGTATGGGAGATTGTATAGCTTCATGGAGTGCCTTAGATGATTTCCTCTGATTTTGATGCATGTTTTACTTCTCATCTATGGAAGGGGTTGCAGGAGGCATTCAAGACTTAGCTTAGATTGAGCACTGCCTTTCATCCTCAGAAGGATGGTCAGACAGAGTAAACCATTCATACCCTTGAGGACATGATGCATGCTTGCGTCCTTGATTTTTCCCAAAGCTGGGAGGATCACTTTCCCTTAGATGAGTTTGCATACAACAAACACTATCACTCCACCATTGGTATGACACCATTTAAGGCTTTGTACGGTCGGCCTTGTAGATCACCTTTGTGCTGGACTGGCCCTGGGGAGTCGACACTCATGGGATCAGAGATGGTACAGGCTACCACAAAGAAGGTAGAGATCATTGAGGAGTGGATGAATACTGCATAGAGTAGGCAGAAGTCTTATGGTGATAGGAGATAGAGACCTCTAATGTTCAAGGATGGTGACCATGTCTTCCTATGGGTCTCAACTCGATGAGGTTTACGAAGATTTGGCTGGGGTGGAAAGTTATCTATGATGTTTATCAGACCCTTACAGGTCCTCATTAGAGTTCTAGAGGTGGCGTACCACCTAGCTCTTACCCCTCAGTTACACTGAGTGCATGACGTTTTCCACCTATCCCAGCTGAGGAGTACGTACATGATCCTTTTCATATCATTGACTGGGGTGAGCTGGACATCAACGATGGGAAGATGTTTTCAGATGTTCCTATGGAGATTGTGGATCGACAGGATAGATTCCTTCGTGGGTGATCGATGCCTCTGGTGCGTGTACGTTGGTAGCATGGGAACCTCTAGGAGAGAACTTGGGAGCGAGAGGCTTAGATTCGTGCTCAGTACCCCCACTTGTTTCTATAGTTTGTGTTGTGGATTTTAGGGATGCAAAGTCCTCAGGTGGGGAGAATATAAAGACTTGGATTTCCTTGTATTTTTTTATTACATGGAATTACGACAAGTCTGGAAAAAATTAGCGGTATGTGATTTCGAGGCACAGTGTGCCCAGAAATGAAATGTTGACCTTTTTTTCGAGTACGTTCATTAAATGCATGAGTGGAATTTTGTAACTTTTGAACCAGTGCCAGGAATTGAAAACTGGGGACACTGTTAAACTTGCATCACTAATATTCGCTTAAGAATACCATCCCCTTGACCATAGTAGGTTGAGAGAAGAAGTTGTTTTTTGTGTTTTTCGTAGAGGATTAAATAAAAAAAATATAATTTATTTTAAAAATGCATCCTCCCACCTCTCCTTTGAAATTATGGTAGTGGGGACCACATGTGGGAGGTCAGGAATTAAATACTGGCATAAAAATTCCTGATTACACAAAATTTGAAACCATAATTTTATTTTATTAATAGAAATCATTAATTATAAATTAATGATTCAACTTTTTAATTAAGAGTTAAATTAACTCTTCTTGGGGGGATTTGGGGTTGGTTTTTCATTGGAAAAATGTAGAGGATGATCTTGAGGCTCCTGACGAAGAATAGATCCACCAAGAAAGGTCAGAGGGTCATCGTTCAAGCGGCGTCGTTGGTAGTTTATTGTGGGGACGATGAACATTGACACCACCTCCAATCGCGAGCGTTCTCTAACAAACAAACGAGTTAGGGAAATTGTTCATTTTTGTTCTTTGTGATGAATCATTGTTCTCAATCTATGAACCAGCTACTATCAATTTAATGTTGAGGGTTCAAGCCAAAAAAACATGGTATGAACCCTCCACTACTTCATTTTTGACGTGTTCTTCGTGGGTGGATTGATGGGTTAAGAGGACTTGACGACGTCGCCGGTGACCGACGCCGATAGGGTACAGGCAGTGGCTAGCACACCGGTCAGGAGCGATGGTGGCTGCGGCGCAACCGCACTGCCAAAGGAGGCCATGGACCGTTGGATGGAGTAGAGGAGGGGGGCGGCCGGCATGCCGGCTGGCCGCGTGAAACTGGGGCGGTGCGTGTTCGCGCCCCCGGTAGAGGAGGAGACCACGCTTTCTGAGTCACGGTAGTGCACCTGGAGGGCGGTCGACACCTGGCCAACTGTGGAGGCAGCAGTGGCGCACACCAGCAGCATTGGAAGGGGGAGCTGGCCATATCCCCGACCGACTGTGTCATTCCGAGCAGGACCCGCTCTGGCGGGTCCTGCGTGCCAGCAGGCGGTGCCACATGGGGCCACCGAGATGGCCAGAACTGAACGACCCTTGGGCCATTCGGGAATCAGGGGGCGCACCTCCCCCAGGTGGCAGTTAGGGTGGGCCCTGCCATGGTGGACTGCACCCAGCCAGGTGGACCGCACCAAGCCAGGCGGATCGCTCCCAGCCATGTGGGCCATGTCCAGCGGGCCATGCCACCATTGTCCATCCTATCCAGGCCGGGATGGGCCAGGTCAGTCCGACTGGGTTGGATCGGACCTGGGCCCCTCTGGACCTAGAAACACTATTTTGGCCATATCTTGAGAATCCATCGTCCGTTTAACGAACTGTCTACGACACTGAAAACCTTGTTTCGAGATGGTCCTTTTGTTATACTACACATGTGTTTTGGATAATTTTGGATTATAGCTGGGTATGATCAAACCCGAATCCAACCGGGCCCTAGAATGGAAATGGTAATACCTTACAGACTGGGCATCCTATTGACTCACTATCAGCCGCTTTGAGTCCCTTTTGATGTGACGAACCTTTGTGATACTTCTTTATGGGTCTTCATGGTAGTTGAAGTATCATATTATGGTTTGAGGAGCGGATCCTCCCAAAATCAAGCATGCTTAGTGCAGGAACCCTGTGGTTGGCTATACTTGAAGAATATACAGATCCTGTGTGGGTCATATTTAGATCCTGTGTGGGTCATCTTCAGATCCTATGTGGGTCATCATCAGATCCTATGTGTGTCAGCATCTTCAGATCCCATATGGGTCATATTTAGATCCTATGTGGGTCATATACGATCCTATGTGGGTAAATAGCAGAGATTCTCAATGAAGTAAGATGATCTAGGAATAAGGCTAATCATCTATACTTCCGTACATAAGTTATACCTGGTGTGAGATGAGTGTTTACCTTTGTGGTACACTTCTGTGTGGTGATACCTTCGTGGTATTCTTCTATGTGGTGTTACCTTTGTGGTACACTTTTTTGGGCTGATACCTTCATGGCATTCTTCTGTGTAACGTTACCTTTGTGGTACATATCTTTGTGGTGTTACCTTTGTGGTATTATTTCCTTCGTGGAACAATTGTGCTTTTGATAGAGATTTGGACCTTGTGTTTCCTCATGAATGATATTGGTACACTTGATAACTTAGTTGTATGTATAGGCATATACCTAAGTAGGGCTGACTGCTGTTTCGTGCATGTGAACATGGTGTTTCTTTTTGGTTTATCCTTCGTGGATTATGAGAGACCTCCGGGGGTCTCAGGGTCCCTATTGAGTATTGTTATACTCACCCCTGCACAGGATATTCCTGCACCTTTCTGTGTCTTGTGTAGATAATAGACAACATTGATCAAGGCTGAGGGTTCCAAGAGTGGAGCCTGCTCGGAGGTAGACCATTAGATGAGACGTATTGCAGAGACGACCATTCGAGAGCTGCACTTACCATTTAGGTAGGATCCATGGCAGGTGTTCACAGGAGCTGTTTTCAGTTTTACATGTACCTTCCAATTGGTCTTATATTCCATCCCCCTTTACATACTGTACTCATCCTATTTACTATATTGTTTACTTTGTGCTTGTATCATGGTGTGTGCTTGGATTGTGAGAGTTTTCAGGTTAAAATACAATGCCTTCTTGGTTTTAGGGAAGTACCTTTCCTGTGCTAGTCGCCAGCCCCTAGCCTATGGAAGGCGGGCTTGGGGTAGTCATGACACGGGCCCCTGAGGGACGATTTGTGACATAAACCATTTAAAAACCTTGGAATTTTTTTATTTTTTGATTATTTTATTACTTAATATTCAATACCAATTTTTATATATTGATAAATAATTACTATCTATTTTTTCCTATAAATACCCACCAAACCCCCCACATCCCTTCATTCACAAACCATTGATGAAAAATTTCCTCTCCCATTTCCTCTCTAAATTCATCCAAATGTTTTAACAATATCATAAGAAGGTCCCCTGATATTTTAGAAGAAACCTCTCAAGCAAGGGATGATATTCTCCTCCACTTTTCTCAAGTAATTTCTTTTCATTAAGACTTTTGATTTCCAATTATTTATATTGTAATGGGGTTTTAAACATTTTTATAGTATACTTAGGATTACCTAGTAATTATATACTAACATTCACTCTCATTAATCCCATTCCATGACTATTTATGTACTCCCGTTATGATGGTGATATTATTCTATGATTTTCCATGAAAAACTTTTTTATTGTGAATACACACCCCCTTTTCAAATCCTGTGTATTCACATTATTGTACCTATACAGAATTTATTGGGGACTTCATGTTAGATCATAATGGTGATGAGGAATAAACAACATGGGGTATGTTGTGCGGGTGAATTGTGTTCATTTAAAAACTTTCACAAATTCTAAACGTCCCTCTTGATATGAAACAATTCATTTCTTACCTTTTAAATATGAATGAGGAGTAGAAATAAATAAATAAAATTACCAAAAAATGTATAGTAGTTCAGGTAAAAATATCCCCTAGTAAAATCCACTAATTCTATCTCAAAGACCTTGGTGATTTTCACTAATATGTCCTTTTACTGGGGACATATACAGCTGAGTACATGCTATTGATTTACAATAAGGCTTTTAGAAGGCCTCCTAGTTCTTATATAGGGAACCAAAATATTCATATCTTAGTTTGAGAAGCGGAAACTCCACCATGACTAAGTCTGAGTATCTGATACTGTAATCAATCAATAGTAATTGATTTGATTGAGAAAATAGATTTTTCTTACAATTGCAGCAACAACTGACAGTTGAAAATGATCTTCAGTAAAAACAGTAGTAGAAAACTATTCTTAAAAGTATAAAAACATTCCATTAAATAGAGATAGTGAAAACAACAAGATGTTTAATAAACATGTATGCATTTAAATCATAACTTTGAAAAATTCTTTTTAAAACTACAGATGAGAATTTTATAATAAGATACATAAGTTGCAATAGTGATTTGGTCAACTAGAAAAAACATGCATGTATCCAAATTATATATTTGAGGGCGATGAAAAATTATTTTTTACAAAAAAAAACTCTTTATTGAGAAGAATAAATATCTATTTATAAGTTTAATATCTCTTTATTTACTGCAAAAATCAAATCACATTAGTTTAAATTGTTTAGGAAACACAACATAATAAATCATGAATATTTGAATTCAAATTATTCAAAGAGAGCTGCAACTTCCCTTAGAAATAGTAACACTGTAATCCATTGATAAATATAATTTTAATTGGTATTTAAACAAATTTAAAGCGATATTTTATTTAGAAATATTATTCCATAACACACAGATAATATTTTGAATTTAAAACTCTACCATTAACCAAGTCAAATTTTGGGTTTCTCTTAATAGATATAAACTCCAAAATTTATGTTGAAAACATAAGTTTGATTAAAAAAGTAGGGTTGATGAACCGTACATTTATTCCTTGAACATAGGGTTTCTTAGAAAATTATGGTTCTTAATACATACATTTGAAATAGCATAGGGTTCCTGATTTAGACATTTTATTCCAAACATAGGGTTCCCAAAACATACATTCTTCTTACAAGAGTAGGGTATGAATAATTTTTCCAAATTACTTAAAAAAATATCCTCCAATGGATTTAATGACTTGTGAATTCATCTATAATAAAAATAATTATTCTAAATATAATCCTAAAATCCACTTAAATAAACATTATTAGTAACATAAATGTGGGTGCTTGTGAGTATTAGAATAGAAAAAAGTTAACAGAATTATTGAATCAACACATCATAAAAAATAACCCATTTTTTTTATTATACAAATAAATAAAATAATATTAAAATTAAAATAGATAATTAGTGAAATTTTTATAAATATAAATATAAATAAATTTCAAGCACATTTACCCCCCTTTCAAGAACAAATTATATTCAGATTTCTCCCCCTAAAACAAATATAAATTTCACATAACTTTAAAAAAAATTTCTTATATATTTATCGTTAAACTCTCCAAATTTTTTAAATAAAAAAGTAAATTAAAAAAAAATTATACCATTTTTTATCATAGTCAATAAAAACCATACTTAAACTAAGACAACTAAAAAAAGATATATAATATTTAGTTTGAATAAGCTACAAATATATAGATGAATTGGGTTTTTTGTAAGTGTTAGATGGATCATCTGAACTCTACAAACATTGAACGTTTTCACTCATAGAAGTTAAATTTTTTTAAAAATTGTTCTATTCTTCTTTGAATACTAGTATATATTTGAATCGATGAAGAGGATGAGAACTGTTTGAACAAAAAATATTAACTCATCATGATATGACTTAGAAACAAATTCTCATTTGAGTGACTATATCTGCCTTATCATCTATTATTTAAAATCTTCAGTGTGCTCTTAATAAATATAGAATTCATTTACATTATGATATTCCCAATTAACTATATCAAATAATATTTTTTTAATAGATGATTTTTCAGCTCTTCATAAAAAATCCTAGATGCTTTTAGATCAACATGTAACTTTACTACTTCTTCATTAAAAAGAGTAATCAAAAACCGAATCCCATAAGAATACATTAAACCTTTAACCATTTTATATTATGAAACTTTTGGTTCAACAAAACCATGAACTCACTTATCTTTTCCAGAATTTTTTTAAAAATAATCATTAAAAAAGTAGCTGAATTTTCTTCAAATAGATCAGAAAAATTATTACTATGTTTTTTATTTTGAGAATGTATTTTATCTGAATATGAAGTTCTATATCACTTCATTTCACTCATATTGGTTGATTCATAAGTCTTTGAAATTGATATTTCAAATAAATAAAATTAAAAATTTAAGAGGTTTAGAGAAATGATTCTACGGTTCAAAAGTATTAAATGATATGTTTCATTATTAAAATTTTCAAACAATGCTTTATATTCTCGAGCTGAAAATACAGATTAATTATTTTAGATCAAATTTTCAAAAATATAGTTTTACATAAGAAAACTATTCTTAAAGAAGATGTTACATAAATAAATAAACTTTATATGAAAAATATCTGAAAAAAAGATATGTTGATTGTTTAAATTAAGAATATAGTTTTTTATAAACATATTTTTGTATTATAAGAAATTACATCATTCTTCCTTTGAATTATACATCTTTAGATATTTTTTTAATTAATATATATAAAAAATAAAGTTCACAAAGACTATTTTTTCAAATTTTATTTATTATGAAATTAAAATTATAAAGAGTATAATATTTATTTTAATAGATTAATTCATTACATAAAAAAATAATGTAAATAACTTCAATAAGTATAAAACTTTTCTATCCCCTGATATAAAATAGATTGTGTATTTAAATCGAATACTAAAATTGAAATGAAATACTTTATGGATTAATAGTTCCTACATTCATGATGTTTTCAAAAAAATATAAATATCCATAAACTTTAAACAACCACTTAATGATTTAACAATGATTTATAGTGATCTATACCTGTAATATATAAAAAAAATCCCCTTTTTATACACATATAATTTTGGCCCCGATATTTCTAAAAATTTAATTTTTAGGTAACAATGTTTTTTTGTTCTAAGTAGATTGTTTATAATTAACGTTAGATAATTATTTTGAATAATAAACATGATTAATACTTGAAAATTATAGTTTTCTAAAATAATAGTCATTTCAAAATTTCCATTTTTTCTATATTAATAACATTTATTAGTATATAATATTTTACATTTTGAGTTGGGAGAAAAATAATTCCAATATTATGTTGGTTTTTCCCCATTACCACAAATTTTGAGTCTTCCTTTTTGAATTTTACTTTTACCAAGAATTTGATTTCATTAATTTTATCCTTTGATATGAATACTAGAAGCATAATTTAAATTATTTAGTTCATCCAATAATTCTTTAGTTTTAGTTTCATGCAAATCATAAGAAATTTTGGAATAATTATATCTTAAATATGAAATTTGTTTTGAAAAAATTTCTTTATCAATTAAAATAGAATCATAAGATTTTTTATGTTTGTTATGATATTTATTTAAGGATTAAAATTTATATTTAAGTATAAAATATAATTATTTATTTCATTATAAGAACATTTTTTAGAGATAGATCTTTGAGATTAAGATGATGTATTTCATTAGCATGATCGATAAGGCATATATTTATCTTTTTATTTTTATGCTTATCCTCATAGTTCATAGTATATTAATCATTTTAACTAGAAAAATAACTCCAAGTATACTTAAAAACATTATCCCTTTTTCTTTTATAATTGTATTTCCTTTGATATTTGATCTTAGGACAATTAGACTATGTGTGGACTTTCTCTTTGAATTCATAGTATATGTCTTCTTTAATCCTTTTTTGTAAAAATTTTAAAATGTTTTAGAAATATTTGAAAACTATTTGTTTGAATCTGTTAAACATGAATCAGATTTTTCATCCATAGTTTTTCTAAGTGAATATTTTTTATTTTTTTATAGAAATATGATTTTCAGCTTCATCCAGCATCTCAGCATCATACACCATCAAGGTTCTGATTAATAATTTCATATTTAATTCTTTAACTAGTGTAGATTGATGAATAGAAGAAAATATTCCATTCTAGTATGAATGTAAAAATATAATTACTTTTAATTCTTAATCTCATTGATAAATTAGATCTCCTAAGTCAGTAATATTGTTAACAACTTCTATCAATCTCCCATTCATCAGAGTGATGTTCCCTTCTTCATGAATTTTGAAAATATCTATCTTAAACATTGTAGTATTGTACCATAGTTTTATGATATTATTGGTTCCTTTATAGAAAAAATAGGCTTCCAAATCTGATATGTAGTAACACACAGATAAACTCAATTAAATTCATCAGTTCCTAAACCACAAAAAATAATATACATTGCCCATGAATTAAGATCATATTCTTTCTCATGATAATCATTCCATTTCTCCAAATATTCTTTAGTAATTTATTAAGGCTTTAAAAACTTTAAATGAACTCATTTTTTAATATTTTTCAAATAAATAACCATTCATTATTTCCATCATCCATAATTCTCACCATTAAAATAAGGTGCATGAATCATCAACTTACCTTCTCTAAGATCATCCATTGTGATTTTTATTCTTTTTAATATTTAACTTGCGTTTGTTATATCCAAGACAAGTCTTAAATGTTATAAAATATTCCAAACTATGATACCACTTGTTAGGTCATAATGGTGATGATGAAGACATAAGAGGGGGGGGGGGGGGTTAGGGGTGAATTATGTTCCTTTAAACACTTTGAAAAATTCAAAACATCCCTCTTGATATGAATTAATGGTTTCCTTTTCTCATAAAGATGAGTGAGCAATATAAATAAATAAAGAAAAGAGCTCAGAAATTTATTGATGTTTAGGGAACAAAGACACCATAATCCATTCTATAAACTCTCTCCCTCCAAGAGGTTGGTTATTCTCACTAGTAATTTCTTTTATCTGGGACTTCTACAAATGAGAACAGGTAGTTGATACCTTTATAATAAGGTTTTTACATGGTATTATAGTTCAATTATAGGGAACCAAAATATCTACATATTAGTATGAGAATCTGACACTCCTCCATGACTAAGTTTGAGTAGACAGTACTAAAATAAATCAATTATAATTGATTTGATTTAGAAAAGTTATTTCTATTATAGTTATAGTAGAAACTAACCATTGAAAATGATATTTAGTAAAAATAGTAGAATCAAAATATTCTTCAATGTAGCACATTATTCCTTTAAATATTTATCGAGAAAACACCAGGTAGATGAATAAACATGTAAAGACCCATAAATTATGTGGATTTTTTTTTCTTAAATGGGAATTTTACGAGTCCGCAGTTTCTGACGGCACTTGATTCCGAGGCCTGGTGTGCCCCGAATCAATTTCTGATGTTTTGTTTGGGTACGTTCAGTAAACATACGAGCGATATTTTATATCTTTTTGAACTGGTGCGTGGTACTGAAATATGAGGGCACCGTTGAACTCACAACATCGGTGATTGCTTAGTGAGACCTTCACCGCAGTTGTGTTCTAATGATAATGGAAGTAAGATTATGGGGGTTTTTAATTAAATTGAATAAAAATAAAGTGTTAACTTTATTTTTTTTGGTGGTTGAAACCTACAAGGGGAGGTTGGATGTGGGGGCCACCACACCCTAACCTCTAATGGGAGGTTATTGTGGTGGGACCCACCCTATCATAACCTCCCTTGGGAGGATATTATTAAGGTGGGGCCCACATGAGCTTTAAACTCCCTTAACCACCTTGGAACCCCCAATTAAGTGGGGAGCCTCTTCACCTTCCTTCCCTAGTTAATTGGGCCAACTTCACCCATTTAATTAAGTGAGATAACTTAATTAATTTAAAACTTTTCAAATTCTTTCCAACAATAAAATAATAGGCAAACCAATTATTTCATTTTGGTTGGGAATTATTCATGGGTGGAACAGAGAAAGGGGAGAGCTAGGGAGGATCCATTTCTCTCCAACGAAGAATGATGAATATCTTTCACCTTCTTCCTTCTTCAACCAGGACAAAAGATGGAGCAAAGTCCTTGAAGAATGCCGACGACGTCGTCATTGACTTCTTCTTACTTTCCAACGTCAATGGAACGACATCTGCCTTCCCATGACTCCGTCAACGATCACCGAACTCGAGGTAGGGGAATTTGAGTTATTTTATATATGACTATAAACCTCCATTCTTCATCATTCAAATTTTTGGATTATGGTATGCCAAATGTTATCTCCATGACGAGGAGGGATCAGACTGCACAAACACGGCCCGAACCTCTCCCTTTGGATGTTCATAATTGTTGACGACGAAGGCCGACTGCAAAGAAGCCGACAGCGCAAAGCCACCGGGTCGCCAAAAGGTTGTGGCACCGCCGTGCCGCGTAGAGAGCTGAGCCGCGACCATGAGGGCCACGGCGGTTGGACTATGATTGCGACACCATCATGCCTCAAGGAGGAGGTAAAGGTTGTGGCCAGGCCGGGCCTCGGCGGAGGTGGCGTGACGCCGTTGCGCCGTGCAGAGGTGATCAGAACCACAACGCCGTCGCGCTGCGGTGGAGGAGCCAGTGGCAGCCGGCTGAGACGGCCCCTGGTGCGTGCTACAGGAGGGACCCCTCAGGTCCCGCGATTCACCAAACTGGTGCCTAGCACAAGTTCCTTCGGAAGTAGGGGGGCGCAGTACCCCCCCCCCCCCCACGACGTGGCCAGCCTGGCCACATGGGCCGGCCCGCCAGGGAACGTGGGCCGAAAAGCCAGGCCACGCGGGCCGGTCGACCGGTAGGGCCGGGCCACCCACGCGGGCCGAGCTACCAATTTGGGTCAGGCCGAAACTTCGGGTCGAGCCTCCTCATCAGGCCAGGATGGACTCGCGGACCGGGTCGGACCCACAGACAAGGTCAGACCCCAGTCTGGACCCGTTTAACCCGAAATCACATTTTCACCCATATCTTGGGCTATGGGTGTCTGATAGACAAACCGTCTGAAAAGACGGAAATCTTAGAGTGAGACGGTACTTTAGGAATACCCTAATTGAGGTTTTGACACTTTTTTTTGTATGGTCGGGTTGGTTTGAACTTAAAAACCAACTAGGACCCAGGAATAGAAATGCCAATAACTCACAGACCGGGGGTCCGATTGACGCATCATCTGTCACGTTGGGTTCCTTATGATGAGACAGAATTATGGGATACATCAACTCAATACTTAGTTGTAGTTTATGTATCGACACTTGGCTCGAGGAGACAACCCTCTCATAATCAAGCGTGTTGTGTGTGGGAACCTTATGAATGGATTCTACTAAGATGATAGGATCCTACGTGGACCTACTACTGTACCAGGTTCCTCCATGGGTTAGAAAGTGATGAGACTAGACCTGGATCCTCCGTGGGTTTGACAGTAATAATACTGGACCTGGATCATCCGTGGGTTTGACAGTGGCGAGACTGGACCTGGATCCTCCGTGGGTTCGACAGCGACGAGACTGGACCTGGATCCTCTATGGGTTCGACAGTTAAAAGACTGGACCTGGATCCTCCGTGGGTTCAACCGTGGCGAGACTGGGCCTGGATCCTCCGTTGGTCGATAGCGAAAAAATTTGTACCGAGATCCCATGTAGGATCGACAACTTCGACAGACTGCTGTTTTAGGTTTCTACGGATATATGTCGTTCGATAGTGAAAGATGATCCAGTGGCTAAAACTAATCATATATTACTCTCTTTTAAGTTGTGTATACTAGGTGTGAGCTGAGTCATTACCCTCATGCTTACCTCATGTAAGAGAAGTGTACTCTTGATGAATTAGGTATATGTATGGGAATATACCTTTTTAAGGGTGGATGTTTCTTTGTGGATGTTTCTTCGTGGATGTTTCTCCGTGGATGTGTTGTGGTGAAGCCCATGTGGCTTTCTTCTATGAGCTGCACCTATGGGGTACACCTTGTGTTGTACTTTCTTTGTGGAGTGTTTCTACACTTGTGGAATGGAATGTGGTTGGGATCAAGAGTTGGAGCCAGTTTGTGATTGGTAACTTAGGTATATGTATGGTCATATACCTAAGTAAGGATGGTTGATACTTTGTGATTGTATCTTACTTCTGTGGTTTATCCTTAATTGATTCTGGGAGACCTTCGGGGGTCTCGGGGTCCTTTATAGAGTATTGTTATACTCACCCCTACAAGGGCTTCGTCCGTACCTTGTTGTGTTCTATGCAGATGACGGTCAACAGTGATCAAGGCTGAGGGTGACGGACGGGAGGTTTCTCGAAGATGGACTAGACGGGACGTACCTCAGGGATGAGTTGTTCAAGATCTATACCTATCCTTCAGGTAGGATTCCCCAGTGGATGATCCAAGAGCTATTCTCCCTTTTTACTTGTACTTGTACTTGTTTTTCAGTTGGGTTTGTATACTGGCCCACTTACTTTTAGCACACCTTTCTTTTCTATATTAAAACTTGTTGCTTCTACTACTTGTGTTCAGACTGTGTGTGATACATTTTTAAAGGAAATGCCTTCCCTTTTTATCATGGATTCTCCTTTGGTGCTAGTCGCCAGCCCCTGGCCTATGGAAGGCAGGCTTGGGGTAGTCACGACACGGGCCCCGAGGATGGGTCGTGAAAAAAAAAATATGTCTCAAAATTTTTACTCTAACAAAAAATTTGTCGAAATGCAGAATAGAATTTTATAATAAGATACCAAAGCTGCATTAGTGAGTTGATCAACAAGAAAAAAACATGTATGAATCCAAAGTTTAGTTTTACGGGTGACGAAATGTTATTATTTATAAGATAAAACCTCTTTCTTGATAATAATATCTATCTTTTTAGAGTATATATATCTCAGTATTTATCCAGAAAATCAAATAGATTTAGTTTGAAAAGATCCATAAGCACCACATAATAAATAAAAAATATTTTAATTCAAATCATTCAAAGAGAGTAGTAAGTTCCATTAAAAACAGAAACATTTTAATACATTGAGCATGATCCTTTGGATCAGTCTTTAAATAAATTTATAGTGATATTTAAGTATGGTGAGACAGTTGAAGAAAACTTGGATATTATCTTGAATTTATAGCTTCGTCAATGACCAAGTCAAATGTTGGGTTTCTCTACATAGCAATAAAATCGAAAAGTATGGTCGAAAACATATGGTTGATTACTAACTTTGGTTTGATGAAATGTACATTTATTCCTCAAATATAGTTTTTCTTACAAAAGTAGGGAGCTTTATTCATACTTTCAAATGTCATAGGGTTCATGATCCATGTGTTTTATTTGAAACACAGGGTTCCAAAACTATATTTTTTACTTACAAACATAGCATACACACATTTTTTCCAAATTACATACAAACACTTCTAGAATACTTAATAAAATATCATCACATAGATTTAATGAATTTTGAATGCTTCCAGAATAAAGATAGTTATTATAAGCATCATTTTGAAAATTTACTTATAGAAACTTCCTTAGTAACATTAATTTGGGTGTTTTTGGGCATCAAAATCAAAAATAAATTTATAAAATTTTTAAATCAACAGTTGCTCAACGCTTAAATTTATATAAACCAT
Organism: Viscum album; assembly: GCA_963277665.1. NCBI lineage: Eukaryota > Viridiplantae > Streptophyta > Magnoliopsida > Santalales > Viscaceae > Viscum > Viscum album. The sequence goes on from OY728126.1 coordinate 1,900,653,955, forward strand.
ACTCCTTAATGACAAGATTAAATTAAATTAATGAAGTTCTTATGTTCTATGATCTATGTGACACATAAATGAAGGTATATAATATGAATGTTATAAGAGGACCTAGAATTATATATCCCACCAATGCACTAGGAAATGTTTTTATCTAGTGATATACCATGTATAATGCATAAGAGGTTATCCTAAGAATACTATGTTATGATTTCTTTGTGGTTAGCCTTGAATTATGCTTATGATGAGTTATTTTATGTTGTTACCACATTACTATTATGCCTTGATGTTATCATATTATACTATGATTTTATGTTCATGATTATGATTCCCACCTTTCTATTATGCCACTTGAATCATATTTATTATTTCACTTTATCCTACACATTGATTATTACATTATTGGGATTTATATATCACCACTTTCTTATATATATCCCAAGGTTATACCATGCAATTTTAGTGGATCAAGGGAATTTAAGGGCTTATTATATATTTCTAAATAATTTCATTATATATAAGGTTAATATTATTATAATATGTATCTAATTACCTAAAGAAACTAGGCCTGTAGATCTTTTGGTATTGTATTATGTGTATCTTTATGTAAAAAAATTAAATAAAGTGTATAAAAGATAAGGGTTGTCATTAGACTCCCACTCATCGAGAATTGGAAGTTGGGTTTGACGGTCACTCTAATTTTTAATGTAGGCCCAGAAGGGGTTCCTAACAGGGGTGGGTCATGATAGAGTGGTATCAAATATTTTATTTGGGGGTTTGGATAAATACTAGAGTTATTCACTTGTGGAGATGGTATGGATTCGTTTGGAAACAATATCAGTTGAACATAGTCCATGATATAAGTAAGGAAGATCATCTAAGACACATGATTTTAGCACCCTTATAAACTGATGCCAGGAATGTAACCTTATGGAATTTATTATGTGAAGCTATGTTGATTTTGGGGTAGATTCCAAGGAAAGGTAAACATATTAGGTATTTTCTCACTTGTTTTTGAACAGGGAGGATTCTAAAAAATTAAACGAATCCAATTAAATGAAATTTAATATATTCGATACCACTATGATTTTGAATTTATTCTTGTTTTTAGATATGGCTAATAGTCACCATCAAATTATGGTTCATGTTGGTGAGGTTCAACATGAATACCAGCTAATCAAAAAAGGATTGAACTTACTTGTTGGTCGGAGTGGACACTCAAGAGGGGGGGGGGGTGAATTGAGTTCCAATTAAAAATTCTGTTAAAATATTGTCTAGTTAAAATCCCACGATTTATAAAATAAGTTAAACTGTAGTGAATTTATACAGATTGTAAATGTTCACTTAGCTTCTCAAATATTGATTAGGTCTCAGTTAGTTTAACCACAAGATCGAACTAACTTTTGAAGCTAACCTATTGATTTACAATATGTGTAAACACTTTCTAATTTAACTATCAAAGTAGCTTCAAAATAATTTTGTATTTAAAAGTAATATCAGCGGAATAAATATGATATATGTCGTATACATTAAACTTAAATAAAAGATTCACAAAAGATATAACAAGATGTTCAGTCTCATGCCGAGACTTAGTCCTCTCAAATATATATAAATGTGATCCACACCCTGGATCGGGGTTACCAACCGTTTTACAAAACTGTCCAGGCCACGCAGGGACCTCTACCACTGTTCTTTGTGGGAAACAAAATAAAGACCAGGTCACACAGGGACCTCTTCCACAATTGACGTGGGTAAACAAAGGTTAAGAGAATTTGAGTGAGGATTGTGATATCCTCCAGTTTAGTGCAGGAGACAGTGTGTGTAAAGATATACAGAGTACACCACACTGCACGAAAGTTAATAAATAAATCACATAGAGAAGATAGATGAGAGTTTAGAGAAGCTCTAGTGATTATCAATGTAGCTCTGGACTCGTTGGATTCAGCAGGAATGCTTCAAAGTCCTTCTCTGGTTTTTCTGTTGACAAACAGAGTGTCGTAGTTCAGATTTTCTTCTTCAGGAGTGAGAAAGTTTCTTGATTCGTCGTGTGTTCTTCATTGGTGTTGGGTGGCACTCGAAAGTGTTCTTTGAAGTTATTTCACTCTCCTTCTTGTTCAGCACAGTGCACTTGAGTGTACGTAAGTTCTTCTCGTTGTATATTCACACTTTTCTCTGTTTCACCACTTGCACGTGTACTGCATCTCAATCTTCCTTATATTCCACAAGTTTTGGCAGTAGGAATGATTTCCTTTTCATAGGTACGAGATACAGTTTCCTAACATGCCAAAAACTAACATTAAATAAAATTAATTGCATTAAAAACAACAAATATGACTGTTAGCATCATTTAAAATAATATTGACAGAAGCTTAAGAAACGGTGTCACAGTGATCATGGAAACAATGTCTTCTTCACGGTGTCTGATCACAATGTCTGGTTACGGTGAGTGGTCACGGTGTCTGGTCACGGTGAGTGGTCACGGTGTCTGGTCACGGTGTCTGGTCACGGTGGGTGGTCACAGTGTCTGGTCACGGTGAGTCCTTCACGGTGTCTAGTCACGGTGTCTGGTCACGGTTAGTGGTCATGGTGTCTGGTCACGGTGAGTCCTTCACGGTGTCTGGTCACGTTGTCTGGTCACGGTGTCTGGTCACGGTGAGTGGTCATGGTGTGTGGTCAGGGTGAGTCCTTCACGGTGTCTCCATACTTAGATGAATATCTATATTAGGACTAAGACAATGATATGCAGAATATGGGTTAAGGTTATTCATTAGAGATAATATATGAGATAATTATGATCATGCATAGGACTCGTAAATAACCAAGAGAATAATTAATATCCATAAGCTTTGTTATCATAAAAACATGATGTGCTCCTATTGTTGAGTTTGAAGATCATTAGAAAGATGTGTACTGAAGATCAAGATTAATGAACAGTAATGAGATTTGTGATCATTAAAACATTATTAACACATGAGGAGTCCAAAAATATCCCCTTTTTGATGATCACAAATCATATATAGGAAGAATATAAAAGAACAGATACTTGAAATTTTTCTCCCCCATTTATACTTATTATAGAACTGATACCTGTAGTTTTTCTCCCCCTTTTGGGATTATCAAAAAGCAGAGAGAAGGAAATGAAACTCCGTAGTTGTCATTAAACAAAGGGTTTAGAATACAAAGTATAGAAGAAGTACAAACTGTAAACAAGAAATGACATCCCATAAAAAAAGAAAAACAGTCGCTAGACTCTCTAGGGATCCATTGTGGCCTTTCCTTTATTAGCAACAGGAGATGATGCTGAAGTAGAAGAAGGCATAGATGTGGTAGACAACGAGGGTAAGGGTAGACCTTCAAAAACAGATGGAGCCAAATTAGGAGCAGTAGAAGATCTAGGCTTAGGTTGGTCAAGAATGACTGGCCAGATCTGAGAAAGGGCTTGGCTAACATTCATGGCAGTTGAGGCTAAGGCCGGTAGTCCAGGTCTAAGGGGTTCAACAGCTAGAGCAACTATAGAAGTACTCTGCACATGAAGATACAGCTTCAAAAGATTGATGAAATCAGTAATGATTTCACCACCATACTGCATAGCCTTTTCAAAATCATCCTTATTCTCCAGAAATATGTCCAAAAATCTGGTGAACTCTGAAAGTTTCTGAACTTGATCTTTAAAAGATTGAGTCACTGGAGGGATTCTTAGATTTTCCACAAGATATCTAAAGTGATCTGTCATATCACTTTTAGAGAAAATCCATGAAAGATACAAATCTATTTTCTTGGAGATCTCTTGTTGAACATCATTGGCTATCTTAGAATGAATCCTAACCAAGTCCAATGTTCTATCACTATTCTTAATCACTTCTGGCAAAGAAGATAGATCCAGGCCACAGAAGGCATTCTGAAATTCTTCCTTAATTATGGATCTCAGCATACAATCATCAAAAGAAGGTGTGGAGGTCTGACCAGAAGCAGGTGAAGCCTTGACATCTTCGGTTTGAACTCTGAGCTATTTCAGAACTTTTTGCAGACATCCAGTGTATTCATCTGTAAGCTTATTCATAGTTTCCACAAGCTCTCTCATGTGTTCCAGTATCTTGGTGTTCCTTTTTCCAATCTTTTCATCAAAATATAGTAGGTAAGGATGAACTTGAGACACAATCTCCATAGCAAGGAGGGAATCAGAAGACTTAGAAGAAACATCAGCAGGTGCAGGGGCAGAAACAGGAGCATGCTCTTATCTCAAAGATAACTCATTCTGCAGACTTGCTACCATACTTTTCAGATTTTCAACATCAACACTCAGTAACTTATTCTCTATTATTACTTCTTGAATTTCTCGGATCATCCTTGGTTGAATATGAAAGATAATATTTTCCAGGAGAATAGATGCATCTTCTTGACTTAATTGAGTCACTGGGCGAGGTTGACTGGAGACAATTTTCTCAAATCCAGCTAGCAAAGTCTCGCCAAAAACTTTCAAATCATCTTTGGTTACAAAATAGTGAAGATCAGGTAAGGATGCAGGTAAAGGTAAAGGTTTAGATTCTGTTTGAGGGTCAGAGTCATCTTCAGACTCAGATTCTGATCTAGATTGAGGTTAGGGCTCTGGTTCTGGTTCTGAAAGAGATAAGGACTTCAGTTGAAATAGAGAAGAAAGATCCATTCCAGTTGCAGTCACTTGTTATGAATCATTCACATCATAAAAGCTTGGGAACTCATACCGAGAGTTCACAGAGTAAGTGACATAAGGTTTATAAGCTTCACCAGATCCAGCTTCCACAATATCAAGATTTTGAGTTTCCTCCCCCTCAACTTGTGCTTCCCTTTCAAATTCTTGAGGTTTAGGAACATGGACAAGATCCACAGGATCATCCCTTATCTCTTTAGAAAACTCTTGCCTTGCCAGCTAAAAGGAAATTTCCATTCTTTCTTCAGCAAATGGAATAATATAAGGAACCGATTATTCCACTAGATAGGCTTCCAGACTTGCTTCTTTCTCAACAGAAAGAGTCTCTTCAACAAAATCTTCCTCAAAGGTTGCTTGCTGTTCTGAACCAGGAAAAACCAATTTCCTTGCAGCATTGGGATGAGCTTATTCCTCATGATGAACAACTGAAGGGTCCTTAGTCCTTTCCTTTTCAACAACAACTTCCTCTCCTTGAGGTATTTCAGCAGGGATAAAAACCCTTTCCTCTTCAACAGGAACTGTTTCTATTGGAGGTATTACAGATTCTTCTCCAGGTGGAACTTCGGCTGTTAATTCTTCTTGTTCTTCTTCTTCTGAATACTCAGCCACTTCATCATGTTCCAAACCAGGATCAGCTAGGTTCTTAGGCCTTCTTGGATTGTCAACAGGATTAAACTTTCTATATAGTTGATCACTATCCTCAACCCATTTCTTTTTCCAGGGATTACAGTTAATCTTCATCCTTCTGATGATAGGTAAGGATAGGCAGAAATCAAGGTCCTATAATTTTTCTTCATTTGGTCCAAGCATCCCTTTTGAAACTAACAAGGCTGAAATCATCCTTGAATAAAACAAGGAGGTGGATTTGGAAGTTACTTTGATCAGCTCACAGATATGGTTGATAACATACTTACACAGATTGATCTTGATACTTCATCATAACAAAATCTCCTCTAACCAAATTATGAACAAAGTTGAACAAAAGTGTTGTCTCCCCATCCAGTTCAGCAGCTATGGCCCTTTGCTTGGTTCCATTTCCAGTTAGATTTTCCAAAGAGGTTTCCAGGTCAAAGATGTCGGATGTTGGAGGAGGGTCTCTCTGGTAATCTTCACACACTCCTTCATATAGAATTCTTAGGCATGCATCCCACAACATTGAAGAGAAAGAGCACTTCTGACCATCGATGCAGCTGGTTACCAAAAAGATTTCTCCAAACTCAAAAGAAAAATTCACATACTGATAGAACTAAGATACAAGCCTTGGGTAAATCGGTCTATTCTATCCAGTGAACCATTCAAGCCATCCTTATTCTCATAAAACTTTCAAAACAAAAGATCTGCTCGACAGCAGCCATTCAGGGAAAACCTCTTTTTCAGGTACAACTGTATGGCTTACTAGGTTCAGGTTTAGAGGTCCTTCGGGAGCTATCCTCGGTATCATCTTTTGCTTATTAGAGCGGCGCTTCTCAGACGAGGGTGAGGATGGACGCTTCATCCTTGGCATTCACTAAAGGTTCAGGAGAGAGGGAAGAGGAGGTTCAGGAGAGAGTTCGGGTAAGGAATCAAATGAAACCCTTAAATTTTATCATTTTTGAATGTCAAACGTCATAAAAACACAAACACGAGAAATCAAATAGTGGTGAAATAAAAATTACCGCGATACTGGTTAAAATAAAATTAAACATAATTCTCACGGTGAGACAGAAAACTAGTCATCACGGTGAGACAGTGAGCATTTTATATAGTCACGGTGAGACAGTGAGTTGTCAGACCGTGAACATAAAACAGTAACTTAGAATTAGTAAGTATGAAACCGTAAAGTAAAGTAGAGTAAAGTATTAAACATTAAAATCAGTAAGATATTCATTTATGATTAATCATACCAAGATCATGTACGATGTAGTCTAATCTTTCAGAATTTAACGATTTAATGAATATATCAGCAAGTTGATATTCAGTACCAATGAATTCCAAAGTGATATCACCTTTTTGATAATGATCCTTCAAAAAGTGATGTCTTACATCAATATGTTTTGTCCTAGAATGAGAAACAGGATTATTAGAAATATTAATAGCACTTGTGTTGTCACAATTTATTGAGACATGTCTGAATTGATATCCATAGTCTAGTAATGTGTGTTTCATCCACAAAATTTTTGCACAACAACTTCCAGCAGCTATGTATTCAGCTTCTGCAGTTGATAATGCTACATAATTTTGTTTCTTACTACACCATGATACTAGTGACTTGACTAAAAGATGACATGTTCCAGAGGTGCTTTTTCTATCTAGATTACATCCAGCATGGTCAACATCAGAATAACTAACTAATTCAAATGATTGTCCTTTAGGATAGAACAGTCCTAAATTGGGAGTATGCTTGAGGTATTTGAAAATTCTCTTTACAAAATTTAAATGTGACTCTTTAGGGTTTTCTTGAAAACGAGCACACATACACACACTAAACATAATATCAGGACGACTAGCATTCAGGTAGAGTAGACTTCCAATCATACCTCTATAAGTGGTTTGATCAACAGATTTACCATTTTCATCAAGATCCATCTTACAGGTGGTACTCATGGGAGTGTCACTACTTTTTGTGCTATCCAATCCAAAATGTTTTAAAATATATCTAGTATATTTATTTTTAGTTAAAATAATTCCATAATCATTTTGAAAGATTTTAAAACCAAGAAAGAATTTAAGTTCACCCATTAAACTCAATTCAAATTCATTTTGCATCATTTTAGAAAAATCAGTACATAATGTAGTTTTTGAAGATCCAAAAATAATATCATCTACATAAATTTGTACCACTAAAACATCTTTAGAAATTCGTTTTATTAACAGAGTAGGATCAGCTATTCCTTTTGTAAAACCTTTAGAAATTAGAAAAGAGCTTAATCTATCATACCAAGCTCTTGGAGATTGCTTTAAACCATATAAATCATTTGATAGTTTGAAAATATGATTTGGAAAATGAGGGTTTGAAAATCCAGGTGGTTGTTCAAAAAAACATCCTCAGCAATATATCCATTTAAGAATGCACTCTTGACATCCATTTGATATAGTTTGAAATTTAGATGTGCAGCATAAGCAAGTAAAATCCTAATTGCTTCTAATCTGGATACTGGAGAAAAAGTATCCTCATAGTCAATACCTTCTTCTTGACTATAGCCTTGTGCAACTAGTCTAGCTTTATTTCTACCTATGTTTCCGGATTCATCTACTTTATTTCTAAACACCCATTTTGTGCCTATTGTGAAAGTGTCCTTAGGTATTTCAACAAGATTCCAAACTTTATTTATTTCAAACTGATTGAGTTCTTCTTTCATAGCAATTACCCAAAATTCATCATTAATAGCATCATCAATGTTTTTAGGTTCATGCTGTGACAAGAAGTCTTGATGTTCAACCTGATTTCTAAGAGAAGCTCTAGTCTGTGTCCCTCTATCAAGATTTCCTACAACAACATCTAAAGGATGATTCTTTAGAATTCTAGTTGATCTAGTAAAGGTAGGACTATAAATATCAGGTTCATAAACAGGTTGGGAATCAACAGAAGCAGGCCCTGGAAAATTTCCAGAACTGGTTGTCTTTATAGTAGGTTCATTTGTTTCGTCATTAAGGTCCAGAATGGATAAATCATCTTCAAGATTTTGAAGAGATATTTTAGGCTCATGTGGATCATTTTCATCAAACATGATGTGAACAGATTCTTCCACACACTTGGTTCTCTTATTGAAAACTCTATAGGCTTTACTAGAGATAGAATAACCTAGGAAAATTCCTTCATCACTCTTGGATGCAAACTTGTCAAGATTATCTTTGGTATTAAGAATAAAGACTTTGCAGCTAAAGACTTTGAAGTAGTTAACCTTAGGTTTCCTATAGTTCCACAACTCATAAGGGGTCCTCTTAAGAACAGGTCTGATTAAGAATCTATTGATAATATAACAAGCTGTATTTATAGCTTCATCCCAAAAATAAACAGGTAGGTCATACTCATTAAGCATAGTTCTGGAAATTTCATGCAGGGTTCTATTCCTTCTTTCTACTACACCATTTTGTTGAGGTGTCCTAGGGGCAGAGAAATTGTGAATATATCCATTGTGTGAGAAATAGGATTTAAATTCATGATTCTCAAACTCACGGCAATGATCACTTCTTAGAGTTTTAATCTTAAGTCCACTAAGATTTTCTACAGATTTGGAGTATTTAACAAAGTAAGAACAGGCTTCACTTTTGTGAGATAGAGAATATACCCATGTATATCTAGAAAAGTCATCCACTAAGACATAGACACAGTGCTTCCCATTTATACTAGAAACTCTAGATGGTCCAAACAAATCCATGTGAACCAACTCGAGAGGTTGAGAAGTTGAAACTTCTTTCTTTGGTTTGAAAGAGATTTTGTGTTGCTTTCCCTTTTGACAGGGATTACAAAATTTGTCATTTGGAAACTCAAGTTTGGGTAGGTCTCTAACTAAGTTCTTCCTAGTAAGTTTTCTAAGTGAGTGTATATTGCAGTGTCCTAATCTCTTGTGCCAAAGCCAAGACTCTTTATGAAAAGCATTTAAAAAAGTAATATTTTGCATGGCGAATGAATTTAAATCAACAGCATAAACATTTTCATTCTGTAGGGCAGAAAATACTAAAGCATTTTTAGAATAAAACACATTGCAAGAATCATTTTTAAATTTAACATTAAAACCATCATCACATAACTGAGAAATACTTAACAGATTATATTTAAGTCCATCAACAAATAAAACTTTAGAAATTAATACTGAGTCAGTGTTACCAATCTGGCCTAAGCCGATGATTTTACCTTTAGAATTATCACCAAAAGTGACAAAGCCTCCATCAACTTTTACTAAACTCTTGAAGCATGAAAAGTATCCTGACATATGTATTGAACATCCACTTTCCAAATACCAAGTCTTTCTACAGGTGGTCTTTAAACAGATTTCCTACAAAACAGATTTAGATAGGAAATGATTTTGGTACCCAGATCTTCTTGGGTCCAGACAGGTTAGCAATCAAAGCTTTTGGTACCCAAATTTGTCTTATGGGTCTCATGAAATTTTTAGAATCAACATAATTTGAAAGATAAACCTTATTAGATCCATAACTATGAATATAAATTGCTGAATCATATAAATGTCCAGAACTAGAATTAGCAGCATTCTGTCCAGATTTAGGAATAAATCTATTCTTAGAAAACTGTCTCTGTCCAGGTTTGTAGCCTATTCTAGTAGTATATTTTGGTGTAACTTGCTTTCCTCACATTTGAGTTAGTGTATCCTTTCCATTTGTGAATTTCTCTAAATCCTTTCTGAGTTGATCATTAGACATTTCCAGTTCAGTGTTTTCTTTTAACAGTTGAGCATTTTTCTCTTTTTCAATAGTAAGTACAGTTTTACAAGTAGTAGTGAGAGCATGCTGTTTCTTTAATGATTTGCATTTATCCATAAGTTCATTGCATGTTTCTTACAACATATTACAATATTCAAACAATTCCTCACTAGTCATGTTTTCATAATCAGAATCAGATTCTGCACTATCTTTATAATAACAAGAATTTAAAGCAGGAGTATCTAGGGTTACCTCAGATGTGTTTTCCATGAATCACATGTTTGCCTTATTTCGGGTTTCAGTCTCAGAAGCTTCAGATTCACTAGATCTATCCTCAGAAGCACTCCAAGTAGCCTTCGTAGCCTTCGTAGACTTTTTGTACTTACTGTTCTTGTAATCATATTTCTTCTTGAATTTGAGCTTTGGGCAGTCTGCTTTAATATGTCCCTTTCGTTTGCACTCATAACAGACAACTTCATAACTTTTATCTGGTTGTTTCCAATCCTTCTTCCAATGTCCCTTATTTTCATACTTTCCTTTGTAATTTGATTTTCTGAAGAATTTCTTCTTCCTATAAAATTTCTTAAACCTTCTGGCTATCTGATCCATTTCAGCATCACTATCAGAATCTGAATTTTCTTTGGTTGAACTGCCAATAGGTAGGTGAGATTTATATTTGTCCTTTCTCTTTGAAGCAGTAGTCTTGAAAGCCACTTATTTCCTCTTAGGTTCATCATCTTCCTCTTAATTCACCTTGAGTTCTTCCTCATACATCATAAGCTTACCAATGAGTTCTTTGACAGGTAGAGCAGCAATGTCACATGACTCTCTGATTGAAACAGATGTGCCTCTCCATCGGTCTAGCAAACATCTCAAGATTCTCATAATTTGTTCCTTTGCTGGAACATCTTTTCCAAGTGAATTCATTGTATTGACTATCTCATTAAACCTGAGATACATGTCAGAAATAGGTTCATCAGTTTTCATTTTAAAATTATCATATTTAATAGTATAAGTATTTAATCTCATTTCATTAACATTGGTTGTTCCTTCATGAGAAACACCCAAGGTATCCCAAATTTCAAAAGCAGTTTTACAAGCAGAAATTCTGTTAAACTCTTCATCTCCTAAAGCACAGTATAGGGCATTCATGGATTTACAATTATTATTTTAAGCAGTCTTTGTAGGTTCATCCCAAGTGGATCTAGTAGTAGTGGGAAGTCTATATTATGATTCTATGGTAGTCCAAATATCAAAACCTATGATTTCTAAATTAATTTTCATTTTAAGTTTCCACTGAGTATAGTTAGTACCATTGAAGAAAGGTGACATGTTAGTAGTAGCACCCTCTAGTCTATTGTCTATACCTAGATTTTAGAAAGATAATTTATAGAGATAAAAATTTAGAACTAACAGAAATTTAAGATCTTAAAAGATGCAACTAAAATAACAGTTAAAAAATAGAGTATTTCAAGAATCATTAACAAAAAAACTAACCCTCTGATACCAAATGTTGGTCGGAGTGGACACTCAAGAGGGGGGGGTGAATTGAGTTCCAATTAAAATTTCTGTTAAAATATTGTCTAGTTAAAATCCCATTATTTATAAAATCAGTTAAACTGTAGTGAATTTATATAGATTGCAAATAGTCACTTAGTATCTCAAAGATTGATTAGGTCTCAGTTAGTTTAACCAAAAGATCAAACTAACTTTTGAAGCTAACCTATTGATTTACAATAAGCGTAAACACTTGCTAATTTAACTATGAAAGTAGCTTCAAAATAATGTTGTATTTCAAAGTAATAGCAGCGGAATAAATATGATATATTTCGTATACATTAAACTTAAATAAAAGATGCACAGTAGATATAAAAAGAGGCTCAGTCTCAAGCCGAGACTTAGTCCTCTCAAATATATATAAATGTGATTCACACCCTGGATCGGGGTTACCAATAGTTTTAAAAAACTGTCCAGGCCACGCAGGGACCTCTACCACTGTTCTTTGTGGGAAACAAAACAAAGACCATGTGACACAAGGACCTCTTCCACAGTTGACGTGGGTAAACAGAGGTTAAGAGAATTTGAGTGAGGATTGTGATATCCTCCAGTTCAGTGCAGGAGATAGTGTGTGTAAAGATATATAGAGTACACGACACTGCTCAAAAGTTAATAAATAAATCACGTAGAGAAGATAGATGAGAGTTTAGAGAATCTCTAGTGATTATCAATGTAGCTCTGGACTCGTTGGATTCAGCAGGAATGCTTCGAAGTCCTTCTCGGATTTTTCTGTTGAAAAACAGAGTGTCGTAGTTCAGCTTGTCTTCTTCAGGAGTGAGAAATATTTCTTGATTGGTCGTGTGTTCTTCAGTGGTGTTGGGTGGCATTCGTAAGTGTTCTTTGAAGGTCTTGCACTCTCCTTCTTGTTCAGCACAGTGCACTTGAGTGTACGTAAGTTCTTCTCGTTGTATATTCACACTTTTCTCTGTTTCACCACTTGCACGTGTACTGCATCTCAATCTTCCTTATATTCCACAAGTTCTGGCAGTATGAATGATTTCCCTTTCATAGGTACGAGATACAGTTTTCTGACATGCCAACAACTAACATTAAATAACATTAATTGCATTAAAAACAACAAATATGACCGTTAGCATCATTTAAAATAATATTGACAAAATCTTAAGAAACAATGTCACAGTGATCATGGAAACGGTGTCTTCTTCATGGTTTCTGATCACGGTGTTTGGTTATGGTGAGTGGTCACGGTGTCTGGTCACGGTGAGTGGTCACACTGTCCGGTCACGGTGTCTGGTCACAGTGAGTGGTCACAGTGTCTGGTCACGGTGAGTCCTTCACGGTGTCTGGTCATGGTGAGTGGTCACGGTCTCTGGTCATGGTGAGTCCTTCACGGTGTCTGGTCACGGTGTCTAGTCACGGTGAGTGGTCACGGTGTCTGGTCACAGTGAGTCATTCACAGTGTCTCCATACTTAGACGAATATCTGTATTATGACTAAGACAATGATATACAGAATATGGGTTAAGTTTAATCATTAGAGATAATATATGAGAGAATTATGATCATGCATAGGACTTGTAAATAATAAAGAGAATAATTAACATCCATAAGCATTGTTATCATAAAACATGATGTGCACCTATTGTTGATTTTGAAGAGCATTAGCAAGATGTGTACTGAAGATCAAGATTAATGAACAGTAATGAGATTTGTGATCATTAAAACAATATTAAAATATGAGGAGTCCAACAATACTAAATAGGATGAGGCATGGAGGAAGTCTCCGTATAGATTTCAAAATTAGGGGAGAAGTATGAAGGGAGGTTCTATTATTTGGAGACTGAGTCCTAGATAGAGTGGATTGAGACTTTATTCATAACAATTCATGTAATGGTAGAATATTAGGTTATGCAATCCATCATCTATATGTAGGGAGTGACATATTAGTGGGGGAAATTTTATCATGGGTAGTGGAAGGTATAAGACATTTCATTGGATGATTTCTAGTGGAAGTTTCATGATGTGTTTCTATTATAGATGATAAGTGTGGTTAAGAGGCAGGGAAACTCTCCCATATGCAAGAGAGAATGGCTTTCTAGATTTTGGTATTAACTTTAAGGAACTCTTTTTATTCACTCATGATATTTTCATTAATGAGGATTTTAGATCCCTGCCTTTAGAGGAGGGTTTGTACCTTTTTATTAGATATATAGTCACTTAATTTATCTTTCATATGTATCTAGAGGTGAAAAAGAAAGATAGGGTGATTGAGAGGATGCATGAACAGAAGAGATCATCTTAATAGGGGAGTCATCAGGGTCCCCTAATGAGGAGAGCAGTCAGTGGGGGGTATTAGGTTTTGAAAGAATTGAGGTTTTAGCAAGTGGGGTGTCATCCTTAGTAGTTTATTTATCATTTATTCAAATCCAGTAGTTTCTATAAAACTTCTAATATCTCTAGGACAATATTTCTTTCTTGTGGTGGGTATAAAAATTAGATATTTCAGTGATATATTATTCATGGGGCCTCATATAGTTGCTGAGTTCTTTATTAGACCTAATAATAGTTTACTTTGATACCATATCTGTATAAGGGGTAATTTGACTTTATTCATCTAAGAGGATATGAATTTTGTAGAGGATTACTCTATGATGTTCCCCACCCTCAAGGATGTAGGTTTTTTCACAATCATGGAAGAGGTCATAAGTAGTGAGGTAGATGGTCCAGATGAGGATAGATGTATGCTTTAAGTATTCCAATTCCATAGGGGAAAGATATCATTTAAGGTACCATCTATTTATCTTCGAACATGGATTACTAATTATTCAGTATATGAGCTCTAGATTATCCGAGGAACCTACTATTTATCTTCTACTCGAGCTTAATACACATACCTTGGTCCATGAATTGGGAATAAAGGTAGTTAGGAATTCAATTACCATAATGTTGACTATGATAGTTTTAGGTTAGACGAGTTTTCCTGATGTGACCAGGGGTTGTGAGATAATTTTTGGGAAGCATCGATTGTTTAATGATTTCTTTTGGCTATAGTTATATCTCTATGATTTTATTCTTGGCATTGAATTTTTTTCTATATTTTAAATTTTTTATTTCTTATGTAGGAGAGTATTTTCTATGATGAGGAGGGACAATTTTTATTATTCATTAGTAAGTGAGATCCCGAGATGATTCATGGAAATTTAGAGCCATTATTGTCTTAGTTGGAAGTGTTTTCCATGGATATATAAGGGAAATACGTGGAGGATTTCCCTAGAATCATTGAAAAAAATCCTGAATGTATGTATCAAATAGATTTTGATTCTACCCCATCAATGTGATTTTGACTTTGATATAAAGTTACAACCTGATGCCTCTAGTATTTTGATATCTCTTTATTAGATAGAAACTTTTAAGATATAGGAGTTTAGGATTTAGATTGCTGTTATGATGTAAATGGGTTACCTCCAACCTTCTTTGAAAACATGGGGTTCTCCAAAGTTATTATCAAAGAAGGTCAAATGTGGTTTGAGTTTCCATATATAATATCATTATTAACCATATAAAGTCTAGAAACTGTTACCCTCCCTTAAATATTGACAATTTATTTGACTAATCATAGGGATATACTTGTTTTAAAAGATTGATCTATGGTTTGGATACCTCCAGATGAGGATAAAAGAGGAGGATATATCAATGATATCTTTTAGGTTCTATTAATAACTCTTTGTTTCTATGGTTATGTAATCTAGTGTCATGTACATCGTAGAAAAATTCATGGCAATCATAAACTCAGTGTTTCAAGAGTTTATCTCTCAGTTTGTGGTAGTGTTCATCAATTAAATAATCACATAATCTAGGATATATGAGGATCATGTTAACCATATAAGTGAAATTTTACAAGTTCTTAGACACAACTAATGATAATAAAATCTATCTAAATGTATGTTTTTGACACTAGATGTGCATTTCATTAGGCATGTGGTGTCCTAATTGGGATTTAAGTTTATCCTTCAAATATCGAGGTGGTTACTTCTTGGGAAACACCTAGAAATAATACCGTGGTATATAGTTACCTTTTTATCATAGGATATTACTATAGGATTATATTTTATTTCTATCATATCATAAACTTGTTTATAGTGATAAACAGTATGGGACAAGTCTTCATTTGGATAGATCAGTGTCAGGTATCCATTAATTACTTAATGGAGAAACTGACCAGTGCCCACATGGTTTAGTATGATATGGTGGGTGTGATGTGTGAGGTTTTTATGTTACTTCACATATAATTTGGTTTCCTATCCTAATGGATTAGCCTAAAATGATCTCTTATAGGTCTTTTATGTTATTTCTCAATAGGTGTAACTCTTACACGCATGATCTAGAATTTTTAGAATTGATGTTTTCTCTAAATTTTTTGTTGTATTAGCTCATAAGTGATTTATTTGTGGTTTTGATGAATCAAAATATTATAAGGTATGTTTTATCTCAGAGGGACTAAAATTTTCAACAATGGAGGTGGGTGGAGTTCTTTCTAGATTATGGTTTTGAGATCTCCTACACCCCGTGTAAAGGAAATGTGGTTCCTTATGAATTGATTAAAAATTATTGGGTAGATGTTTCCTTAGAGTCAAGGGATACATGGAGAGGAATATTGGAGATTATAAGGATACATATCATTGAGGAAACTGTCAGTGGTAATGTTTTTCTATTTCAGATGATAGTGAAATCATCCTTATGGAAGTAGGTGTGTAACAAATCAAACATTTATAATTTAAATCCCATTTTTAAATGAGTAAATACTTTATTAATAAATGAAATTATAAAAAAAATCACTACATTGGTTATTTTGAACTGTTATAAGTTATATCCTATCATATTTAAAATACTGTTAAGCATCATAAACGTTGATAGTATAGTTTTTATATGGTGAGTATATGATTAATATATATATATATAGGGTTATGGAAAATCCAATTAACACAGAAAAAGTAAGGGATAGCCTCGACTAGTAGGATTATACCCATTGAATCCCATTTATCAGAGATTTCAAGGGAGATAGAAGCACTAGGCATTTCCCTTGACTAATCCCAATCCATGATTCGACAAATAAATCAAGATAAAAACTATTTATAGAAGAATATCATGCTCATCGAGATCACGCCTCAAACCATGTGTTCTGAACCAACTTATGAAAATATCACCATCACGAAGCTTACCCTTAAGTAATTCCCTAGTGTAATAAAGGGCTATATATCTAGACCCAAATAGTATGAATTTCAATATTTTTTTAAAAATTTATTATTATATTTATAATTTATTACATTATATTTATTAAATAATAAGATTGATAAAAATTAGATTTTAATGTGATGAAACCGAAATTATATTTTTGGGAAATATATAGTTTTAGTTGTGAAAATATTTTCGATAAAATCAATATTTTTTATATAAATTATATTTTAATAAAAAATTATTATTAAATAATATTTATTTAATATAAATTATAATATAATTCTATGAAGTCAAATGTAATTTTTATAAGGGTTAGAAAACAATTATCATCCAAAATCCTGTAATTTTTAATAAAATGGGGTTTCAACTTAAAAGTTTAAATTAAAACATTTATTAAATTATCTTGATAAAATAAATATTATTTTTCAAACCATCATGTAGAAATTTTCTAATGGTGAATATTTCATAATTTTATGAGATAACCAAAAAATTTTGGGTAAAAATAAAATTTGGTATAATTATAAAGTTAGTACCATGAGATCATAAAATCCCAAAAATGATATAATAAATAATATAAAGATTATCTTACACCAAAATAATTTTACCACTTTAAAATTATGTGTTTTTGATGCTATTTTATTAATTTTATAAACCCTTAATGAATCCTCCAAAACCTATATTATATAAAAAAGTTTTAATAATAATTCTTTATGAACATGAATCGCATTCAAATCACCAAGGGTATTATTATAATGAGTTTAGTTCATGTCCATATAAAATAAATATAGTCTTCATTGGTTGAAATCATGGAAAAAACCATGAGATGGTATGTGGTTTAGATTAATTTATCATATAGAGTCCAAAACATATGTTTATAAATTAATAGAGAATTATCGTCTATTTTACTATTATGAAACACCCAAAATAACATTACTCTTAAATAAAAACATGTAGATAATAAATTTACCTTGAACTTACCTCTCTATATCCCTCCAAATGTTCCCACATTCTCTTAATAAGCACCTCCCAGGATTTTAGAAGCACCCCCTCTAGGCAATGGATCATGTCCTTCTCCTCTTTATTCAAGCACCTTCTTTATATTATGCATTTGGATTTATAATTTATAATTTTTGGGATATGATATTAAACAAATATAATACTATAATAATTATTTCCAATTAACAAGGGACTAATTTCACTCTCATTAAACCCTTCCATGGATCTTTATGTAACCCGATTCTGCTGTGGAAATTATCCAGCAATTTTCCATGAAAAACATGTGTGTAGTGAATACCCATACCCATTTACATTGACGGGTATTCCACTAAATGAACCTATAATTCATTGAATTTTGTAATTCAATTTATTTAACCCACACTCCAGAATCAAAGGATTAAAATTAATGAATGGCATCCTTATGTTGTGTAAGGACCCGTGTTTTTTCGGACTACAATTTTGAGTAAATATTTGATGTTTTGATTTTAAATGTTTGAAAATGTGTAAAAAGGTATTTCCCCCTAGTATATGATCTCAAATAATTTTTTTGACCACTAAATTGGTCCTAGAATAGGGTGTTTACCCTAGCATCGGAGTTTGGTAAAAATCTGAGCCATTCGAATTTTAGCAGAATAATCAATAATTAATATTTAATAAAATTAAATATTAAATTGTTCATGAAGGTGTGTTCAGCCGTATATTTTGAACAGAGCAACAAAATGAGATTTTATCTCCTCCGTAGAGTCCAGAATAGTGATTTTATCCTAGGAGAGGCATAAACTCGAGCTGGGCACTAGGGCGGCCCAAGCCCCATCTTCTTTTTCATTTTTGTTTTCTTCTTTTCTTTCTTCCCTTCCCTTTTATTTATTTTCCATCCACATTCTCATGGATTACTCTTGTGTGGATCCTCCTTCTCCATGACTTAATAGATAAAGGTATAGGGATATAGAAAAATAATTAGGGATAAAGATAGGTTCCATCATGATTCCCTCGACACGTTGGGTCGACGTGCGACAACCATGGACAATGAAATCGTATGAAACATCGGTGGTTTAAACCAAAATATAGGCCAATTTATGTGTTTAGTTCAGATCCCCATATATTTTATGTTTTCTAAATTCAAAGTCCTCTTATACTTGTATGAGGCCCCTAGTGGCCGAATGTGTTGATTTGGGGATGAAAAAGGGGATTTGGGAAATCAGGGGGTTTTCTATTTGGGAAAACCCAATGACATAGTGTGTAGTCTTGGGGTACAAACTGTGTGTTCTTCCCATTTAGAGAAGATGAAGTTTAAAGAGTACACACCATGTAAAAGGGTACAAATTCTGTGTACTGGTACTTGGTCATGTCACCGAGTACTCGGGCCTGGCCACCTGTGTAGGGGTACAAGGCCATGTGAAGTTCACAGCCGGACCCTGTGTGGGTAACATTCCACATAAAAGTACATAACCTAACCAAGTATATGGAAAGGTTGGTTGAGGGACACAAGCATGTACCCTATGATGGGTACACGCCATGTACCCATTTCACATGCTGTGTACCAAGGGCTTTTACACACCCATTCCAGAAGGAGTACACACCCATGTGGTGCATTGGGAGTACACACCATGTACCAAGGGTGACACATTGTGTGCTTCCCCTTTTCAACCCTTTGAGGGGTAATCGGGGTTTCTTACCCCATTATCAGATTTGGACTTGAGAGTAGTCCATAATAAGTAGTTTTACACAAAGATCGGGATGGGGAAACCCATAGAGAATGCTGAAGACTCTTATTGGGTGTTTTGAGGCTTCTATCTAAATAAAGAGGTTCTTCCTCTAGAAATCAAACTTAGTTTCATCCTAAGAGAGAGAGTTGACATGAATGATAAGTCAGGTGTTCAAACCAACCTGCTTTGAGACACTGTTTAAGATGAGATGAGAGCTATATCTTGTGGTTGATGCCTTCATGGTTTTCATTTGAGGATGTCTCTTTTGGGAGATGTTCCCTTCTAGTCTGAGTGGCCATGAGAATAGTTGTTGTTGAGGATTATATATAGTAGGTCTCTATATTCTATCAGGTTACCAAGTATACCCTAAGGGATGACTTTTCTTATATGCTGATCTAGGGAGTCCCATGTAGGATCCTTGACCTGTGTGTCGTTTCTAGGATCTCGAGTAGGATTACTCCATTTTATTTCCTTTCTAGGATCCTGTATAGGATTCCTCCTTTAACTTTTATAGCTATGGATCTCAATTAGGATGTCTTCGCTCGTGTTTACCTTTGTGGATCTAAAGTAGGATTCCTCTTTAGTGTTTGGATTGAGGGATAAAATGAGTGCCTGTTGTTTGACCAACCCTAAGATGTACATCAGGTTTGGGCAGAAACGGTAGCAGGTGTCACCTAAGAACCCATGGCAAACTGGTAACCCCATGGGGCTGTGGCTGTAGTGTTGGGTTGGTAGTTTAGACCACTCTCACTCATTTTTTATGCTTTAACATGGTTATTGATGATGAAATGATGTTTACCAGAGGTACTTCCTGGTTGGTGACTCTTGAGATGGATGTGAGGCGTCTTTCTTCCTTTTGAGATGCCCATATGTTCTTCTCGGGATCCATATTTCTTTTTGGGATTCCCAGAGGTTCTTATCTGATATTTGGTTTCTGGGCCATGTTATTTTTGATATTTACTAGTATACCCATAGGTACTAATTATGACTTGGATTTTGAGCCTGGATATATATATATATATATATAATGTGATATATATATTTTTGGGATGTCCATAGGTGTTTCCTAGTATCTTGTTGTTGACCCTTATGTGTTGAATTGTATGCCTTGAGTGGTACATGGATTCCTTGTTTTAGGAATGCCTTGGAAGGAATCATATGCTAGTTATTTTTGGTGGGGAAGATTACAATCTCCTTAGTCTAGTGATATAGGATAAGGATGATTACGCTCTCCTCGATAGGGGCATGGATACCCAAGACTCATGATAGATTATGCTCTCCCGAGTATTGGGGATGATTATGATCTTATCGGCCTATGATCAGAATGATTATGCTCTTTTGGATCAATTATGAGACTCAAGGGGTGTAGCATGGTGTATCACTGGTGAGTTTTCTTTATACGAGCTTAGATACACAAGACACATGTTAGATTATGATCTCCCCACTAGTGGGTAAGATTACAATATTCTCGACCTATGATCATAATGATTACTCTCTTCTAGATCAATTATAAGACATGAGGGGTGAAGCATGTAATCTCACTGGTGAGTTCTAATTATATGGGTATGGAGACCTAAGACTTCTGTAAGATTATTCTCTCTTGAGTGGTGGGGATTATTATGATCTCCTGGGCCTATGATCAGAATGATTATGCTCTTCTGGATTAGTTATGAGACTTTATGGGTGTAGAATGGTGTCTCACCAGTGAGTTATCTCTTTAAGGATATCCTAAGTGTAAGCCCCTTAGAGTTCATCTGAGTTCCGAATGTCGTGACTGCCTATGGACCAAGAACTAGGGCTCAGAAAATGGACATGATTTTCAGGAATGGGAAGCATGATGAATGACTAAATAAACTTTTACAGGATATACAGATGTACACCATGGAATCTTTCTTTATAGGATTTACTATACATATATGGTATACTTCTTTACAGGATTGACTATTAGTATACATTATCCTTATTTATAGGATTGACCATTGATATATAGTATCCTTCATTATATTATTGACCATCGATATACAATATCCTTATTTAGAGGATTTTCCATCGTTATATTGTATCCTTGTTGGTGATTGGAGGTGAGAATGGGTGAACCCATGTGTAGGATGAGTATCCCCCTATGGTGACATAACTTGCTCAGAGGATTTTCCAAAATTGGATGAAGAAGGTATATGTTGATTGAGATTACAGACCCAGAGATAAACATGATGGTACATGGTTTATGTGGCATGACGTCTAGCTCAATTCCCTTCTATAGGATGTCCAGATGATACGGATTACAGACCCAAGGATCGATTGCTGATTTGGTTTCATGTTATTGATTCACATACTCAAGAATATTCATATTTAAGTATATATATAGGTATGGGACTGTACATGTATACGTATATAGATATGGACATCCATGGTGGAACTTTTCTAATTGACTGGGATTATGGACCCAGGGTTCAACATAGGTTTCACATTGGGCATTAATTACCTTTTTAGTTGTGTGTTAGTGAGGCTGAGTCATTTCTTTTTCATACACTTATCGAAGAGTGTTTTATAGGTTGCTTGTCGGAGTTCCCTAATGAGATTATTTATCACCCCTACATGTGAACCTTGGATTACATGTAGACCTTATGTTTTCTTTTTTGGTTGAGCATAGTTTTTTGATGGATAGGGCTGAGGCCTAGAGTTCCATTATCAAGTGGAGATGATTGTGTGGGTTCTTTTGATAGGGATGGTCTAGTTCAATAGTGTCTGTAGACTGGGTATGCGGTATGGCTTAGAGTTAGTAGTAGATCCCTATACTTTTACATTCAGTTTCTTTTGAACTCATGTATCTTTATGGATGACCTAGTGGGTGACCAGTGTTGTATTATATGACATAGTTGTTCGGGATTTTATATGATTTAATTTATTATTAAAGTATGTTCTCATTTAAGTTGTTTACTGCTTCCACACTCTATTTACTTTCCACTGTGTAATATACTTAGCTATAGTTACTATTTTATTACTCTGATACGAGGGCATAGTGTCCCCACTATCACACCCTAGGACCTCGATGATAGTCGACAGCCTTTTCCATACATGGAGGCACAGATGAAGCCTTATAACCCACTAGATCAGAGTACCATCTTAGTGGCATCTAGTTCAGGTCATTACAAAGAGGTATAAATCTTTTTATTTCACTGGTATTTAATATTTTGGATATGGTATATAGGAGTATTAGGAATGTTTCATAACCTATTATTGATATTATATTGGGGTGTTGATAACACTTGTTCTGTTAAGAAGTATTGGTTTCCAAGGATGGCATTTTTGTTCTGATCTACGATGTTATAGTATTATATGATTTTCACTTTGAGCGACACACATGTTTTGTGGATGTTATGATTTTCTATGGATATCTTTCTCTTAGCTATTGGTAGGATTCCAAGGATGGATTTTGAATCTTTTCTAGAAAAGCAATGATGCATCTCATGCATCATATTTAACATGTAGGATTAAAATCATATAGGCCTACTAGTGTGTGATTTTATTGACTACTATGGCCTTTTAGGCACGCTGACACATATATATTTTGTTCTAATAGTAGGTTATGTGGATCTATATTGATGTGTTTTTTTGTGTGGCTGATGACTTAGTCCTGATGCGTGAGAGGTTTAGTGACTATAGTCAGTTGATATGGAACTTGATTCCTTTCTATTTTTAAAAGGTAATGCCTTTTCCAAAACGACCAAAGAAAAATTTTTATTAAAAGAAAGATTACAACAGTCTAAAGTACAGGACCATATTACAATATTTTTCATGAAAGGAAATAAGAGCAGCTGGGAGGTATTCACACTAGGTAATTTCTTGATTAAATCCCAAGTTGACTAGCCATCAACAACCATGTTTGCTTCCTAATAATCATTTGTGATGATGTAGTCCAAAGGGTTATTGCTGTATACAGATGTCCTATGAGTGTCAGTTTAGTTTCTCTTTAGTGTTGGTATCATGAACTCCATGGAGTCGTTCCTTTTGAGGATACTCAGTGAGGATCAGGCCCTTATAGGTCATGTTTTTAGTTTTGACCCTGACAATTCATTGTGATCTTTACCGACTTTGGAGAGGTTTTGATATTTTGGGCTAGGTGGTTAGACCTTGTGACCTAGTTGTGAGGATTGTTCCATAGGGCTAGGTGGGATACCTAGAGGACCTTGGTTTAGACTTGGAACCTTTTAGATTGATGTATGTTTTGATTGAGGGAAGACCACTTGAGAGGTTGGCTTGTGTTTTAGATGCCTTTTTAGGTAGTGAGCTTGGTTTTACACTTGTTGTGTGATTGAGGCATGATGGTTCTCAAGTTTTGCATTATAGGTATGTTGATGCCATCATAATTTGAAGAATCACCTTGGGTGATTATTTTTTGAGATTATATTTGATAGGAAGAAATTTTTAGGTGCCTGGCCTAGTCAAACATTGTTTCCACTATTTATAATATTGACAAAGTGTGGGTAGACACTTGTGACTTGAATGATTTCGGGTGAAAGGCGGTTGTGGAATAAATCATGGCATAGGTGGGGTGCTCGATTTTGAAGAGGAGTTCTAAGGAAACCTTGGGATTAATGAGACTAAAATTTCATGTAGCTTGTTCAGCACAAATTTTTAATGGATGACTCATTGGAGTACAAGTCAGGAGATAATGATACACACTGGATTTGTGTGGTATCATTTGAATCTAAATCTGTGCGTGGCTGAGTGATTGATAAGGACCGATGTTTCAAGACTTTTCATTGGATTGGATCCAATTAGTTCTACTAGAATGTACCTCTGTGGTAGAGGTGACACTATGAAAGGAATCATGTATCCTATGAAGGTTGAGCCATGGATAAATCCATGTCAGGTTTTGATAGGATGGTGAGTGTTGAAAATGGGAATCTATACACACCTCTTGGTGGAATCTTAGTTCCCTCTGTTAGAGATGATCATGCTCTATCTTGATTTTTATTGAGTATGCCGAGAGAGCATCGACCCTACATTAAGATCGTTTTCTTTCTAAATTTTCTTTCCTATTTTTGAGGAGGAACCTGTTGGGCTCAAGCTCGAGGAGTGGTGTAAGGTAAGATAGTGGGGAGTGTACCATTGATTGTTTGAAGATTGTGACCCTCATTTTTTTGTTGAAATCCAGTGTTTCTATGGTATTTTAAGCACAGTTTTTTTGGGATTATGATAAGGGTATGCCTATGGTGGGGAGTATAGGATCGGTCATAGTTAAATGACTTTCGTATAGGATACAATTATGTGTTTTATGAGGATATTCATTGGAAAGTATAGATAGCATGGTAATGAATATTCTCAGGTTAAGATCACGAATGATGGACTTTTCCCCAGACTTCTTAGGGATGAGAAGGTTCATGGTGGAGAGTTTTTAAGGACTTGTGTTTTTCCGAACTATAATTTTGTGCAAAAATTTGATGTTTTAATTTTAGATGCTTAATAATGGTTGAAATGGTTTTTTACCCTAGAAAATGATCTCATATATTTTTTTAGCACTCCTACAGTCTAGGAATAGAGTATTTACCCTAGGATGAGGGTTTTGTAGAAATCAGAGCTGTTCAAATTTTAGCGGGAAAAGTAATAATTAATATTTAATAAAATTAAAAATTAAAATTTTCAGAGAGGTTTGTTCAGAAATATCTTTTGAATAGAGTTTCATATTTAGATAATGTCTCGATAATTGAGTTTAGAATGAGAATTTTAGCCTAGGAGAGGCATAAAATTGAGTTGGGAACTGGGGCTGGCCCAAGCCCCCTTTTAATTTTATTTTCCTTTTCTTCTATTCATTGTCTCCTTTTGTTTTCTTTCTTTTGCTTCCACCTCATAGACTCCTCCTATTTGTATAATACTTTTCCTTGACATAAGAGAGAAAGGGAGAGGAAGATATAAATAGGATAGGGAGAAATATAGGTACCATTGTGAATCCCTCAACACATTGGATCTACATGCGACAACCATGGACTGCAAAATCGAACAAAGCATCCGTGATTTCTACCAAAAGGTTGGTCTGTTTATGATTTCACTATAGATCCCAATATATTTTTCATTTTCTAAAATTAAATCCCTCTTATTCTCTTATGAGGACCCTAGTGGCTAGATCTATTCATTTTGGGACATAAATAGGGGATTTGGGATATCCAGAGGTTTTCTGTTCAGGAAAACCAGACAACATGACATGTCATCTGGGGAGATGCACCGTTTGTTATTCCTATTTAGGGAAGATGAAGTTTAAGGAGTACACACCATGTACAGAGGTATACACACCATGTACTCATACTCAGCTATGTAGATGAGTCCCCAGGCCTGACTACCCATGTAGGGGTACATGGTCGTGTAAACTACACGACCAAACCCTATGTGGGTGACACACCATGTAAAAGTACATGGCCTGGCCATGTACCATGAAAGTCTAGTTGAGGGACATGGGCATGTACCCCATTATGGGTACACACCCTGTACCCATTTCACACATTGTGTACCTGGGGCTTTTACATGCCCAGGATGATGATATTACATGCCCATGTGGCGCGTTGGGAGTACATGCCGTGTACGGATGGTGACACATCATGTACTTCCCCTTTTCAATCCTTTGAGGGTTTTTTCACATTTTCTTACCCTGAAATCGGATTTAGACTTGAGATTAGTCCATATTGTGTAGTTTTCCATGTAGATCATGATGGTGAAACCCATGGACCTTTCTAAGAACTCTTAATGTGTGTTTTGTGGATTTTATCTTAATGTAGAGGTTCTTGCTTTAGAAATCAAATTCAGTGACCTCTTGAGAGAGTGAATTGATGTGAATGATAGGTTGGGTGTTCGTACCAACCTGTTTTGAATCTTTTTTCTGAGATGAGCTGAGATATATCTCCCATGGTGAATGCCTTTGTGGTTTTCCATTGAGGATGTCTCTATTTTGAGATTTTCCCTTCTGGCCTGAGAGTCCCAGAGAAGCATTGTTATTGATAATTCCATGTAGGATGCCTCTATCTTCTATCTAGTTACCAAGGATCCCATAAGGGATATCTTTGATTATATGCTGATCTAGGGAGTCCCATATAGGATCCCTTACCCATGTATCATTTCGAGGATCTCGAGTTGAATTCCTCTTTTTTCTTCCTATTCAAGGATCCCATGTAGGATTCCTCATTTACCTTTCATAGATAAGGATCTCGAGTAGTATAAATTCACTCATGTTTACCTTCAAGTATCTCAGGTGGGATTCCTCTTCAGTTTTTGGCTTGAGGGACATAGTGGGTGCCTGTTGTATGACCAAACCAGAGTTGAACATCAGGTTTGGGTAGATTTGGGAGCGATTATCACCGTAGATTTTGTTCCAAACTGGTAATCCCATGGGGCTATGGATGGGGTGTTGGGTTGGGTGTTAGGTCCACCCTCACTCATTTTGTTATGCTTTTTCATGGTTATTACTAATACAAAGATGGTTACTATAGGTGATTACTAGTTGGTGGATGTTGAGCCAGATGCAAGGTGTCCTTATTTCTTTTGGGAATCCTGAATGTTCTTCTTGTGATCCATATTTCATTTTGGGGTTCCATGATGTGCTTACTTGGGATCCAGCTTCTGAGCCATGTTATTTTTTATATTTATTATTATACCCATAGGTACTACCTGGGACTTTTCTATTGAGATTGGATATATATTTTGTGATATATATATATATATATATTTTGGATGTTCATAGGTGTTTCCTGGTATCCGACTACTGGGCCTTACATGTTGACTTGTATGCATTGATTGATACATGGATTCCCTATTGTAATAATTCCTTGAATATAATCATAGGCTAGTTTTATGTGCTGGTGATGATTATTCTCTCCTAGGTCTAATGATATATTATGAAGATGATTATACTCCCTTTTATGCTGACATGGAGACCCAAGATTTGTGGTATATTATGCTCTCCTGGGTAGTGGTTATGATTATGATGTCCTCATCCTATGATCCAAATGATTACTCTTCCAAACCAGTTATGTGACTTAAGGGGTGTAGCACGGTATCTCACCGATCAGTTCTCTCTATACAGGCATGGTGACCCAATAATCGTGGTAGATTACACTCTATTGAGTAGTGGTAATGATTACAATCTCCTCACCCTATGGTGGGAATGATTACCTGATTTCGGATTAGTTATGAGACTCGAAGGGTGTATAATGGAATATCATCAGTGAGTTCTCTTTATACTGGCATGGAGACCCATGAATCATGGTAGATTATGATCTCCTGAGTGGTGGGGATGATTAAAATATACTCAGACTATTATTTGAATGATTACGCTCTTCTGGATCAGTTATGAGACTCGAGGGGTGTAGCATGGCATCTCACCGGTGAGTTCACTCTTTATGGATCGCTAAAGGGTAATCCCCTTAGAGTTCATCCGAGTTCTGAATATCGTGACCGTATATATACCAAGACCTAGGGAACAGACATTGGGCCAGATTTACTGGCCTCAAGAGCATGAAGACTAACTCAGTGACCTTTTATATGATGTTCATATGTACTCCCTAGAATACTTATTTATAGGATTGACCGTATATATATGGTATCTTTATTTATAGGATTGACCATTGGTATAAAGTATTCTTCTTTATAGGATTTACCGTCAGTATAAGGTATCCTTCTTTACAAGATTGACCATCAGTATACGGTATCCTTGTTGGTGATTATAGGTGAGTATGAGTGAACCCAGATGTAGGAAAAGTATCACGCTTTGGCGATTCATTTTTCTCAGAGGCTTTTCCAGCATTGGATGAAGTAGGTATATGTTGATTGGGATTATGGACCTAGAGATTGACTTGATGGTACATGGCTTGAGTGGAATAACGTCCAGCTCAATTCCTTTGCACAAGATGTCTAAGCGACTGGGATTATGGACCTAAGGATCGACTACTGAGTAGTTTCATGTTATTGATTCATATACTCATGAATATTCATATTTATGTGTTAATATATATAATCATGGTACTATACACGTATACACATATAGATATAGACATTCATGGAGGAACATGCCTAGTTGACCGGGATTATGAACCCAGTGTTCGACCATGGGTTGAAATTGGATTTTACATAACTTTTTAGTTGTTTCTCAGTGAGTTTGAGTAGTGTTTTTCATACACATATAGAATGTTTTTTTATAGGTTTCTTGTTGTGGTGCACTACTAAGATTATTTTTCACCCCTGAACATGCACCTCAGTGAACATTAAGACCTTATGTTCACTTTTCCGGTTCATCATAGTTTCTTGGTGGATATGGATGAGGCCCAAAGTTGCATGATCAAGTATAGATACTCTTGTGGGTTATTCTGATCAATATGGTGCATTTAGATAGTTTTTGGAGACTGGGTACATGGTCTGGATCAGAGTTAGTAGTAAATATGTATAATTTTACATTGAATTTTTTTCACTCATGTATCTATACGGTTGAACCATTGGGTGAAAAGTGTTGTATTTTATGACATAAATATTCAGTATTTTATATAATTTCATTTATTATTATATCATGTTCTGTTTCAGTTTTTTACTACTTAAAAACTCTGATTGCATTCCATTGTGTATGATACATACCTATTTCTACTAGTTTATTACTCTAATTTGAGGGAATAGTCTCCCCACTATCACACCCTTGGCCCTAAATACTAGTTGGTATCCTCTGGAATACATGGAGGAATTCTTGAGGCCTTGTAACCCACTATATCAGAGCATCTTCTTAGTGGCTTCCGGTTCAGTTCATTACATGTTTTATGATCTATTTGGAACACTTGTGCATGTACATGTTATGAATGTGATGGGTGTGCCATAAATTATATATCCCTACAATTAATTAGGTAATTTTTTTGTCACATGAGAATTTATGTATGGGATTAGGGACAGAACGCAGTCTATTATGGGACTCTATCCAGGGCATCCCACCTTTTTATTACATAAAATTTTAACTACATGGAACAAAAACTAGGATCCTTTGAAGTTTAGTTTCTTGGAAATTAAAAACACGATACATGAAAATATAAAAAATGTTTTAATCCACATGAAGGGATTCTTCATGGGTTCACCTTGTGTTACTTTTACTTCATATCATATCGAGGGGACATCCATCAATGGAAAGGGGTGAGCATGATCCCCGAAAGGGAATAAGAAAGGGAGACATTTAACATGTGATCACAAGGCATATCAATAATAACATGAGATATCACAATACAACGTGATCAAGAGAACATGGGGAATATCATAATAAAAGTAAAATTACATGTAAATGTGGATAAAATATAAAAATGAGGTATTTATAAGCACATGACAATGGTTTATTACCAAGGTGTCTTAAATGAAAATTACTAAGGTTATTCACTAATTTATTGTAAAACAATTCATCTATAGTAATTAAATTCTTCATCTAATGCATTGGAGAAGTATTAGGGTGAAATATTCATATTTATTAATTTCATGTGATAAAATTGATCATAATAAATCATTTTTTTAATAACATAAGGAGAATAAAGTACGAGTTTCATATAAAATCATTGAGTAAGTAAGTTCATAGAGGCATAAAAATAACAAAAATTTTAACCCACAGAAAGTGAACATGGGTTTAGTATATGTAATTACCTGAATAAATAAATTATATTAACATCTAGTTAAATACACATGGTTAAAGAAATGGTTTTGGAGTTCATAATATAATATTTTCTTATATAAAAGAGATAAATTTGAGAAGTAATTTCGATAGCATGGCGAGTATAATACATGTATTTAGAAATGGGTAAAGAGAGAGAGAAGGATGGTATTACATTTATAAGAAATTACATTAAAAGTAAGGGTATTATAAAAATCATAAGAAAATTATGTTACCTAACTTTTATAATACATACACAAAAATAACTACTTGGATAGAAAATAAGATGTTGAGAATTCCATTACCTTGAATATTTTCTCATAAATATTGAGAATGGAACCTTGGGGGGGATATTTGGGAGAGAAAATAACTAGAACATCCAGAAATATGTATTGGGTGTGAATGATAAAGGTTTAATGGGTGGGTATTTATAGCAAAAGTGGGGGAATTGTTTAATAATTTCCAAATATAGGTCTTGGGAATCTAGTTTGGGAAAATTGAAGAACCATTGGCTTAACCAAGGTTTTTCATAATGGTTTTAAAATTTTGATTCAAATTTTATTATATTTTAATCCATTATAAACTAAAACCATGTTTTAATACTTATTTAGACATGGGTGTTTAGATTTTCAAGAAAATAATGTTTTTAAAATCAACATTTTCTATTTTAGACTTTGGAATGTCAATTATAGGTTTGGAAAATGATTAAGATCTTATAAAATTATTAATATTAATAAAATAATGTATTTTAGGACGTGTAGTTTGGTTAATTAATTATTTCATCATCATGATATAAATATGAAGTCATAAAATATAACGAAAACCCAAAACTATACTTTTACTATTCACAAGAATAATGTATTTTAGAAAATTCTCATAAATTCACCCTAACCAAATTATTTCATGCTGATTTTAAATATAATAATTATCTTATCAAAACAATTATCTAAATATAAGATTCTTAAATTTAAATATAAACATAATTTTTTTAAAAAATAGTGTTTTTAAGACACAATCAAATTTCAGACATTAAAAAAAAATTCATAGGACATTATAAAATTATTTTATCATTTATATTTAAATAAGAATGTTTTAAAAGAATATTTCATTAAAAAATATGATTAAAAATTCCTGAGTTTATTAAGAAGGTTCATATAATTTTTTTTTATTTTCATCCAAAAATCAATTTATCAAATTGGTCTTACTTAGAAATATATTTTATTAAAAAAATTATTATCAAAATGGGATTTGTGGAATGAAAATTTTATTTATAAAAAATAAAATTAAACTTTATGTAGCTATGTCCTAGACATGTAACCCCTTATTACACCCATGTACAACCTAAGTGTAAGGTGTGTGATGGTCGTAGTTTCATGTGGTGGCTCAACTAACATCTATCGGTTATTAATTCACACTAACATCTAAATATCCCATAGGGGACATCATTGAAGTTTCACTTGTTGAATATCGACTTGGGATTGGTCATGGGAGAACCCTAATGACGCTACTTCCCTCCCAAATTTTGAAAAGTGGGCTCCAAATGAAATGACTCTATAGGTTGAGGCCATTGTTTCTCATTTCTACTGCAATTATCCTTTTTTATTTCTACTTTTGAATACTAATTATAATGGTAAAATTATTGGTAATGGGTATAGTTTCATATAGACAAATAAACCAATAGTTATGTTGTCCAATGGTCATATTACTATTTTAACGGTCACGTTACTTCCTATAAATACCACTTCATTCTTTCACTCAATATTCACTAAAATTTATCCTAAGGTTTTTTTATTTTCTAATATGTTTATTGGTTTACAAATATGTGGATTCATTTTTATAGTTGTCACTACCTGACCCATGTCGGGGCTCGATCTAAAACTACCCCAAGGCTGCCTCGATAGGATAGGGGGTGGCGATAAGCACCAAAGGCACAAAAAACATAGGGATGCCTTTTTCCTATGTACCTATAGTCATGCACACAACCAACTCAATGAAAAAGTATATAGGGAAAAGGAACAAAATATGCAAAATTGCCACAAGTAAACCAAGAATTAATGAACCTCTGAAAAATTTAAGTATGGTAAAGTAAACTGAAAAGGAAAGGGGAAAAATACACTCACTACTGGAAAGGGGATCTTTCCCCACGCATCTATCCCCATAGTTTAGAAAAATCGTGGGGATATCTCTTTCTTTATTATACATTCCCACGGTTTTAATAAAACACTGGGAAACCTATACCCAATTCCTCTGATGCCATTGGGCTCCTACTCCCCCTTACCCTCTCTTTCATCACCCTCTTCTTCTTCCTCGCTTCCCTCACTCTCGGCACTCTTCTTCTTCTCTTCCCCGACTCCCGGCCTTCTCCTCCCCTCCCCGACCACCGCCTCTCAACCATCCGACCTTCGCTGCTCGAACCTCTCTTCCCCTCGATTACCTCTGCCTCCCGGCTATCCTACAACCGAGTCCCGGTATCCGCATCTGCTCCTGACCTCCCTCCCAGCCTTCGCCTCAGCCTCAACGTCCCAGACTCCGCCTCCTCGCCCCCAGTTCCAGCAATATCCCCCCTCTCAGCTCCCTCTCCTCCTAGCCTTGGCCTTCGCCTCAACATCCCCCACCTCCAGAAACTTCCCGTCCTGGCCTCTGCCTCCCTGCCCCCACCTCTGACATCTAGGTATTAAATTTCTTCTCCTTTTTTTCCAGTGGTTGAGATCTCTTTTGTTGAGTTGGTTTTTTGAGATATCATCTCTCAAAATTATCCTTCTTTCAATATAAAGCTTATGACAGACTTCAACATATGTGTATGATCAACAAGTGAACCTAGAGTTAGGTTTAGAGTAAAAAGGTGATGCTAGGGAGCATTAGGCCCCACTCTTTTTCTATTTGATGTGTGGATGAAGAGGAATTTGTGGTTGTTTGGTCTCATATCTTTCATGCTTTTCAGCCTTTATATTATTTTCTAATGTTTTGGAATCTGGTGATTTATGCATTGAAATATATTCCTTTTGAATTTTCTTTATTTTGATCCCTATAATTCAGCTATATTCTAATAATTTTAGAGTTCTTCAGAATTTTGTTGATGCATTGAAAGTGTTATTATAGGATTATTAGTTAGAAATGACAAGGAAGCAACCCAATCTGGCTAGATTATGTATATAATCAAGACTATATCAAACTCTCCTAGATTTCATTTTGTTTAGTTTTGATAATGGTACTAGTCTTATCCCTAAGATTTTTTATGAAGGTAATACTATGTATTTTCATCACTTTAACCTTTTGGATAATCAAATGGATTGATGTCTAAAAATTCATATAGTGGTTTGATATATACTTCCTTTCCATTTTTCAATGAATTTTGATGGTCCTATAGAGTTTATTACTAATTAAATGCTTGAATTAGAATTATCTGTTGTTGTTATGGAGCTAAGGATGGAGGCTCTTCCATAGCTTTGTGAGCTGGGTGGTGATTTTGGAAGGAGAGAAAGGGGTGAAAAGGAGCCTCCTCAAATATATTTACTAGTGTTGTAGTGAATTCACCAACTAATTATGGTGTAGTGAGTCTAGGATTCTCATTTGGGATGGGGACTCTATTAATCCTCCTTCAGATATATTGTAGGAGTTAATATCGAAAGGAATGTCGATATTTGTTGTGAATCCCATGATGGCATGGAGTAATGGAAGATCCATTAGGAAATCCTAGGTTAAATTTTTCCTCACTCAGGGGGAAGAATCTTTTGGTAGTAGTTCTCCCTCATGGGGTGGGGTGTGGGGAGAGAGAATCTCACTAGCCTCCTCTGTAATGAGTTTTTCCTAGTATTAATGATACCAATATTTTTAGTGGGAGGGGGTCTACATATAATTCAATAAATAGGTTATGAATTTTTCATGGGTTTCTAGAATTACTGTTACATAGTGACCCATATCTTTATAGGAATCCATTCTAACAGACTCTAAGATAGGGGTAGTTATGCAAGTAGTGTAAACCAGTAGGCATGGAGTATGAAACTTCACAAATTTGTTTTGGTTTCTTTGGTTCCATGTTGTGATGTTTACCCCAATTCTACCTTTTCATATAAAATAGAGTGTCAAGGATCTTCAAAAATAATATAAAAATATATTATATTATTTTTATTCCCTGCATTGTATGTTTTTAAAGTTTCTTATATATCTTAAATAGAGTCTCATATTGAGAAACGATGATAGATATTGAATCTGAAATGTGAATTTTACCATATTCATGGCTTAATATTCATTTTAATTGGGACTCTTGGGTATTTTCGGTCCTGAGATGATTAATTAAATTATTTATTTATTTAATTAATTGGTTATTATACCGAGAAACCCATGAATTTTTTTATTTAATCCATATTATGAAATATCCATAGGGTTAGTTGTTCTATGACCACATGAACCTTAGAGGGAGAGGAAGAGAAGATGGAGCGAGGGCTTGGTGGTGATGAAAAACCAGGGAAGAAATATCAGTTTTTTAGTGATGTCGATAAAAAGTACCTTGGTCGTGAAGTTGAATCAAATCAACATCATTTCACCATCATGGTATGGAATTTATATATATCGATTTATCTCCTTTTTTTATTTGAACACGGGATAATTTTCTTTAAATCGAATCAATATTCAGGTAGTAGATGACTTTTTTAACTTATGATATTTGGTTGAAATTATGATATTGGGATAATTGATATTTGGACTAGAAATTACTTCTTTATTTACTTATTATATGTGAATGTAGAAGATTCCTGATCATTCAAGATCATCATTTCCATTTTTGTGGTTTCTTCCATTTCTCCCACTTTTCTTTACATGTTCATCCCTAACTTTAGATTTTAGATGATGATTCAACTAATATCACTAATTGATTTTATTCCACAATTAAAATAGGTTCCATATATTTACATTGTGTGTTCTCCATGTAAGATTATAGCATGAGGATGGATTATAGGATAAGATAAAATGGGATAGGGGAGTCTGGATTTGGGTTTTCTTCATGAATTACAATATGCACATTGACAAGATTGTGATATGAATCATAAATCCAAGTAAAAATGGATAGAAACAAATTTACATTGGTGGGATTATCATGTTTAGCATGACCAAAGGAAATTCAAGTGATATATGAAGAAAAATAAGAGGAAGTAGAAATGAATCGAGGACTAGAGTAATGTTTAGATCTTAAAACCCAACTACATGGCGTATAGTTCGAAAGAACATAAATCATGTACTTTGGTAAGTACAATATCTAGGGATTCTAGGATATGTTAAATACCACACATTGTGCGGTTAAATCATAAAATATGTTACCCTTATCTAGATATTTGTTTTGTGTATAGGGAATATACACCCAAGAAGCCCGAGTAGCCTCACAAACCATGAGGTTTAATACCACATTCCATTTTCCTTGATAGAACATGAACTATGAAGATGGATAACCTGCCAACTATCCCTATGGATCCTACAAACCATGTTCACCACTCCAAATATATTATAGTCATATTTTTTTACTTCCCCTTTTTGGGTTTTGAACATGGACTATCAATTTCATAAGGTATATATGATGTTTACCTTGGGAACACATCGTATACCTATACCAAGACTATATAGTGACCTAGAATATTCATTCAGGATTATATTTTTACATATAACCAATACCTTAAATGTGACCTTACACATTGGACATGATGGTGAAGCTTCTACTGAAGATAGTTATGTGGCATGTGCTGAATCTAGCATGATCGATCATATCAGCATTATAGTAAACATGATTATCTATTAATAATTTATAGTAAATAGAATCCCTCCTTTATTATAAATTTACACAAGGGAATAATTTCATCTCACCATTCCTAGGAAGGGTTAGAAATTTACGCTATGGGTTTGGGGCATAAGATCCTCTACCTATAGATCAGATAGGGTTGGTATTCCCGCCAACATTATGGGGTGTGATATCCTCAATATATGTATTTTGTATTACCCTTTTCTGAAGAAGAAATGTAATTTGAATAAAAAAACCATCAAATTATAAAAAATGTATAAATAAGGGATGAAGTTTTCGAGGTGTAAAAATTATTATATTTTCCAAATCCTATAGTAATAATATCAATGGGAACATTTACTAGCATTAATGGGATGGAGAAAGAATGCCTTGAGCCTAGACACCCTATTATATGTGATGTTTCTAAGGAAGATTCAGTGGCCGTAGAAGATCAAATCCAAACTGAGAATGAAGGGAGAATATGTAGGTAGGATAACATATAGGTTTAACTAACTCCAATTATCGAAGACAGTAACAAACAAAGAACTTAAACCTAAAATATTATCTAAGGGAAAGCATTCTACTATAGTAAATACATTTAAGGGTTTTTATTTGGACCATAGATGAAAAGATGGAACAGATCCAAAATATAATTTGGATCTTATTATATACTCTAAGGAATAGATGGAGACATTTTCATTTAGAAGAATGGTCATATTATAACCCATAGCTTATGATGAATGTATTCAAACCAAATAGATCAAGCTTACTCTCATTAACTCATCATTCAAAATTAAATGAGGGTACCCCATAAGAATCCAAAAAAGTAATCGATGACATTTGATATAGAAGATGTTACCTAAATCCCAAGGGAGATTCCCCTGGTATTTTCACTTAAATTTCCCTCATTTTCATTTATTATGAGATCCCTAATCAAAATGTGTGTAAAATGTAGTGTTTGATATTAATCTAATAACATGTATTTGATTTTTCAATTGATTTTAAATTCAATTGTTTTACCAAAATGATCTTTTCCTTTTTAAGAGTCTTATTGGGACTTGTTCCACTTTGCAAGCAATAGGTGTTTCTAGGTAATTATGTTATTAAGTAAATTGATGAAGTGATTTAGTTTATTAAATTCATATTCTCATATATTCATACAAATATTTTATACCCATGATTGTTTTATATAAATTATCTAAATGATTTTCATTAATTCTTAGAGATTAAGTGGTTTTATTAAATTTTTTTCCCTCTTTGAATTAAAATTTTACCCATGATAAATATTAAATTACATGAATATGGGACTCGTTTAAAATATTTTTGATGATGGATGAACTTTTTTATCTCTCCCTTGATTTTTAAATGAAATAATCAATGTTTAAGGGTGCGTTTTAATGTTAAAAGTTGATTTTTTTATTTTACACCTTAGGGAGGACAAACTTTTTTATCTCTCCCTTAGTTTAACTATAATGTCACATACCACTCTATAATAGACATGAAACCTTTCTTGGCCCATTATGGTTTACCTTGTTGATCATCCCTTTATAAGATAGAGGAAAGAGTTTTATCTCTAATACTAAAAGGGTTGAAATTGGTTATAAAAATAAAGGAACTTGTAATAAAAATGTGAATTAACTATTACATTTTTATGTTTGAATAGTATTATTTTATATAGTACATATCCCTTTTTTAATTATGGTTAAAATTGTTGATTGGAAGATAAATTTTATTTTTTATTTTTATATAATGGATAGAAGTCGGATGTATTGTACCGATATAATTTCAACCGCGTTTCAAAATAATTTGGAGAATTTTTTATATTTTGCATTTGACAATGCTTCATATGGAGGTTGTATACAGTGTATATGCTATAAATGTGTTGGAAGACCATTATTAATCTAGGAAGAAGTTATCTACCATATAACAAAATTTGGATTTCAAACAAACTATTAGGTTTGGTATCACCATGGAGAGACGATTCAATGTTCTACTAGTCACGAACAAAATGAAAGAAGTGGCATGGAGAATTTGATATTCAATCGGTTTCCATTTTCCATAATCCTGAGAGAGATAGTATGCTAGTGCAAGAAGAAAATTATATCAATAAACATGAGTAAAATACTAAAGATGATGATGAGAGAGTGAAAAATTTATTGGGCGATGCCAGAACTCCAGTATATCATGAATGTACTAAAATGACCAAGTTGGAATTTTTAATGTGGTTATATCATGGGAAAACTGTGTATGCAATTTCTAATACTTCTATTGATTACATTCTAACATTTTTCAAGGACTTTCTTTTTGATGGTGTAGATATTCCCTCAAATCATTACAAGGCATGGAAGTTAATTAAGCAGCTTGGATTTGATACTAATAAAGTTCATACTTGTCCAAAAGATTACAATTTATTTTTAGAGGAAAC
This sequence comes from Viscum album, assembly GCA_963277665.1. Taxonomy (NCBI): domain Eukaryota; kingdom Viridiplantae; phylum Streptophyta; class Magnoliopsida; order Santalales; family Viscaceae; genus Viscum; species Viscum album. Next base: position 1,900,692,291 of record OY728126.1, read on the forward strand.
AACCAACTGTAATGAATTTAAATAATGTGGTACATCTTGATGGAAGACAAATGTAGATGAAACACCATCTCGTGTCGCACAGAAAGTCATGTGGCACTTTCCATTGATTCCCAGACTTCAAAATCTATTAATGTCTACAAAAATCTCAACCAATATGCGATGACATGATGCAGAGATAATTAAAGGTAATGATGAGTTGGTTCATCCTATAGATGGATTATCATGGCATAAATTTGATGCAAAACATCCTAATTTTGCAACTGAGGTGTGTAATGTCAGGTTGGGTCTATCTAGTGATGGTTTTAATCAGTTTGGTCAGATTCTTACTTCTCACAGCTTGTGGACAATTTTTATTCTTGTTTATAATCTTCCTCCGTGGATGTGGTTGAAACAACCATTAAATTTCTTACGTATTCTGATATGTGGACCATATGATCCCGGTAATGATATAGATGTCTACTTGCAGCCTTTAAATAATGAGTTAAAACAACTTTGGTATTTCGGTGTGTGGACATTCGATGCTTTTTCAAAGAATACGTTTCAGATGCGTGTTGCCCTTCTATGGACAATAAATGATTTCACTACTTATGCAATGATGTTTGGGTGGATAACGAATGGAAAACTATCATTTCCTATTTGTATGAAGAATACACGATCGAGAAGGCTTAAATATCGTCGGAGATTCAGTTTCATGGGGCATCGACGATTCTTGCCAATGGATCATCAATACAGGATGAATCGTTGGAGGTTTGATAATATTGTTGAGACTGAAAAAACACCTCAACATATGTCAGTAAGCAATGTGCTTAATGAATTAATAGATTTCAGTTTTTCATTGGGTAAAGTTTAGTTGAAATCTAAAAAGAGAAAGAATGTTGAGACTAAAACCTCTTGCAATTGGAAAAGGAAAATTATTATTTTTTGAATTTCCATATTGGTCTACCAATTTTTTACGTCATTGTTTAGACGTAATGCATATTGAGAAAAATATATGTGAAATGTTTCTTGAAATTCTTTTGAATATCAAGAGGAAGACCAAAGATGACTTTCGATCTCGTCGAGACTTGTTGGATTGGGGTATTTGACCAGAACTGCCTCCTGTGTGTATCGGTGAAAACAAATGGAAAGTTCCTTGTGCTTCTTATGTGATGACACCGTCAGAAAAAGATCAATTTCTGACAGTATTGGAGAATATCAAGGTTCCCAATGGCTATTCTAGCAACATATCTAAATGAGTCAACAAAATAGATGTGAAACTAAAATCTCTGAAAACTCATGATTATCAAATCCTTCTTCATGAATTGATTCCAATAGAAATTCATCATTTTCTATCCAATAATGAAAGGGTGACAATGATTTTCTTGTGCCATTTTTTAGAGACCTTTGTGCTAAAAGGTTATGCAAGTAATTCTTGATAAAAATGCAGCAGGAGGCGCCATTAATTTTATGTGAGATGGAAAAGATTTTTCCTCCATCTTTTTTCACTTGCATGTTGCATTTTAACGGTTCATCTTCCAAATGAAACACTTCTTGGGGGACCAGTTGCTTTTTTTTGATGTATCCTACTCAAATAAATATGTGCACAATGAAATCATATGTTCGAAACTAGAATTATCCTGAAGGATCAATTGTGAGGGGTTATCAGTCTCAAGAATGTATGTATTTTTGTTCAATGTATTTGTATGATGTCACCACAAGACATAATCGGCCAATGAAAAATGAAGATGACCAGTATGGGGAAATTGATCCCTCATTTCCATATCTTCCCCAAATAGGAGGGATTTTTATGTCTTATACATTGGCTATATTGAGCCTTGAAGAGCGGGAGATGGCACATTACACACTCTTGTTTAACCGTGGTTTGTTCGATGACTATATCAAGTAAGTAATTTGGATATTTATATGTTATGTAATATTATGAAATTTCACATATACCTTACACTTTTATTATCATTTTATGTAGGGAACATAAACAAATTATAAGTAGAGTTCATCGATCTTTGTCTTTGAGAAGGATAGAGGCTTTGCATAGCCTAGATTTCTTTCTTGGTTGAAATCAAAGTTATTAACATTAATTTAATTAGTTTAAAAAATAGATATCCATTTAATTGTATTATTCATATATATTTTAGGTGTTGAGTTTACCTATTGACTCCGTTTCTCAAGAATTTAGAGCTTTGGATTTGGTCCTAATTATTTGGTTCTTGAATGTAAATCTTTAATAATCAATGGGTATAAATTTTTTACAACGGATCGAGCGGTGAAAATGAGAACACAACATGATGGCGTTCTATTAACCACTACAACAGATTGTTATGCCAGTGTATCAGATAGTCGGCCTCGATATGAAGTTGTGTATTATTATGAGATATTTTATAAAATATTGTTATTAGATTACTACTCTCAAGGTAGAGTGACTATGATGAAATGTAAATGGTTTTATTCAATGAGATGTCATGGTACATTTATTGATGAATGTGGATTCAGAGTTATTGATATGAGTTGATGCATGTGTACCGATGAATCATACATTTTGGCATCAATGGCTAAGCAAGTTTTTTATGTGAAATATCATCTGAGACCCAATTATGGTGTCATTAATGAGGTAATTCCCAAACAAATTTTTCATGATTCTGGTTATGAAATTTCCACCATTGACATCCCCATTGATGTTGGCCAAAATATTGCTTTTGTGGAATAAAATAGTCCTATTGTGAGAGTTGATATTGAACCTGAATTAGTGGTCGGTAATATTTAGAATCAACCATATATGTTCACTGTTCATTCAGTTTATATTGTCATGAGTTTCTTAGGTTATTATTACTATAATTAATTTAATTATGTTCCAGTTTGGAATGAAATGTTTTTTTTTATTTTCTGGTGTCGTTTAATTAAATCTGATTTTCTTATGTAGATTATTCCAAATACTACCGAGGTCGAAGGAAGCGACTATTTGATCCCGATCGACTGGGGCGTGAGCATGCATTTCCTTCACTTCCATCAGTGAGTATTATAATTTTAATTTTTTTTCAACATTACGTATAATTTCATGTTAATATTATATATCAATTTTTTAGGGACATTCAGTTCCACCGGATTTGACTCATAATCCAGTTAGCATGGGTATGAGTGGGGATGCTCCTAGACCTAGACGAAGCACCCGTCATACCCTTTTCCACACTAACCTACCATCAGACAGCCCTTCCACCACACCTTTCCATCCTCTTATGTCTTCAGGGATGTTTTTATCCATGCCTCCATCATCATCTCAGCTACCCTCTTATTTACTAGCCATGACTACACTGCCTCCACAGATGTTTCCACATTTACCATATCCATATTCGATTATGTATCCCACATCCTACTACCCGTATTCTACTGTGTCGACACCACCTCAAATTCCTACCATCCATCCAGTATCTGATGAGTTTGTTCCATTAGCTTCCATTCCAGTGCATGATGGTCACCCAGAGCAAGCATTGGAACAGACACTTCCTGCAGAGGCTAATGACTTAGGACCACCCACATATCCATCAATGTCTATTAAGTAATCTGCAGAGGTTTTTTTATTATAACTGTTTAAAATTATATCACATTATTTTTGTCATGTTGTACCGTGACTTAATTCCTCTTTCCCCCCTTTTTTTCTTATTCAGTGGGATCTTCTTCTAGGAGAAGTAGGCACACTCGGATGAAGGAAGTTTGGAATTTCGAGAAATAGCTAATGGTGGATTACAATCGACAAAATCAGATGGTAGGTCCAATTGCAACATAGTGTAGAAGTTTCATGGCCGCTTTGGCCAAGTATCACGATATCATTCCAGTGGAACCGGTGTCATGGAGACATATCAGAAAAGAGAATAAGGAAAAATCATGGGAGAAAATATGGGTAAGAAAATTATATAAAGTCATATCTATATTATTGGTGTATTTAAATGAAATAACAAGTTAATTTCAGATTCAGTTAAACATTCTCGACGAAGAAGCTGCTAAGACAGCAAGGTTGATGGATGTTGGGGAGTTATGGCAATCATAGAAGCATGAGTTATTTGTTGGTTGGAAGATCAGGGTTGGTAATGACTTAGAGGGGGTACCCATATTCCTTGACTGTCCAAAAAGTCAATATGAAAATATGATTTCACATTGGAATACTGGTAAGTTTAAGGCAATCTCAATCTTTAATGGTTGACATATAAAATTTAAATTTTATTACATGTATTGGATTTTTTTAGGAAGTTTCAGAGAAAAACATAAATAATAAGGATTCAATGACATATTTGAACACATTGGGGAACACTACAATGCTCGATCATGAAAATCACCAGGTACATTAACTGAGTATTGTGATTTTATACAGGATGTTCTACTGAAAATATTATTGAATAGACATAAGTCAGATTTGGGAATTTCTCATATATGGTACTAATCTATATTTTTGCATTTCTCATTTGCAGCAAGCTAAATTAGGCATCTAATGTCCTGTACCTTGTGCCAAATTATTTTGCTCCAATAGAAAGAAAAAGTATGGAAGTGCTGTAAATGCACAAAAACAAGATAAAATTGTAAGGTTTTTTATTTATACTGTAAATATTTATACAAAATTAATAATTTAATATGTTTATAATTTCAACAGTCTTCCTTGGAGGCCCTCGATGGTAAGAAAGATGATAAATTCGGGTCACATGATCATGTAAGTCAAGTATTAAGTGAGGAGCACCCGAGTAGATTATGATGTCGACCAGGGAAAAACATCGTCCCCAATAAGTATTGGTCGCCATTGGGCTCCTCTCAAGCCTCCTAGACCTCTGAGCTAGAAATCTCTTGTGCCAAAGCAACTGAGGCAAATAAAATAGTTTTAGAGGAGCATGAAAGAAGTAAGTTGATGACCGAACATTTCATGAAAGCTATGGCAGTTTTCAGTCAGTCGCTTCCATCAGAGGCTGTTGCTACTTTTGAATCATATATGGAAAAAATTTTCTCTTTAAATAATGTATCAGGTGATTCCAATGAGGGTCATAGTGGCAATGAATGTGGTGGTGATAGACTTGTTGGTGGTGAGGATGTTGCTGATGCTGCTGTTGGTGACGAGGCTGCTGATGATGTTGCTGCTGATGATGATGATGTTGATAATGATTGGCAGGACATGTGGATGGGGATGTTGGTGATGGGGGAGATATTAATCCCCTCCATTTTTACTTACTAGGGAGACTTATGTATGTACTTTAACAACTTGAATTGAATTATTTATGGATGAGAATGGTTAATTTGTTTTCTTCTGAAAAGTTCTGCATAAATTTTCGCATGCATTTACATAAAGATAACATTAGAATACTTAGTCATTCATATGGGTACGTGTTTCCTTTAATACCATAGAATACTTTTATCTAAATGACATCCCATGTAGTGAAATTGGATTCCATTTATTATCTATTTATTTTTTATAAATTATTTAATTGACTAGTCTAAATTAATGTAGGTAAAAAATGAATATGTTCCTCAGTTTTTATTTCTAAAATTTTCATTTTGTAACATTTGAATTTGTTCTATTGATTGAACTGGTTGGGTTTTTAGAGATCCCAAGTCCCTGAATGATATGGTAAATACTAGAGTTTTTTTGGGTTTATATGTAGATTTATAAGAAGGGTGCAGGGGGAGGGGGATGGGTGCATGGGGTGGGGCGGGGTACAGGGGGTGGGGGATGGTTTCATGGGGTGGGGCGGGGTACAGGGGGTGGGGTTGGGTGCAGGGGGTGGGGAGGGGGGGCCGAGTGTAGGGGGAGGGGGCTGGGTGTAGGGGGTGGGGCTGGGTGCTTGGGGGGTGCGGGGGGGGGGGGGGGGGGGGGGGCTCTGTGCAGGGGGGGCTGGGTGCAGCGGGTGCTTGGGGGTGGGGTTGGGTGCAGGGGGGCGGGGCTACTTGCGGGGGGGGGGGGGATGGGTGCTGGGGGTGGGGCTGGGTGCAGGGGGCTGGGTGTGGGGGGTGGGGCTGGGTGCAAGGAGCGGGGGCTGAGTGCAGGGGGGAGGGGGGCTGGGTGTAGGGGGGAGGGGGCTGGGTGGAGGGGGGGTGGGTTTGGGGACTAGGTATAGGGGGTGGGACTGGGTGCAGGGGGGGCAAGGTGTTGGAGTGGGGCTGGGTGCAGGGGGAGGGGGAGAGGGGGATGGGTGCGGGGGGGGGGGGGGGGCTTCTTGTTTTTTGGCGATGCTACTCAGTGTTCATGGAAACCTTATAAGATCATGTATGCCTAGATCTTTAAATGTGTTTGGTTTCATGACATTATTTGCAGCTGGGTTACAGGTATGGGATTCCATAGATCTTGTCTTACCTGAAGGTATGTTTCACTTAGGTGTGTTTTTTACATGTGTTTTCAAATAATTATCATAGGTGTTTTCTATCTATGATTATATTTAGTAAGATATGTGTGTATATTGTTTAAAATACAATGATTATTACATTCAAACTGCACATAGCACAATAAAAGAAACAACTTTCAATTTGTATTCAAATGAACGTGTATGCATAATGAACTCTACAACCAGTTTAAACAATGGAAATGAATTATGCATGCAGTTTAAACACCTTTAAATTTATATTCGAATCATATTAATTATATTATGTACATGTGTAGGGCAACAAGAAGACAAGGGTGTGCTGATATCAACATATATGACTATATCATGCAAGATTTTCTTAGAAAAGGAAAAGATGACCACGAGTTTAATTTCCAAATAATGATGACTGATAGTGTCTTTACCCCAGGTAGTATTACTTATAATAATATTATAAAATTTCTCAAAAAATAGAATCAAATTGTAGTGGTGTCATAGTTCCTTCTGCTACTTCTATCCATGGGTCCAAAAACTAAATTTTCTTTCGTTTACTCCGTTGACTGCTACTTACTACAATGAAGGAAGTCTGGATGAGTATCTCGTGTATTAATTGGACTTGAATTCATTTCAATATGATACTATTTTCAATCCTTCAATTTCAATTAAGCCATCTCACACTGGTGCTAAAAAAATCACTATTTCTTCTTATAATAAAGTGAATCCCAACAGCAGCTCTGATTCGTCAAGCTCTTTTGAAAGTGATTCCGAATGAGTGAGAATTTATCAACTATGAATATGAGTGGTCTATGGTTCTCATTTCTTGGTAATATTCTAACAAACCAATAAAAATCTACATTTTTTGTTTCATTCTTTTTTAATGATTGTTAAACTATGTTCTATTTTAGGAGTCTCCTGCTAAAGTTTCTCCTACATTGAATGGGAAGTCTACTCTCTAAAAATTTCATTTTTTCTTCCACCAAGGTTTCTGAGAGTGATTCCTCTGGTTTATCTAAAGTGATTATAATGAAGATATGAGGGTTCTTATTATATCTCACTCATTATATAAATAGTTCCAGTAGTTTTTAGTTTGATATGTTTTATATAATCTTTGCAATTCTGGTCACTAATTGTGAATTTGAAGTATTTGTGTAGGAAAAATTACCTATGAAATCACTTGGAACTGTGATAAAAAGTAAACCATCAAGTATACTTGAAACAAAATCGGAGTCCAGTGATGAAGCAGATACAGATAGCTTTGATGATGATGCTTATAAGCTAGTGAGTTCGGATGTTTTTATCTTTATCTCTACTTATATTTCATTTAAATAAATCATTCTCATAATTATTGTGCTTATATGACATGGATGTTTAAGGTGTGTTTTTTATGAAAGCATAAACATTAGGTAGTTATTACCCCTATATTATTTAATATTTTAATTTATATAACATAAAACATCTAATAATTTTCCCAATCCTATTATTCAGGTTATGTTATTTTTAGTAGTAGCATTAAACTCACGGAAATTGATGATCAATCCCAATATTACAATATTTGACACCATCAAAAACACGTTCGAATACATATTGACATTATCATCACTAGAATAAGACTAGAAGTGGTTAAGTAAAATTTCCTACAATAGCACAACTTCTACTGTAACCGTTATATTAGGAGTGATTACACTAGCATCCTGTACTAACAACAATTTTTACACTGGAAAAGTTTACATATTTACACATTTGGATTCATTAGTAGCAACATTACACTAGAATTTCTTACAGGAGTAGTATTCACACTAGCAATGTTTATACTAACATAATTATAGTAGCAGTGCTTACAATATTAGTTCATAAACTAGTAATTCTTACACCGGAACTGTTCATAGCAACATTACCTGTACAAACACGTTTTCATAATTCATATGTCTGGGAAATACAAGGGTGAAAAATCTGGGAAACATGGGAAGAATCCTGTTGAAGCTCTGTCTGCAATGACACGAGTAGCCCACTCATTGGTTCTAGGGAAGAGGAGATAGGTATGTTATAGTTCAGTTTTTATTTTATTTTCTTTATCGCATCGGTCACTTAGTCCTTTTACTTCAATCTATAGATAGAGGGTACTTATATTTTACGGAGGGGGATATAAGGGAACTGGAGGCGGCTACATTGTTTTCTTTTCAGGGGAGGGAGATCAGGGTAGTTGAGAGATTGATAGTGTGTTTCATTTTTTTCTACTTTTACTGTGTTGGTTCTATTTATTTTCTTTTCCTTTGGCATGGAAGTCTGACATACAGATGGGTCATGCCGAAATTTTATTTATTTTCTGCTCCTGTTTTAATTAATGGTTTTTTGAGGTGATTAATCCCTTGTTCGAGACACCAAACACATATCAATATCTCCAAATCATGAATGTCAATTCATTATGAAATTATTCTATTCATACCTTTATCCTCGGTCCTCTTCCAAGACTTATTCTTTATGTTAACACATCGAATTAACTCCTCATATATAAATTTTCAACACATCTTCTTGCAATAGATCTTCATGCCAATATTATTGACAAAGCCCATGAATATTTAATCAGAAATACTTGATTTTAAATTAAAACCCATCCAACGGAGGGGGTGCTATCTTCTAAACCAAAGTATAGTGATGATCAGCTCTGTGATAGTATTCCATGAGTCTTGGGATCAATGCTGAGAACGACTAATCACAATTTCCACTGGCAGGGCAACGACTGGAATGTTTCGCCACCTCCTCCCACTCCCTTCACTCCTAGCTGGAAGATTCTTCCCCACAGATGTCGCTGTACTGGGCCAACACACCGCGGTCAGGCTGTGGTCACGCCGCTGTCACACAGTAGTAATGTTGTGATATAGCCCTGCTCTAGGACGACACCCCACACCGGTTCAAAGTCCGGTCATAATTTTATGTATGATACCTGGATAGAATTTTAGATACATTACCCACCCATAGTTAATAGGGAGGGAGTCCCTCAGGTAGAAAATATATTGATTGAGTCTCTCATGAAAATATTTAGTCACCTGTAGACAACATTGGAGATGAGGGTGAAGCTTGATACATGTATTCTACAAGGACCATCTAAGTACTCGAGGTGCATTATAGTAAATGTTGGACAATAAGAAGACTTGAGAATACATGTATAATGATATTTTTATTTCGAAAATTGTCCTTCAGAGTTTGATATTTTCAAGATCCCGATAAACGGATGAGTGTTTTGACCCTTGTAGAGAAAATGCTTCGGCATTATCGTTTTTTTCTGTGTGATAATAGTGAACAACACACACCTCATATAGCGTATCTGGATATTTCTACAACAATGGGGAATATAATTGATGATCTTCTCTGTGATAGCTTTCCATGAGTCTTATGATCAATGTTGAGACTGAATAATCACAATTTCTATCGGTGGGGTGATGGCCGGAATGTTGCCCCACCTCGTCCCACTCCCTTCACTCCTGGAATAAAGATGCTGCTCCACAGATGTCACTGGATCGGGCCAACACACCGTAGTCATGCCATGGTCACGCTGTGGTCGCACTGCGGTCACGTTGCTGTCATCCCGCGGTCACGCCGCAGTAACGCCGTGATTTGGCCCTGCTCCAGGATGACACCCCATGATGGTTCTTCGTCCTATCAGAATTCGATTTATGATACCTAGATAGAGTTTTAGAAACATTACCCACCCCTAGTTAATGGGGATGGAGGCCCTCATGTAGAAAATATCTTGATTGAGTCTCTCATGAAAATATTTAGACACCTGTAGACAACATTGCAGATGAGGGTGAAACCTGCTACTTGTATTCTACAAGGACCATCTAAGTGCTCGAGGGGAATCATAGTAAATTTTGGACAATAATAAGACTTTAGAGTAATTTTATAATGATATTTGTATTTGTAAAAGTGTCCTTAAGAGTTTTATATTTTTATGATATCAATGACCGGATGAGTGTTTTGACCCTTGTAGAGAAAATGCTTCTACATTATCTTTTTTTTTCTATGTGAGAATAGTAAAAAACACACACCTCATATAGTGTAGTTGGAGCTTTCTACAACAGTGGGAAATCTTTTGGATGATTAGATCTGTGATAGTATTCCATGAGTCTTGTGATCAGTGTTGAGACTAAATAATCACAATTTCAACCGGAAGGGCGACGATCGGAATGTTGCCCCACCTCCTCCTGCTCCCTTCACTCCTAGTAAGAAGATTCTGCCCCATGGTTGTCACTGGACTGGGCCAACTGACCATAGTCATTCCATGGTCACACTGCGGTCACGCCGTGGTTACACCACGATCACGCCGCGGTAATGCCGTGATTTGCCCTGGCTGTAGGACGACACCCCGTGGCGGTTCATAGTCCTTTCGAAATTCGATGTATGATACCTAGATAGAGTTTTAGATACATTACCCACCCATAGTTAATGGGGAGGGAGGAACTCAGGTAGAAAATCTCTTGATTGAGTCTCTCATGAAAATATGTAGTCACTTGTAGACAACATTGGAGATGAGGGTGAAGCTTTCTACTTGTATTCTACAAGGACCATCGAAGTTCTCGAGGGATATCATAGTAAATGTTGGAAAATAAGAAGACTTTAGAATACTTTTATAATGATAATTGATTTTAGAAAAGTGTCCTTCAGAGTTTGATATATTATGATCCCAATGATGGGATGAGTGTTTTGACCCTTGTAGAGAAAATGATTCTACATTATCTTTTTTTTCTGTGTGAGAACAGTAAACAACACACACCTCATATAGTGTAGTTGGAGCTTTCTACAACAATGGGGAATCTAATGGATGATAAGCTCTGTGGTAGTATTCCATGAGTCTTGTGATCAATGTTGAGATTGACTAATCACAATTTCTGCCGGCGGGGCGACGTCTGGAATGTTGCCTCGCCTCCTCCCATTCCCTTCACTCTTGGCCAGAAGATACTGCCCTGTGGATGTCACTGGACTGGGCCAACATGCCGCGGTCACGCAGCGGTCACGCCATGGTCAGGCCGCAGTCACGCCACGGTCACCCCACGGTCACGCTGCGGCCACGCCGTGGTCACGTCGCGACCACTTGGAATCTAGCCCACACCAGACACCACACCAGACACCACCCCCAACCTCCTAAAAAACATTCACGCCAGCCCTCTTCCACCTGAAAAACTACCCCAACCACCAGTTCTAGCCCACACCAGCTCCCTTCCATCCCCCTGCTGTCGGCCTTCTCGCCCGCACCAGCCACCACACCAACCACCGCACCAGCCCCCAGAACCGCCTTTTATTCTTCAATGGAAGAATTACACTGGTGAATTTCATCCTTATCTCCATTATGATTCATGTGTTATAGGTCCTAATGGCTACAAAAGTGGTGTTGGGTAATATTGAAAAGATAATGACTTCTTTCATACTGTATTCTCATGGGGAGGGAAGATTTTTCTAGGGCTGTGTGGATGAGGATGACCAGACTAGTGGTAGATGGTGGTATCAACTTATGTAGTGTTAAGGGATCAATGCACATTCTGCATGTTAAGTTTTCTTGGGAGGTTCTTGAAGGTCATTCTCTATGGGGAAATTTGATATCTATCATAGTATTGATCTGACCTTAGGGATCTAGGGGTAAAGTCTCATGGATGTGGAAAGAGTTTCATGGGAACATTATAGTTCTCAAGAAGCAGTCTCAATGGATTGTGGAATGAGGAAACATAAACATATGGGGGGTGTTCAGGGGGGTGTAAGGGGGCTATCCATGGGGGGCATGGGTGTGTTCAAGGGGGTAATCTAGGGGGCATGGGGTGTAGTGGGGTGTCTATACCTTCTGATAATTTCAAAAATAAAACTCCACTTTATTGTATCAAATTCCTTTGAGATATCAATCATTAAAGAAAAGTTCCCATGTTTAACCTTTAGTTTCATGATGTTAACACATTCAGAGGCGGTTCTAAATATTCCTACTTGGGATAAATCCAAACTGATTTGAAGAGATAAACTCACGAGCAATGGGACCTAACCTCATAGCAGTAATTTTGCTAATGATTTTTGGAAAGTTCTTCCTAATAGCAATAGGTCTTAAATATATTACATCCATAGCATTTTCCTTCCTTGGGATCAGGGTAATAAAATTGGAGTTGATTCCATTGGGCCTTAAGGTGTGGTTAAAGAACTCCCTCATAACATTAAGGAGATCATCATGAACTATGACCTAGTAGAACATAAAGAATATCGCAACACTCTATTCTTCATTTAAGACTCCGAATACTATGGAATTTATATTACCGAAAATCATCATTCAAAACATCACTGGAATGAGACCCGAAGACTTGATTCATGCAACCATATGAACCATGCAAGATTTGAATTCACATGCTACATGTTTTTCCTCATGAACACTACCTGTTAGCCTAATTTTACACACCTACAGCCGTAGTTCCCATTCTATAATAGCTTCATTGAATCTTCTGACTCCCTGTGAAACAATATTTATGCAGGACATTGAAATTTTGTGTAACCTCAACATAATAAACCAGTTAAAAGTTGCTCCATCATTCATTTATTTTAAATCTGTTCCAGATTTCAGATATTAAGATCAATTCTATCTATAATATATCATCCAACTCTTTAATTCAACCAATGAACATGATCCACATCCAATTTCCAACCTTTATAAACTTTCATCCATGCTCCAAACACATATCAATATCTCCAAATCATGAATGTCATTTCATTATGAAATTATTCTGTGCATACCTTCACCCTCAGTCCTCTTTCATGACTTCTTCTATATGTTAACACATAAAATGAACTGTTTATATATATATTTTCAACACATCTTCAACACATCTCCATGAAATAGATCTTCATTCCATTATTCTTGACAAGGGGGGAGGGGGGTTTGTCCAGGGGGAAGGGAGGGGCTACAGGGGGAGTGGGGAGGGGTGTCCACGAGGTGTCTATGGGGTTTGTCCAGTGGGTAAGGGAGGGGCTACATGGGGAGTGGGGAGGGGTGTCCAGGGGCTATCCAGGGGGTGTCCAGGGGGTGTCCAATGTAACTAGACATTCCTTTCATGCTGATCTAAACCTTGAAAGAGTGATCAACTACCTCACTGTAAGCTTTCACCTTGAAAAAAATACATGATAATAAATTTATTTTCGTAGTCCCATCTGAAAATTCTGAGATTTCATCTACTAATTTGAAATGATCTAGGGTGTGTTCTGCACTAGATCAACAAAATGATTGGTATACTCCATCACAGATCAACCACCTTTGGAAAGATAAATATACTCCCGGGATCTGGAATAATCTAGATCCTCATGAAACTTATGCTCTTTTAAAACGATCTTGAAATATTTCAACTTATCTCTATGTTCATCCTAGTTTGAACCACTGAGTCCCAATGTCTTCGATTAGGACCCTCTAACAAGAATGAAACACATTTTACTCTGACAGCCTCATGATTGTAATCAAATTCAAACATTATCAATATCTTCTCAAGACACTCCTCTTCTTCATAGGGTTCAACATTACCTCAAAAGGTGTGAGTTATTTTCTCGAGAAACTCCAAAGCATTGTCCTTTACAGAAACTGGTTCCGCTTCCCTAACAATAGTAGGACCGAAACTCGCTCCCTATCCAAAATGTTGAATATAAAAGACCATAACATTCACTAATACATGATCAATGTTTAGGTAGAACACTTTATGTCATCTTCCCATAGTCTCAGAAGAAGTCTCATGGGTTTCAGGGGCAGGGGGCGGTCTAGGAGGGGTTCCAGTGGGGGTGTCCAGGGTCCAAGGGGGTTCAATGGGGGGTGTCTGGGGGGGTCTAGGGGGAGGAGACTGTCTAGGAGGGGGGGGGGGGGGGGGGGGGTGAAGGGGTCTATCTAGGAGGGGGGGGGGGGGTGAAGGGGTCTATCTAGGAGGGGGGGGGGGTGTCCATGGGGGTCCAATGGGGGGGGGGGTCTAGTGGGGGTGTCCAGGGTCCGGGGGGCCCAAGGGGAGGGGGATACAGGTCTTGGGGGGGGGGGTTGTCTAGGGGGAAGGGAGGGGCTGGGGATACAGGTCCTTTGTGTGTGTGTGTGGGGGGGGGGGGGTTCTGTCCAGGGGGGCTGCAGCGGGGGGTCCGTTCAGGGGGTGTTGTTGGTTCGGGGGGGGGGGGGGGGTAGGGGAGGTCTCTCTATGGGGGAGGGGGCTGCAGGTCTAGGGGGAGAGGGGCTACAGGTCCAGGGGGATGGGGGACTGCAGATCCAGGGGGGGTATCAGGGGGGATGCAGGTCCAGGGGGATATCTAGGGGAAGAGAGGGGTTTCATGTCTAGTGGGGGCTACATGAAGGGGCGTCTGTCTAGGGGGACTGTAGGTCCAGTGGGGGGCTGTAGGGGGGGTCTGTCCAGGGGAAAGGGAGGGGCTGCATGTCCAGTGGGGGGCTGCAGGAAGGGGGGGGGGGTCTGTCCAGGGGGGATGTAGGTCCAGTAGGGGGCTGTAGGGGGGGTCTGTCCAGGAGGGGATGCGGATCCAGGGGGTCTATCCAGGGGAAGGGAGGGGCTGCAGGGGGGTCTGTCCCAGGGAAAGGGAGGGGCTGCAGGTCTAGTGGGGGGATATAGGGGGAAGGGAGGGGCTATAGGGGGTCTTTCTAGGGGGGGAGGGGTTCCAGGTCCAGTGGGTGGCTGCAGGGGGTATCTATCTATACCAAAAGTTTGTTGAACCGTTGGTATGTTTGATGTGAAAAAACTATGTATACCCATGGTTTACTTAACCATGGGTATATAATTTGGGCTGTAAAAATGTATAGCTATGGTTATGTAAACCGTGGGTATATATGTATACCTAAGGTTCACTAAAACTCTGGGTAATATGTGATTTCAATGCGATATACCCATGGTTTCTATATAACTATGGGTATAGGGCTATCCCAACACCTTAGGATCCCACAGTTCATGAAACCGTGGGTATAGCCTATACCCACGGTTTCATTGGCTATACCCATGGTTTGAAACCGTGTGTATAGGAAAATTTTCAAGTAGTGACCCCCAACCAAATAAGTGTACCAACCTGAAAACAATGGAAAATTAAAACAACTGAGAGAGCCCTCCTCCTGGATCCTATGTTATGACCACCATACGTGGTCTAAGCAATGCATATCCCTAATCTCCACTAAAGTCATGATCAACATGTTTTTCGTCTGTATAAGGCATGATATGTGTGGTCAAATCCCATAGAGGGGTGAGTATAAACATACCCAATAAGATACACAAAATTGGTGAAAGTGGAGAAGTAAGAGATACCCTAAAAAGGAAATTAATAGAGAGAACAAGGTAAAGTGAAAAAGTACAGATCAACCCAAGAAGAGAGTGAAAGTAAACTCATCTAAACACAAGGAGCTCTAAATGGTGATAATAAAAACATATCATTGAGTCTTCACTACCAATAGTAGGAGAGTATACTCATCCAACCATGAGAATCTTGACATAGAAATCATGTTGCCTACCCTACGAGTCTTTGTCTCTACTGTAAGTAGAGTATCCAAAACCCAAAGAGTGGGTATTAAAACATGATATATATATATATATGCTCAGTCAAAGAAACCAAAATATGAGAGTAAGGGGATCTCTATATCATATCTTAGCCAAGTAAAAGAGTCACCAATGGTTCCATGTTATCTCCATCTACGATGCCTAGCATCCCACACATCTTCCCTCAGCACACAATTCAAAGGGACTCGATCACCACACCTTGACACTATCCGCTTTGGGATAAACAGACTTTCCCGCACAATTTTAGATTGGGTCACAAGGACTCATCTAAGTGGGAATGCACCCCTCTTTATCATGATTCCAAAGTTACATCAAACCATATCTTTTTACTATGCCACACAACTGATCGGGAACAAAATTGTTGAATAGGACCCACTACCTAGTGTGTCCGGGGGGTTCCACTCTGATAGTATTCATAGAGGACCCTCTCCCATGTTGATGGGGGGGGGGAACTCTGGTTGCAGAAATGTAGGAATCAAAACCATGCATATGGGGGGTTCCACTCTAGTGTCATGTGGACCTGCACCCTAGTAAAATAGGGGGGGGGGGGGTTCTCCCGTAGTCATTGAGGACCCATTCCCTATCCGATAGGGTTTCCACTCAGAAGGAAGAGGACCCACAACCATTCGGATTGGGGGGGGGGGGGTCCAGTATAAATTTTGAGGAACCACACCTTGGTATCAAAAGAGGGTACCACATTAGTGTCATTGGAACGTGTGCCCTGGTATAATAGGGGGTTCCACCCTAGTCGTTGAGGACCCACACCCTATCTGATAGATGGGTTCCACTCAGAAGGCAGAGGACCCACACCCATTTTGACGGGGGGTTCCTCTCTAAAGGTCGAGGAACCATGATGTGGTATCAGAAAGGGGTTCCACTCTAGGTCATCGAGGACCCGTGCCATACCTGGTTGGGGGATCCACTAAGAAGTAATTGTAGAGGACCCACACCCATGACGATGGGGGGTTCAACTATGGAAGAACTCTATGGTGATCATGCATGATCACTTACATCATCCAATGTCTCCTGAATAAGCGTCATGCCTAAACCATCTCTCATCATATCAAGAAATCCACTACAGAGGGTACCATCACATTCTATGTTGGAAAACACTCGTGATAAGATAATCACGAGCCATAGTTCGAGTCCAAAAGAAAAATATACGATAGGTAGAAGATCCATAATGAGGTACACGAAATGTATGGGTCCCACATGACGTGTGACCCCGCCTCATTGTCAGGATGTGTACTTATCCATACTTGGGTACTAAGCTATGTACATATACCCCTAGGCGTGCCAGTGTACTCCCAGAGAACATGGAATATCTAGAAAAAATGATGGCAAGCACACGATTCTCATCATTGGTCCAAACGGAAAAATATAATTCCAATAAAATCTATCCTAAAATGGTCCTAGATAACCAAACCAATCACATCATTCTAATCCTTGCAGAAAATTGTAGAGGTTTGACTATTCATTCGTTCAATTCATACACTCGATGAAAAAGACACATTGCATAGCATTGCACATGAATGCTGCCTCATGGGGCCCACTTCTCAATCCTGAAATAAAATCCTGATATTATTATCCAATATTCAACCTCAATGTGAGGATCAAAATGGTGTTGACGAAACGTCGATTGAACTTCACATGGTGAAATTATGTATGGTTAAAGTGTTAATAATAATAATATATTATCATTATTTGGTAGTTTTTTGGACCTGATCTGAAAACCTAAAAAAGGAACCCAAAATTGGTTTCAAAATGAATGTCTTGAAAATTGGGTCAAGCTTCCGCAGACAGCACGTCAATCATACGCTCCATGAAAGAGTTAAATTCGAATCAATATTTGAAAATAATAATAATATTATTATTTTAAAGCATTTTATAGACCCGTTCCTCAGATCAGATAATGGAACCCACCATTGGTCTTATATAGACCATAATGGAGATAGGGTCACATCTCCACTGATGGCACATCAATTGGATGTCGCACAAAGAGGTTATGCTAGATTAAGTGTTTTGATAATAATAATAATAATAATAATAATATTATTATTATAATTAATAATTAATTATATCTGTTTTTCCTCCACCATTGTCCTCTATCACGTGCATAGGGAGGGGGGAATTAGGGTTGGTCCATGCAGGTCCGGCCGCCTCCTCGGACCGTGGCCTCGACACGCCCGGACCACAGCCGCTCTGGCCGCCGCCTGCCTCACCCACACCGGCCGCCTCCTCGTCAGACCACCATCCTACTCACCCTGCCTGGACCACCGTGCGCCACACCACCTCAGGAATCCGCAGCCCGAACTTCCATGTGCCACACTTCCTACATCACCTAAAAGCTGTCATGTGCCACTGCCTCTTCGGCCTCTCCTTATCGCCTCAGCCACACAAACCTCTGCCGCCGCTCGCCCTGCTCGCATTGGACGAACTTCTCAACCTCACCATTAATTATGCATGGTTCCGCACCGCTGATCCATCTTGAAATAAATATCTGAACAGAGATATGTAATCCTTTGGCCCATATCGACATAGATCCATGCCCCGATTCATGATTCATTATTGTTTCATTGTATCAAATAGTAGATGGTGAAGAACATGTGAAGAACATAGGAAAATAGGGATCAATCAATGGTCGAGTTAGTTTGGAAATCCTCGTTGATGTTCAAGGACAACTCAATTGAAAATGAAACAAAATTTAAGATTCAAGAATTTCAATTGGGGATATGGATTCTAAAAGAAAGAATCCTACCTGGACTTGGATCCATTTTTCATCAATGAAAATGCTCACCAAAAAACATCACGATCCATCAAAAGTTTGTCATTTTTTCACCAATGGAGGAATAAAGGGAGATTTCCATGGTGGTAGGATTATGTGGAAACCCTAACCCTAACCACATAATCAAATATTTATAACCTTGAAATTAGGTCACGGTTAAACCGCTTAACCACACTTGTGAATGGTCGTGGGATCAGAACATCTCACGCCCTCTAATTTTAGTTTGTTCTTAGGTAAAACACCACAAAATGAACTTGAAAGCAGTATTGTATTTCCAATTTGAGTCCTTGTTCAAGAGTTATTTGAATCAATAGATGAAATAAAATAAAATAATTTAATTATTTTATTTATGGTTACGTCCTCGGTGACTTTTTCTATAGAATAACCACATCGACAAAAGTTATGTCGTGCCTCGGGTAAACCCCGTGTTTCAGACTCAACTATGCCATCATATTTCTGATCTGAGCTTCCTTTTAAGAGATATTACATTATATATGAAAATCACATGCGCATAATAAAAATATATTTAATATTTTTATAAAATTAATTTTGGGAACACTGATTATTATAATCAGGCTCCGTCATAGAGTTTGGCTCTAAAAATATTCCTAAAAATATTCCAAAATACTATAAATAAAAAACTAGGGTCTCTACATAATTCTATTATTCAAATATTTCCATTCCCAAAAAATACAAACTAAGAAAAGAGATGGGGATACTGAGCTTGAACCTGGCTCTCCCCTACACTGGGATGTATAGATAAAGGATAAGTGTGAAGCACCCTCATCACCTCCTCTGAGAACATTAATAGAACCCTGAAAGGTGCTTTTGTGGGTGATCTCAAATGAAGTGTGTTTTTTTGGGTACTTGGATGCAGTAGAGTGGCTGACCAAGGTCATCTCACAAAGAGGAAAGTAAATTATAAAAACATCATAAAGGTATTCTAAAAATAAAATAAAGGAGAATCAAAAACTAATTCAAAAATGATGAGGGGTTTTTACCATTTATAAAAGAAGAATATTTTCATTGGTAGAAGATTGTATTTTTTTTGTTTTTGAAATCAAACTTGATTAATAAAACACAATAAGAAGATGTTTTGTAGAAAATTCTTAAAAAGGCATAATCGATCCAACTCTACCTCTTTATTTACTTATTTATCATTATTATTTTAATCAATATCCACTTAATTATGATCCACTAATTTTTTAACTTCAGAACCCTACGTGAATCAAGTTAACCACCAAGATGAAATTAATAAAACCATATGCTAGCTTTGAAACATTCAATCGCATCACCCATCTTTAATTTATGTTCTTAGTATAGATTATGGTTAGTGGTAAATTAGGACACATTTACATTCTATAAATGAGGATTAATTGAGTTAAATATTATATTTGAACCCTACAAATTGATCCTATGTGGTCTTTTATTACCGGTTAAGGTTCCACTCTCACAGTTCACACAATTCCCGACCTCACATGTTTTTGTGTTAACTGTTCAATTTCATTCTTAGTTACAATTAAATTAAGAAATATATTAATAGATCATATTATCTGAATTATAGTATCTCACTGATTCAAAATAAATGAATGAAAAAGGATATTGGTCGATCAATTACTGATAAAACTACCCTTATATGGGCAATGTAGTCATCGTAGAAACAGATTGCATTGAAAAAGATTTAGAAAGGGTATAACCCCATATAATTTCAAATATTTGATTTCCATACCAAATTAGAATATTAAGAGAAGAATAAAATTGAAAATAATAGAATAAATTGAAGAAAAACTAAGAGATTATTGAAAGTACAACAACATTACAACAAAGAAGTGGAAAAGAAGAGAATTTTGGAGGAGATCGTAGCTTGGTAGATTCCCTCCTCGAATTGTGAATTAAAATGGTATATAATCACTTATACTCTGCTCCCAATCTCCTAATTCATATACCAACCCCTTCAAATGACAAAAAAAACAAATTTATAGAGTGGAGGGGAGCCTAGGTTTAAAGAGGTTTCAAGTGTGAATGAGGACATTCGTCCAAATAAATTAATCCAAATTAAACCGCCAGTTTAACCACTGAAACACATGAATCAAATGTCCTTCCAGAAGGATTATTTGTGATAAAATGAGTCATTTAGATCCTCTAAAAATGTGGGTCTAATATAGGAATGTATGAAGATGTTATAGCCAAACTACCGAACCAATTTCCAATCTGGCGAGTCCGTCCCAACATTGACTTCATGGCATATATGCACCAAAAAAATGCATGATTTAACTCAAATATCCGGAATAAAAGTTGTATAAAATTGAGTCAGGAATAGATTTTAAAAATATTAAGTTCAAATAATACATATCGAAAAATTTATGTTCGAAATTCTACAGTGAATTTTAAAGGGTAAAACTGGAATGTTCACCAAATTTCCAAATGAATGATCTAATCCCAAATATTTTATAAATAATCATATTTAAAACAATGTGATAAATTTTTTTCATTTATTAGAAATAAAATATTCAAAAAAATTGTGTTTTATCAACTCCTACACACTTACCATTTTTCACTCTTGGGAAAAATCTCATATCATATATTAGAAAAAATTGTGACAAGATGTGCATATTCAAATTTCTCAATCCAGAGTGCGAATAAGGCCAAGTAAGAATCCCATCAAGAATAAATGTAAATAAATTTTAAAGTTATTTTCTAATAAATTGTGTCAAAACAAAATCTAGTGATATTTATAATACTAATTGTAGAGAAACAAGTCGTGGGTCTACCATGCCACTAATTCTCCATGTGTGTGTGTCAACCATTCTAAGATCATAAATCCACCCTTTATTTAGTATATTCAGGTCAAGTAAAACAATTCTTCTTACTTGGTTTAATTCCCCAAACATGTTCTACATTCCTTTTCAATTGAATTTCAAGACCCACTCACTTAAGAATTCCCTAATGTCAAGCTTTAAGCTCCCGACCTAGATATCCGGATATGTTTTATATTTAATCACTCCCTCATTTTTTTAATCTGAACATGGAAAAAATATCTCACTCAAATATCAACCCATGTTTGATCTCCTCATAACTCTAATTATAATAGTTTTAAAAAGATCAAAGGTCGATGAAGAGAGGTTTTTGACCTTTCCAAGACACAACCCATTTTATTTGAGGGCGTACAATAGATGGATTACATGCACACACACATAATTCAATTTGGTATAGCAATGAAACCCCTCGGAAGAGAAACGAACGTATGGATCACCCAATGATTTTTTTACCTAACTTTTCTATACTTTAAAATGAGTAGGAAAACTTTCACAAGTCATGGTTGAGTGAAACTTTCTGTGGAGAATCAAATGACCCAATTTACCATGAACAAATATCTCAAATAATAATGTCAAAATGAAAAATCTTTATAATGACACAACAATTCATATCCTCAACAACTTCATTTTTTCTAAAAATCAACCATTGATGTTGAAATATTACTCTTTCCTATAATTCTACCAATGAATTTTCAAAACAGGCATTTTATATAGGTTTCTAAAGATATTGTTACATGATATACATATATATATATATTTATTTTTTTAAAAAAAATTAACCAAACAATTAATAGAAAATTAACACAAAACACAGAAACGAAAATAAAAAATATCTACCCCAAAATGTTGTCCCCTCCCCAAAACATAAAATATTGCATTTTCATCAATGTGAACCTATGAGATGATATATGCACATGAAATTTATAATTTTAAATAGGAAAAATAATATAAAACTGATATTGTTAGGATCAACCTGATATGCTCAAGTGATGATGGGGTCATGCAGTGTGATGAAATCCACTACATCAGTAGGAAGTCCTTCAATTTATTTAATCAAACGTTGCTCGTTGAATGTAAATATCCTTCTAGTGTCCTCCTGTGTGATATCCACTCCCCCAAAAGAAAACAAATTAGATACAATATAAGGACCTAACCATCTGGAAGACAACTTACTAGGAATCATCTTCGGTCGTGAACTATAGAGAAGGACTTTCTCTCCAACATGAAACTCCCTTTGTTGGATCATTCTATCATGAGATGCTTTTGATATTTCATTATAGAGACATTAGTTCTCATATAAAGACAATCTAATCTCCTTATGCTCTTGAATTTGTAGCTTCCTTTGGATTCTAGCTTGGGAAAAATCCATGTTACATTTATTTATAGCCCAATATGCCTGATGCTCAACTTCCACCAGGAGATGAAATTCTTTCTCAAAAATAATTCGAAATGGGAACATACCAATAAGTGTATTGTATAATATCCTATAATCCCATTGCGCATCATCCACACACTTTCTCCAATCCTTCCTATTTGGATGCACAATTTTCTCTAAAACTTGTTTCAACTCCCTATTTGAAACCTTAGCCTGGAAATTTGTTTTGGGGTGGTATGTTGTTAATGTTTTGTGTGTCACCCCATACTTCTAAAGGAGGGAAGCCAAATTACTATTTTAGAAGTGTGTCCCTTGGTTACTGATGATGGCATTCAGTACTCCAAACCTACAAAAAATCTGTGCTTTGAAAAAGTCCACTACAACATGAGAGTCATCTGTACTAGTGGAGTTAGCCTCCATGCATTTCTCACATAATCCACAATATCTAAAATATAAAAAAACCAAATGAACTTGGAAAAGGGAAATAAAAATTGATTCCTCATACATAAAAAATCTCACAGAATAGTATGGGTTGTTGGGGCATCTCATGTCTCCTAGAAATGTTCCTAGAGTGTTGGAAATGAGAGCATGAATTAAAAATCACATGAGCATCATAAGAAGGAACTAGGCCAATATAATCAATAGTATAAAAACTTCCTAGAAATTCATTGCAGTCCAAAGTGTCCACCACATGAATGTTTATGAAAAAAATGTAAAATAGACTTAAAACTCATGATCAAAAACATTCCTCCTAATAATTTGATCACTACACATGTGCCATAGGTAGGGATCATCTAACACATAAAATCTAGACTCACTCTTTATTTTTTGGACTTGTTGTTTCTTTAAATTTTTAGGAATTTCAGAGGAAAAAAGGTTGGTATACCAAGGATGCGTACCTAAGATGGAATAAAGATGCTCTTTGGGGAAATTATCCCGAAGTGGTACCTGGTCTATGGTGTCATCCTTTAGTGCATGAGTAATCCTACTAATGTGGTCCACTACTAGGTTTTCCAAAAAACTTCTTTTCCTTTATCTCAATATCAAATTCTTGAAGAAGGATCATCCATCAAATTATCATGGGATTTGCATCCAGCTTCTCCAAGAGGAAACTCAGTGCTATATGGTTAGAAAAAACTACTTTATAGCCCAATAAATATTCAAGGGATTTATCTAAAAAAATATGATCGAAATAAAATACTTTTTTGTTGTTTTGTAGTTTCATTGGGCTGAATTTGGTGTCCTCGATGCATAGGAAATCACATGTGAACGTCCATTCACCCTATGAGATAAGACATCCCCAACCACGAAATTGGAAGGATCACACATAAGCTCAAAAGGAATAACCCACCATGGGGGATGTATGGTTGGTGGACTGGTCATACACTTCTTTATCTCATCAAAGGAATTCATGCAAGAACCATAGAGTACAAAATTATAATCCTTTTGAAGTAATCATGACATTGGAAGATAATCTTACTAAATTCGTTAACAAAATGCCGATAAAATCCTACATGACCTAGGAAATATATAACATCATGCACACATGAATGATAGGGTAAGGATGAAATAATACCTACCATATATTTATCAACCTCTATCCCATGTTTTGACACTACATGCCTTACAAAAATCCCATGATCTACCATGAAATGAAACTTTTCAATGTCTAAAACCAGATTATTCTCAATATAATGATTCAAAACCATTTATAAAATATAGATACAATCATAAAATGTGGTTCCATATACTGTAAATTCCTCCATAAATACCTCCATTTAGGTCTCAATAAAATCATAAAAAATACTTACCATGCATCTATGGAAGTTACCTGGGGCATTGAAAAGTCTAAGTGGAATCCTCCGGTAGGAAAATGTGCCGAATGGACAAGTGAATGCTGTCTTCTCTTGATCCTCCAGAGCTATAGGAACCTGAAAATATCTAGAAAATATATATAAGAAATAATAATGTATATTCCCAGCTAGCCTATTAAGAATTTGATCAATAATTGGGAGGGGAAATAGTGCTTGCGAGTGGATTAATTTAGTTTCCAATAATCAATACAAACACACCATCTGTTTTGTACCCTAATTGGAACTAACTCATATTTATCATTTTTAATAATGTAAAAGCACTTTCCTTAGGCACAACCTGAATAGGACTCACCCACTGGGAATCTGAAATGGGAAAGATACACCTGCCTTGAGAAAATTTTCAACCTCATTTTTAACAACCACCAAAAGTGTTAGATTGAGTCTGTATTGTGACTTCCTAACCGGTTTAGCCCCATCCTACAAAAGAATCATATGAATGAAAATGGAGTGGCTAATACCTGATATTTCTACCAAGGTACACCTGATTGCCCTAATGTTCTCCCTCAAAAGATTCAAAATATTTTCTTCATGTTCAAAAGTGTGATTATTAGAAATGATAATAGGTAACCTCTCACCACTCAATAAGTATGAGTATTTGAGATTTGGTAGTAATGAGTTGAGCTCCAATGAAGGGGGTGATGTATGGATGGAAACATTGAAGCAACTGAAATATGTGTACAAATAACATCGACATCAGAATAAACATAATCAAAATTAGAGAATAATTCATCAAATCCATCAGCATACTCAACAACCTTGTTATAATCATATTTAGATTTATCAAAATCAGAATATAAATCCATTTCAAAATCAAATCTAAGAGAGTCTTGTGGATTAGAAATAGGTGTGGAAGTATTCTTAGACATCAAAATATAACCAATTATCATAATATCCCTAATCATAATAAAATAAAAATCCATGGGGTTTTTACTTGGTGGTTTAATATGGGATATAAAAAAATCATAATGGTCCTCTTAGGGGTACTTCATGGAGTCTATAACATTAAATATAAAAAATTCATCTCCAAACTCCATGGAATGTGTGCCTTGATAGACATTTATGACCATTTTAGAAGTTTCTAGGAATGTCCTACCTAAGATAATGGGTGCACATGAACATACCTAATCTTCCTCCATTTTAATCACGTAGAAATATACTGGAAATATCATGAATCTTACTTAGAAAAGTACAACCTCAAGGTCTCCTTCTGAATATACTTTTGCTCTATTTTTCTAATTTCACCACTACTCTCGTTGGATTCAACTCACCAACCTATAAAGAAGAAAATACAAAGTGAGGAATAACATTTATGGAAGATCCTAAATCCCAAAGGGCATCAGAAAAGTGTAAATACCCTATGGTTCTTGGTATGGTGAATGTTATGGGATCCATGCACTTTGTTGGAATTGATCGAGTTAAAGTAATGAGTGCTGACGAATTTCTTCCAAGATTGAACCCCTCATTTACCTTGAGACCTCTTCAATTAGGGAAAGTTCTTTTTAAGAATTTGGCATAAATTGGGGTTTGTTTAATGGCTTCAAGTGAAGGGATGCTGATCTCCACATGCTTGAATGAATCCCAAACTTCTTTTTTGCATTGCCTCTTCATAATTTTTTTTGGTTTGAACAACTCTATTTAGAAAAGGAAGGGGTTTAAGAGGAATATCATCAATATTTTTCTTACCTTTATCTTTATCCATGGGTTGCTCAACAGTTGGTTTGGAATGGGTCTTTTATGGAGTTGAGGTGAATCCTGATGGGATGATAAGAACCGATGTATCATTAATTTTCTTCCCACTTCTCAATGTGAAGGCTCTAAAATTCCCCTTGTGATTTGGAGTAGGTTGGGAAAGAATATTTCTGAAGTTCTAACTTACCAGTTCATGGAGGGAAGTGGGAATCTGGCTCATTTGTGCCTTTAATTCCCTCAACTCCGAACGTTGACTCTTTAGCTCATTCTGTTGATTAAGAACAATTTGATTCAAAAGATCATCAGTATTGGAATCTACCTTTGGTTGAGATGCCCCCTACTTGTTTTCTTGTTGATGCTTGGGCTTCAAATCTCATTTGGGGTTGTTGGAAACCTTGTTGGTATGGCAGAGGTTGTTAGAAGTTTTGTTGAAAAGGGGACCATTGTTGTTGTCCAGAGCCATACCTCATGTTTGATTGATCCTTCCACCCTCGGTTGTATGTTGGTGGAAATGAATCAAACTTATTTTGGGGATATTGTTATTGTTTCTACTAATAAGTTCTCCCAGGAAACACTGCTACACAATCTTCTATTTCTTATAGTTGGGGGAAAGAGCTAGTTGGGTGGCTTATCTCAATGCAAATGCCACAAGGCCTTGAAAGAGTGGGTTGGAATGTCTTTTGTGCCAAAGCAATCCATCCCACCATATTTTCCAATTCTTCTAACTTAGTATCAATCAAATGAATCTCAAGAGAAGATGGACTTACCAGATGTACTCCTCTAACATGTGGTGTACGTTGATCACCAAATTATTTGGAGTTTTGTGTCATCTTGTCAATCAATTAATGTGAATATACTAGTGTCTTTTCCACCAATTCCCCTCCAACCACGACATCCACCATACTACTCTCCATAGGCGTGAGTCCTTCATAGAAGTACTGTATGAGGAGTTACTCACTGATTTGGTGGTGTGGGCAGCTTTCCCACAACTTTTTTAATCTCTCATAATACTCATACATTGACTCCCCATGTTCCTTCTTGATCCCTAAGATCTATTTTCGAATGGATGTGGTCCTTGATGCTGGAAAAAAATATATGCAAGAAAAGAAGTTTCAAATAATTCCATAATGTTACATCTTTAGGTTGTAAATAATAAATCCAATCCTTTGTAGCTCCATCAAGATAAAATAGGAATGCTCTTAGTTTGATTTGATCTTCATATACATTTCGTGGTTTAAGGGTTATGAAAACCACATTAAATTCATTACAGTGTTTGTTTGGGTCATCACCAATAAGCCATAAAACATTGGAATTAGGTGAATTAACCCAGATTTCAGTTCAATGTCTGATTCGAGATTTGGGTTTGCAATGCAACTTGGTTGATAATTAATATCAGGTGCATCCAATTATTGAATGGTTATATTAATTTCATTTCCATTATTTTTATCCATTGGTTCTTGTTTTAGGGTTGATATTGAATTTTTTCGAATTTCAATGTTCCTGGAGTGGAGTAATTCTCCAACTGGTTGAATGTTGACACTTCCCAAAGACTGAGAATGTATGATTCGATCCCTAAGGCTACATTAAATCTTTGGGTCAATATCTAAAATATCCTCAGGATTAGTTTGTTTCATTAATCATATAAATATAAAAATAAGGAATGTGGACCATATTAAAAATTAGATGTTTGAGTTGATGGTCCTAAAAGAAGAAGAAGAAAATGAAAGAAGTAGAAAAAAATACAGATTGGGTATAGAAGGAAGAAATATAAGAAGAATAGAATAAAATTTAAAATAAAATAAATTCCTAAAATTGGTTGAAATAATTACTTTCCTCCCTAAAAACGGTGCAAATTTGAGAGGTGATATCGTGGGCGCTCTTAAATGAAGTGTGATTTTTTGGGTACTTGGGCACAACAAAGTGGCTAACCAAGGTCATCTCTCAAAGGAGGAAGTAAATTAAAAAATCATCTTAAAGGTATTATAAAAATAAAATAAATGATAATAAAACACTAAATAAAATGATGAGAATTTTCTACCTTTTTTAAAAGAAGAGTATGTATGTTAGAAGAAAATTGCTATTTTTCCGAAATTAATCTTGATTAGTAAAACAAAATAAGAATATTTTTTTTAGAAAAATATTATAAAATGCATAATCAATCTAACTCGACCTCTTTATTTACTTATTTATCATTATCATTTTAATCAATATCTGCTTAATTATGATCCCCTAATTTGTTAACCCCCGAACCCTATGAAAATTAACTTAACCAACAACATGAAATTAATTAAACCCTAGGCTAGAATTGAATAATGAAATCACAACACCATACTTTGATTAATGATGTAAGGATTGATTATGTTATGTGGTAAACTAGGGAAAATTTCCACTCTTGAAATGAGGATTAATTGAGTTTAGGTATTGTATTTAAACTCTATAAATTGATCCTTTGTGGTCTTGTATTACCAGTTAAGGTTTCACTCTCACAGTACATACATTTCCCAACCTCATGTGTTTTTGTATTAACTGTTCAATTTATTAATTAGTTTTATTTAAATTAAAAACTAAATTATTATATCGTATCATGTGAATTATATTAGCTCATTGATTCAAAATAAATGAATGAATAATGATATAGGTTGATCGATTACTAAGAAAAATACTCTTCCATGGGTGATGTTGTCATCGTAGAAACAGATTACATTTGAAAATATTTAGAAATGGTATAACCCAATATTGTTTCTACTATTTGATTTATAGTTCAAGGAGAAAGATAAATAGAAGAAGAAAATTGAAAATAATAGAAGAAATGGAAGGGAAACTAAGAGTTTATTGAAAGTACAACAACATTACAACAAAGAAGAGGAAAATAAGAGCATTTTAGAGGAGATCCTATCTTGGTGGATTCCATCATAAAATTGTGAATTAAAACGGTATAGAATCAATTAAAATCTAATCAAAATCTCCAAATGCACTTCCCAACCACTAAAAATGATAAAAACACTAATTTAACGAGTGGAGGGAGGCTAGGATTAAAGAGGTTTCAAGTGTGAATGTGGAAATTCAGACTAACAAATTAATCCAACTTTCACCGCCTATTTGACAACCACAACACATGAATCAGATGTCCTTATAGAATTATGATTTGTGAGAAATGAGTTCTCTATATCCTCTCAAAATTTAGGCATACTACCAGCACAGATGAAGAAGGTATGTCTCAAATACAGAACCAATGTCCAATATGGTGAGTCCATCCCAACATTGACTTCATGACCCATTTTCACCAACCAAATGCATGATTTAACTCAAATTCCCTAACTAAAAATTGTAGAAAATTAATTCTGGGACACATTTTCATAATTTTAGGTTCAAATTATATATATCAAAATATTTATGTCCAAAATGATACAGTGAATTTTAAAGGGTAAAAAAGGAATTTTCACCAAATTTTCAAATGAATGATATAATCCAAAATATTTTATAAATAAAAATATTTAACACAATGTGAGTAATTTATTTCATTTATTATCAATTAAATATGCAAAAAAATTGTTTTATCAACTCCCACACACTTACCCTTTTTCACTCCTGAAAAAACCTCATATTATGTATTCAAAAAAATTGTGACAAGATATGAATATTCAAAATGTTCAATCCACTGTGCAAGTATAGGCAAAGTAAGATCCCATAAAGAGTCAATATCAATAAATTTTAAATTCATTATCTCATAAATTGTGTCAAAACAAAATGTAGTGGGATTCATAACACTAATCACAGAAAAACAAGTCACGGGTATACCATGCCACTAATTCTCCATGTGTGTGTGCGCCAACCATTCCAAGATCATAAATCCACCCTTTATTTAGTATATTCAGGTCAAGTAAAACAAATTATTATTACCTGGTTAAATTCACCGAACATGTTCTACATTCCTTTAAAATAGAATTTCAAGATTCACTCACTTAAGCATTCCGAAAATTCAAACCTTAATCTCCCAACCTAGATATCCCCATATGTTGTACATTTCATCGCTCCCGTCGTTTTTTTTGTTTTTTTAATTTGTTCTAGGAAAAAAATCTAAAACTCAACTCTCAACCCATGTTTTATCTCCTCATGAAACTAATTGTAATAGTTATAACAAGATCAAAAGTTAATGAAGAGTGGTTTTTGAACTATCCAAGACATAACCCATTTTTTGAGTGTGTAAAACAGTCAGATAACAGGTACACATGCATAGGTCAATTCAATACTATAATGAAACAAATCATAATAGAAATGAACTTATGGACCAAACAATTATTTTTTACCTAACATGACTATACCTTCAATTGATTAGGAAAAATTTCACAAGTCATGGTTGAGTGAAAATTTTTGTGGAGAAATAAATGACACAATTTACCATAAAAAAATATCACAAATAATGATGTTAAAATCTAAAAGGTTTTATAATGATAAAACCATTAATATCATCGACGACCTTAATTTTTATAAAAATAAACCCTTGATGATGAAATCTTACTCATGATTATAATTCTTCCAATGAATTTTGAAAACATAAATTTTTTATATGTTCCACATGAGAATATTACATTATATATTTTTTATTGATATTTTTTCTGGTTTTTTTTTGAAAATTTTAACCAAAAACTTAATAGAAAATACACATAAAACACTAAAATGAAAATCCTAAATATCTACCCCAAAATTTTGTCTCCTCCCCCACACTTAAAATATCACATTTTCCTAAATGTGAACCTATGACATGATATATGCACATGAAATGTATAATTTTAAATAGGAAAATGAATATAAAACTGAAAGGGTTAATAACATCCTGATATGCTCAGTGCTGATGGGGTCATGTAGTGTGATGAAATCCACTGGAACAGTAGGAAGTCCCTCAATGTATTTCTCCAAATGTTTCCCATTGACTTTAAAGCTCCTTCCAGAGCCCTCTTATATGATATCCACTACACCATAAAGAAAACAATTAGATACAATATAAGGACCTATCCATCTAGAATGAAACTTACCAGGAATCAGATTTAGTCATGAACTATAGAGAAGGAATTTCCCTCAAAAAATGAAACTCCCTTTGTTGGATCATTCTATCATGAGCTTCTTTTGACCTTTCCTTATAGAGCCTTGAGTTCTTATATGAATACTATCGAATCTCCTCATGCTTTAGAATTTGTAGCTTCCTTTGGATTATATCTTGGCCCAAATCCATGATGCATATCTTTATATCCCAATATGCATGATGCTCAACTTCCACTAAGAGATGAGATACTTTTCCAAAAAAAAATCAAAATGGGGAAATACCAATGGGTGTCTTGTATACTGTTCTATAATCCCATAGCGCATCATCCAATCACTTTCTCCAATCCTTCCTATTTGGCTACATGGTTTTCACCAATTTTTTTAAATCCCTATTTGAAACCTCAGCCTAGCCATTTGTTTGAGGGTGGTTTGGTGTTGATTTTTTTTGTGTCACCCCATACTTTCGAATGAGGGAATCCAAATTGCAATTACAGAAGTGTGTCCCTTGGTCACTGATTATGGCCTTCGGTACTCCAAACCTACAAAAATATGTGCTTTAACAAATTCCATTGTAACATGAGAATCATCAGTCTTGGGGGCCTTATCCTCCACCCATTTTCTCACATAATAAACAACAACAAAAACATACAAAAAACCAAATGAACTTAGAAAAGGGCCTATAAAATCGATGGCCCATACATAAAAAATCCCACACAATAGTATGGGTTGTTGGGGAATCTCATGTATCCTAGAAATGTTCCCAGAGTGTTGGTAATGAGAGCATGACATACAAAACACATGAGCATCATGGGATAAGCTAGGCCAATATAATCTAGAGTCAACAAATTTCCTAGCTGTCTGTTGGGGTCCAATGTGTCCACCACAAGAAAGTGTATGAAAAAAATGTAAAATAAAATCAAACTACTGATTAGGAAGACACCTCCTAATAACAAGATCACTACACATACAACATATGTAGGGATAATCACACCCGTAAAATCTAGACCCATTCTTTAATTTTTTATCTTGACGTTTCATTAAATTTACCGGAATTTCAGAGGAAAAAATGTAGTTAACTAAATCAGCATACCAAGTATGTGTACCTAAGATGGAATAAAGATACTCATCTAGGAAAGTATCCCAAAGTGGTACCTGGTCCATGGTGTTATCCTCTAGTGTGCGATTAATCCAACTAATGTGGTCTGCCACTAGGTTTTCTAACCCCTTCTTGTCCTTTATCTCAAAATCAAATTCATGAAGAAGGAGCATCCATCGGATTAGCCTGTACTTTGCATCTTAATTCTTCAAAAGGTACCTCAGAGCTTCATGGTAAGAAAAATAACTACTTTAGATCCCAATAAATATGGATGAAATTTATATAAAGAAAATATGATGGAAATATACTATTTTTCCCTACATGTTTAGTTTTATTAGGCTGAATCTAGTATCCTCAATGCATAGGAAATCACTTGTGAACGTTCCTACACCCTCTGAGATAAGACATCCCCAACCACAAAGTTGGAAGCCTCACATGTAAGCTCAAAATGAAGATCCCACTATGGGGGTTGTATGATTAATTGAGTGTTCATACACTTCTTTAGATCATCAAAGGAATTCCTACAAGAATCATTGAACAAAAAATCATAATCCTTTTGAAGTAATCGTGAAATAGGAAGAGAAATCTTACTAAAATCTTTGTTGAAATACTGATACAATCCTTCATACCCTAGAAAATGTCTAACATCACACACACATGGAGGATAGCGTATGTATGAAATAATACCTACCTTAGATTTATCAACCTCTATCCCATGTTTTGACACTATATCCCCTCATACAATCCCAACTCTACCATGAAATGCCACTTTTCAATGTTTAAAACCATATTCTTCTCAATAAAATGATTCAAAACCTTTCTTAAACTAGAGATACAATAATCAAATGAGGATTGATATACTTTAATGTCATCCATAAATACCTCCATGTAGGTCTCAATAAAATAATAAAAAAATACTCACCATGCATCTTTGGAAGGTACCTGGGGCATTGAAAATTCCAAATGGCATCCTCTAATAGGAAAATTTACCAAATGGAAAAGTTAATGTAGTCTTCTATTGATCCTCCGGATCTATATGAACCAGAAAATATGTAGAAAATCCATCCAAGAAACAATAATGTGTATTCCCATCTAGTTTCTCAAGCATTTGATCAATAAATGGGAAGAGGGAAATAGTCCTTGAGAGTTGATTGATTTAGTTTCCTTTGATCAAAACACACACACACAGACCAATTCTTTTGTACCCTCATTGGTACTAAATCATATTTATCATTTTTAATAATAGTAACACCAATTTTCTAAGGTACAACCTAAATAGGACTCACCCACTGGGAATCTGAAATGGGATAGATTATAACTGCCTCAATCTATTTTTAACATCTTTTTAACAACCTCCAAAAGTGTTGGATTGAGTTTCCTTTGTAGTTGTCTAACCTATTTAGCCCCATCCCCCAAAATAATCCTACACATTCAAATGGAGGGGCTAATACCTAATATTTCAGCCAAGGTCCACCCGATTTCCCTGATGTTCTACCTCAAAAGATTCAAAATATTTTCTTTATGTTCCAAAGTGAGATTATTAGCAATGATAACAGGTAACCTCTCACAACTCAATAAGTATGAGTATTTGAGATTGGGTGGTAATGTATTGAGCTTCAATGAAGGGGGTGATGTATGGATGGAAACATTGAAGGAACTAAAATATTTTCACAAATAACATCAGTATCAGAATAAAAATCATCAAAATTAGAGAATAATTCATCAATTACACCAGCATACTCAATAACCATGTCATAATAAGATTGTGACTTATTAAAATAGGAATATGAATCCATTTCAAAATCAAATCTAAGAGAGTCTTGTGGATTATAATCCGGTGTGGAATTACTCTGAGACATAAAACTAGAATGAATTATCATATTCTCCCTAGGAATAAGACAATCAAAATCCGTGGGGTTTTTACTTGGTAGTTACAAATGAGAGATAACTAAAGAAGAATGGTCCTCTGAGGAGTACATCATAGAGTCAATAATAATAAATATAACAAATTAATCTCCAAACTACTTGGAATGGGTACCTTCATGGAAATTTATGACCAGTTTAGCAGTTTGAAGGAAGGGACTACCAAATATAATGAGATCATGTGAACTTACCTGACCGTCCTCTATTTTAATCTCATAAAAATATGCTGTAAAGATCACATATCTTACCTATACAAGTACATCCTCAAGGACTCCCACTGGATATTCTGTTGCTCTATTTGCTAATTACACCACTAATCACATTGGATTCAACTCACCAATCTGTAAAGAAGAAAATACAATGTGAGGTATTAAATTTATGGATGATCCTAAATCACAAAGAGCATAAAAAAAGTGTAAATACCCTATGGTTCATGGTATGGTTAATGTCCTAGGATCCATGCACTTTGTTGGCATTTTTGGAGTTGAATAAATGAGTGGTGTCACATTTCTTGCAAGATTTATCCTCTCATTTTCCTTGATCCCTCTTCAATTAGTACAATGTTATTTTAAGAATTTGGAATACCTTGGGAGTTCTTTAATGGCTTCAAGTAAAAGGATTTTTATCTTCACAAGCTTGAATGTTTCAAAAACTTTTTTTTCATCGCCTCTTCAGCCATCATTTTGGATTGAACAACTCTATTTGGAAAAGGAAGGGGTTTAAGAGGAATATCATAAATCTTTTCTTTACCTTTATCTTTCTCCTTAGGTTGTGAAAAAATTGGTATAGAATGGTTATTTTATAGAGTTGAGGTGAATACCAGTGGAATGGTATGTACATATGTATCATTAATTTGCTTCCCACTTCTCAATGTTATGGCACTAACATTCTCATTAAGATTGGAAGTAGGTTTTGAAGGAAGATTTCTAGAGTTCTTACTTACTAGTTCATGGAGGGCAGTGGAAATCTGGATCATTTGTGTCTTCAATTCCCTCAACTCCAAAAATTGACTCTTCAACTCATTTTGTTGATTATGAACAATTTGTTTAAAAGGATCAATAATATTAGAATCTAACATTGGTTGAGAAGCCCCTTGTTGTTGGATTTTTTATACATGGGATTCAAATCTTCTTTGGGGTTGTTGAAAACCCTGTTGGTAAGGTAGAGGTTACTGAATGTTTTTTTGAAAAGGGGGCCTTTGTTGTTGTCTAGAGACATACCTCATGTATAATTGATCCTTCCACCCTTGGTTTTATGTTGGTGAAAAATAATCAAACTTCTTTTGGGGATATGGTTGTTGTTTCTGATGATAAGGTCTCCTAGAAAACACTACTACACAATCTTATATCTCTTGTAGTTGGGGGAAATAGTCAGTTGGGTGGCTTGTCTTAGTGAAAATTCTACGAGGCCTTCAAGGATGGGGCTGGGATGTCTTTTATGCCAAATTAATCTATCTCAAAATAGTTTCCAATTCTTTTAAATTAATATCAATCAAATGAATCTCAAGAGAAGAAGGACTAACTAAATGTACTCCTCTAAGATATAGTGTACCTCAATCAACAATTTTTTCAGAGTTTTGTGCCATATTTTCAATCAATGCACCTGAAGCTACAAGTTTCTTGTCCACCAATGCTCCTCCAGCTAGATAATCCACTATGCTCTTATCCATAGGTGTGATTCCTTCATTGAAGTACTGTATGAAGAGTTTATCACTGACTTGGTGATGTCGGCAGATTGCACAGAACTTCTTGAATCTCTCCCAAAACTCATAAATAGAATCCCATGTTCCTTTTTGATCCTTGAGATCTCCTATTGAATGGAAGTGCTACTTGATGATGGAACAAATCTCTGCATGAAAAGACATTTCAAATCATTCCAACATGTTACATCTTCAGGTTGTAAATAATACATCCAATCCTCTATAGCTCCATCAAGTGAAAATGGGAATGATCTTAGTTTGATTTGATCTTTAAATAAATTTATTGGTTTAAGGGATTATAAAACCACATTAAATTCTTTAAGGTGTTTGTTTGGTTCCTCCCCATATAAGTCATGAAATTTTGGAAGCAGGTGAATTAACCTAGAGTTTAGGTCAAAGTCTGATTCTAGATTTGGGAATGCAATGCACTTTAGATGATAGTTAATATTAGGTGAAGCCAATTATAGAATGGTTATATTAAATTTATTTACAATATTTTAAGGCATTGGTTCTTATTTTATGTTTAATATATAAGTTTTTCCAATTTCAATGTTCTTGGAGTGGAGGAATTCTCTAACTGGTTGAATGTTGAAAGTTCCTATAGGATGGGAATGTCTAATTCGAGCCCTAAGGCTAGGTCCAATATTAGGTTCAAGATATAAAAATCCTCTAGATTAGTCTGTGTCATAAATTTTATAAAAATAAAAATAAGTAATGTAGACCATAATAAAAAGAAGAAGTTTTAGTTGATGGTCCAAAAAGAAGAAGAAGAAAATAAAACAAGTAAAAAAATTCAGATTGGGTAAAGAAGGAAGAAAGACGAGAAAAAGAGAATAAAATGTAAAATAAAATAAATACCTAAAATTCGTTGAAATAATTACTTGCCTCCCTATAAATGGCTCCAATTTGAAAGGTGATCTCATGTGCGCACTCAAATGAAATGTGATTGTTATGGTACATGGTTGAATTAGAGTGGCTAACGAAGGTCCTCATTCAATGGAGAAAGTAAATTAATCAACTTATTAAAGGTATTCTAAAAATAAAATAAAGGTGAATAAAACACTAATTAAAAATGATGATGTTTTTTACCATTTATAAAATAATAAGAAGTATGTTGGAAGAATATTTCTTTTTTTTAAATGAAACATGATTAATAAAACACAATAAGAAGATGTTTTTTAAAAAATATTTTAGAAGGTGTAATTGATAAAACTATAACTCTTTATTTACTTATTTATTATTATAATTTTAATCAATATACACTTAATTATGATCCCCTAATTTTTTAACCCCCAAACCCTATTGGAATTAACTTAACCACTAACATGAAATTAATTAAACCCAAGGCTAGCTTTGAAATATGAAATCGTAGCACCCTGCTTTGATTAATTTTCTAAGGCTAGATTATGGTTAGTGGTAAATTAGGGCACATTCCCACTATGGAAATAAGTATTAATTGAGTTTGTGGATTATATTTTAACTATAAAAATTTATCCTGTGTGGTCTTGTATTATCGGTTAAGGTTGTGCTATCACTGTTCACACAATTCGAGACATCCGATGTTTTTGTGTTAACTGTTCAATTTGTTTCGTAGTTTCATTTAAATTAAAAAATAAATTAATAGATCATATAATTTGAATTTCATAATCTCATTGATTCAAAATAAATTAATGAAGAAGGTTATAGGTCGATCGATTACTAAGAAAACTACTCTTCTAAGGGTGGTATAGTCATAGTAGAAACAAATTGCATTTGAAAATATTTAGAAAGGGTATAACCCAATATCGTTTCTTATATTTTATTTCCATACAAAATAGGTAGATTAAGAGAAGAAGAAAATTGAAAATAATAGAAAAAATGTAATAGAAACTAAGTTTTTATTGAAAGTGCAACGACATCACAACAAAGAAGAGGAAAAGAAGAGAATTTTGGAGGCGATCATAGCTTGGTAGCTTCCTTCCTCCAATTGTGAATTAAAATGGTATAGAACCACTTCTATTATACTAAAAATCTCTTAATTACCATCAAAATACCTCCAATTGAGAAAACACTAATTTATTGAATGGAGGGGAGGCTAGGTTTAAAGAGGATTCAATTGTGAATGGGGAAATTTGGCCAAATAAATTAATCCAAATTGAACCCCTTGTTTGACCCCCAAAATGTGTGAATCATCTATCATTGAAAAAAGATTATTTGTGATAAAATGAGTCCAAGAGATCTTCTAAAAATTAGGGCCTAATCCAAGCATGGATGAAGATGTTATGACCCAAATACAGAACCAATACACAATCTGGGAAGTCTATACCAACTTAGACTTCATGGCCCATTTTCACCAACCAAATTCATGATTTAACTCAAATTTTCTAAATAAAATTTCATTAAAATTAAGTCAGTAAAACATTTAAAAAATATTAAGTTCAAATAATACATATCATAATATTTATGTCCGAAATTCTACAGTGAAATTTAAAGCGTATAACTTGAATTTTCCTCGAATTTTCAAATGAAGGATCCAATACCAAATATTTTATAAATAAACATATTTAATACAATGTGAGAATTTTTTTTCATATATTATCAATAAAATATTTAATAAAATTGTGTTTTATCAGACCTCCATCTATCCCTAGAAAAAGATGACTTGATTCCCATCTTCATAAAATTCATCTAGTGAATTTCATGGGAACATCTAGTCACTCAAGATCTCACATTCGTTGTCTTCTAGCTGAGACTATCTCACATGATTGATAAGTGAAAGAGTCCAAACCATCAAATGAAGACGAATTTTACCCTCCTGCTCTACCAGGGTCTGCTATAGGGAATATAAAATATCTGATGTTTCCTAAAATGAGAAATTATGGGACTTCCTACTAATGGAATATTCTACAACATGGACCTTCCCTAGAGTATAAACTATTTAAAATTCATCTCCCAGCTGGAATTCCAACCAGCGTCACTGTCTAGGGTTGAATTCTCTCTGAGTAAAGATGTACATAAGACTTAGGTAGTCTGGGTAAACCATAAATCACTCTCCCAGAAGGTAGTATCTCTATATTCTATGGGTGAAAATTACCACTGCCAGCTCTAGGTAGGTAGTCATGTAGTTCTGTTAATGGGGTATCATCTACCTCGACCTATGTTTGATAACTATCATCTTCTACATCATGGTTGATTCTGAGCATGAATGAATACCAAAAAACAAGGTAGGCGAGTAGACTCATCCAACTACAAGAATCTACAGACCTAAATCATGTGGCATACCCCACATTTATTTTCCTATCTTGGAAGAAGAGTAACCCCAAAACAGAAACTCTTCCACACTTACTAGATGCATCCCAAGCAGAATGGTTCAAGAAGAAAAACTCCACTGGCAATGTCATGACCTACTCCAACACTTCATCTCACAATCTCACACTGAATACACAAGTTATAGGGACTCATCCAATACACCTCAAATAATATTCTCTTTAGGTGGCACTAACTCCCCCTCAATGTTTTTCTCACATCTCTAAATGCATCTTATTGGGGGAATAACCTCTCTTCCTATTGCATTCAAAGCTACGTCGAACAACACCGA
Source organism: Viscum album (assembly GCA_963277665.1). NCBI lineage: Eukaryota > Viridiplantae > Streptophyta > Magnoliopsida > Santalales > Viscaceae > Viscum > Viscum album. The sequence goes on from OY728126.1 coordinate 1,900,732,027, forward strand.
AATATGGTTACATCGATGCCCTGAGTCACCCCTGTTTAAATGTTGAGAAAGGAGTGGAAATAAAAGAGTACCTAGAAAAATGTAAAACATTTTATACTACATAAGGTAGAAGAGACAGAGAGCGTACCTTTTATCATCCTGTGCACTACGAGATCATAGATATAAAAAACCTACAGGTATCCATAGCTCTTGGCTGCCAGTTCACTGAGCCTGGTGTGGGCCTCTTTATGGTGGTGGAAGGATCCCATAGTGATTCCCACCACCCATAGCTCCTCATACTCCTTAGCCTGCTCTGCCTCCCTGGGGACCACCATGTCCATGCCTGGAAGATCCTTGATAACGGCACAAATCTCTACCATGGTGGTCTGTCTGCTATCTGTCTGAGGTGACTAACATGTCTGGTTTGGACGTCTCTTGCCATTGGACCTCTCTAATCACAAGCATAACACCATCCATCCCTATGATATCCCAGTGCTCAATGTTGTACCAGACCAAGTGCTTGAGTCTAATCATGGGGAGGCCTCCTATGTCGAGGCCTTGTCAACTAATGTCTTCTAGCAGCGATAGATGTCTCAACTATGTATCTACCACTACCAAAACCATCTATCTGGAATCCCTCTGATGAAAATATACATTTCACCAGTTCCAACTCCAACATGGATCCCTCTGATAGAAATCTCTCTATAACTAGTACTACATTGGAACAAATATCTCTGTGGGGGTCCCTACTCAAACATCTGTTCCCAGAAGTAGCCATCATGGATCGGGTCCAGAGAGTACTGAGTCATGTTTGAGAACCTAGTAGAGTACTCTTCCACTATTATACCTATGTTCTATATCTTCATAATCTCCTATATCAAAATAGAGATCCAGAAGAAGGGGTAGTACTCCTCACGGAACAACTGCTAGAATTCGTCCCACTAGAGCACCGAGTAATTGTGTATCTGAGTGACCAAGCTCCACCAACGCCCAGTTGTTCCTTAGAAAAGAATGACTACCAAATCTACCTTTTGATATGTTGGGGGATGAATAAGACTTATGATGCATATCACTGAATAGCCAATCCTTTTCTGCCTAAGGATCTGGCTCACCCCATAACCTCAGTGGTCTCTAGTGATAAATCTCGCAGAGTGCGATAGGCCTTCACACATCCTCAGCCTACTCTGCTGGGATGATCTAATATTCAACAGGTGGAGGTACTACTACTTGCACACCTAGAGGATGGGGTCCACGAGATTGGCACTGAACTAAGTCCTCATCATTCATCGGATAATTATCACGAACTAGAGCTATTATCTTGGATGGATGTCATCCCAGAGGCATCTTTAAAGTTATCATAGAGTACCATAGTCAAATGAATATATATATATATAAAATGGAGAGAAGAATCTGGAAGGACGATCATAGACTCAATCCTATATGATGCTTGTATCAATGACCCCTGTAACAAATGTCTCATCATGCTGAGTTGATAAGAAGGTAGTTAGGGTTTGGGAGAATGGCTACGTCAACCACTACACTATCACTGGACTCCTTGTCTTAAGAGCCACACTCAAGACACATTGAAATTATTTCCCCATACCAAAATAATCCTTTTAAGGGGAGGCATCTGATAAATATCCTAATGAATGAACTTTCTCTTATACCAATTTTTCATGGCCCGACCCATGCCAGGGATAAAGATGCCACTACCCCATTCCCGCCTCTGTAGGCAGCAGTGGCGACAAGCTCCAAAGGCACAAAAAACTCGGGGAGGCCTTTTCCCCAATACCTATACACACGCACCTAGACAACTCAATGGAAATATGTAGAGTGAAAAGGACAAAAAAGATTCAACACTTCTATAAATAAACCTAACATGCATTGAAATTTTAATAGTTCAAGTACGACTAAGTAAATTATAAAAAAGGCCAAACATACATGCCCAACCAAGAAAGTGTCCCAACCTAATAAATCTAGAAAAGAAAAATAGTTGAGAGAGACCTTCTCTTAGATCCCATGATATGACTACCAAATGTAGTGAAAACTCCCTTTATCCCAAAGCTCCATTGAAGTCATGATCAATCTGTTCATCACATACATAAGGCACGACATGTGCATGAAAATACCATACATGGGTGAGAATAAACATACCTTGTAGGATTCCCAAAAAAATGAGTAGGGAGATTAGTAAGAGATACCCTAAATAGGAAATCAGTATATAGAAGAAGGAACAATGAAAGAGTGCAGATCAACCCAACAAGAGAATGAAAGTAAATTCATCCAAACACAAGGAGCTCAAAATGGTAAAAATATGAAATTACCATCAAGTATTCGTTACATATTGTAGGAGAGTAGAATAATCCAACCATGATAATCTATACATTGAAATCATGTGGTATACCATGCGTGTTTTCGACTCTCCTGGAAGGAGAGTAGCCAAAACCCTATGAGTCAGATCTGAAATAGGATATATATACATATATGCTTAGTCAAAGAAGCCCAAATGAGAGATTAAGGGTATCTCCAACTCACATATCAGACATTGAAAAGAGTTTCCAATAGTTCCAAGGTATGTCAATCTATGATGCCTAGCATCCCACATGTCTCCCCTGAACACACAAGTTAAAGGGACTCAATCACCACACCTTGAAACTATCCACTTTGGGTAGTTTTCAGTTATTTCACAAGGACACATCTCAGTGGGGAAAGTGTCCCTCTTTTTCATGAGTGAAAAGGTACATCAAACCACATCTCATCCCTATGCCGCATAGCCGAGTGGGCACAAAATCAAAGTATAGGACCCATGCCATAGTGCGTATGGGGGTTCCATAATGATATTAGTCATAGAGGACCCGTACCCATGTCGATTGGGGGGGGGGGGGGGGTTACACTATGATTGTATTCATAGAGGACTCTCACATATAACGATGGGGGGATCCACTCTAGTTTCAAAGAGACCTATGACCTTGTATGATAAGGGGTTCCACCTTGGTCATCAAGGACCCGTTCCCTATCCGATAGGGGTTTCCACTTAGAAGGAAGTGGACCAACACCCATTATGATGAGGGGTTCCACTCTAAAGGTCAAGGACCCTTGCCTAGGTATCATAAGGGAAATTGTTTCACATGGACCAACACCCTAGTACAACAGGGGGTTCCACCCCAGTTGTCGTGGACACACACCCTATCCAATAGGAGGTTCCCCTTAGAAAGAGGAGGACCTGCACCCATTCTGATGGAGGGTTCCACTCTGAAGTTTTAGGTCCCATGCCTTGGTATCACATGGGGGTTCCACTCTAGGTCATTGAGGACCCACACCCTACCCAGTAGGGGGGATCCACCTGGAAGTAACTCTAGAGGACCGGTACCCATGCCAATGGGGGGTTCCACTCTAGATGAAGTATTTAGTGATCAGGCCTGATCTCTACCTTCATCAAACATCACCAAAATAAGTTCCATGCCAAAAACATGTCACATAATATCTTAAAATTCATTATAGAGGGAACCATCACATTCTATATGGGGAAAAAATTAGGATAGGCTTCTCGTAGGCCATAATATGAATCCAAAAGAAGGAGATATGAGAGGTAGAAGATCCATAATGAGGTACATGAAGTGTGGGGGCCCACATGATGTGTGACCCCACCTCATCACCTGGTTGTGTACTTATCCATACTTATATACTAATTTGTGTACATGTACCCCTAAGCATGCCAGTGTACTACCCAAGTTTATGGAATATCTTCCCAAAATTCTAATGAGTGCATGATGCTCGTCGTTGCTCTGAAGTAAAAAAATGTAATTTCACTGACATACCTCCTCAAATGGACTTGTATAACCAAATGGATCACACCATTTCGATCATTGTTGAAAAACACATAGGGTCAACTATTCATTTGCCTAGATCGGACACCGGATGAAAAAGTCACATTTCACAGAATTGATAATGAATAGTGCCTCATGGGGTCCACATCTTGATCCCATAATAAAATCTTGACATTGGTCTAAAAAATTCCTCTTCAATTTTAGGACAACAATGCCATTGACAACACATTGATTGGACTTCACATGCAGAAATTTTGACAGGTCAATGTTTTAATAATGATAATAATATATTGTCATTATTTGTGAATTTTGTATACCTGATATGAAAACCTAAAAATCCATCCAACATCAGTCTCAAAATGACTGTCTTGAAAACTGGGTCGCACTACTACAAATGACATGTCAATCAGGCACTCCATGTAAGAGTTATGCTCGAACCGGCATTTGAAAATAAAAAAATTATTATTATTTTAAGGCGTTTTATAGACCCAATACCTGAGTCAGAGAATGGAACCCAAAATTGGTTTTAAAAATATATCTTTGAATACATGATCACATCATCGCTGATGGCACGTCAATCAGATGCAACACGAAGAGGTTATGACAGATTAAGTGTTTTGATAATAATAATAATAATGTTATTATTATTATCAAAATGAATAATTTATTATTTCTATTATACCTCCCCCATTATCCTCTATCATGTGAACATGGGGGAATTAGGGTTTTTCCATGCAGATCTGGGCACCTCTGTGGACTGCTTCCTCGACACGCCTGAACCACAACTACTCTGGTTGCTGCCTGCCTTGCCCGCTCCGGCCGCCTCCATGCTAGACCACCATCATGCTCACCCCGCTTGGACCACTGTGTGATGCACCACATCAATCCACCCCAACCTGGATTTTTATGCTCTACACCACTTGCATCACCTAGAAGTCACTGCGAGACGTTTCATAACTGACCTCACCTAACCACCTCGGCCTCACTGAGCTCCACCACCGCTTGCCCTGCTCACATCAGCTGACCCTCTTAGCCTCACAATTCATTATTCACAACGCAACAACTTTTATCCAACTATAAATGAAGAATAGAATATAGTTCTGCAATAATTGGGCTTAGATCTACACATATCCGTGCCCCGCTCGATGATTCATTGTTGTTTCATTGTAACAAAAAATAGACACCGAAGAATGCGCGAAGAATGGTGAAAAAGAGGGATTGATCATTGGTCATGTTAGTTTGGCCATGACTATTGATGTTCAAGGACAAATATATCTACAATGAAACAAAAAATATGATTCAAGAACTTCAATTGGGGATGTAGAATCCAAAGTAACGAATCCTACCTAGATTTGGATCCGTTTGTCGTCGATGAACATGCCCGCCAACAAACATCATGATCCGTCTAAAGATTTCCATTTGTTCTCCAACGAAGGGAGAGAGGGAATTTTCCAATATGGGAGGATTATTAGGCAACCTAAACCCAAACCATATAATCATTTAATTATAACCTTGTAATTAGTTCATGGTTTCCCCTCTTAACTGTACCCGCCAATTGTCGTGGGATCTGAACATTTCTTACCCTCTCACTTTAGGCCATGGTTAGGTAAAACACAACATTAAAAACTCAACGGTGGTCTCATATTTTCAATCAGATCCCATATTCAAGTGTTATTGAAATAATTTTCTGAAATAAAAAAAAATTAATTATTTTATTTACAGTTATGTCCTCAATGAATTTTTCTACAGAAGACTCACGCTGAAAAAAGTAATATCATGCCTAGGGTAAACACCACATTCTAGACTCAACCTTTCCTTCATTATTTTGATATGAACTTTCTTTTAGGATATATTAAATTATCTATGAGAAACAATGCACCTATAATAAAAATATTTTTAATATTTTTATAAAATTAATCTAAGAAAAATGTGCCTCAGAATCAAGCGATGTCTCAGCGCCTGGCTCCATAAATATTCTTAGAAATATTCCAAAGTCATACAGGAAAAAACCAGGGTCTCTATAGTAGTTTTCTTCCTTGGGGGAGATGATTCTAGAAGATTGGAGTGATCCATATTTACCCATTTTAGATTTTATTTTTTATTTTTTCGTCTAATTGAAAAGTTTGGAATTTTCATTGGTTTTGTAGCTAACTAATGTAATGATCTTTATTAATGAGACAAGGTTTTGTTGGTTCCTCTATATTTTTTACATGCATAATATTATATAAAATATCAAAAAAAAATCAAGATACAAATATCATTCAAAAATCCTAGGATGTGACTTTCTTCCCCCCATTAAAAATTTCATCCAAAAAATTCCAAATCATATTCTTAGTTAAGAATAGGTTATGGTACTTCTTGTAACACCCGAAGATTTTACAAAAAATATCCTTTTTAATTTCATTAATGTCTTGTGTTGTAAGCTACACCAAAATGATCTTTCATAACATGCATCCCTGACTTGGCTTGCATTACATGCAAGAACGACCTTCCACGATAGCGTGCGTTGTACGCAATACTGAGTTTCGCTAAACAACGATATGCTATTAAAATATAATTAAAACTAGCCGTTATGAATAGTAATACAAACTTTTTGAAATTTTATAAATTTTATTTTTTAAAATGGACTTCATTTTTGGATTCGGAATATCGAAATTAGCTTAGGGTGAAATTTTGGTATTTTTCTGAAAACTTTCAATTTTTGATGAATAGTGAAAACACTGAGTTACTATTTAAAACCCGACTTTTTATTTAAATAATTATTTATTTTATTTAAAATTATTTTAGGTCAAAATTGATACATAATACCTACATAATTTCAATATAATTAATTGGAGTCATTTTTTAATAATTTTAGATATATAAAAATTTTATTGAACTTTTGACCGTCTTTTACCCACCTCCTAGGAGAATTTGCAAATTTACATAAAACATAATTTTACCGCTTTTGTGAATGGAATTTGAAAAATCCGAGAGACACGGTTGATTTCAGTAAGTATAATGCGGTTCAATGAGATGAAAATAATTTTTGGTGAATAGTAACTTTTTACTTTTGTTTTACCACGATTAAAAGTAAATAGGGTAATTAAGGGTAAAAATGATATTATTATTACCCTAACACATGTCCTAATTCTATTGGATAAGTGTAATTAGACCAAAAACTACCTTAGGAATAAAATATGACCATTTAGGCCCACTTGGAATAGATTATGACATTTATTATTAATTTATTTAAATAAGGGTTAAAATAGTTAAAATCAATGTTTAATAAGTAAATAATTTTTAATATAGGGTTATACATAAGATAAATTAGACTATAAATATTCATTATATAGATAAAAATATTTCCTACATAATTATATTTTATTTTTAATTTCTAGACTTTAAATAATTTAATTTATTTATGACACAATGATGATGCAGTAATTATCTTATTAATGAAATATTGACATAATTGATGTTATAAATACTAAAATAAATGTAATTTGATTCTTTTTATGAATTAAAAAAAATTTATATGTTAATATGACATGTTAGTGTTGATTTAATTAACTTTTTTCGAACTAATCATTCTGTTATAATTTTCACATAAATCAATTACCAAATAGTGTCAAAATTGACATAAAATAGTTTAAAATAAATATTATATTATTAATTGTTATTATATTTCTAAAAATCTATGGTTCGGCCAAATGACTTAGATAAGGTTATATATATTAATGATAAACAAATTGGGGTTCGTTTTTCTTGTTATAGTAAGTTTATTAACCTTATAGTGTAAGAACACAAAAAGACACGGCAAAAGTAAAATTATCTAACTTAAAGTTAAATCTAAATGATAAGGTTAAAATAGAAACCTAAACTTGTCTAAATTATATTGTATGAGAGTATTTATAGCCATCCCCACCTTAGCTTCTAAATAAATCAATTTGGAGCTATTTAAAACCTAATATGAATTTATAATAAAATAATATTTTTAGTTTTTCCAAAGGTGCCCCTCTCCTCCCTTATAAAAAGGCACCTCCTCCCTCTCTTCCTCACACCACTTCGAGCCTTCAATCTCGGCCAACCCCTGACAATTTCTCTTCTCCACTCCCCTAGAAACATCCTAGAGGTATTGTTATTCTTCAAAGACCAATTTTGGTGCCCTAAGAGGAGGTCTCAAAGAGGCGCTTCAAAGAAGAGGTAATGTCCGTTACCGATTCTTTCATCTTTATTTCTTCTTCCACATCTTCTTCTTTTGTTGTTTCATTATTAAGTAATAACATCAGTATCACTCATATACGGATATGTTATTATAAGTATAAAACAACCCTATTTCACCATCTATCCATCCTACGGAAAATGAAATCACCGCGCGTGCGTACGTACGGCATACCGTCTCCACGCCGTGGTGTAATCTATTTTCCACCACCACCTTACTTGGATGGGTATAATGGTGTAAATAATAAATATATTTGATTATTGTAAAGTGATATTCATTCTGAAATAGTATACATACACTCCAATATAATTCCATGATCATGGGAATGATATCATCACTCGTGCGTATGTACGGACTACCGTCTCCACGACGCGATGAGATTCATTCTCCATGTTAACCATTCATGAATGATTATAAAGTATATATAATAAGTAATCATGTAATATATGACATAATAATAATACCGGATTTATGTGTATATATATGTATGTCATCTACTTAATTTCATTCAATTCAATAAGGAATCGAAAACAATGTTCATGCATACGGCCTAACGTCTCCATGAACGGTGTATTTCATTCCTTTTATCGATCTATAATATATATGTATATAATGAATATATTATATATAAATCATGTTTTACATTATGGAATTAATTAAATCATGATATAAGTAATAATATCAAGAACAAGAAGTCCAAACACGTACGATAAATAAAACGATTTAACCCAAAACGCTGCTTTAACATGGAACTTACAAAAGAACGGGTAATATAAAGTTGTAAGTGAACCATATATGATATCATAACAATGAATATGATTCTTTAATAAGTCAATGAAATTATTTAAATCATTATATATGAGGTTCGGAAACGTACGAAGCATATCGGACCTAAGGTAAGGGATACTTTTTTTAAATCTCATTTTTATCCGAGATTGCTTATTTGTAAGTATTTGCTGGGGTTATATTTATCATCCACGTCCAAGTTTTATAAAAATGTTTTCATGTATTTTTAAAGTCCTTTTTACCCTTTTTTGACTTTTACCACATGTTATGGAAGGAATCTTTCTTTTGTTTACCATAAAAGGAACTTTTTGACTTTTCTGACAAAAGTACGAGGAGAATGTTATTTTTAACTTATACGGCATGACCAGATTTTTTTACGGTTTCATAACGCCTCATTTTCATGAAGATTACTCTACAAGATTGCATGATTATTTTCAACAAAACCCTTTTCTTTTAAAATTTAATGACATTTTGTGAAAAGAAAATTATTTTGAAGAAGAAAGGATATTTTCCTCAAGAATTCATTTCAAGTGTTTTTATCAAAATTATTTTTCATCTAAAATGACATTATATAATATGTTTATGTTTCAAGTATAATTTCTCTCTTATTTACATGGTTTGATTCTTCTTATGATGAAAAGATATCAATTTTTTTATATGTATTATGTTATGATGGAATGATGTTTAAGAATCTTATTCTATTACATGGGTTATGCTATGATGTATGATTTATGATTTTGTGGCACACGAAAGAATGATTTCATTATGAGATGGGTGGGACCTATATCTCCCTCCAATGAATTGGGTAAATATTTATATCACATGATATAGACATGGCTGGAATTTTAAGTTAATCCGGTTCTGTATTACAGGACTGAAACGAGGAGTGAACTCGATTCAGAAAGGGACATTGTCCACTAAGATGGTCTTGGCACCAATGCCTTGGATACTATGGAAATCATAACATGTACTTAATGGTTTCCACAATTACATGTTTTATTCCCATGATATTTTATCATGATTGATGTTCCCTTATTATATATGCCTTACGTACTTCCAAGATTCATGTCTTTGCTCAAGATTTTGATGTTTAGATTTTATGTTCATGTTTTTGCATTCAAATGTTTATGGATTGTTTTATGTTCTCTATGTTTATCCTTACTGGGCATTTGATCTCACCCCTTTTATGTTTTATTTTCCCCAGGATATAAAGAAAGGTTTTAGGTAAGAAAAAAGGGGAATATCGTTATGGGAGTTGTTGAAGATATTTCAACATGATTAGAAGTTTATATTCTGAGTTTCCAAAGACACTAAACTATTACGGTCCTTGTGTGTCTGTTTTTGTTATGTATTAAGTATTCCGCAAAAGTAATGTAATATCCATGTACGTCAAGCTTCGGGTATGCACATTTGGTATCAGAGGTGGTACCCAGCCTTAAGTGTGGTGCACTTCCTGGGTTGAGATGTAGGGCCCACAACGAGGGCGTTGTTCTCTAAGGGGGGGGGGGGGGTGATTGTAACATCCCCAAATAATGCAGTAATTATCTTATTAATGAAATATTGACATAATTGATGTTATAAATACCCAAATAAATGTAATTTGAGACTTTTTATGAATTCCACTAATTTTATAGGTTAATATGACATGTTAGTGTTGATTTAATTAACTTTGTTCGAACTAATCATTCTGTTATGATTTTCACAAAAATCAATTACTAAATAGTGTCAAAATTGATATAAAATAATTTTTAAAAAAAATATTATATTATTAATTGTTATTTTATTCCTAAAAATCTAAGGTTCGGCCAAATGACTTAGATAAGGTTATATATATTAATAATAAACAACTTGGGGTTCGTTTGGCTTCTTATAGTAAGTTTATTAACCTTATAGTGTAAGAACACAAAAAGACACAGTAAAAGTAAAATTATCTAACTTAAAGTTAAATATAAATGATAAGGTTAAAATAGGAACCTAAACCTGTCTAAATTCTATTGGATGAGAGGATTTAGACACATCCCCACCTTAGCTTCAAAATAAATCAATTTTGAGCTATTTAAAACCGAATTTGGCTTTATAATAAAATAATATTTTTAGTTTTTCCACAGGAGCCCCTCTGGTCCCTTAAAAAAGGGCACCTCCTCCCCCTCTTCCTCACACCACTTTGAGCCTTCCATCTCGGCCAAACCCTGCCACTTTCTCCTCTCCACTTCCCTAGAGACATCCTAGAGGCCCTGGTCTTCTTCAAAGACCAATTTTAGTGCCCTAAAAGGAGGTCTCGAAGAAGCGCTTCAAAGAAGAGGTAATGTCCGTTACCGATTCTTTCAACTTTATTTCTTCTTCCACTTCGTTTTCTTTAGTTGTTTAATTATGAAGTAATAACATAAGTATCAATCATATTATTATATGTTATTATTTGTATTAAACAACTCTATTTCACCATCTATCCATCCTACGGAAAATGAAATCACCGCGCGTGCGTACGTACGGAATACCGTCTCCATGCCGTGGTGTAAACTATTTCCCACCACCACCTTACTTTTATGGGTATAATGGTGTAAATAATGACTATATATGATTATTGTAAAGTGATATTGATTCTGAAATAGCATACATACACTCCAATACAATTCCACAATCATGGGAATGATATCATCGCTCGTGCGTACGTACGGAATACCGTCTCCACAATGTGATGCGACTCGTTCTACATGATCATCATTGCATAATGATTATATAAATGAATTGAATGAATTAATATGATATATATTAAACTAATAACATTTTTGAAATTAGGTATCTATAACCTGAAAAGAAAAAATAAGAATTTATTCGACAAAACACGCATAAGAATAAAAAGTAATAAACACCCGAATAACAAGTAGTAATGAAATATTACTAATAAGAAGCTAAGAATATGACCATATATGATATCATAAAAATACGTATGATTCTGTAATAAGTCAATAACATTATTTAAATCATTATACAGGAGGTTCAGACACTTACGAAGAAAATCGGACCTAAGGTAAGGGAAAATATCACAATCTCATTTTTATCCGAGATTGTTTATACTTTGGTATTTACTGGGGTGTATTTTGTCATCCACATCCATATTTCCTCAATATGTAATATTATTTCCAACCACCTACAATTGTTTAAATCCAATTTTACCCTTCGGTGAGTTTTTTGTAAAAGATTTGAAAGGAATCATTTGTCGTTTTTCGTACGAGGTACCCTTTTGACTTTTCCGACAAAAGTACGAGAAGAATGTTTTTTAAATTATATGGAATGAATGGATTTTTAAAACATTATTTCCAAGAAGCTTCATTTACAAGTTTTAAAGTTTATTTTTAATCAACTTCTTTTAGTTTAGAATTGTATGACATATTAAGAAAGGAAAAGTGTTTTTGAAGTAGAAAGGATATTTTCCTCAAGAATGGAGTTCAAGTGTTTTATCAAAATTATTTTCCATCTAAGATAATAAAGGGTTCTGTTTTTATCCCTATTATTACATTTATTTTATTATGTTGTGATGAAATTATTTTTATTCCTTTATCTTATATGAATTTTTTTATGATGTCACGATGTTTAAGATTCCCATTTTTATTACATGGGTTATGCTATGATGTATGGTTTATGATTTTGTGGCACACATAAGAATTGTATCATTATGAGATGGGTGGGACATATATCTCCCTCCAATTCATTGGGTAAAGATTTTATATCTCATGAGATAGACATGGCTGGAACGGCAGGTTAAACCGGTTCAGTGAAATAGGACTGAAACGAGGAGTGAACTCGGTTCAGAAATGGACTTTGTCCACTAGGATAGTCTTGGAAATGAGTCTTGACTAATAAGAAATGATTCTCTATGATTATGTGTGTATTCCACAAAGTTTCATGTTTTATGTTATGATTATTGGGATTACATTTCACTACTATGATTTATCCCATGTTATGAAATTAGGATCTCTTCTGCAGGTTAAGATTTCCAAAAATTTATGTTCTTATGTATATAATGTGATTGATATTTCTTTTGTTTTCCCTTACTGATCATTTGAGCTCACCCTTTTGTATGTTTTATTTCCCCAGGTCAGGAAGAAGGTTATTAAGTAGGATATTCCAAAAAGGGACTCTAGATATGATGAAATAAATGGGGGGAAAAGTAGAGCTCAACGCCCTCATTGTGGGCCCTACATCTCAACCCAGGCAGTGCACACGCATCCCTGACTTGGCTTGCATTACAGGCAAGCGCGACCTTCCTCGATAGTGTGTGTTGTATGCAATACCGAGTTTTGCTAAACAACGATATGCTATTAGAATATTATTAAAACTAGCCATTATGAATAGTAATACCGACTTATTGAAATTTTATAAATTTTATTTTTGAAAATGGACTTCATTTTTGGATTCGGAATATCGAAATTAGCCTAGGGTGAAATTTTGGTATTTTTCTGAAAACTATCAATTTTTGATGAATAGTGAAAACACTGAGTTACTATTTAAAACCCGAATTTTTATTTATATAATTATTTATTTTATTTAAATTTATTTTAGGTCAAAATTGATACATAATACCTATATAATTTCAATATAATTCATTGGAGTCATTTTTTTAATAATTTTAGATATATAAAAATTTTATTGAACTTTTGATAGTCTTTTACCCACCTCCTAGGAGAATTTAAAAATTTACATAAAACTTAATTTAACCGCTTTTGTGAATGGAATTTCAAAAATCCGAGGGACACAGTTGATTTCAGTAAGTAAAATGCGATTCAATGAGATGAAAATAATTTTTGCTGAATAGTAACTTTTTATTTTTTTTACCACGGTTAAAAGTAAATAGGGTAATTAAGGGTAAAAATGATATTATTATTACCCCAACACATGTCCTAATTCTATTGGATAAGTGTAATTCGACCAAAAACAACCTTAGGAATAAAATATGACCATTTAGCCCCACATGGAATAGATTAGGACATTTATTATTAATTTATTTAAAGAAGGGTTAAAATAGTTAAAATCAAAGTTTAATAAGAAAATCATTTTTAATATATGGTTATACATAAGATAAATTAGAATATAAATATTAATTATAAATATAAAAATATTTCCTACATAATGATATTTTATTTTTAATTTTTAGACTTTAAATAATTTAATTTATTTATGACACAATGATGGTGCAGTAATTATCTTATTAATGAAATATTGACATCATTGATGTTATAAATACAAAAATAAATGTAATTTGATACTTTTTATGAATTACAAAAATTGTTTATGTTAATATGATATTTTAGTGTTGATTTAATTATCTTTTTTCGAACTAATCATTCTGTAATTATTTTCACAAAAATCAATTACCAAATAGTTTCAAAATTGACATAAAATAGTTTTTAAAACAAATATTATATTATTAATTGTTATTATATTTCTAAAAATCTAAGGTTCGTCCAAATTACTTAGATAAGGTTATATATATTAATAATAAACAACTTGGGGTTCGTTTGTCTTGTTATGGTATGTTTATTAACCTTATAGTGTAAGAACACAAAAAGACACGGTAAAAGTAAAATTATCTAACTTAAAGTTAAATCTAAATGACAAGGTTTAAATAAGAACATAAACTTGTCTAAATTATACTGGATGAGAGTATTTCAACCCATACCCACCTTAGCTTAGAAATAAATCAATTTGGAGCTATTTAGAACCGAATATGACTTTATAATAAAATAATATTTTTAGTTTTTCCAAAGGTGCCCCTCTCCCCCCTTATAACAAGGCACCTCCTCCCTCTCTTCCTCACACCACTTTGAGCCATCAAGCTCGTCCAACCAATGAAAAATTATCTTCTCCACTTCACTAGAAACATCCTAGAGGTCCTGGTCTTCTTCAAAGACCAATTTTGGTGCCCTAAGAGGAGGTCTCAAAGAGGCGCTTCAAAGAAGAGGTAATGTCCGTTACCGATTCTTTCATCTTTATTTCTTCTTCCACTTCTTCTTCTTTAGTTGTTTCATTATGAAGTAATAAAATCAGTATCACTAATATAATGATATGTTATTATAAGTATGAAACAACCCTATTTCACCATCTATCCATTCTACGAAAAACAAAATCACCGCGCTTGCGTACGTACGGAATACCATCTCCACGCCGTGGTGTAATGTATTTTCCACCACCACATTCTTTGGATGGGTATAATGGTGTAAATAATAAATATATATGATTATTGTAAAATGATATTGATTCTTAAATAGTATACATACACTCCAATACAATTCCATGATCATGGGAATGATATCATCACTCGTGCGTACGTACGGACTACCGTCTCCACAACGCGATGAGATTCATTCTCCATGTTAACCATTCATGAATGATTATAAAGTATATATAATAAGTAATCATGGAATATATGACATAATAATAATAATAATAATGGATTTATGTGTATATATATGTATGTTATCTACTTAATTTTATTCAATTCAATAAAGAATCGAAAACAGCGTTCATGCGTACGACCTACCGTCTCCATGAACGGTGTATTTCATTCCTGTTATCGATCTATAATATATATGTATATAATGAATATATTATATATAAATCATGTTTTACATTATGGAATTTAGTAAATCAGGATATAAGTAATAATATCAAGAACAACAAGTCCAAACACGTACGATAAATAAAAAGATTTAACCCAAAACACTGCTTTAACATGGAACTTACAAAAGAACGGGTAATATAAAGTCGTAAGTGAACCATATATGATATCATAACCATGAATATGATTATATAATAAGTCAATGACCTTATTTAAATCATTATAAAGGAGGTTCGGAAACGTACGAAGCATATCAGACCTAAGGTAAGGGATAATTTTTTTTAAATCTAATTTTTATCCGAGATTGCTTATTCGTAAGTATTTACTGGGGTTATATTTATCATCCATGTAAAAGTTTTATAAAAATGTTTTCATGTATGTTTAAAGTCCTTTTTACCCTTTTTTGACTTTTACCTCGTGTTATGGATGGAATCTTTCTTCCGTTTACCATACAAGGAACTTTTTGACTTTTCCGACAAAAGTACGAGGATAATGTTTTTTTAACTTATACGGCGTGAACAGATTTTTTAATAGTTTCATAAAGCCTCATTTTCATGAAGCTTCCTCTACAAGATTGCATGATTATTTTAAACAAAACCCTTTTCTTTTAAAATTTCATGACATTTTGTGAAAAGAAAATTATTTTGAAGAAGAAAGAATATTTTCCTCAAGAATTCATTTCAAGTGTTTTTATCAAAACTATTTTCCATCTAAAATGACATTATCTAATATGTTTATGTTTCAAGTATAATGTCTCCCTTATTTACGTGGTTTGATTATTCTTATGATGAAAATATATCCATTTTTTTATATGGATTATGTTATGATGGCATGATGTTTAAGAATCTCATTCAATTACATGGGTTATGCTATGATGTATGATTTATGATTTTGTGGCACACGAAAGAATGATTTCATTATGAGATGGGTGGGACCTATATCTCCCTCCAATGTATTAGGTAAATATTTATATCTCATGAGATAGACATGGCTGGAACGGTAAGTTAATCTGGTTCAGTGTTACAGGACTGAAACGAGGAGTGAACTCGATTCAGAAACAGACATTGTCCACTAAGATGGTCTTGATAGCAATGCCTTGGCTAATATGGAAATCATAACATGTGCTTAATGGTTTCCACAATTACATGTTTTATTCCCATGCTATTTTATCATGATTGATGTTCCCTTATGATATATGCCTTACATACTTCCAAGATTCATGTCTTTGCTCAAGATTTTGATGTTTAGATTTTATGTTCAAGTTTTTGCATTCAAATGTTTATGGATTGTTTTATGTTCTCTATGTTTACCCTTACTGGGCATTTGAGCTCACCCCTTTTATGTTTTCTTTTCCCCAGGATATAAATAAAGGTTTTAGGTAAGAAAAAAAGGGGAAGATCATTATGGGAGTTGTTGAAGATATTTCAACATGATTAAAAGTTTATATTCCGAGTTTACAAAGACACTAAACTATTATGGTCCTTGTGTGTCTGTTTTTGTTATGTATTAAGTATTCCGCAAAAGTAATGTAATATCCATGTACATCAAGATTCGGGTCTCTACGCTTCTATGTCATTGTTTCCTCTAGTTCTCATGCCACCTCTTCATACATATGGTCTGATCATAACACTTTTATAAGGTGAGTTGTCTTGTTGTGTATAACTTTATCTATATGGTCCATGATCTCCACCAGATGTTACTCATAAGAGAGGTCATGTTCCAGTTGTACAACATTCAGATTTAATACATTTGAGGGATCCGATATGTTCTTCCTCCAGATATATACCTAAAATATATCATGAAATTGATTTATATTTGGAGGAAGTCCTAGATGATAGGTTAGTGCTCCTATACGATCAAGGATCTTGAAGGGGAAAATGTACATAGTGTTGAGAATCCCTTTCCTTACAAACTGTTTCACTATCTTCCATGGTGACATCAAAAGGAAATTTTTTTGTCCAACATAAAACTCCAAGTACCTTTATCGGTTTTCATCATAGGTATTCATTCAACTTGGAGCAAATTTTTCATGTTGTTGGATGGATGAAACTTTTCTATCATCTCTTGTTCAAGAGATGTCCCATGTAGATTTCTCAAACCAACTTAATCCCAGGAAGTACGAGTAATACATCACTTACAATATATATACTCACAGGTTACAATTGTAATACTCAATTGGAAGCTATTGCTGTATGTAAAACTCAACTAATAGGAAATATAAATCTCATCAACCTTTAAATCCCATTGAGCATGTTCTCAGAATGTCCTCAAGTGTCTCAATTGGCCTTTGAGATTGGACATCTTTTTTAGGTTTATAGGTTGTACTGAAATATAATTAGTATTCACTACACGTTGGATAATTATGCATAATTTTGAATAATTGTTTTGATCTTGATCAGAAATGATTGAATGTGGTTCCCTATATAGACTAACCACTTCCTTTACATATATCTTGGAAAGTTGGTCAAGAGATAAATCTTATCGAATAGTGATGAAATGGGTAGTCTTAGTGAGTTGATCCATTATAACCAATATCACATTGTTACCTTTATATGTTCTTGGGATACCAATGATTAAGTCTATATTTTTATTGTACCACTTCCATGTTGGTATGGGAAGTGGTTGCAATACCCCTTTAGAAAGTTTTTTCTCGACCTTCAGTTGTTGAAACATCAAGAAACTTATAGTGTAGTCACCAATCTACATTTCATATTATCCCACCAGTAATGACCATGATGGTCTCTATACATTTTAGTTCTTACATTATGTATATAGAATCTAGAGATTTCATATTCACCCATCTTCTCTTTCTTTATATCTGGGATATATGAGACATATAGCCTCGTATGAAATTTCAGCACGTCTTCTTGATAAATCTAGAACTAAAGAAACATCCCATTATTCATAGCCTATATATTCTTTTGTATAAATTTATATCCTTATTGAGTTCTCTTGATCTTATCTAGTAATTGTGGTTGATTAATAATTTTGGATAGGATTAATAATGTACCTTTCCTTATGATTTCCATGTCTAACCATTCAATGTCCCTGATCAATGGATCTCCTTTAACCCTCATCATTTCCAGAACAATAAGGTATTTCCTACTTAATGCATTAGTGACTTTGTTTTATCTAAAAATGTGATAATTAATTGAACAATCATAGTCTTTAAGAAGCTCCAACCATTAGATTTTCCTCATGTTTAATTCCATTTTTAGGAATAATTCCTAAACATTGGTGGTCTATGTATATATAACATTTCTCCCCATTAAGATAGTTCCTCTATATCTTAAGAGAAAAAATGACTCTGACTAACTCCATGTCATAAATATGATAGTTATTCTCATGAATCTTTAACTGTAAAGATGTATAAGTGATCAATCTATCATTTTTCTTGAAAAACACCTAATTTCTTTGAGAAATTCATCACTATAAATAAAAAATACTTCTCTAACAGAGGGTAGAGTTAACATAGGTGCAGTATCAAATATATTCTTCAGTTCAGGTAAACGTTCATAAAAATCCATTGTCCAGATGAACATAGATCCTTTTCGAGTTAACATGGTTAGTGGATTTGAAATTCAGGAAATTTGTTTCACAAACCTCCTACAAAATACTTCTAAACCAATGAAACTAAGAATCTTAGTTACTTTTGTTGGATTATGTCACTCCTCTACAACATTTTTCTTAGTTGTTCCATCTGACATTCCTTCATTGGTTATAATTTTACTTAAGAATGAAACTTGTTGTAAGTAGAATTAAAATTTTATAAATATTCAAAAATATCTTCTACTTATTTATACTTTTCAGTATAAACCATAAATTATCCTCATGATCCTCAAATTTTTTGGATTATATCATAATATCATCAATAAAAACTACGATGAATTTATCAAGGTAGTCATTAGTGACTCTATTAATAAAATTTATAAATATAGTTGGAGTATTATTAAATATGAAGGGAATAAAAAACACATAATTCCCATATCTTTTTGTTCCTGATGGTAGTCTTTATAATTTCCTCTTTCTTCCACCTCAATTGATGATACTCATATTAGAGGTAAATCATGGATAAGAATTGAGCCAAATGAAGATAGTAAAATAAATCATTAATCCTTGGGAGAGACTACTTATTCTTCATTATAATCCTGTTATGTTCTACATAATCAATGTGTAACTAAATTGATCCAAAATTTTTATTTACAAAAAGAAAATGTTCTCCCTAAGGAGACACACTTGGTCATATAAATCCCTTATCTAAAACATCTTGAATTTGTTTCTTTAGTTCCTCTAAATCCATATTTTAAATTATATATAGAGTATTAAATATCTGTTTGGATCTATATATGAGTTCATTGGATAACTCTACCACTATTTATATGGGAGTTCAAGGTAAGTCTTTTGGAAATATATCAATGTATTACTAAAATATGATACCATTTTCTATCCATACACTTTCATTTACTTTTCCCTCCTCACCAATCATCTCCATAAAGATTGCTATGGGAGGTTCTTCTAGAAAATCCAATTCATGATATATCAAATTTGGAAATAACTATAGGTTGTCCATTGAAGAGTAAAAAAATTTCATTATTCCTACAGTTGATATTATAATTATACTTTGAGATCCATTCCATCCAAAGTATAGTGTCGAATTCCACCATTGGAATGACTACTAGATTATTGATAAGATTATACCCACAAAAGTTAATACTAGAGGTTCTATACACTGTTTATGCTAGGATAAACCCTCCAAGAGTTTTGAATAATAACTCTACTTATATAATCTCAAGTATTGATTCTATATTATTTTCAAACATGGATTAAATAAAGGAAGAAATAGATTCATAATTAAACAATGTAATTTATAGATTTGATAGCACAATGAGTGCACCCACCACCACATCATTTGGTGAATATACTTCATCCATCATGATAGAAAATTATCAACATTGATACCTTGGTATATGAAGAGGTTGATGGTAGTTTACCTTGATTATATTTTGAATTGTACATTGATTTGAAAAGTGACCAAGATATCTACACTTGAGGCAATTTAAATTCAGTATTGGAAGGCAACATATTACCTTTTTCATTAGTGATTAGAAGTAGAGGCTTCACCACACAATGATGGTTCTGAGATATATTCCCATATATTCCACATTTTTAGCACTTTTCACTCCTAAGAAACAAGTTCCATAAATGATTCTTTCTACATTTGTTTCACATGGAATGTTTTAATTTATTTCCTCCCATTCCATGATAAAAAATTCTTACATGATTCTAGATCTATTTATATCACCTTTTAAATCAACCTATGTGACCACTTCATCTATCCAAACTCCAATTTAACCTTCACATCACTCCACACTCTCTCCTCATATCTTTTAGAGTCATTATTTTCAAAATTAATCCATATATGGGGTCTTAGTCCATCAAAGAATCTATCAACATTTCCCCTAGGATCATAAAAAAGTTATAAGTATCAAGAAAGTCATGTAATGTTCATTTAATAGATTCCCGCTAATTCATTTTCCTTCAAATTCATCTATACTAATTCCATCTCAAACTTTGTTCACATCGAATGAGGAAAATATTTCCCTGAACTCTTCCCAATATATAGAATCAATCTCTCATTTGGGATTTCTGTTTTTAATTAGTTTGCACAACTGATCAACTTCTACTTCTAAGAAGTATACTTCTAGGGTTACTTCATATATCACTGAATAATGGAGTATAAAAAATATATTTTTTATTGAGTTAATCCATTTTTAAGTAACCAATGTGTTTTTAGATCCATTAAAAGAATGTAGTCATTGACACATGAAGAAATAAACTAAAAGTTATGCCCTTAAAGGTGAATCTTGTCACTCAACATGATTCATGCAATTATTCATGACTTGAGATAGTTGATTCATCATCATCTTAAAATTTCCCATTCCATCTTCCATCATGTTAGAAAGTTCATCAGTGCATCACTTGTTTCACTCATCATTTAAAAAGTTCCTCCTATTTCATTCAATTTTTATAATAGAAAAAAAACTTAGTGAGAAACATGTTATTTTTAGGAATCTTATAATTCTAATGGGATTTGATGACTTAAAAAACATTATTAAATATTTTATTCATTAATATTAAATAATAACAATTAAATTTTATATATATCCTTTATAATGGTTCACAAAAAGCTTGTGATTAACCAAATATATCCCTCGGTAGTGTTAAAATATGTGTGTTTCAAGGACCATTGTCATTCACTAGTTATTAATCGAGTCTATCTCAAATATGGTGTTTTTGGGTTGTTAACCCTAGGTAAATTTGTGCTAGAAGTAGATCTTCTTATTGTATCCAAACATAGAATTCATTTCATGGAAACCACTCACTCAATACTTACAAAAAATTCTAGGATGTTATCTATATTTAGACTTATATCTAGGTTTATTAAAAAAGTTTTCAAGCCATAATTTCCATAAATAACTAAATTTTCCACTGATACCAACTATGACATGCCACCTTCTTATTACATAACCTTTTCATTACATGAATAAAAACAAAATATCGATTAATGTTTATTTTATTAGGAATTTGGAACATAATACAATAAAAACATAAAACATTATTTTAATACTTGTGATAGTATTCTTCACGTGTTCACCCTATGTTACTTTTATTCCATCTCATATCTTGGTGGCATACATCAAAGGAAATGAGTGAGCATGAGACCAGTAAGGGAATATGAAAGGAATAAATTTTTCATATGATCATGAGGCATGTCAATAAAAACATGAGGTATAAAAATATAACATTATTAAGAGAACGTGAGACGTATCATAATAAATATAAAATAACACGAAAATTTGGATATGACATAAAAATTAGGCAACATAAGAATATCACCATGGTCAATCAACAAGGATTCATAAATTAAAATTAGCAAAGTTATTCACCAAGGTATCCTAAAACAAGTAATCTTTTGAGATTAAATACTATACCCAATGAATTTGATATGTATAAGGAAAAAAATTCATATTTATTAATTTCATTTTCTCTGTACTGATAATAATAAATCAATTTTTTATTAATCTGAGGATAATAAATTATGGGTTTCATATAAAAGAATGAAGTATGTAAGTGTATAAAGGATTGAACATAACATCATTTTTTAACACATGGAAATGGAATATGGGTTATATATATATATATAAACTATAATAAATAAATTATATTAGCATATTTGTGAATAAACATGGATAAATAAAGTGTTAGGGGTTTCAAAATATAATAATTTCTTACGTAAAAGATGGAAATTTGAGAAGTAAATTTTCCAGCATGACAATTATAAAATGTGGATTTAGAGAAGGGTAAAATGAGAGTGAATAAATTTCTCCCTTTGATAAAAGATTTTTTTTATAATTAAGGGTATGATAAAAATTACAAGAAAATAAATTGGCATACCCTTTAAGAGATGTACACAAAAAGAACTACTTGAGGGGAAAATAAGATGATGAGAATTGCCTTACCTTGAAGAGTTTCTCCTAAATATTAAAGATTGAACCTTGGGGGATTAAGTAAACCATAAGGGAACTCTTTGGGAAGAAAAATTACTATAAAATCATAGTGGGAGGATTTTAATTTAAGGGAAAATATGGAATGGGTGGGTATTTAGAGGAAAATATGAGGAATTGCTAATAATTTCCAAATATAGGTCTTGGAAATCTAGGTTGTGGAAATTTCAAAAATGTTGGCTTACCCATGGTTTTTTGTCAAGGTTTTGAACATATAAGTCACATTATATGATATTTTATCAGTTATAACTGAAATTGTTTTTTAATACTTCTATGGATATGGAAAAGTATATTTTCTATATAATAATGTTTTTAAATACAAAATTTTTATTTTAGAGTTTAAAAATCCACTTATAGGTTTTGAAATTGATTAAAATTTATTAAAATGATTAATATTAATAAAATATACTATTTTAGGTTGTGTATTGTTATTAATAAATTATTATATCATTATTAAAAAACTTATTTTCATAAACCATTCTCAAAACCCAAAACTGTAATTTTACTATTCACTAAAAAATAATGTATTTTGGAAATTCTTATAAATTTACTCTAATATACTTTCAAACTTTTTATTTAAAATATAATATTATTTTATCAAAATAGTTCCCAAAATATGTTGATTTTCCTTTTAAATTTAATAAACCTTATTTATAAAAAAATATATGTTTTTAAGACACAATCAAATTTATGACACTTATTAAAATTTCCTCAGGCATTATAAACTTATTTTAATATTTTTATTTAAATAAGTGTGTTTTAAAATAATCTTTCAATAAAAAAATATTATTTTTAATACATAAGTTTATCTCAAAAAGTATATATATTATCTAATAATACAATTTTTTTACTTGTTTCAAATAATAAATTTATCAAATTAGTCTTGATTAAACATATATTTCATTAAACAAAATAATTCTCAAAATGGGATTGATAGAATAAAAATTTTATTTATAAAAAGGAAATTAAACTTTAAGTAACTAAGGATTATACACATGACCTTTTATTTCCCTCATGTACACCCTAAGGGTAAGGTGTGTGATGGTGGTAATTTCATATGGTGGATTGGATAACACTGACCAAATGGTAATCTCCACTAACTATAACTTATCATGTTGGAAATGTTTCTCAAGTAGCACTTATTTAATCTCATATTGGGCATCAAGGGTGAACCCTAGTGATTATACCCCCTCCCATGTTTTGAAAAATGATATTCAAACTACATGACTCTCTTGATTATAAAGATCATTTATCCTTTATTCATCAACTGTCCTTTGTCATTAATAAATATAAACACTAATTATAACGATAAAATTATTTACAATGGGTATAGTTCCCAATGGTCATATATACCAACAATTATATTTAAAATGGTCATATTATTATTCCAACATTCACATTGCACCCAAGAAACACCACTTTATTCGTTCACTCAATATTAACTATAATTCTTCCTAAGGTTATATTTTCATTCTATAAGACGTTGATTGGATTAATAAGATTTAATTTTTTATAGTGTTTTATGTGGGGGTGTTGATTCTAGTAGAATGGGGTGATCCATATTTTCCCATTTTAGCTTTTATATTTTATATTTTTGTCTATTTGTAATTTTTGGAATTTTTATTGGTTTCATCAATGACTAATGTAATGATATTTATTAATGATAATTTTTTTGGTTACTTTTTATTTTTGTGTGTATAATATTAAATAATATATAACACATTTTCTTAGGTTACAATATTTTTTTAAAATCTTGAGTTATTACACTATCCACCAAGTGATGTTGTCTTGGTAGTTTTCCTTGACTTATGCTTTTTTTCATGTTTTATGTTTTTTTCAAATTCCCATATTGCCTTAATTTTATCATCTTAAATAATTTTTCAATAATATTTTTTATAATTCACACCAATTCTATGTCTCATTAATATTCCTATGGAATAACATGTATTACTTTCATCATGTTATGAATTGATTATTCCCTTACTAGGATTTATTGATCACCCCTTTATTATGTACCTCACTGGGTTATCCAATGTAGTTTTAGAAGAGGAATCGATTTTCTTAGTTCATGGTAAAGGGTAATGATGTTGTATCCCCATTCAATTTATTATTTCATGTACCTAATTTCCCAATGATACTAGGCCTCAAGATCATTTAGGATTGCACTATGTGTTACTTTATGTAATAAATCATGAATTAAGGTGTATTAAAGATTTGTGTTTTTATAATTGGTATTAATGGAAGGAAAAGTCATTATTGGGGTTTAGGATTAGAAAAATATAGTGAAAGGCTTCAATATTTGACTAAATATCAGAAAACATCCCTAAATATTGGTAAATTATAGAGTAAGTGGTTTCAAGAAAATACATCCTTATCAAGATACTACAAGTTGATGTGGATTTGGCATAGTTGTACATAGTGGTAATAACCCCATAAAGGGAACATTGATCTAGAATTTATCATAACCGAGGGAATGATAATGAGTCTTTCATGCACACCTATTTTGAAACTACCATGTGTTATGATTTGGTAAACTCACAATCTTATTATGAGCCATTATTAAGGGGAAAAGCATTCCCAAATGAATTTATGATAGGAAATAGATCATGGATAACATATATTGAAACATATAAATTCATAATTTAACTAATATATGAGATTTATGAGTAACCCCTTTAATGATTATGGGTTCATGTTTATGTGTTTTATAGTATAAAAATTTCCATCACTAACTATATTTTGGTTGAGGTAAACGACTAGAAATAGAATAAAATATTGAAAGGTAGGGTTATCATCTATTGTTTTGTGAATTCTTTCATATCATGAATGTATATTAGAACTATTAAAACACCACTGAAAAACATAGAATTAGGGATATCAATGTAAATAAATAATGGAGTAATTATTGTATCCCAAGTATATAACTCCTCCCATGTCAAAATATTATGGGTTAAATTTCCTAGAAAACATTATGATACTCCCATTATCAAAATTTAAATGTATTATGGAATGGTCTATCTTTCCTTTATAGATCAATTATAAACTTTTTAGGGAAGGAAATAAGCATCTATAATGAAAATAATCCTCCAATTCCATAAAATTTAATATAGGAGGATGAATTTCCATTGGTATTATCATATCAATAATTGATATTATTTCGTTGTGAGAATTAATATCTAGCTTAAATGATTGAGACTAAGTAAAGGATCATACTTTATGAAGCTATAATTTTAAAGGAATTTATCGATGTGTTTATTGATGAATTTCCTAGTCTTCCTCCTAGTTTAGAAGTTGAATTATAAATTTAACTTATACCCAAATCTTTTCCAATACCCAAGTATCTATATAGAATGTCCACGACTGAACATGAGGATATAAAGAAGTAGCTACAAGATAATTTGGATAAAGGGTTTACACACAAATGTGCTTCACTATGGGGTGAAATAGTCCTCTTCATCAAAAACTATTATGGGTGAATCCATCTCTCCATTCATTATCATAAACTCAAAAAAATCATGATAAAGAACTTGTATCCTCTACCATATATTGATGACTTGTTTGATCAAATATGTGTAGACTGTTAGTACTATAGTGTGGATCTTAGGTCAGTATATGATCAAGTAAAAGTGAAGGAGGAAATCCATATGTATTATTTCCATATAATGTACAAGTACTACATATTCATAGTGACTCCATTTAGACTCAATAATGATCAGAAAATATTCATGGACTTAATTAAAAGATTCTTTATAGATTACCATAAAATTTTTCATAGTATTTATAAATGGTATTTTTATCTAATCCAAAATCAAGGTGGAGTATGAGGAGAATTTTGATTTTATACTAAAGATCTTGAAGAAATAAAATATGTACAAAAAGTATATTAAATGGAAGTTTTAGATGGGGAAAGTGACATTAATGAGGCATGTTATCACTAGAATATGGAAATCTATAGATACTTTAAAAATAGAAGAAATTGAATTATGGATATAGTGACCATAATTTTTATCCATATATATTCTATCTTCATAGATGAATATTCACTACAAAAAATAACGATCCATTGTAGAATCATATTGGTCTAGTTCCTTTTGGAAACTAGGATATATAAACAACGGGTTCATAAGATATCTATATCATCTCCCACATAGTTCTTCATATATATGAACCTTCTTAGATATATAATATACAACATGTTTCTCTATAACCTATGGAAAATGAAACATAAGATAGGGTGAGATAAGATTCTCAATAAGTGATAATAAGGGATAAAAAAATGATCACCTATGTAAAAAATGAGCATAAAGATATTTCCATGATCATAAAATTTTAAATTCATACCTTGTATATCATATATCACATTATTGATTCATGTCATAAATTTTGGTAGCTCATAAGACTTGAATCATAAATTAATCAAATAACATGATCCATGAGTGAATAAAAGTATTAAAATATATGAGTTTTTGGAATATATAAGATAATAGCTTTGTGAACATGTATAAATAGTAACAGGTTCAATAATTAAGTTAAGGAAATGAAATCAGACCCTCACAAAAACATACAGACATGAAATAATCTGCATGGATAATTTTACAGAAATTAAATATAGGTTTATGAATAAAATTGTAGACATAAAAACAAAGTCCATGTATAATATTATGGACATGAAATCCAGGTCAACACAAAAACTTATTAACATGAAAATCAGGTCCACCCATAAAATTGTGAAGATAAAATTAGGTTCACACATGACATATTTACCTCACGATTTATCCTTCCTTAACCAATGCATTAAGGGATATATAGGTACCACCAGTCATATATTGAAAATAATACATATGTGTGCCACAAGAATATAAAACATTAATCATATCAGAACGAATGGAAAGAAATAGTTTCCTTAAACATTTCATCATAGTTTTACCTATGGAAATGAATCATGCTACATAAAAATCTAGTCAACATAAACATAAACCATCAAGAGAAAGAATAATGATGGTATCCTTGGATTATATCACTATTAAAGAATAAGTGAAATAACTTGTTGTTGTATTTGATGAATATAAATAACATTTAAATATCATTAAAAGATTCTTGAGTAAAATAACATTTCCATTTTCAAATCACATTATTAAAATATAAAAATTTCCAAAATATTAAGGAAAAAATTTTCGTTTAAAATAATAAGGCAAACATGTAATGGAATATAAAATTCATTTATTGGTAATGATGGTGGAAAAATATTTTCATGCTTTATAAGACAAAAAAATTCATTTTATAATTCTATAAAAAGAAAAAAAAGTGCATTGTTCAGAAAATAAAAATAGGATTCCTTTTATGAAATTTTTTTAAAAAATGAAAAAAGGGAAAAAATAAATTTAATAAATATTATAAAAAAATTAAAAACCTTCTTTAAAATATTTTTATAATATATGGATATAGAAGAAGATGTATTTTTGATCGAAGAGAGATATAAAGTTGAGGTTCCATGAAAAAATATTTTTAGTACCTTGAGTAAATAAAGTGATAAAAATTAAAGGAAAACATGTATTATCAAAAAATTATAGAGTATAAGAAAACTCATGAATTTATTTAGAGTTATATCATAATATTTTATTATCATAAACTTAATCATAAATAGTCCTGATAAATAATTAGATTGTAACATAAAAAACATACCGGTTTGGTAACATTTCTATCATAATACCCATGAATAAAAGAAACTTATATGCATATGAAGATACCCATAAATTTCATAATTATAATCATAAAATAAATTCATGGGAAATATATACACCACATAAAAAAATTATGTCATGATTATGACATGGATCTTGTAGAAATAAAAGTGAGTTGAAAAACCCTTACCTTAGGTTAGACTTCCTTTTTAAGTGTTGGAACCTCCTATATAATAAATATATATTTATTATACATCTATTTAAAAAATATAATCATATATATCATACCATATTTTATTTTATTATAACATTTTATCACCATTTTGTTAATAATTATTTATTAAAGTCACTGTTCCAGATGATATTTTCTTTGATTTTAATACATGTTTTAGTTTGGTAGTTTTGGTCCTTATACTTTGATTGAGGATCCATAATCTAAATAATTTTTTATCATTATTTAAATATGATATATATTCAGTATATATATATATATTCATATTCATAAATAAAATTTATGGATAGAAAAATGAATTACACTGTTCGTGGAAACGGTAAGTCGTACGTACGCATGAACGCTGTTTTCACTTTTCAACGGATGGAAAAAAGTAAGATAAATAATAATTAAACTATAAAAAATAACTATAATATCATATATATCTTATATATTTATTAAATATATTCTTATTACCATCCAAGAAAATAATAAATGAAAACCAAATCACATCGCTTCGTTGAGGTGGTTGTCCACACGTATGCAAGGGAGACTTTATCATTTTCTAACAGATTGGAAGGTAAGAAGGTAGATGTGATATTATCACTCCATCATATTGAATATTTCATAAAAAATAAATATAAAAATTAACCACATAATAAGAACCATCCATGAAATATGATGATGGAAAATTAATTGTATCTATATGTGGAGACGATACGATGTACCTATACACGAGTAATACTTTCACTTCCTATTTGTTAAAAAGAGGGTGAATAAGAGTGGTTTCAAAATCATTATAATATTTCAGTATATTTTGGATACTAAATTAATTATTTTTTGAATAATATAACAGATTTATAGGATGTAAAATAATAACTAAAAGGAAAGTGATCAGTTAAGTTGATTACCACTTCTTTGAAATAACTCATCTAGATCTCATATTAAGGGCCCTAAGGTTAGTCTTTTTGGAAGACCAACATGTATATAATGTTTTTATTGGAGTATATAAGGTAACATGGAAGATTTTGGTTGATATATAAGGATAAAAGTGGTGTGAAGAATATAAAGGATGTGCACCATTTTATAATTGACGGGAGTGGCACTGTTGGAATTTCTTAAAAGATTAAAATATATTAAATTTATTCTCAATTAAAACAATTATAAATTAACAATAAATGGAAAAGTAATTTAATATTAGAATATATGTTATTCCCTATCCAATTTTATTATTTTTATTGTTTTTTCATAAATTAATATATTATTATTTTCATTAAATATCATTATTTCCCATTTGAACACTATTCATTTAATTTGAATTAAAAGTCATAAAGTAAAAGATGTTATTAAAATATAATCCTTTAACATAACTATAATATGTCATATTAATCTAAAAAATTCCTTTAGCACATTAATTCACTAAAATTTTATTACTTTTAATAGAGTTAAAATCATTTATTATATTTTTTATTAGTTGGGGAAATATTGCATCATTTCTGCATAAGCATTTAATGTCATTATATAATTATTGAAAATTATAAATAAATTTATTTGAAATAAATAATTTTAAAAATATTAAAACAAACACTTATATTACTTTATAACAAGATTTTTTCCTATGTAGACACATAAGAAATATTTAAAATTAAGAGAGTGACATTTGGTAACTTTATTTGACATAAATATTATATATGTCATTTTGATGAATATGTGTCCATTAAAAAATAATATTTTGACCATAATGTGATAATTCTAGAATTAAATTCATCCAATAAAAATTTTGATGAAACATTATGGCCTTGTCACTTTGTTTTAACCTATATTAACTCAATTTACCCATTACTATGGTAACAAAATTACTATTATTAATACTCATATTTTCAAAAAATAAAAGGGATATATTTAAAAAAATTAGAATTCATGATTCTAAATTTTAATTAAATTTTTCATGATTCAATATATATATTATGAAAAATTAATTTTAATATAAATGTGTAAAACATAGTAAAACACAAATATTTAGAAAAACGCATTTTGAATCAAAAAAATGTACTTATACCAAAATAAGGTATAATGATGAAAAAAATGAATTTATTTAGATTCTATAATATTAATTAAGACATATTTTACTTTTATATAGATGATATATAATAATGAGTCTTTTTAATGAAATGGAAATGACAGTTTTACAAAAATTGTAATTTTTCACCATCCACTGAAAAATCAATCATTTCAAAAAAATACCAAAATTTTACCCAAAGATATTTTTGATATTCTAATTTAAAAAATGATATGTTTATTTATGGTATAAATTTTCATAAATTTCAATAAATTTAATTAAAAATATTTTTTCATTAAAATTAATAAAGGGAAATTAATATTTTTAAAACCCACATCATAAAAAGGTTTAATAAACATTTCTTTTAAAAAGAGGGAAAGGATGAAATGATGGGAAAAACCAGGTTTAAAATATGATAAACTTAGTGGGAAGATAAAATATGGAGATTTGAAAAACAATTTTCCTAAGGACTAATAGGGAGTGATATAGAACATGGTCAGTAGAAAGTTAATGACCACAAAACAATAAATCTATGATAGGTGAAAAGAACTCAAATTAATCAGAAATAAATTTAATATTATAACATTTTATTTTTAAATAATTTTCATAAAGATGAACCATTTGGATAAATAATGAAAGGAGATGTAAATACATGATATATTTTCACACCATAAGTAAAATTTCATCCTTTGGTTATGCTTTGAGCAATTTACACTTCATATCTTACTCTATGAAATGAATATCTAAGATGATTGTTTTTATTCATGAACCACTAAAATTAATATTTAATAGATCATAAGATCTATAAAATAATGATCAGTAATTCCTTCTATATATATATTTATCAAATCAAAAATGATTAGTACATGTTTTACAATATGATAAATCATACTTTAATCTAAAACAATAACACCCAAATATCAACCTAATCCATTCAACAAATATTTAACATTATGACTCCTCTAGAATGTGTCTGACCAATATGGGAACCCATATATTATTTGACCTCATATCCTCCCATGATCAACATAACAATAATTTTAATCACATATTAAGTATGATACAAAAATTTATTTACCTTGATCAAATATTATAGAATATATACTAATAATCTCACAAAATAACGTCAAAATACGTGTATATATTCTTCTAAAAGACAATTGACCCCTTATTCTTTATATAATCTCTTATCTTAGCTAAAAAATATTTCCATTGGAGGTTTGGGTGCATACTTTCACTAATAGATGGTCATAGGTTGATATTATTACTTTATTCCAGAAATATATATGCAATCTATGTAGTGAGAGCTAATCAATTCTCAGAATCAAATCAAATTTAACTAAAACATAAGATTTTCAAAGGGATTATTCATACAAACATCAAAATGGAATCCAATATTTTAGATTTGAGGATAAGTGTGAAATAAATATTAGTATTCAATTCAATTATTATTATTGAATATGATTTTCTTTTGTCCTTTTACTTCAAAGGTTTTTTTTGGATTATTATCCTCATTTTCCCTTAGATTATGGTGTTGATTCTCATAATTCTAAAACTCATTATATTTATAGCACTGAAGTGTGAGGGGTGTATTTTGTTGATCACTCTCTTCGTTCATTTCATCAATTAGCCTGTTTACATAACAATGACATTAATTTTCTCAATGGATTGGCTTCCCAAACTTTAAACATATTCTTTTTCATTTTAGGCACTTTTATGATTCTTCCTTCCATAATTTCTGGAAAGTAAGAGGTTGGGATTTTTTCTTCTCTCAAAATGAAAAAATACTAAAGATTCCATGAAGCTTAATCTTCCTTTTCTTATCACCAGAACCTTGAGGATTTCTATCTTCCATTTCCACATTCAATTCATGTAAAAAAAATTCATTCATAGCTTCCAACGTTTCTTGTCATTAATTAAATTTGAAGAATTGTTTTCAATACAATAAATAATAAATCAATATTTACTTCAAGGATAATGATAAAACATGAAGAATACATTTAAATTATTTAAAAAGTTTCTTAATATATACTGATGGATTCATATTCCTTCTAATTAAGCTCATGAAATTCCTTCTCCATTTTTTACATAGAATACTAGGGAAGTAATTACTAAAAAATATTCCCTTAAACTCATCCCATTAAGGGATTAAATTTCCTCATATTTACTAATATTATTAATAATATTCCACCATTGAACTTATTCACCTTATAAATAAAAATTATCCATAAATATTTCTTCATGGTTTGAGAATTGAATAATGGAAAATATATTTTCCATCGCACTAACTCATTTCTTAGTAACCAATAAATCATAAGACCCACAGAATGAGGGTGTAAGTTGTCACATAAAACATTCAATAACATATTCCTCCCTCCATGGTTCATTTAGAAGTTTAACATGATTCATGTTACAAATAATAACTTGAAAGTGTTGAGTGAGAAAAGTCACAAGATATTCCATTATAGATCTTAAGACATTTGGTTGGTCATGAGGATAGTAGTATCATTATTCATCCCATTCGTTCTTCCCACGATTACTTTTTGGATCTATCCATTGACTAAAACCTAAATTATAGTGTGAAAAATGATAATCATAGTGAAAAAACACATAATCATGAGAAATAATTCATTATATGTCTAAATAAAGACACTATATTTTCAATATATGACATTATATGCTTAACCTAGGAAATATATGATCATTGACAAAACTTTAGTATGTTATCCTATAGTTAGACCTATCTATAAGGTTTTTACTATAGTATTATCATCTAAGTTACAATGGTAAACTAAACATTTCTTTGATAACAATTATAGAAACTCTACTTTTCTTAAATTGATATTTAATATTTTGAGATTAATATTCATTACATAAAATAACGATTCATGATAGAATCGTATAGGTCCAGTGCCTCTATAAACATGGATTCATAAACAACTAGTTTATAGATAATCTATTTCACCCCATAATTCTATATTCATATCTAGAAACCTTATTAGACATATCATTTATAACACCCTTATTTATAACCTACGGAAAGGAAAATATAAGAAAGGGAGAGATTGTATTACCATTAAGGGTAAAAATGGGAGGCATCAATGATCACTTTAGTATGACATGAGAATAAGGGTATGGAATATGATAATAACATTTACAATCCATAAACATTATATCATAGATCATAATATGGAGCCATGAAATAAATCATTATTGTTTATATGACATTAATTATAAAGGAATAAAATAATAATATCCATGGTTATAACTTCATGAATATGTATAAATAGAAACCGGTTCACTCATTAAGTTAAGGACATGAAATCAAACCCTTACAAAATCTAAGGACATGAAACCATGTTCATGAATAATCCTATGGACATGAAATATAGGTTCAAAAATAATCATATGAACATAAAGACCAACTCCATGTATAATCCTAAAGAAATAAAATCATGGTCCACACATAAAATTTTGGACATAATAACCAGGTCAATATATAAAATAGTGAGCATGAAGTGAGGTTAAAGCATAACATATTGATTTAATGAGTTATCCATATTTACCCAATTTATTGGAGGGAGATATAGGTACCATCAGTCACATAATAAAAATAATACATATTAATATGACAAGGTCATAAAAATTTAATCATATCAAAACCCATGAAATGAAATGGGAGTCATGAACATTTCATCATACCATAACCCACTGAAAAGGAAGGGGTTTCATAATACTATTTTCATCATAAAAATAAACCATAAAAATAAAGAATAAGGATGGAATCCTTGAATCCTATCCCCTATAAATAATAAGTTAAATCAAGGTTTATTTTCTTTTTATATATATTAATACTATTAAATTAATATTAAAACATTCTTAAGGAAAATAATGTTTCCATTTTGGAATAAATTATATAAAATCTGAAAAGTTCCTTAATATTATGGAAAAAATATTATTTAAAAATAACTATTTAAACTTTTAATGTAATATTTATATCATTTCACAGTCATGATAGTGGGAAATTTCATTCATGCTGTATACATTAAAAAAATTCCTTTCGTACTTCTTCAAAAAGTTGAAAAAGTACCGTGTTTAAAAATGATAAGAATATTATCATTAATTTTATTTTTAAAAAGAAATTTTTTGGTAAATATTAATTTAAATAAAAATTTAATAATATTAAAAACCTCCTTTAAATTTTTTTTAGAAAATATGTACGTGAAAGAAAAAGTATTTTTGACAGAAGAGAGAAATAAAGTGGATTTTCCAT
This sequence comes from Viscum album, assembly GCA_963277665.1. NCBI lineage: Eukaryota > Viridiplantae > Streptophyta > Magnoliopsida > Santalales > Viscaceae > Viscum > Viscum album. Next base: position 1,900,767,228 of record OY728126.1, read on the forward strand.
AAAAACATATTATAAATATATTTGAGTAATTAAGGTAAGGAAACAAAAATTTAAAAAATATGTTATCAAAAAATAATCATAAAAAAATAAAATTCACGATTTTATTAAGAATTAGATCATAATATGTTATCCTCCTAAACTTAATGAAAAATAATCTAGATAAATAATGAGACTGTAACATATGCCCTTCCTTCTTTGGTGAAATTTTGAATATTAGGACTCATAAAAGAGATAAAATTATATGGATATGTAAATAATCCTGAATTTTATAATAATAATCACAAAATAATCATTTGATATATATAAACCACATAAAATAAAGAAGTGGTGAGTATGGAATGTGTCTTACAAAAAGAAAAGTTAGACAAAAATCCCTTACCCTTGGTCTGACTTCCATTGTACATGTTGGAACCTATTAATTAATAAAAACCGATTTATTATACATATATTACAGAAAAATACTAAAATATTTCATTCCATAAATATTTTACTTATAACCTTTTATCCCCCATTTATTAACAGTTTTTATTAAAATCACTGTTTTAAGTGATATCTGCTTCGTTTTTCATGTATGTTTTGGTTCGGTAGTTTTGGTAAATATAAATTGATTATTGTTCAAAAATATCCACAATTTTTATCATGATATAAATATAATATATATTCATTATATTTATATGTACAGATTTTTCTATAAAATTTTGGGATAGAAAAATTAATAACATTGTTCATACAGTTGGTAAGCCATACATATGCATGAACATTCTATTCAATTTTTAATAATGGAATTAGATAAAGGTAAATAATAATTCACCTTTAAAAAATAATTATTATATCACATATATTTTATATTTATTAAATATATCCTTATTACTATCCAACTAAAATGGAAATGAAAAATAAATCACATCGCTTCGTGGAGGTGGTAGTCCGCACGTACGCATGAGCACCACTATCATTTTCAAAAGGGTTGTAAGGTAATAATGTATATTTTATGTCATAAACATAATATATAAACATTAACTCAATCATAATAACATTATGTGAAACGTGGTTTTTAAAAATGATTTATATTTCTACATAGAGATGGTAAGCCGTATGTACGCACGAGCGATACTTTCACTTTCCATTTGATGGATAGAGGGTGAATAAGGGCGGCTTCATAATAATAATGAAATATTAGTATATTTATAATATTTCATATTTTATTTTATTATGAATATAATAGATTTATATGAGGTTAAAAATTATTTAAAAAGAAAGTGATCAGTTAAGGGAATTGCCTCTTCTTTGAAATAACTTCTTTAGATCACATCTTAAGGGCCATATGGTTGGTATTTTGGGAATAATAGTACTATAGAATATGTATATGGGATTGGATTATAAAACTTATTATATTTTAATAAATCTATAGGACTCAAATTGGTTTGAAGAATAGAAAGGAGGGGTTCCCTTTTATAATTGAGGGGAGGGGCACTCTAAGAATCTCTTAAATGATTATAATATATTAAAGTCATTATCAAGAAAAATGGTTCTAAATGGCTTATAAATGGGAAATGGAGTATAGTTTCCCCCATATATTATACCCATTTTATTTTTTTTAATATTTTTGTGTTTTTTATGCAGTATAATAATATAATATTTTCATAAAATATCATTATTTTGAATTTAGAGTCTATTAATTAAATTTGACTGAAAATTACTAAAGAGAGAGTTTTAATTAAAATATAATACTTTAAAATAACTCTAATATTTCATATTAATTTTAAAAATTCTTTTCACACATTAAATAATTCAAATTATATTACTTTTAATATTTTTAAAATCATTTAATAATTTTTATTGATTGGAGAAACACTGCATCGACATTGTATAAAAATTTAAGGTCATTTTATATTTCCTAAAAACTATAAATAAATTTATACCATGAAAATAATTTCATTAATCTCAATATAGGAACTTATATTGTTTCATAAAATTATATTTTTGGTATGTCGAAACATATGATATTTGTAAAACTAGGAGAGTGAAATTTTGTAACATTATTTAATTAAAATATTATTGATGTCATTTTTATAGAAAAGTGTCCCAAAAAAAATTAAATTTAAAGAATAAGGTTGTAATGGTAGAAAAAAATTTATTCAATAATAATTAATTAGAAAAATTATGGCCTTATCACTAAGTTAAAACCTATATGAATCTGATTTACCCTTTACCATGGTAACAAAATTACTAGTGTTATTATATAGAATGTCCAAACATAAAAGGGAAATATTTAAAAAACATAGATATAATGATTATAAATATGTAATAAATTTTTCATTATTCAATTTCTACATGTGTAGGAAATTAATTTATATATAAATTTGAAAAATACAATGAAAACAATTTATCAGAAAAATGCATTTTTATGCCCAAAAATATATTTATACCAAAATACAGTATAATTATTATTTAGATAAAGTTAATTATATTATATATATTTAAAAAATAAGTATTTTACTTTGATATAAAATTCAATGAATAATCAAACAATTTAATTAAATTAAAATGCTAGTTTTATAAAAATCAACATTTTCTCTATTCACTAAAAAGTTAATCTTTACATAAAAATAACGAAATTTTACCCAAAGACAGTCTTGAAAAACTCATTTCAACAATTATATCCTTTTTATAAAGTAATTTTTTTTCAAGTTTAAAAAAATTAATTATAATTTTATTCTCATAGAAAGAAATAAAAACTATTTTTTAAGAAAACAAGTTTTTGAAAAATAAAACCAGTTTAATAAAAATTGAGTTATTATTTCCTATGAATTAATTAATACATTTATTTTGAGTTGGACCATTTATGTATTTCTTAAATTAGATAATCCTATTCATGCCAATAAATTTTGACAGCTACCTCTTATAGTTACATAATTAAATTTTAATAGTATATCATTGTTCGTTTAAACTCAGTGTTGTGTGTAACAAAAAGATATCAAAGAAATAATTTTTTTAAAGGGAAATATTTTATAAAATATACGGGTGTCACAATGTTATAGACCATAATCTATGAAAAAAATCTGTCATTTTATTGGATTAGCAGGGTACTATCAGTGATTTTTGGGATAAATCTCATGATTGTCTATCCCAATAACCAAGTGAACTTGAAAGGGTGTCATGTTATTTTTACTAATGAATAGAAAGAGATATTTAAAAAGTTCAAGAAGAGGATAATCAATTTAAATTTTCACACATTACCCACCAATGGGGAAGGATTTTTGGTTAACGTTGATGTGTCCAAAAGGGGATTGTGTTGTGTACTCATGTAAGGTGATAAACTGATATCCTATGCATCCTATCACTTAAAGATCCGTGAGAGAAAGAACCTATGACATGATCTAGAATTCTATGTAGTGATCTTTTCATTGAAGAATTTGTGTCATTATATCTATTTTTAGAAGTGTGACATATATACGGATTGTAAAAGGCTTAAGTATATATTCACACAAAAGGAGCTCAATATGCACCCATAATGATGGTTAGAGTCGGTCAAGGATTATGATTTTTAAATCCATTATCATGACGGGAAGGAGAAAAACGTGGTAGATGATTTGAGTAGAAAGGATCATACAACCCTATCCATGATGATAATTTCAAGGGATCTAATATTCTTGTACATATAAAGGATGAACATGGGAATAAAAAAATGATCTTCATCCGACATTTCTTAAATGACTACTCAACTATCTATTCTTGATGGGATAATGTAGGCTTAAAAGGATGTTGAGGTGATATAGAAATGGTATAAAATATTATGGAGTTCGACATTTATAAATATAAAGTTATAAGGGTTCGACCTATATATATTTCCTATAAAAACTAGAGGCTAATAAGGAAATTATAGATGATGTGAATATCCCATCCTTCTATATTCATCTCGGAAGTACTAAGATGTATAAGTATTTGAAGAAAAAATTATAGTTGGAAATCATGGAGATAGAGATTATATTGTTTGTATCTGGATGTTAGGTATGACAAATAGTGAAGGCTTAATGATAGAAGTCAAAAGGTTATGATGTAACAATTTCATATACCAATATGCAAGTAAAAAAACATGTCCATGGACATATTCTTAGGAATCCCTAGAAAATATAAAGGAAATAGTTCCATTTGAGTGGTAGTCAACTACCTTAAAAATTCATCACGTTTCATGGCTATCTGGGGAGATTTGTCTCTTGACTAACTCACTATGATATACACAAGAAAAATGGTAATACTATCTGGAGTTCCACTCTCCATTGTATTTTATCGAGATATGAGTTTTACCTCAAATATTTTAAGAATCCTACAACAAGTGTTAGATAGATAAAATTGATTCAATAATACTAATGACCCTTAGATTGATGGTCAGTCTAAAAAAATAAAACTCTAGAAGATATGATTAAATATTTTTCAATGGATTTACAAGGATATTGTGATCACCATGTTCTCCTAGTAGAGTTATCATATAACAACATTTTTCATTATAGAATTCAAATGGAATGTTACGAATATTTTTATGGTAATATGTGTCAATATATAACATTCTAGGATAAATTTGTGGAGGGAAATCTAATTGGACATGATCTTATCCAATAATTGATAGTGAAGATTCAAACCATTCAACATTATATGAAATCTGCCCAATGTAGTGATAAATTATATGTAGAAAATCATCGACGAGACCTAGAGTTTGATGTTAGAGATAAAGTGTTCCTTAATATTTCATCGTAGAAGAAATTCATCAAGTTTGGGAAAAAATTAATTATTATTCTAAGATATATCAACCCCTTTGATATCCTTGATCACATCAGAGAGGCGACAAATTTACTATAACTCCCACCTAACTTATCTCAAGTACATGATGTCTTCTATGTATCCCTCTTGAGTAAGTACATACTATAACCCTCACATGTACTGAATCTATAGGTGTTAATATTTTAGAATGATATTTCATACCAGGAGTATTTGGTGATGATTTTAGATCATAGATACAAGGTTGCAAAAACAAGACAACTCACCACAATAAGGTGTTGTGAATAAATCAAAAGTTTGAGGAAGTGACTTTGGCATAAGAAGAGGTGATGAAATTGACGTTACCTCAACTATTTTAGTGTATGTATGAAATTTTGAGAGTAAAATTTCTAAATTTGAAATAATGTAACAAACCAAATATGAAATCCCATTTTTTAAATGAGAAAATTCTTTATTAAGAAATAAAATTATACAAAACACATTATCTAATTTGGTTTAGACCATTATAAGTTATATACTATCAGATTTAAAATAACAATAAACATCATAATCATTGATATTATAACCATTATATAGCGATTTTATGATTAGTATATATTGAAGGTCATAAAAAATCCAATTAACACAGACAAAGGAAGCGATGGCCTCGACCAGTTGGATCATACCATATGAATCCCATTTATTAGAGATTTAGAGGGAGATCGTATCACTGATATTTTCCATGGACCAATCCTAATATTATATTCAATAAATAAATCATGATTGAAATTGTTTGTGGTAGAATTTCAAGCACATCGAGATCATGAACCAAACTATGTTTTCCGAACCACCCTAAGAAAATCACACCATCACACAATTCACTGGTGTAATAAAGTGTTATGTATCTAGACCCTAATTTTATGAATTTTTATATTTTTATTATAAAAATAATGATTATATTTATCCCTAATTAATTTATAATGATTAAATAATAAGTTTGATAAAAATTTTATTTTTATTAGAAAATATATAGTTTTGGTATTAACACTATTTTTTATTAATTAAATATTTCTTAATAAATTTTATTTTCATAATATATTATTATTATATATTAGTTTTTAATTATAAATGGTATTATAATTTTATTAATTCAATTGTAATTTTTTAATGGTCGGAAAACTATTATTGTAAGAAAACATTAATTTTAAAAAATGTGGATTTTTCATTTAAAAGTGTAAATTACAATATTTGGAGAATTATTTTAGTAATGTAAATATTATTATTGAAATATGAATGACCATATTGTCCAATGATGAAATTTTAATGGTTCTATTAGACGATCAAATTTTTGGGTAAAAATTAATATGGTATAATTATACGGTATATAGTATGACATCATAAAACCCCAAAAGTGCTACAATAAATAATTGAAATCGTATACATGAACAAAATTTTGTTTCCCATATAAATTGGTGTGTTTTTTATGATATTTGAATAATTTTATAAACCACTAATGAATCCATTAAAATCTATATTATATTTTAAGGTTTTAAAATTAATTATTTAAGAACATGAATCACCACCACATCCCCAAGGGTATTATTTTAATTATTTCAGTTTTTGGACTTATATATTATTGAAATACACTCTTAATTGGGATAAATAATAGTCAAAACCCATGTTATAGTTTGTGTTTTGGATTTTTTATCATATAGAGTCTAAAACATATGTTTATAAATTAATAAAAAAATTATCCTCTCTTTTGTTATAAAAGCCCACCCAACATCCCACCCCGCTTCACTAAAAACCATTTGAGAAAAAATTTACACTTACCTTCCCTCTATATATCTCTATAAATGTGTTACAAATCTCTTAAGAACCTCCCCTTTCTATTAGAAGTTCCCTCTCATGGTAAGGGATCCTCTCCTCCTCTTAATTTAAGCACCTTCATAATATCATGCATTTTGATTTCCAATTTCTCATGTTTGGATATGTTCATACACATACCACTTACTATAATTATTATATAAAAATTATTGAGAACACATTAATTCTCATTAAATTCTTCCATTAATCTCTATGTACCCTCATTATGCTAACAAAATTATCTTGTGATTTTTATGCCAAATATTTTTGTAGTGAATACCTATACCCATTTATACTCAAGGGTACTAACCTAGATGTACCTATACATAATTGAATAGGGAATTCCTTATATATAACCCATAATCCTTAATGGAGTTATTATATGTGATAAAATACATCCTTACGTTTTATGATCTTTGTGGGATACTTATGAATGTACATGTTATGAATGTGACGGGTGGGACTAGAATTATATATCCCTCCAATGAATTGGGTATTGTTTTTTCTCTAATAATACATTATGTATGGGATTAGTGAGTGAAACCAATAAATTATGGGACTCTATCTCCTTTGTGATGTTGTCTTGATAGTTATCCTTGACATATTCTTATGTCATGTTTTATGTCGTTTCCACATTCCCTTGTTGCATTCATGTTATGATTTTATATTTTTCTTCAATATTCGCTTTTATAATTCCCTCCAATTTTATGTCTCTTTGACATTCCTATTGAATAAAATTCATTACTTCCAGCATGATATTATTTTATTATTCCTTTACTAGGCTTTATATCTCACTCCATTATTATGAGTGTCCTCAGGTTATCCCATGCGGTTTTATAAGAGCAATGGATTTTTAAGAGCATGTTAAAGGACTTTTAATTAATGACATTGTATCTCCATTTGTGTTATTATATTATATACCTAATTTCTCAAAGACACTATGCCTTATGATATTCAAGAATTTTTTTAGGTGTACCTTTATGTAATTAATAATCAATTATGTTGTATTAAATATATGGGTTTTCATAGTTATTATTAAAATAAAATCTAGTAATTTTTGGGGGATTAGTATTAGAAAAATATCATGAAAGTATTAGGACAAAGAATAAACATAGAAAAACATAACTAAATATAGTAAATTACAGAGAAAGTTTTTTCTAGGAAAATACATATATGTTTGGATACTACATGTGGATGGGCTTAAGCACAACTATACCAATGGGTAAAAACCCATAGAAGGGAACATTGAGGTGGACTCAATTATCACATTGTGCATGATAAAGAGGACTTGATTCACACATAGTTTGACACTCTTTTGGGATATGATTTTGTAAATTCTCAACCACATTACGAACAATTATTAAGGGGAGAAAATGAATATATGAATTTCTGTTAGGAAATAGGGAAGGATAAAATATATTGTAACATATAAATTCATAAATTAATGAATATATGTCATTTATGAGTTATAAATTTAATGTTCATGGAATCCCATTTATGTGTTTAATTTTTTTAAAAAATTTCAACCCTAATTCCATTTTGGTTTATGTAAATTATTAGAAACAAAATCAAATAATTAAAGTAACGGTTATTGTCTATGGTTCTACACATTATTTCATATCATCAAAGTTTTGTAAAACTATTCAAACACCATTTAAAAACATGGAGGTATAACTATTGGTGAAAACCTCAAATGGGTTAATTATTGAATCCTAGGAATATAAATCCTTCCTTGTCAAAATTTGGGGGTTTAATTTCCTAAAAACCCTAATGATACCCCCGTTAGATGAATTAGATTCTATTCTATGAATGTATTAAATTTTCTTGTATAGAACCTATATAAATTTTCAAGAGATGGAAGTCGCCTTCAATATCACAAATCACCTGATGATTCTATTAAAGTGTGGTGGGAAGGATGAATATACTTTGGTATCATCATCATATATGTATATTATTACCATGTATGAAATTATATCTAGACCAAATGATCGAGACTTAGGAAAAGATCATCAGTGATGACATCCAAATGTAAGAGAATTACCAAATGGGTATCATGAATAACTTACCATTATTCCTCCAAGAATAGAGGTTGAGTTCTTAATTGATCTTATACCCTGAGTTTTTCCAATATCCAAGAATATATATATATTGTCCACTGTTGAACATGATAAGCTGAAGAAGAAGATACATGAGAATCGAGGGAAAGGGTTTATACACATAAGTACTTCATTGTAGGGTGAATCTTTCCTCTTTATCAAGAATATTTGTGGGTCCATGCACATATACATTGATTATAATTAACTCAAAAAATCAACATAATGGACAATTATCCTCTATAGTGGATTAATGACTTGTTTGATCAGCTACATGAAGCCTAGTACTTATTTAAGGTGGATCTTCGATCTAGATATTCTCATGTATGAGTGAATAAATAAGATACCCCAAGAATTATTTTCATATAAGGCACTAGCACTACAAGTTCACTATGATTCCATTTGGACTCACCAATGATCCAATAATATTAGTGGACTTAATTGATAGTTTGTTTAAGGATTACCTCAAAACAAATTTGGTTGTATTTATAGATGATATTTTTTTTCTAATCCAAAATAAATGAGGATCATTAGGGTAATTTTGATACTATACTGGATAACTTTCAAAAGGAATGGATGTATGAAAATTAAAGTAAATATGATATTTGGAGAGATAATTTATCATTATTAGGCCATGTTATCTCTATAAAATAGATATTTATGGATCATTCAAAAGCAAGGGAAATTGAAGGATGGCTGAGACAATCATCCGTGATAATAGATTTTGGAGAAAATTATCAAGATTTTAAAGCCCAATAACCAAGTTAACTAGAAAGGCTGTAATGTTTTTTTGGACTGCTGAATGTGAAGTGATATTTAAAGAGTTGAAAAATAGGTTAATCACTACACCTGTTCTCTAATTACCCACCAGTTTGGAAGAATTTGTGATCTATAGTGATTCTTCCAAAAAGGTATTGGGTTGTGTAATCATGAAATACGATAATGTAATATCCTATTCCTTCCTCTACCTTAATATACACGAGGAAAAAATACCCAAAACATGATATAGAATTGGAATTAGTGTTGTTCACACTGAATATTTGGAAAAATTATATCCATGAAGAGAATTGTGACTAAATAATAGACCATAAAACACACAATTATTTATTCAGAAAAAAGGAGCTAAATACATTCCAATATTTCTGGGTAGATCTGATCAAGGACTCTTATTGTTCAATCCATTACTATATTGGGAAGACAAATAAACGAGAGGATTATTTGAGTATAATGTATCATGCAAAACTTGCCCTGATGATAATTTTAAAGGATTCAATATTCATAGATATTCAGTGGATGAAAATTGGAATAATAAAAGGATCTTCGTACTTACATGACCACGTTACTACTTATCCAATTATTCTTGAGTGGGTCAAGGAGGCTCATAATTATGAGGAGGTTCTAAATAAAAATGTAACAAATATTTTGGAGTTCATCTTTGAAAATTATTGAGTAATAATTTTTTGATCATGAATATGTCTCCCATTAAAACCAAAGACAAATAAGAAACTTCTAGTTGATTTGTATAACTCATCTTTATCTGCGCACCTAGGAGGAACGAATATGTATATAGATTTTAAGCAAAAAATTTGGTGGGATAACATGAAGTGGGTTGTTATGGGGGTTGTATATCGATTCTTGTTATGCGAACAATTCAAGGATCAATGAAATATGTATAAGGTTATGATCTATCCATTTCTCATACCAATATGGTAATAGGAAAATATAACCATGGATTTGATTGTAGGAATCTTTATGAAATATAAATGTAATAATTCCATCAAGTTGGTATTTCTTCAACAAACAAAGTCATCAAATTTAATTTCTATCAAAGAAGAATTATCTCCAGAACAACTCATCAGGATATGCATAAGAGAAGTGGTAAGACTACATGGAGTGACACTCTCCATTATATCTGATCGAGATCTGATTTTTACCTCAAGGAATTAGAGAATCCTATATAAAGAGTTAGATGTAGAACTAAGATTCAAAACTACTTATCACCCTTGGATGGATGGTCATATAAAAAAATTCACACTCTAGAAGATATGCTAATATCTTGTTCAATGTTTTTCCATGGATTTTGGGATCATCACCTTCCCCAAGTGGAGTTCTCATTTAACAGCATTTTTCCTTTGGAAATTCAAATGGTACCTTATAAGGCTCTATATTAGAAGAGATTTAAGACACCAATATGCTAGGATTTATTTGGAGAGAGGAAGTTAATGGGATCATAACTTATCCAAGAAATGATAGAGAAGGACTAAAGCATTCAACTTAATATTTAATCTACATAAAGTCGATTGAAAATCTATATAGATAATCATAAATGAGATATAGAGTTTTAGGTTAGAGATATAGTTTTTATTTGTATGTCTCATTAGAATAAATTAAATATTTTTAGGGTGAAGGGAAATATTAGTCCAAGATACATCAACCCCTTTGAGATCCTTGATCACATTATAGTGGTGGACTATCGACTACTACTCCAACCTAACCTAAATCAAGTATATGATGTATTCCATGTATTCATAATGATTAAGATTATACCATAACCCTCACATGTAATCAATTTAAATGTGGTACAATTGGAGAATGATATTTCCAATGAGGAACATCTGGTGAAGATCTTAGATCACAGATAAAAGGTTATATGAAACATGAAAACTCACTTGGTCCAAGTGCTATGTTGGGACCACAAGTTTGAGGATGTGACTTGGAAACCAAAAGAGGTTATGAAATAAGTGAACCTTTATCTATTTTATTATACAAATGAAATTTTGTGGTGGAAATTTTATAATGGGGGAAATGTAATGACCCAAAAATTTATAAATGAAATTCCATTTCTAAATGAGTAAATCCTTTATTAGGAAATGAAATTTTTGAACAAACATGTACTAATTTGGTTATTTTTATAGTTATAATTTATATCCTATAAAATTTGAGAGATCATTAAAAATAATAAACAAGTATTTCACATACATTATTCAGTGATCGTATGATTACTATATATATAGGGTTATGTAAAATCCAATTGAAAATGAAAAAGGAAATGATGACCGTAACCAGTAGGATTGAACATTATGAATCTTACTTATTAGAGCATCCGTTGGAGATAGAATTGATGGGATTTTCCCTTGACCAAGAGAAATTTAATATTCAACAACTAAATCGTGATTGAAACCGTTTATGAGAGAAGTTCAAGCTCATCTGGATCAGGACCCAGGTTATCTCATGCAGTTTTAGAAGGGAAATGAATTTTTATGAGAATGTTAGTAGAGTATTAAATAATGATATTGTATCAACATTAATGTTATTATGATATTTACTTAATTTCCCAAATACACTCGGTATTATGTTCTTATGGGATTTTAGTATGTTTACCTTTATGCAATAAATCACGAATTAAGGTGTATTAAGTATATGGGTTATAAAATCATAAAAGATTCACTTTGGGAAGACTAGGTATAGTTGATCTAGGACCATAATATTCATGGTAAGGCTTATAATGGGTGTTTAGTGGTTTTCTGGGGTTGGATTCTATCTCAATGGAGGTTACATATACCATGTAAGATGTGTAAGGAAGTTCCCATGATTTTTATATCTCACACATAATAGCACATCATGATGTATCCAAGAAGTATAATGGCTTGAAGTTTTAGTTTTGATGAATGGGAAGGAAGCAGTCTATAGTGGAGTTTATTGTGTAGTGTTTGATCTATAAGTAGGTAAAGTTAAGGAATCATGTTCCCAGTGGGTTTATTCCACCATTATATATACCTAAGTGAAAATGGGAGGAAGTCATGATGAATTTTATCACTATATTTTCATTGACTCATGGAAGATTTAATTCCATCTGGGAAATCGTGGTATGTTCAATGAAGTCAACTCATTTTCAGGTGTTTATAGAGTATAGTTTCATAACTTATATGGTGAGGTGATATCTGGATGAGGTGGTGAGACATCATAGGGAATTGGTTAACATGATTGAAGATCGAGATCCTCATTTTACCTCTCAATTCCAGATAGGATTATAATGTGCTTTTGGATCCCAACTATGCCTTTACACTACATTTCATCCCTAGATATATGGGTAGATAGAGTGGACCATCCGTATAGTAGAAGATATATTTTGTTCTTTCATATCAAATTTTTTGGGATCAGGGGTGAAGTATCAATCTGTGGTTCATTTACCTGATAAAATATCAATTATTATTATATTTTCATGGATCCATTAGAGGAATTATATGAGAAGATTTGTAGACCATTGTTGGGGTAGATCATGGGTAGGAAGACAAGGGTCTTTGTTTATATGTGTTATATAGAATGATAGAGATTATCTAAATGATTTGAGAATAGATTATGATAGTGGAGGCCCATAAAACATCTTATTCTGATCATAGGTTAAGAACTCAAGAGTTTCCCTTTATCATGGTTAGTAATGCTTTGACTAATAATGTAAGTTATATCCTAGTATTATTGGGTATTTAGTGCATTAGATCATATTTATGAGGTGGAGTATCATTTGGAACTTCCTCTATGGTTGGGTATATCAACTACATATTCCATACATCACAACATCATTGGTATCTTCAAAATTAATTCGATGTCATTGATTTTGTAATGTTGTAAATCGAAGATGACACAACATTCATGAAGTGTCTGGTGAAGATTCCGGATCATCAAGAGACTTTTTTGTGTAGGATATCATTCCTTTGGTTCATGTTATATGAAATCATGGTTGATTGGAGGATATTATATGAGAGAATGAGTCGTAGATTCACACTCAATACATCTATCTATTTGTAATCTTTTTTTATTGATGATATAACTCATGAATTGGTGTTGATATTATATGATTCGTTTTTTCCCTAAACTACTCATGTTTTTAGCGATTGCATTGAATTGTTTGACAGGTATTTACTAGGGGAGTGTTTGTGGAAGTGGTTGTTTATATTTTATTTTGGGTTTGGTTTTGATTCTAAAGGATTATAATTTTTTGAGTGTTAATTAATGTAATGGCCCAAAACTTTTTGGCCTATTATTATGAAACTTTTGTGTGTTGAAGATGATGATGGGAAATTTTGAGAAGGATGGGTGGATTTTAATATAATATATTAACCAGAGGTCAATTTTAGGGAATGAAAACTTGTGATTCACTATAGGGTTTAGTGGTTATTTCGTAGAGCCTTTGAGTAGTGTTGTGGTGGTATAGAGGTAGACATTAGAGGGTTATGAATTTTCATGGGTCCTCAGGCCATGATCATTTAGCCACATCATGGTTAGGTTTATGGTTGAATTGAATAAAAAGAAGGTAAATTATAATAGTTTAGTTCTCATGCATGTTCCATAGAGCTTGGAGTTGATTATTTAATGGACTTTCCATTTTTTATGTTACTTTTCTATAGGGACAAGCTATGTGGAGGAGCACCAGATGGCCAGTTTTGTGGTCTTATTAATTTAGGAGTCTATATAACATGGTGTCTAATATTTTCTGTGAGGTTTTAGGTCAAGTTCCCTAGATGATACTTATTAGGGACCCCTGTGGTTTGGTGTCTTGGTTGTTCCAAAAACCTTCCTAGTATTTTTAAAATCTAGATGTTGACCATTGAATTTTTTCCAAGATTTATTAAATTTAATCTTTTTCCAGCATGGTTATCCTTCTTGTTCCAAGATTTTATTATTTTCCATCTTTGTTATAAATTCAGACCCCTTTTGATTTCTATTATTCTTATTTCAATTCTATAGATCATGTTTAGCCTACATAGCGTTTTTGAGTTATCTATCGGTAAATTGTTTTTATAGATTTGATCTTCAGATTCAAGAGAATGATTATCGGTTATCTATGTTGAGTTCCATAATAAATATTCATATTTCTTCTCTATTCCCCTTTTGTAATTCTCAAATTCCATGGAATTAAATTTGAGTACATTGAAACCAAAATATTGATGAGTTTATTTCTATGATATAAATATCTTGTTGTTTCCCTCATGTGGGATTTGTGATTTCTTAGACCTCAATGCCACTCAAAGGTACCCGAGCTTGGTTGTCCACATGGACTTAAGCACATATCTCTAAATTCTAGAGGCTTCCAACTAGTAGTGATGGCCTAGGATTTGTCTATAGGGAGACTATGCCATCATTACTAGAGTGTAACCCAATGGATAAATATGATCAAAGGTAAATAGAGGAAGCAATATAAGTAAACAGATAGTACAATAGAAGTAGACTGATGTAATAAATAACTGATCAAATGATAACGATATAAAAATATGCTGATACATTTCATGTCTCTAGAAAATTTGAAAACATGGATACAAGTAATTAGTTAATACATTCTATACTCAAGTACAAAAAAGGAATCCAAAAAAACCCCTAGCATCTCGACCTTCAGCTCAGTCATCTACTATCAGCTCCATCCAAAAGAAGTAAGTAATCTAGTATCAGATGTGATACTCATCCCTTTATCAATACATGCATATATGTAGTCTGACCGAGTACCAATGGTAGCCCAGATAGAGTATGAGACAAATCTCAGTAGGCCACCACCAATGGTGTCTATATCATCATGTCTATGTAATATAAACTAAACTAGTGTTAAATCATGAATATATAAAAGTAAATTAGTATAGTAATGTAAATACCCAAGAATCTACTTCATTCCTCCAATGGTGTCTGACCGTGTAACCAGTTCATTAATTAATTATGTTCTAATTTATAAAAATATGTCACGTGAGGTAATATCATCACTGAAAATCAGAAATAATATTGAAAATACAGGATCAAAGACATAGAAAGGAATCATGATGTCATTTATAATGAAGATATTCCAAGGAAATAAAAATGAAACCTGGAACTAAAGGGTAGCCAACTCAATCGTAATTTTAGAATAGCTAGAGGGATAAGAGTGTAATTCAAGGAACATCATCCATGTCATTCCTTAATTATGAATCTAATCGAGCCCAAGAAAAACATCCAAGGTAAAATATGATAAGAAATGTATATGCCCAAGGATGTAACCAAATCACCTCATGTCTATAGAATCCATGCTGGATCCAACGAGTGTATCAAATGAATCCAATAAATCATATTGAAGGGATTCTATAGTGTCATACCAGGAATCCAATGATAGATAAAGACCAGGTTCAAATGTGGGTCTCAACCAAAGAAACTGTCATCCTTAAATCAGAATGGTGTCCTCATGTGCTTAAGTAGTTCCCTCAAGAATCCAAAAGCTAACTTGAGTATGACCATTACTATAGTAATTTCACATTCCATATACAAGGCAAATTATTGTGAAATAATTTAATAAATTAACCCAAGTGATAATCATTCGATTTAATAACCCATTGGGTCCAAGACATTTCCTTTCATTAGTTTGACAAGGATAATTGGGCATGTAACAATTCCATTAATTTCATATTAGATAACCTAGTTCTCTCCTTTACATTTCATAACATGATAAGGCAAGGTTAAGGATGAGAAACCATGTGCAATTAATTTATAATAAGCTAGTAAAAGTGATATCAATATTATAATTTCCAATTCATTGATTTAATCATTGATTTATCAAATTAAAGAAATTAACTTAGGAGGGTCAAGTGGAATCAAACATAACCAATTAAATAGTCAATTAATCAAGGAATTATTACCATTATCTAGGTTAATTCTAGGCACACCCGAATGGTGGCTCAGATGAACATGTCAAAGCACTAAAACCCAAATATATAAATCACCCCACATGGGATAGAAAATGTTGTGAACATAACCACAAATGATGAAAGGAATATCTTGAAAGGTTATTATAACATAGTTCGAATGAATATAAAAAAGGTACTTTAATTAAATATAAGACACCTAATGAAATTGGCACACACACACACGACAATTTATTAAATGATGAATCTTGAGGATTGAGTTATAGACCACTTTACTCGTTCTTGTATGGCTCTCCTCATCTAGTATTAGCCCCAAATTTGGGTTAGATTGTAAGAGATTTTAAGAATAGATCAATGACTTAAAAATAATTCATATGATACAGAATCTAAATAGTATCATTGATAGGAATAATAATGAAAAATGATTAAAAAGGAATTAAGAGCTTACCGATGTAGATCCAACGAGATGATTGATGATTCAATAGGAATTTGGATAGTTTCTAGGGATCAAAGTCTAAAAAAAGGGATTCAGAGGAGCCAAAAGGGAGAGAATAGGGTGATATGTCCATCAGAAATGAAAAATTAAGAAGATCTTGATTTAAAAAATAATTTAATGGGAAAATTATAAAATCTATTCAAATTTTCCTTCATATGGTTTGTCCACATAGTTTTCCAGATCATTTTCCAACCATGTATGATTTGTTGTTGGAAGGGGGCATCATCATGGTTAGGCCTCATAGTTAGAGAAACCATGTGCCAATAATGAAAAATGGCTCTACAACACGTTCATATAATTTTTCATGGCCATATGACCCATAGAGCATGGTTATGTAAAACCACGCTCCCTACCCCAGTCCATTGTCATGCATTTCATGGTTAGGAGAGACCTATGGCCTCTCTCACACTCTTTCTACAAACTATGCAAGAAATTGTTTTTTCAAATCCAAAGAGTTTCTGAGATTCGAATAAGATCTGGACACTCATGAAACCTTCAATAACTCATGAGGCATCCATATTTGGTCCAAAATAATGAATTATAACAAAATTAAAAGGATTCATACACGAGTGAAAACCCATGTTCTTAAAGTCTTCTCCCCTTAATGGAATTCATCCCCATGTTCACTTTCCAATGAGGGAGAAACAAAATTTGAGAATAACTATGGCCACTGAACACATATTCTAACCTATTACTCCCATGTCTAATCCTATACCTGAATTTGCTTCCATATCACCCGTACTAGAGGGATAGACATGCCCCAGATATCCTTCGATCTCTGATCGACAATGTAGATAGGATAATCTTCAAAAGAAACATTGGTATCTAGTTAAATATACTTAGGATCAAGATTTTGAGATGCGTCAACATGATACCAATGTATCCTTGAAATGTTAAATGCATTGTGTGTGATGCGATTCCTCTTGGGTAGTATAAACTGATAAGCTACTGGCCCAACTATCTCCAGAATCTTATAAAACCCTACAAAGCATGGTGATATCTTCCCTTTCCTATGTATTCATTTATTCCCTAGCCCAGGTGATACCCATTTGAAAACATGACCCCCAACCTTGTACTTAGAGGTCTTCGGTGGTGATCAATAGATGATTTATATATATACTGAGAATTATACACACTCTTCTTAATTAGATGAACCAAATTTAAAGTCTCCTGTGTGGGACAATGATCTAGTAGGGTTTCCTCTGCTACCTCTTATCATCATAGGGGTGAAGGGAATGACCTACCATACAAGGCATCAAAAGGAGCCATCTAAATTGTCACTTAAAAGATTTTATTGTCAGAGAACTAAAATAGAGGGGCATCATTATCCCAAGAACTATTGAAGTCAAATATGACTAAATAGAGCATTCCATTAAGAACCTGTATCAACCATTATGACTGTCCATCTGTCTAATGGTGAAAGGATATTATCAAAAGAACTTGTGTACCTAATTATTTCTATAACCCGTACCAAAATAGTTATGTAAAACAAGCATAACTATTTGAAATAATAGTAATAGGGAACCCTTATAGTTATATGATCCCCCAAATATAAAATATCCCCAGCTCATCAACTGATAATGTCTCCTAGATAGTAAGGAAGTGGGATAATTTCATCAACTGGTCAATGAAAACCCATACAACATTTCCACCTCTAGCTGACCTTGGTTAGATGACTACACAGTCCATAGAAACATCTTCCCATTTCCGTTGTAGTATTGTAAGTGTATATTACAAGCCTATAGGTATCTGGTGCTCATGCTTTTCCTACTAATAGGTGGAACACCTAAAGTTAAATCCTGATATCTAAAATTTCATCCCAGGGGACCAGTATTGGTGTCACATATATCGATATATTTTAGAGACTCTTCGATGAACTGCCCATTGGGAAGCATGGGACTCATGCATAAATTTTTATCTCATATCTATAGGAACCTATATAAATCCTTATATACATAATATGTAGTCTCTATACATAAAAAAAATCTAGTGGCATGTCATATCCTAAGATACTCTCATGGAGAACCAACATCCCAGGATTTGGTAATTGCCTGTTCTTCACCTTCTCAATGATAGAAGAGGTAACTGTCAAGACTGAGAGATATGACTACTCATGACTATCATGAATTTATAGATGAAACTCAAATAATAGGGCCATCAATTTCTATTCATCACTCAATTCCCATAAGACTTATACATATGTTTTCCAACTCAGTGAATCAGCTACTGCGTTCCCCTTTCTAGGAATATCGATAAGCTCAAAATCGAAGGATTGTAGATATTCAACCCATACTCATTGTATAATATTAAATTCATACTATGTAAAGATATAGTTGAGTATATTTTTGTTTTTATACACCACAAAGTGATCAACAACCAAATAGTGTCTCCAACAATTTAAGGCATAGAGAGCTACTACTAGCTCAAGGTCATGCATCCGGTAATTTCTATCATGAGGTCTGAACTAATAAGATATGTATGAAAAAATATATCCTTTTAAATCATAACTACCCATATAATTATATTGGATTCATCAAAAAACACTTTATAACCTATTCCAGGCTCTGGTGGAACCATAATCGGTTCTGAGGTAGGCCTCCCTTTGATCTCCTAAAAGGTTTTGTCACACTCCTCTATCCATAGTAACTTAACACCCATATTTTATGAACAGTAATCAGTGAATCAAGGAATGAGAAGCCCTATATAAAATTCCTATAATATCCAAGAATCCACAAGAATCTTCATTTATCAAACATTTTGTTGGTCTGATCCTAGTAAATTATAACACTTGCCTTCCCTCGGTCAATAGAGAATCATGATTACAAGATAATATGTACCAATAATTGAAATTTTCTAATCCAAAAGTGGAAATTAGAAATCTTATAATAAATCTAATGTTGTATCACTGTACTTAGAATGATCTCAAGGTGTATATCATAGTCTCTATGAGTGTGAGAGTCCACTAAGATGTTGTCCACAAAGACTATGATAAAAGTTTCTAGGTAGGGGTCGAACAACCTATTCATCAGATCCATGAACATAGAATGAAAATTCGTAAGACCTAATGGCATAATAGGATACTCATACATTCCATACCTGATATGAAGAGCTATATGAGGTATGTATAATGGTCTGACTCATACCTCATGGTAGCCCGATCTCATGTCGATCATAGAAAACACCCTATCTCATCAGATACATTAAAAGAGATCATCTATTCAAGGAAATGGTTACTAGTTATTGACCAAAATCTAGTTCATCTATCTATAATCCACACATAGATGAAGTGTCCCATAAACCTTTTGGGTGAATAACCTGGGTAAATCCCAAGAGTATATGTTATTCCTTATAAATCCTCTGTCCTATAGATCTTATAATGTACATTTGAGATGTTAGAGCTTAGTATGTGACATCCTATATGGAGGAATGGACACTGGATCATCTCCTAGAATGAGATCAATCATAATCTCTACCACTCTCTTAGGAGGTAAGACAAAAAATAATTAAATAAGATGTTATAGAAAAAATCAACTACCAAAGGAAATTAAGCCTGATGTAAACCCTAATTCTCTAAGAAGTGATTGAAAAAATGGGTGTTCAGTCCACCTATCACAAGATTCTATAGTCCAGATCTAATATCCTAGACATCCCACTCACCCTTATATAGATAAATACATCCCTCTAGTGATGTAAACGACAACCTGTAGAGATAGAAATCTATAAAGTAATGATATAAACTAACCAATCCATCCCAGGAATGATGTCAAATCCCATCATCTTGAGAAAAAATATATCCCATAAGAGAGGGTAACAACCTACATCATGGGGACTGCCCCACCATTGGTGTATGTCCTCTGACCATACTACCAACAATTGATCTACGGTCATTAGACCTCAATAAAAATATATTTCTAGATCGAGACTTTCCATGACAGATAAGGATATGAAGTAGTTTGAAGAACCTATATCAAATAAAGAAGATTGTATAGTGTAAGACAATATAATATTACTTCATACTAGTATAAGGTCTTGCGGCCTGATCCTTGGGTATCGGCTGTAGTGCATTAAAGTGACCTAATATATGACCATATGCAAGAGCTGGACTAACATGATCAAGTCCATTCTTCTAGCACTATTATAAATCGGAATTATGGATACTGGGCCTACAACCTCATCCTAGTATAGTCCTTTTAGTGCTTGTCTAACTCCCCTCCTAACACGGCCTAAAACAACCTTCCCATTAAGTTGGAGCTAGTGTGGATCCTGTTCCCCAAGAAGATGATGTAATTGTTTGAAATAATATATAAAGGATACCCATATGACCTCAAGACCAGCACTCTAGAGGGTCTCTATCACACTGAGGATTCAAGTTCCCCTCTTGTACACATATGTAACACACTATAGAGATACAAGTATGGGTACTCTAGCATCTACTACCCAGAAGATAAACCTCAAGGGACCGCTTTTAGCTACAGGAATAACTACTTGATTGTGTCATCCTAAATACTCTATGGTCAGTACTGTCACCTTCCTTTAGGTTACAATCATTGATAAGATCCTAATTGACTATTTCCGATAAGGTTGTTAGGTTAAAGACATTGACATGAGTACAAATGACTTACACAACCTGATCCTCAAAGTGTCTAGCACGTGAAATCTCATCACCAACTAAAAGTGGTGAAAAGCATTGTAGCTTAGTGAAACATAATAAATAATCCATAATTAACATAGAAACATACTTGAGATGCATGAAATCTCTCAGTCATTTAGCTCTCCACATTTGAGGAAATAAGTACTCATAGAAGACAATGTCGAAATCAACCCATACCATGCCTTGATGGCGACCATCCTGGGTAATCACATACCACCAGTTCTTGATTGAATCCAACAATATATAGGTATAAAGATAGAACCTCCTCTATGGAGTCATCTCCAGATGCTCAATGATAGATATGGTGGCATCTTTCCAAGACTCAGCATCTTTTGGACTACCATGCCCAGAGAAGGTAGGAGGATGCTGCTATTGGAACTTGTGGGTGTGACCGCCATCATAAGTGTAGGCCAGGGAGAACCTTACAAGTACATAATCAAACTTAGAAAACAATCAAGAAGATGATTTCTAGTTCCCATAATAGGCACAATAGGTAGTGCCTCATGTTTCACTCATATATGTATGATTGGCGGCTCATGCCCCACTACATGTGGAGGATGGTCTTCACCACCCTTTTAACGCATGATAAGAAGAAATCATGGTGGAATTGGTCTAAAAATTCTAGTAATATGTCTTAGATTTTTTTTAAAGTAGATAGATAAAAATTATAGCAGACTTAGAATTAAAGAAAAGGGATTATTAGTCCCGGTATACTACCCAATTACCCACTTAGAAGGCTAGGTATCGTGAAGTGATTTAGTTTAAATTATAGGGGTTCTAGTAGATGAAGGGTTAATATTACCTTGCCTTATCATTTACTAGATACCACACTATTTAATAATTCAATATTTTACATTTGAGTTTACAGTTTCTTATTTTCGTATATCATGGATCATTTATAATGGATTTTCATTCACAGTGAATCAGGTCCCATACACCTTATCACTAAAATCAACACCCATTTAATTATATTCTAATGGACTGACTCATTAAATTAAAAAATCCAAGTTTGGGGGTACCATAAGACCTCATGAATTGAAATTATAGTTCACTCAATTGTAGCCAATAAAATGTACAGACATAGTGTAACTACCACAACATCACTCACCAATCAAAAGCATATCAGTCAATGTAAGTACTGAAATGAATCTATATGGAATGGAAATATGTATGGAATGTGTATTAAAGGTGAATAAGATGATTCATGTAATAATTATCCTTTCCATCACATAATTGGGAAAATATGAATGAAATAATCAAACAAAATAACAATAAAAACCAAAATATAACATGTGCATCCCAATGGTGAAATGTTATCAACTATAACAGGGAAAAGCAGAACAACAATTATAATTCAGGAACCTCAACATTTACCTTGAACATGGGTTAGCTACACCAAAGAACAGATTATAACCAAGTTATTTGTGTTCCTAATCTCTTGAATATTGTCTCAAAGTAAGTAAATAAAGAAAAGAACTGCTCTGATACCACGTTGTGAAGTCCCAGACTCGGATGCCACTCAGAGGATCCCAGAGCTCGATTGGCCACATGGCCTCAAGTACATCTCCCCAAATGATAGATGCTACCAACTTGTAGTGAGGGCCTGGGTTGCATCCATGGGGAGACTATTCCCTCATTACTAGTGTGTAGAATAACAGCTAAATATGATGATAGGTAAATAAACTAAGTGATATAAGTAAACATATACCACAAAAAAATCGGAATGAAGTAATAAATAATTGATCAACAAGTAATGATATAGAAAATATGATGATATATTTCATGTCCCTAGAAAATAAAAAGCATGGATACAAGGTAGCATAAAATACATTCTATAAGAAATTATAAAAAAGGAATCCAAAAACTATACACTATATCTTGATCTCTAGCTTGGTCGTATGCTACCAGCTCCATCCTAAGCAAGCAACAATAAAGTTTCTGAAGAGGTATGATTCTTTTTATCAACACCTAGACACATTTAGTCTTCCCAGGTACCAATGGAATCCCAAATAGGGTGTGAGATAAATATCAGTAGTCCACCACCAAAGGTGAATATAACATCCTATTCGTGTAATAGAATTGGAACTAGTGTTCAAGAATGCATATATAAAAGTAAATCAGTATAGTAACATAAATACCCAAGTAACTGCTTCGTCCATCATCTGGTGTCTGAAAATGTAACTGGTTAATTAATTAATTAAGTTGTAGTTTATACAAATAGGTCATGTGAGGTAATAAAAGAACAAAAATATGATATTATAGCCATAGTGAAGGATACAATACATAGAAAGAAATCCTAGAATTATATATAATGAACAAGTTCCAAGGTAATAACTGATGCAACCTTTAAATCAAGGGATTACAACTCTGTAGTAACTAAAACCTAGAGAGAGGGGTAAGAGTGTAATCCAATGAATTTTGTATAAGTAATTCCAAAATAACGAATCTAACCAAGTCCAAGGAAAATATCCAACATAAAATGGGATAATCAATGGCTAGGACCAAGGATACAACCAAGGTAACTATTGTATGTATAATCCATGCTAGATCAAAGGAGTTTATCCACGGAATCCCATAAATTGTGTATAAGGGATACTATAATGTCATACTTGAAATCCCCTGATAGACGAGGATTGGGTTCCAAGGTGGGTCTCAACCAAGGAAACTAACATCCTTGAATCAGAAAGGTATCAACAAGTGCTCAAGGAATTCCCTCAGGAATCTAAAAGCTAATTCGAGTATGTCCATTCCTATAGTAATTTTACGGTCCATACACAATTCTCTTTATAATTAATTTATTTAATAAATTAATCCAAGTGATATTCATTCCTTTTAATAAGCCATTGGGTCTAAGCCATTACCTTTCATTAGTTTTACAAGGATAATCGAGCATGAAACCATTTCATTCATTTCATATTAGATAACTTGGTTCTCTCATTTACCTTTCATACTATGACATAGCTCTTCTAAGGATGAGAAACCATGTGAAATTAAAATATAATAATATAGGACAAGTGATAAAAATACTATAATTTCAAATCCAACCATTTCATCATTTATTTATCAAATTGATTCACTTACCTTAAACGGGTCAAGTTGAATCAACCATAACAAATTCAACAGTCAATCAATTAAGAAAGTATTATCATTATAATGTTCAAGCCTAGGCACATGAAAACAGTGGCCTAAACGAACATGACAAAGCACTAAAACCCAAATATTTAAATCACCTACATGTGGTAGATGCCATTGTTGACATAATCACCATTAATAAATGTAATTTTTAGAAAGGATCTTAGAACATAGTTATAATGATTATAAGTAAGGCGTGATAATTAAACAAGTGATACCTGATGAAATCACAGTGCACAAACATAAATTTATAAAAAGATTAATTAAGAGGAGTAAGTTATAGGCCACCTACCATGTACTTTTATGACTCCCCTCATCGAATATTAGCCTCGAATTTTGTTAAACCATCTTGTAACTTTGTATTCCTATGTGATGGATGTGGTTACCACTTTTCCATAAAGCTGATATCTTTGAAAATATAAATTATAATTTTCAGTGGTGGAGAATGGATCAAAAACCTAAAAATATGGCATATGAGCCTGTACATAAGTTGTTTCATTGACAGGAAGAAGAATGATGGATCCAATGAGACAAATAGTGATGAAATCAGACTTTAGAAAAATGCTATGGTTGAAAAGCTACAAAGAGGGCTTCAGAGGATCCAGAAAGAGAGAGAAGAGGGTGCTCTGTCCACTAGAAAAGAAAAAGGAAGAAGGGATTGATTTAAAACATAACATAAGGGTAAAATCATAAAATCACTCAAAATTGTCCTTCACATGGTTTTGCTTCATGATTTGTCAAACCATGCACCAATATTGTATGGTGTGCTGTAAGATGGGGGTACCAACACAGTTAAGCAGGACGATTAGGTAAACCATGCGCCAACCATGAAAAATGGATCTACAATATGTCAGAACCATTTTTTGTGGTCATATGGCCCCTGGAGCATAGTTCGGGAAAACCATGTATGTTACCCTAGTCCAATATCTAGTACCACACAGTTAAGGGAGACCATGAATCTTAACTCATACCATTTATACTAACTGTGTGGCCAATGTTTTTTTCAAACCTACTAGGGTTCTATGCTCCGAACAAGATACAAACACCCAAAAAACCATCGTTAACCCATGAGGCATCCATACTATGTCGAAAATAAATAATTATGCTTAAATTAAAAGGATCCATACCTGAGTGAGAAACATAGGTCTTATAAGATTTATTTCTTGGTAACCTCTTCCTTATCTTTCCCATCTATAACAGTTTTAAAGCACCAGTTGAGGTAGGGAATTCAATACTTCTCCCTCTCTAAATTTATGTCAATTGGGATATCTGAACGCTTCCCTTTTCTATGTGTGAATGGTTAGAACTGTCTTAATATATATAATGAAATGAACCTAATTAAATTAAAGGAGAATGTGATAATTTCATACATTTTCTATTTTTTTCACATGATTTTGATTATGTGATTTTTGGATGTTCATTATTTTGTTTAGATCCTTTGATACTATTATATATGGAAGGGTTGATTTTTTATTTTATTCATGGGATCATCCTTGTTAAAAGTATAAGTACTTAAATATGTATATGAACTATTTTTGTGAAATATGGATATTGTTGTGTTATTACCCATGTGTAAGAGATATTTAGATTAATATAAAACCATGATGTGGAACGAATTGTGGGAATATTCATTTCTATTATTGGTATGATTGTGATGGTGAATTTTATGGATGGTTTTATGATTTGAAACTTATTGGTGTAGCATGATCTACTAATACCTTACCATGGTTTGGAAAATGGAAGAGTGGGTGTCCACATGGAATTGTTGTGTAGCTAGTTATGTGGAATGGGATGGGTTTAAAATGATTTTTGTGGGATGTTGGTGAGGTTATTATTTGGTTTCAATGTGATATGTTTTAGTTTTCTGATGGTTTGAAATATTCTTAACAATGATGAATATCGTAACGACATGAGATGGATTTGGATAATTTAAATGTTTCTAATAAAATGTAAATGTTTTTAATGAAAGGGTAACAACTTTCTTGAATATGGTTGATGGATAGAAAGTGTGTTTTATTTAAATATGGAAATAAAATACCTAATGAATAGAATATGGTTGTTAAATTGGTTAATCTAGAAATAGTGAAATGATATGATTTAATGGAAGTTTCTTAATGATAGTTGTGTTTTTTTCTTGGGAAGGGTGATTGATTTTTTGGTTAGTAATTGGTATCTATGGTTGATGTGTGGTCACAGTAATGTACTGGTTGCGAGGGGTGTATTAGTGTAGTTTTAGTGATATTCTATTAGACTAATATTATGTGTGATTATACCCTATGTTTTCAATTTCATGTTATTTCATTGTCACCCCACTAGAGTCAAATATTGTTAACAGTGCCCAAGTGTTTTGTATTATGAGTGGTTTTAATAAAAATATATGTTGGTGAAGGAATAGATGCATGAATAGACCCTCTTCTTCGCTCTACCTTACAGGTGTTGTATGGGATGAAATGGATTGATGTAGGAATAACCATACATCATATCCTATGTTGTACTAGAAATACCCTTGGGGTATTTTTATGATGTGATATTACGGGGGTGATTCACATTAGAAGGTGGGAATGAGGTATATTTTCTTCATATTTTTGATAACATACTATATAGGGAATGAGTTATCTTGTTACTCGGTTCTCCAAGGGTTGCCTCATCATTTCACTACTATTGAGGTGGGTACACCCTCCAAAAAAATTATGAATATAGATATGTGGGTATAGAATTGGATTTGATACCAATTAGAATATTGGACTCAATGTGAAGTTTTCATAGGTAGGGTTACGGTCCAACCACATATTTTATTACATTATATATATATATATATATCTGTGTGTGTGTATTTTTACATTGTGTTGTTGAGTGGTTGTAGATGGGATTGGGAAAATCTTAACATTTGATTTAGGGGTGTGAGAGAAACAAACTAGTGGGTAAGTGGTTGCATGGAACTTTATTGATATACCATTGATATTATATTATTACAATAGATAAATGATTGGTTTAAAGAGCATTCATTAGGATGGTGGATAGTTGATCTTGTGTAGGTGCATGTTGGTTCTGTTGTTTATTCAATGAATCATTAGTATGATTCTTCCACATTTTCATGAGTTTTCTTAGGGAAGATCCAAATAAGTACACATGTTTTATCACCCCTATATATATGAACATTTTTCAAGGTTACAAGATGGATATTTTGACTGAGATAAACATTAATATCTTGAATATTTTATAGGAGTTTATTTGGTACTTTTAATATAGATATTTCTGTATCTATATGATAATAACATACTTTGTGGTTTGATTATTTTATTATATTTTATGGAATTCATTGGTTGATAAATTTATATATTTCTAGGATTAATGATGGAAATTAATCCCATATGGTTGTTTTAAACACATGGATCTAGTCTCCAACCTATGACATGTTGGAGGTTATCTTTGAGGCTCACTTTCATTTTCACTATAGTCCTTGGAGGGGTTCTTAATTGGGGGGTGGGGGGGGGTGATGAAACACCACTGAAAAAATCCCAATCCATTAGGAGAGAACCCATTTCAGATTATAATGTAATTTAGTATAATGTATTAGGAAACAATGAAAGATTACTAATGAAATATTTCTAAAACTATTATGATGTCACCAGTAGAAAGTCCCATCAAATAAAAAAACCATAAACTAGATCAACTGAATCACCCAAACAAATAATCCAATATCAGTATACAAAACCACCATCAAAACCATAAAATTGTTCTAAGATGGCTTCCAGTATGATATGGAATATGAAAATACAATAAGATAAGGGAGACTAAATCTTTAACCAAATAATTACAAATAATATAATAGATGTAACAAAGTATGAATACATAAGGGAAGATAAATAATAGAAGGAATGTTTCTCAAGTGTGATGCTAACACCGAAATCAAGGATTTTAAGGAGAAACCCTGTATTACATAAGTTCTATGATATGTGATAATATAGGGATGAAACATCATTTGATCCCAATGCCAATGCTACCATCAATTATTTTAGGGAGAAACCCTAGTTTCTACATGATCTAAGACATAAGAGAGTCTAGGGGAATGGGGATCCATCATCTAATTTACTCTTATCAATAGCCACAATATAAAAAAATTCTAGTATTTAATTTATAAGGACTATTTTACCAACATATGTAATTTCCAAAGACCATAAATACTCTTACATCCTATAAATCAACTTATACCAATCCACTAAATAGTACTTTTCATTTTAAGTTATTTCAATATACAAATTCCATGGATTGTATTATTTTTCTTTTGTATTTTATTTTTCATAGTCATAATATTTATTATAGAATATGAGCTATGATAAAAATACATTGTCCTCATATTTTATTTTCTATTGTATATTCATGGTTATAATATTATTAATAAATCTGTATCTTATATATTAATTGCATCATTCTGTACTAAAATATATCTATTTATTTTGATATTTTTTTGGGTATTACATTCAACCATTATAATAATTTCATCCCAAAATTTTTAAATCAATCCCCAAAAATTTTTTAAATACATTATCATCACATCCATATGTTTCTATGATTCCTTTTTTGGTTTTTGATTCCTCTAAAAACTCTCACCATCCCAGTTTTCTGAATTCACAACACTTTCTTTCTCATAACAATAATATGAATCAACTCATCCTTATATGAAAATATATTATCTTGATGGGCTTGACCAACCTTTATAATAATTTAAGGGTCTATAATATAATTCTATAGTGGTGCTATCTATTATATGTTTTATAGTTGAAAATGTTTTGGTTATAAAGATAATTGATATGCAATAGCTCTAATCCAATATAATATTTCAAGAGGCCCAAAATTGCTTGGATTGAAATTACTTTTCATTATAAATCATAAAACCCATCTATAAGTATATATATTTAGAAATACATTCTATAAAACTTTGAAATCAATATCCTTCCAATTTTTTTCAAATTAACTTTTTATATTGTTTTTTCCACCTTGATTTGCTCCTAGATGGATCTTACCTTCTTTAGTGTCCTTTTAGATGTTTTTATCCCAATAAAATCTTTATACAACTTTATCTTAAAAATATGGATATTGAAATATATTTTTATATAATTATTTATATGGTTCCATTTGAAAACAATAGTGGTAACTATTATTATATAATAACTCCACTAAAGGAAAATACTGATCCCAACATCCATGGAAGTCAGGTGAGTATGACCTTAGAATGAACTCCAATGTTTGGATAGTCCTTTCACAATTTCCATATGTTTTATGATGATAGGATGTTCTAAGACTAAAAATTGTATTTAAATTATTTTAATGACTCTACTGTGAATTTTTATGTTAATATTTGATCTTGATTAGATAAAATTAATAAGGTCATACCATTGTGTCTCAAAGCATCATTTATATTTAACCTATCTAGAATGTCTAGAGGAATATATTCTATTATTATTGGGAGATTAATTATTTTTTCAATCCAATATATAATAAACCATATTGATTTATTCCCTTTGAATTTATTAGTAATCTCCATAATTAAATCCATCAAAGTGTTATCCCACTAAAACTCTGGTATAGGTAATGTTGGTATAATTTTTTTAAGATTTTTTCTTCAGCCTCAACATTTGGTAATAATAATTATCTTGTAATGTAATATAAAACATATCACCTTATATATTCACAATAAAAATACTATTGGATATACTAATACTTATTGATGATCCTAGTATTTATAGGTAATTTTTATTTATGAGCCTAATGAAATAGACATTTCTTAACCTATGGAATTGATGGAACACATGACCTCTTACCAAACCTCATAGCTCCATCTTTAATGATGTTAAAATTTGTTAATTTCTAATTTTTCACACATTTCATCTTTTTTTGTAGGGACTCGTCATTATTTTAATCTTTATTAAAGCTATATTATATGTAATATTGGATAATTACATGTAATTAACATTATGTTTCTCCTTTCATTATAACACCAAAGTATGTTATTACTAAATACCTAAATATCAAATCATTATCTACCGTAATCATAGATAAAGTACCATGTAATTTTATTATTAATGAATTAGCTACCTTATTTTATTTCCTAGTATGATAATATAAAGAAAAATCACAATCCTTGAGTAGTTCAAATAACCTCCTTTGCCTCATATTATGATCCTTCCGAGTAAATATAAATTTCATACTCTTTCGGTTAGTGTATATATCATATTTATCTATAGAGAGATAACGTCTCATTGTGTTAGGGAAAAAAACACTAAAACACTAAATAAAAAGTTAGATAATTTATTTTATTATTTTTAAACTTAAATGATACACAATCTACCACTTTATAATTTCGAACCAGAACACATTCAAGTCTATTCTAAAATACATCACTATAAATAAAATATCCTAATTAACCAGATAACATAACTAATTTTGGTAAATTTACAAATCTACTATTTAATTTAAAAAAGGTATACTCACATTTTTTAATCCTTATGTATTTTACTACCTTAGGTTTTATCTTGGTAAACATATTAGTTAATCTAGTAATAGTTTCCACAAATCAACAATAATATCCTGTTAAACCATGGAAACTATATATTTTAGTTATGTTTGTTGGACTTTACCACTCCTTGAAATCCTTTTTCTTATAAGGTTTAATATATATACCATTCTTTTATATAATATTCCAATATAAATAAACTCCTTGAAGTGAAAATTCACATGTACTAAATGTCCCATTTAAAACCTTTTCCCTCAAAACCTAAAGAACAATTTTCAAATAATTTTTTCCTTATAATTAATTTTATTTTATATGAGAATATCATCAATAAATACAACAAAAAACACATCAATATAATACTTTAATGATCTATTCATCAAATTTATAAACCCATATTGTGTATTTTTAACCCAAAAGGAATTATTGTGAACTTATAATGACCATAACATGTATGAATTTCGATCTCTATAATATCATCCTTTTTAAATTTTAACTAATGATAATCATAATTAATATTATTATTCAAGGAGTATTGAACCCCTCAAATTTTATTAAAAGTACATAAATACTTGGTAATAGATACTTTTTCTTTATAATAATTCCATTTGTTTCCCAATAACCAATGTATAACCTCATTTAACCATCATTCTTCTTCAAAAATAAAATTGGTGATTCCTATGGTGAAGAACATAGATGAATGAAGAAATTATCACATATGTCTTGTAATTTATTCTTTAAATCTATTAAATCCACTAGATCCATTTTATATAGTGTCTTAGATATGATTTTTTCACTAGGAATAACATTAATAGAGAATTTATCTTTTTATCTAGGGAAAATCTTAGAAATTCATCAAAAAATACATCAATATATTCTCACTAAATGTGTAAATACTATGTTATCTTAACCTTCATAATGTTCATATATTTAATATAATATATTACATCTTTATGTATTTCATTTTGGTTGGCCACCATAAGTGTTTCCTAACATGATTTAGATGACAAAATGTCCCCTCTAAAAAAAGTAATTTCATATTCACTTCACTAATTATATCTTTATACTCCCTATAATAAATTATTAATTTTTAATCTAAGACCCATTTAATCCCTAAAATTTCATCTAAATATAAAATAGTTATTATGATTAAATTTTCATCTATACAATATCCATGAATTATAATTTGAACTACCTGGTAAATATTTATTGCAATCTGAGTTAGTGTGTTATCCTATCTAGGTCATAGACAAGCACTCGCAAGGGGGTGACTTCAGTTCATTACAAAAAATTGGATAATTTATACTTACCTTTTAAATTATAAAATCTCTCATTCACTTTTTAATAATTTAATGTTTTGGAAATAAATAAAGTAAAGAGCGAGTGACATGAAAGGTTTTTATAGCGGTCTAGGGATAAAATATGTAACACTTGAGAATCAATTTTAGTAAGTTAAAATATTATTTCAATAAAACTAAAATAAAATTATGATTTTAAAATTTCATGTTATAATAAATCTAATTTTATAGGATGAATATGTATTTCTAACTTTCTAGATCAAAATGTTCCTAGAATGAATTTTTTAAATGTGCACATAGAAATAATATTTTTTTAAATATAATTTTTATATGTTTATAATTTATTTTATAAATATATTTTTTAATATTTAAAATTTACTATTTCATTATTATCAATTTTTTATAAATAATTACAAGGTCTTTTAGAGGTAAAAGGGGTATTTTTTGTAAAAATATTTTTATGTTCATAAGGTTTTTCATTTTAATTAATTATAATAACCTCTAATAATGAATTATATAAAAGAATTTATATATATTATAAGTCTAAATATCTTAATTTAAATTATTATAATGATTATTACATGTCATATAGTTAATTTAATATCATATTATGCTAAAAAATGAATTTATTGAAAACTTGTTTTTCATCACGTTTTATGGGTTTATTTTTTAAATTAATTTATAAAAATATATGAATTGAATTTGATGAAATGGATTAAATATTATTAGTCAAATTTAATGAAATTATTTAATAAGTTCAGATTAATTTTGTTTCATCATGAATAGTAAAAATAGTTTCAAGTGATTATCCCAATTAAGGTCAGAATTACTTACTTGTGGGGGGGGGGGGGTAATCGAAAAATATATATTCTATAATGATATAAAATCATGGTTAAAAATAATTGGTTATTTTTATTTAAAAATAAAAAATTATGAAATTATAATATGAGCCATTTTAGATACATTTTTCAATGAAATTGACATAATAATATTTTAAAACATTGAAATATTATAAGTGTTCCACTCACCTCAATTATTAAAGAGAACCTCATACCCTCACTTATTCACACGTATTGATCCACTTAGATAAAAAAACATACAAAATATCTCCCCAAAATCCTTATATAAATTATAGAGGAACTTTTATTCCCAAAAGACCAACCCTGGGTTCCTTAATAAGAGATCTAAAGGAGGTTTCTCTAGAAGAAGTTAATTGTCCTCACCAAGCCCTTTATTTTTTACTTCTTATTTTACAACCTTAAATTTTGTTCTAATAAATTAAATATAATGGAAAAATTATATAAAACATAATAATATGTTATTATGTTTATGGAATAATAATTATGCTTATCCTTCTCTGTCAAATGGGAAGCAAAACCATCGATTGTGTGTACGAAGGACTACCGTCTCGTGAATCGATGTAATTTTTTTCCATAACCACCTCACATGGTTAGTAATAAAAATGAAAATAATAAATATATAATATAATAATGAAATTATATTGATTAATTAAATTTAATATATCATATAACTCTTTACCCTTTCACCAATTAATGAAATAATAACATCGCT
The DNA here is from genome assembly GCA_963277665.1 of Viscum album. Lineage (NCBI taxonomy): Eukaryota > Viridiplantae > Streptophyta > Magnoliopsida > Santalales > Viscaceae > Viscum > Viscum album. Next base: position 1,900,801,257 of record OY728126.1, read on the forward strand.
TGTGCCTTCATATGACCTACTATCTCCACAAAGGATTGTAATTCATTTTCCATGTCGAATATTCTGGAATATTTATAAATATGAATATAAGGAATAAATATGATATTTATAACTTTAATATCATTTTGGAGATTATGTAAATATATACAATGTGTAATATTGAAGCTTTTGTGATAAAACATTCATGAGAAAATTAAGTAGTTAACACTTGAAACATTAGAAATAATGAAATATTTTCAACCAAAAGGTGATAAGATGATATAATAGGATCACATGTGATATTATAAATATGAATATTTTTTTTTAATTAAGTAATAACATTTTTAAAAACATTATACAAGAGGTAAAATAATGTTCAACTAATTGGAAGAATGAGGTAAGTGATTTCGTCTCAATTTCCCCTCTATTAAGACATATTGGTTATTATCCACCTATTTATTTTTATGTGGATTATATATGGAACCATTTATGTATTTAAAATAAATATATATTCACTCATGATAATGAATATTCTAATTTAATTTTATTCTATTAATGGGTTACAATTTTAATGTTACCCAATTTCGTAAGAATTTTGTATATAATTTCATTTTTGTGGGATTTCTCTTATTTTCATTAAAGGAATCCTATCATATATCCTTACAAAAATATATTTATTCTTTAAATTTAATTATTTAAGGAGTTTTGGTATTTTCTTCCAACATTTCCTCTCTTTTGAACTTTAATCAAGAAAAGTAATATTTAAGAAAGTTAATCTTATTTCTCTTTTGGCCTGGGTATATTTTTATTCAATGCCCATATTTTCTTAAATTGTATTATAAAAGTAATTTTTATTTACCCAAATGATTCTTTTAGAAAATTTTATTACATCCATGATTTTTTTACTTTTTTGAAGTAATCTTTCTAAACTTTTCCAAAATGTTCATTTACAACTTTATTTGAAAATTTAAAAAGGAATGACTCTTTTTAATGTATACAACCTTATCATATTTTACCACTACTATAACTATTTTATGATAATTAGGTTTCTATAAATGTTTTCAGTGGTTTTACAATGAAAAATATTTTTCAAAATATTATTTCAATTTTTTTGAATATACACTATATTATTCTCCAAAAGATATGAATTTATTTCAAACCCTATATTTCTGATTAGTTAATGGTAAAAAATTTTCTATTATTAATTCTTTTCTTATTAACTTTGTCTAAAAAATTATATTTCATGTGATCATTGGACATGAAATTTATATTAAAAATACACATTCTCTGTAACGTGGATATGATTATTTCCTAAACTATATTCCATTTCTATATACAATGTTTTACTTTGAATGTTATTTGATCAACTGGGGATATATTAATATTCTATATTCTATACTAAATACAGAAATGTATTGATAAGGAATATAGTTTATTAATTAAATTGTTAATTAAAAATATTATAAATTAATTAGATATCCAATGATGGGTGGGGAATGGTTATTGATATCCCATCGATGCATCGAAAGGTCTCGTGAGACAAACTAGTTGGCTAGCCTTATGGGTTTTTGGTTTATACTAATACATAAAATAAATTTTATTTGTGTAAAGCCATGATTGTAAAGATATCGTGATGTTTCATATCATGACATTCAATATTATTCACTTACTTGATTGATAATTTAGTTTTCAATACCACTAATATTATTTTATTGATATGATTCATGGATATATTTTGTGTTCTAGTTGTTGATTAAATGTCTTTTTTTTTAAGTTATTTACCTTACCATATTTATTATGACCTATTTACTCTTGATATAATCCATTATAAACAATTCTTACTTATAATTTAATCTCAGCCTTATTTTAATTCCTTTCCCTATTATATGAGAAAAGAAACTTTGAATAAGTTTAAGGATATAAAATATTTACCATCACTATGTTTTTATCTTTTATTTTTAATGTAATAATAGTATAAATTTTATATATGGTTACTGAATACTATTAAATTGATCAATCCTAGGTGTTGTGATCCCTTGTATCTAATAACAATTTAATAAATTAGAAGAAATATGGGTTATTAGAGTTAGGGTTGTTATAACTTCTTTTATTGTAATTTTAGTTGAAATATTGAGAACTATATTTAGGAAAACATAGATTTGGGAACACAACCCCATTAATGATTTGAAGGATATGCCTAATTTTATACACATATCATAAAAGTTTTTTTTAAGGTATTGATTATGTTCTTTTCCAAGAAATACACCCTTTTCTGGATACTATAATAGAATGTGATTTTGATGAAAATGAATCTAGGGGTAATAACCCTGGAAATAGTTATTTGAGTATATCTCAACCATTATTCTTGTATGACACTCCTAAGGGATATTAGTTGGTCAATTTACATTTTATTTATAAACCATTATGAATGACTTTAAAATATTTTTAGTATTTAATGATATCCCCAAAGAAACTAAGTCTGTAATTCTGAGAAAAATAATGGGTAAATTATAAATTTACCATTTTTGTTAAAATAGATTTATAATTATATGTTATGATTATAAATTCATAATTATATGACCTATTTTATTATAAGTAATTTTTTAGATATGGCACCCAATAGAATGGATGGTATCAATAATCATTGGAGATGTAGTGATTTCTCTTCTGAGTGAGACAATACAACATGTGATAGAGCTAAGAAGACAGTGCCCATACTAAGGAAGATGAATCAAGTTTGTACTAATGGAATTTTAAATATGGATAAATTAGATGTTCTATAACCTGATACTATGATATTGGATCATTTAATCTGATAAAACCCACCGTCGTTTAGTGGAAATACTAATCTATTGGTAGTAGAGAAATGGAGTAAGTCCCTTGAAAAGATATTTTGGTCTATGGGATGTGAATAAAGGGGAAAAGTTATACTAGAAGAATATTTTTCTAAATTTGATACTAAAAAACGGTGTTTGTTTAACCAAAAAACTATGGAGGAAATATAAATTGAAAATATAGAATGAATATATTTTTATATAACATTCTTCAATAACAATTTCCTTATTTGGAATGAAATGATATAAAGAAATGGAAAATGTTATACCTAAAGTATATTTTCCTAAATAATATACTAATAAATGGTGTTTGATGATCCAAAATATTAGAGAGTAAGAATAAATTGAACATAAAAATTAAATATATTTTAATGTAACATTATTCAAACAATATCTTCGTTATTAGCAATGAACTTAATTGAATAGAATATACCTCCATTTAGAGAAAAATGAAGAGAAAATGTTTCAAAGTATGATGCTACCTTTAAAATACTAGCTATGTATGCAATAGATTACATACATAATATAGAAAGAATAATTGAATATTTAATTGAAGGGATTAATGCAATCTTCTAAAAGGCACTGGTTTCGTAAACATTTTCATCATTTGATATAATAGTATTGTATAACATCAAAATATAAGTATAATTTTCTAGATCCATTATCTTCAAGGAAAATAAATAGATGAAGAGGTTGGGTGAACACTAAGAAAAAGGTAACACATCAAAGAAGAATTAAATAATGAATCAATTACCATAATGTGAAAATTGTGGAATGAAAATTCTATAAAATTATTTAAGGAATGAGAGTTTTTTGTAATTGTGAATATGAGTGTTAGAAGTTAAATTAATATAAGGGTAATAAAGAGACTACTACTATCTTGTGATTTAACTATTAAGACATGGGCCATTATTTAAACCAATTTGCATAGCATCAAGGGAACCTACTGAAGAAGAGTCTAAGGGGAGAAGGCCAAGAATATAAAATCACTATAGTTGTGGTTGATGTTCCTAATAATATGCTTGTAAATACTTTAATCATATCCTCTAGTTTAACTAATTATCTATTGGATTATGGATGTTCACCCAATCTTATATATTCCTTGGTTTCCAAAAAATTATATATTTTACTAGAACATTAAGAAGATCATTTTTAGTCGAAACTCATAGTGTAAATATCAACACAATAAAGGATTGTTAGTAATTTAAAATTATTAGACATAAACATTCCCTATTTGTATAATTTTTTATTATACCGTAGTTTTAGTTTTATTAATCCTTGTTATTTATTGACTATCAAAATATAATTATTTTTTTTTGCAATGGGATGAAAATTATGATTCATATTGGAGATGTGGAATTGAATACCTTCATAGGGGAGGATAAATCATATGGGCCAGGTCTAGATCAACCTCCAGTATCTATTCTAAATGACCTTATTATGGAAGAAGATCTAACATAATCTATGGATTAAAATTATAGTATTCAAATTGAGGATGCATTCATTATATAGGAATACATTGATGTATAACCTGATAAATTACATGGAAATTTTCCAAAATGTGAAGTTCAGTTTTACATTTTTTTAATCCCTGATGGAAGACCTATATACATTCCTCCATATTGAGTGTCAACTGCGGAATTAGTAAAGTTAAAGTCATAACTAGAGGATTTTTCTGATAAGGGATTTAAATTTCATAGTGTCCCACCTTGGAGAGTCCCTTTTTCTTTTCATTAATAAGAAAGAGAGATCTATGAAGCTATCATGTAATTATAAGGAAATCAATTCTATGAAAAAATAAACATGTTTCCCCTTACATTCATTGATGACATATTCTATCAAAATCACATAGCTCAATATTTTTCAACGATTAAACTTTATTCTAGGTATCATGAATTTTGAGTAAAGTAGAAAGATATTCCAAGGAAAATATTTTGAATGAGGTATATAAATGATGAATTTATGGTAATTCCATTTAGATTATCTAACACACCCTGTATTTTTATATATATTATAAATAGATTATTCAAGTTATGTGTTCACAATTTTGTTGTGGTATTTATTGATGATAACTTTCTATTTTATAAAATCTACGAGGGATATAAGAATTACTTGTGAATAATTATTATGATTCTTAATGGAACAGGGGTATTTTGGAAATTTAGAGTGTGTGAATTATGGTTTTAGAACTTTCTTTTATTTTCTATATTGTCTCTATGGATAGAGTCATAGTTTATCTTTTGATGGAAAAGGATGTCAAACAATAGCCTATACCAATGATCATAGTTGAGGTATGCTGTGTCATTAGTTTGTAAGGTTACTATCAAGGATTTTTTCAATATATTTCCTGATTGGCCAACTAATTAAGTAATATTATGTATAAAGGCATTAATTTTACATGGGTAAAGGAATATGAATAATGTTTTGAAGAGTTGAATAGGAGAATAGTTAACGGTCCAACTTTGACTCTACCTTTTAGAAATGATTGATTCGTAACATATAATAATCAATTAAAGAAGTGATTTTTTTGTTTCCAAATACAGAATGAAAAATTTAGTTCATATGAATAAAAAAGGTTAAATACTCATGAGAAGACCTATACAACTAATGATATTGAGTTTGAATCCATAATCATTTCTTTGAATATATAGTGAATTATCTCAATGGTGAAATATGTTGGATATATATAGATAATAATAGTATTATATATATATATTGAATAAATGTTCACAACATGATGAAATTATGATGTCTCAATCTACCCAAGGATTAGGATATTTCAATACACAAACACCTCAAGAAGGTAAATACGGTTTCATATGTATATAGTAGGAAAGATCATGATGTTCTGACAAAAATGTAGATTTATATGGATCCCATGTTCATGGATTTGGTGAATATAGATATGGTAATTATAAAGTAAGGGGAAACATATACCCTTTTAAAATAATTTCTAAATGATATTTATTAGAAAATATAAAAATTTATCAGCTCGATGGTGATAAATTTCAAAAGAAAATTAAAATGTGAATGATGAGAAATTAGTAGATAACATATATAATAATGGAATTATGAAATTTTAAAAGATTATATGTGAATCATATATACCTAAGGTTAATAGGTAATTATTATATGATTCTCATAGATTGAGTTTCTTTATACACCCTAGTAACAATATGATGTATAAGGATTTTAGGGAATGATTTTGGTGGGTAATATGAAGAAGGAAAATACCAATTATGTATTAAGATGATTGGTTTTACAATAAGTAAAGTTAGAGAAACAAAATCCTATAGTATTTTTGTAACCTCAACCTATTCCAATGTGAAAATTTGATGACATTACTATGGACTTTTTCACTAGATTACTGATGGATCCGAAAAATAATGATGAAATACGGGTTATTGTTGATCTCCTTACCAAATATTTAAATTTATTTCCTATAATATAATATTACCTATTTAGTACCTTTAAAATATATATATTAATGTTTTTATGACTTTATGGTTCACCTATTTCAATTTTATATGACCGTGATCCATAATTAAAATTGAAAGTCTGGGAAATTCATCAGAAGGCTCTTGATAATGAGATTTATTTTAACACTACCTATCATATTAAAAATAATTAAGAGTCGAAAAATCCTATTAAAACATTAGAAAACATGTTGAGATCATAATCTCATGACATTCATGTTATGTGGGATTAGTATTTACCTTTTGGTATAGTTTTCCTATAATAATATCTTCTATTAAAGTATTTAAATGACTCCATATGAAAGATTATGTGGAAAAATATATTATATCCCAATTTATTGGGATGATGTCAGTGAAAGGACTATTTTAGTCTTAAAACATTGAAGGAAACAATTAATAATTAAACCCTATTCAGAATATATATTAAAGATTCTTAAAGTGGGGAAAGGGATTTTTGTAATAACTGATGGAATGATTAGTAATTACATGTCGGTGATCACATTTTATTAACATTATCTTCATGGAATGGTTTTATAATGTTTGATAAGAAAGGGAAACTATAAAATAAGTATGTCAAACCATTTGAAATTATTAAAATAATTGGGTTGTGGGCTTACTGATTGGAAATGCCACTATGTCACTCTAAAGTACATGATGTGTTCTATATCCCATTGTTAATGATGTACGTGCCAAACCCAAAAAATGTTCTCAACTATAATGAAAAAATATATGAACCTAATATACCTCACTATAATAGACCTATTATGATTCTTGACACTATATAACAAGTGTTAATGAATTGGATGAGTTGGCTAGTAAAGGTGCTTTGGAGAAAATAATTCTAAAATGAATTTTGGAAATTTTTCCATAGAAATAATATTTTATAAATAATTTAAATTATAGTATTTAAATATTAATATATTATTTTATGGTAATGTTTTATAATATATTTAATTTACCATTTATTTATTATCAATTTGTTAAAAATAAAGACAATGTCATTTAGAGTTAAAACGAGATATTTTTTAGAAAACCATTTTTAGTGAATAATATTTTTATGTTTAAATAACTAAAATATACTCTAATAAAGAATTATTTTTTTGATTTTTTGATTATATATATAAATATATTAATTTAAATATATATATTTATTATTACTAGTCATATATTAATGTAAAATCATCCTGTACTTGAAAATTTCATTTAATGAAAAACTGTTTTTTGGCACATTTTCCAAGTTTATTTTTAAAATTAAATTATTAAAAATGTATTAATTTAACTTAATAAAATTTATTCTATATTTTATGTCAGATTAATTAATATTTTTTAATAAGTTGAACCCAATTTTTGGTCCTAATTAATAGTGAAAATATTAAAAATTGATTACCACTGTTAAGGCCAAAACATTTTTATTGAGGGTTAATCTAAAAACATAAGGGAATAATTGTAATAAAAACATAATTAAACCTAATTTATTGGTTGGATATATAACTTAAAATTTTCATATTTTAATATGAGTCATTATACTCCCATTTTTCCAAGAAAGTATCTTAATAATATTTTAAAACTTTGAAAAACTACCAGTGTGCCGCTCAGCTCAATTATAAAAGGGAACCTCCTACCCTAACTAATTCAAGAATATTTATCAATTTATATTAAAAACCTATCAAAATTTCTCCCATAAATTTCTATCCCTGTTATAGTGGGTCCTGTATTCCTAAAATACTAACCCTTGAGTCCTTAATAAGAGATCTGAAGGGGATTTCTGTAAGAAAAGATAATTGTCTTCACTATGCACTTTTTTTAGTTATTATTTTTCCTCCATAAATTATTTCATAATATTTAAAATACAATTAAACCATTATATACCATATAATTATTTTTTAATTATGAATAAATAATAAAATTTATCCATATCATTATCCATAAAATCGGAAACAAAAATCTCACATGAGTACGTTGAACTACAACCTCATGAATTGATGTATTTTTTATCCATCACCACCACACATGGGTAGTCATAATGACTGAACTAAATAATATATATTATAATAATGAAATAATATTGATTTTTGAAATTTATTATATCATCTAATACCTTACCCTTTCACAAATTGTGGAAATAATGATATCTCTTATGTGAACAAATGAACTACTATTTCCAGGAAGTGTTGTAATTAATTTTCCATGTACAACATTCAGAAATGATTCAATATAAATATATATAATTATTAAATATTATATTAATAATATTAATATAATTTTGGGGATTTTTTAATTATATAATTTGTACAAGAACTAGATCTCTTATGAGAAAACATGCCTGTGAAACAGAAGCAGTTAACACACAAAACAATGGTAATAATGAAAGATTATTAACAAACTGGTGATAAAATGTTATGAGAAGATTATATATGATACTCCAAATATGAATATGTTTATTTTATAAATTAATAAATTTTTAAAAAACTATATATAGCAGGTTAAATCATGTTCAACTAGAATGGAGTGTGAGGTAAGAGATTTAATCTCAATTTACACTTAATTGAGACATATTTGGTATTATGACTGCATTTATTTTTATGTGGTGTATGGACTACCCATTGGGTGAATTGAACATAAATATCTATTTAAGCATGATGATTAATTTTTCAATTCATGTTTATTTTCTCAGTTGGTTAAAAATTATATTTTACCAAAGAGGTAAGATTTTATTTCACAATCTCATTTTTTGGGATTTCCCCTTTTTCATTAAATAATTATTAAAATATATCATTCATAAGAACCATTTATTTTTTATCCTCTAGATATTTACATAGTTTCATTATCTTACAACTTTTACTATATTTGTAACTTTAATCAATAAATGTTGTATTTAAAATAAAATATTATTTTATTTATTCTCTTTTTGATCGGATACATTTTTATTCCATTTCCCATTTTTTAAATTTTTTTATAAAAGTACTTTTTATTTAATATAATGATTTATTCATGAAATTTTATGTTATACTTTCCTTTCATAATGGTTTGAATGGAATCTTTCAATTTTTTTTGAAAAGTTCATTTTTTATTTTCATTAAAAAAGTCAAAAAGAATTTTTATTTTTAATGTATACAGTGTCAACAAATTTTCCCACCACCATAACCATTTTACACTATTTAAATTATTATAAACGTTTTCAATGGTTTTAAAAATAAAACTCTTTGAAAAAATATTATGTTAATGTTTCACCTCCATTTTCTTTTATTATATAGAAAACATGAATTTCTTTCAAAACCTATATTTCTGATAAATTGATGTCCATCTTTTATCTCTTATTAATTTTTGGTCATTAATATTATATTGGAACATTTACATTCTTATGATCATTAGAAATTAAATTTATCATAAATAAGAATATTCTATGTATCATGAATATGATTATTTCCAAAATCATATACAATTTCATCATACCATTTTTACTTTGAAGTTATTTGATTGGTTTAGGAAATATTAATATTCTTGATTATTTACTCAATACATGTATTTTTTGAAAAAGAATATTATTTATTAATTAAACTGATATTTCAAAATATAAGGAATTTATTGGACATGTAGTAATAGTTGGGGCGTATTTGTAGATATCCCATAAATACATCGATAGGTCTCATTAGACAAATTAGTTTTATAGACTTATCAAATGGAATTTTGGTCTATAACTAACCATCGATTAAAATGTCTTGGTGAAAGGACATAGTGGTAATGATATCATGATGTCGACAGGCAACCCACTGCCCAGCCCTGCTCGAGGGTAGACCCTAAGAGGTCGACAGGCAACCCACTGCCCAGCCCTAATGGATGGTAGACCTGGAATACATCGACAGGCGACCCACTACCCAGTCTCTGCTGGAGGGTAGACCGAGAAGAAGTCGACAGACAACACACTGTCCAGTCTCTACTGGAGGGTAGACCTGGAAGAAGTCGACAGGCGACCCACTGCCTAGTCTCTGTAGAAGGGTAGACCTGGAAGAAGTTGACAGGCAACCCACTGCCCAGCCCTGCTGGAGGGTAAACCGAGAAGATTTCGACAGGCGACCCACTGTCAAGTCTCTACTGGAGGGTAGAACTGGAAGAAGCCCACAAGTGACCCACTGCCCAGTCTCTTCTGTAGGGTAGACCTGAAGAAGTCGATGAGCAACCCACTGCCCAGACCCACTGGAGGGTAAACTCAAAACTGCTCTGGACATCCCTACTGGATGGTACAACACTGGCCAATAGAACATGGAGGGGGTATCACGCGACCACCCAACTCCTGAACAAAACACCTAATAGAGGTTCAACGCCCATGCCATCACTGGGTCTCACTAGTACCGCTACCGTGCGTAGGTCTAGAGTGCGTCAAAGGAACATTCGATTAATACCCTTTCATGTTTCCACATTTAATAAGATCACATAAGAGGCTCCGCTCGCCTGAACAGATTACACCATTGTAATCCTCATGGAAAAACATGTGAGATAGACTACTTACTCGCCCGAAACGGACAACCGGTGAATATGGTACTATTCACCATCACCAGCCCATGTGGGGCCCATACCCCGACTCTGATACTCGCCGGTCTAACTACGACATCGTGATGCTCTCGAAAAAACACGTGGAAAAGACTACTCAAACGCCTCGAATAGACTTCTGGTGAAAAAGGAGAAAAATGCAACACACAACTTAAGAGATGGCCCTTGGGGCCCATGCCTCAACTCCGGCTTCAACACCCAAAACCATGCTGTAAAACTCCGCCTCGACGCTAGGGTCGCAACACCGCTGACGGAACTCAAATCGGACATCGGATGTAGAAGCTGCAACTCCCCGCGTTATATGCAAATGGGGCCCTATGGGGCCCACACTTCGAGCATGAATTTAGGCGGGCAGATTGCACCACTGTAATACCCTCAGAAAAACACATAGAAAAGAGTTCTCATTCACCCTAAATGGATGTGGGGTGAAAAAGTGGTGTTCCATAGTAAAACATGCGAACTAGGCCCTGTGGGCCCCACACCTTGTCTCCAACCCGAACACTTCAGAAAGCACCTCAAAAATTCCGCATGAGGACTGGGGTCACGGTGCCACTAACGGCGAGTCAATCAGACATCCCAAGCAGGAGTTAGGTTCGACGCAACAATTAATGAATTAATTAAATAAATAAATAATTTCTCACATTGCGTTTCATGCCGCCGAGCAACGAAACCAACCCACAAAGGTTCCAAACCAACTTGGAAGGACCGTATCAGCTCCAAGGCCAAAACTCCTCTGACGGCACGTCAGATGGACATGTAATAACCCATGTTTTTGGGCTCTGAGACTTCGAAAAATTTCTTGATGTCATTCCAGAGCAGGGTGTTCAGACGGCGTGCAATTCTGAGGCCCGGTGTGACCGGAATTAACTATATAAAAATTTTCAGTGTTTTGATATTACGCACGAGTGGTTAACTAAGGAAAATGTGATATCTTCTAGACAGTTTATCGGATCTAAAATCCGAGACCACAGTTGGGTCCGGAACACGGTGTTTACCTTAGGCGCGACATAAAATGAGTCGGCGCGGGACATTCGGACCCCTCGCTCATTAGCGGTGTGATAAATGGATAAATTAAATTAAGTTGTTCATTTAATAGATGAAACCCGAGTAACTCCTAAATGGTTACTCAGATGAAAAAACCGAGGGAACCATTGAGTCCGGAGCGTGTCGTTTACCCTGGAAGGGGTGTAAAAGTTGTGGGCGCGGGCTTGCTGTGAGAGCCGTCACCCAGGGGGGAAATCGTCATTTCAAAATAACCACTTAGTGTTTTTTTATCACTAGTGTTACATTTCGAATAACATTCGAACGAAGCCTCAGAATGTAAATCAGAGACATCAATTGAGTTCGAAATAGGGCGCTTTACCTAGGTGCGGTATAAAATAGGTGGGCGCGGAGGTTTCAGAATCCGCGCCCATTGAGAGAGTTTTAAGGGAATTTTTATAAATTCACTAAGTGTTGAGGGAAGAATCACTTTATTCCTCCCTCCCTCTCTCCCCCCTCTCTCTAGAGTTCTTCACCATTCTTCGGCGTTCTTCACTGTTCTTTGCCAGATTGTGGAGCGGACTCCGGTGGATCGAAGGAGGATCGAGCGGACGCGTCGCTAACGACAAATGGATCCAACGAGGTAGGATTCTTGTTGAATTTCACACACTCATTGATTTTTATCAATTTCTTCATCATTTTTGTATTTGAATTTTTTTTATAGTTTTTAGAATTTGGGGTGTTGGCCGAACGAACACGGCCAATCCCTGAGCCCCATTTAATTCATCATTCTGGAAGGTTCTTCGTCCCAAATTTTTGGGCGTGCGCGAACCTCAACAGATCGATGAGCAGGGGAAGGCGTTTTGAAGATCCCGTCCCAGGGATCCCGAAACAAGTGTCAGATAATTTTTCCGATCACCAGAATGGTCGGGGGGACGGGTCGAAGGCTCGGATCCGGCGAGGGGCGACAGCCGGAGACCGAACCAGCAGCGGAGCAGGGCGGTCGCGTCTTGGAACGCGGCATAGCTTGGGGGTTCGGGTCAGCGGCATTTTTTGCAGACGACGCGGATGAGCAGCTGTCGGGAGCCGGGATGGCCAGCAGTGGAAGAGGTGTGGGGATCTTCAGCGTAGGACAGCAGGGGCGAGGCCGGGCTTCGAACAGGATGACGGATCTCGGAGGTGTGGCTGGGTCGTCGTGGTGCGGAGGAGGCCAGGCAGCGTGGGACGGTGAGGTGGCATCAGCTGCGGGAGGCAGAGGCGCCGAGGGCACCAGTCGTGCTTAGAGGAGGTAGCACCGAGGTGCTGAACTCGGGGGCAGAGCAGCAAACTTGGACCCGTGCCGTGCGGGTCTTGCTGGGGCGTCAACGAGGACCGGCCAACTGGCCGGTCTGCTGGGAGGCGAGGACCCACAAAACATCGGTCCTGTTGCGGCGTCGAAGAAGACCGGACACATGGACGGTCGGTTGGGAAAAACCGGACACACTTGGGTCCGGTGGTTTGGGGCGGGCCGCGGCGTGACGGACCGGAACCACGGCTGGGCCGCGGGCCGGCGGCTCGGACCGGGCCGACCAGGGTGGACCGGCCCAGTTAGGCCCCTTGCATTCTGGGGGCCATATCTCTTAAACGGCGCGTCCGTTTGACGCGCCGTCTGCGGATGTGGGACCGTATCGATGAGGGAGCCCTTTTAATGCGATTTTTCGAGTTTTTTGGGTTCTGAACCCAAAGGCGGGTGACCCGAGGAGTTTTAATTTAATAATAATAAATTATTATTAAAGTTGCGACGGATGTGGCTCACGAGCCGGACGTCCGTTTGATGCACCGTCAGAGGCGCGAAGGCCCCAGAGCCGAGACGATCCTTCAATGGTTGGTTCGGAACCTTTACAGGTTGGTTTTCTTCCTCGGTAGCACGAAACACAATGTGATTAATTAATTAATTGTTGCGTCGGACCTAACTCCTGCTTAGGATGTCTAATAGACACATCGTCAGTGGAAATGTGACCCTGGTCCTCATACGTCCTTTTTGAGATGATTTTTGAAGTGCCTGGGTTAGAGACAAGGTACGGGCCCCACATGCCCTAGTTCGCACGCTTTATGGTGAAACACCACTTTTCACCCGACATCTGTTTTGGGTGTTTGAGTACTCATTTCTGAGTGTTTTTCTGAGGGGTTTGCAACAGTGCAATCCGCCCGCCTAAATTTGGGCCTGAGGTGTGGACCCCACGGGGCCCCATTTTCATATAATGCGGGGGAATTTCATCTTCTGCATCTGTAGTCTGTTTTAGGCGCCGTCAGTGGCATTGTGACCCTGGCATCGAGACAATGTTGACAAGGGTAGTCTCAGGCAATGAAGCCGGAGTTGAGGCATGGGCCCCATGGGCCATATTGTGAGCTATGTGCATCATACTACAACATGTTCATCAGGAGTCCGCTTTGGGCGTATGAATATTCGATTTGACGAAGTGTTCCGAGAGCATCATGATGGTGCAGTTTGCCCGAACTTTTTCGGAATGGTGGTGTGGTCCTCACTCGGGCTAGCTATGGCGACTATTACCTTTTCCACCAGGAGCTTGTTTTCAGAGAGTTAGTACTCTATCTCGCGTGTTTTTCCTTGATGATTACAATGGTGTAATCTATTCAGGTGAGCGGAGCCTCTTACGTGATCGTATTAAATGTGGAAACATGAAAGGGAGATGGCTGGAGGTTCCTTTAACGCACTCCGAACCTATGCACGGTAGGGGTGCTAGTGACACCAAGTGATGGCATGGGCGCTAAACCTATACTTTGTGATTTGTTCTCGAGTTGGGTGGTTGCGCGATACCCACTCCATGTTCTATTGCCCAAGGTTGTACCATCCAGTCGGGATGGCCAGAGAAGTTCCAGGTTTACCCTCCAGTAGAAACTGAGCTATGGGTTGCTCATCGACTTGCTCTGGGTCTACCCTCCAGCAAGGCTGCATAGTGGGTTTCCTGTCGACGTATTTTGGGTCTACCCTCCAGCATCGCTGGGAAGTGGGTCACCTGTCAATTTATTTTGGGTCTACAATCCAGGAAGGCTGGGCAGTGGATCACCTGTCGACGTATTCCGGGTCTACCATCCAGCAGGGTTGGGCAGTGGGTCGCATGTCAACGTATTCCGTGTCTACCCTCCAGCAAGGCTGGGTGGTGGGTCTCCTGTCGATGTATTCCATGTCTACCCTCTAGTAGTGCTAGGCGGTGGGTTGCCTGTCAACGTATTCCGGGCCTACTCTCCATCAGGGCAGGGCAGTGGGTCGTCTGTCGATGTATTCAGGGTCTACCCTCCTTTAGGGCTGAGAATTGGGTCACCCGATGTGTTATCTAGGTTTACCCTCTAGCTGGGCTGGGCAGTGGGTCACCCATTGTAATTTCAGACTCGGTCCTTATCTATGAGGTTAGTTAGTGACTTTTTCTCCGTGACTACCAGAGCGGGATCCATGGTTGTATGGATCGACGATGTGTCAGCTTTGACGTGACCTTAGGACATACGAGAACGAGGGGAGTTTTTCCCACCGAGATGCGTCCTTGCGTCGCAACCTAAAAGCCGTGCGGTCAAGTCAATTCTGCCCAAAGTGGATAGTATCGAGGTGCGGTGATTGTGCCCCTTTGAGTTGTACCTCCTAGGATGACGTGCGGGGCATTTGGGTTCAGTGTTGGATACCCTTTGAACTGTTTGTGACTCTTCTTAGGCTGAGCTTGGAGATAGATATGCCCTTACACACTCATTCGGGTTTCTCGTTGAGCATATATATACACCCTATAGTTGTTACCACTCTTTGGGTTCAGTTAATCACCTTCTAGGAGGGGCAAAGACGCACGGGGTATGCCATGTGATTTCCTTATCTAGATCCTCTTGGTTGGATGAGTATACTCTCATACTATAGGTAGAAAAGAATCGACGAGAATTTCATCTTCTCACCATCTCTAGCTCCTTGCATTTGGATGAGTTTGCTTCCTTTCTCTTTTTGGGTTGAGCGACACTCTCTCTCTCTTTTGGACTCTTACACTGTTCTTTACTCTGTCTACTGCTCACCATTTTATTACCTCCCATGTTTCTCCCTCAAGGTTTCTGGGCATCCTACTGAGTATTTTTATACTCACCCCTCCTTGGGCTTTGCCCGCACTCTGTGTGCCCTTGCAGACGACGAACATGTTGGTCGAGACTAAGGAGGAGCGTATAGGACACAAGAGCTTGGGCTGCATTCAGTGGCCGTAGTTGGACTTCCTAGGGGTGAGACTCACCAGTGGTTTACCTTTGTTTAACATGTTTCCGGGTTGTGGTACCTTTCTGTATGGGCGCGTGTTTTGCCCATTTTACTATTCAGTTTACTTGTCAGCACTTTAATTGTACTTGTTAGAGGTCGATGAATGTATGTTGGTTCCCATTTTTTTTAGCAATGTTGTATCTTGATTTCTTTTCTCTGCACTTTTTCATTTATTTGGTTGTGTGTGTGTGTACAGTTTCTTAGGCAAAAGCCTCCCCAAGTTTATTGTGCCTTCAGCTCTAGTCTCCAGCCCCTGGCATGTGGAGGCGGGCTTGGGGTAGTTGCGGCTCGAGCCTCGATACAGGTCGGTTCATGAAAAAGTGGTATCAGAGGTGGTTCGTTCCTTGGGGCGATGTTCGGACGTCCCGAAAAAGGAATTGGTTGAGTTTTGGGGAAATAGTGTCAACCTGTCTAGAGAGCGGCTCTCAGGCCAGGGAGTCCAATGATGTTGCGAAAACTGACATATCCATTCCCGAGGACCTTGATAACCCGCTTTCCGAATCAGAAAACTGAGACACTTATTATAGGGAATTTGATTCATGCATCATATAGGATTGAGTCCTTGACAATCCTTCTTGAGTCAGCTCTCCATCATGTTGATATATATATTCTCATTTGACTACGGTGCTCCTTGATCAGGTTGAGGATGTCTCTATGATGATTGCCAGCCAGGATACTAGCTCTGGTTCGTGACGACGATTCCGTGAGAGAAGAGGCCTCAGTTTAAGATCCATCTTACGAATACCCTTTCTCTAGGAGGACATGCAGTAGCACCTCCACCTGTGGAGTAGCGGATAGTACCAGCAACGAGGGCCAATGACAAGCGCAAGCTGGGCGCGCTACGTGAGTTCCAGCATCAGAGACCGCTGAGGTTCCACATTAATCCATACCCTCAGACAGTGAAGGGTTTCTAGAGTCGGTGGTCCACCTCTTCAGGCTTGATCAGACACTGACAGGTTAGACGGTGGCTCTGATAGCCAGTCTTTTTCCACCGATCAATTTGGAACTAGTAGAGCTAGCGTTACTTAGATACCCGATGAGTCAGTACTCTCGTGGGATGACTTCTAGAAGTTGTTTCATGAGGAGTGATACCCCTCTTACTTACAATTTTTACAATTTCGGGAACTACTGGTGCTTCAGTGGGGAGTGATGGCAGTGGCTGAGTACAGGACTGGGTTCACAGATGTTACTCAGTACTCTTTGGACGTGGTCCATGATGGAAAGTTCCGAGCACTGAAGTTTGAACGAGATATCTGTAGAGGAGATTCGTGCCAGTATAGTGCCCTTGTAAATCCTCACCCATATCAGGGTGCTGGAGCAGGCACTGGTGACAGAGAAATTTCTGGCAGAGGGACGTTGATAGACGGGGCCTCGACACCGGAGGTTTCCCCTTGATGAGACTCAGGCACATGGTCGGGGACAATGTAGAGGACCGAGATAGCCCGGGTAGGACTAGTGCTATGTTTGTGATGTGTGAGATCACATGGCGTGAGACTACTCGACCAAATTTTTTGAGTCTTCTAGAGTTGGTAGATGCACCGCCACAATAGAGGCGGTGCCGTGATAAGATAACTCCCAGGTGAGGACAGGGTGGTCCCCAGGGAGGCAGTGTTGGCAGAAAGAAGGAAGAACTATTTTTGGAGGATGACGTTTTTAGGTCCCTCCACTACCACTAGGTAGCTTATGTCAGCCTCAGGGAGCTGACGGATAGGGCCGCGGGTGGCTGTGTGCTGAGTGTTGTGGTTGTTTACAATCCTGCAACGCAATAGATGATAAGAGATACGCTCTGTGTCTTTTTCATCTTTTCTCATTAGAACTTGTTAGACACTGCGTGAAGTACTCTTTCGACTAACTCCTTGCTCGAGGGGTTACTGAGGGTGATGCAGGGCGTCAGTATACCCTATGTTGGTGCTGCTGGCGGTAGTTTTTTTCCCTACGAATGTGGAGACACTATCTTCGGGAAGAGTGCTTTGTGGTTTACTCAGACCACCAGTTTCTTAGTTTCGTCCCCACACAGAGAGACTTGAACTGGGGATGACGGTGCTGGTTGGAGTTTCTGCAGGAGGGTGCAGCTTGACTGTAGTTGATGAAGTTGACTCCTTCGCTAGTTGAGCGTGTAAGAGAGTCTCGGTTGTGATACACAGACTATGAAAACTTGTGTGACCGGATATCCTTGGGTGTTTCACCATATGGGTATTCTTAAGGACAGAATCATGAGACCATGTTCCAGAAGAAAACCGTGATTTCAGTCACGATGTGGAAAGTAGAGTTGCGGTAGGGAAAGACCCCAGAGTTTCTTTGGGCCATTCGGGAATCGTGCAAACAATTGAGAGGTTGCCTACCGTCTTGCCCTACCCTCCCAATAGTAGGATTGGGCACACGATGTCTTCCACATGTCACAGATGATGAGGTGCATGTGTATTCCTACGCATGTCCTAGAGAGTAGAAGACCTTATAATAACCATCCCTTTGGTTCGCGTGTTGTGTAAACATGGTGATATGAAAGTTTTCTTGGGCGCGCGAGAGCTAGGTGTGAGCTCTGTATCCCGTGTTGTTTTTCCTAGTTTTTCTTTTCAGGGATAAAAATATTGAAGGAGGGAATGATGTAAGAACCCAGGTTTTGGGAATCTAAGACTTTGAAAAATTTCTTGATGTCATTCCATAGAAGGGCGTTTAGACGGCATGCAATTCTGCGGCCCAGTGTGGCCGGAATTAAATATATAAAAATGTTCAGTGTTTTTATATTACACATGCGTGGTTAACTAAAGAAAATGTGATATCTCTTAGATGGTTTATCAGATCGAAAATTCGAGACCATGGTGGGGTTTGAAACGTGGTGTTTACCATATGCGCGACATAAAATGAGTCGGTGCGGGACGTTCGGACCCCTCACTCGTTAGCAGTGTGTTAAATGGATAAATTAAATTAAATAATTCATTTAATAGCTCCAACCCAAGTAACTCCTAAATGGTTTCTCAGATTGGAAAACCGAGGGAAAATTTGAGTTCGGAGCATGCCGTTTACCCTATTAGGGGTCTAAAAGTTGTGGGCGCGGGCCTGCTGTGAGAGTCGTCACCTAGGGGCAAAATCGTCATTTTGAAATAACCACTTAGTGTTTTTTAACGCTGGCATTCCTTTTCGAATAACATTCGAACGAAGCCTTGGAATGGAAATCTGAGACTTCCGTTGAGTTCAAAATGGGGCGCTTTACCTTGGTGCGGTATAAAATAGGCGGGCGTGGAGGTTTCAGAATCCACGCCCGTTGGGAGAGTTTTTAAGTGAATTTTTATAAATTCACTATGTGTTGAGGGAAGAATCATTTTCTTCCTCCATCTCTCTCTCTCCCACCCTCTCTCTCTGGTGTTCTTCGCCATTCATCGGCGTTCTTCACTGTTCTTTTCCGGATTGAGGAGCGGACTCCGGCGGATTGAAGCAGGATCGAGCGGACGCGTCGCCAACGACGAACAGATCCAACAAGGTAGGATTCTTTTTGAATTTCTTTCCCTCGTCGATTTTTCTAAATTTATTCATCATTTTAGTATTTTAATTTGTTTTTTATGGTTTTTAGAATTTGGGGCGTTGGCCGAACGAACATGGCCAATGCCCGAGCCCCGTTCAATTCCTTGTTCTTGAATGTTCTTCGTCACAAATTTTCGTGTGTGCGTAAACCTCGATGGATCAATGAGCAGGGGAAGGCGTTGTGAAGATCCGATCCCAAGGATCCCAAAACCAGTGTCGGATAATTTTTCCGATCACTGGAATGGTCGGGGGAACCAGTTGAAGGCTCGACTTCGGCGAGGGGCGGCGGCCAGAGACCGAACCGGCGGCGGAGCTGGGCGGCCGCGTCTTGGAACGCGATAGAGCTCGGGGGGTTCGAGTCAGCAACGTCAGGTGCGGCCGACGCAGACGAGAAGCTGCCGGGAGCCGGGCTGGCCAGTGGTAGAGGTGGAGTAGGGAGCTTCGGCGCAGGGTAGCAGGGGCGAGGCCGGGCTTCAAACAAGACGACAGAGCATGGAGGTGGGGTTGGGATATCATGGTGCGGAGGAGGCCAAACAGCACGGGATGACGAGGTGGCGTCGGCTGCGGGAGGTGGAGGCACCGAGGGCGCCAGTCGCGGTCGGAGGAGGTAGCCCCAAGGTGCTGACATCGGGGGTGGAGCCGGAAACCAGGACCCGCACCGCGCGGGTCCTGCTTGGGCGTCAACGAGGACCAGCCAACTGGCCGGTCTGCTGGGAGGTGAGAACCCGCAAAACACGGGTCCTGCTATGGCGTCAATGAAGACCGGACACATAGCCGGTCGGTTGAAAAAAGCTAGACCTGCTCGGGTCCGGTGGTTTGGGGTGGGCTGCGGCCAGCGGGCCCCAGTGTGAGGGGCTGGACCCGTGGCTGGGTTGCGGGCCGACGGCTCGGACCGGGCAGGACGGGGTGGACCGTCCTGGTTAGGCCCTCTTGCATTCGGGGGGCCATATCTCTAAAACGGCGAGTCTGTTTAACGCACCGTCTGCGGCTATGGGACTGTATCGACGAGGCGGCCCTTTTAAAGTATGTTTTGGAGTTTTTGGGGTTCGGCACCCGTAGGCGGGTGACCCGAGGAGTTTTAATTTAATAATAATAAATTATTATTAAAGTTGCGACGGACGTGGCTCGGGAGCCGGACATTCGTTTGACATGCCGTCAGAGGTGTGAAGGCCACGAACACGAGATGATCCTTCCATGGTTGGTTCAAAACCTTTGCAGGTTGGTTTCGTTGCTCGGTATCATGAAACACAATGTGAGTATTTAATTAATTGTTGTGTTAGACCTAACTCTTGCTTTGGATGTCTGATTGACGCGCCGCCAGCAGCAGCGTGACCCTGGTACTCGTGTGGTCTTTTTGTGATGCTTTTTGAAGCACTCGGGTTAGAGACAAGGTACGAGCCCCACAAGACATAGTTCGCACGATTTACGGTGAAACACCACTTTTCACCCAACATCCGTTTGGGGTGTTTGAGTACTCGTTTCTGAGTGTTTTTCTAAGGGTATTGCAACTGTGCTATCCGCCCGCCTAAATTCGGGCCTGAGGTCCCCATTTGTGTATAACACGGGGGAATTGCAGCTTCTGCATCTGGAGTCCATTTTAGGCGTCGTCAGCGGCGTTGTGACCCTGGAATCAAGATGAGGTTTACCAGGGTGGTGTCAAGAAATGAAGCCGGAGTTGAGGCGTGGGCCCCACGTGCCGTCTTTTGAGCTGTGTGCAGCGTATAACAACTTATTCATGAGGAGTCTGATTCGGGCGTATGGATAGTAGAATTGATGTGGTGTTCCAAGAGCATCGTGATGGAGCAGTTCACACAACCTTTTTTCGGAATCATGGTGTGGGCCCCACTCAGGCTGGCTATGGTGAATATTACGTTTTCCACTGGGAGACCATTTTTAGCGAGTAAGTAGTGTATCACACGTGTTTTTCCATGAGGATTACAATGTTGTAATATGTTCAAGCGAGCGAAGCCTCTTACGTGATCATATTGAATGTGGAAACATGGAAGGGAGATGGCCGGGGGTTCCTTTGACGCACTCCGAACCTACGCACGGTAGGGGTGCTAGTGACACCCTGTGATGGCACGGGCGCTAAACCTCTACTTTGTGATTTGTTCTCGAGTTGGGTGGTCGTGCGATACCCACTCCGTGTTCTGTTGCCCAGGGTTGTACCATTAAGTCAGGATGGATAGATCAGTTCCGGGTTTACCCTCTAGTAGAGACTAGGAAGTGGGTTGCTCGTCGACTTCTTCCGGGTCTGCCCTCCAGCAGGACTGGGCAGTGGGTCACCTGTCAACATATTTTGGGTCTAACCTTCAGCACGGCTAGGAAGTGGGTCACCTGTCGATGTATTTTGGGTCTACCCTTTAGCAATGCTGGGCAGTGGGTTGCCTGTCGACATATTCTGGGTCTACCCTCCAGTAGGGCTGGGCAGTGGGTCGCCTATCGACGTATTCCGTGTCTACCCTCCAGTAGGGCTGGGTAGTGGGTCGCCTGCCGATGTATTCCATGTCTACCCTCCAACAGGGTTGGGAAATGGGTCACCTGTCAACGTATTCTGGGTCTACCCTCCAGTAGGGCTGGGCAGTGGGCCACCTGTCGACGTATTCAGTGTCTACCCTCCAACAGGGCTGGGCAGTGGGCCGCCTGTCGACGTATTCAGTGTCTACCCTCCAATAGGGCTAGGAAGTGGGTCACCCGATGTGTTATCAAGGTTTACCCTTCAGCTAGATTGGGCAGTGGGTCACCCATTGGCATTTCATACTCGGTCCTTATCTATGAGGTTAGTCAGTTACTTTTTCTCCGTGACTACCGGAGCGGGATCCTTGGTTGTACAGATCGGCGATGTGACAGCTTTGACATGACCTTAGGACATATGAGAACGAAGGGCATCTTTCCCACTGAGAAGCGTCCTTGCGTAGTGACCTAAAAGCCGTGTGGGTGAGTCAGTACCACCCAAAGCAGATAGTATCGAGGTGCGATGATTGATCCCCTTTGACTTGTAACTCCTAGGTTTACATGTGGGGAATTTGGGTTCAGTGTTGGATACCATTTGAACTGTTAGAGACACTTCTTGGGCTAAGCATCGAGATAGAGATCCACTGACACACTCATTCGGGTTTCTCATTGAGCATATATATACACCCTATTATTGTTCCCACTCTTTGGGTTCAGTTACTCTCCTTCCAGGAGGGGCGAATACACGTGGGGTATGCCACATGCTTTCTGTGTCTAGATCCTCTTGGTTGGACGAGTCTACTCTCCTGTTATAGTTAGAGAAGACTCGACGTGAAGTTCATCTTCTCACCGTCTCTAGATCCTTGCATTTGGATGAGTCTACTACTTTTCTCTTATTGGGTTGAGCTTCACTCTCTCTCTCTCTTTTTCACTCCTACACTATTCTTTTATCTGTCTACTACTCACCATTTTAGTACCTCCCTTGTTGCTCCCTATAGCATTCGGGGCATCCTACTGATTATTTTTATACTCACCCCTACTTGGGCTTTGCCCACACTTGGTGTGCCCTTGAAAATGAAGGAAAGGCCGGTCAAGACTACGGAGGAGCGTAGAGGACACATGAGCTTGGGCTATATTTAGTGGTTGTAGCAGGAATTCCTGTCGGTGAGACTCACCAGCAGTTTACATTTGTTTTACCTATTGCCGGGTTGTGGCACCTTTCTGGATGGTTGCGTGTTTTGCCCCTTTTACTATTCATTTTACTTGTCATCACTTTACTTGTACTGGTTAGAGGTCGATGCATGTATGTTGGTTCCCCTTTTTGTAGCAGTTTTGTATCTTGCTTTCTTTTCTCTGCACTTTTGCATTGAGTTGGCTGCGTGTGTGTGTACAGTTTCTTAGGAAAATGCCTCCCCTAGTTTATTGTGCCTTTGGCGCTAGTCTCCACCCCCTGTCCTATGGATGCAGGCTTGGGTAGTTGTGGCTCGAGCCTCGGTATGGGCCAGGTTGTCACAGGACGTCCGGCTCGTGAAGTGCATCCATCACAGGCTTTATTTAATAATTTATTATTATTAAACTAAATCTCTCGGGTTACCCGCCTTCGGGAACATAATCGAAAAACCCCGAAACTCACTTTAAAAGGGAAACCTCATTGACACAGTCCAACAGCCACATACGGCACATCAAACGGATGTGCCGTTTAGGAGTTACGACCCCCTGAATGCAAGGGGGCCTAAAACTGGCCGGTCCAGACCGGCCGGCCCGGTCCGGACCACTGGCCCGCAGCCTGCTAATCGCAGCTCGCCTCAAGCCACCCGACCCGCCTCGGTTCCGGTATTATCTGTTTTTTTATCTTTTTTTTAAACAAACTGGCCATCCTGGACGGTCTCCTTCCTCGCGCCGCGTCAAGGCAAGACCCGTAGCACGCGAGTCTTGTTCCCCATTGGACCGGCCTTGGCCGGTCTCCTCCATCGCACCAGCAGGACCCACAAGTTGCGGGTCCTGGCTCCTTCTGCACACCCAAGGTGAGGCCTCGGGTTTCTCCTGCAGAGGGTGACTGGCCACGCCAGACATCCCCCACCTACAGCGCTCTGCCGTGACACTGACGTCGCCACCTCTTCGTCGATTCATCGACTGCACGATCTCCACTAGGCCCTCCTTTAACCGCGACGGCCCGCTGGACGCTGAATACTCCTTCGACCGCCGCACCGCCGCGCTACCCTGAGGCTGCTGTGCCCCATCGCCACCATGGCCTGCAACGCACCGCCACACCGGACCGACCCGGCTCCTCCGACAACTGCGCTCCACCGGACTCCTCCGGCTCGACCTCTGGCCACCGCCCTCACCGGAGTCGAACCTTCGGCAGGTCCCCCTGAACACTCTGGTGGTCGGAAAATTTATCTGACCCCAGTTTCTGGATCCTTGGGGCTGAAGCTTCACAACCGCACCCCTCGCTCGATGATCCATCAACGATTTGCACGTCCGAGAATTTGGACGAAGAACGCCCAATAACGGAATGTAGAACGAGGCTCAGATGATGGCCATGGCCGTTTTTCCATCGTCCTAATTCTAGAATCATAGAATTAAAAATGATGAAATTAAAAGAACTCTAGAAATTAACTAAGGTGCGGGGATTCAACAAGAATCCTACCTCGTTGAATCCATTCGACGTTGTCGACGCGCCCGCTCGATCCCTCTCCGATCCGCCGAAGTCCGCTCCTCAATCCGGTGAAGAACAGCGAAGAACGCCGAAGTACGGAAAAGGACACTAGAGAGAGAGGGAGAGGGGAAAAGAGAAAGGGAGAGAGAAGAAATGGGTTCTCCCTTCAAACACTTAGTGAATTTATCGAAATTCACTAAAACTCTCCCAACGGGCGCGGATTCTGAAACCTCTGTGCCTGCCTATTTTATATCACGCCGAGGAAAAACACCCCATTTCGAACTCAATGGAAGTATTAGATTTCCATTCCATGACTCGGTTTAAAAGTTATTTGAAAGGTACGCCAGTGATAAAAATCACTAAGTGGTCATTTCGAAATGACCATTTTTCCCCTGGGTGTCATCTCTCACAGCAGGCCTGCACCTGCAACTTTAACACCCCACCTAGGGTAAAAAACATGCTCCAGACTCAACAATGCTCTCAGTTTTCCCATCTGAGCAACCGTATAGGTGTTACTCGGGTTTTTTCTATTAAATGAATAATTTAATTCAATTTATCCATTTAACACTCCCCTAACAAGTGGGGGGTATGAACGTCCCTCTTCGACTTATTTTATGTTGTTTCTAGGGTAAAAACCCCATTTTGGATCCATCAGTACACTCAGATTCCTGATCTGATGCATCGTTTATGAGTTATCTTATTTATTTGGCGTTCTTAGTTTGAACATACTAAAAGTTTAATTCTGGTAACACCAGGGCTCAGAATCGCATGATGTCTAAAGGCGCTGCTCTGGAATAGAATCAAGAATATTCCAAAGTATTTTACAGCAAAAACCGGGTTCTTACATAAAACATTCTTTGTGATTTTATAATATATCATTTTCCAATTGATCTCCCAAATTATTAAAAGTAGTTTTTATTCAATATAACTAGGATTTCACTATTCCCTAAGATCCTTTTTCTAGGGACCTCATAAACTATGTTCATGGAGATGAAAATAAACAATAGATTAGTATAATCAGTTTAAATTTAATATGCAATCAAGTACAAGTGGTTTTCACTTAGAAAAAATATATGAGTTACAGAGAGTGAATATAGTTCCAAAACATAGTTGCATTTGTCATTCAGTTGCTGATAGTAGATAGATCCTCCTCTTAAAAATGAGTAATCTTTACAGTGTATCTCTATAGATATCATCACTCTAAAAGGATCATCCAAACATACAGAAGTTGTAGAAATTATCCTTAATATAGTATGTCTATAACTTCTTCTTTCCTCTTCTTCATTTCTTTAAATCATGAGATATAAAATATACATGGGAATAATTAAATATACAATGTATTTCAACTATATTTTCATCCTGATGTGTACATAAAGTATTTTTTATTTATAACTTTGTATAAATACTATTATCCATCTTGATCATTCCATATACTTATATATATATAGTAATAATATATCAGTTTTAATATTAATTTCCCTTCCATAACTATAGTCAAATAATTCCATAAATTTCTCATTGATTTATGCATATTTATTAGAATATTCTCTCCCAAAATAATACATTGAATATAAATTTGTTAAACATTAGTCTCTTTAATAAAAAAATCAAAATAAATAAGAAAAAAAATCAATAAAATTTTCAGGTTAATCGATAATTAAATCCCATTTAAATCGTTATTAAACTCATTGAATCATTCCTGAAATATCACAATATCATCCTTCCAAAAAATTCAAACATGAAAATTTAAAATATCATTAAAATCAGAATAATATTCCAAAACAAATTCTATATAGACAGGAATAAATAATTTTTCCTCTAATTTATGATGTTACTATATTCATTATAGCCATGATTCTTATTTTTATCTTGAATAAGACGCTTGAATTACTTATGTTTTTAACAACTAACTGATAAGCATAACAGTAAGTTTCTAAATGTGTATAAATAAACTATACAATGGTCTTAAAATAAATTTCAAAATATCAAAACATTTAAAACACTTATTTAAAAAAAAGTAATATACATCAAGATTAAGAGTCATTTCCTTCATTTCAAAAGAGTTAATTTCTTCACATTGTAAGAGTCATTCTTTCTATTTTATTTTATTCATGAACTTAGCTATATCTAACTTCATAGAAAGCATAAGAGTAAAATTTCCTTAAACATATTCATTACATTAATGAGTTTTTAAATATCCCAAAAATCATAAGAGTAAATATTTTTTTTCAAAAGAGTGATATCATTTTCTAAATATCTATGAAATAATTCATTAGAGTAAAAATGACTACACTATTTCAAACACTTATAAAAAAATTCTACTATACAGAACACATAATATAATTTTCATTATGTGTAATATATTTTGAGAGTCTTTTAAGCATTTATATTATGTTTTACAAGGTAAATTTATAAAATGTATTCATATATAACATATTTATATAAATCAACTAAAATATATAATATAATTTCCTGGATTACTAGGATAAAAAAAATTTATACTTGATTTTTATTAGAAATCTCTACACATAATATAATTGTCAATATGATTCACCATGCATAATATTTATGTCTTTTCTAAATTTTTATAATTCTAGTATTTAAGAAATAATAGTTTGATACATCATATATTCTTCAATAGAATTAAATATTTATTAAATATTCACATAGGAACATTATTCCAATATGAAAAAGTGAGAGTAAAAGTAACACATATAAAACACATAGATGGTGAGTTAATTATCAAAACATTGATAGAGTAGAAAGGATACACTCAACAGTTTTATAAAAAATAAATTATTATTTAATTCATCAGGGTTATTGAATATCATTTTATAACTTGTTGGATTTAAAAGAGTATAGATATAAAAAATCAATTAATTTATTAGATATCATTGAGTATATAATCCAAGTACCTATCGCCACATAATTTGAAGCTATATCCTTAGTTGTGGTTATTGAAAAATCTTTTCCTTGATCCTTATTCCTATTATAGGGAATATTCCATTGGATTTTATGGAATTTATTAGATTAATGTACCATCACCTTTTAGTTAAAACATTTCATATTTAACTCTTATTTATTTCCTTTTCACAAATGATATTGATTACCTTTCCCTACAGATTTAAAACATACAACCAATCAACTTAATCTTGCCCAAGCTGTTACTTCCTACATTTATCATATATAGGGAAGTATAATCTTCCATTAATTACTTTTCTATTGTTTTTATACAGATAGAGATCAACCATCCTTTTCTTGTTTGGTTTCCATTTATTAATGAATTATTTTGAAAACAACTTCTCTGTCTTAAAAACAATTGTTACTATCTCTCTATATAATGAAATAGTTTTAGAGATTAATGATCTAAACATTATTTCCTTTAAGACATAAAACAAATGAAAAATATTACTTTCTAGATTATTTAAATAATACACCATATACCCTTCTATCCATATTAAATAAAACCAATAATCTCAAAAAAAAATATTTTATTTTTATTGTTGTAAATTCAAGAATTTTTATTCTATATAAATATGTTTCTTGTGAGGGATTTTTTTAAAAAAATATCTTTAAATTAATTGATTTATATATTTTACATATCTTTCTCCTTCTGATTATTTCTAATTAGTGACCAATATTGGTTGATATTTCCCCTTAAATGATATTCAATCATGTTAACTTATTGATTTTTAGTATTTCCCAATGCCTTAAAATTTTTCTCTAAATACATAGTCCATTTATCTTATACAATTTCATTCATGTATCCATTGAAAATAGAGGTTTTAACTTTATAGAACAAACCCAATAGGTCGATCCATATTGTAGGGAAACTAGGTACTGTATACAAGAAAGAATGTTTTTTGCAACCTGAGTTAATTTCCCAAGAATAGTAATATTTTTTTAACCACCAACAATATATAAGGACCTCAACTAAAACATTACATATTATAGTGTCTTTAGAATACAATTTAATTGAATATATTATGAAAAAATTAGGTTTAGATTTTTATATAATTATGTTATAAATCTTACATAACAAAATAATATTTTACAATGTGGAAACTTCTAATAAGTATCCATTTTCCCCATAATATACAAATTATAAAAATAAATGTGTATTATTTTCTTGAAAATTTCGTACTACATTCTACTTGAATTCATCTTTGTCCTTACCCATCCTTAAACTCTGTGAAAAAATTAAATATGTGCGATGAGTTTAAAAAGCTCTGTAAGGTACATAGTAAGAAGAAACATGTTATTCTAGTGAAGGAATTAAAACTCATGAAATATTTACCTTTATTTTAATGTTATTTTGATAATGAAATAAGTAATTTTCAAAAGAAAACAGACACAAATATTCATCAAACAAATCATTAAAACCCATATTAAGTAAATAAAAATCCTTTTTCAGAACATAGAGCATAACATTTATAACCCATTTTAAACCATTTTCAGAAATAACCGGTACCTAGTGAAATACATAGGAGATAATCTCGGTAAAATCCCTATTTATATTTCACACCAATGGAAGGAACACTACCCAATTCACTAGAGTTCTATCTAGGCACACCTATCTTATAATCTATATCAGGATCACCCAACACTATCTTGGTGTACCCATAATATACAATATATCAGGTCACTCATAAGATATAATGGGTATAAAACCTTCATAAAAGATGTGTAGGGGTTATCCATTGATCATGTATAATTTCCAATTACTATTTTAATAATAAAATTTTTTTTTCTTAAACTTTTTCATCATAAAACTCTTGAAAAATACTTTTTAACTTCTATAAAAATCACATTCAGATATCAAATACCATTTTATTTTAAAAACCCATTTAAATAAAATAATAACAAGAATTATGGTTTTTATTTAAATAAAACATGAAATAATACGAAGGAATAAAATTAAAAAAATAATTCTTATAGTTTCAGGAAAGGTTTTTTCACCATATATATTAAAATAGTACATTCTATTTATAATTTATAAAGAAAGTAAAGAATTCCATACAAAAATTATTTTAAAAAAAAATTGAAAGAAAGGAATAAATTTCCGTTATAGTATATTTATTTCTATATAATTAAATTCTTAAAATAATTTTGGAAACATAGACATGGAAGAAAAAGTCATTTGTAAGGAAAACGGTAAAAGATTATTTTTTTAAAGAAAAGTCCCTTATCTCGAGTCCAACTTATCTAATACATTATTTTTATTACTGAATATAAAAATTAAGTTAATTATTTTTTTGTTAAGAAAACTTTTAAATTTTATTTCTCTTTTAGTTATTTTAATTCCATTTTATATTTGATTACATAATCAATTAAGGCTAAATTAGATGTTATAATGGTATTGGGCTTATGTGTCAAAATAACTTTGGTAGATTGACTATAGTAAAGGAATTTATTATTCCATAATATGTAGAATGATAATCATGAAATAATTATCATTTATATAAATAAATTTAACATTTAAAACAAGTTATGAAATGGGGTTATGAAAAATGAAATATGTTACAATCATAGACATACTAGGTCGTACGTACGCATGAGTAGAATTTCAATTTCGGAATGATAATTATATAAAGAAAATAGGTATTATTTTATATTTAAATAATTATAATAATATCCTTAATACCATATCATTTTTTAAATATACTTCTATATAATCCATGTTATGTGGTGATGAAAAAGAAAAAATCACTTCATAGAGGTTGTAGTCCACATGTATGCAGGAAAAACATTATCAATTTTCTGTGATTGGAAAGGTAAGAATGAAAAATGATATATTATATTTTTATAATTTTAAATAAATAATATATATCATAATTATTTCATATATATCACATATTTTCATTAAATGTAGCCTTATTACATTCCATGTAAAGCGTTAATGAAAAATGAATCACATCTATTTGTGAGGAGGTAGTCCTTCATTCACACTAGTGATGTTATCATATCCCCCAAAAGTTATATTTTAATTATTAATACATACTTGAAGGCTATAAAATTAAAAATAAATAGAAGAACATTTTAAAGGTGATTATATTCTATTAGAAAAACCTCCCTTGTATCTCCACTTAAGTACACTACGGTTGGTCTTTTTGGAAGTCCAGAACCTCTAAAATGAGATTAATCTTGTTTGAGATATATTTTTATAGGGTTTGTTCGATCCAAATATCTTGATAGGTGTGATTAAGTGAGGGGATTGAGTTCAATTTTTATAATTGAGTATGAGTGACATTTTTGTAATCACACAAATAAATTCCATAATTGGAAGTCACTCTCACCCCAAGTGCATCAAAAATTAAAAAGTAATGTGTTGTATAGAAGGTATGGACGATCGAAAAGTCATCCACACAAAAAAAACATGTCTTAATCATGTTGTTCATTAAATTACACGTTTCTTTACTTTTACCATTCTATTTTTCATTATAAAAACTATCATTTTTTATGTAAGTAATTTATCATTTAGTACTATAAAAAATGGGCTTTATTAGATAATTTGTACCCAACAGTTAGAAATATAATATAAAATTTATAAAATAAAATTACTTTATGTTGTAATTTAATATTTATAGAAGTGCGTGAAATGAAAAAACCCTCAGTTTACCCTTTACCATGATAACATTTTTTTAACTATTTACATGTCATTATAATTATTATAAATGGAAAATTGGTCCACCAATGTAAAATTATTGATATTTTTGAACATATAATAATAAATTGGTATAGGATATTATTTTTATGATTTTTAAATAATTTAATGAAATATTTTTTATTATAAAATAAAATTAATGTCAATTTTGAAACTATTCATTTAATTTGAATTTGAAAAAAATAAAGAGATAAAAGGAATTAGAATATATTATTTTTAAAAATAAATATCATGTTATAATTATATCAAAAATTCATGGAGTAGAATAATTCATTCAGTTTATTTTACTTCAAACATTTTTATTATATTTTATTTTATTTTTCAATTAATTTAATAATTACTATGTTTGTGTTGCTTAAGAATATAAAGTAATTATATAATTACTAAAAATAAAAAAATCACCCTTATGAAAGTAATTTAATTTCTCTAAAAGACCATAAATATTCATTAAAATATGTATTTTTTCCCTATCTGAACACATAATTGAAATTTAAAAGCAAGAGGTTGACATTTTGTATTTTTCATTACTTAATTTTTTATATTGGTCACTTTTCTTGGAAAAGTGTCCCAAAATCACATTAAAATGTATAATAATTCAACAAAGGTTTAATTATTTCTATGAAAAAGGAATTGGGAATGTTTTTATGTAATTTTAACTCTTATTATTTTACTTGAACCCCTACTAAACCCATTTTAACCTTAACTGTAGAAAATAATTTTTACGATTTTCCCAATTCACTATAAACAAAAATTAAATTGAACATATTAAATAATATCAATTATTTTGATAAAAAATATGGTGTCCATTTAATGAAATTAAATTTAGTTAATTTTCATAATTTAATTTAAAATCAAACCTATAGTCCTGATGGAAAAGCGATTTTCAGGATGTGTATTTTTTAATCTGAAGATGATTTTATGTTGACCATATGAATAATAATAATAATATGAATTTTAATTAAAATATATATATAATAAACAAATTTTACTTAAATAATTCAATATTAGGTATTATTTTATTTAATTAAAATGGAGAAACATTATGCACTTTAAAACAATTTTCAGAAAAAACCTATTTTTAATCCAAGAAATAAACTTATACTAAAATAAAATATAAAAATAATTAAATGTAATTAAATTGAATGAATATAAAAAAATAATAAGTATTTTACTTTAAATCGTATTGAAAATATAATTAGACATTTAATATACTTAACATATTAAAAATAAATGACATTTTTATAAAAATCTCTATTTTTCACTATTCACTCAGAAATCAATATTTTCTAAAAAATATAAAAATTTACCCATAAGTTAATTTTGTTATAATAATTTTAAAAAATTAATTTTTTTTAAATAATTATTCTTAAATTTATAAAAATTAATTAAAATATTTTCTCAAATATTGTAATAAAAATCATTTTGAAGTTAGAAATTCTTGATGAATAAAATTACAATATTAAAACTTTTATTGATTATTTAGTAAGAATTTATGATTAAATTTACAGTTATAAGTCAATTTATATTTGTATTTAAAAATTATTTAAAAATATCAATACCCGCCAATTTAATGGTTAGGTTATAATGGCCATATTGAAAATAATATTATTTCATGGTTCATTTAAGGTCATTGTTGCGTGCCCTGTACGCAATCAAGCATAGATTCATTTTCTAAAATCTTGGGGTGTTACATTATCCTATCATTTTATAAACTTATTCCTAAAAATTTGAACATTATCTCTATAATCCTAGGTATTAAATATGAAAATCCTTTTTTTGAAACCAAAAATGTAAAAAGGGTCAACAAACAACCTATTGGTA
Organism: Viscum album; assembly: GCA_963277665.1. Classification (NCBI taxonomy): domain Eukaryota; kingdom Viridiplantae; phylum Streptophyta; class Magnoliopsida; order Santalales; family Viscaceae; genus Viscum; species Viscum album. The sequence continues at coordinate 1,900,834,471 of OY728126.1, forward strand.
AGAGAGAAAGTAAGTAAGGTTATCTAAGATTCCAAATAGGATAGCACTGCAGGGATGTGAATATCTGGACATAAGAGAAATGTTTAATGACAAAATAATTATGGAAAGTGATAAATATTATTGATCATAGGAAAGTGAATGATCATGTGATACTCAAAATCCAGAAAACCATAAACCTATGAGGTGTGAAAAAGATCATCATTCCATTATAAATGAACATAATATGATAATTTTTTTTTCAAGATTATTTTACTAGGTTTTTGGAATTACTTACCATCTAGACTAATAGATTAATGAAATATACCAACTTTATTAATTTAATTTCATCCTTTAATAAATTTCCACTATAATCTCATCTTTTACTTCATGCGAAGAGTATTCAAGTTGATTTTTTCATACATGAAGCACTAAAATAAAATTTTAAAGGATCACATAACCATAAAAGGATAAACATACAATCATCCTATTTTTAGACATTAACCAAAACCAAAATAGTTAGAACAAGGAAAGAAAAATCCAAAAATGGAAAAATATTTATATGATGCAATACAGTATTAATCATAAAGGACTAAACAATAACATCCAATGTTCAGATCAGAAATTTTGATAAATAAATATCGTTAAAATTCCCCAACATATTAATAACTATGATTGAAACCCAAAAATCATTAGGGAATGATCTTATATTCTTCTAAAATTGATTTAATATTTATCACTAAATAAGGATGATCATGTTTAATATATTATATTAAAATATATATGTCTTAATAATTTAATCTTTATGATATACTAATCATTTCCATAAATAACATGAATTACCAAAAAGAAATAATAAAATATATTTTTACATTTATTCATTAAATAAAATCCAATAATGTTTTTTTACCTTAATCATATACGGTTCACAGACTTGTAATCCTTTTTTTCAAAATTTAGTTAATAAAGTAGTCATCAAATTACATTTCAATCCCATGGTTATCTATATGATAAAAGTTTTCCAAAAAATATCAAATTAATGATTATCTATAAAACCTCTTGAATGAAAAAAATGATTTCATACTAACCAGTACATCATATAGCATAGTGGTTGGTGTGTCTCCATTTTCATACATCTATTATGAGATCAATCCTCACGGTCCTTCCGGATGTGATATTTTTCCCCTTTTTTTAAAACTCTACTAATATTATTTTTATAACCTTATAAGAAATATGGTGAAATTCCTCAAAAAAATATTAATCATCAAAGATCATATATAACCTATATGTTATCAATACATTTAAACTTATATAAAAAAAATGAAAAGATAATTTTCACTTAAATAAGGTTTTCACATGTTAAATTTAAGGGTTAAAAATACAATAAACATCTATCATAACTCAATAATTGTCTCAAAAAGTTATCCCATTATATAAACCATCAAACGAATCTTAATGAATTTAAAATTTTGCTCACGAATTCCCTTGATGTATGCACTATAATCACCCAATGTTTTTCACAATCCATTGACCGTTCTTTTCCATATTATTCCCTAACAATTATATCTTCCAAAAAATATAAATCATTCCATAAAATTCGAGAATTTCAAAACCTAATCAATGATATAATATATACCTTTCAAATTTCATATTAAATAAAAACAATTTACTCATAAAATTTTTATTTAATTACCTATTTAACACATAGAAAACATATTCTAGTTCTCTTAAAACATTTTACTGGATTCTTATTCCAACATTATTGACACATAGATCATTAAATATTTTTAAATTTTTTATATTTATCTCCTGAACTTCTATGGATTCCTATTTTTCTCTAGTTTTTGTGTTTGGAAAAATCACCTAGTTCCATGTTTTTAATCATAACTCATGATAATTGGTTAAGAATTACCATAATATTTTTCACTATTGATCCCATTATATTTGGTTTCCCATTAAAACAACCACCACAACATCCTTCACATCCATTATAAATTTGGTATACTCTAGATCCAATTATTTACTTAAAAGAAATAATATTCATTTGAGTATATCAAATAAATCAAAAAACACTATCTTATTTGGATGATAAATACGAAAATATAATTAACCATTCTATCCTATATTCAAATCTATATATTTATCCAAATAATTCATGATTCTCTTTACTATACTGTCATGTATGGTTATATAGGATTTTCAACATAAGATTAAACAATATCCGAACATCGAAAGTTATCTAAACCATTACTCAGATACCAAATTTAGGTACCCAACCTTAAAAATTATATATTCTAGTGTCTTTAGGATATAATTCACATTCATAAATTCCCAATGATATTTTAGGTTTAGATTTTTTGATAATTAGTTCATAATTCATACATCACAAAACTATATTTTATATAGAAGAAACATCCAATCAGTATCCATTTTCCCACAATATGAAACTTTTAAAAAGAAATTTGTTTTATTTTTATGAAAAATATCCATATCATTAAAATTGACTTCTTACTTATTCTTACCCATCAATAAAACTCATGAAAAACATTTTAAAACATGTTATGTGTAGAGAAAATTAGTAAGTGGCATAAAAAGAAGAAATCCTTTAATCTAATGAAAAAATGAAAACCCATGAAATATTTACCTATTTTTCAATTTTATTTTGTAGAATGAAATAAATAATTTTCATATGAAATATGAAAAAATTTTTTTATCAAAGTAAATCATTAAAATACATAGAAATAAAATAAAACCCCTTTTTGGAAACATAGAGAATCACATTCATAACCCGTTTTAAACCCGTGAAAGATATAAAAAGAGCCCAATTAAATACCAAGGAGAAAAACTCTATTAATACCCTCATTATTACCATTTAAGAAAAGAAACATTACCCAATTCATTGGAACACTATCTAGATACACCCATCATATAAGCTATATCAGGCTCACCCGATGGTATATAGGTGCCTTAATCATATAAGCTATATGATGATCATATTTTAACTATAATAGGGATTTCAAATTAACATATTCTATATTGGGATTGACTATTTTTCATGTGTATTGATAATATTTAATTTAGAGAATAATAAATTTTATTCTAGAACTTTTTCATCATAAAACCCTAAAAAAATACATGATAAATTTTATAAAAATATCTTTTGGATATCAGTGGGTCGCCTGTCAATTTATTTTGGGTCTACCCTCCAGCAAGGCTGGGCAGTGGGTCGCCTGTCGACGTATTACGGGTCTACCCTCCAGCAGGGTTGGGCAGTGGGTCACCTGTCAACGTATTCCGTGTCTACCCTCTAGCAGGGCTGGGCGGTGGGTCGCATGTGGACGTATTCCCTATCTACCCTCCAGTAGTGCTGGGCGGTGGGTCGCCTGTCGACGTATTCTGAGCCTACTCTCTATCAGGGTTGGGCAGTGGGTCGCCTGTCGACGTATTCAGGGTCTACCCTCCTGTGGGGTTGGGAAGTGGGTCACCCGATGTGTTATCTAGGTTTACCCTCTAGCCGGGCTGGGCAGTGGGTCACCCGTTGGAATTTCAGACTCGGTCCGTATCTATGAGGTTAGTCAGTGACTTTTTCTCCATGACTACCAGAGCAGGATCCTTGGTTGTATGGATCGGCGATGTGACAACTTTGATGTGACCTAAGGACATACAAGAATGAGGGGAGTTTTTCCCACCGAGACGCGTCCTTGCGTCGTGACCTAAAATCCGTGTGGGCAAGTCAGTTCTACCCAAAGCGGATAGTATCGAGGTGCGGTGATTGAGCCCCTTTGAGTTGTACCTCCTAGGTTGATGTGCGAGGAATTTGGGATCAGTGTTGGATACCCTTTGAACTGTTGGCGACTCTTCTTAGGCTGAGCTTGGAGATAGATATGCCCTTACACACTCATTCGGGTTTCTCATTGAGCATATATATACACCCTATTGTTGTTACCACTCTTTGGGTTCGGTTACTCACCTTCTAGGAGGGGCGAAGACGCACGGGGTATACCACGAGATTTCCTTGTCTATCTCCTCTTGGTTGGACGAGTATACTCTCATGCTATAGGTAGCAAAGACTCTACAAGAAGTTCATCTTCTCACCATCTCTAGCTCCTTGCATTTGGATGAGTTTGCTTCCTTTATCTTGTTGGGTTGAGTGGCACTCTCTCTCTCTTTTTGAATCTTACACTGTTCTTTGCTCTGTCTACTCCTCACCATTTTATTACCTCCCATGTTTCCCCCTCAAGAATTCGGGGCATCCTAATGAGTATTTTTATACTCACCCCTCCTTGGGCTTTGCCCGCACTTGGTGTTCCCTTGCCGATGACGGACAGGTCGGTCGAGACTAAGGAGGAGCGTACTGGACACAGGAGCTTGGGCTCCGTTCAGTGGTCGTAGCTGGACTTCCTAGGGGTGAGACTCACCAGTGGTTTACCTTTGTTTAACATGTTTCCGGGTTGTGGTAACTTTCTGGATGGGCGTGTGTTTTTCCCCTTTTACTGTTCAGATTACTTTTCAGCACTTTACTTGTACTGGTAAGAGTTCGATGAATGTATGTTGGTTCCCATTTTTTTAGCAGTGTTGTATCTTGATTTCTTTTCTCTGCAATTTTTCATTTAGTTGGCTATGTGTGTGTGTACAGTTTCTTCGGCAAAGGCCTCCCCTAGTTTATTGTGCCTTCGGCGCTAGTCTCCAGCCCCTGGCTTGTGAAGGCGGTCTTGGGGTAGTTGCGGCTCGAGCCTCGGTACGGGTTGGTTCGTGAAAAAGTGGTATCAGAGGTGGTTCGTTCCTTGGGGCGATGTTTGGACGTCCCTAAAAAGGAATTGGTTGAGTTTTGGGGAAATAGTGTCAACATGTCTTGAGAGCGGCTCTCAGGACAGGGAGTCCAATGATGTTGCGACAACCGACATATCCATTCCCGAGGACCCTGATAACCTGATTTCCGAATCAGCACACTGAGACACTTATTGCAGGGAATTTGATTCATGCATCATATAGGATTGAGTCCTTGACTGTCCTTCTTGAGTCATCTCTCCATCATGTTGATATATATATGCTCATTTGACTACGGTGCTCCTTGATCAGGTTGAGGATGTCTCTCTGATGAATGCAAGCCAGGATACTAGCTCTGGTTCGTGATGACGATTCCGTGAGAGAAGAGCCCTCAGTTCAAGATCCATCTTACGATTACCCTTTCTCTAGGAGGACATGCAGTAGCACCTCCACCTATGGAGTAGCGGATAGTACTGGCAATGAGGGCCAATGACGAGCAAAATTTGGGAGCACTACGTGAGTTCCAGCGTCAGAGACGGCTGAGGTTCCACGGTAAGCCATACCCTCAGACAATGAAGGGTTGGCTAGAGTCGGTGGTCCGCCTCTTCAGGCTTGATCAGACACTGACAGGTTAGATGGTGGCTCTGATAGCCAGCCTTTTTCCACTGACCAGTTTGGCACTAGTAGAGTTAGGGTTACTCAGATACCCGATGAGTCAGTACTCTCGTGGGATGACTTCTAGCAGTTGTTTCATGATGAGTGATACCCCTCTTACTTACACTTTTTACAGTTTTAGGAACTACTGAAGCTTCAGTGGGGAGTGATGGCAGTGGCTAAGTACATGACTGGGTTCGCAGACCTTACTCGGTTCTCTTTGGACATGGTCCATGATGGAAACATCCGAGCACTGAAGTTTGAACAAGATCTGTGTAGAGGAGATTTGTGACAGCATAGAGCCCTTGTGAATCGTCACCCATCTCAGGGTGCTGGAGCAGGCACTGGTGACAGAGAAATTTCTGGCAGAGGGACGTTGATAGGCGGGGCCTTGATGCCGGAGGTTTCCCCTTGATGAGACTCAGGCACATGGTCGGGGACAACGTAGAGGACCGAGATAGCCCATGGAGGACTAGTTCTATGTTTGTGATGTGTGAGATCACATGGTGTGAGACTACTCGACCAAATGTGTTGAGTCTTCTAGAGTTGGTAGATGCACAACCACGACAGAGGCAGTGCCGTGATAAGAGAACTCCCAGGTGAGGACAGGGTGGTCCCCAGGGAGGCAGTGTTGGCAGAAAGTAGAAAGAACTATTATTTGAGGATGATGTTTTGAGGTCCCTCCACTAACACTAGGTATCTTATATCAGGCTCAAAGAGCTGACAGACGGGGCCACGGGTGGCTGTGTGCTAAGTGCTGTGGTTGTTTACAATCCTGCAACGCAAGAGACGATAAGAGATACACTCTTTGTACTTTTCTCCTTTTCTTAGTAGAACTTGTTAGACACTGCGTGAAGTACTCTTTCGTCTAACTCCTTGCTCGAGGGGCTACCAAGGGTGATGCGGGGCGTCAGTATACCCTATGTTGGTGCTGGTGGTGGTCATTTTTTTGCCTACGAATGTGGAGACACTATCTTCGGGAAGAGCGCTTTGTGGTTTACTCAGACCACCAGTTTCTTAGTTGCGTCCCCACACAAAGAGAATTGAACTGGGGATGACAATGCTAGTTAGAGTTTCTGCAGGAGGGTGCAACTTGACTGTAGTTGATGAAGTTGGCTCCTTCACTGGTTGAGCGTGTAAGAGAGTCTCGGTTGTGATACGCAGACTATGAAAACTTGTGTGACCTGATATCCTTGGGTGTTTCACCAGATGGGTATTCTGAAGGACAGAATCAGGAGACCATGTTCCAGGAGAAAACCGTGATTTCGGTCACGACGTGGAAAGTAGAGTTGCAGAAGGGAAAGGCCCCAGAGTTTCTCTGTGACATTCAGGAATCGTGAAAACAGTTGAGAGGTTGCCTACCGTCTTGCCCTACCATCCCAACTGTAGGAGTGGGAACACGATGTCTTCCACATGTCGTAGCTGATGAGGTGCATGCGTATTCCTAGGCATGTCCTAGAGAGTAGCAGACCTTATAATAACCATCCCTTTGGTTTGAGTGTTGTGTAAGCATGGTGATATGAAAGTTTTCTTGGGCGCGTGAGAGCTAGGTGTGAGCTCTGTATCCCGAGTTGTTTTTCCAAGTTATTCTTTTTAGGGATGAAAATCTTGTTGGAGGTAATGATGTAAGAACCCAGGTTTTGGGACTCTAAGACTTTGAAAAATTTCTTGATGTCTTTATGGAGCAGGGCGTTCAGACGGCGTGCAATTCCGAGGCCTGGTGTGGCCGGAATTAATTATATAAAAATGTTCAGTGTTTTTATATTACACATGCGTGGTTAACTAAAGAAAATGTGATATCCCTTAGACGGTTGATCGGATTGAAAATCCGAGACCATGGTGGGGTCTGAAACGTGGTGTTTACCATATGTGCGACATAAAATGAGTCGGTGCGGGACGTTCGGACCCCTCGCTCGTTAGCAGTGTGTTAAATGGATAAATTAAATTAAATTATTCATTTAATTGCTCAAACCCAAGTAACTCTTAAACGGTGTCTCAGATGGGAAAACCGAGGGAACCTTTAAGTTCGGAGCGTGCCATTTACCCTAGAAGGGGTCTAAAAGTTGTGGGCGCGGACCTACTGTGAGATTCGTCACCCAGGGGTGAAATCGTCATTTTGAAATAACACTTAGTGTTTTTTAACCCTGGAATTCCTTTTTGAATAACATTCAAACGAAGCCTCAGAATGGAAATTTGAGACTTCCGTTGAGTTTGAAATGGGGCGCTTTACGTAGGTGGGGTATAAAATAGGCGGGTGTGGAGGTTTCAGAATCCGCGCCCGTTGGGAGAGTTTTTAAGTGAATTTTTATAAATTCACTAAGTGTTGAGGGAAGACTCATTTTCTTCCTCCATCTCTCTCTCTCTCCCACCCTATCTCTCTAGCGTTCTTCGCCATTCATCGACGTTCTTCACTGTTCTTTTCCGGATTGAGGAGCGGACTCTGGCGGTTTGAAGCAGGATCGACCGGACGCGTCGCCAACGACGAACAGATCCAACAAGGTAGGATTCTTGTTGAATTTCGTACCCTCATCAATTTTTCTCAATTTCTTCATCATTTTATTATTTTAATTTGTTTTTTAAGGTTTTTTGAATTTTGGGCATTGGCCGAACGAACATGGACAATGCCCGAGCCCCGTTCAACTCCTTGTTCTTGAATGTTCTTCGTCTCAAATTTTCGTGCGTGCGTAAACCTCGACGGATCGATGAGCAGGGGAAGGCATTGTGAAGATCCGATCCCAAGGATCCCAAAACTGGTGTCGGATAATTTTTCTGATCACTGGAATGGTCGGGGGGACCAGTCGAAGGCTAGGCTCCGGCGAGGGGCGGCAGCCAGAGACCGAACCGGCGGCGGAGCTGGGCGGCCGCGTCTTGGAACGCGAAGGAGCTCGGGGGGTTCAGGTCAGTGGCATCAGGTGCAGCCGACACAGACGAGAAGCTGCCGGGAGCCGGGCTGGCCAGCGGTGGAGGCGGAGCGGGGAGCTTCGGCGTAGGGTAGCAGGGGCATGGCCGAGCTTCAGACATGACGACAGAGCTAGGAGGTGGGGCCGGGCTGTCGTGGTGCGGAGGAGGCCAGATAGCATGGGACGACGAGGTGGCATCGACTGCAGGAGGCGGAGGCGCTGAGGGCGCCAGTCACGGTCGGAGGAGGTATCCCCGAGGTGCTGACGTCGGGGGTGGAGCAACGAACCAAGACCCGCACCACGCGGGTCCTGTTGGGGCGTCAACGAGGACCGGCCAACTGGTCGGTCAGCTGGGAGGTGAGGACCCACAAAATGCGGGTCCTGCTGCGGTGTCAATGAAGACCGACCACATGGCCGGTCGGTTGGAAAAAGCTAGACCTGCTCAGGTCCGGTGGTTTGGGGTGGGCTGCGGCCAGCGGGCCCTGGTGTGACGGGCTGGACCCACGGCTGGGTTGCGGGCCGGCGGCTCGGACCGGGCGGGCCGGTGTGGACCGGCCCGGTTAGGCCCTCTTGCATTCGGGGGGCCATATCTCTAAAACGGTGAGTCCGTTTGACGCGACGTCTGTGGCTGTGAGACTGTATCGACGAGGCTTCCCTTTTAAAGTAAGTTTTGGAGTTTTTGGGGTTCGGCGCCCGAAGGCGGGTGACCCGATGAGTTTTAATTTAATAATAATAAATTATTATTAAAGTTGCGACAGACGTGGATCAGGAGCCGGACATCCGTTTGACGTACCGTCAGAGGAACGAAGGCCCCGGAGCCGAGATGATCCTTCCATGGTTGGTTCAAAACCTTTTCAGGTTGGTTTCGTTGCTCGGCAGCACGAAACACAATGTGAGTAATTAATTAATTAATTGTTGTGTTAGACCTAACTCTTGCTTTGGATGTCTGATTGATGCGCCATCAGCAGCAGCGTGACCCTGGTACTCGTGCGGTCTTTTTGAGATGATTTTTGAAGCACTCGGGTTGGAGACAAGGTACGAGCCCCACATGACCTAGTTCGTACGATTTACGGTGAAACACCACTTTTCACCCAACATCCGTTTGGGGGTGTTTGAGTACTCGTTTCTGAGTGTTTTTTAAGGTTATTGCAACTGTGCAATTCGACTGCCTAAATTTGAGCCCGAGGTGTGGGCCCCACGGGGCCCCATTTGCGTATCACGTGGGGGAATTGTAGCTTCTGCATCCTGAGTCTGTTTTAGGCACCGTCAGTGGCGTTGTGACCCTGGCATCACGACGAGGTTGACCAGGGTGGTGTCAAGCAATGAAGCCGGAGTTGAGGCGTGGGCCCCATGGGCCGTCTTTTGAGCTGTGTGCAGCGTACAACAACTTGTTTAGGAGAAGTCCGCTTCGGGTGTATGAATAGTCGAATTGACGTGGTGTTCCAAAAGAATCGTGATGGAGCAGTTTTCACAACCTTTTTTCAGAATTGTGGTGTGGGCCCCACTCGGGCTGGCTATGATGAATATTACCTTTTCCACTGGGAGACCATTTTTAGTGAGTAAGTAGTCTATCTCACGTGTTTTTCCATGAGGATTACAATAGTGTAATATGTTCAGGAGAGAGGATCCTCTTACATGATCGTATTAACTGTGGAAACATGGAAGGGCGATGGCTGGAGGTTCCTTTGACGCACTCCGAACCTACGCACGGTAGGGGTGCTAGTGACACCCAGTGATGGCATGGGCGCTGAACCTCTACTTTGTGATTTTTTCTCGAGTTGGGTGGTCATGCAATACCCACTCTGTGTTCTGTTGCCCAGGGTTGTACTATTCAGTTGGGATGGCCAGAGTAGTTCCAGGTTTACCCTCTAGTAGAGACTCAGAAGTGGGTTTCTCATCGACTTCTTCCGGGTCTGCCCTCCAGCACGACTAGGCAGTGGGTCACCTGTCGACGTATTTTGGGTCTACCCTTCAGCACGGCTGGGCAGTGGGTCACCTGTCGATGTATTTTGGGTCTAACCTTTAGCAATTCTGGGCAGTGGGTCGCCTATCGACGTATTCCGGGTCTACCCTCCAGTAGGGATGGGTAGTGGGTCGCTTGTCGACGTATTCCGTGTCTACCCTCCAGCAGGGCTGGGCAGTGGGTTGCCTGTCGACGTATTCTGTGTCTACCCTCCAGTAGGGCTGGGCAGTGGGTCGCATGCTGATGTATTCCATGTCTACCCTCCAGCAGGGTTGGGCAATGGGTCGCCTGTCGACGTATTCTGGGCCTACCCTCCAGCAGAGCTAGGCAGTGGGCCGCCTGTCGACGTATTCAGTGTCTACCCACCAACATGGCTAGGAATTGAGTCACCCGATGTGTTATCAAGGTTTAACCTTCAGCTCGACTGGGCAGTGGGTCACCCATTGGCATTTCATACTCGGTCCTTATCTATGAGGTTAGTCAGTGAATTTTTCTTTGTGACTACCGGAGCGGGATCCTTGGTTGTACGGATCAGCGATGTGACAGCTTTGACATGACCTTAGGACATACGAGAACGAGGGACATTTTTTCCACCGAGATGCATCCTTGCGTTGTGACCTAAAAGCTGCGCGGGAGAGTCAGTACCACCCAAAGTAGATAGTATCGAGGTGCGGTGATTGAGCCCCTTTGACTTGTACCTCCTAGGTTGACATGTGGGGAATTTGGGTTCAGTGTTTTATACCATTTGAACTGTTAGCGACTCTTCTTGGGCTGAGCATCGAGATAGAGATCCACTTACACACTCATTCGGGTTTCTCATTGAGCATATATATACACCCTATTGTTGCTCCCACACTTTGGGTTCGGTTACTCTCCTTCCAGGAGGGGCGAATATGCGCGGGGTATGCCACGTGCTTTCTGTGTCTAGCTCATTTTGGTTGGACGAGTCTACTCTCCTATTATAGGTAGCGAAGATTCGACGTGAAGTTCATCTTCTCACCGTCTCTAGATCTTTGCATTTGGATGAGTCTACTACTTTTCTTTTATTGGGTTGAGCTGCACTCTCTATCTCTCTTTTGCACTCCTATACTGTTCTTTGATCTGTCTACTACTAACCATTTTAGTACCTCCCTTGTTGCTCCTTCGAGCTTTCGGGGCATCCTACTGAGTATTTTTATACTAACCCCTACTTGGGCTTTTCCCGCACTTAGTGTGCCCTTGAAAATGACAGACAGGTTGGTCAAGACTAAGGAGGAGCATAGAGGACACATGATCTTGGGCTACATTTAGTGGTTGTAGCAGGACTTCCTGGCAGTGAGACTCACCAACAGTTTACCTTTCTTTTACCTGTTGCCGGGTTGTGGCACCTTTCTGGATGGTTGCGTGTTTTTCCCCTTTTACTATTCAGTTTACTTGTCATCACTTTACTTTTACTGGTTAGAGGTCGATGCATGTGTGTTGGTTCCCCTTTTTGTAGCAGTTTTGTATATTTCTTTCTTTTCTATACACATTTGCATTGAGTTGGTTGCGTGTGTGTGTACAGTTTCTTAGGAAAATGCCTCCCCTGGTTTATTGTGCCTTTGGCGCTAGTCTCCAGCCCCTGTCTTATGGATGCAGGCTGGGGGTAGTTGCGTCTTGAGCCTCGGTATGGGCCGGGTTGTCACATGATGTCCATCTCGTGAAGTGCGTCCATCGCAGGCTTTATTTAATAATTTATTATTATTAAACTAATGCTCTAGGGTTACCCGCCTTCGGGAACATAATCGAAAAACCCTGAAACTCACTTTAAAAGGGACACCTCATTGACACGGTCCTACAGCCACATACGGAACATCAAACAGATGTGCTGTTTAGGAGTTACGACCCCCTGAATGCAAGGGGGCCTAAAACTGGCCGGTCCAGACCGGCCGGCCTGGTCCGGACCACCGGCCTGCGGCTTGCTAACCGCGGCCCGCCTCAAGACACTTGACCCGTCTCGGGTCCAGTTTTATCTATTTTTTTATCTTTTTTTAAACAGACTAGACATCCTGGCCAGTCTCCTTCCTCGCGCTGCATCAAGGCAAGACCCGCAGCACGCGAGTCTTGTTCCCCAGTGGATCGGCCTTGGCCGGTCTCCTCCATCGCGCCAGCAGAACCCGCATGTTGTAGGTCCTAGCTCCTTCTGCACACCCAAGGTCAAGCCTCGGGTTTCTCCTGCAAAGGGCGACTGGCCTCGCCAGACAGCCCCCACCTACAACGCCCCGCCGCGACACCGACGTCGCCGCCTCTTCGTCGCTTCATCGACTGCACGATCTCCACCAGGCCCTCCTTCAACCGCGATGGCCCACTGGATGCCGAATAATCCTTCGTCTGCCTCACTTTTGCGCTACCCTAAGGCGGTCGTGCCCCATCACCACCATGGCCTGCATTGCACCGCCACACTGGATCGACCCGGCTCCTCCGGCCACTTCGCACCACCGGACTCCTCCGGATCGACCTCCGACCACCGCCCTCACCGGAGCCGAACCATCGACCGGTCCCCCTGACCACTCTGGTGGTCATAAAATTTATCCGACCCCAGTTTCTGGATCCTTGGGTGTGAAGCTTCACAACGACACCCCTCGCTCGACGATCCATCAATGATTTGCACGTCCGAGAATTTGGACGAAGAACACCCAAGAACAGAATGTAGAACAGGGCTCAGATGATGGCCATAGCCGTTTGGCCATCATCTTAATTCTAGAATCATAGATTTAAAAATGATGAAATTGAAAGAACTCTAGAAATTAATGAAGGTGCAGGAATTCAACAAGAATCCTACCCCGTTGAATCCATTTGACGTTATCGACGCGCCCGCTCGATCCCTCTCCGATCCGCCAAATTTCGCTCCTCAATCCGACGAAGAACAGCGAAGAATGCCGAAGTACGGAAAAGGACACTAGAGAGAGAGAGAGGGAGAGGGGAAAAGAGAGAGGGAGAGAGAAGAAATGGGTTCTCCCTTCAAACACTTAGTGAATTTATAGAAATTCACGAAAACTCTCCCAATGGGCGCGGATTCTGAAACCTCTGTGGCCGCCTATTTTATATCACGCCTAGGAAAAAACACCCCATTTCGAACTCAATGGAAGTCTTAGATTTCCATTCCGTGACTCGGTTTAAAAGTTATTTGAATGGAACGCCAGTGATAAAAATCACTATGTGGTCATTTCGAAATGACCATTTTTCCCCTGGGTGTCATCTCTCACAGCAGGCCTGCGCCTGCAACTTTAACACCCCACCTAGGGTTAACAGCATGCTCCGGACTCAACAGTGCTCTCAGTTTTCCCATCCGAGAAACCGTATAGGTGTTACTCGGGTTTTTGCTATTAAATGAATAATTTAATTCAATTTATCCATTTAACACTCCACTAACGGGCGGGGGGTATGAATGTCCCTCTTCGACTTATTTTATGTTGTTTCTAGGGTAAAAACCCCATTTTGGATCCATCTGTACACTCAAATTCCTGATTTGATGCATCTTTTAGGAGTTATCTTATTTATTTGGCATTCCCAGTGTGAACGTACTGAAAGTTTAATTCTGGTAACACCGGGGCTCAGAATCGCATGTCGTCTGAAGGCGTTGCTCTAGAATAGCATCAAGAATATTCCAAAGTCTTTTACAGCAAAAATCGGGTTCTTACATAAAAAATTATTTGTGATTTTATAATATATCATTTTCCAATTGATCTCCCAAATGATTAAAAGTAGTTTTTATTCAATATAACTAGGATTTCACTATTCCCTAAGATCCTTTTTCTAGGGACCTCATAAACTATGTTCATGGAGATGAAAATAAACAATAGATTAGTATAATCAGTTCACATTTAATATGCAATCAAGTACAAGTGGTTTTCACTTAGAAAAAATATATGAGTTACAGAGAGTGAATATAGTTCCAAAACATAGTTTCATTTTTCTTTCAGCTGCTGATAGTAGATAGATCCTCCTCTTAAAAATGAGTAATCTTCATAGTGTATCTCTATAGATATCCTCACTCTAAAAGGATCATCCAAACATACAGAAGTTGTAGAAATTATCCTTAATATAGTATGTCTATAACTTCTTCTTTCCTCTTCTTCTTTTATTTAAATCTTGAGTTATAAAAGTTACATGGGAATAAATAAATATACAATGTATTTCAACTCTATTTTCATCCTGATGTGTATATAAAGTATTTTTGTATTTATAACTTTGTATAAATACTATTATCCATCTTGATCATTCCATATACTTATATATATATAGTAATAATATATCAGTTTTAATATTAATTTCCCTTCCATAACTATAGTCAAATAATTCCATAAATTTCTCATTGATTTATGCATATTTATTACAATCTTCTCTCCCAAAATAATACATTGAATATAAATTTGTTAAACTTTAGTCTCTTTAATAAAAAAATCAAAATAAATAAGTAAAAAAAATCAATAAATTTTTCAGGTTAATCGATAATTAAATCCCATTTAAATCATTATTAAACTCATTGAATCCTTCCTGAAATATGACAAAATCATCCTTTAAAAAAAATTCAGACGTGAAAATTTAAAATATCATTAAAATCAGAATAATATTCTAAAAAAATATTCTATATAGATAGGAATAAATAAATTTTCCTCTAATTTATGATGTCACTATCTTCATTATATCCATGATTCTAATTTTTATCTTGAATAAGACTCTTGAATTACTTATGTTTTTAACAACTAACTGATAAGCATAAAAGTAAATTTTTAAATGTGTATAAATAAACTATACAATGGTATTAAAATAAATTTCAAAATATCATAACATTTAAAACACTTATTTTAAAAAAAATAAGTAATATACATCAAGATTAATAGTCATTTCCTTCATTTCATAAGAGTTAATTTCTTCACATTGTAAGAGTCATTCTTTCTATTTTATGTTATTCATGAACTTAGATATATCTAACTTCATAGAAAGAAGTAGAGTAAAATATCCTTAAACATATTCATTACATTAATGAGTTTTTAAATATCCCAAAAATCATAAGAGTAAATATTTATTTCAAAAGAGTGATATCATTTTCCAAATATCTATGAAATAATTCATTAGAGTAAAAATGACTACACTATTTCCAACACTTATAAAAAAATTCTACTATACAGAACACATAATATAATTTTCATTTTGTGTAACATATTTTGAGAGTATTTTAAGCATTTATATTATGTTTTACAAGGTCAATTTATAAAATGTATTCATATATAACATATTTATATAAATAAACTAAAATATATAATATAATTTCCTAGATTACTAGGATAAAAGAAAATTTATACTTGATTTTTATTATAAATCTCTACACATAATATAATTTTCAATATGATTCACCATGCATAATATTTATGTCTTTTCTAAATTTTTATAATTCTAGTATTTAAGAAATCATAGTTTGATACATCATATATTCTTCAATAGAATTAAATATTTATGAAATTTTCTACACATAGGCACATTATTCGAACATAAAAAAGTGAGAGTAAAAGTAACACATATAAAACACATAGATGGTGAGTTAATTATCAAAATGTAGATAGAGTAGAAAGGATACACTCAACAGTTTTCTAAAAAATAAATTATTATTTAATTCACCAGGGTTATTGAATATTATATTCTAACTTGTTCGATTTCAAAGAGTATAGATATAAAAAATCAATTAATGTATTATATATCATTGAGTACATAATCAACATACGTACTGCCACATAATTTGAAGCTATATCCTTAGTTGTGTTTATTGAAAAATATTTTCCTTGATCCCCATTCCTATTATAGGGAATATTCCATTGGATATTTTGGAATTTATTAGATTAATGTACCATATCCTTTTAGTTAAAACATTGCATATTTAACACTTATTTATTTCCTTTTCACAAATGATATTGATTACCTTTCCCTAAAGATTTAAAACATTCAACCAACCAACTTAATCTGGCCCAAGCTGTTACTTCCTACATTTATCATATATAGGGAAGTATAATCTTACCTTAATTACTTTTCTATTGTTTCTATAAAGATAGAGATCAACCATCCTTTTCTTGTTTGGTTTCCATTTATTAATGAATTATTTTCAAAACAACTTCTCTGTCTTAAAAACAATTGTTACTGTCTCTCTATATAATGAAATAGTTTTATAGATTAATGATATAAACATTATTTCCTTTAAGACATAAAACAAATGAAATATATTACTTTCTATATTATTTAAATAATACATCATATACCCTTCTATCCATATTAAATAAAACCAATAATCTCAAAAAAAAATATTTTATTTTTATTGTTGTAAATTCAAGAATTTTTATTCTATATAAATATGTTTCTTGTGAAAGATTTTTTTAAGAAATATCTTTAAATTAATTCCTTTATATATTTTACATATCTTTCTCCTTCTAAGTATTTCTAATTAGTGACCAATATTGGTTGATATTTCCCCTTAAATTATTTTCAATCATGTTAACTTATTACTTTTTAGTATTTCCCAAGGCCTTAAAAATCTTCTCTAAATACGTAGTCCATTTATCTTATACAATTTCATTCATGTATCCATTGAAAATATAGGTTTTCAATTTATAGAATAAACCCAATAGGTCGATCCATATTGTAGGGAAACTAGTTACTACATACAAGAAAAATTGTTTTTTGCAACCTGAGTTAATTTCCCATGAATAGTAATATTTTTTAACCACCAACATTATATAAGGACCTCAACTAAAACATTACATATTATAGTGTATTTAGAATATAATTTAATTGAATATATTATGAAAAAAATTAGGTTTATATTTTTATAGAATTATGTTATAAATCTTACATAACAAAATAATATTTTACAATGTGGAAACTTCTAATCGGTATCCATTTCCCCATAATATACAAATTTTAAAAATAAATGTGTATTATTTTCTTGAAAATTTCGTAATACATTATACTGGAATTCATCTTTGTTCTTACCCATCCTTAAACCCTATGAAAAAAATTAAATATGTGCGATGAGTATAAAAATCTCAGTAAGGTACATAGTAAGAAGAAACATGTTATTCTAGTGAAATCATTAAAACTCATGAAATATTTACCTTTATTTTAATGTTATTTGTGAGAATGAAATAAGTAATTTTCACAAGAAAACGCACACAAATATTCCTTAATCAAATCATTAAAACCCATATTAAGTAAATAAAAAATCTTTTTCAGAACATAAAGCATAACATTTATAACCCATTTTAAACCATTTTCAGATATAACCGGTCCCTAGTGAAATACATAGGATATAATCTCGGTCAAATCCCTATTTATATTTCATGTCAAGGGAAGGAACACTACCCAATTCACTAGAGTGCTATCTAGGAACACCTATCATATAATCTATATCAGGATCACCCAACACTATCTTGGGGTACCCATAATATACAATATATCACGTCACTCATAAGATATAATGGGTATAAAACCTTCATAAAAGATGTATAGGACTTATCCATTGATCATGTGTAATTCCCAATTACTATTTTAAAAATAAAAAATTTCATTCTTAAGCTTTTTCATCATAAAACTCTTGAAAAATACTTTTTAACTTCTATAAAAATCACATTAAGATATTAAATACCCTTTTATTTTAAAAACCCATTTAAATAAAATAATAACAAGAATTATGGTTTTTATTTAAATAAAACATGAAATAATACAAAGGAATTAAATTAAAAAATAGTTCTTATAGTTTCAGGAAAGGTTTTTTTCACCATATATATTAAAATAGTATATTCCATTTATAATTTATAAAGAATGTAAAGAATTCCATACATAGATTATTTTAAAAAAAAATTAAAGAAATAAACAAATTTCCTTTATACTATATTTATTTCAATATAATTAAATTCTTAAAATAATTTTAGAAACATAGACATGGAAGAAGAGGTCAATTGTAAGGAAAACGGTAAAAGATTATTTTTTTAAATAAAGGTCCCTTATCTTGAGTCCAATTCATCTAGTACATTATTTTTATTACTGAATATAAAAATAAAGTTAATTATTTTTTTTCTTAAGAAAACTTTTAAATTTTATTTCTCTTTTAGTTATTTTAATTCCATTTTATATTTGATTACTTAATCAATTAAGGCTACATTATATGTTATAATGGTATTGGGCTTATGTTTCAAAATAACTTTGGTAGGTTGACTATAGTAAAAGAATTTATTATTCCATCATATGTAGAATAATAATCATGAAATAAATATAATTTATATATATAAATTTAACATTTAAAACAAGTTATAAAATGGGGTTATGAAAAATGAAATATGTTACAATCATAGACATACTAGGTCGTATGTACGCATGAGTAGAATTTCAATTTCTGAATGATAATTATATAAATAAAATAAGTATTATTTTATATTTAAATAATTATAATAATATCATTAATACCATATCATTTTTTAAATATACTTATATACATAATCCATGTTATGTGGTGATGAAAAAGAAAAACATCACTTCATGGAGGTGGTAGTCCACATGTATACAGGAAAAACATTATCAATTTTCTTTGATTGGAAAGGTAAGAATGAAAAATGAAATATTATATTTTTATAATTTTAAATAAATAATATATATCATAATTATTTCATATATGTCACATATTTTCATTAAATGTAGCCTTATTACATTCCATGTAAAGCGTTAATGAAAAATGAATCACATCTATTCGTGAGGAGGTAGTCCTTCATTCACACTAGTGATGTTATCATATCCCCCAAAAGTTATATTTTAATTATTAATACATAATTGAAGGTTATAAAATTAAAAATAAATAGAATAACATTTTAAAGGTGATTATCTTCTATTAGAAAAACCTCCCTTGTATCTCCACTTAAGAACACTACGGTTGGTCTTTTTGGAAGTCTAGAACCTCTAAAATGAGATTAATGTTGTTTGAGATATATTTTTATAGGGTTCTTTCTATCCAAATATCTTGATAGGTATGATTATGTGAGGGGAGTGAGTTCAATTTTTATAATTGAGTATGAGTGACATTTTTGTAATCACACAAATAAATTCCATAATGGGAAGTCACTCTCACCCCAAGTGCATCAAACATTAAAAAATAATGTGTTGTATAGAAGGTATGGACAATCCAAAAGTCATCCACACAAAAAAAAACATGTTTTAATCATTTTTTTCATTAAATTACATGTTTCTTGACTTTTACCATTCTATTTTTCATTATAAAAACTATCCTTTTTTATGTAATTAATTTATCATTTAGTACTATAAAAAATGGGCTTTATTATATAATTTGCACCCAACAGTTATAAATATAATATAAAATTTATAAAATAAAATTCCTTTATGTTGTAATTTAATATTTACAGAAGTGCGTGAAATGAAAAAACCCTCAGTTTACCCTTTACCATGATTACATTTTTTTAACTATTTACATGTCAATATAATTATTATAAATGGAAAATTGGTCCACCAATGTAGAATTATTGATATTTTTGAACATATAATAATAAATTGGTATAGGATATGATTTTTATGATTTTTAAATAATTTAATAAAATATTATTTATTATAAAATAAAATTAATGTTAATTTTGAATCTATTCATTTAATTTGAATTTAAAAAACATAAAGAGATAGAAGGAATTAGAATATATTATTTTTAAACCTAAATATCAAGTTATAATTATATAAAAAATTCCTCGAGTAGAATAATTCATTCAATTTATTTTACTTCAAACATTTTTACTATATTTTATTTTATTTTTCAATTAATTTAATAATTACTATGTTTGCTTTGCTTAAGAATTTAAAGTCATTATATAATTACTAAAAATAAAAAAATTACCCTTATGAAAGTAATTTAATTTCTCTAAAAGACCATAAATATTCATTAAAATATTTATTTTTTCCCTATGTGAACACATAATTGAAATTTAAAAGCAAGAGGTTGACATTTTTTATTTTTCATTACTTAATTTTTAATATTGGTCACTTTTCTTGGAAAAGTGTCCCAAAATCACATTAAAATGTATAATAAGTCAACAAAGGTTTAATTATTTCTATTAATAAGTAGTTGGGAATGTTTTTATGTAATTTTAACTCTTATTATTTTACTTGAACCCCTACTAAATCCATTTTAACCTTAACTGTAGAATTTTTTTTTACGATTTTCCCAATTCACTATAAAAAAAATGAAATTGAACATATTAAATAATATCAATTATTTTGATAAAAAATATGGCATCCATTTAAAGAAATTTAATTTAGTTAATTTTGATAATTTAATTTAAAATCAAACCCATAGTCTTGATGGAAAATCGATTTTCAGGATGTGTATTTTTTAATCTGTAGATGATTTTATGTTAACCACATAAATAATAATAATAATATGAATTTAAATTAAAATATATATATAATAAACAAATTTAACTTAAATAATTCTACATTAGGTATTATTTTATTTAATTAAAATGAAGAAAAATTATGCACTTTAAAACAATTTTCAGAAAAAACATGTTTTTAATCCAAGAAATAAACTTATACAGAAATAAAATATAAAAATCATTAAATGTAATTAAATTGAATAAATATAAAAAAATAATAAGTATTTTACTTGAAATAATATTCAAAATATAATTGGACATTTAATATACTTAACATATTAAAAATAAATGACATTTTTATAAAAATCTCTATTTTTCACTATTCACTCAAAAATCAATATTTTCTAAAGAATATAAAAATTTACCCATAGGTTAATTTTGTTATAATAATTTTAAAAAATTAATTTTTTTTTAAATAATTATTCTTAAATTTATAAAAATTAATTAAAATATTTTCTCGAATATTGTAATAAAAATCATTTTTGAAGTTAAATTTTTTTTGATGAATAAAATTACATTATTAAAACATTTATTGATTGTTTAGTAAGAATTTATGATTAACTTTACAGTTATAAGTCAATTTATATTTGTATTTAAAAATTATTTAAAAATATCAATACCCACCAATTTAATGGTTAGGTTATAATGGTCATATTTAAAATAACATTATTTCATGGTTCGTTTAAGGTTGTTGTTGCGTGCCCTGTACGCAATCGAGCATAGATTCATTTTCTAAAATCTTGGGGTGTTACATTATCCCATAATTTTATAAACTTATTCCTAAAAATTTGAACATTATATCTATAATCCTAGGTATTACATATGAAAATCCTTTTTTTGAAACCGAAAATGTAAAAAGGGTCAACAAACAACCTATTGATAAGAGAGAAAGGAAGTAAGGTTATCTAAGATTCCAAATAGGATAACACTGCAGGGATGTGAATATCTGGACATAAGAGAAATGTGTAATGACAAAATAATGACGGAAAGTGATAAATATTATTGATCATAGTAAATTTAATGATCATGTGATAGTCAAAATCCAGAAAATCATAAACCTATGATGTGTAAAAAAGATCATCATTCCATTATAAATGAACATAATAGGATAATTTTTTTTTTCAAGATTCTTTTCCTAGGTTTTTGCAATTACTTACCATCCAGACTAATAGATTAAAGAAATATACCAACTTGATTAATTTAATTTCATCCTTTAATAAATTTCCATTATAATCTCATCTTTTACTTCATGCGAAGAGTATTCAAGTTGATTTTTTCATGCATGAAGCACTAAAATAAAATTTTAAAGGATCACATAACCATAAAAGGATAAACATATAATCATCCTATTTTTAGACATTAACCAAAACCAAAATAGTTAGAACAAGGAATGAAAAATCCAAAAATGGAAAAATATTTATATGATGCAATACAATATTAATCTTAATGGACTAAACAATAACATCCAAAGTTCAGATCAGAAATTTCGATAAATAACTATCTTTAAAATTCCCCAACATATTAATAACTTTGATTGGAACCCAAAAATCATTAGGGTATGATATTATATTCTTCTAATATTGATTTAATATTTATCACTAAATATGGATGATTAAGTTTAATATATGATATTAAAATATATATGTCTTAATAATTTAATCTTTATGGTATACTAATCATTTACATAAATAAAATGAATTACCAAAAAGAAATAATAAAAGATAATTTTACATTTATTCATTATATAAAATCCAATAATTTTTGGTTTACCTTAAACATATATGGTTCCCAGAATTGTAAACCTTTTTTTCAAAATTTAGTTAATAAAGTAGTAATCAAATTACATTTCAATCCCATGGTTATCTATATAATAAAACTCTTCCAACAAATATCAAATTAATCATTATCTATAAAACCTCTTGAATGAAAAAAATTATTTCATACTAACCAGTACATCATATAGCATAGTGGTTGGTGTGTCTCGATTTTCATACATCTGTTATGAGATCAATCATCACGGCCCTTCCGGATGTGATATTTTTCCCATTTTTTTTAAAACTCTACTAATATTATTTTTATAACCTTATAAGAAATAGGGTGAAATTTCTCAAAAAAATATTAATCATCAAAGATCATATATAACCTATATGTTATCAATACCTTTAATCTTATATAAAAAAAATGAAAAGATAATTTTCACTTAAATAAGGTTTTCACATGTTAAATTTAAGGGTTAAAAATACAATAAACATCTATCATAACTCAATAATTGTCTCCAAAAGTTATCCCATTATATAAACCATCAAAATAATCTTAATGAATTTAAAATTTTGCGTATAAATGCCCTTGATGTATGAACTATAATCACTCAATGTTTTTCACAATCCATTAACCGTTCTTTTCCATATTATTCCTTAATAATTATATCCTACAAAAAATATGAATCTTGCCATAAAATTCGACAATTTCAAAACCTAATCAATGATATAATCTATTCCTTTCAAATTTCATATTAAATAAAACAAATTTACTCATAAAATTGTTATTTAATTACCTATTTAACACATTAACAACATATTCTAGTTCTCTTAAAACATTTTCCTGGGTTCTTATTCCAACATTATTGACACATAGATCATTAAATATTTTTAAATTTTTTATATTTATCTCCTGAACTTCTATGGATTCCTATTTTTCTCTAGTTTTTGTGTTAGGAAAACTCACCTAGTTCCATGTTTTTAATCATAACTCATGATAATTGGTTAAGAATTACCATAATAGTTTTCACTATTGTTCCCATTATATTTGGATTCCCATTAAAAAAACCACCACAACTTCCTTCACATCCATTATAAATTTTGTATACTCTAGATCCAATTATTTACTTAAAAATAATAATGTTCATGTGAGTATATCAAATAAATCACAAAACACTATCTTATGTGGATGATAAATACTAAAATATAATTAACCATTCTATACTATATTCAAATCTACATATTTATCCAAATATTTCACGATTCTCTTTACTATACTGTCATGTAATGTTATATAGGATTTTCAACATAAGATTAAACAATATCCAAACATCGAAAGTTATCTAAACCATTACTTAGAAACTAAATTTAGGTACCCAACCTTAAAAATTATATATTCTAGTGTCTTTAGGATATAATTCACATTCTTAAATTCCCAATGATATTTTAGGTTTAGATTTTTTGATAATTAGTTCATAATTCATACATCAAAAAACTATATTTTATATAGAAGAAACATCCAATCAGTATCCATTTTCCCACAATATGAAACATTTAAAAAGAATTTTGTTTTATTTTTATGAAAAATATCCATATCATTAAAATTGACTTCTTACATATTCTTACCCATCCATAAAACCCATGAAAAACATTTTAAAACATGTTATGTGTAGAAAACATTAGTAAGTGGCATAAAAAGAAGAAATCCTTTAATCTAATGAAAAAATGAAAACCCATGAAATATTTACCTATTTTTCAATTTTATTTTGTAGAATGAAATAAATAATTATCATATGAAAAATGAAAACAATTTTTTATCAAAGTAAATCATTAAAATACATATAAATAAAATAAAAACCCTTTTTGGAAACTTAGAGTATCACGTTCATTACCCGTTTTAAACCCGTGAAAGATATAAAAAGAGCCTAATTAAATACCAAGGATAAAAACTCTATTAACACCCTCATTATTACCATTTCAGAAAAGAAACATTACCCAATTCATTGGAACACTATCTAGATACACCCATCATATAAGTTATATCACGCTCACCCCATGGTATCTAGGTGCCCTAATAATATAAGCTATATGATGATCATATTTTAACTAGAATAGGGATTTTAAATTAACATATGCTATATTGGTATTGACTATTTTTCATGTATACTGATAATATTCAATTTAGAGAATAAAACATTTTATTCTAGAACTTTTTCATCATAAAACCCTCAAAAAATACATGATAAATTTTATAAAAATATCTTTTGGATATCATATACCTCTTTATTTAAAAAAAATTCAATACCAAAATACTCAAAAAGTATTGTTTTTAATTTAATAAAAAATGAAATCTTGGAAAGGAATATATTCTTTAAATAATGGTTATGGAGGTAGGAAAATTCATTGTCATTGTATACATCAAAAAAGAACATTCCTTTTATCATATTTAAAAACTAATTTATGTTTTTCAAATATTTTTTCAAATATTTTTATAAATTAATTTTAATATTTTCTCCCAAGAAGCAATACTGATTATTTTTTAAGAAAATATATTTTTTGATGAATGAAATTACATTTCTAGAAATTTATTGATTATTTTATAAGAATTAATCAATAATTTCATATTAAATATGATATATATATATTATAATGTATTTAATACTATTCATATATTCCAATTTAATAGCTAGTTTATAATAGTCATATTTTAAATAATATAATTTCATGGTTCATTTTAGCTCGGTGTTGCATGTCTCTTACGCAATCTAGCAAAGATTAATTTTAAAAAATTTCACAGTGTTACAAATTAAATCTTTCATCATAATTATCTTGAAAATATTCACATTTTCCTTGATTTATGATTTTTTTGTGTTTAATCTTTTGATATATATCATCTTCAAAATTTCATAGATTAATTAGTAATATTATAAACTACTAATGTGTGAAATATGATTTATATATCATGTTTCTCCTAAAATATGGTTTTATCCATAAGATAACAATAAATATAAATTGAAAATAATTATATAATTTTATATAAGTAAAATATTTGTTTATTACCATTGTAATCCTAGATCTAGTTTGAAAGATTTGTACTAAATATTTCTTTGGAACCAACTTTAACACCCCTAAACCTAGTAACGTAGATATAATTGTTTATTTATTATACTATATTTTATTATATGATAATAAATTTTGAAGATTAACATTTTTTAGTCCTTAAGATTCCAGATAAAAGGCATTACATTATATCATCACATATTATATAATTTGAGGATAAATAATTGTTATTTAAAGATATCCACAAATTCGATCATACATAATATTTCTTTTTAATTAACTAGGGAAATTGGAAACAAAAGAAAAAGTTGGGATTAGATGCTTAGTAAGGGATATCGTATAATAGAATCTAACAACACATAATAAAGTTATAATGAATATAAAAAATAAATAACAAAGTGAGACCATATCAAAAAATTCTATTGCATATCATAATCAATGGATAGGAAAGGAAACAAATAATAACATGGAAAAAATTAAATGATCTCATAATGATTTACATTATAAATATGAATAATTCAAAGATGATATATATACCATTTCGGTATTGATCCCTAAAATCATACATAGAGGGTAAGGACACTCCTATTACCCTGTTTGAGTAATCTTATAATATAAAATAGTTAAACAAAGAGCTATATAAATCTGAGATCCAACCATTACACAAAAACTTGATATATTTTATTATATAAAAAAGTATTAAACGAAATACATGGAATAATATTTAATAAATAATAACATAAAAATACTTATAATAATTTTATAAAAGAGATTATCTTATAATATTTTCACATATTAAATGATGTATTATATGGATATGTCAATATATTTTCCTATTCAATTGATTAATAAGGATATCTAGGTGAATTATTTTTAATCACATATGGTATAATTAGGTATTCATAACGTTCAAATAGTTTCCCAAAGTAAGTTATGAATATGGAATTATAGTTATCAAATACTCTTAAAGATTAAGATGATTAATTTATTTAGAAGACTTAATATATTTATTTGAATTTTTAGGATAACGAATATATTATAGATAAATCCCCTATAAAATTTGGGGTAGTAACAAAACATGTTTTATATAAATTATAGATATAAAATTTCATTACTTAGATACCTCAGGTAAATATTCTTTGATAGAAATTTTAAACTTGTACCAAAATAAGGTTAAATTTACCTGGGACTTGATAGAGAATTCATCATATATATACCCAAAAGAATTCATTATTAATGATCATAATATTATAAAATAATGTATCCAAAATATCAAAAATACTTGTCATATGCAGGTATATTTTGTCATGGGATAAAATATAATTTCATGCATTTTAGGGGAGTTTTTTTGCATTAAAATGGCTTTAGAATGTAGTATAATGTGAGTTAAATGGGGGATCACATGCATATGATATCTTGAAAAAAATCATACAATGATATAAACACAATATTTTAATAATAACATGGAAATTAAAAATGATACAATAATGGTAATTTAAATTGGAATTGAAAATAGAGTAAAAAAACCCTTACCAAATGGTTAGTGAAATAATCAAGGAAAAATAACTAAATTGTATGTGTTTAGTAATTCTTACATGCATATATAGATATATTTATTTTATTTCAATATATTTCACCATTTTTACCATATTTTACTATTTTAACAAAAAATTACAAAATTTAAACCCATTTGTTAGTTTCTATATCCCGATTTAAAATATATAATATATTTTATCCTATTAATCCTCTAATTATTTGAGATTTACCATTTAAATAGGGATGTTTAAATTTATAATAATGTTTTATTGGAGTAAACACCCTTTTATTACAAAAATAATTTATATATTTACATCTCTTACCCCTCAATATATAATTTATTACTTCACAAAAACAATCCCTATG
This sequence comes from Viscum album, assembly GCA_963277665.1. Lineage (NCBI taxonomy): Eukaryota > Viridiplantae > Streptophyta > Magnoliopsida > Santalales > Viscaceae > Viscum > Viscum album. The sequence goes on from OY728126.1 coordinate 1,900,861,883, forward strand.
GGTAAAATCTGAATTAGTTGTACTTGTGTGTATTGATTTGGATAATATTGATTTGGTAGTGATTTAGACTAACTTGAAATTCTCCGAAATGTGTTTCTTCTTGAACATTAATTATTGAAGTTCTTCTAGGGATTGGTATAGGTTGAAACCCAGTGTGGGTACCTCCTTCATGAGCTATAATAATGGTTATTTATAATGGATATTTTTACTAGTAGATTCCATAATTTCTCCCATTTTTTAGAATTAAATATTATTATTACTATTAATATATACCAATCCCAACTGTTACTTCATAACGAAAACATCACTAATGGTCATAATGTTAAATAGTTATATAATGGTTATATAGACTCTTAAATCCTATAAACTCATTCATAGTTATCCACTAAAAAATAATTATCATTTTTTCTTCTTTCAATATTTCAATTATTTGGATTGTATTAGGTTTCTTATGTATTATAATTATTATACTCAAGATTTTTATTAGATAATATGGGTGAGATACATCTACATTCTTCTCATATGATTTATTTTTATCCATTTTCTATTATTAGTTGTATTGGTATTAATAAATTTATATCTTTTATTTATGTTGAATAATTTTGTGACAAAATATGTTTATTTATAATGACAACATCACTAATGGTCATAATGTTAAATAGTCATATAATGGTTATATAGACTCTTAAATCCTATAAACTCATTCATACTTATCCACTAAAAATTAATTATCATTTTTTCCTCTTTCAATATTTCAATTATTTGGATTGTATTTGGTTTATTATGTATAATAATTATTATAATCATGTTGTTTATTAGATAATATGGGTGAGATACATCTACATTCTTCTCATATGATTTATTTTGATCCATTTTCTATTATTAGTTGTAATGGTATTAATAAATTTATATCATTTAATTATGTTGAATTATTTTGTGACAAAATATAATTATTTATAACAAGAATTTATAAAGTGATACATTAATTTTGGGTGTTGTTTCAACTTCTAAGAATTAAGTTAATTGAGTAAATAATGGAAACTATGATGATGTATCCACCATACCCCAGTAACCCAGTTCCGATATCTACTTTATCACAATGTCATAATATATAAGGAATCATATCCTAAGGGACTAAACAATTTAGTAGTCATAGTTTACTAGATACATACATGATTCTCATTTTATATTTGAAAAATTAATCTACAAAGAAATTTCTTTCATGAATAACATTATTCCCACAAGAACATCCTTGAAAATCCATCATATTACCCAAAATTGAATCCAAGATAAAGGAATCCAAATAAGTATGTTATCAAATTCTAAGTTAGGGTAAAGTACATAAAAAGTTTTCATGAATCAATTATCATAAATTACATGACCAACTAAATAAATTGACATTTTTAATAACCGTGTTTTTCAATAAGGTATGGATACTTTTCATTTTGGCTTCATTTTTTTTATTTTGTACCAAATATGGATTCCTCTTGAGTTAGAATAGGCTTCAGGTGTGTCCGGGACTTGTTTGAATCTCTGAAACCTGGATGATTAGGAAAATAAATTTTCTTTAGGGCCTATCCTAATAGAGAGGTGTTAGATAGTGGAGTGGTGTATAGTGAAAGATTTTCCATAATCCTACTCTAGTGGCAACACAAACATGCATAAAAAATTATAGAGGTGTTTTTCATGGTTGATGGATAGTTTCCCTAATTATATGACCAAACCATGTAGGTTCCCCCTTCCTATAATTGACCAGGCATGGTTAGTGCATGGTTTGGAAAAAAGTGCGACCAAACCATGTGAAGGCTAAATTTTTGGTGAATTTACATATATTCCCATAATGAAATGTTTAAAGAATTTTTATTCTACCTTGGTCATTCTAGAAAACATCCCTCCTTTCTCTACCATTTTAGCCATCTTCAAGACTAATCGAGGAATCAATCATGAGAATCTATCCAGAATCTGATCGAAGTGTCACTCATCTCATTGGATCAACACCACTAAGTCTCCAAATCATTTTTAATATTTTTTCTATCAATGATCCTATTTAGATGCAGGATCATATACCCTACTTTTAAGTCATTGATATATTATTTATATATATTACAATCCAAGCCATATTAGAGGCTAAAATTGGACAAGGAGAGTTGTATAAGTTCCCGGTAAGTGGTCTATAACTCATCCCTCGTGTTTCTTCATTTTTTAATTTCAATATCAGAATGCCTATTTCTTTGGAATTGACCTATTTATTTTATATTCCTTAATTTTAGTCATTAGAACCATCTTATAAGACCCCTATTAAATGTGTTAACCATTATTGGTGGTTTCATACACAATTGGAATGTGTGTCTAAGTCACCATTCAGGTGTGCGTCAACTCGACCCTATTAATGGTAATACTTCCTTAGTTAACTAAATTTTGAATTTATAAATGTCTAGTAACATGTTTTCTTCCCACTTGAACTATCTAGGGTAAGTGATTCAACATCACTAATGAATCTCAATTAAAATTGGAATGTATATTGATATATATGACTTCACCTTATTAAATGTAAATTATTATCTTTTCATGTTCGTATTACCCCTTCCTATATATATTTCAAGGTAGTGGAATGAACCTAATGAATTGAATATAATTAATATAGATAAATTAATGGTTTTATACACTTGTCCTTATCACACTAATGAAATTCAAGGTTTAAACTAGATGAACTTATTAAATGGGATGACCATTACATGGACTTAATTATTAAATGAATAAATTGTAAGGTTCTTTCTTGTATATGAACATGGACATCATTATTGGAGTGTTTAGACTCAATTTAGCTTTTTTATTCTCGAGGGAATTCCTTAAGCACTTATGGATACCAATCCATTATAGATATACCAGTTTGCAAGGGTGGGAACCACCTTGGAACCCGAACTTTGTCTATCAGTGGATGCTTGACATGACACTGTAGGATCCATCTTTTACTATTACATGATTCCTTGGATACAATTCTGGGATCCAACATGGCTTCTATGAACATGATATTCCCTTGTAACATCCTTAGGTATAACCATTTATTATCTTATTTTACAGTGAATTATTTCCTTGGACTTAGTTTGATTCAATAATGTGGAATTACATTGATGAAGATCCTTGGATTACACAATTTCCCCTATATCCTGGCTATAGATATTTCCTAAGTTGGATTGACCCCTGAAGTCAAGGTTGACTTGGTTATCACCTTGGAAAAACAACATTATAAATAACATCATAGATTCCTTATTCACCATGGATCCTTCACTATTACTGTCATATCATATTATAAGTGCTGGTATTACCTCACATAAACAATTTTTATAAATTAGAACTTAATTAACTAATGATGTGGTTACATGTTCAGAAATTATAAGAGGGATAAAGTGGGTACTTAGGTATTTAAGTTACTATACTAATTTAGTTTTATATATGCATGATTGAAGACTATTTCAGTCTATATTACAAAGACAAAATATTATAGAATCTATTAGTGGTGGCCTACTCAAATTTATATCACACCCTATCCAGGATCCATTGGTAGCTGGGCAGACTATATTAATACAGGTGTTGATAGACGGAAGTGTACCACTTCTAACACTTTAATACTTTATTGCTTAGGATGGATCTGGTAGCAGATGACTGAGATAGAGCTCAGGATATTGGGGATAGTTTTTGGATTTATTTTAACTACATTTGTATAAAATTTATTTTCTTCTACTTTGTAACCATGTTTTCTGTCTTTATCGAGACATGACATTTTTTAGCATATTTTGTATATCATTATATGTTTCACATGTTTTTTATTATTCCTATATTTTTCTTCTGTGTTATCCATCTATTTATACTTATTTCACTAAATACCTTCTGTAATCATATTTATCTACTATTATACAATCTATTAATAATTGAATAGTATCGCAATGGAAAAATCTTAGTCCCTCCATGTAGTTCGATAATCTCTGTACTTTGGGGTGATGCACTTCAAGCTATGTGGCCAACCATTATCAGGGAACCTATGAGCAGAATTCAGGTCCAATACATCAAAAAGTGGTATTAGAGTAGTTTCTCTTTTGATTTACTATTCAGATACAATTGACTGAAGATTAAAATTTCCTTGGGACTTGGTTATGAGCCATGTTTGGTCATAACTAACCCATCTTAAAGGTAAATATCGAGTTTCCTGAATTATAATTGTTTATCTGGTTTTCCCATTGAAATTAATATCATTTAACCATTAGGTGATGAATATGTTGTGTTGTCGTTGTTATAGTTATTATGATTGTGGATTTTCTTCATCCTAAGCCCGATGATATGAGGGTAAGGAGAATTATTCATGCATCATTATAGGATCCTAGTGTAAACATGTCACGAATATTTCCATGTCATATAGGTGCATTTCACTGCATTCATTTCTTAATATGCCAGTTACTTTTGAGTGATGTTGTGATAGTTAAAATATTCTTGTTCTATTTTATGGATATGATAGAGTGATTACTGGTTTCAATTCATGAGGTGTCTCAACCCTTATGGGTTGGAATGAGTAATTTACCAAGTTGAGATATTAGAATGAAATTAAATGGATGTATATTTCATTGATAAGGTGTATGAGCCATGATTCACTGGGAATGATGATCCATTATAAATGCGCATTGATATATAAAAATAATAAATTTAAAAATGTAAACATGAAACATGATACTTAATATAAAAAGGGTTCCAGTAAAAGATGATGTAAGCTATAGTTGACCCTTCAAATACTTGAACCGCTATCATATATAATTGAGATAATACCAATACCTGGCCTTCTAAGAAGGTAGTTGGGGTAGTGTACCATGAGAAGTGAGCCTTTCTTACATTCATCTTCTGAAATTTCTATCTATATGCTTCAGATATTGTTATGAGATATAAGAATTACAATTCTAGACCAATGCCACCATGACATCATCAGGTCGTGCTCTAGGAGAGTGGTGATGACCATGCTCTAGATGTGGTGAGCCCTGAGCAACAATTCTTACCATCAGGAGTAACACTTGAGGTATAATTTATTGTACATAATCTAGGCACTGATGCTCAGCTTCATGTTATCTTCCTATACTTTATGTAATCTATGAAAGATGCTCCACAACTTGCACCTACAACTACCGATATGACCCATGAGTTTTAGCAGCAGCATCCTTCTAAATTCTTGGGGTATGTAGGTCTACATGCTGATGAATCTTGGATTTTGGAAACCCTTAATATCTTTGAGCATATGAAGATTCTTATAGGTTAGAGGGTCACACTTTCTACATACATGTTGCATGATTCATCTAATAACTAGTGGGGTGTAGTTACATATGTTCGTCACCATCAGGGAATGGGATGAGATTATATCCAGAATTCTTTATACATTTAGTTCTATCATCATATGTCAAGATCTGATAGAACCAGAGAGTTCATGCATCTCGATCATGGTTCTATGTCAGTCATGAAGTAATCATCAGGTTTCATTGGGTTTTAGTTCTTTTCACCTCTTCTATCCGGTGATGATATTTCGTGTGAAAGATGATTAGAGGATGGTTATGGTATTCTATCTGTACCTAGTGAATGTCTTTCACCTACTTACCTTCTCTAAAATAGATAATTAGGATATTATAACTGAGAAAACCTGAGGGATGGTGATCGTACCAGACACATAGTATCAGTGATGAGGCTGGCCAGTAGATCTACTGGTACCGGGAAATGTTCTCTCATAGTTTCTCATTAGGTTAGTGGTAGAAAGAGTACCCATACAAGTAGCTATATGCTGTTCCATCAGTTTCTAGGACTAGGGAACCTGATGCCTCAGTGTGATAGAGTCCCTATAAAGTGACAGGACAATGGTCATATGAGACATCATTAGATATTTGGTCATACATTTTCATCATCTTCTAGTGGAAGAGTTTCTATGTCAACTCCACCTTCAGGGGTAGGTTCTTTTATGCTACATCAGGTGCAGAGTTAGAGTATCACCAAAAAGACTTGTCGAGGACGAGGTCATGGGAGTGGTAGCTAAACATTAGATTTTGAGTACCGCTTGAAGAGCAGTCATGATCATGGTAGTCCATCTGTTGTACATTTCCATAGATCAGGTCAGGTGCTTTCATTGCAGCTAATACCTGAAGATCAAGCTACATGACCATCTACAGTACAAGTTACTATTCTAGTAGCCACCATTATAGCTTATTATTTATTTGATATAATTTCTTCACATTTCTTCATTGCCTTATCTATAATGGAATGTATTGGGATATAAATATAGTATTACTATGGTGTAATAACCCTAGATGAACCATCGGGAGTACGATCAGAGGAAACACTACAATGTAGGGATAGTCCCTTTGAGGTGGGAAATTATCCATTCTTATTTGAAATATTTTTTCTAGATATATTAGGCTTCAAAATAATTTTTAGAATTAATTGGTTATCAATGTATCACACATTTTTAGACTACTATCACCGCACGGTATCATTTTCATCACTAGAGGGTAGCAGTTATCCACATAAGGGTGAGTGGGTTGTCCAAGTTAGCAAAGCATGACTAGAGCATCATGTGATATGTGGAGTGGTTTCCTATATTTCTAATATCATCATGGAGGATCATAGTTTATGTTAGTATGAATTACCTCCAATAGTAGATCATTTCAAGGATGTCTTTCCTAATAGTTTTTATGGATTACCTACCAAGATAGAGGCATAGATTAAAATTTATATTATTCTAGGAGCATCTCGAGTGTCCATTCGACAATATAGGATGGAACCTACTGATCTTCAAGAGCTCAAGTGGTAGTTGTAGGATTTAGAGGCCATGTTTTTATACGACCCAACACATCCTCCTGGGGTTCACCCAAGTTATTCTCCAAAAAGGATGATGGGACCCTTCATCTCTGCAAGGATTATAAATGTTTGTACCATCTTATGATCAAGATCCAATATCTATTTCCTTAAATAGTTGATCAATTTGAGCGGATATGAGGATATAGGGCTTTTTCAAAGATCTACTTGAGATCAAGTAACCATCAGGGGAGAGTTAGGACATCAGACATACCTCAAATAGTTTTTCATAGAAGGTATGCTTTGTATGAGTACCTCGTTATGCCATTCGGTCTCATGAATTCATCTACAATTTTCATGGCTCTAAGGAATACCCTATTTGGATTCTATTGTCATAGTATTTTTGGATGAAATCTTGGTGTACACTCACACTCTTAGAAACCATGTGAAGACCCTTGAGATCATTCTGAGCACACAAATACAATACTAGCTTCATACCAATATTGATATGTTCCACTTCTATATCGACAAAGTTCACTTCTAGGGTCTTATTATCCGTGAATCAGGAGTCTCTATTGACCTAGAGATGTTGAGTGTTGTGGTTTTATAGGATTAGACCAAGAATGTGTTTGATATAATAAGTTTCTTGGGGATGGAAGGTTATTATAGGTGTTTCATAGAAGACATCTCATGCCTTGCTGCACCTCTTACAAGTCTTACAAAGAAAGGTGTAAAGTTCCTATTATTAGAAGAGTGTGATAAATACTTTCTGGAGATGAGAGGGACTATTGTATTGAAACCTATTTTGATTATACGAGAGCCTGGTAGAGGCTATATAACTGTTCTATGAAGCATCATGAATTATAATTGGAGTAGTTATGTTACAAGAGGAAATAGTTGTCGCATACAGATCTTGGCAGTCGAGGCCTCATGAGAGAAATTACCTAATTCAAAAACATGAGCTAGAAATAGTTGTCTATTAATTATGTCGCAGGAGAGACTATCTGATGGGTGGGTACATTATAGTGTACACATTCCACAAGATCATCAAATATATCTTTATATATAGTGATTTGAATCTCTCATGATGAATATGGGTCGAACATCTTCAGTCCATAAATTTTGAGCTTGACTTTATGCTTGTAAAGGGAAATTAATTAGCTAATGTGATGATTTAGAAAACTCAACCACATGTCATATTGGAATATAGTGATGAATATAAATTGGTGGTTCTCTTTTATGATATGAATATAAAGACTCACGATATTCACAAGAAGTATTATCTCTCATCCTTGACAGTTACCTCTTCCCTCCTTGAGAAGGCGATGAGTAGAAATTTTTTAGATCCTTAAGGCTTGGTTCTACATGAGAGTATTTTAGGAGATAACCCACCTTCATATTAAATTATGGATAGATATGACATCCTAAGAATACATGGATGTGTATGGGTTCCAATAGATATGACATAGAAACTAATTAAGGAGTCCCATGCTTTTTAGGGGGTAGTTCATTTAGGCGTCTCCAAGATGTATCGAGATATGTGACTCTAGTATTGGTGGCTTGGAATGAATCATTAGATAGAAATATTTATTTCTAGGTGTTATACCTATTAGCAAGTGAAGGTGGAGCACGATTGACCTAATAGATTATTGTAAACACTTCCAGTCCCAGAATGGAAATAAGAAGATGTTTCCAAAGACTTTTTAATCATCTTACCGAGTTCACCATGGGGTAGTGATGTTGTATGGGTATTCATTGAAGAACTAACAAAATTATACCACTTACTTCATATTTGGGAGACTTCCTCATTTGATGACTTGGGAATATTGTATGTCTGTGAGATCATCTGGATACATGGGGTCCTTTATAAAAATGTTTCAAATAGGGTTTCTCATTTAACATCACAATTATAGTAGCGGTTATTGAAATATACGGGTATATAGGTTATTCTTAGCACAACCTTTCACACTAAGAATGATGGACAATATTAACTGATGATACCAGTTATTGAGGAAATTAATCAGGCATGCACAATTGAATTCAACGATTCTTTAGAGAAGCATATCCCTCACATCAAGTTCTAATAAAATAATATTTTTTAGGTGACGATTCAGATGGGTCCTTTGGAGGCCTTGTATGGTAGGTTATGTCATTCTCCCCTGTGCTGGCTAGTGGTAGGTGATGCATCCCTACTATGTTAATATCTCATAAAGAAAATTTTGGAGTAGGTTCATCTAATCAGGAAGTGTATGTATACTTCTCATTCTATAATAAATCATATGATGATCACTGTAGAAAACCTCTAATGTTTTAGGCCGGGGATCATGTTTTATTGTGGGTATCATGTAGGAAAGGGCATATATGGATAAATAAGAAATGTAATCGATCCCCTAATTGGTGGTTATGTCCACAAATTTGACCACCCCATGTAGGGTAATCTCCATAATTGTGTTTTAGAGCATTGACATATGTGTCTATGCCACCGTTCAGGTGTGCTTCGGCTTGACCCTATTAACATTATTCCTTCCTTATTTAACTGAATTTTGAATTGATAAATATATAGTACCATGTTTGCTTCCCACTTGACCCATCTAAGGTAAGTTCTTCAACATTATTAATAATTCTCAATTAAAATTAGAATGTATATTGATACATATTACTTGGATGCATTAAATGTAAATGATTGTGGATGCATGTCCATAGCACCCATTTCCATATATAGTGGAATATATAAGAATGAGCCTAATGAATTGAGAATAATTAATATTGATCAATTGAATGGTTGTATTACCTTCACCTTGTAACACTAATGAATGAAAAGGCATGAACCAAATGAACTTATTAAATGGTATGAACATTACATGGCCTTATTTAATAAATGAATAACATGTAAAGTGTATTATTGTATATAGAACATTACATCATTTTTGGAGTGGTCAGACTCAAGGTATATTTTGGAATATCAAGGTAATTCCTTGAGCACCCATGGAAAAAACATTGATTCATAGACGTTGGTTACCAAGGGTGGGATCCACCTTATATTGTAGTCTTTTTCTATCAGTGGATGCTTGATATGAAACTATAAGATCCATTATTTACTATTACATGATTCTTTGGATAAAATACATGGATATAGAGTAAATTCTATAGACATGAGTTGCCTTGGTAAAATCCTTGGGCCTAACCATTTCTTATCACGTTTTCTCGGAATGTATTCCTTGTACTCGGTTTGATTCATTATTTTTGAGTGCCTTAGATGACTCACCTTATATTACACTCTTAAATTTATAGACTTTATCTAGATATTACCTAAGTTGGATCAACCCCTAATGTCATGGATTATTTGTTTATCACCTTCTAATCTCATCATTATAAATAATATCATGTATTCCTTGTTCACCTTGGATCCTTCAATATTACTATCATATCATATTGTCAGTGTTGGTATTACCTCACATGGCCTATTTATATAAACATGAATTTAATTAACTAATGAACTTGTTAAATGTTATGACACCAAACAAGGGATGAATTAGGTACTTGGGTGTTTATTTTACTGTACTTTTTTACTTATATGTATATACACACTTTCACACTGGTTCAACTTATATTGCATGAATAAGACGTTATAGATGTCATTAGTGGTGGCCTACTGAGATTTATCTCACACCCTATTTGGGTTCCATTGGTACCTAAGAAGACAACATGTATGAAGGTGTTGATAAAGGGAAGAAAATCACTTTAGAAACATGATTTCTTGATTTATTTGGATGGAGTTAGTGGCATATGATAGAGATAGATTTGGAGATTCTAGGGATTGTTTTTGGAATAATTTTTTTTTATAATTTTGTATAAAATGTATTTTCAGTTTCTTGGTAGCATTGTTTTCTTACTTTCTAGATACATGACATGTATCATAATATTTTTTATATCATTATAAGCTCCACATATTGTTTATTATTACTATCTTTTTATGATGTGCTATCAGTTTATTTATACAGTTTCCTATATTTTCTTTTGCTAATCATATTTATTTGTTATTCTAAACTCTGGTAATGAATTCATAGTCTCCCCATGGACACACCCTAGGCCCTCACTGCTAGTCATAAGCCACTGGTATTCTGGGATATTTTCTGGATGCCATGTGGCCAACTGATTATGGGGCACCTTGGAGTGGTATCTTGGTCTGGGATGTCATAACATAAATTCCATTTAAATAATTTGACTACGTAGATGATATAATACAAAATCAATATGGAATGGTAAATAACTAAAAAATGTTCCATTTTATCAATAACATGAATATTGTAATTTTATAAGGAATAATAAATATAGAAAGGAAAATAACTAAAAGCACACACCATTTAATAAATAAACTAAGAATGAAATTCATCCAGAAATAACATCACTGTAAAAATATCATGGATAAAAATAACTGAATTCCCAAAGAAGTAAATTATTAATTATTAGATATCGTTATCTAAGACATCATAATACCACTATATTTAAGATATTTACTCAATATAGTTTAAAATTGATGGGTTGGTATACTCCATAAACCCATTTAACTAAGGTTATCCTGCTGATTCATCTCCTGATACTGCCGATGCATCGATGTGGTATCTAGAATTGGGACCCACCCATGTTTTCAAGTCCAAATCATTCCTAATATATCAAATATTCTATTTAATTAATGAATAATGTTTTTTATCATTAAATATCCATGTTGAGTAAATAATACCGATTTATCAATATTTACCTAGATAACGAATAACTTTCATTGCAGAACACTATATGTAGAAATGATTTACAATTTTAGAAATAAACATATCCATGATAAATAATATAGATATTTTGGGGAAATTTAATGTCTGATGATCATAGGAAAGTGACTATTTCAACGGAAAGTTAACGAGTATAAAAATGAATGAAGAATGTGAATTTCAATAAATTATTTGATGAAAATGATTATAAACCATCTATAGATATAATACAGATAATATTAATCCAATATATACAGATTGGATTATGAATAATGGTTTTTGGAAATTAATGAATAGAAATACCATAAAAAACATCATTAAAATAATTATTCATGAAAATAACTTTATCAGTTTGAAAATCACTTTTTAAAAAAATTCAAAATTTTTGTTTGAAAACACTTTTATTTGGAAATAATTTTTGAAACTTATAAAGAAAAATTGAAAAAATTGGGTGGTCCTGATAACAGAAAATTTTATATGTTCCCTACATGATAAAACAAATATTTTTTTTCTTTTTTAGTAAAAGAAAAATGAGCCTTGTTTTGAAATTAAAAATAATACTCCTTTAAAAAAATTTAAAAAGTAAAAAAGTGTAAACATGTCTTTAAAATATCATTTTATGAATTTTTTAAATAATTTTGAAATCATTTTTTTGAAAAAATAATTTTGGAAGAAAACAGATTTCTGAACAAAGAGAGAAATGATGTCTAATTTAACTAAAATTTTTTTATCAATCATTTAAAGTACCAAAGAGTGGAAAATAGTACTTTTTATTGAAAAAATTAATGAATAACCATAGCGGAAAAAATTAAAAGGTTTATTAAAAATGATCCAATAATTTCATTCAATGTAAATTCATGTATAAACAATCCTGATAAAAATGAGATTATGAAATAGACCCTTCAAAAGATCATAATATTGCAGTGAGAATTAACTAATGAATCAACTATGTATATAAAATGTTAATACACATAAAAAGTGTATATAAAACATAATGTAGTCAAAATCAATTACACACATAATCATAAAATATCAAAGACAAAAAAGACGTAATATTACCCAAAGAAATTGAGTTATGAAATTCATTACCTTTGGTCAATTTTCAAGTCAAAACCCCTAGAATTAAATAATTAAAATTGAAGCATAAAATTCCATTAATAATGATTTATTCATGATATTACATATCAAAGTGTTATTAGATACAAAAAATAATAAGAATTAGGTTTATAAAATTATAATATGCCTCAATAAATAGAAATTGATTCGAAGCCCACTACAAAGATCATATCATTGAAGTGGAGATTAATCAGTGAAATAATCATGTGTATCAAATGTAAATCCACCTGATTTGTTTTAAATAAAACATAAAATAGTAAAATCTCATTAGAAACATAATATTAGCAAGAAAAAATCAACGACGTATAAGTTTAACATAATGAATAGAAATTGAGTTAAGAAATCTATTATGTTAGGCTTCATTTCTATTGAAAATGATTTAACATAATGTATAACTAATATAAGAAAGTTATTATTTCATAAAAGAAACATATTCATATTTATAATATCATATGTTATCTATTTATAACATATTATCACCCTTTCATTAATTATCTTTCATTATTTTCATTGTTTTGGATATTAATTACCTTGTTTTCTCTAGTATGTTCCATCATGAGAGATTTTGTTTTTTATAATATTATATAGTTTCATCATATTTAAAATAATAATAATGAAATAATTATTATATTTATATACCAATTTTTACATGTAATACAATTCATGAAATATTTATTTGAGAAATGATGTATGTTATAATCATGAATGTTGTCGGCCATAGTATGCATGAGTAACATTTTCATTTTTTAATGATAATTATGGAAATAAGGTAATTAATATTTTTTCTTTACCAAATTATAAAAATATCATCAATACCATATTATTTCTGAAAATATAATTATATATACAATCCATGTGCTATGGTGATGAAAAGAGAGTCACATCACTTTATGGAGGCGGTAGTCCACACATACACGAATGATGTTATCATCTTTAAGTGAGCGAAAAGGTAAGAAATAAACTGATATATTATCATTTAAGAATTATAAATATGTCCTCAATATAATAATTACCTCATTTATATCTTATATATTCCTTTAATTTACCTTTATTACCTTCCATGTAAAGCGTTAGTGAAAAATGAATCAATTTTCTTTGCGAGGTGATAGTCCTCCATACACACGTGTGGCGTTATCATATCCCTTACAGAATGGAATGTAAAAAAGGTATATATGATATAATCACAATAGTGGTATAAGAATTTGATAAATAATATATATATATATATATATATATATTATCAATAATCATTCCCATCCTTGAGATGTGGTAATAGAAAAACGAATGACATCAGTTCCTGAGGCAGTAGTCCTCCATACACACGAATGATGATTTCATAACCCATTTGACAGAAGTGGGGATAATTATTGGTAATGATATTAACATAAAATCATATTATAATATTAGGATATGTATTTTATTAAATAATCTTTTTTTAAAATAATTTAGGTTGGATGAGGAAGAAATAAAATAAAAACGCTTGATGGAGAACATTACCACCTCATCAGGTAACATCTTCCAATTTATAGTGAAATACTTCCAAGGATGGATTTATAAAAAAAGTGTTTTATAAGATGAGATTAGGGAATTTTTTGAATTATTTGAGAAGGTATTGGATGAAACAAAATGGTTTGATGGTTTAAAGAATATAGGATTGTGGGTGGCCTTTTATAAGTGAGGCGAGAGGCACACTTGTAATTTTTGAAAAGAAAAAGGCGAACCCATGTTTTTAACCTGAACAATGGGTCTAAATTTGAATATTTTAGATTTTTATAAAATATAATGACGAAACATGTCTAGAAAATATATTTTAAAGAAATTTTTAGGTCAATTTAAGAGTTATCATTTCCGTTTAACCCCCTTGGTAAACTCATCTTTACCTCAATCACAGTAAATAATTTTTTCTGTTTTCACCTTTTCTTTATTTGTAAAAAATTAAATTTACATTATTAGGAAATAAAAATTATTTTTATTCAAATTAAATAATCCATTTTTAAAAATATATTTCAAATAATTGGAGACATTTAATTTAAAATTAATATCACAGACACGATGAGAAAGTGGGGTTTTAAAGAGAAAATGTTCCAAATAGTGAAATGTATTTTTATCAAAATAAAATATAAAAATGCTTAAAATGTAATAAATTGTATTGAAAGATATAAAATTTGACTAATTTTAGATTATAAACAATTAAAAATATAAAATTATTTTATAAATATTTTAAAGGAAAAGGATGGTTTCAATTAAAATCCATTATTTTTCACTGTTCATCAAAAAATGAAATATTTCTGGAAAATCCAAAAAATAAACCCAAATATAATTTTTATATAATGATTTAAAAAGTTTAGTTTATTTTTTTTCTAATATATTTTCATAAATTGTCAGAAAGTAATATTAAATTAGTCTTGACAAGCACAACTAAATAGTCTTTTGAAAAAAAATACAGTTTTTCAAAAAACATTTATTTTTCATTTTAATTGATTATTATTTTATTTATAATAAATAAATAACCATAATTTTAAAAATTTAGTCAGTATTATTCATAACCATAAATTTAATGGTTAGGTAATATTATTATACTGTAGTACGTTTTGTTTAGAGTTGGGGTTACATGCACCATAAGGTATCAAAGAGAATAAATATATTGAAATATATTTTATGGGTTGTTTAAGATTAGTGTTTTATGTCACACACTATATCAAATAAAATGTTCCTGTTTTATAATTTAGGGTTGTTATATATGATTATTCAGATTAGGAAATAGAAAAATATAAAAATCCCTCACATAAAACTTAAAAAAATCTTGCAGGAGCTATAAATATGTTATGAATAATGTAAAGACTAGTTCAACCAAACAAACTAATGGAAAAATAACACAAATTCCAATACAATTATAATATATAGTACCCAAAAATGTTAATCAAGTCCCATTTCAAAAAACATCATCTTAGGTAGTTTTTTTCACTGATGGATGTATGGGATAACAAATTCAATTTATCCCATGTTTGACATTATTATATAGCCTTAAAAAATGTAAACTATGATTTTTGGGGGGTTATAATCAAAATAATATTAAACCTTTTTATAATAATTATAATACTATTTATATTAGAATTTTCAATTTATCATGTAATGATCAAGGGGTAATCAGAAAATGTTTTGCCCTTATTTTCACTGATCGGACAAGACCTTAATATCAAAACAATGATAAATAAAATTACTATTACTAGAATTTAGAGGTTATATTTAAATAATTTCTAACCAAAATATAATTTGATCAAACCATAATTTGAAATATATAATTATAGATAGGATAATTAGATTATAAATTGAATAAAATACATATTTATAAGTTTCCTAAAACAAATGAGATAAATACTAGGGCTAATTTCCTGGTTCTACCCACAAAAATTATTTTGAAAATATGGGAAACTAATAAAAATAACCCCATGATGATAAAAAGTGAAATATAATAGAAATATAGAGAATAATAAGTAATAAATATTATTTTAGAAAATGTAGATAGTAAAAAATATTACACGAATATTTTTTTGTTCCTAATATACTATAAAGACAAAAATAAATATAATTGATTGGAAATATAGAGTTTAATAATTTAGATGAAGAGTGTGTGGTAATAAAAAAATGAGTTATGAAAATTTTCTATGCTGATATCTTATTCGTAATAACTTAATCAAAATAATAGTGATGCAAAATTTCTAATGTTGTGTAGCATGTTTATAAAGTTTTAATTGAATAATTATTTAATAAATGACATGGATATTATTATTTATTATGAAAAATTATTTAAATTAATAATCACTAATAAAAAATGTTTTGAAGAGTATTCCATACTTTGAGAAATAAAGGATTGAGATGATATTTTACAAAACAAATTTACCTTTGAAACTACAAGACCCTTGTATTTTCATTTTTCCATACTATATAGAAGTCATTGTTAAAAAACCATCTATGTGAAATTGGTTCAAGAATCAATTTTATTCCTTTATCACCATATCAACAATTAGAATTTGGAAGAATTTAAGGTAACTTAAATTTCAATTCAACAAGTTGATTGTTTGATAAATAAAACTATATTAAGGTTTTACGATCTATTATTTATAGTTTCTCAGATTTTTTCCAACCAAATTCCATGTACATGAAATATGTTATAATAAAGACGTTTATTTCATCTTAGTCAGACAATTTTTCCCTGTATTGAGAAGTTATTTAAAAATCTAATGTAAAATAAAATTTTAAATCTAGTGTTGAATGGAATGAATTTAATATATTTAAAATATCTAAAAATAAAAAAAATATACAAGGACTATTTGATAAATAATGTGTTTAAGGAAGAGTATTAACATTTCATTAAAAAATATTTTTTGGAGATAATATACGATTTGACAACGAATAAAATTCTAAACCAAATTTAAACTCTATGTTTTAAGAGTTATTCACCAGTTTTAGTATTAAAGAATATGAATTTTCTAATTCAAAAATATTTTAGAGTTCACTAGTCAAGGAATCTCAACATTTCATACAAGGAATCAAGAGTATAGGGTAGTAGAAGTATTGAGTGATTTTATATGTGATATATCTTAGACCATTTATGGTATAAAATGGATTATTAGGTATTTGTATTGGAATTTGATAACAATATAACCCTTTCTCAAATTTATAGTATAATTTTGAATAAATATTAATCCAAAAATAAAGATGTGGTGTAGTGAATGGGTAATCAATTTATAAGATATTGAAATTATATAACCTATTTCCGATATCCCAAGGGTTTTTCCTAAATAGTTAATACCCTAGAAGGGAGGAATAAAAATTATTACAAATGTGAGAGATGATCTGATTGAAATTAGGAAAGTATCTAAATATAGGGGTTGTATTGATTAAATAGAGTTGAACTTTCCCATTAAATAAATTGAAATTTATTATTCTATTTTTTGATAAATTATATAGAGGTCGGTAGGAAATTATCTTTATTATTTGATTGATATTTATTCTATCTATAAAAATAAACTTTTAATCTATGGGGATTAAGATAAAACTTCTTTGACATATTCATTTGATATATCTTCCTATAAGGATATACCCTTTGGATTTTTTAGAATTCATGTAACCAATAGAATATATATGGTAGCTATGTTATATTGATATATAATAAAATATTATTATTTCCTTTATGGATGAAGTTTTTTATTAATAATACTTTGGAGAGCTATCTGGATAACCTTATACTTTTAAAAAAATGTATTTAAAAATAATAATTTTTTTAAACATTGAAAATTTTCAATTCTTGTTATAGAATAAAATAGTATTGTGTCACAAAATCTCATTGAATGTTATAAAAGTTGATACTGCCAATGATAAGGTTATCTAGAAATTTCATCTAATTATTATAGTACGAAATTTTATGATATTTCTTAGTAATGTTCAGTTTTATTATTATTTTATATAGGAAATTTCCACAATCAAAAAGTCTTTATGTATATTAATGGTTAAAGATACACCTTTTATAATTTTTGAGCACTTCTTAGAGTCACTAGGAGACTAGGTTCGTATCATAGATACATTAATAAAAAATGAAATAAATTAATTTTAAACCCTTTAATATTCTCCTAGATCCCTTTGATATTCTAAAATATTCTAAAATAAAAAGTATAATACAAAAACAAATAGGGTGAGATATACATCCCATTATGGGAATAATCATGATAATGAAGAATGAAATATGTGTCAAATGAAAAAATATGTTTTCATAAAAGACATGGATCATGAAAAATCATATAAAATAATGAAATAAATCAGATGGAATAATAATATCATGGAATAATAGGAAAGTGAAATAAATATAAAACATGACATAATTATAAGTCAAGTATAACTTCCAAGACAACATAACATAGCCAAAAAAAGTCTCGTAGTGGATTAATTTTACTCCCTAATCCCAAAATTTAAATATCTTGAGATATAAAAATTACCCAATTTAATGGATCAATATCTACGAACTCCAGTCATAAAATGTACATGCATATGTGTTCCATATAAGGTTATCAAACATAATATACAACCATAATAAACACCCATGAAATGTAATGGGTTACATAGACTACCTAAAAATAATAATCAAAGGGTATTTCATAAATATTCCACAGAGAAGATGGAATTAAATATTACAGATGATAATATTTGAATAAAAAACAATATATCTCAAAATTAAGTTAATTTGAAAAAATCATGGGAAAGGGAAGAAATTGGGTTTTGACATGAACATTGAAAACATTGTCTTAATGAATAAGTAAAAGACTTTTAAAGAAAGAAAAATATGGAATTTTAGTTGAAACCGAAGGCAAAAAATAGTTAATCATTAAATATGTCTAATTTTATGAAATTATTATTGGGTAAAGGAAATTAATAGAGTGTTACATGAAATAATTAAGGGATTGAAAAATTCCCTTTAACTAGATCTTATTTTAAAGAATGTTTTGAAAAATGAACACAAGGCATGTATAACCCCAATAAAAGGAGATAGAATAATATAGGTACATATTTAAGATACACACATGGATATATATATATATATATTTAATTATTAGTCATTATGTAAATGTAAATACGGAGAAAAATTTAGATCGAGATAAAAAGGCATAACTCAATGAAAATGGGGTTGTTTAGAGAGTTCCCTTACCCATGTTTAGATTCATTATGTACTATCACATAACAATTAGAATAATCTAATTATATTTATTAAAAATAGTATTTATAACCTCATTAATGTATATTTTATTTATTATAATTATTTTATGTTTCTTAGAGTTATTTAATTGAGATAAAATGTATATATTCACTATCATGTGGATATTCATATTACGGTTCTATGGTAAGATTAATTTATAGGTAATTATGAGAGTTATTAGGGAATGGTTACATAACTCATGAAGTTAAATGGTATAGAGTTAATGTGTCTCAATATGTTTAAAATGTTCATAATATCTAATATTTTTAATAAATAATCATGATTTTGAGAGTATAGTTTTGTTGTCATATTGGTTAATTGATTTAAGTGGGGTCTCCAACCATGATGATCATACTTGGTTTTATTTAACATTAAGATTTTCTAACTATTCTTGAATTATAAAAAATCAAATTTTACTATTTATCACATTTTAACCATAATAATTGAATTTTTAAAAACCATTATGGTGGTGATTGGAAATGAAATTCATCCTTTATTGTGACGATGAACTAACCATAACATGGGAATTATTTTCATTTTTAGAATCAACTTAGGGGAGGGATTAACATGGATATTAAACTATAAAAATAAAATATAATTATATTTAGGATACTAAATTTACCACATCACGATGGTTGGAATTATTACGTGGTGGGTAAAATAAGAACAAAATCGAGGGAGACTTGATTTTGAATTTTACTTCTTCCATTGGGAGTATCCTCTTAGATACCCCTTATGGATCCTTAGAATAGTGTATGGGTAATAACACAACATATAGTTCATGTAGGAGTTTTATTTATAGAGTAATATATCAATTTGGGAAATTTTATAGCTCTTATAATGTGTGAGGAGAAAGGGTTTTGAGTTGGGGTATTTTAAAGGGGAGGAGATAGAAGTTTTTGAATATTATTGTAATTTGTTTTTTATCTCAATAATATCTAAAATGACAAATATTGTTACGATATATATAGTAATTTCTACATTTGAGTTTCAGATAACGGTAGCTTACATCATCCATGACTCAGTTAATCATGTATTTTACATAAAATGTTTAATATTGTATTTTGTCAGATTTCACTATTCACTAAAAGTAACAAAAATTCACTCTTACCATTTTTCAATGTGTAGATTAAAAAGTGAAATCCATTTGATGAAAATAATTTTCTAAATATGATAAAAATTATTTTTTATGATAATCCATATATATATGAAAAATACCAATTTTAATATTCTGATCAATTTTCTTACCCTTTGAAAAATTACTTGTGGTCTTATAAAATTATGTAGTCATTAAAATTTAAGTTAATATTTTATTTATAATCCCATTTTATAAAATAAAATTTATTATCAATTTTTATATTTATTAAAAATTCTAAATTAAACACATGTGTTTAAAAAATCAAAACAATGACTTTATAATTTTTAAAAAATTTATTTATTTGTATCATGATATAAATTTACTATATATTCGTTTTATAATATGAATAAATATTATTTTAAAAATTTATAGTTGTGGTTACTTTGCTAACGATGATTATACTATTCTTAATAGTCATATTTCAATTCTAATGGTCATATTACTATTATAGCGGTCATATTTGTACTGATTATATGGGTTTCTAACCTTATATAAATTTCTTTCAATAATTCTTCATTGACTTATATTTTTTATCAATATATTATCATTTAAAATATTTTTTTTTTTCAATTTAAATATTTTCATTTATTTCTACAGTTCTATTTCTGAGTGTGATCATTCTACAGGATCGAGAAGATCTGATTTTTTATATTATTGTTTTCTAATTTTTTACCTTTTTATCCAATTATAATGTTTTGAATTTTATTGAGTATATTTATACAATAAATTTAAATTTTAAGTTAATAGAATAAAATATTTTTTGTTCTATCCTGTAGTGAATGTGAATTATATAATACTACATTACTAAATATGGAATATATATAAATTCAGAAGGGGAATTCCATTGATAAGATTCTGGCTCATTACATTTCCACCATTAATAGATTTCACCCTCAAATTTTCATTTTAACCACTAAGGTGAAAATAAAATATGATACTTATATTTTATTTCTTCTTATGGTTCCCATATTTCGTCTTTATACTTGTGGTTTTATCATAGTACATTGAATAGTTGAGTAGTCTTGTTGTGTAGATATTTTTCATTAAAGTCCAAGTTTTTCACTGGTTTCTCCTCATAAGAGGGATCATCATCTAGTTGTTAGACCCCCAGATTTAGTATATGAGATTAATATATTATGTACTTCTTCAAGAGGGATATGTGTGACACATATTGTATATGAGATTGGGTTGGTGTAAGTGAATGTATCTATGAAAAAACTCTAATGAGATCATGAATCTTAAAGCGGTGGATATATTTGGGACATAACATTCTCTTATTCAAAAATATCTTGAATATAATCCACTTAGATATGTGGAGGGGAAATTTATATATAAAATCAAAATCAAGGTCTCTACAATGATTATCAACATAGATCGTTTTTGGACTCCTAGTTTACCTAATGTGATGTTGAATGGTCATGAACTTTTATACCCTTTTATCAACTATTTGAAGGCGAAGCAATTTGTTTTCACCAAATTCATCTTAACATGTAGGTTTTCTACATATCATCTCAAAGAGTAATTCATATAGATCCATTTTGATGTTTAAAAATAAGCTATTATTTTATAAGAACTCAACTTGTGGTTGTTGTTGGTCACACCCTATTTAGAATTCCATCAAACAGTCTCTCAATACGACCTCAAGTTCCTGGGTATTGTACTAAAATTTTCTATTAGATTCAGAATTATAAGTTACATTGAAGTTTAATTTAGTTTTTATATAATTTTGGATACTAATACAATAATTTAAGGGAAACCTCATATCACGATCTTATACAATTTATAATGGTGTTCTATGAAGCCTCACCGCTTCTCTAATGTATATCCTTACATGTGGATTGGGAAAGGATTCTTCTAAAATGAAAATGAAGTTATTCGTATTTATAAGTTAGTATACCATAACCAAATTTTAATTTCCCATATTTTCTGTCAAAAATATCATAAAAAAATCCATAGTGATGTTATCCCATTTTCAAGAAGTTAT
Source organism: Viscum album (assembly GCA_963277665.1). Classification (NCBI taxonomy): domain Eukaryota; kingdom Viridiplantae; phylum Streptophyta; class Magnoliopsida; order Santalales; family Viscaceae; genus Viscum; species Viscum album. The sequence goes on from OY728126.1 coordinate 1,900,884,448, forward strand.
CGGTTATACTTGCATCATATTCTTAGGATTTTTTCATTCTCCATAAACATACTTACCTTCCAATAAAATTTATTTACATTCAAATATATCCTTATTTATATAATCCCACCAATATTTCAACATATTATCTAAATGAATATTCATGACCGCCAGGTGGATGGATAAGGGTGAGCTATATGCGTGATTCAATAATTTCCTTATTTATCTCAGGGTTCAATGATACCCATAGTTATGAACCAAATATTATAACTCCATCTTAAAAAATTATGAATTCTAAGTATTTCCATCTTCATAAAGATTCCACATTTTTCTTTATTTCCAAATCACCGCTTTGAGAATCCGTTACCTTATCTAAAATGGATGTTTGAGATATCATTTGAGCAAGGCAGGTTGTTCTTCCATCCATTATGAATTTTATGTTCATCTATTTTATTTCATTGAATATTGATTCATTATAAATTTTCATCATGGATAAGACAACAATATCCTTCCTAATTAGACAATATTCAAATTTATTTTCCTTCCCAAGATGGTAATGGATTGAGTAGTAATAGTCCCTAATCATCTCTAACCATCTTTGATGGTGCAAATTAATATCATTTTATGTGAATATATAAAGGAGGGTTTTATGATCAATATATATTTTACACTTCTAAATACAGATATAATAGTGAAAAATATTCAATGCGTGAATCACTACCTCTAACATAAGATCATGTGTAGGATAGTTATATTCATCGAATCTCAACATCCTAGAGGAATAGGCTATAACTTTATTTTTCAATAGTACACATCCCAATACATCCATTGATTCATCATTGTGTATCATGAAAAGTTCCCCATTTTAGGTTAGTGTGAGTAGTAATGTGGTGATAAGCTTATTATTAAATTCATTAAAGCCCTATTTACATTAATTAGTCTATATAATCTTTACCCCTTTTGAGTTAGCTTGGTAAATAGGTTTAAATATCAGGAGAAGTTTCTCACAAATCATCGATAATACCCAGCTAGTCTATGCAAACCATGGATCTCTATCAAATATATTGTTCTAGTCCATTATGAAATAACCATTATCTTAAAAGGATTATTTTTTTTACGGTGATAAAATTACCATGGAATGATACTTACTCCACCAAAACCCTCATTTAAAATACTTTTTATATAGACTCTCTTTTCTTAAGGACCTTAACATAGTAATGAAATGATCCTCATGGTTCTCATTTCTATATGAGAATATCCAAATTTAATTTATAAATACTACCACAAACTTTTTTGGGGTAATATCTAAATACTCTATTTATTAATTTCATAAATATTTATAGGTAATTAGTGAGCCTTAAGGTCATTAAAATGAACTCATAATTTCAATAAATTGTTCAATAAATATTCTTTAAAATACCTTCCTTCTTAATATTTACTTTGTGGCATCCCAACTAGATGTACAACATTGAGAAGTACTAGGCCCCACATAGTTGATTAAATATGTCATCAATACATGTAAGGGGATACTTGTTCTTTATCATGATTTTATTTGAGTTTAAGATAATAACTTCAGCAGTACATTGGCCAATTCTCTTTCTTAAAAAAGATTAATGGCGTGCCCTTTGTTGAAGAAATCAGCTGTATAAAAATCTATTATTGATTAACATAAATGAAATTTTTAGTTATTCTATTTATATTATGGTCATTATATTGGAATTATAGGATATGTGTAGATATATAGGAATAAGTTTAATTTATAACATAGAGTCTCAGCAAAGAGGAATACTTGGAAACACATAAAGAAATACCATCGTATAGAACCTCACAATGGGAATGTCTTGAATCCTGATTTAATGCCTTATATCAATCATTTGAGTTAGAAATAATTTCTCATAAATATTATCCATGATTGAGAATAATATTCCAAATCAGATTCATCCTCCTCCTAACACCTGTACAAAGTAGGAGGATGATTCAAAAATATAGAGTGACTACCCTCTCCCAATAGTTGATGATTGATTTATATAAAGAAAACCAATCCATTCCAAGTATAGCCCTGAATTACACTAATTGAAATATAAAAATATTTTATAGGAGGTCTAATCCAGAGATGTTTATTGGGTAGGAGATATTTTCTTGGGATGTAGTAAATTCCTCAATTTCTATTCTCACAGATATCTCAACCGAAATGTTTTTAGACAGTGTTGGAATAGTTCTACTAAACATGAGTAATATAGTGACACATGACTTTTATACATATCAATACATTATTTTTAATATGAATATATATTAATTAAAACCCAAAGATCATGAGGCATAATGTATTTTATTGACCAGGTTCATCATACAATAACAGAAACTAAAACATAGAATCCTTTTATTCTTTTCATTGTCAGATCCTAAATCTATTTGAGCACCCAAAACTAAAAAGCATAACCTAGATAATACATTGAAGAAAATGGGTGATCTATAGAGCTATGTAAGGGAATAATCATAAAAAGGAAACATAATGTGTGAGTTAAATATAAAACCTAAAATCATAAAAGAGAAGTCACATGTGAAATCCCAAGAAGAATAACATAATTTTCCTGGTTATTATAAGATCATGGTAGCATAGAAAATGTTGATGAAATATATAACATGACATAATCATAAGTCAAAGCTAAATTCCTAGACAATATCACCTGGAAGAAAAAGTCACATATTTGATTATGTTTACTCCCTAATCCCATACATGACATATCACAAGACTATAAAATTAACAAATGAATTTGATTAATATAATGGTTCACCCATCATAACATTCTCATTATCCATGTGTGTGACATAATGGAAATCAATCATAAGGAAAACATAATAATTACCCATCGAAATAAAATGGGTTTCATAATCTTGCTTTATATCATAATTAATGAATATTTCATAATGAAGGTATTTGAGACATGATCACAAGCCATGTATTACACTATAAAAGGAACGGGAAATAAGATAGGTATATATGGGATATAAACACGTTCATAATTTATAAGTAATCTATAATATCCATGGTTGTTATCATTAATGATTAAAAATAAAATAAAAGTATCATCTAAACAAACATTCTTGACGAAAACAAATTCTCACTTTGAAAATATCATTTTAAAACTAAAAAATTTAAAAAATATTAAAACCCATTTTATTTAAAAAAATTTAAAATTTTAAATAATGATTAAAAAATATGAGAAGTCATTATATTGGATGGTCTCATTCATGCTGAGTTTGTTAAAAAATTCAAAGATTTCTTTCACATTTTATTAATAAAATTTTAAAAAGTAACTTTTATAGAAAGTGATATAAATATTCCATTTAATTTTTTTTAAAAACCATTCATGTGTTAAAATTAATTTAAAATTTTAATTTAAATCATTTTTAGGAAAAAAGGATTTGGAAGAAAAAAGATTTTTGACCGAAGAGATAAATGATGAAATTTTTTATTAAAAACATTTTTCTCAAATCAATTTTAGATACCAAGAGAAGGAAATGGAAATTTTACCTAGGGAATTCATGAATAACCAGTGGATAAAAAAATTAAAGGGTTTTGTTAGAAAATTATCATATAATTTCCTTCAATGGCAATTCATGCATTGGAAATCCTAATTAAAATGAGATTGAAACATAAACCCTTCCGGATTTGATAAACTTTGAATCATAAGTCTCGTGAATGAAGTAAATGACTAGTAACATATAATATTATGATGTGGTAATTATTCATGATATAATATATAATGGGTAATTTTATAAAACATTTAAAATAAATTAGGTTCATAAAATAACTGTGTCTCAAAGAAGAATGTTTTGTGTTGAAAACCCTTCCCTCGAGTCCAAATCATCACATGCATTCCTTATCATCCTGAATAATATTTTTTTAACTTTTTTTATAAATTTAATGAATTTTATTATTCATATTATTTTATTTGTTACAATGTTTTATTAAATTACATAAAAATTTAATTTCACATCAGTCATTTTAATAATAAATGGCTCATATATCCAAAATAACTTTATTATGTTGACTAAGGTCAAATAAATAATTATTTAATCATATACATAATGATAATCATGATATAATTTTATATTTTATAAATATATTATAATTTTTAAATCCTCCATTAAATGTGGTTATAAAAAATGAACTATGTTACAATCATGGAGACAGTAGGCCATATATACGCATGAGTAACATTCCCATTTTTTAGCAATAAAGATGGAAAGAAGGTGAATATTATTTCATCCTTAAAGTAATATAATTACTTCATTAATATAATATAATTTCATTAAATAACCTAAAAAATAATATCCATGTGACGTGTTAAAAGAAATGACTCACTTGACTTTGCTAGGTAGTAGTCATCCGTACACACAAACGAAGTAATGATTTATTTAATGGAAGGTAATGAAAGAAAGTTTTAGATATAATAATTTTATATAATTTTTAATATTTTATTATTATCATATATAATCATTAAATTAATCCATATTACCATACATGGAAATCATAAGTGAAAAACTAATCACATCGCTTCATGAGGTGGTAGTCCACCGTATACACGAGCAAAATTATATTATTCTATATAGAATGGAATGTAACGAGTATGTGATACTAAAATTAAATAAATATAATTATATAATAAATATAATATATAAAAATTAAATACATCATTACATATATCCTTGATATGTGGTGATGGAAAACTAATTACATTGGTTCGTGAGGCGGTAGTCCGCTGAACACATGATCAATGGTTTCGTTTCCCAATTAAGAGAGGAGGAGGATGTTTTAGGTCATGGCCATAACATAAAAAAATATCATTATAAGAAATATATTGATGATCTTATATATAAATTGTTTGATAATATTTTAAGTGGGTGGAGGAATATATAAAATAAAACGATCGGTTATGCACGATAGTTTTTCTTTAGACAACTTATTTTGGTTTTCACAAAAACAAATTCATGGATGGATTTATGATAAACCCAGGGGTACTAGGTTTAATTTTTGTATATAGGGAAGTTATTTATTTAGGTATTTAATGGAAAAAATTGTGTTTTGAAGTGTGAAGAGAAGATTAGAGTGGGTGGTCTCATATAAGTAGGTGAGAGGACACACTTGAAATTTTTGAAAAGAAATAATTCCACCAACATATTTATCATGAAAAAGCATAAAAATGGAACATTTTAGAATATTAAAAGACATAGGAGCTCAATATTACCACAAATAGGAATTATAAAAGTTTTGGGTCATTTTAAATACTTATATTTTTATTTTATTCCCTTGTAAACTAGTTTTGACGATAATGGCGGTAAATAATTTTTACTATTCTCCCAATTCATTTTGGTATAAAATTAATTTGGACTTATTATATAATATAAATTATTTTTATTAATAATATGGAATCCTTTTTTAAAAATTCAAATCAAAGAAGTCGAAAATTTTAATTTTAATTTAAACCCACATACATACTGACAAAGAGATCTTCCAAATAAAAACACTCAAAAAATTAAAAAGTTTTTATATCAGAATTATATATGAAATTTATTATAATGAAATAAATTAGTTAAATTTTAATATAATTTAAATAATTTTACTTTAAAACCAATTTAAAACATAATTTAACTCTGAATGTAATTTAAATGAAAATAGATTTTTCAATAAAAATCATTATTTTCACTATTCATTAAAAAGTAAATATTTATAGTAAATTCTCTAAAATTCACCCATAGATACTTTTTTCATGTTTATTTAAAAAATTATTATTTTTTCAAATAAATTTTCTAAAATTTGTAAAAATATATTTAAAAATATGCAGAGTAAGCATGATGAAACAACCTTTTAGAAAAATACATTTTTTTATAAAACATTTATTTTTTTATTTCTAATGATTATTGTTTTATTTATAACCAATGGATAAACATTTATTTTATTATTAATATATATAAGACATATAATTTTAGTATTTTATTCATTTATATTTAGAACTTCTGATTTAACGTATTGGTTAAAATGGTATTCTATATTACGGTTCATTTAGACCCGGGATAGCGTGTTCTGCATGCTATAAAATAGATTGAATTTATTTAGAAATAAATATATCATTATGTTTGGGGTGGTATATTCTATTATAATATTTTAATTTCTTATCATACACATTACTAAACATTGTGTTACACTTTTAAAATATCAGGGTGTAACATTCTACCCCTCAAATAAATTACATCCTCAAAATTAAATCTTCATATCTATAATCGATGGTTTGAAACATGAAAATACCTTTTTTTGGAAACCATATCATAAAAAGTGTTTATAAATATTTATCATAAATATCATGAAATGGAAATATTAAATTAATTACATAACTTGGTTTTTACATAGTTTAACATTGGTGGAAAGTGAAGATATTATCATGGAATGAAATCATAAATAATCATTTAGAGTGATATAGAACATTGATATGAAGAAAGTGAATGATAAAGTAAAAGTTAAGGACCTAGAAAACATAAATATATTATGATTTAAATGACTATTTATTCCATATATATGAATTTAAGAGGATAATATTTATTTTCAAGATCATCCAGTTGAGGAATTATTTCACTACCTAGACTAAGAGCATGGGAAAATACACTTTTCATGTAAAATTTCACCCTTTAATCAATTTCACCGATAGTCTCAACTTTTACTTAAAATTTTGACTAATTATGATGATTTTTATGCATGAATAACTAAAATTAATATCTAATTTATTACCCAATCTTCAAAATAATAACAATCTATCTAACATTTCTTTACTAAAACCAAATTGGTTAGCACAAGTTATCCAATATAATTCACCAATATCTAATACCTAAATAGTAAATCCCAAAGATCAACTTAACCTATTACATTAGTGTTTATCCTTAAAACCCTTATGTTTATATATCCAAAAACATAATAGTATTCTTCCTAAATAATTATTTACATAAATCCCAAAGGTTATATATTCTTAAACCTAATAAAACTTCACCAAAATATCCTTAGTAACCCTGAAATACAATTACTTAAAACATAATAATTAGTTTATAAGTAATTAAAATTTTGATAATCTATAAAATCATAAACCAATGAAGTTATCCATAAATCTTAAGTTAATCTAACATGAAGGAATATATGCTTACAAAATCAAAACAATCCTTATACACATTAATATTTTAATAAAAATAATTCCATTGATAAAAAAATTATACAAAAAAAATTCTTGAATACCAATACATAAATACATCGCCCTTTTTACATCAATGATTTGGTATAATATAGGTCCTTCCTTGCTAAATGTCCTAACCCTTATTTTATGGTGTTGAATCAAATAATACCGAAGTTCCCCCCATATAAAACATCTAATTCCATATAAATTTATGACCCCATAAACAATATTTCCATATAGAAAAAATCTTTCTATCTTCTTGAAATATTATTATAAGTGATTAATCCCTATTTATTGACAAGAAGGAAGTTAAATATTATTTACATTATGTTAATTACCAAATGACTATTCATAAAATTCCATTGTACTCTTATTTACTTGTTTGTAATCTCATCAAAGTTCATTTTATTAATCATATATCGTGATAGATGATTAGGAATAATCACAATATCATTCTATATAACCATCATCCATTTGGATACTCATAATTTTTTATGTTTCCATCACATTCAGTGTTAACATGATTCCTCTTAGTTTATGCAATTTTCTAAAACATTAAATCATAATATGAGAAATTATAATAATATTAGGAAACCACATAATAATGATAAATCATTTATAGGATGTCTAAATAATGTTGCCTTCTTTTCGACTGATGACACATTAGGTTCATCCTAGTTCATTCATGGTTATAATATACGAAAATAATTCATGGAAATTTGTAAAGACTTTGTGATGTTATAAAGAATATCCCATAGGAGTGTCAAAACTGTTGGAGAAAATGGCCTATTATTGAATATCCTATAACTCTTGATTCAATACCAACACGAAATTTTTAGGTTTATTACCCCTAGGTGCATCTGTTCTAGAACCACATTCACATTTAGTATCCATATATGGATGTAATTATTTTGAAATAACTCTCTCTATATTTTACTAAGATTTTATGATTTTTTTTACACTTATTATTATCTATTTACTTATCATTAGTCTTTTCCCAAGGGTTCTAATAAAGGATTTCTCATCCTAGTTCTAAATGGTTAAGTAAACATTTTCTCTGATACAAACTATATTGACTCATTAATTTTAAAAAAATCATTATATTATTTTTAACATTGGGATATATTAATTAAAAACAAAATATCATGAGGAATAATGTATTTGGAACTAGGATCATAATAAAAAAAGTAATCAAAAACATGGAATCCTTATTTTTTTATTTACCATAATGATATAATAAATCCATTAGATCTCCTAAAACTATACAGAATAACCTAGAGAATACATAAAAGAAAGGGGTGATATCGAAATCCTAGAAAGGGAGTAAAAATGATAAGGAAAAATAACATGTGAGTCAAAAATATAACATGATATTATAAAAGATTAGGCATATGAGTAATAAAGTGGAAGAATAAAATAATGAACATGGTTTCATAAGATCATGGTAGCATAATAAATGTTATAATAACATATAACATGACATAAACATTAGTCAAGGCTAACTCTCTAGACAACATCACACAGTGGAAAAAGTCCAATAATGGATTGGACTTACTCCATAATCTCATATATGATGTATCCTTAGAATATTGCATCACCCAATTTATTAGAGTGCTATCTAGGTACACCCATCACAAAATGTTCTTTATCTATGTATTCCACATAAAGGAGATCAATCATAAGTCATGACATCAGAATTAACCATGTAATGAAAATTTCTTGTATAATATTTTGTTATATCATAATCAATGAAAATATCATAATAAAGGTATTTTAGAAATGACCGAAACGAATTTATTAACCCCTCAAAGGAAGTTAGAATAATCTAGTTATATATGTGAGATACATATACACATAACATAAAAGAAACACATAACCTCAAAGGTTGTTGTAGTTGTCCAATAAAAATGAAATAAAATGATAAAAACAATATTGAGAGAAATAAACTTTTCACTTTTAAAGTGATTTTAAAAAACTAAAAATTTTCACAGTATAATAACCTTTTTAACACATAATTTTATATTCAATGAAATGAGTGGTCATGACAAAGGAAGGTTCCATTCATGTTGAGTATGTCTAAAAAAATCAAATATTCCTTTCACATTTTTGTAAGAAAAGTTAAAAAGTAACTTTGTTTGAAATGTTTTTAAAGATTACATTTATTTTTTTTGTAAAAAACTGATAATGGGTAACATTTTCATTAAAAAGCTTATGAAAAGTTTTTTGAATTTTTTTTAGAAAACATGGATTTGGAAGAAAAATGATTTTTGAGTGAAGAGAGAAATGATGTTAAATTTTAATAAAAACAATTATTAAAAAAATAATTAAAAAATAGAGGTAAATGGAAATATTAATTCAAAACATCATGATTAACCAAAAGATAATAAAATTAAAGGGTTTTGTTAGATAATGATCAAATAATTTCCTTTAATATAAATTCATCCATAATAAATCTTGATTAAAAATGAGATTGAAACATAAATCCTTACTACTTTGGTAACATTTGAATCATAACAATCATGAATGAATTAAATTAATAGTAACATAAAATATCCTAAAATATGAATAATTTAATATATAATATTTTAATGGGTTTTATATACTCCATTTAAAATAAATTACGTGTATAAAAGAACTTGTTTATTAAAGAAGGAGGTTTTGAGATAGAAACCCTTACCTTGATCCTGAATTATCATGCATGTTCCTTATATTCCCGAATAAGAAAATTATTTTAATTAGTTAATTTTTTTAGAAAATTTTTAATTTTATATTCCATTTTTTTACCACATAATATTTAATTACTTAACAAATTAATTTTAAATTGGAAATTTTAATGATAAAAAGCTAATATGTACAAAATAATTGTGGCAAGTTGAATAAGGTAAAATAAACTATTATTTAGTCATCTAAAAAATGATAATAATGAAATAATTATATATTATATATATATATTATAATTCTAAAAACAAAAATTAAATATATTTATGAAAAATGAAGGAGGTTACAATCATGATGACGGTAGGTCATATGTATGCCTGAGTAATGTTTCCATTTTCAACGATCATGATGGAAATAAAGTAAGTGTTATTTTATCTTTAAAGGATTATCATTATATCATAAATATAAAACTATTTATTTAAATACCCTTAAACATTCCATCCATTTGATTCTATTATTGAAATTATTCACATCGCTTCGTGAGGTTGTAGTCCTCTGTAAACATGAATGTTATCATAATTTATTCAAGGGATGATAAGGTATGAAATTATATGATATATTAGTTTCCCATAATGGTTAATATATCATTATTATCATATATAATCATTAAATTAATCCTTATTACCTTCTATTTAAATCATTAATGGAATAACATCACAGTACATCGTGAGACGATAACTTTCCGTAGACACTAGTAACATTATCATAATCTCTATGGAATGTAAAGTAAGATGGAATATGCGATATTAAAATTTAAAAAGTATAATTATATCATATATATCATAAATAATTTTTAAATAAATCCTTATATCCATACTTTATAATTGTTGATGGAAAAAGAATTACATCAGTTTGTGAGGTGGTAGTCGATCATACACACAATCAATGGTTTAATTTCCCATTTGAGGAAGGAGGAGATGATTATAGGCCATGAAATTAACATAAAAAAATATAAAAATATGTAAGTTTTTTATTTTATTATATAATAATTTTTTAATAATTTTTTTATGACATAGATAATGAAATAAAATAAAATTCATGGTTAATGACAGTACCTCTACTTTAAAAAACATCTTTTAGATTACACAAAAATCCCATCAAGGTTGGATTTATGACAAAACCAAAGAATATATAATGAAGTGAGGGAATTAGGGAATATATTTGGTAATAAAATGGAAAAAAAGTTTATTTTTAATATGTAAAGTTGAGAGGATATGGGTGGCCTCTTATAAGTTGGGAAGAGGACACACCTAGAATTTTTGAAAAAAATGAATTCCACCCATGGTATTCTCATGAAAAAAGGAAATTTTTTTAAAAAATTATAAGATATAAAGTTTCTATATTAAAAAAATGAACTAAAAAAGTTTTGTGTCATTATGAACCCTTATCATATTAGTTTAACCCCTGGGGAACTTGTTTTTACAAAACCGTGAAAAATAATCATTAATATTTTCCTATTCATTATGGTCAAAAACTAAATTTAAATTATTAGATAATATAAATAATTATGATTCCAAATATGGAATCCAATTTTCCAAATTCAATTCTTATATGTGGAATAATTCAATTTAAAACTAAACCTATCAATTTGTCAGAAAATGGTTTTCAAAAGAAAAAATGTCAAATTATTAAAAAGTTAATAAATAATAGTTAAATATAAAATTAATTAAAATTAAATATATTAGATGAATTTTAAATTAATTTAAATAATTTTCCTTTAAAAAAATTAAACATAATTTAATTTTTTATATAATTTATTTGAAAATAATGTTTTCAATAAGAAATCAGTATTTTTCACTATTCATCAAAAAATCATCCTTTTTAGAAAATTCTAAAAAATTCACAAAAAGATATTTTTTACATGTATATTTAAAAAATTATGTGTTTCATGTAAAATAAATATTCAAAAATTGGTAAAAATTAATTTTAATATATGTACGCAAAGTGCGAAAAAGCCCCCTTTAAAAAAAATAATTTTTTTCCATAAAACATTCCCTTTATATTAAATGAATCTTAATTTAAATCTAAAAAAATAATCATTGATTTTTTTATACATTTTAACCACATAAATTTAATTATTTAATTATTCTTATCCATATCCTATATTTTAATGGCTTGTATATAACGATATTCTATGTTACGATTCATTTAGCCTTAAGATTTCTCGTTCCACAAGCTATCAAAGAGAATGAATTTATTTTAAAAGGAGATTATCATAATTCTTTTGGTTATAATATTATCTTTTAATATTGGTGTTTCTTGTAATAAACCCTATCAAACATGATGTTACACTTTTAAAATATCAAGGTGTTATATATGATATGAAAGAATGCATAGAAACAGAATCAAATAATAAATTCTTCGTTCATGAATGAACAATTAGAATACCTATCATCAACTCATTAGAAGAGTTCACCTCTGTAGTAGTGATAAAATAATCCTTTTTTATCATTTTTCCTTGTATGTTATTTTCATTGACTATATTTGACAACTATTATCACAAAAGATCCTAGATACCCTGTTAATATGTTAATTGAGCCAACCCTGACATATCTCTAAGGGAATTTCTGATCCCCATAGGTAGGTAACTAGAACCTGGAGTCATACAACATGCAAGTGGGAGTAACTTTTCCACAAAAAATAGTATAACCAAGACAAAGAAGTCCATATTCATTCAAAAGAAACTCCTGTAGGAGTAATTTACCATAAGTCAACTCGACATTAATTCCCAAAGTACTACAAACAAAGTACCAAATAAGGAAACATAACCCATGTCCCTAGGGACACAACTCACCAATGTTGTGAACACTTGCATAGAGAACATCCTCTATAATCTTTATAGTTATCTTTGTTAGAACATATGACTATTGATTATAGGCCATGCTCAAATAGTCATGAGATCCCAGTTCCTCTTGAAGGCCTCTCTAAAAGTAATAAGTTAACTTATGATCCCTATCAAAAACTATAGTAGATGGGAATCAGTGAAAACCAATAATCTCTTTCACATAGATATTTCCCAACTCCTAAACTTTGATTGTATCATGGATGGTATTTAAGTGACCCAAATTGGTTATATTATTGATCAAAACTCATTTCACATTATTCTTTATTTGGTTATGTGGAATCCTAACAAAAAAGATTAGAGATATCTCATCCCACTTCCAAATAGGGACAAGAAGCAGATAAAGAAAACCTGAAGGTTGTAGTTTCTTAACATTAACCTGCTAGCATGTATATCAACATGATACAAACTTATCAGTACCCTATCACATACCTGGCCACCTGAACTCACTTTGTATATCATAAAACATATTAGTGGTTTATGGGTTCAAGTTTCCACTAATTTTTTTAAAAATCCCCCATTAAAGACTTCTTTTCCGCAAATGATACAATGAAGCGATCCTAATTGTATAGAGCACCATCTTTGGATAAAAACCATGAGAAAACTATATTCTAACCATAAGAAGAGTCCTTAATGCTATGGAATTCATCATCAAGCTCTTGATCTTGAATAATCATCTTGAGAAGAGATGAAGAAAACTAAACGTTGGGAAATGAAACTTTATCCCCTTTATATTAAACACAAATATGAAACTATACAATGAGATCAATCAAATTTTACAATTATGATGATTATTTCACTTCTTTGGAATGATGTTTCCATATTAACACATGTGTAATGGAATTCCCTTTCCTCATGGTGTAGGTGATGTCACAGTTGAAATATTGTAGGTACTCCACCCAATGCCTCTGGAAAAGATTCATATCTTTTTGAATGAAGATATAGCTAAATATTTTGTTATATGAATACATAGTAATACTTTCTATGAAAAGGTAGTGTTGCCTACACTTAAGTACATGCATCACAACTGCAAGTTCAAGGTCATGGGTTGGATAATTATTCTTGTGTGGCCTAAGATGACGAGACCCATAAGATACGACATGATCACCCTATATCTGAATGCAACCCAAGCCTAAAATCTATGCATAAAGAAACAAAAAAATAGCATTGATTGACCTCTGGAAGAGTCAAAACCTGAACAGTAGTCAAACTACATTTCATCTCAATAAAATAACTCTGACATTTATCATTCCAAACAAACTTCACTCCCTTTTGAGTTTGAGAAGTCTTCAGAGAAGCCAAATTTGAGAAGCCCTTTAGAAAACAGAAATAATATGTGACTAATCCTATGAAATTCTGAATAATGATAACTTTACATGGTTGTTACCAAGTCATAATAGTCTTTACCTTCTTAGGATCAACTAATATACTCTGTTCAGGCACCACATGCCCCAACAATTTCATATCGCAAATCTAGAAATCACACTTTGAAATCTTGGTGTGGAGATAATGATTTATCATTAGACTCAGAACTATTCTCAAATGATGAATACGATCCTCCTTAGTCATGGAGTAAATGAGGATGTCATACAAAAATACTACCAAAAAGTTATTGAGATGCTCCTAGAAAAGCTTGTTCATCACAACCATTAAAACTACAAGAGAATTTTTTAACAAAAGGAAATAACAGGGTACTCATAATGGCCATAAATACTCTGAAAGGAAATTTTATTAATGTTATATTCTTTTATCCCAAATAGATAGTAACCAGATCATAGGTCGATATTTGAAAACAATCTTGTCCCTTTCAACTGATCAAATAGATCATCAATCTATGGAAATAGATACTTGTTATTCACTTCCACTCGATTGAGCTTTTGGTGTTCAACACATTGGTGAAGGTAACTATCAGATTTCTTAGCAAAGAGAACTGACACCGCCCAAGGTGACACACACAGGTATATAAATCCTATCTCAAGAATATCATACTACTGATATATTGAATCTTTCATTTCTACTAGATCTATATGGAAAGAGGGAATAAAAACTTGTTGACTTCCAAAAATTAAGTCATTAGAAAACATTACCTATAATATCAGTGACACACCAAATAAGTTTGAAGGAAACATGTTTGGAAAGTCGACGAAAATTGGGGGGGATATCACTACTCAAAGATTCCCTCCCTCAATAAAAATCAATCACTAATATTACTTTCCCCAAATACATATAAGAAGGTCTAGATATGCTAAACCTTTGGTCCCATTCTACTCGAAAAAAAGTGATACACCACTAGGTGTAATAAGGTAGACCCACTGAAGATAACAATTAATCTATGATTTATTGGACATCATCCAATCCATCCCAAATATAGCATCACAATATTTAATATCAAGAACAAAAAAATCCAAGACAACTCGTCATCTGATCGATAGAATACATAATCAAGACTACAAAAACCCCACTCTCTTTTTGTATAAAGGGGTGTAGTAATTTATATTACACTAGATAAAATCTCTATAGGAAGGTTTAGCATATTAACCACACGAGATGAAATAAACGAATGAGATGAACCAGTATTAAATAGAGTAATCACTAATGATGAATCTATTGTAATGGTACCTCTCATAGTCATTAGACACATATTATTTTCCTCTAGAGACTCTTCTACTCTGTAAAGTAGCTTTGTTTCAGATACCTATCTATGGAACCCTTTTATATGTGATTCATATTATTTTCCCACATTTTTAATAGTTAAAGATCATGTTCCACTATGAAAAGTAGAGAAAATATGGTAGAATCGATGTAAGTGTACCGAACGTTGGCAGAAGCTAATTTTCTTCGGTGCCTTAGTGAAAACCCTCTTAGAATTTCCTACATTTCTATAGAAAAATAAAATCAAAGGGATTCATCCATGTTCTGTAGGAGGTCTGAAATGACCCTTCCATCAAGAACTATGATGAGAATCATCATTCTTTGGCTTTCTGACAATGGAACTGACACTACAAATAGAAGAAAAATGAACTCCTATCAACCCTGAATTTCCATCAAGTTATATCTCAACCGTAATTTCCCTATCCATTAAACCATCATAAGTGGGAATATTTAGCAAGAAAACTCGATAATGGATATATGATTGATTTCCCAACTCAAATAGTAGATCCTTCATCCTTTCATTAGATACAATCTCTAGCACAAATTTCACCAGCAAACAATGCGATTTGAATACTCAGTAACTGATCTATTGACATGCATAATCTTGAAAAACTCCACAGCCTTGGAAATCTACATTGATTCTAGATAGAACTTATTGGTGAAAATAACCTTTGTGTCATTCCTCCCTATGTCCTCATGTCTCTTTGATTTCACCATCATGTCCCACCATATTATGCTCAGTCCTAGTACGAAGGTGGCCCACTTCACCTTGATCTCATCCGATGTCTCTAAGAACTCAAATAGACATTCTATCCCACCCAAACCATCCCTCATCATGTTGAGGGTTAGTGTAACCTTTGAAAACTCATGGATTCTAGTGAAGGAACTCTTCAATATTATTTAAAAGAACATCCCCCTAAGGATCCATAGCTAGAGATAGAATGGGAATTGAAGGTGGTCGTTTTCCCAGAGCATGAACACTATTTATGATCACCTCAACCAGATCTGGATCCACTAAGGGATTCGATCGCTGCGATTCTGCCACAACTTACTCCAGGATATGATTTTCACATCTTCTCAAGGGAATGATACTACACAACATTAGTAGACAACAAGGTATACATCAAATTAAAACTCAAAGTGAGTAAAAAGGGAAATTAATCCCAACATATATAACTACCATGATTTGGATTTCACTCTATCAAAATCACAGAAGGGAAAAGACTTGAAATAATAAAAAAGATTTCCCTCCCTAACCACCCCTGGAGACTTAAGGTTCATTATTGTGAGAGATGACAAACACTCAATCACAACTACCACTTATGACCTGGAATGATTTTATAAATGCATACTAACTTCAAGAAAAAATATCACAACCTCCCTCTGAAGCCACTTTGTCACGAACCATCTGTGGTGAACTAGTAACACGATAACTAAGCCAACCCTGACGTAGGCCGAAGGCTGTTCCTAATCTCCATTGGTTGGTGACTAGAACCTACCATTATAAAACATGCAAGTGGGAATGGATTTTCCTAAAAACATAGTAGAAGAAAGAAAATCAAGTTAATATGCATACAGAAGAAACTATATTGGGAGTAATATACAAAGATTAAATATAGAATTAAAGAAAAAAGTACTAAAACCTCAGTACCGAATAGATAAACACAACCCAAGTACCTAAGGACACAACTCACCAGGTAAAAGGTTAAAAAGATGGGTCCATCTCCAATATATCCTTTCACCTTTCTAGAACTTGTAAGGAGATAATCTACAAACACCCAAATGCACAAGTAGAGTGTGAGCCAAAAAGACAAGTTGGGTATCACTAGGAATTCCATATTGGATTCCACCCATAGATTTACCATAGGAATGATTTAAATTTTAAAACAAAAAATCTTTCATTTTAAATCATATTTAAACAAATCATTCTATACAATTCAGATGATGGAAAATAATTTAGGAAAATGATTTTCAATGATGAATATTTATAAAACAAATGATTAAATACAAAAGGTACATAAAATAGTTTTTGTAAATTCTAAAGGCATGTAAGAAATTTTCACAACATTGGAAGGAATTTAAATCTCAAATATAAATAACAAGTGAACAACATGGTTATCTTCCAAATAGGAATGAATGTTCCAGGCTATAGGACTCCACACTCTCTAAGTGATCAGAATAATATGTGCATTCACACATCACTCTAATACCGGTAGAAAGGGACTCATCACCATAATATTAGGGATGTGACATGTTGCATTTGTGTTTTATAATGTTGTATATGTGTAATGTGTGTCCAAATAACTCAAAAACTACCTAAGTCTTTCATTTTTTCTTGCATAATCAATTATGGGAAATTTATTTTAAGACTTATTATATTACAATTAAATCCCATTCCTCCCATTTCAAATGAAAATTTTCCCTTTAAAATCCAAAATGGGTTTTTAATAAAAAACATGCCCTTTTAACATGATAAAACCACTATGTTTCTATCAAAACACTTCGATCCATTTTTACAAGTTTGAAATCATTTCAAAACTAACCCCTTAAATTTCAAAATAATTTTCTATAAATAAATTCAAAAATTTAATCAAAAAAACCTTCGGTCAAATTTCTAATTTAAAGTAAACAATTTAAATAAATCAATTTCCAAAAATTCTCCCCTATTCAATGGAATTGGGGGGTTATCCCAATTTTCATTCAAAAAACTTTTCAATTCTCCCAATTCATTGGAATTGGATTTTATAAAATCAATTGAAATAAAGTTTCAGAATTTTAATTTAAATGAACAATTGAAATAATTAAAGAAATTCAAGGTTAATTAATTTGGCCAAACATGATAGAATCACCTACCTTTTTCTTGAAACTCAACACTTTCAATTAAACCCTTAAATGAGAACAAAGATATAGAAGACCTCTAAACAAAACATGTAGATGATATCGAACATCAATGTGCATAGATCCATCAATTTTAGGATGATATATTAAAATCCCAAAGGAGGAGAAAGAGTGAATGCTGAATAATTTGACACCCCAATACATTAAAATATTTTTTCTTTTTATATTAAATATATTTTTTTAATAAAATTCTTTATATATAATGTCTAATTTATTCTACATACGATACTGAATTTGCTCGTATTACACACAAGATCGAGTTTTACAACCTTTTAATGGTGAACCTATTTTAAAACTACTTTTTTGAAAATTTTAGGACTTTTTCAAACATCATTTTTTAATTAAGAATGATGAAATTATATTATGGTAAATTTTAGGTATTTTTCTGAGAAACTTCATTTTATGATGAATAGTGAAAATTTATACAATTTAGTTAAAAAAGCCTTCTCATTAAAATAATATTTAATGATAAATTATATTTTAGATTTTTAGAGTCACATGAGCCCTATTATACATCTATTTATGCAATAAAGTACATTAAAATTTATTTTACTATCAAACTAAATATAAAAATTTAATATACTTTTGAATTTTTTTCTATTATAAAAACTCGTTATTTCACCCCGTCTATGGTATTAGCGTTAATATTAATTTTCCCATTTTTTTGATTTTAATTTTGAAAATCTGAGATACACCGATGCAATAAGTATGATATTTGTGGTCTAAAAAGACCCAATTATATTTTTGATCCAAATGATTAGTGAATCTGACTAAAATTAACTACAGAGATTAAGGTATGATTAAGCTTAATAAGGGACCATACCAGAATATAAAGGAGAAAAATGACTGGAACACATGTCCAAAATCCATTGGATGCCAATAATTGTACCATGTCCTTACTTGGTTCGAAATATATGGTTATTGGGATATTATAAAATTAATGTTCCCAATATAAAATGTTTAGTAAGGAAAAAGACAAAAAATGATCTTTCCTTAACATAAAAATTTATAAAATTTTGTGATATGTACAAAAAATCATATTTTTGTTTATACAAACTCTTTTATAGGATAAATAGATTATTTTAATCATAATATTTTCTCAATAATTTTTAGAGAATATTTAGTAACTTAAATTGCTTACGAAATGCCAACATAGTGATTATTTAATTAATAATTAACTAAAATAAATGATACTATTAATATTAAAAGCAAAGTTAATTGATCGAATTATGGTATTTTTTTTGTTTATTAAGAATAAAATATCATGTAAAAATCTTTGAATCTAATATTTTTTATTTATAATTTTGCATTGTTATTTTAAAATCAATATAAAATAAATAATGTCAAAATTGACATTATAGTAATTTTACAAAAAATGAATCTTATTAAATGATTTAAAATAAATAAAAATTCTATATTATTACATGTTATTTTCAAGTGTTGATGAATATTAAATATGGTCTATTAATGGACCAATAAATCTTTTATAACTATCATATTGAACTATATATAGTAAAAAGGTTGTTAACACCATCCAGGTTTAATCATCGTTTTAGCACGTCACATGCACTTGTTTTAACAACAATTTCCAAAACATAAGAGAATTTTAATTTTGTAAGTTATATATAATATTAAAAATTCAATTGATCTTTATTTTCTAATAAATCTTGCTTTAACTTAGTATTAATGGTAAAATTAATTATATTCAAAAATTGGATGCTTTAATAAAAACTGAAATGATAAAATTTGGGAATCTTAGAACTTAAGGAACCAAATTATTAAAATTCACATATTTTTGTGTGGATGAAGTTCTTATATACCATTATCCTCCTTTAATCCATGATTTTTTAAATTTTTAGGAACATTGGGTAAGATAGAACTCTGATCGTTGAATACTATTTGCTATTAACAAAAGTGCAACTCCCCCTTCACTATAAAGGCCACCACCTATCCCCATTTCTAACAACTCTAAAAACACCCATGTTCGGCAAATAACTACCCAAATAGTCTCCCAACAACCCTCCCCTCTACCTATAATAATTTTTTTGGCAGAAATATTTCCAAGAGAGCCTTCTTGTATAAACCAGAAGAAGTTACCCAATTAAGAGGTAACACCTTCTCTCATGCTTTCTAAGTTTATTTACATTATCCAATACCTATAATATTATTATTATAATATTACATGAAAAATACCATATCCTCTATATATTAGGATTTTTTATGATAAATTTTCTAACTACACTTACACACACATCCATATAATGGGTAACGAACATACTGTTTCTGTGTACGGTGTAATACAGCCTCACGAAACGATGATTGTTCAATTTTTTCCTACCACCTATCATGGTGGAAATAATGATGGAAACTATATTTATATAAGATATATATGATATTTATGATCTATTATTATTCTGTAATTTTTATTCTGAACATAACTTTATGCTATCCATGTTGTATAAATACAGTAATTTTGTTTAAGTGTGGACTACCGCCCCCTCAAAGCGATATGACTCTTTCATTCCATACATGGAACATATAAAGGTTTATTATAATAAACCATTGAAACATATGTTAAATAAATATGATAATGGAAATTATAAAATAAATATGAATCATTTAGTTTTATTACATTTAATACAACAATGAAATTGAAGTAGCCTTCATGCTTACGTATGGCCTACCGTCTCCATGAATGGTTCACTTAATTTCTAATCTCAAAAAGGTATGGAATATTAAAAATAAATATGTACTGAATATATGGGATAATTTATTCATGGTTTAAATTCTAGATATTATTAAACAATGATATATTTTATAATAACAACAAATAAGAAGATAAAACATACTCGACGAACTAGGAAATTCACACCAAAAATAGTCAAAATAATGAAAGAGTGTTAAGAAATGTGTAATAAAATATTGTAATAATTTAATATAGGATATTATAAACATGAGTGTTGTTAGGGTATTAGTTAGTATCAAATTTTAAACCACTATATAGGAGGATAAAGACTACACAACAAAAAGGAAAGATAAGGTGAGGGATTTTCATCTCACTTTTTAAATCTGTGAGATTAATGTCATATTCAATACTTACTTATTTTGTATTCCACACATAATAAACATTTTGATATATTATATCATGAATCCTATTATACTCATGAATGTTTAAGAATAATTTAATTTCATGCCTTTCTATTGATTATGATTTAAATGTTTCAAAGTGGTATGAGACACTTTGGAATGTTTAAAGAATATTATCCTAAAATATTCATAATCTCACTAAAATTTTTGATTGTTAACCACCCTTAAAGAAATAAATTTTTTATAATAATTTTTAATTTATAAATTTAATTTCATATCAATATTATCATATAATTTATTTTAGTATTTGTTAAACCATATACCATTTTCATCTGGTGGTTACTTTGACAATTATTTCATTATTTGGGGAATTATTGTCAAATCCATATTTCTCATCCAATACAATTATTTGATAATGAATATTAGTTATATTAATTATTCAATATGAGGAAGTATTTAGACTGGAAATGAAGGGTGGATCATGTAATTTATATAGATCCTCGATGCATCAACAATTTCTCACGAGATAAATTAGTTGGCCAAATTAAACATGTTTCTATCCATGTATTAATTCGTCTGGTGAATGGTCTTGATAGTAATTGTTTTTCATATTTATGAGACATAAAATAAAATATGATGTAAATTTCCATTATTTAGTATCAGTTATTATTTATCCATGAGATTTTTCATCGACATATCTATGGATGTAGTTCATTATCATTTTATTGATTTATTTCATGTGTTTCATCTTCTTACCTTCCATGTTATTTGTGCCTTATCAAGTTTTGTAAATGGAAATTGTGCTCAGTTATTTATCATTACATATTGATTGATTCATTATTTCTTCTATTGTAGTTACCCTTATTGATAATTTGAGAAAACCCTTTTTATGTTTCTTTACCCATGTTATGAAGAAGATAACATTGATTAATCTTTTAGGGACGCGGTTTATTTCAGTAATTGTGTAGCATGTTTTGTTTTGATTTCCCAATTTATTATTGGTATCATGTATGTAATCAGAATTTCCAAATATCTAAATTGAATGGTCTATTGAGATTTACATCCTTGTAATAATGCCAATGTAATGTAATAATGCACCGACTTTGGGAATCTGGGCTCGGGGCGTTACAGTTGGTATTAATGTAAGTTTAGAAACAACCTTGGAAACTAGATTTATAAAACATATATTATGGGTAAAAACCCTAAGATAAGAATTTAGGATATGTATAAAATAGTATCATATAATTAAGTTAAGGTTGAGATTATGTGGGTATTCATAGGAATACATCCCTGTCTGGATACAACAAGTGGACATGGTTTTGGAACAGATGTAGATAGGAGTAAAAACTATGATAATGTGTTTTGGGATTGAGTCAGGGTAACATGGTACACAATAATGGAACTTAATATGTACCTAGTTTGATACTCCCATGGGATATTCTAATGATGACTGACATTTTATTTAACTACCATTATAAAGGATTTAGATGTAATGATTTCCCCAAAGTATCCAAAGTCTACGATTTTAGGGATTCATAATGCATATATTTATGTTATGTGTTATACCATATTTATAGTTAAACAAATTTCATAACCTTATAATATAATCTAGTATATTAAATTTTTTATAAATTATTCCTAGTAGACGGAATGAGATATTCACCAATGCATGTGATTTAAAGGGTAATAAGGAACACATCTTTCTTGATCTTAAGCCATAATTTTGAAGGGAGGTAATCTCCCAAGTACTCTCATCATATGAGGAAATAATATCATGTGTTTACAAGATAAGTATAGAACTCTCCGAGTTCTATGGATTTGAAGGGAAGTAGAGGATGTAAGTGAAAAGGATGGATAATAGGATGAAGAGAATGAAGGATTTTCCCACATGTGATAACTATGTAAAGAATCAACTTGGTAAATGCTTAAAGTGAATGGAATTTTGTTATTGGTGTGAAGAAAAAGGACACAATGTTTGTTATTAAAAGGGTATGAAAAATTATTCCAATTTTCAATTCATCCACTATAAGGAGAAGAGACACTATGCAGATCAATGTCCCAAGAGACAAAGGAATATACACCAGATGATGCTATTGGATAGTGATGAAGTTATGATACTGCTTCAGATGAAGAGGAATAATTAATATTCTTGTTCAATAATTATTCATTTAAAAATTTTATCCGCAATGTACTGGTTATAAGAATTATGGAATATATGAGTATTGTACTATAATACTTTTTTGTTAAGTATTCGAGATCATATGCTGAAGAATACTAAGAAAAGTTGTTACGTAAAAAGTTACAGTTTTCAGAAAACACATGATCGAGGGAAAGAAAACCCTTAATATATTCTTGATGTTAAGATAATGATGATGAAATGACTGATTTGGATAAGTACTGGCCACCTTGGAACTGATTAAATACTTTTCAACAAGTGGTATATAATCTCAATGATGGAGTATAATACACATTTAAATTTAAGGGATATATCCAATAACATGTGTCCTAGATAGGGAATAAAGAAGAATTCATGTTCCCAATAAGGTTTTATGGAAATTTGAATTATTACCATACTTCAAAAGGATACATTATGAAGTTACTCACATGTTTGGAATAGGAAAATTAAAATCATCTTCATGTTGATTAAAGGCTAATGATAATTTAACGTTGGATGTTCAATGACTTTCATTCAGAAGTGATTGGATGATAATATATTGGAAGATTTAACCTTTAATAAAATGGGTTAATATTATCATTGGATGAGATTTTAGATGGTAATGTATTACCTTACTATATGTCGTATCATGTGCTAAGAAAAAAATAGAAATATTTCAAGGCGTAATCAAAGTAAAATATTCTGTATATAGAAAAATATATTTCTTTATATTCTTATAGAATGAAATAATTCATTAAATATGGAAAAAAGGGTTTCTAAAACAAATTTCTTTCCTATTATCATCATTTTTTATGATATCAATAACCTTTACTAACACTTGTTGTTTATAGTCTTATGGGCTACAACTTCCATCTGAACATGTTATCGATCACTCTCCATTAGAACATGATTGCTGGTTTTTTCTTCCATATGCATGTTTCCACATTCCCCATATGTTCACCTACAAGGGAACCTAGTTATATGATCATTGTTATTTCCTTTATCTCTTACTAAGAATATGTTGTATTAACCATCTTTATGATGTTGTTCTTCCAAGAATAGTTTATTTTAAATACCTTGATTACTAAGATCGTGTTTAAATTGCAAGGAAACAATTTAATTAAGGTGGGTAGAATGTGACACCCCAATAAATTAAAATATTTTCCTTTTAGATTAAAAAAAATTTTGTTGTTGGAATTATTTATATACAATGGTTACATTTTACTTCACATGACACTAAATTAGCTTGTGTTACATGAAAGACCTAGTTCTACCACATTATAATAGAGAACTAATTTTAAAAATAAATTTTTAAAATTTTAGGAATGTTATTTTTTTAAAAAAAAATTCTTGAATTAAGAATTTAATAATTAATTTGTGGTAAATTTTTTGTGATTTTTCTAAGAAACATCATTTTTTGATGAATAGTGAAAATTACCGCAATTTAGTTAAAAACATTTTCTTTTTAATAAATTCAATGATAAATTCTATTTTAGTTTTTTTAGACAAATTAGATAAATTATACATCCTTGTATAGAATAAGGTTCATTATAATTAATTTTACTTTTGAACTGAATATAAAAACATAACAAACTTTTGAACATTTCTAGACTATAAAAACTCGTTATTTCACCTCGTCTATGGGATTAGCGTTAATCATAATTTTCCCACATATGTGATTAGAATTTTCAAAATTTGACACACTGTTGTAATTAGTATGATATTTGTGGTCTAATACGATCAAATTATTTTTTGACCAAAATTATTAGTGAATGTGATTAAAATTAATTATAGTGATTAAGGTATGATTAAGCTTAATAAGGGGAAAAACCTTAATATTATGGGGAAAACTGTCTTGGACAGTTGTATAAAATCCATTGTCTACCAATAATCTAACCATGTTCCCAATTGGTTTCTAATATATGATTAGGATATTATTAAATAAAATTTCCCTATATAAAAGGTTCAGTAAAGAAAAAGCCAAAAAGGGAGCTTTCCTTACCTTTAACATTTATAATATTTTGAGATATGTACAAAACATCATATTTCTGTTTTTAGATAAAAATATTTAGGATATATATTTTATTTTTCTCATAAAAATTTATCATTAATTTTTAGAGATGATTTAGTTATTTAAAATGCCTAATAAATTCCAACATAGTGATTATTCAATTAATAATTAACTAAAATAAATGATACTATAAATATAAAAAGTAAATCTAATTTATCTAATTATTTTATTTATTTATTTTTAAAGATGAAAATATCACGTTTCACATATTTAAACCTAATATTTTTATTTTTAAAAATTATATTGATATTTTGAAATTAACATTAAATAATTAATGTCAAAATTGAAATTATTTTTATTTTACAATAAATATACCTTATTAAATTATTTGAAACCAATAAAAATCCTATATTCAGCCAAGTGATTTATAATTGCTAATAAAAATTAAATATTTTCTACTAATGGAACAATTAATCTTTTATAATTAACATATTGATCCATATACTGTAATAAAGTTTTTAACACGGTTCGGGTTCAAGAAGTTTTTAAGTGCGTCACATGCTATTGTTTTATAATTAATTTCCAAAACACATGGGAATTTTTATTTTTTAAATTATATATAATATTATTAATTCATTGGATCTATATTTTCTAATAAATATCACTTTAATTTAGTATTGAGGTTTAAATTAATTTGATTAGAAAACTAGATGCTTTAATAAAAACCAAAATGACAAAATTTGGGAATCTTAGAAGTTAGGGAACCAAATTATTAACATGAACATATTTTTCTGTCGATGAGGTTCAAAAAACATGATTATTATTTTGTCAATTATTTTTCCATTTTGAGGAAATTTATGTTATATATACCACCCATTATTAAATATTTTGGTCTTTAAAAAAGTGACACTCCCCATTCCTTACAAAATGCCACTACCACTCCCCATTCCTAACACCACTAAAACAACCAATGTTTGGCCAAGAACTACCCAAATAATCTGAATAAAACCCTCCCCTATACCTAGAAAAAACCATTTGGGAATAAATCTTTCCAAGAGATCCTTTTGGTATAAACCAAAAGAAGTTACCTGATTAAGAGGAAAAACGATCTCTAAGCCTTTATAATTTAATTTCCATTCCCCACTACCTATAATCTTATTATTATATGATTATATAACAACAATAGTATCCTAAATATAATAGGTTGTTTTTATAAAATTTTTTCTAACTATACTTACACACACCTCTATCTAATGGGTAATGAACATATTGTTTCTGTGTACATTGAAATATAGCCTCACAAAATGATGATTGTTGAATTTTTCCCTAACACCCATCATGGTGGACATTATGTTGGAAAATATATTTATATAGGATATATTTGTTATTTATGATTTCTTATGATTCTGTAATTTTTTATTTTTATCATACCTTTATGATATCCACGTTGTGTAAATAAGATAATTTCATTTGAGGAAGTGTGGACTACCACCCTCTCAAAGCGATATGACCCATTAATGCCATACATAGAATGTATAAAAGTTTTTTATAATAAAAATATGAAAAATATATTACATAATTATGATAATTTAAGTTATATGATACATATGTATCATTTACTGTTAAATATTTTAATTAAATAATGAAATTGTAGAAGCGTTCATGCGTACGTACGGACTACCGTCTCCATGAACGGTGCACTTCATTTCTAATCTCCAAATGCTATGGAATATTATAAATACATATGTAATGAATATATAATATTATTTATTCATTAATTACATTTTTTAGATGATGAAACCCTGATATATTTTATAATAACAACAAATAATAAGTTAAAACATACTCAACAAACTAGAAAATTAACACCCGAAATAGTCAAAATAATGAATGAGTGTTAACAAACAGGTAATAAAATATTGTTATAATTTAATATATGATATTATAAACAAGAGTGTGGTTCTGGTATTAGTTATTAACATATTTTAAACCACTATACAAGAGGCTAAATACCACAAAACAGAAATTAAGGATAAGGTAAGGGATTTTCATCTCACTTTTTAAATCAATGAGATTAATGTCATATTCACTACTTAATTATTTTTGTGCCCTACCTACTGACCATTTAGATATATTCAATCATGAAACTTATTATTCTCATGATATTATAATACTCATTTAATGTCATACCTTTCTAGTGATTTTGATTTAAATTTTTAAAAGTGGTATGTGACACTTTGGAATGTTTAATGATTATCCTCCTAAAATGTTCTCAATCTCACTTCATTTTGTGATTGTTAACTTCCCTTGAAGTTCTAAATTTATTTTAATCACTTTTATTTGGAATTTTAATTTAATATACATATTCTGATACAATGTATATTAGTATTTCCTAAATCATATACAAATTTTCAAATAACGATTACTTTTACAATTATTTAATTATTTAGGGAATTACTGTTAAATATATATTTCTCAGTCAATATGATTATTTGATAAGTAATATAAATTATTCTGATTATTATATATGAGGAATTATTTGTATTGGGAATTATGCTTGAATCCCGAAATTTATATAGATCCTCGATGCATCAATAGGTTCTCATGAGAAAAATAACTTGGCAAAATTAAACGTGTTTCTATCCTTGTTTTAAATAATATTGTAAAAGGTCTTGAAGGTAATAGGTTTTAATATGCATGAGACATGACATCCAATAAGAAAGAAATTTCCCACATTTATTATTAGTAATTATTCTCAATGAGATTTTGGATCGACACATCTATAGATGTAGTTGATTCTCATTTAATTGATTTATGGCATGTGTTTTAGTTTCCAACATTCAATATTATTTTTGCCTTATCTAGTTTTGTAAATATAAAGTGTGATCAATTATTTACATTTCCATATATATTTATTGACTTTTTATTCTGTTGTACTTTCCCTTACTGATCATTTGAGCTCACCCTTTTTATTTTTCCCTCCCTTGGTTATGAACTAGAGAACTTTTATTCAGCATTCAAGGGTATGGTTCATTTCAGTTATTGTGTTGGATGTTTTTTTTGTTTTCCTAATGTATTATGGGTATAATGTTTTTAATTTGTCTTTCCAAGGCTGATAAAATTAATGGTCTTTTAGTATTTACTTCCTTGTATTAATTCAAATGTAATATAATAATGAACTACCTCAGGGAATCTGGGGTTGGGCATTTTAAAGAATGAAGGAGAAAACATACCTAAAAATCACACCACCAATGCAACGATCATAGAATCTAGAATGAGAGGATATGAAAGGGTTTCAGAGCTTCAAGATCACCTAGGGATGGGTTTAGGTTGGGGGAGGATAAATTAAATTGAAGTATAAAAGAGAATCTCAGCCGCACTACCTGTTTAAAAACAGAAATCGGGGTATTACACAACATGTAACCAAAACACATGCCATGAATCACTAAATTTTAGTAACTATCCAAAAAACACATCACCTTGAATTAAAAACTAACACTAAAAATTAAAAACAGTTATTTAATTAATTCATGAAATGTGAACAATATTCACTTCCTGTAGCCTTCACAGCATGAGTCCTTTCTGGACTTGCATCCAAAAACCATTACACGTTGTGTAACCTAGTTACATGATATATAACCCTCTAAAAACCTGCATCAAATTCCAGTTAAAGATGAAAGTCCAACATATCATTAACTTCATCATTATAGGTATCCTCATAATTCATTCTCAACATTAGCTAGTCAACAAAATGGGAAAACCATGAAAATGTTAAATACATACCTGTATGATTGGTAATCGGCTATTACAATGTTTGTATTAAGCATTATAATAAATAATGTATATGTTCCTTAGTGTTGAAACACTAGAATACAATATAAGGGTTAATAATTTTTTTTAAAAAAAAATTCATAGTGGTATTATTTATCTCCCACAATCTTTTTTATCGTAGTTCCCATATTTTATAAACATAAAGTATCTTCTCATTCCTTTAAGGTAGTTTTTAGGATTTGTCTTCCTATACTTTTGACATATGGGAAGTTGGGTTTTTTTTCACCCATGGTATTTATCTATTGATCTTCTTGGATAAAAATATATGTATAAATTTTATCTCCAACCCATTAATACCAATGAGAATCACCAATCTCCATATCATCCTTAAGGGAATAATGAACAATCTCTTCACAACTTTCAAAGTCTCAAATCACCATGTATTTTCATAGATTTTTGTTCAATACACCAATGAAGTGATCTACCTTACTTCCATTGGGGATGATAAAGATAAAGTCATATCATGTACGAAATATAAATTGTACATTATAATCTATAATAGAACCGTCTTTCATTTTCTCCAGTCCAAGGAATTATCACTCAATTTTAAGAAGAAGAGTTTAGATAAAATATTTATTGAAAAAAATTCTCTTCAATCCTTCTCATTCAATGGATTTAATTTCACCCTTATGATTTGTGTACCTGATTAGCTCCTTCAACTGGTTTTCTTCAAGCACTATGTGATACACAAAAAATACAATATTTTATTGTTTGGGGCATTTTAGGATAGGGAATATTTTTGGAATGTAGTTAATCTATTATTATACGATGAAAGAATCAAAAGATCCCCTAAAATTAGGAGGCATTTGGAATAGAAATAACACAATTGGAACAATATATTTCTTAGTCGAGGGAGGTAATTTCACATGATCCCTGATATTATTTATAAATTGATTTTGTTGATCCAATAATCTCATGAATTTCTCATCTCCCACTTCCATCAAGTTAGACATCCTATTAAGACAATCATTATATTTACCATCACAATGATTTGTGGCATGATTCCACCAAATTTACACTCTTAACTGGAATAAATGGAAATATGATAGAAGAATACTTAAACTGATAATCCCATAAAATGATGAATAATGAACTTATAATAAATAGCTAATAAATTTAATGAATATCGTAACTTATGAGTCTCTTTATTTCAATCTATGTTATTCATTGTAACTTTACTATTAGGTTTTCATACCTAAAAATCAATTCAAGTACGTCATAAGGGTTCATAAAGTGTTTGAAAATTTTACAAAGAATATATACTAAGAGTGTCAAGATAGATATGTAGTATGATATCTTTTTCATGAACCAAGAATAGGTCATGTTAATACATAATGATCCCTTTTTGTTTTATTACCCCCTGTCACTTCAGTTCTAGATCCACATCCACAGGTAGTATCCAGAAAAATATTTCCTTTCTTGGGAACCACCCTCTGGATATTTTTTGAAAATTTCTAGATTTTTTTCTATAAATATACTTATACCTAGGGATTTTAATAATTTATTCCATTCCAAAATCCCAAAAAATAACCTTTCTATTATTACAAACTAGAGGGACCGAGTACTCTTACACATTTAATTACATGATTACTAACATAAATATCTAATAAAACAACCCAAGGATCTAGAGGCCAAGTGTGTTTGGGTGTCCAGGTTTATAAAAAATAAAAATGAATCTAAAAGGAATAATTATTTTAAATTTCATAATGTGTTCTTATATCCCATTGTGATTATAAAACTACATAAAATAACCAGGAGAATACATAAACAAAAGGGGTGAGCTATAAAGCCCAGTATGGGAATAAGTATGATAACAAAGCACGGTATATGAGTCAAATACCATAAAATGATATCATAAAATAAAAGGATCAAGAATAATTATATAGAATATTGGCATAAATAATATGGGAAAAAATATCAAAGCATAATAGGAATGTGTTAGCAATATAAATCTTTGCATAAATATGAGTGAAGGATAAATACCAAGACAAAAAAATATAATGGAAGAAGTTCCATATTGGATTATGTTTACTCCATAATTTCATTCATGTCCTCTCATGATATATAATCATTACAAATGCATTGGAGAGAAATTTTTGTGAACCCATAATAGCATGTACATTCATATGTGTTCCACACAACAGAATAACATATAAGTCATAAGTATTAAAAATACCCATGGAAAGTAACTGGTTATATAATGTCACCTAAAAGAACAACTAAAGGGTTTTTTATAAATATTCTAAAGAGAATATGGAATTAAGTATTTCGTATGTCCTATTTTGAATGAACAAACATTATAATAAAATATAAATTTTATTTGAAAAAATCAGGAGAAGTGGTAGAGAATTGGGTATATAAATGAACATTTAATGTGAAATTTTAAGAAATCAATAAAATTATTTTAATTAAGGAAAAAATATATAATTTTCGTTGCAATAAAAGATAAAAAAATGGTTAACCCCAAGATATTTCTCGTTTCATGAAATAATTAATTGGTAAAATAATTTAATAGGGTGTTAGAATAAATGATTTAGTGATAGAGAATTTCTTCATAATTAGTATTGATTTCTATGAAGGCTTTGAGAAATGAATGTAATACATGTATAACCCCATCATATTATGGGTGAATAAGTTATGTAAAAATGTAATATATATATATATAATTTAAAATCATTTCATAACGTTAAATTTAGATAGAATGTGAGTAAGGGAGAAAAAAGGCATAACCCAAATAAAAGTGGGTGGTTTAGACATCTCCCTTACCTCATGTCCAAATGCATTATGCACTTTTACATAACATCCTGAATAATAAATTTAGATTTATTAAATAAATTATTAAGAAAATAATTCCACTATATTTGATTTATTATTAAGATTTTATGTTAGATATATTCATTTAATTGAAATTTTACTTTGATATTATATGTCCCAAGGTCATTAGTTTCATGGTTCCAAGGTTGGATTAATTGTATGTAATTTTGAGAGTTTTTATAGAATAATTACATAACTCCAAAAGTGTAATGATATAAAATTAACATGTCTCTATAAGGTTAATACATTCTACATATCAAATAGTATTCATAAATAAGTATGATTTAGAGTGTATAGGTTCAATTGTCATATAGTTGGTTCATTTTGGTGGGGTTTCTCACCATTATAAAATTAATTGGTTTTATTTGTCATTAATATTACTTAGGAATTCTAGAATATGAAATAGAACAATATACACTTACTATTACCATATTAAACCATAACAATTGGATTTAAAGAATCCATAAAGGTGGAGATAGAAAATAAAATTCATTGTTCATGGGGATGATGAACTGACTATAATACAACAACATTTTCATTTTTAGAATAGATTGAGGGGATGGAAGAAATGATATATTCCATAATAAGAATAACATATCAGCATATTTAGGATACTGATGGTTCCATGTCAATGTGGATGAAAATCATATCTGGGGGGTATAATAAAAAATAATAAAAAGAAACATGTTTGAAAATTTTACCTCTTACTTTGGGAGAGTACTCTTTGTTTAATAAAAACACTTGGAAGTCATTGTGTAAATGGTTAAAGTGATAAATGGGTATATTTTAGGAAATATTAATGTATTAGATGTTATAAAGAGAAAGAGTGGTGAGGGGTAGTATTTATAAGGGGGGAGAGAAGATTTTCTAAAATAATATTCATTTGTTAGTTATTTTAGCTCAAAACTATAAATTGTGTTAAATTATGTGACTATATATAATTATTGTTTCATGTTAGTTTGAGATAATGGATAATAACATAATCCATGACTCAGTTATTTTATTATTAGAATTATAATATTATGCACCATATATTGTTATATTTCACTATTCTCAAATAATTCTAATATTTTGTAAAAAAACAAAAAATCACCCTAACAATTTTTCAATGTCTAGTTTCTAAAAATAAAATACATTTTATTAAAATAAATTTTAAATAAATCAATATTTATTTGAAAATTTCAAATTTTAACATTATGATCAATTTTATGACACTTAGTGAAATTACTTATGTTCATGTAAAATAATATTATCATTGTAGTTAAATTTAATATAATTTTTATTCACATTATATTAAAATAATTTTTTTTTAATTTTTTTAGATTTATCATGAAACTCTAATCAATACATATGCAATTTATAAAAATTCAAAAACAAATATTATGATTTTTAAAACCTTTATTTAATTTTATAGTGATATTAATTTTCTAAATTTTCATTTTATAATATTACTAAATATTATTTTACAATTATATACGTGATGTTACTATTCTAATGTTCAAAATAGTTTTATTAAAGGTCAAATTACTATTCCAATGATTAATTTTCTATTACAATGGTCAGATTTGCAATGGTCATATGGGTTTCTAATCTTCAACAAATACATCATATTTCATTGATTATTCATTCAATTATATTTTATCTCAAGGTTTTATGTTCTCATTTTTAAAATGGATGTTTCATTTCTAATATTCTACTTCATTTCTATAGTTTTTTTCATGGGTTTGATCATTCTATTGTGTTATGAAGATCTCAATTTTTATATTATTGTTATATTATTTTATAATTTTAACCCCATTGTATTGTTCATCATTTTATTGTACATATTTATACTCTAAATATAATTTTCATGTCAATAGAACAAAATTTTGTGGGTTTTATCATGTGGTGAATTTGATTTATAAATTACTACATTATTAAATATGACATGCATGTAAAATCAGAAGAGTAATTCCATTGATAAAATTCTAGGTCGTTATATTCTAGTAGTATTTTATAGGCTCCCAATCTATTTTTTAAAGAACATGCTTCATTAAATTATCATTTCACAAAACTTCTAAAATTAGGTTAATTATATGGGAACATTTTCTATAGTAATTTTACTTTAAAATTAAGGATAAAATGGTACCTAAAGCCTTGTTAAAGACTATATCTCTCGGCCACCCCATTCTGAAGGCAGTGTGTATTGGGAGTTAAATAATTTTTTTACTAATTGGATTTTCATTACTATCTCCAAATACAAATAGTCAGGAATATTTTTGGCCTTCTCTTTAAATAAAATTAATATATTCCTATGGAAATCAAACAGAAATTCTTTTATATAGTTAATGATTTGAAAATTGGTTTAAAATATTATAGTGAAAGAAGTATTCTTTATCTAAGTGAAAGAAGATAAAATATAGAGGGAATCATATCCAAGTTCATTTATTTATAAGGGAAGGAATACTATTTTTAATAATAACATGATTGAAAAGATGGGGTATAATGATATATATGAAGGTTTTATTTTTTAAATCTTGATTGGAACCATTTCTTATAAAATTAATGTATAAATAGTCTAAAATATTTTACATAAATCATATTCTTGATAATAGTTATGTAAATTTAGTAGGTTATGAGAATAGAGAATTCATATTTAATGGATAACTAATTTTACTTTAGTAATAATAGAATCACATTGAAGTGGTTTCTATGTTTCTACATGATATTTGAATAATATAGTATGGTAGGAGAATTTAAAACCAATTATTCATGAGAGACATCCACTGGTATTATTTCAATTTTTATTTTATGAAAATTCTATTCGGTGATATAAATAAAATCATTATTATTTCTATTTGATTTAGTTATAGGGTGTTTTTTAGTGGTGGTAGTTTTCTTCTTATGATTGGAACTAGATGGGTCCACCATTGTTAGGAAAACAATATTCACTTTCCAAGTAGTCTTGTTGTATTTTTGAATATTTATATGAATTATAATCTAGTACAAAGATCACTATTGGATCTTTTTTTCTTGTATAATTCATTTTATCCCTTATTTGGGATCATATTTAAAGATTCATTGAGCTAAATTACTTGAATATATTTTTGAAATTTATTTTTTATAACTTATGAATTGTAAAACCCATGTTGTCTCTTCATTGTAGAGGCATGTGGTTCTCATAGATAATTTTATTGGATAATGATAAAAATATGTGAAAAATAATTTTCACTAGCTAATTAATATTTATATTTTTAGTATTATGTGGTTTTTTCAACACTAGTTGAAATTATTAAATAATTATATCTAAAAACATCCTTCATGTTTATAAATGTTTGGAATATATTTATACTTGTGAATTTTTTACTGTTTGGTATGATTCTTCTGTTTATATCCATTTTCATATTGTTTCTATGTAATGTCCTGAAAATTCCGTATAGAAAATTATATGGAATTTTCGGGACATTACGTTATATGTATATAAATTAATAAATTCATACCCAGTATTGGATTCCAAATTGAGAAAAAATTAGGTTTTAATTATGGGTGAAGGGTTATCCATATGTGTTATGATATTTTAAATAGTTACCCATCAAATTTTGCAAATTTTTTTTCAAAATTTATGGTCCTAGAAAATAAGTTTTCATGCTATATAAGTGTTTTTTAAATCAAGTGTTATTATTGTTTTAGGGAGGTTTAATATTATCCTTCTTTCTATGGAATTTTTCTAGTAATATTTTTTGATAACTATCTCTTCAAAATACATTATTTGGGAAATAGTGAGTTATATGTTATAGTTTTGAATTAAACCTATGATTTTTTATTGGATTAATATTTATAAATTTTATATATTTTAGAATTCTATTAATGGAACTCTAAATTCATTTTTGACCAATCAAAGTATTATTTTTATTAATAAATGAGTTAGTTTAAATTATAAAAATATATTTATTACATAAAATCACTCATTAATTATTCTTTTATATGAGTAACATAACTATACTATTTATTTGAATTAAATATGTTTA
This sequence comes from Viscum album, assembly GCA_963277665.1. Taxonomy (NCBI): domain Eukaryota; kingdom Viridiplantae; phylum Streptophyta; class Magnoliopsida; order Santalales; family Viscaceae; genus Viscum; species Viscum album. The sequence continues at coordinate 1,900,920,662 of OY728126.1, forward strand.
TATTTTCGAGTGGTGTGAGTAATCAATCATGGAAAAAGTACAGGGTCTAATTTTGGGATTGAAGGAACATATATAGGTTTGGTTGGGATAAATTATTGTCTGGGGATTTATTCTCACCGATGATATACACCAAATATTCCATTTAGGGGAATTTCATGTTGTATTCTATGCATGTGATATATTATTTATTTAGGAGGATAGATTTATTAGGTGACGAGGAGCGATTACATGTAGTATTCATTGGAAAGTGATATTATTATATGGGTCATTGAAATTTAGAGCAATTATTTTCTCATTTGGAAGCACTTTCATTGGATTCAGTAGAGGAATAACTGGAAGGGTTCCCTAGAGTCATTGAAAAGTTTTTGTATGTTTTTCTCAACAAAGTTGTTACTATACCCACTAAAATTTATGTTTAGTTTTCTATAGATTTATGTCACGAACCAACCCGGGTCGACCCCAAACCGGTTACCCAAGCTGGTCTGCGGCATGTCCTAAAGGGGGTTCCAAGTCCCCATGGGATGGAAACTAGTGCCAGGCATCAAGATTTAATCGCTGGGAATGATTTTAGCCCAAAAAATCCAGGATCAAAATAGAATAAAAACTAAACAAAATAGACAAACACTAAAAACAAAAATAAAATAAAATCCACGCGGCCAATGTACCTCCGCGTGACCTCGCAGGTCACCACCCAAACAAAGGACCAACCTCGCTCCAACACTGAGCGGTATAATCCAAGAAACCTAAACAAAGGAACTTGCAACTAAAATGGTAAAAAGATAGGCGTGAGTACAAAAATACACTCAGTAGTTGATTCCAGCAACAAATCCGAAAGCACTTCCAATAAATAATGAATTCAAAAATCCAGGTTTGAACTACAATGTATAAAAGTATGCTTTCAAAAATATTTCACTTGAAAACAAAACACAGATCATTTCCCTTGTTCATTTTCAATATATAGATTCCTTTCATTAGTGCCAATAACATTTTCAAATGGATAATCATTTAACATTTCATATTTTACACAAAGAGAATAAAACATTTTCATTTGAAACCATTTTCACAAAAAGAACAAAGTACCAAAAGGAACAGTAAAAACCACACAGTAAGGGGAAATGTAGGTATAAAAAACACTACACTGATCACTACTAACAATATAAAGCCAAAACACATGGGTCAAACCTAGGAGCTCATGAACAATCCAGAACGTACTATACATTTTACTCATCCTGAAGGCACGCACTAACTCAATGACGTCATAACGCCCTAACGCTCAGCATAGCCCTACATGGCCTAACTGAGGGGACCAATCCTCATAGCAGTAATAACTCAGTATTACCCTGCTATGGGGCCACTACCCAGTGTGTAATCTAAACTAGTGCAGAAATCATTCACAAAACGTTGACTTACTATGCCAGGTTCCCATGCCATGTACTAAAAAGGGGGTGAGTCAACAAATACATGACACGCATTTCAACAAATGCATTATCATCTTACTCCATCAACACGCACACAACAAAAACACCCCAGAGTACCCCACGGAACAAGACCCTCACCTTTAAACCATTATCAAACAAGGGAATCCCCAAGCCAAGGTAACCCCCATCTTTCATCAACCAACAAGGTAAGGACCCATTCCAAGGAGGGTTTTCTGATAGAACCATTTTTATTTAAAGTTCCAACCGGGACTCAACAACCATTTAATACCAAAGAATTTCCAAAATATGCAACACACACCATCTTGTTGAAAAATAGAAACACACTTAAAACCTCATTTAGAAAACTCAAATCGTCATTTTAAAACTGAAACACATTGGTGTCACAAGTAAAACAATTTTCCAATCTCCAAACGCACCCAATTTCATCAAGAGCCAAATGGGCCTTTTATAACTTTTTGAAGGAATGTTATTTCTCAATTTAAATCCAAACATTTATTGACGCTCCAAAGGAAAACATTTTTTATCAAACAAGAACCACACTAAAAGTTTCCAAAATCAAGTTTAAAGTCCAAACGAGCATTTTCTCTATTCATGGTTTTAAGAGAACACCATTTTCCATAAACAATACACCTGCCATTTTACACACACCAAAACCATTTCAAAACACACTTCAAAATGACTTGAACATTTCATAAAGCACCCATTTAGCAATATCACAAGAAAAACATAGACTTAAAATCTAAGAACAATACTTCCAGTGCAATGCAAGAAATAAAAAGATTCCATTTTCAGCAGGTTGCCACACCAAAAATAACTATTTAATACTACTTTAAATTTACTGAAAATCAATGAAAAGGAGAGGAATAAATAAATTATAAATTTAAAGGAATGTTCAGTGGGAGACCTACCTCGATTCACAACCCGAACTCGACGATGCAACACACCTTGCGCAGGCGCGTACGCACGCGCAAGCCGAAGACCACTGCGTTGCGGAATTATTCCGCCAATGCGCTGCAACAAACATCAAAACAACCAAAAAAACCAACCACTGATATAAAATAAACTCAAATAGATTAACATCACAAAATTTACCTTGGCGCAGAGACATGCTCGACCCACGAGATCGCGTTCCAGTCAGATGGGGCGGCGCCCTCAAGCACGAAGACCACCGGGGGTCACGTGCCAACCGGCAGGTGCACCGCTGGCCTATGAAAGGCGGTGGTGGTTGGCCAGACCTGATGAGGCCAGAATGTGACCGACCGAAGGTGCGGAGGGGCCAACAGAATGAAACAGCTGGCTGGACAGAAGCGGGAAGACCCAGAGGGCCGGGCAAAGCGCAGAGAGTGAGGCCGAAGACTGGCAGCCAGGTGGAGGGGCTGGCTAGAGCATAGGGAGGAGGCCGAGATGCTGGAACGGGCGTGCGGAGGCCGCTGGCCGGAGCAGGGGCTTTCCGGAGGTGCTGGCCGACATGACGGGCAGCGGCGAGGTGGAAACCGAGGGCGCCGGAGGCACTGGCCGACAGCGGGGGTGCTGGGCACGACCGGGGTCGGACGGAGCAGGGGCGAGATGGAGCTGGGGGGTTATGCAGAGTAAGGGCGAGGCAGAGTCGGTGTGGTCAGGTCGTGCGAGTGTGGGAGCGGGGACAGGCGAGTGCCGGAGGCGGCACGAGGAGTGGCGGGGTGCAGGGTCGACGATGATGGTCGGGCCTGGGAGATAAGCAGGAGGCTGGCTGGGTGGGTTACGGACAAGGGGAGGTCCCAGGGGAGGAGGCGGCGGCTAAGCGCAGGAAAGGGGAAGGAGGGGGGTAGTGTGAATAAGGGTTAGGGTTCTTTTTTCTTTTTTTCTTATAATAATATTATTATTACAATAATAATAATAATAATAATGAACATAATAACAATAATAATAATACTATAATAATATTAATAATATTAATAATAATAATATTTGCACAAGAATAGAAATAATAAATACAATGAAATGAAGATTAATAAAAATAAAAAATATAATGCTAATTACACCATATTATCAGAAAGAATAAAGAAATGGAAAATTCCCGACACCTAGGCCGACTACATGGCGACCGCCAACCGCGCGGCGTCCGTGAATGGGTCTGAAACCCATTAAAGGTGTTAAAAGGCAACAAATTTTAATCTGGGGCTCAACCCAGACCTCGGTGCGTATGCTCAGAACCAAGAAATAATAAAAACAAAATAAATAGAAAGGGTGGCTGTGACAATTCTACCCACCATAGACACTTTCTGCCCCCAGAATGTCATTGAGCTGAACGATGGAGCAAACAAGAATCCAGGCCCAAATAAAACTAAAAGAAAACACAACATAAGAGAATGGGAGAAAACGATAGGGTTCTCCCCACCACAAGATCTCAACTATTGTGGATAATTTTACACACAAACATACCACCTCAGGAAGGGGGGGGGGGGCGACACGGGAACTCCCAACTGATCCAAACTAACCTCCATACCACGAGAAAAACAACACCTCCACAAAAGTTGGAGCTCTTGACTCATACCAAAGAAATCCCGAACACTAGAGAAAAACTTCGATCAGAACTTAACCTAAGCGGTAAACCCGTGTATAACCGCAAACCTGGACTCCTCCGTAAGCACTTATATCTCTAAACGAAAACTGCTAAACCAAGTTTAAGCCATGCAACTTCTTAACATAATTTTAAAAAAACGCACGATCCAGAACACCATAATCATACAAACAAGACTTTTTTGATTACAAACGAACATGTTCATCCCAACCTCATGACAACACAATGAACCTTAAAAAACACCAAAAATTTTACAGTGGAAGGACGAGAACGAAAGGAAGTTAAATGTTTCGTTTCCAACATGGAACACGAAACCCGAACTGAGGCATCACACCCCCGAAAACTCCTGACTGCACGTGAGCTCCACCCCAAGACCTATGGCCGGGGCTCTGATGGTTGAAGCATCTCCTACCTCATAGAAAGGCACTGTAATCTTCTGGTCACAGTGTCTTCCTTAGATTACGCTTCCTGCAAAACATCTCTAGATGACCTAGACACCAGCAATGATGGCACATCTTCAGAGGGGTGTGACATGATGACTTGTATGCCCTAAATGTCCATAATGATGGTACACCATTAGACAGTCTGATGAAATGGAAGTTAGAGCCACTGCAGAGAACTCTTCATAAACAAATTTACCTGACACACTCTGCTCGTTAGATGTGGGACCTTCACGAGCAACTAGATACGTTGGATTTCCAACCGTTTGTACTCCATAATCCAACTCAGCTAAGAACACCTCATGCACCATATTATCAAAAGTGATGATCCCAAAAAAGGAGGACTCTCTCCTTGATCTATAGAATAAGACCCCTGATTAAGGGAGAAGTCTTCATCCATTCCTGCAAAACTACCCCCAGAAAAAGAGACAAAAGATACTTGAAATGGTCAACATATGCTTTCACTGTCTTCTGGCCATGTTGAACACGCATGATCTCTTCCATTATCTTCATCTTCACCTCCACAAGTATAAACCATCGAACGAAGACGACTCTAAAGTCATACAACATCATCCCAACTTGTAGTAAAGGTGAGGCAAACAACTCCTACTCCTCTAGAGATGGACCTTCAAACAGACCCAAAAAAGCATGCACTCTAACAGCTTTGGGAGTTCCCAATATCCTGAAGACGTGCTTGAACTCTTCAAGCCACTGCACAGTCTCTAACAGACTCCAATCACCATGAAGGATAGACAACGTCCAAGAAGGGAACAAAACTAGGCATGACTCATCAAAAACTTTGGGGACCTTTCTGGGCTGCATTTCTGAACACCATATAAAACACCAATCCGAAACCGATATCATTCTAAACAACATCAAAGAAAGAACCTTCATCCAAAACAACCATCTCAAAAGAAACAAGACAATGAAAACCCTAACCAAAATTCATTTTTCAAAACCCATTTTGTTTAATTTTAGATTTCAAAACCGCCTTCTTTCAAGGCCATTTTCCAAATACTAAACCCACTTTTCAAACCAAATTCAATTTTCCAAAAGTTATTTTCCTCTTTATAGGACAATTTAGAAATCAAGGTCAAGCCTTTAATTTCAAACACACCCAGGTAATCCCATGAACCGTTGCACATTCCTTCATCCACTTTCATTCATATGACCCAACATGCACTTTCCACGCATCCTCTAACATGTGAAAACATTCATAAAGAGTACCTGAGGTTTCAACCCAAACCATTCTCGACCAATTTACAAGCAAACACCAGTTTTCCAAACTAAAATCTTTTAGTTTTAAAACTCATTTCATAAATTTAAAGTCATTTAAAAGAAATTAGTCCCATTTTCAAAAACCCTTTTTCATTTACAAAAACGAACTTACACCAACCAGAACGAAAACGGCACTCAACTTGCATCAAACCACCGGAGTGAGGGGCTAGCGGTCACACTTAACCTGGTGACATGGTAGTGGGCCAGGCCCCAAGTAAGCATCAACAACTAGGAAGAATTCAAACCGTGTACCCGGACTCCACATGGGTCACTAATCCATGTGATATCGCAATGTAACATCATTTTACCTCCATTGTCATCCCTCAATCCAATACAAACCAAATCCAAACAATGAATCAATTCCTGGACTACCCCTGGCAACCCGAGGTTCGAAATGGTGAGGGTTCATGACGTCCTCCCCGTACCTACCTCTCGAGTCCGGATAGTCCTAATATCCATCTAGAAGACACCCCAAATAACAGGGGCCTGCTCTGATACCATTTTCTCATGAACCAACCTGGGTCGACCATGAACCGGTCACCCGAGCCGGTCCGCGGCATGGCCCGATGGGTGTTCCCGATCCCCACAGGCTGGCAACTAGTGTCGGGCATCCATATTTAATCATTGGGAATGATTTTAGCCCAAAAAAACCAGGATCAAAATAGAATAGAAACTAAACAAAATAGACAAACACTAACAACATAAATAAAAAAATCCACGTGACCAACATACCTCCTCGTGACCTCGCAGGTCACCACCCAAACAAAGGACCAACCTCACTCCAACACTGAGCGACACAAACCAAGAAACCTAAACAAAGGAACCTGCAACTAAAAAGCTAAAATATATGTGTGAGTACAAAAAATACTAATTATGTGAGCCCAACAACAAATCCCAAAGCACAACCAATAAATAAAGAATTCAAAAATCCAGGTTTGAACTAAAATGTATAAAAATATGATTTCATAAATATTTCACTTGAAAACAAACACGAATCATTGCCCTTATTCATTTTCAAAAGATATATTCCTTTCGTTAGTTCCAATATCATTTTCAAATGGAGAATGATGTTACATTTCAGATTTTACACAAAGAGAATAAAACATTTTCATTTGAAACCATTTTCACAAAAAGAACAATGTACTAAAAGGAACAGTAGAAACCACACAGTAAGGGGAAATGCAGGTATAAAAACAAACACTACACTGATCGCTACTAACAACAGAAAGCCAAAAGACATGGGTCAAACCTAGGAGCTCATGAACAATCCAAAACGTACTATACATGTGACTCATCCTGAAGGCATTCCCTAAATCGATGATGCCATAACACCATAACACTCGGCATTTCCCTACATGGCCTAATCGAGGGGCCCAATTCCCATTGCAACAATAACTCAGTATTCCCCTGCTATGGGGCCACTAGCCAATGTGTAATCTAAACTAGTGCAGCAATCGTTCACAAAAAATTTCACTTACTATGTCGGGTTCCCATGCCATGTACTAAAAAGGGTTTGAGTCAACAAATACAAGATAAGTAATTCAACAAATGCATTATCATCTTACACCATCAACATGAACACAAAAAAACACCCCTGAGTACCCCAAGGAACAAGACCCTCACCTTTAAACCATTATCACACAAGGGAAGCCCCAAGCCAAGGTAACCCCCATCTTTCATCAACCAACAATGTGAAGCCCCATTCCAAGGAGGGTTTTTCGATAAAAATTGTTTTATTTAAAGTGTCAACCGGGCCTCAACAACCATTTAATACCTAAGCATTTCAAAAAGATGCAACAAACGCCATCCCATTGAAATACAGAAACACACTTAGAACCTCATTTAAGAAAATCAAATCAGCATTTTAAAACTGAAACACATTGGTGTCACAAGTAAAACCATTTTAAAATCTCCAAATGCACCCACTTTCATCAAGAGACAAACTGGCCTTTTATAAATTTTTGAAGGAATGCTATTTCTCAATTGAAATCCAAAAATTTATTCATGCGCCAAAGGAAAACATTTTTCCTCAATCAAAAACCACACTTAAAGTTTACAAAATCAAGTTCAATGGAAAAATGGGAATTTTCTCTATTCAAGGTTTTAAGAGAACACAATTTCTCATAAACAATACACCTTCCATTTTACACACACCAAAAACATTTCAAAACACACTTCAACACGACTTTCACGTTTCATAAAGAACCCATTTAGAAATATCACAAGAAAAACATAGAATTAAAACCCATGAACAATACTTCCAGTGCAATGCAATAAATAAACAACTTCCATTTTGAGCAGGTTACAACACTAAAAACAACTATTTAATACTACTTTAAATTTATTGAAAATCAATGAAAGGGAAAGGAATAAATAAATTCTAAATTTAAAGGAAAGTGCAGTGGGAGACCTACCTCGATTCGAAAACCGAACTGGATGACACAACACACCTCGCGCAGGCACGAACGTACGCACAAGCCGAAGACCGCTACATTGCGGAATTATTCCGCCAACTCGCTGCAACAAACACCAAAACAACCTAAATATCCAACCACTGATATAAAATAAACTCAAACAGATTCACGTCACAAAATTTACCTCAGTGTAGAGATGCACCTGACCCATTGGGTCGCGCGCCAGTCAGAAGGGGCGGCACGCTCAGGCATGGAGACTGCTGGGGGTCGTGTTCCGACAGTCAGGTGCGCCGCTGGCCGGCGCAAGGCAGTAGTGGTTGGCTGGACTGCGGAAGGCCGAAATGCGATCAGACGAAGGTGCAGAGGGGATAGCAGACCGAAACGGCTGGCCGGACCGAAGTGGGAAGACCCGGAGGGCCGGGCGAAGCGCGGCGAGGGAGGCTGGAGACTGACGGCTGGGTAGAGGGGTTGGCTGGAGCACCGGGAGGAGGCCAGGATGCCAGAATGGGCGAGCGGATGCCGCTGGCCGGAGTGGGGGCTCGCCGGAGGGGCCGGCCGGTGAGGCGGGCAGTGGCAAGGTGGAAACCGAGGGTGCCGGAGGCACTGGCCGGTGGCGGGGGTGTTGGGCACTACTGGGGTCATGCAGAGCAGGGGCGAGGTGGAGCCGGGGTGGTCGGGCTGCGCCAGTGCGGGAGAGGGGAGCGGTGAGTGCCGGAGGCTGCACGGGGAGAGGTACGGTGCGGGGTCGATGGCGCTGGCCGGGCCTAGGGGTGAAGCGGGAGGCCGGATGGGGGGGTTGCGGATGAGGGGAGGTCCCAGGTAATGGGGTGGCAGCTGAGCGCATGAAAGGGGAAGGAGGGGGTAGTGTGAATTAGTGTTAGGGTTCTTTTTTCTTTTTTTTTCTTTTTTTCCTTATAATAATAGTATTATTAAAATAATAATAGTAATAAAAATAATAATAAAAATAATAATAAAAATAATAAAAATAATAATAATATTATATTAATATTAATGATAATAATAATAATAATAGTTGCACAAGAATAAAAAAAATTAATACAGTGAAATGAAGATTAACAAAATAAAAAAAATAATGTTAATTACACCATATTATCAAAAATAATAAAAATAATAAAGAAGGGAGAAATGCCTGACACCTGGGCTAACTGCATGGCGACCGCCAACCGCGCGGTGGCCGCGCACAGGTCCAAAACCCAGTAAAGGGGTTAAATGACAAAAAATGTTAATCCGGGGCTTAGCCCGGACCTCGATGCGAACACTCAGAACCAAGAAATAACTAAAATAATATAAATAGAAAGGGAAGCTATGAGCATTAATGTAACAACTGGGGCCCAGTGATAGCACAGACACCCCACCTTAACATGTCCATTGGGTCCTGGCCCACCAGGTACCACTAATTGCCCCGCAGACACGTGGGTCCCACCCCAGGGTCCACCCACGTCCCTGAACGAGGCATCTGACTAAAGACTGTCCCCATAGGCCAACACATGTCCTTTCTAGTGTGCTTTGTCCTCACTCAGACAAACCCAGGGAAACATTCCCAAAAGTTCACCCATCTGGATCACTACTCCAGGACAGGAATAAAAATAATAAAAATAATAATGAAGGGAGAAATGTCTGACACCTGGGCTGACTTCGTGGCGACTGCTAACCACGCGGTGGCCGTGCACAGGTCCAAACCCTAGTAAAGGCGTTAAACAATAAAAATTTTAATCCGGGGCTTATCCCGGACCACGACACGAACGCTCGGAACCAATAAATAATTAAACTAATATAAATAGAAAGGGTAGCTGTGACAATTAATGTAAAAACTGGGGCCCGGTGACAGCACAGACACCCCACATTAACATGGTCGTCGGGTCCTGGGAAACATGTCCTTTCTAGTGTGCTTTGTCCTCACTCAGACACACCCTGGTCACCCATCTGGATCACTACTCTATGCCAAACATAAAAATAATAAAAATAATAAAGAAGGGAGAAATGCCTGACACCTGGGCTGACTGTGTGGCGACCGCCAACTGCACGGTGGCCGCACACAGGTCCAAAACCCAGTAAAGGTGTTAAACAACAAAAAATTTTAATCCGGGGCTTAGCCCGGACCTCGGCGCGAACGCTCGGAACCAAGAAATAATTAAACTATTATAAATAGAAAGGGAATCTGTGACAATTAATGTAACAACTGGGGCCCGGTGATCGTACAGACACCCCACCTTAACATGGTCGTCGGGTCCTGGCCCACCAGGTACCACCAGTTGCCCTGCAGACACATGGGGCCCACCCCAGGGTCCACCCACGTGCCCGAACGGGTCATCTGACAAATTAATGTCCCCATAGGCCAACACATGTCCTTTCTAGTGTGCATTGTCCTCACTCAGACACACCCTGAGAAACATTCCCAAAAGGTCACCGATCCGGATCACTACTCCAGGCCAAACACGCTTAACTGTGGAGTTCTAATCAGGCTCTTGAAAAGGAAGGCGCACATTGTTGACATGAGTCACATCATTTAGTCATTTAACCCTTTATCATTTTGGTGTGTTAAAATCACCCCACCTTTAGAGCACAATTTCCTCGTTGTGGGCGCTACATCTCAACCCAGGCAGTGCACCTCACAGAAGGCTGGGTACGACCTCTGAGACCAAATGTAACAACTGGGGCCCAATGATAGCACCGACACCCAGCCTTAACATGGTCGTTGGGTCCTGGACCACCAGGAATCACCAGTTTCCTGGTAGACATGTGGGGCCCACCCCAGGGCCCACCCACGTGCCCGAATGGGTCATCTGACTAATGACTATCCCCACAGGCCAACACATGTTTTTTCTAGTGTGCTTTGTCCTCACTCACACACACCCTGGGAAAAATTCCCAGAAGGTCAGCCATCCTGATCCCTACTCTAGGCCAATCATGATTAATTGTGGAGTTCTAATCCGACAGGCTCTCGAAAAGGAAGGTTCACCTTGTTGACATGAGTCATATCATTTAGTCATTTAACACTTTATCATTCTGGGGTGTTACAATTTACAACTCTATGCCTCTCTGATTTCGATGGATATTTATCAGATGTATCCTTCAATACTATATGAGTTGAGGTTTAAAATAGGTATTTTGTGGTAAAATGGTTTTATCCATCCTAGTTTTTCATTATGGGGTTCCCTAGTGTTTTTATCTAATAAGGATGATACTGGTTTGAATTTTTGTATATACAATCATTTGTTGAACAAGGTAATGACCATGAAATATCACACTCTATGTATGATTGATGATTTATTTGAATAATTTAAGGGATCTAATAAGTTTTCAAATATTTTTCTTTATGTTGGATAACACTAGATGCAGATAATGGAGGAGGATATCACACATATTGCTTTAGGTGAAATTATTACCACTTCAATTTCATGGTTATGTCGTTTGACATCTTGAAATGACTGGATAAATTAATGGGTCTCAAGAACTCATTGTTTCAATATTTCATGGATTATTTTATGGTAGTGTCTATCAATGACATAATTTCATACTCTACGTCATATGATTATAATTTAGATAATCATTGGGATTTTTTACATGCTCTTTGAAACCATGAGATCGAAGGGAATCTATCCAAATTTATGTTCTAGAAATATGAGGTACATTTTCCTTCCACATATTTCTTTTTATCAGGGGGTTTCAGGAAATCCTTCAAAGATCGAGGTAGTTATTTATTGGGAAACACTTTAGAGTGATTCATAAGTCTATAGTTTCCCTGTATAATGGTATATTATTTGAGGTTTTTATCTATTTTTTTCATAACAAAACCATTTTAAAAAATCTGAATAAAAAGTAAAAGGATTTCATTTAGATTAATAAGTGTTGGGAAACCTTTGACCACCTAAAGGATAAGCTGATCATTGCCACTATGATTTGATTCCATGGGGATATGGTGATGTTTGAGGTTTTATTGTGATTATTACCATCTCTGTTTGGGTTACCTCTATTTGGGATCTCGATGTAGTGGAGGAAAATTATCTCTTATGGGTTTGTTTGGTTACATCCCCATGAGTGTGACTCTACGACACATGATCTGGGGTTTTCAACAATGGTATTTTCTTTGAATTTTTGATGGAATTGCCTAATCAGTGATTTCTTTATGGATTTTAGGGACTAAAAGAGTTGTGGTATATTTTCATTCAATATTCTCTAAATTTATAGAAAAAAGTTGTACTAAGTTCTTACAAGTTTTTTACTTCAAGATCTACTTCACCCAGTTTAATGGGAATGTAGTTACTAATTCACTAAGTAGAAATTCATGGGGAGAGGTTGTCTATAAGTTTTTGGATTATAAGAATACAATAGAAATTTTTATAGAGATGAATATAAATTATAATGATGCTGATGGTAGAGGTATCAAATTTCAGATGACAATGTAGTCCTCTTAGATAATTGGGTGGAGGAGTCTCAGTGGGGAGAAAATTAAGTAAACATGATGCAAGGCTATATTATTTCAGATGATCCTACCGAGGGGTGGTCAAATGATGAACAAAATTATGTGTTGGGTAAATGGAGTCCATTTATACTAGTGGATATGTGAGATGAAGTTCTCCATAATATTCATAGGTCAACAATTGTGGTGAATTCTAATCTATCTAATATGTAAAATGGATTGAGGTTATTGTTTTGTTGGATAAGGTTGAATTAATATATAACAGATACCATCACCTAATTAGGATTGAAATAGGTCCTCAAGCATGAAACCCCTTATACTCGATGCTACTTACTTCTGGTCATGGCATAAAAGGATATTGTGGGGAGACTTTTCTCTTAGATTGCAGTGAAATAACAGAGTAAAATATACTAAATACATAAAAATCCATGAACATTAGAGTGCACATAAATAAATAAATAAATGAAATAAAAAATTAATGAATTAAATACATAAAAAATATTAAAATCCAAAAAATGAACACAATGTTCACCCATTAGGATGACTACATAAAAAATAAAAATAAATTAAAATAAATACATATGGATCTACTTCAACAGTAAGATGAACTACATACATGATCTCCATGACTCTTGAATAGTTATAGCATAAACCGCAAACTCCTCATGATCAATACCACTCAACCATGAACCAATGGGAATCCATTAGATCCACCACATCCTATGCTTAACCTGAAATTATACATAAGGTCTATATGTACACTGAGGTGCACCTGAAGGGGGTGAGAAAAAAATATCAGTAGGCCACCCCAATGGTGGTCCTAATATAGGCCATTGTAACATGTACCTGAAATACCCATATTGTATAACCTAGAAAAATGTGACTACCATAATAAAATAATAAAATATAAAAGGAACAATAATGTGAGACAGAAAACAGTTGGTTCTATCCAGACATTTATAAGTAAAAATACTCACTCTATGGACCCAAACATATGAATTATTTAGTGTGGCTCACATAGACACAACATCACACACTTCTTCTTGACAAAAAGATCTCTAAATTCAACTAAAAGGACATGAACAAATCCAAAACCCTATGATATCATACTAGAAATCTAAATAATGAATAACATGTAATGGACACTAGGACTCAAATGGTATGATATGAATTGGAGGTATGGAATCCCTATTGATTTCTAGAGTATAATACCATGATAATAAGTACAAAAAAACTTAATGGGTTGAATAATCCTATTAGAACATTTTTAAGCCACCTGAACAAACCCCAAACTCATATAAAATTGGTCCAGAGAGAACTATGGCCTCTATGGTCAACAAATCCCATCTAGGGTGAAAATTTAAACTAGGTTGTATGTACTCATCTAGATCAACCTTTAATACCCTAGCCTCTCCTCGTAGCAACCAAATATTCTACAAAGGAGATCAACATAATCAATCTCAGGCCCTACACTAGGTCCACTAATATCTCAATGGTATCCTCTCTCATCTAGTCATCAAAAAGAAAAACCTAAAACCTCTATGTCTACAACATAAAGTACTAGGGTTGGCAAACACCCACACCCATTAACCAAATCCCATAAATCTAACATCAACCATCTCATGGGCCAACAAAAAATAGAGAAGATATTATGGTTCGCAAAACCATAGTGAAACTAGACACCCAACAAGGGGATCCTCCAAAAAACATTAGCTTAGGAAGGACACCCTTCAAGGAGATCCTTTAGCAAAACAAAAACTTGGACCATACCTGCTCCTATGGGACCATGGTTGGTTCCTTAACTCAAACCCATAGAGAACCCTCCCAAAAGGGAAACCTCAATAAACACCTTTCTAAGAATGGAAACCATATACAAAACCGACTCGAATGGAATTCCTAAAATAGGACCCACAGACCCATATCAAGCTCTTCTCAATGAAACCAAGCCACATCCAATATCCCATGATGCCAATCCACCCTAATGGATCCTATTGGTCCTGACCTAAAGTAGTCAGACGCAAACCTGAAACAGCTGAAGTAACAACACCATGCAATAGAAAACCATATTTAACTTTCTAAAATCTTTCTAAATAACCTCAAGAAAGATTATATGGAATCCTAATGAAAATGTTGTTAACCAGCACACACCCACACATGGGTCTCATAGAACACAACACAACCCCCCCCCCCCCCAAGTTGATTCTATAACCACAAACACAAAGCAATCCATCATAAAAAATTTATTAGTGAAAATCACCATATAAAAGGACTCTAAACACTCAATGGATTCCACCACTATGATCTATATTTAAAAACACTAATAATTGACTATTCCCAAGTCTAATTCTAAACCCAAACATAGAGACACCCAAAACCCCTTACTGGAAATAGTATGCAACAAGTACTTCTTGGTACACACATTATACTATCAAAGGTGAAATTTTCCATGTATTTACACATGGGAAGGTAACACCTCGGGTCTTCGTGTATACTAGTGAAAGGTAAAAACATCTACCCATGTAATAGTACATGTATATTCCCTTTCACATGGGGTGTATACCCAAGTACTCAGCCACATTTCTAGGTACTACTACATGAAATGTACTCCCAATACACAACATATAGAATCCACACATCCATCTACCCCAGTACTTGGGTACATGAAAAAGAACCACTACATGGGGTGTACTTTGGGTAAATGACATGTACTTCCCAAACTCAAACTTCCCATGTGAACAACCACATGGCCAGTTACCTGTCCAAGAACTAATACATGAAATATATATAAATTAAAATGTGTTTACTTATTAAAATATCATTTTATTGAATAGAAAGAACACATAATATGTAACAGCCCGAGATTTTATGAAAAATATTCTTTTTTATTTCACTAATGTCTTGTGTTGTACGCTACACCAAAAGGAGCTTGCACAACACGCATCCTTGACTTGCCTTGCATTACACGCAATCACAACCTTCCTCGATAGCGTGTGTGGTACGTAATCCTGAGTTTCACGAAACAATGATATGCTATTAAAATATTATTAAAACTAGCCGTTATGAATAGTAATAACCACTTTTTAAATTTTAGAAATTTTAACTCTCAAAATGGACTTCATTTTTGGACTCAGAATATCAAATTTAGCCTAAGGTGAAATTTTGGTACTTTTCGGATAACTTTAATATTCTGATGAATAGTGAAAATTACTAAATTATAATTAAAAACAACTTTTTTTAATCGAAATAATTAATAGTGATAAATCATTAATTTGAGTGGTTTTAAAGTATATTTAGAATATATTTTTACAATTTAATACAATGTTGGTCATTGGATGTAATTTCACATTTAAACTAGACATAAACAAGTGTCAATCTTTTGATAGATATTGTTTCTTAAAAAACACGCTATTTGTTTTAACAGCGGGATTTAATTATAAAATTAATTAATGCAACTTTTATGTTATGAATTTGGTAAAATAGACTTCATTTTTGAATTCGGAATATGAAATATAGCATGGGATGAAATTTTGGCATTGTTCTGAAAAACATCAATTTTTGATGAATAGTGAAACTACTAAGTGGTAGGCTAAAAACTGAATTTTGCATAAAACTTAATTTTACCGCTTCTGTGAATGGAATTTCGAAAATCCGAGAGACACGGTTAATATCAAGGACTAAAATGTGGTTCAATGAGATGAAAATAATTTTTTGGTGAATAGTAACTTTTTACTTTTTTTTACCGCGGTTAATAGTAAATAGGGTAACTAAGGGTAAATATGATATTAATATTACCCTAACACATGTCCTAATTCTATTTGACAAGTGTAATTCGACCGAAAACAAACTTAGCAATAAAATATGACCATTTAGGCCCACTTGGATTAGATTAGGACATTTATTATTAATTTATTTAAAGAAGGGTTAAAATAGTTAAAATCAAAGTTTAATAAGTAAATCATTTTTAATATGGGGTTATACATAAGATAAATTCGATTGTAAATATTCATTAGAAAGCTAAGAAGATTTTCTACATGATGGTATTTTATTTGTAATTTTTAGACATCAAATAATATAATTTAATTATGACACAAAGATGATGCAGTAATTATCTTATTAATGAAATATTGACATAATTGATAATATAAATACCAAAATAAATGTAATTTAAGACTTTTTATGAATTCCACTAATTTTCTAGGTTACTATGATATATTAGTATTGATTTAATCAACTTGTTTTGATCATATAATTCTGTTATGACTTTCACAAAAATCATATATCAAATAGTGTCAAAATTGACACAAAATAGTTTTTAAATCAAATATTATATTATTAATTGTTATTTTATTCCTAAAAATCTAAGGTTCGGCCAAATGACTTAGATAAGGATATATATTTTAATAATAAACAATTTGGGGTTCGTTTGGCATGTTATAGTAAGTGTATTTACCATATAGTGAAAGAAAACAAAAAGACACGGTAAAAGTTAAATTATTTAACTTAGAGTTAAATCTAATTGATAAGGTTAAAATAATACCCTAAACTTGTCTAAATATTATTGGTTGATAGGATTTCGACCCATACCCACTTTATCTTCGAAATAAGACCCTTTGGAACCATTATAAACCGATTTTGACTTTAATATAAAATAATATTTTGAGATATTCATAAGGTGCCCCTCTCCTCCCCTATAAAAGGACACCTCCTCCCCCTCCTCCTCACACCAATTTGAGCACTCAAGCTCGGCCAACCCCTGCCAATTTCTCCTCTCCACTTCCCTAGAAACATCCTAGAGGTTCTGGTCTTCTTCAAAGACCAATTTTAGTGCCCTAAGAGGAGGTCTCAAAGAGGCACTTCAAAGAAGAGGTAATTACCGTTTCCAATTCTTTCATCTTTATTTCTTCTTCCACTTCTTCTTCTTAGGTTGTTTCATTATGAAGTAATAACATCAGTATCACTCATATACTGATATGTTATTATAAGTATGAAACAACACTATTTCACCATCTATCCATCCTACAGAAAAAGAAATCACCGCGCGTGCGTACGTACGGAATACCGTCTCCACGCCGTGGTGTAATCTATTTTCCACCACCACCTTACATGGATGGGTATAATGGTGTAAAGAATAACTATACATAGTTATTACAACATCATATTGATTCTGATATATTGTATAATCCACTCAAATTCAATTCAATATTTATAGAAATGATATCATCGCTCGTGCGTACGTACGGACTACCGTCTCCACGACGCGATGAGATTCATTCTCCATGTTAACCATTTAAGAATGATTATAATGTATATATAAGAAATAATAATGAAATATATGACATTATAAAGCTACTGGATTTATGTATATATATATACATATTTATGTCATCTACTTACTTCCATTTCAAGACAATAAGGAAAGGAAAACAACGTTCATGCGTACGTACGGACTACCGTCTCCATGAACGGTGTTTTTCATTTTATTTATCTACCTATTATATATATATACTGAATATATATGATATATAAATCATATTTTATATTCTGGAAGTAAGTAAATCATGATATAAGTAATAATGATGTCAAGAACAACAAGTCAAAACACCTACGATAAATGAAACGATTTTACCCAAAACGCTTCTTTAACATGGAGTTTACAAAAGAACGGGTAATATAATGTCATAAGTGACCCATATATGATATCATAACAATGAATATGATTCTGTAATAAGACAATAACATGATTTAAATCATTATACAGGAGGTTTGGACACTTACAAAGCAAGTCGGACCTAAGGTAAGGGAAATATCACAATCTCATTTTTATCCGAGGTTGTTTATTCGTAAGTATTTACTGGGGTGTATTTTATCATCCACATCCATGTTTCATCAATATGTAATATTATTTCCATCCACCTACAATTGTTTAAATCCATTTTTACCCTTCGGTGAGTTTTTAGTAAAAGAAATGAAAGGAATCTTTTGATGTTTTTCGTACGAGGTACTTTTGACTTTTCCGACCAAAGTACGAAGAATGTTTTTTTAACTTATACGGAACGAACGGATTTATACTGTTTTACAAAGCCTTATTTTCATGAAGCTTCCTCTAAAAGATTTCATGACTATTTTCAATAAAATCTCTTTCTTTTAAAATTGCATGATGTTTTGTGAAAAGAAATTGATTTTGAAGAAGAAAGGATATTTTCCTCAAGAATTCAATTCAAGTGTTTTATCAAAATTATTTTCCATATAAGATAATAAAGGGTTCTGTTTCTATCCATATTTTTACATTGATTTGACTATGTTGTGATGGAATTATTTTTATGAATTCCTTTATCTTATATGAATGGTTTTATGATGTCATTTTGTTTAAGAATCCCATTTTTATTACATGGGTTATGCAATGATGTATGATTTATGATTTTGTGGCACACATAAGAAAGGATTCATTAAGAGATGGGTGGGACCTATATCTCCCTCCAATGCATTGGGTAAAGATTTCATATCTCATGAGATAGACATGGCTGGAATGGTAGGTTATACCGGTTCAGTGAAACAGGACTGAAACGAGGATTACTCGATTCAGAAAGGGACTTTGTCCACTAAGATAGTCTTGGCAATGAGTCTTGAATAACAAGAAATGATTCTCTATGATTATTTGTGTATTCCACAATGAGTAATGTTTTAAGTAAGGGTTTCATTTTCACTACTATGATTTATCCCATGTTATGAAATTATGCTCTCTTTTGCAGGTTAAGATTTCCAAAAATGTTATGTTCTTATGAAAATTATGTGATTGTTATTTCTTTTGTTTACCCTTACTGAGCATTTGAGCTCACCCTTTTATGTTTTCTTTTCCCCAGGATATAAAGAAAGGTTTTAGGTAAAAAAAAAAGGAAGATCTTTGTGGGAGATTTTGAAGATCTTTCACCAGGATTAGAAGATTACGTTCCGAGTTTCCAAAGACACTAAACTATTATGATCCTTGTGTGTGTATTTTTGTTATGTATTAAGTATTCCGCAAATGTAATGTAATGTCCATGTACGTCAGGATATGGGTCTCTACATAATAGGTTTTCTTCGTACCACATGTCGTGTGATTGGGGTTTCGCCAACAGAAACCCCTCAAAATGTCCCAAACCCCCCCCCTCAAATGCTATAAAACACCAACATCAACCAACTATGGGTCACCAATAACCCCAAAACAATATTAAAAACAAATAAAACTAAAATAAGGGTATTTATGGGGAAAAAATTAAAAATAACCCACTTTGGTGTGGATACCACTAATGATTTGGCTTGATTTGTTCCATGTAGCTGCTACATGATGACCTGACATGCCCCAAGCTCTATAATGAAACCTCCTTCTCCTTCCCCTCTCTCAATATCACTTCTCCCTCTCACTTTCCTATATTATATAAAGACCATTAAGGGTTGGGGTGTATTTTAAAAACAATGGAGGAAAGCAATAAAAATTTAGAAACATGAAAAATGAAATAAAAAATGAAATGAAAAATAAAATGAGGAGACAGAAGAAAAATGGATCCAACTGGGCCTTGGTTCCCAACAAAATGTTTTTCCTAACATAGGAAAACTCCGATATTGAACTTAATTATTAAGTCATAATTCCAATAAAATAATATAAAAAATATATATTACCAAATAAGCACACATGAATAAAAAGTAGTTAATCAATTAATTATTAAATATACTTCCAAAATTTAAACGACTCGGAATTCCACCAAAATATTATCCTAGGGTAAAAATCCTATTTTGATATCCATAATGTTTTTATAAAAATTAGTAATGATATCTTGATAGTATAAATTAACATTTTCTGCCTCATACATCGCCCGAGTGAAAAAATTCCAATTTTCCCTACTTTTATTAAACATTCATAATGTGGGTTGTGACAAGAACCCAACCGTAATTGATTCTCATCCCAAAAATACCTCTTTGGTTAACAAAGTACCATGATTCTCCTCAAACACTAGCTCTTACAAAGAATTCATGACCATACAATGACCGATCTGACTTTACTGACTACACTCCCTACATGAAGGACATTAAACTGTGGCATTTAGAATGATTCTTACCACAGGAGTATCCTTATATTCACCCCACAACCAATCAACAAACTCCAGAGTCCATGATCTATCCATTACTAATCATCATCACTTAATGTGGTGAAACCAATCACATTAGACTGTTAACACTAAAAAAACGAAATCCTATTCCTTGCTCACCTAGAATGACAACCCACACTCAATGAACCTCAAAATATATATACCACCACCCATGATGGCCTAAGGTTCTCTCCCAACCATAAGGCATACACTGCACCATACCTCAAATGGAAATCTCATGAACCATCTCGTATTGTGCCTAACCCTTGTTCATAAGACCTCTCAATAAGGATTTTATCCAAAAGCCATGCCAACCACCACTCTCCTACCTTGGTGTAAGAACCCAGATCTTCATTTAAAATGTGGATCATGATTTTGGGTGTTCTTGAAGAAAATTGGGAGTTTTTGGAAATTTTGAAAATACAAACTGTGTACTTGGGAGTACACGTCGTCTACCAGGATGTCGCGGGTAGCTGTATACTAGCTCTGTAAATAATAAGACATGATCGTGTGGGGTGACTTAGAGACCACCTAATGTGGTGGCTAGTTGGGGCATGTACACGACATGTATATTAAATGAACATGCCGTGTACTTTTATTTTTATTTGATAAATCAGACAGGGGTCAAATCTGACCCTCATATTCATCTACTTTTAGCCTTGGTTCATCCACGAGGGACTGAGAGAGACAATTATTCTTCAAGACACAATTTCTCCATCCAATGTCCTATCAGAACTCCAGTAGGTGCGTAGGAATCCCCTCAATGTGTACTTGGTTCTTCTAAATCCTCTCCACATAATTTCTCCCCTTTCTCAAGGATTTGAAGGTTGAAAATTTTTATGTTTTTGTTGATCCACAACGTTATTAGTAGATTAAAAGGCTAAGGATCAATTATATTGATCGTACAACATTGAGGTATGTGGTTTTTTGCCTTTCATTGTTTGTGTTTGAGTTTTATATGCCAATTTTCTGAATACCCATGTCTGGGTTTCTCAGGTTAAGAAAATCAGACCCTATTTTACCTTTATTTGATTGATTGTTGGTTTAAGGGTTTTTTGTGATATTATGTGAAATTAAATGTTTAAGTAACACCCCATGAGTGTGTTTCCTTGTTTTAATATTTAGGGTTGTTTGGTCCTAGTTTCCTATGAGGCATACCCTGTTTCCTTACCTAGATAGATATGATAGGACAGTTTGACTTTTGCTTCTTGTTAAATGTTTGTGATATGCATTGGAATTGTTTATCCATGTAGTAGTTTTGTTATATTAAGCTTCTTGATATTGTTTGTGCACAATTTAATTACACAGGGCTGTGAGGACTTGGTATAGTTAGACCACATGGGGAATTGACATTGAGTGCTTCCTTAGAGTGTCTATTATATTTCAGGGGATGAGACAACATGGGGGATTGACGGTGAGTTCTCCCTCAGAGTGTCTGTAGTTCACATTATAATACCACATGGGGAATTGATGTTGAGGGCTTCTTTAGAGTGTCTTTTACTTTTTATTTTATTACTTGGACATAGGAGTTAGATTGTGCGAGCTACTGAGAAGGTTAATTTTAATATTGAATGTTTGTGATGTGTTTGTCAAGAAAAACAAAAAGATTGGATTCGGTCATGTCAGGTAGTCTACTAAAATACCTATTTTTCATACCTGATTAAATGTTAAACATTAAATGCTAATTAATTCAAGTCGAAACATTTGGATTTTGTTACTTTTGAACTACTTGTTTCTTGGCTGAATTTCCATTATTACCTGCTACATATACTCACTAATAGTTAGGCACAGATCTTATAGTGGTTGCCTATAGGTATTTGTATCATACCCTATTTTGGATATTATTTTGAACCTAAATAGATTATATGGTTGTAGGTGTAGATAAGGGAAAGTTCCATTCGTCATTAGGTACTTGATTATTGTGGAGCTAGAGATCATGGGGCCAAGTTGAGGCTTGCGATGCTACTAAAGTTTACTTGATTTATTTTTCTCATAGTTTAGTATTATATTTCCAACATTGTGACTTCTTAGTTATTTTCCTGGACATATGTGACATGCATCATTTATATATATGTGCTTCAGTTGTGTATTTACTTTCAGTCTTCCACTGTTTACTTTTTTTATGGTATTAATGTTTCCACTACTGATTTTTATTTTTTATTACACTATGCGTACTCTACCAATGAGGGCCTCGTTTACCCTCTATCACACACATGGATCTCACTACTAGTCGCCAGCCTCTGAAATATAGGGAAATACGCTTTAGGCCATGTGACCAACTGGGTAAGGGGCCCCTTTAGGTGGCACTTGAAACCAGAACGTTATAAAGTAGTATCATAGGTGGTTTCTTTTCTACTTTGTATTACTGTTTGGAGCATATAGAAATGGATATGAAGGAATTGATAGTCATTAATAAGCTGTTCCCTAGATTAGTTGACCCGTGTATGGGGAAAATCTAATTTACCTCGATTATTAAAATTTTTATGGTTTTTCTATTGTTATAGTTGATCTAATTTCACCGTTGGGTGAATCACATTATTTCTACTGTTATGATTTATATCATTGAGGTTCTATTTCTATTTAAAACTAATGAGATGAGGGTATTCCATCTCATGCATCATATATGCACTTGATAGAGATCACATGTCATGCATTTTGTCATGCCACTTAGGGTAAATTATTGATTTCATATTGTTGTGATAGATATTGTGATAGATATGCACGTTGTTATGACTGATGCCATGATAGAATTCCTGCTATTTTGATAGGGTATTGGAAAATTTAATATTTCATTTGTATGGATGCCAAACATTTTTCCTTGAGGTGTTATGGGCCCATATGGATCAGAATTTGGTTGATCATCTGATTGATTTCACTATTATACCTTGTTATATACTTGCAAATGATGCCGTGATTTTATTTAAGGAGAGTATGGGCCCCATGGATTGGAATTTGGTACTTTAACGCTTGTTTTAGCATTTTATGGGGGTTCATAGAATTTTCGAAGGCTTACTGTATGTAAAAACCTAGAATTCATGGTGTGTGGTGATAAATACACGGCATTTATTCTTCTGTTCTAGAAGAAAAAAATTTATTAAGTACATGTCGTGTACCCTATGTACACGCTGTGTAGTTTTTAACCACATGACTAACTATGTGAGTAGAGAGACAGGGTTGGGAAATCTTTAGTGGAACATGCGATGTACTTAGAGTACACGCCGTGTTGTAAGAGTCATGTATCTAGCTATGTGACCAACGACATGGGTGGATGAATATGATGTTGTACACGTCATGTTCTGTCCTTGCACACTATGTAGAGTCGATCGTTTCACTGACCGTGTGACTAAAAACATGGGTGGTAATAACTTAAGGGGTAAATTCCATGTCTAGTGTGAACACGCCATGTAGTGTTACACGAGAAGGAATTGTGTAGTTCTAGCCATCTAGAAGTACATGGGAAGGAGGGATCATTCAAGTATACGCTGTGTCTCGTGGAGAAAATTCCATGTGTATGGGATGTTTCATGACTAAGGTTGGAAGAAGTACACACCCATGTAAAGTCTTAAGTGAACACTTGGTGTAGAAAAAATAAATGCCATGTAACCCTATTTTAAAAAACATGAATGATTTTACTTCTCTATTTCATTTTTCACTTGTATGTTGTTTTTTCTTTAATCTTGTGTCGAGGTGTGCACTTGAACTTTAAAAATCATTCCACCATGAAGTACTTTTGTTGTATGCCCGATATAGAACAATGATCAGACACTGAAAATGGTAGTCCAGGGAATACCAACAGATCCTCCTGTTGTGCCTTTCTTGGCACCAACTTTTATACCGGATGTTGGTGCTGAGGCACAGTTCCATGAAGGCTTCATGAGGATGATGCATACTTTCCAAGGAGCATCGAATCCTGCCCCGTTTATGAAAGATTTGATGTAGGTTTTCAATAGAAAAATACTCCCACCTTCTTAGGGGATGGAGGACCTTGGGCTCTAGAGTCATGGTTAGAAGCCATGATCTATCTTCAAGAATCCCTAGATGCATCCATAGAGGAGGGAAAATCTCTTTACATAAATGCTACATGATTACTCTAAGATATGGTTGGATGTGACATCACAGGTGGGATTCCAGAGGTTTATGGCTTGGGATGAGTTCCAGTGGACCATCTATGACTACTTCTACCTAGAGACCTTGAGGGATGACCGATCCTAGGATTTCATGAGTTTGGAGTATGGTACTCACTCAGTCATGGATTATTATTATCGCTTCAAAGAGTTGCAGTGATTCACACCCATTGGGGGGATGATCAATTTCTAGTAAGAATGTTTTTAGGATAGTCTCATGCATGACATCCTATCTCAAGTGAACATCCTTAGGTTGAATTCTGTATCTTCTATAGTTAACCAGGCGATGATCACTAAGCACAACCTGAGGGATTCTAGAGCTGTGGGCTAGGGTGGTTCAACAACCAAAGCTGGTACCCTTATGAATGATATCAGGAAGCACTGTAGGGAGTCTACATATGGAGATATCACTAAGTGTCATTTTCCTTCAGGTATCCATGTAGTGTGCTACCAATGAGGGAAGGGAAGACATAAGAAACCATAGTTCCCAAGAGTCCAAGTTTAGTGTCGATCTTGTGGAAAGATGGGATATCTTCAACATTTCTACAAAACCCTCCTTCCAGAAGCTAGTAAGGGAGGGTCTGTTTTGTCTCCCCATACTAGAGCATGACCACCAATCCCACATCTGGCTGAGGTATTGAGTTCTTTAGGCTATTCAGTCTGAGGTGGTGGTTGTGGCCGTAGAGGTCAGACACTGGGTTTCGACAACCACAGGGTGCATCAACTCAGGGATCTTAGATAGCTCTATAGGGATGCGGTGAAGGCCAGGCTTTTGTGCTGGAGTATATCCAATAGGATTAGGATCCCATACCGTCTACAATTAGTGGTACAATTTTGGTTTCTTTTTTTTAGCTTCTTATCTTCTCAATATAGGGGATTCCTATAGCTTTATATTTGGGCCTGTTGTGGAGAGCCTTGGGCACTATATCTTTTCTTCTGCTGATATCATGACGCTGGACACTCTGTTAGAGACTATAACGGCTAGTGTATATTAGTGCAAGGAGTACCCTCTTGAGGCTGGTGGGTGTCACTTCTTATAGTACCTTTATTTATTAGAGATGATGGGTTGTGACATCATTATCAGAATTGGCGGGTTAGTTCCCTTTTAGGATTTTTCGATTTATATTGTTGTAGGGTGAGTTTCACATCATGTAGGGGTGGATTGATACTATATAAGGGTGAATGGGATGTCTAGGTGAGTAGAGCTGGACCTTAGAATCATGGGTTGAAAGGTGTTACAACCCAAATTTCTAGTTTGTACCAAGAGGCTAGGGGACTTCACATATGGACTTTCTACTATTGTTTGATCATTTTAGGGATTTATTTTTAGATGAATATTTAGGTTTTCCTCCTGAGTGTGTGGTATAATTTTCTATTGAACATGTGACAGGGGCGACACCGGTGTCCATTCCTCCTTATAGGGTGGCTATACTAGAGTTACATGAGCTCATGAAGTATTTGGAGGAGTTAAGGGCAAATGGTTTCATCCGACCCAGTAATTCCCCTTGGGGTTTTCCTATCCTATTTGTGAAGAAGGAGGGTGATACCCTTAGACATTATGTGGATTATAAAAAGTTAAAATAGATGATTCTTAAAAACTGATATCCCTTACCGAGGATTTCTAATTTCTTTGATCAGATTCAAGGAGCCCGAGTGTTCTCAAAGATTTAATTGAGATCCGGTTACCATCAGTTGTTCATTAGACCATTAGATATACCACTTATAGACTTTTGGAACAAGTATGGTCTATATGAGTATGTGGTTATGTCGTTCGGTCTCACAAATGCACCTGCAGTTTTTATGGCACTAATGAACCGAGTGTTTCATACTTACATGGATTCTTTTGTGTTAGTCTTTGTGGAGTACATATTGGGGTACTCTCATAGTCAACAGGAACATGCTACCCATCTTGAGAAAATTTTGAGTATACTGATAAAGCATCAGTTATATTCTATTCTCTCAAAATAATACTTTTGGATGGACCTGATTCACTTCTTGGGTAATGTTATCTCAAAGACAGGAGTATCAGAAGACCTAGAGAAAGTGAGAGTAGTAGTAACCTAGGAGAATCCAAATAACTTCTTTGAGGTACAGAGTTTTCTAGGGATGGTTAGTTCCTACAGGTGTTTTATGTAGGAATTTTCATGATTAGATGTGCCACTAATGGGACAGACTAAGAAGGGTTCAAAGTACTTGTGGACAGATTCCAGCAATTTATCCTTTTTGGAGCTAAAAGGGAGGTTGAATTCCACACTAATACCGGTTTTTCCATAGCCAGGAAAGAGTTACACCATTAACTGTGATGCATTAGGTATCGGGCTGGGGGAAGTGCTGATGTAGGAGTAAGGAGTCGTTGCGTACGGGTATCAGAATTTGAGGCCACATGAGAGGAATTACTCGACATGTGATCTCAAGTAAGTTGCAGTTGTGCATTCTCTACGATGTTTGAGACATTATATTTTGGGAGATAATTTCATTATTTTCACTAATCCCAAAAGTCTCAAGTATAAGATTTCCCATCATGATATGAATTTGAGACAATGAAGGTTGGTTGAGTAACTTCAGTCCTTTGACTTTGAGCTTTAATATGTGCCTAGGAATGGAAATTTAGTGGCTGATGGATTAATTATTAGGACTCAGATACAAGTAGTTTAGGTGGCCAATAGTGAGTGAAAGCTTATATATTTGATCTCTAAGATTCATTTGGAGGTGAAAAATAGATAGGGGAAGATAGTTTCTTCTGTATTTGTTACCTCTACTCTTCTGGATCAGGTGTGAATGAGGCAGCTATCAGATTCTAAAGGCCTAGTTCTATAGGGGAGTGTGTCAGGTGGGGACCCTAATATTTTATTGACCATAGGTAAGGATGAGATCTTGAACATTCATGGATGTGTATGGATTTCAGAAGACATACATGGGGAGTGATGCAGGATCTTCATTCCTCAGTATGGGCAGTTCATCATAGTGTAACCAAGATGTATCAAGATCTAAACTATTAGTATTGGTGACCTGGTATGAAGAGGGATGTTGCTGTTTTAGTTATGAGATGATCCACCTATAAGAAGGTGAATGCAGAGCATCAATGACCAGTGGGGATTTTACACCTGTTACCCATTCATGAGTGGAAGTGGGATGATGTCGCAATGAATTTTGTGACAGGGTTACCAAGACCCCCTTGAGGGAATGATGCAGTTTGGGTTGTTATTTAAAGGCTCACAAAGGTTGAACACTTCTTACTGATCAAGGGGACCTTTAGTGTTGACGATCTTGGATGGTTGTACATCTGAGGGATTGTATGGTTGAATGGGGTTCCGCATTATATCGTTTTAGATAGAGATGCCTGTTTTACTTCTCATGTTTGAAAGAGACTATAGAGGGATTTGGGTACATAGGTACATCTGAGTACATCTTACCATCCTCATATATATTGCTAGTCCAAGCACATTATTTAGGTTTTGGAGGAATTTCATCGAGCATGTTTCCAAGATTTTGGAGGTTCTTGGGAGAATCACATACCAATGGTGGAGTTTTCCTTCAATAACAGTTTCCAGGTGACGATTCAGATGGCACCTTATGAGGCATTGTATGGTATGCCATGCTGATCACCCCTATGTTGGTAGGAGGTAGGAGAAGAACATATGCTGGGACCTCATCTTGTCTAGGTGACCACAGAGCAGATGGAGTTGTTTTAGAAGAGGATGGGTACTGCATAGTCATGAGAGAAGTCTTATGCTGATCGATGGAGATGACCTCTGGAGTTCAAGCTCAAAGATCAGTTTTTGTTGCATGTCCCACTGAGGTTGGGACAAATGAGAATTTGGAGATAGGGGAATATTTCACCAAATACATTGGACCATTTGAGGTTTTGGAGAACGTCAGACCAGTTTTCTATCGGTTGTAGTTACCTCAGAGGTACCAAGAAATGAATGGTGTCTTCCACTTTTCTCAACTAAGACGTTACTTATTATAACAATCTCATGTTTTTTAACCTAAGGAGTTTTAGTTATAGATGGATGCATTGTTTGAGGAGCATCCTATCTAGATTTTAGATCATATGGAGACGGTTCTTCAGGGCTGGTCTGTTCCACTAGTATGGGTGTTGTAGTAGCATGACCGAGTGCAGGACGATACTTGGGAGAGGGAAACCGATGTGCGATCATAGTGGCCAGAGATGCTCGCAGATTCTTCTTCGCCACCTAGTTTGGGAAATTTATAGATGAATTTCTTTAAGGACTAGGTTTGTAAGAACCTGGATCTTCATTTTAGGTATGGATCTTGATTTCGTTGTTTTTGAGAGAAATCAGCTTTTTGGGAAATTTTAGAAGTACACGCTATGTACTTGGGATTACATATCGTGTACCAGGTTGCCGCAAGTATCCATGTACTAGCCGTATAATGATCGAGACATGGATTTTTGGGATGAACTAGAGATTGCCTAAAGCAGGGGTCAGTTGAGGCATGTACTAAGAATGTACATTAAATTAACTTGCAGTGTACTTTTATTTTTATTTGATAAATTGGACCAGGGTCGCGTCTAACCCTCATATTTGTCTTCTTCTGGCCTTGGATCATCTAGGAGCGACTGGGAGTGATGATTCTTCTCCGAGCCACCATTTCTGCATCCATGGTATGATCCAAACTCCAATGGGTATCCTGAAATCCCCTTAGTGAGTTCTTAGTTCTTCTAGAACCTCTCCTCTTAATTTCTCATCTTTCTCGAGTTTTTCAAGGTTGAATGCCTTTTCCATTTTTGTAGATCTAAGATATTCTAGGCTCATTCAAAGGATGAGGTTCAACTATATCGATTGTATAATGTCGAGGTAGGTGGTTTGTTTCCTTTAGTTGTTTTTTATTATGTTTTATATGCCAAAGTGATTATTACCCATGTTTTAGGTATTTTGAGTTAAGTAAATCGAACCCTATTTTACCTTCATAAGATTAATTGTTGGTTAAATGGTTTGTTGATGTGATATTATGTGAAATTTCATGTTTAATAAACAACCCATGAGTGTATTTTGTTGTTTGAATGTTTAGGTCCATTTGTTCTAGGTTTCTTATGAGGCATACCTTGCTTCCATGACTAGCTTGATAGGATGAGACTGCTTGACTTTTGATTCTTGTTAAATTCTTGTGATATGCATTGGATTTTTTTATCCATGTAGTAGTTGAGATTACATTGGGCTGCTTGATATCCTTTATGCATGGTTGAATTACACAGGGCTATAAGAACCTGGTGTAGTTAGACCACAAGGGTAATTGACGTTGAGTACTTCCTTAGAGTTACTGTTATATGTCACGTGATGAGACCGCATGGGGAATTGATGGTGAGTATTACCTTAGAGTGTATATAGTTTATGTTATGAGACTACATGGGGGAATTGACATTGAGTTCTTCCCTAGAGAGTCTATAGTTGTTCAAGAAACACCATAGGGCGAATTTATGATGATTGCGTCCTTAGAGTGTCTTTTTCTTTTTTATTGTATTACTTGGCCAGAGCGGTTAGACTGTGGGAGCTACTTAGAGGGTTAATTTAAATATTAAATGTTTGTGACACATCTTCCAAGACAAAGAACAAGATTGGATTTGGTCTTGTTAGTTAATCTTTTGACATACCTGTTTGTGATACCTGATTAAATGTTAAACATTAAATGGTAATGAATATAAGTGGAAACTATAGGATTTGGTTACTTTTGTTCTCCTATTTTCTTTGTTGCATTCACATTATTAACTGCTATATATACTCACTAATAGTTAGACATAGATCTTATGGTGGTTTCCTACTAGGGTACATCTCACACCCTGTTTGGGTCATGATTTTGGACCCAAACAGATTATATAGTTATTGGTGTAGATAATTGAAAGCGCCCTTCGTCATTTGGTTCTTGATTATTTTGGAGCTGGAGAGCATGGGACCAAGCTGAGGTTTGCGATGCTGCTGGAGTTTAATTTTTTTCATTTTCACTTGGTTTAGTACTGAATTTATAGCAGTGTGACTTGTTTTTCTGTTTTCCTAGACCTATTTGACATGCATAATTTATATACATGTGATTCAGTTGTTTATTTACTTCTATTCATCTCCAATTTACTTCTTGTACATTATTACTATTTCTTCTACTAATTGTTATTTGTTATTCCATTGTGCATACTCTACCAATGAGAGAATAGTTTCCCCACTATCACACCCAAGTCCATCACTTCTAGTCGGCAGCCTATGGATTTCATGGAAATGCGCTTAAGGCCATGTGTCCAACATGGTACAGGGCACCTTTGGGTGGCATCCGAAACTGGGACATTACACTAGGGAAGAGTGATCCTCCAAATACCTCGTATAGTCCCTCACAACCAAATGAGCCATGACCAAGAAAACCTAAGCTAACACACCTAAACCCACTAACCAAGAACCGCATGTTTTTTAGTTTGAAAAAACTATAGCACCCTCAATAATCTTCTAGAAAAATAATTCATCCCCCTCAGGCTATGATCTTATACAAGACCACCCTCCACCCAAGCACTGAAAAAGAACCATGCTCATCCAACCACGATCCAACTTCACTACTGAAATAGAAACGATAAAAATAGTTCCATGAACCAAATAAACCATCCCTCATATACTTGACCCAAAACCACAAAATTAAGATCACCGTCATCCTAAAGTAATCTCTACCTCACCACTGAAATTCTCAGAGTTACCATAACCTTTGGTATACTCAAGCCTGATCCAAAAATCTCGCAGAAATCCTTGAATTAATCAAGACAAACACATCCAACAGAAGGGAATCCAAATTCCCACACTAAACCATTTTGTTTTATAAACATACCTCAATGATATGAATTCATATCTTCCATAAGAGAACACCATAGAAAAATATGCACATGAATTGCCATCCAAATAAAGGATCCCATGGTTTAATTGAGTAGAATTCCACCAAGTACGTAATAAAGAAATGTAACACTCAAAGATATTGATTTTTTTCAAATAAATTTATACTTTTTAATAATTTTCATTCCACACAACACCAAGTTTAACATTCTTTACATGAAACTCCATGTTATAATGAAACACAGGTTACTATTAAAATATTATTATTTAATATGATAGTTACCACCTAGAAATTGGAATGGTTAGTATAAAAAGGATTAAATAAATTATAGAAATATATGGTTTAGAAAATTATATATAAATAATTTTTTGTTGACCAATTAATTATAAATGAGAATAAAAACTATTTGAAAATAAAGGAAATTTTTTTTCTGAAATTTTTTTTATGAACACAAACATGGTTTATCTTAATAAAAAAAATTAGTGAATGATTTTAATGACATAATAATATTATATATTAAATAAAATGTTTAAAATTTATTTTATGTTTATTCTATATAGGAGACAAGAATTAATCCAATTATATGCTTAAAAAAATATTATTCAAAATTGAATTTTTGTCACTATTTTGAGGACTTAATTTTAAATTAATTTTTATCAATTATAGATAATGAAATTTATAAAATTAAATTATATTTTAGAATCATAATTTCAAAATTATCTTGGGATGAATTTTTTTTATTTTTCTAAAAAGATTAATTTTTCAATGAATAGTAATAGATATTGCTTGTTATTGAAAAATTACTTTTCATTTAATGAATTTATAAGGATTATTTTCCTAAATGGTTTTAGAATTAAAAAATTTTAAAATATATATATACAATTTAGGTCATTGGAATCAGTTTTATATTGAATTTTCATATAAAAATAATTTAAAATTTGAAACATTTTCTCTTTGGAAAACTGCTTTCTCATCACATCTATGAGATTGTCATTAAATTAAAATTTGTCTACTTCTATAAATGGAATTAATAAAAATGTATTACATATTTTTAATTAAAATAATTTGTATTATATAATAATGGAAACTTATTTTTTTAACAAAATTAATATTAAAAAAATAAAAAGGAGTTATTGTGGTTATGATAAAAATGCTTTTACACGGGGTTGAACAAAAATGATAATGGTTAAAAATGACCCAAAACTTGTCCAAAACTAGTTTTATGGCCATTTAAGAAAATATCTATTCTAGGTTAGATAATGACCCATTTTGGAGTATCTTGTCATTTATAAAACATGTGTTCACCCTTTTCTATTCAAAAATTAAAAAACTACCAACCACCACACTTATAAAATGCTACCCACTCTTCTCTCCTTTTAAAAAATTCAATAACATTTTGTTCATCCAATACCTACCTCGATCACTCACTTAATTCCATCTTATCATCTTTGAATAATTATTATGGTCATAAATCCAACCTATGTATCTTTTTTGGTGAAAATGAAAAGAAGTGGTTTAAAAAAGAGGTAGTGTCCCTATTTAAGGAATTTATATTATTTCATTCTCCTCCTCCTTGACTTGTTTATATACCCTGGTGATATAAAAACCTTAATATCTTACATATATTGAGATGTTATTATGTTAATTTAATAACTTAAGTCTTTCTATTATTCAATAACATGGGTTTCAAAATCATCGTTCGTATGCACAAAAAACTATCGCCTCTCAAACTGATGTTATTCATTTTCTATCCCCACCTATCATGGATGTATATAATGATTCATTTATTATTCTTATATGATATATATTAATTAATTATGATTTTAGAATCATGATATCACAAATTAATTTTTACATTCATTTCCATGGGAAAACACAACTGCATTGAAAAGTAACGAGAATCATCAAATATTTATATTGAAGGTAATAAGGATGAGTTTATTGACAATATCTAATAAATATGATAGAAAAATCTGTTTTTATGGTAATATGTTATTTACCTTTAATTATTTTACACCATCAAGAAAATTTAAACAATTTTACTACATACATATGACCTAATGTCTTCATGAATAATGAAACCACGATAAATGTATGATAATGAAAAATAAAAAATCAAAACATGCATGAAAAAAGGAAGGGGTTTCTACCCAAAACCTAAATTTAACGTTAAATTGTAAATAAAAGGATAATAAAATATCATAAATAAATCATATATTGTATGATATATATAAATATTGATCTTTATAATATGTATAATAAACATATATTTATTATATAGGTGGTTGGATTGTGTATGAAGGAAGTCGAGACTTATGGTAAGGGGTTTCTGTATCACAGTTTACATCAGTGAGACACATGTCATATTTATCACCTATTTTTTGTAGTGTATATAATAACCATGAATTCATTTTATGTTTCTTCACCAGAAAATTATTGTTATTTACATATTTATTTGAGGATATAAATTTTTTGGGGGTTCAAAGGTTACCAAAGAGATAAGATATTTTTGTCTCAATTTTCCTTCACTGAGACATATGTTATATTAGGAACCTATATTCATTAATCAGGTGTATATATAAACCAATTTACATGAATATCATGAATTTATTTATTCTAATGACATTCTATTTTTCATTTAACATTATTCTCTCAACAAAAATATGATCCAATGTTACCAAGGTTGTAATGGTTTAATGCTACCATCTTAGAATTTATCAGGATTCCTCATGATTATGATTACAATGATGAAACAATGGGATATATCACTCCAGAAACACATTTATTTCATTCTAATCTAGTTATTTATATGAATAATTTTTTCCCTTCATTTTGCTTTCATTATGTTCTCAATAGTCCAAATGAATGTTTTGAAGAAAAATAATCATTATTTTTATCTTTGGTTGAAAAACTATTTTAATCCAAAAACAATTTTTTCTAAAAATGTTTTTAACATTCATAAAATGTTTTATTAAAGATATTTTTACCTAGGTTTGATATTTTAAAAATATTTAAAAGGAATATTATTATTTTTTCCAAACAAGGGACATTTATAATTTACTGAAAATGTCAATGGATTATTTGTTTTTATAATGTGTACATCATAAATGATATTTACCAATACCATGCCCGATAAATAATTCTAACATTTCTTTATAAGCTTTCTAGGTTATTTTCAATGAAAAATATTTTGAAATATTTTTTGAATTCTTAGTTTTGAATAGAGATTTTCAAAGTGAAAAGTGTATTTTCCTCAAAACATTTTTTAAGTGATCTTTCAAAATCATTTTCTATCTAAGAATAAATCCAATGTTGTTACTTATTATTTACTAAGAATATTATCTAAGGATAAAATAATTATTATTTATATGAATGTTTTATGTTTATCATGATAATATTTCTATGAAAAACATACATTTTCCATGCATTATATCATGATAAAATGATTATGAAACCCA
This sequence comes from Viscum album, assembly GCA_963277665.1. Classification (NCBI taxonomy): domain Eukaryota; kingdom Viridiplantae; phylum Streptophyta; class Magnoliopsida; order Santalales; family Viscaceae; genus Viscum; species Viscum album. The sequence goes on from OY728126.1 coordinate 1,900,955,761, forward strand.
ACTCTTTTTACACAGTCTATGAGATGGTGAAATGATGAAATGTACATGAAACATGTTTCTTTTATGTGGGTTATTCTATGATGTAAGGATTATGAAACCCATTTATTTTAATTTTTATGATATTAACAATGTTTTATGATCTCATGGAACATATTTGTATAATTTTTATTATGTGATGGTTGGGTACTATATCTCCCTCCAATTAATTCTGTAAAGATTTATATATCATGACATAAATAGGACAATAATAGGGCGTGAACCTAGTTTAGTAAGGGAGTTTTTTCACTATGATATTCTTGGGAGTGAACATTCACTACTTTGAAGATATGGGTAGTGAATCCATTCAACTATGATAGTTTTGGAAATGATAGTTGAGTGACAATAAAATTATCTGATATGATTATGTGTATGAGAAAACATTACTTGTTATTCCAATGTCACGTTATCATGGTTCATGTTATTTGATTCCATTATGACTCATGTAATATTAACTACATAAAATTATTCGATGACTCAAGTTTATGATCTATGATACACTATGTTTTATTTTCAAATGTTATTCTCATGTTACCATTCCCTTATACTCATTATATATAGATATTTATTTTGATTACCCATACCAATAATCTAATCTCACTATTTCTTATGTTTAAGTTCCCTAAGAAATGATTAATGGTCTTATATATGATATGTTTAAGAGGGGTGTCACTTATGAGGAACATAATGAGTTGTGACCAAGCTCACATATTGACCAATTGTTTATATTTATATGTTTCAAAATTCACTAGAGCTAAATTATTCTTCAAAAAATATTTATTTTATTTAATGAATATTCATCTATTAAGATGTAATATTTATCTATGATATTTTTTGGTTCATTACTTTTTGTAAAAAAAGGATAGGTTTAGTCATCTTTTGAAACTAGGATGAGAAAAAAATAGTAAAATATCTAGGGATATATATATATATATGGATATGTTTACTGATATATATAAGGATAATTCTAAATATTTTTCAAAGTAGTGGAAAATGTCTAAGAATTTTGGGAAAGTACTAAACAAGTAGTTACAAAGAAATTACATCCTTTTCTGGAAAATACTAATGCTTGTGGATCTAGAATAGTGGTAACTAGGGTTAATAACTCGGAAAATGGATCATTGAACTATACTCTATTATCACTTGGTGTTTCATAATGAGACTTATTGCACACCTAATTTGATAGTCTCAAGGTATATGATTTAGAGATTCATCAACTCTTTAAAAAAAACCATGAAACATTTAAATAATTATCATGAATGACCTAGGTTATGCCGAAGGTGACATATATTTAATGTTCTAGGATTTAGACATCCTATACGTGATTTTTCAGGATTATTTGGTTTCCCACTATGATTATTATTTCTCACACTATGATTTTTAGTTTTATTCAATGGATTAAACTAGGAGTAATCATCTTAAGATTGAATGTAAAGGAAAAATTAGTTAATATGAGAATCAAAATTGGTTGATGACTAGAGGGAAATATATTTCCATTATTCCTAAACATCTATCATGATATATGATTAACAACATGAACATTTTTGGGATTATAAATGCATCAAATAAGAGAAAAATGGACTTTTATGAAAGTTCATGTGGTAAATTAAATAAAAGAAATAAAATTTTGATTTATACATATTAAGAATGTGGGAAAAGGTGAATATAAGAATATCTCAAATGGAGGAGAAGATGTTTTATATGTGTAAATGAAGTTCATCGGAAAATGATTCACCAATAAATTAAATGCATTATAAATGGGTAACATGGTCATTATTCAATTCACTGCTCTAAACTAAGGGTTATCCCTTAGACAATGGAAAGAAATATACTATTACAACTGATGATGTGAAAGGATTGAAGTGAATATGTATTTGGATTCATGAATTATGTTGTGTAACTATTTCAATAATGGTATTTATTTTATAATAATTAGGAAACATCTTTAGTACAATGTTAATTTTGGAAGAATATGTGACTTCATGTTATATTAAATTAAGAGTTTTGGATACCATCCTGGTTTTATGAGTTTATGGTTGATCATATGTTCAATGTATTTTACACCATTTTTAGGTTTTATGTGATATTATTTTATCAATATTACGGATATTTTGAGAAAAATTCATGGGGGAAAACTATTTTGTATAGTATATGTTTTAGTCAAAAGATTATTTTAGGAGGAATTCCTTTTAAAATAAATATAAATAAAGGTATTGGTAAAATTTAGTGTTTATCTTATATTATATGTTAATGTAATTATGGGTTATTAAAAATTTGGAATGTTTTTTTGGAAAAAGAATTTCCTACACGTCGGGTGATAACCTATTTCATCCGGCAAGGCTAGGAGGCATGATCCAACAATCGATGGTTACATGGGTCGAATGCCTACTATTGGACTATATAAAATATTATTTATTGGGGATAACATAATGATAGATATTATTGATTATTTATCTATATTCTTATTATATTATAAATTTAAAGATGAGAGACAATGGTCAAAAAGGGTTCTATGATCATTATTCATACCAGCAAGGAAGTGAGAAGAAATCATTTTGGGTTTTCTTATTAAACACCCCAAACACGTAATGGTCATAATGCTATATGGTTTATAGATTATCTCATTAAAAAGTTAAGAAAATCTATCTCTATCAAATAAAATTTATCTTTGGATAATATTTCACAGATAAAAATAGAGGTAATACTAAGGTTTCACCTATTAAAACATTATATAATATTTGATCAAGATCCTAGGTTTAACTTGATGTTTGGGAGAAGTCTTCAGTAGGGCCAAGATACAGTGCTATGTTTTATCACTATATATCATGTCCAGACATATGGTTATTACAATATAACAATTTAAACCCTAGAGTATATATTAAGAACTTATTAAATGGATTTCAAAATGGTTGTTGGGATCAATACCTTCCTCTAGCCGAGTTTTATTTCAACAATATCTTTCATTTGAGGATTGAAATGGCTCCTCCTGAATCCCTATATGAAAATAAGTTTATAAATCCATCCTAATGAGGTGAAGTTGAATAATTAAAGATATTGGGACCTAATCCAACTGCTTAAATGGAAAAGAAGGTTAGATATATTCAACAACACATAAGGGTAAAAAAAGTCAATATAAAAGTTATGCTGATAATCATTAGCATTACCTGGAATTTTAATTTTTTGAAAAAGGGTTTCTAAGAATTTCACCATGGAAACCATTTTTGAGAAAAAGTATGAAAGGGAAAAAAATACATTGGAATGTTAGTACCTTTGAAATTCATGATTGTATTAGGACCATAACTTATTATGAGGTTCTTCCATCGAACCAATTTGAAGTCCACAATGTTCTATGTGTCTATCTAAGGAAGCACATACCTAATCAATAACATGTTCTAAACATACAAGTCATACTCCTGGAGCATGATATTTCATATGATGGAAAACCACTAGAGACTTTGGATCATATTAAGAAAGTTCTATTAAACAAGAAAAATAACCTGATCAATGTTTTGTGGTGAAAACACCAAATTGAGGAAGTTATGTGGGAACCTAGGGATGCAATAAGGAAGAAGTGACCTTAGTTGTTTGTACCAAGGAAATGAACTTCAAGGGATAAATTCATTTTAATGGGGTAGAATGTAACACCCTGATATTTTTTGAATTTTCTCCAAATAAATACAGTGTTTTATATGTTTTTCATTACATGAAACACTTAATTTAGTTTTAATTACACACAATATCAGTTTTAACAAAACACAACGTACTAATAAAATATTATTATTTAACATCATAGTAATTTCCCAGCAATTGGAATGGAGGTTATGGATATAATTATCTAAATTATAAAAATATATGGTTTAGATAAACATATAAAAATAATTATTTTGTTACAAATTAATTATAAATGAAAATAAAATCTATTTGAAAAAAAAAATCTTTTTGTGAAAGCTATTTTTATGAAAAAAAATTTCCTTTTACCTAAATTACTTTAAAAAATCACATTTTGAGAATTATTTATATTTAATATAAATATTATATATTAAATAAAACCTTTGAAATTAATCTTATGTGTTTTACAGATAATATATATAAATAATTATAATTTTACACTTAAAAAATGTATTTTTCAGAAAATAAATTTTCTCCCCTTTTTGCACACTTATTTTAAAATTATATTTTTTATTTTAATGAAATAATTTTATAAAATAATATTAAAGTTCTAAATAATAATTTAAAAGTTATATTAGTATTTATTTTTGTGATTTTTCTAAGGAGAATAATTTTTCGATGAAAGGTGAAAAATAATGGTTTTTATTGAGAAATACCTTTTCATTTAGAGAAATTAAAAATATATTTTTTGTTATAAAATGTTTCTAAATGAAATTAACGTTAAATTATATTTATATTAATCTAATTTAGGTCATTGTAATCAGTTTCATATTGAATTTTTATATAAAAACTTTTTAAACTATTGAACATTTTCTCTTTGGAAAACCTCTTGCTCATCGGGTATGTTGGATTAATTTTAAATTAATTTTTTTTTATTTTTATGAATGGAATTTAGAAAAATTCCTTTCATATTTTCAATAATAAAAATTTATATTATCTAATAAGGTTAAGTTAATTTTTGGAAAAAATAAATGGTAAAAATATTAATAATTATTTACCATAGTTAGGGAAAAAATGGTTTGACCAGGGGTTAAACTAAAATGATAAGGCTTAAAAATGACCTGAAACATGTCAAACCCCAATTTTATGGACAAAATTATACCTTATATATTATATTTTAGTTAATGGACCATTTTTATCCTTATTTCATGTGGAAAATCTGGTTACACCTTTCTCATTTCAAAATTTATAATTGTACAACTCACCTCTCTTATAAAAGGCTACCCTCACTTCTCTTCTCTTAATGCTTTAAAAACCCATTGATTCAGAAAATACCTAACTAAATCACCTCCTTACTTACCTAATACCATATATATTCCTTTTTTTCATAAATCCATCCTAATAATACTTTTGTGAAATAAAAACAAATTGAAGAAGAGGTAACGTCCCTAATCGAGCATTTTACATTATTTCATCCTTCACATACATAAGTTTTTATTAAAAAATATTTATTTAATAATATAAATATATAACATATACTTATATTTTATTATTATAATTTAATTACATAAGTTCATATCCACTTCTGTCAAATGGGTTATGATATCATCATTCATCTGTACGACGAAATTCAACATCACAAACCGATGTTAATCATTTTTTATCACCACCTATAATATAAGGATATAATGATGAATTTATTGTTACATATGTTATTTGGGATATTATTATACTTATTTAATAATTATATCACTTATTTATTCTTACCTTAATTTCCATGGGAACATGAAAACATTATTCATGTGTACGGTGGTCTACAACTTCATGAAGCGTTGTGATTCGTTCATGAATTACATGGAATGTTATAAATATGTTCTTAATGAAAAATTTGATATGTATTCAATAAAAAATATTCTATAATGTAAATATATTATTTACCTTTAATTATATAAAAACTTCTATAAAATTGAAATAGTATTCATGTGTGTGTATGACCTACTATCTCCATGAATGATGTATTTCGTTTTCTATAGCTATCTTTTATGGGTGAATATAAATAAATATATAATGAATATATATGATATAAAACCAAATTTAAAATTTTTGAGATTATGGAACCATGATCTAAGTAAGGGGACCAAAAATTAAAAATCAAGACAAGCACATAAAACAAAGAGGTTATTACCCCGAACATGACTTTAACATGGAATTATTAGTAAAAGAGTAAAAAAATCATAAGTAAATAATATATTATATGATATATATATATATATATCTATAGTTCTATAATATATTTATAATATATTTATATTTATTATACAAGAGATTCTAACATGCATGATAGAAATCAAGACTTACTATAAGGGATTCTCATATCACTTTTTACTTATATGTGACCAGTGCCATATTCACAAACTATTTATTATATGTTGTGTATATACTACCTAGTAATGTATTTTATAATGGGTCTCTTGAAAATTATGTGTATTTAAAGATCCATTTTAGGATATCTCTTTTATGGGGTTTATGGTTCAAAAATTATGAAATCCTTAGGTGTTTTTGTCTTAATTTTCCTTATTTGATACATATGTTGTGTTATGAACCAATATTCATTTATAAGGTATATATAGTCCCATTGAAATGTAATATCATGAATTTATTCATTATAAAGATATTATATGTTTAATTTACCATTATTATTTGTTGTGGATTACTATTTAAATTTTAAAAAAAGTATGGGTTTAATTTTATAATATTTATGTTTTTTCAAGATTTCTCAAGATTATAATTACTATGATGAAATAATTAGATCGATATAAGGACCTGACATTAAAAAAATACATAATATAGTAAATTATTTTAGAATTCAAGTTTTTATTTTTTCAAAAATATTTTCAGTTTATAGTTTTAGTGAATTAAGATATAATTTATATATATCAATCGATAATAATACAAAGTGGGTACTAGTAAAACTGTATCCATTTCATCCATAATAAAAATGATATTAAAAAAATGAAAAAACTGTTTCACGAAAAAACTTCACTACATTTAGATTGGATAGTTATTTTCTATTAACCATCTTTAAAACACTATGAAAACATTTTAAAACATGGTATGGACATACAAATATCAGTAAGGAACCTAAAAAGCTGAAAAATAAATAGTTAGACTATGAATACTTATAAATAAATGAAATCATTTTCCCAAAGGCATAATTATCCCCCATAAAGTATCATATAGTTACTTTTTTAAAGAAGATATTTCCATAAAACATAGAAAACATAAATAAAATCAAAAAGGCATCTTGGGTCATTACTTACTTAAGATTGTAACCTTGATGGACACCTTACAATGTAACCCTCATGGATTCCTTATAGAGTAACCATCACACTTACACTGGGAGTAACCGTATGGTCGAACTCTTACATAAATATACCCAATGAATTGGAGGGATATATAGGTCCCACCCTTCATATTTGAAATTCCCATGAACCAGAACAAAATCATAAAAAATGAATACTTGTATCATTAAAATATTCCTTTTGAATTGTGTAAGAATACAAATTTAAAAGGGGATTTTTAAAGAAAACTCACTTAATACGAGTTCTTCTTAATTAAAACATTTTCAAACCTCATGTATAATTTTTTAAAGAGTGTTATTAAAACTATAAATAAATATATTTGTATTTATAATACCTTATTTTATATTTTTATAACACCATTCCCCCATTTATTAATAATATTTAGTTATTTACATTGTTTCATGTGCATTTATTTCGTAGTTTCTACTATTGGCTCATAGTTTATTTTATTTCCTTATGAATGAAAAAATCTAGAAGTGTAATAAAATGGTTTCAACACATTTCAATAATTTTAATTGATATTATATATCATTTTTTCTGATATGATGATGATTCATTATATGAATCATTAATGAAATGATTTAATTTATCTAGGAAATTATTTTTATGACCATCACAAAATCATATTATTTAATTTCATATCATGTTTATATATTGGTTAAAGAAAATTATATAACTTATAATATGTATAATTAAATATTATTTAACCATAATAATGGTTTTATGAATTTCTTTGAAAGAAGTAATGGAGAATGAAAGTGTATCATCCATGATGGCGGTAAATCAACACATCATAGATGATGATCTCATTTTTAGAATAAAAGGTAGATGAGAAGAAGTTTGATGATTAATTTTTACCTCAACAAGATAAAATTACATTATATATAAGATGCTCGTGTTTGTAGGCCTCTTGTATAAGGGGAGGTGAAGAGAGAATAGAAAAATAAAATAGATTAAAAGGAAAATAAATGAAAATGAACGAGGATTTTACCTCTTGAATTCTTCTTATTGAGAAACTACTTAACGCCATTGGTTTTGGTATTTTGGAGAGACCATCATGTCATGGACATGGGTAAGAGGATTGGGAAGATAATTGGGTGGACATAAAACTATCTACAAGGCATTGAGGTGTGGAGAGAAGTGGTGATGATGAGTGATATTTATAGTGTAGGAGATGGTTCTTTTCTCATTATTTTATTCATTAGTTATTTATTTTGGCTCAAGACTATGAATAGTTTGAGTATTAAGACTAAATAAATTGAAATAATTAATTATAGATCAATATTATGCAGTTTAATATGGCATGCATCATCTATGAATCAATAATTCATGTATTTATCTTATATCGTAAATTACAGTATTTGATTATTCACAAAAAATCAACTATTTCATAAAAATCCCAAAAATTTACCCTAACCATTTCTAGATAAATATAATTAAAAAAGTAACTCCATTTTATGAAATTAATTTTCAATATATGTTAAATTTAATTCTTAATTAAAATCAAAATTTATTTGAAGAATACCAATTTTGAAATTACAACTGATTCTATGACATATTGAAAATTAATTAAACAATAATTAAATAATATTAAAATGATATGACAAAAAATATTAATTTATGAATTTATTTTATAAATAAAAATTTTCTTTTAAATTATTATATTAATTATAAAATTGTAAATTAAAAAATTATGTGTCAGGAATAACAACACTTAATTTATCATTTTCAAAAAATTTATTTACTTATTATATGATATAAATATATTATATTTTCACTTTTGAGATACTTGACTTTTACTTATACTTTTAAATTGTCAGTTACTATTATTTTAGTATAGATTCCTTATTTTTTATAAATACCACTTATTTCATTTTTCATTTATATTGAATTTTACGGTTTAATTTCAGAATGAAAAAAAAAATTAGTTTAAAATAACCAGGGTTATTCCAATAAATATCTCAAATAAATCATGTATTTTCTTCTCCTTCTATTATTTTTGGAGAATACAGATTTTCCATTCATCCTCCTCTATGTAATTTAGAGTTCAAAGGAATATTTTTTTAAAAAATCATCTTTATTACTCTTTTTGATTGAAAACACATTTTATTCCAAAAACAATGTTTTCTAAAACAAAATAATTTTTTTAAATTATTAAAATGATTTGTTAACTAAATTTTTACCCATGTTTAATTGTTTGAAAAATGTTTTTAAAGGAATCATCATGTTGTCTTCCAAACAATGTTTGTTTGGAATTTACCAAAAATGTTAAAAGAATTTTTTTTTTAAATTGTAAGACATGAATGGTATTTACCACCACCATGACCAATCAATGATTTAAATATTCATTTATAATTTCATAAATTTTTATTCAAAGAAAATTATTTTTAATTTTTTATGATTTTTTAATTTTAAAAGTTTATTTTCAGAGTAAAAAGGGTATTTTCCTCAAGAAATGTTACAAGTGATATTTCAAAATAAATTTTAATATAATATTACATGCTTTGATGTTACTTATGATTTACTAGGGATATGATGAAAATATACTATTATTATTCTTATTCTAAATGGTTTATGATTATTTATACAATACTGTTTTAAAACCTATTTCATTTTCACAGTTTATACCATGATAAAATGCTTATGACACCCACCTATTTTTTTACATGGAGTTTTCTATGATTAAAAAATGATATGTATATGAAAACCATTTATTCTCCATAGGTTATTCTAGGAGTTAATTCCTATAAAACCCATTTCTTTTCACGGGTTATAATATAATGAATGTTTTAAAATATCATGGCACCCATATGTATTATTATCATTATATTATGGGTGAACACGATATATCCCTCCAATGCATTAGGTTAAGATAGATATATCATGATATAAATACTGATAGAATGGGAAGTTAACCCTATTCAGTAATGTAATTTTTCCATTATAGAAGCCTTGGGAGTGAACCTTGACTACAATGATGGTTTGGGGAGCGAACCCATTAACTATGTTAGTTTTGGAAATGATCCTTGACCATTAAGGAAATAATTTTATATGATTATGTGTATTCCAAAAATTTATGTCTTATGCCAATGTTATGTTATCAGTGATCATGTTCGTTGATTCCATTAGAATTCATGTCTTATAAAATATAAAGACATATTTCATGAATTAATTTTATGATCTAATCCCTGCATGGTATAGTTTTCAAATGTTATTCTCATGTTATCTTACTATTTATCTCATGATATGTTGATACTTCCAATATTTACACATAATGAGAATGTAAGATCACCCTTTCTTATGTTTCCTTTCACCATGTTATGATAAATGGTATTAATATGATATATATAAGAAGGGTGGTAAAGAAATGATGGAAGACGGAGGAGACCTCGCTGTGAACTTCCCCTCTCTGATGTCCTAGTTCGATGCCGCCGGGAGTAGCTGCTCCCTCCCTATCGGAGCGGGGAGGTTAGCCTTTGTTGCTGCCTGGGGGGAGGATCCTTCATCTTTCCATGGTGCGCTGTAACATTTTCCGAAGAGCTTCATCTCCCCAAAAGTGCCAGATCTCTTCCAGGAGGCCCCCCATCTTTCTCTTCTTCCCGCGGAGATAAATAGTGTTGCGGATTTGTGTAAGCTCATTCTGGTGGCTCGTTTCCTTCCTCAAAGACCCTCTGTGGAAGAATTTGCTCTGGTCGTTGCTAAGTATTGGGAGCTTCGCGAGCGTGCGATTGTCGGGCTGCTTGATAGGAGACATTTAATGGTCCGTTTTTGATCGGAGGAGGACATGAATGTTTCTTGGTCCAAGACGCTAGGAAGATTTGGTGGCTCCTCCTTTTATTTTTTCCGATGGAATTTTTATTTTCATATGAAGCGAGATCCCTCTTCGATCGCGACATGGGTAAGCCTCCCTGGTCTCCCTTATTCCTTTCAAAATCCCTCGATCCTCTGTGCAATTGGTAATATGATCGGTCGTTATCTCTGTTCTGATCAACAGACTGGGTCTGTTTCTCATCCAATCTGCCCACTAATCTATGTTGAGGTTGACGTTGCGAAGCCCCCGGTGCGTCGAGTTTGGATTAGGGATGAGAAAGAGTTCTGATGGATGCAAGAGGTGGTATTCTAATCGTGGATGAAATTCTGCGTGAATTGTAAACAGTTTAGGCATCTGAAGGATGTTTTCCGCAATGGAGGGATGCGTGGTAGATTTCAGGCGATGGAAAGAAATGGTGGTGAATATTGTGATGTTCGGAATAATGTGAGGACAGCTCTGGAGGCTGTCAATGATGGATGTAGGGATGGAGTCCTGAATGCATCAAATGTATCTGATTGGTGTCTCAGAATTGATGGTCCAGATGGGCAGGGAGGCCGGCTGGGTTCATCATGCAATGAATTTGGTGGCTTGGTTGATAATGTTTTGGGCCATACATGTGGTGTGAAGGCAGTAAAGGATTCTCTGAATCCATCGGTGATACAGGTCTTTGACAGGCTGAAGTTTGATCTTGAAGTGGAGTCCCGGTATGCCGTGGAAAAGAGTTCATGTCACTTGCATATGGATACTTCCTCTGAGGTGCATATGGTTGGTGCGGCTGGTGATCACGGGGTTATGAACATAAGTAATGAAGGTGATGTGAAGGAGGCAATAGGGACTGGCGCTGCAGTGGTCACTATATGTTCTTCTGAGGAGATACTGGGCTCTCAGGTGGGAGGGATAGGTTGCTCATTGGTGGAGGAGAACTCGGCTCCGGCCTTTTTGCAGGGGGTGAATCGTGATGATGCCATTTTGGTAGACCCTACACAGGTTATGGCTGAGGGTGCAGGGAAGATTGGCCAAGAGCTCCAATCGCAGTTTATGGCTGACAGCTCCTTGCAGGCTGATCCGGTGTTTGATACTAGTTTGGACACGGTTGCTCCTATCCCCATAGCTGCGGGGGATTGTGTTACGGAACGGCAGGATGATGGAGATGGGGGAATGGAGATCATGATTTCTACTAGAAATAGGTTCCTCAAAACTGGAGAATGAGGAGGAATTGCACGACGAGGAGATTTTTGTGAGGCAGGAAGCTGGTCATTTTCAGATTGAGACTGACCCAATGGATGTTGCAACCAGGGAAGGCAGGCTGAACGTGATGGTTCCGCCACAATTCCTTTCTATAGCTGACGCCGACAATATAGTCCAGCAAAATTCTGGATTGAAGGATGGCTCCATGCAAGTAAAAATCTTGGGGAAGTGGGGTGATCTCTCAGATACTGACAAGGAGAGGGACAGTGGTGTCCATCCTATAGTAATGTAGTACAGAGAGATAGGATGAAGGTGCACGAGGATGAAGGTGCGAGGACTGCCCCTACACGACGAAGAGCGAAGAAAGATTACACTTCTCTTCCGAAGCCAATGTCGACTAGATCTTCAATTGGGAAGGAGAGTTGGGCTATGCAGTCCTCGAAGCAATTTCCGGCCTTGGAGAAGCTGAATCTTAGAAGGAAATATGCCAAGGTTTATAAACACTATGAATGCTCAGAGTGGGAGATAGATAATGCAGAGGACATAATTTCCAAAAGGGGTGGTGATGAGTTTGATTTCTATGCTATGTAGGTGATTTGTAATTGTTTTATATACTTTATGATTTTTCTTTTATTAATAAATGGTCATAGGCTAGCCTGTGACTGAGTGTTTCTGGTATAAGAAGGGTGGTAGTTACAAAAAACATTGGGGGAGATTACGCAGCTCACATATAGACCAATTGTTTATGTGTCCATGTTTCCAAAGGATCTAGACCTAAACGATTCTAGAATGGATCAACATGTAATTTAATAAATATTAATATAAATTAAGATGTAATATTAGTGTATGATAATTTATGGGTATTTTCAAGAAAACTACATATAATCAGTTAATAATAGTTTAAACAATTGAACCAACAACATTAGTGAAAATGCACTTAGTCAGGAAAATACATCCTATGTGCTTAGAATGATGTATGAACATAGGCCTATAGACATTAGGCCAATATCCATAAAATTATAAATCATAGAACTTACAAACAAAAGTACACCACTCCTAGTGAAAGTCATGAAACTGTAATACTGAAAACAAAGAATAGTAATATGATTACTATAGTAACCTAGAATTCTAATAAGAATAGGTGTTAATGTTGCACCAGCCTGAAATCTATCACAGGCTCCAACACATTCCTCTTTATCCAATCTACCAACTCCCCAAATATTGATAAAAATAAAAATAATCATTTTAGACCATTTTTCATAAACCTTCTAGAGTTTACTTGACCCTTCACTTGATATGACACGTAACAACACCTCAAACATGATTCCCATTTGGATAGAGGTTGCTGATTTGTGGTGGGGTCCTAGAAGGATACAAAGGGGAGACTATTTCCTAAGACCGATAATGACCCATTATTTTCAAACATAAATATTAATTTTTTTATTAATATTCAATACATTACACAAGAACACGCCTCATTACCATAATTGTTTACCATCTTTGGAGACTAGGTACACCGTCTTTTAACTTGGTAAAAGATATTCAACATATTCCATAATGATCTTACGCTTTAGTACTATTCACAAAAATACCCAAATTAAAACCATTAATTATAAACTAGTGAAAGGGAACATAATAAAATGTGATCTCAGATGCTTAGTAAGGGTACTAAAGTGAGATATAAATGATCGTATAAGTAGAACATGAGAATTAGGGTATGAGAACATGATCATAACATTTGAAAACCATAACCGACCTAACAAATATTATAATATTGAGGCATGGAATAAAACATGATAGTTTATAAGACTTTAATCATACAGAAAACAAAAAACATGAGGCATGAGAGTACAAAATTTCCATAAGATGTAGATTTTTGGTATTCACATCGAATTATAACATTGTGAACATGTATAAATAGAAATTATTCTACTCGTTAAGTTAAGGAGATAAAATCAGACCCTCGAATGAACTTATGGACATGAAACCATGTCCACACATAACATTATGGACATGAAAGATAAGGAAACACATAAAATTGTGATCAATTAATTAGGTTCACACATAATTTTATGAACAAATAATCTGGTTCACATATAACATTATGGACATGATAGATAAGTCCACACATAATAGAATAGTAGTCAAGGATCACTCCCAATATCATTTTAGTGAATGAATATTATTACCAAACTGGGTTCAATCTCCATTTTAGTTTAGTTTATATCATGAGATATATGTCTTTACCTAATGCATTAGAGGGGGATATATCTCCCACCCATATTTGGTTATAACCTAACCATTGTCCTTGGTTATAATTTAATCACCTTCGTTGGTTATAACATGACCACTATTACATAATGAAAATCATATATATGTGTACCATAAGATCATAAAACATTCAACATACCTTAACTCATGAAATAAAATGGATTTTATAAACATTTCATTAGATCATAACCTCTGGAAAGTAGCTAGGTCTAAAAATCATTTCATTATTTTATACCTCGTACAAAAGAGGAAGTTATCATAACATTTCAACCATGGTATAATCTTAGGAAGAGAAAATAGTTTCAAAAACATATTTTCCCGATGAACCATTTGGAGAAATAACAAGAATTTCATCATTGGTTCATATCCATAGTAAATCATTGGTAACATCAATGAATGTCATCTTAGAGGGAAAATGATTTTGAAAGGCATTTAAAACATTTCTTAAGGAAACTAACTCTCCTTTGAATATACTTTTTTAAAAAATAAAGCTTTTTAAAAATCCACTTCTTTTAAATTATCCTTAAAAACTTATAATTTAGTATTTAATAACAATTTAAAACATTTCTCGAGGAAAATTTCCTTCCCTCATTGGAAAATTATTTTGAAAACATAAACAACTTGAAAATCCATTTTAATTTCAAATAATATTTTTAAAATATATAAATTCAATAAATATTATGGAAATAATTTTTTTTGAAAATAAATTTTAAAAAATGTAATGGAATCTTGAAATAGTTTAATGGTCATGATAGTAGAAAATACTATTCTTGTCAAGCATGTTAAAAACAAATATTCTGTTTATGTTCTCAGTAAAATCGAAAATGGAGTTTTTAAGAAAATGACATTCTGAATTATTTCCAAAAAAATAAAAATAAATAAATACATGTGTAAAAATTTATTTAATATATCATTTGGATAATCATACAAAAAATTAAAATCATTTTTAGAAAATAGGGTTTTTTGAGAAAAAAGATTTCCTGCTGAAGAGAGAAATAAAGATGGATTATATTCAAAACATTTTATCAAATATTTTATGTAACAAGGAGTAGAAAAATGGAACTATTACTAAAAAAATTCACTAATAACCATATGATATGAAAATTAATGAGTTTCTTGAGATATATATCATATTATTTTCTCGTCGGAAACATAATAATAAATAATCCTGATAAACGTTGTCATTGTATCCTAAAATCATTTCCTCTTGGGTAAATTGGAATCATAATCCCCATGAAAGAGTGATACTCAATTGGTTATTAAAAGTTCAGTAATTTTACATAGAATCATCATAATATACATTCATGTAAATTATATACCCCATATAAATTATTCTTGTGGCGAATAATACATTTGTCTTAGAGAAAATAAAAGTGAGACGAAAATCCATTACCTTAATTCTTGAATTCATTTACACACACTAAAAAAATAATTCATAATAAATATCTGTTTATTATAAATACATTACCAACCTTAGAGTTATATATCATAATAGATATGGTTTTTTGACATTTTATCACCTGTTTATTAAAAATTCCATGTTAAATTCGAGTTTTGGGCAATAACTATGTTTTCTTTTATGTTTTATCTTGTTATTTTTTTGTCCTATTACTTTCAAAATGGTTCCAGAATATCCTGAATTATAAACATGATATAAATATCATATATATTTAGTATATATGTATTTATATTAATCCATAAATTTTAGTGATGGAAAATGAAAGACACCGTTCATCTAAATGGTAGGCCGTATATATGCATGAACATTGTTTCAGTTTTATTTTCAGATTGAAAGAAATAAAGTTAAATGACATATATTTTTATTATGTATATATTCTTAATTTCATATATATCATATATTTTTTAAAATTCATCGTTAATATATTCCATTTAAATTGTGAATGAATCATATCACTACATGATGTGGTAGTCCACCGTACACACGAGAAGCATTATCAAATTCCAACAAAATTTAGAGTAGTAAGGTATATGTGATATAATAATTACATAATTATAAAAACATAATAAATATCATATATAAATAATAAATTTATTATTACAACTATCCTTGAGAGTTGTTAATTTGAAAATTAATGACATTAGTTCGCGAGGTGGTAGTCTGTTGTACAAACGAACGATGATTTCATAACCCATTTGATGGATGTGTAGTTGGATAATTATTAATCGATAAAAATAATTACATATAATTATATGGTATATACTGGTGTTTTTATATATTAAGTTTCAGGAAATATTTTAATGTGGGAGAATAAAATAGAAAATTTAATTTCTTATTAAGATAGTTACCTTCTATAAGAGAAACTGCATTTGGATATCCTCTTAAGGACCCTCATAATGGTATTTTAGGAGAACAATATGAAATAAAATATAACTAACGATGTTGGGGAGATATATTTTTAGGGATTTTTTAATATAAAGGGTCTTGGGAGTTGTGAATAAGTAAGGGGAGGGAGTTCCCTTTTATAAGTGGGGTAAGGGGGCCCCCTTGGAAATTATATTGAAATTTATCTAAAGGATCCAAAATTATTACTAAACTGACATGAAAAAACTTAAAAATTACACTTTATGATAACATGGGAATTATAAGGTGGATATAGGCCTATAAAATAATATTTTTACGTGTTTTTCAGTCATTTTGACCCTTATCTTCTTCGTTTAGCCCCTGGTAAACAAATATTTACCTTAACCACATTAATTAATTTTTACAACATTCACTATTAATTTTGGTAAAAATTTAATTTGAACCTATTTGATAATATAAATTATTATAATTATAAATATGGACTTAATTTTTCCAAATTCCATTCAAATAAAGAAAAATTTTATTTAAAAATAATCTCACAGACATGATGATAAAGTGTGTTTTTAAAGAGAAAATGTTCAAAAGTTTACAATGTTTTTATATAAAACATAAATATGATATTTATTTTTATCACATAAATTTTATTTTTGGATATATTATTGAACTAATTTAAATTAAAAAATTAAAATATAAATTATAATTATAAATAATTAAAACAAAAAGGAGATTTTCAATTAATGTTCATTATTTTTCAGTATTCATCAAGAAATGATAATTTTTAGAAAAATCCAAGGAAAATAATACAATGAGAATTTTTACATGAATATTTAAAAAATTTATTATCTTAGAAAATTAATTTTTTAAAATTAGGACAAATTAATTTTATTAATGTTAAATTAAATAAATAAAATTCAAATTTTGAGAAAATAATATTTTTGAAACGTATAATGTCTTTTCCAAAAATTAATTACTATTTTATAAATACGTATCCTTTATATACAAAATTATAATTAATATTTGAAAATTAGTTATTATTCTTCATATATCTATTTTTTATTTATAGTTCATAATGTTTTCATTTTAATAACAATATTAATACTATATCATGTTTTTGTTAAAACGCAGTGCAAGATAACCCATTGTAGCTTGTAGCACATGATTAAATAGGTTTTGCATGTAAAACAAGCTAACATAGTGTTTTTTGTAGTGAAATCATTCAAATAAATAAAATTTATTTGAAAAATAATAGTTCATAAAAAGTAAGGGTTTTAAAAGATCAAAGTGAAACAATATTGGAAATAAAATAAACACATACTCATCCAAGATCCCTAGAGTGAAAATAAATAAATAAATAAATAAAATAAACTAATAATAAATGAAATGAAGACTACACACTCAAATACAAATCATACAGACATTGTTCACCCACTATGCCGACCAATTACAAAATAACAATAAATAAAAATAAATAGATAATGCACTACTGCTACACCAATCCAAACCACATAGTCGGTATCCATGACTACTGAATCGCTCCATCATAAACATTAGACTCCACATGAGATATCACTCTTGACAAATAATTTCTAGGCCTCTTTCTAATCCACAACATAAAATGATAAACTTGAATGAAGACATAACATCTACACATAAGCTAATGTGAATTTGTAGGGTTTGGAAAAAGTTCTTAGTAGGCCAACCCCAACGGCGATCCTAAGATCTCTTGAAATAACATGAGAATGAAACATCCATCATGTACATACTCGCTAAATATGAAAACTAGTATTAAAGATAACTAAAAGACAAAATAAAAATAAAAATAGAGAGAACAAACCTTGGGTTCTATCCTAACACCCATAAATAATATTACCCTAACTCTGGCCCTATCCAGAGGAACTCCAAAGTATGGTTGTTGAAGGAACAACATGAATCACATCCTCCTGATCAAGAAAGAGCTCAAAATTCCAACTAAAGGGAAGTAATTAATGCTGTAACCTAGGATCTCAAACTAGAAATCTATAAAATGAATTGCATCTACCATGAATAGCAACTTGAGTGGACCGATCTAATCTTATGGTAGGGACCCCCTTCCATCCTCAAGATTATAATACCATGCCCAGAATACATAATAAACCCAATAGGTAGAATGATTCTTCCAGTGCATCATCAAGAAACCTAATCAGGCCTCAAACTCACATAAACCTTCCCTTGTGAACACCATATCCTCCACGATCCATGAACCCTATCTAGGAAAAAATGCTAAACATGGGTGGAAACACTCATCCAGATCATCCATTATCTCCATAACACAACCTCATAGAAACTACTAACCAGTAGATGAGAGAAACATTATCTATATCAAGGACCATTCTAAGTAAAATAATATCCCAATGTACTCCTCTATCATTTAGTCCTCAATACGAAAAACGTCAAACCTCATATAAAACATACTCAAAATCTAATGCTAAATAACAACCACACCCATAAACTAAAACCACTGAAATCAGTACCATCCATCTCGTATGCCAACTAAACACATAGATCCCACTATGGAACCTAAAAATATAGGAAAAAATGAAACCCTACAAAGATATCCCCCAAAAAACAATATCTTAGCTAGGAAACTCAAAAAGGGAATCCCCTAAAAAACCAGAGCTCATGTTATGCACACCAAAAGGAACAGTGGTTCATCCCCCAACTAAAAACCATATAGATCCTTCTCATAAGGGAAACCCCAAGAAATACATTTCCCAAAACGGAAATATTAGGAAACACTACTCAAAATAGAATTACTCAAACAAGTCCATCCAAACTATATCCTTATTTTCTCAATGGAACCCTACTATTCCCAACATTAAATGATGTCCATCCACCTTGAACGATCCTACTGGTCCCAAACTCATGTGAACAATCATGAACCTCAAAAAAATAAACTAAAAATCTTTTCCAACATAAAACTCGATTAAAACTTCTTTAATATATCCAAAGACATTATCTAATCTCACTTATTGCCCTCAATCAAAGGAGATCAACCAGTAGACACCCACTCATGGATCTCACAACACAAAAACCAACCATTGGGAGGATTCAAGAACCAAAACCTTAATGGAATCCTATTTACAAACACTCTTAGTAAAAAAACCACCAATAAATCTTGTAAAAATTAAAAGGATTCCATCACTTTAATTTAAGTGAAAAAACATAGAATGGAATTCTCCAAAGTCTAATTATTTCCCCCAGGAATAAAGATACCCAAATACACTTTTTAGAAAAATTATGCAGAGTTTACTCTCAATAATTCACTTATCCTTGTACTTCCACACAAATTTGGAAGATCCAGGGTCAACCCATGTACTAGTTCATTGTCACAACATCCACCAATATACAATTACACAACCATTCCTATAGAGACCCCAAACCTGACATACTAGGAAATTACATTGCTTTTGAGGAATATCTAATACATAACAAAAACGAACACTCTATGATCATAATAGTTTAGTTTCTTTGGAAACTCGGAACAA
Source organism: Viscum album (assembly GCA_963277665.1). Classification (NCBI taxonomy): domain Eukaryota; kingdom Viridiplantae; phylum Streptophyta; class Magnoliopsida; order Santalales; family Viscaceae; genus Viscum; species Viscum album. The sequence continues at coordinate 1,900,975,885 of OY728126.1, forward strand.
AATCTTATAATCATGGTGAAAGATCTTCAACATCTCCTATAAAGATATTCCCCTTTTTTTCTTGCCTAAAACCTTTCATTATATTCTGGGGAAAAGAAAACATATAAAGGGTGAGCTCAAATGCTCAGTAAGGTTATTCATTGAGAAAATAAAACAAACCATATACATTTTAACTTCAAAACATGAACATAATGTTTACACATCAAAATCTTGAGTTGTGAAATAAATCTTGGAAGTACATAAGTCATAGGTCATAAAGGAACATCAATCATGATAAAATAGTATTGGAATACAACATTTAATTGTGGAAAACCATTTAGCACATGATATCATTTCCATAGTAGCCAAGTCAATGCTTCCAAGACCATCTTAGTGGACAAAGTCCCTTTCTGAATCGAGTTCACTCATCGTTCCAGTCCTGTATCACTGAACCAGATTAACTTACCGTTCCAGCCATTGCTATCTCATGAGATATAAATATTTACCCAATGAATTTGTGGGAGATATAGGTCCCAACAATCTCATAATAAAATCATTCTTACATGTGCCACAACATAATCATAAATCATTCATCATAACCCAAAGAATAAAATGGGTTTCATAAACATCATCCCATTATAACATAATCCATATAAAACAATGGATATAATATCATAATAAGAAAATTGAAACCATGTAAATCATAGAGAAATTATATTTGAAACATACACATATGAAATAATGTCATCTTAGATGGAAAATGGTTTTGATAAAACACTTGAAATGAATTCTTGATGAAAATATCTTTTCTTCTTCAAAATCATTTTCTTTTCACAAAGTGCCAAGCAATTTTAAAAGGAAAGGATTTTGTTGAAAATAGTCATGAAATATTGTGGATTAAGCTTCACGAAAATAAGGCATTATGAAACTGTAAAAATCCATTCATTCCATATAAGTTAAAAAAACATTATCCTCGTACTTTTGCCGGAAAAGTCAAAAATTTCTTCGTATGGTAAACAAAAGAAAGATTCCTTCCATAAAATAATATAAAAGTCAAAGAGGGGTAAAAATGACTTTAAAAATACATGTAATAATATAAAACACTTTATGAAAAACATTTTTATGGACATGGATGAAAAATATAACACCAGTAAATACTTTCGAATAAACAATCACGGATAAAAACGAGATTGGAAAAGTTATCGCTTACCTTAGGTCTGATATGCTTCGTACGTATCTGAAACTCCTATATAATGATTTAAATAATGTCATTGACATATTAAAGAATCATATTAATTGTTATGATAACATATATGGTTCCCTTATGACTTTATATCACCCATTCTTTTGTAAATTCCATGTTAAAGCAGCGTTTTGGGTAAAATCGTTTTATTTATCGTACGTGTTTGGACTTGTTTTTATTGATATTATTATTACTTATATCATGATTTACTTACTTCTAGAATGTAAATATTTATTTATATATCATATATATTCCGTATATATATATATATATATAATAGATAGATAAATGAAATGAAACACACCGTTCATGGAGACTGTAGGTCGTACGTACGCAAGAACGATGTTTTCATTTCCTTATTGGCTTGAATGGAAGTAAGTAGATGAAATATCTATATAAATAAATCCAGTAGCTTTATAATGTCATATATTTCATTATTATTCATTATATATACTTTATAATCATTCTTGAATGGTTAACATGGAGAATGAATCTCATCGCGTTGTGGAGACGGTAATCCGTACGTACGCACGAGCGATGATATCATTCCCATTATTATTGAATTGAATTGGAGTGGATGATATAATATATCATAATTAGTATGATGTTATAATAACTATATATAGTTATTATTTACACCATTATACCCATCCAAGTAAGGTGGTGGTGGAAAAACAGATTACACCACGGCGTGGAGACGGTATTCTGTACGTACGCACGTGTCGGTGATTTTGTTTTCTGTAGGATGGATAGAAGGTGAAATGGGGTTGTTTCATATTTAAAATAACATATCAGTATATTGGTGATAATTATGTTATTACTTTATAATGAAAAAACTAAATAAGAAGAAGTTGAAGAAGAAAGAAACTTGAAAGAATCGGTAGAAGAAATTACCTCTTCTTCGACGCACCTCTTTTAAACTACCTCTTAAGGAACTAGAGTTGGTCTTTTGAGGAGACCAGAACCTCTATAATTTTTATATATAATTTGAAAAGGGAAATGGTCAGGTGTTTTCCGAGCTTGAAAGCTCAAAATTGTGTAAAGAGAAGAGGGAGGAGGTGCCCTTTTATAAGGGAGGAGAGGGGCACCTTAGAAAAAACTTAAAATATTATTTTATAATAAAGTCATATTCGGTTTATAATAGATCCAAATTGATTTATTTCGAATATAAAGTGGGTATGGGTCGAAATAATCTTAACAAATAGGTTTTAGACAAGTTTAGGTTACTATTTTAACCTTTCATATATATTTAACTCTAAGTTAAATAATTTAACTTTTACCGTGTCTTCCTATTTTCAAACACTATATGGTTAATAGACTTACTATAACAAGACAAAATAATCCCACGTGGTTAATTATTAATATATATAACCATATATATTCCATTTGGACGAGCCTTATATTTTTAGGAATTGAATAACAATTAATAATATAATATTTTTTTTAAAATGTATTTTATGTCAATTTTGATACTATTTGGTAATTGATTTTTTTAAAAATCATAATACCATGATTAGTTCGAATAAAATTAAATAAATCAATAATAACATGTCATGTGAACCAATAAAATTAGTTTAATTCATAAAAATTCTCAAATTACATTTATTTGGGTATTTATAACATCAATTATGATAATATTTCATTAATAAGGTAATTACTGCATTATCATTGTGTCATAAATAAATCTAATTAGTTAATGTCTAAAAATTATAAATAAAATACCAGTATGTAGGAAATCTTTTTATCTTTCTAATGAATCTTTATAGTCGAATTTATCTTTTGTATTACCCTATATTAAAAATTTTTTAGTTATTAAACGTTTATTTTAACTATTTTAACTCTTCTTTAAATAAAATAATAATAAATGTCCTAATCTAATCCAAGTGGACCTAAAGGGTAATAGTTTTTTCTTAAGGTTGTTTATGGTCAAATTAAACTTATCCAATAGAATTAGGACAAGTTTTAGGGTAATAATAATATCATTTTTACCCTTAATTACCCTATTTACTTTTAACCTTGGTAAATAAAAGTAAAAAGTTACTATTCACTAAAAATTATTTTTATCTTATTGAAGCACATTTTACTCCTTGATATTAACCATGTCTTCAGATTTTCTAGATTCCACTCATAGAAGTGGTAAAATTAAGTTTTATGTAATTTTCAAATTCTCCTAGGATGTGGGTAAAAGACGGTGAAAAGTTCAATAAAATTTTTATATATCTAAAATAATTATAAAATGACTCCAATGAATTACATTGAACATATATAGGTATTATGTATCAATTTTTACCTAAAATAAATTTAAATAAAATAAATATTTATTTAAATAAAAAGTCGGTTTTTAAATAGTAACCCAATGTTTTCACTATTCATCAAAAATTGAATGTTTTCAGAAAAATACCAAAAATTCACCCTAGGCTAATTTTGATATTCTGATTCCAAAAATGAAGTCCATTTTGAAAGCTAAAATTTTTTAATTTTAAAAAGGTGAGTATTACTATTCATATCAGAAAGTTCATAATAATATTATAATAATATCTCATTTAGTGAAAACTCGGTATTGCGTACTACACACGTTATCGAAGAAGGTCTTCATTTCATGTAATGCAAGGCAATTCAGGGCTACATGTAGTGAAATCTCCGTTTGGTGTTGCGTATTACATAATCAAAATTTATTTCATTTATACATTAAACAAAATCTATACTTAATGTTATGTAGATTAATTTCCACAAAACGAACTTGAAATTGTGTGTAACACGAGCCAAGAATAGTGTTGCGTATACTGCAAGCTAATAGAGTGTTGCGTATAGTGCAAGATAATCTTGGTGTAGCGTACAACAATAGACATCAAAGAAATTAAAAAAGAATAAATCTCATAAAATCTCGGGGTGTTACAATTCCCCTTCACACAAGGTGTCTTCTTAAGTACGTAGCCACAAGACCAGGTACTAATACACTGTGTGTACTTCCAATACATGATTTTTGTTTTCCAAACATCCATATACCAAATTACTTGGATACATGTCCATGTACCACTATATAGGTTGTACCTTTGGTACATGGCATATAATTCCCAAAATCTAACTGCCCACATATATGGCCACATGGAAAGGTACATGGCCAAGCAGTACTACACGGCCTATACATAATGCACCAAACATGAAATTCAAAAAAGATCATCTCCCCAAAATAATAATAACACATGATACATGTTCATCAAACCACACACTATGTGACTAGGGTTTCCTAAATAGAAACACATTTGAACATCCCAAACCCACTAATTATCCTCAAAAGCCACTAAATCGACCAAATAGGGCCCCTCAAGAACAAAAAAACAAGAGTAAAACTTAAAAAAATATATGAGGATTTATGGATGAAAATTAAAAAAATCCTACCTTCAAGTGAGAACCATTGAATCGTTGATTTTATCCATGACCTACAGTATCCACACGATGATCTAACATGACCTGAGACCCACAGTAACACCTACTTCTCCCCCTCACTATATCATTTCCCACCAAATATCCTATAATGACCAAAGATCTCCAATGGTAGCAGAGTATGTGACATACAATGTAGAAAAGGGGATAAATAATAAAAAATAGAAAGGAAATAAAAATAAAAAAACTTAGAGAGAGAAGAAAAAGGGACACAACCCAACCCGAGTGCTCAAACCAAGGTTATGCCTCACCTAGGGAAATCCACCCATTCTGGAATCAATAAAAAACTCATAATTCCAATACATCACTCCCAATATAATATATCACTAAAAAACACCTTATAATAAATAATATTAAATTAATTCAATATTAAATATTCAACAAAAATTTGAACAACACATAATTATAAAAATGTAATGTACTAGGGTAAACACCCTACTCCAGAACCAATAGAGTGGACGAGATTTTTTTTGGAACACTTTATAGGTGAATATACAATTTTTACTCTCAAACACTATTGTAGTGAAAAATTCAAATTTACACTGTTTTTTGTAAACATTCACAACATGGTTCATGGTGAGATGTTTAGTCAATAATTAAGTGAAGGAAAATAATTATGTTATTGGAGGGTCATTGAAACAAATATATATGACCTATTAGAAATAGGAGGACATCGTGATTGATTTAATCCTTAGATTACATAGGACATAGGGAGGATTTGATACCATATAGGTGATTGGTGACTAAATGACGAATTCGATTAATTTTTTATTGATTGGAGATTAATTTTAAATGAGTTATTTAGTGAGGTGATATGCAGATGCAGTTGTGAGACATCATATATTATTGGTGGAAAACATATCTGATCTAGAACTTTATTTTACATCACTAGTTTGGAGAGTATTTAAATGTGTTTTGGATCACAAATATACCTTAACTATACTTTATATCCTTATATGGATAGTCAGATGTATAAGACTATCCAGACACTAGAGGATATATATTTTTTGTTTATATTGGATTTAAGTGGATCATGGGTGTAGAACCTACCCTTGTTTTAGTTTTCATATAACAATACCTATCATTAGTCACTTGGAAATAATCAATTTATTGCATTTCAGGAGTGAATTTTTTGATCTCCATTATTATAGACCATGGTTAGGGATTTGAATTTACTTGTTCTATATATAGAGAAGAGTGTGATAGAGGATATCCATATGATCTGAGAGTGCATGAAGATAGTATGAAACCTTCAATATAATATTTTGATCGAATGAAATGAACATTATAATTTATCATTAGAGACTATTTGTTCTTGATACTTTACCAATATCACATGTAGTAAAGGTTTTTTTCTAGAAGATTAATTTGTATCCCTTATTTCTAAATCCATTTGAGCTGTTATAGCATATTTTTGAGGTGGAGTATTCATTGTAACATTATATTTAGTTAGGCTAGACCAAAAATGTATTCAATGTATCATTACATAAATGGTAATTTCATACTGGATCTCAAATCATTGATATGGGAGTATTGGATATAGAGGATGATATATCATTTTTAGAGTATGCATTAAAGATTAATGATAATTGGGATATGATTTTATGTGATCATATAATTCCATTGGTTCATTTTTGGTGATGGAACAATGGTTTGGAGGTGAGTGCATGGGGAAATGAGAAGTATATTTATGATCAATACCTCGATCCCTTTTTAATATCCTCTTTATTAATGATATAATTCTTGAATTGATGTTGATATTATGGGATTATCAATTCCACTAAACTAATCATTTTTTCTTATTTTTCATCTTTTTTGAGATGTGTCTCCCTAGGAGCTATTTAAAGATTTGGTGGTTGATATTTTCTTTGGGTTTTGATTCTTGCATATGATAAATATTTGAGTGGTATCTAATATATAATAAAAAAAAATTATGGAATTTTATTTGCATATTTATTATTTTTTAGATGATATAAGGGGATTTAGGGAAGGGTTAGTGTATATTAATCTTAGATACGGGTTAGGGGTCAGTTTTATAACATGGTGATTTGTGTTGCACTATGGAGGTTAGGATTGCATCGTAGAGCCCTTGAGCATTGAGGTTTTTTTAAAGAGATAAACATAAGAGGGTTATTCTATTTTAGGGGACCCTAATCCATGTCCCTTTACCTGTACCATGGTTTGGAATGTGGTTGATCATAATAAATTGATGGTTGAGGATTGTAGTGGGGTTCTCATGGATGTGAAGTGGAGCATATATTAGATGATTTTATAGCACTATAATATTAAATTAATAATCCAATGATTCAGAGATGCAACGTGCAACCCCATGTGGCCATTTGTTTGTTCGTTTTATTTAGGGGTCAGTATGGAATGATGTCTCAACTTTTCTATAGAGTTTGTAGGTCTTGTTACCTATATCGTCTTTTTATAGGGCCCTTACAGTGTGGTGTCTTGTCTTTTACACAACCACTCCTCAAATTTATCTGATTTAAGTGTTCAATGTTGAATTAATTCTTGGATTCATTTTTTTTAAACTCGAAGCAACATGGTCCTCCCTCTTATGCCATGTTTTTATATTTTTCCATATGAGAAATAAAAATGCAATTTTGCCACCTTTTGAGGGCGCACCCACATTAAATATAGTTTTTGACATGTTTATGAGTTAAATTTGACAAAATAAACTTATTAATTGTAATAAGTATATAAAATTTACTTTGGATAAATTTTTAATATTTTTTGGTTTACTTTCATATTTTGATGAATAGTAAAAATACGCCAAATCTTAATTAAAAACAAATTTTTTCATCGAGATAATTTGTATGGTTAAATTATTATATTGAATGGTTTTAAATTATAAATAGAATATATTTGTACTATTTAATATTATTTATGTCATTATCATTAATTTTACAATGAATTCCTAGGTTAAATCAGTTCAATCTTTTCAATGTTTTAACTTTTAAAACTCGTCATCTTAACAGCGGGATTAATTTAAAATTAAAAACTGAAACTTATGTGTTTTGAATTTGGAAAAATGGATTCCATATTTTTAATCAGTAGGTCCAAATTATGTTAATATGCTACTTTTTATTTTTTAACATTATGAATAGTAACTACAGTAATTTTTATTTACTACAGTTAAAGGTAAATCGGGTAATTAAGGGTGAAAATATGATTATAAAATTACCATAACACCTGCCAAAATTCAATTGTCTGAATAAAAGTGGACCCATATAACTTAAGGGTCGGAATAGTTTCATTTAATGGACTTGTAACCATGAAAATGATGTAGTTATTATTAAAACCAAAGAAAGTGACAACATGTCACTCTCTTATATCTTATAAGTTTAATAATTTTAATTTAGTGAAAAACATCATAAAACATCAATAATAAATAGTCACAAAAAATCTAATAAAATTATGCACATCATGTGAAATTATATAAAATATTTAGGGATTAAATAATTGTCATTAGTGGTGACACAATAGTGATACAGAAATTGTTTATTTAGGGAAAAATCAGCAATAAATTTTTTTTAAAACTAATAGTGACCATTAAAGGCACAAACACTTGACAAAAAAATATTAGTCATCTATAGGTAAACCATAATCATCCAATGGTATAATATTTTACCATTTGTATTTTTAAAAAGAGATTATGAAACTTATAGTTTTTTATTTTAAATGATGTTAAATTTGTCCCCTTCATAATTTAATAAATATAAAAATATAAATGTTGAGATTTTAAGATGAAAAATTCTAGTAAAAGTATTATTATGGAAGATATTATATTTATCATCATCATAGAATTTTATTTTAAATTTATATGCATCAAATATGTATATTAAATAATTATAAAAAATGTTGTTGTAATTATTTTATTAAGGGAAATATCAAATAAATGGTTTTAAAAATATTGCGATAAATGTTATATGAACAAATTAATGTGATAAATTATGTTTTTAGATGAATAATACAAGTTATGAATCTATTAAATATTTTTTTTGAATATATCTTTTGTGTGGATTTAATTCAATTTCAAATAATTGAATAGTTTCAAAATTGACACTATTGATATTTTATAACACTAACATATTATTAAATAGATAAAAAATCAAAAAAAATATTTAAAAATCACAAATTGAAAATTATATGGTCTAAAATTTAATAATGTATCTAATTATGGAAAATTCACATAACATAAGTAAGAATTTATAACAATTTAAAAATAAGAATATTATTACCATAAATAAAATTAAATACATTAAACAAGGATAAATCAAAATGATAAGGTTTAAAATAAACATAAAACATGTATAATTTTTTTTTGATTATATTACAACCCTATATCATCTCATCTTCAAATTTAGTGATTTTTGGTTGTTTTTATGTTGGGTTTGATTTTTTTATTAATTAATATTTTGGAGGTTTCCAAAAGTTCCCCCTCTTCTATTATAAAAGGGCACTTCATCCCTCTCATCATCACACCATTTTAACCCTTAAAGATGGGAAAAACCCTACCCATTACTCTTCTCAAATTCCCTAGTAATATTTTGTAGATTCTGGTCTTCTTAAAAGACAAACTCTAGTCCCTTAAGAAAAAGTTCAAAGGAGGTGCGTCGAAGAAGAGGTAATCTCTTCTACTGATTCTTTCAAGTTTATTTATTTTTATAATTACCCTATCTGAGTTTTTTAATAATAAATTAAAAAAATAAGTATCACTAATATACTGATATGTTATTATAAATATTAAAAAAACCTATTTTACCTTCTATCTATCCTACGGAAAATGAAATCACCATGCATGCGTATGTACGGCTTACCGTCTCCACGTCGTGCTATAGTATGTTTTTCCAACACCACCATACTTGGATGGGTATAATGGTAGAAATAATAACTATATATGATTATTATAACATCATACTGATTCTAATAAATTATATCATCCACTCTAATTCCATTCAATAATCATGGGAATGATATCATCGCTTGTGCGTACGTACGGATTACCATCTCCATGACGCGATGAGATTCATTCTCCATGTTAACCATTACAGAATGATTATAAAGTATATATAATAAATAATCATGAAATATATGACATAATAATGATAATCGATTTATTTATATGTTATTTACTTACTTCGATTAAATTTAATAAGGAAACGAAAACAACGTTCATGCGTACATACGACCTACCGTCTCCATGAACGGTGTATTTCTTTCCATTTATCGATCTATTATATATATGTAAATTATGAGTATATATTATATATAAATCATGTTTTACATTCTGTTAGTAATTAATCATGATCTAAGTAATCATATGAATAATTACAAGTCAAAACACGTACGATGAATGAAACAAGTTTACCCAAAACACTGCTTTATCATGGAATTGACAAATGAATGAGTAATATAAACTCATAAGTGGATCATATATGATAACATAAATATTATTATGGTTCTGATACAAGTTAATAATATGTTTAGAACAACTCTAAAAGATTCTCAGACACATATGGATGAAATTTTACATAAGGTAAGGGATTATTTCGTCTCACTTTTATTTTTGTGAGACATATGCCTTAATCACCATCTATTTATTTTGTATGGTGTTTATGCTTCCCATGAATGTTTTATGATTCTTATTATGTAGGATATTATATTTACATATTCATGTAAATTTTTTTGTTTTGTGACACGTATTATTCCACCGATCATAAAAGGTAAGGGATAATTATTCAAATCTCGTTCTTATTCGAGATTGTTTATTCGTAAGTATTTACTAGGGTAATGTTTATCATCTTCATCCATGTTATCTAAAAATGTTTTCATAAAATATTTACTATTCATCCATGTATGTTTAAATCCATTTTTACCCTTTTTTTACTTTTACCACAAGGTATGGAAGTAATCTTTCTTTTGTTTACTATACGAGGCACTTTTTGACTTTTTTGGAAAAAGTATGAGAAGAATGTTTTTTTTTCTTATACGACATGAATGGATTTTTGTAGTTTCATAATGCATTATTTCCATGAAGATTCATCTAAAATATTTCATGAGTATTTTCAACAAAATTAATTTATTTTAAAATTGCATGGCATTTTGAGAAAAGAAAATGATTTTAATGAAGAAATGATATTTTTCTGAAGAATTCATTTCAAGTGTTTTTTCAATACTATTTTCCATGTAAGATGAAATTATTTAATATGTTTATGTTTCAAGTATAATTTCTATATTATTTACATGATTTCATTTTTATTATGAGGAAATTATATCCATTTATTCTATATGGATTGTGTTATGATGGGATGATGTTAATGAAACCCATTTTATTTATTGGGTTGTGATTAATGATTTATGTTTATTTTGTGGCACATGAAAGAATGATTTTATTATGAGATTTCTAGGACCTATATCACCCTCCAATGAATTGGGTAAATATTTATATATCATGGGATAGATATGGCAGGAATGGAAAGTAAAATCCGATTCAGTAATACACAGCTAGAACGACAAGTAAACCCGGTTCAGTAATAGACTTTGTCCATTATGATGGTCTTGGAAGAAATGCCATGGCTACTATGGAAATAATAACATGTTATTAATGGTTTTACACAATTAATTATTTTATTCCCTTGCTATTTTATCATGGTTACTGTTCCTTTATGATTTATGCCTTATGCACTTACAAGATTTATGGTGTTACTCATGATTTTGATGTTTTATGTTCATGTTATTATGTTCAAATGTTTATGGATTGTTTTATGTTCTCCATGATTAACCTTAATGGGAATTTGAGCTCACCCTTTTTATATTTTATTTCTTCTAGGATATAAAGAAAGGTATTAGGTAAGAAAACAAAAGGATAAGATCTTTATTGGAGATGTTGAAGTTCTTTCACCATGATAAGAAGATTATGTTCTGAGCTTCCAAAGACACTAAACTAATACGGTCTTTGGACGTCTATTTTTGTCATGTATTATGTATTCCGCAAAATTAATTTAATGTCTATGTATGTAAAGATTTGGGTCTCTAAAGTTGGTATCAGAGCAAAGGATTAGTTAACCTATGGAAACTGTGTTGTAAAAACTTTAGCGAGATCCCTAGAGATATTTCTAAGGTATGTCTAGGGATGTCCCTAATGTTAAGTATAAGTATAAGCTATAGTCCTAGAATTATTATAAAAATCATGAATAACCTAGGATTAAACCTAAGATGATAGAGATTGAAAGTAATCCCCCTGATTATGCTGTTTTACTAGTGTAATTTTTTCCTCTCACACTATTCTTTTTGGGTTTTAGAAAATGGATGGAAACAGGAAGATTCTTGTTAATGGAGAATATGATGGAAAATATAATGATATTCTTCATGATCAAGAAAATGAAATGATATTTTTAAGGTGAAACATCGTTATTATTCCTAACAAACAATATCATATTATGATCAATAATGTCGCCATTGGTAAGTTTCCTGACTCAGCTAATAAGAGAAAGATGGAGTTTCATGATGATTATTGGGGAAAGAAAGTTCAATTTTCATCATGTAAATAATGTGGGTAGTGAAATCAAGGATAATGTTTCAAAGGAACTGGATGATGCTTTGTATGTGGAAAATAAGTACACAAAGCTAGTAATTGTAAAGAAAAAGGTTTCAGTTAACACTATGGACAAGGATAATGGTATTCTTAAGACATCAACAATAGTTAAATGTTTTAAATGTGGAATGTACGAGAATTATTCAAACCAATGCCCTAAGGGAAAATATCATGATGAGAATAAGCATGGTCATATGGGTAGTATTTATGTTGTTGATGATTAAGAGACTGTAAATGATATATGATATGAAAGAGGTGTTGAGGAATAAAATGATGAAGCTCAGTCAATGGTTTAAGAAGGTTGTGGAATGATTGTATGTTTATCAAGAGTTATGTTGTATAGGTAATTTAATTGTACTATGGAATAAAGAAACATCAAAGGATTGTTACACTAGTGTTTTTTCTATAGTATTTAAATGTATATGTTGAATTGTATCAGTAACCAAGAAAGGTTATTTAGATATTTATGGAAAGAAGATGATATGAGCATAATGAATGGATACAGAGAAAATAATATGTTTAATAGTATTAATGAGATCAAGACTGATATAAGGACAAAGTGACATAATGGTTTGAGTATATAGAAATTTTGGGATTTTGTTATGTGGAAATAATTAAATTTTGAAAGCATTCATGTTTTCAATAAGGTTCTATGGTAATTATTGTTTCAAGAGAATACATGATTAAGGTATTCAAATGTTTGTAATGTGGCCAACATGATATATCTTATGATATATGGGGCATAAATGATGGTATTCACATACTTGGTAGATGACCTTACTCGTAATCTATTTCATTATACTATGAGATTGGGTGGAAGTATTTTGGATAATCCTAAAGATTGGAATGGATTTGTTAGACATCAGATAGTATTTTTTATGGCTTGAAATTTGTTATATTATTTCTGAAATGTTATAATAGTATTGTTTTGGAAAAAGGACAACCTGTAGGATGGGCGACAACCCATCACGTTAGACAAGGCTGTGAGAATCGAACCCACATTCAATGTGTCACAGGCCTTTATCGCCAACCACTGGCCTACAAGAAGTCCCTGGTTAGTAAAAATTAGTTATTTTCCATTTTTTGAGCCATATATGTTTAATAGCACTATATATGGACTTATGTGTATTTAATCACTTTTGCTAACCTTTTGTTTGAGAAAGATGGAATGACCCATCATTCTATCACATGATCTGCTAAAACTTCACGAATGACAAATTGAACCTCATTTCATTAAGACATGAAGTGGAAATTGGTCAAGGAACGACCAATGGTGAGATTGTACCAAAATCAAGTTAGTATTTCTTCAAATTCAAATTTTTTAAATTTATGGAATGGATCTTGAAAACCAAAAATGTTGCCCTAGTACCCTCATATATGATGAATCAGATGGTACCTTAGATCATCACAAGTTTATGGCTTTGTGAGCGTTGTATTTTTCAGAGCCATGTTCTCTACCACTCTCCATCAGAACTTGATGGTTAGATTTCTCTTCAATATCCATATTTTAACCTATATTCTCCTATATGGAAACCCAGTGATGAGTAACTTTGGGTATCTGTTATGTTTCTAATGTTCCTTTTTACAATAAAGTTTCAGTATTCCTTTTTACGATGTGTGTTTCTATGAATGAAACTTTTAATTAATAAACCATTTATAACCCCGACAAATTTCGAGGGAGAAATTCATTTTAAGGGGGGGTAGAATGTAACACCCCGAGATTTTATGAGAAATATTATTTTTAATTTATTTGATGTCTTGGGTTGTATGATACACAAATATTGGCTTGCACTATACGCAAAACCATATTATCTTGTTGTATATGCAACCACTATTCTTGTCTTGTGTTGCATGCAAGAGCGACCCTCCTCAATTGCGTGTGTTGTACGCAATACCGAGTTTCACTAAAGAACGATATATTGTTCTAATGAACTAGGAATTATGAATATTATTAACCGAATTTTGAATTTTATAACATTATCATTCATCTTACACATATTCTAGAACGTGGGAAGAGAACAAAATAATTTTTTTCGGGTAAAATAAATATTTTTCAAATAATGCTGTTTTGCCACCTTTTGATGGAACACCCACTTTAAATATAGTTTTGACATGTTTATGAGTTCAATTTAACCAAACAAACTTATTTATTGAAATATGTATATAAAAATTTACTTTCAATAACTTTTTCATACTTTTATGTTAACTTTCATATTTTTGATGAATAGTAAAATATGCTGAATTTTAATTAAAAACAACTTTTTTCATCAAGATAATTTATAATGTCAAATTATTATATTGAATGGTTTTAAAGTATAAATATAATATATTTTTACCATTTAATATAATGTAATTCATTATCATGAATTTTACATAGAATTCATAGGTAAAAACATTTCAATATTTTGCAATGTTTTAACTTTTAAAACCCGTTTTCTCAACAGCGAGATTAATTTTAAATTAAATACTGCAAATTATATGTTTTGAATATGAAAAAATGGATTCCATATTTTCAATCATTAGATCCAAATTATTTTAATAGGATACTTTTTACTTTTAGCCATTATGAATAGTAACTACGGTAATTTTTCTTTACTGCACTTAAACGTTGATCATGTAATTAAGGGTAAAAATAAGATTATAAAATTACCATAACACCTGAAAAAAATTTATTGGATGAATAAAAGTAGACCCATATCACCAAAGGGTTGTAATAGATTCATTTCATCGACTTTTGACCATGAAAATAATGTAATTATTATTAAAACCAATGAAAGTGACAACATGTCACTCTCTTATATCTTATAAGTGTAATAATTTTAATTTAGTGATAAAATTGCTAAAACATAAAACATAAATAGTCACCATAAAGGTAATAAAATTATATACATCATGTCAATTTATTTATAATTTTTAGGGATTAAATAATTATCATTAGTGGTGACACAATAGTGATGCAAAAATTGTTTATTTAGTGAAAAATCAATAATACAGTTTTTATTAAACTAATAGTGACCATAAAAGGCACAAACACCTGACCAAAATTTATTGGTCGTATACAGTTAAACCATAAGAATCCAATGGTCTAATATTTGACTAATTTTAGCCTTATGAAGGTGATTATGACACTTATTTTATTTTATTTTAAAAGATTTCAAAGTTGAAAGCTTCATAATTTAATAAATATAAAAATTTAGATGTCATTATTTTAAGATGATAAATTCTTATACAAGTATTCTTATGGAATATATTAGATTTATCTGCATCCTCGGAGTTAAATTTTAATTTTTATGAAACAAATAAGTATATTAAATAATTATACAAAAATGTTGTAGTAATTATTTTATTAAGGGAAATATCAAATAAATTGTTTTAAATATATCAAAATAAATTTTATATGAACAAAGTGATGTGATCCATGAATTTTTTTGATGAATATGAAAAGTTATGAATCTATTAAATATTTTTTTCGAATATATCTTCTTCTTGGATTTAATTTAAATTCAAATAATTTAATATTGTCAAAATTGACACTAATGATATTTTATAAAAATAACATATTATTAAATTGTTTAAAAATAACAAAAAATATTTAAAAATTAAAAATTGAAAATTATATGGTCTAAAATGTAATAATGTATCTAATTATGGAAAATTCACATAACATAAGTAAGTATTTATAACAATTTTGAAATTTGAATATTAATACCGCAGATAAAATTAAATAGATTAAATTAGGATAAATCAAAATTATAATGTTTAAAATAAACATAAAACTTGTCTAAATTTTATTGGATGATTATATTACAACCCTAGATAAGATCATATTTTAATTTAGTTATTTTTTGAGGTTATTAAGTGGGTTTTGATTTTTTTATTAACTAATATTTTTTAGGTTTCCAAAAGTGCCCCACTCTTCTCTTATAAAAGGGAACCTCATCCCTCTCCCCCACACACCATTTTGAGCCTTCAACCTCAGAAAAACCCTGAAAATTACTCTTATCAACTTCCCGAGGAACATTTGGGAGATTCTGGTATTCTCAAAAGACCAACTCTAGTCCCGTAAGAGGAAGTACAAATGAGGTGCGTCGAGGAAGAGGTAATCTCTTCTATAGATTATTTGAAGTTTGTTTATTCTTCTAATTCCTCTATCTGAGTTGTTTCATTTTAAATTAATAAAATATGTATCACTAATATACTTATATGTTATTATAAAAATGAAACAACCCTATTTCACCTTCTATCCATCCTACAGATAATGAAATCACCATACGTGCGTACGTATTACGTACCGTCTCCACGCCGTGGTGTAATATATTTTTCCACCACCACCATACTTTGATGGGTATAATGGTAGAAATAATAACTATATATGATTATTATGACATAATTATTATTCTATTAAATTATATCATCCACTCCAATTCCATTTAATAACTATGGTAATGATATCATTGCTTGTGCGTACGTATGGATTACCATCTCCACGACGCGATGAGATTCATTATCCATGTTTACCATTACAAAATGATTATAAAGTATATGTAATAAATAATCATGAAATATATTAAATAATAATGATACTGTATTTATGTATATGTTATTTAATTACATTCAATTTAATAAGGAAACGAAAACAGCGTTCATGCGTACGTACGGCCTACCGTCTCCATGAACAGTGTATTTCATTCCATTTATCGATCTATTATATATATGTATATTCTGAGTATATATTATATATAAATTATGGTTTACATTCTATAATTATGTAATCATTATCTATGTAATAATATGAATAATTAAAAGTCAAAACAAGTATGATGAATGAAACAATTTTACCCAAAACACCACTTTAGCATGGAATTGACAAATGAATGGGTAATATAAACACATAAGTGAATCATATATGATAACATAAATATTATTATAGTTCTGATACAAGTTAATAATATGTTTAAACCCTCTATATAGGAGTCTTGGACACATATGGAAGAAATTGGACATAAGGTAAGGGATTATTTCGTCTCACCTTTATTTCTGTGAGACATATGCCTTAATCACCATCTATTTCTTTTATATGATGTTAATGCTTCAAATGAATGTTTTATGATTTTTATTATGGAGGATTTGATATTTAAATATACATGTAATTTTCTTTATTTTATGACACGTATGATTCACTGATCATAAAAGGTAAGGGATAATTATTCCAATCTCGTTATTATATGAGATTATTTATTCGTAAGTATTTACTAGGGTTATGTTCATCATCCACGTCCATGTTCTCACAAAATGTTTTCATAAAATGTTTAATATTCTTCCATGTTTGTTTAAAGTCATTTTTACCCTTTTTTGTCTATTACCACAAGGTATGGAAGGAATCTTTCTTTTGTTTACCTTACGAGGTACTTTTTGACTTTTCTAGAAAAAGTACGAGAGGAATGTTTATTTAACTTATACGACATGAATGTATTTTTAAAGTTTCATAACACCTTATTTCCATGAAGAATCCTCTAATATATTTCATAATTACTTTCAAAAAAATTCTATTATTTTAATTATTCATTGCATTTTGGGAAAAGAAAATGATTTTGATGAAGAAATGATATTTTCCTCCAGAATTCATTTCAAGTGTTTTATCAAAACTATTTTACATCAAAGATGACATTATCTAATATATTTATGTTTCAAGTATACTATATATATTATTTACATGGTTTCCTTTTTATTATGATTAAATGATATCCATTTATTTTATATGGATTGTGTAATGATGGGATGATGTTTATGAAACCCATTTTATTCTTTGGGTTATGATGAATTATTTATGTTTATTATGTGGCACATAAAAGAATGATTTCATTATAAGATGGGTGGGACCTATATCTCCCTCCAATGCATTGGGTAAAGATATAAATCTCATTATATGGACATGTATGGAATGAAAAGTAAAATCTGGTCAGTAATACTGGGCTGGAATGACAAGTAAACTCGGTTCAGTAATGGACTTTGTCCACTATGATGGTCTTGGAAGCAATACCTTGACTACTATGGAAAAAATTACATGTGCTTAATGGTTTTCCAAAATTACATGTTCTATTCCCATGCTATTTTATCATGGTTAATGTTCCTTTATGATCTATGCCTTATGCTCTACCAATATTTATGTCATTACTAATGATTTTGATGTTTTATGTTCATGTTTTTACATTCAAATATTTTTGGATTGTTTTATGTTCCCTATCTTTACCCTTACCAATAATTTGAGCACAACCTTTTTAGGTTTTCTTTTCCCCAGGATATAATGAAATTTTTTAGGTAATAAAAAGGGGAATATCTTTATGAGAGATTTTGATGATCTTTCACCATGATTAGTAGATTATGTTCTGAGTATCCAAAGACACTGAACTAATATGGTCATTAGGTGTCTATTTTTGTAATGTATTAAGTATTTTGAAAACGTAATGTAATATCTATGTACTTCAAGCTTTGGGTCTCTAAATTATGAATGATTTTTATAGTGGGAAGTATAGCTACCTTACCATGGTTGGTAAAAAAGGGGATTGGGTGTTGAGGTGGAATGATGATGTGGCTATTTTTGTGGAAATGGATAGTTTTGGAATGAATGTGGTGGGTCATTGGTGAGGATATTGGTTAGTTTTTGTGGGATGTGTTTTAATTTCTTGATTGTATAAAATATTATTAATAATGATGAATATTGTAATGGAATGGGATGGATTTGGGTATGTTAGGTGATGATAAAGAAAATTTAAATGTTTAAAATTAAATGATATCAATTGATATTAATGTGGTCAATAGATCAAGAAAGGGTTGTCATTAATTATTGAAATAAACTACATAATGAATGAATATGGATGCTAAAGTGGTAAATTAAAAAAGGTGATATGATAAGACTTGATGAGAAATTTCAAAATGATATTTTGTGGATGTTTTTCTTTGGATGTGGTGCCTTTTTAGTTGTTAGTAATTAGAAGATATGTTAGTTTGGTGGTAGTGGTAATGTGTTTATTGTGATGGGTGTATTAATGATTTTTTTGTGAGAACCTACTAGAATGATCCTAGGTTTGATTGTGACCTATGTTTGAATTTTCTTGTTTTTTAATAGGAAAAAACCCAAGTCAAATATTTTTACCTATTCCAAAATATTTTGGTTTCTGTGTGTTTTTCTAAACATCTATACAAGTGAGGGAACATATTGATGACTAGTACCTCTTCCACAATATCCTTTCCAAGAGTAGTATGACATTCAATTTCACTAGGTTGGTGTGGCCATACTGAGTTTCATGTGGTGTACAGGTATACCCCATGAGGTATTAGTATGATGAGATATTGTGGGGGTGGTTCATGGATTGAGGAGGGTACAAGGTTGATGTACTGCATGTTGATGACAACATACTACACGTGATATGTGATATATAGTAAGTTATGTGAGGATGATGATGTATATGAATAGGTTTTTCAAGACTTGGATTCACTGAAATATTTAATGTATTACTCTATTATTGATTGAGATTGGTAGGGATGTGGTCTAGTCCACATTGATTATGACTTGATATATATGTATGCATTGTGTTGTAGCATATCTATGAATGGGATTTGGAAGACAAGAATATTTGATATTGGAGTTTGGGAGAGAGAAACCAGTGGGGAATCGGTTGTAGGGTACCTTATTAATATATAATTAATATTATGTAATAACAATGCATACATGATTTGGTGGTAGATCCCTAGTGAGGTTAAGACCTAGTTGGCCTTTTGTATGTGCATGATGATTTTGTTGTTTATTCACCGATGCATTAGTATTCCTCTTCCAAATTTATTTCAAAGGTCTTTAGGATGATTCTATAGAGTATACAAGTTTGATAATCCCTAAATATAAAACTATTTTTCATGATTCTAAGAGGGATACAGTTATTGAGCTAAACATTACTATTTTGGATCTATGATTTATAAAGCCGCTATCATGGATGTATTATTTGGTAAATTTCATTTAGGTATTTTTGTATCTATATGAAATTGACATGAATTTTGGGTTCTTTTTTTATTTTATTTCAATGTTTCTATTGGATGATATATTTATATATTTCATGGATTTATGAGGGTAATGCCTACCATATGTATTCTGTATAAGCTCAGTACAAGACACTAACCAGTGGCCTGTTATAGGTGTGCTTTGAGGGTCACTCTTATTATCACTACTATCCCAGAAGGTATTCCTAGTGTGAGTGGGTCATGACACACCAAAAAAAAAATCCCAATCCACCAAGAGATCCACCATGCCCGATCAAAATTGGATCTGAAATGATTTATCAGGAAACATGTATAGGGGAGGAATTAAATCCTTCTAAAACTATCATGACTGGAAAAGTTGAAAATCACATCAAATATGGAAACCCATGAACTAGATCAACTGAATAACCAAAAAAGGCTCCACCATCAATATTAAAATCTTCTATTAGAACCATTACAGTTAAACAAGATCGATTTTAGATCGATGGGGATGATTACAATTCAAGTGGAGGAGGGAGACCAAAGCATCTTTCTTAGAATTACTAAGAAAAGAACTTATGAAATGAAGTTTGATGATAGAAGAAAAGAGATACCATAGAAGGATTGTCGCTCAAGCTCGATGTTGAGACCATGATCAAGGATTTTATGGATAATCTTTATATTCTATAAGTGTTAAGAGATTGGATAATTTAAGGTTGGAATATCACATGTGCAAAATTCCATTACTGTCCTCAAGGATTTCTTGGAGATATCTTAGATTACACATGATTTGAGAGACATGAGATTTTATTAAAATGAGGATTCATATTTTAATTTACTCTTATCAGTACCCTTATTATACACATATTCTTATAGATAATCAACCACAAATTTATCAACAATAATGGTAATTTACATCCATCATATATATTCTTATATTCTATAAATTCATTGATACAAATCCAATAAATAATACTTCTGATATTTAGTTATTAAAATATGTGAATTCAATGAATTGTATTATTTTTATTTTGTATTTTACCTGTTATATCCATGATATTTATTAAATAAAATGATCTTGGATAGAACTACATTATAAACATATTATTTTTTAGTATATATTTATAGTTTTAACATTTTTAATATATCAGTATATTCGATTTATACTACGTCAAATTATAATATAATATATCTATTTTTTATATTATTATGGGTAATACGTTTTACCCCGTATAATTATTTAATCATCAAAATTGTAAATAAATTCATATGAAAATGATGATAAAAGTATTTTATCAAAATCTATGGATCCTATGTTGCCCCATTTAGATTTGTATTCCTCTAAAAACTACTCAAAAAATGAGTATTCTAATTTCATGTCATGTTATTAATCATATAAATAATCTAAATCAGATATCCCGTTTATAATAGGTTAGGATCCAAATGAACTTGATAGATTTTTTTAACAAGTGAAGGGTTTGGTATATCATTCCTTAGTAATGAAATATAGATGTTGTTTTCAAATGAGAATGGTTTTGTGGCAAGAATAATTTATATACCACAAATCTTATCCACAATAATATTTAAAGAGGCCCAATATACCTTGTAATTAACTTCCATTCCTTTTTAAATATTATAAAACCTCACTATAGAGTTGCCTTTAGGAAGTAATGTTCCTCTATATGGAATTCAAGATCATTCCACCATTTGTCTGTATAACTTTTCTATTTACTTTGTTACACCTTTATATTTTTTTCAGAAGGATCATTCATTATCAAATTTCCATTACCCAATATTTGGATAACATTATTTTATAAAACATTATCCTAACATGATATAGTGTAACATCTCTTTCAACAGAAGTCTTCATATGGGCCCATTTGAGAACTAGAGTGGTTACTATTATTGTTTGAAAACTCCACCAGAGGTAAATAATGATCCCAAATACATTGTATGTTATGTGGGTATGACCTTAGGATTCCCCAAAATTTTAAGATAGTACTTTTAGACCATCCATACAATTGATAATGATAGGCTCTGGTAATATATTTATAAATCCCTTTATATTTTCATCTATATTTTTTATGTGAAATGTGGATCTTGAAAAGATACTATTGATTAGGGATTACTAAGGTGTTTGAGCCAAGGTATTATATGAAAAAAAGAAGATTTTGTGTTTGTTTTCAATCTTATTATGGTGTGAACATTTTTTTTTGAATATTAACGACGTTTATATTAGTAAAAAAGAAGGCCAGTTAAGACCGTGAAGAATGTTAGAGAAGACAACATCATTTTCTAGTGTTTGATATTTTTTGGCATTAAATCCTAGAGTGTAGGAAGGTCTGTCACATGAACTTATAATCATAATGAGATCACATATGTTATAATTCATAAAATATATAGTTGGGTTAAAAATAATGTTACAATGAGTTTTAGTGAATTAGGTATAATTTAATGGTTATTAAGATAATGTTTTTTTCAATCATGAAAAGAATGTTCTGCAGGAAATAACTAATAGCCTCTTGTGGATAAGGTGTTTATAGAGTATATATTCATGAATAGATCATGTGATATATTATTTTTGGATGTGTTATAAAATCTAATAATATAATAGCGATATCGTGACAATTCTCAAAAAGTACATGTGTGAGGAGGAGATCATCCAGCTGCGAGAATGGGTGTCCATAATGAAACAATGAAGAGATAATATGAATCATGTAAGTTTAATGCAATGAAGCTCCAGAGAAACTATCCTTGTGATCGTGCATTGTTTAATGGTTCATCTGAAATAGGTTACAAAAAACTCCCAAGAGCATAACAAATTCATGTGAGTCGCATGGAGAATAATTCATAATTGAAGGAATTGATATCATGTGATTGTATTTTTTATTGAAAAAATATTTTTTATAATGTATAATCATGTGACTAAAGGTATCATCTGACCTGTGACTCATGAAAGGGGGAGTCACTTGATTAATGGGGGTATGGTTAGGTTAAGTGTGTAATACATAAGGGATTCATCCAATAAACATTATGTTAATTATCTGGTAGGTTGGGAGTATTTTTCTAAGCCAGTGGAAGTAATATTTCTATCTAAATACCACAGTTCATGTAATTTTATGAGTGGTTGATTATGTATTAGAGCTTTAATATAGTGGTGAATTTTTTAGGCAATAAGATATTAAGGATTTGATTTATAGTTGGGAGTGTTATTGAGAATGATTCACATAATATCATAATATAAAAAGGAGTTATTCACTATGGTCTCACGTTCAAGATCATATGGACTAGGAGATACACACATGGTTGCTTTCTCAGGATCTTGAAAACAAGGTTACCCACCAAAATGTTTTTAAAATTACTTTTTTACTATGCTCTTGTGATCAAGATTAAAAGAAAGTAAGTTTTATGAGGTATTAATGCACTCGTGGTCTACTGCTTGGGCTCTCATGATTGAAGTTACATGCGAGATTATATTCTAGTGGATTCTAGAACCTTAGGTTACCAAAAAGGTGTCTTGTGATTTGGGATATTCAAATGAGTTATGAAAATGGGATTATATGATTCATAAGGATTTACTATGAAATTTATTTGACCTCTAAAAGAAGTTAATTCTAAGTATATTCTCATGAATGAGAAACATATTGATGCGTAAAATTATACCATTAATTATGTGAAATAATAAAAATAGTTTTAATAAGGATATTAAAAAATTCATGTCATCAAACCATATAAGACATCATCTAGAGTAGTGAGAAAGGAGGGGTTAATGGAAGATGATATGAATGAGACATTACATAACCCTTGAATACATTGTAAATGCAGTGCACCTGGTATGATGTGTACATGGTCGAACAATTTTAATCCACAAATACTTATGATGCGTAGTGGACATAGATATAGCCAAAATATCATCGGATCAAACTCCTTATTTATAGAAATTCCTTTTAAACTATGTAAATTATATTATGTACTACTTTAATTTTTTGTAATTCTATAATTTTTTTGTATGATTCTATTTGATAGGTTTAACTAGTTCCTACCATCATGGGAACATAATCCCTTAATATAAATAAAATATTAAAGCCTTGATTCACCCATCCCACTTAGGGTATCCCAAATTCTAACAAGTGGTATCATAGGGAATGTTCTAAGTATTTAACATACTTTCAAGAGTATGAACTCATGATGAACATCTTAAATGTTAATTTAATTTCCCTACATTCTTAAGTAAACTACCATATGTAGAAAAATTGGATGAAGTCACACCTTTGTTCACCTATTATAGAAGTGATAATAAGTTAAGTTCACTTACTGGTTCCTTGAAAGATCTAGTCTATATTAGTGTAATGAGTTACTATATTTTTAATACCATGTCATATAAATTGGGAAATATATATGAATGGGATAAAAATGTGGATGAAGTGAAGATCCATGTTTTCACAACAAATTAGATGATATAAAATTAAATCCAGATGAAAATGATGATACTTTCTTTAACCAAATTACATAAGTTGTTAGGGATATCTAGGGACATGGACAAGAAAAAACAGATATCAACATAATCAAAAATATTTTACGATGACTTCATCCATTGTATAATCAATATTTTTTAAAGAATTGTATTTGAACAAACTATATCTATATGAACTTATAAATAGTCTTGTGTCTTATTAATTATGATCTAAACTATATTCCATTTTAAAACATTATGTAATCAAATTTCATTCAAGGCGATTGAAAATTAAAACATCAAGGAAGATAAAATTGGATATGATGAATAAGTGGATCTTATATCAATGGTGTCTAGAAATTCTAAATTTTAAAATGTAGATTCTATGTAAAGATAATTAATTCATGTTTTAAATGTAGAATAGTTGGGCACAATATTGAATTATTCCCACAAATATTTGGTGGATAATAATGAAAAATTATAGTTTTATAGAATCCATGAAAAATCTTCCTATATAAGATTAAGATTATAGCTTGAAGGAAACTTTCAAGATAGGTACTTATGAGAAAAGATGATAATGATAATTAAGACTTTATGGAGGATTTTGAAACAAAATTCAAATTTGATATCGAAGATTCTATCTTGGATATAATCAAGAATAAGTAACATGAATTGAAAAGGTTCAATGATCTAGAAGGAACAACTGAAATCAAGGTGGATCATAAGAGTTATCTTAAAGATATTTATATCCATAGAGAGAAATATTAAAATATTATTTTATTTCTAAATGAATCCTCTAAATATGTGGATCTACATGAAGCATATATAAACTATCTCCATGAATAATTGGATTATTAAGTTGTATGTCAAGTTATTATGGAATAATTTTTGAACATCCACATAAAGATAAAACAATTGAGTAAGGTGATTTATGAACTTAATCATTATATAAAACAACAAATTCATAATGTTGAATCTTAATAAGAAAAGATGTTTTCTATGTGAAAAAAATTTGTGACATAAATTAAATCGTGATAACTTTGGTAGAATTTTCATTTCAATAGTTTCATAGATGGTGAATTTACAGAAAGTGTAAAAAAGTCATAGAAGGTACAAATACAATTTGAGATGAACAAACACCCAGATTTGAAGATAATGGTGGTATCAGATTTGAGGATGATACATCAAATGTTTTAATTATGATTAAATGAGATAAGGAAAAGAAATTTGTTGGTGATATTTCATTCAATGTAGAAATAATAGTTGTGCTAAAAAGCATTCACCTGTTAAAAAAATATAATTAGAAAAACCTATCAATATTCAAGGGTTAAAAGATAAATAAATAGTTGTATAAATATAGGATACGAGTGGGGGAATGAATGATTGGAGATTTTTTTTATTTAAATTCCATTTTTTCCACCTAGGTCAAATGATGTCTTATTATAATTAAAAAGAAACTATTTTCATACAGAAACTCCTAATAGTTAAGAAATTAGAAAAATAAAATACCACCATTTCAGAAAAGTAATTCCTTCTACATATATTGCCTTCAATGTTTTAACTTTTGTATAAAAAACTATCATTATAGGGAAAAGAGATGAAGTTATTATTACTATAAAATTCCAAGACATATAAAGTCAATTCAACTTGATAATGTTTCATTGAAAAAAATATATCTATCATTTAACAATGACAATAATTATGATGGTACATCCTATGATGAATAAAGAAAGGAATATACACATTATCCTCTAATAAATGTATAAATATTGTGGAAGTAAACAAGGTGGGTTGATAAGGAAAATCTTATATAAATTACTCTCAAATCGACAAAGAATTTCAAAACAAAAATTATTGATCATGGGTTTTCATCCCACATTAGTGGTTACATGAATCTTCTAAAACATGTAAAGTGAAGAGTTGATGGAATAGTGTATTTATGGATTTATGGGGCCATGAAAATAAATGGTAGTGGAAATAAATGGGTTTTGGGATATAAAATAATTAAAATTAAAGGTATCTATGTGAATATATCGTGACATAATAGCTTGAATGTGAGTCAACTATGTGACTTGGACATGAAGTCTCTTTCAATAAAGAGAGATTTATTATAAAAGTAAAATATGGTAACTCTCTCATTAAAGGAAAAAGAACTAATGGAAATCTATAATAGGTGGATGATAAATAGAATACATACCTTCTGATAGTAGAAGTGGAAAGTTACTCATCACATCATAGTATTTTTCATAATCACGAATACAGAATAGAGAACATGCGCAAATTTATTGTGTTAATGTATATTCCTATTGTAAATTTTTTTAAGAAATCATATGTAATACATTCATAGAGGGAAAAAGGGTTCATAATCTATATCAACCCAATAAATAATGAGAATAAAATCTACTTGATCTAATTCACACTGGTGTGTGTGATCTAATGAATATAATTGGGACATATAGAAAAATATATATTATTCTCTTTATATATGATTACAATAGAAAGGAATGGGTCATGTTCATATAGAGAAATCAATAGGTCATGGTGTACGTGAAGTGATATCTATAAAGAGTTGAAATGAGGCCAGATATACAAATAAATTTTTTTGAGAATAATGGAATATATTAAACATCAATTTATTTTTTGAACTATCTTATGAAACATGTCACTAAACATGAGGTATCATCACTCAGAACACCACAACAAAATGGGGTTAATTAAATGGATAAATCGATAAGTTAAAAATATGGAAAAAACCATTCTGATTTAGATTATAGTTTATCATCCATAAAATAATGTGGCTATTCAATTCCTTATTTAAATACAAAACATACTGGTGATGAGTCCTATAGAACGGATAAAACCTAAAAAATGTCGAATGGAAGGAATCCTTCTCTAACAAATTTCATGTGTTTTGAAGATAATGTTATATCGAAGTAAAATAAGAAAATCAAGTAAATTATTAATATGTATAAGATGAAGGATTATTACATGGATACACTTTGATAATTAAGGATATCAAATAATACAATAATAGGTTGTAAAAATTTGTATATAGAAATTTTAATAAGATCATTGAGGAGAAAGATTTGAAGAATACTAAAAATTAAATAGATATATTTTTTCCTGAAGAAAAAGTTGAAAATGATTATTATATTCCATAGAAATTTTATATTGTCTATGATACACCAAATTTTTAGATTCTCTAATTGATTATGATTCATAGGATGAATCATTGGAGGAAATTGTTGTTGAAAATGGGCACCCAACGCAACTAAAAAAGTAGAGGAACAAAGGGTGATCCTTTTAACAATATTGTGGATATTATTTCTCCAAATCAAACAAAGAGGTTGAAGAGTATAAAAAACCCAGCTTAATATCTATAGTCTATCTTAATTCATTTTAAGATTAATCGAAATAATAATCATTAATTAAATCCATAAATGAAAAATAAAATCTGATAGATCAAAATAAAACATTGTAACTTTTTGATAGAAAATACAATCACATCATAACTGGAAAAAAATTGATCTTCAAGAATAAAATATAATTATCAAGAAAATTTGATTACAAATAAGGAACACCTATATTGTGAAGACTATTTTCAGATTGAAGGAATATATGTTGAAGAAATATTTTCTCAAGAATCCCATATGGAATCAATAAAAGATTTTTTTGTCTATAGAAATTGATAGAATATTGTTTTCAAATGGATGTTAAAACAACATTATTAGATGTAGTTCTTAATGAAAAATATTATATAAAAAACTAATGGGTTTTCCAATTTGAAATGATAAAAATAATATGTAAATATTAAGTAAGTTTTTGTAGAGGCCGAGGAAAGATCCTAATGTATGGTATTCAAATATATAATCATACTTGATAAATCATGAATTCAAAATAGGTGGAGTAGTTAACGTCTATTATATATAAAAATCTCACTAATAATAGTTCACCATGGTTGTTTATATTCATGATATCATATTTTGGGGTGGAAAAAATTCAATGGAAAAATTTTCAAGACTAATGAGAATAAAATTTGAGACATCTCTGACTGGAGAGTTAACATACTTTATAGGGATACATGTGATTCAATGACTCATTTTTAGAGTGATCTGATGGAGGATCGTCTCAAAATAGTTAAATTTAATTTGCAAAATATTCCAGGTAAACTCATTTCTAGATTCATTTTTGATTCTAGAAGAGATCGTGAATTATCAGCATTACTAGATGTAGATGGGGACAAATATTTGGTGGAATGAAATTCTACAAGTGGTGGAGAAATTGGTAGTAAGTGTGTTGGATAGATGAGTAATATAAAATAAATCACTTTACTCAACATGGAAGAGGAAGAATATGTTATAGAAACTAAATAATGAACATAACTTTGGTGGATGATATAACAACTGGA
This sequence comes from Viscum album, assembly GCA_963277665.1. NCBI lineage: Eukaryota > Viridiplantae > Streptophyta > Magnoliopsida > Santalales > Viscaceae > Viscum > Viscum album. Next base: position 1,901,005,025 of record OY728126.1, read on the forward strand.
GGGTTACGATGAAGAAGTGAGATAACCTATGCCGATATTTTGTAAAAATAAAAGTGTGAACCGTCTCATAGAAAATCCATTGAAACACTCAAAAACATGGAATATTGAAATCAAATATCACTTTATTAAGGATAAATATGAAACAATATTGATAAAAATGGGGAATATTGCAATAACTAAGAAATTAAAAGATATCAAGGAAAATCTATTTCCCACTTTGGTGTTCGATAAGCATTTGATGAACCTTAAATCTCAACCACCATACCCATTATGAGAATATTTAAAAAAAATTCTTATCCACATTGTATATATTACTCTAATTGTTTTTTATTGTATTAGTGATCTTTCTCTTTTGATTTGTTGTAAATGGTGGAGAGAGATTCTAGCTATTCATTGTAATGGATAAATGGTCATTATTAAAATTCTATTGGTTTCTATATAATCAACGCATAACCTTATTGAATAATACTTCTTCTTCATAAAAAATGTTATCCCAACAGTGAAACACTTAGATTAATGAATCCATTATCAAATAAATCATTTAATTTCATCATTAACTCAACTAACTACACTGGATCCATTATATATAGTTTCTTACATATTTGTTTTTCATCTGGAATAATATCAATAGAGAATTTATTTTCTATAAAAGGGGTACATAGTGGTAATTTATATGAAAATACATCAATATATTTTCACACATTGGGTATAACTTTTTTTCTCATAACCACCTTATCATTAATATATTTTATATAATAGATTTCGTCCATAAGGATTTAATTAAGGTAGTCCACAATCGGTGGTTCTAAACATGATTTAGGTGATTAAATACCACATTTTAAAAAAACTATTTTCATACCCACTTCACCAATTCTAACTTCATTCTCTATCTAATAAATTATTTATTTATAATTTGAGTTCCAATAAATCCCCAAATTATAATCAAAATTCAGCATATATTTGATTATTAGATTAGAATATACAATAAACAAATGCATTCTTAGTTGAACTTTCTTGTATTTCTTTTTAGTAATAATTGTTTTTGTGTTGTCCAATCCATGACATAGATAAAGTCTCTTGAGGGGTGAATTGATTTCATTATTTTATTTTAACCAATTTTGTTTCCCCCTTTAAATTGAAAAAATATTATTCTCTTTTTAATGATTTAATATCGGGTACACGTATTATGTTAAGAGAGCAAGACACAAAGGATTTGTATAGAAGTTTATGGATACAAGAACATCCCCTTTTCTACTCCACCAATACAATATATAGTATTGATGATTTTATAACGTGTAATTTTTCTAGGTATCTCCCAATTGAGTGAAATATGTAATCACTTAGTACAAAAAAATATTGACGCTTATGATATTTTTATCAAAGGCTTTTACAACTATGTTTATGTAATTTATAATTAAAAAACAACTTAGTAAAAGAATACGAAACTAAATCTGAAACCGAGAACAATAATTTTTCATTTAGAATAAATAGATGAGATTTAGAGAGTTAATATAGTCCCATTTCACAATTTCTTCCTAATTTCCAAAACTGGCAGTAGATAAATATTTTAATAGAAATATAGTAATCTTTCTAGTATAGCTCTAATGAGATACTTTTTGTAAAATTATCATAAAATAAAAAAACAATAATACAAATAATCTTTAATAAAAAAATTCCCCTTATATCTATCTTCTTTTACTCTAATCTTGAGTGATATAAATAAAAAGAAAATAATCGAATATACAATGTATTTTAATTCTTTTTCATCAGTCTGTAAAATAATAATAGTTTTTATATGTATAAATTTGTAACACTGTCATTATCCACATAAATACTTCTATAAATATATATATTTATATATAATATAACAATTACAGTCTTCTTCTCTCTTCAATAAACATAAATATATTATTTCATAAATAAATACATTTATTAAGCACACCTATTGCAGTATTCCTTCTAAAAATAATACATTGAATATCACTCTATGAAAATTATCTATCTTTGATAATCAAATATGACTAAAAATTTCAATAACATTCCTCAAATTTTTTGAACTAAATATATATTTAAAATTCATTTAAATTTTCATTAACCCATTAAATCATCCCTTCAATATCACGATAGCATCCTTAAAAAAATTATGAATTTGAATTTGAAATACAAATAATCACACAATAATATTCATGAAAAATATTCCATGTATATTTGAATAGATAATTATTTATTTTATTCATAATATAACTATCATTACAATTTTCATGATTTTTCTATTCATCTCGAACAAGCCTTCTAAATTACTTATGTTTGAAAATAGTAATTGATAAGAATAAAAGTATTTTCCTGAATGTGTTTATATAAAATTTATATTTGTCTTCCAATGATTTCCAAATATCATAACATCTAAAACATATCTATTTAAAATGTATAGGTAATATAATTTGAGCATAATATTCATTCCTTTCATTTCATAAGAGTAACTTTGTTCATTTTTTTAATAGTCAACCATTCCATTTCATAAGAGTCAATTACTTAGCTAAATCTTACTTCACTAAATGAATAAGACTAAATTTACCTTAAACTAATTTATAATATTATAGATTTTTCAAATATCCTCCAAATAATAAGAGTAAACCATCATTTCATGAGAGTCATATCTATTTCTAAATTCATAACAAATAATTTATTAGGGTAATGTTGACTTTACTGTAACTAACGTGTAATAAAATTAAAATTTTTATGAACATGTAATATAAATTCCATGACATGTAACATGTTTTGGGAATATTCCAATCTTGAGTAATATATTTTTCTTCAAAAAATATTCAAAAGGATTCATATAGAACATATTTCATCATCTCATATATAATATAAAATATAATTATCCAATATTCTATATTCTAATAAATAATAAATTATAGTATGAAGCATCATATATTCTTCAGCAAAATTTAGTACGAATGAAATTTCCTATATTTAGAAAAACTATTCAAGTATAAGAAATTTAGATTACAAGAACACGTAAAAAACAAAATATAGAGAGGATGATGTAAAATGACCATACCAGTTATGTTAATCACTAGGGGTTAATAAGTGTTCATATTATTTTTCAGAAACCTATTAGACTTTATAATTTTTAAATAGTAATAACATTACAAAACAAAACTATAATTAGAATAATGACACAAACATGTTAGTTAATGAGTTTTTCCTCCCTATAAATGCATTTTCCCCTAGTTTATGGTGGTTTTTATCCCACCAGCACACGACTATAATTTTATTAACAAGTTATAGATATAGGGGAGGTTATGACCGTGAACATTATACAAGTTAATAAAAATAACTAGTGAAGTAAAAATTATCACTTTTTTAATTGAAAAAATTGTATACATACAATGATAGTTCAATTTTAGAAATTATATGCTTCTTGAGAACACAAATTATCAAGATCATCCTCTTCTCCTAAAAATAATATTCCATGGATACTTTCAATCCTCATAAACTAGCCTCACATAGATACAATAAATGTTTAACTTATTTTAATTTCTCATTTAATCATTTCATATTTACAATGCACTTGAATATTATTTCTGAATTTCCTAAAAATTCAATTATCTTGGCGACTCATTCCTAAAAAACATTTAATAATTAGATATTCCTCTTTTAAATCTCCAATAGAATTAGTTTTTTAGAACATAGGATATAATATTTTTCTATTTCTCAATAATTACACTAAAAAGTACAAATGAATGTAATTCTATGACTTTGTGGGACACACAACAAAAATAAATTTACAATAGTATGATGTACCTCATACTGAGTATGAGAAATATCCCAACATTGAAGTTGTAAAAACAATTTCCACGGATATACAACAACATTTCCTTCTCCATTCCAATATATTTCATTCAACAATGAAGAAAAACATAATGGTTCTAACCTTCACATGAACCATGACATACAATTGTTTCATTTCTTAGAGGTGAACCTCTCACAAAAAATTTATAGATAAAAAACTGTTTATATTTCTTACTAAACATTTAAACTTTTATCTTATAACACATGACTTGTGAGTTCTTCATTTTGAACAAAATTCACCCTAAATATCCATAATTGTGTGGTATTGGCTTAATTTCATATTGACCATGACCTTCACAAAGATCATTGAATGGATGACATATCATTTTGGCACCTTCATCTCTTCAATATTACTACATAATGTGGTGTGGTCTACTTCCCAAATTGCATTTTCTCACTTGACTGGTTCATATTCAATATCTCCTTAGATCACAATTAATCAGATTAATTTTGATATTTACTCCATGAATTCTAGTAAAAAAATCTCCAAATTTAAATATATTCATAATGTATGAATATTAATAATCAAAATATAATTCATAATTTTTCTAAAATATTAAAAAGTAATGACTTTTATGTTGTCCCATTTTGAAACTCCATTTTTTCACAAGGATGAAAATGTTTTAAAGGGAAATACCATAAAGAGAATAATGCCAAAGGCCACACCCCTTTGGAAAAGTCCCTCCACATAGGTACCCCCAAGAAGCATCGACGCTAAGGGTACCTATGCTTCAACCGCTATAGTAAACCTACAAATCAGCATGTGTGACACACCTACACAAGCCAAGACCTTCACCTAGGTTCCCATATTTTTCTATAAATAGGTACCTGGGGATACTAATTTTTATAGATTAAAATTACTAAATAAGTCCCAATGATCTTCTTGCCCTAGTCCTTCACCCATGGCTTCCAAAACGTTTCAAGTATCCCTCCAATACTAGAAGAATATGAAATCAAGGTTGGGGTCGTAATTGAACCAAAATTCTCCCAGAGTCTAAATACAAAAAACCTTTATGAGGAACCCATTTTCCCATGGTCTAATAACAGTAGCATGAGGTACCCTTTCTTAACCATGGACCTACGTGATACACTTTCGGGAACACATATAAAGACTCCTGAGGCATTGAACAAATAATCACCCAAGTGTGGTTTCCCAGGTGGTACATCTCACAAAGCACTGTCAGCTTGTACAGACCTACCCGCACAAATCACTTTCATCTTGCACATTCCTACCTATGTGAAGCACATTCAGGCCACATAGGCATACCCTTTGTGAGACCTCCTTAGTTCTCCTAATCTCTACCCTATGTGAACCACTTCTTAGGCCCCCTTCCAAGGCACCTAATGTAAGGGACTATCTCTCTATGGTTCCCTTATCTGATATTGACCAAATTGAAACCTCGACTAAAGAATATGGACTTGAAAAACCGTGTCAAAAGGAACACTAGTGTCTCTCCAATTTGGGTATGAATTATTATGGTTCGAGGTTTCCTGAATTTGTCTTACATGGTGGGTAGGGTTATTAGGATTCACGTGAGTATGAAATTACCATGGTTATGAGGGCCCAGACCTTGGGAGTGGTGTCTGGGATATCCTAGTTTTGGACATGAGAGATTGGGATGTTCCCTTCCCTCATCGTCTCTAAGACCAGGGGCCTCTGGTTCTAGGAGGGGAGGCTGAGGATCTTGCATTAATTTTACATCTATATTTAATGAGATCCTCCCCATATAGAACCAATTTCATGGAATCCCCCTAGAGTAAGCCCCTATAATTTCTTGTAGGACCTCTCATGATTCATACTTTTCTCTCTCTCCATTCCCATGGGTCATCGCTAGATAAATAATTGAATGTAACTAACCTTGTTATCAAAATAAGAGGGGAGATAGGATATTGAAATCACTTTATATCTCTATTTGGATCCAGGTTACATCGATGGTAGGGAGGTTACATTTCCCTAACCTCTTCCACCAGCATAAGGTGGATTGTTTAGTTTTTTAGATCTTCCACTTCTTCAAGTTTATCACATTAAATCATGAATAATCATTACTCATGTGGGATTATAGGATATCCATGATCATGAAATCCACATAGTAAGATGCATGTTTGGGAAGATAATCTTCTTTCAGGTTTTCCTCATGACTTCTTTTAGAGGGTCTCCATAGGCATGTGTCATCAAGGCAATGTGTCCAACAATAGTGAAAAGAATATTTTGAGGTTTCCATGTTCTTTCATTCCAATTTGTTTCTCACAATAATTAGCACCCACATGGGCTTAGAGGTTGATGGTGGTCATGAAATCCACATGATCCCCAAAACTATTGGACATCATTCTGACTATAATCCCCAACCAGTCAACACGTCTCCTACTTGGTTTAAGCCCCAATCCTTCACATCAGGACATCCTTCTCAGTTCAAATCCCCAAACCACACCCTAAAATATCTATGAGTAAACTCACTTCTAAAGGCCCCAAATCCATTTTTGGAATCCAAATTTGGAGTAATCCCCAATTCATTACTCTCAGAGGTCCATACTCCCATATGAGTAAATATTTTAGAGGGCCTCCAAAACCGTGGTGCATCCCAATTGAACTTCTTGGTCTTTGATTCCAATCCAAATGAGGCATGTTGGAAGTATCATTGAGGCCCAAACATAACATTACTAATCAGCCCTAATTATATATAGGATTCATTATTAGTATATTCTTATTAAACATGGTAATCTATATCCCTTGTAGGTCCACTGGGAAACTTTGGCATAAGTCCCACACCAAACATTGACTAGGAACCTTCCACCTAGACATCCTTGATGCAAGATTCTAGAATGAATAGTTTTTTCCTTATCAAATGACCTTAAATAAAATTATTTTCCACATTATGTGGCACTAAACTACATGGGATATGATTCCTTTCACAATTATATATATGAATCCAATCATATGGGTCTGATCCCAATATCAAAACAACTCCTCTATCCCTGGATGATGATATACTTCAGAGATCCTCACTATGGGGATGAAAACCAACATCATAATAATAACAACCAAAGAATCTCTAATCATTACATAAGAAGATACCAATGATGGAGACCCTTGTATACATGTCGATATCTCCATTGATAAATAAACTCAAATATATACAAATGATTCAAAGTTCAATACATGCTAATAATTGATCGTTAATTCAAGAGTGATTTGAATCATTCATGGGAAGTAATAAAGGATTCATTAACACATATTAAATCTATAAGAGAGTCTTATATTTCCAACCCCCCCCCCCAACAGGATATGATGAGAATGACCTCAAATCCTCTTGAACAATGTAAGTTGTTTGGTATTGTATGCAAAAATCCCAAACAAGTTCTCGCCTTTGGAAATTAGTTTCCTCTTGGATATTGAACTATTGGTTATTTATAGTTCCATGAATAAATACTATCATATGTAGTTTAGAAATAGATAACCTGCTGTGAATAATTTCACAGAATTCAACCCCCTTAAATCAACCATTTGGGGACACATTTTCATTAGAAACAAAAATGGTGAACCCGACGTGAATCCCTAACCAAGATGATGGAATCAACGACCTATAAAGCCCCATTAAATATCAATGTGAAAGAGTTCAAAACAAAATGATGAATCATGCTTGTTTTTGTTCAAATGAGATTCTGCATTGACATTGTTTTCATGTTTTTTTGGCCATCTATATTTAGGGCACTTTATCTCAAAACTCCCTTCAATACAATGGTGTCCTTAAAACTTCCAAAGATGTATTCTATAGAAAATGTTCACACTTGGTCTTCATCCAAGAAAAGTAAATCATCAAAAACAGAACATTTTCAATGTCGGGTCTTGAATGCACTGGTATGGGAGTATTTTAAGAATGGTATAATCCTGACCCTAGAGACCACCTCAAAGGACCTCCAGCTCACGAATCACCATCGATCACCCAACCAGTGTATGGGTGTCAATATGGCTTCTAGGTGCTGGTGTTGTAGGTCCTATAATCCATAAACAATTGGTTATCTTTTTGGTGATAGTGATTGGGATAGAGGGATTTGGAAGACCATCGAGGCATTCTTTGGATGAGATGTATCTGGAGGGGTGAAAGAATGTTTTCATAGCTCGTGGTTCAGGGGTAAAGATACCCATTGGGCTGAGAGGAAGGCCAGGACCGTCATTCGTATTGTTGGTTGTTGGACTATCATGTGGGCCTGAAATGCGGTGTGTCATAATCACGACCTGAGATATCAGGTAAGTTTAATATTCATAATAAAAATATTTTTCTGGATTTGGTTCGACTATGCCCCGATTTCCAATCAGCACCGTCAGTGAAATCAATTGTTCTAAATCACTAAAACATCAACCAGGCTTATATTCTAGGGTAGGGAAGGTGGGTTTGATGGAATCTTCGTGCCATTGTTCCAAGCTCAATATAGATGGGTCTATTATCTTGGGGAGATTCATGGGGGTGGGTCGTGAGAGATTAGATGGGTTCAGTTATTACAATGTTTTCATACTCTTATGTAATAGGTGATGTATTGCTGGCAGAGGTTATAGCCATAGTAACTAGGATAGATGTAGAAAAAAGTAAGATCAGTCTTAAGATGGTTGAGACAGATTCCAAGGTTCTATGTAAAGCTCTGTTAGGTAATGGGAGTATTCCATGGAACATAGTGAATACTATCAGAAAAGTCAATACACTCATGGGTAACCACATGGAAGTCTCTCATACATGGCGGGAGGGGAACATGGTTGTAGATTTTGGGCATCTGTGGCATCATAAAATTCAAGTATGTTTTCTTTCTATTTCTTGGGATATTTTCTTAAGGAGGGGATGGATTGTTTTTTGTCAATTATGCTCTGGGTTTATGTTACTTTTGACCCCCATGATGTTTTTTTCATGGGTTTTTTTGTACTGTGGCCCTTTAAAAATCATTACAATTGTTAATTTCTATCTGTCACCAACCACCATCTTCAACTGTTTCATACTATTATTCACATAACACAATAAAGAATCTATTGAGTATCTTATGATGGTGGATAAGGAGGCCACATATGTCCTCGTCTATAAGAAACTGGGGTCTATACGAATGTCTCTTTATTGTAGTTGTTGTAGGCAATGCCACATGACAGTGAACTCTCATCAAGACAAGGGTGACTTCCTTAGTAGTTCAAATAAGGTTATCCAGACCAGAGCATATAAGATGGACCTCCAGGGGTAGAAACCGTCCAACATGGAGTAGGGCCACAACTCCTTCCCCTAGAGAGAATCCCACCAATAAAATTTTGATGAAAATTTTGATCAGGAATGTGCACCTGCTTACACTGGTTCAGCTGGATAACAGACTCATTTAGAATCATTCTAGGAAGCCCACTTTTCAAATTTTTTGGCACACAATGAGTAGAAGAAAACACCTACCTGCACCAACATGGGATGTTAACAACCTCAACAGCTAGTGTATAAATATGTCCATTATTCTAGTTCGACAAAACATGTGAGCCGACACAAACACCTTCCCATACCAACAAATCCCACTGTTTGCCTCCTCTAGCGACATCCAAAGAAGTTTTCTGGTGAAATTTTGTGAAAAAACCTAAGAAGGCACACACACCTACCTGCATTTGTCATGAATTCCAATAACCATGCTTGGAAGAACACAACGATGAATAGGGGATAGACCCAACTCTCTTCCCCCATACTCGAGTAATTTTAGTATCCCCATGAAAGAAATGGATGATAAGAGTTGGAACATACCCCTGATACAGATACATAATGGGAATATACCCTATTGAAATCACTTTAGTCACCATGAATATCGTAAAAATTATAAAATTCCAGAAAAAAATCCATTCACACTTCCTACAGACATGTTAGGACATCATAATAGTTCAGGTAGTAGTGATAGAGGGATAAACACGCATCTCCTACCCCATAAAGGGGGGATCACTGGTGTGTCACCCTGAAGTAGAAACATATATATACTTCCACTGAGTAAGGTTGTGGGGAAAATTCCCTTGGGACATACAAATAACTGGACTGGGAATATACACTTGTTCCAATATGAGGTAATCAACATATCCCAATTGCTACCCCACGGTAGGAACAAATCCATGCCTATGAAAACCACTTCCCCTGTCAAGTGGATCCAATCATTCACATGAAGGTATACAAATATTGTCCTTAACAGAGATGACTATAAAATAAAGTGATGATCTATGATACCACTCTACTTAATACTAGAGTTTTTGAAAATTGGATATTCTTATCTGTGGCATCCCAAGATCCTACTCGCCTATTACCAAAATACGGGGGTAATAGAAGTAATTAAAAGGGTCCTATAAGAACTTAACCATGAAGGATTGCTTCATGACAAAAATTTAATGAGTCCTAATATCCCATATCCTGACATGAGTCATGAAAACCCTCTACAAAGACAGAAAATCAAAGCGTAAGATGTTCTTCCCATTACAGTAATCTACCAGAGTATTCCACCTTATGATAAAAATTTTTATGTATGTTCTCTCAGATAAAGTGTTTTACTTTACTAGAAGGTTCCTCTCCATGAAAATGTAGAGACGATAAATCTCTCCCACTATGAGGAACCTGGGAAATCAAGGCCAGTCATGTTTGTTTCCTTGTCATTGACATGTGAAATTCTTCATCATCTAGAAGACAACCCAAATCGACAATCATTCTTTGATCCCTTTTTGGATAACCTCTTTTCAAATATAAAATAATAATTCCCTACCAATCATGTTGATTTTGGTATATTTATTGGAAAACATCTCCTCTGGTCAGATCAAGTAGAGGAGCCTCTAAAAAAATATGAAGATGAGATACTGAAAAATGAGAAAACCCTTATCTAAAGGCATCATACTAGTCATGTTCTAGACTTTATAAACCCATCAATACAACAATCCTTAAGTTTTTTTAGAATATTGTGTGCCTAAAATCTACCAAAATATATGAAAAAGTCATGATCACTTGAAAAAGAAAGTATTACCCTATAATGAAAATCAAAATCCTGTCAAGGTAATAGAAGGGATGTAATGCCAAATTGACATGGTTAGTCTCCTGGATGCACAAAATCTAATGTTTGATAAATAACAAGGAAATTTTTTTTTGAATTCCTTAGCACATTAGAATTATTGTAAAACTTGATCATTTATGCCCCATTTTGTGTTCATATCAGAGGATGAGGTGTTCACAGAGTGTTACAATTTAACACGCTACCCAACCAGCAAGGCCCACCAAAGGCGGTGTCATGCATTATCATGGATTTAGGTCGGATCCAAAAAAAAATAACTATGTTAAAAACTGATGATACACTATAAAATAGACCTCGACTAACTCTCACTAAAGACAGGGACCAAAGTGAGAAAATTATTGATCAAATTTTGTGTTAGGAATCTGAAGATACTGATAAATATTTCTTCATAGGGGTAACTAATCATCAAAAAAAATTTCAAATATATTGCAAAGATCCTTAGAAGTGGTTGACTCATGTGCATATAAAATTATGGGGCCAACCCATATTTGAAAAAATATCTAAAAATCTGCAGGTCAGCTATGATAGTAGCAACTGTAGTAGTTTAGGAACAACCCTAACCCACATGCCTAAGGATTTTTTATCCCAACCATAAGGTCTGAAAACTTGGACCAAAGAGTTGTGAGAGTGAAATGGGAATTTCCCCAACCCTTAGGGATTAGTAATTATTCCCCTCAATAACATCCTACTCAGTGTAAATCATTATTCTATTGATTGGTGAAATTCCATTGAATGGATCCACCCAGATCATCCCATCACATGATCTGATACCCTCACTATGAAAATGCATGACAAAACTTTATGGACATTCCCTTCAGATCACATTCCACCAAATAGATCCAATAGAACTAGAAAAGGAGAGGATGAGTCTTTATGGAGGTAATATGAAAAGTCTATTTTGTAAAGTCACTGATATAATTCCAATAATTCTATATGCAACAATGAATGTCCTCAACCCCGCCATTGGGGACCCTAAAAATCAAGATGCCAATTCAGATGGGGTGTCAGAAGAGGATTTTATAGTTCATAATATGGTCCACACCAAACTTATTTAAGTAGGTGTGCATAATTTAATCCATATTATTACCCTAAATCTGAGAATTCATCAAATAATCTATCATTGACTCCCCATAGAGAACACAATAAGGAAAGGGAAAGAGTAAGATTGTGCATCATCTACCTCCCAGAGAGTTTAACCAGTTTAATTTGAGGAAATATTTTCTTTATAAGGGGAAGATATGAATTAATTTATGAGAATTAATGTAGAAATACTATGAGGCTTCCTTCCTATAATATGTTATTAGTAAGAATATCCTCAACTCATACTCACAACTAGTGTACCTTAGCAAAGATGGTTCGTCGCAATGGTTGATATGAATCTAGAAAATCCTCTCAACATGGTATTACAACCGCCAATAACCAGGGATCATGTAAGAGTAGATAAGTAATTACCTTAATTGGTTGCACAACCATAATAGGTCCATGAACAACCATGAATTATTTCCCTTATTGGATACCCACGAGAGATATCATCCATGCTTTCATAGATGGCCCTACTAGCCATGACACCTGTTCAATATCTAGATCTTCTAGACATTCCCCGAGGGATCATGAAAAATATTGAGTCACTCGTGTATTTATTATGATCTATGGAGGAATGTTTGACACCACTACAACCTTATAATAATCCTTACCTTGGATGGGTAGATCTGACTCTTCCCCCAACTAAACTTTAAGAACCCTAAATTTATGATTTTTTGTGGCTCAAGAGACCTATAGAAACATTTGAGGCATTTCATATCTCATTGTGATCCCATGATGGGGTTCCCTAAAAACATTATATAGTGAAACTCAGGGGTTTCATTTAGTCACTACAGGGACCAACTTTAGTATGGTACATTATCTTTCTAACTCGGTAAATTACGGGGTTGGAAGAACTCCATCCGAAGTTTCTCTCCTAGTTCATCTTGGTGATGCAAAATAAAAAATCTCTAGAAATATCAAACTACAAATAGTAGGATAATGAATGGATCTCATATTTTATTACTTGGTGGAAAGGATTTACAGACTCATTAAACATACTTATTCCTCAAGAATACTAGTTCACATCTATATAGAGAACGTTCATAATTATTTTCACAATCCACCAATACCTATGAAATACAATGGAGGGATTTAGAACATTTCTGATATTTCTCAAAGAGTGTAATACTATGTTTTAAAGAAAAAATATATGTCATGAGTAATTCCATAATCTCAAGGATGGAGAATGAGGAAAGAAGACGTTTCCAATGTTATACTTTAGAAGGCCCATGTACCCACTCCCACTCTAAAGCCTGCACCATTTCTTTCAGTTCTAATTTCTGTGTGTCAACAATAATTCCCACCTCATTAGGATGATCAAATAGAGAATAGTTTTATATTTTTCAGGGAGATTAAAAACAATGTCATTTATTTTTTAAATGACTATGTTCCCAACCATATTATCTTGACATTGGAGAACAACATGATCAAGTTTCCAAATCCCCAGAAACCCATCAAGGATGGTAAGGAATATCTCTCAAATTATTACCCCTTTCTTAAAGTACTAGGGAACAACATCCTGGAGTGTTTTTTCCAATGAAATATTTCAAAAGATGGTGCACTCTGGGAAGGTGATGCTGGGAAAGCCACCTATGCAGGTGGTGTGTATTTTTACCATTAATCCAGATGAGAAGAATGAATTTAAGTTAATAGTAAGGGTATGCTGAAGTTTAGTGAATGTATATTTATAAAGTTGATCAAACAAAATCACTATATCCTCTGAACACAATTGGAACCACCAAATGTGCCATCGACCACTTCTGTAACGACATAGCTGACTCCAGTGGAAGATCAATCCTCTTAAATTCAGTCTTCTAGAAAATGAAATGTCTAGATGAGAATGAAATCAGAACATGAACATGCTATTTTACCAATTCCAAAGTTTCCTTTTACATTATAGGACTTCATGACTATAGTATTGGAAGCACATGAACTGCCCCACCAAATTGTACAACAAGAGTCAACCTGCCAGATGGAATCATCGTTAGATGAAGAGTTGATATTCAATTCCATTAAATTTATTCACGTAATGGATCCCTATCAGATCTTGATCATGATTATGAACTCTAATTCCGTTAAATTTATTAGATAATTGGGGGAAGGGTGTTTAGATTTTATGATATAGGGGAATAAACTGTCATTATATGGATAACTACTATAAACATGTCCCTGCATGAACAATCTATGTGACCAAAACTCTTGGGAGAGATCTCTAGAAAGATCAATAGGAGAAAGGGAGTTCCCCACACACGAAAGGGTATGTCATGACATGATCATCTAAGAATATTGGATAGAGGACACATCATCACCCAATCAACCATGTTGTGTAGGCAGCCCTAATTAGACTAATCTATCGAGAGCTAAAGAACCATTAACTCTAGTCCTAATTGCATATCCATCCACATGAAGTTCTAAAGCCCCTAAATCACCAATAAAAAAGTGTCCCCACACTAATAAGAACATAAAATTGAATAATAATTATGATACATTGAATCAACTAGGACTATATACCTCTAAATATTCGATATTTGATGCTTTTAGTATATCAAAAGACCTATGGGAAGCACTCATTGAGGCCATATCAAGACCTAATGAATTTAATGTTGAGTTTTCTACTGCTAAAGTGTATCATGTAGAGAATTAACTTGTAGAATTCTTCATGGTCATAAATTTTGTAGACCAGGAGGAGGATTCCATCATACAAGAACATGTATGACCCTTGAATATATCTCTTTGAATAAAAAACATTGATATCCGATGATATATCATTTATAATGGATCAAGAGTTAACTCCATTCAAATACAAACTCTTTATCAACTAGTTTAAGACGAATATCAATTATCCCCTTCCACTTTAATGTTATTCAGTTAATGAAATAATTATATAAATACTCTTGGTGAAATAAAACTTAGAAATTAGTTTGGGGATCTCGTTTCTGATAGATAATTCATGATTGTTTAGAAGGATACAACCTTCAATGTTCTATTGGGAAGAAATTGGATATATTCGTAGGTGGATGCCCCCTTTTCATACCACCAATGTCTTAGATATTATATCAAAGAAAAAATTGGGACAATTCATAGTGAAAAATCCCCATTTAAATCCTGTGAATCACAGTACTTTGAATAAGGGAACTACCATAAGGAAAGAAAACATTCCATGGATGATAAAATCGTTCAAATAAATGCCTCGAATGGTCTACAGATGATTCCAACTAACCCATTAGAATAGATCAGTGTATAGTATGTTATCCCCATCAACTAAATCAAAGAAGTGGGTTCAATTTTGATCACACATTAAGTGACTTTCATGATGTTAATTATGAAAACCAAGCCCTGTAGCATTAAAGAAGTTATTTTCTCTCTAATAAGTAGTGATATACCAGATGAAAACATCTTCACTTCATCTCCCATGCTTCAAAAATTATATACACTATCATCTATGATGTAATAAATCATCATGAGAATGGGGGAAATGAATATACTCATTCACAATCCCTCATCTCCCCTTTAGAGAAATAAAGAGGCCTTAAGCCAAAAATAGAGCTAGAAATGGTTACTTATTCTTCTGAATATCCAAATTTTGACTCCTCACCAAGATCCAAGAATATTGGTTCATCAACTACTTCCTAGGAAAAGTTAGAAGAGGTAAATCATGAGGAATAGGAAGAGGATGAAGACCTCTGGGATTCCCCTCAAACATTTGAGGAAGGTGTCTCCACCACTATTATTAAACTCATATAAATAAATATAAGTATGAATGAAGATCCATGACCCACTTTGATTACTGTGGCCATGAATTGTGATTAACAAAAATTATATAATTCCTTCCTAAAGAAACATTGAGATGTGTTTTCATGGAATTAAATGGAGTTTTCAGGCCTCAATCTTGAGGTGGCCACCCATTAGATTGGTTTTCTGGAATACCATCAGTGAAACAAACATTCTACCAGATGGAAACACCGAACTAATACATCAAAAGATTTTCACAAAGTGGATAAGATCATTATAGAAGACATTATTCAATATTTAAAGTATAAAAAATTGAATGAAAAAATTATACCCATGGTGAAGAATAATTAGAAAATCAGATTTTTCATTTGACATTAGATATCTCAAGTGGCATTGTCTAAAATATTACTGCCTAGTTGAAATCACAAAACTCTTGATTGAAATGAAAGTCGGTTATCAAGTCCTATCCTTTATGGATTGTTATTCATGGTACAAAAAAATTTGTATTCCCCTTGAAGATGAATAAGACAATTTTTTTAGGGCCCTAACATAGTATACTATTATAGGGTAATTCCATTTTTCTTGAGGAATGCAGGTATGATGTACTAACATTACAGGAATCACATCATCAAATCATTTTATGTATGTTTGTGGAATTATAGATTTATGATGTAGTGGTTAAGTACTATCAATTTTCTGATCACTAGGAAAACATATAGACCATTTTTAATAATCCATGAAAACATAGCCTGAAGATGAACCCCTTATAATTTGTTTTCGGTGCAACATAAGAAAAGTTTCTCATCATCATCCTATAACAGCATGGTATCAATGTTTCCTGATGAAAATAAGCTATTATAAGAATTTTTTCTCCTAAAAACATAAAAGAGTTAATATGAATTCAAGGACACTTGTCCTACATCCACAACTTTGTAACCAATCTCACTATCAGGTGTTTTCCCTTCAAAAGACTAATGAACAAGAGGGTAACATATCAGTGGACTAATGAATGTTGATAATAATTTAATAACCTATAAAAATACCTCCTTAACCCATAAGTATTAATGACACCATTTTGGATAATGATGGTCATTTTATAGGTGACATTCCTACACATATCACTAGGAACCTTCCTTTCAGAAAATAATGATATTGAGAATGAAAACAACCTTTATTATCTTAGTCGAACTATACTTGATACTAAGACTCATTATTGAGATATTGAGAAGAAATTATTGGGATAAATATTTATGGTTCAAAAACTAAGTCGCTACTAATAGCACCATGAGGTCTATTTGGTATCACTCAATAACTCACTCAAGTACATCCTCATCTTTCATATGTTTACTAGACACATAACAGGGTGGGTAGTTATTTTTCAGTAGTTTGAAAAACAATTTTTCCCTCAAAAATTAGTTAAAATCTAGTATTTGGTAAATTTACTACCAGAACAGCCATCTATATAAAAAATATCATTAAATACTGAATTTTCAGATGAAGAAAATTTTTCTGTTCATGGAAGACCCCAAATGTGAGAGATATATCTTTGTGATGTGTTTGGGAACCCAATAGGGAGAAGAATGGAAGACCATAAGCTCATCAAAGTAGGTCTAGGGATCTTTCTTATCTCTCTAAAAAAGTATTCATTCCTTACTCCTTATTTTTAGAGGGATTTACTAACAATAAGAAAGAATATCAGGCCCTCATTGTTGGACTAGAACTAGTAATCCAAATATCAGTGGGCCACTTATAAGTTAAATGAGATTCAAAGTTGGTAATCAAACATATCATTGAGAATTATTCTATAAATAAATAATAGATAACTCCCATCCTTGACTATGTTTTAGGGTTATTGGTAGAATTTCCCTTATATCCAACATTGAATCATGCACTACAATCATAGAATATTTAGGAAGATGCATCAGAGAATGCAGATATATCTCTAGCTGATCCAAACTAGTTTGAAATGGTCATTAGAATTTCCCATCATTAAACAATCTCACCTTTTTTCAAGTAAAAATAGAAGAGATGAATGAAATCATCCCTATCTCGACATTATATGGTCCTACCACTGGGTGGATGAATCCCATTATAGGCTCCCTCCAAAGTGGATTATGACCACTAAATATAGTTGGGAAGGAAAAAATCTACTAGTGAGGAGCCAACTTCACTCTTTATGATAGCCCAAATCCCTAGAAAATCCATTATAAACTAGAATTTTATGGAATCCCTATCATTTGTATTGATGGAGAGGAGACCAGAGTTGTCATAAATGAACTGAACACTAGATCCTATAGCACCCACTAATCAGGAAAAAATATTTCCCACTAAATTTGAAGGATTGGATACATTTGGCCTTCAATGACATAGGATTTTACAAAATTGACCAAGAAGTTTCATTCATTCAAAGTGCATGACAACTTCATCCATTAACCCATAGAGTTTATACATATATCCAAATAATCACATCCATTTTCCATTTGGGTAATGGACGTTGTGAGGTCATACCATCCATCTATGGCCAATATATTAAAATACACCTTAACTACTACAAATTTCTTCACCAAATGAGATGATGATATACCTATCAAAGAAGTTAGGGCCAAAATGATTTAAATTTTTTCAAAATCCCATATCATTACCATAATTTCTGTCTCTCATGCTATATTGGTAGACAATGACACATATTTAAATTCATATGAGGTAGAAAAGTTGTACCAGGAGTACAATATCAAATCAAACCATCCATCCTTATATCACGAAGAAACTAATGGATAGATTGGGGCCTTCAAAACTACCCTATCAAACATACTCAAAAATATGATGGATAATGATAAAATTTCATAGAATTAAAATCTATTTCATTACTTATGGGGGTATCAGACAACAACTAGTACTACCACAATGGTTAACCCATACTCATTGGTATAAAGAATAGAGTCATTATTACCCAGTGAGGTCTAGATCCCATAACTACGTGTTTCCACCTGTGATCAGATATCCACAAATGAAAAATCCCATAAATGGATGGGTGAATTAGAACAACTCGATGAGAAAATATTCCACACCTTACATCACATGGAGGTTTATCAAAACTGGATTGCATGATATTTTAAGAAGAAGGACTGCCTCTATTCATTCCACTAAGGTTTACTAGTATTGGTCCTTAAAGATCTAATGATACTAAGAAAGAATCACCCAAAGCAAGAAACTAATTTGTAGGGACCTTAATCAACACACAAAATCCACTGCAATAGAGATTGCTTGTCGAATTAAATGGATGAATAGATCATTACGACCCCAACTAAATCCAGGTTCTTGAATAAATATTTCGTGTAATCACATGATGAACATCCCAATTGTATGATATTAAACTACATAGATAGTCTTTGTCACGTGACCTTAAAAGGCACAACACCCATCTTAGCTTCAGGATGTTAAACTGCATAAAACTATATATAGTCCAATATATAAGACTCTAAACTATATAGCATATTGTCTGGACTATATGAAATTATACTGCGAGCTCCATGTACTTGTTTCATGGTGAAAAATTGAACAAAAATTCAATCTGTATTTGAGTGGGTCATTATGATCGATGCATATACTCCTACAACACCACTATTCAAGAACTATATTTGGATTGATTCTCATCCCAATGAGTTTGATGGTGATAATGAGTCATCCCATACTAGATCCATCTATGATAATGATAATACCCCCTCTTTCCATATGTATGAATTAGACATCCACAAGGAACTTTTCCAGAACTACACATGGCTTGATTCTCATTCCAATATGATATGTAGTGGCATGTAGAAATAATTTCTAGGGCCCAACCATCATTGAGTAAAATATTAAAACATATTTTTTTCCAAAATTTAAATCATAATTTATGTGTGCAACATTTTTAAGAACTATGTGTTCCTTGATTCTTTCTCTATTAAGACATGTATTAACCCCAAGGACATATCCTCTAGTCTAGTAACAATTCCCCTTTTCACATTAGGAATACTATATCCTTTCTTCATGATGGTAAACCTACATAGTTCTTTAATAAATATCTGTGTCTTGATTCTCATACTAGTGATATTTGTTGTGATTACTAGATTTCCATAGTTGGTCCCAACCACAATATTTTCCCTCTTTCACATTGTTTCATATTTTTCATTACTATAATGCATTAAAATACATGGGATATATGAACTATATAAGGATTTATTATCATTCATATTAGATATATTGGGATTCTCATATCACTCATCCTAGTCTAGCCACTATAAAATATAATTTCCTATATCCTACACTTTTATTTTCTTTGTGTGGTGGAAGAAACCTTTACCACAACTTTTTCCTCACACTGAGAATATCTCATATGGACTTATGTGTTTTGTAAAAGAGTTACTTGAATGAGTAATGAATATCAATACACATTGGTTTTTTCTTGGTCCACGATGCAATACCTTAAAATGAACATGATATTCCTTCTTCTTATGATAATAAATTTTATAATTCCTTAATGAAATATGTGAGTCTTGATTCTCATTCCACTAAGATACTAAGTGTTGTCCAGATATTCAATCCTTGTCCCGGTCACAACATAATCTAAGAAATGAACCAACTATCCTATGTATAGGTCATATATATATAATGGGATCCAATATGGGATCTCACCCTATGCATAGACCCGTATTCAAATACTTAAAAATAAAATAATAAAATCGAACTTTTCCACCACACATTAATTTGATTGGTGTGGAGGATCATGATTTTATACTATGTGTGGCATGAATATTGCTACAACAAGATACATAGTGTTTCACGGGTCCTATACTCTAGTCCATACAAGACCACATCTAGTAGCCTTCATCTTTACCATGTGACATTAAACTGAATGTCAAATTTCATGTCTGTATGACTTTAAATTGAGTGGTGTTTTGATAACTACATGTTTCTTTATTTTCATTATAATGAGATACTTAGTGAAACCTAGGCCTCATGTCCTAGTCCTAACCTTGGGGAAAAGAAAAATGAACCACCTCTTGTGTACAAACAATGATCTATACAAGATATCTTAAATTGGATTCCCTCATTCAATGATCTACCAAGGAAACAGAGATGTCCCCTCATATATGTGAGTCAGATCCATGAAATGGGACTATATACTACAAGGATTATATCTATCCAAATACTTACTTTATTCATGGAAATATCCCTTCCACCCTTAAAAATCTTAATCTTGAACAATTTTTAATCTTCATAACCTTTCTCCGGCTACCAATGATAGATTTTATGATACGTAGGGACTCATTTTCCTAACTATCCAGTAACATGACACTATTTGATTTACATAATTCATGCACAAATATTCAAGGAATTTCATCAAAAGGATGTCACTATTTCCCTATGTCGTAACATTCCCATTTGGATTTTCACATGGTATCCTACAAAACTGTTTTGTCAACCATTGGAAACATGACCCTTGAGAGAAGCCTCTTCTATCCTCATTAGATTTGATGACATTATGTGAGACCCTAAGATTAAAATTAGTTCATATTCATCTGTGACATATTTGTCCCATATCATTTATCTCAATTGGAGAACCCCCAAGTCCATGGTTTAAAATATCCTCCCTCGTGTATGAATTGTGCACGAACAACCTGGGTTCGGTATTCTAATATCACCCATAATTTCCATAATTATATAGTCTTATTAATATGACTTAAAACTATAGGTACCATATTTCCCACTCTTGGGTCAAACTGGTGTAGAGTACCTATTCCCCCCAATCCTTTAGAAATTTTAACTTGAAATGAACCTTTCATTTTCAGGTAAGTTCTTTCCACCAAACCAGACTTCGTGTTCTGAGAAATATAAATCCCCATAATCTTCCATTTACCATCATCAATAGAATATCATAATTCATGTGGAATCCATAACATTACTATAATGTAACAAGCCCCGATTGGATTTTCATAAGCATTACATGATATTTTAGGTCCTATTATCCGAGGATCCCCCAAATTCTATGTAGTAACACGCCCAAATTAGCATTGTATAAAGTATCCTGGAAAATGGGTTTTTTAACTAGCTGTAACATAATCCTCATAATAGACGTACTCTATTGCTTCAACATATTTTTTTCCCATACCACTCTCCTTGTTAAAAAATACACGAATTATATCATAAAAATTCTTTGCAGCATCCTTGAAATTAATGTCACATTCAAAGACATATTACCACGAAAAGGTAGAATTATTGACATTTCTATCAACGTTAAAGACATAAAAATATAAACCATAATGTCCTTAGAGCATGATATTAAATTGCATAGCGTGATTTCTTTGTTTTATGATATAAAACTACATGGCATAATTTCCTAGTCACAAGACATTAAACTATAAAACAACATCCTCACTGTAATATGTTAAACTACATATTCCATTTCCAAGTCACACAACATTAAACTACATGATACATTAATCTTTTTACGATTGGGCCCTTCCCCCATGAAATTGGTTGTTTGAAAAAATGAACCCTCCTTCACACAAACCAAATTTTTGTAGGAGTAGTTTCCTATTCATGGCCAATGCTAATAGAGATGATCTCTCCATTCTAAAAAAACTTCCTTTTGGAAAAATAATACATAGTGGTCTTGAAAAATATGAATCATCAAAAACATTACTTATCTATCAGTAATATAATGTTGGAATTACTAAGAATTTCTTTTTATGGTTATGCTATAACATGCCCTAGTTGTATTTGAAAATGTCACCCACCAAATTTCAAGGTTATCTTGCAAGATTATTCCATTAGTTGACAATGTCTTAACAAACCCCGACTGGTTTTTCATAAAATAGCCCACCAAAAAGGTTTGTCAACCAGTAGTCACATCGTACTTAAGATATGAATCCCATATTCCATAATATCATGTTTTATATTAGAGAACCACAAAATCATGGCTCCCAATTACCCATTGGAATTTGATTAATATTGGAACATTATTGTCTAATAACCCTTACTTGGGACATCATTAAAAAACATCTATGGTTAAAACCCTTTAACCTAAAACACCAGTCCCACTAGTCCTACTTACACTAATTAAAACATCAAATAAAAATAGACACTATCTCCACTAGATTTATTACCCAAAAGGTAACTCTTGAAAAAATTAATGTATAATCCTGCTAGACCTACAATCAATTTGAATTAGGAAAAAATCAATCAATTAAATTAAATAGGCACACAACATGTTAGGATAAAAACATGAGAAGAGTGGACTAAAAAAAGAAAAAAATAAACCATTAAGTCATCCTCATATTATAATTTGGAAATAAAATTAAGGGTATGATGTAAAAAGACACAATGTTTGTATGTTTTTACATATAATCTTAGCAACAATTTAATTATGCTCATTAGGCCCCAGGACTTGGGAAAAAATTGAAGCAGTTCTCCATCCATATCTTTGTGCTTATAACTAGACAACTTAAATATTTTTTTATTTAAAAATCATTTTCAATGATATTTTTTGATCACAAGAGGAATACCAGGATAAATACATAGTATATTATAGAAAAAGTTATTTTCATTTACGAGACTAAACAAAATCAAAGGAACATCCACAAGATAGAGTCTCTCCATCACACATTACAAAATTTCATCACCATAACTATTCATTTCTTGAACTAACTCATTATCTTCCTTAATAGCTTGAAAAGTATAGATAAGTGAAGAGATATGGTCACCTCATCCCAAAAAAGTTCCTCCTCCACAGTCGCAGTAGCTGATGACACTTCAATTCGACCTCCTTCTTAAGAGTAGTGATGTTGTACCAAAACCCCAAAGAGGTATCTACTTCTTACTAAATGTGGAATATTTTAATGGAATTCTCATTAATCCATTTTTAAATAATGAAATATTATTAGCATGGTTGGACTCAACCTGGGACAATGTAGCTCAAATATCATCAGTGTTGACAAGAATCTTCACCTTTATGTGTTCCTGTTGATGCTGGTGTTCACACTCCCATTTGAGAATGATCTCTTCCACAATGGAATGAATAATGTGGTAATCAAAAAATTTATATACAAGAATAAAAAATAAGATTGGATACAGAAAAAATAATGAAGGAATATCTTCCAAAGGTGACTGGAAGATTATTCTTCAGATGTCCCTCTAAGCCACATGACGTGTGATACCAAGGGAAGTTTTCATCTCCAATTATGAGTCAGATATAATGTAATGGGAGAAATATGTTATTCAATTAGTTAACTTATTGAGGAACCCTGGCCCACTACCTCTTGGGTAGTAGTGTCTATGCCTTCTGGTATTGGTTTCATTGGTGTGGAGGCTCTACCCTCAGTAATGGCCATAAAAGATGATGGCACCAAACTGTGTGAAAGGTTCATTGTAAGCCTAAAAATTTCTATTAAATAGAAGAAATAGGGGATGAATATAGAATTTGGTAACACTCTCCTAGTAATGGGTTAGTGAATTTTTTGGACTCTTCCCTAGAGCCCCTAACCTCAACATCTTAATCTAGAACCTATTGATGAGGGGAACTCTCTAGGGCCTTCTTGGAGCTTTCCAAATGAGGTTCAGGAAGACTCTCCATTTCATGATTTAGTAAATACCTAATAATTTTTGAATAAAATTACATTTATTTTAATTTATTATAGTTATAGAAAACACATGCACTATTTTATTATAATTATATGGTTTAAATGACCATTAAGTATCGTTACTATTGATTATATAGATTTTTAATATTGATCAAACAACTAATATAAATATAAGGTTTTAATAAATCCTTTACACACAGAAAAATGAGATGATGAAGTCATCTAGTAGACTCGAGTGGTAAGAATCTCATTTTTCAGATCTTGAAAAGGAGTTAGTGGAAATTGGCTTCACTCTTGATGAAGCCCAATCCTAGATTCAACATGTTAATCTTCAACTAAATTGCCTATGGGAGAAGTTTAAGTTAATATAGATTACCACTTGGGAGATGTTATCGAAGCCTCCCCAAGAGTTTGTCACCATTGCACACCTTACCCTTAGGTATTATGTGGGTGTTATAAGGGGTTATTTAACAAGTTATTAGTTACATATTGTGTAATCCCTTTTGATAAATAAAAGTATTATTCCACCAATTCCTTTATGAAAATAGACATTCTTAAAAAATGATGTATTAGATAAATTTATTTTTCTGGGGTAAAAATGGTACTTTTGAGAAATATATGTAGTTAAGGTTTTTATTAATAATATTATAAAATAAATTCATATAAATGATGAATATATAAATACTTTATCTATAAATGAATAGGAAATTAGTTTGATAAGAGTAAAAATTTTATATAATAAAATAGAAAGTGTAATTTTTTAATTGAAGAATTTATTTGATGGAATTAATGTTTTTTTAAAATTATTATTTTAATAAAATATTATTAACAAATTAGTTTTATTAATAATAATTTAGAATATATTTTTTATTAATTCATGTGTAATTTTTATTAATGGTCAAAAATTATTTTGGTCAAAACCCATCAATTTTCAATGAGTGTCGATTCTCATTTTATATGTGAAAATTAAAATATTTAGAAAATTGTTTATTTAGAATTAATATTATTTTTAGAATTAGGATTTCAAGATTATCTTATGGTTAATTTTGCATAATTTTTAGAGATAGTCGAATTTTAGGGTAAAAATTAAATAAAATATAAATATATAGTGTGTTTTATGACATCATAATTACCCAATAGTGATGTAATAAATACCATAAAATGAATATTTGACCAAATAAATTTTTTAAATTTAAAATAATTTGGTTTTATCTTTATTTTATTAATTTTATAATGCCTTAGTGAATCCTCCAATATGTGTAATATATTTTATTATTTTAAATTCATTTCCTTGAGTGTGTGACTCACCTTCACATAAAAAAGGTGAATATTTTAATTTCTTTTGACCTTGGAAAAATAATATAATTTTCCAATTCCACATTTCTAGAAACCATGGGCGAAAACCATAGTTTGGATTGTGGTTTTGAATATTTTAGTGTGTAGTGTCCAAAACCTAAATAATAATGAATTCCTTCTCCTTTCCTATATAATCCCACCCAAGAACCCATTAATCTTAACTAAAACTCCATTAATGTAGTCTAAATTATTCTCTTAACTTTATATTATCCTCTTAATCCTCCCCAAGTTCTCAATAATCCCCTCTTCATGATTTTTAAGTCACACACTCAAGTTAGGGTTTCCTTCCCGTCTCATTTTTATCCATGTTTTCTAATATTTTTACACCCTTTTATTTTAAATTAAAAATGATGGGGTATTTTTTCTCACCTCCCCATACTACCCTTATTATTTTGGAATTATGAGAGACCCTTTTATATCTCACAAATCACTCCCATGTACACCTTTTACCATGCCAAAATTTCGTAAGAGTTATTTCATTCCCCCTCTTTCTTCAAGTTTCTTTATTATGTTACACCTTCTATTTAAAAATTAATTTTACAGGAAAATGTATTTATATGACCCTTTTACTACCCATTTAACTTATATATTTTTAGATACCCCTTAATCTATCCTGAACTATTTTTATAAATTTTTATGTCATGTCGTTCTGCTGGTGAAACTGCACTGTGATTTTCCATTGTAAAATCACAGTGTAGTGAATACCATACACATTACTCTATCAGTAGTATTTACCATTATGAACATATAAATTTTTATTGGGGAAATATATTTATTTATTCCACACTCCTTTATTGTTGAATGAATTATGATGAAGAATGAATCCATGTTTTATGATCTATGCGGCACACTTAAGCATGAGAATGAAGTGAAAGTGATGGGTGCACTCTGATAGTTCTCCAATGCATTGGGTAACATTTAGTATCATGATACATCATGTTAGGATATAGGTTTACCTGATTACTTTTAGAAAAATTTTCCACCATGTTGGTATGGGAGTTATTTGATTCCTTTATGTTTATAATGCAGTGTTTTATGTATTCTTCACATTTCCATGTTATGATGATCTTGAAATATCGTGCCTCTATATTTGTGTTTCTCTTATGCTCCGTTGATATGTCTATTTCCTAACATGTATTATATTCTTCATGTTATGACTTATTTACTCCCTTACTAGGATTCATATCTCACCCTTTTATTATGTATGTCCTTAGGTTATCCGATGAAATTATAAGTATGATGGAATGTTGTGGTCATGTAAAAAAATTCAATAAAGATGTTTTATTCTATGTCTTATGTTGTCATTTAATGTTCCTATGGCCCAAAGAAACTGGACCTCTCAATATTATGGGTTGTATTAAGTTCATTTTTATGTAATAAATAATGTGTAAATACGAAATAAAGAACATGGTTGTTATTAGTTCCACCTGAGCCAATCCCCCCTAAATAGTGGGAGCATGATAGAATTCGAACCATTTTTCATTCACCTCCACTAGAAAATTATCCATGGATAGAGCTATACAATTGAACTAGTCATGATCAAAACATCATTCATTAAAATTGGTAACATATATATAAATACTCACATCCATTAAATTCACTACTAAATTCCTTAAATTATTCTAAATAGGTGGGAAGATTAATATATTCCATTATTTATTAAAATTTATTAATTTCTCAGGACTCATGGTAGTTTCATCCATGGATAAGACTTAACTAATTCGCTCGGAACCTAATACAGAACCCTCTTCGAATGGCCTGGGACCCCAAATAACTTCATCAGTGATTTCCACAAGATTAGTATAAGCCATAATATGGTCCTCTAGTGCATGATATGAACCATAAATCTCGTAAGTAATAGAAGTAATTAGTTGAAATATGACACCTTATGAATTATCTTATACATTTCCATAATCCCTCACCATCTCTACAAGGAAATAAGTAGTGGATGTAGAAGTGAAAAGAGCTAATAATGTATCATCAACCCATGAATCATCTTTTATAAATGAGGATGAACATCTAGAATGAATCCAAATCTGGGTTGGAGTTTCCTCCTCGGTTATAGTATAGGAATCTAACCTTTTTATTACATAAATTTTCATTATTTTAAACAAACATAGTCTCTTTTAAAGATTAGTTTCTAGTAAATAAGGTAAATAATACATGAAAAAAAACAATCAACTAAAAAAATTGAAAGTCCCAATCATTGGTTCATCATATGTACTTTTAATACATCTCATAACCTGGGGATATACAAAAAAAGGTTGAGCATAAGGCATGGTAAGGGAATAATAAAGGGAAATAGTTTACATGTGATCTTGAGGGATATCAATAAGAACTCGAGGAATATAATTGTGGAATTTGAAAGAGAAAATGATTCATACCATAATAAAAATAACATGGACCATAATAGGGAAATGTGGATACAAAATTTAATCTAGAAATTCATAAGAATATCACCAAGGGTAATCACCAAGTTGTCGTTAAAATTACCAGGGTTATTCACCAAGGTATCTTATAACATGTCATATCTAGAGAATGAATTCTTTACCCAATGAATTGAAGACCTTTCAAGGAGAATGATTAATATGTATTAATTTCATGTGATCCACATAGATCATAATCAAACATTTCATAAATGACCCATGGAGAATAAAATAAATTGGTTTCATATTAAAATCATTTCATTCCAAAGTCTTTCAAACATTATCAATTTTTCATTTTCATCCCACAGAAAAGGAATGTGGGTTTCATTTATGCCAATCGCATAATCAAATAAATCATTTTTAAATTTATGTGAATACCATTGGAAAATAAATAGGGCTTTGTGTTCACAAATAAATATAATAAAATGCAATTTCTTGAGGAGAAGAGGGAATTTTTGAGAAATTAATTCGGTAGTATAATGGATATAAAACATGGTTTTGAGAAAGGGTAAAATGAGAGGGGATAAGGATCCCACATTGGTAAAACATAATTTGGAAGTAATGGTTTGATCCAAAGGATAATATAATGTATTAACCATAATATTTAGAAGAAATAAACAAACTGAGGTTCATAAATTAAATATAAAATAATTATAATTCCCTTACCTTAAAAAGTAACTCCTAAAACTCTAGTATTAGGACTGTAAGGGATAGAGGAAACCATGGGATGACTTTTTGGAGGTAAAACTACTAGATCATAATGGAGGATATGTTATGAGTGAATGTAAATTAAGATATTTATGTGTCTAATTAATTGCATTTATTTTCAATGAGTGTTTGGTGAACGACTTTAGTATGTTTTGATGTTTCTAAATGTAATGATTACTAACACAGTTACTAGTTTTTAAGAACACATTTTATTAATTGTTTGAGGTGACAAAATTTTTATATTAGTGACTGAAGTATTACTAAAAAGAATCTATGTAAAATTATTTATTTTTCTTGAGGAGGTATTGATGCTTATTGTTGTTTAATTTTGAGAGAGTTGTTTGCATTTTTTTCTATGGAATGTGGTTTGTTATTTTTTAATGGAGTTCATAAAAAATTATCAAAATAATTACTAAGTCCTAGATAGATCGATCCCTTACATATGTGGGACACATGATGGTCAACCATAGTTGAGGGAGCCAGCTAGTTACAAGCTCGTAGATAGTATAATGTGAAAAATAGCGCACCCATAGGGGCTCATAGGAGCAATGTGGTTCCATGGTGTGGGGAATAACATCGATGGAGTAGATAAATTTAAATGGGATAGTTTCGGGTATTATGGGTGATATGTAGTAACCTATTTATAGATGGTGGATTTTGTGGCTTGTAATATAGAGAAGAGGCCAGGAGTTATTTATTTTTATGTGGGATGCGTTACTGTAGATCTTGAATGAATTTTTCACATCCGATAACTTGACCTTTCATCTAAGTCATTTTATATTCATTTGATATCCCCAACCATGTAGTATTATCTATAAAGATAAAGAAAGTTCATTTTTAGTTGGATCTCCATGGAGAAATGATCTGAAGCTTGATCCAAGACTCCCAAGAACCATTTTAGTGTTCAGATAATATGAAGGTGACCGAAATGTTTTAAAAATTTGTTTACATGAATAAATGAAGGTAAAAGCGAAGAAATATAGCATGGATATTTTTTTTATCATTGATGGAATTATCTATTTCTGTGAAGAATGGAGTTTCTCATTGGGCATGTCAGTGATCCACTGTCTATAAATACCACCTGAGGAGTTTTATGATGTTTTGATATTGAGATAACATTACTCATAAATGATATTATGATACCATGAATGGCTGGTCTCCAAAAGAAATTTTCTTTCTAATTCTATTTTCGCGAAGTATAATTATGTCATTAGGTAGTCCACATGTTCTTAGAACACTCATTCTACTTCACGAAGAACATGTTTCCATAAAGAATTCAGAATAGAACATCAAGTGCCTCCTTCAACTACGTGGTGATCAATGAGAATACATGCATCCATAATCTTCCATGATGACAATATCACACTGTTATGTGATGAGATTTAATAGTATACCTGGTTTGCGTGACTCATTTGAGAATGGTACATACTCATCTTTGAGGTAGTGTATTGCCTGAAGGACAAGTGGACAGTCTGTGTTAGGTTTTTGGGCATGAAGGATTGGGAAACAAATGTGTATGAATAGTGTGTGTATATGAAGGTAGTGTACTTGCACAAAAGATAGTGAGAATATAATGCATGGTTTGATGCATATATTAATATAAAGATATTGAAAAACAAACAGTTTTTGGATAGTGTTGGTGTGCAAATATTGAAAGAGGTAGTGAATAATTCATACACTCTAATGCATAAATAAATATATATGCCCTTTTCGACTTTCATACATAAGAATAAAGTGGATTTTTTGGTGTTTTTACATGAGGATTGTTTGAGATACTTTTAAAAATACTCAAGGAAGTATGCATAAATATTAATGAATGTGTGTATTAATTGTGAAGTCCATACATTAGATTTTATACATTCATGAAGTTTACATAAGGAACATGCAATTTACATTGCATAATCACTATGCAATGTTTTGATAAAAAATCTAGGACATTATTACAATCAGTGATTCAAAATATTTTTTTGTATATGAGTTTTCAGTGTTTATTGAGGCTGGGTCTTCATCAGATGAAATAATTCTTGCCTGAGCAGTGTTGTACAGAGGAAACTATTCATATAAAGTGATCAAATATTATTTGATAAAGTACAAATTATGTGTAAAATTACATGAAATTATACATAGGATAGTATGATACAACCATCTTGTATAGGGGGATCCTCAATTTATCTTTCTATAGTGGATCAATCCATCTGAAATCGAATATTATAGCTGGGGAGTCTAACTAGTTGTTGAATATTTTGATTGGGGGGTCTAACCAATCACTGTAAAGAAGGATCAATTGGGGGTTCTATCCAACTGTTGAATACTGATTGGAATAGTGGGTTATAACCAGTTTATAATTTGGAGGGTCTAAGCAATTTTTTTGTAATCACCTTTTATCCCTATATGTTGTGTTTTCTTTGTTTTTTATTTCATGTATGGTGAGGATGAGTATTAAAGATGAGGGATAAATATTTTAATCAGTCACATAGGTTTAATAAAAAGTAAAATACTTTTTAAAAGCAATATACCACTAATTCATCCACCTCTTAGTGGTATCTAACTAATCATCACCACTTTAATTAGTATCAAAGCACAAGGTTACCTTTTTAGATCCAGAAAACTTTCTGAGAAATAATAAATTTAAATTCAGTAAATAGCTGATGAATTCTTACTTTTGATGGAATGAACTAACACAGTTGGAGGAATATGATTCTTCTTTACCTTTTATCTCCTGGCAAGGATGTGAGAGATGTAGTAACAATGGGGTTCCCACCTATCAATATGGATGTTTCTATGACTCCGGAGGATAAGAGTAATATGGAAATTAATGGAATGGATCAGAATAAAATATTGATTGCTTTATCAGAAAAATTATAATAAAATTTATGGGTCTCCAAACTTCCAAGGAGATCCGGGATATACTAAGATACAATTATTAAGAAATATTAAAGTTAGAGGATCAAAGTTACAAATCTGGAGAAAAAATATAAGATATCAAAATTACTAATGATGAATGTATTGATGACTACTTTACAAGAGTGAATGAAATTGTCAGAAATATCAGAGGTTTTGAAGAGAATCTAGATGATTATACTATTGTGAATAAGATTATGAGAATTTTTTTAAATAGATTCAAATAAAATATTTCAACACTAGAAGAGATAGAATATTGATCATTGTATTAACATCAAAATACTCTCATATATAAGGAAATGAGAAAAGATCTAGTATTGTAGAAAAATTAAAGAGATATGATGGCCTTTCAATCAAGGACAAAATGAAAAACCAAAAAAAAAGTACAAAAATTAAATGATTCTAAGGATGAAGTAGCATAATAGGACATTATAAAAATGATGAACTTATTTAAAAGAATTATCAATAGGGTTAGATGGAATAGAAATATTAAACAGTTAGAAAAGTGCAAGAATTTTCACAACAGTGGTCATTTTGCTGGTAACTGTCCATAAAAGAAGGCTAATAATACTAAATCATTTGAATAGAATAAGAAATATCAAAAAATTAAGTTGAAAAATCATAGGAAGATTTTTAATTCTATGAATAGAAATATGATGAGTATATAAATGGATGAATTTAGATCATCAAGTAACTAGAAAAAAAATGACTTATACTTATAGAAATTTGCTGATAGATAATATATCTATTAGTAAAAATGAGCAATTACAAGATATATTATGTTTTATTTGTATTTATTTTAAGTACCAAAAACTATTTTTATCAATAGATATATCTATTGGCATTGATCATTTAATACCAAAAAATCTTTTACCAACAGTTAAATACATTTATTTATCATACTGATACAATCATTGTTTTACTAACACTTGAATCTGTTAATAATGATAACCATTTACAACAAATATTTTTCCAAAAATAAAATCTGTCATAATAAACCATTAAATGATAATAATCAATTATGTGAAACAATTTTTTGTATATTATTTTTTATTTACCAAAGTCAATATTTAATTTTATAAGTTTTATTAAACATATATCAATAATTTGTTTTAAATTTCTTATATTTTATGATGTTTATATTTAATAAACATTTAGAGGATTTTTATAAAAAAAATTAAATCATTAAAATATTTTAATTTAATATACATAATTAATAAACATATGATAATTAATAAATAAATTAATAAACATAATTGAAAATTTTGTTGAAATAGATTATTCAAAAAATAATACCAATATTTTTTAATTTTCTTTGTTGAAATAGAAAATTCAACAAAAATTTTAAATAGAATATACTAATACCAAAAAAAATTAAAATTATTTCATTAACTATATATAGTTTATCATAAAAATATGGTGAAATCATTCATTAAAAAATAATAAATATTTATTTTCTAATAATTCATTATTTATTAATAAATATACATAATTTTATTTAGAATTATCTTGTATATTTTTTTTAAGATTAACCCTAGCACCACGACTCTTGTATCCATACTTACCTCCCAACACATCACCATCACCTTGGCTACATCTTCCCCTCCACAAGGGGGCGGGGGATTAACTGGTATTCTTCCAGTTCCTCAGTTAGCCTTATCCCTTTTTTCTGAAAAAATATATATTCCCATTTTTTCTTCTATTTCCTTTATCCTAAAGTCCTCGCACTTTATTTGGGTTCTACAAAGATTCTGATTTCGATTATGTAATTCGGTGGGGCTATTTCACTCAATGACCTTTATCTGGTGGCTTGTTTTGGTTGAAGGTAGCCTTTAATAGATGACTTTTTTAGATTTATCAATTGTTAATGGTGTTTTTTTGAGTACATTATGACATGGTTTTTAGTTCTGACCATGAGTCTCCATAATCCCCAACTTTTGTAATCATATCCTAAGCGATGAATCTTCCCCCAAAACCTAGAAACATTGGAGAAGATAAAGGTGAACCACATATATGCTAATTGTGCCACCAAGTGGAGGAGTCCTATTGTCGAAAGATGATTCCATAATGATTTGTGTCTACACATACCAATGATGACAGGTGAAGTATCTATTCAAGTATCACACCCAATACTTGCCTTCCTGGAAAATGAAGATGATCCAACATTGTTGTGTGAATTTTCCAATAATTCGATTGTGAAGGATACCCAAAACCACTGGTTTTGTTCTATTATTATATGCTCTATTCATGTTTTAATTTGATTTGTAATTGTGATTTCAGTTCACCGATGATATTATATTGAATGTTATGGAGAATCCATGAACTTTGGGAAGGCTATAAAAAAGATCCATAATGGAATTCTTAGAGAACACATTAGTGGTTTTTAATAAATTATTCCTTGCCATATTTTATAAAATGAAGTTTTCTTTATTCCTTGTGTTGAATTATTCACTTTATAATGATTAAATGTCCAATATTATTGAGTTGTGTCATTTAGGCTTGATAAATTAAGATTTCGAGACAGGGTTATTAGATCCTCAACAATTACTTATTTTCTTGTGAATGAAGATGGTCTTTCTTTGCTTGGTCCCAAGGTAAGATAATTTTTGAATGTATTCATTTTTCTTTTTTTTGATGTAAATGTGATTTCCAAATGAATTGAGCTCCCATGAACATGGTGATCTAGGTTAATATTCCATGATGGACTTCTCCTTTTCAAAATCCCGCTATTTTAAAAAATATAGGAAATCCAGTTTGTAAATTTTTGTGTTTTTATAGTAAGTGAAAGTCGATATTCCAGCCTATAGATCCTTGTATATGTGTCCAGGTGTACATCTCCAAGGCCTCTGTTGAATCATTGTGGATCAATGTTGGTGAGAAATTTCTCTATTTTCAGTGGGTGTATTTTGAATCCTGGGGTGACTACTGTTCTTCTTGAAAGAGACATGGCCACCTTCAGCTGCTTTTCTGTCAATGTCTTACCTATGAGTTATGAACTAGAGAAGCCTCGGAATTTGGCTCAAAGATTAATAATATTTTTAAGGATTACAACAAGCCTCTTCTAAATTGTTGTTCTTCTAATAGTGGGATTGTTCTGAGTTAATCAGTTGGTGTGTCATCTTATGCTCAAGCAGGGAGGAAGGTAGCTTTTCATGATCAGGGAACCTCAATGTATAGAGCACAGATCATATTACCAATGAATTTTCTTTCTCCTTTTGTTGGTGAAAATATTTCCTTACGTACATCTGTAACCTTGATTTTAGGTGAAACAACAATGCAGGTGATCACATTGGGTGGTGTGATTGATGCTCTTTCAACTCAAGTTGGATCTGATTGAAATTTTAATTTATTTTATAATTATATTATCTTTTTTTCTTCATTGCCTTAGGGAAATTCATTTTCCAAAAATTAATTGGTGATTTTACCTTCAATGATGATGTTATGGTGAGATTATTATATTCCATGTTATGTCTCAATTATATATAGTAATGACACAAACAATAAAATTATTTCTCCTTATGGTCACATTGATTCTGGGAATTTAGCTCTTTAGTTTATGATATTTTGGAAATGGTCTTAGAACCACACATCCATGTAACATCAAGATTTCTACATTCAACTCTTATATTTCTTATTATAAATATTTAATTTTCAATTGTCCGGTAATTATTCTCCTCAATATGTTATGTGTTATATTTATAAAATTTTAAAAGGTCCTTTAAGACTATCTTTGAAATAATATACTGAATGGATGAAGTTATCATTTCACTAGATTCGTTTTTAGATATTGAGTTATGGTGTCATCTAGATTATAGAATTCAATACTAGATATCTTTCTATATCTTTTAATTTTATTCCCAAAAAATAATATTCCACTTAATCTTGTGAAACCACAGACTATCCTGTAAAATAATCCTATTTGATACATAGATCACAATTACTGGGATTTTAACTAGATGATGGAATATGTATCTACTATAAATAATTTTTTTACACTGGTCAAGTGTGTGTATGTTTTTTTGGAATTCCATAAAAAACAAGCTGGAAAAACTGAAATTGACGTATTAGTCACTTGAAATGTCATTGAGAAATTTTATCACAAAACAAGGGCTGTTGTGGTCACTAGTTAAATAATATTTTTTTTCCATTTTTATATCATACATTATTATTGATAAATATTTAGTTCTTTAACATTTTAATTTATTTTATAATCATGTTATCTTCTATGATTTAATTCCTTGTAGATATTGAGTTTCTCAGAAATAATGGATGAGTTGAACGTCGAGTTATGGTCGGACTATTAGATTCCTTTTTATTTGCCATGTATAAATTGAAAGGAAAAAAACACAAAAAATGATTTCTCTTTTTGGTCAAATTGAATTAAATTCAATGGTTATTATTAAAATTACAGGATAAATGGGTAGATATGGGAAAAAGTATTTTTTTTATTAATCCTATTTATAATGAGTTCGGTGATGGAAATAATTAAATGGGAATGACGATTTCTTATATTTTAACATGAAAATTCATATGTCACTTATGATAGAGAAGAAGAATTCTATTGACGATATTGACATAGACAAGTGATGTTCTATTTAATCTTTAATAATAAGTATTGTGAATGTTCAAAAGTTGAAGGTTCATTTGTAGTTGACCATGGAGTGTAAAGATCAGTCTAGGCCTACATGTTTAAGGTAACATATTGAGTCTTTATTACTATTGAATTGGTCAAACTAGCTTCTGAATTCCCCTTATCTTTTTTCTCAAAACATTTATTGAATTGTGAATGAACAGTTTAATTTAGTTCTTGATAGATAGTATGGAGTAGTCAAGGCCTACATATTTTAGGTAATATATTGAGGATTCATTGATTTTTGAGTGAACACACATATCTCTTTATTCCAATAATCTCATTATAATACTATGTATTAAAATGTATATAACTTTACTTCAAAGAAATAAATAAGTCGATAGAGGATCTCTTGCGATTACGTGGAATGAAATGAGTTCCTAGATATGATCAAGCACAAACATAGAAGTGGTGAAGTTTTAGATTTATATAAATATTGAATTTTCAATGTTTAAACTTATTTATATGTCCTAAGATCACAATATATGAACCTAAAAATATGTAATTATAGTGTTTTACAGCATTAAATGTGTTTAATTATGGAGGGAATAAGTTCCAACTGGTGTTGGCTCCTATAAATATTGTTTCATGGAGAATAGAAACATACGAGTGTTCTATATTTTTTGATTTATGACATTTTCAATAGGAGGATTATAGATTGGTCATTAGAGGTCAAGGGAATTTTATTTATTCTATAATACTCTGGTATGTTGGGCCATTTGTTTCATACAAAATTCACTACCAGCTTGTTGGCACCATTTAACTCCCCAACCATTCCAGTCTTATTGCATATTTTTTCAGTTGGGTTTATATCTCTAGCCTTTTTTATATATGTATAAAGTAATGATTCTAGGAAGCCTCTTTCCCACAAGTTTCACTCTCAATTTTTTAATTCCCATCTCCTCACAAAAAATTTCATTTTTCATGTTTATTATTTCTCTCAATGATAATGGGAAAAAGTATACATATTGGACACACTCATTAATGAACATTTACTTTTAGGAATCACATATTGTTATTAATGGTATATTATTTTTTAAATGGATTATTGATTACTCATGTTTTTTTATATTTTTATTTTTTTTAATTCAGCTTTTATTTGGTTTTTTCGTTTTTTGTATTAGATGTTGGTGATGTAATGATTTTTTTAGATTATAACATTCTTGATTATTTAAGGATCATGAATTGTTATTGGAAGATTGTGAATAGATTCTAGTGGATTATGAGAGTAATTTCGGTGCTCACTAGTCCCTAGTGTGGCATTGACGGTCTTTTATAAGCTCACTGGTCCTAGGCCTTGGATGGTCAGCTGATGCTCGATGGTCCCTAGTGTGTCATAGATACGCTACTGCTAGCATAGATGAGATGTTGGGGTTTTCTCAGGGCTCAATTTCATTGGGGGTGGTATATTTATGGGGGTGTATGATGGATCATGTAGGGTGATTTATTTTTTATTGAATAAATTATTATTGAATTTCATTATTAATATAATTAATATTTTTCTAATATTGATCAGGTTTAAAAATCATCTTATATTTAATAATTAATACAAACATATTATATAAGACAAATTAATAAATATAATATGATATTTGACTAGAAATAAATATTTATAATTTTTATTCAAATATAATTTATAAACATATTTTTTATGTTTGTAATATTATTACCAATAGAAAAAAATTTCATTAGATCCTATTGCTAAATATTTTAACCGAAATATATATTATTTTTATGAATTATTATAATTGTAATATAATTATTTTATCTATCGAAAAAAATATAGAGATAGTGTATTTATTGATAGTTTAGTAACAGGGACATATATGTTGGTAAAATATTTTACCTACAGAAAATCTACTTTTACCAACAAATATGCCCCCATTGGAAAAAGTGATATTTTTTTGTAGTGAGTAGTGAATCATAAGATAAAAGATACAAGAAGGATATAATTTACTTTATGGGTACATCTAATAAAATAAGAGAATAATTTTAAGGAGATAAAGGTGATGAGAGAACTTATTAATAATGTATGTTAAAAGATAATTTGGAAGATGCTCGTTTGGACAATATTAAACTGACTAAGTAAAAGAAAAAATTGAAGAAAGAAATTGACAAGGTATATTTTGAGAATAAATAATATTTCAATAAAGAAGAGATTAAATTTAATGAGATAAGATAAAATAATATGAAGATAGATGAGATATAATGAAAACTAATTTTTTTTGGAAATTAAGATATTGGAACGGAAAAAATCAACATTTATCAATGAGAATAAACAAAATCATTTGAAATTTTCTGTATTTGATAAAATAGTGAATGATCATGAATAAAGACTTGTTGAGAAAGAGTAATAATTATCTGATACCCAATCTATGTGTATTATAGCTCAATGTGAGTAGAAGAAGATGAAATAAGACTTCACCAAAGTTGTTGAGATTAAGAGTGAAACTTCTAAAGCTAATGAGAAGAAGGGCTCAGAAAAAAGGGTTGATTCTAAATCAAATGAATCTCAAAGTAAAGATTTTATTTCTAAAAATTCATATCTGCAAGATAATGATGTATCAAATTGGCCCTAAATAACAAATGAGAAAATTTATAACACAAACGAATAATGTGTTAATCCCTCTAGATGATTTTCTCTTAAAAAGTAACTTCTACTTTCTAGGAAAAAACAACAACTATAATCTTCAGAGATGAATTTAGATTAGTCTATAAGATCATGGTTTTAGAGGATAATGATGATATTGTGGAGTGTTTTTTTATAATTATTATTCATGCTAGTATAACATATCTATAACAAGGATATGGCATGAATCAATGGGGGTAATACTGGGCAGATGAGATCAAATTATCTGAAAGAGAATCATGTGATCAAGACTTTATCTAAACAATAAATGAAAAAATTATATGAATTTTTGAATGAATTATTTGGAAAATGTGACAATACTATCATGAAGATGATAAATTCAATTTTTATTTATCATGTGATATTTCTTATAATGAATATGAGAATTGTATTCTGACTGTGAAGTAAGCTACAAACCCAAGTGAATTGTGTGACAAACTATAAAAATTTAAATAATATTAGATGCTTCTTATAGTAAAAAAAACAGTGGTATCATATGAATAATTTAATGATGATATGGAGTCATATACAAATGATTACTTGGAAATTATGGAGTGTGAAAGGTGTGAAAAAATTGGGAATGATATAAAAACAACTGAAATTGAAAGGAAAGTTCTTGAAGTTTAAACTCCTAATTTTAACTTTGTATTTATTTGCAATAGGGGGAGAGATGTAAACATGTTGAAATAATTTTCATATTTAAAACAAATACATAGGGGGATATTGAATTGTATAGTTAATTGCATTTTTTGTAAACGAGGGTTTGGTTTAAGATTTCAATATATTTTAATGATTCTTAATGAGATGATTTTTGAGATGGTGTATAGTCAAGAACAATATGTGTCGTTAATATTTTTAGGTGACACAATAATTACATAGTGACTAGAGGAAAATAATAATATTCCATGAAAACTTATTTATTTTTAATGATGATGTTTTAATGTTTTTGGTGGTTTAATTTTGAGATATTTCATTGGATTTTTTTTCTATGGAACATGGTTTGTTATTTTTTATTGTAATTTTTTCAAAAAAATTATCCAACAAACTAGATAGTCCAAGCTAGCTAGACCCCTACCAATTGTGGGACCTTGGAGGTTTAACCACATATGAGGGAGATAGCCTGAGACAAGTTTAAAGGTGACATAATGTGCAGAGGAGATCATCCACATGGGTGCATGGGAGCAGTGTACCGCCACCGTGCGGGGAGACACAACGTAAGAGAAGATCACCCGAAACAAGGTAGTTCCAGGCTGTATGATTGATATATGGTAACATGTTTCTATATGGGGATTCTATGAAAATTAATATTAGGAAGAGGCCATGTAGTATTCCTTTAAATGTGGGACATGTTACTGTATCTCCCAAAAAAATCTTGACCATCTGATCACTCGATCATTCATATAAGTTTTTCGATCATCATCGGATCTCCCATGCCAAGTCATCTTATCTAGTAAGACTTTGAGTGTAGTTGTTCAGTTGTATATACCTGGAGACCTCATCCAAATCATTATCCAATCCTTATAAGCACTACTAGTGTTTTATGTAAATACGAAGGTTATCAAAATATTTTGCAACATTGTTTGGACAATAAAATGAAGATCAAACTGAATAAATGTAGCTTGGATATTTTTTTTAATTTTTGGCGGTATTATCCATTTCTATGATGAATTGAGTAGATTAATTCACATTGTTATGATCCCCTATCTATAAATACCACCCAAGGAGTTTCTTTGTGGTGCTGAGCTTGATAGAAATTTATTCATATAAGATATTCTATACTGTGAATGTGTTGTTCACCAAAGGAAGTTACATTCTCTTTTTATCTATATGAAGTACAATTAGGAAATGAGATAGATGACATGTTCTCGGATCACTCATTTTTATTTGCGAAGAACATGTTTCCATGAAGTATTTAGGATAGCACATCATGTTTCTTGTTTACTTGCATGGTGATCACCAAGAATCCAATCATCTTTAATCCTTTATAAGGATAGTATCACACTGTTCTGTGAAGAGATTTAATAGTATGCTTAATTTTTGTGACTCATTTGATCAGGGTGCATATGCATCTATGAGATAGTGAATTTCACGGAGGATAAGTTGACAATATATGATTGGTTTTATGTGAATTAAATATAGAGAAATAATTTTTATAGATACTATATATATATGAAGGTAGTGTACATGCACAAAAGGTAGTGATAATATCATTCTTGGTTTGATGCATACGTGAATATACACATATTTAAAAATAAATAGTGTGTGTAAAATGGTTTTATCAAATGATTGAAAGAGGAAGTGAATAATTCAAACACTCTAAAACACATATATATATATATATATAAATATGTCCACATGCATACAAAAAAATAAAGTGCAGTGTGTGATTTTTTTACATGAGTATTGTGTGACATCCTTGTAAAAATACACAAGGCAGTGTGCATGTACATTAATTAATGTGTTCATTAAATTTGATGACCATGAAATGTATTTTATACATGCATGATATTCGAATAGTTCACATGCAATTTATATTCCATAATTGGTGTGTAGTGTTTTGAGACTAAAGACAAATAATTATTTCTATTAGTGATTAAGGATATTTTTTTGTTTATGTAATTTTATTGTTTATTGAGGAGGTGTCTTCAATAGAGGAAAGAATTATTTCTCGAGCAGTGTTGTACTGAGGCAGCTAATCAGGTACAATGACTAGGTATTATTTTACCAATTCCATGTTCCATGCCAAGGTACATGAAATTTTACACAATCTAGTGTGATCTAATAAGATTGTGGAGGAGGATCCTTAATAGATGTTTTTATAGTGGATCAAGCCATATGAAATTGAACTTTGCAGCTGGGGGGGGGGACCATTTGCTGAAGATTATGATTGTGGGGTCTAACCAATCATTATGAAGAAGGTGCAGTTAGGGGTGGGGGTCTAACCATATGTTGAAGGATGATTGGAATTGGGAGTATAACAAGATTATAATTTGGAGGGGCTAACGAACTATTGTTTTAGTCACCTTATATCCCTTTGTTATGTGTTTTTTTGTTATTGCTTGCTAGGTGAGGCTGAGTATTAAAGATAAGGGATAAGAATTCAATCAGTCACATCGGATGAATCCAAATTAAAAAATCTTGTAAAAACAAAATACCATTATTTCACCCCCCCCCCTCAGTTGTATATAACTGATCGTTGACCACATTATAAATCGATGAAAACTTATAGCAAAAGTGGATGATTTGTTTATTAATTTCCAAATACAAACCATAGAAATCTATGTTGTGGAAAATGAAATATCATGGGCCTAACCTGGGGTTTTCTCATGGGTTTTTATATTTAGGGCATATTTTATGTTATTTTAATTCATAAGATTTGGTCAACATGTTATAATACATCTTTTATCATGGAAACATAATTTTTTCACAAAAAATATTGTATTTAATATTAATGTTTCTATTTTAGACTTTGGATATTTATTTATAGAATTAGAAATTCATTATAATCTTTTAGACAAATTTATATTAATAAAATAAAATATTTTAGGACATGGATTATGTTTAATTAATTATTAAATCATTATGACATAAATATGAAGCCATTAAACAAACCAAAAACCTCAAACTGTATTTGTACTATTCAAAAAAGAATATTTTAGAAAATTCTCAAAAATCTACCACAACTAAATTTCGATGTGATGATTTTAAAATTGATGTTACTTTTATCGTAATGATTATCTAAATAGAATATTTTTAACCTTTAAATATAAAAATCCATATTTATTAAAAAAATAATCGGTTGAAAATGCATAATAAATGTTGTGACACTTAATAATTTAAAATTAATTTATCATTTAAATTTAAATAATTTTTTTTTATCAAAGTATTTCATTAAAAGAATTATTATTCAACGTTTCTTAGTTTATTATAAACATTTATATATTTTATATAAAGTACACTTTGGGTCTGAAAATTCTATCTATCAAATTCTCTATCAATTAAACATTTTTTTATTATGATAAGCTATTTTAAAATGGAATTGATGGAAAATAATTATTTATATAAATGAATTACAATTTATATAACTAAGGGATGGGTACAAAACCGTTTGTTACACCCATGTACACCCTAAGAGTAAGATGTGCGATGGTGGTAGTTTTTCGGGGTGGCTCGGCTAACATTGACCGAGTGGTAATCTCTACTAACATAAACATATTTGGTAGGAAATTTGGGTCAAGATTCACTTATAGAAGATCAATTTTTTTAGTCAAGGGAGACCCACAATAATGATACCTTCCACCCAAGCTTTTACATATGGGTTTAATATGACATGACCCTACTGGTTGAGTCAATCAAATCGTCATTTTGTATCAATTATCCTCTATCAAATTTTACATATATACCCTAATTATAACATTAAAATTATTTCCAAGAGTGTAGTTACCAAAGGTCATAATGACCAATGGTAATAATTGACCAATAGTCGTGTAATGATCAAATCAAGAGGGTCACATTTCCTTTTATATTTACTTCATTGTTAATGAGATATAGTTTTATTGTATATAATATGATATAACACA
Organism: Viscum album; assembly: GCA_963277665.1. Taxonomy (NCBI): domain Eukaryota; kingdom Viridiplantae; phylum Streptophyta; class Magnoliopsida; order Santalales; family Viscaceae; genus Viscum; species Viscum album. The sequence continues at coordinate 1,901,048,593 of OY728126.1, forward strand.
ATTTTTCAAGAAACAAAATCCATTCAAAATTTCTTAGTTGTTACATTATTCCCCCCTTAAGAAATGTTGTTCTCGAAATTTCAACTCATTCTCTCAGTGGATAAAAGGTGTGGGTGTTTCTTCCTCATTGTACCCTCTAGTTTCCATGTCATTTCTTCATATTTATGGTTCCTCCATAAAAATTTGATGAGGTGGGAAGTATTTCTTCATAGAACCTTGTGTCTATGGTCCCATATCTCTACCAACTTCTCCTCATAAGATTCGTCATGTTCCCACTGTACCACCTACAGATTCATTACATGATAAGGGTTAAGTATTTACTTCCTCAAGATAGATACATGGTATATATTATTATTATGATATAGATTTTGTTAAATTTCTAGCCAATAGACCACTAATATTATGTGGTCAAGGATTTCATAGGTCCCAATGTACTTGGGGATAATCCTCCCTTTCTTACCAAACCACATAACTCTCTTTCAAGGTGATATTCAAAGGAACACTTTGTCACCAACACCAAAATCAATGTCCATTTTATGGTTTATGACATAACCCTTTTTTCGACACTTAGAATCCTTTATGTGGTATTGGATGCTATTATCCTTTCACTACTGGAAATAATATATTTACCAACGGTTGAGAAATGTTGGGAAAGGTTGGAAAACTGTTGGTATAACATATACCAACGGTTCTTCCAACCGTAGGTAAGTAAGCCGTTGGGAAAAACATTTCCCAACGGTTTACAGCAAACCGTTGGCATTGGGTGGAGATAGGTTACTCTATCCCAACGGTTCTTCAAAACCGTTGGGAAAAAGGTTTGCCAACGGTTTAAAACCGTGCCAAAAACCCCACATCTACTCTTTCCCAACGGTTCTAAACCGTTGGCAAAAGTGTTTTACCAACGGTTTGATGAAATGTTGGTAAAACTAATCTACAATTTCTATGCCAACGGTTTTGAACCGTTGGCATAGCCTCTGCTGGGCAAATCACCCAGCAGCTCCCCAATTTGCCCAGCAGCTCCCAACCAGGTCTCCAATTTGACCAGCACCACATCTGGTTTTGTGGGTTCCCTCTCATTTTTCAATCCAATTATTGTACCTACAATAAACTAACACATACATATATAATTATTGTACCTGCAGTAACCAACTAAAACTTACATATAGAGAACAAATTCATACACGTTTAACATATAATGGTAGAACTATACACATCCATAATTAAATTAGAATTGATAACGTAATTATAAACATACATAATTCATTTAGATTTCAATTTAAAATGTAGATGACAATTATATGTGGAATCTGGAAGTCAATTCATAATTTGATCTGTTTTTTGTATACCATATATTTTTACCTAAAGTAATGTCCGTTTTAAACATAATACATACACCTGGAGTGCTACCATCCACAACGTGCCTCAGATTGAGGCGGGGTTGACTCATACACGTCACATATGACCCATGGATCGTTGTGCTAATGTATCGACACAATCCGAATGCGTTTGGTTGGTTTTCCGTATGCTAGTTGATGTTTTTCAATTAAAATGACGTACTTTTGAAACAAAAGGCAGACACTTTGAGTGGTTCTGGCCACACCGCGCCTCAGATTGAGGCGGTGTTGACTCGTACACGTAACATATGACCCATGTATCGTTCTCCTAAAGTTTCAACGGAAACCGAATCCGTTTCGTCGGTTTTCCATATGTACTTAAAATGGTGTCCGTTTTAAACAAAAGAGAGCCACTTAGACTGATCTCGGCCACACCATGACTTGGATTCATCCCGGGTCAGCTCGTACATGTCACATATGACCCATGGATCGTTGGGATAAATTATCAACAAATTCGGAATGCGTTTGGTCAGTTTTCCGTATGTCAGTTGTTCTTTTCACTTATAATCCTGTCCATTTTAAACAAAAGAGACACAGTTAGAACGGTGTCGGCCACACCGCTCCTCGGATTGAGGCGGGATTGACTCGTACACGTCACATACGACCCATGGATCCTTGTGATAAAGTATCGACACAGTCCGAATGCCTTTGGTCGGTTTTTCGTATGTCACTTGATGCTTTTCACTTAAAATGACGTCTTTTTGAAACAAAAGACCGACACTTTGAGTGGTGTCGGCCACACCGCGTCTCCGATTGTGGCGGGGTTGATTCGTACACGTCACATATGACCCATGGATCGTTCTCCTAATGTTTCAACGGAAACCGAATCCGTTTGGTCGTTTTTCCGTATGTACTTAAAATGGTTTCCATTTTAAACAAAAGAGAGCCATTTAGACTTATCCCGGCCACACCGCGACTCGGATTCATCCCGGGTTGGCTCGTACACGTCACATATGACCCATGGATTGTTGAGATAAATTATCAACAGATTCAGAATGTGTTTGGTCGGTTTTCCGTATGTCAGTTGATGCTTTTCACTTAAAATGACGTCCTTTTGACTTGAAACCACCGTGAAACATTCTAATTATTATTCGTGACGTGTACGCGCAGACGACACGTCAATCGGATGTGCGGTTTGCGCGGTACGGCTAAATATTCGTGTTTTAAGTGATGCGCGCGCTTCGTAAACGCGCGTGAGGGGGGTCCAAACGGGCCGAACGATGTCAGAATGGCCTGAAATCAGACGACAAATATGGGTGAGTGATTTCTGAAGTGGTCGAGCAGACGGCACATCAATCGGACGTGCCGTGTGCCCGCGGTGACAGACAACGCAGTTCTGGTGTCATAAACGGCCAGAACGGGCGTCCAACGGTCAAATTCATAGCGGACGGCCTCGGATTGAGCTGAAACCACCATGTAACATTCTAATTATTATTCGTGACATGTACGCGCAGACGGAACGTTAATCGGACGTGCGGTGTGCGCAGTACGACTCAATATTCGTGTTTTAAGTGATGTGCGCGCTTCGTAAACGCGCGTGAGGGGGGTCCAAACGGGCCAAACGATGTCGGAATGGCCTGAAATCAGACGAAAAATACGGGTGACTGATTTATGAAGTGGTAGAGTAGACGGCACGTCAATCGGACGTGCCGTGTGCCCGCGGTGACCGACAACGCAGTTCGGGTGTCATAAACGGCCAAAACGGGCGTCAAACAGTCAAATTCATAGCGGACGACCTCGGATTGAGCTGAAACCACCGTGCAACATTATAATTATTATTTTTGACGTGTACGCGCACACGGCACATCAATCAGACATGCGGTTTGCACGGTATGGCTCAATATTCGTGTTTTAAGTGATGTGCGCGCTTCGTAAACGCGCGTGAGGGGGGTCCAAACCGGCCGAACAATGTCGGAATGGCCTGAAATCAGACGACAAATACGGGTGAGTGATTTATGAAGTGGTAGAGCAGACGGCACGTCAATCGGACGTGCCGTGTGCCCGCGGTGACAGACAACGCAGTTCTGGTGTCATAAACGGCCAGAACGGGCGTCCAACGGTTTAATTCATAGCGGACGGCCTCGGATTGAGCTGAAACCACCGTGGAACATTCTAATTATTATTCGTGACGTGTACGTGCCGACGGCATGTCAATCGGACGTGCGGTGTGCGCCGTACGGCTCAATATTCGTGTTTTAAGTGATGCGCGCGCTTCGTAAACGCGCGTGAGGGGGGTCCAAATGGGCCGAACGATGTCAGAATGGCTTGAAATCAGACGAAAAATACGGGTGACTGATTTCTGAAGTGGTCGAGTAGACGGCACGTCAATCAGACGTGCCGTGTGCCCGCGGTGACCGACAACGCAGTTCGGGTGTCATAAACGGCCAAAATGGGTGTCATACAGTCAAATTCATAGCGGAAGACCTCGGATTGAGCTAAAACCACTGTGCAACATTCTAATTATTATTCGTGACGTGTACGCGCAGACGGCACGTCAATCGGACGTGCGGTGTGCGCGGTACGGCTCAATATTCGTGTTTTAAGTGATGCGCGCGCTTCGTAAACGCGCGTGAGGGGGGTCTAAACCGGCCAAACGATGTCGGAATGGCCTGAAATCAGACGACAAATACGGGTGAAGCATTTCTGAAGTGGTCGAGCAGACGGAACGTCAATCGGACGTGCCGTGTGCCCACGGTGACCGACAACGCAGTTCTGGTGTCATAAACGGCTAGAACGGGCGTCCAACGGTCAAATTCATGGCGGACGGCCACGGATTGAGCTGAAACCACCGTGGAACATTCTAATTATTATTCGTGACGTGTACGCATAGATGGAACGTCAATCGGACGTGCGGTTTGCGTGGTACGGCTCAATATTCGTGTTTTAAGTGATGCGCGCGCTTCGTAAACGCGCGTGAGGGGGGTCCAAACGGGCCGAACAATGTCGTAATGGCCTGAAATCAGATGAAAAATACGGGTGACTGATTTATGAAGTGTTCAAGCAGACGGCACGTCAATCGGACGTGCCGTGTGCCCGCGGTGACCGACAACGCAGTTCTGGTGTCATAAACGGCCAGAACGGGCGTCCAACAGTCAAATTCATAGCGGACGGCCTCGTATTGAGCTGAAACCACCGTGGAACATTCTAATTATTATTCGTGACGTGTAGGCATAGACGGCACGTCAATCGGACGTGCGGTTTGCGCGGTACGGCTCAATATTCGTGTTTTAAGTGATGCACGCGCTTCGTAAACGCGCGTGAGGGGGGTCCAAACGGGCCGAACGATGTTGGATTGGCCTGAGATCAGACGAAAAATACGGGTGACTGATTTCTGAAGTGTTCGAGCAGACGGCAAATCAATCGGACGTGCCATGTGCCCGCGGTGACCGACAACGCAGTTCTAGTGTCATAAACGGCCAGAACGGGCGTCCAATGGTCAAATTCAAAGCGGACGACCTCGGATTGAGCTGAAACCACCGTGGAACATTCTAATTATTATTCGTGACGTGTAGGCACAGACGGCACGTCAATCGGATGTGCGGTTTGCGCGGTACGGCTCAATATTCGTGTTTTAAGTGATGCGCGCGCTTCGTAAACGCGCGTGAGGGGGGTCCAAAGGGGCCGAACGATGTCGGAATGGCCTGAAATCAGACGACAAATACAGGTGAGTGATTTCTGAAGTGGTCGAGCAGACGGAACGTCAATCGGACGTGCCCTGTGCCCGCGGTGACCAACAACGCAGTTCGGGTGTCATAAACAGCCAGAACGGGCGTCAAACGGTCAAATTCATAGCGGACGGACTCGGATTGAGCTGAAACCACCGTGGAACATTCTAATTATTATTCGTGACGTGTAGGAATAGACGTCACGTCAATCGGACGTGTGGTTTGCGCGGTACGGCTCAATATTCGTGTTTTAAGTGATGCGCGCACTTCGTAAACGCTCGTGAGGGGGGTCCAAACGGGCCGAACGATGTCGTAATGGCCTGAAATCAGACGACAAATACAGGTGAGTGATTTCTGAAGTGGTCGAGCAGACGGCACGTCAATCGGACGTGCCGTGTGCCCGCAGTGACCAACAACGCAGTTCTGGTGTCATAAACGGCCAGAACGGGCGTCCAACGGTCAAATTCATAGCGGACGGCCTCAGATTGAGCTGAAACCACCGTGGAACATTATAATTATTATTCGTGATGTGTAGGCACAGACGGCACGTCAATCGGACGTGCGGTTTGCGCGGTACGGCTCAATATTCGTGTTTTAAATGATGCGCGCGCTTCGTAAATGCGCGTGAGGGGGGTCCAAACGGGCCGAACGATGTCGGAATGGCCTGAAATAAGACGACAAATACGGGTGAGTTATTTCTGAAGTGGTCGAGCAGACGGCACGTCAAACGGACATGCCCTGTGCCCGCGGTGACCGACAATGCAGTTCGGGTGTCATAAACGGCCAGAACGGGCGTCAAACGGTCAAATTCATAGCGGACGGCCTCAGATTGAGCTGAAACCACCGTGCAACATTCTAATTATTATTAGTAACGTGTACGCGCAGACCGCACGTCAATCGGACGTGCGGTTTGCGCGGTATGGCTCAATATTCGTGTTTTAAGTGATGCGCGCACTTCGTAAACGCGCGTGAGGGGGGTCCAAACGGGCCGAACAATGTCGGAATGGCCTGAAATCAGACGAAAAAATACGGGTGACTGATTTCTGAAGTGGTCGAGCAGACGGCACGTCAATCGGACGTGCCGTGTGCCCGCGGTGACCGACAACGCAGTTCTGGTGTCATAAACGGCCAGAACGGGCGTCCAATGGTCAAATTCATAGCGGACGGCCTCGGATTGAGCTGAAACCACCGCGGAACATTCTAATTATTATTCGTGACGTGTAGGCACAGACGTCACGTCAATCGGACGTGCGGTTTGCGCGGTACGACTCAATATTCGTGTTTTAAGTGATGCGCGCGCTTCGTAAACGCGCGTGAGGGGGGTCCAAACGGGCCGAACGATGTCGGAATGACCTGAAATCAGACGACAAATACGGGTGACTGATTTCTGAAGTGGTCGAGCAGACGGCACATCAATCGGATGTGCCCTGTGACCGCGGTGACCGACAACGCAGTTCGGGTGTCATAAACGGCCAGAACGGGCGTCAAACGGTCAAATTCATAGCGGACGGCCTCGGATTGAGTTGAAACCACCGTGGAACATTCTAATTATTATTCGTGACGTGTAGACACAGACGGCACGTCAATCGGACGTGCGGTTTGCGCGGTATGGCTCAATATTCGTGTTTTAAGTGATGCACGCGCTTCGTAAACGCGCGTGAGGGGGGTCCAAACGGGCCGAACGATGTCAGAATGGCCTGAAATCAGACGATAAATACGGGTGAGTGATTTCTGAAGTGGTCGAGTAGACGGCACGTCAATCGGACGTGCCGTGTGCCCACGGTGACCGACAACGCAGTTCTGGTGTCATAAACGGCCAAAACGGGCGTCCAACGGTCAAATTCATAGCGGACGGCCTCAGATTCAGCTGAAACCACCGTGGAACATTCTAATTATTATTCGTGACGTGTAGGCACAGACGGCACGTCAATCGGACGTGCGGTTTGCGCGGTACGGCTCAATATTCGTGTTTTAAGTGATGCGCGCGCTTCGTAAATGCGCGTGAGGGGGGTCCAAACGGGCCGAACGATGTCGGAATGGCCTGAAATCCGACGACAAATACGGGTGAGTTATTTCTGAAGTGGTCGAGCAGACGGCACGTCAATCGGATGTGCCCTGTGCCCGCGGTGACCGACAACGCAGTTCGGGTGTCATAAACGGCCAGAACGGGCGTCAAACGGTCAAATTCATAGAGGACGGCCTCGGATTGAGCTGAAACCACCGTGCAACATTCTAATTATTATTCGTAACGTGTACGCGCAGACGGAACGTCAATCGGACGTGCGGTTTGCGCGGTACGGCTCAATATTCATGTTTTAAGTGATGCGCGCTCTTCGTAAACGCGCGTGAGGGGGGTCCAAACGGGCCGAACGATGTCGGAATGGCCTGAAATCAGACGAAAAATACGGGTGAGTGATTTCTGAAGTGGTCGAGCAGACGGCCTGTCAATCGGACGTGCTGTGTGCCCGCGGTGACCGACAACGCAGTTCTGGTGTCATAAACGGCCAGAACGGGCGTCCAACGGTCAAATTCATAGCGGACGGCCTCGGATTGAGCTGAAACCACCGTGGAACATTCTAATTATTATTCGTGACGTGTAGGCACAGACGGCACATCAATCGGACGTGCGGTTTGTGCGGTACGGCTCAATATTCGTGTTTTAAGTGATGCGCGCGCTTCGTAAACGCGCGTGAGGGGGGTCCAAACGGGCCGAACGATGTCGGAATGACCTGAAATCAGACGACAAATATGGGTGACTGATTTCTGAAGTGGTCGAGCAGACGTCACGTCAATCGGATGTGCCCTGTGCCCGCGGTGACCGACAACGCAGTTCGGGTGTCACAAACGGCCAGAACGGGCGTCAAACGGTCAAACTCATAGCGGACGGCCTCGGATTGAGTTGAAACCACCGTGGAACATTCTAATTATTATTAGTGACGTGTAGACACAGACGGCACGTCAATCGGACGTGCGGTTTGCGCGGTACGACTCAATATTCATGTTTTAAGTGATGCGCGCGCTTCGTAAACGCGCGTGAGGGGGGTCCAAACGGGCCGAACGATGTCGGAATGGCCTGAAATCAGACGACAAATACGGGTGAGTGATTTCTGAAGTGGTCGAGTAGACGGCACGTCAATCGGACGTGCCGTGTGCCCACGGTGACCGACAACGCAGTTCTGGTGTCATAAACGGCCAGAACGGGCGTCCAACGGTCAAATTCATAGCGGACGGCCTCAGATTGAGCTGAAACCACCGCAGAACATTCTAATTATTATTTGTGACGTGTAGGCACAGACGGCACGTCAATCGGACGTGCGGTTTGCGCGGTATGGCTCAATATTCGTGTTTTAAGTGATGCACGCGCTTTGTAAATGCGCGTGAGGGGTGTCCAAACAGGACGAACGATGTCGGAATGGCCTGAAATCAGACGACAAATACGGGTGAGTTATTTCTGAAGTGGTCGAGTAGACGGCACGTCAATCGGACGTGCCCTGTGCCCGCGGTGACCGACAACGCAGTTCGGGTGTCATAAACGGCCAGAACGGGCGTCAAACGGTCAAATTCATAGAGGACGGCCTCGGATTGAGCTGAAACCACCGTGCAACATTCTAATTTTTATTCGTAACGTGTACGCGCAGACGGAACGTCAATCAGACGTGCGGTTTGCGCGGTACGTCTCAATATTCGTGTTTTAAGTGATGCGCGCTCTTCGTAAACGCGCGTGAGGGGGGTCCAAACGGGCCGAACGATGTCGGAATGGCCTGAAATCAGACGACAAATACGGTTGAGTGATTTCTGAAGTGGTCGAGTAGACGGCACGTCAATCGGACGTGCCCTGTGCCCGCGGTGACCGAGAACGCAGTTCTGGTGTCATAAACGGCCAAAACGGGCGTCCAACGGTCAAATTCATAGCGGACGACCTCAGATTGAGCTGAAACCACCGTGGAACATTCTAATTATTATTCGTGACGTGTAGGCACAGACGACACGTCAATCAGAAGCATTTCCTGTAAAAAAGAATTCATATAAGTCATTTTGTCATAAACAATTCAATAGGAATGAACTTTAATAGAAAATACATTTAAGTAAATGACAAAGGAAGAAAATAATCATGGTATCAACTACACATGTGAAAAAAACATACTAATGTGTTATTGAAAAAATGTAAAACTAACAAGAACTTAATGTGTTATCACATCAGAGCATGCCTCATCCCATAACCATATTAGTAGGGTATCCTCATATGCGATTTACCTTTTTGAATTAATATGCACTTCCTCACCAGGTACCTGAGTAGATTTCATAGATATAATCATCTCACATCCTGTAAGGCTTCCTTATGTATGATCATCCCACACCCCCTAGACAGCCCCCTGAACAGCCCCGCCCACCCCCGTGGATAGCCTTTCCCACCCTCGTGGACAGCCCCGCCCACCCCCATGGACAACCCACCCCCGTGGACACCCCTACCCCCTAGACAGCCCAACCACCCCCGTGGACAGCCCACCCAACCCCCTCGACACCCCTTCTCCCTATGGACAGCCCCCCACCCCCTTAGATAGCCCGCCTACCCCCCTGGACACCCCTACCCCTTGTGGCCAGCCCACCCACCCCCCCTGGACAGCCCACCCACCCCTCCTTGACAGCCCGGCCACCCCCGTGGACAGCCCGTCCACCCTTGTGGATAGCCCGCCCACCCCCGTACCCCCCTAGACACCACGTACCCCCCCGGGATAGCCTCGCCCACCCTCCCAAACAACCCACACCCCCTCCCCTGCAACCCCACCACCACCACCTAGACATACCAACCCCCCTGGACACCCCACACACCCATCCCCCACCAGGACACCCCACTCAGACCCCCAGGACAGCCCACACCCTATGGACAGCCTCGCCCACCCCCGTGGACAGCCTTTCCCACCCCCGTGGACAGCCCCGCCCACCCCCGTGGACAACCCACCCACCCCCGTGGACGCCCCCTACCCCCTAGACAGCCCAACCACCCCCGTGGATAGCCCACCCACCCCCCTCGACACCCCTTCTCCCTATGGACAGCCCCCCACCCCCTTGGATAGCCCGCCCACCCTCTGGACACCCCTACCCCCTGTTGCCAGCCCACCCACCCCCCTGGACAGCCCGCCCACGCCTCTTTGACAACCCGACCACCCCCGTGGACAGCCCGTCCACCCTTGTGGACAGCCCGCCCACCACCGTACCCCCCTGGATAGCCCCGCCCACCCTCCCAAACATCCCACACCCCCCTCCCCTGCAACCCCACCACCACCACCTAGACATACCACCCCCGTGGACACCCCACACACCCCTCCCCCACCATGACACCCCACCCAGACCCCCAGGAAAGCCCACACCCCCTAGACAGCACCGCCCACCCCGTGGACAGCCTTTCCCACCCCCGTGGACACCCCCGCCCACCCCCGTGGACACCCACCCACCCCCGTGGACAGCCCCTACCCCCACAATCGATTATCCAAAACATATCAAATTGGTTTGAACACAATCCATAATTCCCACAATCCATTATCCAAACATAGAAAAAATCTCACATGATGCTCGACCATTGGAAAATAATTAAAAATCACCAACACCTCCTTCCAAACATAGAATAAAAAAACATTAACAGAATACAAAAACATTAAAAAATCTCACAATCCATTATCAAATTGATTTCATGAGTAATATCAAATTGGTCTGATTTACATGTTTTGAACACTCTCCTTCCAAACATAGAATACAAAAACATTAAAAATCACCAACACCTGGATAATCAATTAAACTACCAACACCTGGAAAAAATCTATTCATTAAAAAAACTACAACAATATGTTTGAGATCAAATTTCACCTATTCGTATGGGGTGTACCTGTTGGGATGGGGGTACTGGTGTTCTGATTCGCGAGAGCAGTGGAGTGAGATGGGGTTCGCGAGAGCAGCGGAGTGAATAGATTAGGGCTCTGTCCGAATGGGGAGAGGAGATCGCGGCCTGCAATTTGCGGGAAACCTTTGCCAACGGTTTATAAAAACCATTGGCAAAGGCACACATTTCCCAACGGTTCCTGTAAACCGTTGGGAATGTGTGATTTTGAGCAGCCTTTTCCCAACGGTTCCATTGAACCGTTGGGAAAGGTCTCCTTTTCCCAATGGTTCCAGTGAACCGTTGGGGAAAGTTCTGCTGAAATTCTCTTTGCCAATGGTTTTCTTAAACCGTTGGCAAAGACTCACTATCCCAACGGTTTACTTAAACCATTGGTATACTTCCGTTGGGAAAAAGCTAAATTCCAGTAGTGTTTTGTGACATATCATTCATAAGATAATACTCAATTTGCTTACTCTCACAAACATCAACCCAAAAAAGTAAAAGTTTCGCATCACTTCCAATAGAGAGATTCCTAGGGTGCCATCTGAATAATTGAATGGAATATTTTTATTTATGTGAACAAAAATAATGAGAGATAATTACCCCATCCACCTTTAAATTTCATTGACCATGTTCTCAGTATGTCCTTGAGTTTTTTAATAGTATTTAAAAATTTCCATTAGTTTGGGGGTGATAGGCCCTACTTAAATTCAATTCTGTACTCCGAGAATGTTGAAGACATCTCCAAAATATTGATGTGAAACATGGATCATGATTACAAATGATAGAAATTTGTACTCCATTGAAACTCACAACTTACTTTTTGTAAGTCTTGGAAAGTTGTTCAAGATGGAAATATTTCTGAATAGGAATGAAATGGGTAGTCTTGGTGAGTCGTTCAACTATAATCCATATCAAATTGTTTCCTTTGGATGTTATTGGGTGACCAGTGACAATTTCTATAGTGATATTGTCCAACTTCTATGTTGTTATGGTTAGTGGTTGCAATATCCCTTTAAAAAGTTGTCACTCTTCTTTTACATATTGACATACCAAACAACTTAGAGCATAGTTGCAAATCACCCTTTTCATGTTCTCCAATTGTAACGACCCGAGTCCGGAGCCCCTCCACTGGTGCCCCATACCCAGTTCTCCACATGACCTCAAGCGTGTTTCCCCGAATGCTAGAGGCTTCCGACTAGCAGTGAGGGCCTTGGTGAGTCGGTGGGGAAACTATGCCCTCATTCGGTAAAGTATACAAGGTAAGGAAGACAACAATAAAGAGTGGAAGCAATAAGAACAAACATAACAACTGAAACAAAACATCGTAAGCAATGAATACATATAGTAATGATGATAATGATGCAGCAGGTACAAGTATCTAAGGAAAGCAGCAAACATAACAACGTGCTGAAATAAAACTAAAACCAAGTGCAAAAGAATAAAAAGTAGACTCCTCAGCATCGTGAGCCAAGGCTCGGTCCCATTCTCTCCAGCTCCAGTGCAATCAATAACCTGAAGTTGAAGGGAGATTACCCTTATCTATACCTGAAGCAACATAGTCTGCTTGGGCCCAAAAGAATGGCCCAAACAGGGTGTGAGATAAAATCCCAGTAGGCAATCACCCAAAGATCTGTGCCTAATAGTCAATGAATACATGGCAATAAATAAACAAGAAGCAGTAAACAAGATAGCACAAGAAGCTAAAATCCGCAGTTCTAACACGTAAAGTACACAAGTAACAGCCCAAACAAGAAGTAAACAGGTAACCCTCTGGGTACCTCTCACAGCCTAACTCCTATGGTTCAACCTACAAAGCACTAGAAACCCTCAGGGAGGCACACACAGTCTATCCCCTCTGGTTTGGATAAAAAGTAGACTCTCTGGGGAAGCACTCACTGTCGATTCCCCCTACAGTCTCGTATCATACTAAAGGCTCTCTGGGGAAGCACTCAACGTATCATTCCCCCTATGGATCGCGTCAAGGAACTACAGACTCTCTGAGGATGCACTCATCATCAATTCCCCCTATGGTCTCGCATCATATTAAAAGACACTCTGGAGAAGCCCTTTCATCTATTTTCCCAATGGTCTCCTACACTAGGCTCTCACAGTACTGTGTGGAAAAGTAAAACATGCTCAGCGCACGTGCATCGTCCAAGTAAACCTCAAGAACTACTTGGCTATCAACTATGGCTCAACAGCATACCAAAGAGATAGTTCCACTATCCTACAACAAGGTATGGAAACTGGAAAAACACCCAACAATAAAAACAAGCATGGAAAAGCAACCTGAGCACAAAATAAATTACTCTAATCACAAGCATAAACCTATACTACATCAATCAAGCAAAGAAGGCAGTACAAAAGGGAAAAAAAGGAACACGCAATACCCCGTTCATGGGTATTGGTGGAATTTTCACATAATACTCATTAACATTCTATGGAAAGGCACAAACCACCTACCTCGATCCTAGGAGACCGATATATGTGAACCTCGATGACAGATTCTTCTTAGAATGACGAAGATCTGAGAAAACGCACAAAAAACTCAAACTTGGATAACTTGTAAATGAGGAGGAATCAAGAAACAAGGCTCAAGAAGAAGGAAGAACTCCCCTCTGTGATTCCAACGCAATTGACAGCGACTGGAATAGAGGTCGGACAGAGAGGGGGGAGCTCGGGGAAGATTCGGCTGTACAGGTCACTCTCGGTCAAACCAAAACTAGAAGAAGACAATTATCGCGATGAGGCATGACCCTGGTCCGTTTAATGAAAAAAATAAAGAACACGGCATGTACATCTTGAATACACGATGTGTACTTCAGTTTTCCATACTCCGAATTAACCTGCCTCTACCTCACCCTTACACACCATGTGTGTGGCCCGAACACGGCCAACACACGGCTTCGAGCGGGAAAAGAGTACACAGCATGTACTCAGAAAGTACATGGTGTGTACTTCAAAAATTTCCAAACAGTTCATTTTTCTCAAAAACTCCAGAAAAAGGAAATACGTACCTGAAAAGAAGATCCAAGTTCTTACAAACTTCCCCCCTTAAACAAATTCATCCCCGAATTTCCCTAGCGAGGAGGAGACGGAGAAACCCCGAACAGCTCCGGCCACTGTTATCATACATCGGTCTCCCTCTCCCAAGTCTCGTCCTGTACTCACCCGTGCTACCATAGCACTCGTACCAGAGGAACAGACCACCCTTGGAGGACCTTCGTACTATGGTCGACAATCCGGATAGGATGCTCCTTGAATGACGCATCCACTTCAAGATCAACTTCCTCAGGCTGAAAGGCATGAGACAGGTCTGAAAAGTAACATCGAAGCTGAGAGACGTGGAAGACGTCGTGCATGGACTGATACCGCTGAGGTAGCTGCAAACGAGAGGTGACCGGCCCAAATCTCTCCAAGACCTCAAACGGCCCGACATACAGCGGTGAAAGCTTACCCTGTCTCTGAATCCTTTTGTGTCCCAACCTCGGTGCGACACATAGAAAAACCTGATCTCTGACCTTGAACTCCAGAGTTCGTCTCCGCTAATCAACATAAGACATCTGTCGAGACTGTGCTGTAGCCATCCTCTTCCGAATCATCTCTATCTGCTCTGAAGTCTCCTGTACAAGATGAGGTCCTAGCAATGCGGCCTCTACTGCCTCCAACCAGCATAAGGGTGATCGGCATGGCCTACCGTACAAAGCCTCGTATGGTGCCATATGAATGGTCTCCTGAAAACTGTTTTTGTAAGCGAACTCCACCAGAGGAATATGATTCTCCCAAGAACCGCTGAAGTCTAGAATGCAAGCTCGAATCATATCTTCAAGCACCTGGATCGTGCGCTAAGACTTTCCATCAGTCTGGGGATGGTATGTTGTACTCAAAATTACCTGTGTACCCAAGGCCTTCTGAAGTCCCTGCCAGAACTGAGAGGTAAAGCGCGCATCTCTATCTAAATCAATGGAGTGTGGAACTCCATGCAGACACACAATCTATCTAATGTAATGTCATCCCAGATCATCAACACTGAAGGTCTCCTTGATCGGAAAGAAGTGAGAAACCTTCGTAAGCCTATCGACAACAACCCAAACAGCATCGTTTCCCTGAAGAGATCTCGGCAACCCAATCACGAAGTCCATCCCAACATCGTTCCACTTCCACTCCGGAATGGGTAACTGCTATAAAAGCCGTGCCGGTCGCTGATACTCTGCTTTCACCTACTGTCAAGTAGAACATATCATGAAAAAACCAGCAACATCGTTCTTCATACCTGGCCACGAGTATTGGCGATGAAGGTCCTGATACATCTTCGTGATTCCAGGATGAACTTCCGAAATAGAGGAATGGAAATCCCACATCAGCTCATCGCGTATGTCTGCTGGAACCCATACGCATCCCTGGAAACACAAGATCTCATCCTCTCCCACTGCCCTTCCTGGAATAGGGTCCTCCCCTGACACACTCTCCCGCAGGACTAAGCCTTCTGAGTCTGATAGCTGCCTCATCCCTACCCGATCAAGTAGCATGGAGGTAACAGCTACAGAAGATAGAAAAGTCTGTCCTCGTATGTCGTGCACCTCTATATGCTTCTCAGAGAATAGATCCATCAGTTTCCACTCACTAATGGCCTCCTAAACATCCTGAATCTGAGTTATCCTACACAACGCATCTACCACGGTGTTTCCCTTTACCGGTGTATAGGCAAGCTCGAAATCAAAAGACCGAAGATACTCGACCCACCTGCGCTGCCTCAGATTCAGATCACACTGAGTGAAGATATACTTGAGACTCTTGTGGTCAGTGAAGATCACAAAGTGATTTCCCAGAAGGTAGTGTCTCCAACAGCGTAAGGCATGAACAACAACTGCCAACTCCAGATCATGCGTAGGGTAATTCCTCTCATGTGGCCTCAACTGCCGAAACCCGTACGCAACGACTCTATCTCCCTGCAAAATCAAAGCTCCTAGCCCGATACCTAAAGCATCATAATAAACAGTGTAGCTCTTTCCTGGATCCAGCAAGACTAGTATCGGTGCTGACATCAACCTCCCTTTCAGCTCCTAAAAGGATGACTCACAGGAATTTGGCCATAAGAACTTCTCCCCCTTTTTTGTCAGACCTATAAAAGGTGCTTCTAGATGAGGAAAGTTCTGAATGAAGCGTCTGTAGTATCCAGCCAGCCCTAGGAAACTCCGTACCTCAAAGACGTTCTTCGGATGCTCCCAGGAAACTATAGCTCTCACTTTCTTTGGTTCCACTAATACTTCTTCCTCTGAGATGACGTGACCCAAGAAGTGAATTTGATCCATCCAGAAATGGCACATCAAGAGTTTAGCATAAATCCGATGCTCTCTCAGTGTAATCAGAACGATCTCAAAATGTGTGGCATGGTCGTGTCGAGTGTGAGAGTACACCAAGATATCGTCCATGAAGACCACGAAGAAGGATTCCAAGTAAGGATGGAACACTCAGTTCATCAGTGCCATGAAAAACGCAGGTGCATTCGTGAGACTGAATGGCATGACTGTATACTCATGAAGACCGTACCTTCCCCTAAAGGCTGTCAGAGGTATATCTGATGGTCTAATGTGCAACTGATGATAACCGAACCTCAAGTCAATCTTCGAGAACACCTGGGCTTCTCGAAGCTGATCAAAGAGGTCATCAATCCTTGGAAAGGGGTATCGGTTCTTGACCATCAACTGGTTCAGCTTTCGATAATCCACAAAAAGCCGAAGGGTACCATCTACCCTCTTTGCAAAAAGAACAGGCGAACCCCAAGGAGAAGTACTGGGTCAGATGAAACCCTTAGCATGTAGCTCCTCCAACTGCTTCTTGAGCTCCTGAAACTCATGTGTGGCCATCCTATAGGGAGGAATGGACACCAGTACTACTCCTGGCATGAGCTCAATAGAGAAGTCTACCTCACGCTCTAGTGGAAAACCCGAAAAGTCCTCTGGAAAGATATCCATGAAGCAATCCACCACTGGAGGAATTTCCAACTATGGACTCCCCTAATCATCCAGGTAAAGACTAGCAATCTGGGCTGTCACTCCTCCTAGCCCAAGATGCTCGAGTCCCACCCAACTCGCCCGAACATCCCATTCACCTCTATGAAGGAAAGATTCACCCTCTGGTGAAATGAAACTAAATCTGCGGTGATAACAGTCAACGACTGCCTGGAAGGGAATCTTCCAGTCCATGCCGAGAATGAAATCATATCCTGTCATCTCTAGGACATAGAGATCCCATAAGAAGTGATACCCTACAACCTCAGGAGGGAACTCTCTACACTGATGTACACTAGATTTCCTCATTCCCAATGGTGTGTCTAGTGTCAATGAGTCGGCAGAAGAAAATATGTAGAGTCCAAGGCTCTCCACAATAGCAACAGAGATAATGTTATGTGTTGCACCAGTATCAAAAAGGGCTGAAGATAAAACTGACGCTACTAAAACCGTACCTCGAATAGTAGAAGGGTCGGGATCCTACTCCTGATAAGTCTGCTCCATGGCAAAAGACTGGCATGTACCACGGCCCTGCGCCCCTGGCTGACCACTCTGAGCTGAACTGCCCTGCTGGTGCTGAGGGACTGGTGGCTGACCACCACAGCCTTGACCTCCAACTCGGCCTGAATGGCCGGAAGAACTCCAGTTTCCCGACTGGTGAGAAACTGGTGGGGCTGCTCCTGGACGAGGAGTTATGGAAGAACCCAGAACACTAGATGCTGGTGAGAAAACCTGAAAGAAATGTTGAAGGTGACCCATATTTCCGCAAGATCGGCAATCCACGGGGTCTCTCTGGCACCGGGGCATTGTGTGCCCTATCTGGCCACACTAGTAGCATGTCACCTGGCTGCCTGACGATGCGTCTCGCTTCCTCGAATCACCGCGCGTAGACTCCCTACGGAGCTTCTTACTGTCATCTAGAGGAAAGCTAACTCTGGAAGCAGAACCGCCCTGGCTCGCAGCTCCGGATTCTCTCAGATAGTGCTCTACAATTAGTGCCTGGTTGATGATGGAAGTGGTGGAAGTCAACTGGAAGATGTTCACCTGTGAGTGGATCTCTTGCCTGAGCCCCTCCTCAAACTTCCTCTCCAAGAACACCTCACTCCCATCCCGAAGGGGTGAAAAATGCTTCAGCTCGGTGAAACGAGAGAATTACTCCATGATAGATATAGTACCCTGCTCTAAGCTCATGAACTCCCTAGCTTGATCAGCCCTCAAGGTCTCTGGGTAGAAGTATTTGTAGAACATGCGCTGGAACACCTCCCAAGTCATAGCCTGCTATTGACCCGCCTGAGAGATCACGTCCCACCACCTCTGGGCAGAGTCTCGGAGCATGTAGGTGGCGAGCTTGACCCGCCTCTCTAGAGGTGTCTCCAGATGCTCGAATATAGTCAGCATGGCTTCTAGCTATGACTCCACAACTTGTGGTCCTCCCACCCCCGAGAACTTGGGAGGATGCTACTGTTGGAAAACCCACGTCAGGTCTACCATAGACGAGGCAGGAGGAGGTGCTCCCTAGAAGGCCTGCATCATCCTCATGAAACATTCCCTGAACTGTGCATCAGCACCCGCAACTGGTATGACAACCGGTGCCAAGGCTGGCTCGGCTAGGGGATCGGCAGGAAGTCCTTGATCAGCCATATCTGACATCTGATCACTGCCTGACGACAGACGTACGACCGAACGACGTCTCGGAGGCATAGCTCTGAAAGATCAAAAGAACACCATAGATCAGAAAAACAAGGACAGAGAACAAAAGAGTAGAAAATGGGAACAGGGGAAGAAAAACACAAAATACTTCAAAACACGACTACAGGGCGTGTATAAAAACTACACGGCGTTCCCTCTTAAGCCACTGACTTGGGCGTTTACTCCTACCCTACAAGTTGTGTAACACCTCAAACTACATGGCGTGTTGACCCCAAAACACGACGTGTACAAGAAAACTAATCCCCTGCCCGAGTCTCTCCACACTGCTAACCCACACGGTCTGACTTAACCCGAGACTACACGGTGTGTTTTAAAAAATCATGGCGTGTACTAGACAAGGCTTCAGCGGCCCGTGTTGTTGAGCACACGGCCGTCTACATGGCTGGACCTTACATGACATGTTCCGAACAAACACGGCATGTATAGGTGAAGGCGACACCATCCCGTGTTCTTCGTGACACGGTCGGGTACCTGGGCAAGACTACAAGGCGTGTTCCGCACAAACACGGCATGTGGAAAGGAAGGTAACGCCTGCCCGTGTTGTTCGTGAAACAGCCGGGTACCTGGACAGGACTACACGGCGTGTTCCCTATGGACGCGGTGTGTTCTACCCAAGCTTCCCCGACCCATGTTGTTGGTGACACAGCTAGGTACACATCTCCAAACATACACTGCGTGTAGCTACCGTACACGGCGTGTTCCCGAAGTTACTTTCACGACACTGTGTTCTGCTCACACGGTCAGTGACATGGCCTAAGAACTACACGGCGTGTTCCCAAAAAGTACATGCCGTGTATTCTAGGTTTTTCTGTGTAGTAGCTCAGAAACTGCATAGAATCCCATAAAACACTAAAAAAAGTCAAAGAGGTGACAAATTCTGATCCGTGAGGGCCCATACTCCCCGTGAATCAAAGTGTGGCATCTCCTACAGTCATATACAAGAGAAAACAAGATCATGATCCACCAAGTTTCAATTAATGAGGGCCCATAACACCTCACGAACCAAAATTTGGCGTTCATTTTTAAACAAAGTACAAAACAAACTGTTTTCTAACATAAAGACAAAGAATATATCAAGCATCTATCACAACAGCATGAATAATCTACACAGAGTCTATCACAACAGCATGAAATCGCTAATCCACCCTAGATGACATGACAAGAATTTATGGCATCTGATTTCTACAAGTGCCTATATGATGCATGAGACAACATACCCTCATCTCATCGGGTTGTGATAGAAATAGAATCGCAATATCAAAACAGTAATAGCAGAAGTCATGTGAATCACTCTAGGTGAAATCATATCAACTATAAAATCTCAAAACCAGAAAACTGCAATTAACAAGGTAGTATGGATTTTCCCTATACACAGGTTAGCTACTCCCGAGCATAGCTTAATACCAAGTACCAAAACCATCCTATCCATGTCTAAGTCTCCCAACATTAAAGCAAGAGAAAAGAACTCCTTTGATACCACTTTGTAACGACCCGAGTCCGGAGCCCCTCCACTGGTTCCCCGTACCCAGTTCTCCACATGACCTCAAGCATGTTTCCCCGAACGCTAGAGGCTGCCTACTAGCAATGAGGGCCTTGGTGAGTCGATGGGGAAACTATGCCCTCATTCGGAAAAGTATACAAGGTAAGGAAGACAACAATCAAGAGAAGAAGCAATAACAACATACATAACAACTGAAACCAAACATCGGAAGCAACGAATACATATAGTAATGATGATAATGATGCAGTAGGTAAAAGTATCTAAGGAATGCAGCAAACACAACAACGTGCTGAAATACAATTGAAACCAAGTGAAAAAGAAAACAAAGTAGACTCCTCAGCATCGGGAGCCACGACTCAGTCCCATGCTCTCCAGCTCTAGTGCAATGAAGAACCTGAAGTAGAAGAGTGATTTCCCTTATCTATACCTGCAGCAACATATTATTCTTGGACCCAAAAGCATGGCCCAAACAAGGTGTGAGATACAATCCCAGTAGGCAATCACCCAAAGATCTATGCCTAATAGTCAATGAATCCATGACAGTAAATAAACAAGAAGCAGTAAACAAGATAGCACAAGCAGCTATAATCCACAGTACTAACATGTAATGTACAGAAGTAACAACCAAAACAAGAAGTAAATAGGTAACCCTCTGGGTATCTCTCACAGCCTAACCCTTATGGTTCAACCGACAAAGCACTAGCAACCCTCAGGGAGGCACACACAGTCTCACCCCTCTGGTTTGGCTAAAAAGTAGACTCTCTGGGGAAGCACTCACCGTCAATTCCCCCTATAGTCTCGTATCATACTAAAGGATCTTTGGGGAAGCACTCAACGTCTCATTCCCCCTGTGGCCCACGTCGAGGAACTACAGACTCTCTGAGGAAGCACTCATCGTCAATTCCCCCTGTGGTCTCGCATCATATTAAAAGAAACTCTGGAGAAGCCCTTATGTCGATTCTCCCTATGGTCTACTACACTAGGCTTTCACAGTCCAGTGTGGAAAAGTAAAACATGCTCATCACGCATGCATCATCCAAGTAAACCTTGAGAACTACTTGGATATCAACAAAGGCTCAACAGCATACCAAAGAGAGAGTTCCACTATCCTACATCAAGGTATGGAAACTGGAAAAATGCCCAACAAGAAAAACAAGCATGACAAAGCAACCTAAGAACAAAATAAATTACTCTAATCACAAGCATAAACCTCTACTACAGCAATCAGGAAAAGAAGACATTACAACAAGGGCAAAAAAGGAACACGAAATACCCCGTTCACAGGTATTGGTGGAATTTGCACATAATACTCATTAACATTCTACAGAAAGGAACAAACCACCTACCTCGATCCTAGGAGATCTATTTACGTGAACCTCGATGACATATTCCTCTTATAACTATGAATATCTAATAAAACGCACAAAACAATCAACCTTCGATAACTTAGAAACGAGGAGGAATCAATAAACAAGGCTCAAGAAAAAGGAAGAACTCATCGCTGCGATTCCAACACAATCGATGGAGGCTGGAACGGAGGTCAGATGGAGAGGCGGGTTCTCGGGGAAGATTTGGTCGTACAGGTCGCTCTCGGTCGAACCATACCTAGAAGAAGACAATTATCACGATGAGGCGTGACCCCGGTCCGTTTAATGAAAAAAAGAAAGTACACGGCATGTACTTCTTGAGTATATGGTGTGTACTTCAGTTTTCCGTACTCTGAATTAACTGGCCTCCACCTCACCCTTACACACTGTGTGTGTGGCCCGGACACGGCCAGCACATTGCTTCGAGTGGGAAAAGAGTACACGGCGTGTACTCAGAATGTACACGGCGTGTACTTCAAAAATTTATAGAAAGTTCATTTTTCTCAAAAACTCCAGAAAAAGGAAAAACATACCTGAAAAGAAGATCCGGGTTCTTACACCCATCAATAATGATCACAAAGTACCCTATACATATTCCCACTTCTAGGATTTATAGATAAAGTTTATCTATGAGATTCATTCATAATATTATTCTTTATTTATGGAATATATGGAACACAAATCCTTGTATAAAATTTTAGTACACCTTCTTGATCAATATTGAAAGTAGAAAACATACAATTCTTCAAAACCACGATCCTCTTTTATAACAATGTATATTATCTTTGATATTTCTTCATCTTATTTATTAATTATGGTTTATAAATCATTTGGGATAGGGTGGATGATATCTGTTCCCATATGATTACGATGTCTAGTTTTACTAGGTTTCTGATTAAATGATATCTTGGATTCCTCATCATTTCTATCACAATAGGGTATTTATTACCAAATGAATAAGTTCATTTGTTTTTTCCTCTAGGGTGATAATTAATTGAACAATCATAGTCTTTAATAAGCCACAACCGTATCCATTGTCTCATGTTCAATTCCTTTTGTGTGAAAATATACTCCAAACATTTTTGGTCTATGTATTTATCACATTTCTCCCCATAAAGATAGTGTCTCTGTATTTTCAGAGAAAAAAATAACTACATCTATCTACAGGCCATGCATTGGATATTACTATTCATAGGGATTTAATTGTTATGATTCATAAGAAATCACATTTTAATTTTTCATGAAGATGCTTCCAATCTATTTTATAGATTCATCATTAAAAAAATTAATCATTATCTAAAAGATCCTAGAGTTAACAGAGGTGAAATAACCAATTTCTTCTTCAGCCCATGGAAACATTCTTCAAAATCATTTTTCCTGATGAACTTATCCCATTTTATATTTAAAATGGTTAGTTTATTATACCTCTCAGAATAGTTTTTCACAAACCACCTATAACTTCCTGGTAAACCAAGAAAACTATGAATCTCAGCTACTACTATAGGATGAGGCCACTCCTCTATAAACTTTTTCATGGATGAGTCAACTAAGATTCCTTCATTGGTTACAATGTTCTCTAAAAAAGAAACTTTTTGATAGAAAAATTCACATTTTATGATCTTCCCAAACATCCTCTCCTTATTCAGTGTTTTCTACATAACCCTTAGGTTATCCTCATGCTCCTCATGAATTTGGTAGTATATCATAATACCAATAAAAAAATAACACAAAATTATCAGGTTAGTCCTTAAAGACTATATTTATTAAACCCATAAATTAATCAGGATCATTAGTCAACTAGAAGAATATAAAAAACTCATAATTGCTATATTTTTATCAGAAGGTGATATTTAGAAGATATTTTTTATTCACCCTGAATTGATGATAACCAGATCAATGATAAATTTTGGAAAATAATTGAGCCCCATAAAGCAAGCCAAATAAATCATCAATTTTTTGAGAGGGTACTTATTCTTTAATGTGATCTCATTATGTTCTCTATAACCCATTAATAGACAAATTGATCCATCCTTTTTATTTACAAATAGAATAGGTGTTCCCTAAGGATACACACTTTGTCAGAAAATACTCTTCTAAAAATGATTTTGAAGTTGTTTCTTTAATTCCCAAAGCTTTACATTTTTCATTATATATAGGGTCTCTGATATCTTCTTAGATATAGGTATGAGTTCAATGGATAATTCCACCTATATTTCTAGGGGAGGTCTTGGTAACTCCTTTAGAAATTTGTTAATGTATTCTAGAATTATGGGTATATATTCTATTCTTATACATTTATTTCATTAATCCACTTAACCAATCATCTCCATAAATAATCGTATGGGAGGTGCTTCTAGAAAAATATCAGGTTATGATATCATTCCTTCGAAAATAAATATAGGATTTACATTCAAGTATTTTGGAATTTTCATTCATCTATAGTAGATATTTTCATTATAATTTGAGTTTTAGTCCATCCCTTTTATAATGTTGAATTCCAACTTGGGAATGACTACTAGATTTTTGATGAGATAGTGCTCACCAATTTCAATACTAGAGTTTCTATACACTATTGAATCTTGGATAATCCATTTAGGAGTCATGAATGATAACTCTTATTAGAGAATTTCAGGGACAGATTCTATATTCATTGTAAAATTGGAGCAAATAAAGGAATACCAAGAATTATAACCAATCAATATACATTCTATATTTTGGTAAACAATGAGAGTACCTAACACCACATCATTTGGAGCTTCTACTTCATCAGTCATGAAGGAAATATCTTGACCTTTCTCTATTGGAAAATTAAATGGTTGATGGTGATTTCCATTTATTATATTCTAGCATGAAAAGTGATTGTAAAACTGCCCATGCCTTCCAAACTTGAAGAATTGGACTTTTGGCTCGGTCGACACTGTCTTTCCTTTTTTTCATTTGAGTTGAAGAGTTGAGGCCTCACCTCAATATAGTAGTTCTGAGCTATAGAGAAATATCATCCATACATGTAAGATTTTTCACTCCAGGGAATTATATTCTCTAAATGCGTTTTCCCACATTTGACATATATAGGATGTTTCAGTTTCATTCCTCCTCTTCTATGATCAGTGTTCCTCCCTATGTTTGGATCCAAATATCAATTCTTTTCATTCTATTTATGTGATCACTGCATATCTAAAAACATTAATTCAGCCTTTATGGAACTCCCTAATATCTCCTCATAGATTTCATAGTCTATATTTGTTAGATTACTCCATATATGGGGTCTTAGTCTGCTGAATAATCTATCAACCTTTCCATTAAGATCCATAACAAAACTAATGTTATAACGAGAAAGTCATGTAAACATCATCTCATAGGTTCCCATATAATCATTTTCTTTTTAAATCAGTTCTATTAATTCCTTATCTATTTTCATTCACATCGAATGGGTGAAATATTTAGTGAAAAAGGATCCCTTTAACTCTTCCAACTCCATACATCAGTCTCCCTTCTTGGATTCTTTTTTTAATCAGTTTCCACCACTAATCAGAGTGTCCCTCTAAGAGGTACATAAGTCCAGTGGATTTATATTATTATGAACAATAGAGTACATAAAATATATTTTCTCTAGAGGATATCCATTTTCTAGAAATCAATGGGTTGGTAGATCTACTAAAAGAATGTGATTTTTGATGTATAAAGGGATTAATTGAAAGTTCTTACCTTCATGGTGAATCTTTTATCTCATATTGATTCATGTGATTTTTTATAGCACGAGTTAGTTGATTCATCAATCTAATGATATTTTCCATCCGAGAGTCAATCGGAGGGCCTTCATCACATGGTCCATTTCACTCACCATTAAATTGGTTACTCCTATTTTCCCCCATTTTCTAGAAGAAGAAAACCGTAGTGAGAAACATGTTTCTTTTATGAATATTATATTTCTAAATTTTCTTAAAAATCATGCCTAATTAAATTAATCATTGGAAAAAATAAAATTTTATATAAGTCCTTTGTAATGGTTCATAAAAATATTGTGATTAACCAAATATATTCCCCAAGAGTGTCAAACAAGGAGTGTATCAAGGCCTGTTTCCATGCACTAGTTCCTATTTGAGTCTAGCTCAATGTGGTGTTTTTGGGTTTTTCCTAACGATACATCTATGCCATAACTACACCCTCTTACTGGTATTATGAAATGGGTACCTTTTTATTGGACACCACTCGCTTAATAATTCACCAAAATACCGATATGTTTTAATATATTTTAACATATCCCTAGGGATATTAACAATGTTTCAAAATCCTAATTTCCACAAATAACTAAATCTTCCTGTAATACCAACTATTGAATCCCTCATTTTTTATAAAACTTTTTATTACATTGTACAAACTGATGATCTTTTATTGTTTAGTTTCCTGTAAATAAGGTAAATAATAGATGAAAGCATAAAACATTATAATAAAAAAATTAAAAGGATTCCTAAATGGTTCATCCTATGCAATTTTACTACATCTCATAACTTGTGTATATACAGAAAAGGAAGGGGTGAGCGTAAGACCAATAAAGAAATAATCAAGGGAAATAGTTTACACGTGATCTTGTGGGATATCAATAAGAACATGAAAAATATCATTATGGCATGAGAACAAAATATGAGGGATAAAATAATAAAAATAACAAGAATAATAATTTTTAAATGTGACTACAACATTTAATTTATACATTCATAAGAATATCACCTAGGTTAATCATCAAGGTTTCATAAATATTACCAAGGTTATTAACCATGGTATCGTATAACATGTCATCTCTAGATATTTAATTCATTACCCAATACATTGGAGTGATATTAAGGAACACCATTAATATATATAAATTTCATGTGATCCACATAGAACATAATCAAATGCTTCATAAATAACCTATGCATAATATAAGAAACAGGTTTCATAATAAATCATATAATTTCAAAAGTCCTTAAAAACATGATCATTTTTTTAGTTTCAACCCAAGGAAATTGATTGAGGGATTCATGTTTGTCAATACTAGAATAAAATAAAACATTTATAAATATTGGGGAATACCCTTGGAAAATAAATTCTTGGTTATTCACAAAATGAAAATAAACTTAATTTTATGAGAAGAATAGGGAAATTTTATGAACTAAAATCTGTAGCATAATGAGTATAAAATGTGGTTTTGAAAAAGGGTAATATGATACATGACAATGGTATCCCATTTAGGAAAAAAAAAATTGATGAAAAGGTTTGATAAAAATGGTAATATAATGGAGTAACCATAACATTTAGAAGACATAAATGAACAAAGGGTCTTGAATCAAAAAGAAAAGAAGAATAATTCTCTTAACTTAAAAATTAACTCATAAAACGTGAGGATTGGGACCATGGGGGAATGAGGAGTCTTCT
The DNA here is from genome assembly GCA_963277665.1 of Viscum album. Taxonomy (NCBI): domain Eukaryota; kingdom Viridiplantae; phylum Streptophyta; class Magnoliopsida; order Santalales; family Viscaceae; genus Viscum; species Viscum album. The sequence goes on from OY728126.1 coordinate 1,901,075,534, forward strand.
GGAGGACTAAATGGGAGGTGAAACTACCAAATATTTATAAATAATAGATTTTTAGTGAAAATAAAATAGATATATGGGAGGGTATTTATAACAAAATTAAAGGATTTTTTTATTAATTTCTAAATATAGGCCATGGAAATATATGTTGTGGAAAATGAAAACCCATGAGATTGTTGATGGGTTTTGAAATTTTATTTAACATTTCAGACATATTTTTTTTTATTTTAATCTCCAAGAGTCAATCTTAATTTTATAATACATTTTTTTTCATTGAAAAGTAATGTTTCAACAAAAAATTTGTTTAATGTTAAAGTATCTATTTAAGACATTGGAAGGTAAATTATAGGTTTAGAAATTGATTAAAATATATTAAAATACATGATATTAACAAAATAGAATATTTTAATTCTTGAATTTTGATTAATTAATTATTACATAAGTCTAACCTAAATATGAATTCATTAAACATATCGAAAATGTCAAACTGTATTTTTACTAATCACGAGAAAACAAAATATTTTGGAAAATCCTCAGCTAACATCGTCTGAGTGGTAATCTCCACTAACTTGAACTTTTCCTATTGTCAATTTCATTCATGATTGACTTGTTGAAGCTTAGATTGATCTTGGTCAAGGTTGAACCCTAGTGATGATACCTCTCTCCCAATCTCTAATAGGTTGACTTCAAATGGAATGAATCTACTGGTTGTGTCCAATGACTCTTTTTTATGGATCAGTTATACTTTGACAAAAATTACTTATAAACACTAATTTTAATATTTAAATTATTATCAAGAGTATAGTTTCTAATGGTTATATTTACCAATGGTAGTAATTGTCCAACAATCATATAATAGTCAAATCCATAAGGTCAAATGATCCTTTATATTTAATTTATTATTAAATAGATATGGTTTTTCTGTGTATAATATAATCTAACACACATTTTCAAGGAAAAATCATTCAAAATTTCGTGGGCGTTGCATCAGAGGCTTGTTTCTAAGACCATTAAAAGAAGAGAGGGAATGATACTCTATTACCATAGATAGGGTTATACATTTGTTATCAATAAAGAATATATAAATGAAATAACAATGACTTACCGTCACTGATGATGTGCTTAACTAAGGATTTTATTCTCTAATGTAATTTTTTTAAAGAGTGGAAGGCTAACACTGACATCCTTAAAGATAAGTATTATAGGAATTAGTAGAAAGTAAACTACCATCTTGACCACCATTATCAACTGGACCACAGATAGCTCTCTTGGTTTCGGAGATTATTCATCAGTTTTGAGTGGGGTGCCATTTGGGACATATTTCTATAATGGAATCATAGTTGATTTCTCCCTAGCCTGTTGAAAATCAGGATGTCATTTTCCCTCAACAACAATACATTGATTGAGATGATTGAATGAAATAACATAAAAACTGATAAGAAAGGGATTATTTAAACACTTGGGATCGACATAGTCAATCAAATCCTAGAAAGATAGGTGTTCAACCACTTTAGTAGCTCCCTATATTGACATTTAATTCACTCTTCTCAGGTTAGGGATCCATTTTTAGTTGAATAAATACACCATTATAGTTCCTGTATATAAATCCACACCTCATTGGGATTTTCCTAAAAATTAAGACTAGGTAGGGCTCAAGCATATGCTATCTCTGGAATCCACTTCCTAGAACCATTAAGTGACCATACTATTTCTACATCAAAAGGAATGTCCTGAAAAATTTGAACTACCTTCGGTCACACGTATTCAAAGGATGGGTTGTCTTGTCTTGAACCTAATTTTATAGTAATTTATTTCACATTCTCTCAAACCCTCTTTGGAGCATTTGAAGGATGGTAAAATGGATTCTTAGTCTCTTATTGATGATGAATACTAGACCATTTTGGCTCAGCCTCAGTTGTTTTGTCCCTCATAATTTTGGCTGGCTGAATGAACCATGCCTGAGGCCATTTTGTTGAACTTTGGACATAATCATCCTCACCTTTTTAAGGGGATTAATCACACTACTGGGGTGTAAAAACACATTCTGGAGGAGGAGGAGGTGCATTCTACCTTGCTTTCTGTGCCTGACAGTTGTTACAACCTCAAATCAAGGGACAAATTCTGATAACACTCACTAAATATTGGATGAAATCTAATCCATACCATACCAAGGTTTCAATGTAATGGACACACCCTTTGGAGGTATATTTATTACCAATTGAGTTATCACCATCACTAGAATCATCCATCACTTTAGGAAAACTATTAGATGCTTTTATAATCTGACATTACCTGGAGGAGATAAAGGTTTTTTGTAGGAACTTAAGTTGGTGTTCAAATCTCTATGGACCATAGGCCTCACATATAACCTTTCCATCGATACAGGGAACCATAATCCCATCCCAAAAGTTATTCATGTATGATATTTTCTCGTTACTAGACTTCCCATCATAAGTAAGTCCCCTAGTAGGCGAGTCTCCATATAGAATGAAATTGAACTCCTTTAATTAGTTCTATCACATCTTGATTTTTATCAGCATCATGGACATAAGATAAATGCCATAAATATCCTCAACGAATGTTCAAAACAAGACCTTGGGATCCTTAACCCCACTTTACACAACATAGGTTCTGAAGTGGGATCTAAACCATCCCCACAGTACCTGGAATGGATCTGTAATTATGAAAGGGTCCTTCCCTATGTGAATATGTAGCAGGCATCGATGAATTTGGACCATGATATCATTTCCAATCCCACATGATTTTTATCAATCAGCATGGCCATAATGATAAATAACCCTAGACTCACACCACAATTGGAGTCATTGACAGGAAGCATGTATACACTTAGGCACATTTCTAAAAAACCTACAAGAGGTTTATGCACAGCTACACTAGACATGGGCTTGTATCCCCATTGTTTTTAATACCCCTTTTCCAATGTTAGATTGAATATACTATGGGAACACTGCTTCACCATATTTGGATACCCCTTAGGAATTTTTCATGTTGGGGATATCGCCTTCAGATCTAATAAATAATTCATCCACTCTTTGGGATGAATATACCACATAAGGTGTGGATCTTCCTTATTAATGTATTGATCTAACATTAGTAACTCAGGTTCTAGAATTGGCATCCTTTCAGCATCATCCCATGTTTCTCTTAGTGGGAAGAACTTGTCATTCGTATCTTCAAGGATTGGAGCCCTTGAGATCCTATTTAAATTCCACATATTGTTACCTACTTCTCAAATAATCAGGTGGAAGGATTACATTTTTGGCTTCCCTCAGCTTAACAGCTCAAGAAAGAATTTATAGTTCTTATACATGTATTATTGGGAAACCTATATAGCTTAATATATTCCCACTTCTTTCAAATCAGTTAAAAATTAATGAACCATTTAGTGCACCATGTATGCCCACATCCACATGAGCATAACACACCATCCTGGATAGAGGTCTGAATATGCCTTCCAACCCTTTGACTAGTCATTATTGAAATCATAGAAGATGGATGAGTAATAGTGTAGTTTTAATTCATGAATGTGTGTCTTTAATCTAGAGAAAATTGGTTATGATGTGTGACAAAGACCATACATGAATTCCCAACATTAATATATGCGCCCATGATTGATACATTGGTATTAGTGAAGTTTCTATAGTCTTATAACCATGAAAGGGTAGTGTAATTATTTGAATCTGGTATGAGGACATCTTTCAGATGATCATGTTCATAAAGCGGAAGAGAATTACATTTCAGGTTGATTTTATTATACTTAATTATATTTCTTACCGAGTATGGAATATTTTTATTAGGAACATCATGGTAGGAAAGCCCTACATCTTTTAACATATTCTCAATGTGACTTCCATCTTTTACATTAGAAACTGTCATCTTTTGAGCGGCCATTAAACCTATAAATAAGAATCAATATCTATAATAGAAAAAAAATTTCATTTTAAAAATAGTTGTATAATGGTAAAAATTTGGAAAAAGCATGACCTCGTATAGGGTATCCACACAGGTGACCTCGCATAGGGTACACATGAAAGTGACCTTGCACATGTCCCTCACCCAAGAGGATCCGTATAGATAACTCACTAAAACATAAATTTCTCACATGTAGGTGTCAATGCGAAAAATTATTTTTCAATAATGATTAAGAAGAAGGCCTATACAGAACACTATCATGGTGAGACTGGAGTTGCAAAAGTCTGAGGATCGTTTGTTTAAACCGGTGACCCTATTTATAGATGTATGATCCCCCTATGAATAGCCTTCCTATATAACCAATATGTACAGAAAATCCAGATGAATGAACTATTTATATGACCTCTTTAACACATCCCTCTTTTACATCTTTTTACCTAATGATCATACCATCTTATTTGGATCAGATCTCATCATGGGGGGGGGGGGGGGTTTGACACACTGTTTTTCACATGGATAAAAAGTTATCAAATGTAAATAACTTAAAGAAAACAAAACAAGTCCAAAGGCCACAACCCTTCAATAAAGTCTCTCCACATAGGTACCCCAAAGAAGTATTGGCGCACATTGTACATGTGCATCAGTCTTTGTGACACACATGCAAATTAGCCTATGTGACACAACTGCACAATCTATCCCCTTCACCCAAGGTCCCATATTTTACTATATATAGGACCATAGTTCTATTCATTTTTATGTATGTAAATTCATGATGAATTGTTGATACTTTTCACACCCTAGTCCTTTAACCATTATGTCTGAATCCTTCAATTTATCCCTCTAAATCATGATGAATAAAAAAATAGGGGCTGGGGGTAGTGGAACCAAATTCATCATTGGGTTTAAATAAAAAACCCATGAGCAAGGAACACATTCCATATTGTATGAAAAACAATAGAACATGTTAAACTTACATAAATTGAGTCCAATGTGAGTCACTTCTTAGAACACCTATGGAAACCCTTGAGGCCTTGGGAAAATTCCCTCCCAAGTGCTCTTTCCAAAGCTGTTTATTTCCCAAAGCACCCTCATCTCATGCATGCCTACTTGTGTGAAGTACTCTCATCTCTTATAGGTCTAACTACATGATGAACTCTTGGGCCACACAAGATTACTCTATCCAGTGCCCCCTTGGTTTTTCTAAATTATACCATGTGAGATCCACTAATCAGACCCTCTTCCAACCCAAAAAATAGAAGAGCCTCTCCTTCTTTGGTTCTTTTTTCTTAGAGAGACCAAATTTAAACCTCCATCAAATCCATCAATCATGAAAACTGATTGAAAGAGTCACAACAATGTTTATTTCATTTGGGTATGAATTCTTATATCTATTAGGTTTTTTTGCACTTGTCCTACCTGATGGGCATGGTCCTTGAGGTGCATGTGAGTATGAATTCCTATAGCCATGAGGACCCCGACCCTAGGGGATGTGTTATAGATATCCTGGTTTTAGACATGGAGGATTAGACTTTTCCCTTACCTCATTGTCTCTATGACCATGGGCCTATATTTCTAGGTGGAGAGGGTGTAGAACACACTTTCCTTTCTGTTTGACAGGGATTGAGATCCTCATATCAGAACATATTTTATGGCATTCCATATGGAGTAAGCCCCACAACCATTCTTGTAGGACCTCTCATACTTCACCCTTTACATCATCTCCATACCCATGTGTTTTAGTGAGATAGATCACCAAATGTGACTATCTTGGTTATCAAAATAATAGGATATAAGGGAACTTAAAAACAATTTGTCTCTACCTTTTGATCCATGGTACACTAATGAGAGGGAAGTGTCATCGACCAAACCTCTTCCACTAGTGGAAGGGGGATTGTGGTTCACCAACTATTATGATTCCTATTGTTTATCACTTTCAATCATGACTCATCATGACTCATGTGGGATTATAGGATAGCCATACTCATGACATCCACACAGTCATATGCATATTTTGGAAGAGAATATTATTTTGGAAATTCCTCTTGCCTTCTTTTAGAGGGTCTCCATAGGTGTTGGTTCTAAAGGACATGTATCCAACATCGTGGAAATGTGGAATATGTGGTTTCTTGTATCTAGAATTTTTTATTATTTCGCACACCAATCATGACTCACACAGGATTAGAGGATGATGGTGGTCATGAAATTTACATGATACAAAAACCTATTGGGCATCATTTTGAGTGTAATCCCCATCAAATCAACGAGCATGTTACTTGGTATAATCCCCAACCCTTCACATCAAAGAATCATCCTCATCTGTATTCCCCAAACAAAAACCTCAAACCTATATGAGTCATGTCACTTCTCTTGGCCCTAAAGACAATCAGGACATCCTCATTAGAAGTAATCCCTAATTTAATCATCTCAAAGGGTCATACTCCCCTATGATTAAAACATTCAGAAGGCCTCTATAAGTGTGGTTCCTAACCGAAAAACTACATGGGATTTGATTCCCATCCAAATGAGATATATAGGAAGCCTCCTGGAGGTCCAAACCTAGCACCACAAATCAACCCTAGTTCTCTCTGGGAAACATTCCCAATAGAGTATTATTAATCATGTGAATCCATATACCTTCCAAGTTCCCTAGTCTTCTTTGGAATAAGTCCCTTACAAAACTCTATGTAGGAACATTCCACCTAGATGTCCTCACCACAAGACATCAATCTACCCAATTATTTCCTTATTACATAACTGTTAAAGGTATGGAGTGACTTGTCATGTGGCATTGAACTACATGGTTTCTAATTCCTTTCACATGGATATGTAGTAAGCCCATATTTTGGGTCTGATCCCAACATCAAAACTAATCTTGTATCCTTGGATGATGATACACTTCAGAGCACCCCATTATGTGGCTGAAAACCAAATTCATCATAATAACCAAAAAATAATATCTAAAAAGTATATAAGAGGATACCATTGATGGATATCCATAGATTAATATAGATATATCAATTGATGAAGAACATTAGACACATATAGATGATTCTATGTTAAATAAATTCTAATAATTTATTGATAATTCAAGAGTGAACTGTGTTATAATAAGGAATTAATGAAGGATTTGTGACTATATCTTAAATATATTAGAGAGTCTCGGTGTAGGAAATAATTCCCCCAGAAGGGTGTGATGAGCCTAATCTCATATTATCTCAAACAATGTGAGTTCATAAGTAAAGTTGGCCAAACACCTCAACAGGATCCTACATTTGGATAGCAGGTCACTCGTGGATATAGAACCGTTGGGTGTTTTCAGTTCCACGAATAAATCTTATTGGAAACTGTTCAAAGATAGCGAACCTGGTTTGAATGATGGTAAAAAAATTAACCCCTTCAATCATCTTTCGAGTGAAATATTTTCATTGGAAACATTCCCCAAGAATCAAAATACTCATACACTGAATGAAAATGACACATACATTGCTCATTCATCCACTGCTTTAGCAACTCTTATGCAGTTATTAAAATTACTTATATATAGCTTAGATGACACATACACAGTGGATTAATACAAATAAACCAGTCTCGTGAGTCTTTCATATTTTCTAAAATCACTCATACACAAATCCTTTTCTCCTTATATTTCTCCAATACTCATTAGAATGACTCCCGAGCTAGTCATGTATAAATCCTCTATTTGTTATTCTTTTAACTCAATCTTAGATTTTAAGTTTTTATTAAGTTGTATTAAAGTTTTATTAATCCACTTTAGGGCCTATTAAATTATATGAATAAATCATTCAATGAGTTTCTTATCACCTGCCTCAACAGTCTTGAACCTCAAGGTCCTTTGAATGGATTTTTCATACCTCACGAAATATTTATTTTCATCAAAACATGATCACCATTTTTTATCATCCAGCCAATATCTACCCAATATTGAAATTTCTTGGGGATAATAATATCATTATTTAGTTGTCTCTTAAACTATATGAAAAATTCATCAATTATAAAATATAATAATTTTTAACAAAAATACAACATCATCCTCAATAGGGTTCAAATATGCACCCCTCCAAATTTGTTTTCAATTTAACTCATTAATATCCCCCTTATTAATAATAAAACCAAAGTGATTAGATCATTGGGAAAAAAATTACTCAACTGAAATATTTATAATATAAATATCTATATGGAAATGTTAGCTATAACTTTGCACAAAACTGGAGTAATTAAAAATCATATCGATGATTACCATAAAAAAATATTATCAAATCCTTATATTCATTATAAAATTGGAAGAAAAAGAAATTTAATAAATTATGTATATATATTTAATTTAAAACTCGAAACAAACATTAATATAAATCAAAAATTAGGTAAGAATATTCTCTTCCCCTAAACATTACATATATTTAAATATAAACATGATAATTTAGCGGTAGAAAGTCGATAATTACTTTTGTCTGTTTCAAAAATTTGTTTCACTACCATTTTCATCCATTATTTATAAAAAAATATGTTTTGAGGGGATTTTTGAAAATGTTTGACATTTTTTACTTAGAGAGAACAAATTCAGGTTTTAAAAAACCATCTGTCCCTTTCTCCTTCAAAAAATGATATTTTTTATCAATATTTTTTGACCTAGAATGATGCACTAGAATATTTGATAGATTTATAGACAATTTATTTTTAATGTTCAAAATTATTAGGGTATTCATTATTTACATTAAGTGTGATGTATATAATTCTAAGAAATAATCTCTATTTTGAATATCCATTTCCTCAAGATATATTTTCATCCATGTGATCAAAGTAGAAACATATGTTGTAGCAATATATTTTTACCTATATAAATTCAAAATAATTAAATACTATTTCTTAGAGTTCCATGAAATACATTTTTCAACAATAAAGAACACCCCAATAGAGGTATATTTTAATTAATCATTTTCCCTTACTTGATTTGAATATGAATATCCTTTCAGATTTAACATTCTTTTATTAATTTATAATATAACATATTTGAATGTATGAAAAAATTGTATGTTAATTCTATTAATAGACAGAAGTTTTGATTCCTTCATATTTGACTAGAATCTAGTATAAAGTGTGAGTGAAATATTGGAAACGTCCAATCAGTTTCTTGTAATATTTCTCTTTTATTGACTTCCATTCCTCATTTCTGCTCATACATGTCCCAAATAATATTGGACAAGATACCCATCTCCCTTCTAAAATTATAATATATTTTCAATATCCCAACAGAATATTTGGGTTTTGAGATAAAATATGAAAATAACTATGTTATTTATATTACTAAGAAGACTTAAATCTCTCTATTTAGTAAAAATTTAAATTTAATCCTCGTTTCTATGTATAATTATTCTCACATCATTTCTTCATTACTAGGGAAATGATACCATAAACATATAAAATCATGTTGTGTTTTTTAGTTTTGATCTTCTTTATGTATATATTTATTTAAATTTTTCCTTTCTTGTACTCCATTATGTTCAAACACCTATTTAACTTTAAGTACCATGATATTTGAGTTTAGTTCAATCCATAAAGATCCTTTTTAATATACAAAACATTCTACCAGAATTATCAAATAAAGAGGCCTTAATATGTTATATATAAATATCCTCATAGAATTCATCATTATCAAATAATAAAATTATGTATATATAAATAATTTTAATGTTTCATTGAGTGAAAATTGCATGAAAAATTCTGATAGTTGTGATATTAGACTCTAAAGTAAATATTTCATCAAAGTTAATACCCTTTATATGATAATAATATATACACAAAAGTATTGATTTATTTATTTCAATACATCCACATACATTTTGTTTTTTTTCAAAACACTCATTTTGTCCCAATGATGTTTTTATCAATGTGTCTTGGAATAATATTTCATTTATAATTCTTTCCGAATTGATCCAAATCTTATTTCATATATTGGATCCATTCCTTATGTTCAAAATATTATTCATCATTTATAGGTTAAGTCTTTGAAAATAGTATGGTGTGAACTATCCTCATAGGTATTCTTATAGTCTATACACTAAAATAATGATCTATAATAACACTTCCAATATCTAAATTCTTATTTTCATTGAATAAAAATTTGTAATTTGTAATTTTAATTATTTTATAAATGGTTCATAAAAGGTATACATAATCTTCATGAATCTACAATGTTTCTTCACATTCCTTTTCTGATTCAAAAAAAACATCATCATCACAATCAACCATAGTGAATCACTTTTAATCTCCCTCAATTATCACAGTCAATAAAAATTTCTGAATTTTTGTTGTAACATATAAAATAAATTCAATTTGGTGTATAACCAAGGAATATTACATAATCCAGTTTTTCATAAAAACTAATTCCAATTATTCCCATCATTTTGATCTAGTATGAAGTACTAAAAACATTAATTTTTTTTAATTAGATTCATCTAAATAAAATTTCAAAATTAGATTAGTCCATTTTAGCCTTAAAACATCTTTTTTTATTAACCCTAGCTATTATAATGACTTGTATCCAGAAAATCATGAAGCATCATTCTTACTAATAAATAATCAATCCATATTAATGAGAATATTATTCTTCCTTTAAACTACTCTATTTGGTTATTGAGTTTAAGGATCACTAACCTCAGGTTTAATTTCATTATTATTAAAATACTATAAGTTTATTTGGCATATTATGTACCATTATCTGACCATAATCAATTTACAGAAAAACCTGTATGTTTTTCATCCGACCTCTTAAAGCCTTTGAATCTATCTGAAGCCTCTATCTTGTGTTCCATGAACATAATTCAATTCAAACATGTGAAATAATTGACTAAAGTAATGAAATATCTATCATAACATGGTGAATTATTCATAATTTGGCCACACATATCAATATGTTTCAATTACAATGCTTTCTTAGTTTAAATATAAACACATATTTTACTTTTTTCATCATTTTTCCCTTTATTTCTAGTTTAAAAACTATAAAAATGTACTATTTGAAGATAATAATACTTTTTACGATCTCCAGTCATATGTGAAGAACAACCACTATCCATAATCCATGGATTCTTATATATTAATGATTTCAAAAAAACTCCTATAAAAATTGAATTCTAATTCTGATTATAATAAATTATAAATATATATTTAAATTTACCTTTTTTGTGTATATGTAACACACTCATTTGATATATGATAATCTTCACTACATCTACCACAATTTACATGTAGGCATTCTAGATAGTTTTTCATCTCAATATTCTTTTCTGATTATTGATTCATGAACCAATTTGTTTAAATCTCTTATTGTATCCCCCTTGATATGTTATCTCTCCTTAGACCAAGAAGATATATATGATATTAGAAACTGTTTTAATTATGACCAATGATTCAACAGTATTAGAAATATCTATGGAACCTCCCTCTTTGGTATAAATTACATGTCTACATGTGATTCTATCAATGTTCATTTTCAAACCCATTTTGAGCTATTTTTTTCTAATGATTCTTTAGTATTAGTTATTTAGGTGTATGAGTCTGCTATGATAATTTAAAAAAAACATTTAAAAAAGGCATAGTATTTTTGAATTTTATTACGAATTTTTATTCAATATAGATTATTATTTTTCCCCAACACTATATCAAATCATGACATCCTTCTCAGATAATAGGTGATCGACTTTTTTAATTTCATTTTCATCATCCTATACTTCATAAAAGATACATTTTTTTGGATAGGAACATTCACCACTACTTTTAATATTATTTTATTAGTTGTATTTTTCTTTTTCATTTCATTTCTTTTAGTTAATAATTTTTTTATTCAAGTTATCAATCTCTTTGTCCGCATGGATAGTAGTAGATTTTATGTCATCATGAATTTTCTTCCTCTAGACATTACATTATTTCAATAATTTTACTTCCCCATAAAGATAATATTTTTTTGTGTGGTATTTTTTACCATCATAGTTATTCATAAGAAGTAAGTTCTTATTTCTCATAATTTTAATTTCATTTAGGATCATATTAATTTCCATACATATGGTATATTCTTCATTTTTATAACAATTTATAAAAAACAATTAATTATACACATTTGATTCCTTACTTTCGGAGTCACTTGACTCTATTTCTTGATCAAGGGGAACTATTTGAGTTATTTCCATATATTCTTTTTAATTATCATTTCAATAATAAATGTTTGAATCCCCTTCTTCAAATGACACAAAATTTATTTTAAATGAATATTGTGTGATTTTATTTTTTTATTTTAATATAATATTGGATTTAATTCAATTATAATCATTTATAATAAGATATATTATCATCAACTTCACCTTCATCAACATTTTTGGAGAATATTTACAAAAATAAACAACCATCCCAATATTGAAACACATGAAGGGATGATTCCCTATTTACTTTCCTTCTCTTCATCTTATAAAATTTATTGATATGAGTGAAATGGTGTCAGAAAAATCATCCATATATTATTTATTACTTGAATAATTTTTTATCCTAAATGTTAACGTCCCTAAAGGCTTTAAATTAAATTATAATTCTTTCATTTTAACTTTTGAGTAGCTCCACTTAAAATATCATAATTAATAAGAGTGATATATATCATTAATTGTGAATTCATCAAAATATCTACCATCCAATGTTTAGATCCTTGCATACAACTTATTGGGATGAATTGTCATGTGATTTTTGACCATAGTGGAATAATATATTTTATATCCAAAACTGATGATATAAATTATAGAAACATTAACAATAGTAATAAGATTCATTAACAAATTTATCTTATTATATTTTAATATCTTCAAACTATTATTTATAAAATTGTAAATTTTATTATTTCACATTCTTATTCCCTTCATATACTATATAATGTCTTTAAAATATTTAATTAGTAGTTTTTCACCCCAAAACATTTTTTATTTCATTTTTTTGAATGAAGGAATTATGGAATTTCTTGATTTTAAATCCTTTTCATCACTATTATTATTAGTAGTAGGAAAAAAAAACCTTTGTAACTATAAAATATAAAATAGTGTTAATAGAAAAATCTTACCCCAACCATAATATATAAGGACCCGTCCTTAATATTTACATAATCCTGAGTTATCTCAAGAATTTTACATTCTCTCACATTGAGGATCTTTTCAGGTTTAGAGTTTTTTATAATTAGGCAATAATTCATACATAAAAAAACCATAAAATAAAAAGTGGAAACTTATAATCAATATAAACATTCAAAATAATAGATCATTTTTCAAATAAATCCATAATTATTTTCCTGGAAAATATCCATTACAGTCAAATTGACTTCTTCCTTCTACATACCCATCCTTAAAAACTATGAAAACATTTTAAGAACATGGAATTATCATAAAATCTATGTAAGGGATACATAAAGGAAATTTTTAGTTTTGTAAAAACATGAAAAATAAAATAACATTTTCCTATATCATCAAAGTTCTTTTAAAATATAAAATAAAACATTTTAACATGAAACAAACAAACATTTTTTTCAAATAAAATGATTAAAACCCATGGAAATCAATTAAAACATCTTTCATTGAGTCATATTATCATATTCATAAAACCCTTTCAAAACCCTTTTAATTGGGATAGTCGTACGACTGACTTCCAAACATTTCACTCTTACAAATGGAATAACCATATGGTATAGTTCTATACCTATTGAATTATAGGGATATCGTAGACCCAAATGTCATTTAATATATAATGGGCTAACACGGTGCTATCTGAGACACCCCAAGTACATAGAGACCCTAGACATTACACATATGATTACATGGTTTTAAGCATAATTTAACATCAAATTGAAAGAAACAGATTGTAAATTTTTGTGTCTTGGAGATTTGGTACATAATTAAATATCGTGATTCCAAAATAAGAAAATCTTTTATATAATATTCATGAAGATATCCTAACTTCATTTGATCCATTACATCCATATAGGATATCTTGGGGATTACATGAACAAATAGATGAGTTAAAAGCCCAGTAAGGGAATAAACATAAGAATAAAGCTCATCACGTGGGTTATAAAGCATAACATAATGATATAAATAGGCATGTAACATTATTAAATATAAGGAGTTATAACATGGGATAATATATTCGTTGATTTTTAATAATGCGGTAGCAACATAAAATATACTACTTTAGAACCATTCATGGATCATTCCATATAGAGTAGCATGAGTCAAGGCTAACCACTAAGACCGTTGCCCATAGAGAATGAGTCAACTCTAACCACCAAGAATGTTTCACATAACATCTAATGAGACTAAAAAATTCCCATTTAATTGGAGTGATATCTGGGTGCACCCATCATAAAATGTTGAATAATATTTTTTCACATAAAGAGTCATACCTAATCAATAAAACATAAACATAAGGGATTTCAATGGAAAGAATATGGTATCATAATCATGTCCTAAATCATAATAAATGTGTCTATTATTAAACTATCCTCTAAATAATGTAATTAAATAACACATTTAAATTCATAAAGGAAAGTTTTAATATATCATTATTAGTGATTTCAAATGGATGTGAACAAGTAAAAAAGAGTATTTTAAAAACATCAAAATTAAAACATTTTAGTGTTGTTAAAGGAAAATATTAATGTCAATTTAAAGTAGAAAGAAGTGAAAAAATAAAGTTTTCATTAAAAATGAGTTATTTTTTGAAAACCTTTTTTTTAATTAAAACATATTATAGGGTGCACCTGAAATTGGGTAAGAATTTGGGATGTTCTCTTAAATCGGGATTGCTTATTAGGAAGAATTGAGTAGGGAACCTTTTAAAAACATGTATATACCAAAAAAATACGAATGAATGGATATTCATAAATTATTTTTGAACATATACACTGAAATTATAATAAATTCATAAAAATTAAAAGTGAATTTCATTTGGGTAAAAATAGTGAAAGAGTCACCTAAAGGAATAATGGAGGTTCCTGTAAAATCCATTACCATAAGTCCGAAGGTATTCTTCACTTGATCTTAATGTCCAAGATATAAAAATTAGATTCCTTGATTAGTAATTAAATAACCATTCCTATATTTATTTTATTTTTTACAATATAATATGTTAGTTTATGGAATTTTTGATGGGTTATGAGATTCAATTTCATCGTTTTGGAGCGTTGGTTTCCTTTGTTTTCATGATCAGTGTACATGTATACATGTACGAAAGGTCATGTAAAGTGGGGGTAACTATACAAAATTAAACTTATATGTTATTAATGATCTTATAAAGGTTAAATGGGTCTTATATATCGTTTATTTTTATATAATTAGGAGTAATCATTATATAAATAGTTAATGATAATTGTTTGGGTTTGTTTTGTCATGTTTTTATCACAACGAACTCATTTTCTTATAAATTTATATCATGTGTACAAAAAATATTACAGAACATTAATTGAGATATAATACAAATACTATTATATTTTTCAACAAAAAAATGGTTTCATGACCATCCTTGAGGATGTTAATGGGAATTGACAAATTTTTCTTCCTTGAATGTGATAAATTAACACATCACAAACAATGTTTTCATTTTTAGTATAAAAGGAAGGGGAAAGAGTGGTGATGATAAATTATAGAATTAGCGTAACAAAATTAATATATATTTAATGTAATAGTTTTATCATACCATTTTAATGAGGGGAGGTGAGGAGATAAAAAGAAAATAAACGAATATGAAAAGAGATTAAAATAAAAGGAAGAGGGTACTACCTCCTGATTCATTACTCTTGATAACCTCCTTAAGGGATTAATTTTGGTATTTTATCAATACCAATAGATCTTGGATGCGGGGGAGGGAATTTTAGGATTTTTTTATAATTATGATATGTATTAGGGCTTGAAAAATGTGATTAGAAGAGGTGGCGAGGGTGGTGTTCATAGTCGATGAGAGGGGTGTTTTCACATTATTTTACTCAATATTTTATTATTTTAATAAATAAAAGCAATAGTGATTATTCACGAGACTAAATAGAGTGATTATTGGATGTAAATTAGAAAAAATGATTAGTTACATCATCCATGACTCAATCATGACTAAAAATTCATTAACTTATAATGTAAATTATTGTATTTCACTATTCACAAAAATTCATGTATTTTAGAAAATTCCCAAAAATTCACCCTAATAGTTTTTCATCATTTTTAATTAAAACATTAACCCCATTGTTTGAAAATAATTTTCTATATATGAGAAATTTAAATTTTAATTAAAATCATCATTTACATTGAAAATACATATTTTTAAATTATAACTACTTTTATATCACAATGAAAAATTAACTAAGATATCATAAAATTATATTATAATCCTTGGAAATCAAAATAAGAATTTATGAAAACCTTTTAGGAAAATAATATTTATATTAAATTATTAAATATGTCATAAAATTGTAATTAAATATTTATTAATTACAAAAATACCAACACTTAATTAATAATTTTTTAAAATATTTATTTACTTATACTATGATATAATTATATGACATTTTCACTTATAAGATGGATAAATTTTATTTATACTATCATTGGATAAGTTAATATTCAATTTTATGATTTACTACTCATAATGGTCACACTACTATTCCAAAGGTCAAGTTACTATTTCATCAGTATATATTCCTCAAATTATTGAAATACCTTTTATTTAATTCATTCATCATTTATTAATTTTGTATTCTATTAAAAATGTGATTTTCTATGATTATACTATATGAAATGAGAAGGTAATTTCGTTGTTAATAGTGTTGGATTTTTAAATTCTTCCCCCTTATGAAATTTTTCCCTTGAAATTTCATTTTAAACACTGATGTGAAACAGGTGTGTGTACTTTTCCTTCATTTCTTCCTCCAGTTCCCTTGTTACCTCTTCATACTTATGGTTCTTCTATAGTTCTCTGACTAGGTGAGTAGTCATGTTATGTATATCTTTATTTCTACAATCCAATATCTTTAGTAGGTTCTCATCATTAGAAAATAATTCTCCAACTGTACCACCTTTGTAGTCAGTACATGTGGAGAATCCGTTAAGTACTTAATTAAGAGGGATATGTGGAATACATCGTGTAATTTAGGCATAGTAGGTGGAAGTTATAGTTTATAGGTTACAGTTCCAACATAATAAAGAATCCCAAATGGGATGATGTACCTAGGAATTATCTTCTCTTTCTTCAAAAATCTCATGATACTCTTCCACTGATATATTTTTAGGCATACCATGTCTCTAACTTTAAACTCAAGGTTTCATCGATGATTTTTATCATAGATCATTTGTTGATGTTGGCCAGCCTTGATTTGTTTCTGAATGGTTTTAACCTTGTCCACCATTATTTTGACCATTTCAGGTCCTAGCGGCTTAGGTTCATCGACTCTATCCAAACACGTAGGTGTTATACACCTTTTCCCACAATGTTCTTCATATCGATCCATTCAGATACTTGAGTGTAAACTACTCTTATAAGAGAACTCAACTGGAGATAGATGCTGCTCTCATCGTCCTTTTAATCCCATATAACATTCTCTTATCATGTCTTTTAGTGTCTAAATACTTCTCTTAGATTGGCCATCAGATTGAGGATGATAGGCCGTATTGAATTTCAGCTCAATGCTTAGGGAATGTTGGAGGCTTTTCAACAACTTCAAGGTAAATCTCAGATTTCAATCAGATAAAATCGATAGTGGTACTCTATGAATCCTTAAAACTTCATTGATATATATATTTTTATGTTGATCCTATGGTAAGTCCTATCAAATTTCTATAAAGTGAACCATCTTTGTATGATGATCCACAATAATCTATATATCATTGTTACCTATGGTTGTTTTTGGAAGTATAGTGACAAATCCCATGGAGATATTTCCCCATTTCCATACTGGTATGGGTAATGGTTGCATACAACCTTTATAATTTTTCCTTTTAGCATTAACTTTCTGACATACCATGACCTTTGATGTATATACAGTGATTTCCCTTTTCATAGTGTCCCACCAAAAGTTTTCTCAGAGATCTCCACATATCTTTATGATGCCTAGGTGAATAGAGATGGTGGAGTTATGTGTGTCATTCAGAAGATATTAATTTATGTATAGATTGGATGGCACACCTAGTCATGAACCCAATATTATGTCTCTATCATCACCGATCTAGAACTCGATGGATTTCAAATTCTGGACACCTTATACCTTTCTATGAATTTCCCCATAATTTATTTGAGAATAATTTATTTTCACCATAATGGATGGTTGAGAATTAATTTGAAAAAGTGTTGATGATATTCCTACTATAATGATTCCCATGGCCATCCTTTGTAAGTCAAAGAATATTGGGTCCTTCTCAATTCTAATCATTGATAAAGATACATTATCCTTTCGACATTGAGCATCCACCACATTATTTTCAATAGCAGGATGTCAGTGGATTGAGCAATCAAAATCTTTGATGATCTTTAACCATCTTCTCCGGATCATATTAATATCCTTCTGTGTGAATATATATTTGATACTATTGTGATCAGTATATATCTCAAGATTTTCTATATATAGATAATGCAACCATATTTTCCACATAATGATCATATCCTCCATCTCCCGATCATGCATAGGATAGTTTTTCACAAGAATTTTCAACTGCATTGAGGTGTAAGCTATCACTTTATTATTTTTCATTTGTAAGAATCCTAATACATATTTTTAAGAATAATTTCACACCACAAAAAGATCTTCACTTGTTGGGAGTGTGAGTACCATCAAAGTAATAAACCTCTTTCTGAGCTCCATAAGGTGTTCCTCAAATTCTTGAGTCTAGAAAAATATCACTCCATTCCATGTAATCTTGGTTATTTGTTTTTACAATAATGGAATTTTTTTCACAAATAATCATTAATACCCAAATGAGATGAGGAAACTATAGATCTCTGTTACAAAAGATTCCCTACGCCACTATTCGGTTGCATTTTTCTTCTACGGGTCCAAATAATATCCATTTTCTGGTAATAACATGCCCCATGAATGATACTTCCTATATCAAAAACTCAAATTTATGGTAAATTGCATTGATTTTATCCCTTAGAAAAGTCTACATCATAGTATTCAAATAATCCTCATGTTCCTCCTTGCACATGGAGTATATCATAATATCATTGATAAGGACTACCACAAATTTGTTAAGGTAATCCCTAAAGACTCTATTCATCATGTCCATGAATATTTTTGGGGCATTAGTGATTCCAAAGGGAATTATTGTGAACTCATATTTTCCATACATTGTTCTAAAGGTAGTCTTGGGAATATCTTCTTTCTTAACCTTTAATTAGTGATATCCCGACCAAAGGTACACCTTATAGAAATAACTTTACCGACATAGTTTATAAAACAAGTTATCTTTCTGAGGAAGTGTACACTTGTTCTTCATTGTGATTTTATTTCTCTCATGATAATCAATATCGATTCGTATTGACCCATCCTTCTCTTAACAAAGAGGATTAATGCACCCCACGGTGAAACACTCAGGTGTATAAAACCCATGTCCATATTCCCCTATAATTTTTTATTCAGTTATTACAGTTTAATAATGACCATTCTATAATGTGTCCTTGATATAGGTAGAGATCCAGAGATACGTTCAATATAGATCTCAACCCCATGATTAGGCAGAAGGCTAGGAAATTCTTCAAGGAATACATATGTGTAATCCCTCACAATGTGAATCTCTTCGACTATGATAATCTCAATTTTCTCAATCATTTGAGAGAGATATTCACTATCATAAGGTAGTAATATAAACACTTGTGACAATGATTCTGAAGAAGATTCATCTACCTCTTAAATATTATATACAATTTGAGGATGCTTCAAGACCTGAAGAGTGATATCCCTTTCCCAATTATTGATGTCAGTTTTGTATAAAGATAGCATGTCTATGAACAAAATAGAATCAAACTCCACTAAAGGATATAAGACATGATTTTTTTAGAGGTTCAGTCCACAGACATTATCCAAGGAGTATTTTTGTACTTTGGATGAAATAATTTCCCCTTTAGTTGTTTTCATAGATAACTGAACCTCCAAATTTTTAGGTGGAATTTTGATAGTTATACTAAGAATTCTTGATATAAATGAATGTGTAGAACTAGAATCAAATATTATGTTCATCATTCCTGAATGGATAACCTGTTTTCCTCTCAACATATCATTGTCCAGGTCTACCTCTGAAGAAGTGATATAATATTCCCTTCCTTATTACGTTGGAGGTTGTTTTTTTTGCCTATAACAGCCCAAGTCTTAGGGAATTGGTTTGAAAATAACCATTTTCCTTCTAGTTGAAACACTACACTAAATGCTTAATTTTGATATAAACCTTCCTTTATTCTACCAAATTTTTGGAATTCTTCAGGTCTCATCATTAGTTCTTAGAATCATTCCCCATTGTTTTACATTTGAAACATTTCCTAGTTTATTTTTTAAAATTCCAAGGATAATTCTCCTCATAATTTTGACACATGGGATATTCAATCTTCTTTCCATCATGGGATTTATTTTCTTATCCACCCACATTAGAGTCTATTTTTCACGTTTTTTAATCGAACCCATGATATCATTGAGAGTCTCCAATCTCCATTTCTAAAGTTAGGGCACAACAGATAATCTCTTTATAACTATATAAGTGTTGAATAGCCAATTCTTTTTTTAGACTCATATTTAGACCATAAAATAAATGATCAAACATGATTTCGGTGTTCATAACAATATCAGAGGCATATCTTGCAAGTCTTTTAAACTTTTCTTCATAAAAACCAATAGAATAATTTTTCATCTACATATGTTTGGGGAACTATCTTTCTATCTTGATATGGGGGTTTTGGGGGAAATATTTATTGAATTCTGTTTCTTGAATTCTTCCCAATACATGAAATCAATTTTCATCTTGGGATTTGTATTTTTGATCAGTTTCCACCACTGATTAGCTTCTCCAACAAAACAATAGATTGCCAACCCAACCTTCTCTTCTTCTGAGCACTGGTGGATAGGGAATATCTTTTCTATGTAGTTAATCCACTATTCCATGACGAGGGGATCAAAATATCCACTGAACATGGGAGGCCTTTTTCACATTAAGGAATCATTGGAAACTTTCTCTTTCCTTAGAGAAGAAGGGAATTCCACACAATTCCGGTTAATATTCATAACCTGAGTCTACTGAGAAAGTACTATCATAAATGTTTGAGCAGAAATTCCCATCATATTTGGAATATCATTTGGGAAATCATCACATTACTATCACATTGATTAATGTAAAGTGTTCTTCTGTTTCACTTCTTTAATTAAGAAAATGAAAGTGAAATTTGGGGGGGGGGTGTAGAGACTCGATGCTTGACATACACAGACATTACATTACTTTAGCAGAATACTTAATACATAACAAACACAGAAACACAAGGACCGTAATAGTTTAGTGTCTTTGGAAACTCGGAATTTAATATTCTACTCATGGAGAAAGATCTTTAACATCTACCATAATGATCTTCCCCTTTTGTTTTCTTACCTAAAACCTTTATTTATATCCTGGGGAAAAGAAAACCTAATAAGGGTGAGCTCAAATGCTCAGTAAGGGTAAGCATAGAGAACATAAAACAATCCATAAACATTTTAATGAAAAAGCTTGAACATAAAATCTAAACATCAAAATCCTGAGCAAGGACATAAATCTTGGAAGTACGTAAGGCATATATCATAAAGGAACATCAATATTGATAAAATAGCACATGAATAAATCATTTAATTTTGGAATCCATTCAGAACATGTTATGATTTCCATAGTAGTCCAGGCATTGCTGCCAAGACCATCTTAGTGGACAAAGTCCCTTTCTGAATCGAGTTCACTCCTCGTTCCAGACCTGTATCACTAAATTAGATTAACTTACCGTTTCATCCATATCTATCTCATGATATATAAATCTTTACCCAATTAATTGGAGGGAGATATAGGTCCCACGCATCTCATAATGAAATCATTCTTACTTGTTCCACAAAATAAACTTAAAACATTCATCATAACCCAAAGAATAAAATGGGTTTCATAAACATCATCCCATCATATCATAATCCATATAAAACAAATGGAAATTTAATCATAAGAAAAGTGAAACCATGTAAATCATATAGAAATTAAACTTGAAACATACACATATGAAATAATGTCATCTTAGATGGAAAATGGTTTTGATAAAACATTTGAAATGAATTCTTGAGGAAAATATCCTTTCTTCTTCAAAATCATTTTCTTTTCACAAAATGCCATGCACTTTTAAAATAAAAGTATTTTGTCGAAAATAGTAATAAGATCTTGTAAATTAAGCTACATGAAAATGAGGTGTTATGAAACCATAAAAACCTGGTCACGCCATATAAGATAAAAATAACATTTTTCTCATACTTTTGTCGAAAAAGTCAAAAAGTACCTCGTATGGTAAACAAAAAAAATATTCCTTACATACCTTGTAGTAAATGTAAAAAATGGGTAAAAAGGACTTTAAGAATACATAAAAAAACTTTTAGAAAACATGGACATGGATAATAATAATAACCCCAGTAAATACTTATGAATAAACAATCTCGGATAAGAACGAGATTGGAATAGTTATCCCTTACCTTAGGTCCGATATGCTTCGTACTTATCCGAACCTCCTGTATAATGATTTAAATAATGTCATTGACTTATTAATGAATCCTATTCATTGTTATGATATTATATATGGTTCACTTATGACTTTATATTAGCCGTTCTTTTGTAAATTCCATGTTAAAGCAGCATTTAGGGTAAAATCGTTTTATTTATCGTACGTGTTTGGACTTGTTGTTCTTGATATTATTATTAATTATATATTGATTTATGTACTTCCAGAATGTAAATCATGATTTATATATCATATATATATTCAGTAAATATATATATATATATATATATAATAGATAGATAAATGAAATGAAATACACCGTTCATGGGACGGTAGTCCGTACGTATGCATGAACGCTGTTTTTTTATTCCTTACTGAATTAAGTGGATGGAATATATATATATATATATAAATATATATATATATCCAGTAGAATTATTATGTAATATATTTCTTTATTATTCATTATATATACTTTAAAATCATTCTTGAATGGTTAACATGGAGAATGAATCTCATCACGTCGTGGAGACGGTAGTCCGTACGTACGCATGAGCGATAATATCATTCCCATGATCGTGGAATTGTATTGAAGTGTATGTATAATATTTCAGAATCAATAAAACTTTTCAATAGTCATATATAGTTATTTATTTACACCATTATACCCATCCATGTAAGGTGGTGGTCGAAAATATATTACACCACGGCGTGGAGACGATATTCCGTATGTACGCACGCGCGATGATTTCGTTTTCCGTAGGATGGATAGATGGTTAAATAGGTTTTTTTCATAATTATAATAACATATCAATATATGCGTGATACTGATGTTATTACATCATAATGAAACAACTAAAGAAGAAGAAGTAGAAGAAGAAATAAAGTTTAAAGAATCGTTAACGGATATTACCTCTTCTTTGAAGCGCCTCTTCTTAACCTCCTCTTAGGGCACTAAAGATGGTATTTGAAGAAGACAATGACCTCTAAAATGTTTCTAGGGATGTGGAGAAGATAAATTGGCAGGGGTTGGCCAAGCATGAAGGCTCAAAGTGGTGTGTGGAAAAGAGGGAGGAGGTTCCCTTTTATAAGGGAGGAGAGGGGCACCGTAGGAAAACTTAAAATATTATTTGATTATAAAGTCATATTCGGTTTTCAATAGCTCCAAATTGATTTATTTTGAAGCTATGGTGGGGATGGGTCGAAATAATCTCATCCAATAGAATTTAGACAAGTTTGGGTTTCTATTATGACCTTATCATTTAGATTTAACTTTAAGTTAAATAATTTTAGCTTTACTGTGTCTTCTTGTTTTCTTACACTATAAGGTTAATAAACTTAAAATAACAAGCCAAACGAACCCCAAGTTGTTTATTATTAATATATATAACCTTATATAAGTAATTTTTCCTAACCTTAGATTTTTCAAAATAAAATAACAATTAATAATATAATATTTGTTTTAAAAACTATTTTATGTCAATTTTGACACTATCTGGTAATTGATTTTTGTGAAAATCATAACAGAATTATTAGTTATAAAAAAGTTAATTAAATCCATACTAACATGTCATATTAACCTATAAAATTAGTGTAATTCATAAAAAGTCTCAAATTACATTTATTTTAGTATTTATAACATCAATTATGTCAATATTTCATTAATGATATAATTACTACATCATCATTGTGTCGTAAATAAATTAAATTATTTAATGTCTAAAAATAATAAATAAAATTCCATTATGTAGGAAATAATTTTATATTTGTAATGAATATTTTTAGTCTAATTTATCTTATTTATAACCCTATATTAAAAATGATTGAGTTATTAACCTTTGATTTTAACTATTTTAACCTTTCTTTAAATAAATTAATAATAAATGTCCTAATCTAATCCAAGTGGACCTAAATGGTCATATTTTATTCATAAGGTTGTTCTTGGTCTAATTTCACTTATCCAATAGAATTAGGATATGTATTGGGGTAATATTAATATAATTTTTACCCTTAATTACCCTATTTACTTTTAACCGTGGTAAATAATAGTAAAAAGTTACTATTCACCAAAAATTATTTTCATATCATTGAACCAAATTTTTGTCCTTGATATTAACCGTGTCTCTCGGATTTGTTAAATTCAATTCACAGAAGTGGTAAAATTTCATTTAAATGGAAAATTCCGTTTTTTAACTACCACTAAGTTGTTTCACTATTCATCGAAAATTGAAGTTTTTCAGAAAAATACAATAATTCAGCCTAAGCATTATTTATATTCTGAATTCAAAATTGATGTCTATTTTTCCAAATTCAAAACATAGAAGTGGAATTAATTAATTTTAAAATTAATTCCTGTTATCAAAACAAATAGCGTGTTTTCAAGAAACAAAAACTATCATAAGATTGATAATTGTTTATATCCAATTTCAAAGTGAAATTAATTTCAATGAACAACATTGGATTAAATGGTAAAAATATATTCTAATTACACTTTAAAACCAATTAAAAAATAATCTAACCATATTAATTATTGTGATAAGAAAAGTTTTTTTTAATTAAAATATAGCGTGTTTTTACTATTCATTAAAATATGAAAGTTATCAGAATAATATGAAAAATTTATCCAAAGTAAATTTTTATATCCTGATTCCAAAGAAGAATTTTATTTTGTAAAATTGAACTTATAGACATGTCAAAAACAATATTTAAGGTGGGTTCACAATTAAAAGGTGAGAAAACTGCAATTTTTTTAAAATGCATATTTTACACAAAAAATTTATTTTGTTCTCATACAATATTCTAGAAACTGTGTAAGTTGAATAATAATGTTATAAAATTCAAAATGTAGTTAATACTATTCATAAAGGCTAGTCCATAATAATATTATAACAATATATCGTTGTTTCGTGAAACCCGGTACGGCGTACCACACACGCTATCAAGGTAGGTCGCGATTGCGTGTAATGCCAGCCAAGAATAGTGTTGCATATACTACAACCTAATGCTGTGTTGCATATAGTACAAGCTAATCTTGGTGTAGTGTATAATAAAAGATCAATAAAATTAAAAATAATATATCTCATAAAATTTCGAGGTGTTACATTCTACCCCCCATAAAATTAATTTCGTCCTCGAAATTCATCGGGGTTATAAATCGTTTACTATTCATAGAAACCCACATCGTAAAAAGGAATACTAAAACATAATTTTAAAAACTAAAGTATGAAATGTAATGATTACCCAAAGTAACTCATCACTGGGTTTCCATATAGGAGAACATAGGTGAAAATATGGATATGGAAGAAAAATCTAACCATCAAGTTTGGATGGAGAGTGGTAGAGAACATGGCTATGAAAAATCCATCAATCACAAAGCCATAAATTTGTGATTATCTAATGTACCATCTGATTCATCAGATAAAAGAGCAGTAGGACAACATTTTTGGTTTTCAAGATCATTTCCCTAATGTTGAAGAATTTCAATTAGAAGAAATACTTACTTTATTTTGGTATAATCTCACTGTTTTTCACGCCTTGAACAATTTCCACTTCATCTCTTTAAGAAATGAAGTTGAATTTGTCTTTTTGCAAGTTTTAGCAGATCATGCGATAGAATGATTGGTCATTCCATCTGTCTCAAACATAAGTTAGAAAAATTTATATATATAATTCCATCTATGGTGAGATTAATCGTATATGGTTCCAAAATGGACTTATACTTCATCTATCATCCTTCATAATAAAATAAAACTAGTTTCTACTGACCAAGGACTTCCTGTAGGCTAGTGGTAGGAAATAAAGGCATGTCGCACTTCGATTGTGGGTTCGATTCCCATAGCCTTGTCCGACGTGATGGGTTGTTGCCCGTTCTGCAGGTTGTCCTTTTTTTCTAAAAATACAATATTATAACTTTCCATCAATAATATTGAAAAAGTTTTATCCTTAAACAATACTAACTTATGTCTAACATAATACATTCCAGTATTTAGGCTTATCCAAAATACTGCTGTCTATTCTCATATTATATTGAAAATGATTACCAGAGAGTTCATATAAAAAGCATCTTAATACCATCATTGATCCCCATATATCATAAGATATGTCTTGTTGGTCATATTACAGACATTCTAAGTCCTTAATCATGTATTCACTTGAAAAATGAATACCCATTAAACCTTAGTGAAAACATGTGTGCTGTCAAAAATTAACTCTTTCCACATACCGAAACCCCAAAATTCTATATACTCAAACCATGATATAACTATTTCCTTATATCAGTCATGAGCTCATGAATACTTTCAAACATTTCATTTTCTCCTTATCCCTTCATTATGCTCATATCATCATCTTTCCAAAAATATCTCAATCACTTTTCATGGTTACCTATACCATAAAATTATTGAAAACCACAATAGGCCAATACATAAATATTCCAATATTCCACGATACTATATACAACATTTTTTTGGAATCCCATTACATAAACACTTAATCATTCCACCACATCATTGTTATATTCAACATCGCCAATAGTGATCGCATGTGACATCCCTTTATCCTTTTCCTTAAGAGGTTGCTCACGTTGATCATCATTAACCCGTGGATTAGGGCATTTATTAGCATAATGCCCCATTTCCTTGCACTTGAAGCATTGAAGTGTTGGTTGAGAGTTCTCTATAGTCTTTTCTCTATTCACATCATTAGCAACCTTTTTCCCATTACATTGACAATCAACTACTCGATGACCTTATTTTACACACTTAAAACATTTTATAGTACCTTTTAGGAAATCTACACCATATTTCTTTTCACACATTGAGCATAAAGAAACATTCATCTTCTTTTCACCATAGTTATGAGATTTCTCCTTGAACTCCATCTTTCCTTTCTTGTCAAAACCATGATATGGATATGTTACACCAACATCTAGTTCTACCTTGATATCACAACGGACAATTTCTTCATATCTACTGAAGTCTCTTATAGCTAATTCCCTTCGAAGACTTGTTTTTAAGCCACTGAAAAATCGATCAACTTTACTTTCAGGTTGGATGATAAAGCCAGATGCATACCTTTCATGCCTTGTAAAATTCGCTTTGTATATACCAACAGATTCATCATCCTTTTTCTTTAGTTCAAGAAACTCCTTCTCCATCTTTGTTCGAATAATACGATGGAAGTACTTGTTGAAAAATATGTTCTTGAACTCGTCACATTCCATGGACTCAATTTCATCTCTTGGTCTCGTATTCTTGATAAGATTCCACCATTTATCAGCTTCAACTTCCAAATGATATACTGCTAAGATGACTTTATCATGTTCAGAACATTGAAGAACAGAAAATATCTTTTCAGTGGTACTGATCCATTGTTCAGCAACAAGTGGATCAGAAGACCCATTGAAAGAAGGTGGACGTTGCCTCATGAAGGACTCAATAGAATATTGTTCCCTTCCCTGCTCATTTAGAAGTCCAGAATGTTTCATAGCTTGTGTAAGTATAGAAATAAGATTTTTCAATCCATCTCCCACAACATTGGTTTTTTCAGTAGGACAATCATTGCATTGTCCATTACATTGATCAACACGGTTCCTTCGGGTTCCAGACATCGTTAAAAACCCAAAAAAAGAATAGGTTGAGAGGAAAAAATCATCCTAGGGAAAACAACATAATAAAGGGGGAGTGCCTTCAATATCTGACATCTTAGGTTTAATTCTAATATCGTTTCCATAATTCTAGGACTATAACCTATATGTATACTTAACCTTAGGGACATCCCTAGAAATACCTTAGAAATATCTCTAGGGATCTCACTAATGTTTTCGCATCCTAGTTTCCAAATGTTAGCTAAACCTTTCCTCTGATACCAATTGTAGAGACCCAAAGCATGAAGTACACAGACATTACATTACTTTAGCGGAATACATAATATATAAAAAACACAGACACATAAGGACATTAATAGTTTAGTGTCTTTGGAAAGTCAGAATTTAATTTTCTAATCGTGGTGAAAGATCTTCAACTTCTCCAATAAAGATCTTCCCCTTTTGTTTTCTTAGCTAAAACCTTTCTTTATATCCTGGGGAAAAGGAAACATAAAAAGGGTGAGATCAAATGATCAGTAAGGGTAAGCATAGAGAACATAAAACAATCCATAAACATTTGAATGCAAAATATTGAACATAATATCTAAACATCAAAATCCTGAGCAAGGACATAAATCTTGGAAGTGCGTAAGGCATATATCAGAAAGGAACATCAATATTGATAAAATAGCACAGGAATAAATCATGTAATTGTGGAAACCATTCAAAACTTGTTATTATTTCCATAGTAGCCAAGGCATTGCTGCCAAGACCATCTTAGTTGACAAAATCCCTTTTTGAATCAAGTTTACTCCTCGTTCCAGACCTGTATCACTGAACCGGATTAACTTAACGTTTCATCCATGTCTATCTCATGAGATATAAATCTTTACCCAATGAATTGGAGGGAGATATAGACCCCTCCCATCTTATAGTGAAATCATTCTTACTTGTGCCACAAAATAAACTTAAAACATTCATCATAACCCAAAGAATAAAATGGGTTTCATAAACATCATCCCATCATCACATAATCTATATAAAACCAATGGACATTTCATCATAAGAAAAGTGAAACTATTTAAATCATAGAGACATTAAACTTGAAACATACACTTATGAAATAATGTCATCTTAGATGGAAAACGGTTTTGACAAAACATTTGAAATGAATTCTTGAGGAAAATATCCTTTCTTCTTCAAAATCATTTTCATTTCACAAAATGCCATGCACTTTTAAAATGAAATTATTTTTTCGAAAATAGTCATAAAATATTGTAAAGTAAGCTTCATGAAAATGAGGTGTTATGAAACTGTAAAAATCCGTTCACACCGTATAAGATAAAAATAACATTCTTCTCGTACTTTTGTAGAAAAAGTCAAAAAGTACCTCGAATGGTAAACAAAAAAAGATTCCTTACATACCATGTAGTAAAAGTAAAAAATGGGTAAAAATGAATTTAAGCATACATAAAAACACTTTTAGAAAACATGGACATGGATAATTATAATAACCCCAGTAAATAATTATGTATAAACAATCTCGGATAAGAACGAGATTGGAATAATTATCCCTTACCATAGGTCTGATATGCTTCGTACCTATCCGATCCTCCTGTATAATGATATAATAATGTAATTAACTTCTTACAGAATCATATTCATTGTTATGATATCACATATGGTTCACTTATGACTTTATATTACCCGTTATTTTGTAAATTCCATGTTAAAGCAGCGTTTTGTGTAAAATCGTTTTATATATCGTAAGTGTTTGGACTTGTTGTTCTTGATATTATTATTACTTATATCTTGATTTAATTACTTACAGAATGTAAATCATTATTTATATATCATATATATATTCAGTACCAATATATATATATATAATAGATAGATAAATGAAATGAAATACACCGTTCATGGAGACAGTAGGCCGTACATACACATGAACACTGTTTTTTTTGTTTCCTTATTGAATTAAGTAGATGACATACATATATATATATATATATACATAAATCCAGTAGCATTATTATGTCATATATTTCATTATTATTCATTATATATACTTTATAACCATTCTTGAATGGTTAACATGGAGAATGAATCTCATCGCGTCGTGGAGACGGTAGTCCGTACGTACGCACGAGCGATGATATCATTCCCATGATCGTGGAATTGAATTGAAGTGTATGTATAATATTTCAGAATCAATATCACATTTTAATATTCATATATAGTTATTTATTTACACCACTATACCCATCCAATTAAGGTGGTGGTTGAAAACAGATTACACCATGGTGTGGAGACGGTATTCCGTACGTACGCATGTGCGGTGATTTCATTTTCCATAGGATGGATAGATTGTGAAATAGGGTTGTTTCATACTTATAATGACATATACTTATATTAGTGATACTTATGTAATTACTTCATAATGAAACAACTAAAGAAGAAGAAGTACAAGAAAAAATAAAGTTGAAAGAATCGGTAACGGATATTACCTCTTCTTTGAAGCGCCTCTTCTTAAACTCCTCATAGGGATCTAAATATGGTCTTTGAGGAAGACCAGGACCTATAGGATGTTTCTAGGGAAGTGTAGAAGAGAAATTTTCAGGGGTTGGCCATGCTTGAAGGCTCAAAGTGGTGTGTGGAAGAGTGGGAGGAGGTTCCGTTTTATAAGGGAGGAGAGGGGCACCTTAGGAAAACTTAAAATATTATTTGATTATAAAGTAATATTCGGTTTTTAATAGCTCCAAATTGATTTATTTCTAAGCTAAGGTGTGGGTGGGACGAAATACTCTCTTCCAATAGAATTTAGATAGGTTTAGGTTTTTATTTTAACCTTATCATTTAGATTTAACTTTAAGTTAAATAATATTACTTTTACCGTGTCTTATTGTTTTCTTACACTATAATGTTAATAAACATACTATAACAAGTCGAAAGAACCCAAAGTTGTTTATTATTAATATATATAACCTTATATAAGTCATTTTTCCGATCCTTAGATTTTTAGGAATAAAATAACAATTAATAATATAATATTGTTTTTAAAAACTATTTTATGTCAATTTTGACACTATTTGGTAATTGATTTTTGGAAAAATCATAACATAATTATTAGTTCTAAAAAAGTTAATTAAATCTATACTAACATGTCATATAAACCAATAAAATTATTTTAATTCATAAAAAGTCTCAAATTACATTTATTTGAGTATTTATAACATCAATTATGACAATATTTCATTAATGAGATAATTACTGCATCATCATTGTGTCATAAATAAATTAAATTATTTAATGTCTAAAAATTATAAATAAAATACCATTATGTATGAAATATTTTAATCTTTATAATGAATATTAATATTCTAATTTATCTTATGTATAACCATATATTAAAAATTATTTAGTTATTAAACATTGATTTTAACTATTTTAACCCTTCTTTAAATAAATTAACAATTAATGTCCTAATCTAATCTAAATGGACCTAAATGGTCATATTTTATTACTAAGGTTGTTTTTGGTCTAATTATACTTATCCAATAGAATTAGTACATGTGTTTGGGTAATATTAATATCATTTTTACCATTAATTACCCTATTTACTTTTAACCGTGGTAAATAAAAGTAAAAAGTTACTATACACCAAAAATTATTTTCATCTCATTGAACAACATTTTAGTCCTTGATATTAACCTTGTCTCTCAGATTTTAGAAATTCAATTCACAGATTTGGTAAAATTTCATTTAAATGAAAAATTCGGTTTTTTTAACTACCACTACGTGGTTTCACTATTCATAGAAAATTGATGTTTTTCAGAAAAATACCAAAAATTCAGCCTAAGCATTATTTGATATTTCAAATTCAAAATTTATGTCTATTTTAAAAAATTCAAAACATAGATGTGGCATTATTTTATTAGTTGTATTTTTCTTCTTCATTTCATTTCTTTTAGTTAATAATTTTTTTATTCAAGTTATCAATCTCTTTATCTGCATGGATAGTAGTAGATGTTATGTCATCAAGAATTTTCTTCTTCTAGACATTACATTGTTTCAATAATTTTACTTCCCCATAATGATAATATTTTTTTGTGTGGTATTTTTTTACCATCATAGTTATTCATAAGAAGTAAGTTCTTATTTCTCATAATTTTAATTTCATTTAGGATCATATTAATTTCCATACTTATGGTATATTCTTCATTTTTATAACAATTTATAGAAAAAAATTAATTATACACATTTGATTCCTTACTTTCGGAGTCACTTGACTCCATTTCATGATCAAGGGGAACTATTTGAGTTATTTCCATATATTCTTTTTAATTATAATTTAAATCATAAATGTTAGAATCCCCTTCTTCAAATGACACAAAATTTATTTTAAATGAATATTGTGTGATTTTATTTTTTTTATTTTAATATAATATTGGATTTAATTCAATTATAATCATTTATAAGAAGATATATTATCATCAACTTCACCTTCATCAACATTTTTGGAGAATATTTACAAAAATGACCAACCATCCCAATATTGAAACACATGAAGGGATGATTCCATCTTTACTTTCCTTCTCTTCCTCTTATAAATTTTTTTGATATGAGTGAAATGGTGTCAGAAAAATCTTCTATATATTATTTATTTCTTGAATAATTTTTTTATCTTAAATGTTAACGTCCCTAAAGGCTTTAAATTAAATTATAATTCTTTCATTTTATCTTTTGAGTAGCTCCACTTCCAATATCATAATTAATAAGAGTGATATATATCATTAATTGTGAATTCATAAAAATATCTACCATCCAATGTTGAGATCCTTGCATAAAACTTATTGGGATGAATTTTCATGTGATTTTTGACCATAGTGGAATAATATATTTTATATCCAAAATTGATGATATAAATTATTGAAACATTAACAATAGTAATAAGATTCATTAACAAATTTATCTTCTTATATTTTAATATCTTCAAACTATTATTTATAAAATTGTAAATTTTATTATTTCACATTCTTATTCCCTTCATATACTAAATAATGTCTTTAAAATATTTAATTAGTAGTTTTTCACCGCAAAAATTTTTTTATTTCATTTTTTTGAATGAAGGAATTATGGAATTTCATGATTTTAAATCCTTTTCATCACTATTATTATTAGTATAAGGACAAAAAAACCTTTGTAACTGTAAAATATAGAATAGTGTTAACAGAAAAATCTTACCCCAACCATAATATATAAGGACCCGTCCTTAATATTTTCATAATCCTGAGTTATCTCAAGAATTTTACATTCTCTCACATTGAGGATCTTTTCAGGTTTAGAGTTTTTGATAATTAGGCAATAATTCATACATAAAAAAACCATAAAATAAAAAGTGGACACTTATAATCAATATCAACATTCAAAATAATAAATCATTTTTCAAATAAATCCATAATTATTTTCCCGGAAAATATCCATTACACTCAAATTGACTTCTTCCTTCTACATACCCATCCATAAAAACTATGAAAACATTTTAAGAACATGGAATTATCATAAAATCTATGTAAGGGATACATAAAGGAAATTTTTAGTTTTTTAAAAACATGAAAAAAATAACATTTTCCTATATCATCAAAGTTATTTTAAAATATAAAATAAAACATTTTAACATGAAACCAACAAACATTTTTTTTCAAATAAAATGATTAAAAACCATGGAAATCAATTAAAACATATTTAATTGAGTCATATTATCATATTCATAAAACCCTTTCAAAACCCATTTAATTGGGATAGTCGTACGACTGACTTACAAACATTTCACTCTTACAAATGGAATAACCATATGGTATAGTTCTATACCTATTGAATTATAGAGATATCGTAGACCTAAATGTCATTTAATATATAATGGGCTAACACGGTTCTATCTGAGACACCCCAAGTACATAGAGACCCTAGACATTACACATATGATTACATGGTTTTAAGCATAATTTAACATCAAATTGAAAGAAATAGATTGTAAATTTTTGTGTCTTGGAGATTTGGTACATAATTAAATATCATGATTCCAAAATAAGAAAATCTTTTATATAATATTCATGAAGATATCCTAACTTCATTTGATCCATTACATCCATATAGGATATCTTGGGGATGACATGAACAAAGAGATGAGTTAAAAGCCTAGTAAGGGAATAAACATAAGAATAAAGCTCATCACGTGTGTTATAAAGCATAACATATTGATATAAATAGGCATGTAACATTATTAAATATAAGGAGTTATAACATGGGATAATATATTCGTGGATTTTTAATAATGCGGTAGCAACATAAAATATTACTTTAGCACCATTCATTGATAATTCCATATAGAGTAGCATGAGTCAAGGCTAACCACTAAGACCGTTGCCCATAGAGAATGAGTCAACTCTAACCACCAAGAATGTTTCACAAAACATTTAATGAGACTAAAAAATTCCCATTTAATTGGAGTGATATCTGGGTGCACCCATCATAAAATGTTGAATAATATTTTTTCACATAAAGAATCATACCTAATCTATAAAATATAAACATAAGGGATTCCAATGGAAAGAATATGGTATCCTAATCATGTCCTAAATCATAATAAATGGGTGTATTATTAAACTATCCTTTAAATAATGTAATTAAATAACACATTGAAATTCATAAAGAAAATTTTTAATATAACATTATTAGTGATTTCAAATGGATGTGAACAAGTAAAAAAGAGTATTTTAAAAACATCAAAATTAAAACATTTTAGTGTTGTTAAAGGAAAATATTAATTTCAATTTAAAGTAGAAATAAGTGAAACAATAAAGTTTTCATTAAAAATGAGTTATTTTTTGAAAACCATTTTTTTAATTAAAACATATTATAGGGTGCACCTGAAATTGGGTAAGAATTTGGGATGTTCTCTTAAACCAGGATTGCTTATTAGGAAGAATTGATTAAGGAACCTTTTAAAAACATGTATATACTAAAAAAATACGAATGAATGGATATTGATAAATTATTTTTGAACATATACACTGAATTTATAATAAATTCATAAAAATTAAAAGTGAATTTCATTTGGGTAAAAATAGTGAAGGAGTCACCTAAAGGAATAATGGAGGTTCCTGTAAAATCCATTACCATAAGTACGAAGGTATTCTTCACTTAATCTTAATGTCCATGATATAAAAATTAGATTCCTTGATTAGTAATTAAATAACCATTCCTACATTTATTTTATTTTTTACAATATAAAATGTTAGTTTATGGACTTTTTGATGGGTTACGAGATTCAATTTCATCGTTTTGGAGCGTTGGATTCCTTTGTTTTCATGATCAGTGTACTTGTATACATGTATGAAAGGTCATGTAAAGTGGGGGTAACTATACAAAATTAAACATATATGTCATTAATGATCTTATAAAGGTTAAATGGGTCTTATATATCGTTTATTTTTATATAATTAGGAGTAGTCATTATATAAATAGTTAATGATAATTGTTTGGGTTTGTTTTGTCAGGTTTTTATCACAACAAACTCATTTTCTTATAAATTTATATCACATGTACAAAAAATATTACAGAACATTAATTGAGATATAATACAAATACTATTATATTTTTCAACAAAAAAATGGTTTCATGACCATCCTTGAGGATGGTAATGGAAATTGACAACTTTTTCTTCCTTGAATGTGATAAATTAACACGTCACAAACATTGTTTTCATTTTTAGTATAAAAGGAAGGGGAAAGAGTGGTGATGATAAATTATAGAATTAGCATAACAAAATTAATATATATTTAATTTAATAGTGTTATCATACCATTTTCATGAGGGGAGGTGAGGAGATTAAAAGAAAATAAACGAATATGAAAAGAGATTAAAATAAAAGGAAGAGGGTACGACCTCCTGATTCATTACACTTGAGAACCTCTTTAAGGGATTAATTTTGGTATTTTATCAATACCAATAGATCTTGGATGTGGGGGAGGGAATTTTAGGATTTTTTTTATAATTATGATATGTATTAGGGATTGAAAAATGTGATTAGAAGAGGTGGCGAGGGTGGTGTTCATAGATGATGAGAGGGGTGTTTTCTCATTATTTTACTCAATATGTTGTTATTTAAATAAATAAAAGCAATAGTGATTATTCATGAGACTAAATGGAGTGATTATTGGATGTAAATTCGAAAAAATTATTAGATACATCATCCATGACTCAATCATGAATAAAAATTCATTAACTTATAATGTAAATTATTGTATTTCACTATTCACAAGAATTCATGTATTTTAGAAAATTCCGAAAAATTCACCCTAATAATTTTTCATCATTTTTAATTAAAACATTAACCCCATTGTTTGAAAATAATTTTCTATATATGAAAAATTTAAATTTTAATTAAAATCATCATTTACATTGAAAATACATATTTTTAAATTATAACTACTTTTATATCACAATGAAAAAGTAACTAAGATATCAAAAAATTATATTATAATCCTTGGAAATAAAAATACTAATTTATGAAAACCTTTTAGGAAAATAATATTTATATTAAATTATTAAATATGTCATAAAATTGTAATTAAATATTTATGAATTACAAAAATACCAACACTTAATTAATAATTTTTTAAAATATTTATTTACTTATACTATGATATAATTATATCACATTTTCACTTATAAGATGGATAAATTTTATTTATACTATCATTGGATAAGTTACTATTCAATTTTAGGATTTACTACTCATAATGGTCACAGTACTATTCCAAAGTTCATTTTACTATTTCATCAGTATATATTCCTCAAATTATTGAAATACCTTTTATTTAATTCATTCATCATTTATTAATTTTTTATTCTATTAAAAATGTGATTTTCTATGATTATACTATATGAAATGAGAAGGTAATTTCGTTGATAATAGTGTTGGATTTTTAAATTCTTCCCCCTTATGAAATTTTTCCCTTGAATTTTAATTTTAAACACTGATGTGAAACAGGTGTGGGTGATTTTCCTTCATTTCTTCCTCCAGTTCCCTTGTTACCTCTTCATACTTATGGTTCTTCCATAGTTCTCTGACTACGTGAGTAGTCATGTTATGTATATCTTTATTTCTACAATCCAATATCTTTAGTAGGTTCTCATCATTAGAAAATAATTCTCCAACTGTACCACCTTTGTAGTCAGTACATGTGGAGAATCCGGTAAGTACTTACTTAAGAGGGATATGTGGAATACATCGTGTAATTTAGGCATAGTAGGTGGAAGTTACAGTTTATAGGTTACAGTTCCAACATAATAAAGAATCCCAAATGGGTTGATGTACCTAGGAATTATCTTCTCTTTCTTCAAAAATCTCATGATACTCTTCCACTGATATATTTTTAGGCATACCATGTCTCTAACTTTAAACTGAAGGTTTCATCGATGATTTTCAGCATAAATCTTTTTTTGACGTTGTCCAACCTTGATTTGTTTCTGAATGGTTTTAACCTTGTCCACCATTTTTTGACCATTTCAGGTCCTAGAGGCTTAGGTTCATCGACTCCATCCAAACATGTAGGTGTTATAAACCTTTTCCCACAATGGTCTTCATATAGATCCATTCAGATACTTGAGTGTAAACTACTCTTATAAGAGAACTCAACTGGAGATAGATGCTGCTCTCATCGTCCTTTGAATCCCATATAAGATTCTCTTATCATGTCTTTTAGTGTCTAAATACTTCTCTTAGATTGGACATCAGATTGAGGATGATAGGCCGTATTGAATTTCAGCTCAATTCTTCGGGAATGTTGGAGGCTTTTCAACAACTTCAAGGTAAATCTCAGATTTCAATCAGATAAAATCGATAGTGGTACTCTATGAATCCTTAAAACTTCATTGATATATATATTTTTATGTTGATCCTATGGTAAGTCCTATCAAATTTCTATAAAGTGAACCATATTTGTGTGATGATCCATAATAATCTATATATCATTTTTACCTATGGATGTTTTTGGAAGTATAGTGACAAATCCCATGGAGATATTTCCCCATTTCCATACTGGTATGGGTAATGGTTGTATACAACCTTTATAATTTTTCCTTTTAGCATTAACTTTCTAACATACCATGAACTTTGATGTATATACAGTGATTTCCCTTTTCATAGTGTCCCACCAAAAGTTTTCTCAGAGATCTCCACATATCTTTATGATGCCTAGGTGAATAGAGATGGTGGAGTTATGTGCGTCATTCAGAAGATATTAATTTATGTATAGATTGGATGGAACACCTAGTCGTGACCCCAATATTATGTCTCTATCATCACCGAGCTAGAACTCGATGGATTTCAAATTCTGGACACCTTATACCTTTCCATGAATTTCCCCATAATTTATTTGAGAATAATTTATTTTCACCATAATGGATGGTTGAGAATTAATTTGAAAAAGTGTTGATGATATTCCTACCATAATGATTCCCATGGCCATCCTTTGTAAGTCAAAGAATATTGGTTCCTTCTCAATTCTCATCATTGATAATGATACATTATCCTTTCGACATTGAGCATCCACCACAATATTTTCAATAGCAGGATGTCAGTGGATTGAGCAATCAAAATCTTTGATGATCTTTAACCATCTTCTCCGGATCATATTAATATCCTTCTGTGTGAATATATATTTGAGATAATTGTGATCAGTATATATCTCAAGATTTTCTATTTATAGATAATGCAACTATATTTTCCACATAAAGATCATATCCTCCAACTCCAGATCATGCATAGGATAGTTTTTCTCAAGAATTTTCAACTGCATTGAGGTGTAGGATATCACTTAATTATTTTACATTTGTAAGAATCCTAATGCATAATTTTAAGAATCATTTCACACCACAAAAAGATCTTCACTTGTTTGGAGTGTGAGTACCATCATAGTAATAAACCTCTTTCTGAGCTCCATAAGGTGTTCCTCAAATTCTTGAGTCTAGAAAAATATCACTCCATTCCATGTAATCTTGGTTATTTGTTTTTACAATAATGTAATTTTTTTCACAAATCATCATTAATACCCAAATGAGATGAGGAAACTATGGATCTCTGTTACAAAAGATTCCCTACGCCACTCTTCGGTTGCATTTTTCTTCTAAGGGTCCAAAAAATATCCATTTTCTGGTAATAACATGCCCCATGAATGATACTTCCTATATCCAAAACTCAAATTTATGGTACATTGCATTGATTTTATCCCTTAGAAAAGTCTACAACATAGTATTCAAATACTCCTCATGTTCCTCCTTGCACATGGAGTA
This sequence comes from Viscum album, assembly GCA_963277665.1. NCBI lineage: Eukaryota > Viridiplantae > Streptophyta > Magnoliopsida > Santalales > Viscaceae > Viscum > Viscum album. Next base: position 1,901,115,189 of record OY728126.1, read on the forward strand.
TATCATAATATCATTGATAAGGACTACCACAAATTTGTTTAGGTAATCCCTAAAGACTCTATTCATCATGTCCATGAATATTTTTGGGGCATTAGTGAGTCCAAAGGGAATTACTGTGTACTCATATTTTCCATACATTGTTCTAAAGGTAGTCTTGGGAATATCTTCTTTCTTAACCTTTAATTAGTGATATCCCGACCAAAGGTACACCTTATAGAAATAACTTTACCGACATAGTTTATAAAACAAGTTATCTTTCTGAGAAAGTGTACACTTGTTCTTCATTGTGATTTTATTTCTCTCATGATAATCAATGTCGATTCATATTGACCCGTCCTTCTCTTAACATAGAGGATTACTGCACCCCACGGTGAAACACTCAGGTGTATAAAACCCATGTCCATATTCTCCTATAATTTTTTATTTAGTTCTTACAGTTTAATAATGACCATTCTATAATGTTTCCTTGATATAGGTAGAGATCCAGAGATACGTTCAATATAGATCTCAACCCCATGATTAGGCAAAAGGCTAGGAAATTCTTCAAGGAATACATATGTGTAATCCCTCACAATGTGAATCTCTTCGAGTATGATAATCTCATTTTTCTCAATCATTTGAGAGAGATTTTCACTATCATAAGGTAGTAATATAAACACTTGAGACAATGATTCTGAAGAATATTCATCTACCTCTTAAATATTATATAAAATTTGAGGATGCTTCAGGACCTGAAGAGTGACATCCCTTTCCCAATTGTTGATGTTGGTTTTGTATAAATATATCATGTCCATGAACAAAATAGAATCAAACTCCACTAAAGGATATAAGACATGATTTTTTTAGAGGTTCAGTCCACAGACATTATCCAAGGAGTATTTTTGTAGTTTGGATGAAATAATTTCCCCTTTAGTTGTTTTCATAGATAACTGAACCTCCAAATTTTTAGGTGGAATTTTGATACTTATACTAATAATTCTTGATATAAATGAATGTGTAGAACTAGAATCAAATATTATGTTCATCATTCCTGAATGAATAACCTGTTTTCCTCTCACCATATCATTTTCCAGCTCTACCTCTAAAGAAGTGATATAATATTCCCTTCCTTGTTACCTTGGAGGTTGTTTTTTTGCCTATAACAGCCCTAGTCTTAGGGAATTGGTTTGAAAAATATCCATTTTCCTTCTAGTTGAAACACTACACTAAATGCCGAGTTTTGATCTAATCCTTCCTTTCTTCTACCAAATTTGTGGAATTCTTCATGTCTCATCTTTAGTTCTTAGAATCATTCCCCATTGTTTTACATTTGAAACATTTCCTAGTTTCGTTTATAAAATTCCAAGGATAATTCTCCTCATAATTTTGACACATGGGATATTCAATCTTCTTTCCATCATGGGATTTATTTTCTTATCCACCCACATTAGAGTCTATTTTTCACGTTTTGTAATCGAACCCATGATATCATTGAGAGTCTCCAATCTCCATTTCTAACGTTAGGGCAGAACAAATAATATATTTATAACTATATAAGTGTTGAATAGCCAATTATTTTTTAGACTCATCTTTAGACCATAAAATAAATGATCAAACATGATTTCGGTGTTCATAACAATATCAGAGGCATATCTTTCAAGTCTTTTAAACTTTTCTTCATAAAACCCAATAGACTAATTTTTCATCTACATATGTTTGGGGAACTATCTTTCCATCTTGAGATGGGGGTTTTGGGGGAAATATTTATTGAATTTTGTTTCTTGAATTCTTCCCAATACATGGAATCAATTTTCATATTGGGATTTGTATTTTTGATCAGTGTCCACCACTAATTAGCTTCCCCAAAAAAACAATAGATTGCCAACCCAACCTTCTCTTCTTCTGAGCACTGGTGGATAGGGAATATCTTTTCTATGTAGTTAATCAACTATTCCATGACGAGGGGATCAAAATATCCACTGAACATGGGAGGCCTTTTTCAAATTAAGGATTCAATGGAAACTTTCTCTTTCCTTAGAGAAGAAGGGAATTCCACACAATTCCGGTTAATATTCATAACCTGAGTGTACTGAGAAAGTACTATTATAAATGTTTGAGCAGACATTCCCATCATATATGGAATATCATTTGGGAAATCATCACATTACTATCACATTGATTAATGTAAAGTGTTATTCTGTTTCCCTTCTTTAATTAAGAAAATGAAAGTGAAATTGGGGTGGGGGTTGTAGAGACCCGAAGCTTGACGTAAACAGACATTACATTACTTTAGCAGAATACTTAATACATAACAAACACAGACACACAAGGACAGTAATAGTTTAATGTCTTTGGAAACTGAGAATTTAATCTTCTAATCATGGTGAAAGATCTTTAACATCTCCCATAATGATCTTCCCTTTTTTTTCTTACCTAAAACCTTTATTTATATCCTGGGGAAAAGAAAACATAAAAAGGGTGAGCTCAAATGCTCAGTAAGGGTAAGCATAGAGAATATAAAACAATCCATAAACATTTGAATGCAAAATCTTGAACATAAAATCTAAACATCAAAATCCTGAGCAAGGACATAAATCTTGGAAGTATGTAAGGAATATATCATAAAGGAACATCAATATTGATAAAATAGCACATGAATAAATCATGTAATTGTGGAATCCATTCAGAACTTGTAATGATTTCCATAGTAGCCAAGGCATTGCTGCCAAGACCATCTTAGTGGACAAAGTCCCTTTCTGAATCGAGTTCACTCCTCATTCCAGACCTGTATCACTGAATTGGATTAACTTACCATTTCAGCCACATCTATCTCATGAGATATAAATCTTTACCCAATTAATTGGAGGGAGATATAGGTCCCACCCATCTCATAATGAAATCATTCTTACTTTTTCCACAAAATAAACTTAAAACATTCATGATAACCCAAGGAATAAAATGGGTTTCATAAACATCATCCCATCATATCATAATCCATATAAAAAAATGGACATTTAATCATAAGAAAAGTGAAACCATGTAAATAATATAGAAATTAAACTTGAAACATACACATATGAAATAATGTCATCTTAGATGGAAAATGGTTTTGATAAAACATTTGAAATGAATTCTTGAGGAAAATATCCTTTCTTCTTCAAAATCATTTTCTTTTCACAAAATGCCATGCACTTTTAAAATAAAAGTATTTTGTCGAAAATAGTAATAAGATCTTGTAAACTAAGCTACATGAAAATGAGGTGTTATGAAACCATAAAAACCTGGTCACACCGTATAAGATAAAAATAACATTCTTCTCATACTTTTGTCGAAAAAGTCAAAAAGTACCTCGTATGGTAAACAAAAAAAATATTCCATACATACCATGTAGTAAATGTAAAAAATGGGTAAAAAGGACTTTAAGAATACATAAAAACACTTTTAGAAAACATGGACATGGATAAGAATAATAACCCCAGTAAATACTTACGAATAAACAATCTCGGATAAGAACGAGATTGGAATAGTTATCCCTTACCTTAGGTCCGATATGCTTCGTACCTATCCGAACCTCCTTTATAATGATTTAAATAATGTAATTGACTTATTAAAGAATAATATTCATTGTTATGATATTATATATGGTTCACTTATGACTTTATATTACCCATTCTTTTGTAAATTCCATGTTAAAGCAGCGTTTAGGGTAAAATCGTTTTATTTATTGTACGTGTTTGGACTTGTTGTTCTTGATATTATTATTACTTATATATTGATTTATGTACTTACAGAATGTAAATCATGATTTATATATCATATATATATTCAGTAAATATATATATATATATATAATAGATAGATAAATGGAATGAAATACACCGTTCATGGGACGGTAGTCCGTACGTATGCATGAACGCTGTTTTTTTTATTCCTTACTGAATTAAGTAGATGACATATATATATATATATATATATATCTAGTAGAATTATTATGTAATATATTTCTTTATTATTCATTATATATACTTTAAAATCATTCTTGAATGGTTAACATGGAGAATGAATCTCATCGCGTCGTGGAGACGGTAGTCCGTATGTACGCATGAGCGATAATATCATTCCCATGATCGTGGAATTGTATTGAAGTGTATGTATAATATTTCAGAATAAATAAAACTTTTCAATAGTCATATATAGTAATTTATTTACACCATTATACCCATCCAAGTAATGTGGTGGTCGAAAATAGATTACACCACGGCATGGAGACTCTATTCTGTATGTACGCACGCGCAATGATTTCATTATCCGTAGGATTGATAGATGGTTAAATAAGGGTTTTTCATAATTATAATAACATATAAATATATGAGTGATACTGATGTTATTACTTCATAATGAAACAACTAAATAAGAATAAGTAGAAGAAGAAATAATGTTTAAATAATTGTTAACGAATATTACCTCTTCTTTGAAGCACCTCTTCTTAACCTCCTCTTAGGGAACTAAAGATGGTCTTTGAAGAAGACAAGGACCTCTAAAATGTTTCTAGGGATGTGGAGATGATAAATTGGCAGGGGTTGGCCAAGCATGAAGGCTCAAAGTGGTGTGTGGAAGAGAGGGAGGAGGATCCCTTTTATAAGGGAGGAGAGGGGCACCATAGGAAAACTTAAAATATTATTTGATTATAAAGTCATATTCGGTTTTCAACAGCTCCAAATTGATTTATTTTGAAGCTATGGTGGGGATGGGTCGATAGAATCTCATCCAATCAAATTTAGACAAGTTTGGGTTTCTATTATGAGCTTATCATTTATATTTAACTTTAAGTTAAATAATTTTAGCTTTATTGTGTCTTCTTGTTTTCTTACACTATAAGGTTAATAAACTTAAAATAACAAGCCAAACGAACCCCAAGTTGTTTATTATTAATATATATAACCTTATATAAGTCATTTTGCCTAACCTTAGATTTTTCGGAATAAAATAACAATTAATAATATAATATTTGTTTTAAAAACTATTTTATGTCAATTTTGACACTATTTGGTAATTGATTTTTGTGAAAATCATAACAGAATTATTAGTTCGAAAAAATTTAATTAAATCCATACTAACATGTCATATTAACATAAAAAATTAGTTTAATTCATAAAAAGTCTCAAATTACATTTATTTGAGTATTTATAACATCAATTATGTCAATATTTCATTAATGATATAATTACTACATCATCATTGTGTCGTAAATAAGTTAAATTATTTAATGTCTAAAAATAGTAAATAAAATTCCATTATGTAGGAAATATTTTTAGATTTGTAATGAATATTTGAAGTCTAATTTATCTTATTTATAACCCTATATTAAAAATGATTTAGTTATTATCCTTTGATTTTAACTATTTTAACCTTTCTTTAAATAAATTAATAATAAATGTCCTAATCTAATCCAAGTGGACCTAAATGGTCATATTTTATTCATAAGGTTGTTCTTGGTCGAATTTCACTTATCCAATAGAATTAGGACATGTATTGGGGTAATATTCATATAATTTTTACCCTTAATTACCTTATTTACTTTTACCGTGGTAAATAATAGTAAAAAGTTACTATTCACCAAAAATTATTTTCATATCATTAAACCACATTTTTGTCCATGATATTAACCTTGTCTCTAGGATTTGTTAAATTCAATTCACAGAAGTGGTAAAATTTCATTTAAATGAAAAATTCCATTTTTTAACTACCACAAAGTGGTTTCACTATTCATCGAAAATTGAAGTTTTTTAGAAAAATACAATAATTCAGCCTAAGCATTATTTGATATTCTGAATTCAAAATTGAAGTCTATTTTGACAAATTCAAAACATAGAAGTGGGATTAATTAAATTTAAAATTAATTCCTGTTATCAATACAAATAGCGTGTTTTTAAGAAACAAAAACTATCATAAGATTGATACTTGTTTATATCCAATTTCAAAGTGAAATTAATTCCAATGAACATCATTGGATTAAATGGTAAAAATATATTCTAATTACACTTTAAACCCAATTAAAAAATAATCTAACCATATTAATTATTGTGATAATAAAAGTTGTTTTTAATTAAAATATAGCGTGTTTTTACTATTCATTTAAATATGAAAGTTATCAGAATAATATGAAAAATTTATCCAAAGTAAATTTTTATATCCGGATTCCAAAGAAGAATTTTATTTTGTCAAATAGAACTTATAGACAATGTCAAAAACAATATTTAAGGTGGGTTCACCATTAAAAGGCGAGAAAACTGCAATTTTTTTAAAATACATATTTTACACAAAATATTTATTTTGTTCTCATACAATATTCTAGAAATTGTGTAAGTTGAATAATAATGTAATAAAATTCAAAATTTAGTTAATACTATTCATAAAGTCTAGTCCATAATAATATTATAACAATAAATCATTGTTTAGTGAAACCCGGTACGGCGTACTACACATGCTATTGAGGTAGGTCGCGATTGCATGTAATGCAAGCCAAGAATAGTGTTGCATATACTACAACCTAATGCGGTGTTGCATATAGTACAAGATAATCTTGGTGTAGTGTATAATATAAGATCAATGAAATTAAAAATAATATATCTCATAAAATCTCTAGGTGTTATATTCTACCCCCCAAAAAATTAATTTCTTCCTCGAAATTCATCGGGGTTATAAATCGTTTAATATTCATAGAAACCCACATCGTAAAAAGGAATACAAAAACTTAATTTTAAAAACTAAAGTATGAAATGTAACGATTACCCAAAGTAACTCATCACTGGGTTTCCATATAGGAGAACATAGGTGAAAATATGGATATGGAATAAAAATATAACCATCAAGTTTGGATGGAGAGTGGTAGAGAACATGGCTATGAAAATGCCATCAATAACAAAGCCATAATTTTTTGATTATCTAATGTACCATCTGATTCATCAGATAAAAGAGCAGTAGGACAACATTTTTGGTTTTCAAGATCATTTCCCTAATGTTGAAGAATTTGAATTAGAAGAAATAATTACTTTATTTTGGTATAATCTCACCATTTTTCATGCCTTGAACAATTTCCACTTTATCTCTTTAAGAAATGAAGTTGAATTTGTCTTTTGCGAAGTTTTAGCAGATCATGCGATAGAATGATTGGTCATTCCATCTATCTCAAACATAAGTTAGAAAAATTTATATACATAATTCCATCTATGGTGAGATTAATCATATATGGTTCCAAAATGGACTTATACTTCATCTATCATCATTCATAATAAAATAAAACTAGTTTCTACTGACCAGGACTTCCTGTAGGCTAGTGGTAGGAAATAAAGACATGTCACACTTCGATTGTGGGTTCGATTCCCACAGCCTTGTCCGACGTGATGGGTTGTCACCCGTTCTGCAGGTTGTCCTTTTTTTCTAAAAATACAATATTATAACTTTCCATCAATAATATTGAAAATGTTTTATCCTTAAACAATACTAACTTATGTCAAACATAATCCATTCCAATATTTAGGCTTATCCAAAATACTGATGTCCATTCTCATATTATATTGAAAATAATTACCAGAGAGTTCATATAAAAAGAATGTTAATACCATCGTTGATCCCCACATATCATAAGATATGTCTTGTTGGTCACATTACAAACATTCGATTTCCTTAATCATTTATTCGCTTGAAAAATGAATACCCATTGAACCTTATTGAAAACATGAGTGCTGTCAAAAGTTAACTCTTTCCACATACCAAAACCCCAAAATTCTATATACTCAAACCATGATATAACTATTTCCTTATATCAGTCATGAGCTCATGAATACTTTCAAACATTTCATTTTCTCCTTATCCCTTCATTATGCTCATATCATCATCTTTCCAAAAATATCTCAATCACTTTTCATGGTTACCTGTACCATAAAATTATTGAAAACCACAATAGACCAATACATAAATATTCCAATATTCCACGATACTATATACAACATTATTTTGGAATCCCATTACATAAACACTTAATCCTTCCACCACATCATTGTTATATTCAACATCGCCAATAGTGATCGCATGTGATATCCCTTTATCCTTTTCCTTAAGAGGTTTCTCACATTGATCATCATTAACCCGTGGATTAGGGCATTTATTAGCATAATGCCCCATTTCCTTGCACTTGAAGCATTGAAGTGTTGGTTGAGAGTTCTCTGTAGTATTTTCTCTATTCACATCATTAGCAACCTTTTTCCCATTGCATTGACAATCAACTACTCGATGACCTTATTTTACACACTTAAAACATTTTATAGTACCTTTTAGGAAATCTCCACCATGTTTCTTTCCACACATTGAGCATAAAGAAACATTCATCTTTTTTTCACCATTGTTCTGAGATTTCTCCTTGAACTCCATCTTTCCTTTCTTGTCAAAACCATGATATGGATATGTTACACCAACATCTAGTTCTACCTTGATATCACAACGCACAATTTATTCATAGCTACTGAAGTCTCTTATAGCTAATTCCCTTCGAAGACTTGGTTTTAAGCCACTGAAGAATCGATCAACTTTAATTTCAGTTTGGATGATAAAGCTAGATGCATACCTTTCATGCCTTGTAAAATTCGCTTTGTATATACCAATAGATTCATCATCCTTTTTCTTTAGTTCAAGAAACTCCTTCTCCATCTTTGTTCGAATAATACGATGGAAGTACTTATTGAAAAATAAGTTCTTGAACTTGTCCCATTCCATGGACTCAATTTCATCTCTTGGCCTCGTATTCTTGATAAGATTCCACCATTGGTCAGCTTCAACTTCCAAACGATATACTGCTAAGATGACTTTATCATGTTCAGAACATTGAAGAACAGAAAATATCTTTTCAGTGGTACTGATCCATTGTTCAGCAACAAGTGGATCAGATGACCCATTGAAAGAAGGTGGACGTTGCCTCATGAAGGACTCAATAGAATACTGTTCCCTTCCCTGCTCATTTAGAAGTCCATAATGATTCATAGCTTGTGTAAGTATAGAAATAAGATTTTTCACTCCATCTCCCACAACATTGGTTTTTTTAGTAGGACAATCATTGCATTTTCCATTACATTGATCAACACGGTTCCTTCAGGTTCCAGACATCGTCAAAAACCCAAAAAAAGAATAGGGTGAGAGGCAAAAATCATGCTAGGGAAAACAACATAATAGAGGGGGAGTTCCGTCAATATCTTACATCTTAGGTTTAATTCTAATATCGTTTCCATAATTCTACGACTATAACCTATACGTATACTTAACCTTAGGGACATCCCTAGACAAACCTTAGAAATATCTCTAGGGATCTCACTAAAGTTTTCGCATCCTAGTTTCCAAATGTTAGCTAAACCTTTCCTCTGATACCAACTGTAGAGACCCAAAGCTTGACGTACACGGACATTACATTACTTTATCAGAATACATAATACATAACAAACACAGACACATAAGGACAGTAATAGTTTAGTGTATTTGGAAACTCGGAATTTAATCTTCTAATCGTGGTGAAAGATCTTCAACTTCTCCCATAAAGATCTTCCCCTTTTGTTTTCTTACCTAAAACCTTTATTTATATCCTGTGGAAAAGGAAACATAAAAAGGGTGAGCTCAAATGACCAGTAAGGGTAAGAATAGAGAACATAAAACAATCCATAAACATTTGAATGCAAAAGCTTGAACATAATATCTAAACATCAAAATCCTGAGCAAGGACATAAATCTTGGAAGTGCGTAAGGCATATATCATAAAGGAACATCAATTTTGATAAAATAGCATAGGAATAAATCATGTAATTGTGGAAACCATTCATTACTTGTTATGATTTCCATAGTAGCCAATGCATTGCTGCCAAGACCATCTTAGTGGACAAAATCCCTTTCTGAATCGAGTTTACTCCTCGTTCCAGACCTGTATCACTGAACCGGATTAACTTAACGTTTCAGCCATGTCTATCTCATGAGATATAAATCTTTACCCAAGGAATTGGATGGAGATATAGGCCCCACCCATCTCATAGTGAAATCATTCTTACTTGTGCCACAAAATAAACTTAAAACATTCATCATAACCCAAAGAATAAAATGGGTTTCATAAACATCATCCCATCATCTCATAATCTATATAAAACAAATGGACATTTCATCATAAGAAAAGTGAAACTATTTAAATCATAGAGAAATTAAACTTGAAACATACACTTATGAAATAATGTCATCTTAGATGGAAAACGGTTTTGACAAAACATTTGAAATGAATTCTTGAGGAAAATATCCTTTTTTCTTCAAAATCATTTTCATTTCACAAATTGCCATGCACTTTTAAAATAAAATTATTTTTTCGAAAATAGTCATAAAATATTGTAAAGTAAGCTTCATGAAAACGAGGTGTTATGAAACCGTAAAAATCCGTTCACACCGTATAAGATAAAAATAACATTCTTCTCGTACTTTTGTAGAAAAAGTCAAAAAGTACCTCGTATGGTAAACAAAAAAAGGATTCCTTACATACCATGTAGTAAAAGTAAAAAATGGGTAAAAATGAATTTAAGCATACATAAAAACACTTTTAGAAAACATGGACATGGATAATTATAATAACCCCAGTAAATACTTATGAATAAACAATCTCGGATAAGAACGAGATTGGAATAGTTATCTCTTACCATAGGTCTGATATGCTTCGTACCTATCCGAACCTCCTGTATAATGATATAATAATTTAATTAACTTCTTACAGAATCATATTCATTGTTATGATATCACGTATGGTTCATTTATGACTTTATATTACACATTCTTTTGTAAATTCCATGTTAAAGCAGCGTTTTGGGTAAAATCGATTTATATATCCTACGTGTTTGGACTTGTTGTTCTTGATATTATTATTACTTATATCTTTATTTACATACTTACATAATGTAAATCATTATTTATATATCATATATATATTCAGTACAAATATATATATATATAATAGATAGATAAATGAAATGAAATACACCGTTCATGGAGACGGTAGGCCGTACATACGCATGAACACTGTTTTTTTGTTTCCTTATTGAATTAAGTAGATGAAATAAATAAATATATATATATACATAAATCCAGTAGCATTATTAAGTCATATATTTCATTATTATTCATTATATATACTTTATAACCATTCTTGAATGGTTAACATGGAGAATGAATCTCATCGCGTTGTGGAGATGGTAGTCCGTACGTACGCACGAGCGATGATATCATTCCCATGATCGTGGAATTGTATTAAAGTGTATGTATAATATTTCATAATCAATATCCCTTTTTAATAGTCATATATAGTTATTTATTTACACCATTATACCAATCTAATTAAGGTGGTGGTTGAAAACAGATTACAGCATGGTGTGGAGACGGTATTCCGTACGTACGCACGCGCGGTGATTTCATTTTCCATAGGATGGATAGATTGTGAAATAGGGTTGTTTAATACTTATAATAACATATCATTATATTAGTGATACTTATGTTATTACTTCATAATGAAACAACTAAATAAGAAGAAGTACAAGAAAAAATAAAGTTGAAAGAATCGGTAACAGATATTACCTCTTCTTTGAAGCGCCTCTTTTTAAACTCCTCATAGGGATCTAAATATGGTCTTTGAGGAAGACCAGGACCTATAGGATGTTTCTAGGGAAGTTTAGAAGAGAAATTTTCAGGTTTTGGCCGAGCTTGAAGGCTCAAAGTGGTGTGTGGAAGAGAGGGAGGAGGTTCCGTTTTATAAGGGAGGAGAGGGGTACCTTAGGAGAACTTAAAATATTATTTGATTATAAAGTCATATTCAGTTTTTAATAGCTCCAAATTGATTTATTTCGAAGCTAAGGTGTGGTTGGGACGAAGTACTCTCATCGAATAGAATTTAGACAGGTTTAGGTTTTTATTTTAACCTTATCATTTAGATTTAACTTTATGTTAAATAATTTTACTTTTACTGTGTCTTATTGTTTTCTTACACTATAATGTTAATAAACATACTATAACAAGTCGAAAGAACCCAAAGTTGTTTATTATGAATATATATAACCTTATATAATTCATTTCGCTGATCCTTATATTTTTAGGAATAAAATAACAATTAATAATATAATATTTGTTTTAAAAACTATTTTATGTCAATTTTGACACTATTTGGTAATTGATTTTTGGGAAAATCATAACAGAATGATTAGTTCTAAAAAAGTTAATTAAATCTATACTAACATGTCATATAAACCAATAAAATTATTTTAATTCATAAAAAGTCTCAAATTACATTTATTTTAGTATTTATAACATCAATTATGACAATATTTCATTAATGAGATAATTACTGCATCATCATTGTATCATAAATAAATTAAATTATTTAATGTCTAAAAATTATAAAAAAAATACCATTATGTATGAAATATTTTTATCTTTATAATGAATATTTATAGTCTAATTTATCTTATGTATAACCATATATTAAAAATTAGTTAGTTATTAATCATTGATTTTAACTATTTTAACCCTTCTTTAATTAAATTAATAATAAATGTCCTAATCTAATCCAAATGGACCTAAATGGTCATATTTTATTACTAAGGTTGTTTTTGGTCGAATTATACTTATCCAACAGAATTAGGACATGTTTTGGGGTAATATTAATATCATTTTTACCATTAATTACCCTATTTACTTTTAACCGTGGTAAATAAAAGTAAAAAGTTTCTATTCACCAAAAATTATTTTCATCTCATTGAACCACATTTTAGTCCCTGATATTAACCGTGTCTCTCAGATTTTAGAAATTCAATTCACAGAATTGGTAAAATTTCATTTAAATGAAAAATTCGGTTTTTTTAACTACCACTAAGTGGTTTCACTATTCATCGAAAATTGATGTTTTTCAGAAAAATACCAAAAATTCAGCCTAATCATTATTTGATATTTTGAATTCAAAATTGATGTCTATTTTAAAAAATTCAAAACATAGAAGTGGCATTAATTTATTTTTAAAATTAATTCCCGTTATCAAAACAAATAGTGTGTTTTTAAGAAACAAAAACTATCAAAAGATTGATACTTGTTTATATCCAATTTCAAAGTGAAATTAATTCCAATGAAAAAAATTGGATTAAATGGTAAAAATATATTATAATTACACTTTAAAACCAATTAAAAAGATAATCTAACCATATAAATTATTGCAATGAAAAAGTGGTTTTTAATTAAAATATACCGCGTTTTTACTATTCATTAAAACATGAAAGTTATCAGAATAATATGAAAAATTTGTCCAAAGTAAATTTTTATATCCTGATTTCAAAGAAGAATTTTATTTTGTCAAATTAAACTTATAGACATGTCAAAAACAAGATTTAAGGTGGGTGCTCCATTAAAAGGTGGGAAAACTGCAATTTTTGAAAAATACATATTTTACACGAAAAATTTATTTTGTTTCCATACCTTATTCTAGAAAATGTGTAAGATGAAAAATAATGTTATAAAATTAAAAATGTAGTAAATAATATTTATAACGGCTAGTCCATAATAATATTATAACAATATATCGTTGTTTAGTGAAACCCGATATTACGTACTACACATGCTATCGAGGTAGGTCATGATTGCGTGTAATGCAAGCCAATAATAGTGTTGCATATACTGCAAGCTAATACAGTGTTGCGTATAGTACAAGCTAATCTTGGTGTAATGTATAATATAATATCAAATAAATTAAAAATAATATATCTCATAAAATCTCGGGGTGTTACAGGGGGGCTTGAATACATATCAAAATAAAAAGGAAACTTTGAACATAGAAGGAAACAATTGTAAAGGAAATGTATATCTGAACTTGTGATTTCCTTGGATTCAATCAAGGTTATCCATGATCGGTTTCGAAACATATATTCTTATGAGAATTTTCTATTTTCCCTTAATAATAGTTTGTCATGAGATTATGAATTTACCAATGAATATCCCCTGGGAGTGTTAAACCATGCGTGTAGTATGGACTATTGTCCTATACCAAGTTTCCCCAAGTCAGGCCCGGAACACCTTGTTATAGTTATTAATTGTATGTACATCTATTCCATAACAACATCCACTTATAGAATCTAGACAGATAAGTATTTTATTGATAAACCACATAGTCAATACTTATCAAAATTTATGGATTTTTTCTTATAACTAATTATTTACCTAGGGTTTTTACTATTTTTCTCTTGTCCTAATCTCCAAATATAACATAACTTTTCCTCTGATACCACGTATGGATACCCTAGCCTTTACACATATCATTATAGGATTTTAAGAGTAATTAAACATCAAATTAAAAGAAAAAGATCCTAAAGTCTACTTTCAAGGAGATTTAGTACATAATTAAGAATCATGATTCCAATATAAAAATAACATTTTTTAAATCTTCATGAATAACTCCTAACCTCATTTGATCCCTAACACCAGTATAGGATAACCTGGGGATAAAAAGAACAAAGGGATGAGATAAAAGCCCAGTAAGGGAATAAATATAAGATTAAATCATAGAATATGGGTTAAAGACAGAACATAAAAATGATTAAATATAATGAATCAAAACATCAGATCATATAATAATAGATTTATTATAATGTTGAAGAAATAGAAAACAAGACCTTTTCATGATTCAAGGCTTATTGTACATAGAGGAGCATGAGTTAATGCTAACCACCAAGACCATTGCATATAGATCACGAGTGAAGGATAACTACCAAGACTGTTCCACATAATGTCTCATGAGATGAAACATTACCCAATTAATTGAAGTGATACTTGGTCACACACATCATAACATGTTCATGAATATGTTTTCCACATAAAAATTCATTCCTAAGCAATCAAACAAAAACATAGGGGGTACCCATGGAAATAATTGGGTATCATAATTGTGTCTTAAAATCATTATAAATGGGTGTATCATAAAAGTTTCCATGATAGGAAGGAATTAAAGAGTACCTAGACCTTAATAAATGAAACTAGGAATAAATCAGGATTATTGATGTCAAACTTATGTTATAACAAGTAAAAAAGATAATTTGAGAAATTTTATAATTAAAACATTTTCTTGCGTTTTAAGGAAAATATTAAAGAGGTTTAATGTATGAATGGTAATAATCATTTATATAAAACAAAAAGTGAACCAATAATGTCTTCATAATAAAATGAGTGATTTTTGAAAAAATAATGGTGGATTGAAACTGACTGTAGAGAGAACTTTAAATTGGGTATGAATTTGTGAAATTCCCCTAAATCGGGGTTGCTTATCAAGAAAAATTGATTAATAACCTTTCAAAAATCTGTATATACCCGAAAAGAAGGATTAATGTATCTTAATACATGAGTTTAGAAAATATACACATCATGTATCGGATGTATAGAAAAAAAAAGAATTTAATTTGGGTAAAAAGAGAGAAATAGTAACCCGAATAAATAATTGATGTTCGGTTGAATTCTATTACCTTAAGTCCAAAGGTGTTCTTAATGTGATCTTAATGTCCTAGATAATAAAATTAGATCCATTAATTAATAATTATACAACCTTTTATACATTTATTTGATTTATTATAACATTATTAAAATCATTTATTTCTTTTTTTATGGGTTAAGAGATTCAATTTCATCATTTGAGAGCATTGGTTTCCTTGGTTTTCATTATCAATTTACTTGTATACATGTACGAATGGTCGTATAAATGGGGGTAATAATCCAAAATTGAACTTATATGTCATTAAAGATAATAAAAAGTTTAAATAAGTCTTATATATTATTTGGATTTTGTGGCAAGATGATGAATAATTAGATAAATACATAATGATAATCGTTTGGGTTTATTTTGGTGATTTTTTTATCACAAGGAACTCATTTTGTTTTATAAATTAATATCATGTGTATAAAAAGATTCCAAAACACTAAATAAGATATAATTAATATATTATAATTTTCTTCAACTATAATAATCATTTCATGACCATCCTTTAAAATGACAATGGGAATTTAAAACTTTGGTGTCCTTGAATGTGATAAATTAACACATCACAAACGATGTTTTCATTTTTAGTATGAAATGATGGGGGAAGAGAGATGATGATTAATTATTACATAAGCATAAAAAATTTCCAGTATATATAAGGTATTGAAGTTATCATACCATTTTTATGAGGAGAGGTATGGAGATAAAAATAAAATAAAGGGACATAAAAAATAAATTAAAAGAAAAGAAAGAGGGTTTTACCTCTTGATTATTTCATCTTGATAACCTCCTTAGGTGGTGTTTTTAGGAATTTTGTTAAGAAAAAAATCTCTTTGACGTGGGGTATGGGATTGGGAGGATATTTTAGAATAATGTGTAAAATGATCAAAGCTTAAGGGGTGTGAGGAGAAGATATGGCTAGGGGTGTTATTTATAGTGGTGGAGGTGTGTTTTCTAATCATTTTACTCAATATTTTATTATTTTTCTCATGACAAGAGAGAGTTCTAATTTATGAGACTAAATAAACTAATTAGTGGTCGTTAAGTTTCACCAGTGTTCACTTACTTCATCCATGACTCATGAATGTCTAAAAAAATTATTTATTTACTTATACTGTAAATTAACATATTTTTCTATTCACTTATAATTCATGTATTTTAGAGAAATCCCCAAAATTAACCCTAAATATTTTTAGATGTGTATAATTCCAAAATTAACTCCATTTTATATTTTTTTTCTAAATATTAGAAATTCTAATTTTATTTAAATGCATCATTTACTTAGAAAATACAGTTTTTAAAATTAAGAATGCTTTTATAGAACATTGAAAAATTTACAAAGATCACATTAATTTATCTCATAATCCAATGAAATCAAAATAATAATTTATGACTGAATTTTATGAAAATAATTTTTTTTAAAAAAATTTATAAATTAGTCATAAAATTATTATTAAATATTTATGACTTACAAAAATTCCAACACTTATTTAATAATTTTTTAAAATATTTATTTACTCATATTGTGATATAATTATTTCATATTTTCAATTATATGATGGATAAATTTTATTTACACTATCATGGGTGAGGTTACTATTCAATTGGTTAGTTTACTATTAATTAGGGTAACATTACTATTCCAAATATCATGTTACCATTTTATCATTATATGTTCCTTAACATCTAGAAATACATTTTATTTCATTCATTTATCATTTATAATGTTTTTATTGAGTAAAAAATGCGATTTGATGTGATTATAATATATGAAATAGAAGGTAATTTCAATGATAACTTTTTTGGGTCATTACAATGTATAAGCTGTAATGGGCTCACCTAGTGCTATCTGGGCCACCCCATGTATATGATGTAGTGGGATCAATCGGTGCAATCTAGGTCACCCCACATATATAATGGGATCAATCATTTCACATAATTATAAAGTTCCATATAATTAACAAAACACATTCATCATAAATACATTAGAATTAATCTATTTAAACCCATATGAAAAACAATTTCAGATAAAAAAATGTTCTTTTAAAAAAACATTTTTAACACAAAAACACCAATTTAATTAAACAAAATTTAATACAAAAATAACTAAAAAATAAAAATAGGGATTTTCATTTAAGGAAGAATTTAATATTTCAAAGGAAGCTATAAGGAAAATAATATTCACGATGGCAAGAAATTAATTTTCACCATGTACATTAAGAATATAACATTCCTTTTTTCATTTATTAACATGTTACATATAAACCACTTAAAAATATTCAATTGGAAATATTTTGACAAAAATTAAAAATATAAATAAAATTTCCTTTATACTATCTTTATATCCATTTAAATAAATATGTAAAATAATATCTAGAATATTGATATAGAGAAAAAGATTTGATAAATAAGGCTTTAAACATTCGAAGTGTCCCATACCACTTTGATCATTTAAATCATAAGATCCATGAAATGATAACAATCAAAAAAACATTAAATAACATGATTATAAATAAATTCATGATATGATATGTAGAAGGGACTATATATATACCTTATAGAAGAATCTAGGTGTATAACATCAAAATATTCTCCATGAAAGATTATTCAGATGAAATCCCATACTTTGAGTCCGGATATTCATTTGTGTATTTATCTGCTTGAATGATAAATATTTGTTAATTACTTACTTTATTTATAAAATTTTCAAGTTCATAATAACCTTTATTTCCCTTATTATAATTGTTTTTAAACTACATAAAAAATTAAGTCTATGATGGTTTGTTTCACAATATTCGGTTTGTGTGTCATAATGACCATGGTTGGTTAAAAATGGTCAAAGAAGTCATTATATAAAAATAACAAAAATAATATTCATTGAATAATTATAATATTTATACAAAAATTATACTTTTAAACCCAATCACGAGTTGTGGTTATGAATAATGAATCAATGTTACAATCATGGGGATAGTAGGTCGTACGTACAAATAAGTAATGTTACCAATTTCAATGATCATTGTGGAAAGAAGGTATGTACTTATTTTATTTATTGAAATATAATTATATCATATACACCATATTAATTAATCATACATACTTATATATAGAATTATTTTTATTTCAAAGGAATCACATCACTTCGAGGAGGCAGTAGTCCACACTTCCACGAGCAACGTTATCACCTTTTCAGGGTGTGAAAAGGTAATATAGAAACTAATATATTATATTTATGGAAGTTTAATTATGTAATAAATATAATATATATATATATATATAATTTATTTCACATATGTTTAATAAACCAATCCTTAATACATTCCACATAATGTGTATACTTATCACATCGCTTTGAAGAGGCGGTAGTCCACACATCCCCAAACAGTGTTATCGTATTCCCACAAAATGGAATACATGAAGGTATGTGTCATATAAAAATTATAAAAGTATTAAGATAACCTAAATATTATAAATATCATATAAAAATAGTATGCACATCATAATTCCAATCCACAAGATGTGGTAAAGGAAAAAACGAATGAAATCATTTTGCAAAGCGGTAGTATGCTATACATATGAATGAAAATTTCATTATCCATTTGATATAAGTGTGTGTTTGTGTAGATATAACCATTACATTATAAAATTTAAATACATTTAGGATAGATATGTTACTATATAATCATGGAATAATAATAATTAAATGGGTGGAGAAATAAATAAAACAAAAATGAACATTGAAGAGTGTAACCTCTTTTTGGATTAACTCCTTTAGGTTTAAACCAAATGGATTCATTGGTAGGATTTATGCAAAAATTGAATATTATAGAATAATAGGATTTATTTTTTAAGTTTATTTGATAAGGTTTTGGATGTTAAATTTTTTTTGAGAGGTGTGAAGAGATGAGAAAAGTGAATGCATTTTTATAGTAGAAGAGGAGTGACATTCTTGTAAATAAAAAATGTTAAAACTATTAAGAGGTATTCATTACCTAATGTGATAAAAAAATTAAAAATAATGGATTAAATGGAATTTATGGTCAATTCACGTTCACTCCACAAAAAATAAAAGCATTTTTATTATTTTATACTTAGCCTTTAAGATTTCTTGTTTTTTTTCATTTTGGGTTTTCATTTAGGTCGCTAGTTTTCTAACCTATGTAATTAATCAATTAAGACTAAATAAAAATAATAATTATTATAAAATTTATACCAAATTATGATAAAATATAAAATTTAATTTATTTAATAAAATTCCAATTAGTTTTGAAAATTAATTTAAATAGAAACACATGGAATGTGCAAAAACACTACATCAAAACTAACTGCATTAACAAGGTTTTCACAATTTATGGGACAATATTTCCATTATAAAAGACATGTTGGCCCATAATTGGACCAAATATTATATTTATTAACACTTTTAAATAAATTTTCTGAATATGATATTTTTAGAAATATTAAATTATTTAATAAAATCTCATTTATTTTATTTAATTATTATGCAATTAATTCATTTTTTGGTGTTTCTTAATAATTTATTGCAATTATATCATCTATAAAAATTAAATAGTAATTAATATGATAACCATAACTCATTTTAAATTTTAAATAATATTTATATCCAATCCAATGTCGCTTTTTCTCTTCTCCAAAGCTTAATAAGTGTTAAAGGCAAGGATGGTCCATTTTCTTGTATTTCTCTTTACTTAACTTATTATATAAGTAAAGTTCATGGAATAGAATCCAAATAATTCATAAATCTAGAACCTAAGGTGGTTAGGGTTGAAAATATTCTATAAATTTGGTGTTGGAAAGATGTTAGGTCATTTATACCTCCTATATTATAAGATTAATAATTTAGTATGCTTATTCTTACCTTAATCACTAAAATTAATTTTAACTATTTTCATTAATCATTTCGTTCAAAAAGATAAGTTCATATTATTAAAAAAATCATCCCTAATTACAAATACTTATATCCATTTTCCCAAATTCAATTTCAAGAAGAGGATAATATTGATTTAAAACTAATCCTACCAACACTGTGAGATAACATGTTTCTAAAGAGAAAATTTTGAAATTTTGAAATGTTTTTATATCCAATTTTCATTTGAAATTGAATAATTTGACTTATAATGGATTTATTGATTTATATTTGAAATAATTAATCTTTAAAACCAATTTTAAATATAATTTAACTATTTAAATAAATTATATTGAAAATCATATTTCAATTAAAATGTTGTGTGTTTCACTTTTCATTAAAAAATGAAACCTCTCAGAGCAATTCCAAAAATTCACCCAAAGTAAATTTTTATGTTCTGGTTTTAAAAAAGAAGTTTATCTTGTCGAATAAAATTTATAAATGTGTAATATTATTTTTTTAATCATCTATTACTTTAAAAGGTGATTAAACATCTTTAAAAACAATTTTAAGCATAAAACCAAATTTATTCTTATCTTATGCCTAAATAAATCTATTGGATGAATGTAAAAACCTTATATAAAATTTTTTAAACATAATATAGTTATTATTATTCATACCCTTCAATATTATGTTTAGTAAATAACTACTATATTAACTAATATTGTCTATTGTATATTATTATTTGGTATGACCCAACCATGAGTGTATGGAAAATTATTAGATAAATTTGATGTTACGTGCAATGAAGGATAAACACGGTGTTTTATATAAGGAAATATAAACTATTAATTGCATCTAACTCAGTCTATAAATTAATTTAAATAAATTTAATGTAATAAATTTTATAAAATCTCAGGATGTTACATCATACCCCCTTTAAAAAATTATTTCCTCACAATATGAAAATTATATCGGTAAATAATGGTTAAAAATTTGAAAATTCCATTATTTAAAAGTAAAAATTATTAATGGTTTGAAATTATTTTAATATATAACAATATAATAATATAAACATACCTGATATATTTCGATAATAATAATTTTATTATCATAACTCTCCCAAAAAATATGATGAACACCCATAAAAATAACATTAATCATCAAATATCATATAAATACTAAAGTTTATCAATACCTTAAAACTCATGTAAAAAATTATATTCACACTTCTCATTAAACCAAAGTCTTACAAAAACATAAACCTAGAAAAACATATCCCAAAAATTCCTTAATAACTTTATGATCTCATTACATAAAACCATAGAAAGAGTGTCAAAAACATTGAAAATATTCTTAACAATAGAAAAATACCAATCTCCATGGAGCTTACATAACATAACCATATGTACAAAAAACTACTAAAGTGGCTGAAAAATACTTTCTCATATCTTTTTATTTCTGAGATTTATGATTTCTACCCCGATTAAGTACCTTTGGACACACGTTTTCATAATATCCCAATTCATTATAGCTAAACAAACTCACTATTGACGAGATATCATATATCTTACTCTTGGATTATTAATAAATCTTCCTTTTATAGTCAAAAAAACTTGTGACCAGACATACCACACTGATAATACTTTGTAGATCCAAAAATTCATTCTTCATAATTTATTTTACCACTACTGTAATAAGTTTTAAGCTTATCTTTAAACTTCTTAGTGGGTTGCTTCTCCATTTCGAACCACATTGACCATTTATTACTCTTATCATATCGTGGCACATAAGTGTTATAAAACTCCACTTCATATTTCTCAACACAATCAGGAACTTTCTCCTAAATTTTAAATTCCCATGAAGCAAAATATATACAAAGAATTTGATTCAATCTTGAGTAAAATATATTAATTATTTATTAATGTCTTGAATAAAATCCAAAATACACCTGGCCAATATTCTAAAGATTTCTTCATAAGTATCCACTGAATTGGCATAATTTTTCATTAATTCCAAGAATTGTTTCCCTATCCTATGGTGAAGAACATTAGTTAAATATTTCTCAACGAAAATATTCCTAAATGTTTCATATTCCATGGAATTAAGATCATCATTCTCTCTAGTATTTATAGCCAAAGACCACCATTGATCAAACTTACCTTCGAAAGGATAAATGTAAGGGGTTACCTTTTATGGTTATGAACATCCCTAGACTATAAAAATATTCTCTCGGGAATTGATCCATCCTTATGTTACCACTAGGTAAGATGGCCCATTTCATGATGGGGGATTTTTCCTCATTAACTAATCCGCTATAGACATTTTCTTCCATGGTAGATCTAGTTCCTCTCTTGAATATATACCACCACCATTAATAACTCATTTCAATTGATCTATAGTTATAAAAAAACAATTATATTTTCATTCTAACCATCCCAAGATTCTGTTTTGGATGACTATTTTCCTATTTGTGCCTTCCCACCATAACTATATTATTTCCTCCATGGAAAACCATTATAAAAAGACACTATACAGATTAAGAAACATGGGAATATTAAATTTTTTTATCATATCAACATAGCCATAAAATAAAATATTCTAAGGTAATTACATTAACAATTTCATAAATTGTAATGTTTTCAAAACCATAATTTTCATTCCATATATAAGGATTTGGCCTTAATCATTACAAAATCATGAAAAATGTCATGAATCTTACATTCTCTCATGTTGAGGATTATTTAGGTTTATTGTTTTAGAGATTTAGTCGATAACCCATACATAATAAAACAATAAAATATAATGTGTACACTTCCTATCAGTACCCATTTTCAGATAATATAATACTTTTAAAATAAATATTCAATTCTTTTCATTGAAAATCTATGTAACTATCAAATTTACTTATTTCTTTACCTTAACCATCTTTAAAACCTGTAAAACATTTTGAAAACATGGGATAAGAACTTAATCTCAGTTAGGTATATAAAAAGAAATTAACCCCTTAACTTAGTAAAAATAAGAAAACCCATATAATGTTTTCATTTATCTTCACTTTTCATTGAGAATATGAAATAAAATATTTTGACATGAAGAAAACACATTTTTTAAATGAAAATCATTAAACCCAAAAGAATGAAATTAAAACATTATTATGTTACATAGAGAATCATATTCATTAAAACATTTCAAAACCCTTTTAATTATTATAGTCCTTTAACTGACTTTCAAAAAATTCACACATACAAATGGAATAACAATATGGGTGAATTCCAAACCCAATACATTGGAGGGATATCACATACACACCTATCCTTTAATCTATAATAGGATCACCTACCACTATCTGGTCCACCCCATTTATAAACTATAATGGGATCACCCAGTGGTATCATGTCCACCCCATATATAAGATGTAATGTACACATCCAACACTATTTAGGCCACCCCATATATTATCTTTAATGGGATCACCTATTTCATATAATTATGAAGTTTCATATCATTAATGAAACACTTTCCTCATAAATCCTTTTGAAAAACTCTTCTCAATCCCATATGAGAAATTCATTCAATTAAAAACTATATTTTATTTTAGAATCCCATTTTAACACTAAAACATCCTTTAATTTGATCAAACATTTTCAAATAAAAAACAAAAAAGAAATAAAATATGGATATTAATTGAATATTTCATGTTATCTTTCAAATTAAGTAAGAAATTATATAATTTTCATGATGGAAGAAATTTAATTTTCCTCATGTACATTAATAATAGAATATTTCATGTACCATTTGTCAAAACATTCCACAAAAAACACGTAAAAATATTCATTTTTAAAAAATTTGGATGAAATGGATGAATAAATCATAAGAAAAATTTGAGAATAAAACATTATATAATAATAAATTACATGATTATAAATTAAATAATG
Organism: Viscum album; assembly: GCA_963277665.1. Classification (NCBI taxonomy): domain Eukaryota; kingdom Viridiplantae; phylum Streptophyta; class Magnoliopsida; order Santalales; family Viscaceae; genus Viscum; species Viscum album. The sequence goes on from OY728126.1 coordinate 1,901,139,544, forward strand.
ATACAATATGTTAAAGGGTATGTTTATACACCTCATAAAAGAATGTGGGTGATAATATGAGAATATGCCTCAAAGAAAGAAGATTGAGATAAAATCCCTTTACGTGAGTCCGAATTATCATCTGTTTCTTTGTATTTCTGAAAAATATACCTATGATAATTATTTAATTTCTTAAGAACATTTTTGCGGTTCATAATTAATTTTATTTCACTTATTATAATTTTTTTACAACTACTTAAACAATTAATTCGACATCGGTTTCTTTTGACGTTATGCAGTTAATGTGTCAAAACGAATAAGGTTGGTTAACTATGGTCAAAATGGTATGTATATAAACATACAAAAAATAATAATAATAAAATAATTATAATATTTATTAATATATTATTCTTTTAAAAAAACATAAATATTATTATAAAAATGAACCGATGTGATAATCATGGAGACTGTCGACCATGCATACACATGAGAAGTGTTCCTATTTTTCAATGGCCATTATTAAAATATGGAAAGTAATATTTACCTTTCAATAATGATAATTATATCATATATAAATTATTATTTAATAATATATACTTATATATATAATTATTGTGATATAAAATAAATCACATCACTTTGAGGAGGTGGTAGTCCACACGTACATGAATGATGTTATCACCTTCTCAGTGTGTGAAATGTTGATATTGAAAATGATATATTATATTTCTATAAATTTAATTATTTTATGAATTTAATATATATATTTAATATATTTCAAATATATTTAATTAAATCAATCCAAAATACATTCCATGTAACTCGTAAATTTATCACATCGCTTTTAGGAGGTGGAAGTCCACACGTCCACAAATGATGTTATCGTATTCCCATAAAATGGAATGAATGATGATATTTGTTATATAAAAATTAGATAAGTATTATGAAAACATAAATATCAAATATATTATATAGAATCATTATTTCCATCATAATTCCCAACAATTATTGGTGGTAAAGGAAAAAAACAACACTGTTTCGTGTGGTGGTAGTTTGCCATACAAATAAATAGTAATTTTGTCACCCATTTGATGTAATAAGAAAAATTGAATTGATGGATAAGGAATAAAATTATAAATGCACGTTGAAGAACATTACCTCTTTTTTGTGTAACACTTTTTTCACCAAAGGAATTAATTAGTTGGATTTATACCAAAAAATATGATTATGGGAAAAAATTATGTATTTGGGGTGTCTATTTAGGTTGGTTTTGTATGATCCAAATTTATTGATAGGGGTGAATAGGAGACAAGTGTGAATACCTTTTTATAGCGGATAGAGAGTGGAATTCTTATAAATACCAAAATGTAAACACTATTGAGAGGTATCCCTTACCTGATCTGATTATAAAATGAAAGTTAATTCAATAATTTGATGTTATGGTCTATCCACTTTCATAACACAAAAAAATTAGGTATTTATATAATTTGTTTTTTACTATTTCAGTTTCATTATTTTTTTAAATTTATTTTTTCACTTAGGTATCTAGTTTTCATACCTATATAATTCATCCAAAAAGAATAAATTAAAGTGATAATTATGAAAAAAAATTATACCAACTAATTATAACATATTACATCTAATTTATGAAATAAAAATTACATTTGTGATGAAAATTAATTTCCATAGAAACACACGTAATGCACAAAAAACTACTTTAAACCTAACTGTGTTGAAAACGTTTTTATTATTTATGTTTTAATATGTTTATTATTAAAGATAAATTTTCACATTAATGGAACATATTTTATATTTATTAACACTTAAAAATAACTTGGATGATGATACATTTTTAGTAATTTTAAATCAATTAATAAAATATCATTTAATATATTTAATTATTAACCAAATAATCCATGTGTTGGAGTTTCATACGAATTTAATGTTATATATCATATATAAAAATTATATATAAATTAATATGAAAATAATAAATCATTTATCTTGAAAAATAATAATTCTAAACAAACATATGTATCTTCTTCCCTACTCTAAATCATAATAAGTGTTAATGCAAGTAAGGTTCTTTTTTTTTGTATTTTTCCTTAATTAACTTATTATAAAGGTCACATTCATGGAATAGTATCCCAATAACACATAAAAATATATAATAAGGTGTTTAGGGTCTAAATAGTTCCATCTAATGTGTTTCTGATATGTTTCAGTTAATTTATACACCATTCATTCGAATTTTAGTCGTTAAGTAAACTTGTTCATACCTTAATCATTGTAAATAATTTTAACTATTTTCAATAATAATTTTGGTAAAAAAATTATGTGGTCATTATTAGACCAAATATTTTATTGCGATTCAATATATTTTTATCCATTTTTTCAAATTCAGTTAATAGATTTGAATTTAATTAATTTAAAATTATTCCCATAGATGCTGCAAGGCAACAAGTTTTTATGGAGAAATGTTCAAAAGACAGATTGTTATTATATCCAATTTCAATTTTAAATGGTGTAAATTTTGCTAAATTGGATAGATTTATTTATTATATAAATAATTATAATTTAAAACCAATTTAAAATGTAATTTAATTATATAAATAAATTACAAAAAAATACAATTTCAATTAAAATGCAGTGAAGTAAATTTTGATATTATTCATTCAAAAAAGTTTATTTTTTCATATGAAACTTATAAAAGTGTCAGAATTTAGTTTTAAAACATGTTTTCTATTGAAAGGTGATAACAATTTTTTAAAAAAAATATAGTTTTTAGGTGCAAAACTAGATTTAATCTTATCATATGAATATAAAATCTATTGGTTGATTGTAAAAACATTCTATAAATTTGTGTAAATATAAAATTTTTAGTATTATGTACACTCATTAATTTAAAATCTAAGTGATAAATTCCATATAAAATAATAATAATATTATTATATTATTGTCTGATAAGACTCAGTCTAGCGTGTGACACAAGTTTTCGAAGAAACTCGATGTTACGTGTAATGTTGGATAAATTTTATATTTCTTATAACGAAATCAAAAATATTAATTCCATGTATCCAATGAAATCAATGTAAATAAATAGTTTTTAATTAATATATTTCATAAAATATCAGGATGATATGTAATAAATAAGGCATCATTATTTCCTTTCATAGAAAAAATCATTAACCATCTAATGTTGGAACAATATTTTGATAACCGAGTTGTGGTGTTCCATGAAAAAAATGAAAAGATATCATTAAGGGTAATCTTGTGAAATAATAATAATGGAAAATTAATGAACAGATTAATTTTTAAATTATGACCGGGAAGGTTCAAAATCATGAGATTGTATGATACATTTCTCTTCAAAAAAATAATTTCTTCAATAGCTTGTAGTATACACAGCCCAAATTCTAGATGAACTGTGATATTACATTTCGTAATGACATAGAAGACAAATTGGGTAAGTGAATATGAATAACTAATTTTTTTAAAAATATTATCAAATTTTCAAGATAATTCTAATATATTTATTAATAAGCACCCAATTTTTAGTGAAGTCTTTATATGCATTAAAATACTTCTTCCCTAAAAATGGGTTTTATTTCTTTTTGGTTAGAAACTAAAATAATTAATTTATTAATTTTTTTTATAATTTAATTGAAAAAATAAAATAATTTTTGAAATCATCACTTCATAATTATCTTGGAGTGAAATGTTGAGAATTTTCTACAGAGATTTATTTTTCAATAAATAGTGACAAATGCTAATTTTAATTGAAAAATACATTTTACTTTAAAGAATTTATAAATAATAGCTTTTTAAGAATGGGTTTTAAAGTATTAATATTTCAATTATAATACCAATAATAAAATTTAGATAATTGGAATCATTTTTATGTTGAATTTTGATACAACAACTTTTTATACTTAAGAACACAATTTTTTGGAAAGCCGTTTTTATCACTTTTTATGGGTTTGATTTTAAATTAAAATTTTCCAATATTATGAATATAATTTGATAAAATGTATTTCATAATTGGAATAACAAAATTAATACTATGTTATAATTTTAACATAATTTTTTTCATGATCAATATTTAAAATATTAATTTTTTTACTTTGATTAAGGATAAAATGGTTTTGGTGTGTTAAATAAATAGAGAAGGGATATTTTAGATTTTCAAAACGTGTAAATCATATTTTTTGGATATATTTAAACATAATACAATCCCACCATCTTATAGGTTTCCATTTGAAATCATTTATCATGACAATGAATTTATTATATTTTTAAACTTATAAGAAATTCCAATTGTGTCATCTCCCCCAATTATAAAAGGATGCATATACCATACAATATTTACAAAATTTTGAGCCATTTAGATCTACCAAACCCTTATCAATTATATTCTCAACTTCTTTATCCATGAATTTGAGTTGATGTTATTTTTAATATACCATTCCAATGGTATGTAATAAAGGATCTGAAGGAGGTCTGCATTAGAAGAGGTAATCATCTTACCCGACCACTTTCAATTTACATCTTATTTTAACACTAATAAATATATGGTATTAATAATTAAATAATAAATTTATAATCCTAAATATAGTGAAATTTTATAATAATTATTGAATCACATTTATTCTCACTCTTTTACAACAAATGGGATGTTAATGTATCACTCATCTATACCTAAGGACTACCACATTCAGATAGTGATAAATTTCATTTTCCATCCCCATCACCCATAGATTTATTTTTTAAAAGGTTTAAAGTTTATATATTATATTTATTTCATAATTATTATTTTCTAATTATAGTATCATATCTTCAATTACTACCGTCAAATCCATTGGAAAAATGATAATGTTGCTTGTGTGTACGTGTTGAATACCACCTCAATGAAGCGATGTGATTTTGTTGTAAATTTTAATTTACATGGATGTAAATAAAGATATATTTTATTATTATATATGATAAAAATTATTTAACAATGATTAATTAATGTTTAATTTTTATTTAATTTTTTTTATTGATTCCACCGAAAAGTGAAATTAACGTTCATATGTACCTATGACATACAGTCTCCATGACTGCTACAATTATATTTTAAATGTATACCTTTAATAGATGAATCCCTATATATATATATAATGAGGTTATGTTATATTTATATCATTTTAAATAAATATATATGATGTAATATTGATCAAAGTAGATGGATAAGAACTATCAAATAGAATTGTGAAAAACAAATCATTCAACACACAAAAACAATGATTTTAATATGGAATTATTAATATATGGGTGTTGAAATATTATATTTGGATAATTTATAACAATATATATATATGTAAATTATCATGGAATATATTTATAATAAATTTATATTTATTTTATTGTAGGTTATATAACCTCTTAATCAAGTTGAACTTGAGGTATGAGATTCCCATCTCACTTATATTTATTTTAAACAAATGTTATATTTGAAACATGATTCTTTTATGTGGTGTATATAGTACCATTGAAGATATTTTATGATTATTCACATGAAAATTATGTGTATTTACCTATGTATCTAATTTAATATCTTTAATGATGTTCAGATTTGAATGTTACCAAAGTTGTAAGTGATTTATGTTGCATTCTCATTGTTTATCTAGATTGTTTATAATAAGAATATGATGACGAAATTTTTTGACCTATATCTCAAGAATAAGATGAATTTTTTCCTACTGTATTTATTTCAAGATATTAAATGTTGTCATTTTATTTTTCTATATTTATGAACCTATGAAAAAAAAATATTTTTTTAAGGAAAATAGACATTATTTCAATCTTCGTTCGAAAATCCATTTTCCTCTATATAAATGTTTTTAGAAAAAAATGTCAAATTTTTTAATATATTATTATGATTTTTTAAATTCATATACTATATATTCAAATTTTTTACAAAATATTTTAAAATTAATCCACTTTTTTCTAAATGAGGTGCTTTTTATTTAAAATGTGAGAGGTGTCGTTTTTTTACATACGTGGCATGAACAAAATTTCCCACCATTATATCTATTCAAAGCATTGATTAATTCGTTAAATTATTTTATGATTATTTTAAATGAATATTATTTCAATTTTTTTAAATTTTTTAAATTTTTAAGAAGTGATTCCAAAATCAAAATGGTATTTTCCTGAAGAATCATCCCAAGTGATCTTTTAAAGGTAATTTCATAAATAATAACATCCTTTGTTGTTACTTATGATTTACTAAGTATATAATCCAATAATAAGAATGATACTCTATATTTTTATTCTTTATTATTATTATTATGAGATATTTACTACACATGTATTTGTCATGGGTTTTTCTACAATGAATTGTTGAAATGTTTTAAAACCCATTAATTTTTCACGATTTATGATATATAATGATTGTTTTATGTAATTATGGAACACATCAGAATATATTATTATTAGGTGACTGGTGGGCCTGGAATTATATATCCCTATGATGCATTTTGTAAAGACAAATATCTCATGTGATAATATGTTTCGAGAATTGGGAGTGAACGCAGATCATTAAGGGAGTCTATCCACTATGATAATAATGGATTTAAACCATGACCAGTGATAGGATAGAATGGAGAGTGAACCCAATCCACTATGATAGTATTGGATGTGATCCTCAAATAAGGAAATAATTTTATATAATTTTTTTATTCCACAAACTTATGTCTTAAACCAAAGTTATGATCTCAATGATCATGTTCTTTGATTCCTTAGTGATTCATATCTTATGAGCTACTATGATTTATGGAATGGATAAAGATTATAATCTATGATATAATGGTTATTATTTTCAAATGTTAATATCATTTTATTATACCCTTATGCTTATATTATTATTATATGATCATTGATATATCCTTTTTTACCCTTACTAAGAATATGATCTCGTCGTTTCTTTTTTTACCTTTCACCATGTTATAATTAATGGTTTTAAGTATGATATGTCTAACAAGGGTCCTCGTTATGAAGATCTTAGTAGGATATTATGTAGATATCTTATGACCCAGTACATTATATATCCAATATTATAATGATATGACAATTATGTGATTCTGGAATGGATCATAACGTCATTTATTTAATATTCATCAAATAAGATATAATATTTATGTACAAAAAGTATAGGGCAAAATAGTATTTACTATAGAAAGATTTCATTAAATTTGGAAATGAGGATGAGAAAAAATTAGTGATAAACCATAGGATAATACAATTTATATGAGGAAATATGATGTTTTGGTAAATGAAGAAGTGTGGTTTTCCTATAAAAACATTATTTTCAGGATACTATAAGTTGATGTGGTTTTAGGATTGATGCGTCTAGAATTAATAATCAAGAAATGTGATAGTCTTATATATCTCGACCATCATTATAGTACATGTTTAGTATTCTGTTATTGCACACCAAGTTTGACACTCCTAATAGATATTCTTTGGTTAAATCACATTTTCATCATGAAAAATATTAATTTATTTGGATAGATGATGATAATTAATGACCTCAATCAATCCTAAGGGGAAATAAATTGTAAATAAACTGTAATGATTTAGACATATTATAAATTATTTTAGTGATTATTTTAATTTCCAATCAGATTATTGTTGCTAATAATATTATTTTTTGTTTCATTAAATGTATGAAACCTAAAGGAAAGATTTTAACTATAAATGTGATGGAAAATTCTATGATAACCATCATGAGATTATAGATTTTATCAACGTTGAAAAATATAAAAAAATAATTTATATACTCACACATCATTCTCAAGATATGAATCATACTATGATTCAAAATGAGAAACAAAGGGAACAACATTTTATTGAGTCCTTCATGAGGAAACATCCTCCATCATTCGGTGGGTCTGTATATCGATCAGTTTCATGAAATGGATTAGTACCCCTAAAAATTTATTTTTAATTATCTAGTGTTTGGAGAATGAAAAGGTTATTATAATTATTTATCATTAAGAATGTGGGTAAGATCAATAGTTTAATCTTCTCAGGAACATGATGCAATACGAACAAATAAACTCTATGTACTGGGATGAGTTAAAGATATTATTTTTCAATAAGAACATTCATCATATTATTTGTATGAAAATACAGAAGTAAATCTGTGATCTGGAGAAAAATTATGATGAACCCATTAGTAATTATGAGGGAAATTTTACAAGCCATGTGAGGTATACTTTTGGTATTATCATCAAACATGAAAGTAAGGTTGATAAATTATTAAGTGGAATAAATCAAAGACTATGAAGGGTGTTATCCATAATGGACATAAATAGCTTTAAATAAGTCAATTTATATTCTATCGAGGTATATATGGATATTAGAGTTACCTATAAACCACATGGTTTTTATAAGAAAAAAATGATGGAATTCAATGTAAATTATTAATAACATCCAGGAAAGAAGATGGGATTTAATTTATGACCAAAGTGTAGAAGGAAATAAGGAGGAAAACATATAATGGGGACTAGTAAATATTTTATGTGTGGAAATGTAGGCCATATAGAAATAAAATATTGAAGTAGTGGAAAAAATAATTTATCCAATGGTTGAGAAAAAATCACCACAGGACGAATGATGTACACTCTAGTGTTTCAAATGCAGTGTGTATAGTAATTTTTCAGATAAATGCTTAAATGTGATGGTTAAATATGATGATCTAGTTTATAAAACACATAATCACAACGACCAAAAGAAATATCTTGTGATTACTACTACAAATTTTGTATACTATAATGAAGTGGTTAAAGGAACACTTATCATCCACTCTATAACTTATAATGTATTATTTTATTATATATCTAACCAACTTTTTTATATCTAAATAAATTTATAAGCATTTTCAAATACCAACTCAATGATAAGATATTTAATTAGTTGTGAATTCCTCTATTGGTATAATGATCACATCATAAGTCTATTATTATTCAGGGATTATAGTTTTTTGAAATTTGTTTCTTTAAAATCTCATTATTCTCACTCTAGTAAAATTTTACATTATCTTCGTAAGTTTTTAGATTTACATAAAAAATACAGCATTAATTTATGAGTAAGGGAAGTTACATTTGATATTCTAAAACAACCTATGAATGTGAGTTATTTAAATGATAAATATGGACTTTTGATGAAAATTTTATCGATTTTATGGTTGTTAAATCCTATTCAAAACGGATATTTATCATAGATGGTTGGAGATAAACTCATCATTAAAGATATACCTATTTTACGAAAATTTATTAATTTCATTCAAGAAAATATTCATAGTCTTCCACTACATTATGATTTTTTTAATAGATATTATTCCTGGTTCTACACCTATTTCAAATACTCTATATAGAATAGACCTTAATGATTATAATGAATTGAATAAGAAACTCTTAGAGAATATTGAAAATGGATATAATAGTCTAGTTTTATCACTCTGGAATGCACTTAGTTTTTTTGTGAAGAGTAATGATGGATCAATGTGGATCTACATTGATTATTGGGAACATAACAAAATAATAATCAAGAATATGAATATTCTGCCCCATTTTAATGATTTGTCTGATCATTTAAATGGAGCTCAATAGTTTTACAATATCTATCCTCAAATAGGATTCATTAGTTGAGTGTCAAAAGAAAATTCATACCAAAGATAGCTTTTTGAACAAGGAATAGACACTATGAATTTATAGTGATGGCATTTGGTCTAACTAAAGGCCCCACCATCTTCACAGAATTAATGAATATACTATTTAAAGATTAAATTTATCAATTTTTTGTAGTCTTTATAGATGATATTATTATATATTAAATGAGTAAGTAACCCTATCAAGATCCCTTTTGTATTATAATTATATCCTTAAGGAAGGATAAGTTGTCATAAAAATTTACCATATGTGAATTTTGGATAAAAAATTTCAACATTTGGGATATATAATCTCATGTGGGGGTGTGTTAGTGGATCCATCAAAGATGAAAAGTATTGAATAATGGACTAGAATAACTAATGTATTTCAGATCTATATTATTCTTTATTTGGATGGATATTATCAACTGTTTGTGGAAAATCTATCATGGCTTTCTAATAAAATCACCGATTTAACTCTGAATGGAACTCAGTTACTTTGGATAGATGAATGTGAGGAAAATTTCCAGTAAATGAAAAGAAGTCTAGTCACTAGGATTGTGTTTATACTACCCAATAGTGTAGAAGTGTTCAAGATATTTATGGATTTATTAAATAAGGAAATGGGATGTTTCCTTATATAGAGAGATATGATAATAACTTATACCTCATGAAAATTGAATCATTATGGGAACAATTACCCAAATCACGATTTAGAGTGAAATATAATATCACATACATTAAATTCATGGGTACACTATCATTATGGGGAAATGTGTGGAATATATACTGATAATAAATTTTTAAAGAATATATTCACTCAAAAATAGTTTGATATGAGCTACGGAATATGGTTAGAGTTGACTAATGAATATGACTACTCAATACATTACTACCATGGGAAAGTGAACATGGTGGATTAGAGTAGAAATTGTTGTGATATATTATCTATGATGTGGATAAATAATATTCAATATTTAAGGATTTTCCAAGAATGGTCCCTGTAATATTGATATAAGGGGATAAATATTATCTTTCACAAATGTTTGTTCCACCATCTATCCATGTGATGATTAAAGAGGTTTTTTAGGAGGATGTGGATATATAAATGAATTTGGGAAATGTTCCTAAGATTATCCATGATCGTAATAGAATGATAAGGGGAAGGAACTATTTACGTGTTCCACCTATACTAGATTTGATGAAGGAGTTATTGGTTTAAGATCATACTTTAGCATTATCAATCAATCTTGGAATCATGGAATGTATAGATATCTAGAAGAGTATTTATAGTTTGAAAATAAAATGAAATACATTGCAGTAAATGTATCTTGGTTATTTATTTATTACGAATTAAATGTTGAGGGATAGATTTCTAATAGGGTTTAAAAACCATTACCTATACTAAAAATCAAATGGGAATATATCACCGTGTATTTTTTCATCAAACTCATAAAAACATATATAGTCCATAATTCTCTTTTTATTGTAGTTGATCACCTTATAATGTCAGCACACATTATTTCTATCAAAAAATATTTCACACTTGATCATTCTGAAAAATTATTTATTAAATATGTGGTAAGGTTCTATAGTGTACCAAATTTTTTTATTTCTGATCATGATCCAAGGCTTTACCACGATGTTCTAGAGATATCATAAACAAGACCTAGAATCATAGTTGTGTTCCAGTTCTACTAATCATCCTCAAATAGATAATCTGTATAATAAAACAATTCAAACTCTAGAGGATAGGATGATATCTTTTTTTATGGATTTCAAATTTGGATGGTATTAACACCTTATTCTAGTTGCGTTTTTTTCTAAAAAATATCTTTCACTTGAGAATTAAGATGGTCCTTATGAATCCATAAATGGAAAAAACTGTTAAAATCAAATTGTATAGGTTAATTTTGGATAAATAATGATGTTGGGTCATTATATGGATTATTAAATGGAAGATAATGTATGATCTATTCCGTATAATATCAAGGTATCTCAAATTTGATGGAAAAGCTATGAATATAGTAATCAGTGAAAAATGTAATTCAATGTTGGTGAGAAGGTATTTCAAAGAATCTTCCAATGGAATAAGGTTTTGATATTTTAAAACAATACATATCACAGCCTTAGGTATATTGGCATCATCGATATTCTTCATTGAGTAGGGCTTGTATCTTATTTCTAGGATTTTCCACTGAACCTCTCCCAAGTTCACTATGTGTTCCTTGTATCTCACCAGAGGAAGTAGATACATGATCATTCAGATTTTAAGAACAAAAAAGATATAAAACCTAATTATTACCTTTCCTATTAATAAAAACAGGTTGAAATCTTGGATCATAGAGATATTATTTTTTCGATTCAAACTACTCTTTGATAAAAGTTTTCTAGAGGAATTAGAAATTCGAAGAAACTAAATTCGAACTCAAGGATTTAATGAATTAGAGATATAATAATTTATTTGTATTGAATTGATGTAATTTTAATTCTGAAAATTCTTTTTATAGGGGTAGAATGTAACACTCTGAGATTTTATAGAATATTTATCTTAAAAAATTTATTTTCATTGATATCTTATGATTCACACACCCATGACTCTAAATGAACTCTAATATAATATACCATAATAACTTAGCTAGAAAATTAGTGGATTATATAAGAATAATGAAATGTCAGAAAATATATGATTAGTTTTTTTAGATAAAAAATATATATTTACATATATGTAATCAATTTTTATTAGCCATTGTATCCTTTAAAATACAGTTTACCTCAATAACGTATTTTATTTCATTTTTTTGGAAAATAATATATTTACAATATAATAATTCTAGAAAATGTATTTTAAAAAATCTGTTTAATATTTAAACCAACATGTTATTTTTTTGAATTTAATGGTTCTAATTTTATTAAATTTTTTATTTTTTTCAAGAATATTTAAAAATAATGTTTTTTATTAAAAACTGAGTATCTATTTATGGTATATAAAAAGATAAATTTTATATTAGTTTTTTTTCAAAAAAGTATAATTATTTAAATTATATTATAAAATATCAAATTTTAATCATTTTGATAAATTTTATAATGAATTTTGATATAAATGTTTTTTATACATATGAATTTTTTGGAAAACAACTTTTCATCACATTTTACTGGAAAATTGCAAATTAAATTATGCCAATTATGTGAATTTAAATTCATAAAACAAATTAAATATCATAAATGATAAAAATTTAAATCCTTTAATATGTTCAACACAATTTATTGTCATAATTAATAGTGAAAATAGTAAAAATAAGTTACCATGTTTCATGTTAAAATGGGTTTACCGGGGGTTAAACCAAGAAATAAGGTTAAGGTTTAAAATTAAACATGCCAAAATACAATTTTTTCTATATTTTAACATCATCCTATCCCAAATTCGAATCTAAATCCTTTTTTAATCATTTTTTTGAAGTATTACTTTCTTATATTTTTATTTTTTGGGAAATTCCAAGTGTGTCATCCCCCACTGGAAAAAGCATACCCTTTTCTTCTCTCATTAACCAAACATTTAGCCATATATCTCAACTATAACGTAATAAATTATCATATAAACATACATATACATGGATTTTATGTAGTAGTAATCTTTAAAGTCCATTCCAAGGGTGCTTAAAATAGTCTAAAAGAGCCCCCCCCAAAGAGGAGGTAATTTCTTTACCCAACCTCTTTTATTTTTTTCTTCATATACCTCCTCTAAATTTATATAATATATAAAAAATAACAAATTAATTATCCTAAATGTATTCAACTATTATTATGATAATGGAACTATTATTCTCCCCCTTTTACGTCAAATGGGATGCTCAAGAATCGATCGTATGTAGGTGTAGACTATGACCTCCAGGCAGTGATACAATTCATTTCCCATCACCATATTTAATGAATAATTGTTATGATGGGATTAATTATTATATATTATATTTATTAAATAATTACTCTTGTGTTATTATAATACCACGTCAACTTTCTTACCTTCCAATATATTAGAAAATGATAATGTCTCTCATCCGTATGTGTGAACTACCACCTCAATAAAGTGATGTGATTCATTTTCTGATTCCTCATTACATAGATGGTTATTAGGATATATTTAATGAATAAATATGATATAATAATTTATTTTTAATTTAATTTTTTACCAAGCTTTCTTTTTTTCCATCCTTTGAAATGTAAAAACTGCATTCATGTGTACGTATGTCCAATCCTCTCCATAAACAATGGAATTAAATTTTCCATATAAACCATTTGTGGATGAACATATATATATGTAATAAATATATATTATATTTATTTAATTATTAAAATTATACATATGATGGAACCATTATCAAAGTACATGGATAAAAACTATGGTACCCAAATCCTCATGAAAAAAAATAATCGACATATGAAAATGTTGATTTTAATAAAGAATTTTTTATAAATTGGTGTTTGAATGTTTTAAGTGGATCATTTATGATATTATAAGTAGTAATGTGTTTATTTTATTCACATATAATTAAATTAAATTTATTATATATGATGTTATAACACTCTCTAAGTTATTCAAACTTGAGTTAAGGTATTTTTGTCTCACTTTTGTTTCTAAGAGACATATACCATATTCACTAATTATTTATTTTATGTGGTTTATATATTTCAAATTAATCTATTTTTTGATTACTCAGATAAAAATTGTGGGTATTTACATATCCATATATTTTCTCAATTTCATGATGTTTTTATTTGAATGTTACAAAAGCCTAAGGGGTTTTATGTTACAATCTTATTGTTTATTGGGGCTATTTATGATAAAGATTATAATAATGAAATTTTATAACCTATCCCTCCAGAATCCCATGAATTTTCTTCTCTTATTTTCATTTCTGTAGATTAAATGTTTTATTTTCATTTTTCTCTCCGTAAGTACTTAAGAGATGGAAATAATGTATTTAAGGAAAACTGACTTTCTTTCTATCTTCAATAGAAAATCCTTATTCATCCACATCAATAATATCAATAAATGTTTTCAAGATTGTTTTCAATATTCCCATATAATTTTTTTAAATATATATTTACCCATGATGGAATTTTTTACATTTTTTGGAAGGAATGTTGTTTTCATTTTCCTAAGGAGGTACTTTTGAACTTTTTCTAAAAATGGGAATGGATTATCTATTATTACACACACGAAATGAATTGAATTTACTATCATCCTAACTAATCAAAGATTTGAAACTCCCTTTAAAATTTTCCATCTTTTTTTATTGAGTTTTTTCGTTAATATTTAGTGAAATTATCAAATTTAAATAAGTGATTCCAAAATAAAAATGGTATTCTACTCAAGAAACATTTATTATGATCCATTAAAAGAATTTACATTTATGATTATATCCTTTCATGTTACTTACACTTCACTAATGATGTGATCTAAGTATTACATTATTATTCCTTCTCTATTTTTTATGATTATTATTATGATATTTTTATGAAACCCCTTTTTCATGGGTTTTGCTATGATGAATTATTGAAATGTTTATAAAACCACTTGTTTTTTCATAGGTTTTGATATATAATGAATGTTTTACAGTCTTTTTGGACACATAGGACTGAAATAAGATTGTGTAATGGGTGGTACATGAATTATATATCCCTATAATGAATTAGGTAAATATGGATTTCTCATGAGATAATAAGGACTAGAATAGGGTGGTAACCCACTTCATTAAGGGACTTATACTTCTCTAATAGTCTTGGGAGTGTACCTCGATTATGAATATGTTACAATTGGGAGAGAAACCAATCCAATATTATATTCATATAAGTGTTACTTGACTAAGGAAAATATTTTCTAGGATCATGTTCATACCAAAAACATATATCTTATTATAATGTTGTGATCTCAAGGATTATGTTCTTTGATTCATTTATGAGTTATTTCTTATTAAATTCCATGATTTTTCTAATAAATCAATATTATGATCTATGATATGATGGGTAATATTTTCTTATGTTAATATCATGCTCTCAAATCCGTATTCTCATGTTATCTTTACGATATCATTGTTATATCCCTTGTTTATGATTACTGAGCATCTAAACTCACCATTTATTATATTTCCTTTCCTAAGGTTATAAAAAATGATTTTATGTTTGATATGTATAAAAAATATGATTTTTATGAAGAACATAGTTAGAGATGATGTAAATCACACATGAACCAATTGTTTATATACCCATGTTTCTAATGACACAATAACTATATCATTTTAGCGTGGATCATAATTTTATGTTTTGAATATTCATCTAATAAGATTTAATATTTATATATGAAAATTATGGGTCCTAATAAAATGGTGAGGGGGAGAATACATTGTCATATTTCAAAAATATATATTCTGTTGTTCTTGTTCAATAGTAATATATTCAAAAAAAATAATGAAAAATATAATTAGGATACTTGTATTATAAAGACCTATAAATTTCAAGAAAATTTTTATCCTAAATTCTTTGTAACTTTACGAGTTCGCGGTTTCTGACGGTGCCTGATTCTGAGGCCCGGTGTGCCCGGAATCAATTTCTAAATTTTTGTTCATGTACGTTTAGTAAACGTACATGCGGGTTTTTCTATCTTTTGAATCGATGCTCGGAATTGAAATCCGAGGGCATCGATGAACTCGTAGTGCCAATATTCTCTTAAGGGGACATTTACTGTAGTTACGTTTGGTTGAGAGTAGAAGTTTTAATTTGGGAATTTGTAACAAATTAAAATAAAATTGTTGTGTTACATTAAGTGTACATAATTTTATTTATTTTATTAATTGGTGGTTATTTTTATTTCAAGGGGAAGTTAGAGGTGGGGTCCACACCCACATAACCTCCCATGAGAGGATAATGTGTGGTGGGGCCCACACGAGCCCCTAACTCATCAAATTTCACTTTAATCCTCGAAACCCTCTTTTAACTCTTCACTTTCCACACCCCTCATTTATTTTGGTGGAGTCTCATCATCTCCCTTCCCATCAATTGTGAAAACTCATATAATTAATGCCTTCTTTAATTAATTTGGATGTTTGAATTAATTTTAATTACATGGAATTGTTATTATATTGGGGGAGCCTTATTATAATATTGGCTGGGAAAATATTTTGTGGTGGAACCTTTGGAGAATTAGAGGAAAGATTCTACCTTCCAATGAAGAACCGCTGAAGAACGTCGAAGCCAACTTCGATCTTCGCCCAAGCCATAAGAGTAGGAGCCACCCGCAAGGAACGTCGGCTACGCTTCCTTATCAGGTGCATCCTGACGTCAAGGGAATCAACATATGTCTTCCACAATGCTCGAACTCCACGATGCTAGTCTTCCGTGACTCATTGACTTTCACCGTTCTTGAAATCTATGTAGGGGTTTTGTATAATTTTAAGTGAATAAATTATCTCGATCCTTTGGAATGTCTTCGGCCAACTGCTATCTCAAAACGTGGAGGGCACATGCCGAACGAACACATCCCGACGACCCTCTGTTGATCCTTGTTTTTATTCATGATGGAGGCGGTGATGGAAGAGGTGGAGGTGATCGGGGTTGACGATGACCGAAGGCGGCGACAGCAACGGTGGCCACATACCGAACCATTAGAGGACCGCGACACCGGGTGTCGCGCTGGCGGAGGAGACTGCGGCCTGAAACTGGGACGCTTTGCCGAGGAAGAACCTGACAGTCTCACGATCGGCCGGGTGGAGTAAACTGTGGCACCCTTAGGTTCCCTGCGTGGAAGATCCACGGCCCACAACCGCGGGCCGCTTGCACCGGAAAAGTCGGCCGACTTCGGCCGGGCGGGTGGGAGGGGCGGTGCCGCCATTAAGAGGAATCCCCCCCCCGCTCAGCTCGGCCAGCTAGCCAAGCCACAGCCAGCCTCAGGCCGGGCTGCACCCTGCAGGGTCGGGCCAGGCTGACCCCCCAACTGGGTCGGACCCGCCGAGCTAGGACGGGCCGACCCGCCAGCCCACTGGGCTTGACGGGTCGGGCCCGTTACGCTTAAACATGAATAACTTCTAGACCGTGTGTCTGATCGACGCGCCGTCTGTGGAACTGGGATCCTCGTGAAAAGAAGGTCCTTTTTAGATTCTCTATGTGATTTCTGGATATATTTGGAAAACATATGGGTTTGGAACGAGCGTAATTCGAACCAGGCCCCTAGAACGGAAAAGCCAATAACTCTCAGACCGGGCGTCCGATTGACGCACTATCTATCACGTTGGGTTAGTTTTGATGAGAAATAATGTAGGGTTACATAAACTCCAGACTTTGTGATAGTTTATGTATCAACCCATTTGCTTGAGGAGCAGACCCTCCCAGAATCGAGCGTGTTGTGTGCGGGAACCCTAGATCTGGCTACAATTGCGACGACTACTATACTGGAATTCTTCGTGGGTTCGACAGTGATGACTACTGTACTGGGATCCTCTGTGGGTTCGACAGTGATGACTACTTTTCTTGTATCCTTTTTGGTTCTGGCGGTTTGACCTATTTACATGTATCCTGTGTGGGTCTAAGAGAGTAGCTAGTCTTGTTTCCTGTGTGGGTCCGACAACTTAGCTGGTCTTGTATCCTTTATGGGTCCGATAGCTTAGATGAATTAGTTACTATATATGAACATATATATTACTCTTGAGATAGCTGGTCTTGTATCTTGTGTGGGTCCGACAGCTTAGATGACCCAGTGACAACATCTAATCATCTATATCACTTAACTATTGTGGCATACCTGTGTGAACGGATACATGTCTTTCAACCATTATCATCATGGTGACTGACTTTACTTACTTTTTGGAATTGGTTTGTGCTTGGGCTCATGAGTTGGAGCCGGACTGAGTTTGGTAACTTAGGTATATGTATGGGCATATACCTAAGTAGGGTTGGTTGATACTATGTGGTTGTATCTTTATTCTGTGGTTTATCCTTTGTGGACTCTAGGAGACCATCGGGGGTCTCGGGGTCCCTACTGAGTATTGTTATACTCACCCATGCACGGGCTATTCCTGCAGCGCGTTGTGTTGGATGCAGACGTCGAACAAAATTGATGGAGGTAGAGAGCGAGCCAGGACCGGACGGTACCTGGAGGTGGACCACACGGTGAGATGGTACACGGAGTGGACCGATAGAAGTGGAGTGCTGAGGTGTACATCTCTACCTACCCTTCAGGTAGGATACTCGGCGGACCTTCCAGGAGCTGCCATTTTTAGCAGTTGTCCCTTTTTTCAGTTGTACTTTCTTTCCGTTGTACCTGTACTTTACTGTTGGGCTTGTATTTCCGACCCCCTTACTTTCAGCACTACTTTTTGTGTACAGTATTAACTTAGTGTTAACTTCCTGTTGTGTACTTTATTGTGTTTGTTTATTTTCATAAAGGCAATGCTTTCCCAGCTTAGGAATTTACACGGTTGGTGCTAGTTGCCAGCCCCTGGCCTTTGGAAGGCGGGCTTGGGGTAGTCATGGCACGGGACCCAAGGATGGGTCGTGACAAATTGGTATCAGAGGACTCGGTTCTACCGCAGAACATAGGACTCTTATCTGCCTTATTGTGAAGAAATAGTGTTAAGAGTATTGAATGTGGTTTTGAGTTTAGGGAGTCCAGTGTTGGTGCGGTGGCCGACATATACATACACTAGGACCCTGACTTCTAATTTATGACTCAGTTCACGGAAACAATGATTTTGTGTGTTTTTTAAGAGTTTTCGTTGTGGTCTCTTTCATTCAGCTCACCAGGTATAAATTTATTGACCGTGGCACGCCTGTTCCTTATCAGGATGCCACTACGAAAACATCTGGCTAGGGTACTCAAGAGTGAGTACACGATGACGGCCCATAGAGCGATGAGGCTCTGGTGCATGGCCCTCTTACTATGTTGTCACCTTTGGGTGGTGTACCAGCAGCAGCACCACCCATTGGGCAGCAGATTCCACCAGTCGTACTAGAAGACGATGCACGCCGACAGAGTGCATTGAACGAGTTCCAGTAATAGATGACTAGATGGGGGTGATTGCTGGAGTTTTCCGCCTAGTTGAGACACTAGTAGAGCTGATGTTGCTCTTAGATACTAATATTTTTCTGTGAGTGACCCTAAGGATGGTCCACCTAATTATGACGTTTTGGTACTTGGACCATTTTTCTGAGATGGTATCTTCAGGCAGTGTGCCAACTATATCACTTCCCATTTGTGAGAATACACTACTGGCGGTATCGGTAGATGACACTTGTAGGCTTAGTGCCATATATGTGTTTCAGCACCGAATATCCCTATGTTCTGAGGTGAGCCCGACCCACAAGTGGCTAAGGACTGGCTTGAGGAGGTGGCTGAGAGTTTTCTAAAGCTTATACAACTTTGGCAGGACGACGTGTCGGTAGCAGAGTATTCATCGAGGCATACAGGTCTTTCCTCATACTCGATGAATATAATTCGATCTGTGCTTTAGAGCTCAAACCTCTGAGCGAGGTGTGTTTAAGGATATCTGAGCCAACACATTTTCCTCTATGAATTCATACTTATGTTAGGGTGTTAGAGATAAACTTTGTGGTTGAATGTTCATTGGCTGAGCGGATACCGCAAGTGAATGTTAACAGTTGGAATGCTTGAAACTAGTGTCAGTATTAGAGACTTGAGCATGTAAAATGTTTCGAGAAGAGGAAGTGTTAAGGACAGATGAATATGTAGTGTAGAAGACGTGGAAGAAGAGCTAGGAGAGCAGCATGAGGTGGTGAACATTTCGACATGTTACAACCACCCGCCCTTGTAGTCCCCGTTGGGCTCATGGAGCTGGAGTGTAGGGGAAGAGAGTAGCTACATGCAGTCAAGGAGTGTGACCCAAGGGCTCTAAGAATGATTTGAGGTTTGGTATGTGTCTACTACCAGTTGTCGTATCAATAGACATAGGTACCAATCATTTGTTCCTTCCATGAATATTCTCACAGAACTAGAGCTTTCAGTTAATCCATTGAATTGACCCTCACGTCTGGAGATACCTTTGGGTGGAGACTCGATAATCACACTTACTCCGATGGTGTGATCTGACCCTTGAGGCAAGAGTTTCGGTTGGAACCTCTTGGTGGCAGCATCGAGGCCTTACGACATTAATTTGGGTATGGACTAGGCAACCACAGTTCATTCATAGATTGACTATATTAGGAAAAAAGGTTGTGGTTTATCTACAACATTGGGATGGGGTTTTCTTGGTTAGAAAAAAGTAAAACCCATGTAGTACAAGATGGAATCATGCATAAGAGGGTGCAGTTGATCACTTAGGAGTCGGCCAGACTTTCCTTTGTGCCAGACTTCTCAAGAGTTGCAGCACCACTATCAGCTTTGATGAAGAAGGGGAAAACCATTGTATAGTCAGAGTGATTCTAGAAGAGCATTCAGGAGCTAAGGCAGAGGTTGACTAGTACACCCATCTTGAGGCTATCGGAAGAAGGTGTTGGGTACATGGTTTACTATGACAAATCTGGGACCAGACTCGGGTGTGTCCTGATGCATGAGTGAGCAATGATCATGTATGGTTGTCGGTAGCTGAGATAGTGACGATGGATTGAGTTCCTCCAGGACTATGACTTCGATATGGTCTATATTCCTAAGAAGGGGAATGTTGTAATAGACTATCACAACTGGCGATCGGGCATTCATCTGCTAGGAGAGGCAACAAAGCAGTTAGCCACATTGCAGATATCCTTTGTGGATAGAGATGGAGCCGCTTTTCTTAGTCTCTCACAGTCACTCCTCCACTTCTTCAGCGAGTCAGAGAGGCACAATGTGGGAAAGTTTACTGTGAGACGCGACGTGCTCAGATATCCTCAGGGCAGGAACCTACTGGGTTTTCTAAAGGTGGAGAGAATGTCATCCTCTTCAGAGGATGTACCATGGTATCAGCTGCATTACAAGAGAAGGTGTTGAGGGAGTTTTACACTTCCCCTCTAGTGGTATATCAAAGAGTGGCGAATATGTATTAGGACCTCATATGACAGAACTGGTGGCCAGGTATAAAGAAATCAGTAGTAGAGTTTTTCTCTCAATGCCTCACTTGTCAGCAAGTGAAGGCAGAGCACCGATTACCAGCAGGCTTGGGACTACCCTTAGAGGTCTCAGCGTAGAAGTGGGATGGAATAAACATTTTTTTCTTGATGGGGCTTCCACGTACATCCAGAGGACACGACTCTATCAGGGTGATCGTAGACCGACTCACCAAGTCGACCCACTTCCTATCGATCAGAGAGCATGGCTCAGTGGATATATTGGGATGCCTCTACGTTCAGGAGATCGTATGGCTTCATGGTGTTCCATAAACTATCGTTTCCTAATGAGATGTGTGTCTCACATCTCGGCTATGGAAGGGGTAACAGGAGGATTTTGGGGCGCAACTACGTCTGAGCACCGCCTTCCATCCTCAGATGGATGGTTAGACTGAGAGGACCATTCAGACACTCGAGGACATGCTCCGTGCATTTTTCCTTGACTTTGGTCACAGCTAGGAGGATCACTTACCCTTGGTGGAGTTCACGTACAACAATAGCTACCACTCCACCATCGGGATGGAACCATATGAGGAACTGTTCGACTGACCTTGCAGATCACCTCTGTACTGGAATGACCCAGGGGATTCAGCACTTGTAGGACCAGAGATGGTGCAGGATACAACAGAGAAGGTGCAAATCATATAGGAGCAGATGAAGACTGCATAGAGCTGATATAATTCTTATGCTGATAAGAGATACAGACCACTGGAGTTCAAGGATGGCGACACCATATTCTTATGGGTCTCACCTCGACCGGGTTTATGGAGATTTGGCCGAGGTGGCAAGTTATCTCCATGATTCATCGGAGCTTTCCAGGTCCTCAGCAGAGTAGGTAGGGTGTCTTACCTCCTGGCCCTTCCACCTCAGTTGCATCGGGTTCATGACGTCTTCCAAATATCGTAGTTGAGGAGATACATGCACGACCCATCCCACATCATCGACCATGGAGAGTTGGACACCGATGATAGGGAGACATTCACAGAGGTCCCGATGGAGATCGAGGATCAGCAGTAGTGGATCCTATGTGGACGGTCGATTCCTCTACTGCAAATTCGCTGGCAGCATGAAAACCAGCAGGAGAACACTTGGGAGCGGGAGGCTGAGATGCATGCTCAGTACCCCTTTTTGTTTCCCTAGTGTGTGTTGTAGCTTTATGGGGATGTAAATACCTGAGGTGGGGGTAATGTAAAGACCCGTAAATTTCGAGGAAATTATTTTCTTAAATTCTTTAGAATTTTACGAGTCTGCCGTTTCTGACGGTACATGATTTTGAGGCCCAGTGTGCCCGGAATCAATTTCTAAAGTTTTGTTTGGCTACATCCAATAAACGTATATGTGGGTTTTTCTATCTTTTGAACCGGTGCTCGGAACTGAAATCCAAGGACACCGATGAACTCGTAGCATCGGCATTCGCTTAAGGGTACCTTTACCATAGTTGTGTTTGGTTGAGAGTAGATGTTTTAATTTTGGGATTCGTAAAAGATTAAAATAAAATTGTTGTGTTACATTAAGTGTACACAATTTTATTTATTTTATTAAGAGGTGGTTATTTTTCCTTCAAGGGGAAGTTAGAGGTGGTTCTCACACCCACATAACCTCCCATGTGAGGATAATGTGTGGTGTGGCCCACACGAGCCCCTAACTCTTCAACATTCCCTTTAACCATTGAAACACCCTTTTAACTCTTCACTTTCCACACCCCTCATTTATTTTGGTGGAGTCTCTTTATCTCTGTAACACCCCAATATTTTATAAGATATATTCTTTTTAATTTCTTTCATATATTCTGTTGTACGCTACACCAAAATTATCTTGTGTTATACGCAACACCGTATTAGCTTGCAGTATACAGAACACTAATCTTGAATCGTGTTAAACACAATTTCAAGTTTGTTTGATATTAGTCATTCGACACAACATTGAGTTTATATATATATATATATATATATTAAATTTATAAATGAAATATGGTTTTATTTGGTTATACGAAACAACAAAGGAGTCTTGCACTACATGCAACCTTGACTTGGCTCGCATTACACGCAATCACGACCTTCCTCGATAACATGTGTTTTACACAGTACTGGGTTTCACTAAACAACAATATATTGTTATAATATTATTATGGACTAGCCTTTATGAATAGTATTAACTAAATTGTGAATTTTATAACATTATTATTCATCTTACACATTTTCTAGAAAGTGGTATGAGAACAAAATAAAATTTTTAGGTAAAATAAGTATTTTTCAAAAAATTCAGTTTTGCCGCCTTTTGTTGGCGCACCCACATTAAATCTAGTTTTGACATGTATATAAGTTCAATTTGAAAAAATAATATTCTTATTTGTAATCAGGATATAAAAATTTACTTTGGATAACTGTTTCATATTATTCTGATAACTTTCATATTTTAATGAATAGTAAAAACACGCTATATTTTAATTAAAAACAACTTTTTCCATCATAATAATTTATATGGATAAATTATAATATTTAATGGTCTGAAAGTATAAATAGAATATATTTTTCCCATTTAACATAACATATTTCATTAGCATTGATTTTACATTTAATTCATAGGTAAAATCATTTCAATCTCTTGCAATGTTTTAACTTTTAAAACTCATTTTCTTAACAATGAGATTAATTTTAAATTAATTTCTGCAACTTCTGTGATTTGAAATAGGAAAAATTGATTCCATATTTAGAATCCAAAAATCCAAATTATGTTAATAGGCTACTTTTTCTTTTTGGTCACTATGAATAGTAACTACGGTAAATTTTATTTACCATAGTTAATGGTAAATTAGGTAATTGAGGGTAAATATAATATTATAAAATTACCCTAAAACTTTTGTTAATATAATTGGATGGTTATATTTTATCCTATTTCATATTTTGGTTGAAATGGAATCAATTGGAACCCACTTGGATGTGATTAAGACCATTAATTTATTTTATTTAAAAGAAAGTGAAATATGTCTCACTCAAACTTTAATAAATAAATTATTTTTACTATATGGTTATACAGAATAAAAATTCAGTTATAAATACTCATTTTAAATCAAAAATGTTTTTCTTTATCATTGTAATTTATATGTAATTTTTAAGAATTATTTATTTACCTTATTAGCTTATATATTAATGATGCAGAAATTATTTATTTAGTGAAAAATCAATAATATAGTTTTTATTGAAATAATAATACAAATCAAAAGGCCCAAAAACCCGACCAAGACTTATTGGTAGTGTATATATAAACCCTAATCATTCAATGGACGATTTTGGGACCATTTGGATCCTTCTAAAGAAGATTATGACACTTATATTATTTTATTTTAAATGATTTCAAAGTTGTCACCTTCATAATTTAATAAATATAACAATTTACATGTTGTGATTTTAAGATGATAAATTCGAGTAAAAGTATTATTATAAAATATATGATATTTATCTTCATGATAGGATTTCATTTTTAATTTTTATACAACAAATAAGTATATTAAATAATTATACAAAAATGTTGTACTAATTATTTTATTAGGAGATATATCAAATAAATGGTTTTAAAGATATTAAAATAAATATTATATGAACTATTTAACGTGTTCCACTAATTTTATAGATAAATATAACATTTAATGAATCTAATAAATCTTTTAGTTCGAACATATCTTTTTTTGGATTTTATTTAAATTCAAATAAATGAATAGTGTCAAAACTGACACTATTGTTATTTTATAAAAATAACATATTATAAAATTGTTTAAAAATCACAAAAAAAATTAAAAATTAAAAATTAATATTTATATGGTCGAAAATGTCAAAAATTATCCAATTATGGAAAATTAAAAACACATAAGTAATTATTTATAACAATTTAAAAATTACAATCTTATTACCAGAAATAAAATTAAATAGATTAAATAAGTATAAATCAAGTTGATAATGTTTAAAATAAATTCCCATTATGTCTAAATTTTATTGGATGAAGATATTACAACCCTATCTCATATAATCATCAGATTTGAGTCATATTTGGGGGGTTTTTAAATGATGTTGAATTTATTTTAAATTAATATTTCTTATGTTACCAAAGGTGCCCCTCTACTCCTTTACAAAAAAGGGCACCCCTTCCCTCTTTACTTCACACCCTTTTGAGCCTTGAAGCTCGGCCAACCCATGCTAATTCCTCTTCTCAACCTCTCTAGTTATATCATAGAGGTTCTGTTCTTCTCAAATAACCAAATATAGTGCCCCAAGAAGAATTTTAAAGGAGGTGCGTCAAGGAAGAGGAGGTTTGGATATGTACAAAG
Organism: Viscum album; assembly: GCA_963277665.1. Lineage (NCBI taxonomy): Eukaryota > Viridiplantae > Streptophyta > Magnoliopsida > Santalales > Viscaceae > Viscum > Viscum album. Next base: position 1,901,165,625 of record OY728126.1, read on the forward strand.
CAAATCAGACCTAAGGTAAGGGATAACTTTTCCAATCTTGTTTTTATCCGAGATTGTTTATTTGAAAGTATTTACTGGGGTTATATTTTTCATCCATGTCCATGATAATGTTTTTCATAAAGTGTTTTATATTCTTCCATGTATGTTTAAAGTCATGTTTAACCCTCGTTGACTTTTACATTATGTTATGGAAGGAATCTTTCTTTTGTTTACCATACGAGGAACATTTTGACATTTCTGGAAATAGTACAAGGAGATTTTTTTTTAACTTATATAGCATGAATGGATTTTTACGGTTTCATAACGCCTTATTTTCATGAAGCTTACACTAGAAGATTTCATGAATATTTTCAACAAAATCCTTTTCTTTTAAAATTGCATGGCATTTTGTGAAAAGAAACTTATTTTGAAGAAGAAAGGGTATTTTCCTCAAGTATTCATTTCAAGTGTTTTATAAAAACCATTTTCCATATAAGATGACATTATATTATATGTGTATGTTTTAAGTATAATGTCTCTATGATTTACATGGTTTCAATTTTCCTATGATGAAATGATGTCCATTTGTTTTATTTGGATTATGTTATGATGGGATGATGTTTATGAAACCCATTTTATTCTTTGGGTTGTGATGAAATATTTATGTTTATTTTTTGGCACAAGTAAGAATGATTTCATTATGAGATGGGTGGGACCATTATCTCCCACCAACTCATTGGGTAAATATTTATATCTCATGAGATGGACATGGCTGGAAAGGTAATTTAATCCAGTTCAGTGATACAGGACTGGAACGAGGACGAAACTTGATTCAGAAAGGGACTTTGTCCACTAAGATGGTCTTGGTAGTAATGCCTTGGATACTATGGAAATAATATCACGTGCTAAATGGTTTTCCACAATTACTTGATTTATTACCATTCTATTTTATGATGATTGATGTTCCATTATGATCTATTCCTTATGTACTGCTACGTTTTATGTCATTGATCAAGATTTTTATGTTTAAATATTATGTTCATATTTTTATGTTCAAATGTATATGGTTTATTTTATTTTCTCCATGCTTACCCTTACTGAGCATTTGAAATCACCCTTTATGTGTTTTCTTTTCCCCAGGATATAAAGAAATGTTTTAGGTAAGAAAACAAAAGGGGAAGATCTTTATGGGAGATGTTGAAGATCTTTCACCATGATTAAGAGATTATTTTCGGAGTTTCCAAGGACACTAAACTATTATGGTCCTTGAGTGTTGGATTTTGTTATGTATTAAGTATTCCGTAAATGTAATTTAATGTCCATGTACGTCACACTTTGGGTCTCTATAGTTGGTATCAGAGGAAAGGTTTAGTTAACATTTGGAAACTAGGATGCGAAAACTTTAGTGAGATCCCTAGAAGATATTTATAAGGTATGTATAGGGATGTCTCTAAGGTTTAGTATAACTATAGGTTATAGTCCAAGATTTATGTTGACGATCATGAATAACCTAGGGTGAACTTAAGGTATCATGGATTAAATAATGTGTGATAAGTTAGACATCCCATAAGTGACTTTTGATGATTATATGGTTCCTCGTTATTTTAAATGTTTCTTACACTATGGTCTCTAGATTTAGTAAATGGAGGAAATGAGAAGGAATTAAGTTAAAGCTGATTCCGATGGACAAATTGGTGATTGTGATCAACAAAATCGTGTAATTCCTAGAGAGAAAGATATTATGATTATGCCGGATTAGTCATCACGATATATGATTAACAAGGTGAACTTGGGCGGTATTCCTATGTCATCAAATAAGTGGAAGATGATGTTTTATACATGTTCTCACGGAGAATAACATAGAGGAAGGAAGATGAATCTTTTTACATATCAGGAAGAAGGGAAGAAGAACCTTGATGAATACATCAAATAGAGGGGAAGATGTTATCTATGTGGATAGAAGGGTCATAGAGTGACAGACTGTTATGGAGTTCAATGTCTTATCTTTGGAGAACATGGGTATTACCCAACTCAATGCTCTAACCTAAGTGGTTACTTCTAAATCAAGGAAGGAAATATTCCATGACAATCATTGAAGAGGATGAATTGAAGTGTTTATATATTGGTATTCAATAATAATGTTGTTGAGGTACTTTAATGGTATATTGGAATATCTATGTATTGGTCCATTGTGGTTTTCCATAAGAATATGGCATCGGTAACCATGAAAAGTGATTGAAGTATTTTTGGAAAGAATATGATATGAGCATAATGAAGGGATAAATAGAAAATAATATGTTTGATAGTATTCATGAGATCATGACAGATATAATGACAAAGTGGTATCATGGTTTGAGTATATAGAAATTTTGGGATTTTGGTATGTGGAAAGAGTGAACTTTTTATAGCACTCATGTTTTTACTATGGTTCTATGGAAATTAATGTTTCAAAAGAATACATGATTAAGGTATTCACATGTCTGGAATGTGACCAACAAAAAATATCTTATGATATACGGAGGATAAATGGTGGTATTCACATGTTTGGTTGATGACATTTTTAGTAATCGTTGTCTTTATACTATGAACTTGGATAGAAGTATTTTGGATAAGACTAAATATTTGAAATGGATTATGTTGGACATAAGATAATATTGTTTAAAGATAGAACATTTTTTCAATATTATTTCTCGAATGTCATAATAGTTTAGTTTTAGAAAAAGGAAAACCTGCAGGACGGGCGACAACCCACCGTGTCGGACAAGGTTACGGGAATCGAACCCACAACCGAAGTACGACAGACCTTTATCACCTACCTCTGGCCTACAAGAAGTCCCTGGTTAATAGAAATTAGTGTTATTTTATTAAGCGGTATGATAGATGAAGTATAAGTCCATTTTTTGAATCATATATGACTAACCTCACCATAGATGGACTTATGTTTATTTGGTAACTTTTGCTAACCTTTTTTTGAGACAGATGGAATGACCCATCATTCTGTCACATGATATGCTAACACTTCACGAATGACAAATTCAACTTCCTTTATTTAATATATGAAGTGGAAATTGTTCATGGAACGACCAACGTTGAGATTGTACCAAAATCAAGTTTGTATTTCTTCTAATTCAAAATTTTAAACTTTAGGGAAATGATCTTGAAAACCAAAAATGTTGTCCTAGTGTCCTCATATACAATGAATTATATGGTACCTTAAATCATCACAAATTTTTGGCTTTGTGATTGTTGGCCTTTTTATATCCATGTTCTCTACCACTCTCCATCTGAACATGATGGTTAGATTTCTCTTCCATATCCATATTTTTACCTATGTTCTCCTATGTGGAAACCCTGTGATGAGTTAATTTCGGTAACCATTATGTTTCATACTTCAATTTTTAAAATAAAGTTTTAGTATTCCTTTTTACGATGTGGGTTTCTATGAAAGAAACATTCAAGTAGTAAACCATTTATAACCCCGACGAATTTTGAGGGAGAAATTCATTTTAAGGGGGGTAGAATTTAACACCTTGAGATTTTATAAGATATTTATTTTTAATTTACTTCATATCTTCTGTTGTATGCTACACCAACATTATCTTGCTCTATACGCAACATCGTATGAGCTTGCAGTATATGCAACACTAATCTTGGATCCTGTTAAAAACAATTTCATGTCTTTTTTATAGTAGTTATTAAACGCAACATTGAGTGTATATATATATATTCAATGTATAACTGAAATATGGTTGGATTTTGTTATACGGAACAAAAAAGGAGTCTTGCACTACACGCATCCCTGACTTGGCTTGCATTACATGCAATCGCGACCTTCCTCGATAGCATGTGTTGTATGCAATACCGGGTTTCACTTAACAATGATATATTGTTTAAATATTATTATGGACTAACCATTATGAATATTATTAACTACATTTTTAATTTTATAACATTATTATTCATCTTACACATTTTCTAGAACATGGTATGAGAACAAAATAAATTTTTCAGGTAAAATAAGTATTTTTCAAAAAATGCAGTTTTTCCGCCTTTTGATGGCGCACCCACTTTAAATCTAGTTTTTGAAATTTTTATAAGATCAATTTGACAAAATAAAATTCTTCTTTAGAATCACAATATAAAAATTTACTTTGGAAAAATTTTTCATATTATTCTGATAACTTTCATATTTTAATGAATAGTAAAAACACAATATATTTTAATTAAAAACCAAATTTTCCATCATAATAATTTATATGGTTAAAATATTATATTGAATGGTTTAAAAGTATAAATAGAATATATTTTTACCGTTTAATATAACTTATGTCATTTGCATTTAGTTTACATTTAATTCATAGGTAATATCATTTCAATCTTTTGCAATGTTTTAACTTTTAAAACTTGTTTTCTTAACAACGGGATTAATTTTAAATTATTTTCTGAAACTTATATGATTTGCATTAGGAAAATTGGATTTGATATTTGGAATTAGTAGGTCCAAATTATGTTAATAGTATAAATTTTATTTTTGGGCCCTATAAATAGTAACTACGGTAAATTTTATTTCCCATAGTTAAAGGTAAATCAGGTAATTGACCGTAAATATAATATTATAAAATTACCCTAAAACTTGTATTAATATAATTGGATGACTATATTTTGTCCTATGGCCTATTTTGGTCGAAATGGAATCCATTGTAACCCACTTGGATTTGATTAAGACCTTTAATTTATTTTATTTAAAAGAAAGTGAAATATGTCTCACTCAAACTTTAATATTTAAACTATTTTTAATATAAGGTTATAAAGAATATAAATTCTGTTATAAATACTCATTTGAAAGATAAAATGTTTTTATTTATCATGGTAATTTATTCGTAATTTTTAAGAATTGTTTATTTACCTTATTAGCTTATACATTAATGATTCAGAAATTATTTATTTAGTACGAAATCAATAATAAGGTTTTGATTGAAATAATAATACACATAAAAATGCCCAAAAACCGGACCAAGACTTATTGGTAGTGTATCTATAAGACCTATGCATCCAATTTCTGAATTGGTGACCATTTGGATCCTTATAAAGAAGATTATGACACTTATATTATTTTATTTTGAATGATTCCAAAGTTGTCACCTTCATAATTTAATAAATATAACAATTTACATGTTGCTATTTTAAGATGATAAATTCGAGTAAGTGTATTATTATAAAATATATGAGATTTATCTTCATCATAGGATTTTTTTTAAATTTTTATGTAGCAAATCAGTATATTAAATAATTAGATAAATATGTTGTACTAATAATTTTATTTATAGATATACCAAATAAATGGTTTTAAAGATATTAAAATAAATATTATATGAACTATTTAATGTGTTCCACTAATTTTCTAGATACATATGTCATGTTATGAATCTATTAAAGCTTTTATTTTGAACATTACTTCTGTGTGGATTTTATTTAAATTCAAATAAATGAATAGTGTCAAAATTGACACAATTGTTATTTTATAAAAAATAACATATTATAAATTTGATTAAAAATCACAAAAATATTTAAAAATTATAAACTAACATTTATATGGTTGAAAATGTCATAAATTATCCAATTATGGAAAATTCACAACACATAAGTAATTATTTATACCAATTTAAAAATTAGAATATTATTACCACAAATAAAAATAAATAGATTAAATAAGGATAAATCAAGTTGATAATGTTAAAAATAAATTCCCAATATGTCTAAATTTTATTGTTTGATGATATTACAACCTTATCTCATCTAATATTCGAATTTGAGTCATTTTTGGTGGTTTTTATGTGAGGTTGAATTTATTATAAATTAATATTTCTTATGTTACCAAAGGTGCCCCTCTCCTCCCTTATAAAAAGGGCACCCCTTCCCTCTTCTCTTCACACCCTTTTGAGCCTTGAATCTCGGCCAACCCTAGACAGTTCCTCTTCTCAACCTCTCTAGTTATATCATAGTGGTTCTGGTCTTCTCAAAAGACCAACTTTAGTGCCCTAATAAAATGTTTAAATGAGGTGCGTCGAGGAAGAGCAGGTTAGGATACGTACGAAGCATATCAGACCTAAGGTAAGGGATAACTTTTCCAATCTCATCTTTATCTGCGATTTTTTATTCGAAAGTATGGAATCCCACCTTTTTATAACATAACTTTTCTTTACATTTTACAAAACTAAGGATCTTTAAGGTTTAGTGTCCTGGAAACCAGGAACTTAAAACATGAAAACATAAAAAATCCTTCTTAAACACTTGAAAGGATTTTTCCTTATGTTCATACTAGGTTCATTACTGAATCTCATAACATGGGGACAAAAATAAAAAGAAATGGTGAGCAGAAGGCCCAGTAAGGGAAACAAGGGAAACATTTAACATGTGAACTTGAGATACATCAACAATGTTATGAAAAAGAACTTTAAGGCATGAGAAAGAAATCATGAGGCATATCATAATAAAAATAACGTAATTCATAACATGAAGATGTGGCTACAAAATTTAACATTGAAAATAATTTCCGTTTCACCATGGTCCATCCCCAAGGTGTCATTAAAAATTACCGAGGTTATTCACCAAGGCGTTGTTAAAAATGGGCATCTCTAGAGATTAAGTCTTTACCCAATGCATTGGAGCACTATCAGGGCGCACCCTTAAATTTTCCTTTTTTATCATGTGAGCCACATATATCATCATCAAACACTTCATAAATAACACATGTATCATAAACGAAATTGGTTTCATTTCATAATCATAACATTTTAAAAACTACTTTAAAGACATGATCTTTATGTTACTTTAAACCCACGGAAAAGGAAAGTGGGTCTCATGTATGTAAATCCCAGAATTTAAAATAGAACATTTTGGTATATATGTGAATACCCCTTTAGTAGATAGATTTTTGAGTATTCAATTAATAAAATAAATGAATTTGAGAATAAGAGAGTGACATTTTGAGACGGAATTTCTGTAGCATAATGGCTATGTTACGAGGTTTTAGAAAACATTGAAAAGAGAGGGGACATGGGTCACCCACTCATAAATGATCCATAAAATAGTAGGGGAACATAATATAAAGAATTTAAGAACATGGTAATGAAACTTTAATGATATACCAGATGAAATGAAGAACATGAAAGGAAGACAAAAATAAGATTTCTCTTATGAAAATTCGGCAGCCTAACGGCGTCACTTAAAACTTCAAAACAAAAAAATGAATTGACGAGGTCAAATAGGGTCTCTCATCATATTAACATAAAATATCAGTATTATATATATATATATCATACCCCAACATAATAAAAAGGAACAGGAAAGACTTGAAATGAAAATAGATCTTGAAAACGAGAAGGTGAAAGAATCCCTTAAAAATTCGTTAGCCTAACGGCACCACTTAAAACTTCAAAATACTGAATTGAAGAGATTAAATAGGGTCTCTAATCATATGAACATAAAAGATAAGTATTATAGATATAGAGATCATACCCCAACATAATAAAAAGTAACTTGAAATACTTGACATGAAAGTAGAACTTTAAAAAAAAGAGAAAGGTGAAAGAATCCCTTAAAAATTTGGCACCCTAACGGCGTCACTTAAACTTTCTTAAAATTAATTGATGAGAGAAAGAGTGGGTCTATAATCATATGAAAATGAAAAGGTTATTAAGAGGAATATAAAAGATCATCCTCCAACATAAGATCATGGAGCATAAAAGAAATGACATAAAAGAGATTTCTTGAAAAGAAAGAGGGAGGTAGGATCCCTTACCATAAAACGTATCTCTTAAAACTAAAAGGTTGGGACCTTGAGGGCTTGGGGGAACCTTGGGAGGACTCCTTGGGATGTAATGATACCAGAGATTTGTTTGGAGAGAGTTGGTAGTGAAAAATAAAGGAGGAAAGGGTGGGTATTTATAGGGAAGGTGAGGTGATACTTTAATAATTTCAAGGGACACCTCACAAGTGGTTTTCTCAAAATCATGGGTTCTCCCATGGTATTTCCCATGGAGTTAGGCCACATGGGGCCCCCAATACAATAATTCACCACCTTTGGTCGGCCAAACCTTAAAATATCTCATGAAATCATCATGACACAGTTATGATGTCATTAAACATAACGAAACACTAAAACTGTATTTTTACTATTCACTGAAATTTCATCTTTCTCAGAAAAATCCCAAAATATCACCTTAACCAAATATCGATGCTATGATTACAAATATGAACTCTATTTTATAAAAATAATTTTCTAAATATTTTTAATTTAATTTTTAATTAAAAAACACTATTTACACGAAAAAACTAATACTTGACTAATAATTTATGAAACCGTTATTTACCCATTTTTTTGAGTCACATTACTTAAGCAAGGTGCCTAGATTATATTAAAACTTTCTTTAAGTGAGATTACTAATCCATTTGGTCACATTACTAATCCTAAGCCTAAAATCACTATTCATAATTGACTATTCATCAAAATTTATGTTGATCTTATTAGACTCCAAATTCCTTACTAAACACTTTTGCATAAGACCATTTTTTGAAAATCATTAGACATCATTAATTATTTATGTTTTACATAAATATTTTAAAATATCTTTTTTTTTCAAAATTCATCAATAAAATAAATCCTAAAATTATCTGGACATTTGAAATTTCCTAAACTTCACTAAAGGAAGAAATCTCAATTTATTCATCCCAAAGGATTACACATAGAAGCTACGGTCTCGTCACATAGCCCCTTATAACCCCAGCATATTACGTAAGTGTAAGGTGTGCTATGGTGAGAGAATCTGAGGGCGACTTGGCCAACATCACACGAGTAGTAATTTCTATCAGTTTGAACTTCTTGCAAAGGCGATTCCATTCTAGCTTCACACGATGAAGTTCGGCTTGGGTTTGGTCCAGAGAAAAGCCTAGTGGTGCTACCTCCTTCCCAAGTTCTGTTAGATGGGATTCGATCGGCCCAAGACTACTGGATGAGGCCATCGAATCATCATTATATATTAATTAACCAGGATCACTTGTATTTAGAGACAATAATCAAAAAATTTAGTTCCAGTGGTCATATTGACCAATGGTCATATAACAGTCAAAACCCAATGGTCTCATTTTAATTATACTCATGTTATCAAATGAAATAAAATAACACACAAAATTAGGAAACAAGATTTATTTAAAATTTAGGGTTGTTACAATCTTCCCCCCTTATGAAATTGCATCCTCGCAATTTTTAAAATTGGGATTGGAAATTTCATTGAAAGTCCCACATCGGAAAAAGAGTCAGTAACACTATTACTTTAAAAGAAAGAAAGGGAAGTAAAAAGGTCACCCGAGTTAACCCATACTAGGATTCCATGTAGGAAAACATGGACATGGAGGCAAAACAAAGGGCCGCGTTCTGACGGAGAGTGATAGAAAACATGATTAGGAGAAATTTAACAACAATAAAATCACAAACTTATGATGGGTTAAATGGTATTTGATTTCCCAGTGGGAAACGTTAATAGACAACTTTTTTGTTTTACGTTCCTTTTCATAGTTTTGAGGAATTCATTTACTACATAGAACAAAACACAAGGAAATATACCTACCTTCATTTAGAGTTTCATCCTTTAATAAGTTTCTACCAAAACTAATCTTTTCTCCAAACGATGAGAATTCAAAACTACTTGATCTCATCAAAGCACAAGAATCATCTTCTAGAGAATCACATAATCTACCAAATATTAACTATCTATTTCTTCTATTATCCCAAAAACAGAAAGGGTAAGATAAAACAACTCTTCAAAAATAAAGAATCCCATAATAAGGTAAACTTCTTTAAATCTTCCAAATTCCATGGTACTACCCAAAGTTCATCATAGACCATTCCATAAATAACTGTCCTTAAAATTCCTCAAAATAAACCAAACTAAGATTGAATCCCAATTATAAGAACGATCGCATAACATAGTCTTCCAAGATTGACTTTATCATTCATCTCCAAACAACATCAACCACTCTTATCATATTATAACAAAAGTAACTAACCTAATAACATTTTCCCCAAGACAGGTTAATCATTTCCATAAGTAACCTATATTACCATAAGTTTACCTTAAATTCATCGATTCTTCAAAATGGAATTCAACGCTTACTCCCAAAATAAAATTCCGTAGTAATCTATTTACCTCGATCAAATTGGGTTCCCAAAATAGTGAACGTATTCCAAAATAATAATCATCTTTTAATCCCCTAATAATACTTTTTTAAGAATAACTGCTTCACTACATCAACATGTGGTACATAAAAATAGATGTTTTCCTTAATGATATAAAATAATCTTAGGTAGTGACTCTGTGATCTTAGAAAACATAAAATATATTCTCATAGAGAATGAACTAAAATACAACATGACATAGAAAATTATTGTGAAGAAGTTACATGTACTTTAGTCATCATGATCCATCTCAGCATAGGACTTGCATTGTTCCCTTATCCTCGAAGACTGTTGATGCTCATCATGTTTCTCAACCCTTACCAGAGAGCATTTCCTTGGATAATGTATAACTTATCCACATTTAATACATTGAAAAGTATACGGTACATTAGACCGAACCTTATCTCTATTCATCACATTATCCATTTTTTAAAGCAATTGGCTACTTTATGCCGTATATTCCCACACTTAAAACATCTCATGGTTCCTTTGTGAAATTCTCCTTGGGGCCTCTTACCACACTTTTTGCAAAAAATAAATTGGGTCTTCTTTCCCTTATCAACATTATCAGATGAACATCCTTGAGACTTTGTCTTCTTCTTCCTTGATTAATTTGGTCATTCGACTAGGTACCAATTATTAATTGTGATTTTTGATAGCTGGTTTGGCATAATAACAATATGTTCAACTTGATATATCTTCATATATGTCACATTAATAGGTAAATCTTCACATTTCCTTTCACATTGGTTGTTGGGACATGTTCTTCCATTTCCAGCCATTAACTAAGAAAAGAAATTATAATTAGGGGCTTAAATACTTAGTCAATAATCATAAAAAGGAAGCTTTAAGCATAGAAGGATAAACTTGTAGAAGGAAAGTATACCCTAACTTGTGGTCCCCTAGGTTCCAATCTAGGTTATCCTTGATCATATATTCTTATGTGAATATTTATTTTATTTTATCTTTGTTCCTTTAATAATGGTTCATACTAAGCTTATGAATTTCCCAAAGCATATCCCCCGGGAGTGTCGTAACCAAGAGTGCAGCAAGGCCCATTGTCGTGTACCAGTTCCCGTTCGAGTCTATCTCAAAGAGGTGTTTTTGGGTTTTACCCCTATGTACATTTGTGCAAGAGCCACCTCTACCTACTCGTATCCAGACGGGGATGTATTTGCTTGGCAACCCGTTACTCAATACTCACCAAAATACCAGGAATATTTCCTATATTTAAACATTTCTATAGGTATATTCCTAATGTTTTCATATCCTAATTTCCACAAATAACTAAACCATCCTTTGATATGAACTATGACATCCCGCCTTTTTATAACATAACTTTTCATTACATTTTACAAAACCGAGGATCTTTAAGGTTTAGTGTCTTGGAAACCAGGAACTTAAAACATGAAAACATAAAACATCCTTCTTAAATACATTAAAGGCTTCTCCTTATTTTCATCATAGGTTCATTACTAAATCTAATAACCTGGGGACATACATCAAAAGAAAGGGTGAGAAGAAGGCCCAGTAAGGGAAACAAGGGAAACATTTAACATGTGAACTTGAGATACATCAACAATGTCATGAAAAAGAACTTTAAGGAATGAGAAAGAAATCATGATGCATATCATAATAAAAATAACGTATTTCAAAACTTAAATATGTGGGTACAACATTTAACATTGAAAATAATTTCTGTTTCACCAAGGTCCATCCCCAAGGTGTCATTAAATATTACCATGGTTATTCACCAAGGCGTCGTTAAAAATGGACATCTCTAGAGATTAAGTCTTTACCCAATGCATTGGAGAGCTATCTGGGCGGACCCTTAAATTTTCCTTTGTTATAATGTGAACCACGTATATCATCATAAAAAATTTCATAAATAACCCATGTAGCATAAAATAAATGGGTTTCATTTCATAATCATAACGTTTTAAAAACTACTTTAAAGACATGATCTTTATTTTACTTTAAACCCACGGAAAAGGAAAGCAGGTCTCATTTATGTAAATCCCAAAATTTAAAATAGAACATTTTGGTATATATGTTAATTCCCCTTTAGAAGAAAGATCTTTGAGTATTCACTTAATAAAATAAATGAATTTGAGAATAAGAGAGTGATATTTTGAGACTGAAATTCTGCAGCACAACAACTATGTTACGAGGTTTTAGAAAACATTGAAAAGAGAGGGGACAAGGGTCACCCACTCATAAATGATCCATAAAACAGTAGGGGAACAGAATATAAAGGATTTAAGATCATGTTAATGAAACTTGAAAGATATACCATATGAAATGAAGAACATGAAAGGAAGACAAAAATAACATTTCTCTTATGAAAATTCAGCAAACTAACGGCGTCACTTAAAACTTCATAAAAAATGAATTGATGAGGTCAAATAGGGTCTCTCATCACATGAGCATAAAATATCAGTATGATTGATATAGAGATAATACCCTAACATAATAAAAAGGAACATTAAATACTTGACATGAAAATAGATCTTGAAAATGAGAAGGGTGAAAGAATCCCTTAAAAATTCGGAAGCCTAACGACGCCACTTAAAACATCAAAATACTGAATTTAAAAGATCAAATCGGTTATCTCATCATATGAACATAAAATATCAGTATGATAGATATAGATATCATACCCCAACATAATAAAAAGTAACATGAAAGACTTGACATGAAAGTAGAACTTTAAAAAAATGAGAAAGGTGAAAGAATCCCTTAAAAATTCGGCAGCCTAATGGCGTCACTTAAACTTTCTTAAAATGAATTGATGAGAGAAAGAGGGGGTCTCTCATCATATGAACATGAAAAGGGAAGTAAGTGGAATATAAAATATCATCCGTCAACATAAGATCATGGTGCATAAAAGAAATGACATAAAAGATATTACTTGAAAAGAAAGAGGGAGGTTGGATCTCTTACCTTAAAACGTATCTATTAAAACTCAAAGGTTGAGACCTTGAGGGCTTGGGGACACCTTGGGAGGACTCCTTGGGAGGTAATGAGACCATAGATTTGTTGCGGGAGAGTTGGGAATAAAAAATAAAGGAGGAAAGGGTGGGTATTTATAGGAAAGGTGAGGTGATACATTAATAATTTCAAGGGACACCTCACAAGTGGTTTTCTCAAAACCAAGGGCTCTCCCATGGTATTTCGCATGGAGTTAGGACACATGGGGACCCAAATACAATAATTCATCACCTTTGGTGATCCAAACCTTAAAATATCTCATGACATCATCATGACACAGTTATGATGTCATTAAACGTACTGAAACCCTAAAACTGCATTTTTACTATTCACTGATAATTCATCTTTCTTAGAAAAATCCCAAAATTTCACCTTAACCAGATATCGATGCTATGATTACAAATATGAACTCTATTTTATAAAAATGCTTTTCTAAATATTTTTAGTTTAATTTTTAATTAAAAAACACTATTCACCCGAAAAAACTAATACTTGACTAATAATTTATGAAACCGTTATTTACCCATTTTATTGAATCACATTACCTAATCAAGGTGCCTATATTATATTAAAACTTTCTTTAAGTGAGATTACTAATACATTTGGTCACATTAATAATCCTAAGTGTAAAATTACTATTCATAATTTACTATTCATTAAAAATTAAGTTAATCTTATTAGACTCCAAATTACATACTGAACACTTTTGTAGAAGACAATTTATTGAAAATCATTACACCTCATTAATTATTTAAGGTTTACATAAATGTTTTAAAATATCCTTTTTTTCAAAATTCATCAATAAAATAAATCCGAAAATTATCCAGACATTTGAAATTTTACAAACTTCACTAAAGGAAGAAATCTCAATTTATTCATCCCAAAGGATTACAAAAAGAAGCTACGGTCTCGTCACATAGCCCCTTATAACACTAGAATATGACCTATGTGTAAGGTGTGCTATGGTGAGAGAATCTGAGGGTGGCTCGGCCAATATTGCACGAGTAGTAATTTCTATCAGTTTGAACTTCTCACGAAGTTGATTCCGTTCTAGCTTCACACGATGAATTTCGGCTTGGGTTTGGTCCAGAGCAAAGCCCAGTGGTGGTACCTCTTTCCCAAGTTCTTTTATATGGGCTTCGATCGGCCCAAGACTACTGGATGAGGCCATCGAATCTTGTTTCTATATTAATTAACCAAGACCACTTGTATTTAGAGACAGTAACCTAAATGTTTAGTTCCAACGGTCATATTGACCAATGGTCATATAACTGTCAAAACCCAATGGTCTCGGTTTAATTATACTCATGTTATCAAATAAAATAAAATAACACACAAAATTAGGAAACCAGATTTATTCAAAATTTCTGGTTATTACAGAAATTATTTACTCGGGTTATATTTTTCATCCATTTCCATAGAAATGTTTTTCATAAAGTGTTTTATATTATTCCATGTATGTTTAATGTCATGTTTACCCCTCTTTGACATTTACATTATGTTATGGAAGGAATATTTCTTTTGTTTACCATACGAGGATCTTTTTGACTTTTCTGGAAAAATTATGAGGAGAATGTTTTTTTAACTTATACGGCATGAATGGATTTTTACGGTTTCATAAGCCATATTTTCATAAAGCATACTATACAAGATTTCATAAATATTTTCAAAAAAATCCTTTTCTTTTAAAATTTCATGGCATTTTCTGAAAAGAAAATGATTTTAAAGAAGAAAGGATATTTTTCTCAAGTATTCATTTCAAGTGTTTTATCAAAACCATTTTCCATCTAAGGTTACATTATTTCATATGTGTATGTTTCAAGTATAACCTTTCTATGATTTACATGGTTTCAATTTTCTTATGATGAAATGATATCCATTTGTTTTATATGGATTATGTTATGATGGTATGATTTTTATGAAACCCATTTTATTCTTTGGGTTGTGATGAATGGTTTTTGTTTATTTTGTGGCACAAGTAAGAATGATTTCATTATGAGATGGGTGGGACCTATATCTCCCTCCAATGCATTGGGTAAAGATTTATATCTCATGAGATAGACATGGCTAGAATGGTAAGTTAATCTGGTTCAGTGATACAAGACTATAATGAGTAGTGAACTCGATTCAGAAAGGGACTTGGTCCACTAAGATGGTCTTGGCAGAAATTCCTTGGCTACTATGGAAATCATATCATGTGCTAAATAGTTTTTCACAATTACATGATTTATTCCCATGCTATTTTTTGATGATTAGTGTTCTATTATGATCTATTCCTTACGTACTGCTATGTTTTATGTCATTGCTCAATATTTTTATGTTTAAACATTATGTTCATGTTTTTAAGTTCAAATGTATATGGTTTGTTTTATTTTCTCTATGATTACCCTTACTGAGCATTTGAGCTCACCCTTTATATGTTTTCTTTTCCCCAGGATATAAAGAAAGTTTTTAGGTAAGAAAACAAAAGGGGAAGATCTTTATGGGAGATGTTGAAGATCTTTCACCATGATTAGAAGATTATGTTCTAAGTTTCCAAAGACACTAAACTATTACGGTCTTTCAGTGTTGGTTTTTGTTATGAATTAATTATTACGCAAAAGTAATGTAATGCCTATGTATGTCAAGCTTTGGGTCTCTACAATATCCCTTCCCATCAATTGTGCCAACTCATATAATTAATGCCTTCTTTAATTAATTTGGATGTCTGAATTAATTTTAATTACATGGAATTGTTATTATATTGTGGGAGCCTTTTTATAATATTGTCTTGGAAAATATTCTATGGTGGAACCATTGGAGAATTAGAGGAAAGATTATAACTTCCAATGAAGAACCGCCGAACAACATCGAAGCAGACTTCGATCTTCATCCAAGCCACAATAGGAGGAGCCACCCACAAGGAACATTGGCTATGCTTCCTCCTCAGGTGCATCCCGACATCAAAGGAATTGACGTCCGTCTTCCGCGATTCCCGACCTCCGTGATGCTCATCTTCTGCGGCTCATTGACGTGCACTGTTCATGAAATTGAGGTAGGGGTTTTGTATAATTTTAAGAGAATAAAATATCTCGATCCTTTGGAATTTCTTCGGCGAACTTATATCGCCTAATGTGGAGGGTGAGTGCCGAACGAACACGGCTCGATGACCCTCCGTTGATCCTTGTTTTTATTCGTGATGGAGGAGGTGATGGAAGAGGTGGCGGCGACTGGAGCTGACGATGACTGAAGGTGGTGGTGGAAACGGTGGCCACGCGCCGAACCATTAGAGGACCGCGGCACTGGGTGCCGCATGGTCGGAGGATACCACGGCCCGTAACCAGGCTGCTCGGCCAAAGAAGAACTGGCCGATATCACAACCGGCCATGATGGAGAATTGTGGTGCCCCCTTGGCGCCTTGCTGCGGAGAACCGCAGCCCGCGCTGGGCAGGACGCTTTGGCAGGCGACCCGACTGGCTCGCCAGCCAGCCGAGTGGAGGAAACCCCGGTGCCCTTAGGCATTGCTTGTGGAAGATCCGTGGCCCACATCTGTAGCCTTCTTGCGCTAGAAAAGCCTATCAGTTCCGGCCGGTCAGGCAGGAGGGGCGGTGCAACCATTATGGGGAATCACCACCCCCCCACCCCTGCCCCCACTCAGCTCGGCCGAGCCGCGGCTGGCCGCGGGCCGGGCCGCGCCACACCGCGCTCCACCGGGCTGGGCTGCGCCACACCGGGGCAGGCCGCACCCCACCGGGCCTGGCCGTGCTCCACTGGGCCAGGCTGACCCCATAGCTGGGTCGGACCTACAGAGCTAGGATGAGCCGACCCGCCATCCCACTAGGCTTGACGAGCCGCGCCCGTTACGCTTAAATGTGAATAACTTCTAGACCGTGCATCTGATCTATGCGCCGTCTGTGGAAATGGGATCCTCTTGAAAAGACAGTCCTTTTGTGATACTCTAAGTGTGTTCTGGAAAAATTGGAAAATAACCGGGTTTGGAATGAGCCTAATTCCAACCAGGCCTCTGGAACGGAAAATCCAATAACTCTCAGACCGAGCATCCGATAGATGTGTCGTCTATCGCATTGGGTTTCTTTTGATGAGACAGAACTTTGGGATACATCAACTACAGAAATCATGATAGTTTAGGTATCGAACCCTATGCTCGAGGAGTCGACCCTCCCGGAATAGAGCGTGCTGTGTGCGGGAACCCTAGAGCTGGCTGTGATTGCGACGACTACTGTACTGGAATCCTCCCTGGGTTCGACAACTACGACTAATGTATTGGGATCCTCTATGTATTTGATAGCGATGACTGTTGTTCTTGTATCTTGTGTGACTCTGGCAGTTTGACCTTTGTACTTGTATCCTATGTGGGCCCGACAGAGTAGCTGGTCTTGTATCATGTGTGGGTCTGACAGCTTAGCTAGTCTTATATCATGTATAGGTCTGACAGCTTAGATGAATCAGTGACTACATCTGATCATTTCAATTACTCTCAAGATAGCTGGTCTTGTATCCTGTGTGGGTCTGACAGCTTAGCTGGTCTTGTATCCTGTGTGGGTCTGACAACTTAGATGATCCAGTGACTACATCTGATCATCTATATCTCTCAACTATTGTGGAAAACCTGTGTAAGATGATACATGTCTTTCAACCATTATCATCATGGTGATTGACTTTACTTCCTTTGTGGAATTGGTTTGTGCTTGGGATCGTGAGTTGTAGTCGGACTAAGTTTGGTAAATTAGGTATCTGTATGGGAATATACCTAAGTAGGGTTTGTTGATACTTTGTGGTTTTATCTTTCTTCAGTGGTTTATCCTTTGTAGATTCTGGGAGACCTTTAGGGGTCTTGGGGTCCCTACTAAGTATTGTTATACTCACCCTTGCACGGGCTATGCCTACACCTCGTTGTGTTGGATGCAGACGTCGGACTTCATTGACAGAGGCAGAGAGAGAGCCAGGACCGGACAGTACCCGAAGGGGGACCATAAGGCAAGATAGTACACGGAGAGGACTGATAGACGTGGAGTGCTGAGGTGGAAAGCTGTACCTACCCTTCAGGTAGGATACTCGACAGACATTCCAGGATCTTACCTTTCTAGCTTTTTTCCCTTTTTCCTGTTGTACATGCTTTTCGTTGTACCTGTACATTAATGTTGGTCTTGTATTTCTGGCCCCTTTACTTTCAACACTACTTTTTGTGTACAGTATTAACTTAGTGTTCACTTATTGTTTTGTACTCTGTTGTGTTTTTTTACTTTCATAACGACAATGCCTTCCCAGCTTAGGGATTTACGCCTTTGGGGCTAGTCGCCAGCCCTAGGCCAATGGAAGGTGGGCTTGGGGTAGTCACGGCACGAGCCCCAAGGACGGGTCGTGACATGTACATTGCTTAATGAGGTTCACCTCTATAATGATGAATTTTCTCCAGTGTATGGTTGTTTTTATCTGGATCACACAACGCTATAATTTTATTATCAAGTTATATCTATAGAAAAGGGTATAATGTTGAACCTGGTATAAGTTATTGGCACCAACTAGTGAAGTTTTTTTTTTAAAATTGGGCTCAAATCAGAATTTTATTATGAAAGAAAAGATCAATTATATCCAGGTAGAGGGAGACCCATTACATAGCTTAAAGGCCCATGTCCTTATAGACCAAGTCTTTATGGCCCATGAATATGGAAAAAATTCCCACTATAATGTCATTATTGCATCATCCTACATTTTTCACCAGTTCTCTGATATTCCTACATCAGAGTCTGTGCCATCACCTATATCAAAAATCTCCCAGGGGATTACATGGATTCAAACTGTGATATTTTATATGTTGGATTATGGGGTTTACCACTAGGGACCACCCTAACTGAAAACCGTTTGTATGAGTTACAATTGACTCTTAGTGGGGGGATATGACTAATCCTGGGGCACACCACACATTCCCCAACTCAGAAATCTCCTTGAATTCCCCTATTCATAATACACATAGTGTATGAGTCAAAAGGACTCATTACTACACCAGTTTCCATGGAAATTGAGGGGTAGAACTAGTGGGTACCACTCAAATAACACCCCATTGGACACTAGTAACGTATAAATACATTTTGGTTTAATAGAAACAAAAAAATATTTATGACGATAGATTAATAATTTAAATAAAAAGATCGTTCAAAATTCAAAAAATTAAGTTCTTCTTCTTAATCTCACAACAATATTCTATGGTTACTGTCAATAATAAAATATATTTCCACCAGTATATAAAACTTTTTGAACCACATTACTCATGTTATTTCTTCTTTTATTATTCAAAAATTGTGTGAATATTATTTATTAATTTATCATCACTTAAATTATACTAGAGATTCCATCATCAAATTCATTTAAATTTTGCATATTCCTATTTCAAATCACCCAAAGACTCAATCATTTCATCCCATACAATAACAGATTTATCATTTTTCAAAAATGTAACAACCCGACCAAGTAGGGCCCACCTGGCCGATGGAAGTTCGGGCCACCACAACCTGAAACTTTCCTCCAATTGGGTAGTGGATGGAATCATGAACTGTGAATGAATAATATATAATTAGTGAGCATAGCCTACTGAAATTTAATGCACACACCTAACCCAATCTATATAACAATGTGTAGGATTATAAAATACAGTAACATCTAGATAAACCAAGCATTATATAAAATTTTGGGAATACATTAAAGTACCATAGTATAAGCCAACGTGTAATGGAAAGTGAAGAAATTCATTCCCAACGATAAAAGAAGTCACAACCTAAATACAGCTAAAATAAATGAAAACTGAGAGATCTTGAATCCTGATCTCAAAGTCACAACCATTGTACATGGTCAATGCACCCAAGTATCCTTAAAATCCTCCATCGAAAATGTTGATCTATATATCATCTCCATAAGACATGGCACATGTGGGTAATCCCATGGAGGGGTTAGTATATACATACCTATTAGGAAACCCTGAAACAGAAGAGACGGTTATAGATAGTTACTACAAAAGGTAAGATCAATCGAGATGATTATGAAAATGAAACCAATCATATATATATATATGCTCATAAAGAAACCCAGATGATAGATAAAGGGTATCTCTATCTCACAGCCCATCCCAAGTCAATGAGTTTTCTTATAGCTCAAAAGGTCCATCGTTGATTCCAACATCAAATGAAACCTCACAAAAATATCTATAGAGGGGCCTACTATTCGATATTGGGCTTCATATTTGATGGATCCAAAACTCTCATAGAGGACCCACACATACTCTAAGATCGACAATAGGGGACTACCACTCTGTAGATAGAGTACATATTACATATATAAAGGTATTCCTTCTCTATCTATATAATGTGTTTGGCGGACCCATTTACTAGTGTGATTGAGGGGTTCCAACCATGATATCATGCTAACAATCCTACCATGATCATCACCATCATCAAGCATCTCATAAATATTTTTCATGCTAATATAATCTTACATCACATCTTATATGTTGTAATGAAGTCCACCATTGAATTTTACTCAAAAAAACATTCAGTTTAAGCCACTCACAAGCAAAAAATCCAAGTCTATAAAAAAAGGTATATGATGGGAACAAGTTTATAGTGGGAATACCTAGTGTGTATTGGGGTACACTCAATGTGTGACCTTTCCTCATCACCTGGTAGTGTTATCATATGGAAATGGATTATGAATCCATGTCATTTTATATGGACTATTTGGGTCATACATTGTGTGTTTTGGCCACTCATGACTTACTAGTGTTCTATCGGTGAGGATCGTGTACTTCGGGACGTGCCTACATACCTGGTCATATACCTGTGCATGCCTAGGTACCAACATATTCTTGTGTACTCCTCGAGTACTTGGTGTTCCATCCCATATTGGTTTATCAGTTTGTGCCAGCTGTAAAATGGTGTGGCTGCCTTGGTAGGATCACAGGGTGTGTGGGTCTTCCCACAAGGCGTGTGATCCCTAAATCCTCCAAAAACAACTGAAAAATAGCCAATGGGTACTATATGATGTATGTTATTTCGGACTACACACACTATATTAGGATTTTTCATAGAATCCGAAAATTCTTCATGAGCCTTCCAATCTACTTCATCCACTACAAATATCACCAGTTCACCATATGAAATCATTGAAATGAATTTAGATATCATTTAAAAAACTATATAGGCTAGAAATTGGAATATGATCATCCCCCAAAGCTCGCAACTTAGCCCATGTGCGTCTATTTGTTGTTGCTGCTTCAGATCCAAGATCCAAGATGCACCAACTGAAAATCATTCTAATCTATATTTAAAACACCAATACATTCATCATTTCCACAAAACCATTAATCAATGGATTCAATGACACTTTAACTAACCTTAGTATTTTTGAATTGTATCCCCATTCTCCAATATTAATGAAAATGTGGAAGTGGTTGGGGAAAACACAAGAATAAAACATGTAACCAAATGTTTTCCAGAGATATCTGCCGATGATTAGAAAAAAATGATATATAGAGTTATAACATGGAATGATGAGAATAACTGTAATTAAATCAATAAATTCATATAATAGGATAATGTTAAGGATAAAATTATGACATATCAAAAGTAGACAATTAAATCCATGTTTTAAAATTTTAATAAATATGGTAGAAACAACATTTGAAGAGATCTGCATTGATTTGTGTCAGTATTTGGTAAAGAATTCATTCACTAGTGAAAGAGAAATCAAACTAATTTCTCTGCATCTCGATCTATCCTGATCTAATCACATTTCATCCTCCTATGTAATCCATCAATAAATAATTATAAAATCTCTACTCATTTCTCCCAATGATTTTCCATCCAAAGGTAGAGAATTTTTAATGAGGTATAAATAAGAGAACACAGGTTGTGGTAGTTTAAAATGAAATATGTAAATTTAATTATTATTTTTTAATTAAAATAATAAAAAAAAATTCCTTATCCAAATTTATGGCACTTACCAACCTTATGTTGTGCCTAAGGTAAACCCTTTATCACAGAATCAATTGTTTTCTCAGATTTGCTATATAAAATTATTTCTTGGATTTATTCCAATATTTAAGGAAAGATACATGTTAATGTTATTAATATATTTAATATTTTTGTAATATTTGTTATAGGATCACTGGACCTTAGAATCTCATGCTGAGTTATTTCCTATCTCTGAAAGTATTCCTTAATATTATTATGAAGTAATGAATGGAAAAAAAATAGAGTCAAAAAAATCTCCCACATTCAAGGATTTTTTTCATAAAATCATAAGTTAAATAAAAAGGAGGTGATAATAAGCTTGTATATGGATCTCTAACTCATAGGATCTCTCCTACATGCTCACTTACTATCATAATATATAAACTAAGGGAATTATCTTTACTCACATTATCCTCTCCTTCCAATCCTTAATCACTACCAAATATTCTTTAAAGGTGGGAACATCCTTTCTTTCTAAATCTCCCTAGTCAATAATGTGTGCAGGATCATGTACATATTTCATCAGATGTGACACATAAAAGATGTCATGAACTTACTCCAGCCGTGGGGGTATTGATATTCTATAATCAACTTCACCAACCCTATGTATGATCTAGAATGACCCAATGAACCTCACGGATAACATGTCTCCCAAGAAAATCCACTTTAGTCCACATCATGGAGAGAATCTCCAGAAATCTTGGTCTCTCTGATGAAACTACAAAGGCATATGATTTTGATCATAATAAGATTTATGTCTACTCTATAATATCCTCATCTTCTTTTAGATCACTTGGATCTTCTCTATCATATTTTGAAGCATGTCTGACCCACATATATATGTACTTACTGTCCCAATCTATCATTAGGATGACTTAAAAAGTCATTCATATAAGTCCTTGAATTATACCATTCTAATCATAGAGTGATAGGTGTAATTATAAGACAACATCACCAATGAAAAATTATGATTCCAACTCTAGTCGAAGTCCAATACGTAGGCCCTCAATATATCCTCCAACACATGGGTAGTGTGATTGGTCTAAACATAATTCTAGGGGTGAAAATATATAATCATCCTAATATTGGACATGAAGACATATTGCAAGCCCCTCCATAGTGAAAATGTAAACTATGCATCAGGTTTATAGACAATCACTGAGGGAAACCCATAGAGTTAGATGATCCCTCATACATACAACTACCTCAACCTCCCCATTCAAATCTAATCCCAAATAGCATGGAAGTGTGCTGAATTGGTAAGTTAGTAAAATATCAACAATATGGAACCATGAACTCTAACTATCCATTGATGATCAGACATAAATTAGATAGATATTCCATACCATTTCCACATTAGGATCTCAAGTGGCTATGTCCAACCTACTAGAACCTGGTGCTCAACCTAAAACTGCAAACATTTGAAACCCCAAGAGAAAAACTATATTGTGATCCAAATCATTAAAATAAAAAAATATTATGCTAAAGGTACTTATTAATATTTACAATCTGGAATGTAAAAATGAAGGAGAAGTATGAAATTCAATCATCACCCCCCCTTGTATCACGATCAGAACCATTATCCATCCCCTGAAAAATATGACACACTCCCCTCTATCAGAGAATCAATCTAGAGCATCCCATGAGAATATCTAGTCATGAAGTTCATCATAGTATATATCCCCAAACTAATCCTCCCTCACAAACTGATGTATAATAGGAGTCAACACCATCAACTAATGAAAATTTTTACATCTATCCTCCACCAGGTCCAGTTCAAATGAAGACAATGATTCAAATTCCTCCTCCACAAAGCAAGATAAAGACTTCTTAATAAGGTAATCTTCCACCACATTTCACTTCTTAGTAGTATAGAATATCATGAAGTAATATTCCTACATGGACTCTAATTAGTACCTATTTTTTCTTAAATTTTCCCATGTATTATGGTATAAGTGGTATCTTATAGAACAACTTGGGTTATCAAATCCTCAGAGACATATGAATAATCCTAATGAAACATTCATTTTATTAAGGTGATTTAGATATAAAGTGGTGAAACTGGTTTCAAATTTATTGGATTTTTATTGATTTTGAGATACATAAGTAAATTCAATTCAAAAATAATGAGTTGATTCTTGGTTATCTCTTAGGGTGGATTGGATGAATTCCTATTTAAATTAATTCGATTTCATTAACTCGAGAATAATTTATTCAATGAAATCAATATAACCTCATCACATAATAGATTAACAACCTTACATACATATTATAATCACCTATACTCATGAAGGATTGTATTCATGATCAATACAAGGTAAAGGATCATATTAGCACCTGAAGAGTGTGGCAATAAAATTCTACAAGGAATAGGAAGGAAGAAAATCATTAAATGAAAATCTCAACAAAAGAATTGATTAAGAATTATTCAAATGAGAAATAACACCCAATACATACCATTTACAATCCCTTGGATCAACCCATTAGTGTTTTGGCCCTATATTGATGTCATTATATCTATGAAAGTGGGTATTAGACTAATGAGGGGAGACTTGATGAAGAAAAATAGTGAAATAACAATAAATCCACCCTTGTGTAATGAAATTCAAAAGTGTTGGGGTGAATAAGATCACACCAGGATTCAATAGTATCAAAATGATATTAAAATAATAATATTAGATAAAAGAATAAATTTTATTATGAAATGAAGGTGAAAAAAAACATGAGAAAAACTAAAACTGCAGTTAAAAAATGAAAGCTTAATAATACAATTGAAAGAAACAATTAAAACCAAAATCACTTAACCAAAAGCTCCTTGTATAGGAATATTAAGATCCTAGGTCTGATCCTCTATCAAATAATTCCATCCCCATTAATTTGGCGAGTCAAAAGGAGGGTGATAAATCAAATGAGATTTTACTTTTCAATGTTTTCCATAAAAATTGGACTAGATTCATCCCCCTTTATAAGGTGATAAATATATATTGATAACTTCCAAATATGATGGGGTCATAGAAGAAAAATATATTTTTCGAAATTTTATATAAAATATATAAAAATTTCATTCTCATTGGATAATCCATTCAAGATTTATGGTCAATATGGTGATCTAATATTATGGGCCTTCAAATCTGGTCCACAAATTAAATTTCAACTTTGGGTCCCTATATCTCCTTGAAAACATCAGCATTAGATATAGAAATAGTTAAATAAAATGTTCCCTATAATTTTATATTTCATCATTTAAAATTTGATCTTCATTTTCCTTGAAAATATGGGATCCTCTTTTATTTGATGGGCCTAAGGCCCATTCTGATTTTTCCATAAATTTATGCATTCATGGTCACAAATTTCCTTCTTCCACTGTGATTAATCAATTGATCATAAAATAAAAAAACTTCTGATAAAAGTGGTCAATAATATCTGAAAATATGAAATTCAATTAAAAAAATATTTTTTCCACAAATAGATGATTGATTGGGCCCCAATTTTCACTTTAAACATGATTTGAACATGTGAAGAGAAAGAAAGTTCAATATATCAAATGAACTAAAAACTATGTTTATGGGAAATAAAAAAATTAATATTAAAATATAAAAAATGAATATTGGCCTATTTTAGTATCTAATCCCACCCCAACTTGATTTTTTCGAGTCTCAAGAAAAAATTTATCTTAAAAAATAAAATTTAATTCCCTTTTCTAAAACCATTCTGACATAAAATGCTCGGAAAAATACATCATTCTAATCAATCATGAAACCTATAAAAACATTTCACACGAGGTAGGTTAACAGACATATCAAAAGTGAAATCCCATTCATTTAGTCTAATAAATTAGAACATTTTATCCAATTTCAATTTAGAATAAAGATGTGTTGTTCACAAAAAAAGACATGAGACCCATTTTTTGTTCAAGGGGGAAAACAATGATTTATGTTGAAATCACATTAAATGTTAAGAACACTATACAAATTTTTTATTTTTCCTTTTTTTTAATTTTTGATTTATTTAATTTTTTTGAACCCCAATAGATATTAAAAGACCATCTCTGGGAAAAAAACTATGGAGTCACAATCCCTATGTGCTAAACACCACACTCTTTTTCAATTTTATACACTAAAATGGAGTTTAAAGCAGAACTTTGGGCAAATAAAACTATAAAATTACTATCCCGAAGTGAATGATGCCACAAAATTGGAAAAAACACTCTTATATGTGATCATTTCTTTTAATAGTTTTTTTGGATACTCAAATTAAACTAAAGGTGTCCCTAGACCCAACACCCTGATGAAAGGGGGAAAACAACTCAATATTAAACCCAAAATATTATGGATGTGAAATATGGAATTTTGATTAGGAAGATGAAAATATAAATATTGAAAATCACATTATAAAACCCACATTCCAAAAACTATGCTCATAAACATAAACATGCATTAAAATCATATTCAAGGAATTAAAAATCATTTTTCATTCAGTTTTCGAGTTGCAAAATGTAAATTAATTAACTCAAAGATTATGAATTGAATTTTTAATTAATTGAATTTTTATAATAAAAGAAAATTTTATTTTCAAAATCCCTGATTTTCAGTCCCCTGTCATAGAATGAAATGACCCTTAGTTTTGAAATAGAATAGAAGAGAAAGAACATAATTGGGTTAAAATAGGGGGAAAGTGATTTGAAATTAAATAATGGAATAAAATCACCTTTTTTATGTTGATGACCCCTTAATAAGAAATTTATCACCTTGGATTCATGTCACATGTACACTTTTTATGGGTGATTGAAGGCTAGGTTTGAAATCTGGAAGGAATGAGTTTTATTTGAAAATACATTATTGATTAAGTTTCTATATGTAACACTTAAAAAAAATTATACCACATAGGAAACCCTAAGGGGTTTCCGTTGAAAAAAAAAACATAATTAAATAACACAAACATAGAATTCGGGTTACCTCCTGGAATGCACTTAATTTAAAGTCATTAACTCGTCATGGACCCCAAAATTACCAAATACCTAATTTCAAAATATCATGGATTATATTTCTCCCCACATACATTGTATTATGATTGAGTCTCCATTGGGGTTGGTGGGAAGGATTATAAATTTATTTGAGAAAAATTATATCGGTCCTAGTGAATGTGTTAATTCACTGAATATCAATAATGGTACATCCAATCCATTTTTTAATCTTTCTTAATACATCTAGGAGAATTTTATTATCACTATCATTGAGAGGGGATGAAATAAAAACTGAATTGTTTTTTTATCCCTTATGAATAAATACATGATAGAGGGATGATGGACCATTATTTTGTGCTCATGTTAGTAGATAGTTTCATACATAACCCAATATCTTGAATTGTACTGATATTTAGTTTCTAAATATGTCAATAGAACAAGTTCCTTTTGAAAAGATGTTTCAACCACCAAATTTTCTTATTGATTTTCAGAAATTGGTATGGACTCTATGTTTATGGTTTCTCCCAATGATTTTGTGAACAGTGATCATGAAAAATCACTATTAGAGCCAAAAAAAATAGAATCAAGACATGAACACAAGTTTCACTCATGTGAATACAAGAATTTAAATTCCTATTAGCATGGAAACCCATAAAAAATTTCAATATTATTTTCATGATTATTTTTAATATTACGTATCAATTTCAACTCATGAACGTCCCCATCATCACTAAAATGAATGATTGAGTTATAGATGTTGAGATCAAGGCTCATGTTTCAAAATTCTATTTTCATGTTCCCATTCCAAACATGGATGACTGATTTGATTGTTGCTATGAAAGGATGACCAATGATGATGGGGGTTTTCTTAATAGGACCTTAGCTTGGGATATTGTCAAGAATAATGAATTTATTATGGTAAATGAAATTTAAAAATTTCAATAAAAGATCCATCAAGATACCCTTTGGAATCTAAATACTACGATTAGAGAGTTAGAGTGTGACATGAGTGGGTTGGAGATCCTCAATACCTAACTAACAAAACATTATATATGGAATGATATTCACACTAATTCCTAGATCACAATAGTCCTTGATCAATTTATTCTCTTTATGTTTAAAATTGATTCAAGGAAAACCGGGGTCCCTTATCTTAAGATTCATGGTTCCTTTGATGGTGGTACTCACATTAACTGCCAATAGGACTTGGTATTTTATAAAACATTTAATTTGAATATACAAAAGTCCTTCAGGTACATGGATTATTAATGTATGTTTTGTATTGCATTAAGAAAGGGTTTGTTTATCTTAACATGTCAGAATATTTCACTCAATGTTTCTTTCAGATCGGGGTTGGAATCTCCTCTCACACATTGAAGTAATGCAATAGGCTGCAAGATTATGTTGTGATGTAGTGGTTCCTCAAAATTATCTACAATATTTTTATATTCAATGAGTTTTTCATCATCATTTTCATGAGATATTGAAGAATTGGATGTATTCTGAATGATTGGATCCTGTTCTTTAATGGTTTTCCCACTCCTTAAAATAGTCCCCATATTGATTTGTTCGTGAGAGCTTAGTGTGTAACTAGTTTCTCCCCTAAAGGTTTGTGGAGGAAAAACAATAGCAGGATTGGATGCCTTTTCATTTTTTATTGATTTCATTTCATTTTTATGTGATGATACATCAAAGATCCGTTTTTCAATTTGATTACACCATTAATCAAGGATTTTTTGAGGGAAGTATTGGAAGGGTCTTCTGCTGGTTGGTTTACCCAAAGAGGATACTTTGGATATTGGATGGAGTGTTTGTTAGGTTTTTGGATATTTTATTGGAATTAGACTGATGTATATTGGTACTTTTTTTCTTGTTATTGAAACTAGTTATGTCTTTGAAAAAAACAGGGTAGGGGATGAGAAATTTTTTGGTGTGTTGTTTGTTGATTTTCAATCCAATGGAAGCATAGATGGTAATTATTACTTAGATTGAAAGTGTTTAGGTACATATTATTTTTAATATTAAATTTATTAAACAATACTAGTTAACCTCATAAAAGAACCTTCTTATTAAAAGGAATAGTTGGTATGTTTTTAGTTTTTGGTCACTTTTTTCACAAATTGTGCAAATATGCCCAATAATTTATGTTTCGTGCACCTTCTTAAGATAGATCTCTTCGACCCTCATAGAGAGTCCAACAAGTTTTTCTCAAATAATTTATTCTTCTCCAAAATTGTGCATTATTATATATTTTGGGGATTCAAATAGTAAGTTTTTTTTTCCATGTTTATTTTTTTTTCATCGTCATTTTCCAAAAATCTTAATCATAGTTTCGGGATTTGTTTTTAATAAATTATTACACATCATGTCAATACACTATTTGTTACTAGGACATAACCATTCATGGAATATTATCACTTGTTTTGGAATTTAGAAATCATGGTGTGGTACTATGTTTATTGTGTCTTTAATCCATTCCCATGTTTCACAGAATGTTTCTCCCTGTATTTAAAAAAATACTGAATTCCCTTTTTATGTGAAATTGTTTTGTGTTGGGGGAAGTATTTTTTATATAATTCTAATTGAAATTTGTCCCAAGAGTGAACGGTTAATGGTCACAATTTTTTAACAAATTATTTTCTTTATCATTTATATAAAAAAAGAGTCTCATTTTAGATGATTCAATTTGATTTTTTGGGCACATGGTTTCAATAATGACAGTGAATTATTTAACATAAATGTAAGGCCTCTCAATCTATGTCCCATGAAAGGTTAGAAGGTGGGTTAGGAAATGGGGTTGAAAAACATTTTGGGAATATCCAATACTATCATGAATAATTCTGGAGGTTTCATTGGTCCAGGTCAGTGTGAGGTAGTCATTCATGGTCAAATCAATGACGCTCCCTATGTTTGGGGAAGCCTCATCTGGATTTACATTTTTGTTCCCACCTAGGTTGATGAGTAAGTTTCATTGAATACCCTCCATTGGATTGGGATCAATTTTTAAATCAAGAGTATTATGAAGATTATGATCAAATGGAAAGATAACCCTAAGTGTACATGACTCTAAAACCCTAGACATCCTAGCCTAACTAGACAATTTGAATGGTAATGGGTATAGGAGGACATGTTCCTGGAAAAGAGAAAAAAATACATGGGAAAAGATAAGAGAAATGGGATGAGAAAAGATAAATGGGGGTGAATATAATGGGTTTACAAGGTGACTTACATAGTTCCCTAGAAATGGTTCCCAAATTTTTTTTCTACCAAATTTACCCAAGTTTTATGGTGTAAGTGGTTACTTGTCGAACATCTTGCGTTATCAAATCCTCAAAGACCTAAGAAGAAACGTAAAGAAAAATACATTCTATTAAAGTTAATTAGAGATTAATTATCCAAATTGGGTTCAAATTGATTGTATTATTAATTATTTTGATAAAAATAATTTAATTCAATTTAAAAATTATTATTTGACCCTTGGTTATCTATTGGGGTGGATAGTATGAATTTCTATTTCAATAATTTCAATTTCATTAACTCAAGAAAAATTTATTCAATTAAATCAATATAACCTCATTAATTACTAGATTAACACATTCACATACATATTATAATCACATATACACTTGTAGGTTCATCTTAATGATCACTCCTAGGTAAAGGATCATAATAACACATAAAAAGTGTAGCGATAAAATGGAATATGGAAGAGGAATAAAGAAAACCATTGAATGGAAATATCAACAAAATGATTTTTTTTAAGAATTTTTAGAATGAGAAATAACATCCAATACATACCTTTGAAACTCACTAGGATCAACCCATTAGGGTTTTATCCACCCATTAATTCAATTCTGTCAATGGATGTGGGTACTAGACTCATGAGGGTGGAATTGAGGAAGAAAAATAGTGAAATAATGATCAATCCACCGCTGTGTGATGA
Organism: Viscum album; assembly: GCA_963277665.1. Classification (NCBI taxonomy): domain Eukaryota; kingdom Viridiplantae; phylum Streptophyta; class Magnoliopsida; order Santalales; family Viscaceae; genus Viscum; species Viscum album. The sequence continues at coordinate 1,901,196,737 of OY728126.1, forward strand.
AATTCACACGAATTGGTGTGAATAAGTTTATAAATTGTTTCAAATGACGCACAATGATGTTTAAAATAATAAAATAAGTAAATAAAAAGAAATTTTACTCATAAATTCAGGTTAAATAAAATGTTACATGAGAAAATAATGAACACACAATTACAAAATTAAGGATTAACAATATAATTGAAAGAATAAATAGGATCCAAAAACCGTTCACGATAAGATCCTTATATATTAATATTAGATGCCTAGGGTTGACCCCCCATCAATTAATTTCTTTCCCATTAATTAGGAGAGTCAAAAGGAGGGTGATAAATCAAATGATATTTGGATTCTCAATGTTTTTAATAAAAATTAGACCAGACTCATCTCTTTTTTTTAAAAGGGAATTATTCACTTAATACTTGCAAATATGAAAATTTTCTAGAATATAAATGTCATCATAAAGGTTTCCTATAACATATTTCAAAATTTCATTCCAATTGGATCAACCATTCAGATGTTATACTTGAAATGATGGGATGGTTTTATGGCCCTTCAAATCTAGCCCACAAATTAAATGTCAACATTAGCTCCCTGAATCTCCTTGAAAACATTAGTATTAGATCTATAAATAGTTTAATGAAATGATCCATATAATTTTTTCCTTCTATAGATAATTTTTTTTTATTCTTTAGGCTTGAAAATGTGGGCTCCACTTTTATTTTATTGGCTCAATCCACATTCTACTTTTCAATAAATTTTTTTACTAATGGAAAAAATTCCCATCTTATGTTGTGATTCATAAATATATCCTCAAAGAAATAATATTGTAGTAAAAGTTAAAAATAATACCTCAAAATATCCAAATCACATATTAAAGATATTTTTTTCAAAAATAGATGTTTGATTGGGACAAAATTTTCACAGAAAATATGAATTTCCCATGTGATGAGAAATGAAGTTCAATTTATGAAATGAACTAAAACCAGTCTTTGTTGTCCTTAAAAAAATAAATATTAAAATATAAAGAATTAATATTAGCCTCTTTAAGTGTCTAATTCCTACATTAGTCTTGGGATAGGTTATATCTAACGGAAAATATAACTGAGACTAATGTGGTATGAAATAAATACCAAAACCCCTACCCAGAAAATAGTTCATTCACATCTTTAGAGTGAATACTACCACTTAAAACTCTATCTTATTAGTCACATAGTTTTATTTATAGGGTCTTAACATCCTTCACCCAGATGAATTCATTTCCTACCTATACATCAAAAATCATTCGATCCTAGCTCTAGAGGCATCACAAAACACTACATACTCATTTTCCTCCTATAATAGTCTCAACATAAGATCACTGGTAAAACGTAGCCTCAGCTGCTAGAAGGTTCCCTAACACCACTCGAACAAGATAAATGGATAACCTTTCTAAATAATGTATGTAAAGGGGGACACTTCTCTATAAAAATTAGGAATAAACCTCGTGTGTTACCCCCACCAAGTCAAGACAACTCTGCACCTCTAACATTCTCTTCGATGGATCCAAAGAAAGCACTGAATCATTCTTGTCTGGTCCACATCTAAACAATGGTACACCATTATCTCCTAGAACTCAATATGTTCCATATAACATACCGATAAAGATATTAGTGTGGTATCAATTTGTATTTCAATGTACAGTCTATCTTCCAGCATGAATGTAGCTGTAGAACATCTTCGGGGATGGAATTCATAAAGTACTCAACTACTAAAGGATTATAGAAGCCAAAATATCTTGATACACCAAGGTATGACGTATAATAATTATAGGTTATGGGTTTCATCTTCCCCAATATATGTCCCACCCGCTCTTCCTAAAGAACTCTCCTTCCAACAAAGAAGAATCTCATCCCATCTGTCTTGTAGGGGATGACAGTCAATATATGCTCTAACCAGGGAAAACAAATACATACCCATGATGAAATCATAAGGTATCATTGTTATGACCAATAGGCCTCATGATAAAATCTCAACATCCAATGATTTCTCTCACTACTCCTAGGTATTTGATATCAGAGAAGCCCTCCTTTTAGGAACCTCAAGCTGTAGCTATAGGGATAAAGTCAAAATTAGAAGGTCTTATTCCTAAAAAAAGAATTATCGTATGAAGTAATGACTCATACTTGTGTATATTAGTATTGGGTATAGAGTTTAATAAATACTTATCATATCTCATATCATCTCTTGTGCAGCCTGATCATAGCCCTCCACAACCTACAACATCTCACAGTCCCAACATCTAGCTTCACAATCCTGATGTGGGCCACACTGTGGTGGCGGTGGAAGTTTCTCATAGTCTTATAATACACCAACTTATCCTCCCTCTAATGTGGATCCCATTCCACTTTGAATACCACCATCTTTAGGGCTTCCATGGAAATATTTGGGTTGTCCCCGATCATGAAGATTCCTTTTTCGTAGAGGCCCATCAACTGTTTTCTAGTCCTTCTTAATGAGATTGGTTGGTCAATCACGATCTCAGTGACCTATTCCATTGAAATCATATCATATCCCCTCTATGGTATGAATATATTATCTATATGATCCCTAATCCACATATATAAATGTCTAATCTTAAGAGGACAATATCTCCTATGCTGAGACCTTGATGTAAGAAACATTTTACCAAACAAAGACAAATCAACTATATGTTGACCATTGTTGACTCCATCCACCCAGTATCCCTTTTCTAGAATGTTCATAGTAACTAGAGACCACTACATCACTCTAGTATAAATGGGTGGACATAAGTAGACCATACTAGAAAAAATGTATCTACAAAGTCCCTCCTTGAACTTCCTAGAATTGATAAATTCATCTCAAACCATGTCAAGTGAGTACCGTTTTAGGTTGGTGAACCTCAATGAATACTCAATAATCATCATACTAGGCCACTATAACACATTAAACTCCTTTATCTAAACTAAAAAAAAGTTCACGTGGTTTTAAACCTTAAACACAATAGTTTGAAGTTGGAGAATGAGGGAATCATCTAATCATGGGTCTGCAATAATAGAATTAATTACACTCTAAAGGTTCATGGAAATGACTAGCATCAAGTGAATACATATTATTGGTCAGAGTATATATATGTATTAAATATTAAAATAACATACTAAAGGATATCCAATACTACCTTTGGTTCTGGATCACTGTGGAACCTCATAAGTCTCTAGCACTGGAACTCGCAGAGTGTGCTCAGCATGCTCACATCCTCTTTGTGATCTTATAGTAATTTATATTTTATGAAATGTGGTAAAATGGTCCACCTATATCTATAGGTAACATCACATAAGTAGGATCCTCAACAGAGGCCTCATTACTCTTCATATCATCATCACGATCCTGAGTTAGCAACCTAGTTGGTTGTCTTCACAAAGGCATCCTGAATGTAATCAAGACACAAAACGTTTAGATGAAAATATATATGGTAAGATGACTCATCATGGAAAGTAAAAGGACCCAAAACTATATCTATAATGTAACATTATTCCCTTAAACACATTTCTTAATATGTAGATTCAATATGTATGTATTCATAGTCTAGGTGTATTGATATATCGACCACCTCACCAACACTAATTTCAATGGCCTAAGATATGTACTAGAGGAAAATTAATACTACTTCCAAAAGTCTTAAACCATCCATATTAAAGGAAAAACATGAAACCCAATCCAATTGAGTGAACTTGTATGATACCACTCTATAACGGCCAAACAGACTGGGGCCTACTTAGCTGGTGGAAGGTCAAACCACTACAACCCAAGTCTATAACCAATAGACTAGGGGCTAGTGAAAAGCACCAAAAAAGAATAATTTAAAATGGGAGTCTATAGAATAATAAACATGTATGCATTCAACCAACCATGTCTATGAAACAGTGAATATGAATATAAAATATTCTAACATATAGAGAAAACCCTTCATCTAATAAACTCTATGGAATATATCAGAGTACAAAAATATAAATAAATGTGGAAAAAGGAAAAAAACACCCAATCATAAATGATTTCCCAACCTGACTATATTTAGAAGAAATGAAAATTAAGAGAGATAGACTCATGATATCCATATTTCGACCACTATATGTGGTCAATACACCTAGATATCCATACTATCTACCAATGACACCGCCGATCTATCCATTATCTTTATAAGACATAACACGTGTGGTAAAATCCCATACAAAGGTCAATATATATTTAACCAACATGAAAACCTAAAATCAAATTGTGAGCTATATAGATATACAAAAAATGGACTGCTCAACCCAAAATAGGAGGGAAACAAGACCGATCATAAATATATATTCACATAATGAATTCAAAATGAGAGAAAATGGGATCTAAATATCGCATCCCATCTAAATTCAGCGAGTCTACCTACAACAACCAAATTCCACCACCAATACCTATCATAAAATGAAACCTCACTATAATATATGTTGAGGGTACCTCTCCTTTATAATTCCATCTACAACTGAGGGAACCATGACTCCCATGGGGGACCTACACACTACTATAGATTAAAGACAATGGAGTCTCATTCAATAGAAAGAGTACCCATTTACAGTGTAGGGTACAACAATCCATATCTATATAAAGAGTGTGTGGGACCTACTCCCTAGTGTGACATGTGAGTTAAAACCTTGGAATCACTTTGATGATCCTACCATCACCACCATCATAGTCATGGATTTCTTAAATAAGTATTAAAATTTTAAAATCAAAACTTTGTATCTTTTATTACACAAAAATGGCCACCAACACACTTCACATGGAATTCTAATCAGGATAGAGTACAAATGGACAATAATATGAGTCCTGGAGATGGAGATACGAGAGGAAGAAGATTTTATTAGGGATACACAACATGTATTGTGGTCCACATAGTATGTGACCCCACATTATTACATGATATTGATCTCCTCTATACAATTTTTGAGAATCCATTTTAGACTACAATGCATGTATGGGTCATACACAATTTTTCATGGCCACTCGAGGCCTGCCAATGTGCTTTGGTCCATGCCTGTGTACTTCAGGTCATGCCCATATACCTAATCGTGCATGGGTTTTTAACTCATGTATGAATATTTTTATAGTACATGGTGTTCCATCCTATTTGGTGTCTTGGGAATGTGACATATAGAGAGTTTCTTAGCCAATCGGGGAGGGTCATATGACATGTGGGTCTGACCACAAGGCATGCGAACATTATCTTTTCCTGAAACCTTTTCACTACAACCAAGGGGTACTACATGGTGTGTATTTTTTTTTGGAATACACACTCTGTAGCCAGGAAATTATAGAATCCCTGAATTCTTCTTGTGCCTACCCAATCTACTTCCTCTTATGTAAATCTTTCCTACTAACAATTCAAAATTAATGTAAAAATGATAGGTCATCGTTTCTTGGTCTCTAGTGGCTAAAAAATGGAATCCAAGTTTCCACTTGAGGCCCATAATGCATCATTTATTCTCTCATCTATATCACTACTCTAGATATGTATCCTATGAACAATAACCAATAAATCTTCATGATCAGTCTGAAAAATAGTAATCCTTTTATCATTTACACAACTATCACAAATGGCAGTGTTCGATCGTGCTCTAACCTACTGTGAAAATATAGAATGTTGACCCATTGTAAAATGATGAAGAACACAAAAAATGTTGTAAAAATGAACATGAATAAAGGTGAAACCATAATTTTCAATGTGATATAATAAAAAAATCATGAAATAGGATATCTAGTGTCAAAACATGGAATACAAAGATAAAATTTAATTAAACAATATAATTCATATATTGGGATCATTTGAATGATAAAATAATCGCAAATCAAAAATAAATAATTAGATCCATTCTTTAACAAATTTAATGAATTGGGTAGAATCCATAATTGAAAAGTCCTATATAAATTTGGATTGATTGTGGGTGGAGAATTAATTCACAAAAAATGGATAAATCTCATTGAATTGTATCCCTCTTGATCCACCCTGATATGACAACCCCTCATCATATGATGTTATCCTCCTATGAAGAATGCTCATAGATCCCCTAAATTATCCAAGGGTTTATACATACAACCCTAATGAATATTAATAATGATGTATAAATAGAAGAAATTACATCTTGAGAATATTAAAATTAAATAATTAAATTTCAATATTTATATTAATTAAACGCACAACCATCGACTGAACTATCTAGACGTATGATGCCTAACAAACATAGTTGTTACCTATGTAAAACCTTGAATTCCATAATCAACCATAGTATAATATTTACTATCTGAGGATATGTCTGGGAGTTATTACACTATTTCAATAAATATAACTATGTGTTATATTAATATATTTAATGTTGTTATAATATCAATACAGGGTTCACCGGGCCTCAAAATCTCATACTGACTCAGTACCTAGCTACGAATATATTTCATTATATATTTCAAATTATTTCAATGAAAAAATAGTTTAATAAAATATAAATGGTTCTACACATTCTAAATACCATTAATTCCATGTCTTCATGGAATCCACAACCCCCCAAAATTTCCCATGGCTTAGAGTTCCTCATACTGGGTCTTAGATGACTTATATCATCCAAGGAATCTCTAAATAGTTACAAAGAATGAACCATGGAAAATCCCTCTCTATATTATTTTGTAGACTTTAACTATCATGTGGGAAATATTAATTCCAACCATGAAATGAACCATGTCTCAAACAATTTATCATTTCTTATAGGTTAACCACTCACAAAACACTCCCAGTGAAATGACTGTCTCCACAACACTTTCTCGTTTTAACTTTAGTCTCAAAACACCCAACTTGTGACATATATTGGGTGACAAAACACCCACTTTAAATATAACATGTTATAGTCTCAAAATCATTTCAATGTGACCATGACCTTCACCAAAATCATTGAAAAGGATTGAATTCCATTTCCCCACCTTGATGTATTTTATTGTTATTGCACAATGCAACATAGAACACATCTCAAATCCTAGTTTATTACTTATATTTTTATTAAGAAATATAATCATGGATCACTATTAATTATATTAAATGTGATATTTATTCAATGAATCTTAGTTTATAAGAATCAGTTGATTTAAATTCATTTAAAATCTATGATTCTGAAAACTCTTTTTATTTTTCCACATTCTTATCAAATTTCCCAATGTGATGACTTGTATGTTGTTCACTAAAAGACAAATAAATCGTATAATAAATGTGTATTACATATATGTATCCTAATCATACACCAATCTATTGACATGAATCTATGGGAATCACTCACACATAAATTATTCATCTAAATGAATCACCCAACGAGTCTCTTATCACTTGATGTAGTAGTATTAAACCAAAAGGTCTTATGGATCAATTCTTTATACTTTAGACAACATTATTTTCATCAAAACGGTGTCATTATTTTTCATCATCCAACCAAATTAGCCTATTATTATGTTTTTTTGATTGTACTATTAACATATAACTTATCTATTAAAATTGAAGGACAACTCATCAATCAACACGTATAATATGTATTAACACCAAATAAAATGTTATCCTTTAAAGAATTAAACATGATGTTATTAAAATAATATAGAGTGGAAATAATCCCCTCATATTTATCCTCCAATTTATAATCAACAAACCTAAACACAGTACCAAAATAATAATGTCCATTTTATAAGTATATAAATGTATTAGAAAATGAAGGTTAGATCAAGTATAAAATAAATCAAAAAATATATTCAACCCATATACTCCACCTTTCAATTATAAGTATATAATATAAAAACACAATTTCCATTAATAAAATAAAACAAATAACAACCATATTCTTGATAAAATAATCTATCAAAAACATACTAAATAAATAATTACAATAAATAATCACGAAGTAGAAATAGTATTCTACCCATTTCAAAAAATATTAATGAATTGAAAGAGGATTCTTTCAAAGTATAAACATGAATAGAATAGGCATGCTTTAATTGAATTAACATTATATATTTCTACCATAAGATACAATTTACAATGTAAAATATAATTATCTCTAAACACATGCAATAATATCAAGGGAAAAAAGTAGTGAAATAAAATCCCCTAAAAATAATATAAATATATTTATCAAACATGGAATTTTCTTCACCACGTGTCACTCCCTCATCAAATCCATCCATTATCCCATAACCCCATCCATTAATCCTTAAACTACCCCTCTCACCTCGTTGTGACTACCCTTTTCAACTACTATAGTTTCATAACCTCTATAGATATTCCTCCTTCTCCATCCAATGATTACACTGAAATTAACCTCTCAATTATATTGTTTATGCTACATATCACTACTCCAACATCCCCTCTTCCTATCTCCACCCGATCACAACTTCTCTACTCTATCAACACCTCTAATGATCCCCTCCCCATCAAGAGTTACCTATTCCCAATCACTTGTTTGGAAGCCTCTACTGTTTCCCTACCTCTTTGTTTGATGATTTCACAAGGATCGGCCGCTCAAATCTACATTCAACTCTACTTCTCGACATTATGTCTACACCTCTTCCGATATCCGCAATTTGGGGTTTGGTAAGATATTACATTCAGTCTCTGAAATCTATGATATTATGTATTTTGTGATTGGCTACCAGGGCTCCATCGCAATCGAACAACCTTAATTCCTTCTTGTACCTCTAATACGGTAACTCCAAAATCACCCACTTCCAACTTATCCACCGTTTTTCTCTAAAATCTATACTATTCTACTCAGCCTATTCACTCAGGTTCTCCTTGATTTAGCTCCTGTAATCCCTTCTTCCAGAGGTATGTTATCCTACTATCCTATGATACATATACCTTCTGTTCATCATTATATTATTTACAGGTTCATATAAGGTAATGAAAATTTCATAATACATTATCATATTTCAGTAATCCAAGTATTATTTGTCTTTGTCATTTAACTTCTTCTAATCACATTAAATAACTATAACTTTAAAACCTAGAATAGCAGTGACTACATAAAAATTCTAAGAATTGTGTTTCTTTAGCATTTACATTGTCTATACTATGATCACAGTACTATATCCAAGTAGATATGTTTAATCTAATGGGCCATTTTTCTTTGAAAAATCATTATTATCATGGTTTAGATTATATTGATCATAGTAAATAACAATAACTGGAACCATTCAGACATACAACCCCAACAGTGTCTACATACTCATTTTAAGGATCTTTTTTCTTTATAATATATATTGTCTCTAATCTTGTCAAAGTAGTGCATTTCATTGTTCTATGGTTCTGTTAAACTCCATTAAAATAAAATAAAATTTTACACCATACAAACATGCACTCCCCATTGAGATATAGAGACACACATCTTCGAGTAAGACTACTATGACAACAACATCAATCAGGTTTTATTATTTTTTATTATGAACTCTTGATAATCTTACATTATTTATCAATTATCAAATTATCTATTTACTATAATTTCAATTCCATAGGAATAAAGTATAAGGACCCAGCCTTAAACATTACATAATATTGAATTAAATGAATAATTCACATTGAGGATCTTTTCATGTTTAGAGTTTTATAGAATTAAGACATAACTATTACATCTCAAAAGATCAAAAGGTAGACATATCTACAGAGTTTCAATTTTTTAATAAAATAAAAACTCTTGAAAAAAAGAATCATGTCTAGTTCCATGATTTAGATAGCATGACTTTTCCTTGATCCCATCCTTGACCTTATTCATCTTTAAGTCCTCTGAAAATATTTCAAAACCTCGGATGAGCATAAAAATCTCAGTAAGGGTTATAAAACAAAGAATGAACAAATTTCTTCATAAATACATACAAAACATGAAATAATTTACTTACCTAATGAAATCATATGATTTATGAAAGACACATAGAAATAATTAATCATAAAGGTAACTTGTGGCATGAATATCATTCTTACATTATACCTAACATAGCTATATAGGGAGTTACTTTGGAATACCCATCACAGTATATTCCCTAAATATCTTAGGAGAAACATCCACGTTTACCTCGGTCACGTTACCCAATTCCTTGGAGAGCTAGCTCAGGCTCACCCACCCTAGGTTTATCATGGAACCACCCGTATACGTAAATAATGGCCAAGAACCATTACATGATCATAAAACATAACATAAGCATAATGGAAAGATAACATTTCCAAATTTAAATAATAAAATATCATTTCAAGATATTGAAATAAAAAATCCATTCTCAAAATCATTTTCAATACCAAAATACGTAAAAGGATTATATGGTATTTATTTTTTCTTTTAAAAACATTTCGGCTTGTTAAGGAAGCCAAAGATCAAAAAATACTCACGGTGGCGGAAAGGTCGTTGTCACCGCTTAAATTAAAAAAAACATTAATTTTTGTCATTTAGTAAAATGATTCATATAAAAATATTCCCTTTGAATGAAATTAAAATTCAAAGGTTTTTATACAGTGTATAAAATAAAATCGTGTATTAAAATACAATATGCCTCAATGAAAGGAGATTGAGACGAAGTCCCTTACCTCATGTCCGACATGACTCGATCATTCTTTAATCTCCTGAATAATAAACTAAAGTTAATTTATACTTTCTTAAGAACATTTTTCAAGTTTATCATTCCTTTTATATCACTTATTACCATGTTATAAGAATTATGTATTCATTTAAGTTAATAACGTCCATTTTGTCGATATTTGGTACTTGAGTAAAAAATTAACACCTTATATTTACAAGTTGCCTATGTGGTCAACAGTTCAATTTATCAAGAATAAAATTCATCATTTATATATCATATATATCATATATATCCAGTATTTTCATGTATTTATAATACTACATAACATTTGGAGGTAAGAAATGGAATGCACCGTTCATGGAGACGGTAAGCCGTACGTACGCATGAATGCTACTTCCATTTCTATTTATTATTTTAATGGAATTAAAACATAATTATACATAGGTATATTATAATTAAAGTATAATATCATATATAATATCATTAAATCTATCCTTTATACATCCCTCATAAGGTATTAACGAGTCACGTCACTTTTAGGGGGTGGTAGTCCGCACTTCCTCTAATGAGATTATCGTATTTACCCATTATGGAAACCATAAAGTCTTGATATAAATGGTAATTACAGAAGAATAATGAAATCATAAACATAATATATATCATATATAAATACAGTTCCATCATAATGGCCACCATGAGAGGCGGTAAGATGTAATTGAACAATCATCGTTTCGTGAGGCCTTAGTTTGTCATCCACAGAAACATTATGTTCATCATCCATTATATGAAGGTGTGTGTTAGTGTTGTTAGAATAATTCTCATAAAAACATCCTATTATATTGAGGATACTTGTATTGTTAAAAAAATAACGGAATAAAAAGAGTTTAGGGGTTGGAGAAGTAAAATAAAAGAAAACAAATTAAGAGAAACTGTTACCTTTAATTTGGGTATCTTCCTTTGGTTTGAACCAAAGGATTTCTTGAAGTGACTTATTCCTAAGTTAAGGCTTCTAATAGGATTATAGGGATGTAGAGAGCTAAATTGGGAAGAGTTTGGACAAGCGAAATGTCTTGAGAGGTGTGTGGAATTGGTTAGAAGTGGTCTCCTTTTATAAGGGAGAGGATGGGCTCTTTAGGAAAGTGTGAAACCATTATTTTATTATATAATGATATTCAGTTTATAAAGGTCAAAAAATAATTATAGTCAAATATAAGATGACTCATCGTTGAACTAAAATCATCCAATCATAATTGGACATGTTTTGGATAATATTTTAATCATTATAATCTTATTTGTCTAAATCATTTATTAATGAGGTAAATGCTGCATCATTATTGTGTCATAAATAATTTAATTTATTCAATGTCTAAAAATTATAAAAAAATACTATCATGTAGTAAATCGTTTTAGCTTTCAAATTAATATTTATAGTTGAAACTATGGCTTATATAACACAATATAAAAATTAATTTACTAAATACTTTTTGTTGTTGTCAATTTTTTCTTTCCATTAAATTAATTAATCTAAAGTGTCATTGTCTTTCATAAGTGGATCTATGGGGTCCAGAAATCGACCCAAGGATGCCCATGGTCGTCCACTACTCAAACAATAAGGTTAGGACAAGTGTTAAGGTAATTTTGAATTATTATAATATTCTTTTAACCTTGAATTAACCTATTTACCTTTAACATCGGTAAATAAAAGTCAAAAGATACTATTCACCAAAAAATATTTTCATCTTAATGAACCACATTTTATTTCTTGATAAAAACAATGTATGTCAGATTTTTTTAATTCAATTCACAGAAGTGGTAAATTTTCATTTAAATGAAAAAGTCAGTTTTTTAACTACCACTAAGTGGTATTCATCAAAAATTGAAGTTTTTCCAAAAAATACATAAAATTCAGCCAAAGCTATATTTGATATTCCGAATTCAAAAATGATGTCTATTTTTTAAAATTCAAAACATAGAAGTGGAATTAATTAATTTTAAAATTAATTCCCCTTATCAAAAAAATAGCGTGATTTTAAGAAACAATAACTATCAAAATATTGATACTTGTTTATATCCAATTTCAAAGTGAAATTAATTTCAATGACCAGCATTAGATTAAATGGTAAAAATATATTTTAATTTACCTTTAAACCAACTAAAAAGATAATCTTACCATATAAATAAATTAGTCTAAAAGGCACTTTTGAATTAAAATACAGTATTTTTCACTATTCATTAAAAAATGAACTTTATCAGAAAAATACCAAAAAAACTACCCAAAGTAAAAATTGATGTCCCCATTCTAAAAAAGGATTATATTTAGTCAATTATAATGTATTAAAGTGACAATAACAATATTTAAAGAGGGTTCTCCATTAAAAGGCGATAAATTAGCCTTTTAATGTAAATTATGCTTAAAATTATATTCATTCACATTTTAAGCCTCTAACTTTTATTGGATAAATGTAAATACATTTAACAATCATGTATAATCATATTGTAGTTAGTTTCATTCATTCCCGCAAATACAACGGCTAGGAGTTAACTACCATTTAAAATAATAATATTATATTATCAGTGTGCAACGTAAGGTTCCAAAGAAACCCGTTGTTGTGTATCGGGTACGCTATCGAACATAACAACCCCTTTAAAGTAAAATTAATATTTAATTCTCAAATATTAATAAACATGAAATATGTCTTATTCTTCATTTACCTGGGATTTTACATCCTTCCCCCCTTTTGGGAATTGCATCCTCACAATTTTTATTCACTTATCAAAATTATTGGGGGGGTATTTATCCCTCACAGAATTTTCAGATTCCCACATTGCCTCTTCAACCATATGGTTTTCCACAAAACCTTTAGCTAGTTAATTACCTTATTTCGCAACACTTGCTCTCTACAGTCAAGAATCTGGACTGGTTGTTCTTCATAAGAGATATTATCTTTCAACTGATGTACCTCTGGGCTCAAAACATGAGATGGATCTAGTATATATTTTCTCAATATCGAAACATGAAAAAAATTGTGTACCTGGGATAAACTTGGAGGTAAAGACACTCTATACGCAACTGATCCAAATTTCTCCAGAATTTCATGAGGTCTAATGATCCTTGGACTCGACATTCCCTTCTTACCAAAACACTTCACACTTTTCCATGAAGAAACTTTGAGAAAGACATGATCACCTACCTCAAAGGAAATATCCTTCCTCCGGTTATCTGCATAACTTTTCTGTCTGCTCTGATCTATTCTCGTGTGCTTTTGAATCAACTGAACTTTCTCTACCATCTCTTCTACCAATTCTGGTTCCATCAGCTTCCTTTCACCTACTTTATCCCAGAATGCTGGAGTTCGAAAATGCTTTCCATATAATGCCTCAAATGGAGCCATCTGTATACTGGAATGAAAGCTGTTATTATATGAAAATTCAACCAAAGAAAGATGTTGGTCAAAACATCCCTGGTAATCCAGTGAAAAAGAATTTATCATATCATCCATGGTCTGAATTGTTCATTCTGACTTCCCATCTGATTGAGGATGAAAAGATGTGCTAAAGATTAATTCAGTACCTAATGACTTCTGATGGCTTTTCCAAAAGTTAGAAGTAAACCGGGGTTCACGATCAGATTCAATGGACATGGGACTCCATGCAGCCTGACTATCTGTTTAACATAAAACCGAGCAAGTTGATCTAGAAACAACGTATCTCTAATAGGAAGGAAATGAGAAGATTTAGTCAATCAGTCAACTATAACCCATATTGCATTATTACCTCGAGATTTCTTTGGTAATCCAACAACAAAGTCCATGGATATATTTTTCCATTTCCACTATGGCACTGGTAAATGCTGAAGAATTTTTTTCGATAACTGTCACTCTACTTTAACCTGCTGACATGTCAAAAACTTCACAGTAAAATCAGCAATATCTCTTTTCATTCCATCCCACCAGTAATACTCCCGAAGATCTTTGTACATCTTAGTACTTCCAGGATGAACTGAAAACGGGGAACTATGAGCTTCACATAACAACTCATTCTTCAACTTTGAATCACAAGGCACACATAATCTCTTTCCAAATATCAAAACCCAATCATTATCAACGTTAAAATCAGGAAACAAACCCTTTTTAACCAACAAAACCTTTTTCTGTAACTCACTGTCTTCCTTCTATGCTTGCTTAATTCTGTCTTATAGAGATGATTTCACTAACACCTGAAACAAAATAGAATAATTTTCTGCAAAAACAACTTCTATGCTAATGTTCATCAAATCAAAAACCAAAGGATCTCATTCCAAAAGAAACATTGTTAATCAAGTATTACTTTTTCGACTCAAAGCATCAACCACTTTATTTGATTTCCCTGTATGATAAAGGATCATGCAATCATAATCCTTGATTAATTCTAACCATATCCTCTTTCTCATGTTAAATTATTTTTTAGTGAATATATACTTCAATCATTTGTGATCAGTATATATTTCACACTTCAATCCATACAAATGATGCCTCTAAAACATTAAAGTAAAAAACAACAGTAGCTAATTTCAAATCATGTGTATAGTAATTTAACTCATGTGGTTTCAACTGATGTGAATCATAATAAATAACCTGATCATTCTATATTAGGACACAACCCAATCCTTTCAATAAAGCATCACTGTAGATAACAAACTCACCATTTCTAGAAGGAAGTGCCAAAACTAGATCATTCACCAATCTTCTTTTCAATTCCTGAAAACAATCATCACATTCTTTTGTCCAGATGAACTTAACACCTTTTCGAGTTAACTTAGTCATTGGACTAGATAACCGTGAAACATTTTCAAAAAACCACCGGTAATAACCTGAATTAACTGAGCCATCACTGCAACAAACTATTCAGTTCTGATTCCAACCATCTCAGGTTGTTGATTTGGAAGTTCATTTCCCTCTGTATTCCATCCCAGAAAAGATGCTTTGTTTCCTCTACGAAAATCCATTCTTAACATAGAAATAGCTTAGGTGAAGAAACATGGTAATCTTTAAATTCCATATGATTTCCAATATTAACATAAATTACTTTATGGATATTAATTTAAAAATACCCTAACACCAAAATTTGTCTAAACAGACCTCTGATACCAACTATAAGGACCCGGCCTTAAACATTAGATAATATTGAATTAAATGAATAATTCACATTGAGGATATTTTTAGGTTTATAGTTTTAGAGAATTAGGACATAAATATTACATCTCAAAAGATTACAAGGTAGACATATCTACACAGTTTCCATTTTTTTCATAAAATAAAAACTCTTGAAAAAAAGAGTCATGTATAGATTCATGTTTTAGACAGCATGACTTTTCCTTGATCCCATCATTGACGTTATTCATCTTTATGTCCTGTGAAAACATATAAAAACTTGGGATGAGCATAAAAAGCACAGTAAGGGTTATAAAAAAGAATCTAAACATTTGTTCATAAATAAATACAAAAAATTAAATCATTTACTTACCTCATGAAATCATAATATTTATGAAAGACACATAGAAATCATTAATCATAAAGGTAACTTGTGGCATCTATATCATACTTACATTGTAGCTATCACAACTACATAGGGAGTTACTTTGGAATACCCATCACAGTATATTCCCTAAATCTCTTAGGAGAAACATTTACGTTTACCTCTATCACGTTACCTAATGCATTGGAGATCTATCTCGGGCTCACCCGCCCTAGGTTTATCACGGAACCACCCATATACATAAATAATGTCCAAGAACCATAACATGATCATAACACATAACATAAGCATAAAAGAAAGATAACATTCCCACATTTCAATAATAAAATATCATTTCAAGATATTGAAATAATAAATCCATTCTCAAAATCATTTTCAATACCAAAATACTAAAAAAGTGTATATGGTATTTATTTTTCCTTTTAAAAACATTCCGGCTTGTTAAGTAAGCCAAAGATCAAATAATACTCGCGGCGACGGAATGGTTGTTGTCACTACTTACGTTAAAAAAAATTCCTTTTTGTCATTTAGTAAAATGATTCATATAAAGATATCCACTTTGAATGAAATGAAATGTCAAAGGTTTTTATACAGCGTATAAAAGAAAATCGTGTATTAAAATACAACATGCCTCAATGAAAGGAGATTGAGATGAAGTCCCTTACCTCGTGTCCGACTTGACTCGATCATTCTTTAATATCTTGAATAATAAAATAAAGATAATTTCAACTTTCTTGAGAACCTTTTTAAAGTTTATTATTCCTTTTATATTACTTATTACCATGTTATAAACATTATGTAATCATTTAAGTTAATAACATCCATTTTTTCGATATTTGGTACATGAGTCAAAAATGAACACCTTATATTTAAAATTTGTTAATGTGGTCAACAGTTCATTATATCAATAATTACATTAATAATTTAGATATCATATATATCATATATATATAGTATTTACATGTATTTATAATAGTACATAACATTTGGAATTAAGAAATGAAATGCACCATTCATGGAGATGGTAAGTCGTACGTATGCATGAACGCTACTTTCATTTATATTTATTATTTTAATAGAATTAAAACATAATTATACATAGTTATATTATAATTTCATTATAATATCATATATAATATCATTAACTCTATCCTTTATACATACCACATAAGGCATTAACGTGTCACGTCACTTTGAGGGGGCGGTAGTCCGCACTTCCTCAAATGAGATTATCGTATTTACCCACAATGGAAATCATAAAGGCTTGATATAAATGGGAATTACAGAAGAATAATGAAATCATAAACATAATATATATCCTATATAAATACATTTATACCATAATGGCCACCATGAGAGGCGGTAAGATGTAATTGAACAATCATCGTTTCGTGAGGCCTTAGTTTTCCATCCATAGAAACATTATGTTCATCATCCATTAGATGGAGGTGTGTGTAAGTGTATTTATAATCCTTCTCAAAAAAACATCCTAGTATATTGAGTATACTATTGTTGTTACAAAATAAAGGAATAAAATGATTTTAGGGGTTGGATAAGTAAAATAAAAGAAAACAAATTAAGAGAAACCATTACTTTAATTTGGGTAACTCCCTTTGGTTTGAACCAAAGGATTTATTGAAGTGCCTTATGCCTAAGGTAAGGCTTATAAGAGAAGGATAGAGATGTAGAGAGATTAATTGGGTAGATTTTGGACGAGCAAAATGTCATGAGAGGTGTGTGAAATTGGATAGAAGTGGTCTCCTTTTATAAGGGAGAGGAGCGGCTCTTTAGGAAAGTGTGAAAACATTATTTTATTATATAATGATATTCAGTTTCTAAAGGTAAAAAAATCTTTATAGTCGAAGATAAGATGACTCATGGTCGAAATAAAATCATCCAATCAAAATTGGACTTGTTTTGGATAATGTTTTAATCATTATAATCTTATTTATTTAAATAATTTATTAATGAGGTAAATACTACATCATTATTGTTTCATAAATAATTTAATTTATTCGATGTCTAAAAATTATAAAAAAAATACTATGTTGTAGGAAATATTTTTATCTTTTCAATTAATTTTTATAGTCGAAAATATGACTTATATAACACCATATAAAAATTAATTTACTAAAATATATTTGTTATTGTCAATTTTGTCTTTACATTAAATTAATTAATCTAAAGTGTCATTATCATTCATAAGTGGATCCATGGGGTCCCAAAATCGACCCAAGGATGCCCATGGTCGGCCACTTCTCATCCAATATGTTTAGGGCAAGTGTTAAGGTAATTTGGAATTATTATAATATTCTTTAAACCAAAAATTACCCTATTTACCTTTAACCACGGTAAATAAAAGTCAAAAGTTTCTATTCACCATAAATTATTTTCATTTTAATGAACTACATTTTACTTATTGATAACAGCCATGTATGTCAGATTTTTGAAATTCAATTCATAGAAGTGGTAAATTTTCATTTAAATGAAAAGGTCAGTTTTTTAACTACCACTAATTGGTGTCACAATTCATCAAAAATTGAAGATTTTCAGAAAAATAACAAAAAGTAAGCCTAATATATATTTGATATTCCGAATTCAAAAATGATATCTATTTTGAAAAATTTAAAACATATAATTGGAATTAATTAATTTTAAAATTAATTCCTGTTATCAAAACAAATAGCGTGTTTTTCAGAAACAATAACTATCAAAAGATTGAGACTTGTTTATATCCAATTTCAAAGTGAAATTAATTCCAATGACCAAAATTAGATTAAATGGTAAAAATATATTTCAATTTAACATTAAAAATAACTAAAAAGATAATCTAACCATATAAAAAAATTATATTAAATGGCACTTTTGAATTAAAATACAGAATTTTTTACTATTCATTAAAAAATGAACTTTATCCGAAAAATACCAAAAAAAATTACCCAAAGTAAAATTTGATGTCCCCATTCTAAAGAAGGATTATATTTGGTCAATTTAAATGTATTAAAGTGACCAAAACTATATTTAATGAGGGGTCATCATTAAAAGGCAATAAATCATCCATTTAACGTAAATTATGCTAAAAATTATATTTATTCACATTTTAAGCCTCTATCTTTTATTGGATAAATGTAAATACATTTAAAATCATGTATAATCATATTATATTTAGTTTCATTCATTTATGCCAATAAAATGGATAGGAGTTAACTACCATTTAAAATAATAATAATATATTATTAGTATGCAACGTAAGATTCCAAAAAAACCCGTTGTTGCGTATCGGGTATGCTATCGAACATAGAAACCCCTTTAAAGTAAAATTAATATTTAATTCACAAATATTAATAAATATGGAATATTTATTATTCTTCATTTACCTAGGATGTTACATAATGTCTCTTGAAAACATTAATGCAACAAAACCTATAACACCAACAAGATGCACAAAAACAGGAAGAGGTGTCCCTTTCTCACCAATACCTAGAAATTGTATGTTCAATTTAAAATGTCAATTAATTTTTATTTATTTATCATATTGAAAAGAGAAATATCATTCCTCTATAAAATATTATGTTGCTACCTTCCATTTTATATTCTAATACTACTAAGAATTTTACGATAACAATAACTATTGGACAATGTTTTACTACCGTACTTGCCACACCAGCTTATAACATAGAAATAAATTGACGCATTCCATTATCACCTATATCCAGCACTAGTTACTTCCCTTTACTATATCCAATTTAAAACGGTTCCATTATTTATCAATCTTCATCTCATATGTTTACTATAACTACAATTCCACAGGTAGATTATCTCTGGAAAAAATTAATGCAACTGAACTGCTAACACCAACAGGAAGAACATAAATAAAAAGAGTTATACCTTTCCCACTGATACCAAGTAATGGTAAGTTCAATTTATGTAGACCATTATTTTTTATTTATTTATTATATTTCAGACCAGAGTATCATACCTCTGTAAAATATTATCTTGATACCTAATAATGTATATTTTAATAGTATTGTGAATTTTACAATAACAATACCTATTTTAAAATATTTTATTGTAAAACATGTCTCACCAGCTAATAATATAGAAATACTTCGACAAATTCCATTTCCACCTATATCCATAAATGGTTATTTACATTTACTATCTCTAATTTAATTACATTGATTTCATACTACAAAATAGGAAACCATGTCTTTCTATAATTTTTCATCTCCCTGTTTCACAGTCCCTCAAGATTTTTCAAAATTATCAATGATATACACTGGATCAAACAAGAGAAAACAATTATTGCATTCCATGATACAACATAGTCTTTCATTATGATAGCATGATGCCATTGAACTTTTTTTAACTATATGGATAATATGTTACATTCATATTTAACAACTCCAGGTCCCAATATTACTCATAAAGGTACAAATACAAATGGTTATATTTTTATGGAGTCAGCTAATGCCTTCTCATCACAGTAAGCACAAAACAATCCACTACATAATATATTCTCTGCTAGTGCAATATTGATTCTTATTCAGGAAACTACTATAATGAACAATGGTGCTTATTCTACTATCAGAAAGTGAATTCCATTTTCATCCCCAGGTTTGTTATACAGTCCAACTAGAATTTTAGGTTTATTATCTATATATCTCTTTAAAACTATGCACTTTATAATATTAATTAGAATTTTCACCAATGATGATATTTTAAAGAGAGATTAATAAGTATGCAGGTTCTAAACAATCGCCTGAGGAATAATAATCAATGGATCACACGTCCATAGAAACTACTCCTACAACAAACTCTGACATAGATCATGTATTCCACTTCAGTGTTCTGTCAAAATAGAAATTATATATTCATCATTCATTTATTTTACTATGTATTTTATATTATTAGATATTCATCAATAAAAAATAACTTGATGTTGAATGATGCAAAGAAGTCACTGAAACATTAAACTACTGAACAAACAGGTTTTTGCATCTGATAAACAATTATATTACAATATAGACTCTATATAAGAAATAATTGTACTAAATTTTCATTCAAAATTAATATAAAATATTTTAATACTTTACTCTGTTTGAATATTTAGATTGTGGAGACCCTTCTATCATTTGGGAGTAATATGGTTTAACCTTATAGTATGAAGAGAGGAAGAAAAAATATAGCCACAAACATATCCCACCTTTCTATTTATGTTTCTCACTGGGATTAATTGCTTTGTATTGTTTGTCTGCATGTCCTAAATACCTTAGAACATTACTGTTCAATAAATCCTCTAAACATTCAAAAACATTCCAGGACCACATGTACATTTACAACTCTATGTTTTTAATCACATCATTGGACGAAAATAATAAAACTTGTGAACTATGGTGGGTCTCCAAATATTTTTACATTAAATGGACAAAACTACTGTCACACAGGATGTTTATGTCATCCTGATGGAAACCCAAAAATGTTTTCTCAGATCTATGTATATGACACTAAAAATGAAGCTCACAATAGAGTATGAGCCATCAGGTAACAACTACATTAGGTGGTAATATATGAATATTGTCTCTTGTGATTTTGACTTTTTCTTTACACTTTTATTGGCAGCTTCTATGAAAGAAACCAAAACTCTATTATTGATTTAATTGTTGTTCAAAAACTACAAGATATGCTTCATGAAATGGATGCATTATCACATCAATTAAGAACATCTAGGGATATTATTGAGACTCATGGAAGTATATGTTTAAGGATATGACTTCTCCAAAGAGGAGGAAGAGCTGCAAAAACACTATACATACGAACCAATTTTGAGATTTTAATGCTCATTTTCGGTGACATTGAAGATCTAAATCTTGAGAGGCATATCATACTTCAAAGAAAAAGTGGTGACTTTCGATGCATAGATGAGCTTTACCCTCTATACCTTCTTCTAAAATATACATTGGTTTTCATAGGTGGAGAGGATAGATATGTTGATAATATATTCCATCATGTTACACCCTTCAAGAAAAGTGAAAAACTCAGAAAAGTAACAATGATAGAGTATTTATCTGTTCACCATCAATTCTGTTTCAATGATTCATCCGATCTTCATTTTTCTAGGAGTCTTCTGAAACAATTTATTTTAGATGCATACACAATGATTGAGTTTCAAAGACTATCTTTTATTCACTTTAATCAAAAGAACTTCAGGGCATAAATATACAATGTTCTGGAATATTATTTTCATAGAGGTGTCCAAGATGGGTATTTATGTGGGAAGTTTATCATTTTACCTTCCACATTTACAGGAGGTCCAAGGTAAATGATTCAAAATTACCAATATGCTATATGAAATTGTAATTGGGTAGGGTATCCAAATCATTTTTTAACATTTACGTGCAATCCAATGTGGCCTGAATTGTCTAGATTTTTTAAAGTAAAAAACCTTCACCCATCAGTCTGTCCTCATATACTATCATGTATTTTCAATACTAAGGTCAAAAAACTCATGAATGATTTACAAGAAAGTTGTTTTTTATAAAGTCTCGAGCAGATACGAAAAATTATCACTAATATGTTCTAATTTTATAATGAATGATTATACAAACAAATGTCACATGTTATTCACTGGTTTTTCCATCTAACCATCAATCCCCAAAGTAGTTTTTGTACTATAGAGTTTTTGAAAAGGGTATTGTTTTATGTACTTCATATACTGCTATGAAAAACCACATTCATTTTTCATTCACAAGTATGTTATACAATCCAAATAGCATTTCATGTTTATAATATATATATATATATACACTTTATAATATTTAATAACATTGTCACCTATGATGTTATTCTAAGGAGTGAGTAATAAGCAGGAAGTTTCTACACAACCGCCCGAGGAACAACATTCAATGGATCATACTTCCCAATAATCTACTCCTACAACAAACTGTAACATATATCATGCATTCAACATCATAGGTCTATCAAAATAGACATTTAATTTTCAACATTAAACAGTTTACTATGAATTTTGTATTACTAAATATTCATCAATAAAAAATATCTTGAACGTGAATGTTGTAGATAAGTCACTATAACTTCAAACTACTGAAAAATAGGTTATTTGAATTTAATAAACAATTATATTTCTATATTGATTGTGTATTCAATATAATTAGTCTTATCATTATTTCCGAATTAAAATCAAATATTGTAATACTTTTATCATTTAGAATATTCATATTGTATATACCCTTATAACATTTGTGAGTAATGTGGTTAATCCTTATGGTATGAAGAGAGAACTAAAAAATAGCCACAGAAATGTCCCATGTTTCACATTATGTTTCTCACTAGGAAGAATTTCATTATAGTTATTAACTGCATGTCCTGAATACCACAGAACATTACTAATCATTAAAAGCTCTACACATTCAAAAAAATCCAAGACCACATGAACATTTAGAACTATATGTTTGCATTCACATCATTGTGTGGAAATGTAAACAAATCTGTGAGTTTTGGTGGGTCTCCAAATATTTTTAGAATAAATGGACAAAACTACCATCACATTGGATTTTTATGTCCTCTAGATGGAAAACCACCAATGTTCTCTCTACTCTATGTATATGACACTTCAAATGAAGATCAAAACAATGTACATTCAATAAGGTAACTATTATATTAAGTGATAATATAGTAATATTGTCTCTAATGATTTTAACTTTTTCTTAGCACTTTCGTATGTAGCTTCGATGACAGAAAACAAAAATATGTTATTGATTTAAGTGTTGTTCAGAAACTAAAAGATATGCATTACAAAATCAATGCATCATCATGTCAAATAAAAATAGTTATGGATGTTATTGAGAAACAGAGCGGTAGAAATTTAATTTAGTGAGTTCCAAGAAGATGAGGAAGAGATAAACAAACAAACAACTTACCAACAACTTCTGAGATTTCATTGCTCACTATCGGCGACATTGATGTTCTAAATCATTAGAGAAATATCATCATTTAAAGAAATAGTGGTGACTTTCAATGCATATACAAGATTCATCCGCTATAACTTCCTCTATAATGTCTATTGGTTTCCATGGGTGGATAGGATGTATATGTCGACAAAATATTCCATCGTGCGACACCGTTCAATAGTAGTGAAAAATTCAGATAAGTAACAATGAGAGAATATTTCTACTTTCTCCTTCAATTCTGTAATAATGATTCATACAGTCTTATTTATTCAAGGATGCTTCATCAAAATTTTATTATAGATAAATATAAAATGATTTAGTCTCATACAATGACTTTTATTTTCCTAAATCAAAAGCATTTGAGGGTAGAAATAAACAAAGGGCTATAAGATTCTTTTCTTAGAGGTGACTAAGAGGGTTATTTATGTGGGAATCTTATCATTTTACCTTACACATTTACAAGAGGTCTATGGTATATGATTCAAAACTTCCAAGATGGTATATCAATCTCTAATTGGGAAGGGTATCTAGATCTTTTTTAACATTTACATGAAATCTAATGTGGCCTAAATTTTGGAGATTTGTTAAAGTAAACAACCTTCTCCCACTGGATTGTCCTCTTATACTGTCTCGAATCTTCTATATTATGGTCGAACAAATCATTAAAGTTTTATGAGGAGTTTGTTTGTTCAGAAAGTCTCGAGAAGGTATGAAACAATATCACTATTATATTATACTTTTATAATCAATGCTTTTACCAATAAATAACATATGTTTTTTCACATTTTTTTCATCTACCCTTCAATTTCTAATGTAGTTGTTCATACTGTGGTGTTTTTGAAAATAGGATTGCCTCATGTGAAAATAGTATTTTTATTAGTCATGAAGAAAAACATTTCACTATAAAATACATTAATAGAATTGTTTCGGTATAAATTACAAATAAAGGTACCTTCCCAAAACATCATGAAGCAGTCACAATTTTTATGATCCATGGGCCTTGTGGTGATTCCAATCATACCTCACCTTGTATGTGGAACTCAAAATACTCCAAGTATTGTTTAATTTTTTTTGCACGTACAAAAAAGGATGATGACAGTTTTGTTGTATATTATAGAAGAAATTATGGATGTATTATTTTCAAAAATTGTATAGCACTGGAAAATCAGTTTTTTGTGCCATACAGTCGAATTATTCTATTTAAATATAATGCTCATCTAAATATAGATATTTTCAATCACTCATACTCTATCAAATACCTTTTAAAATATATAAGAAAGGATCATGATCGTGGAACTTTGGCTCTCTATGACAACAACCAAAAAAATCTTTCTGAAAACAGTGTCAATGAGATTAAAATGTACATCCACTACTGGTACATATCACCTTGTGAAGATTTTTGGAGGATATTTTCTTATGATATCCATTATATATATCATCTAGTTGATAGAATACAATTTCATTTTCCTGAAAAAAATAGTGTGATGTATCCAAGTGCGACAATATTGAAGACATCTTAAATAAGAAAAACATTTCTAATACCATGTTCACATCTTGGTTTGAAGAAAATATGTTGTACCGAGTGGGTAGAAGACTAACATATACAGAATTTCCAACAAGATTTTTCTACCACTATCTTGAAAAGAAATGGTATCCATGAAAAATAGGATTCATTATTGGCATACTATACTATGTGCCACCCACTTCTGGAGAACTATATTACTTTCAGATTCTACTTACAATGGTCAGTGGTGTGACTTCATAAGATTTTATTATAATGGTGAAAAACATTACTCAACATATATTCAGACAAACCTATTCATCCAAGGGACTGTTAGCTGATGACAATGAGTTTATTCAAGAACTAAATGATGTAGCTACTTGGGGAATGGGACACTCTTGGTGAAGACTATTCACAAGAATGTTATTCTCAAATACCATTTCTTGACCTGAAATTGTCTCACTTAAACCTAGAAGATTCTTACTGATGATTTTATATATGCCTAAAGAAAACGACTACAGAATCGAGGGACAAAAAACATATTGTCTCTATCACTAGAAATTTATGTTTGTTTATTTTTTTTATAATACTATTACCCTCTCCCATAAACTTGACACCCACAGATCACCAAAGCCAAATGTTTTCTTTGATTTTAATAGAAAAAATTCTCTGTAGAAATGGTAAATCTCTTCAATGTTATCCTCCAATTCATGTCCAATATTATTCAATAGCTTCTCAACCAAATCGGTTGATTGCATAAGGGCTTAATTACAATAGGTAAACCCCTCATATTGAGTACACATCATTACATAGTATGCTTACTGTTGAAAAAAAACAAGTGATGGGGAGAATTATGTCTAGGTTATGTTCTTATGCTAGGTTTTTTTTTTCTTTCATCGATTTGGAAGGATGTGTAAGAATT
Source organism: Viscum album (assembly GCA_963277665.1). Lineage (NCBI taxonomy): Eukaryota > Viridiplantae > Streptophyta > Magnoliopsida > Santalales > Viscaceae > Viscum > Viscum album. The sequence goes on from OY728126.1 coordinate 1,901,223,246, forward strand.
TCATATATAGAGTCTTAACATGTCTATAAAGGTTAGAAGGAAAATGTTTTCTTAATGTTTTTTCAAATTAAATGAAATCATTACTCCTACCAGGTGGGAAGATAGACCATTCAAAATTTTTAATTCCAATATCTATAAACAACAACTCGATTTACAATATTCAGCAAGGGAGTGATGTTGAAGAACTTCTACAGTAAACAAAATTTATTATCTTGGATGAGGCTTCAATGATTCAAAAAAAACTATTATGATTCTCTTGATCATACATTAAGATATATACTATCAGTAAACAATGAAAATTATTCTAATTTATCATTTGGCAGCCTAACGGTTGTCCTAGGAGGGGATTCCAGAAAAATACATCATGTAATCTCTGGTGGGGATAGAAGTGACATTGTATTTGCTAATATAATGTCACCATATCTATGGAAACACTTTCAGGTTTTAACATTAACCCAAAACATGTTGTTTTAATAAACATATAAAAATTATGGTTCAAATGAAGTTTGAAAATTTGCTAAGTGGATTTTGGATATTGGTGAGGGACGCATTGACGAGCTCAGCGATGGGGGCACGTGCATTCGAATACCATCAATATATCTTTTGAAAAAAAATCCCCATTGAAAAAATATTCTGAATTTTCTTACATAGATTTCAATGATAACTTTGGATATTTATCATATTTGAAAGGTTGTGATATATTAGCACCAACCCGTGACATTGTTCAGGAAGTCAATGAATACGTGTTTAATCATAGTAGTTCAAAAGGAAAGGATAACTTTAGTTTTGATTTGGTTTTCAATGATAGATTTGACATAGATCGCGTTGAGTACATATATAAAAGATACATTTTAAATTGTATCAATTTCTATGGGCTTCTGTCACACAAAATTACTTTGAATATCGGAGTACCCATTATGTTGCATAGAAAAATAGACCAATCAGTGAGGTTATTCAGTGGTACTCAACTAATTGTTACACAATTAGGTGACCATGTCATCGAAGAAAAAAAACATAATTGGTTGTAATTTTGGGTGTCTTGAATTCATCGGAAGAATAAATATGACCCACATTGATGATAGATTGCCTTTAAAATTACAAAGAAGACAATATCCTTTGACTGTTTCATAGGAAATGACTATTAATAAGAGTCACGGTCAATCTATGTATTCTAATTGTTTATATCTTCTCATTCTTGTGTTATTTCATGGAAAATTTATGCTTTCCTATCTAGAGTGACATCCCCAAGGGGTTTGAAAATTAATGTTAATAATAGAGATAACCCAACGTTAGACTGTACAAAAAATATTTTCTATAGAAAACATTTTGATAAACATTCTTAGGTGTATTTTCATTTCGAATATATATATTTGAATGCTTTTATCAACTGTAGATATATAGAAACACGAGACATACTTTTCCAATTAATATGTTATATCTATACACAATATAAAAACATAATGAACTGAAAACTTGTCATGAATAATTTGTCCTTTGAATAAGATCACTACTGATGTTGATGAAACATTGAAGATACAAGATTTTGTATTGAATCTGGGGTGTAACTCATCAACCAACATTGATGTTGCTGATATCAATACGATTCTCTACGATGAACAATTGAGTTTATCCTATCATGAAGTTCTAGTTTTTGTACTATTTCTATAACACTAATACTATATAATTCTATTTCAGGATACATTTTTTATATAAATAATATGTGACATATGATTTTTAAAGGTTTAAATTTAAATTTAATTGATGTAAGAGACCAGAATTTAGTGTACAATTACTAACTGCCATCAAATAACCAAGAACAAACTACTTATGCATGAAGGCCTATGCTACATTATAAAAAATTCCAAATTGTTCATAATAAAGAGAGCTACTTGCTGAGAAAGATATGCTTGCCAACTATTTTCCACAACAATAGTATATATTCAACCATCCAATGTTCAACTACCACTATTCAATTTTGACTTCACTTCTTTTGCTGACATCATTATCAAAAGCATTCCAGAACAACATTTAATATGTAAATTTCAGTACAAATATTTTTTTTGGAATTCTGTAAGAACCTAGGTCTTCTTTTCAGGTATGCTTTTCCTTTTCTGGTCATTTTTTAGAAAAAGAGGAAATTCTGAGAATATTTTAAGTACACATTGTGTACTTTATGAGTACACGCTGTGTACTGCCTTTCCGCAGGAGGTCGTGTGGTGGCCGTATAGTAGCCACACACACGGCCATGTGGGAGTGGCTTGGAGGCCACTTAAAGAGGAGTACGGAAACAGTGAGTACACGCCATGTACTTCAAAATTACACACCGTGTACCTTCTTTTCTTTCATTAAACACACTGGGGTCACCTCTAATCACTAAAACGCTATTCTATAAGGTACCGTTTGACCGAGAGCTCCTTATGGATGCAAATATTCGACAAACCCCCGAGCGAGCGTTCGTCCTCCAAATTGAACATAGTTAGTTGAATTGGAATAGCATCAGGGATTTCTCTCTTCTCCTAGAGCACCATATTCTGATTTCTCTTCTCTCGTGAGATATCGTAGGTTGAAAATTTTATACATTTTTGTAGATCTTCAGCATTTGAGGGTGATTCAAGCTTATAGGTACACATATATCTTTCCTACAACACCGAGTTAGGTTTTTTCCCTTTCCATTCAATGTCTTTGAGTATTATGTACAAATTCAACCAATACCATTGAACATGGTATTGCGATTTTACCATTTTACCCCTGTTGATTGACAGCCATGCTCGCATGTTTTTGTAGAGTTTATTTGGATATGAATATGTTTGATTGTTATGCTTTGGATTTATTGCCGATGCATGTTCTATTTATGACTGTTTGGTCCTGTTTAGCAAGTTTGGCTACCTTGCCTGTTTTCCATGCCTGCTGCGGTAGGATGGAGAGTTTGTATTTTTGAAATGATTGATATTTTGTAGACTATTTATCCAAGTAGTTATGTAGGTTTACATGTGCCATACTGCATTTCTGTTCTCATTGACCTACACAGGGTCATGGGAACCAGGTGTAGTAGGCTATAAGGGGAATCGAACGAGTGAGCTTCCTTAGAGAGCCTTTGATCACTTTAGACTATAAGGGTAATTGACCATGCGAGCTTCCTCATAGATCCTTTGATTTAATTTGAATCACCTTGATTACTCTAGACTATAAGGGTAATTGACCGAGTGAGCTTCCTCACAGATTCCTTGATCATGGGGCTATAAGGGGAATTGATCATGTGAGCTTCCTCAAAGAGTCCCTGACTACCCTAGACTATAAGGGTAATTGACTATGAGTTCTTCCTTAGAGCGTATTTATAAATTCTTATGACTAAAACAGAGGGGTTAGGCCGAGTGCACTGCCCAGATGATTGCTTTTACTTCTAAGGTAGGACCATAGGGGATGGCTGTGAGTACTTCCGAAAGGGTTACCGGTTTGTGTTTAGATGTTTGTTTCGTTGATTGCTTGATATTGAAACTATGGATTGTTTACTACTGATTACTTTCATTTTTACAGTTTTCTGTACTTTTACTAGACATGTATTCAATGAATGTTAGGAACATATCTTCAGGTGGTTGCCTATTGGGATTTAGTCTCACACCCTGTTTGGGTCATGCTTTTGGGCCCAAATAGATTATATTGCTACAGGTATAGATAAGGGAAAGTTCCCTAGTAATTCGGTTACTTGACTTTCTATGGAGATGGAGAGTGTGGGACCAAGCTTAGGCTTGCGATGCTGAGGATCTATTTGACTTTTTATTTTTTACATTGATTTAGCACTGTTGTATTTCCAACATTGTGACTTGTTTAGTTTCTTTCTTAGACATATGTATCATGCATCATTATATATATATATATATATATATATGTGCTCCAGTTGTTTGTTATTCTAGTCTTCTACTGTTTACTATTGTTGGATAATTACTACTTCTGCTATTGTGTGTTGTTTACTTCTATTGTGTACTCTACATATGAGGGAATAGTTTTTCCACTATCACACCCAAGCCCTCGCTGCTAGTCAGTAGCCTCTGGTGTGGGGGGAAATACTCTTGAAGCCATGTGACCAACTGGGTATGGGGCACCTCTAGGTGGCTTCTAGAAGTAGGACGTTACAAAGTGGTATTGGAGGGATTATTTTTTCTTGAATTATTGTTTGGAGCCTTTAGCCAGGGATAGCATGGAATAGGTACTTAGTAATAAGCTGTGCCCAGGAGTAGCTATCCCGTGTACAGGGAAAATCCAATCTACCTCGTTTATTGCAATTTCTTCTGGTTTTTTAATATTATGGTTGATCAGATTTTCACTGTTGGGTGACTCACATGTTTTGTGTCGTTACTGTTGACGTTATTGAGGTTCTATTTTTGTTGAAACCCGATGATATGATGGTATTCCATCTCATGCATCTTATAGGCACTTGCAAGAAACCACCTGTCATGCATTCATTCCATGTCATCTTGGATTCATTAGCGATTTCATGTTGTTGTGATAGATGTTGTGTAGAATATGCATGTGATTTGTGATAGATACCTTGATAAGAATACTTGTTGTTTTGATAGGGTATTGTTGAATGAGGTTTTGTTTGAGTGAATGCCAAAATTTGGTTCTTGAGGTGTTATGGGCCCTCATGGACTAGAATTTAGTGGATATTTTCCTGGTTTTCCTTGTTATAACATGTATAAGATGCTAGGATTCCATTATCAGGGAGTATGGGCCCCCACGGATTGGAATTTGGCACTTCCAATGTTCGTTTCATTGTTTTTGGGGGTCTAGGAGTAGTTTCTGATCCTTACTGTCCGGAAAAACCCCTGATACACGCTGTGTAGTTTTGACTACATGCCATGTGTTCTTCTGTTCAGGAAGAAACTGTTTTTCTTAAGTACACACCATGTAATTTATATACAGGCCGTGTATTCTCTAACTATGTCATAATCCATGTAGGCATAGACACAGAATATGGATTTTCCTGTGGGAACACGCCGTGTACCAGTTGAGCACGCCATGTGGCATTGATCCTGTGTCTGCCCGTGTAACTAACAACATAGACAGATAAACCTTAACCTAGACATGCCATGTTAGTATTGAACACGCCATGTAGTCTGAACCAGGAACCCAGCCATGTCACTAACAACACGGGTCAGTGTTATCCTTTAATGTACACGCTGTGTCCATCTGGAACACGTCCTGTAGTGTGAGCCATGTGTCAGGCCGTGTCATTAACAACACAGGCTCGGTGAAGCTTGCCTAGTACAGGCTGTGTAGTTTGACCTAGGTACCCGGCCATGTCACTAACAACACGGGTCGGTGTTATCCTTTCACATACACATCGTTTCTGTCTGGAACACTCCATGTAGTGTGAGCCATGCGTCAGTTCGTGTCACTAACAACACGGGCCAGGTGAAGCTTTCCTAGTACACACCATGTATACCTTGGACATTCCATGTAGTCTTTTCTTAGGAGAGTCGTGTGGATTAACCGTGTAGAATGACTCGGGCAGGTAAAGGGGATTCAAGTAAATGTCATGTGTTAAGACAACATGTAGTGTGTTTCGGGTGTTACATGACTAGTTTGGGCAGGTGTACACACCCTTCTAAATGACTTTAGGGAACACACTATGTAAGAATCGTATATGTCGTGTAGTCATGTTTGGTAAAACATGGGTGTTTTCTTTCTCATGTACCCTTCTTAGGAGTATAGTTTTCAGTCCTGGTTAATCTTGATCTAAGGTGTGCGCTTGAACTTACAGATTCATGCCACCGAGACGTCCTCTGGTTGTACGCCAGCTTCAAAACGGTGACCAAACACCGGACATAGTTGATCAGGGACTCCCAGTGGATCCTCCTATTGTTCCATCCTTGGAACTAGTCGTTGTACCAGACATAGGTGCTGATTCATTATTCCAGGAGGGCTGTTTGAGGATGATGCATATCATTCAGGGTGCGCCACCTCTTACTCCTTCAATGGAAGAATTGACACAGGTCTTTCAGCCGCAACATCCTCCTAATTCCTTAGGGGATGGATGACCCCAGGCTACAAAGCCATAGATAGAAGCCATGATGATGATTTTATAGCATCTAGAGATACCTCCAAATAAGAGAGTGAAGCTCACTACCGACATTCTTTGAGACTCTTCCAAGAGGTGGTGGGATGTGATCTCATAGGTGGGGCGCTAGAAGAATATGTCTTGGGATGAGTTTTGGCACATCTTCTACAATTATTTCTATCTGGAGACCTTGAGGGACAATCAAGACCAAGAGTTCATGAGTCTGGAACAAGGTACTCGGTCTGTTATGGAGTATTCCTCTAGCTTCACAGAGCTACAGCGTTTCATGCCTATTCCAAGTGGTGATGAGTTGTTCCTTGCACAGAACTTTGAGGATGGTCTCAGGCATGACATCTGATCCTAGGTGAACGTTTTCATGTTGACTTAGTTATCTTCTATCATCAACTAGGCGTTGATCACATAGAATAATATGAGGGATTCAAGAGGGGTGATATAGGGTGATTTGACATCCAGAGTTAGTATCCCTCCTCTTAATAGTAATAAGAACCACAGAGAGTTTTCAAAAGGAGATCAGAGTAGGCAGGATGCATCTTATGGTTTCCAGGTGGTGTACTACCAGTGTGGGAAGATCGGGAATATGAGGCCACTTTGCCCGAGAGACCAAGTAGAGTGCCAATCTTGCTGAAAGATGGGTCACATTCAGCATTTTTGTCAGTTCTTCTCACTAGCAGCTGGTGACAGGGGTTCTTCTATGACCCCGCGTTCAGGAGCAGCGCCACTAGTTTCTCACCAGTCTAGGAACTGGAGTTCTAGCAGTCGTTCGGGCCAAGGTGGAGGTCATGGTCGTGATATTCAATAGCCAGTTCTTCAGAAACAACAAGGTCGATCATCTCAAAGCTGTCAGATAGGGTCGCAGGGCTCTGACATAGGCCAGACATTTTTTGTGGTGCAGACCCACCCGAAGTAGGATCCCGGACCCTCTATAGTTTGAGGTATGATGTTAGTTGCCTCAGTTTTATCTTATTCTCTTCTTGATACATGGTATTCCCATTTCTTTATCTTTTTCTCTATTATGGAGAGGCTTGGTCTCTGTATCTTTTCCTCTGCCGATATTTTGACGCTAGACACACCGTTGGGGACTATAACGGCTAGTGTACATTAGTGCAAGGAGTTCCCACTAGAGGTTGGTGGATGTCACTTTATATGGGACCTCGATGTCCTAGAGATGAAAAGATATGATTTCATTCTCAGAATGGTCTGGCTAGTTCCCTTCCAGGTAGTCATTGATTTTTATCGCTGTAGGGTGAGTTTTGTATCACCAGAGGGTGGATCCTTTCTTCATAGGGGTGAATGGGATGTCCAAGCGAGAAGAGTGGGTCCAGAGCATCATGGGTTGGGAGGAGTTACAACACATATTTCTAGTCTATATCTGGATGACTAGGGGACTCCGTAGATGGACATTCCTCCAGTGGTGGATCGTTTCAGAGATGTTTTTCCAGAGGAATTTTCAGGTCTGCCTCTAGAGCGCAAGGTACACATCTCAAGTGAGCTTGTTCCAGGAGTAGCACTGATGTCCATTCATCCTTATAGGATGGATACAACAGAGTTATAGGATCTCAAGAAATAGTTGGAGGTGTTGCAGGAAATGGGTTTCATCCTACGTTGTACATCTCCTTAGGGTTCACCTATCCTGTTTGCGAAGAAGGCAGACGACACCCTCCAGATTTGTGTGGAATATCGGAAGTTGAACCCGTTGATGGTCAAGAACCAGTATCCCTTACTGAGGATTGATGTTCTCTTAGATCTTCTTTGGAGAGCCCAGGTGTTCTTGAAGATTGACTTGAGGTCCAGTTATCATCAGTTGTGCATTAGACCATCAGATATATCCCTTGCAGCCTTCCAGAGTAGGTATGGTCTATACGAGTATATGGTTATGTCGTTCAGTCTAACGAACATGCTTGTAGTTTTCATGGAACTGATGAACCTAGTGTTCCATCCATAATTAGATTCTTTCATAGTGGTCTTCGTGGAAAATATTTTGGTGTACTCTCACACTCGACAAGACCATGCTACCCATCTTGAGATCATTTTGAGTACGCTGAGGGATCATCAGTTATATTCTAAGCTATAAAAGTGCCACTTTTGGATGGATCAGATTGACTTACTAGGTCATATTATCTATGAGGCACGAGTATCAGTAGACCTAGAGAAAGTGAGAGCAGTAGATTCAAGGTAGCAGTCAAAGAATGTCTTTGAGGTGCAGAGTTCTCTAGGGCTAGATGGATACTACAAACGTTTCATACAGAACTTTTCATGCTTACCAACACTACTCATTGGTCTGACTAATAAGGGTGCAGAGTTATTATGGTTAGATTCTTGTGAGTCAGCCTTTCAGGTACTGAATGAGAGGTTGACTTCAGCACTGATACTAGTCTTGTCGGAGCTAGGCAAGAGCTATACTGTTTACTATGATGTGTTAGGTATCAGGCTGGGAGTTGTGCTTATGCAAGGAGATGGAGTCATTGCGTACGGGTCTCAATAGTTGAGGCCACATGAGAGGAATTACCCGACACATGATCTGGATTTGGCAACTGTTGTTTATGCCCTACACTGTTGGAGACATTATCTTCTCGGAGAGCATTTTGTGGTTTTCACTGACCACAAAAGTCTCAATTACAACTTCACTCATCGTGATCTAAATTTAAGACATCGGAGGTGGGTTTAGAACCTACATTCCATTGACATTGAGCTTGCCTACATGCCTAGGAAGGGCAACGTAGTGGCTGATGCATTGAGCCGGAGGAATCAGATACAGGCAGTTCAGGAGGCCAGTAGTGAGTGGCAGCTTATGGCTCTGTTCTCTAAGATGCATTTGGAGGAGCACGATAGATAGGGGAAGAGTTTTATATTTTCTGTAGCTGTTACCTCTACTATTCTTGATTGAGTTTAAAAGAGGCATCTATCAGATTTGGAAGGCCTATTCCTAAGGGAGAGTGTGTCAGGAAAGGACCCTATTCCTGAATAGATCAAGGGAAAGGATGAGATCTTGCATTTCCAGGGGCATGTATGGGTGCCAGCCGACATACTTGAGGAGCTAATTTGGGACTTTCATTCCTCAGTTTGGGCAATTCTTCCTAGCGTCACCAAGGTGTATCATGATCTACACCATTAGTATTGGTGGTCAGGTATGAATAGGGACGTTGTTGGTTTCGTTATGAGGTGTTCCACCTGTCAGTAGGTGAAAGCGGAGCTTCAGTGGCCAGTAGGGCTCTTATAGTAGTTACTCATTCCTAAGTAGAAGTGGAACGATGTCGCGATGGATTTCATGACCGGTTTGCTGAGGTCTCCTCGAGGGAATGATGCAGTATGGGTTTTCATTGACAGACTCATGAAGGTTTCTCAATTCTTGTCAATCAAGGAGACATTCAGTGTAGATGTGTTGGGACAGTTGTATATCAGAGATATTGTACGTATTCATGGAGTCTCACACTCCATCATTTTAGAAAGGTATGCGCGTTTTACTTCGCGAGTCTGGAAGGTGATTCAGAAGGCGTTGGGTACACAAGTACTTTTGAGTACAGCTTACCACCCCCAGACAGATGGCTAGTCCGAGCATACGATTCAGGTGATTGAGGACATATTCCGAGCATGCATTCTAGATTTTGGTGGTTCGTGGGATAGCATATAACTCTTGTGTAGTTTGACTACAATAATTGTTTTCAAGAAACTATTTATATGGAACCTTATGAGGCTTTGTATGGTAGGCCATGCCGATCACCCTTATGTTGGCTGGAGGTAGGAGAGGCAGCTTTGATGGGACCTCGTCAAGTTTAGGAGACCACAGAGCCGATAGGGTTGATTCGGAAGATGATGACTACTATACAGTCTAGACAGAAGTCTTATGCTGATCAGCGAAGATGACCTCTGGATTTTGAGGTTGGGATCAATTTTTTCAACGTGTCACAACGAGGTTGGGGTATAGAAGGATCAAGAGACAGGGTAAGCTCTCACCGATATTTGTCGGGATGTTTGAGGTGTTCTAAAGAGTTGGGACAGTGCCTATTAGATGTAGTTACCTCAGAGGTACAGAGACATGTACGATGTCTTCCACTTTTCTCAAATTTGATGTTACTTTTCAGACCCATCTCATGTTTTCCAACCTGAGGAGGTTGAGTTGAAAGTAGATGCATCCTATGAGGAGCATCCTATCCAGATTGTGGATCAAAGTAAGAAGGTTCGTCATGGAGGGTATTTTCCTCTAGTACGGGTGCTTTGGCAGCATGGGCGAGTATAGGACGAGACTTGGGAGAGGGAGGCAGATGTACAATCACAGTGGTCAGAGCTGTTCAGGGTTTCTTCTTATACGCTGTGGTAGGGAAATTTGGTGACGAATTTCTTTAACGGGGGAAGTATGTAAGATCCTGGATCTTTTTTTCAGGTATTTTTATCCCTTTCTGTTCATTTTTGAGAAAAAAAGGAAATTCTAGAAATTTTCTAAGTACACACTGTGTACTTTATGAGTACACGTCATGTACTGCCTTACCACATGAGGCTGTGTGCTAGCCGTGTAGTAGCCACACACATAGTCATGTGGGAGTGACTTGGAGGACACTTAAAGTGGAGTACAGAAACGGAGAGTACACACCGTGTACTTAAAAAATACAGGTCGTGTACTTTTTTTCATTAAACACACCGGGGTCGCGTCTAATCACCAGAACTCTCTTCTTCAAGGTCATGTTTGACCGAGACCTCTGTATGGCTACGGATCTTCAATGAACCCCCGAGAGAGAATCTATACTTTGAACCGAACACCGTCGGTTGCGTTGTAATCACATCGATGAGTTCTCTCTTATCATAGAGCACAGTTTTCTTATTTCTCTTATCTTGTGATATATCTTGGGTTGAACGTTTTAGATGTTTTTTTAGATATTTTGTGTTCTAGGGTGATTCAAGCTTCGAGGTTCACGTATATCATTCCTACAATGTCGAGGTAGGTGGTTTGTGCCTTTACATTCAATGTCTTTGAGTATTATGTGAAAATTCCACAAATACCCTTGAACGGGGTATTGCATGTTTACAGTTTTACCCCTGATGATTGCCTTCCATGCTCTCATGTTTGTGTATAGGGTATTTAGATATGAATAGTGTTAATTTTTATTATTTGGATGTATTTCCCATGCAGGTTCTGTATACGACCGTTTGGTCTCATTTAGCCAGTTTGACTGCCTTGCCTGTTTTCCCTGCCCTTTGTGGTAGGATGGAGAGTATGTATTTTTGACATGCTTGATATGTTGTAGACTGTTTATCCAAGTAGTTTTTTAGGTTTACTTTGGCCATAAAGAATTTCTATGCTTGTTGACCTACACAGGGCCGTGAGGACCTAGTGTAGTAGGCTATAAGGGGAATTGACTAAGTGAGCTTCCTCAGAGAGCCGTTTAGCACTTTAGACTATAAGGGGAATAAACCGTGCAAGCTTCCTCAAAGAATCATTGTTTTACTTTGAATGACTTGATTACTCTAGACTATAAGGGGAATTGAACAAGTGAGATTCCTCAGAGAGTCCTTGATCTTGGGGCTATAAGGGGAATTGAACATGTGAGCTTACTCAAAGAGTCCCTAACTACCCTAGACTATAAGTGGAATTGACAGTGAGTGATTCCTCAGAGAGTCATTATAAATTATTATGACTGAACTAGAGGGGTTAGGCCAAGTACACTACCCAGACCGTTGCTTGTAATTCTTAGGTAGGGCCAGAGGGGATGGCCGTGAGTACTTCTTAGAGGGTTACCTATTTGTGTTTAGCTGTTTTTTTCGCTGATTGCCTGATATTGAAACTATGGATTGTTTACTACTGGGTAATTTCTGATTAACTGTTTTCTGTACTTTTACTTGCCATATATTCACTGGCTGTTAGGAACAGATCTTCGGGTGGTTGACTACTGGAATTTAGTCTCACACCATGTTTGGGTCATGCTTTTCGGTAGAAACATATTATAGTACTGCAGGTATAGATAAGGGTATGATACCTTCTACTTCATGTACTTGACTTGTTGTGGAGCTGCAGAGCATGAGAGCAAGCTTAGGCATGTGATGTTGAGGATCTGTTTATCTTTTTATTTGGTAATTTGGGTTAGCACTATTGTATTTCTCGCATTGTGGTGTGTTTGGATGCTTTCCTAGACATATGTATCATGCATCACATTATATATATATGTGCTCAAGTTGTTTACTATTCATGTATTCCACTGTTTACTGTTGTTGGATAATTATTGCTTCCACTATTGTGTGTTGTTTACTTCCACTGTGTACTCTGCCAATGAAGGAATTGTTTCTCCACTATCACACCCAAGCCCTCGTTGGTAGTCAGCAGCCTCTGGCATGTGGGGAAATGCGCTTGAGACCATGGGACCAACCGGGTACGGGGCGCCTTAGGGTGGCTTCTGGAACCAGGACGTTACTAATTCTATAATTTTAAAATTCATCTTTATAGAATGTATTTAATAATTACAATATGTAAATATAGATCTTCCTTCTTATACTATTCAATTTCATACAATTCTATACCATTCATACATTGTTAATAGTGATACACTGTTCATAAACAACTCCTGTTTTTACATCACATTTACCTGTTATAGAAATTATTGTCCATCTACATCAATCATATTCTATACCATCAATCGGTATTTGAAACCAAAAGATCCAAATTGTTTTAGAGTACTACAAGTTATCATTCTTGTCTTCCCACTACAATTTCCAAAAAGTGCTATAATTACAAACACATCTACTATGATTTCATTTAGAGGCTTGAGAATAAACTATATCTTGTGGGGGTGGGGGGTTCTAAATTAATGTCAAAGTTCTTGGAAAATATAAATATTTCCTCTAAAGTACTGATTTTGAAGCTGGTCAGGGTAAAATTATTGACCTATATAAAATCTAGCTATAAATTACAAAATTTTATTTATTAAAAACTATACTGTTAAATAATAAGTCACTTCAAATTATACTTATGATGTTTAACATGTTCCAACATATGTTATTATCACCACTAAAATATTTAATAACTTATTGAAAAATATTATGTTCTAAAAATGTAAAGTTTTGCATCTATTATGTTTCAGCATCTATTAAGACTTATTGAAAAATGGAAACTATAATGTTCCATCATCTCTTATATTCCACCATATGTAATTCCTTTTTTTAAATTGTAATTTTTCATCATCTATTTTGCCTTATTGAAAACTGTAATGTTTAGAAATTATGCTTATGTTGTCCAATATGTTCTATAGTTTCACTGTATTTTTTAAGAATTAGTCAGTTCCAGCATCTGTTATGTTTCAGTGTCTTTTATTCCTTACTAAAAACTACACACTATAATTTTCTAGCATCTATTGTGTTCCATCATCTATTATGCCTTATTGAAAATTGTTATGTTCCATTCTATATTATACCTTATTGAAAATTGTAATTTTTATAAATTAGGCATATTCTCTCCAACATGTTCTAGAGTTTTACTGTATTGTTTATAAATTAGACCATTCCAGCATCTGTTATGTTCCAACATATGATATTCCATATTGAAAACTGCAAGGAGTTATTTCTTCCAATATATATTATGTTCCATCATCTGTTATGCCTTATTGAAAACTGTAATGTTTCAACATCTATTATGCCTTATTTAAAACTATAATGTTTAAAAATTATGAACATACTTTCTAACATGTTGCATAGTTTGACATTATTATTTATAAATTAGTCACTTCAAAATCTTTTTATGCAATTCAACATGTCCCAACTTCTGGTATTATCAACACTTCAGTTAATTATTCAAAATAATACTAAACACGGACATCCTAGTAGTAAATTACATTTTAAGTAAGTAAAATATTAACTATTATTATTTATCCATCTTTTATATCTATAAATTCCAACAACATGAATGAAATGTAAATAAATTTTTATCTTTAATGCGGCATTTTCTTCATTTATCAAATTTGGTTTAATCAGTCATTCACAATTTCAAATTCCTACATCAACTCATTTAAATAGTTTTATTACACCTTTACCTTATTAGAAAAAAAATCTGATGTTAAAAATTTTCTAAAGGTAAGTACAATATCCTAAATTTTTTATTTGACTATATCGTCTAAAAAATTATACATGTAAGACATACATTCATGAATATATTAACTTTAAAAAATTTATCATTGCTGGAAAGGTTGTTGACTGTTGTTACAATAGTAAAACATCAAATCACTCATAACTGGTTTTTTGAATCATGCAACTCTTTCATAAAAAAAGTAAAAACTGCGGATAGGAACATTTGGGGCCAGAATTTTAAAAAATCACCAAGCTTCACTACTCCAAGGAATTGATTTAATGTATTCCTTTATTACTAAACAAAGATTTGGTATATGATTAGTATACGAATTTAATAACATTGATAGAACATAGTGGCATCTAATAACAATATATACAACAGGTTTAGAGTTCAACTAATGGTGAAAGATTACAAGGACTCACTATCTATCTTTTTCTTCAATAAGAGGATCATGCAATTTATAATAAAAATAACTTCTCAATTGAGAGATACTTTGATACATGTTAGCTTATTCAACTATGTTTTCTTTATATATTTGATGTTCTTTTTAAACTCAAGGTTTCTTTAATTAAAAAATAAGGACATGATGATTTTGGTTTTCCTCACGAGTTAAACATTTTAAAATAAATGAAAGTTTTTTTGTCACTAGATGTCACAACCTAGAACATTCAGAATCAAAAAATTTATTCAGAATAGAATACATACATAGTTGTCACCATGAGTGATAATGAATATTATATCAGCACCTATCATCAATGTTTTTTAGACATCCAGTTAAATAGATTCATTCTTCCAAAACATTTTATTAGCAACCTTATAAATTTCACAAAAAAACACTATTTATATCTTTATTACCACATAGTAATTTATTTTATTTCTTTTATCATTCCAATTATTTACAAAATAGTCTCCACATACCTATAATATTCATTTCACCCATTTGTTTTAGGAACATCATTGTGCTGGATCTTTAGGAGTTAGCTACAACACCTATGATGGCTTCGGTACAACATGTAAAAATGTATCTTCAACTCAGGTGTATTTTCCCTATCTTTATTATCTGTAACTATAATTGTGTACATGTCATAGGCAATAATATTTTTTTCTTAATTTTTTTTTAATTTTTTCCATTTATAATAAAACCACTACATCTATTCCTCTTCTTTTCTAACTATTAAGTATTACATTTCTACTTCAATGGTGTGACTTATAAGTATTGACTACTACTCATTCATTACCATGACATCTTCATATAGAAAACATGGTTGACTGACTTCGATGCTAAAGATGTTGTCTAACAAAATGACTCACTATCTTGAGACTCCACGTCAACATGAACTCCTTCCAATGAACTTCATCTCCATATAATGGATAACTGAACCAAAAAAACTGAAAAACTAGATTGAATATTTTTCAAGCCTTTCCAAGGTACTGAATACATGTTTTCCTATCTATATGTTTCACATTACTATTTAAAAATTTTATCTGTACACATATTATATGATGTCTCTTCATTGAATTAAGGTTGTATCTATAAACCTTATGTGATTTATGGACCATTCCTTATTAGATTATATATATATATATATTATTTCTCTCCCCTATAGCAGACATGTCAACTCCACAAGTTTCCACATCTCCAAAATACACCTATTTGTGAATTATTCCTCCATCAAAGTCCATTTACCATGCCCACCTCCCTCAAAAATTATTTCCATTGATCTAGTGTTTCATTTATACTACTATCTGGCTTCCCCAATCTTGTATCTCTAAAACCCCCTCTTCCTCTTCCCCTACACATGCCTCACCTTCACCCCTACTCCTGGAAGTCTCTCCTCCTTCCTCTATAAACAATGTTCTTGTAAATTCTCTCTCTGACTCCCCACCTCTACCACCAACCTCCTCCTCCCTCTGGATGCTCTACCTATGATCGCTTCGCCTCCTATAACTCTGGCTCCTATACCTACTGATCCTACATGTCCAGCTCTGACACATATAGATCCTACATGTCCATCTCCCATTCTTCTATGTCCCAAGACTAAGACTTTTCTTACTGATGAAAGCTATCATGGAGGCAATTCAATATAAATACCTAATCACACCATCAAATATGTGGTTTCTTGGAGATCTTTCATAATCGATGTTGTCAAATATCATCCTAGGATATCTCTCTCTTCTTTTAGGAACAATGGGTAATCGACCATTGTGTTCTCAAGTAAGGACATTGACTAACATGATTTGGAATTTTAGTACACACTGATTAGTTTGTTTTCTCATCGACATTCTTCAAATAAGTTCATAAAGAGGTCCCATGAAACTATTGAATTTATCTATATCAATTTTGGGTTTCTTGAGTCTAGAATTTTCCAGGACCATTTCTCCTTGAATGATGATTATTATATTTGTTTCTCCTCTATATAATGGTCATTTTCTAGATATAATATAAAGATAATGAAGTGGATGCCTGATTTTAAGTGTAATATCGAACCACCATTGGTTCTAATCTGGCTGGGCTTTCAAATTTTCCCTTCTTAGCATTTTAATTCAGATTCCTTGTATGATATTTCTAGTCTAATTGACACACCCATTAAACTTGATTCAACCACCTCTATGATTTCAATATCCTCCGTTAAAAGTACTTACATAGTGGTAACTCTGTCATTTTGATTCATGTTGGGGGAAAATAATTTTGGAAAAACATGGTAAACATAAACCTTATACATTATATTTTCCCAATTTAAAATTTGGTCACACTAATCCATATTAGAATAAGGTGGATTCAAATTAATCAAATATACATCGTTCTGTTTGGAAGAAGGAAAATTGGAGAGAGAAAATCTAATCATGTTTCTCTTTTTGGAGTGTGTGATTCTACTATGGATGAGAATAAGGCATCACATGAGATTTACTTAGATTAGGATGTCACTATGGGTGTTTGACCTTCAATACATAGCAAAAGTGGTCATTAAAGTGATGAGTCTTCTAGATTTTTGGGGTTTGTTTTTTATGCTCAACCTATCTCTAAGGAGTATAAGAGGCCTAAAATCCCTATTGTTTTAATTCATTTCCAAGGAACTGAAAATATGACATCCTTCAATTTTCCATTTACAATTTTTATCTGTACACATATTATATGATGTCTCTTCGTTGAATTAACGTTGAATATATGAACTTAATGGGATTTATTGACTTTTCTCTGTTAGTTTTTTTTCTTTGAAGAAAAAAAATTGTTGTTTACTACAGTGTGTAGTCTTTAATTGGTTTACTTATCTATAGTCGGTCTATTTCCTTATCCTTATTGTGTGATGTATCAGGATGTTTACTGTCTGTGGTTTCATTTCATTATTTATGAAATAAAATTATTAAATATTGTTCAATATATAAATTTCGATGGTATTCCATTTTTCCTAAATAAATGAAATTAAAATGCCTACAGTTTTGATGTGTTGTTAATTGGGTGTTTACATTGCAGTTTGGTTTTTCCTATTCAAGTGGATGTCTAGAAATTCTATCGCACACCCACACCCTACTGCATCATCAACTCATTTTATATCAAAATATAAGTCTGTAGTACTTCCATTCCACAATAGGAACCTGCTGCATCATTACATCAACAAGGGGATATGACACTATCAAAACTAGCGGTGATGGTGAAGTTCATGTGCACTGTTGGATCCTCTCATGGTCTCATGTTGATGTAAGTAATCTCTTACTCTCTCAATTTTCCTACATCATCCCTTTTTGGTATTTGATATTTTGAAACAAATATTGTTTGTTCCAATATCCAGATTATATTACATCATAAAAAATTCTTAAAACCCACTATTGTTGTTATGTTCATCTTTTTTATTATGATAGTTTCAGTATTAGTTTTTTTTATGGATGCTTCACTATACTAGTTTACATTGAACTAGTCCATTTTTATGGTATATTTTTCTCTTCTTATTATGAGTTAAATTACTATCTTTTAACAGATAATGGTGTATTAAATTCGAGAAGTTTATATTCTTTTATTTAATTGAGCCTTGAATCAACTCTTAGATAATTCTATAATATCACCATGAAAATGAAGAATAATGTACTAGTTCCATTAAAAAGATCGAATAATGACTCCTAAAGAGCCATGATAAAAGTTAAAGAGCATTCAAATAATAATAAAATGGTTTATAATGAACTAATATGAATAGTTAAGAGTTAAAATCATGCCAATAGAATAATAAATCAATGTAAATTTCAAACATTAATGAAACTCACCCTAATCTAAATATTAATATTAATTATATTAAATAAATTAAATTTCACCAAATCGAACATGCTTCATTAGTTTGAGAATAAATATATTTTTTTAAAACATTAGATAAAATCCTAATTCTTAATTGAAATATAAATAGTTTAGAAAATATTTTCAAAATATTTAAAAGGATAACTCCACCTAAACAAATTCATATTAAAATATTCATCAACTACAATCAAATAATAAATTATTTTATAATAAAATACCTCCCTTAATCTATGATTCTTCCACATGAAAATATATAATAATGAAAGATTACATTTTTGAAAATATAGGGCTTTTTATGCTTAACAAAGTGAAATACTCTCATTTATGAACATTTATTTAACATTAAGTCATTGTAATTTAAATATATACAAAATAAATATACTAGGTATTTACTATAGATTTAAATATAGTGTAAGTTTCATTCATATTGTCCTGAAGAATCTCATCAATTTAATGAAAAAGGAAATTTAAGAAGTCTTTCTTCAAATATGCAGCCACCACTGAAATAAAATTTTACATTTTAGATAATGAGTGGATCCATTAATAAAAATTATAAAACAAGAATTCTATTATATACCCATATTTTTTGGGTTATGAAGTTTTAGAAATAATACATTTAAATAACCAAAATTGTTTACGTCATCTAGAAATTCCAACATTAATTTTAGGAAAAATATTAAACTTTTTTTCATTCATAATTCCATAGAATTAAGGAACCATAAAGAAGAGATCATTAGAATAATGTTTGGAAAATATATAATGAAAAAATTTAATACTTTATATGATTTTTATAGTTTAAATAGGTAGAAACTAATTTCAATACTACTTAGGTTTTTTATTATTGTTTAAAATTTCTTATTTTCTTATATTTCAATCAATAATAAAAAATACATTGTTTATATGATATTAAACTTTAGTATATATTCTAGTATTAATGTTTAATGAGTAAAAATAAGCTAATAAATCTATAATTCAAGCATCATCCATAACAAAAATACATACAACTTTATCATGTTAATAATTTATTTCTATAATCTATTTAAACAAACTATAATTTTCTGAAAGAAACACAATAGTGATATTTCTTTAAATAATTATTATTTTAATTTAAGATATCATAATTGTATCCTTTCATAAAAAATAATCATTAATTTCATCAAAAGAATATAATTTAGATTCAAAATTAGGAGGAAAAAATTTTCGTACCTCTTTTTTCAGATCCATAAAACATATATTTTATTTTTGATGTGAATTCTAATCATCAGAGTTAGAATGAGGAACACTAAAAGATTCATTAGAATATAACCAATTATATTTCATGGCATCACATCCTTTTCTCTTGTAATAATATTTTTATTATAACATTTTATTTTAATTTAGTTGAGGGATGTTTATTTTAAAATAACCTCTTTTGATGTATTCCTAGGATCTGACCTATTTTACATCATCCTTCCAAAATTTTCATTTTCTACTCTTATAAATAATTATGAATATTTTAAAAATATGGGAAAGTTTATTATTAAAATTTTAAATAAAATATTATTTATTAGATAAATAAATATATGTTTCATTAGACATTATCCCATCCTTTGATGTAGAAATATTAAGAGAAGTATTTTCCTTATTGACTATCTCATAGTCATCATATTTTTCATGCACCTCAACATCATATATTATGATTTTCTAATAAAATCTTTCATTTTAAAATCTATAAGAGTTTTAGACTTTCTAATAGTTGCAGATATTCCACATCATCTATCAGGTAAAACTCTAAAAACTATAATCAATTTCCAAAGAAAAAATAACATTCACTCTACCAATCAGCCTCCCATTCATTTGAATAATACGTTATCCATAAAATAATTACAAATGTATGAAATATAATATTTTCATTATTATTAATTAATTTAATAGAATTATTTATTCATAAATATGTAATAAAAATAGTTTCCCACACATCATTGGCAATATAACATTGGGAAAACTTAATTAATTCACTCAATATTAATCCATAAATAGTAACATTCAATGATTTTTGAATTTAAATAATAATAAACATGTTAAACAACATTCCATGTGTCAGGTAAAAAATTATAAATCTTATAGTGTCTTATCAACTTTAGATAAAGTTTTAAACCAAGATTCATAATATAGACAATCATTTTATATTATCAGCCACTATAATTATAACAATTAAAATATGGTTCTATAATCATCAACATACCCCTCTTGGAAAATCCAAAATAGTTTTTCCTTTCCATTTGAATATTGCAATATAAAATTTTAATGAATAGAAGATAAAAAATATTTTAAAACAAGATTTTATCCAGTCTAAATATCATTATGAAATTGGATTCGATGCCACTTTTTTATATCATGTAGAAGATCAATCTATCTTCATGCTTCAAATATGAAACCATCTTCACAATTTTACTCTCAATAGTCCTAGGGTTTCTAAACAATGTTCCTTCCCAATACCATTGTGTTAAGTACCATCCTTCCTCTCCATTTGTTATTAGTACCATATCAGATTGGTCTCTCCTCTCACGGATCCAGCACTACATTATAGATTTCAACAAGCTGTGTTTATATCTTTCCTTCATTGCATTGATTGTGGAATAATGTTTGGACAAGCTTGGTAGACATTAATATATGTGGTTTCTAGGTCTCTTTTTGAGTTGACCATCACCTTTTCGAGTTCAACTACACATAATGGCATGATGTTGTGGTGATACCAGATTGTTAGTTTTTTTCAACACTTTTAAGCTCTAATGATTAAGTTCCCACCTTTATTTATCCTCCATTGAAAGTTCCTCATTTTCATTCAAGATCTTCTCATATTGTGTGTCACACCATATGCTTTGATTTTCAATGCTAATCTTTTCTAAATATGTTTTTATAGTTTTTGGATTCCTTATTTATAATATGGATTCTGATTTCTATTTCCCTACTTAGTAAAAGCTTATCCTTGTGACCCTATTCCAATTCATCTTGTTATATAATCCATTCCCTCGATTATTTATGGTTTTATGAGTTTAATGTAATTTTTTATTATTTTTCTTATGTGATGGTGGATGTTCATATGGATTTTCTTACAACTGGTCTTGGAACCATCTTACACCTCCTCGGTGTCGGTCTCAAGGATCCCCTAATAATAAGTTCCATACTATTTCATTGATCATCACCAAAATTCAGTGATGAATCTTGAGAATCATCAAAGGTGATGGAGGGTGTTATAGATGGATATGAGGAGTATCTTGGAGCAGTATTGGGTATTTTCTTCCTTGACTAGTGTTTCACTTTAGTGCAGTTCTCAATGGGGCATTTTTCAAATGACTTTCAACACTTCATGCTCCCCACCCTCCCACCCTCCCAACTCTCACTTTTATTTTGTGTCATTTGTGGTTTTTTGTTTTATAATATAGGTTCTATCCTTAAAATAATTATCAATTAAAGCTAATGATTGGTTCACTATCATCCATTTAAAAGGTGTTATCTGATAAATAAAAAATGATTTTATATAGGTAGATATTTTAAGAGACTAGCTGTAATGAAATTTTTTCCCTAGCATGGATATATAAAGATATTCAAGATAGTAAAGGGTTGAGTTCCATAGATCATATTTCTTGATTTAAACATCCCATTTAATGTGACACCATAGAACCAATTTTCCAAAACCGATTCTATAATCACATACTTTACATATTTCAGTTGATACCAACTTTAGATTCCTTAGAATAACTATACATATTTAAAAGACATAATGTAGTAATAAATTTACTAAATTCCCAAAAAAAATTAGGTTGATATCCTTATAAAATTAATATGAAACATTAAATATAAAAATTTAAGTATTAATTTACTTATTGATATTTTTTCAACAATTAAATTAACTACATACTCCCTAAAAAGTCTTCAGCAACTCCAAAAAATTCTTCCACATGTTTCATCCTTATAACATATAACATGTAATACATTTATTCATATCCTAGAGAATTGATGAATTTTTATTTTTTGAAATAAAATTATTAGTAAGGGAAACATATAAACGAATCTTTAAAAAACATAATCATGAAATACTTAAAATGAAAAAAATAATAATATGCATTATTCCATAATCAACTGAACTTGAGAGAATTTTATATCTTTGATAGTAACTGAAAATATTGATATCAATAATACTGATCTCACACGGATGGAATGCATAATTATAGAAATCATTATCATATAGTCAATACTTAAACTAGGAAATACTAATTTCATTAAAGACTATAGGAAAGAAATCATTCTTGTCATGAACACCAGAGTTAAGAAATATTGTTGAATGGGAAATCGTACACCAAATACCTAAACAAGTATATCCCACAAGACCTACTAATGCATCAAGGGGCTACATAATGTTAGACTCCACACATCACTTATTCAATTCCAATGAATTTATTATGAGAGAAAATGAATAAAATAATTCAAAATCAACTTTTCGAATAATCATCCAAATTTTTATAATAACATAAAAACAACAATAAATTTTCCTATGTAAATAAAAGGGATAACATGATAATAAACCATCCAGAGAAATAAGGTGGATGGTTAAATAATACATTGTTAACAATATAATAATCATCCTTATTAGAATACAAACATATGAAATGCCAATAATTTTACCCAAATCACCAAAGGGGATTAATTTATCATAACTCTTTTGAAGTGAGAAGGTGGATGCTTAAAAAGCACATAGAAAACTTGTCAATAATCATCAATATTTGAATATCAACATAAACAATACTAATACTTGTAGAAATTTTAATAAAAAATCATTATATGTGAAAATAAACCAATTTGGATTATGTAAAATATTATCTTCATTTATTATAGATCAATGAGTATAAAAATAATTCAATACGAGAATAACATGATCATAATACATCCTAAGAAAGAAGGTGGATGGTTACAAAAAACAAAACCCAAAAAGTGAGAAATATTCTTCAATCGATTTATATGGTAGGAAAATATATCCCTATACCACAATTATAAAATAAAATATATATCAACTAATTCACTTAATATATCCATCTTATATGAAATATGTTCAAGAGAATGATCATAACTCAATGAATTAAAGTTGAGTTTCAAAAAATCCTTACTATTGGGGAAAAAATCAATAGCCACAATAATAAGGGAACATGATTTGGATAGTAAATTCCATGAAATAAAACGAAATTTTTTATAGAAAACATATGATATATTGAATCAATAGAACACCATAGAAAGGTAATATGTTGCATAACACGAAACATGTCTCAATGAATCAAAATCGAGACCACCATATAGCTTGGGTAGCATTTTAATGAAAACAACTAGAAATAAAGGGATTTTAATTGAACATAAAACCAATTATTAAAATATAATTTATGATATAATATCTCTAATAGGTATTATATAAACCATATAAATGAAATTATATGTGTAATGATAAACAAGTCTCAAAGAGAGGAATTTGAGACAGAAAACCCTTTCCTTGGTTCTGATCAGTTCTGAACAAGATCAATATTTACTGAATAAATAAATTAAGATTTATAAATAAATACATAATAAGATTATTCATAATTATATCCAATCATACTCTTCATTCATAACCATTATATATATTATTTATTTTTTACCTATTTTCATCACCTGTTTCTAAGTAACATTTATCACATTGAACTAGATTCTTAAAAGTCATGTTTGTATTTATTTGTTTTCCAAATTTCATCACTATTAGATCATATAAGGTACTATGATATATTTAACAAAATAATTTATAAATCAATAATTTTATTTCATGTTATTTCTAGTTACAAACCATAATGATGAAATCGACGATGATCATAATTAAGTGATTCTTAATGATCTAATGATGTATTTGTCATTAATGAGTAAAATGTAAACAGAAAATTAATTGACAAAAATAATTACGTATTTATATTTTATAATGACATTGAATAATATATTATAGTCCTCATTGAAATAAATTTTTAGTATTTTTTAAGTTGATTTTCAAATTGACTCGAACATGAACCTACCAAGATTAATGGATGATTATGAAATGGTTTAGTTATAATATAATTAAAATAGAAGTATAATGATATAATTTCTTATTTAATAGTGTGATATATAATAATTGGGAAGAATTAAAAAGAGAAAATAATTTATATAAATTCATTACATATAAGGAATATATCATTTTCCACTTAGTTCACCCGTTTTAAATGATTAAATTATCTATAATTGTTTCTTCATCATATTAATAATAGGTTTTATTAATTTTCAAATAAAAACTTTATCGATTCCATAAAAATAATATCTCATTATTAAAACTTTCCTAGAACCATCAATTATTGGTGGTGATCAAAAAATGAATTTCATTTCTCATAGTGGAGGTATCACACACATACGCACAAACCACAATTCTAATTTTCTTAATGGATGGGATATCAGGAATGAAAATGAAAATATTCTTAATATGACAACATTAATGAATATAGATTGTACTAATATGATTTTATAATAAATGTAAAAGATAGTTTATTGAGGAAAATCAAGATGAAAAGCTATATATTTGGTAATACTCACATTGGGTACTTGAATTTTCATTGGAATTCTCCTTTAAAATTAGTTCCCTATTAAAACTAATTATGGAAAAAAATTAAATTGGTATAGGGTCCTAAGAGGAGAAAATTATATTATTTTCAAGGATATATTAAAAAAATTTGGCAGCCATGAAGTGGATGGAGTGTTACCTTTTTATAATTAAGGAGAAAAGAAATTTTAGAAGTGCATTTAAAATTTTCAATAATGTGATGTTACTATTCCAAGTTCAAGGGCCCTAAAATGGGAAAATATGATGGAAAAGTGAATGTGGTTCAGAAATAACCTCAACCTATCATTTGGGAGACAAATCCTACTATTATGAGGATTCTAGTATTACCTGTAATATTTTACCCAAATTTAATATAATTATGGTAATTAATTTTTAACGTTAGTAATTAATATTGATGAAAAATATAATTATGAATAATTTAAAAAATATGAACCTTTTAATTTTAAATTTCTAAAAATAAATTTATCAAATAATTTTTTTTTTATTTTGAAAAGATTATTTTAATATTACTGAATGTAACACGTAAAAACTATTTTTAGTATAAATGTGTTTTTTATATTACAATTTATGTGTCATCCATAATTAAATTTTTTGATTCCCATAAAATAAGGTGGTTAATTTAAAAAAAATTAATGAGCCTTTAATGGTAAATAAATACTAAATCTCACCATAAAATTACATGATATTGAAGACAGTATCCATAAATTTTTTTATTAAATAAATATTTTAATATAGTTCTAGAAATTTAGGAAAAAGATTTTTCAATATCAAATACAACATTAAAATTAAAAAAAATTACACATTGAATATATTTTTTATCACCTAAAAGGTTATTTAAATTTATATGACACACCTACATAATTATAAAATAATAAAAAATTATAATTTTCACAAATTTTGTATCTTTTTACGAAAAATAAATATTTTTGAAAAAACAAAAAAAATTAATCTTAAGATAATATTTTTATTCGAAATATTTTTATTCATACTTTCAAATTAAATTTATAAAATTGTGATTTTCATTTTCCAAATAAAATCATTAAATATTAGGAAAAATCAATTTAATGGAAAATGATTTTTTTAAATATTAAATGTTACTCTTATTAATTTGAATCATATATTACATACTAATTATTAATATGAAACATAATTTACCATCAATAATCATAAATTTATCTAAATATAAATGAATATTACCTAAAAAGGTAATTTTTTTGAAACATTCTATTCGATACATTAATGATCTTATTAGTCATTTTAGGATAACTAATAAAATTTCATTTGTATTAAAAGTGGAAATTATTTTCTATATACATATATTTAATAATGAGGTTAATCCTATTCATTTATTCAAATTCAGCATCTAATTTTAAATGATCACACTAAGATACAAAGTTTTATCTAAATATATATTGTTCTTGTTTATTTTCTAAGTTGCTTATGTTGAAAACTTCCAAACACATTTGTCTCATTTAATTTTAATCATATATTAAAGTGTTAGGGATTTAATTTATCAACTTAAATAACTGTGTTCCTCAAAATTTTATTTTTTACTCGCTGATGAATGTTGGGGAGGGTAGTTTTAACATATTAATCAGTCCAGATATATCCTCTAATATGACGTGTACCAGACAATATTATCATATATCATGTTTCTTATGTTTCTTCAAAAAAAAGTTATTCATTTATAAAATAATATGAAATATAATGTATGTACCCAAATTATAAATTATCCATAACATACTTTTCCAAAAAAAAATTGAATCTCCAAGTTAATAAACCACAATGATGTTTTGTAT
Organism: Viscum album; assembly: GCA_963277665.1. Classification (NCBI taxonomy): domain Eukaryota; kingdom Viridiplantae; phylum Streptophyta; class Magnoliopsida; order Santalales; family Viscaceae; genus Viscum; species Viscum album. The sequence goes on from OY728126.1 coordinate 1,901,250,093, forward strand.
TTCTCAAAAAATTAGCTATATCTTTAAACCTAAAATTGTATTAACCACTAGGGAATAATTCCATACATTATTCAATATATATCAAAAACAACAAAAAAAAGATAAAATTTTATGATAGATTATCATAAATCTTATGTATATTGATACTATAAAACATAAAATTTTAAAATCACCACACTTTATTATCTCAGCATCAAACATATAAAAAACCTAAAACAAATCCATCCCTCAAACATTTTTTATTCAATAATTACCTCAAAAAATATAACCTTTCCCTAAAATAATTTTTTGTGGTTAATATTAACATTTAATTTATGATTTCAAGCCATTAATGAAAAACTACTAAAAAATTATAAAAGACATTTCACATGATAATCGATAACATTTAGAATATACAAAGATGTCATCAATAAATATCACTTCAATAATTAAAATAGAAAAAATTATCAATAATGAATATTTATTATGACTTCAACTTCACTGTCACAGGTAAAAATTTGAAACTCACCTTTTCCATCATAATAGTTAGATGATGGAATTATTAACGATTTATATATACTTCCTTATTCAGTTAAAAGTCCTAGTGGTTTATAGAAACATACCTTTCTCAGCTTCATCATTATGATCCCACATCAACCAAATACTAAAAAAATGATTTTGATAATATCCCAAATATAATTTTGAAAACATTCATTGCAATATATATTCTCTTATGATGCCAATGTTTTTGACATATGATACGTTCAGTTCAACCTTTGAATATCTTTTTTCAATCCTTGGTTATCTGTAGAATTTTTTCTATGGGGTTCTATATATTAATTTGTTAAAATAAATAATAATTGTTTTTAGGGACCATGTGATTAACCAAATCATATCCCATGGTAGTGTAAAATAATGTGTGTAGTTAGGCCTCTTTGTTATTCACTATGTGATGATCAAGATAATACTAAATCCTCCTTTTTAGAGCTTATTAGAACTAGGTAAAAATGAAATAAATCTATCATCCACTCTTTGTATCCATATTGGGATTTAACTTCTATGAGAACCACATATTTGAATCATTTAAAAAAACTAGGATGTTATCATGGATATATAATTTTCACTTATATATTTCCTTGGAGATTCCACAAAATTTCTATGAGAAAAATCCTTATATAAAATGAGAAAATCTACCTTATCATAATCCATACACTATCCTAAAAAGATATATATATATAACTTGAAATTATGATTAATCTAAAACATATAAACCATTAAATTGTCTTTAATAAAAATCATAGTCTCTAATGTTTTCTAAACTCTGCTCTGATACAAAATGTGGTGCCATATACCTACACTTCTAAGCCTATATCCATAAATATAATCATTAAATTCTAGATTTGATACCATGTATTCATTATTAGATATAATTATCCACATTTACATGTTCTAATGAAATATTTCATTACATAAATTCATAATACCTTCTAGGATTATATATTTTTAGAATTAAGAAAGGTTATAAACTATAAAAACCCATATCATCCCAAGTAATTGGAATTTTTTTACACAATATATGAAATTCCTTCCTCAATAAAGAGTCTTCTACATTTCCCAAACACAATTTCACACTTGAAACCCATTTAAACATATCTTTTTTACTACTTATCTTCCTTAAATGGGGAATATAAACCTAAAAAATATGTGATCTCAAAAAATTGGTAAGGGAAATATATTGAAGAATCTATAAAAATCATAAGAAATAAATATATTATATGGAACAAATAAATAATCTAAATAATTTCATAGTCAAATGAAATAAATAGAAAAACATACAAATGAAATAACTAAAAACATGGATATTAATAATACTAATATCATACTGATGGAATGAATAATGGTAGAAATAATTATCTTACCATAAAGAGCTCAGTCAAGACATCTTCCTTACTATACATGCCTTATTTAATACATCATTTTGGTCATCAAGATCATAGTCAAGAAATCTTACTAAATATTATAGACATTCACAAAATATAAAAACAATTTTATCATATGAGAGTTTTTAATGCCTCTATTGTTTATATAATTTTGGGCCCCACCCATAACTTTTTTAAGACCAATGGGTTCATCAAGTGAAAAAAATAATAAAAAATTTATAATCTATTTTTTTGACAATCAACTTTATTGGTATAAAAACATTGGGGACACCAATACTTTTCTATATGTAAATAAAATTGATAGCATGATCATGAACTATTTTGAGAAGGAAGGTGAGTCATTCATCAATACATAGTTAACTTTCTAATAAAAATCCATATTATAATACAACAGAAAAATTATAATTATTTTTCCATATACCAATAAAAGGGAAAACATTGTGATAACATATATTGAGGAAAAAGGTACATGGTTAAAACATTTATATTGAACCTTCTAATAATAATCTGTATTGGTATGAAAATATACATAATGGTAATAATTTTCCACATTTCCATAAAATAACTTTATTTACAAGTGAATATAATCCAGCATAAATTATGTAAAAATTGTTTTTATAATTGTACAAAATAATGAGTAGATGAGTATTTAACTAATATAATAAAATTATTATAATCCATCTAGAGAAATAAGGTGGATTTTTTCAAAAGAACATAACGCACGAAGTGATAAATATTTTTCATGGTGTTTATCTGGTAATAAGTTATATCCATTGGAAAAAAATTAAAAATACCACATAACATAATAAAATGGATGAATTTTCCCAACCTATATTAAATATTTTCTCATGTATGATCATAACTCAATGAATGTAAGATCGGTTACCAAGAATCTTTACCCATGGAAAAAAATTGAATCGATAAACTTCAATAAGGGAAAATAATTTGGATAGTAAATTCAATGAAATAAAAGAAAATAAAGTATAAAATATTCATGTGATAGTATTTAAATAGAGAACAATACAAAGGTAACACAGTCATAACATGTATCTTATTTTAATGAATCAGAATTGATACCAAGAAAACACATATGGAGTGAGTAACATTTCATTCAAAACAAAAAAATGGGATTGTAATTTAACCTAAAATACCATGATTGAATGATAATTCATGATATAATATATCAAATAGGTATTATATACACCACATAAATTATATTGGGTGTATAATACCAAACACATACCAAAGAGATGATTTTGAGATGATAAAGAATTAACTAAGTCATGATCCATTATAAAATTTCTCAAAAAGTTCATAATAATTAAATCAAGTCCATTAAATACATACCCAAGAAACTTATTCCGTAGTATAACTCTTATTACTCCTCATTTATAAACATTATATATATATAAACTAGTTTTTACCTATTTTCAACATGGTGTGTCTGTAAATTTTATTAATTTAGAAAAAATTTCAAAATCCATGTTGAAATATTTTTTTCCAGATATAATCACTAATAAATCATCTAAGTAACATTAATAAATTTTCTATTAGATATTATAATAAAATGTTTTCAGTTCATAACTTTTATTGTTATGAAACATTAAAATTAAATCAATGATGATAAGGATTCATTGATTCTTAATGAGTGAAAGGTGTTTTTATTAATTAAGGAATTAAATGTTGATATAAGTTTACTAAAACAAAAATATAAAAATTATTTACAAAATATATCATATTATACTATTATATAAGTTCTCATAGTCATCCATGACATAAATGTATATTATTTACCAAGTAGGTGGTTATACAATGAAAAATATGATAGTACCAAAATTAATGGATGATTATACAATTTTTTAGTAATAATAATATTGAAAAGGGTTTATTATTGATATATATCATAATTAGAATAAATTTAAATTTTAAACTAATTTATATAAATTCATTACTTATAATGGTAAGATCAATTTCCTCAAGGTTTTCTCATTTGCAATGATTTAATTAATGATCATCATTTATTGACCATATAATTATAATATTAACCAATTATCCATAGAACCCAAAATTATTTCCTAAAATGGAATTTACTCATTAAACAATTATTTGAATAATGATTTATATATTTTGATGGAAAATAAATTTCTTTGTTCATGGTGGTTGTAGTATACATGAACAATTATTTTATTTTACTTATTAGATGTGATATATTAATAGACAATGATAATTCCATTAAAAATAAACATTGAAATTTGTAAATAGTACTAATATCATTACATTACAATAGATATAGTAAATTTTAATAAATATAATCAATATGAACAGTTATGTAGTTGGTAATACTTGCATTGGGAACATAAAATTTCCTTCGAATTATCCTCCGAAATGAATCCCTTATTCCAACTAATGTTGGCTACAAGATTTTTAAAATGGGCTATAGTTATAGGAGAATAATTTTGGTGGAGATTCAAGAATAAATTTTATGAATATGTGAGCCTTGAAGTGTTGGGAGTGTTAACATTTTATAAATGAGGAGAAAGGAATTTTAGAGGTTCACTAAATATTTTCAATAATGTGATGTTACTATTCCATGGTTAATGGTTCAAAAATGAAACAATATGAGGGTAAAGTGATTTTTTTAAAACAAACCCTAACCACTCATTTGGTATAAAAGATTGAGTGTTCTGGGGCTTTTATTTTTTACTTTTATCCTTATACAGAAATTAAATATTACTATAGAAGTGAATTTGTATCCATAGTAATAAATATTAATGACTAAATTATCAATGAAAACAATATATTATTTGGACCATATAACTTTAAAAACTATAAATAATTTTTTCAATTTATATTTATATGGTTTTTAAGAGTCAATTTTTATATTAGATCACATTACATGAAATAATATTTTTTTAGAAAATGTGTGTTTTAAGCTTAAATTTTATTGATTGGACACAGTTAAAATTTATAAATTCCCAACAAATAAATATGTTTATTGTAAAATATTAATTTTGTTATGGCTTTAATGGAATTTTATTTTGGATTCTCACCATAAAAATACTTTATATAAAAAAATATCTACAATAGTTTTTATTAAATTAACATTTTAATTGTTTTTACAAATATTAGGTATATGATTTATAAGCTGAAATTATATATTAAAATTAATAATGGATTTTCAAAAATATATTTTTTATTAATTAAAATGTTTTAAAAATTTTGGGATATACTTACATAAATTTAAAATCATGAATATTATTATTTTCTAAAAATCCATATTTTTTACTGAAAATCAATCTTTATGGAGAAACCTCAAATTTTATCTTAATCTAATATTGTTATTATAAATCCAAAAAATTATTTTCACATATTCTAATTAAAATTTAAAAAAATTAAATTCATTTTTATAATAAAATCCAGGAATATAATGAAAACATTTTTTTCATTGAGAAAACAACATTTTCAAATATTAAATGTTATTATTATTATTTCATATCATTTAACCACTAAGTTTGTGATAAAAAGTTATTAATATAAAGAATATTTTATAATCATAAACCATATGCTTCTTTAAATATAATTTCTTATCATATAAAAAGATATTTTTAGAGAAATACCTTTCTATATAATAATTTGTCTTATATCTTTTAAGTTAAACTAATTAAAATTCTTTTATATTTAAAGTAGGCTTAATTATACATAAATATATAATAAACTGGTTTCACATGTTAATTTTGTCTAATTAATTGGTGTCTTTTTAATGATCACAATTATGTATTTATATTTTATGTAAATATATTGAGATTTTCATTTATGTTTAGTGTTGTATATGGAGAAAGATATCAAATACATTTAATCCATATAAAGTTAATCATATGTTAAAATAATGGATAATTACACAACCCCCCTTAAATAAATTAAAATCTAATAATTTAAATTTTTACACAATGATGAATTTAGGTGTGGGTTACCTTACCATATTCATTTTTCAAGATATAATATCTAATATGGCTTTTACCCCAATCTCATGAGCTATACCATGTTTCTTATCATTATTCCAAAAAACACAATCCACTAAAACAATCATATAGAAAATTATATATAAACACAAATAATATATTCTATATAACACACCTTTACCAAAACCATTTAAATTTCAATGTCAATAAACCACACATAAGATATATATTCCTCCTTGAAAATAACTATATCTTTAACGCTAAAATGGTATTAATTAGGATTTTATATGGTCGCGTAATATTAAATATAAATCATAATAAAAATAATGAGATAAAAAATACCAATGAATTATCATAAATCCCAAGAATAATTATTTCAAATAACATATGTTTTTTAAATCACCGAACCCATTATTATCTTGACATCAAACATATAATAAATATAAACTTATCTACCCATCAAACATGAGTTCTTAAAAAGTTATCTCTGAAAATATAAATTTTTTATAATCATCCCTCAAGGATATTGATACAATTTAATATATTATTTCAAAACATTAATGTAAAAACAATGTATAAAAATCCTTAGATATTTTATATAATCCTCAATAACATTTAGAATAAAAAAAAATTTCATCGATAAATATCATTTCACTAAATAAAATTCCTATGAGTATCAAAAATTAATTTATATAATTATATCATAATAACTACCATATGTAATACTAATAAACTCACATTTCCTATCATAATACTAATATAATAAAAATCATTACCATTTACAACTACTTGTTTCTTTGGTCATAAGACATAGTGGGGTCTAGATAAATATTATTCTAAACTTTATCTTCATAAACATGTCTCAACAAAATACTAATTTTTCTATAATATCCAAAATATAAATATGAAAATATCAATATTAATATTTATTCCCATATGATTTTTTTAACATATTATACTTTTAGTTCAACCTATGACACTCTTTGTTCAATCCTTGGTTATCCAAGATAATTTTTCTATTAGGTTCTATAGATAAATTAGTTAAAATAAAACTTAAATTATTTATAATGTTGCATATAGAGAATATTAACAACTAAAACAAATCCCCTATGAGTTTGAAACCATGTTACCAATTATGCCTCTTTTTCGTGAACATGGTGATGATTGAGTTAATACCAAATTTCTTATTTTCATGGATATTACCCCAAGGTACCTTTGATCTAGAGCATTAATCCACTTTTATTATCCAAAAATAGATTTAATTTATATGATAAGACACAAATCTATAGAATACCAAAAAATAATGATACTATCATATACTTAGAATTACAGCTTAGACATTTCTCTATGGATTTCACTAAGGTTATATTATATCAATCCCCATATAAAATGTTATATATTTAATTATAAATTAAAAATTCACTATCCCAAATAGTAATATATAGATTTTAAATTATGATCAAACTTATCGTATTAATCCTTAAATTTCCTCAATAGACATTCTTATATCTATAGTTATTTAAACCCCACTCAAATATTAACTATGATGCCTTAGACCCACACTCCTGAGCTTAGTTACATAAAAACGTACTTATCATATTGTATTTGATACCAACTGTAGATTCTAGAAAATAACTATAAATATTTACATGGCTTAAATAAAAAATTCCTTACATTCATTCCCATGAACTTTTAGGTTTATTGATTTGGAGAATTATTACAAAACATAAACTAGTAAAACCCATGTCTTTCTCAAGAAATGGATATTTTTTACACTATATAAGAAGCTACTTATACCATAAGAAATCTTTAATATCTCTGATAAATTATTCAACATGTTTTACCTTTATAAATATATCATGTGTTCTATGTTTCATAATAACATTGGGTGAGTAAATATAAGAAATGCGTCAGATAAAAAACCCAATAAGATAAAAATTTAACTAAAGCTACAAAAAACATAAACATGACATAAATAATATGGTAGAAATAAATAATATGAATAATTCTATAATAAAATGAAACTGACAGAATTATATTTCATGATAATAAACAAAAACATATACATCAATAATACTAATCACATACCAATGGAAAGTAAAATTATGAATATGTTAATCAGACTACTATGGTCTTAACAAAGAAATCATCCTTGGGATCAAGGCTCTATTGAAAAAAATTCTTATCATCATGACCATAGTCAAGACATTTTTTTTAATTGGGTAGGCATACACTCAAAACCCAATCATGGTTGTCCGATGAGACCTACTTATGAATCTAGGGGATATATAATGATGGGATCCACCCATCACTTATTTAGTTTTAATGAATTCTTTATGTGAGAAAGTGAATAAAAATTCATAATCAAATTTTCTAATAATCATGAATATTTTTATAAAAACTTATGGAACATTAATACTTTTCCCATGTCAATAAAAGGTATACCATTATCATAACCCATCCAGAGGAAGAAGGATTGTTATTTAATAATACATATTCAACTTTCGAATAATCATCTTTTTTAGAATAATAAAATATGTAATTCAAATACTTTTCCCCAAATTAATAAAACTTCTAACGTAATAATTACCCATCTAAAAGAATAAGGTGTATGGTTAAAAAATACAGTCAACTTGTCAACTATCATCTGAATTAAAATAACAACATAAAGAACCCCAATAATTTTTCCCATGTAAAGATAATATAATTCAATTTAGGTGAACATCAACCAATTTTAATTATGTAAAAAGTGACGTTAAAATTATATAGATCAATGAGTGTACAACTATTCCAATACTTGAATAACATGATTATAAGCTATCTAGAGAAAAAGGCAGATAATTAAAAAAGAACATAAACCAATAAGTGAGAAATACGTTTAAAAGATATTATGTGTTAGTAATGTATATCCATAGAAAGTAATTATATAATATCACATAATAAAATCAATTGTAATAATTTATCTTACATATTGAAAAAAATCAAGAGAATTATCATAACATAATGAACGAATGTTGTGTAATGAAAAATTGTGACTACTAGGGAAACAACTAAATAAAAAGCCACATGGAGAAGGCACCACAATATATCTAGTAAATACCATAAATATAAGTAAAGAAATTATATAAAATTTATGGGATACTAAATAAATAGATCACCATACAAATGGAATATGATGCATAACATGTAACATGTCTCCAAGAATCCCAATTGAGATAATGATAATCTATAAAACTTGAGAATTTTTTTAATAAAAACCCTTGAAAGATTTTTCTTGTAATTGAACATAAAAAATCATTATTAAATGATAATCTATGATAAAATACATAAAATGTTGTATATACTCTATATAAATTAAATTAGTTGCATAATTCCAATATAGTTTCAAAGAGTGAAATTTTAATTGGAAAAACTATACCTCAGTCATGATCCTCTCTAAACATGAACCAAATTTCATAATTATTTAAATTAAGTTAATTTAATAAATAGATTATAAAATTTCTCATAATTATAACCATTAATAATCCTCATTTATAATCATTATTATTATATATTATCCAGTTTTATCCTATTTTCAACATCATGTGCAATTAATCCTTATTGATTTAAAATTATTTCTAAAAGAAATTTTCTTTTCTTTTATTTCAATTTACATAACTATTAGATAATATATTTTACTATAATATATTATATACTATAGTGTATAAGGATATACTTTCCTTTCATTTTAACTTAGGATACAAACTATGATGATGAAATCAGCTTCAATCATGTTTTAGTGATACTTAACAAATGAATGGTGTTTTTTAATTAAAGAGTTTAATGTTTATAAAGCATTAATATAAAAAAAATATTTACTTAATTATTTAATATTATAACATAAAATACGTTCTTATAGTCATCCATGATAAGAATTTTATAGTATTTTCCAAGTAAGTGGTTAAACATACACAAACTTGAACCTACCATGATTAATTGATTACTAAGAGATGGTTTAGTTGTAATATAATTATACAAGAATAAAAATAATATTATTGAAGGTTTATTAGGGTTATATATACAAAATTTTTACAATTAATAATATAATATTGTTTTTATAATGTCACTAGGTATAAAAAAGAGAGCATTTAACTTATTAGTTCGCTCGTTTTAAATGAATAGTTCAACTATAATCATTCATTCATAATATCATAAACAGTTTCTCCAATTTTTTCTAGAGTAAGTTTAATGATGTCATAAAAATAATATTTCATCAATAAAATATTCTTAAAACCATAAATTATGGGTGGTAAGGATAAATGAATTTCGTTGATCATGGTGGTCGTAGTCCGCACGTACACATGAATAATGATTAAATTTTTAATAATGTATAATATTGATGATAGAAAAATACAATATCTTTAATAAAGAAACAATAAACTATATAAATGATAAAAATATAATTATACTAGTATGGATAAAATAAATTTAAATAAAGTCAATTAATAATAAAATATATGTAGTTAGTTATTATCACTTCAGGAACATGTATTTTAATTGGAATTATCCATCAATATGAAAGAATTATGATAAATAATGGTTACTAATATGTTTTGAATGTGGAAAATAGTTCTAGATGGAATAAATTAGAATATATAAAGGATAAATTCTAATAATATATGATTCTAAAATTGGAGGGAGTGTTACCTATTTATAAGTGATGAGGAAAGAAATTTAGGGAGAACACATAAAATTTTCAATAATGTGATCTTATTATTCCAAGTTCAATTGTTACAAAAATTAAAAAAGAAGGAAAAATTTATTGGTTGTTGAAACTCACCCCAAACACTCATTTGGGAGAAAAATTTAATTGTTTTATGAAATTTAAATTTCCTTTTAACATTTTACCCAAATTAACTTTTAATGGTAATTTATATTTAACATTAGTAATTAATATTGAGGAAAAATTAATAACAAAACCATTACCTGATACCATGATTAGGATTTTAAAATTAGGAAATCATATTTTTAAAATAAAATTTCAGAGGTTAAAAAATTTTAATTTTAGGATTAGTAGATATAACACATAAATAATGTTTTTTTGTTTTTTTATGCATAAAATAAATGTTTGATCCCTAATAAAAATTAAAAATTCCATGGAATAAATTGATTGATTAAAAAATGGTATGGGTATCTCACATAAATAAAAAATTTAATCTCAAATTTAAAATAAATGATTTTTTGAAAAGACAATAAAAACATTATTTTAAACTAACATTTTAATTTAGTTTTAAAAATGTTGGAAATTGGATTTTTATGTAAAAATAATATGATTAAATGAAACAATTTATTCCTTAAATATTTTTTTTAAATTAAAATGTTTTTTAAATTTATATGATATAATTACATAACATTGTATCAAAAGAACAACATTTTTCATTAAAATCATATTTTTCGACTAATAATCATCTTTTTGAATAAAATTAATAGTTTCTAATTAAGGTAACATTTTTATTCTAAAAAAAATTTATTCGACCTGCAAAATTAAAATTAAAAAATTTATATGTTAATTTTTTTAATAAAATTATAACATGGAATGAAAATTTATTTTTATAACAAAATGAATATTTTAAAGATTAATTGTTATTATAATTATTTCATATCCTTTAAAAAAATGGTTATTAACCAATTATAAGATTAAAAATTAATTTATAATTATTAGTTAAGTGTTTCTTGAAATATAAAATAATATCATACAAAAATATAATATGGAGATAAAAAAATTTCTATATAATAAATGATCTTATTAGTCATTTTAGTTAAACTAATTGAAATCCATTTACAATAAAAATTTTCTTTAGTTTATATTAAAAATATTTCGTAATGTGGTTACTCTTATTCATTCATTCTAATTCGAAGGATAGGTTTTAGTTGTCAGATATAAATATTTATATTTAATCTTAATATATCATGGTTTTTTTATATTAGTCTAGTTATATGGAAACATTAAAAGAAAAAAATCACTCATTTTCTAATCAGTTAGTGGATAAGAAATAATCTAAATTAATAGGGAAGGAAATTTAAGGTTTTTATATTAGTCTAGTTATATGGAAACATACCACAGTCTTCTACACCAACACCAAATGAAGTATTAGTGAATTTATAATAGATTATATCCCTCAGGATATCCAAGACAAGTTTAAGAAGAATTTATTTAATACACCATTTATTTTCTATGGCCTTAATTTCCTTTTATCAATGACCTCAAAAACTATTTACAAGTAGTTAAAACATAACCACAATATAGTTTGGAAATATGACAATTAATCTACATTCAAGGATAATAAATTATCACTTAGAATAAGTATATGAGATAAAAAGAGTGAATATAGTTATAATTCATAGTTTTTTCTAGATTCTAATAACTGATATTAGATGGATCTCCTTCCAAAAACCAGAAAACTTTATAGAGAAGTTGTGAGGAGATCCTAACTCGTAAATATTCTTTAACAAAAATAGAATGAGTAAAAAGTAACTATAATATAGTAAAAATTGTTATTCTTCATTATACTTCTTATTTTATTCTAATATTGAGTGTTAAATTTAGCCAGATAATAACTTAATATATAAATTATTTCAATAATATTATCTTTAGTATGTGTATCAATAGTAGTTTTTATATGTATAACTCTATATAACTAATATTATCCACTAGGAAAATTACAAATATATATATTTAAATTATTCAGCCCTTATTAGTTAATAAATTCAAATAATTAAATAAATTTATCTATGTTTTAAACATATTTTTTATAGTGTTCTCTCTCAAAATAATATATTAAATATCTATTTTGCAACTTATATAACTTAAATAATAAAAACTGAATAACTAATCCAACCAACATCCTCAACTATCTTTAATTCAATTGGTATTTAAAAATAACCTAAACTTGTATTAAACTCTTTGAATCATCCCTCAAATCATGTGACAATAACATTTTGAAAATTCGAATATTTGAATATGAAATATCATTAATCTCATAAAAACATTATTTAAAATATTCCATATATATAGAAATAAATAATTCCCAAGATTCATCATGTTGTTACTATATTCATTCTGGTCATGATTTTTCATTTGATATTTTACTAGATTTTTCAATCCCTCAATTTCCCAATAACTAGCTGATAATAGAACACATAGTTTTCTAAATGTGAATAAATATACTATCCTCAAATTTTAATGTACTTTTAAAAATATTATATATTCAGAAAAATTTATCTATAAAACTTATAAGTAATTTACTTAGAGAGTAGGAGTAATTTCCATCATATCATAAGATTTAATTTTCTTTATCTTGTTAGATATATTCCTTTTATTTCATAAGATTAAATACTTATCCAAATCTAGTATGAACTTAATAGTAAAAGTAATCACCACATTAACCTCTTCTACAATTTATTGAATTTCCAAAAATCCTTTAAATTATAAGAGTAAATATTTATTTGATAAAATTTATATCCTTTTCTAAATGTTAAAAAAATTATTTATAAGATTAAAATTGACATAACTTTTACAAACACTTACTAAAAATCTAAATTTTCATATTAAATAATATAATTACTCTGATGTAATTTATTTTTAGAATCTACCAATAATGTGTAATATATTTTACTTTGTAAAATTATCAAATGGCTCCATACATAGTATATTTTTCTTCTAAATACTAATGTATCATATAATTTCATAGATTACAATGATACATAAAATTTTATCCTCAGGAAAATTTCAATAATCTCCATACATAATATAATTTTCAACATGCTTCACATTGCATAATGTTTTTTATGAATCCATTTTTTTGAATTACAATGTATAAGAAACCATAGTATCATGCATAATATCTTTCTAAACAGAATTAAATATATATGATATCCCCTCTACATTTACATATTCTTACAATATAGAAAATTATTGGAGAAGTAACACATTTAAAATATCAAGAGGGTTAAGTAATTATAAGAAAAATGGATAGATTATAAATGAACCACTCTACACTTTTGTAACAAATAAATAATTATATAAAATATCGTTGGTGATCAAATCTTCTTCCAAAACCTGTATGATACAAAAGAGTGAAGAGATCCAAAACCAAAAAATTATTAAATAAACACGAATATATAATCAATATAAATGATCCCACATCATTTAGATCTTCAAAATTGGTATTTTTTTGAAAATAATTTATCATGATCCATATCCATATTAAAGATATGATTATATTGATACATGTGGAATATATTAGAGTAATTTCTAATAGTTTAGTTAAAACATTTCACATTTTTTACCTCTATATGTCCTTCTCACGCATGATATTGAAAAAAAATCTCTATATTGAAATTATATTCCAAAACCCCCTATATAGATACCATTTTGTTTCATTCCATACTTTTATATATAATAAAGTCTACATTTCCCTTATTTTATTTTATCGTGGTTATTTACACATAGGTATCAACCATCATAAAATGTTTTGGTTTCGGTTTATAAATTAATGATTTTCAAAAATTATTCTTAGTCTTGATTACACATGATAACATCTATTCATATATTGAAATAGTTTAAGAGACTAACAAAATTCAAAGACCTCTCATTAAGTCTTCAAAGAAATTAAAAACTCACGTTATAGAAAACATAGTTAATCCAAATCATACATCGATAAACTTGTGAAATTAACCTCATACTCAACAAAAATGTCTTCTTAATTTTTTATTAATTACAATAACTACCTTTCCATCTCAATATGTTGGTCACCAGGGAAATATTTTTCGAGAAAAATCACCTCAAATGAATTTCAATATATATTTTCTATCACTTACCCCATCATAGTATTTTAAATTAGTGAAATCTATTAGGAAACATATCCCCTTAAATGTTAAATAAGCATGATAACTTCTTACGCATTAAATGCACCCCAATTCCATAAACATCATCTCTAGAGACTTTTTCTACTATTTTATTTGTGTAGACACTAAAAAATAGAGGTAGTTTCCTCATAAAAAATCATAATATTTTAATACTTATTTATGTGGAACTAGTTTCACCATATAATAAACAAAATTATAACCTGAGTAAATTTCTCTAAAATCGTAAAAAATTATTCAGAACCAATATTAACTATATCATCCTAATTATCTTGACAATTGACTCATTTTCATTTAATCTTTACTTGATTTCAATTTTTTAGTAAGATATATTATCTTACAAATTTCATATCTTAATTATAAATATTATAAACTATAATATATGAAATATGATTTATAAATAAGTTTTCTCATAAAAACACTCCCTTAGATTTGATACCTATGAAACCAATTCACAAATAATTCATAGAATTTTATATAAATAAAATCTATATTCTCTACCAATGTTTTTCTAAATCTAATTCCATGGGTTTCCCCTAAAACATATCTGATACAAAATATAATTCCACAAAAACTGTTTACCAAAATTTTGTACGTTATTTATTAAATGTTAATCATATTATATGAGACTAAATACCTAAGATCAATTTTTATTATTCTTTAAGAGACTAGAGACAAAACATTACATTATAGAATCATATATTACATTATCTGAGTAAATATATTTATTATTTAAACCTATACATATATATATATCCAATCATACATGATATTCCTTCTCATTACCTATGGAATTGGGAACAAATAAATATGGTAAAATCAGATTCTTTTTAGGGGATATCTTATAATAGAAGCTAATATGACATAATAATTCTTTAATGATATTAAATGAATAAAAAAAATAATGAAATATCAATAAATACACATCCATAACATAATAAATTTATGAAAAAGGAAATAAATAATTAAAAGGATAAAATTAAAACTCTCAATAATGATTAAAATCTTTATGATGAATAATTATGATATCGTATACATATAGTTGAGGCCTTGATCTATAAAATCTAATATAATGGGTAAGGATGCTCTTGTTACCCTATCTTAGTTGTCACATGAGACCAACTAGTGCACCGAGGAGCTATATAAATCTAATATATACCCATCAAATAAAATTATAACATATTCCATCACATAAAAAACAACATATGTAGTATATGTAACACTATTTAATAAATAACACCTTAAAAATACTTAAAATAATTTCATAATATAAATTAGAATTTAATAATTTTTCATATAAAACAAATGATTATATTGTTATTGTAAAGGATTTACCAAGTAAATTCATTAAAAAGAATGTCTTTTTGAAATATATTTTATAATACGGGTAATAATTATTAATTCAAAATGTTCAAATACGTACCATTATAAAGTGAAGAATTTAGAATTGTAGTTATTAGATAATTTTAATGATTAACATGATCATAGTGTTTAAAAAATTGAATAGTTTTTTTAAATAGATGGATAAAAAATAAATTATGTATAAATTCCCTCTAAAATTATGATTATTTAATAACAACTATTTTGTATGAATTATAGATATAAAATTATGCCATGTATGAACATCCAGGGTGGCATGCGTTGATGATAAAGGTGAACTTCTGCCGAAATTGGTTTTAATCAACTTGGGAATTGATAAAGTCTCAGTTAAATGTATCACCATAGTAATTACTTATTAATGACACCAAAAATAGAAAAAATGTAGCCATAAGTCCAACAATAAAAGGCCTATATAGGAATATTTGATAATTGGACAATATAGATTTTTAGGCCTCTTAGGGGATCTTTATAATTAAAATGAATTGTCAATAGACTATAATGTAAGTGAAATGCGGGATCTAATTCATACGATATATTAAGGAAAATTAAAACAATGATATTAAAATATATTTGAAAAATAAATTGGAAATTTAAAATTAAACAAAAATAGAAATTTAAATAAGAATTGAAAAGCGTGAGAAAAAGGACCCTAACCTTTCATACCATTATAATCCTAGAGATTAATATTAGATCCAACCAAACTCTTCATTGATAAAGAAAGTCTATGGGGGAGTCTATTTTTTAGATATATAAATATCTTATCACTTATGAATAAATAAAATTATGGGATATTACATATTGGCGTGGTGACTGGAATTTCATGGAATAAATTAAGGAATATTTTATCTTTCCTTTAACATAAGTCATCTAATACTCTATATAATGACCCAGTAACTCCTTTAATGCTAAAAAGTAGTGTACAGTGAAAAAATAAAGAATATATTACAACCATTGATGATTATAGCCAATATTATAGATACATTATATCATGTTCATTGTATTTCTCTATATTTCACTATATTACTATATTTTACTATTTTACCCAAATCACAAAATTTTACCCACTAGATAATTTATATGTCCTTAATCCAAATATTTAATTAATTTAATCAAATTAATTATATAATTATTTTAATTTTAACTTTTATATAAGGATGATGAATACAGTAAAATTGTGGTATGAGAGTGAAAATGATTTTATAATTAAAATAATTTATATGTTAATAGTTCTAACCCCTAGATATACATCCCATTATTTAAACAACATAATCCATAATGGTAAGGTTATAAATGGTGATGCATTCAAGGAGTGGTTAAATTATTATTAATATGGTAGCGATTTCCACTAACTTAAACATATCCCATAAATTATTTCACTCAAACCTGAGTTATTTATATATTTCTTGAGATTGATCAAGGACGAACTTAGATTATTATACCTACTTCACAATATCCAATTAAAAATATTTATAAGTAATATTTTAAAATTTTAAAAGTCATGGTTTCTCTTTTCTACACCAATTAACTCTTATAATTATCCATAATATACATTAATTCAACCTATTTATTTATAATAATAATATATCTAATTTTCATAATATCCAATGATTATATATTGATCCTATTAAATCCTAAATACTATTAATTAATTAATAATATTACACAAAATAGTTATTTTCATTTTAGTTCATACAACTTTTCAATCATGTGATTGTATTATTTTTTTCACTATACTCATTGTAGGCATGTTTTTTTGGGAATATGATCCATATATATATATATATATATATATATATTGTAATCAAAATATTTTTTTATATTCATATTTACATAGGTATCATCAAATATGTATCCTTTATTTATATTTAATAATTTTGTTGTAAAATACATTCATTAATTAATATAATTTCATTGATGTGAACTTTAATGAGGGAAATATTTCATGTTTTTGGAATTCAATTAATTGAAATGCTAGTGGTAATTATGTTGATATGTGAGATGAGAAAATAGAATATATATAAATGTCCCAATAAAATGTTTTAAAAAAATTGTAGGATTTTATATTATGTTAATAATAATATAAACACCTGTTCAAGTTATGATACTAATGATAAACTATTTGAAATTTTAAAGTACTTATAATGTTTAATGACATAAAGTATTCATAAAGTCTCATTTAAAAATCAATAATTTTCTATTTGGATGTTGTTTTGTCATGGTTTGATGTTTCGGAAAGAAAATTCAATTTATCTAAACTTTTAAATACTTATATAGCCCTCAAAAAGGTAAATTATACTAGTTTTTTGGGTAGAAAACAAAATATATTTAATCATTTTCCAAATAATTAAAAACATGGGTATAATAATATTCTTAATTTATCATAGAAAGATAAAAAAGTTTTAGAAATCTTATTTTACTTCTTTTATATAATCATTAAAGACCATAATTTCAACAAATGATAAAGAATATAACTCTAATGGGAATTAATAGTGGGTATTTAAATTACTCAGAACTAAAACAGACTTTGATTAATCAGGGATTCAAAATCTATAATTATAGATAAGACAATTAGATTAGGAATGGATTTTAATGGATAAATAGAAGGTGACTAACATAATTGTGATAAATTATAAAGAAAATTTCATGGTTGATTCAATATTAAGTGGGTCAAAGATCCAAGAAAATTATAAAAATAATCTGAGGATAATAAAAACTAAAATATATGAAGAATCTGTTGAAGGAAAAGTAGAAAATCATTTTATAGAAAATTTATAAAGTATAAAAAAATTTATAAGTTTTTTAAGGTCCTATAATACAATAAAAAGATAAAAAATTAAAATTTAATGAAAATAATGATTGGAATCACGTTAGGTAAGCTTGTGTGGTATAATCAAATAAGTTATAAATTTCTTATATGCACATACCTTTTCAACAAAGACATGATTAATATAATCATGATGTAGAATGTTTTATGTTTTTTTAGGTTATAAACCTTTAATTGAATATTTAATTATTAAAATTATTGGTTAATAATTACTATAATGTAATTTTCATTTATTTAATAATCACTAATAAGATAATTTAGGAAGAATATTAGTTTTTTTAAAAGTGTTAAAATTATTTTTTTCAAAACAAAAATACCTCTAATACTAATAGACCCTTTTATTTTTATTTTTCCAAAGTAAATAGAAGATTTGTATAACCAAATTATCTCTGTGACCTTGGTTGAAGAATTAATTTGTTTCCTTTCTCACTACATCAAAATTAGAAATTCAAGAATATAAGACAACTATAATTTAACATAAACCAGTTGATTGGTTGACAAATAATATTATGGGAAGGTTTGATGAAATATTATTGAGAGTTTGTGATATTTTTAATCCTAGAGACTTTTTATTACTTATTATTTATCATGATAAAGAAGTTTATGTCATCTTTCTTCAACCATTTTCATAAAAAGTGGTATGTTATTGATATATCTAATGAAAAACTATTATTTAAAGTTTTGTTGAATGGAATTTTGTTAGTATTTATAAAATAACTAAAGAAAACAAACTATATAAGGGTTAGTTTAAAATTATTGGGTTAAAGGTATAATATTTAAAATTCATTGAGAAAAAGGCAATGTATATTATATCTGAGTTTACTAGGAATCACATTCATAACCAAATGTGAATTATATGCTTCATGAATTATTCATTTGTAATAATATTGAAAAATTATAATTTTCTAATTCTTAATGATTTTATAATCCACCAACTGTAGAATCTCAACTAAATATAAAAAGCATCTAGAAAAGAGATTCATAGAATTCTTGAGTGAGTTTATAAGTTCCATATCATGGTCCATTACTAGATTAAAATGGATTATCCTCTATTTTTAAATGTATAATATATTAATTGAACCTTTTTAAAATTTTAGAGTATAAGTTTAAAGAAAGAATAACCCAAAAATGAAATATTTTGTTAGGTAATAGGTAATCAAGTTATAAGAAAATGGAATTATATAACCCATGTATGTTATCTTAATGGATAATCCTATATAGGTACTACCCTAGATAGGTGGAATGAAAATTATTTTAAATCAAATAGATGAGATGATTAAAATTAGTAATGTAACCACATATAGGGTTTGTATTGATTATAGATAGATGGATATATATAGTACATATATAAAATTTTCCTATTTAGTTTTTAGATAAAGTGTTTGATAGATTGGTAGTAAACTAGTTCTGTTATTTCCTTTATAGTTATTCTATTTATAACCATACTCTTATAATACTTTATGATAATCACAAAAAATATTTTCCATGGCTATTTGGGGTCTTTTATTAAAAGAATATCTCCTTTGGATTATGTTGATTTCCTACCACCAAATAAATATATATAATGGATATTTTTTTGTATATAATCAGAAATATTATTATGTTCTTTATGGATGATATTTTTATTATTAAAAATACATTTTCGAGTTATATAAATATCATTAGGATTATTTTTAATAGTGTGAACAAATATTTCATGATTTAGACATGAAAATTTATGAATTCATTGAAGCTGAGATAATTTTTTAAGAAATATATTCCTTTATAAAGATATTTAATTTTAAAATAAAATGTTTTTTTATCTAGAAATTTTCTTCACCTATTTTAGTTATAGATGTTGTGAGATTTCGTGGGAATGTTGTTTTCTATTATCATTTCATTAAGTAATTTTAGAAAAAAAAAATATTTCATGTAATTTCATGGTTAAGGATAATACTTTTATACTGTATGGGAACTTTATAGAGTCATTAAATGTCTGAGAAAGAAATTTATGTCATCACATTTCGTAATTTTCTCTAATTTGGACCTCCCAGTTGCTGGTTAAGTACGCACTTTTCTATATTTTAAAATTATAAAAGAAACTCTTCTGCAACAAAAAAATAAATGAATTCATTTATATTTTCTTTAGATACTTCATATATTGTGACCCCATCATCTTACGCATATTATTACATTATTGTTTTTACATAAATATCCAATAAACATAACCTAAGGATCTAGAGTCCTTGTGTCTTCATGGGACATGGTTCATAAAACATCAACATAAAAAAAAATACTACATCTTTATTTTTAAATCCATAATTCACTCTTTTTTACCATTGATAATATAAAAGTGAATAGGATAATATTAGGAATACATAAACAAATGCGTGATCTATAAATCCAAGTAATGTAATAAGCAATATAATAATGAATACCATATGATTCAAATGGCATAACATGATTTTTAAAAAGAAAAGGATCATGAATAATTATATAGATGAATGACATAAATAATATGGAATCATATGATTATGGAATTATAGAAATGTGGGATAAATTTAAAATACAAAATAAGAATAAGTCATGGATAACTCTTAAGACAACATAACATGGTGGGAAAAGCCCAATGGTGGATAAGTTTTACTCCCTGACACCATACATGATTTTACATGAGATATAAAAATTAACCAATATATTTGAGTTATATCTTGGAACACCCATCACATAATAGACATTCATTTTTGATTAACATAATGGAAAAATAATAATTCATAATCATAAAAATATCTATGGAAATTAATGTGTTAAATAGTCTTTCCTCAAAGAATTATTAAAGGGTATTTCATAATGATTCAAAATAGAGTATGGAATTAAATATTTTTGGATATTAATTGTTTAATATTTAACTATATTTCTCAAATATAGAGTTTATTTTAATAATTCATGAGATAGGGTATATAATTGGTTATAGAAATGATCCTTTAAAACTGTGTTTTAAGGAATCATTAAAAGACTTTAAAAGTAGAAAAGAATATGGAATTATAATTGAAAATATAGGCAAATAAAAATGTTAAACCATAAAATATTTCAATTTTTACGAAATCAATACCATGTAAAATTATTTGAAAAATTGTTACATGAATGAAGTTAGGGATATATGATTTCCCATAAATACGGTTTGGTTTTAAAGAAGGCATTGAGAAATGAACTCTAGATATGTATAACCCCCATAAGGGAAAATAATATATGTACATTTCTGATAGACTTATATAAATAATTTACTCTCATTACATAATGTTTAATAGGTTTACAAAGTATGGTACAGAGAAAAAAGGCATTACCCAATGAAAAGTGGGTGTTTTGAAGAGTTTCTTTACCTATAGTCGAGATTTATTTTTCTCTTTTACTTAACTTTATATATAGTCAAATTATATTTATTAAAAAATAAATTTAGAATAAAATTTATCTATACTTTATTTATTATAAATATTTTATTTAATTTCTATCCATTTAATAGAGGAACCATGTAAATATTCACTATCTTAGGGCAATTTGTTTCATGGATCCATGTTCAGTTTAATTTGAAAAAAATTATAATATTTCATATGGAATGGTATAGTAACTCCAAAAGTGTAATGTTATGGACTTAATGTATCTAAAAAGTATTTAAAGGCTCTAAATATGCAATAATATTCTTATATAATCAAGATTTATAGAGGATATATTTTATGTTCATATGGTTAGTTCAATTAAGCAGGTTTCCCGACCATGATGAACATACTTGGTTTGTAAAACCTTAAGAGTATTGAACCATTCCAGAATAAAAAAATAAAATATAGTTACTAATAAAATATTTAACCATAATAATTTAATTTAAACTATCCATGATGGCGATGATGGAAAAAGAAATTTGATGTTCATGGAGGTGTTGAACTGAATATAATATAAAAAATAAACTTTATGATTGACTGAGAGGAGGATATAAATTGGAAATTACACCATAATAATAAAATATAATTATATTAGGGATAAAAAAAAAATTTATTTAAAGGTGTATTTAGTTTATATGTTTGTCGTAGAATAAGAAAATAATAGAAAGAGTCTTGTTTCAGAATATTACCTATTCTTTTAAGAGTCTCCTCTTGGATACCCCTTATGTCTCATTAGAATTGTATTTGGGTATGAACCAAACATATTGGTCATGGAATAGAGGGATGGGGATAGAAATTGGAATTTTTTTTGGAATTTTCCATGTCTTATATGATGTGATGAGAAAGGGTGGTGATGGGTTGTATTTATAAGGAGATGAGAGATGAATTTTAGAATATAATATTCATTTGTTTACTATTTTACATTGAGACTATCAAGAGTAATGAATATTTTTACTGTATATAGTGATTTGTGCATGTGAGATCAAGATTGTGGCCGATAGCATCATACATGAATCATTTATTCATGTACTTAACTCATAATGTTAAATACCATACTTTGTTGTATTTGAGTATTTTCAAAAAAAAAAGTCAATTATTTTAGAATAATACTAAATTTTATCCAAAAAAATTTCTTCAATGTTTAGATTTTGGAAGTTAAATCTGTTTTATCCTAATAATTTTCAAAACATAATAAAATAAATTTCTAAATAAAATTTTTATATATTATAAAAATAAAAAATTTTAATAATATGATCAATTTCTTGAACAATTGGAAATTTTCTAATGGTTTCCCAATTTTATATTAGAATTATAATTTATCTTAAAATTAATTTATAATAAAATTTAATGAAAATAAATTATATTCTTCATTTTTCATTTTATAATAAAAATTTAAATTGAACATTTTTTATTTTTACAAATATTAAAATACTTATTTTATCATTTTTAATAAATTAATTTATTTATATCATGATATAAATAATCTATATTGTGATTTTATCAGATAAATAATAATTATTTTACAATTACATTCGGTATATTACAATTCTAATGGTAATGTGATTATTCTCAATGATTATATTACTATTCTAATGGTCAGATTACTAATCCATGTTCATATTTTTAATGGTGATATGGGTTTCCAACCTTCAATAAATACCACAAATTTTATTCATTATTAATTTTATTTTATTTTTTATTAAGGTTGTATATTTTCATTATCAAAATTCATGTTTAATTTATTATATTCTACTTCATTTTTTAAATTTTATTCGTCATTGTGATCATTCAAGGGAATCAAGCATATCCAAATTTTCACATTATAGTTATCATATTTTTATATTTTTTTTTAAATTGTAATGTTGAAAATTATATTGGGTATATTTATACTCTAAATGTAATATTCAAGTAATATAATACAATTTTTATTGTTTTATCATGCGATGCATGTGATTTATATAATAATACATTAATAAATATGACACCCATTAAAATTCAGAAGGGAAACTTTACTAACAATATTATGGGTTGTTACATTCTTCCCACCTAAATTAATTTTCCAAATAAAGTTTATTTTACCCCTAGTATTAAAATAGATTGTGTTATCATTACTTCCCTTCTTCATATAATTACCATGCTTTCTCCTCAAACTTATGGTTCAAATAAAGTACTTTTACTAGTTGAGTAATCTTTTTTGCATAGAAATTTTCCTCAACACACTAATATCTTCTTCAATTTTTCCTCATAAGATATATGATGGTTATATTTTTCTGTAACTAGATTTATTACATTTTAGGGATATGTTATGTACTTCCTCAAGAGGGGTATATAGAACATGTTATTTACATGAGGCTTGTTTAGAGGGAGTACTAGTCCATAGGCCACAACATCGATTCCATCATGAATATCAAAGGGGAGGATTATTCTCATTATTAGATTTCTTTTCTTCCAAAATCTTGAAAATATTTTCCATGGGGATATATGGATGAACACTTTTTCTCAAACCTCAAACTCTAGGTTTCTCTAATGGTTATTAGTATAGCTCTTTTTTCATCTCTAAGTTCTCTTGTTGTGCTGTGGAATGGTCCTAACTTTTTCTACAATTTCATTGACTATTTTCAGTACTGGTAGTTTGTGTTCACTATATTAATCCCAAAAAATAGTTTTCCTATATATATTTCTATATAGGGATTCATATTGGTCCATTTTTATTCTTGAGTGATAGTTATTATTGTATAAGAGCACAAATACATGATGACATTCATCCAATACACCTTTTAATCCTCTAGAGTTTTTTGTCAACATTTTTTAATATGTCTAGATAATATTATTATAATGAGATTCATTTTGGGGGTGATAAGTTTAACTGAAGTTCCACTAATTATTTTAAGAATTTTGGAGACTTTTCCAAATCATAGAGGTAAACCTGGGACCTCAATCAAATAAAATTTATTGTAGTGTTCCATGTAGCCTCACGACTTCTCTTTTCTATATCCCTATATGTTTATCGAGTGATATATCATCTCTAATGAAAATTAAATTGGTAACTTTTATAATTTGGTCTTAAAAAACCTATATGGAATTTTATATTTGGTTGTCTGAAAAAGGACCATGAAAAAATCAATAGTTCTCTTATCCAATTTCTATGAAGGTATGGGTAGTTAATGGATCATCCCCTTAGATGTTTTCATTTTAGCTTTCACTTTTTTGATATACTAGGAACATTGATATATATTATGTAATATCCTTTATATTATCCCACTAATAGTACTCTCAGAGATCTTCATACATCTCCAGGTTCCTGGGATGGATTGATAATGTCAATCTATGCACACTATTCAAAAGGTCCTTCTTTATGTTTTTCATTGATGGTACTAATATTCATGAAAAAAAAATTATATCTCTTTGTTTATTAATTTTTAATTCTATGGATTTTCTTTTTCTTATAGCTTCTACATTGTTTGTTATTTCAACATCATCCAATTTAGAATCCTTTAACTTCTCAAGAATGGATTTTTGAAGAATTATTTGAGCTAGATACGATGTTGTTCCTTCCATATGATATTTATGTCTATCCTTTACAAGACTAAAAATATTGACTCTATCTCAATTCTCAAAATTCATTGTGTTATATGATCCTTTCTACTTAGTGAATCAACCATTTTATTCACCTTTGGAGGATGATAATGGATTGACTAGTCAAAGTTTCTAATAATCTCTAACCATATTCACGAGCACATATTAATCTCCATTTGTGTGAATAAATATTTGTGGATCTTATTATCTTTATATATTTCACACTTATACCAATAGATATAATTCCTAAAAATTCGTAGTAAAAATGATTGCGGCCAATTCTATATTATTAATTATATAGTTATTCTCAAATATTTTTTTATTCTTTGAAGAATAGGATACTACATTATCATTTTTTCTAATTAATTGATTAAGACCATCATGGATGAGTCATTTTATACCATGAATAGTTCCCCACTTGATGGTACAATGAGTACTGGTGTAATGATAAGACACTCATTGAATTTCATAAAGAAATCTTCACACTCATTGGTCTAGGTAAATTATTCTCCCTTAAGAGTTATTTTGGTTATAGGTTTGAAAAATGAATGAAATTTATCACAATTCATCGATAATAACATGTTAGTGTAATGCAACTATGGATATTTATGACAGATGTTGGTCAGGGCCACTCATCAATCACATTTATCTTTGAAGGATCCCAAAATATCCCTTTTCTAGAGATAAATTACCCCATGAATGATAATTCCTCCATCCAAAACAAAAATTCAATCTATGTTTCTTATTTAGCCTCCTTTTCAATGTCTTTAGAATAATACTCAAATTCAATTCATGATCCTCATTTCATTTGGAGTATCTCAAACATCATCATTAAATACTACCACAATTTTATCAAGGAAATCTATAAATATTATATTCATTAAGAAAATTGAGATTTTTGGATCATTAGTGAGCCTAAAGTTCCCCAATTAGACTGCATTTTATCCCTTCCTTGTTCAAAAGTAAACCATGGGATTACGTTCCTTATTTACCTTTAACTAGTGATATCTAGACCTAATGTCCCCTATAGAGAAGTAATGGTCCCTACATATCTGATCAAATAAGTCACCAATTTGTGGTTGGGGACACATGTTCTTTACTGTAATTGTGTTGAGATCATGATAATCAATGTAGAGGTTCAATGACCTATCATTATTATTATCAGATAGGATTTTTTTGCTTCATTTTAAGAACTCATGTGTATAAAACCATTGTAAATATTCTATTTTGAAAAATTTCATACTTCTTTGAATTTAATGGTGGCCATTTTATAGGGATTCATGTATATGGGTAGAGATCAGGGTTTATATTCTATTGAGAACTCAAAATATTAGTCTTGTATATAATCATGACACTATTTAAGGAAAACATCAGTATATATCCTCACAATGGGCTTATGTTCACAAATGATTCTCTTCCTTATCTAAATCATTTGATCTATATATACCAACTCTTCAAGAAATAATGTCATTTATTAAGAAGTTTCCAATGGAGTTTTATCCTCCTCCATACACTTGTACTTAATATGATGATGATTACTAATAAATAGAGTAATTTTCCTCTCAAGATAGGTGATGTTGTATTTATATAATGAAAACAAATCAATTATTTTTCTATCATAAAATTACACTAATGGAAGTATGATATGATTGGATGGGAGTTCCAATCCACAAATAGTGATAGGGGATGATTTAAATTATTGTGATGCGATAACATAACTATTTGTTATTCTCATAGACAACTCAACCCCCATGTTTGGAGGAGGATCATTAATGATTCAATTGAACTTATATGATATGATTTAATTTTAAAAACTGGAATAAAAAAATAGGTTTCTAATTCAGGAATACATAACTATCATATATCTCACAAATTCATTTTTAAGGTCCAACTCATTAGTTGTTATAGAATAATCCCTACCTTTATCTCTTGGTATTTGAGGTTGTTACCTTTGATTATCCCCAAAAACCCTGGTCTTAGGGAATATCCTTACATAATATTTGGGTTCCTTATAGTTGAAAAACTAGATAATAGGTTGTGGGTTGATCAAAACCTCCTTTTTGTTAATTTTATTAATTAAATTCTAAATATCCCATCAATATTGATTATCCGGATACCCATCATTTCCACACATTAAGTATCTCCCCATTCCCTTAAGAATCTTTTTGGGATTCCTCTACTGAATCTTCTGAAATTTGGGCGTTTGGGGGTTTTTTCACCATGGTATTTAGCACTTATCCTCCAAAATTAAACTAAATTTTATGATTTTCTATTAGATTCCCCTTGAATTCACTAGGAATCACTAATATCTATCTTGACCAAAAGGTCACCACAAAAAATATCATCATGGATTTAAAAGTCTCAAATCAACAATGCCTATCGTATACTAAGTTTAAATTATAAAAAATTGTAGACCACCTTACTTTTAGTTTTGATAAAAAAAATATGGAGGTCTATCATGCATACCTCTTAAAGTTTTCATCAAAATACTTAATAGACTCATCATCCTTTTAACTCTATCAAATATAGTAACACTCTATTTTAATTTTTATTTTTCATAAAATATAATTATGGAAATATATTTTCATGAATCCTTCCCACTCCAGGGGATTTATTTCCATCCTGGGTATCATGTTCTTGATTAGTTTCCCACACTTATAAACATACACCTCTAGTTGATAGAAAACAAGTACAACATTCTATTATGTAGGGCATTAGAGGACAAATAATAACTTCTCATCAGAGTTAATAAATATTTGTTTAGTGAGGGGATTAAAATTTCCTCAATGATTAGATTTCCATTGTTACATAAAGGACATAACTCGAACTTTATATTATTAAAATAATTGTTTGCTTCACATGATTCAATTTATTATTCATAACATGATTCAGTTGAGCCAGTACTTCTATAATGTTATCTTATATCACTACCATCGACAAGGGTATCTCATTATGAAAATAAAATCATTTCTTATTGTATTGGATTCTGGCATGATTCCTTGTATTTCTCTAAAATAAAGAAATAAAGAAAAATTATCAATGGGAATGTAATGCCTTGACCCCACAACCCCAGAGTTGGTGCATTATTACATTACATTGGCATTACTACATGGAAGAATATCTCAAAGGACTGTATAGTTTAGTAGTCTTGAAAACCCAGATTACATACATGATACCCATATTACACTATGAAATATGAAATACCACAATGGTACATAATAAAATGAAATAAAATATGTCCTTGAATTATAATTCAATTATTTCTTGTTCATAACCTGGGGAATGAAACATCTTAATGGGGGGCTCAAATCCTCATTAATGGTAAGTACAACAAAAGAAATAATTAATAAACCTATGTGTAAAGTTAAATAACTGAGTACACATTCCATAAAATAACTATATATAGAATAAATAATGTAGAAAGTATGAAACTGAAACACATGCCATAAATCTATAAACAAATAATGAACTACATCCATAGATACATTGATACACAATCTCATGGAAAACTACAACTGATACAAAATTAGGGAAATCGATTTATTATTTAACGTCATGTCTTAAGAACATAAAAACGTATTTGTCACAACCCGTCCCTCGGGGCCCATATCGTGACTAAACCTAGCCCTCCTTCCATAGGCCAAGGGATTTCAACTAGTACCAAAGGCGTAAATCCCTAAACTGGGAAGGCATTTATTTTATAATTGTAAAAAAAACACATCAGAGTACACATTTGGAAGAAAAACACTAAGTAAAACTATATACAAAAGAAGTGATTGAACGTAAAAATGGGTCGGAAATACAATCCCAACAAGAAAGTACAAGTACAACTAAAAAGAAAGTACAACTGAAGAACATTAAAGAAGCTAATGGGTCATCCTCTGGGGTTCCTACCTAAAGGGTAGGTATATATGGCCTCCAAAGCACTCCACATCTGTTCGTCTCCTCTGTGTACTATCACACCGACTGGTCCACCTCCGAGTACCGTCCAGTCCTGATACTCCTTGCCTCATTCAGTGTTGTCCGTCATATGCAACCAATATAATGAGGTGCGGGTATAGCTTGTGCAGGGGTGAGTATAACGATACTCAGTAGGGACCCCAAGACCCTCAAGGTCTCACTAAATGCAATAAGGATAAACCACAAAGTATGAAATCAATGGATAACCATTACATAGGTATATGCCCATATATATACCTAAGTTATCTAGTAACCCATCTCAATCATGAGGGAAAAAAAGTCATTGACTCATCTCAGACCAGGATTTTTATTATCAAATCCACAGCTGGTGGCGTACTCCTCCTCTATCGAGTACAGTGGGCATGTCACGTCACACATAGGAACTTCCTACTATCCTTGGACTACTGAGGTACTCCTCATATTGAGTACCATGGGTCTGCAGCATCACACAGAGGCGCTTCCCACCAGGGGTCTGCCGCGCTCACATAGAGGCGCTCCCCCTCGTAGCCTACTGAGGTATTCATCCTGTCGAGTACCCTGGGTCTGTCGTGCTCACACAAAGGCGCTCCCCGTCATGGTTCTACCACGCTCACACAGAGGCGCTCCCCACTAGGCTAGTCGAGTCACTCTGAGTCGAATCGGTCAAACAATCATCAGGTCTCAGCCAGCTACAGGTCTCCATACTCAGTCCGTTCACCTTTGGAAGCATCCACTCTATGAGCTACTGGTCAATACATCAACTATCAAGAATTTCCATGAAGAAGTATCTCAATGATCCGCCACATCATAGGGGTCTCAACGCAATAGAGGGTGTGTCATTCGAACATCTGGTCTGTTAGTTATTAGCATTTTTGTCCCAGGGCCCGGTTGGATTCGTGTACGATCTAACCTAACCGTATCTCAACTATACCCTAGACTTCAGTGGGATATTCTCAAAGGGATGTATTTGCCCCAGGAATACCGGCACCGCTGACAGTTCATCAAACGGACATCTTGTGCCAAAGATATGGCCCAAGAAGGTAATGGGGTTAGTAATGGTCATGGGCCTGATCCGACCCGGTCGGACCGTCCTGGCCCAACCCAGACTAGGACAACCCAGTCTGGGGCGACCAGGTCAGCCTGCTAAGTTTGGCCCAATCTGCTGGGCCCAACCTAGTAGAATACGAGGGAGGTTCAATCCAGAGGTCACCACGTAGGCGACTCGACCCGAATGTCGGGGCCGGTTCAGCTAGTGCCGCGAGGGGCGTGGCTTGGGTGACTCGGCCCGGGAGGTCGGGCCGATCAGGAGGCCAGCGGTCAGGCCGCCCAGAGAGAGGGAAGGCTGCGAGTAAAGTTCGTGGGGCACGGGCAGGCCGGCTGGATGACGGCCAGGCCGCGGGTGTGTCGTGTAGGGCGCGGCATTTCTCGGGCAGGCTGCAGGGGCGTCGGCAGGGCGTCGGGTAGGACGTGGGGGCGCCGCGCAGGGCGCGACAGCGGTTGGGTAGGCCACGGGGGCACCGGTAGGGAGACGAGCGGGGCTTTGGGGCACCAGAAGGGTTCCAGGCAGGGTGCTGGGGGCCGGGCAGGGCTCAGGGCACGGCGCAGTAGTGGTCGGGCAGGGCGTGGGGGCTGCGCGCAGGCAAGCCGCGTGCCAGGCAGGGTGCCGAGAAGATGCGGGTAGGCAGGCCGGGGGCCGGGCAGGGCACCTGGAGGCTGAGGGAGGCTGTTCGGGCGGCGGGCAGGGCACCGGGATGCCGTGGGCAGGTGGGTCGTACGCTGGGTAGGGTGCCGAGAGGCTGCGGGTAGGCAGCCTTCGTCATTGACGCCTTTGTCCTTGTCGCCTCATCGTCATGTTGTAGAATGCCACAAAAAGAGAGAAAATGATGGAGGATGTCGGGCCATGTTATGTTTTCCCGCACCCTCCATGTTTAGGGAGATATCATTAGGCTCATCATGAGAAGAAGATGATCAATAAATACGCCAGCATCAATCCCTTATTATCCCTTGAAGAAGGTAAGAAAAAGGTACTATATCAACAAGAAATAAACCCCCTGCCTTTTGATTCGTCGATCGACGTTTGTCGTTCATTGACGGAGATGCGGAAAGAAGACGATGGAGTTCTTCATTCACCGCGTTCATCACGCACTCCCAATTCCGGGCTGCGTCAGCCGTGGAAGACACTCCCCGTCGGTTGAATCTGAGGGAGGAAGTCGAAGAAGGTTGTTGGCGGTCTTTGTTCTTCGTTGGAATATGAGGTTCCTTGTTCTTCATTGGGAGCTTTTCTCCCTAGCTCTACTCTTTTTTCTTTCTACCAATATGAAACAGGCCAACAAAAATAATATATTGGTTATCTATTATTCTGTTGGCATAGAATTCAAAAAGGGAGAATAATTTAATTGGATCCATCTAATAAATGTGGAGGATTGGCATAATAAATTATGTGTTGTCCAATTAATTAAAAGGGAGGTAGGGAGGCTCTCCCTCATTAATGAGGAAGAGTTGAGAGGTTATACTCTCCTCTCATTAATCGGGGTCGGGTGGTCCCCACCCCTATTATTTAAATGAGAGGTTATGGTCTCGGGTGGTCCCCACGTCATAACCTCTCATAGGATGTTATATTTGGGTGGGACCCACCACAATTACCCTTCATGGGTGGTTAAGGTGTGGCGGTCCCACCTCTAACTCCCATGTGGAGGTTTTAACCAACAATCACACACATGGGAGCTTAAAATAAAATAAAGTGTTGCACACTTTATTTTATTAGTTTTTATAAAAATCTGGAAACTAACTTTTATTCTCCACCAACTGTTGTCGAGGTGAAGGTCTTCTTAAGTGAATACTGGTGATGTGATTTCAATGGTGCCCTTAGATTTTGGTTCCGAGCATCGGTTCAAAAGTTATAAAATCCCGCTCGTACGTTTACTGAACGTACCCGAACAAAACTTCTGAAATTGATTTCGGGCACACCGGGCCACGGAATCAAGCACCATAAATTTTTGAGGACTCATAAAAATACCATAAATTTTAGAAGAAAAAATCCACATAATTTTTGATTATTTACATTATTACCATCAATAAATTTCATAATACTATTTAAAAAACTCATAAAAACTAGTATAATTTGGCTATCTTATTTTCTCATGGGAATATATCGATGCATGAAGGAGCCATATAAAGTATGGGCTCTACCCGTCGATACCAATAAAAATCATTCCACATATCTAATAATAAATATAACGAATATTATTTATCAAATAACCATATTGAAAATGAAATATAGATTTAGCAATAATTCCTCAAATAATCAAATAATTGGAAAAGTAATCACCATATAAAAAATGGTATATAGTTTAGGAAATACTAATATCAATTGTATGAGAATAAGTATATTATGTTAAACTTCCAATGAAAATACATGACAATAAATTGATTGTTTCAATGGATTTTAACAGTTATAGAATGAAATGAGATTACGAACATTGAGGAGAATAATATTTAAACATTCCAATGTGTCCCATACCACATTGAAAAATTTGAATCATAATCACTATAAATGTATAAAATTAATTTAATATAATAATATCATTAGAATAATACGACTCATGATATAATTTATCAAAATGGTCAGTAGGTATGCCACACAAAAGAAGTAAGTAGTGAATATTACATTAATCTCACATATTTAAAAAGTGAGATGATAATCCCTTACCTTATCCATCCTTTTTGTTGTGGGGTATTTAGCCTCTTATATAGTGGTTTAAAATATGTTAATAAATAATAACAGAACAACACTCATATTTATAATATCATATATTAACTTATTATAATATTTTATTACTTTTTTCTTAACACACATTCATTATTTTAACTGTTTTGGGTATTAATTTCATAGTTTTATCAAGCACGTTTTGACTTGTTATTTTTTTATTATTAAATATATAATGATTTCATCATCTACATAATGTAAAAAAACACTAAATCATCATATATATTCACTAAATATGTATTTATAATAGTACATAACATTTGGATATTATAAATAAAGTGCACCATTCATGGAGACGGTATGTCGTATGCACGCATGAACGCTACATCAATTTCATTATTGAATTAAAAGAAATAAAACT
Source organism: Viscum album (assembly GCA_963277665.1). NCBI lineage: Eukaryota > Viridiplantae > Streptophyta > Magnoliopsida > Santalales > Viscaceae > Viscum > Viscum album. The sequence continues at coordinate 1,901,284,134 of OY728126.1, forward strand.
AAATGATACTTATGTATTTTATAATATATAGTATTATATTTATTTTATATATGTTTCATAGGTTTATTAATACCATCCTTTTTGTGTTCCCTATATTCCATGAATGAGTCATATCGCTTTGAGGGGGCGGTAGTCCACATTTCCTCAAATTAAATAATCGTATTTACACATTATGGTAGAATAAAGGTAAGTTATAAATAAAAATTAATGAATAATAAAGACATTATAAATGAAATATATCATATATATAAATATATTTTCCATCACAGTGTCCACCTTGAGAGGTGGTAGGAATAGTTGAACAATTATCGTTTTGTGAGGCAGTAGTTCTCCGTACACAGAAACAGTATGTTTGTTACCCATTATATGGAGGTGTGTGTAAGTGTAGATAAGAATAATGACCTAAAAACATACTAGTATATTGTGTATATTTTATTTTATATGAAATCATAATATAATACGAGTAAAGGGATTGGATAGGGGTAGTGAAACTATAGAGATTGAGAGAAGGCATTACCTATTAATCGGGTAACTTCTTTTGGTGTATACCGAAGCTTCGTTGGATTACTTTTTGACCAAATAAAGGCTTCTAGGTATTTGGTAGGTATATTGGGATACAATGTGGGAATTTCATGCCCTAACATAGGTTTTTTTATAGGTGTTAGGAATGGGGAGAAGTGGTGGCCTTTTATAGGGAAGGGGGAGTGGTACTTTTGTAAATACCTAATGGTATTCAATAATGGGAGGTATATCTTACCTAAAGTTCATAAAAAATAGAAAAATAATGGAGTAAAGGAAAATAATTGTAGGGGAATACCTCATACACAAAATAAATGTGCATTTTTATAAATTGGTACCTTAACTTCTAAGATTCTCCAATTTTATCATTTTTTATTAAAGCATCTAGTTTTATAATATAAATAATTTATCCATTAAGAATAAATTAAAGTTAGATTTATCAAAAAAATAAAGATCCACTGAATTATTAATATTATATCTAATTTCTAAAATAAAATTCTCATTTTTTTGGAAATTAATTTTAAAACAAGCGCATGTGACGTGCAAAAATGCAGTTTGAAACCGGACGGTGTTAACAACATATTTATATAATATGGGTCAATATGTTAATTATAAAAGATTAATTATTTCATTAATAGAACATATTTAATATTTATTAAAAATTTAAAATAAATTTGGAAAATATAGGATTTTTATTAATTTAAAATCATTTAATAAGATTCATTTATTATAAAATAAAAATAATGTCAATTTTGACATTATTTATTTAATGTGAATTTTAAAATAAAAAACTTATATTATAATTAAAAATTATTATGTTCGTGTGTGTGTAACTTGATATATTCGTATAAAAAAATTCAATAACTCAATCAATTAACTTCGCTTTTAATATTTATAGTATCATCTATTTTAGTTAATTATTAACTAATTAGTCTCTATATTAATGTTTATGAAGAATTTTATGTACCTAAACAATATATAAAAATTATTGATAATTCTTTGTGATAAAAATAACACATATATATTTAAAAATAGAATCCAAAAACTAAATTTTTATTTTTTTTACATATCAAAATGTTTTATAAATTTTAAAGGTAAAGAAAGTTCCCTTTATGTTGTTTTCCTTACTTGTCCTTTTATATAGGGCACTTCCATTTAATATTATCACAATAACACATATATTTCGAACCAAGTGGTGAAATTTTAAAATTATTGGAATCCAATGGCTTTAGGATAATTTTCCATGTCATTTTGTTCCTTATTAATAATTTTTAGTCATTTATTAAGCTTAATCATACCTAAATCAATGTAATTAATCTCTATCACATTCACTAATCATTTTGGTAAAAAATTTAATTTGATATTATTATAATAAAATATCACTCTAATTATATTTTTTCATGTTAGGTTTTCAAAATTCAAATCAAAGAAGTGTGAAAATTATGATTAACGCTAATCCTGCAGACGGGGAGAAATAACAAGTTTTTATAGTAGGAAAACGTTCAAAGGTTTGATAAGTTTTTATATTAAATGTGAAAATTAAATTTATTATAAAGAAAATAAATATATTAGTTGATGTATAATTGATCTAATATAACTCTAAAATAATTCTGAAATATAATTTAGAATTAATATTTATTTAAATTAAAATGGTATATTTAACAAAATTGAAATAATTTTCACTATTCATCAAAAAATGATGTTTCTTAAAAAAACAAAAAAATTAACCCTTAGCTAATTTAGACATTATGCATTCAAAAAATATATTTATTTTTAAAAATATAATATATACAATTGTCAATTTTTTTTAAATAGGTTCGCCATTAAAAGGTAGTAAAACTCAGTCTTATGTGTAACGTAAGTTAATTTAGTGTCATATGTAGAGTAAGTTTAACATTGGGTGTAAAGAAGGAAAAAACATAATCATATTTAATATAAAAGGAAAATATTGTAAAGTCTTGTGGTGTCACATTCTCCCCACATTAAGTAAATTTCATTATTGTTATTTAAACTCGAACTCAGTAATATATGGATTGAAAATAAACTATTTTTGAAAGAACCACATCCAAAAAAGGGTCAATATCACATTTTATTAAAAATAGATAAAGGAAATTACAATGATCATGTATCTAGGCTCCCTTGTAGAAGAAAATATGTATGAAATGGAAATATGTATATGGAAGAAAAATCTAACCATAAAGTTCTGATGGAGAGTGCTAGAGAACCTGTTCAAATAAAATTTGCCGACTACAAAACCATAAACCATATGTGTGACTAAAGGTCATTGATGCCATCAAAAATGATAATAATTGGACAAAATATTTGTTTCAAACCCATTTTTTCTATATTTATGGAATTGTTTCACTATATAAGATTATATGTAAATTTAGGAAAACAAATCTTTTTATTTTATGACTCCTCGAATTATTTCTACCTCATATCTTAGAAAATGATGCGACATATTGTGTAGTAAATCATTACACTCTAAAATATCATCCAATGATCTTCTTAAATCATTTTATTAATGGTTCACTTTTCCAACAAATTATGATCCCAAAACATCTAAATGAAATTCATTCAATTTTATAGAATGAACATTTCATTACCCTTTAATCAATATGAATCAACCCTAAACATTCACATTCCAAATATGTGAATAACTTCATTACATATCCTCTTGACGTAAGGAAATCACTCAATTCACCATAAAACCATGTTAGAAAAATACATTCTTCATTATTTCTAAATTAAGACAAATTTTATTGGATATATTACTTAAATCCCAAAGTGTTTTAAAACCTACCAATGATATCATATACCACTTGTCAAAAATTCATTAATAAGCTCCAATGTAGTCAGTACTTATCCAAATCATTAATTTCTTCATCTTTATATTGAAATCAAAAATATATTAAATTTGTTCTTTACCTCAATCATGTGTTTTCGGAAAATTGTAACATTCAACTGAATAATTTTTCTTAGTACCATTCATCATATGATCTCAAATCCTTAATGATAATGTACGGCAGTACAAAACTATAATATTCCATAATACTTATAACAAGTACATTGTTGATAAAATATTAAAATAAAACAATTATTTAACAGTAATATTAATCATTAATCTTCATCTGTGGTAGTATCCTAACCTTATCACTATCAAATAGCATCACTACTGGTATATTCCTATGACTCTTGGGACATTTTATTGCATAGTGTCTCTTCACTTTATAGTGGAAGAATTGAACATTATATTCCTTTTTATTACCCTTTCTATCAAGAACTTGGTTTCCCTTTTCTCCACACTTATAAAAAACTCCAATTCCCTAAAATGATATACAAGGGTGATTCTTTCCATATTTTTCACATGTGGAAAAATCATTTTTTCCCTTCTTACTTTTATCCCTCTTTCTATCTTCCACTGCCACAAAATTGGGTTTCAGCAGCACCACCCTTCAATAGTGCAAAATAAAGCACTGATAATGGGGGTTCCTTTAACAATGCAAAATAAAGTTCTAATAAAGCCCCCCCTTATCGTTGTTATTTTTGCGATATTTAAGGGGACCCATTTATCAACACTTTTTTTAGTAGCACTGATAATGGGGGGGCTTTATCTACTCTTTTTCCTAGTGCTAATAAAGTGTATATTTCAAAAATATAATTTTTCATAAAAAATAATATATTGATATATAAGTATATTTATATTGATATAAATATAGTATATATATTTTGATTATGTTTTAGATAAGTATAAATAAACATTTTCACTTAATATGTAAGATATGTAGTGAAAATGGATTATAAAATATATTAGAAAATTATTAATTAATAATTTTATAATTATCATTGACTAATAATCATTTAATAACATTTGGAATACTCAAAAAATCAAAAATATTAATAAAAGATCTATGATAAGTTGAAAATATAACTCAAACTTGAAACATAAATTTTTTTTGATCCAGGTGTTTGTTTGAGCTTAATATCATATCAAATAGAAGTCTGCGACATGATCAACTTGGTAGTGACCAATGGGAACCTTTTGTCACATTCTTCGAAGCCAATAATGTCCTAGAAGGCCTCAAAGACAATGTTTTTAGTCGGGATACCCAAATTGTTTAGCATTCAAATAGGTATAGCTCCTAATCTGAATGTCCATTAGGCCAGTACCCCATATGAAATCGAATATAGTTTCATGTTCTTCGATTTTATTGGTTGTGGAATTAAAACAGACTTCTCGATTAGAAGTTATGGTTGTTTTAACATTCTATATAATTTCAAATACGCATATATTTGTATTTAGTCGTAAATATGTGTCTGTGTGTTGTATGTATGTATGTATGTAAGTATGTATGTATGTAAGTATGTATGTATGTATGTATGTATATATGTATTTATTTATTTATTTATTTATAAACACACATAAGAAAAAATATTTTATAAATTCATTTAAAACTAATCTTATAAATATATATTAATATGCTAATAAATATACAGATTTAAAATTATAACTAAAAAATGTTTATATTTATATATATATATTAATATACGAATATATATATATATATTAATAAATGAATAAATGTATATATATTAGTATAAATAAATATATTTATAATTATATAGTAATAAATATTAAAATATGAATAAATATATTAATATATATATAAATAGATATATATTAATATATAGATATATATATATATATTAATATAACTATATAACTATATATATATTAATATATATATATATATATATTAATATATATATTTTTTAATATAAATATATAATAATATAGGAGTAAATATAACAAAATATATATGTAAATAAATTTATATATTAATAAATGAAAAAAAGCAATATAGTGGAGTGGTAAAGGCTTAACTGCGATGGAAACAAGTCCAGAGTTCGAATCCTGGAGGAGACAGGTTTTGCGTGTGGAGTGGGGAATTATGGATAGCACTGTTAAAGGGGTTTAGGGAGATATTAAAGGCTTTGGGGGTCACCGGGGCGTGCAGGCTAGGGTGGGGTGGGGGCGCCGTTAAAGGGGGCTTCAAGCGCTGTTGAAGCCCCAGCCCAAATTGCATAAATTTTTTTTTTATTTTTTAAATGGTTTTTTAAACTTTTATCAACTCTAAAAAAGCACTGATAAAAGACCCATTTATCCGTAATTTTTTTTCGCACTGATAAAATACCCCTTTTTCAGTGTCTTTAGCACTAAAAAGGTGTCTTTATCAGCACTTTTTTCAGAGCTGTTACAGAGGACCCCCGATCTTTGCCTCAATTAACAATGCTTTTTTAGCAATGTTAATACCCTTTTCTAGAGCTGATAAAGGCCATATTTTTAGTAGATGCATCATATTCTTCCCTTAAAATTCATTCCATTCAGGGAATTATTTACATAAGTTGTTCACAAAAGATATTATTTCCTCATATGATGAGATTACTAGGGAGAGTATCTCCCTTCGAAATAATTTCTTATGACCATGAAAGATATGACCCTTATTACCCTTTACATCATGTGCACTAGTGGAGTTGTCATTCATTTTATTAGGTATCATCTATAAACAATGAAATATTTTGTATTAGCTTATAGGGATCTGAACTTTGTATAACCCTAAATATGGTATAACACATAACATAAGGTTTTTCATCATAAATCCCTAAAACCATAGACATTGTCTAATTTTGGGAAATCATTACTTCTAAATCCATCATAATGTTATGTAAATAAAATGTGAATCATCCCATGAATATCCCATGGGAGTGTAAAAAAAGGTGATGATTTAATCCTGTTGTCGTGTACCAGGTTACCCCAAGTCAATCCCAGAACACCTTGTCAGAGTTGTTACTCTTAGGTAAAAATGTACCAGAAAAATGTCCACTTATAGTATCCAGATAAGGATGTATTTCTAGGAATTCCAATATAATATATACCTTAATGAAATTATTGGATGTTATTGTATACTTATCCTCAATGTCTATCTTAGGGTTTTCCTCCATAATCTAAATTTTCTTAATGTAGTTTCCAAGGTTGTTCCAAAACTCCCATAAATACCAATTGTAGCACCCCGACCATAGAATCCCAGAGCCGGTGCATTACTACATTACATTGGCATTACTACAAGAAAGTAAATCTGGAAGGTCCATACAATTTAGTAGTGTTTTAATTCCATATTACATACATGATACTAATTATACATTAGAAAATAAGAAATACAACCATGATACGTAATAAATTGAAATAAATTGTGGCCTAGAATGTTTATTCAACGATTTTTTTATAACCTAGAGAAAGAAACATAATAACGGTGAGCTAAAATACTTAGTAAGGTTAAGTAAAACATAAGAAATAATGAATCAATCTATTTGGAATGATAAATAACTAAGAAAAAATTCCATAAAATAACTACATAATGCATAAATAATTTAGAAGGTATGAAATTGAAACACATTCCATAAATCAACAAACCGAGAATAAACTACGTCCATAGATATGCCAATGAAAAATATCATGAAAAAAATCACTGATACTAAATGAGGAAATTTATTTCTTATCAGACATCATTTCTTTTTCAAAAGAAAGCATATTATCATCAATACCTTTCACAAGAAATTTTAAAATACAGATAGAAACTCATTTAATTTGGCCAACTTATTTGTCTCATAAGAACCTATTGATGCATTGAGAATCTCTATAAAGTCTTGATAAACCATTCATTTCGATTCCAAATAAATCCACATATTGAATAATAAAAATAACTAATACTACTTATCAAATAATATTATTAAATGAGAAATATATATTTCACAATAATTCCCCAAATAATCAAATAATTTTCAAAGTAACCACCCTTTGAAAAATGGTATACGGTTTAAGAAATACTATTACCCACTATATGATAATATGGATATTCAATTTAATTTCCAATGAAAGATGATTATAGTAAATTGAATCATTCAAGTTTATCTCACTACCACATAATGATGTGAGATTAAGAACATTTGAGGAGAATAATCTTTAAACATTCCAAAGTGTCCCATACCATATTGAAAACATTTAAATCATAATAAAAAAGGTATGAAATAAAATGAATATTATAATATAATGAGAATAATAGGACTCATGGTATAATATTTCAAAATGGTAAGTAGTTATGGAACACAAAAAATATATGTATTGAATATGACATTAATCTCACAGATTTAAAAGCTGAGATGAAAATCCCTTACCATATACATTATATTAGTTGTGTGGTATTTAGACTCTTCTATAGTAGTTTAAAATATATTACTTACTAATATTATAACAATACTTTTATTTATAATATCATTCAAAAACTTTTGAAAATATTTTATTACCTATTTGTTAACAATCTTTCATTATTTTTACTATTTTCTGTATTAATTGCCATGTTTTCTAATGTACGTTTTGACTTGTTATTTGTTGTTATTATTAAATATATAATGGTTTCATCATATCTAGAATTTAAAATCTGACTAAATTATCAGATATATTCATTACATATGTATTTATAGTAGTCGATAAAATTTATAGATAAGAAATGATGTGCATTGTTCTTGAAAACGGTTGGTTATACATACACATGAATGCTACATCCATTTCTTTGTTGAGTTAAAATAATTAAATATAAATGATACAAATGTATTTTATAATTTCAAGAATCATATTTATGTAATTTATTTTCCATATTTTTATTATAACTATCATTTATACATTCCATGTATGGCATGAATGAGTCATATTGCTGTGAGGGGGCGGTAGTCCACACTTCCTGAAAAAAATTATCATATTTACACTTGATGGAAAAATAAAGGTATGATATAAATAAAAAATTAAATAATAATAATGAAATTATTAAGGAAATATATATTATATCTAAATATAGTGTCCATAATAATTTCCACCATGAGAGGCGGTAGGGAAAGTGGAACAATCATCATTTTGTGAGGCAATAGTTCAGTGTACATAGAAACAGTACGTTCGTTACCCATTAGATATAGGTGTGTATAAGTGTAGGTAAAAATAATAACATAAAAAACCCTAGTATATTTATTATAATTTATTTTCTATGAAGTAATAGAATAATAAGAGTATAGGGAGTGGATAAAGGAAATGGAACTAGAGAGCTTTAGGGAAGGTGTTACCTCTTAATCAAGTAACTTCTTTTGGTGTATACCAAAATCTTACTTGGATTGATTTCTAACACAATGGATTCTTCTAGGTAAAGGGGAGGTATGTGGGGAGACTATTTGGTCTGGTTTTGGCTCATCCATAGTGTTTTTAGAGGTGTTAGGAATGGTGGGAGGTGGTGGCCTTTTATAGGGAAGAGGGTGGCAATTTCATAAATACCAAATGGTATTCAATAATGGGTGGCCATTATTACCTAAAGATCATAAAAAGAAGAAAAATAATGGATTAAAAGAATAATCATGTTTAATTAAAACCACATACACACAAAAATATGTGCATTTTAATAATTTGGATCCTTAACTTCTAAGTTTCCCCAATTTTATAATTTTAGATTTTATTAAAGCATCTAGATTTATAATAAAATTAATTTAACCAATAAGACTAAATTATTGTTAGATTTATTATAAAATACAGGGCCACTGAATTATTAATATTATATCTTATTTATAATATAAAATTTCCATTTGTTTTGGAAATTAATTTTAAAACAAGTGCATGTGACTCGCTAATACACTGCTTGAACTCAGACTGTGTTAACAAAATATTTACATAATATGCGTCAATATTTTAATTATAAAAGATTAATTATTCCATTAATAGAACATATTTAATATTTATTCACATGTAAATTTTTTTTGGATGAATATAGAATTTTTATTAATTTTAAATCATTTAATAAGATTCATTTATTATAAAATAAAAATAATGTCAATTTTGACATTATTTATTAAATGTTAATTTTAAAATATAAATATTATATTTTAATTGAAATATACTAGGTGTACATGTGTTTATAATGATATATTCATTTACACAAATAAATAAATACAATAATTAAATCAATTAACTTCACTTTTAATATTTATGGTATCTTTTATTTTAGTTAACTATTAACTAAATAATCACTATATTGACATTTCTTGAGCATTTTAAGTACCTAGACCATATCTAGAAATTACTGAAAATTTATTATGATAAAGATAACCCATATATATTCAAAACGGACATTAATAACCTAAGGAATTTTTTTTACGTATCTCAATATTTTATAAATTTCAAAGGTAAGGAATGTTCTCTTTTTTTACTTTTCCCTACATAACCTTTTATATAGGGAACATCCATTTAATAATATCACAATAACCCATATATTTCAGAACAAGTGGGGAAATGGTCATAATATTTGCATAAAATAAATTTTGGACAATTTTAAAAGTCATTTTACTTCTTAATATTATGGTTTAGTCCATAATTAAGCTTAATCATACCTTAATCAATGTAAATAATATTAATCACATTGATAAATAATTTTCATCAAAAAATTATGTTGATCTTATTAGAAAAAAATATCATACTAATCACATCTGTGTATGTCAAATTTTTAAAATTCAAATCCTGGATGTGGGAAAATTATGATTAACATTAATCCTATAGATGGGGAGATATAACGGGTCTTTAATGTAGGAAAATGTTCAAATGATTGTTAAGTTTATTTATTCAATTTGAAAATAAAATTAATTATAATGTACATAATTGTATAAATTGATGTATAATTGAGACAATTTTACTCTCAAACAAACCTAAAATATAATTTATCATTAATATTTATTCAAACAAAAAGACTATTTTTACTCAATTATAGTAATTTTCACTATTCATAAAAAATGAAGTTGCTCAGAAAAATCCCAAAAATTAACCCTAAGATAATTTAATCATTTTGAATAAAAAAATTATGTTTATTTTAAAAAAATCATAATATTGTCAAAATTTTGTTTTAGAATAGGATCTCCATTAAAAGGTGGTAGAACTCGGTCTTGCGTGAAACACTTTTTAATTCAGTGTCGTATGTAGTGTATGTTTAACACAGTGTATAAAGAAAGCCAAAAAATTATATTTAATCTAAAAGGATAATATTTTAAAGTCTTATGGTTTAAAATTCTCCTCAATTAAATTAAATTGTGTTCTCTCAATTTGAACTCGAACTCAGTAATCTACAGATTGAAAATAAACTATTTTTGAAAGACCCACTTCATAAAAATGGTCAATATCACATTTTATTAATAAAAGCGAAATGAAATTACAATAGTCATGTATCCAGGTTCCCTATTAGAATAAAATGTGTAGGAAATAGAATTATGGATATTGAAGAAATATCTAACCATTATAATCTGATGGATAGTTCTAGAGAAAGTGGTTAGATTAAAGTTGTTGACCACAAAACCATAAACCATAGGTGTGAGTATAGGTCATTGATATAATAAAAAATGATGATAATATGAAAACATTTTTTTCCAATCAATTTTTATTTTATTTTGATGGAATTATATCACTATATAAGAATATAAGTAAGTATACGTAAACATAATCATTTTATTTTATTACACCTTGAACTATTTCCACTTTATATTTAACAGATAATGCGATATATAGTGATGTAATAAATTATGCTCTAAAATCTCATGTAATGATCATATTAAACAATTTTATTAATTTTTAACACATCCAACATATTATAATCTAATCACTTCTGAATTAAAGTCACTGAATTTTATAGAATGAAAATTTCATTAGCCTTTAATCAACATGAAGCAGCAATAAATCTTCGCATTCAATACATGTGAATAAATACATCATGTATCCTCTTGAAATATGGTAATCACTCAATTAAACATAATTTTTTTTGGAAACATTCATTCTTCCTTATTCCATAGCTAAGACAAATGATATTGGATATATTCATTAAACCCAAAATCTTCGTAAACTCCATCAATGATATCATTGACCACTTGTCTAAAATTTATCAATATGTTCCAAAGTAGTAATTAATTATCCAAATAAATAATTTATTCATCATTATCATAACATCCGAAATATATTAAGGGTTTTCATTCCCTCAATCACATGTTTTCTGAAAATTGTAACTTTTTACTGAATAAATTTTCTTAGTACCATTCAGCATGTGATCTCAAATCCATAATGGAAAAGTTCCACAATATAATACACATATATTACATAATTCTTATAACCAGTATACTTCTCATAAAATATTCAAATTATATAATTATTAAAAAATCTTATTAATCATTCTTCTTCAACTACGACAGTATCATAACTTCATCACTATCCAATAGCGTCATTTGAGGGTATATTTTTTGACTCTTGGGACATTGATGTTCATATTGTCTCTTCTCCTTGTATTTTAATAATTGAATGTTTTAATGAAAAACTTGGTGTACTTTTTCTTGACACTTATAACAAACTCCCATTCCATTCAAGCATTTAACAGGGTGATTCTTTCCATATTTATCACACGTGGGAAAATCCTTTTTTCCCTTCTTCCCTATATCCATTATTTTCTCTGTCATCCTCTATATCCCCTAAAATCCATGGGACTCAGGGAATTATTTACATATATTTTTAATACATGATATTATTTCCACATATAATGAGAATACATAGGAAAATATATTCCTTTTAAATTATTTCTTAAGACCATGAAAGATATGATCTTTATTACCCTTTACAACACATGAACTGGTGGAGTTCTCATTACTTTTACTATGTGTAATATATTAACAAGGGAATATGTTGTATTAGATTATATGGTTATAAAAATTTTATAACTGTAAATATTGTGTAACGCAAAAAATAAATTTATGCAACATAAATCTCTACAACCATAAACATTGGCTACTTTGGGAAAATAATTACTTCTAAATTAATCATAATGATAGATAAATAAAATTTAAATCATCCTAAGCATATCACGTGGGAGTGTCAAAAAAGGTTCGCAGTAAGGACTAGTGACATGTACCAGGTTACCCCAAGTCAAGCCCAGAACACCTTTTTGAGTTTTTAGTCCGAGGTACATCTGTTCCAGAACTATGTCCACTTGTAGTATTTCGATAGGTATGTATTGCTAGGAATTCCAACCTAATATCTACCTTACTGAAATTATAGGAATTTCTTGTATGCTTATCATCAATATCAACCTTAGGGTTGTTATCCCTAATCTAATTTTTCTAAATCTAGTTTCAAAGGTTATTTCTAAACTTACTTTGATACAAACTATAACACTGTGACCGCAGAAGCCAAAAGCCGGTGCATTATTACATTAGATTGGCATTACTATAAGGAAGAAAATTCTGAAAGGCCATACAATTTAGTAGTATTGGAAATCTAAATTGCATACATGAAACCCATAATACATTAAAAAATATGGAATACAACCATGATACATCGTAAAATAAAATAAACTATTTCCTTGATTGATTGTTGAAATATTTATTCTTCATAACCTGGGGAAAAACATAATAAGGTAAAGCTCAAATTCTTAATAACGGTAAGTACAATTGAAGAAAGAATGAATAAATCTATGTGTAAAGGTAAATAATGAAGTGAAATTTCCATAAAATAACTTTATATGCAATAAAGAATGTGGTAAGTATGAAACTAAAACACATGCCATAAATAAATAAACTGCGAATGAACTTCTTCTAGAGATATATCGATGCAAAATCTCACAGAAAAACAATAACTGTTACTAAATGAGGAAAATTAATTTATTATTGGACATCATGGCTCAGGAACATGAGAACCTATTACCATCAAGACCTTTCAAAAGATGCTTTAAAACTTGTATAGAAACGTGTTTAATTTGGCTTACTTATTTGTCTCATGAGAACCTATCAATGCATCAAAGAGCTATATAAAGTCCGGGATCCACCCATAATTTCTAGTCCAACACATTCCTAATATTGAAAAAGAAATATAACCAATATTCCTTTTCAAATAACCATATTGAATAAGAAATATAGATTTAACAATAATTCCCCAAATAATCAAACAATTTTTAAAGTAACCACTGAATGAAAAATGGTATACAGTTTACGTAATACTAATATAAATTGTATCAGAATATTTATATTCAATTAAATATAAAATGTAAAATGATTGTAATAAATTGATTGTTTCAAGGGAATTTAACAATCACAACATGAAGTGAGATTAAGAATGTTTGATGAGAATAATCTTTAAACAATCCAATGTGTCCCATACCACATTGAAACACTTAAATCGTAATCACTAGAAAGGTATTAGATTAATTAAATCTTATAATGTCATTATAATAATAGTATTAATTTTATAATATATCAAAATGTGCAGTAGGTATGGAACCCAAAAGAAGAATGTATTTAATATGACATTAATCTCATATATTTAAAATGTGACATGAAAATATCTTACCTTATCCTTATTTTTTGTTGTGTGGCCTTTATCATCCTATATAGTGGTTTAAAATATGTTACTAATTTTACCAGAACCAAATTCATGTTTATAATATTATATATTAACTTATCAAAATATTTTATTACCCATTTTTTAACACTCTTTCATTGTTTTAACTGTATTGGGTGTTAATTTCCTAGTTATATCAAGTTTGTTTTGACATGTTATTTTTAATTATTATTATGTATATAATGGTTTAATCATCTCTATAATGTAAACCAAGACTAATTTATCATATATATTAAGTAAATATATATTTATAATAGTCCATAAAATTTGGAGATTATAAATGAGGTGCATTGTTTATGGAGATGGTAGGTCGTACATATGCATGAACACTACTTACATTTCTTTATCAAATTAAAATAATTTAAACTAAATGGTAAATATGTATTTATAATTTCAATTATCATATATATGTTATTTATGTTTCATATTTTGAATATAACTAACCTTTATACATTCCATGTATGGCACAAATGAGTGATATATATTTCAGGGGGCGGTAATACCCACTTCCAGAAACAAAATTATCATATTTACACATGATTGATGAATAAATTTATGTTATAAGTAAAAAATTAAATTATAATAAATACATTATAAATGAAATATATCTTATATATAAATATATTTTCCATCATAATGGACACCATGAGAGCTGGTAGGGAGTATTGAACAATCATCATTTCGTGAGGCAGTAGTTTGCCGTACATAACAACAATGTGTTTGTTCCCAATTAGATGGGAGTGTGTGTAAGTTTAGGTCAAAATAATAACATAAAATTATCCAAGTATATTTATTATTTTTTAATTTATATTAAATAATACAATAATAATAGTATATGGAGTGGATAAGGGAAATGAATCTTCAGATCTTGAGAGAAGGAATTACCTCTTAATCGGGTAACATCTTTTGATGTATACCGAAGGCTTCCATGGATTGCTTTATGATTAAAGGGATGCTTCTATGTCAAGGGCAGGTATGTTGGGAGACTATTTTAGAATGTCTTGGACAAAATTATATGGTTTTATAGGTGTTACAAATGGGGAGAGTTGGTGTCCTTTTATAGGGAAGGAGGAGTGGCACTTTTGTAAATACCAAATGGTATTCAACAATGGGTGATCAATATTACCTAAAGTTCATCCAACATGGGAGAATAATGTATTAAAGGAGAATAAAGATCTATTAAAACTACATACACACAAAAATATGTGCATTTCAAGAATTTGGATCCTCAACGTCTAAGATTCCACAATTTCATCATTTCGATTTTTATTAAAGCATCTGGTTTTATAATCAAATTAATTGAACCATTATGAGTAAATTAAAGTGAGATTTATTATAAAATATAGATACATTGAATTATTAAAATGATATCTATTTTATGAAATAAAATACACATTTTTTGGAATTTAATTTTAAAACAAGCAGATGTGACATGTTAAAATGTTGTTTGAACCCGAACCGTGTTAACAACATATTTATATAATATGGGTCAATATGTAAAATATCCAAGATTAATTATTAAATTAATAGACAATATTTAATATTTATTAACACATTACTTTGAATAATATAATATTTTAATTAAATCTAAATCATTCAATAAGATTCTTTTATTGTAAAATAACAATAATGTCAATTTTTACATTAATTATTTAATGTTAATTTTAAAATATAAATCTTAAATTTTAATTCAAATATATTAGGTTTCCATGTGTGTAACATGATATATTCATATAAAAAAATAAATAAATACAATAAATCAATCAATTATGATCACTCTTAATACTTATACTATCCTTTATTTTTGTTAATTATTAACAAAATAATCAATATATTGACGTTTTATTAATCAATTTAAGTATCTCAACCATATCTAAAAATTATTTATAATTTAATATTATATAAATAAACTGTTTATATTTTAAAATTATATCCACAACCAAAATTATGGTGTTTTTTACATATCTCAATGTTTTATAAATGTTAAATGTAAGGGTAGTTCCCTTTTGTTTTTTTTCCTTACCCTTTTATATAAGGAACTTCCATTTAATAATATCACAATGACCCATATATTTGGAACCAAGTGGTGAAATTGTCTAATTATTGGTATCTAATTGATTTTAGACAATTATCCACGTTATTTGGGTAATTAATAATAAGGTTTAGCCTTTTATTATGCTCAATCATACCTTAATCAACATAATTAATCTGAATTAGATTCACTAATCATTTGGGTGAAAAAAATATTAATATTAATAGACCAAAAATATAATACTAATTAAATCCATGTATATAGGACTTTAAAATTTAAAAACACATAAGTGGGAAAATTAATATTATCGTTAATCCTACAGACGTTGTGAAATAACATGTTTTTATTGTAGGGAATCGTTCAAATATTTGTATGTTTTTATATTCAATTTGAAAAAAAGTAATTATATTTAACATAATTGTATAAATTTATGTATAATTGATCTAATGTGACTCTAAAACAATTATAATTTATAATTTATCATCAATAATTATTTAACTGAAAAGCCTATTGGTAGGAAAATTTTAATAATTTTCACTATTCATCAAAAAATGATGTTTCTCAGAAAAATCCCAAAAATTCATGATAAGATAACTTTAACATTATGAATTCAAAAATGATGTTTATTTTTTAAAAAAAAAATTCTTAAAATTTTCAAAATTTAATTTTCAAATAGGTTTGTCATTAATAGGTGGTAAAACTCAATCTTGCATATAACACATGTAAATTTAGTATCGTATATAGTGTAACTTTAACATTGTGTATAAAGAAGAAAAAAATTATATTTATACAAAAAGGAAAATGTTGTAATGTTATGGGTTTTCATAGAGAATACATAAGCTAAAAATAATATATAAAGGTAAATTATGAACAGTGAAGTAATAAATTATAAATGACATTTATATCATAACTTACGAGTCTCTAGGATTTAATCTAGGTTATCTATTGGAATTTTTATTACATTTTATAACATAAAAAGTATATTAATGTAATTCAAAATGTTTCTTAATGAGTTTATGCCTTTTTTAAATAATAAGCTCTTGGTGTCTCAATCTAGGTGTTCAATATGGCATCTTGGTTTTCCACCAGGTATAGGTCAATTTAATAGCTAACAAGAACTTTTGGGGTTGTTACTACAAGGTATAGTTTTGATATATACACCATAACTTTTCGTTTCCAAACATGTATTTAAATTCCTAAAAACCTCTCCCTCTACACTTTACCGAGATTTTAGGATTTTTTCTAATACATAAAATTATCCTTAGCATTTTTACTAATTTATTCCTTTCCTAATAACCAAAAATACTAATACCATTTTTATATAACATATATAGCTGCCCAAAACTCTTTAATATATTATTACATGTTTTTTAACATAAATATCCAATCAAAACAACCCAAGGATCCATAGTCTTAGTTTCTTGGGGTGTCTTGGTTCATAAATCAACAACATGAATCTAAAATAAAAAATATTTTTCTTAAACTAGAATGTACTCTTTGATTATTTTGATCTTATAAAACTACATATGTTAACCTAAGGAATACATAAAAAAATGGTGAGAAACAAATCCCATTATATGAATAATCATGGTAATGAAGCATAATAAATGACTGAAATGAAATAACATGATATCATAATATACAAGGCTCGGGAATATTAATACAGAAGAATGAAATAATGAAGATTGAATTGTAGGATCATGGAATCATAAGAATGTGGAAGTAACATAAAAAATGACATAATTATATGTTATATAAATCAACTAAGATAACATAAAATAGTTAAAAAGACACATTGAGTATTGATATTACTCTATAATCCCATATATGTCATCTCATGTTATATAAACATTTCTCAATGAATTTGAGAACTATCTTGGTTCATTCTACGTAACATTTACATTCATATTTGTTCCAAATAATGGAATAAATGGTAAGGAATAAGAATAATAAATACACAAATAATTTAATTGTTCACATAATCTTTCCTAAAAAAATAATTGAAGGGCATTTCATAAGGATTACAAAGCGAAGAAGGTATTAAATATCATGGATTCTCATATTTGAATCAGTAATCATTAGTCTCAAATATGGTGTTCATTTTTAAAAATTCATGTGAAATGGTAGAGAACTAGTATAAATCCTTAATAACATATTCGATAGAGTGTGGTATACATAATTTTGATCATAAGGGGACCAGGATGTACTGTAGAAAAATAATTATTTAATTACATTTTTCATGAACTATCCATTAGTTTCGTGGTTATGAATTGTAATTACTATATTAAGAAATATATGAAGAAATTTTTTCCTCAAAAATAAATTAAACAACCTCTCATTGATTATGAATTGATTATGAAAGAAGATAATCTATTTTTAAGGAAAAGAGATATTTTTCATAAAACAATCATTATATAATGAATGTATATTAATATTAACATAATAATCTAATTCCTATTGATAAATTATTATAATGAAATATTTTTATTATATGTATAAATAAATTAATTAACATTTATTTAATTATCATTAAAAAGACAAGATTGAGAATTAATTAATTTTATTCATCAAAAATATATTTGTTTAGAAATGGTTTTTATATTAGTTTGTGCACATATATTAAAAATAATTTCTACTAAATTTAAAAACGTAGTTGAAAAAATTTGAATTAATTTTCAAATATATATTTCATAAAAGTCATAGGTTTAATTTTTTCTATTTTATGAAAAATACTTTTTTAATAAGTAGTGAAAATATTTATTTTTGAAAAAACTGTCATTTTTTGATTAAGTGAAGAAATTTAAAAGTCCCACTTTATATTGGATTTTTTAATGTATAATAATATAAATTTAATTAAATATAATCTAAATAACTTCATTATAATGAATATTATGTTTTATTTTGGTATAAGTTCATTAGTATTCTTATAAACACAATTTTTTAAAAAATAATTTTTCATTGCATTTTGTGCAATTATATGAAAATTAATTTAATTTACTTATAAAAAATTAATCACTACAAATATATTTCATATATATAACTAGGATATTAAAATTAATTATTGAGGTTGATTTCATTTTTGTTCATTATGAATACTAAAAAAGGGAAAAAATGTGTCACCATAGTAAATGGTAAATTAGTTGAAATAAGGTATTTAATTTGTCATTAGGACACAAAATTTCAAATAAAATCTTATTGGAAGATTTATTTCAAATATCATTACTATATATGATTAATTTTCTAGTTTATGTGCATCCTAACTTTTATTATGATGTTTATAGTATTTTATGTTATGAAAAATTACAAAATGTCACTCTCTCTATTTTAATATCCCTAATATGCATTTTTAAGGATAAAAAGAATATATAAATAAATATTAATGATTATTTTGAATATAATTATATAATTGTTTTGATAAATAATTATTTTCATTTTTTGTAGTATAATTGCATTAAATTCATACACAACTTCAACACAACACTTATAAAAGAACTAGAATAATCAAATAAATGGTTTTAAAAATATTAATAGTGATACTATTTAGATGTGATATGATATTCCAAGATTATGATAAATACTTATTTAGGATAAATATTCATTTATGTGTTTTAATTTAAATTGCATGGTTATCTTATTTCCTTTTGTTGTGAAAATATATGAATAGTCCATAAAATGATATGAAATTATTTTTAATGATTAAAAAAAGTTTAAAATGTTTATAAACCCATTAAAATACTATCCAAAGATAATTTTTTGTGAAATTTTCTATCCAATTCTGATTTTTAATTTCTATTCCAAATTTAATTTTAAATAATACTTTAATGACCCTTCGGGATTGAAAAATGTATTACAGTAATTAAGGTCAAATAGAGATAACAAGGTGTTAAGCTGAATATATAATAGATAAAATAACATAAAAACTTGTCTAAATTCTTTTAGACGAATTTATTTCAATCCTATATTATCTTACATTCAAAATTGATCCAATTTGTGACATTAATCCTTAAATGAGAACATATAATATTTTAATGTTTAAAATAATTCTGTTTTTTCATCCCCTCAATTATAAAATGACACAACTTATCCTCGGTTATTAACACTGCTTAAGTCACATAGTTTGAAAAATACCTGACCACATCAATATTTCCATCCAAGTTCTATGTATCACTTAGAGAGGGAGGAGATGAATCAGTTTTTTATTTTTCTTTTGTGTTTCCTTTCTCTTTAAACTACCTTCACCCCCTATTAAACATCATTCACATTAATTAAAAAAGAAAATCAAACATCCGTAGGAAAACAATTATTTAAAAGGTTCACTAGTAGAAATGCATAGCTACATTCTTGTTATGTTAGGGAAACAATCTCATACCACAAACCCCACTAGACAAAATTCATTTCAAGTGGATATAGAAAAGTTGGAAATTCCCTTACACTTGTTTAGAACTATGTGCAATACATCAATTCATGTTCCACATATAGTATGAAATAATGTAATTAAAATTTTTGTAACTAACAAAGAAACATTCATTTGTTTCTTCAAAACATATTAATATGTTCCCCTATAAAATTTCCCAAATATATCCTTCAAAATAATTTTCACCTTCTGACACCATAAGTAGGTAAAAGCATCTCAAGTCTTTGTAATGATACTTAGTTTGATAACCTAGTTTGATCATTTTTCATATTTCGCAGTACAAAAATATAACTCTTTTATAATACCACTAAAACAATTCTGAACTGTTTCTACTTTATTATAGAAATTTCAGTCCAATTCTTCAGCCTAATGACCCAATATGATTTGATAACTTACTGAGTATGATCTTCCTTATTATTATTATTCTTCTTCTTATGTCTAGAAAACATCCTCATGAACGTTCAATCCAGAAAAACAATTCCCTCAAAAAACATTTAGTGCTCCACCTTCTCTCTTCTCCCATGAACAATATAAATGTCATAAAGTACTAATTACTCTCCTCCTATTATAGGTGTGCCACAAATGGTTTATGTGGGAATTTGAAAAGTTTTCATGATTATCCAAACTTCTTGAAACATAAAATTCCATTACATTTGGGAATTTTTTTTGACTTATTCAATGCCTCTCTATTCTTAAAAGATCTTTTCAAACCTTTTCACAATTTTAGCTTGCTTCATAATTCATAACCATTCTTCATTATGATTCTTACTTCCATAATGATTTTATATTTATGGTTTACACATATGTATAACAGTTGAATCTTCATTACGTTGCTCCACACCTATTGAAAAATAGATATATGAAAAATAGATGTATTCTCCTTATGGTTCATAGTAACAACTAAACAATAATATTCCTTAAACATATTTTCGACATCTAAATATATCTTTACTTCCCTATTCCATTCAACAATAGCTTGAAACCATATTTGGAAGAACTTTTTCAACTCCTTCAAGCAATTATCTTTTTTTACTTTTTCATAGAGTAGTGATCTTGTGTCTATTGTTGTAATTTATTTCATCCCCCATTTGATATATCAACCTATTTATACTTATTATATATTAGTGTCACCTTCAGTATGATAGTCGGCACCATATTTCATCCTATATGTTTTGACCCATTTGATGAAGACACTCATCATTTTTTTCTTTTTCTATTAAACCAATTAAAAAAACAACATAACCTGATTTAAATGGATGAATAAATTATTTACTGATCTCTAATCCAATTTCACATCAGTCCCAATAACTTCTATTGGATTGTTTGTCACAAAAATCTCCACTTACTATTCTTCTTCAATAATAATTTCTACTTATGATTCAGTTTTTCAACCATCACTGTGCTTGATGATTGGTTCCATGATTATGTTGACTTCATCAACGTCTTTCATTTTCTAAATACAATACACAGAAACCTACATTATTCACCGAATTCTATCTCTAATGATTTTTATATTGTGTCTTATTGTTCTAAATGAAAACCAACATCTTTGTATTCTAACGTTCTGAAAAAAACATCATTCCCTTCAAACAATTATATTTCTTGTGGTCTCACAATGGTGAACTAAGAAAAATAATATTTGACTTCAAAAACATTATTCTTCTAAAAAGATTATCTAGTACCCTAATTTCCTTATAAATTTGACAAAAATTAATATCATCAATGAATCGTTCGACTTACAATGGAAAATAACGCAACTTATCATCCATCCAAAAACATCTTTCTCTCCAACCAAACCTCAATATGATTGGTATCACTTGTTATCCGCCATTTTTCAAATGGAAAGCATCACAAGTTATCCAACAAAATGTATGCTTTATTAGAACTCCAATACCATTAAAACATTATTAGATTCACATTGGAGCTAACTAGACTCCAATACACATCCTTGTTATAATTAGATTTTCCTTTCCATACCCAAGGTGGTTCTAATGAACAATTTCTTCAAGAAAACATCTTCATAATCGGATGAAATATCTTAATATTTCTGCATCTAATCTTCTAATTATGATGCTGATTCTGATCACCAAATATTTTAATGTGAGTTTAGTTCTTTTCTTATTTGACATGAAAATAAAATACCTTCTATAAAAACTTCTTTCAACTTCCTAAAAAAACTTCCAACCAACATTTTTCCAACAATATTCCCCTTTAGATGATCTACTAACCAAGGTTTATAAATCACTAAACTTTGAAATCTTAAGAAATTAATTACATACCAACAATTCTAAGATTATGTGAGCTAACATATTACAGGAAAAAAGAATTATTTACTTAAAACCATGATGTCCAAAAGTAGTGACTCATGAAACACCATCAGTTTTTATTCACATCATTTTTCGCTAGTTCTATTTATATATAAACATATATTTTTATACAACCACTCCAAAAAACTATTATAATAGTTCACACACTTACATGATGAGTACATAGACTACCCACAACTTCTAGTACATACATTCTTCCATATAAGGTTTAACATATATCAATGGATAGATTGATGAAACACTTCTCTTCTTGATAATAGTATCCAATGAATATATGAGAGAGGGACCAAAAACACATGCCTCAAAATTGATTAGAAAGAGGTTTTATGCCCATGTTCCGCATCATTTTTTAAAAATCATACTTTAGTAAAGTAATTTTGAAAATGTCAGCCACTTGTTCCGATGTAGGAACATACTCCATCATTAATTGATTCTTCTCCACATGATATTTTATGAAGTGAATCTTGATGTCAATATGTTTTGAATGATAATTTTGTACTGTGTTTCTTATAAGGTTGATTTCACTATGGTTATAACAACCTAATAGGTAAAGTAACTTTACTTCAATAAGCGTGTCTTTCAACTGAGTCTTCATCCACATATGTTGTGTAACAGCGTGAGTGGTGGAAACTAACTCAGTTTTAGCCATTCTAAGAGTTAGTTAATTTTATTTCATTGTACTCAAACCAACATAATTTATAAAAAAGAAAAATACACCATATTCTGATCTTCTATAATTAAAATTTCTTATACAATCAGTTGTTGAATACCAAAACAAGTCATTACTTTATGAGTGGTCATACCTGATTCTAAATTTTTTTGGGGATTTGATATATCTGATATTTGTTATTCTAATCAATATATGTGATTATTTTAGATCACTTTTTATTCTTTCACATAATTTAACAACATAAACATTGAATATAATTGAGTCAGTATAATATAAAAAACAACCAACAAACTTTCGAAACACTTTAGAGTCAACTTCCTTGCCATCTCTATCTTTATTCAACATGGTTCCCACAAAAATAGATGTATAAATAGGTTTTGAAGTTTCTATGATGAACTTCTTTAAAAGATACATAGCATACTTATCTCAAGAAAATAAATATGTGTTTCTTATTTTGTGTGATTTTTAACCCATGAAAGTAGTTCATTTCACCTAGAATAGACATATCAAACAACATTTTCATCTCTTCATAAAATCATTCACATGTTCTTTCAGCATCCCCAGCAATGATAATTTCATCAAAATAAATAATTAAAATTCGAGAAAACTCCATAATTTATTTTGGGTACAAAATAATATTAACCCTTCCTTCTTAAAATTCATTTTTCTTCAGAATATGTCTAATTTGGAATATTATTCCCTCAGAAATTATTTTATCCCATACAAGGATTTCTTCAATGTACACACATAAATTTCATCATTCTAAAAAACAAATCAACATGGTTATTAAAAATAAACATTCTCAACAAGATCACCTATAAAAAATAATTATTTCACATCCATTTCAAAAATTATAATCCTTATTGTAATGAAATAGAAACAAACAGTATGATCATTCATAACATTTCCACTGGAGAAAATTTCGCATAAAAGTCAATGCCCCCTATCTATGAG
Source organism: Viscum album (assembly GCA_963277665.1). Taxonomy (NCBI): domain Eukaryota; kingdom Viridiplantae; phylum Streptophyta; class Magnoliopsida; order Santalales; family Viscaceae; genus Viscum; species Viscum album. Next base: position 1,901,308,560 of record OY728126.1, read on the forward strand.
TAACCTTTTCACATTATTCATGCATTGTTTCTTATCACTTCACTATCTTCATTCATCTTGTTCTTGAAAACCCACTTTGTACCTATTTTTTATTTTTTTTAGGTATGAGTTCCGAAGTATCATTCTTCTGAATTTTATCAAACTATTCATTCATATCATGACCCATTATAGATTTTTAAATGTTTCATTAAAATATTATGGCTCAAAATTTTAATATAAGGTTGAATGTGTAAGAGATTTTTTTATTTTATTCTTATTTAAACTTATTGATGTTCATAACAAATATTGTTTTTAGATTCCACTTCCTTACTTTTCATAGGATGAGATTTTTTATATACGTTCTCATCAATTGAAACAACTATGTTTGATTATTCTTTTTGAGTTTGATTAAATTTTTTCCATACTTATTAAATTTTTTATAAAAATTCCCTTAATCTTATTAATCTTCCTTATCTAAAGAATTTTTTTTAGAATATTCATCATATTTTTTAATAAATTTCACATAAATAGGGTCAAATAATCTTACTATCTATTTTTTGAAGCCAGTATATCCTCTTTTTTCTAGATCAGGGCCATGAAAAATTCTATCTTCACCTATTTGTTCAAATATCCCATGGTTTCCATATTTTTTTATAATATATAGACTCCCAAAAAATAATAACCATTTTAAACATAATTTTTTTTCAAAAAAAACATTTCATTTAGATTAATCTATGAAATTGGATAATAGAAACATTAGTTTTGGAAATAAAAAGTAGTTTTCATGGATTTTATACAAAATTATTGAGAGAGACCATGTTCACGTAAAATTGTTCTCCCTATTTCAACCAAACTTCTATTTTTTCATTTCAGAACCACCATTTTGTTGAGGGTTGAGGAGTGTATGTTTTACTAAAATCATGGTGAATTCCATGCCTCTCAAGATAAATTCAAATGTATTCATTATTATAATAATAACCATTATTTATTCTCAACTTCTTTACTAAATACTCAAATTCTTTCTCTTCTTTCCTCTTGAAGCATTTAAACAATTTCATAGAATATGTCTTATGATTCATATACATTACAAAAGTAATGGAAGTAATTTCATCAATGAAATTAATGAAGTACTTTTCTCAATGAGTATATTAATTTTCATTGGACAATAGATATATGAATGAATAATTTCTAGGGGTTGTTTTAAACCAATTTCAACATTCTTTTGAACAGAGTTTGTAATATTTCCTTTCTAAAGAACTGTGCAGCACTATACTATTCCTTTTGAAAAATCAAGAACAACACAAACACTATCTAGCTTTGATAACATTTTCATTATTCTCTGACAAATATATCCTATCCTTTTATTCCCTAACTAATTATATTCCACCAACCTAAGTATCAAGAGTTTTGAACTTCACCATATTGGATCAAGTTTCCTTTTGTATGTTGTCATATTGTGACAGTCTTTACACCTTCATCAATTTTCACAAAAAATACATATTTTCTGAAAATAAATGTATGGACTTCAGAAAAAATTTATGAAATGATAATGAGGTTGTGTTTCATTTTATCTTCAATTAATGGTTTCTTTGATTTCAAGTCTTTTTCCCCAATGATGGTTGATGCAACACCTTTGATTCTAAGAGATTCATCATTTCCAAATATCATTGTTCTTTATTTAAATTCTATCAGATTTTTATAAAATTTATATCCCCTATAATATGAGAATAAAATATACTATTTAAGATCTAAGTTGATTCTACTTTTGTAGCTTTGAGTGAGGTTTCTATAAGAAGAGCTTTTTTATTTCCCTGTATCTTTCTTCAAATCCAGTATCTAAGAATTGTTAACAAAATTTTGTTATGTTGATCATAAAAAAGATAATATTTTTCAATATTTCTTGGAAATTCACATCTTTCACAAACTGTTTCCAAATTTTGGAACCTATTTTCAAATTTTAAACAACCTTTCACAGATTTCATCAAAACAATTTCTTCAGAATTATTTCTTCGAGGGAATTGACACCCCCAAAACATTTCCTTTTAATGATTTTTGAATAGTAATAATGTTTTTAATTGAACCATCACATATTTTCCATATTCCAAAGTCTAACACAATACTAGAATTACACAATGAAAGGATATTAACCTATTTAAATTCCACACAGACTGGAGTTGTGGGAAACTTTCTCAGCAATCTTCTTATCAGAACATTTTTGACCACATACCATTTTGTTATCACTCAAATTATTTTTTCAACTAAGAATTTCTGTCATCCTTATCAGAACCAAAATTTGTAGAAATGTTTCTGGACATAGGAGTTTTAGAGACCGGTAACTTTTCAACTTTTTTGTTTTTGGCCACACACATGACATTCCTAGATTTCGTCTTATTAGAATAAATTTAAAATTTCTTATCAACCATTGAAGGTATCTTTTGTTGATATTTATTAGGTTCATTTTTTCAAATGATTTAAATGGATTCAAAAATAGAATTAATGAAACTTGTAACCCACTATTCATTATTTGATGTTTTTTGGACAAGTTCATGTTCTTCCTATTAATCTTTTAGGTCAACTTCATGGTGATCAATATGACTCTTTTCTTTTTCAACTAATTTCTTCAAATCATCAATCTCTTCCAGCATCTTGACATTCTCATCAAGAAAAAATTCATGATTTTTGGTTGAGTAATTTTCATTTCCCAATTTTCTAATTTCTTTCTCATGATTTTTAATCTTTATAGCGAATAAATTCAATTCTTCCATTCCAATAAAATTTCAATGAAGTAACTTATTCATCATAATTTCTGCTTAAAAAATATTCTTTGTTAATTGTTAAAATAAAGGTATTCTCCCCATGATGCTTAGTAGACCTTTTTTTATTCAGCCTCACTTTCATCTTTTTCACCATCTTTCTACAAAAATATTATCATTTTTTTATATCTTTTTGTCTTTCCCTCTGGAATAAGATTTATCCTTATCAAAAAATATCATCAATGATATTCTATTCCTTTTATCATATTCATATCTATTGTTTTCTTTCTTTTATTGAGTAAAATTAACCAAAAAGTGCCCAAAAGTTAAAAATTAAATTCATTTTAGGAGAATTTTCATATTATAATTTCATGTACTACTTATCACATTTTTAGAAAACAAGGATAAAGATTCATCAAGATTTTCATAAACCTAATTTTTGAAATGAGAATCACCCACTTCTTATTTCTCAATAATCTTATCAGGTTTTTCTTTATTAGAATCCTTAAATACATTTCATGATACAATTTTGTTTTCCCTTCATAATGTTTTCCCATATCATTTCATAAGTATAGAGAGTACTATAAATATCATATAGAGATAGTGTTTCAAGACCTCTCTCTTCTAATGAGGTGAATTTTGCATCAAAACTTCAAAGAATGATTATTAAGATCCTTTAAATAATAGCTGAATATTACAACTTCTCACCAATACATCTAATGGTGCTGAAAATTGAATTCAATCTGGTAATGAATCCACCAATGGTTTCATAATCATTCATATTTATATCATTATACTTTAATCTATCGATTTTTAATATTTCCTGCTTCACTTTTTGATTAACTCAAAAATATTCTTTAGCTTATCCAAGATACCTTTGGCAGTGGAAAACTCCAATACTCTTAAAAAACACTTTCAAAAAGTTATGAGAGTAAAGAATTATTATCCCTTTCATTTTTATCTATATTTTTCATGTCAACAAATGTATGAGGAAAATTTTAATTAATATATGGAAATCCATCTATTGAATCTTATAGAACATCATACCCAAGAGAATTAAGATAATGAAATATTATATCATTCCATATAGGATAATTATTACCATAGAAGACTAGAATCTCCTTACTGTTCACACATTTCAGATTCTCCATCACAACTTCTCTTAAATAACATCACTAAAGATTAAATGGAGTTAACCAAAATCTTTGATACCACTTGATATTTCGCATCTAGGATCCATGTATCACTGATAGGGGAGGAGTGACTAAGTGATATCTTTTTATTTTATGTTTACTTTATATAGAGACAAGATTCACCTCCTTTTAATATTTATCCCTTTTCTGAGGAAAAAAACATGCATCGTTAGAAATACAATTATTTACAAAGTTCACTACTCAGAATGAGTATCTACGTCCTTAGTATGGTATGTGAAAAATATGATCCAAAAAATCCACTAGAAAAAATCTATTTTAATGGATAAAAAAAGAATGATATGGTCATACACTTATGTTTCACTATGTTACATACAACAATGAATGTTTATGATGTAGAATTAAATAGTGTAATAAAAATTTATGTAACAAGTTAATAAACTCTCATTAGTTTCTTAAAAATTTGTTAACCTACTACATTTTTCAACCTTCACAAATATAATATTCAAATAAATTATTCACTTTCCTACCCAGCTATTGGTATGAACTTCTCTGGACTTAATATTGATACTCATTTTGATATCCTAGTCTGATATTCAATCTGATTTTACAATTATGAAATTTAAATCTACTATAATACCACTTAATTAATTATGTAATTATTCTACCTCAATCTAGAAATCTCAGTCGGATTTCCTAGTATGATGACCCACTCCAATTTGAAAACCCACTGAGTATGATCTTCAGTCTTCTTCTTCTTCTTTTTCTTCTTTATGAAAAACTTCCTCACAAATTCTCAGTTTGGAAAAATATTTATCACTAAAAATATTTAGTACCCTTATATCTATCTTCTAATATGATTAATACAAGTTTTATAAATTACATATTACTCTCCAATTTTTATAGGTTTTCCAAAAGTGGTTTAGGTTGTAATCTAAAATTTTTTATTGTTTAACAAAATTTCCTAAAACTACAAATTCCCGTACATTTTGGATACATATTTAACTTTTTAAATACTTCATTAATATTCTAAAATATTCTCAAACATTGTTAAATATTCTCACAACTCCATTTCACTTTGTTCTTTCTATCCATTCTTCAATCTGATTCTAATTTCCTTTTTGATTTCCACATTATAATAAACCCATATGTACAAAAACAAAATCTTCATTACATTGTTTTGTACCAATTGAAAACCAAACATATGGAAACTATATTTATTTTCATTATAGTGCTTTTTACCAACTAAAAAACACCTCTTTGAATATTTTTAGAAAATATAATGATATGTGTACTTCTCTAAGACCTTAAACAATATCTTTAAAACATCTTTGAAAACACTTTGATAACCCTTCCAAAAAAATTACCCTTTTCTTATTTTCCTTAGATTGATGATCACTAATTTAATGATGTTATCAGTATCATACCTTGTATAATATATCAAAAAATGTCTTCCTATGATTGATGGGTGTTACCTTCAACATTATATTCAACACCACAAGTCATCTGATATCTAATGGCTCGTCAAATGAATGCAGCCAATTTTTTTCTCTTTATCTTGACCCATTTGAAAAATAACTTAACTTTTCAAAAATGGATTACTATAATTTTGTAATGATATATGATCTTGTTTTTGATCATTCACAACAACTTATACTTTCCCATTAGTCCAAACAATATTCACTTACAAATATTCATTAACAAAATTTTCTACCTCTGATTCCTTATTGCAACCATCATTTCATTTGATTATTGGTGTCAGGATTACTCCAACCTCAGCAACTTGTTTCATTTTCTAATTACGATACACACAAACATCCATGATTAACCAACCTCTTTCTATGAAAATTTTTATCTTATAGATTATTGGTATGACTAATAACCAACATTTTCACCTTGTCCTGTTAAAAATAAAACATCACGGCCTCAAAACAATTCTACATATGGTGAACTCAAACTGATGAACTAGGACTATAATTCTATTACTTAAGAAAAATTATTCTTCTAAAAACATCATCTTGTATCATTATTTCCTTTTGATATTGAGAATCATTACAATTAGAATAGAATCATCTGACTTAAAATAGAAATTATTGTAAATTTCCATCCTTCTTACAACTTTTTTCTCTCCAAAAAAACCTCAATATGAATGAAAGTACTCATTATCACCATTTACTTCTTATGGAAAGAATCCCAAGTTCTCCATAAATCTTGTTGTTTTTTAGAAATCTAGGTTTTGTAAAGTATTTCCCGGTTTACACTGGAGACAATGAGAATCTGATACACTTCCTCATTATTGTCAGAACATAACTTCTAAACCCAAGGTGGGTCCCATTAACCTTTTCATCAAAAAACATATTCACAATATGATGGACTTATTTTACCTTTTTATATACCATATTTAGAATATTATTATGATTCCAATCACCAAATGTAATACAGTTAGGTGATTTATTTTCTCATTTGTCAACAAAAGAAAATACGTTCAGCACAAACTCCATTCATCATCCAAAAACAACTTCTAGTAAACTTGATCCAAACACTCATCTCTTTAAAAAAACTACCCCCATGTCTTAGAGATTCATATCTCACCAAAATACCATCCAAAAAAATAATTATGTTGTAGATTAAAAAGGCTTTCCAAAGAAGAGTTTTAATTATTAACCAGGTGTTTCATGTTTATTCTTTTCATATAACTCCATCAAGTATTTTCAAACCCTGTTGATATTATAATTTCAATAACATCCACATACTAAAATGTTATTATGATTATGTAAAAACCCGCTATCATAACAATTTCCATCCTATGGGAAATGATAACATCTATCATGCGTATGTGTGGACTACCACCTACATGAAGTGATGTGTTTCATTTTTTATCACCTTCTTAAAAGGATGATTATTAATATGAAATTATTTAATATATATAATATTCATGATATAATTATGATTTTAAAATATAACATATTACATACCTTCATAACATTCTGTATGTTAATAAAATATGTCCATTGTGTGTACGTGTGGAATACCACCTCTATAATGCAAAGTGATTCATTTTTCTTATCCACCACCCATGGATGATTCTAAAATTTAATTTAATGTAAAAAATGAAATTTATTTCAAGAATAATAATCTATATGTTATAGAACTTAGACTCAAATTACCATGTTCAACCTACCGAATATATTTTTGGATTATGAAACAAACACCCTCAAAACATCTGATGTAAACATTACTTATTAAATAAATAAAATAAAACTTGGTAATGAATTACATAAAATGGATAAATGTGATGGAATATACATGATAAAGTTTTATAATCATGGATAAAGGGAAAATAATTTTATTTATTAGGGTTCTAGAGGATTTATGAAGCTATGTGAGATTCCTTGTAAAGGATTTTATTTTAAAATTCGTTTTCAAACATATTAAACTCTTAATACACTTTATCCATGTTCCTTTAAATTTTGATGTAATGTTATTATTTATAATTAAAAGGATGTTAATGGTTATCTTTTAATACATTTGAAATAATATTTTATGTTTTTAAAAGTAATATTGTAAAAATTTATAGTATATGACATTTTGATATTTTTTTACCAAAGAACAAAATAATGATTTTTAATAAATATGACATAAGAGGAATTTATTATCATTATTTAATTTATTTGTAATTAATATTAATCATTAATTTTTCATGGATTTAAATATTAATTATTTTACCAATACTTTTTTAATTTTTTTGGTTTAAATCATTTTTAAAAGAAAGTGATATTTCGTCGAAATTTTAAGAAAAATTAGAAAGTGCTTTTATTTTGGGATAAAATGATTTTTTCATATATTTTGGGATAAAGAGGTGAAAAATTGTAATTTTTGTTCTTGATTTTATGTTATAAAATATTGGTGTTTTATGAAATATTTTTTTAAAATAATTTCTTAAATAGTTTGTGCTACACACAACACCGAGTATTAAAAAACCGCGATGTACTGTTAATATAAGTATTTAAACATGATCATTATAACATAGGAGTTAAAAATAGTCATATATATAACAGTAAACCAATTTTAAAAAAATTATATAATGGTTTAATATAAATTACAAATATTTTTTAAAATGTACTTAATTTTTAGTAATATCATTATATGCTTCAAAAATAACTTTTACCAGAAAAATTTTTGTATTGCTTTTTTGGATCAAATATTATTATTATTTTTTAAAAAAATTTAGAATTTTTTTAGAAAAAGTAATTACATATTAGGAATCAAGTTGTGAAAAATTATTATAGGGGGATTTTTTTTGTTTTCACTAAAAAGTTTTATTTTTTAATGAATCACGAAAATTGATGATTATTATTAAAAACTCTCTTTTTCTTTAAATAATTTACAGGTTTTTGATTTTTTATGATATTTTTAAATAAAATATAATTATATTATATCATAATTAATCCAATTTAATTTATTTTAATCAATTTCACATTGAATTGTGATATTATAACATTATGTACCTATGAAAGCATTTTATTTGTAAATCTGTTTTCCAACCCCTCTACCAGTTCAATTTTAGTGTAAATTATACCAAATATGTAAATTGAATATATAAAATCGGATTCAATATTTTGAATCATAATACTTAATATTATATAATATTTTTAACTTAATTTTTTTCACATTATGAATTGCAAAAATAGTAAAATTTAATTACCGTGGTTGAGGTTAAATTTTGTTTACCGAGGGGTTAAACAAAAAATATAAGTGTTAAAATGACCTAAAAAAGTTCAAAAATATTTTCTATGTGGAAATAATTAGAAAATATATCATCTAATATATGATAATGTGGAATTTTGGATCCTTATTTCTTCTATAAAACATTTTCATACCTTATTCTTTTCAAAAATTCCAAGTGTTCCCTATGCATCACTTATAAAAGGGTACCCCCTCTCCTCTCCACCATAGTCATCCAAAGACATTTGGTTCATCCAATCCATGCCAAAATAAATTCTTAACTTCTATCATTACTTCCTACTGTCCTTTGTTTTATTCAGAAACCATCCTATTAAATATGTTAGTGCCAACCTAAGGTGGTTGTCCAAAGAAGAGGTGTCATTCTTAATCTACTGGTTTTATTTTTTTACTCATCCACCTACATTAAATGTTCATAAAATATGATGATATATTAAAATAATAATATTGTATATACTAATATTTTATTAATTTACTTGAATAATATATATACATATCCTCTCTTATCAAATGGGAATCAAAACCTTCAATTGTGTGTATGGTGGACTACCGCCATGCGAACTAATGTAATTTTTTTCCATCACAACTTCTCATGGATGAAGATAATGATAGATATATTGTTTATATATGATATTTATAACCAATTTATACACTTTTAATTAATATATCATATCTGTCATATTATATTCCAATGTGTTGGAAGAAGATAACATAGCTCGTGAGTAGGTGTGGACTACCCCCTCCACAAAGTGATGCACTGAGTTTTTTATTTTATTCAGAAATTGATGGTATTGATGGTAAATTTAATTAATACATTTGATATATATGATATAAAAAATATATTGGACATGTTATTTAATATATTTTTTTCTTTCATTCTATATGTTGAGAAAATGGAAACATCTTTCATGCGTACGTAAGACATGTCGTTTCTATGAACGGTGTAATTCCATTTTTATCTCTATATTTAATGTATTATTATAAAATATATATAATTAATACATATGATACTTATATCATGTTTAAAAAATTAATATGAAGGAACCATGATCAATGTAAAAGGAACAAAAATACTAAACTAAAACATACAATAAAAACAAATCAGTTATTACTTGAAACATGATTTTTAAAAGGAATTGATAATAAATGACTAATAAAATGTTATAAGTAAATCATATATATAATTATATATATAAATATTTTTATAAAGATATTTATAATAGTCCTGTATTTATTATATAGTATGTTCATACATGTACAAGGAATTTGGAGACTTAACGTGATGGATTTTTGTCTCATTTTACATCTCTATTTTATGTGGTGTGTATACACCCATGAGTGTATTTTAGGATTCTTAAAAAACATTTGGGATATAAATATCCCTCTAATATCTGATTTTTCATGTGGATTACAATTCAATAGTTACTAATGATATAATAGTTTATGTAATAGTATTTTTATTTATAGAGATTGTTTTTTTATACTTCTAATGAGGAAATATTAGATATATCTCCCAAGAAACTCATTGAATTTATTATCCTCATATTATATCATGAATTTAAATGTGTTTTATTAATTTTCCTATCTTTATAAACTTAAGGGACCAAAATATTATTTTTAAGGAAAAATAAATTCATTTCACCCATCATTTGAATCTTATTTTTCTTTAATTTTTATGTTTTCCAAAAATGATTTAAATAAAGTTGCAAATATTCTCTATTGAATTTTTACAGAAAATTTTACCCATGTTTTAATTATTAAAAAATGGTTTGAAAGGAAACTTTTTGTCATTTTATGAGAAATTGTCTTTTTGACATTTTAATAAAAAAGTGTGTAGACTCTTTATTTTATAGTGTACAACAATAACCCTATTTTCCAACAACATGAGAAATAAATTTTTTAAATATAATTTATAGTTATCTAAGGTTATTTTATAATAAAATGTTTTATTAAATTTTTTTTAAAAAAAAATTAGTGTTTAGATAAGTGTTTTAAAATTGGAACGTTTATTTTCCTCTAGAAATGATCCAAGAGATCTTTAAAAATCATTTTTCACCTCAATTAACATCCTATAATGTTACATAAGATTCACTGGGTATATAATCCAATGATAATATCCCTAATCTTTCTCGGGATGGTTTATGATTATAATAAAAATATGTTTACAAAACCAATTCATTCTTATTAGGTTATTATATGATGAATTGATGAAATGATTATTAAACTCGTTTATCTTCTACATGTTATGCTTTGATGAATTGTTTTTAAAAACCTATTATTTTCATAGGTTCTAATATGATAATTTTTTATGATATTGTGAACACGTATGTATTTTTTTAATTATGTGATGTGTGGAACAAAAATCACCCTCCAATTCATTGGGTAAATATTAATATATCATGTGACAAACTACACTTCTATGTAGAGTGAATCCATTTTAGTGAGGTACTTTGTCCATTATGATAATATTTGGAGTAAAACATTAGTTCGATGATGGTATATAGAGCGATCCAATTCCACTATGATAATTTTGAAATTGATCCATGACTACTAAAGAAATTATTTTCCATACATATGTGTATTCCAAAAATCTAAGACTTATAATTATTTTATGATATCATGGATCATTTATCTAATTTCATTATGAATCATATTTCATGAACTAGAAATCTTTATTCCATGACTCATGGTATTGATATTTGATATAATGGGAATTGTTTTCAAATTATATACCCATATTCTCATACCATCATTTTCATGTTATTATTATGTAATCATCGATATCTCCCTTTTTTACCATTAACGTGTTTTTGAGATAACCCTTACTTTTGATTCATTTCCCTGAGATATGAAGAAAGGTTTTATGTAAGATATTTATAATAAGGTATCTAGTGATAAAGAACTAATTTAGAGATGATGTAAAACTCTTTTTAACTAGTTGTGTATGTTCCCAAATTTACAAAGGCACTATACCTATGTGATTTTGGCATGGATAATTATGTTATGTAATGAATATTAATCATTTAATAAGTGATATATACAAATGAAAAGTCCCAGGAACTATAGATCGTATAAGATCCAAGTTTAGTTATCCTTTTGGAAAATATCCTACAACTTTAGTGAAGGATGGAGTGAGTGGTCTATATGGAATTAAATATGGGTATAGATACTACAAGATGACCTAAATCTAGAATAGTTATACCTAGGGGAAGTAACACTGAAAATAGTGCATTGGTATTTTAATTTATCATCACATAGTGCATGGAAATTGGCCTTATTTCACAACTAGTTTGACACTCCCAAGGTATATGTTTGGGAAATTTAAAAACACATTATGAACCATCATAATATATTAGAATAGATGATGAAAATTAATAACCTAGGATAAACCTAAGGTGTCTTAGATATACCAGTTGGTGAAATGATTTAGAAATACAATAAATTATATTTTATAATTATGTGGTTTCCCACTATGATTATTGTTGCTCACACTATGATTTATGGTTTCATTCGATGGATAAAAACATAAGGAACCATGTTTATGATAAGAACTATGGACAATGAAATGATTTTCTTCCTGATCTACAAACTGATATGGGATTTGGAATGAAGAATCTCATTTCTATGTTAGAAAAAAAATAATTAAACTATGAATCATGATGTACTTCAAAATGAAGAAATGAGTTGAAAAACATCTTTTGAGTCCTTTTTGAGGTAACATCTATGTAATTTCTTAGAATTTCCATGTTATTTTTTTAATATGGAATTATTTCAATACCGCAAAATCTGACGGCATGTGATTTCGATGCGCAGAGTGCCAGGAATGATCCTTCAAAAAAATGTTAATCTTTAAATTGTTTGTGTGAGCAGTTTTCCTGAAAAAGTTGAATAACTCTTAAACAGGTGTGCTGATTAGAAATATGGGGGCACCATTTCATTTAGGATGTTGGGTTTACTTTAGGCTTGACTTACATTTTTTCGGTGCATGCCCCTAGTGGTAAAACAAAAAAATGGTATAACCGTAAATAAAATAATTAAATAAAATTATTCTATTTTTCAAATGCTTATAACTCACCAACGGGGACTCAGATTGAAAATCTGAGACCACTGCTGAACTTGTGAGTATATGCTTTCGTTAGGAAGATACTAACATTGGTCGGCGGGTGCCATAAGTGGAATCTAGTTTTTAGAAATAAATAAAATAATAAAGTAAAAATTATTTTAGTGTATAATCATTATCTTCTAAATGGAAACTCAGATTGAAAATATGAGAGTACTGTTGAGCTTTTGAGGTTGTGTTCCCCTTAGGAGGATCCTAACCTTGACTGGTAGAGGTCAAGGGTGACTGTTAATAATTTTTTATCTTTTTTTAAGGTACGTTCAGTAAATGTGAAGGCGGTGAATTCTATCTTTCAAACAGGTTCTCAGATTAAAAATTTGAGGGCACCGTTGAATCTGCAGTGCTAATATTTTCTTTATTGAAGCTTAACTTCAACCAGAAAGGGTCGAATGAAAATTTAATTTTTTGGACTCTAAAAAAAATACCTTTTAGTTTTTTTATTTTTTTTTTCTTTGTGAAATTTTTAGACAAACAGTGTTGGTACCACAGTGAAATGTCAAAACCATTTAATGGATTGACTCACATATTTTGTAACCACACCATTGAGATAATTAAATAGGTTCATTAATTATACTCATTATTAAACCTCATTAATTTTTTGGTGCATTGACCATTTCCTCCCCTCTATTTAAACATAGCACGAGCATGGGTTTTTGGACTCTAGAGAGGAACCTCTGACGACGTGTCATGACGACATCCACCAACCTAGAACAATGCTTCGAGTGATGGACCTTGGACGAATCGACGGTCGACAACAAGTGTCGACGAGCACCATCATGCATGGACACTGCTTCCTCATCCGCAGTGGCTTCCAATGAACTCGAGGTAGGGGGTTATATGTTTTATTCCTCCACCTTTTACCCCATTCTTTAATATTATGAAGAACATGGGTCAACCGTTAAATGGGTTGACCCATGTTTTACTCCTTAATGGGGGAGGATAATGAGTGGTTTCATTATGAGAATTTTTTTAATAAAATAATCCTTTCCATGTTATAATGATAACGTGGAGGGTACGGGCAAAACAAACTAGGCCCAAACCCTCCACCAAACCCGTTATGGTTACGTTCTAAGAGGGAAACTGGAAGAAGTGGCGGCGTGATGGTGGCACGTAGTGGGACCGGCGACCGAGGGAGGCGGCGACTGGCACCTTTCAGCTACAAATTAAGGGCGGCACCAGAAGGAACTGCAGAAGACAAGGGGAGGCCAACCAACGTCGGTCGCATTGATACGGGGTGGTGCGTTGGGGCGGTGCACGACATCGGCGCACCGCGGTGGAAGGCCATAGTATTGAGTCGTGGCGGACAGTAGACCTATGCCTGTGGTTCCATAGCAGGCCGGTCCACATAGATCGACCAAGAGGTTCAGCGCCATTGGGCACCGTTGCAAAGCTGGGCAACGCGCCGCGGAGGAAGGCCACGACATCAAGCTACGGCGGAGGGTGGACCCACGTCTGTGGGTCCATAGCGGGCTGGTCCACATAGACTGGCCAAGAGTTTCGGTGCCACCTATCACCATGGAATTGAATACCCAAATGGATTTGGCCATTTGTGAGGGGGGCGTCCCCCCGTGCACGGCCAGATATTGGAGCGATTCCGTAGCCCCGCGGGCCACGCCCAGCATGGGGGCCAGGCCGAACAAGCGGCCCAGCGGGCCGAGCCCACTTCCCAACATGTTGGACCAGACCCAACTGATCTATGCCAAGCCCAAACCCTTCGGTCCGGGTCCAGTGTGTCGGGTCGGGTCTGTTCGACCGTGTCGGACCGGACGTGGACCCATTTATGACCTAGTTCGCTAAAATGAGCGTATCTACTAAATTGGACATCCATTTGATGAACCGTATTTTGCGCCAAAAACCGTATGATGAGGTCGTCCTTTTGTGATACTCCAATTTACTTTTAGATAAAGTTGGAGTTTGTCCAGGATAGATCGTACCCAAAACCAACTAGGCCCTCAGCACTAAAATGCCTATAAATTTCAGACCGGGTGTCTGGATGATGTGTCTTCTGTTGCGTTGGAACCCTTATGACATGAAGTATAATGAGGATACATCCTTGTGGAGATTTGTGGTAGTTGAGTTATGAATGATAACCTAAGGAGAAGAACTAGGGTGTTTCTTGTAGTGAGAGTTAGGATGACTACTACCATGATGACTCAAGGTGCTGGTATTCCTTAGTCCTCTGATCCGGTAGAGACGGGACTCCCCACATCATGAGTGCTGAATCTTTTTACTATGAGATGGTTTTCCTATATTTGGAGCCGGTGATCCCCTATTGGAGTAGGGAGCAGGTCCTCCCTACATAACTCACGTAGAGTTAGGTACTCCCCTACCGAGTTGGGTTCAGGTCCTCTAGGTTAGGAGTAGGTACTCCCCTATCAACAAAGGGTGCCATTCCTCCTTATATAGTGCTACGGCAGAGCCAGTAATACCCTTCCATGCGAGGGTGCGGTTCCTCTAGCCTGGGGTCGGTACTCCCCTGAAGTACTAGGGTGTGGGTCCCCCACAGTGAAAAAACTACTACAGTGGTACTCCTATACCAGGTAGGGTGTTGGTCTTAACATATAGAGTAGTACTCCCCCATCTCCGAGTAGCGATGGGGACTGGGTCCTTCAGCAGAGTTGGAGCTTCCTCGACTATAGGACACAATTACGAGGAGAAGGCCCCTCCACATGATGTAATCAATACCCAGGGGAGAATTAGTACTCCCTCAACGGACTAAGGTGCGGTCCACTTCTTACTGGGGTGATTGAGATATCATGGCTTAAACTAGAGCAATGCTCGCCCAAATAAACACAGTGTCGAGGAGTGAGCCTCTTCAATTTGTTTCCCCTTCTCTTACCTCAGGCACAAGATTGGGACTGTGAGACCTCATTTTCCAAGAACTAGGGGCAGTTCTAGAAGAACGTTCATGATGGAGCATGTCCTTTTGGACGTTACATTAGGAATGGTTGAGTTAAGCCTGATGAAGTACATCTCTCATACGGGTGCCATTAGGGATGGCCAATTCATGGAGCGTGTACTCTTGATCCTTGAGTTATGCTTTGAGGCTTCTTTATAAATCTTGGAAATGGCTTGTGGTCGGGGCCTTATGTTTCCTTGTAAATGAGATGAATATACTTGGATGACCTAGGAATATGCAATGGCATATACCCGAGTAGAGATGACTATGTATATTTTTTGTGGATTAAATCAAGGTTGTATTATGGTATTTTTCCTTTGTGGATTTATGAGAGACCATCAAGGGTCTCGGGGTCCCCTACTGAGTACTGAGTTACTCACCCCTTCACGGGATTCACCCGCATGTGTTGTGTCTGGTACAGACGTTTGACGTTTTGATAGGGTTGCTCAAGAATATGGTACCGATGGACATTACGACGGTGTACTTGGTGGCCTAGGACTAGGAGGGGTCCAATAGGACTAGGAAGACATGACATACTAATTCACCTGCCAGTATCATCACTACTCTTGCAATCAGGTGGGATCTTCTAGAAACGATCATCAGTGCTTCCTTTGTGCCTTGTTGTTTTCAGCTCTTTTGTTGGGCTCGTATACTGGCCCAATTACACCACTCAGTGCTTCACTTGATGTTGAACTCTGGTTTTTGATTACGTAGTTTTCACCGTTCAGCTTTTTGGTTTTTGTTTGTGAGTGCATGTGTGTATAGGTTTCCAGCAAAATGACTCCCACTTACAGGTTGATGCCTTCAGTGATAGTCGCCAACCCCTAGCCTTTGGGAGGTGGGCTTGAGGTATGTCATGGAACATTCCTCAAGGGATGGGTAGTGACAATTTGGAATCGGAGGTGGTATTTTCTACCTCAATGACCAAGAGTCTATTGTTTTTGTTTTGAGAAACAGTTTTAAGTGTTTCGAGTTTGGATTTCAAGCTAGGGACTCTAGTGTTGGTGCAACGGTTGATGTATCCATAAACCAGGACTATAGACACCTGTAACCCTACTCAATTCATGGAATCACTAGTTATATCGAAAAGAAGAGAATATGAATCTTGTTTTGATGGTTGTGATTTCTATATTCATTCTCAAGTTAGCTCTCCAGATATAACCTTCTAGCCATTGTACATATTGGTCTATCATAGGATGCCTCCATGTGGACGACCAACCAGGATCCTGATACAATGTCGTGAGGATAGCCCCCCTAGTGATGAGGCATCCGTTCAGGGACCTGTGATTGAGATGGACCCACCGAGTGGTTCACCAGTGCTCCCACCACCTGATGGTCAACATCTACTATCAGAAGTTCCGGCAGAGGAATTTCATAGGCTTAATGCCATACATGAGTTCCAATGGTAGATACCTCCAGGGTTCTGTGAGGAGATAGATCCTCATGTAGCTGGGGATTGGCTTGAGGCTGTTACTCATGTTTTCTAACTAGTGACGGCATCGCCTGACCAGATGGCAGTACTGGTTGCAAGCAACTTCAGGGATCAATGGGAAGATGGTGGAGTCTGACGATTCAGACTCACAATGAGGTGACCCTCACATGGACATAGTTTGAGCGCCTCTTAAGAGAGGAGTTCATTCCAGTGATATTGTGTTGTGTACTCATATAAGAGCTATTTCACCTACGGTAGGGAAGCATGATGGTAGTAGATTACTCTGTAAAATTAATATATATTTCTCACTACTCTACAGATATGGTGCATGAACCTTACATCAGGGTCGAGACCTTTGAGCATGGACTGTGCTAGGAAATCATGGCATCGGTGATACCTCTCTGCATTTAGACGCACGGTTGGGTATTGAAATGTGCCCTAGTGCTTGAGATCTTCCAGGCAGAGGAGAAGGTGTATGTGACCTATGGAAGAGGTCAAAAAGTAGAGGCTTCTAATGTATATAACAAATGAATGGAGATAGGATCACGACATAGGAGTCATACCCATTTCCAGACATAGACACGTGGGTTTGTGGCACAACAGCATCGCCAAGGAGTAGATCAGCCACAGGAGAGGTAGTGTTATGATTGTAATGGCTAGGGGCATCTCTCTAGATATTTCCCAACCATCCATAATACTAAGAGGGAGCCGACAAACAAACCTCCATGTTAGAGAAAACTCTTGGAGCATGGAGTTTCGCAAGTTGGATGGTGGGGTAGAGGAGCTGGACGAGTAGTCGGGGGTGGTCCCTACCAGGCTTAGGGAGTTGGAGGATGTGGGGGAGGACAGCGGCATGCAGTCATGGCTCATGACCAAGAAACATCAAGAGAAGTTTGAGGTACGACCTGTTTCTTTTATTTTGCTACATTCTTAAATAGAAATAGTAGCTAGAAGTTCTCTTTCTTCAAGTACTATTTGAGACATTGAGGTTATGGTTGGACTATGGACTTGACCCTCATGCTTAGAGACACCTGATGGAGGAGACCCTCTGATAGTGTGACCTGACTCTTAGAGGAAAGATTTGTGGTTTGGATCTCTATGCCATGTCACTGAGACCATAAAATGTCAATTAGGGTATGTACTAAAACCATTCATGCTTGGAAAGACGATATTATGAAAGCAATGCAGTATATCCGCACGGTGGATAAGTTATTTCTATTGAAAAAAAGGGGAAATCCTAGGTGTCATGGTCTATACTCTCGTAAATAGTTCCTCTTGAGTCATTTTGTGGTGGCGGAGTTAGAACACATGATGTTTTCATAGTGTGGAATGTTGTCTAGCATTCCATACTCAGTGGAGATGCCACAAGTGGGAGTGGACGTGTCTTGTTTTGGATATTAGTGAGGCCGTTGAAAGTTCTAGGAAGTGGGCTGTTGGACCCCATGATTTCAGATGTATCACAATTCATAGTGCTTTCTCCACTTGTCGTTGCTAAAGAAACATGTGCCTATTTCATCATTATGTTGACCTAGAAAGAGCTGGACATAAGAGTGGATGATCTCTGTATTCCCTTGTGGTGCATTCATGGAAGTAGCGCATGAACCTTTGTTGGACCTATATTCTTCTCATGAGCTAGGGATGTAACTTTTCGGGGATGAAAAGAACAAAGGTGGGGAGAATGAAAATTCTCGAAATTTCTGTGTAAATTTTTTCATATAGATTTATTTCATGACCGAGAAATATAATGGCATGTGATTCTGATGCCCCGAGTGCCCAGAATGATCCGTCGAAAAAATTGTTAGGATTTAAATAGTGCACATGAACAATTTTATAGAAAAAGTGGAATAACTCTTAAACGGGTTTCCAGATAAGAAGCATGAGGGAAATTTTGCGTTTAGGATGGCGGGTTTACCCTAGGTGCCACTTAAATTTAGTCGGCGCATGCCCCGAGTGAGAAAACCCAAAAATGGCATAACTGTAAATAAAAAATTAAATAAAATTATGTTATTTTTCAAATTCTAATAACTCAAAATCTGTGACTCAGATTGTAAATCTGAGACCACTACTGTACTCGTGAGTTTATGCCTTCCTTTGGAAAATACTAACATTGGACGATGTGGGACGCTAGTGGAAATTAGTTTTTGGACGTAAATAAAATAATTGATTGACAATTATTTTATTGTAAAATTATTAACCAATAAAGGGAAACTCGGATTGAAAATACGAGAGTACTGTTGAGCTCGTGAGGCCATGTTTCCCTTGGGCAGAGCCTAATCTCGACCAATGTGAGTCATGGGTGACTGTTAATAATTTTTTATCGCCTTTTAAGTTATGTTTAGTAAACGTGCGGGCGGTGAATTTTATCTTTTGAACCGGTGCTCATATTAAAATTTTGAGTGAACCATTGAATCCGTAGTGTCATGATTCACTTTAAGTAAGCCGAACTTTGACCATCAAGGGTTGGATGAAAAAATTAATTTTTAGACTTTAAAAAATAACTTTTTGTTATTTTTTGTTTCTTTGTGAAACTGTTGGACAAACGGTGTTGGGACTGCAGTGAAACATCAAAACCATTTAATGGATTGACACATATTTTCAATAACCACACCGTTGAGATAATTAAAGAGGTTAATTAATTATACTCATTAATGAACCTCATTAATTGTGTGGTGTGTTGGTTCTATCCTCCTCTATTTAAACGAAGATCAGGCATGGTATTTTAGACAAAAGATAGGAACCTCTGATGAAGAGTTGTGATGGAATCCACCAACCTTGAAAAAAGAATTCGGTGAAGGATGTTGGAAGAATCTATGCGTGATGACAAGCACCAACAAACACTTTCAGACGTGGATACTTCTTCCTCATTCGCAGCGACTTCCAATAAACTCGAGTTTGGGGGTTATATGTTTTATTCTTCCACTTTTTAACGCGTTATTGAATATTATGAAGAACATGGGTCAATCGTCCAAAGGGTTGACCCACATTTCTCTCTTTAACATAGGAGGATAATGTGGGGTTTAATTATGGGATTTTTTTAAATATAATAATTCTTACCATGTTTTAATGATAATGTGGAGGTAGTGGGATGAACGAACAAGGCATAGACCCTCCACCAAACCCGTTATGGTTGCATTATACATGGGAAACCGAAAGAAGTGGTAGTGTGATGGCAACCTGCGGTGGGACTGGCGACTGAAGGAGGCAGTGACTGGAACCCACTGACCACAAAGGAATTGCAGCCCCCGAAGGTGCCATAGAGGAAAAGGGGTGGATGGAAAGCATCATCCACATTGAACGAGGTGGCGTGCTAAGGTGGTGCAGAGAGGTGGAAGGTCACGACATCAAGCTGCAGTGAAGGGTAGACCAGCATCCGTGGATCTGAAGCAGGCGTGTCCACAGAGACCGTCCATGAGGTGCGACGCAATTTGGTGCTACTTCAGAGCCGAGCGGCACGCTGTAGAGGAAGGTTGTGGCATCGAGTCGTGAAATAGAGCGAACCCCCACCCGCGGGTCTATAGTGGACCAGTCTATGAAAACGAGCAAAGAGATTCAGTGCCACCTGGCATCGCTCCATTGAATACCTGAATGGCTTCGGCTATTCGGGAGGGGAGTGGTCCCCTGCGCTCATTCAATGGGATGAGAGATTCTGCTGCCCAGAAGGCCAAGCCCGAGACCCAGCATTCCGGACCTGGCCTAGCATACCAGCCCGAGCCCAGCCAAATTGAACCGAGCCTATCCCCTTATGGTCGGGCCCCGCGGGCCGGATCGGGTCGGTCTGACCATGTTAGTCCGGACCCAACCCCACTTATCTCCCGGTTCTCTTAAACGAGTGTATCTACTAAACCAAACGTCTGTATGAAAAACCGTCTACGGTGCTGGAACCCCTATGGAGAGGTGGTTCTTTCGAGATACTCCACATGACTTTTGAATAATGTTGGATTTTGGCCAGTTTGGATCCTACATGAACCCTATTGGGCCCTCAACACTTAAATGCCTATAACTTTCGGACAGGGTGTCCTGTTGACGGGTCGTCTGTTGTGTTGGAACCCTTATGACATGATGGATAATTGGGTTACTACCTTGTATAACTTAATGGAAGTTGAGGTATGAATGATAAACTAAGGATCAGAACTATGGGTGTTTATTGTAGTGAAAGTTAGGATGGATACTCCCTTGATGACTCAAGGTGAGATTATTCATAACTCCTCTACTCCAGTAGTGATGGGACTCCCCACATCATGAGTGTGGGATCGTTTTCCTCTGAGATGGTTTTCCTATCTTTGGATTTGGTACTCCCCTATTGGACTAGGGTGCGGGTCCTCCATAATTAACTCACATAGAGTCAGGTACTCCCATACCGGGCAGGTTACAGGTCCTCTATGTTAGAAGTAGGTACTCGCTTGTCAACTCAGGGTGCAGATCCTCCTTATTCAGTGCTACATCAGAGTTGGTACTCCCCTTCCATGCCAGGGTGCGGGTTCTCCAGACTGCTATTGGTACTCCCCTGACGTACTAGGGCATGGGTCCCCCACACTGATCAAACTACCAGATTTTTACTCCCCTATCGGGTAGGGTGAGGGTCCTCACATATGGAGTAGTACTTCACCGTCTCCGAGTTGTGATGGAGAGCGGGTCCTTTAGGGGAGTTGGAGATCCCTCGACTATATGACATAGTTACAAGGAGCGGGACCCTCCACATGATGTAATCGATACCGAGGGTATAAGTCAGTACTCCCTTGACAGACTGAGGTGCGGACCACTTCTTACTGGGTTGACTAAGATATTGTGGGTTTGACTGGAGCAGTGCTCTCCCAAATAAACGTATTTTCGAGGAGTGGGCCTCTTCAATTGGTTTACCTTGGACTTGACTCGGGCACAAGACTATGACTGCGAGACCTCTAATGTCAGGCACTAGGGGCATTTCTAGTAGAAAGTTCCCAATGGAGCGTGTCCATTCGGACATTCCATTAGGAATGGTTGAGTTGTACCTGATGGAGTACATATCTCAGATGGGTTCCAGTAGGGATGGCCAGTTCGTGGAGCGTGTACTCCTAGCCCATTAGTTACTCTTTGAGGCTTCTTTGTAAATCTTGGAAATGGCTTAATGTAAGGGTCTTATGTTTCCTTTTGGCTGAGATGAGTATATCTTGATGGCCTAGGTATATGCAATGGAATATACCTCAGTAGAGATGACTATGTATAATATTTGTGTTTTATTTCGTGGTTGTTTCGGAGTATTTTTCCTTTGTGGATTTTTGGGAGACCATAGAGGATCTTGGGGTCCCCTACAGTGTACTGAGTTACTCACCCCTGCATGGGTTTCACCCGCACGTGATGTGGTTGGTGTAGACATTCGACGTTTTGATAGGGGTGCTATGGAAGACAGGACCGATGAACGTTATGATAATATACATAGTGGCCTAGGACCAGGAGGGGTCTAGTAGGACCTGGTAGATAGGACATACTGCTTCAGCGTCCAGTAGCTTCACTACACCAGTGATCAGGTTGGATCTTCCATAGATGGTCATCGATGCTCCCTTGGTGTTATGTTTATTTTAGTTCTTTTTTTGGGATCGTATACTGGCCAGGATACACCACTCATTGCTTTACTTTCTGTTGTACTCTGGTTTCTTATTACATAGAGTTCACCTTTCAGCTTGGTGGTTTTTTTGTGAGTCCATGCATTTACAAGTATCCAGGAAAATGCCTCCCTCTTGCAGTTTGAAACCTTCGGTGCTAGTTTCCAACCCCTGTCCTTCGCGAGGCGGGCTTGGGTTATGTCATGGCATGGGCCTTGTGGGATGGATCGTGGCAATCCATATTATTTTAATGGATCCATTTATCCAATAGTTTCTTTTAAATGGATAATTACCATTAAAAATATATTTTTCATTCTCCAATTTTCTCAACCTGGAAAAATCATTTTTGAAGTCCATCATTTTTCTGGTGAATAAGATCAATGGTGTAATATTATCAAGAATGTTTTTAAATATGATGAAATTGACTCCATAGAGTGGTATGAGTTTAATAAACTATTTTTCAATATGAAATTTTATCTTAATATACACTTGAAAAAGGATAAGTAATTACGTGAGTTAAATAATAAGGATGTTTGATCAATTTTTACCTATGAGGAAAAATTTTCAAGACATATTTTGTATTCTTATGATACCGTCATCAAACATGAATGTAAGGTTGGTCATTTTTTAATGGCCTAAAAAAGGCTCGAAAGTTATTTTTCCATATGTTACATCATTATATATAATGAAACTATTTGATATTTTATTTAGGAATAAATGAATACAGGAGTTACCAATAAATCTCATGGTTTTAATAAGAAAAAAAATTATGGAATTCAAAGGAAACACTAAAAGTCATAGAGAGAAGAATATGGTCATTAATTCATGCTCAATGTGTTGAAGAAAAAATGGAGGAATTTTTATGAATGGTACTAGTAAATGTTTTATGTGCGGGAAAGAATTTCATTGGGAAATCGATTTTAGAAGTGATGAGAAGAAGTTAGATAATGATGTTAATTTTGATAAACCTCAACAGAATGCACCATCCACACTATAATGACTCAAATTCAATGGGTATATAAATTATGTTAAACATAACCATAATCTTAATGTTAATTAAAATGATCAATGTAAAAAACTTCTTAAGTTGATATAAAATAGTAAATAACTTGTTATCGTTATTTATAATGAGGGTTAAGATAACAACGTGGTGAAAGGTACATATACCATCCACTCTATAACTAATAATTTCATTTTTGACTATAGATATAAACAATATATTATATCTAAATAATATACTAAGGGTATCCAAATTCCACCCCAATGAAAAAATTTAATTAATATTGAAAACCCTAACGATACGATTATTGCATATTAATTCAATGATTCATCTCTAGTAAAATTTTATGGGAATGCACTTCTTAGAAACCTCATTATTCTCCCTCTATTTTAATTTGATGTTTTCTTAGGCAAGGATTATATTTCTTTATATAATTACCAGATGAATTTATAAGGAAGTAATATCACACATTATATTCCAACCAAACCTATGATCATATATTAGTGTGATGACAAATATGAAATTTTTATGGAGATCACATCCTTTGTATGGGACTTGATTCCATCTCAAAAGGTTTGTTTATCTCAAATGGTTAGAGATAAACTTAGCATTGATGATATGCCATTTTTTTGGGAGTTTATTGACTTTTATTCTAAATAGGTTACTGGTATTCCACAGAATCATGGTGTTCAGTTAACAATAGTGTTGATAACTAGTGCCATACTTATTTTGAATACTTATTGAAGAATTTATGAAATTTAGCTACATGGATTAAAGAAGAAACTATATTAGAATACTAAAAATGGATTTTTTTTCTAAGTTTGTGACCTTGTAGTGCGCTTGTTAATATTTTGAATTAATATGGATCGATGAGACTCTTTATTCATTATCGAGAGATGAATGATATCACAATCAAAAACAAGTTTCCTATACCCCATTTTGTTGACTTGTTTAATCATCTTCATAGAGCTCAATACATTTCCATGATTGAACTATGTATTTGATATCTTCAATTTAGGGTTTAGAAATTGTATATAGCTAATACAACATTCCTCACAAGGTATGAACTATGTCAATATATAGGGATCCCATTTGGTCTTAACAATTCCCCTTAAATATTCATGGATTTACTGAATATAATTTTTATATATTTCCTTGATCGGTTTTTTGTAGTATTTATATTTTATGTTATTATCTATTCAAATAGAATGTAAGAGCACGAATATCACATGAGAATTACGGTAGAGTCCCTATAAAAGGAAAACAATATGAAAAATTAATAGTGTGTTAACATTTTCTATAAAAAGATTCTAATGAGTATATATCGGTGTATCTGTTAAAGAAGAATGTTATTTAAAATTTTCTAAGCCCAATGACATTGATCAATATCCCAATTTCTCATGGTTTGGATTGATATTATCTATGGGTTTTTAAGAATATCTCATGACTATCTAATTCACTCCCCATGTTAACTAATAAGGGATCCAAGCTCTTTTATATTGGTGAATGTGATGAAAATATCAAGGAACTGGAGAGAATATTATTCAATGAACCAATTATAATGTTACCTTATAGTAAATAATGGTTTATAATATATTGTGGCACATCAATGAAATTATTGTGATGTGTTCTCATGAATAATGATATAGTGATATCTTATGCCTCACTACAATTGAATGTTCTTGAAAAAGAATTCCCCGTCGCAATATTTGGAGTTAGCTATGATAAGTTTTAATTAAATATATAGAATAATTACCTTTATGTATAAAAGTGTGATATATAAACTAATTATAAATGTATAAAGTATATATTTACACATAAGAGGATAAAAATATACTAGATAAGATAGATAGAGCTGAATAAATATTATTACTTATTTATACATTACCACCCTAGGAAAGTGAAAAAGGTGTCCTATGATTTGAGTTAAAAGGATAATGCTAGATTTTTATGATAAGGATATCAAAATATCTAATATTTATGAATTTTAAATTGATGGATATAAAAATATGGATGAAATGGCAGGAATGTTATCTTTCTCAAATGAGTGGTCAATAATTTATACAACTGATTATTAATGAGACACATAAGGATGATATAGAGCTGCAGAAGAATGTTATAAATTTTCCGGAGTTTAACCAGGAGTATGAAGGAATTATAACATTTAGGAACCATGTTTAAGTCACATCCATACCATATTTTATGTATATATTAGAGGAATCTCCTAGTTATACAATCTCTATTTATCATGGAAGTATAAAGATTTGCAGATATTTGAAAGAGTATTTCTAGTGTGATGATGTGAAGTGATATATTGAAGAGTTTGTATCTTAGTGATTTTTTATGTCAGAAATTTATGTTTATGATATAAAATTACAAGGGGATGTTACAACCATTAGCCATACCAGAATGGAAATGGGAAAATATCACTACGAACATTGTTGTCGATCCCCCCAAAATGTATAAATGGAATAATTCCATAAGTGTAGTAGAAACCCACCTTAAAAATTCATCACACTTAATCATTATCAAATAATATTTCCCCCTAGATTAGTATTACATGATATACATTAAATATGTGTTAAGGTTCCATAGAGTACCACCTACAATTGTATATAACTAGGATCTGAGTTTTACTTAGAAGTTATGGATAAGTGTAAATGAATATATAGATATAGAGTTATGTTTCATCACTATGTATCATTAGATAAATGATGGTTACTCATATATAACAATTCAAACCCTATAGGATATGTTGCATTCTTTTTTTTACTTTAAAGGTGT
Organism: Viscum album; assembly: GCA_963277665.1. Lineage (NCBI taxonomy): Eukaryota > Viridiplantae > Streptophyta > Magnoliopsida > Santalales > Viscaceae > Viscum > Viscum album. The sequence goes on from OY728126.1 coordinate 1,901,335,000, forward strand.
TTGGGATTGATACATTCATTTGGTTGAGTTTCTTATAATAATAACTTTCACTTAATAATTTATATTTCTCTTTGGGAATCCATTTATTGGAATAAGGATAAAAAAATAGAAACTTTGATGAAGTTAGAGAAAGAAAGATATTGGGACTTAATCTAGAAGAGTGAATGGAATTGAATGTCAAATTCATTAAACAACACATCAAGGAAGGATAGAGTCGATATAAAGTTCTGTTGAAAATAATTTACATGACACAGAGTTTGAAGTTGGTCAGAAGTTTTTTCTATGAATATTTTCATGGAAAAAGGTAATGAGATTCCGGAATAAAGGAAAGCCAGGCCTTATTATATTGGCCCCTTTGAGATTCTTGATCAGGGATGGACTGTTTATTTTTACATGGTTCTTCAACTAAACCGCTATCAAGTCCATGATGTGTTCCATGTATCTATCTTTAGGATGTAAATAATTAATAATTCACATGAACTCAACTAAGATTTCAGACTTCTAGATCATGTTATTCTCTAGAAGAATAACTTATGTATATTCTAAACCAAATAGTTAATTTTCTATGAAACAAGACCATTCACATGGTCAAGGATTTATGGGCAAACCACCAACTTGAATAAGGTATATGGGAAAGTAAGGATTTGAAAAAAAGATGTGACCTTAGTTTTTTGAATTAAGGTAATGAAATTATGAGGAAACAATTCATTTTAATGGCTTAGAATGTAACACCAATAGATTTTAGGATATATTGTTTTTCAAATAAAATTAATTCATTTTATAGCTTCTTCTACACGAAACACTGTGTTTTAATAAACTACAATATACTATTAGTATTATTATTAATACAAAAAAATTATAATATACCAATTAATTATATTAGTTTTAATAGGAATAATTTTTTAAAATTAATTATAAAAGTTTTATATAAATAAAATAAATTGATAAAAAAATTAATATATTTTAGTATAGAATTTATATTTTTTTAAAATAATTTATTCTCAAATAAATATTTCTATAGATTTTGTGAATAAATAAATTTTTTTTCAATTATAGAAAAGTTATTTGAAAAAATGGACTTCACTTTTGAATAAACATTTTATGATTAGCTTAGGGATATTTTTCAAAAAAAAAATTAAAAAGTATAATTGTTTTAATGGACAGTTAAAATGATGATTTTTATTTAAAAATTCTTTTTTTTAAAGATTTTATAAGTTTTATTTTGTTTTAAGATTTTTATACAAGTAAAATAAATTATATTATATTATTATTAATAAAACTTATTGTATTTAAATCAATTTTATATTGAATTGTGAAATTAAATATTTCTATACTTATGAAAAAAATCATTGGAAAACCATTATATCATCACCTTTTTCAGTTTAATATTAAAATTAATTATTATACTCATGTGATTTTAATTTAAGAATCAAAATTTGGAATCATAATAATTAATATTATTTAATAAGGTAAAATTAATTTTTCTTCACAATTATTATTAAAAATAGTAAAAATTATTTGTCATGGTTAAGGTTAAAACAGGTTTTCTAGGGGGGTAAACTAAAAAGATAAGGATTGTAATAAATATTTTTTATAAATACTATTTTATGGAAATATATAAACCTTATATAATTTAATTATTGATGAAAATCCAATTCGGAGCCTCGTGGAATATGTAAAACAATGGTCTCCCTTTTTCTTTTGAAAAATTCCATTTGTGTCCTCTCCCCCACTTATAAAAGGGAACCCATACGCTATCTTATTTATAATTAAAAATCCATTTGGATTAGTGAATACCAATCCAAATTCATTATATAGTTTCCTACATGAATCCTTGAGGAATTATGTTGATTAAAAAACCCTCCTAAGAATGTTTTCAGTGATAACCAAAGGAGGTTTTCTGAAGAAGATGTATCATACTTAACCGAGAAGTTTAATATTATTTATTAATCCACCTAATTAAAGTATTATTAAAATATAGAGATATAATAAAATCCTCTAATACCATATAAAAATATTTTCATATGTTAATTTCATAAGTTATATCTATATCCTCTCCCATATATTAGTAAACAAAATCATCAATCATGTCAATGGTTGACTACCGCCTCACAAACCAATGTAATTGGTTTTCCATAACCACCCCTAGAAGATGGATAAAATGAGAGATTTAATATTAATATATTATATTTATGATATATTTATAATCATGGTATTATAATTTCATATCTACTTTCTTACCTACCAAACTGTTGGAAAAATACAACATCACATGTGCGTACATGCGTATTATCACCTCATCAAGCATTGTGAAATGTTTTTTATTTTATTTTTATGTGGATGTTAATGAGTGTATATTTAATGAATTTTTATGATAATTATGAAATAAAAATTATTATTTAATTTTTTTTTAGTTTGTACCTATCTTTCAATCCATTCGTTGAGAAAATGGAAGCAATGTTCAAACGTACATATGACCTACACTCTCCAAGAACGGTGTGATTTTGTTTTTTTCTCTACCATTAATATATTTCATTAGAAATATATATAATGAATATATATGACATTTATATCATTTTAAAAAAAAATTTATGATTAAACCATGATAAATTTAAATGGACTGAAAATACCAAACCAAGACATAAATGAAAAAAGAAGCAGTCGAAACATGTTTTTAAGAAAGAATTGTTAAGAAAAGAGTAATAAAAGGTTATAATTAAATCAAATATAGTATTATATATGGGATTATTTCTAGTTAATATATTTATAATAAACCTATATTTATTCTATAGTATTTTTTTAATGTGTATGAGGAAAATAGAGACTTATGGAAAGATATGTTCATCTCACTTTTATTTCTATGGTACACATTATTTATACACCACTTGTTTCTTTTATGTGGTGTGTATACTACACCAGAATGTAATTTTTTATTATTATATTTAAAAATATGGTCCATAAATATCCATATCACTTTTCTTGTGTCTTATAATTATATAGGTACCAAAGTGGTGAGGGTTTTATGTCACATTCTCTTTATTTGTCATGATAATTTATGATTATTCTTATGATGACAAAATATTATAATCTATCTTTAATTAAAATCTCGAATTTTAGGATCCTAGGGTTATTTCCTAAAAATAAATATTATACCTTAATTTCCACCTCATTAGGTACTCAAGGTACCAAAATAAAATTTTAAGGAAAACTGAATTTATTTCTCTCTTCGATAAAATATACTTTTTCTTCCATGTCCATATATTCAAAAAATGATTTAAGTAAAGTTGTTTGTATTCGATAATGATTCATTAGAGAAATTTGTACTAGTTTTTTAATTATTAAAAAATTGTTCTGAAAGGAATCTAATTTTCATTTTCTAAACAAGGATCATTTGAATTATTAACAAAAATGTAAAAGGAATCTTTGTTTAAACGTGTATAACATAAAGGAAATTTTCCATTATCATTGAATATTAATGATTTAAAAATTCTTGTATATGTTTCTAAAAATATTTTCATAAAAAATTATTTCACTATTTTTTGGTAAATTTTTCAGTTTTACATATTTGTTTTAAAAGTGGAGAGTTTTTTTTCTCAAAAAAAATGTTCAAAATGATCTTACAAAATCATTTTCCATATAAGATTAAACAAATTGATGTCATATATTATTTATAATTGATATGATCCATTGATAACACACTTATTTTTGTCTAGATGGTTTATAATATAATCATTAATTTTTCATTGGTTATGCTAAGACAAATTGATGAAGTTATTATGAAAACCATTTCTCTTCGGTGGGTTATGCTATGATGAAATGCTTGTGAACCTAATTTATTTTAATAGGTATGATATGATCAATTTTTTATGATCTTTTGGGAATCATATTTATTATTCTTATTATGTAATGTGTGGTACCTATATCTCCCTCCAATTCATTGGGTAAATATTTATATATCATGAGGTATAGAGTAGTGGAATAGGCAGTGAACTAAATTCAGTATGGGACATTGTCCACTATGAAAATCTTGAGAGTGGAACTTGACTAATATGAGAGTTTAGTGAGTGAATACATTTCACTATGATAGTTTAAGCAATGAGCCTTTAATACTAAGTGAATTATTTTCTATTCTTATGAGTATGCCACAAATCCATATCTTAATCCTATATTATTCTCTCATGGCTCATATTTATTTCTTTCTTTCAGTTTCATGGATTTTATGCTACCAAGATTTATTCCACGACTCAAGGTTATGACTTTTATATTAATGGAATCATTTAAAAATGTTATGGTCATATTATTATAACCTTGTTGTCATGTTATAATTAAGTTATTATTGATACCTCTCTTGTATATTGTTACTAGTAATTATAGATCACCCTTTCTTATGTTTTCATTCCCCAGGGTGTGAAGAATATATTTGTGTATTAAATTTCAAAGGATTGCACTAGTTATTATGAAATAAGTGGGAGATTATGTGGAACTCTTATGAATCTATTATTTATGTTTACATGTTTTCAAATGCACTACACTTACATTATTTTTGCATGGATCATTAGGTTTGATAAATAATATTCATCTATTTAGGTGTGATACTTATGTATAAAATATTTGAATCAATATTGATAATACTTAATCATAATATATGTTGATGGATAGTCCTGATATAGCTCATGAAGATGGGTGATCTCGATATAGCTCTCCATGCACTATGTAATGATTTAGTCTTTGAAATCGAAAATTTATAGAGATAACTAGGAGCATTAATCCGATAGAATTATCTAGGATTTAGTTATTTATAATAAGGGTTATATATTGGTGAGCATGGGATATGAATAAAATTATGTATGTTACCTATATTATTCTTTAAAAAATTGGTTTTTATGGGAATATTTTTATTTCATGAGGTAAAGAAAATTTAGAGGTGACGTATTTGTTTTTAAAATGAAATTTTTTCATGAGTGCCTACATGCCTCATGATGAATTAATGGATTTTACTTCCATTTTTAATGGTTTTAGAGGGTTTTATTTTAACAATGGATTATTTCATAATATAGATATTTTTTTTATGTTCCCAATTTTTTATTTTAGAAAAAGGTAAATATATTCATGGGTTTTCTTGTTTAACATTGGACTAACATGATTTATTTATTTTAATATCCATTACATTTCTTAGTTTTAAATATCTAATGTTTTAAAAAATAATAGTTATTAAGGATGATTAGGATATATTTTGATGTAAATCTTCAACTATAGATGTTTTTCCTTGAATAAATAAAGTGTGACTTTTTAAAGATCTTATTTTTTGAAAAAAAATTGATAATATGTGGGAATAATCACTTTTTTATAAAATGTTTTATCTAATTCAAAAAATATATAAACCTAAAATATCATGAGATTGTTATACTTTGAAAGACATTTCATAAATAGTGTAATTACATGGTGAATATTATATATCATGTTATAGTTTTCATTAGAGAAAGTGGAAAATAATGTTTGAGGATAGAATATTATTTCAAAATATTTTTAAAAGTAATCTATAACTAAAATGGATAGTATGTTATGGGTAATTATGGTCATCTTGGATAAATTGATAGATTTTCATAAAATATGACACAGTTATGGATATCTAGTTGTTTTTCCTCATCATAAAATGGGTTATTAAGATTTTATTATATAAACTCATAGAAACCATTATTGGATTAGTAAAGGGATAGAACTAATAGGAGTCAAATTAAAAATGTGTGTGAAGGAAAAAATTGATGATTTTATCAATGAAAAACTAAACATACTATGAGATTTGGTCAAAACAATTTTTGTTATTCTTAACAAGCGATCACATGTTATGATAAACAAAATGAACCTATGTGGGTTTTCTAACACACAAAAATAAGAGAAAAATGGAGTTCAACAGATGTTCTGGTGATAATGATCTTGATGGTAAAAAGATAAAACATTAAATATGCCAATAATGTGTGAAGAATATCCCCAAGAAATTTCTCAATGGAATGGGAAGATGTTTTATATATGGTAAATGATGGTATATATAAGTAGACTTCTAAGGAAAAAATGAATAGATTTTGTTAACACCATATAAATGAATATAGTACATCCCAATGGGTCAATTGAATTTTTTAAATATGGGAAGTATGGAAAATATTGAAATCGATTTCCGGGGGTAAGGATTAAGAATGGTATAGAAAAGACTATATAGATAATTGTTTGGAAATGTCTAATTCCATTATAGTTGAAGATGAAGAAACTGTGAATTATATATAAAATGAATAGAATATATTTTTTTATTCCTTGTTGATATTGATGGATCATAAGAAATTATTCATATTTTTTATTGTATGAACAAAGTATTAAGTAATAAGATAGAAAAGTGTGGTTAATGGATTATTAATAATGTTCAAGGAATGAGATGTCTACATATTGGGATTCAAGAGTAATAATTTAGTGGTAAATTTTTAGATCATCATATATTTAAAAGAAGTAATACTATGTTGATGTTTTATGTTGTGTGAGTACAATTGACATATTTATTGATGCTTAATAGATGATTGAGGTATATGTAACCCTTAAGATTAACTATTTTCCTAATGAAAGGTTGTTTCATTATAAATTTTCTATTATTGTTTTGAAATAAATTTAATTATAATGAAAACCTTTATAGTTAATATGAAATTTGATGTTGACGTAACTATAGATAATTTGGATAAAAAGTTTATTAAATTTTGGGGAAATATGTTTTATAATATAGATTCCCATGAAATTTTAAATTGATTTGGTGACTAAGTGATTAATGATATTTCTGTAGAGGTTTATTTTATCTTTGGGTAGAATTATATGTTAATGGTAAATGCAATATTATTGGATGTGATGGGTTTTTTCTTATGGAATAATGTTGAATTAAATTTTAGGTGAATTTATGATATAAATATGACTTTATTTTAGGGAATGAAAAATATATTTTGGAGAATATATGTTCAAGGAATATACATTTTTTGTGAGTCTTTAATAGTGATTAATGTTATTTGGCGATGAATGCTAATATTACATTGGAAGAATATGTGATAAAATAATTTTAATATTTGGGATTTAATTTTCTTCTAACGTATTTTGAAGTTTGTTTTATGTTATGATATTTATTAAATGATTTAAGTTGATATATTGGTGTACTATTAAAATGTTGTAGATTAATGTATATATGTTTATTAATATTTTATACATCTTATCCCGTGAAAACTATTTTGGTTTTAGTTAATGTATAATAGTGGTATTAAAAACTTATTATCATTTTATAGATCGTGTGTTCCATTAAAAGTAAATTTTAGTGCTTCTAGAATGAAAAAAACATCAATAATATTCATTTTGTGTACTAAGATATGAGATATAAGTGGAAACTGTTGTAATAAAAACTGAGGAATGAAATTGATATTATAATATGGGATGAAAAGAGTGAACATATTTTCTTTTACACTAAATCATGATATTAAAATAATCCCTCAACTCTAGGAAAAATATCTTCAAAAAAATGATATCCCTTTACCTTTACTTCTCATGAATTTATGGTGTTCTTTATACCATACATATTTAAGGTTTTTTGGTTATTAACATTCTCCAAATCATATTCTCTATCACTCTATATTATTTCATAAACCTTCTGTTTTCCTCATTGTAAATTTTTTTACATCTCAACAATGATTTTTTTTTATTTGGGATCCCAATAATTATTTATTCTAAGTAACTATGATATTTCTCTTTTCTTCTTTTCAAAAGTATGTTTTAATATCCATTTTAACAACATTATTATTCAATAGATGTATTTTTAAATATTTAAAATGTTTTCACATTATTGATCTTATGTTTAATCCTAAACTCCGTTGAATTGATTTTTTAAAAATGTTTTAAATTGTCTCTATCAAGAATGATATTAAATTGTAATGAAATAATTTTTTAATGGGGTAGATTATAAAACCTCATGATTTTGAAATTTATTATCGTTAATTCATTTCTCTGATATCATGTGGTATATGAAACTCTGAGCTTAAACAAACCACAATGAACTATTGAAATATTATTTTTTAACTTTGACCTTTATGACTTAGCCAATTTTTGGGTGGGTATGATCAGAAATAATTCTATTATGAAATATATGTATAAATTATTTCCTTAATTAAATGAATAATTATTCATTAATTAATTATCAATTTATTGTAAATGAAGATAAAATATTTTGACGTTAAAAGACACATTTAAAAAAAACATTTCTATGTGTAAAATGTATTTTTATAATAATATAATTAATTAGAAACTATTGAAAGATGATTTAATGAAATAAATAGGTTATATATAAAAAATTATTAATTTCATTCATTTAAGTATGGTTATGTGGAGAATAGTTATAATAAATTCATTTCATCCTTCAAAAAACATTTTTTTCAATAAAGGGTTTTATTGCATTTTGTGAAAAAATATTATAATTAATGTATATTGAATTAAGATTTTTTTTATAAATCAATTGTAATCATTTATTAATTAATATAATAATAATAGGTTTTTGATAATTTTTATAAATTTATGACATTAACGATTTTGACTGAATAGCGAAAAATGATTATTTATGAAAAAATATTGTTTTTCATTAAATAAAGTAAAAACAATGTCCCATTATATTTAGTATTTTGTTTTAAATTAAAAAAAACAAGTTTTGTTAAAATTAATCTAAATAATTTCATAGTAATCAATATTATTTTTTATTTTTGGTATAAGTTCATTTTTATACATAAAACAAATTTTCTTAAAACTTATTTATTGTGATTTGTCCACGAATATTAAAATAAATATATGCCACTAATAAAAAGTGAATATTGGGGATTTTATTTAATATTTTTTATAGGGTGAAACAAATTCATTAATGTGGTCAATTTCATTGTTGGTCATTGTGAATAGTAACGTTGGTAAAAACATGTCACAACTATAAAAGGGTAAATGGAGTTAATTATGAAAAATACTTTCTGATAATACCAAAAAGATTCATCTTAAATTTTACTAGAAGAAATATATTGATTCTTATAAACATAAAATCTAAATTATTTTGTTTTTTTCTACTTGATGTTGATTATGACCATCATATTAATTTATGTAAAGAAAAATTACAGAAATCCGCTCTCTCTCTTTTAATATATATAACATGTTTTTATAGGGATGAGAGAAATAAATGAAAAATTATAAATTTTTATTTTGAATAGGAATAACTTATTTTTATTATAGTAATTATTTTTAATTTTTACATATTATAAATTCTTTGAAAACATACGCAATGCTAATGAAGAAAATGTACAATCAATACAAATAAAATATATGATTTTATGAATTATAAAATTTATAATATTGAGAATATTTATAGTATTAATAAAATTTTCTAAATAATTATGTAGGATATGTTATTATTTAATTGTTTTAATTCTAATTGTATGGTCTTCTTAATGCCTTTTTTTACAAAATACGTGAATAGTAATGAAAAGTACATTACATATAATTAAATGTTTAAAAAACATTTATATATCATTAAAAACTCATAAAGAACCTATAATAAGTCAATTGGGTGAGAAATTTTAGATAATTTCATTAAAGGTTCATTTATTTCTCCAATTTAAAATTTTGAAATTACATTCATGACCCTTAAATATTGAAAAACATTTATAACATTTAAGGTTAAATGTGGTTAATGAGGGGTTAAACTAAAGAGATAATTGAGAAAATAACCTAAAAATATTTCTACATTATATTGGATGAATATATTTAGACCCTATATCATTACAAATTTGAAACTTATCTAATTATAATATAGTTTCCATGAAATTAATGTTAAAATATTGTAGGTATTATAATAATTCAAAAATGTGTCCCTTCCCTCACTTATTAAAAGGAACCACTTCTATTATATTATCCAGACATCATGAGACCCAGATACTAAATAGTCTACTAAAAAATTTCATCCTAACTGTAAGACTCATTTCCTAGAGGTTTTGGTCCCACTAAAATACCATCCAAGAAATTCTAATGTTGCATGAAAATGTTCTTTTTCAAAGAAGAGGTATAATTCTTCACCAGGTGTTCAATATTTATTTCCTAAAATACATCCTTAAATTATATTCTAAACATTCATATATAATAAGATTAGTATACAACTCATAATTAAATGTTATTATTATTATGTAATAACCCTTCATCACTTATTTTTCATCTGACGGGAAACAAAATCGCCGCTCTTGTGTAGGTTTGTAATACATCCATCACCAAGAGATATGTTTCAATTTTCATAAAAAATTCACACAAAAGGTTATTAAGACATATTTAATATATACATTTTATATTTATGAATTATTTATGATTATTGAAATATAATATATTACTTACCTTATTACAATTTCACCAGTTAATAAATGATAATTTCACTCATGTGTACCAGTGGAATACCACATCCTTAAATAAATGTGATTCATTTGACATGTCTACCTATCATGGATGATTAAAATATATATTTTAGGAATAAAAAAATTTATCTTTATTAATATTATTTATATGATGAAACTAAGACTCATTTTGTCACAATCATCCTATCAAATCTATTTTGAGATTATGAATTGAACGTCCTCAAAACTTCGGACGTAAACTTAGCGGATTAAATAACAAAATAATACATGGTCATAAAATATAAAAAAGGGATAAATATAATGAAATTAAAAAAAAAGTTACTAATAAATTATAAAAATAATTTTATTTTATTATTTATTATTTATAAAACATATGAATCTTGACGATTGATAAGGTGAGGGATTTTATTTTCAAACCTTTTTTAAAATGTTTTAAATTTTTACTTCTCTATATCTAGGTTCTATTAAATGTTACAAGAAATTTTTATCTATATATCAAAGGTCTTTAATGTTAATTTCTGAATTTTTTTATTTATAAATTTATATATGGGAAACATTTAAATATTTATTGTATAGATCATGTTGAAGGTTTTTAAAAAAGATCAGAAAAATATATTTATAAGAGATGCAACCTGAGAGGAATTTCCCCCTATCATATACTCTATTTGTTATAAATATTTATAATTATGTATTAAATATTTTAAATTTTAAATTTAATTATGATTATTTTGTGGTGTTTATTATTTTAATTTTTTTTAAATAAATTAGATATTTCTCGCAACTGTTATGAAAAAAATGGAATGCATTTTTATTATAGGTTTAGATAAATTTTTCAAGTGTTTTATAATGAAAAAAATGAAATATTATAAATTTTTTCATCAGGACATATTAATTTAGAATTATATATGATGAATGGTGAGCCTTATATAGCTCATGATGATGGGTGACCATGATATATCTCTCCAATTCATTGTGTAATGATTTAGTCTCTAAAGGAAAAAACAGAAAGGGATATTATGTACAGTTACCCCAATGGAATTAACATAGAATTATTTATTTATGAAATGATTTAAATAATATTGAAAATAAATTATGGATATAATTCTATATGTAATCTTTATTATTCTTTAAAAAGCGGGGTTTTGTGGGAATATTTTGATTTCAAGGTGTAAGAAATGTTTAAAGGTGAATTGTTTGTTTTTAAAGTAATTTTTCAAGAGTTTATTCTTGAAGAAATATTATTGAATGGTTTTAAATGTTTGATAATGAGATTCAAAGGTTTTATTTAATTAATTATATATTAAACATTTTGATATTTTATATTTATACTCTACATGTTTTATTATGAAAAGGGGAACTGTATTGAAATATTTTTTTTATTTTTTACTAGATTAATGGAATTTAATTACTGTAACACCAATTTATGAGCTTAGTTTTTATCATCTAATTTTAAAAAAAAATTCATTGGGCTTATGGAATGTTTGGAAATCGTATAATTCCTATAATTGACAAAAAAAATTCCCGTGAACAAAGTAAGTGTGACTTTTTAAAGAACATGTTTTTATGAAAAATGGATTCTATGTGGGAATACCCACATTTATTATAATTTTATAAAACTATGTGCCTAAAACATGAGGGGGTGATAAAAAAATTTACCCTTTAACTAAATCCTGTAATTTTGGGTTGATTTCGATATGGGGTTTTATAGTTGGGTATAGAAATGATCTTTTAAAATAGTTTATAGTAAATAAGTAAAATAATTTTAAAAAATCTAAGAATATGAAATTATCTATGAAACTATAGGTGAAAATGGTTAAACGTAAAATATATCACAACTTCTGAAATAATTATTATCTAAAATAAATTAAAATAATGTTACATTAATAAATTAGTGGATATAGTAGTTCCCCTTAATTGGGTTTAATTTTAGATAAGGGATTCTGAAATTAAAGAAAGGGTTGTATAACCCTAGAAAATAAAGGGATAATAAGAATATTAAATATTCAAGAGGAATATATAAAAAATTATTATAATTACATAATATTGAAAAGTGATATTAAGTCATGTAGATAGAAAAATTTATAACCCAATGAAAAGAGTGTGGTTTGGAGAGTATCCTTACCTCTGGTCTGGATTCATTATTCACATTCACAAAATGTTATGAATAATAAAATTATTTTTTTAACACCTTATTAAAAACTTAATAAAATATATTTTATTTTTTATTATTCTTTAATGTTATTTTAGAGTCATTTTAATGAGATATAATGAAAACATTCACTATTTCAAGGTTACTATTTTCATGGATCCAAGGTTGGATTAATGTGTAATAAATTATATGAGTTATTATATAATGATAATGTAACTATATAAGTGTAATTATATGAATATAATTTTTCTATATAAGTTTAAAAGGTTATTAAAATCCAATATTATTCACAAATACGGATGATTCCCAGGGTATAGGTTTTATTTTCATTTCATTAGTTTTTTTAGGTGAGTTTTCTTTACATGATAAACTTTCTTAGTTTTATTTAATTTTAAAATTATTTAATCATTCCATAATATGAAAAAAAATATACTTATTAATATTAGTTTTAAAAATAATTTCTGAATTTAAACCAACGATGATGGTGGTTATGGGAAATGAAATTTTTCATTCATGAGGGTGGTGAACTGACAATGATATAAAAAAGAATTTAAATTTCTGAATCGATTTTGGGAAGGGTGAAAACGGATATTCTAACATAATAATGAGATATAAATATATTTAGTATTGAAATTATATGATTTAAATGTGGATGAAATTCATATATAGAAGGTAGAATGAGAAAATAAAAAAAGAGTCTTGGTAGTGAATGTTACCTCTTCCTTTAAGAGTCTCCTCTCAGATACCTCATAATATTCCGTAGAATAGTCTTTGGGAAAGGCCATAACATGAAGGTAATGGAGGAGAGGCGTTTTTAGAGAGATGGGATTATTATTGGAATTTTAAATGTCTTATACGGAGTTAGGAGAAACTGTGGTGAGATATGGTATTTATTAGTTGAGGGGACATAGGAGATTTTGAATATAACATTAATTTTTTCAATGCAATAGCTTAAGAAAATCAACAGTTATGAATATTGTTTGAATATAAAATAATATTTTCTTGTGGGTTAGAGATAATGGCTTCCAATAGATCATTGAAAAAATTATTCTTATTTTAAACCTATAATTATAAATACAGTGTGTTGTCATATTTCACTATTCACCAAAAAATCATCTATTTTATACAAAAATAACCCTAAATTTTTAATAATATATATATTTAAAAAATAAAATGTATATTATTGATATAAATTTATAAATATGATATTTTTTAATTAAATCATTATTTATTCAAAAAATACCAATTTTAATATTATGAGCAATTTTATAACCCTTTACAAAAACAACTATGGTCCTATAATATTATATTATTAATGTAATGAAATATAATACTGTTTTATAAACCCATTTTATGATAATAAAAATTATTTTTATTTTTTATATGTATCATAAAAATATAAATAAAATATAAGACTTTTACTAAAATACAAACACTTATTGTTTCATTTTAGAAGCCATTATTAATTTTTTCCATGATATAATTATAATATATTTTCATTTTATAATATAATTAAACATTACTTAAAAATTACATAGGTGAAGTTACTATTATTAGGGGAAATATACTATTCTAAATAGTTGGATTACTATTTTAATTGTTAGATTACGATTATTATGATCATATTTGTGATGGTTATTTGAGTATCCAACCATCTATAAATACTTCATATTTAATTCATTCTTCATTCATTTTTTTAGTCGATATTTTATAATTTTAAAAATGGATGTTTCTTTTCCATTATTCTAAATCATTTCTAAAAATTTGTTCATGGTTGTGATTATTCAAGAGGATTGAGAAGATTTTAATATTTATATAATAGTTATCTTATTTTCAATTTTTTTATCCAATTTAAATTCTTGATGTATTAGTGAATATTTTTATAGACTAAAGGTAATTTTTAGGTTAATATAATAATGTCTTGTTTTTTCATATCAAGTGGTTCTTGTATTTTATCTAATACTAAATTACCATATATGAAATATGTATAAATTTAGAAGGGAAATTCTATTGAAAATATTTTGGGTTACTACATTATTGAAGTGTTTGATAGGGTCCAGAAATATTTTTTTACAGAACATTTTTCTTTGAATAATAATTTCCCCTAAAATTTTCAAAAATTATTTCGATTATATGGGTCCTTTTTCTATAGTCTTCTGAAATTCAAATTTGGTTTTAAACAGTTTTCAAAAACCTAATCGTTAACCATTTTTCTTAGACACCCCATTCGTAAGGTAGTGAATATTTAGAGATAAATACATATTTTCTAAATTATATTCTTCTTACTATCTAAAAAACCTATAATCAGGAATATTAATGGAATTATATTTATATAGTCGTTCAATATTCCAATGTAAATCCAACACATTTCTTTATTTATTAAAGTATTTATGCTTTGGTTTAAGATTATATGGGGAAAGAGTGATTCTTTAGCTATGTGAATTAGATTAAATATAGATGAAATATTATCAAAATGATTAATGTATCTATATATTATTTATATTTTTAATAAAAAAATTATTGAAAATATATATTTTAATGCTAGATAAAAGGTTTTTTTATTTCACTATTTATTGATACTATTTATTAAAAACATAAAGTATAAATGATCTAAAAAAATTTAAATTACTCAAGTGTTTGATATTAGTTATGTAGAGATACTTTTTGATAAGAAAATTCCACTCTTGGTTAATCGATATAAAATTATGTTTTTTCAAGAATGGAATCCTAGTGAAGTGGTTGTTTTGTTTCTACATGATATTTGAGTAATGTAGCTTGTCTGGAGACTTTAGAGTTGTTGATTTGGGGGAGTTTGTAATTGGTTTTATAATATTTTTTATTTTATCTAAATTTTATTTATTGATATAAATAATTTTATTCTTATTTAAATTTGATTTCGTTATAGGGTTTATATGGTTTCTTATAAGAGGTAGTTTTATACAGATAAATGTAACTAGATTCAATCCACCATTTCTTGACAAATGAGATTGACATGCCAATAATTTCTACTATACTATTGATTATATCATCAAATTATACATTTGTATCAAAGATACGATTTATACATGTGGGGTTGACATTATTTTATTCTTTATTTTTTATCTTATTCATAATTTTATTGGTCTAAAATACTATAATTTAATGTTTAAATTTGTTATTTAATGGTGTCAAATGGTATAAACCATGATGTTTCTTCATGGTAGAGTAGAGTGGTTCTCTTAGATAATTTTTTAGTAAAATATAAAAATATGTGGAAACTAATTTTCACTGTAGGAGTATTTTTTCCTTTTATATTATTCTTTTTTCCGAACATACAAAAATCATTATAATATTACTACAAAAAATATCTTCCCTATTAAAGAATTAATTTATTTTATATAAATTGGTTATTTTTCTATTATTTTTTTGATTATTATACGTATATACCTTTTCATACTATTTCTGTGAATATTAAATTCTGAATGCATGCCAAACATAGGATTTAATAAAGTGTAAAATATTGTTTTGTAACTATAAGGGAAAGGATAGTCATGTGTTTTATTATATTTTATATAGTTATGAATAAAATTTATCAGTTTTTTTAGAATATATAGTCATTAAAATAAAAATTTTACTCTCTATAATAGTGTTTAAATATAGTTTTTTTTTATGAAGGGTTAATATTTTCCATTCCTCCATGTATTTTTTTCAAGTTATATTATTTTTTATCATTTTCACTTTAAAAAAATAATTTTAGGAAATAGTAATTATATATTATAATTTTAAATTAAATCTATCATTTTTTTTTGAAATTGTTTTTTAAAATTTAATTGTTTCAAATTATTGAATGTAGTCACTAAATAAATGGTTGAGCTATCTAAGAATTATTTTTTATATTATTGAAAGAGTTTTTTCGATTATAAGATGATATTTGTTATATGAACTCAGTCATTAATCATGGTTTTATGTGAGTATCATAAAAAATTATTTACACAAATCAATTATGGTTAAATTATTGAGTTTTGTGTGTGCTCTATCATGGATAAAAGAATAGGGTCAGGTTTTGTGATTATATGTGTAAGGAACTAATTTTTATTGTTCCATTTGTGTTTCAAATGATCAATAGTTCATGATAGGAAGATATAATAGCTAAGGTGTAGATGAGCATAAATTTATTCTTTAGGAATTTTATACAACATTGATCCCAAGTCAACAACCTATGAGACAACACATACATCCCCACCCAATAGTAACAACTTTATGCCTTCACTGGTGAAAACGTAAATAGAAAACCCATGAACTGAATCGAGCCGACCCATACCACCCAAATATTCTGTTAAAAAGAAAAATAAAAAGAGACAAACAGAATAATCTACAATGTCATGAGAGTCAGCATCAGAGAGGAGGACTGAGAGAACATAGGAAATAGAAGGATAGTGTCTAGTCATGAGATAAATATCACAAGAAACCTGAAATAAAGAGGAAATAAATGGATAGAAATAGAAGAACCATTGATGGAAATAGAGGAAGAGGGTCCAGAAGAGGACTCGTCTCACTAGGGAAAGAAACCATAAAGGGAGGACAGACGCACTGGACGGAGCAAGCGAGGAGATAAGATAGGCATCTTTCTCCTCTAATTTATAATATTTTATAAATATTATCTTACCCCCTAGAACATCATTATTCATCAACCTTAAATCTCTAATCATGGGAGATTTAGGTTCATTTTTGAAGTAATTTTATCACTTTTTGGTGTATTTTTATTCTTTCTTCCACAAATTGTTCTGTGGTGATCCAATTTTAGTTTTTTCCCTTCTTTAATGGTAGGGTTATCTTCTGTTATAAATTTTTCATGCTATATGGGATTTTTATCTTAAATTTTTTATTATTTATGTCAATAAATGAAAAATTAATCTTTTCAGTTTGGTGAATTATGAATAATTGGTTCCCAACATAAGAGGTAATCATAATTTGGAATTTTTTGTTCTATTATTAAATGGATTTATATCCTTTCTATTATCTAATATTCAAGTTTTCTATAATAATGGTTTAACATTATGTGAAATTGTGTAATTAACCAAAAAAAGGTAAGAATATGGAATATAATTAAATAAATAAGTTATGGTATAAGTTGGTGTAGATACCCTATTTTTTTCTTTTTAAGACATTAAAATATATGAATGAATATTAATAGAACCATGTGATGAGATGATGTGAGATTCTGTGGCTCAGTGAGCTCGAAAGATATATTATAAAAATATTAAATAAATTTATATAACATGAAAATAGTTCTGGAAAAATAAGGTGATATCTATAAAACAAAATCCAAAATCCAAATTCTTAGACCACGGTTTAATCCAGAGCATTAGGTTTACACTAGGAATGACCTAATCTTGGTCGATATCAGATGTCCAATTGAGGCACCTTTTGGCTAGTTCATTTTATTAAAATAAATAATTATTTATTTAAATGAAAAAAATTAAATACACCATTATAAAACTTCTATAGGGTTATCCACATAAACTCTGGGATAATTGAGAGGATCTCTAAATACCTTTATTTAAGAATCAACAATGAACAAAAATCAGTGATCCGGTCGAGGTGGATCAATCGGAAGCAGATGTAGTAGACTATCCCCATCCTTTGAAAATGTATTCTTCGCCCACGATAGGTCCATAATTGTGGTAGGGATCATGAATTGAACTTTATTCCATTGATTAAATGTTTTTGCATAGATAAATTATTATCTACTATTGATATGTTTATTCACACCCTTTGTAAGATCCCATTGTCAAATTAAATTGTTTAATTACATTAATTCGTTTATGACATGTTCCTAGCCAAGTTCCATTTTTTTACAATGGTAGTACAAGAATGATTTTGAAATTATTTTTTGAAATATTTCTACTGTTTTTACCCCATTTTTCATCAAATTCTTAATTATTTTCCTACTAGGTCACAGTTTGAGTTTTCGACAGTGAATTCAAGCGTGATTGAGCCCTAAATTTATTGTGGTTGTGAGAAAAATTATTGGGATGGCTATTTGAAAATAAATCATGATTATTTGTGAGATTCTGGAGATGATTTTTATTGATATATGATCTGGGATGAGGTATGGTAATGGGAGAAATACATAAAGCATGGAGGACCACCACGGGTGACCAAGATATTATTTCTGGCTGCCTGAGGGTTGAAATCAATGGTCAAATGAAAACCCCACTGGCTTCAGGTATTCAAATGGTAATAATCACAATGTAGGATGTTGATCTGGAATCTATGTGAACAACAAGTCTTTTTATGGATAACCTGACTACACACTGTGTAGTCTATTGAACACATGTCATGTTGTACCTCTTAGAGGTAGTTTTAGGGTTTTGAGGGAGAAATGGATTATATGTCATGTGGATGTGCCCACCCATAGTTGGAATCTCTATTGGTGGAAGATCCATATTCCAACTATACATGGATAGGACCCCATTTAGGACAAAACATCATATACTTTGGGATTATACAGGCATGGGTCGGTACTTGGGGATAACTAGGTGTATGACTAGGTACAAGGCATGGCCTGATTGACATAGGCATCACCAGAACATCACTGTTAGTCCCTAGGTTTCTAATAAATGATGTGTAGGCCGCATACACACCATGAATAGTAATATGGTATATCAAACCTTTATTTTCATACATCGACATTAAATAACTTTTTTCAAATACTTATAACAATATAAAAATAGATTCTCAAAGACTATACTAGTCTAGTGCCTTTGGAAACATGGAAAGATAAATGCTCATACAAAAATTAGCTATATTATCTCCCACTAGGTTATTCTTCACTAAAACCCTTCTTATAAACATAAAAAATAATACATATCTTTATTACATGAGGAAGAAAACATAAAAAGGTGTGTGCTTAAAAGATAATTAAGCGTAAATAAGGTAGATATGTAAGCATAATCATGAGCATAAGGGTATGATAACATGATCATGAAATAGAAGATCATACCCTGTATATTAATGATTATATACATGAATCATGGAATAAATCTTGGTAGTTACTAAGATATTAATCATTAAGAAATAAAGAACATAATCCATGAAAAAATAACATAGGAATAAAACATGGAATTTTGAAAAACACATAAGCTTATAATATGATTTCCATAGTAGCCAAGGAATCACTTCCAATATCATTTTAGCAATATAAGGTCACTCCACAAACTATCTTGGTACTAATGGTTCACTTCCATTCACATATTGGTAGAATGAGTTCACTACTCCTACCGTCTTGGTAGTCATGGTTCACTCCCATAGTTATCTTAGTAGTCAACATTTACTCCCAAGACCATCTTATTCTATCTCAAGAGAAATAAATCTTTACCCAATGCATTAGAGAGAGATATAGGTCCCACCCATCTCATAGTAAAATCATACACACATGTGCCACAAGATCATAAATAATCCTATCATAACCCATTTAATTAAATGGGTATCATACACATGAAATCATATCATAACTTGTGGAAAAAGATAGGTTTCATAATTATTTCATCATAAACATAAACCATGAAAATAAGATAGTTTCAAAATAAAACAACCTATCGGAGAGAAATGTGTGTAATAATCATCACTCCATCAAAAAAATAAACCATTTAATAATGAATATGAATGGAACCTTTGGATACTTTCCTAGAAGGGAATGTTTAACATCAACAGTTGTCACCTTAGATGGAAAATAACTTGGAAAGATATTTTGAAAATATTTCTTGGGGAAAATATCCTTTATTATTTTAAAACAAATCTATTTAACACATAATAACCTTTTTAAAACTATTTTCATAAAAACTACCCTGAAATATTATAAAGAATGTTTTGAAATCCTTTTGTAAACCTTTTTCTTTGGAAAAACATAAAAAGAGATTGTAGACGTTTTGAAAACCATTTATTTGAAAATACTTTTCAAAACATATAAATGATGTTGGAAATGATTTTGAAAACAGTTTTCATTCAAAAAAAATAAAAGAAGCTCAAAAAAATTTAAAATACAATTCATTGAAAACGTATAATGTAATTGTGAAAACATTTTGAAAACAATTTTCCATAAAAAACATATAAAATTTCCCTTTTCAAATATTTTTATAACCATTTTACTAAAAAAATTAGAAAGGAATCTTAAAAACCATTTAAATAATACATTCCTTGAAAATGATTTAAAAACATATAAACAAATATTGAAAATGTTTTTAAACCCATTTCATTGAAAATTATTTTTAAAAAAGTTCTTAAAAATTAACCATTTAATAATTCAATGGATGCTTTACAGAAATGATGGTGGGTAAATTTGTTCATTTTGTATGAGGTAAAAAAACCTTTATTTTATACGATAAAAAATTTAGAAAATTTCATCAACCAAAAAATCATAAGAAGATCCATTTAAAAAATGGTAAAATAAAAAATATAAAAAATCCTTTTAAAAATTATAGTATAACTATAGAATATTCTTAGAAACCCTTTTTTGGAAACATGCTTTCGAAGGAAGGCATATTTCCATCTGAAGATATGGTAAATCCAGGAATTCTTAAAAAACACTTTTTTAACTATATTATGTTCCAAATAGTACAATAAAAGGTTATAATACATGATTATATATTGGATAACCATTTAAGAAGTATATTTATGAGTTTTCTTGAGAGATTTTTTATGAGATTTTATTAATTGAAGCATAATCATAAACAACCTCGAAAACAAATGAGATTGATTCAATAAACTCTTATCACTTGGAAACATGGAATCATAATCCCCCTGTAAGAAAAGAAAAATAAATTAAGAATAAAAAATAATGAAAATAGTAATATTCATGATATAACATGTAAAATTTCAGTATTTATACCTTGAATATAATTTTGGTCCATAACAAAACATGAGTCTCAAAGAGTAAAAATTGAGACAAAATTATTTTACCGATTTTGTAACTATTGAAACCTAAATCCCATGAAAAAAAATATCAAAGAATTCATATTTAGATACCAATAAATTTAATTATAAGAATAATTTAGTACATTTTTGGGTATTATACACACCCCACAAAGGGAATTAGTGGTGAAAAAATCATGTTTCTAATAGAAATAAAAAATGAGATGAAATCCCCAAACCTTGGGTCTTGAATCTCTTTGTACTCGTTCAAACCACATGTATAATAAATAATTTTTTTTAAATGTTTTAAAAAACCATATTCTTATACCTAATACCATATATCATTTGATCATGACCTTATATTACACTCTTGTTAAGATTCATATGGTTAGGATTTACTTCGGGTAATATCCGCATTCTTCTTCGCTTGTGTATTAATTTATTATATCTTAAATACTTATAGTTATATCTTGATTATAGAATGTAAAATATTATATAAATATAATTTATATTCATTATATTATTATTATTATAATCTATATAATATAGTGGTATGAAATTAAATGCACTGTTCATGGAGATGGTAATCCATAAATACACATGAACGTCGTTTATGTTTTTATTGTATTGTTGAAAGAAAGAAGACATATGAAATATGGGTACAAATATTTATATATATCTCTTTTAAATTATTATTCTTATATCATATATATATCATATATTATAACTAAACCCATCCTTAATACATACTATGTAGTGTGTGAACAAATCAGATTGCTTTGGGGGGGTAGTCCACACTTCCTAAAACAAAATCATCGTATTTACACTAAATGTAAAGTAAAAATATATATGTTTTTAAAGTAATAAAGAATATTAAAGACATAATAAATTTAATATAACATATATAAATAGATTTTAAATAATAATATCCTCATTGATAGATGGTAATGGAAAAATGAACAATCGTCGTTTTGTGAGGCGATAGTTCGCACTACTCGTAAACAACATGTTTGTTACCCATTAGATGGTGGTGTGTATAAGTGTAGGTAAAAATAGTGTCTTCAAAAATCTATGTATATATAATGTAATATTTTTTTATACAATAATGAAATATATTTTAGGTTTGGAGAAATAAAATAAAATAAATGAGCTTGAGAGAAGACGTTAATGCTTAATTGGGTAACTCCTTTTGGTTTCTTCCAAAAGGATTTATTAGGTTGATTTTTGCCCATGGATTGGCTTCTAAAAGGAAGGTAAAGATTCTGGGAAGACTATTTGTAATATATTCTCTGAATTTAAGTGTTTTTATAGGTGTGAAAAATAGGTAAATTTTGTGTCCTTTTATAGGGAAGGGAAATGACACGCATTGTATTTGTTTTAAACAAGTTAGGTGTACCGACATTTTAACCAAACAAAAAGTAAAATAACTCAAACCAAACTCAATAATGGAATGTTAATGGATGAATAATATCTATAAAATCAGTGTTGGACTAGTTTCTATGTCCTTTTGGGTCTTCAATTAATGGTTTATTACTTTATTAACCTAATTTTTCTCTTAACCATTATAATTAATTTTAATCACTTTTAGTAACATTTCTGGTCAAAAAAATGTTGACCATATTAGATATTAAAAATTATTAATATTATTCTCAACATGGAATCCATTTATCTAAATTATATTCATATAATTTGAAGAAATTAATTTACAAATAATCACGGTGTTGCGACGACACTATAGGTTTTTTAAGTAAAAAATTCCAAATTTTTACTATGTTTTTTATACTCAATTTCAATGTGAAATTGATTCTAATGAAATAAATTAGATTAATTGA
The DNA here is from genome assembly GCA_963277665.1 of Viscum album. Taxonomy (NCBI): domain Eukaryota; kingdom Viridiplantae; phylum Streptophyta; class Magnoliopsida; order Santalales; family Viscaceae; genus Viscum; species Viscum album. Next base: position 1,901,358,315 of record OY728126.1, read on the forward strand.
TAAAACTATGATATAATTAATCTTTTTATCCAAATTAAATTATAATTTATCCTTAAAAATAAATTATACCAAACGGTAGTTTTGAATTTAAATCGGGTATTTTTCACTATTCATTAAAAATTAACTTCTTTGAAAAATAAATAAATATCACTAAGATAATTTTGGCATTATAAATTAAAAAATAAAGTTTATTTTATCAAGTCAAATTTATAAATGTGTCTAAAATTAATTTTATTATTTTTTGCAGATGGACATTAAAATCACCTCATTTTAGAAAATAGTATTTTTAAACCTATAAGGACATTACCAAAAATTATATCTTTTGTCATAAATATTTTTTATTTTTATATAACCATTTTATAAAATATTTTAAAATTATTTATTACTTTTCATATTATTATGTTTAATATCTACTTTACAATTATCTAATTTAAATAATTATAACAATAAAATGATGTTTCGTTGAAACTCAGTATTGCATTTAACATAATACAGTTCGTGTTGTGTGTAGTACAAGATAGGTCAGATCAATATGAAATGAATGTTTTACATAGTGATTTAATATAAAAAAATTCAACACTTCATGAAATGCTAAATATCAAAAGATTAAATTATTTCAAAAAAACATTCAAAAAATATCAAGATGTTACATGATACCACACTTAAAATGAATTTCTCCCTTAACAAATTTATAGTATATAAAATTTTTAATACGTGAAAGTTTATTTTATAGAAACCCACATCGTAATAATTAATACTTTAACTTACATAAAAAATGAAATGTTGAAACCATAATGTTTAGACTAAGAAACATATAACTAGGTTTCCACATAAGAGAATATAGGTTGGGGGTGAAGATTCGACATAGAAGTAATGATTAAATATTTATAGGGGTGATTGTGGTCATTAATAACAAAAAATTTAATTGTTAAATAAAATATTATAGCCTCGAATTCATAAATTCATGATGATTTATAAGTCCATCGGTTCAATAAAAATTAAGGTATTATGTCAACACTTTTTTGATCATTATCCTATATTTTATTAATTATTTTATTGACCATGAATATAATAAAATATTATTACTTGATATATTTCAATATAAAAATTATTATTTATTTGTGATTTTATTAATTTTTATTTTATCCATTACTTTGTGTAATTTATGTCTAGAAATTAACATTGATGCATGAAGTGCTAAAATACACTTCTATCAGATCTTAAGGCCCATAAAAGAATGAAAAGTATGACTATTTATCTATGAATATTCTTAAAAAATATGTTTAATACATTAATATGTAAACATAAAAATTAACACTATTTGTTCATCATTAATAATTATTCAAAAATAATAATTACACCTTAACTTGGACATCGTGGATGCTAGCAGTATGTGTGAAACCCTTATCATCCTTCAGTCATGGGTTCATAACCCGCGGCCTTGCTGAACATGATTGAGTATCACCTAACATTCCATGATATCCTTTTCTAAAACCACCCAAATATAATTTCTAAAATAAATATGATGAAAATCCTTAAAATAAAGTTAATTTCTAAATATTTATTTATCCAAGGTTTTCAATACAAACTCTTTTCCTAAATATTTCCTTCAAATCTTAAATTAAACTTTTCATGAACAGTTAACCATACAACCCTTCTCAAATATAAAAATTGAATACATTATAAAGAAACCCAATAAATCATATTAACATTAGTTCACCCATATATCATAAAGTATATCTTGGTTGTCAAATTATAAACATGTGAATACCCTAATCATATATTATCTTGAAACATGGTAATAACCTAAATTACCATAAATAATTATGTAAAACACACATTATTCCTTTAATCAATAGGACAATAGATATATTCCATAAACCCAAGAAGTTCTGAACTTTGTCAATGATAGAATAAACTACTTTTCAACATGTCCTTAATTAGTTACAAGGTAATTTGTACCATTCATTTTACTTATATCTAACATATCTTTATCCAAACAACAGTATATTAACATAAGGAAAATTTTAACAATTATCTTTCCCTTAATCATGTGCTTTATATGGACATCACATTTCCATTAAATCACTTTTTTATTCCATCAAATCCATTAAACATATTCTTGTAAATTATTAGAGAAAAAACCTAAGCTAGAAATTCGTTATATATTTCACATTTCATAATTCTTGAATCAAAAAATATAAAAACATTGATTACTCAATCATTTATTCATTAACAAGGCTAAGAAATACTATTAAATAATACCTATTTCCTTTCACATTTCATATCTAGTCTCTTCATCATCAATAGTGTAACCATTACTCGCACCACCTTGATGATTCCCTTGAGGAGATTTCTTATTGGGTCATTTATTTTACTAATGAAAATTTATTCCACAATTAAAACACACAACCTTTGATGTTTTCTAAGGGAGGTAAATATTCTAATCCATTTCGTTAATTGAACTCTTCATTTTTCCATTTCATTCACTTGCTTTGTGTCTATATTTTCCACAGTCAAAAAATCTTCTTGTCCCTCTAAAACATTCATTTAGGTGATTATTTTCACATTATTGACACAAAGGAAACCAAATATTAATTACTAAATGGCCTCTATTCCCTAAACTATCATCGAAATCCTTAATTCTCTTTATTAGGGAGTCCAAGAGTTGGTTGAGGTATATGTTGTTAATCATGTTTTCTGAAAACTGATCAGGCATGATCACAATATTTTTTACTCCGGTGATCATCCAACTTAAATTCTTGTTAGAAAATTTTCCATCACATTCAACATTAATTTAGATCCTTCCATTTAACTCTATTTACTAAAATGACAAGCATAGTGTGAACATTAATTATCATAGTATAAAACCACATAGCCATTAAAATATTTACTTATAGGATGACTAAATCTTGACACCTTCCTTAATCTATGATACCTGATCTTTACCCTAAAATATTCATATCCAACTTATATTTAAATCCTTAATGATGTTTCATGAAGAGTTTGTGAATTCCGAAATCATGACCCCCAGGAGTGTCAAACCAGGTATGTAGCAATCCCTATTATTGTGTACTAGATTACACCGAGTAAGGCCTAGAACATATTTTTAGATTTCTTACCCCAAGGTACATTTGTATCAGAGACACATCCACACATAATATCCATAAAGATATTTATTTCTTGGAAACCAATCACTCTGTCATTTACCGAAATTCCATGAAATTCTGTGAAAATTTTCCTTATCAATATACATATCCCTAGACATGTCTTTAGGGTTCTCTCTATGGTTTACTCATCCTAGATTCCAAAGGATAACTAATACTTTGCTTTGATACCAACTATAATGACCCTCACTTTTCATAAATAGACACTAGAAACCATTTGAGGAATAATTATAAATTTATAAAAATAGACTCAAAACGACCATACTACTCTAGTTCCATTGGAAGCATGTAAAAATAAACACTATTACAAAAATGACCTAAATTTTCTCTCAATAGGTTCTTCTTGACTAGAACTATTCTAAAAAACATATAAAATAATACATATCTTCATAGCATGGGGAAGGAAAAATAAAAATGGGTGAGATAAAATGACCAGTAAAGGTAAAAAAGGAAGATATATAAGAATAATAATGTACATAATGGTATGAGAACATGATCATGAAAATATAAGATCATATCTTACATATCTAGGACCATATACTTGAATCATGACATAACACTTGGCAGTTCATAAGACATGAATCATAAGGAAATAAATAACATAATCCATGAAATCATAACATAGGAATAAAACATGGAATTATGGGAAACACATTAGTGTATAATATAATTTCCATAGTATCCAAGAGATCACTTCGAAGACCATATTTGTAGTTTCGATTCACTCCCATGGCCATCTTGAAAGCATGAGTTCACTTCTCATACCATCTTGGTATTTATGGTTCACTCCCATGTCTATATTATATATCAAGGTTTACTAACTAGTCCATAATAGTCTATCTCATGAGGTATATATCTTTACCCACATCATTGGTGGGAGATATAGGTCCCACTAATCTCATAGTGAAATCATATATACATATTCCATAAGATCATAAATAATCATATTATAACCCTTGAAATGAAATGGGTATCATTAGCATGTAATCCGATAAAAACCTATAGAAGAATATAGGTCTTATAATTATTTCATAGTAAAGGTAACTCGTTAAAAAAGCGTGTTTTAGAAGACTCTAACCTATAGAAGAGAAATGGTTGTCATAATCATCATTCCATAAAAACATAATCCATTCAAAAAATATTTTTAATGGAACCTTTGGATCCTTTCATAGAAGGTCATGAGTAACATCAACAGATTTCATCTCAGATGGAAAATAAGATAGAATGATATTTCGAAAACATTTCTTGATTAAAATATCATATCTTATTTGAAATAATATATCTTTAATATATAAAAACATTATGAAAAACATTTTCAAGAAAATGAACTTGAAAGCATATAATGAATGATTTGAAAAACATTTGGAAACCATTTTCTTTGAAAACATATAAATCGATATTGAAAACTTTATGAAAAAAACATTGTAAATACTTTTCAAAACATATAAATGAGGATTAAAATCATTTCTAAAACCATTTTCATTGAAAACTTATAAAAGATGCTTGAAAACGTTTTGAAAAAATTTTCCTTTAAAACATATAAAATAATCATGAAAACATTTTGAAAACAATTTTCCTTTAAAACATATAAAATAATATTAGAAACATTTGGAAAAACATTTTACTTGAAAACATTTAAAATGAGGTTTTAAAAATATTTTTCAAACCATTTTCCTTAAAAAAAAAAATAATCTTCAAAACCTTTTGGAAAACAATTTTCTGGAAAATACATTGAAAACGTATTAAGAAATCCGGAAAACATTTTGAAAACAGTGTCTTTGAAAATTATTTTAAAAAAAATCTTTAAAATTAACCTTTTAAAATGGAAAATTATGCATCACATAAATGATGGTGGGTAAATCCGTACATACCATATGACGTAAAAATAACATTCCATTTCCATGGTAAAATGTTTATAAAATTTCTTTGATCAAAAAATAATAAGAATATTCCTTTGAAAATATTGGTAAAAGTAAAAAGGGTAAAATTTTATTTTAAGAATTTTGGAGAATAATAGAATAATCGTGGAAACCCTTTTTAGAAAACATGATTTTTAAAAGACACATATTTCTGACCGAATATAGAGTAAAGTCGGGATTTCCTAAAAAAACACTTTATTAACTATCTTATGTACCAAAGAGTATAAAAATGTACCATTACATTTGGATATCTTGAATAACCAAAGGATAAGGAAATTAATTAGTGTTCTTTAGAGTTCAATCATGAGATTTCATTAATTGATGCATAATCATAAACATTCTTGAAAAGTAATGAGATTATTTCCAGAAAATATTATCACATGGTAAATTTGGATCATAATATCCATGTACGAAAAGGAAATTACATGAAACCTAAAATATCATGAAAATAATGATATTCCTGATAAAACCAGAATAATATAAGTATTTAAACCTCAAAAACAATTTAGGTTCATAACAAAATGTGAGTCTCAATGAATGAAAAATAAGACAAAACAATTTTACTGATTTGGTAACTATTAAAATGTAAATCCTATGAAATAAGGATCATATAATTGATATGTAAATACCCATAAATTTAATTATAATAATATTTTAATACATCCATGGTCATTATGAACACCACAAAAAATGTATTGGTGTTAAAATATCACGTATATTATAAAAATAAAAAGTGAGATGAAATCCCCTAACCTTATGTAATGGACCGGACCCCTCCGGTCCATTCCTTTGTTGAAATCAATGTGGTCAACACGACGCGCGTTATAATGATAATTTTAATCCTGATGATAACGTAAAAATATGTTAATAATAATGATGATGACATAAATTGTGTGATTAATTAAAATAAAAATAATAATCATGATAAAATGATTTAATTAGTGTTATTATTATTAATGATGTGAAGTGGGAAGGTGTGTGATCCATTAGACGTTGATAAATGAAACATGCAGTTTTTTTTATTAATTGAGTAATTGTTGAAATTAAATTTGAATAATAATTATGGCTGTTGTATTATTAATATTATTCATAATATTAATAATAATGAGAAATTGATGAAATGAGTCATGGTATTTATTGCAAAAAATTAAATGAAGATGGAAGTGGAAGCATGGTGGTGCGTTCATAAAATTAAAGGTGAGTTCGTTATTTTGGGTTTATGAAATTGAATGGTTTTAATTTAATAAAAGTGGTTTCAATTTAATCAGTGTGAAATAAAAATAAATATAATTAAAATAATTAAATTGATGGATGTTACACGACATTGACGTGGCATGGTCGGATTCAGATATCCAACAGGATGGTTTAACGTGGTCAATGCGACGAGCGTAAATCTTTTTGTTATTAAAAACAATAACGTCGGTGAGTTAATAAAATAAGTTGATGAAATGTTATTGTTATTGAAGAACAATAAATAACAATGATGGCGTAAAACTATATGTGAGAGGTTAATAAAATTAAATGTATTAAAATGGGGTTGAATATGTATGTTATATTAATTTTGTTTTGTCATTTAATTCAATTAAATGAAATGGTTTTGAGTCGCATGGAATGGTTGTGCATAGGTTCTCCCAAAATTGAATTATGAAATTAATAAAATTGATCGTATAATAAATATAATAATACAATTAAAAGAAAAATGGTTTTATTTAATAAATTATAATAAATTTATGAGGAGGTGCATGAGATGGGGAGGGGAGGCGTGAATTCCCCTTTCCCTTGTATAAATCATTTTTTTATATAATTTAATTTAATATATCATATATTTTATATAATGTGGATTTAATATATTAAAATAGTAATACAATAATAAAATAAGGGAGTGCGCATGGTTTAAGGGGATAGATTCACGCCACAAGCCCTTTTGATCAAAATATTAAATTATTATAATAATAATAAAATAATATTATTATTATTTTGGGTGATCAAAACGTAAAAAGTCTATAACTTCTTCATATGGTGTCGGAATGACGAACCATCAGCGGCAGTGTAATCCTGTAATTAAGACGGTCATTTTAAGACCAGTGATGGATACCTTTTTATGAGTTATGTCTCGGGTCAACGAAACACACATATTAATAAAATTGACGTTATTATTAAAACGCGTGGAAACCGCGTGGCGTGTCGTGTGTTGACCAGTCAAAATGCGTAACGGGTGTATGGTCACACAGTGTATTCATCAATACACGCTGCATACTGTTTTACCTATTCGTTGCCTATATAAGAAAGGGTCGCGGATTATTTCCAGACCAATCTCTTCTTCTTCTCACGACGACACTCTTGGATGATCAAGAAGTCTTCCTCCTCTAACTTCTTTGTCCGAGCTCCGAATTATGATCCGTCAGCGGCCACAGGATCGTAGCGATGAGACAAAGCTTCTAAGACCAGGCTTGTCACCTTTCTTTCCAGCCTTCCTTCTCCAGCTTCCATCCTAGAGGCGTTTTTCGGGTTTGGCAAAGGCGGAGGACACCGAAGGACGTCGTCGGAAGCGACGTGATCGGGACCTTTTGAGGTAGGGGTTTACCTTCATCTCTATTTTTGGTGCAACATGCGGGGTGGGATATTTTTCTTTTGTTCCATGGGATGCAGTTGAACTTTAAATAAAGATAATAACCGGATAAAGAAGGGTTTGGGGTTTGTGCTGTTTCTTTTGCCTTACAGTTTCTTTATCTTCTGATTGTGATTTTGGATTGAAAGGCCTTTGCCTACTGAAAATCAAGGCCGTTGGTGGCCTTTGCGTGCGCAATTGATATCTGAATTGTTTGTGGTTGGTTTTGTTAAAACATGGAAAATGGATAAGCACGTAAAGACTGGCTGATTAAATGAGAATGAAAACCTTGTGTGATCACCCCGATTGAACAAAGTTGGAATAATGAACATGTTGGTGGTTTGGTTGTTTTGTGGAAAATGCCTTTATTTATGAAAAGTGTTTTGATTATGAAAAGTGTTTTGAAGTAAAAGGTGTTTTCAAATGCGGAAATGTTTTGTGTGTGGAAAGGGTTTTATGTGTGGAACTTTGAAATAAATGAATGATGGAATGTTGTATGGTTGTGATAATCTCTTGTAAATGAAATGGCATGTGGTTGCTTGCGTTTTACCTAACCTTGGTTGTGGATGGCAGGGATATGTTTGTGAAAGGTCTTGTCTGGATGTTAGTTGCCCAGTAGTAATAATTTGTTAAACCATTGCATGAAACATGAAAACCTAAATGGGGTTGGGGGATGATTGTTTGGTTGTTGATGCATGCTTCGTGGTAGCAGTGTCGAGGCACATGCTCAGTTTCTCTTTTTAAGAAGCCATAGGTTGGGTTGTGTGTTTGGTATATGTATATATATAATCGTATCTTTGTGTTTTGTCGCACCACACCCATATCAAGCACCTAGTGCCGAACACTCCCATTTTATGGGAGAGGGTGTTCCCCCTTAGTTACTAGCTCCTTCCTGCTCCTTCTTCCATAGGCTATGATGGCTTGAGGTGACCTTACACCCAAGACTCTTCGGGTAGGTCTCGGAGGCTGTGATGGCTTGAGGCGACCTTTATCCCAAGACTCTTCGGGCAGGCTTACCGTTCCCAAGAACCTTCGGGATGAGGCCCAGGTGTTTGCGGGCGGGTTAGTGGTTGTGGCCCAGGTGTGTGTGGGCGAGATGCGTGGTTGTGAGGCCCAAGTGTGTGCGGGTGGGATGCGTGGTTTGGCCCAGGTGTGTGTGGGCGGGAAGAGTGTGGTAGCGTCAGGATGTTTTCCGTTAGGAGGAGCAGCATCTAATTAAGTGGGAAATGGTGCGGGGTACCCAATACTTTTATTCTATATATATACTAAACTTGTTTGTGTTACTTGGTGAGTGTGACTAGTGAGGCTGGGTGGATAGTTTTTCCTTGTTAGTTTCTGGTTCTTCTGTTTTCTCACGGGACCTTAGGGTGTCTCCCCACTTGTGCACGAGAGCTTTAGGTTTCCCTACTGAGTATACTTGTATGCTCACCCTATGTTTACTTTCAGGTTTCCAGGAGGACTACCAGGGCCGTGCGGGACCCTACTAGTCGGGCAGTTGGAGTTGTTGCAGTTTTTGTTCTCTTGTTTTCGTTGGCATTGTACTTTTGAGCTTCCTTGTACTTGTACCTTGTTATAAATTTTTTTTTAAACATGCATGTGGGCTTGGTTTGGGTTTATTTATATACACTTGTTCTTTTCCCTTTTTGGTGGTTGACTTGTCCTATTTCCCGATCCAAAATAATAAAAAGGGTAATGCCTCCCATATTTATGAAAACTCATACCCTTGGTGCTAGTCGCCAACCCGGGGCCTACTGGAGGCGGGACTCGGGGGGTCATTATCTTCCATTCACCATTGCCAGATCAGGAGGGGCATCTTTGGTGGGAGGGGGTCGTGACAGAATGGTATCAGAGCTGATGGTTGAGAGATAGGATGGAGTCTGGAGTTAGGCGCAGTGAGGATTTCATGGGATGGTAGGGCAACAGTGTTCGTTAATCTTGGTTCGTGACATAGGCCAGGGAAGACCGGCTAGGACACGGGATTTTAGGACCCCCCGTGATCCGATGAAAGGACTCTGAGCCTACCGAACGACCATGTGAAACTATATTGATTACAGGGTAGAGACCCTAGGGAAGGTACATGCATCATCATGTTTGTGTTTTACTTGATTTGGGTGTTCTGGGAAATAAATTGAAATAAAATGATAATTAAAACCTTGAGTTTTTCCTTACTACTTGGGCTTAGGCGATCCTTGTTTACCGTACAGCTATGGCACCTGGACGGCGTTCCCAGGTGGCTCAGGCGGCTGAGGCCCAGCAGGTTCAGGAAATCGATCAACTGAGGATTGATCGAAAGGAGGAAGACAGCCAGTGGCAGAAGACCCTCCGTTCTTTCCAGCGTTAGACTCTCAAGAAGTACGAGGGAAGTACTTTGGACCTGGAGACGGAGCGGTGGCTTGAAGAGCTAGGGATCGCTTTTACCTTGATTCGTGCTCCGAAGGAGTAATGGGTCCCCCTAACGGTCAGTCAACTGAGAGGCGCGGCGCGCCAATGGTGGATGCTCTACCTCGGAGAGAGGAAGGAGGCAGAGATTCCATGGGCTGACTTTGAAAAGGAGTTCCGAGAGGAATTCCTTTCTTCTTTGATCAAGGAGGAAAAGCGTCCGGAGTTGCTCTCCCTTCAGCAGGGGAGTATGACTGTTCGATAGTTGGGGATTAAGTTCAAGAATCTCCTACGCTTTGCTCCGGAACTCTTTCCGGATGAATAGTCTCGGGCGAGACGTTTTGAAGAGGCGCTTCGTCCTTCGCTCCAGTATGTTGTGACCCCCTTCACCCTTCCGACATACTTAGCCGTACAGAAGAAGGCGAAATTTGTAGAAAGGATGCACTCGCAGGGAGGTGCACCACGTGAGGGGATCCAGCCTAGTTCGTTGAAGGGGAAGGCAGTCAGCAGTAGGTCTCCTGCGACGGGACCTTCCAGTTTCAGGCCAGTAGGGAGCAGGCCCCAGCAGTTCCAGTTCAGATCTTCAGGTCCTCGTCCCTTTTTCACGATCCCAGGACCAAAGTGTTTTTCTTGTGGAGGTTTCGGGCACGTTCAGAGTCGGTGCTCGACCCATGCTCAGTACGGTGGAGATGGACAGGTTCAACGCCCTCCTCAGCAGCACCAGTCACCGACAAGACCCTTCCAGAAGCAACAGGCTCCAGTCCCTTTGAGGGGAGATGGAGCAGGTGGTGGCCAGCCACAAGGAGTTCTTCAAGGATCCCAATCGGGACGTGGTCGAGGAGGAAGACGTCAACAGAGAGGTAGAGGAGCTCAGCGAGGATAGTTTCATGCATCAGAGGCAGCATCTCTAGATGGACCAGGGATCGATAGAGATGTGTTTGGGTTTTCTTGAATGATCTCCTTTATGTTTTGTTGGGAGCATTACACTCCATTGTTGGAACTCTTTTGCTCATTCTCTGGGTCTGGACCTTGTTTTTGTGTGTTTTTAATGCTATGTTGTTTCCTGCTTTTCTTTAAATGTACGTGAAGAGCCCTATCATGTGTGGAGGGGAAGACCTAATCCCTAATCGAGACGCATTAATGTGGATGCGATTTAACCCGTGCAGGCGAGTCAGTGCCGCCTAAAGCGGATAATATCTCAACATGGGAGAAGGAATTCCTCAAGCCATGTGTCCGGGCAGTGTGTGGGTTGTACGTTGTTGGGTGCAGTGTAAGTTTGAAAAAATACCTAATATATGGATGTGGGAAGGCCCAGTCCTTAATCGAGACGTATTAATGCAGATGCGATTAAACCCGTGCAGGCGAGTCAGTGCCCCCTAAAGCGGATAATATCTCGACATAGGAGAGGGAATTCCTAACTCACATAATTAGGGTTGTCGGTTGTTTCTTGTTATGACAAGAGCCCTAAGAGGTATCTTGCGGAGTGGTTGTTTGGATCCATTCTTTCTCTTGGTTGGTTTTTAATTCTCGAGGATGAGAATGTTTTAAGAGGTATCTAATTTAATGGACCGGACCCCTCCGGTCCATTCCTTTGTTGAAATCGATGTGGTCAACACGACGCACGTTATAATGATAATTTTAATACGGATGATAACGTAAAAATATGTTAATAAAAATGATGATGACATAAATTGTGTGATTAATTAAACTAAAAATAATAATCATGATAAAATGATTTAATTGGTGTTATTATTATTAATGATGTGAAGTGGGAAGGTGTGTGATCCATTAGACGTTGATAAATGAAACATGCAGTTTTTTTTATTAATTGAGTAATTGTTGAAATTAAATTTGAATAATAATTACGGCTGTTGTGTTATTAATATTATTCATAATATTAATAATAATGAGAAATTGATGAAATGAGTCATGGTATTTATTGCAAAAAATTAAATGAAGATGCAAGTGGAAGCATGGTGGTGCGTTCATAAAATTAAAGGTGAGTTCGTTATTTTGGGTTTATGAAATTGAATGGTTTTAATTTAATAAAAGTGGTTTCAATTTAATCAGTGTGAAATAAAAATAAATAGAATTAAAATAATTAAATTGATGGATGTTACATGACATTGACGTGGCATGGTCGGATTCAGATATCCAACAGGGTGGTTTAACGTGGTCAATGCGACGAGCATAAATCTTTTTGTTATTAAAAACAATAATGTCGGTGAGTTAATAAAATAATTTGATGAAATGTTATTGTTATTGAAGAACAATAAATAACAATGATGGCGTAAAACTATATGTGAGAGGTTAATAAAATTAAATGTATTAAAATGGGGTTGAATATGTATGTTATATTAATTTTGTTTTGTCATTTAATTCAATTAAATGAAATGGTTTTGAGTCGCATGGAATGGTTGTGCATAGGTTCTCCCAAAATTGAATTATGAAATTAATAACATTGATCGTATAATAAATATAATAATAAAATTAAAAGGAAAATGGTTTTATATAATAAATTATAATAAATTTATGAGGAGGCGCATGAGATGGGGAGGGGAGGCGTGAATGCCCCCTTTCCCTTGTATAAATCATTTTTTTATATAATTTAATTTAATATATCTTATATTTTATATAATGTTGATTTAATATATTAAAATAGTAATACAATAATAAAATAAGGTAGTGCGCATGGTGTAAGGGGAGAGATTCACGCCACAAGCCCTTTTGATCAAAATATTGAATTATTATAATAATAATAAAATAATAATATTATTATTTTGGGTGATCAAAACTTAAAAACTCTATAACTTCTTCATATGGTGTCGGAATGACGAACCGTCAGTGGCAGTGTAATCCTGTAATTAAGACAATCATTTTAAGACCCGTGATGGATTCCTTTTTATGAGTTATTTCTCGGGTCAACGAAACACACATATTAATAAAATTGACGTTATTATTAAAACGCGTGGAAACAGCGTGACGTGTCGTGTGTTGACCAGTCAAAACGCGTAACGGGTGTACGGTCACACCGTGTGTCCATCAATACATGTTGCATACTGTTTTACCTATTCGTTGCCTATATAAGAAAGGGTCGCGGATTATTTCCAGACCAATCGCTTCTTCTTCGCACGACGACACTCTTGGATGATCAAGAAGTCTTCCTCCTCTAACTTCTTTGTCCGAGCTCCGAATTACGATCTGTCAGCGGCCACAGGATCGTAGCGATGAGACGAAGCTTCTAAGCCCAGACTTTTCACCTTTCCTTCCGGCCTTCCTTCTCCAGCTTCCATCCTAGGAGGAGTTTTTCGGGTTTGGCGAAGGCGGAGGACATCGAAGGACGTCGTCGGAAGCGACGTGATCGGGACCTTTTGAGGTAGGGGTTTACCTTCGTCTCTCTTTTTGGTGCAACATGCGGGGTGGGATATTTTTCTTTTGTTCCATGGGATGCAGTTGAACTTTAAATAAAGATAATAACCGGATAAAGAAGGGTTTGGGGTTTGTGCTGTTTCTTTTGCCTTCCAGTTTCTTTATCTTCTGATTGTGATTTTGGATTGAAAGGCCTTTACCTACTGAAAATCAAGGCCGTTGGTGGCCTTTTCGTGCGCAATTGATATCTGAATTGTTTGTGGTTGGTTTTGTTAAAACATGGAAAATGGATAAGCATGTAAAGACTGGATGATTAAATGAGAATTAAAACCTTGTGTGATCACCCCGATTGAACAAAGTTTGAATAATGAACATGTTGGTGGTTTGGTTGTTTTGTGGAAAATGCCTTTATTTATGAAAACTGTTTTGATTATGAAAAGTGTTTTGAAGTAAAAGGTGTTTTCAAATGCGGAAATGTTTTGTGTGTGGAAAGGGTTTTATGTGTGGAACTTTGAAATAAATGAATGATGGGATGTTGTATGGTTGTGATAATCTCTTGTAAATGAAATGGCATGTGGTTGCTTGCGTTTTACCTAACCTTGGTTGTGGATGGCAGGGATATGTTTGTGAAAGGTTTTGTCTAGATGTTAGTTGCCCAGTAGTAATAATTTGTTAAACCATTGCATGAAACATTAAAACCTAAATGGGGTTGGGGGATGATTGTTTGGTTGTTGATGCATTCTTCGTGGTAGCAGTGCCGAGGCACATGCTCAGTTTCTCTTTTTAAGAAGCCATAGGTTGGGCTGTGTGTTTGGTATATGTATATATATAATCGTATCATTGTGTTTTGTCGCACCACACCCATGTCAAGCACCTAGTGCTGAACACTCCCATTTTATGGGAGAGGGTGTTCCCCCATAGTTAATAGCTCCTTCCTGCTCCTTCTTCCATAGGCTATGATGGCTTGAGGTGACCTTACACCCAAGACTCGTCGGGTAGGTCTCGGAGGCTGTGATGGCTTGAGGTGACCTTTAGCCCAAGACTCTTCGGGCAGGCTTACCGTTCCCATGAACCTTCGGGATGAGGCCCAGGTGTCTGCGGGCGGGTTAGTGGTTGTGGCCCAGGTGTGTGCGGGCGAGATGCGTGGTTGTGAGGCCCAGGTGTGTGCGGGAGGGATGCGTGGTTTGGCCCAGGTGTGTGCGGGCGGGAAGAGTGTGGTAGCGTCAGGACGTTTTCCGTTAGGAAGAGAAGCATCTAATTAAGTGGGAAATGGTGCGGGGTACCCAATACTTTTGTTCTATATATACTAAACTTGTTTGTGTTACTTGGTGAGTGTGACCAGTGAGGCTGGGTGGATAGGTTTTCCTTGTTAGTTTCTGGTTCTTCTATTTTCTCACGGGACCTTAGGGTGTCTCCCCACTTGTGCACGAGAGCTTTAGGTTTCCCTACTGAGTATACTTGTATGCTCACCCTACGTTTACTTTCAGGTTTCCAGGAGGACTACCAGGGCCGTGCGGGACCCTACTAGTCGGGCAGTTGGAGTTGTTGCAGTTGTTGTTCTCTTGTTTTCTTTGGCATTTTACTTTTGAGCTTCCTTGTACTTGTACCTTGTTATAAAAAATTGTTTAAACATGCATGTGGGCTTGGTTTGGGTTTATTTATATACACTTGTTCTTTTCCCTTTTTGGTGGTTGACTTGTCCTATTTCCCGATCCAAAATAATAAAAAGGGTAATGCCTCCCATATTTATGAAAACTCATACCCTTGGTGCTATTCGCCAACCCGGGGCCTACTGGAGGCGGGACTCGGGGGTCATTATCTTCCTTTCACCATTTCCAGATCAGGAGGGGCATCTTTGGTGGGAGGGGGTCGTGACACCTTATGTCTTGACTCTTGTTGTACTCATTCAAACCACCTATATAATAAATATAATTTTATTATACATATTTTACAGATTTATTTTAATATTTATAATACCATATATGGTTTTATCCGGACATTACATTACCCTCTTGTTAATAATCTTATGTTAAGGTTTCACGTCAGGTAATATCCACATTTCTCTTTGCATGTGTGTTAATTTGTTATATCTTTGATCCTTATACTTATATCATGATTGAAAAATGTAAAATATGATATAAATATCATTTATATTCCTTATTTTTGTATTATAATAATATATATAATATATAAGTATGAAATGGAATACACCATTCATGGAGACGGTAAGCCATACGTATGCATGAACGTTGTTTCCATTTTTATTGTTGTATTGGAAGAAAAAAGGTAAATTGAATAAGTGTATATATATAATTATTAAAGTATAATTATTATATAATAAATATCATAAAATATTACAAAAACAATCCTTAATACATTCCATGTAGTGTGTGAATGAATCACATATCATTGATGGGGTGGTAGTCCACACTTCTTCAAACGAAATTATAGTATTTACACGAAATGAAAAGTAAAATGATGTGTTGTAAATGAAATATATAAGCATAAATACATAATTAATATAATATATAACATATATAAATATATTTACCATCATAATATCTACCATTATAGGTGGTAAAGGAAAAATTAACAATCATCGTTTCTTGATACGGTAGTTCACTGTACACATAAATAGTATATTTGTTACCCATTAGATGGAGGTGTGTATAAGTGTAGTTCAAGCCGTTATAATAAAAAAATTATATTTTATTGAATATATTGGTTTTTTATACAATAATGTAATAAAGATAGTGGATTTGGTGGAGAAAAAAAGTAAAATAAAGGAGCTAGAGAGAAGATAGTACCTCTTAATCGGGTAACTCCATTTGGTTTCTTCCAAAAGGCTTTCTTGGATTGCTTTATATCCAAGAGGAGGATTCTAGGAAGAAGTAAGGTATTATGGGAAGTTTATTTGTAAGATCTTGTCCAAACATAAGTGGTTTTAGAGGTGTGATGAAAAGGGAGAGGTGGTAGCCTTTTATAGGGAAGGGAAAGGACACAGTTGAAATTTTTGGAAACAAGTTTGGTGTACCAACATTCTTTCCTAAAATTAGTCACCCAAAACATAAATACACAAAAATTTAAAGTTCATGTATGAATAATTTTCATAAAATGGGTGTTTTACATGTTTCTATTTAGGTTTTTGTCTTAAATTTAAGGTTTTTTTATCAACCTAATTTTTCTCTTACCCATTGTAATTAATTTTAATCACTTTCACAAATATTATTAGTCAAAAAAATTGACCTTATTAGATGTTATAAATTATTTTTATTAAAAATATATAATCATTTTTTCCAAATTCTAATCACATAAGTGGTTAAAATTATTTTAATACTAAGCATGCTAACAGGATGACGATGTAGGTTTTTAATGTATAAACATCCAAAACTTTTCAATGTTTTTTATACATAATTTCAATGTGAAATTGATTCTAATGACCTAAATTGGATTAATTTATAAAAATATTTTTTTAATTAAAATTTTAAATCCAATTATAATTTAATTCTACCTTATAAATAAATTAGATGAAAAGGCATTTTGGAATTAAAATCTTGTAGTTTTCACTATTCATCCAAAAATGATGTTTCTCCGAAAAATCCCAAAAACTCTCCATAAGATAATTTAAAAATAATAAATTTAAAAATAAAGTTTATTTTGTACAATTTAATTTACTAAATTTTACTAAAATTAATTATATTATTTTGTATAGAATATCATTAAAAGATGTTATCAGATATTTTAAAACTATTATAAGAAATGTTTAAAAATTTGTTATTTCTATTCATATTACAATTATTAATGGCTAGGTTACAATTATCTAATTTAAATAATTATTGAAATAAGATTATTCTTCATAGAAACATAGTCTATTCCGAGATATAATGAATTATTTTTTGATCATGATGCTTTTTTTGGTGATGCACGAAGATAGAATTGATTGAGCAGGATCATTAGGGAGATTCCAAATCGATATGGTACTCCCCTATTCAGGGATAAAGTCCTCTATATATGATGATGGAACTCCCCTATCACACCAGGGTGCGGGTTATCTATACTCATTATTCATGGTAGATATAGTGCTACCCTATTTAGGAAATGAGTCCTCTATCTATGGGGATGGTACTCCCATGTCGTACCAGGGCGCAGATACCCTATAATCGTTATTCAAGGTATATGTGATACTCTCCTATTACAGGTATGAGTCTTCAATTTATAGGTATTGTACTCCCTTTTCATTCCATGGTGTGGGTCCCCCCATTTTCATCACATAAATAGATATGGAACTCCATTGCATGTGCACAAGTACTTTATCAGTTTAGTGGAAAGCCTATTATGCAAGGGAGTGGCTCTACCATACTTTGAGTGGAATCACCCTATTTTACCTGGGCATGGGTCCTCTGACATTCTTTTGATTAGTGTCACACTAACATACTAGGGTGTGGTCCTCATTCTGTTGGTGATTTCTTCCCCTCTAGCTATAGATTAATGGTGATGTGTGATCCCTCATCATGACTTCTTCGGATAGACAAATGAGATGATGGGCATCAAAGAAGGACCTTTGGAGTTGTGGGAAGACTCATCATCCTAGGTTAGGCTATAATATAGAGATCAACGTTCTCTCTCATTTGGGTTTCTTTATGATATATATATACATATATATATATATAATTTTTATAGGGTTTTTACCTCTTATGTTGGGTTGATTTGACTACTTCTATCATGTATTCTAATGATCAATTTTTATTTTAAAGGGAATCCTATGTGGTATGTATATAGTCACCCTTACATTGGATTTTCCAGAATGTGACATGTCTTATGAAAATGATGGATAAATAATTTTTGATTTTATAGGAGAATAGAGATACTTATGTTCATTGGTCTCATATAGTGGTCAATCTTAGAGATTATGAATCAGGAACTCACAACTATTTTATATTCCAATTATTGTTAGGTAGGGCCATATTTTCTGGGTGGCCATGTGTTTTTCCTATATATTCTAGATTACAGTTTCAATATATTTTTTTATTCCATATAGGTTAATACATTCATTTTTTTATTCTAGGCATTACTATATTTTATTAATATTCATATAGAGTTCAACATGTAGATGGTTTGGTGAGTGTATATAGGTTCAAAATGAAATGGCCTCACATATTAGTTATGATATCTTAATTATTTTAAATATACTAAGGCCAATAGAGGTGGGATTGGGGTTATAGTATCTCGGTCTTCTTCTATCCAAGTGGTCCCTAGTGGGTCGGTCATTATAGAGTTCTATCAGAGTAGTTAATTCCTTGGGATGGTGTTTAGAGATTTCCTCTTGTAAGGATTGGTTGGGACTCATTGCAGTAATGGCATAGTTTTTTAGTACATATTTTCGGCTAGGGAATCCATTGTTGGTGTAGTAGCTAGAATATCAATACACCAGGTATGTGACTATATTCTTATCAACTCGGTATACTGAGACATTGGTGGCAAGAAACTTGGATTCAGGTATTATATATGATTGATCCCTTTGACATTCCTTCATGACTCAACTACCCATATATTAATTTTCATCTGAACAGGGTACATATTGATTATTTTTAGGATTCCTTCATGAAGACAACCAACTAGTTTACAAATTTAAGATCATGGAGGAAATACGATGAGTGATGAAGCCTTATTTTAGGGCCATCTCATCAGATATTTCTTCTAGGAGGGTTGGTAGAAGAATTATCATCCATAAAGAAGCACATTGTACTATCTTGGTAGGATAAGGATGAATGAAAGATTGGTGAACTATGTGAGTTCCATATATAGAGGCTACTTATGTTATGCAGTGGGAAATATTGTTAGGAATTTAGGGATTGGATTGAGTCAGTGAAATGAGTCTTTAGCCTTTTACAGACACCAACTATTGAGAAATATTCTTTGGCAGCCATTCTTTTTTATGATGTAGCATGGAACTGGTGGATTCTTGTCATGCAGACATCTGATAAGTCAACACTCTCATGGTTTGACTTCCTTCAGCTCTTTCGTGAGGAGTACTACCCATTTTTCTTGTGCTTATTTCAGATTCTAGAGCTTCTAGAGCTATATCATGGTAGTATTTCAGTACCTAAGTATTCCATTAGGTTCATTAAAAATATGTGGTATAATTTTGACATAGGGAAAGATGGTTTCTTTTGAGCATGGTATTTTGTGAATATTCTTCACAGAGATATCTAGACCCATACTATCTCTCTATATCTCCCTACTGATGAGGGAGTTTTGGAGATATCTCAATTTACAAATATATTTCTAGCATAGGGATGTTGAGACGCTTGTGTTGTTAGTGGGCTTCATGGGGATGATTCAACTATAGTGGATAAAATTCCACAAGTGTCAATGAATAAAATGAGTATATATACTCATGATCATGCACATGGTGATATAGTGAAAGGAGTATGAAGATGAATAGGGTAGCTCAGAGTTGGGAGATATTATGCATGTGATTGGTGTGGTAACATAGATTAGGACTACTTGAACTTTTGAGAAGAGGAGGGAAGGTAGGAAGTGGAAGGTATTCCATGTCATAGATATCACCATCATCAGGGTTCTCCTAAGTGTGACCTGGGCGGCCCCCAGCAAAGTAGTGGTATAAGAGAAGGTGGGGATCTAGGAGGAAGAGATGATATTGGAGGGTGAAGAATTGAGCTACATCCACCCCCACCACCAGGTAGCCTACTCTAGGCTTACGGAGCTAGTAATCAGGACCCCGAGCGACTAAAAGCCATAAAGGCTTATGACCTGACATGTCACAAGATGATATAGGGTATGATATGTATTTATTCAATACATTCTATTGTAATTTCTAAGATATTTTTTAGTTACTCCTTCATTTTTTATAACTTTGGTGAGAAATAAAGCTCCCTATTGAGACAATATCATAACATATTTTTATATAGGTTCGGACTGCGTGTGATTCTTTGATATCGCTAATTAGATACAAGTGCATGCTATCATTTTGTAGAGAAAGTTTCATGTGTTATATCTTTTTAATCGTGATAAAATCATATGATTAGATATTGGGTATGGAATTGTTTTCTATAGTTATAGATCAGATCAAACTTCATTACAAGTGGGTAATATAACTACAAATAAATGTGATGATATTCTTCCTTTTGGGTGAGAGAGATCACATGGATGAGAAAGTAGGACTTTCAAGAAGGATGTGTCATACCACCACCCATTATTTGGATAATTTATCCCTTGGAATAGTGGTAAATTCAAGATTATGGATCCCTTCATAAGTGTACGGTTTTATTGATTTTTTCCCTAAGGATATTATATGACTACCTTTGAGGTGGAAGATGGGATTCATCATTGACATGCACCCAAAAAACAAACCGATATCTTCTTGGGAATATAAAATATCACTTGACATGCTCTGAAAGTAGAGGGTGTGGTTAGAGGACACTTGAGAGAAGAGTTTTATCATAACCATTTTGTTCCCTAAAAGGGCTTCCGTTTTGTTCATGAAAACGGAATATGTGAGATTATAACTTTGGGATGATTATCATTGACTATACTAGTCCATAATAAGGAACATGTAACACATTCCATGGATTGAAAAAATATTTGTCCAATTGTGAGGCGTGACATGGTTCTCAATGATTGATATCCAGTCGAGCTACCACTGGTTAAGGTTTGGGATGATAATATTTCAAAGATGACATTCTGATGTCACTATAGAAACTATGAAATCCTAATGATTCATTTGAGTGTGAAAAATTACCCTACATTTTTTATTACTTTGATGAACCAGATCTTCTATATATACATGGAGTGATTTTTGGTTTTAATCATTTTTGACATTATCATTTACTATGAGTTATAAGAGGTGCATGAAGAGAAATTGAGGAAGGTACAAGACAAACTATAAGAGAACCAATTTTTAGATAATCTCTCGAAGTTATAGTTATAAATTTGTATGGTTCACATTATGGGGAAGACCATTTTTTATCCTAGATTAGATGTGGATCCAGTGAAGACTACTATACTGATTTCTTGAGACCCACTCAAGAAAGTTTCATTGGTGCAACCTTTTCTTGACATGTTAGAATTCTAAAAGAGGTTTTTGGTGGACGTATCCAGGATTATATCCCCTTTGACCACCCTGACATGGAATGGTTAGTCGTTTACCTAGATTGAGTTTTTTTGGAGAGCGTTTGAAAATTTGAGGATAAAAATTAATAGTGCTCATGTTTTTAGACTATTATAGGAGGTTATGGAGTATGTATCCAAATGTGATTCCTCTAGAGATGGGATCATATTCATATTATGGAAGAGGAAATCAATGATCGTACGCGGGTTAATGTAGTTTTGATCTAATAAGAATAACTACATGACTCAAGACCTAGATTCGGTAGAGGTTTTATTCACTCTGAGGATGTGCATTCACTATCTTTAGGAGAGAACAATTTTCTTACCAATACCATCACAATATTAGGTGTGTCTTTATGTAGAGAGATCTAAAAATGAGATAGAGGCACTGGTTAGAGTTCCTACTAGATTATGAATTTGAGATGTTATATAATCTTGGAAATGGAATAATGGCGTAAGATTCCCCTTGTAGGAAGTATCATTATTATCTCGTAGAGGGGGAGTACAAGAATATGTCTTTTTTGAAGATGACCCTAGTTTAGGAAAGGGGTTCATCTTATCTTTGGTCGATAATGTTATCTCATCCACTTATATAGTATTTAATAGAGGATTAGTTAAGGAGATAGATTTTGAGGTTCTACATGACCAGTTATCCTTAGTAGAATCATAAAATAGATTCATTAAATGAGGGTATCAATTTATCATTTTCAATGGATGTATGAGGTTTCAGGTCTTGTTATGAGATTAGGTGATGAAAGAGATTCAAAATTCTCTTTTAGTTTTATATCCCATTGTAGGTAAGATGTACATAACACTTTAGTGATAGTTTTTGTGGGATATAATATGGTGGAGAATTTATGAGTTTATCTCTTGGTGTCTCACATGATCACAGGTGATGGATGAGCACCAGGTTTGTGCAGGTTTGTCATAGATTCATTACATCCCAGAGTGGAAATGATATGACATATCCCTAAACGATGTGATGTGAATTCTTAGAAAAAGTTATAGGTAATTATTCCATCAGTGTGATTTTTTTCTGACATACCAAGATGATAGACATTATTTTCATATAGGAGCAGATTTTGGTGGTCGGTTTGGTGCAATTTTACATGAAAAAGATAATATGCCTTCATCGGTTTCCCTTGATCATTATCTCTGACCATGATGTATGTTTCACATAACTATTATGTAGAGGAATTAGGGACCTAGTGTAGGATGAGTAAAGCTTTTGACCCCATATGGATAGGTAGATCGATCACACTATCTAGGTGTTGGGGGATATGTTTTGTTCTTGTGTGTTAAAATTTGAATTGATCTAGAATGATCACTTTCCTTTAGCATTTTTTCATATATTAAAAGCTATCACCCTAATATCATTATGGAAGCCTTTTCAGCCTTGTATGGGAGACCCATTAGGTCACTATTATTGTAGGATATGATTATTGAGGCCTCTATTGTGGGGACATAAATAGTTTGGGTTACAATGGAAAAGTTCTAGGTGATCCTTGAGTAAATGAGGAAATCCCTAGAGTAGGAAGAAATCATATAAAGGCCGACATCATAATCCTATGAAGTTCGAGTAGGGAGACCTCATTTTCATAATAGCCTATCCACAATGAAAATTTTTGAGATTTAGTTGGGGAGAAAAGTTATCCCTGAAGTTTTTCTAGTTGTTCAAGATCCTACAAAGGGTTGGTGTAGTTTCTTATAGCTTATCCCTTCCACCACAATTGGACCAGGTGAATGAAATCTTCCATGTGTCACAGCTGAGGTGATCTGTGAATGATCTTACACATGTTATTGACTGGTGAGAGCTAGAAATCAAGGATGTAGCCTCCTTTTTGGGGTACCTAGTGGTGATCAAGGATTTTTATGGGAGAATCCTCTATGGATAGACTATTCCTTTGGTTTCTGTGTTGTGGCATCCCTGGAGTATGTAGGAGAGCTCCTGAGAGCAGGATAGTCATATGTGAGCTCAATATCCCCGTATTTTTTTTATTGTTCTTATAAAGGATTAAAATATTTTAATATGGAAATAATGTAGAGACCCATTTTTCTTGTAATACTTTGAAATATATCAAAAAAATATTTCTGGAGTCAAGAGCTGAGATAGCATGAGATTCTGAGGGCCAGTGATTGCATAATTGATATTATAAAAACAATAAATATATTTATAACATGTGTGCATAGTTTTTAAGAAATAATAGAATATATTTTGACCAAGTTCTCAAATCAAAATATTTAGTCCAAAGATAAATATGGATCTTTAGGTTTACCCTAGGAGCGACCTACGGTTGTTCGGCACCATATATCATGTTAAGGCAGTCATTGGCAGGTGCATTTAATTAAAAAAAGTAAATAAATTGTAGATTTGTTTTATTAAGAGACCTAATTAAATTCTTTTTAAATACTATGGTATATAAACTCTCTAGGTTTAGATACATATTCCTAATGGGAATGGATAGGATCACTAGTGATATTTTTTTACAGAATCGACCTTGGACCATGATTGGTGTTCTAATTGAGGTGGATAGATATTTAGCAGATATACCATATATTCCTTATCATTGGAAAACATGATCTCCAACAACAATATATACATTATATATATATATATGTTTTTTTAATTTTGTTTTCCAACCTTGATTAAATGTTAGATCATGGAAATTTTATTATCTTCCTTTGATCTATGTATTCCCACACCTCTCATGAGGCCATTGTCAAATAAAATTGTTTAATTAAATTAATTATTTTTCTCCATGATCTCACCCTGAATTACCCTATATGAAATCATCAGCCAAGAACTCTTTGCTAGTGATTTTTATAAACCTTTTTATTGTTCTATTTAACCATTGTTCTTTGTGTTCTTTACTTTGGCATATGGTTTCATGGTTCAACATTTCTAGGGTGGGATCAAGCACGATCGAGCACTTGGATTCATGGTGGTTCTACCACAAATGATTGTGAGGGTGATTTTTAGATGGATTGAGATTCATTTCAAGACATGAATGGTGATTTTTATATTTCTAGTATCTAGGATGACTGATGTTTTATGAAACAAATACTTGATATGCTATGGAACACCATGGGTGATTGGAATATAATTTCCATCCATTGGAAGGCCGAAATAACTTCTCGGAGAATAACCCCATTATTTTTGGGTCTTAAAACAATTGTAATCTCACAAGAAAATATAAATATACAATCCACATGAACAACATGTCTTTATAAAAAACAAATTGAATACATGGCTGGTAGTATGATTGAAAAATTTTGCATTATACCCCTATGGTTATGGTGCATGGGAATTGGGGATTATAACATTTACATGTTGTATATCTTGGACAACATAGTATGTGACCTTCCCTGGGTGGCTAAGCAATGTACCTGCTGGACAGAGTTAGGAACCCATGTAGGGGAGCCACCATGTTTTCTTAGAGTTCATGGTAATGGGACAATACCTGGAAAAGGATAGTGGCACAACTAGGTACACGAGATGACCTGACAGTCACAAGCATGTCTAGGAGCACATGGGAAGGACCTGAGTGGCTGAGACATTCCATGTTGTCCCCATACCCTTCATGTGCCATGAAATTGCAACCAATCCATGTTCATATGAGAACATTTTTGAGACAAAGATTTAGACCACATATTGTGTTGACCCATACATGTAGTGTACAACCTTTTTCCTAGAAACTTATACCTTTCATATGTCCTTTGTTTTGAAATTGATTTTTTCTAGCGATTATCCTATCATAAGGGGTTTTGTTTTGTGTAAAACACAATGGTGGCCTTTCTAGTTTCCTTTAAGATACAATGATATCTTTTTCGAGTGTGACACTTTGATTAGTGATGCTACAATATTGAAATGATTGGGAAGGTCATAATATAGATTACATGTAGAGACAATACTCTCCTATTTAGGGCGTGCATCTTCTATCTATATATACGATAGTCCCCTGTCACATTAAGTAACTACTCCCCCATTCTCATTATTACAACTAGATATGGAACTCCACTATTCATTGTGTGGTTCTTCTATATTTGGGGGCGATAATCACTTTTCACACAAGGGAACACATCACCTATACTAATTATTTCACATACATATGATACACCCCTATTCATGGAATGGGACCTCTATCTATGGGGAAGATACTCCCATGTCTCACCACGGCATGAGTCCCACATATTATTTTCACTAATATAAATGATACTCCCCTACAAGTGCATGGGTCCACTATCAACCATGTGGCAGTACTTATCAGGCTAGGGTGTTGTTCTTACATAATTTGAGTGGAATCCCCCTGTAGTATTAGGGAGTGGGCACTATATCATTAACATTAGTGCAATAACCCTATAATAGTATGGAGATAGTCCAATTTCTATTGGATATTGTTTTGTATTTGGATGTGGACTAGTGGTGAGTTTTTGTCCCACCTCATGAATTCCTCAAAAATACATGTGATATATTGGGCATCCTTGATGAACCTTTAGAGATACAGTATGAATCATCATCCAAAGAATAGTATTGAGGTCGATATCTCCTTTCTCCCTCATCTAAATTTGTTTTATGAGAATACATATATCTATGTGGTTGTATTTCATTTCCCTATTACATTGTGTTAAGTTGACTACATATATTGTGTCTCTCATTTCTCCTAATTCAATTTTCACAAGGTCCTACTAGGTATTTATATACTCCGACCTACTTGGGATTTTTACACATGCATCATGTATTATATAGATGATAGATAGATCAATGGTGATATTATAGGATCATAGGGATACTTGAGTACATACACCCTATATGGTGGACGTGATTAGAGACCAAGAGTTGTGTTCTCTCAGGTATTTCATATTCCATTTGATGTTAGGCTGTGAAATATTTTCTAGGTGGGAATTTATTTTTCCATTTACATTTTAGATTACACTATCAAACTCTTTTGTATTCCCCTTGAGGTAATTGCACGCATGGTTTTACCCTAGATGTTATATTATTTTATTATTATTCCTTTTCACTTCTCCATGGATATGGTTGGATTCATGCGTATATGTACTTTAATAAAATTCATCCCATTTTTTATTTCATCTTGGTGCCCGTCACAAGCCCCT
Source organism: Viscum album (assembly GCA_963277665.1). Lineage (NCBI taxonomy): Eukaryota > Viridiplantae > Streptophyta > Magnoliopsida > Santalales > Viscaceae > Viscum > Viscum album. The sequence continues at coordinate 1,901,385,002 of OY728126.1, forward strand.
ACCCTATGGAGGAATGCTTGTGATTGTGGTGGAATGGTCTTCCACTAGCTAGGAAGGCCCTGGAGGGTTAGGTCATTATATTTTTCGGTCCCTTTTAGTTTAATCTTATTAATGCCTCTTGTTTTTATAAGATATTGTGACATATTTGTGTTATGGATATTGTTTGGATTAATAGGGTTGTTTTTGAGAAATTTTATAAACAAAGTAATGAAATAATTACTATAATGATGGGGTTAAAAAAAGATTCATGTTAATTTTATATATATTCTTCCCTATTTATGATGTAAAATGAATGTAATGTCAAACACATGTTTACATTGTTTCGGGGATTTGGATAAATAATAAGATATTTGATTATTATTAATTAAAATATTTAAATAATGAACCAGTTAAATCAATATGGGAATTATAATACTTTCATGCTAAATTTATGTTACTTGATATTGTGGGAGCCAATGATATTTGTGGATAGATTTTTGACTTGGTTCTATTACCCTTTCTCCTTTGTTTATGTACAGAAAAAAATATTATGGAGTATGCAATATAGGAACATTTAGATCATTGATTTTTTTTCTAGATAAAATTTAATGGTTTGTTTTACATTATGAGAAATGGGATGGGATATGAAGAATCATTGAATAACATTTAGTTTATATGGTGGTGAACCATAGATGAGAAATGTGCTTGGATTTTATAATATTTTGATGATAGATTCTGGTGTTGTCAGGATGGCTGATGTTATGACTAATGTTTTGAGACATTGGGGATATTAAGATGTGTTCAAAATAGGAATTTATTATTCATATTATACTTTATTGATGAATAATTAATGGATTATAGTTTAAATTTTATTAATTTATTTCCTACTTCATGATGTATTCAGAGAATATGAATTACAACTATAGTTTTTATGTGGTAGCTAAGGCAGAGTCCTAGAGTACCCAATTTGTTTGATTGATAAATGAAAAGGTAATCAACTCATGGGTGGGGTTTTATTGATTTAATTAATGTTAAATATTTAATTTCATATTAATGTTGATGATATACTTGAGAATAAAATAAATAAAATTTAGAGGTTCCTTCTGAAGATGGGTTTGAAAATTAAAATGCAAATATTGGAAAAATGTCATTTAATGGATAATTAATTAATTAATTAGAGTTATAATTATTGTCTCATTGTTTAAAGAATAGAAATTTGTATCAGTATATAGGGATCATATGTGGAAGTAATGGAGAATGAGTCTAAGGCTATATTTTTCTATAATTATAGGTTGTGTGTTATAATATTTTTATTCTATATGATTTCATATAATACCATACATGCATCAATAGGGAAACCAAGACCCAAATATTGGGGGTGTTTTATCTAACATACATGATGGAGAGGTAATGTATGGATGACTTCTCCCTCTACACATCTCTATCTATGGATATCTATATATATATATTATTTGGAATATCCCAGGTTATAATCTATTATAGTTTCAATTTTCTTCCTACATGGGAGTTGATGAATCATTATTTATTATAAATTTTTGTGTTGTCTTTTATATTGTTAGGTATAACACATATTTTTATCTGGTCATGGTGTCACCAGATTTATAAGAGTGTATGTGTATGGCCTATGATTCCTTGAGGTATAATGTATTTACACAGGTTTTAGTGGCTTCAAAACATACACTTAGTTACATATATGATGATGTTGATGATGAGATGGAATTATGGAATTATTTAATCACAAGATGTTGTGCCCTATTAAAAAATTATTCAAGTTGGTATGAGTCCCAAATCACACATGGGATGATGAATTTTCAAAGGGATGAGCATAGTTTGAGTGGGATTGGAATGTGAGAGTAAAAACCCAATGGAGGGAGTAAAGTAGGACACCTTCTTTAATATATATATATATATATATATTAATTTTTGATATGAAATGGTATAATTATATGTTTTATTTGGTGAGTGATCCATGGTGATAATGGAAAACTAGTATTACCAATTTTAGAGATGAATTATCTTCATATTCTTATTGACTAGGCTCTACTATTCTTATTTTACATTTTACAAAAGTGGTTTTAGTGGGGATCCTACATATTATACATGTTATGATCATTTGATGTATAAATAATCACTTTTTATGTTAACTGGAACATGTTGGGGACTAGTATGAACATTAATATTGTAGCATTCCTCCCCTAAACCATTGTCTTAGGAATAGGTGGTGCGTGTTACTAGCCTTATGTGACATTCCAAAAACAAAAAATTCTATCAAAAATTCCAAAGGGTTCAAAAAATATTAGGGGAATATTTTAACATCAATGGTAAACATCTAAACCATAATAAAACAATAAGAAAAAACAATATATGATTCTTGTGTAAAAGAAAACACAACTCAAATTAAAATCAAACCAACAACTAAATCAGAGTACAAAGTAGAAACCAAGTGACATAACCAAAAGATGAGAAAGCTCAAAGATAACCAATAAAACATAAAACAACTCCAATTATTCACCAAGATCCATATTAATATTCCTATCCCCTCAGTATCAAGAGGCATCATTAATGAATTTGGATGCCATGCCTTTACATGTGTCTTGATAAATAACATATGAAAACACACCAAAGTTCCCAAATACGGGGTGAGTATGAAACTAAGTAGGTTTTCACAAAGACTTCCTAAATCAATCCACTATGAGAGAACATGTTATCTCATTTAATAAAATATTTCATGCAATAAAACAGGTTTATAAAAAACCATAAATCAATTTTTCCAAGATAAGCATCAACAATATAACACAAAAATTTTCCAAGGAAATTATCTATAAACCTTTAACCCATTTCTCAAATTTTGATTTGGAATACAATTTCCCATGTTAACACACATCAAAAACACAAACACAAATGATTGATGTTACTATTAATCGGGAAACATCATGTATGTAATCAATCAATTTTATCTTAGTACTTAATGCCCATTATTCACCCCATTCAACTCATTCTCAACTGTTATGCCCAAAAAATATTAAATTGTTTCAATAAAATTCATTTCTTCATTATAAAATAATTTTATAAAAAAATATTTTAATTTAATAAAAGAAACTATAATTTTAATATAAAAATATTAAAACTGTAAAAAAACTTCAAAATGTCAATCAATTCTCATGATATAGAAAACCATAAATCAAATGATAATTTCCAACATATAACAACATGATTTTAAAAAAAATACAAGAAATGAAATCATTTTGAAATAAATATTTCATTTCATAATCAATGGGTGTTAATTAGGAAGCCATCTTCCTCTAAAACTTAGGTGAAAAAGAATAACAACCCAATGACTTCAACAATCTGAATTAGATTTTCTAAATTTGAACATAGAGCTTGTTCCCTTTCACTCAAACAAAAATATCACATCATTATTGTCATAAAAAGAAATGATCTATCCAAAATGGAATAGATCTTTGATTCCACGGGATTTAAGAGGAATATATTTATGAATAATGATGAATAATGAGAACATTCTATAGTTACCTTGTTTTTTCCTACATTACTATTACATCATTTCAATGGTAAAAAACATAATATTGTAACAAAACCAGGATTATAAGGTTTATTCTATTGGGAAAATTAGGACCAAACATAAAATTTACATAATAAAACATAAACATTATTTTATTTCTTCTTATCTATCTTCTTAGTGGAACACATGTACACCTTATTATAAGTAGTCACATATGGATATACATCAATGAAAGGGGTGAGCTAAAATCCTAGTAAGATTATATATAAGAACATGAATCAGTATAACACGTGTAAGAATAATCGTCATCATAATAATAACATAGGAATGGGATCATCATCACAATCATGAGATTAAGCATTATATAAACTCAAGGAATGTGGAATTGTATAAAAATGAAGCATCATGTATTAGTGGTAAAATATTGCATATAGTTGTAAACAAATAGAGCATTATGTTCATTTATAACATATTTCAATCATCATAACATCACCATTTTGAATAAAATTGGAACCATATTCACACATATTGAACATTATATCATGAGATACATCACATTACCCAATTAATTAAATTTCAATATAATTTTAGGTGCACTTATCACATCATAAGATTTAAATAATCATGCATTCCACAAAGAATACCTAAAAATATTTACCATAAAATAAACAATGGAAATTAAATGGGTTTCATGAGAATTTAATAGAAAAAAATTTCATGAATGAACATTGGTTTTACCAAAATAAAATGGGAACAAAATAATTATTATAGGAATCATCAATCTTCATTGAAGAAGAAACATTCTCAAGACAGTAAAGGATGTGTTTTTTAGAAAAAATAGTTATTTTGAAAAAATCTTTGGATTTTTCACAAAATCATATTGGAAACATGTATATAAATGATAATGAAAGGTAAGAAGAAATCATTTATATTTGATGAATATTAAAAGAACATCCACACTGAAAGTTTTCCTGAAATTGGAATAACCGAATGAATGAAAATTGGGTTTGAGAATCCCCTTACCATATGTATGAATTGGTTCTTCACATTAATATACTAGAAAATAAAATTAGATTAATTAATTAAAAAATAAATAACCTATTTTACATGTGTTAGAATTATTTTAATTTTATTATGTTCATTCATGTCCATTATGATGTGTTTCATTTTTCAATTTCATTGTTCGAGAGAGTTTTTTTTTTGTTTTCATGATCGGTTCACTTGTATACATGTGTTGATGATCATGTAAAATTGGGATAATTATAAAGAATTGATATTATATGTTGTTAATGAACATACGTAAGTTTAATTGGTCCTATATTTTTTTCACATATGATAATGATTTAATTGATAAAAGGATAATGATAATCTTTTAGATTTATTTGTCCTCTTTTGATCAAAAGGAACTCATTTTGTTTTATTATTTCATATAATGTATATAAGTTTGTTCCAGAACATAATAATGGTTATAAAATAAATTTTTAAATATTTCTTACCCATTATAATGTTTTTAAGACCATCCATGAAGGTGTTAAATGAAAATGAAAAGTTTTCATTCTTGAAGGTGATAAAACAACACCTCATGGACAATGTTTCCATTTTTAGAATAAAAGGTAGGGGGAATAGGTTAGATGAAATATTACTCCATTAACATATTGAATTAAAGTATATATAAGATAATTTAGTTATCATGGTACTTGTATAAGGTGATATAAGGAGAGTATAAGAAAAGAAAAAAAGTAAATTAAATTAAATGAAAAGAAATATGCTTTTACATATTGAATTTTTCTCCTTGAGAACCTCCTTAGAGAGATTGGTTTTGGTATTTTTATGATAAAAAATGACTCTAGACGTAGGTAAGGTTCTAGGGATGAGTATTGGGTATAAATTAGAGAAGCTTCAAGGCTTTTGAGGTTTGAGTAGATGAGGTGGTGAGGGGTGGTATTTATAGGGGAGGAGAGGGGTGTTTTTTGATTATTTTATTATTTAATTTATAATATTGGATCAAAACTATAAATATTTTCAACCTTATCAGTAAATATATTTAAATAATAAGGAAATTTTGTTATTAGGGTCTTACATCATTCATACATCATTTATGTCCCAATAATTTGAGTATTTATTAAATACCATAAATGATTGTATTTCACTATTCACCCAAAATTAAATTAGTTTAGAAAAAACCTGAAAAATTCACATTAAAAATTTATTGATATGTAGAATTAAAAAACGAAATATTTTTATGAAAATTAATTTGTAAACATTATAAATTTAATTTTTATTTTAAATATTCATTTATTTGAGAACTACTTATTTAAAAAATTATAATAGATTTTATTACACTTCAAAAAATTACTTAATGTCTCATAAAATTATATTATAATCATAAGAAAGAATAATAATAATTTATGAATTCAATTTATGTAAATAAAATTTCCATTAAATAATTATATTAATTAAAAAATCATAAATAAGAATTTCTGTTTTATAAAAATACCATCACATAATTAATAATTTTTAAAACATTTATTTAGTTAAACTATTATATAATTATATCATATTATCATTTATAAGATGCATAAATTATATTTATAATTTCATAGGTGGGTTTACTATTTTATTGGATGGATTACTATTGTTAATGGTCACATCTCTATTCCAATGGTCAAGATACAATTCCCATAGAATAAGTTTCTTAATTTCTATAATGACCTCTCATTCCATTAATTTTTTATTTATGATTTTTTTATTGTGTCCTCTATGGTATTTTATATGATTTACACTATATTTAATAATTATAATAATGGAGCTTCAATTGATAATATTTTCGGTCCTTACCTTTTCTCCCCTTAAAATATTTCACTCGAGGAATTTCTTTTTTACCTTATAAGTTGAAATAGGTTAGGGTACTCCTCCTTCATCACTTCCTCTTGTTCACATTTTTCCTCTTCATACTTATGGTTTCACCATGGTTCATTGACTAGGTGTGTAGTAGTATTTTATAGAACATTATCTCTATAGTCCAAGATCTTCACTAGATTCTCCTTATAAGAGAGATCATTTTCCAAATGTATAACCTATGGACTCAGTATATGTGAGGGAACTAGTATGTACTTCCTCATGGGGGTATGTGGAATACATCATGTATTTGAGACATGGTAGGGGTATGTGCCATTGGATAGGCCATATATCTAACATGATCAATAATATTGAAGGGGTCTATGTACCTAGGACTTAGCTTTACATTATTCATAAATCACACGATTATCTTCCATGGAGATATGAAGAGGAATACCATGTCTCCAAAAATAAACTCAACATCTTGTTGATGATTATATTCATTTCTATGCTATAACGTTTGGGCTTCCTTGATGTGTTGTTGAACGTTTTTCACTTTCTCAACCATTTCGTCGAACATTTCAGGTCTTAGAAGATTACCTTCACTGACTTCAACCCATCATACTACTGTTCTGCATCTTTAACCATAAAGGGATTCATATGGATCCATTTGGATGCTCTATTGGAAAATATATTTTTAATATAACCACACCAGAGGTATATTTTTATCCCATCCTCCTTTAAAGTCCATAGAACATTCTCTGAACATTTCTTCTAGTGTATGAATAGTCTACTAAGATTGGCCAATAGTTTGAGGATTATAGTCCATACTGAAGTTCAGCTCAGTGTTTAGAGAATTTTGGATACTTTTACAGAACCTGTATGGGGATCTCAGATATTGGTAGAATACAATAAATAGAGTTACTCCATGTAGCCTTATGACTTCTCTTATCTATATCTTTTCAATTTGATCCACTGAGAAGTCATATGGATTTTTGGTTAAGGGATCTATCTTTGTCCGATGATCCACATTAAACATATAGAATTTTTTCCTCTGGATATATTGGGATGTCGAGTGACAATGTCTATGATGTTTTTCCCATTTCCATGTTGGTATGGGTAATGGTTTAATCCTACCCATTCATTTTTTCCTCTAAGGCTTCACTTTCTGAGATTGCATGCACTTTGATGTATATTCAATGATCTCCTTTGTCAAATTGTCTTACTAATAGTTATCTCAAAGACATAGATACATATTTTTTATCTATGGTTTAATATAGAAGGTTCATATATGTGAATCATTTAGAATCTCTCTATTTATATCTTGATTGGATGGTACCCATAGTCATTCCCCGAATCTTACAACTCCTAGCTTATCAATTTTAAACTCATTGGATTTCCAATTTCTGATATCATACACTTTTTTCTGAATATCCAAATCATTTATTTGATAATACATTATTTTCTACATGAGGGTTGGTTGAGTACTCATTTAATAAATAATTAATGATATTTATTACTTAATGATTTCCATTACCATGTTTTGTAAATATAATAATATTAAACACTTCTCATTTCTCATAATTGATAATATTGTAGGATCCTTTTTACATAGAGAATCTTCCACTTTATTCACTTTTCTAGGATGTTAGTAGATTGAGAAGTTATAATACTTGAAGAGATATAACCAACTTTACTGGAGCCTATTAAACATTTTTTGCGTTGATATATATTTGAGGCTCTTATGATCAGTATATATTTCACATGTCTCTCCATTGAGAAAATGCCGCTAGATTTTCAATATATAGATCACAACTTCCAACTCCAGATCATGTGTGGGATAGTTTTTCACATAAATTTTCAACTTCCATGAGGTCTAGGCTATCACATTATCATTTTTCATCAGTAAACAATGGAATAACTTCTTTTAAGCATCCTTGTATACCAAAAAGTAGTTCAATATTTTTGGGAAGTGCTAGTACTATTGTGGTGATAAGACTCTTTTTTAACTATATGAAGTATTCTTCACATTCACTAGTCCAGAAAAAAAAATCCCACTTCCCAATAATCATGGTTAGTGGGATTTATAATCTTGATACGTTATTAACAAAATTCTATTAATACCCATCTAGATCAAAGAAACTATGTATCACCATTACAGTTGTTGGTCTGGGTCACTCTTCGATTTCCATTATCTTGTAAGGGTCCACATATATTCCTTTTATGGTGATAACATTCCCCAAGAATTATAATTCCTCCATCCAAAACTCACATTTATTTTACTTTCCATAAATTTTATCCCTTCACAAAGTTTTGAGAATATTATAAAAATTCTCCCCATGTTCCTCCTTGCTCTTAGAGTATATCAGTATATCATTAATAAAGACTACCCCAAATTAGTCAGGGTAATCTCTATGGAATCTATTAATTATATACATAAATATTCCTATAGAGTTATTGATTCCAAAGGGAATCACTATGAACACATAGTGTCTTTACCTTGTTTGAAAAGCACTATTGAGAATATATTCCTTCATCACCATTAGTTGGTTATATCCTAACTGATGTTCCACCTTAGAGAAATAAATTTCTTAATATAGCAGATCAAAACAATCATTAATACATGGAAGGGGATAGTTGTTCTTTATAATTATTTTTTTGAACATAAAATAATTAATGAATATGTACATTGATTCATCCTTCTTCTTGACAAAGAGGACTGGCGCACCCCATGGTGAGGCACTGGGGCATATAAAACCCTTGTCCAAATTCTCTTTTAATTGCTTCATCAATGCTTCCAACTCAATGGTTTCCATTTTTTATGGTGTCTTTAATATAGAAAAATATCCAATAATAAGTTCAATTTATAACTCAACATCTTTGTCAAGATAAATACTAGTAGATTATTCAGGAAACCCATTAGTATAGTACCTCATAATGGGAATGTCCTCAATCATGATTCTCTCTGTTGGGGAAATTATTTTATCCAGATATGATTTCTCATAAAGAAAAAGTGTCCACACATGAGATGATGATTCTGAAAGTGATTCATCATCCTCTTTATACTTTTATATAATTGTAGTATGCTTCAGGATGTGAAGAGTGACCTCCCTTTCATAATAGTTGATGTTATCTTTGTATAAAGATACACAATCCATGCCCAATATAGCATCAAACTCAACCAAAAGAAGTTAGAAGATATGTTCTAGGAGGTATTGTCCACAAGAATTGACTAGGGAGGAGTTATATACTTTAGATGTAATAATATACCCATTTTTGGTTCTCAGAGATAACTAAACCATGATATTTGTAGGTGTTGTTTGAATAGTTCTACTAAAATTACAAGATATGAAAGAAATATATTGAACTTGAATCAAATAGTATATTCATTATTCTTGAATTAATAACCAATTTACCTATCGTTACATCATTTTTGGGATCCACCACAGTAGTAGTGATGGAATAATATTTCCCTATCTCCTTTGTTTTTTCTGGCTGCTGAGGCTAACTAACCTCAATAACTTGAGGTTTAGTTCACTAGCTTGGATAGTTCCCTTACTCCCTATAGTTGAATAATTGTACCATGGTAGGTTTTATCCTTTCCTTTACCACATTTAATAGCCTCCTCATGTATCCTAATCATTCATGAGCATTGTGGCCCTCTCTCCCACACAATAATCATTTCCCCATCCCTTTGAGGCAATTCCCATTATGTTTCTACCCAAATATTTGATATGTGAGTGGTTGAGTTTTCTTTCGACCTTTTTCATTAGATCCCTTAGCTTGAAACTCCATTTTACATTTCTTATCTTTATATCGTTGGGACTATTATCCAATCTCTATCTCCACTTTGATATCACATCCAAAAAAATTCATCATAAATTCTAAAGTCTCTAATTTATAGATATTTATGGAGGTGTTGTTTTAAAACACCAAGGAATATTTCTATTTTTAAGTAATTTTTGATAAAAATACTTGATTTTTACCTTGCATTCCATGTGAAATTTTATTTGTAATCTATAACAAATTCACCTTCAATTTTCTTCAACTTTAAGAATTATCTCCCTATCTTCATCTGAATAGTTCTAGGAAAATGCATTTTGATAAATATTTTCTTAATGTCTTCCCACTCCATCTCCTCAATTTCTTCCATCAGCATGGTTTTCATAATCTACAACCACTAATGATCAGCCTCACCATATAAATGATAAATGGATCGAATCAAAATTTCTATATCGAAACATAGAATCATATAAAAGATCTTCTCTATTGAGTTGAGCCACTATTTCGTGACATGTGGATTGGATGATACAATAAATTCGCGTGTTCATTTTCACATAAAATACTCGATTTCCAATTTCTCCATATTATGTGAAGGAGTAAGTTCCAAAATATTCAGGTTATTGTTCATAACCTGAGATAGTTGGGTAAGAATCAACACTAAATTTGGAACTCCACCTCCCAAGGAATTAGGGACATAATTTGAGTTATCCTTGTATTATTCATCACATATATTATTGGCCACATTTCTATTAGTTCCCAAAATTTTCTAAAATAAAAAATGTTTTAAGAAAACATATGTCAACAAGTCATCAATAAAAAAATTATTCCTTTGTGATATTAACATTAAAGGCATATCTTGTGGGATCCCTATGTTTATAATTTTTTAATACAAACCATCTTGAGTTTTTTCATATACTTTTTATCATACTAAGGGTTTTCACTAAGGTTATTTAATCTTAATTCCAAAATTAATCAAATTGTGCACTAATACCAACTATACAGATCATATATTATCTTCAACTACTTTTACATCATTTTGAAGATAAAAAACATAATAGTGTAACAAAACTAGGATCTAAAGGTTTACTGTCTTGGTAAAATTTGGACAGAACAGAACAATTACAAAAAATAACACAAACATTATTTAATTCATTTTTCTCTAGCTTCATAGTGGCCATCGTGCACTCTTTACTATAAGTAGTCACCTGATGATATACATCCATGAAATGGGTAATCTAAAATCTTAGTTAGACGATAGATAAGAACAAGAATCAATATAACATGGGAGATCATAATCATTATCATTATAGCATAAGAATTTCTTCATCATCATAATCATTATAGGATTAATTATATAAAGGAATTGAATGTCAAAATGCATGAAAATGAAATATCATATCTTAGTCATCAAATTCCACAAATAGTTGTGGAAAAAGATAGTATCATGTTAAGGCATAAAATATATGCATAATCATAAGATAATCATTGTAAAAAAAAGATAGCATATTGTTCATGCATTTTTCACATTATCTTAGGACATACATATTATTTCCCAATTCATTAGAGTACTATATAATTAGGGAAAACTCGCCAAGTTATAATATGATAACAATATATTCCATAAATAACTTAGGGAAAGGAAATGGTTTTCATGAAAATTTCATAAAGAATACATTTAGGAATAAAAATTCGGGTTCCCAAAATAAAAATTTTATAACATACTTTTTATAATAATCATCCATCTTTAGTGAATAATAAATAATCTCAAGAGAAATACAGGATGTGTTTTTTAAAAGGAAGATTTATTTTCTAAAAATCATTGTATTTATCACAAAATTAGATTGTAATCATGTATATATTTGAAAAAAAGGTAAGAACAATAAAATTATATTTTATGAATATAAAAATAACATTCACATTGAAATTTGTCATGAAATAGGAATTGCACAATTAAAGGAAATTGGGTATGAGAATCCCATTACCTTATCTATGAATAATTTATTCACTCTAACATCCCAGATAATCAAATTAAATTCATTAATTAAAAAATTCATAACCTATTTCATAATTATTTTTTTATTATAATTTTATTAACTTCATTTTATGGAGATTATTATGTGTTACAGTGTTCAATTTCATCATTCTGGAGTGTTCATTTTTTGGGATTTCATGATTGGTTCACTTGTATACCTGTATGTAAGATCATGTAAATTGTGGATAATTATCCAGAATTGATATTATATATTATTAATGAACATAAATAAGTTTAATTGGTATCATATATTATTATATTTCTAGATATGATGTGGGTTTATTAGATAAAATGTTAATGATAATTGTTTAGATTAATTTGGTAGTTATTCGATCACAACAAACTAATTTTGTTTTATTATATAATATTATGTATTTAAGTTTGTTACAAAACATAATAAAAGTCATAAAATACATTTTAAAATCCTTTTCAACCATTATAATAATTTTCATACCATCCTTGAAGGAGTTAATGGAAAATAAAATCATTTCATCCTTGAAGGTGATAAAACAACACCTCACGGACGATGTTTCGATTTTTAGAATAAAAGAGAAAGAATAAGAGGTTTGATTATACATTATTTCATTAAAATAATAAAACTCCATTATATATAAGATACTATGGTTATCATGACACTTGTATATGAGTATATGAGGAGATAATAAAAAACGGAAAAAAGGAAATGAAAATAAAAGAAAATAAAGTGGATTTTACCTCTTCAATTATTTTCTTTGAGAACCTCCTTAGGGAAATTGGATTCAGACATTGGTTGAATCCAAATTCTTATGAATGTGTGTGATGTTATTGGTAATAGTATTGGTTAGAAATTTTACAATTTTCAAGGCTTTGGAGGTGTGAGGAGAACAGGTGGTTAGGGTGGTATTTATAGTGGTGGAGAGGGGAATTTTTTGATTATTTTATTCATTAGATTATTAATATGACTCAATACTATTAATAGTTTAAACCTTGTCAATAATAATATTAAAATAATGAGAGAAATTTGGATATAATGGGATTTAATCATCCATACATAATTGATGGCTCCATAATTCATGTATTTGTCAAATACCGTAAATTATCATATTTCACTACTCACTAAAAGTTCAACTATTTTAGAAAACAACCCAAAAAATGCCCCTAGACATTTTTTAATGTTTATAATTTAAAAAAATTCATTTCATGAAAATCAATTTCAAAAAATGAGAATATTAAATTTTATTAAAATATTAAAAAAATTTCAAAAATTACAAATTTAAAAATTATAATCAATTTTATGACACTTTGAAAAATTACTTTAGGTATCATAATATTATATTATAATCATAATAAAAAAATAATTTATGAATAAATTTTATGAAATTAAATTTTATATTAAATCATTATATTAATTATAAAATTATAAATAAATAGTTTTACTTTATAAAAATACAAACACTTAATTTAGAATTTCTTAAAAATTTATTTACTTTTACTATGATATAAATATATCATAGTATCATTTATATTGTGCCTAAATTTTATTTATACATTCATATATTTGATTACTATTTTAATTTATGGATTACTATTCATAATGTTTACATTACTATTCCAAAGGTTAGGTTATTATTCCCTTGGTATAGGTTCAATAATTTCTAGAAATATATCTTATTTAATTAGTTATTCATTTTTTTAGTTTTTATTGTGTCCTCTATGCCATTTTATATAATTTATACTATATGTAATAATTATAAAAAGGGAGTTTCCATTGGTAAGATTTGGGGTCATTACACTTACCGAAAAAAAAATATCTCCGACGGATGTTGGACCTCCTAAAACAATCTCTCATATTTAAGAGAATAATCTCTTAGGAAATAGTAGGATTAGGAATTCATGTTGTGAATGTATTATAGGAAATGAGGGATTAAAGAGAAAAAATGAGTTAAACCCATAATTTTTTAATAAATTTTTCATGGTGCATGGTTAGGGTTCACAATAATGAAAACTATGCGCTAACCATGCATGAGTTACTGCCTCAAGAAATTCCTCACACGATTGGATCAAAAGGCTATAAAAAGTTTGTACAAAACCCATGTTATCAACTATCTCAAATGAAAACATGATCACACAGTTTATCCTAGGAATTTGTAGGGGTCAAACAAATTGTGTGCCATCCCTGCACATGCCCTATGACCTATGTAATCCCTTGCATGGTTTCATGGAGGTATTACATGGTTTTACTAATTGTGCCCACATTCTGAATATCAAAAAAATTATTCAAAAACTGAAAAAACACACCAGATCAACTTGAAACCAAAATTAATAAATATTTATACTAAAAACACATAAATAGAGGGTCAAGTACCTAAAACCGGGGGTTTTCATTATCTCCATAATTTTTCATTAAATCTATGGAAATTAGATAACATGATTTTTCCTAAAAGTGTTTTGTCCATTATTCCAACATCAATTTTCCATGGTCCCGCATTTCCTTCTAAATATGACTATGTTTCCATAAAACCCACAGTATAAAGATGATTTTCCCACACAAAACATTCTCTTACCTATCCATAATATATTCTAACACATAAAAAACGTAACATCTAGCTCTAGGTCAATGTGATCCCATCAAATCACATGGTCTAGATCATGTTGATATTTATTTAATTGGGATACATGAAACAAATTATGAATTAAAATTAATCATGGTAGAAAAACCAAGGAATGTTTACCTCACTAACCCATTCATGTATTTGAAATGATATTATGTATTTAAGAGATTACTTTCCATGCATGCCAAAATGACTGTGTTCCTTTTTTTCTTTTAGTGTTTCTCTGAATGTGATCATTTCCATGTGATGTGTTGTGAGCCTCAGATGGCTTATGGTTTGATGAGATATGAGTGGGGAGGCCCAATTTTGTTGTATTAGTTGATTCCTGATATGAAAATATGCATGGTGATATTCATGGTGGTGTTAGGGATAACACCATATATGATGTAATGCATTAAATCTAGGATTACCCATTATTGGGATGAAAGGTATAATCTTTCTTATTAATAATATTTTTAATGTCTAGATAGATGAGTTTTTTGGTTACTTACATTCCTTTCCCCTCTACTATAGGTAGCTAGTTGTATTTGGTTATAAATATTTTATGATATCTTAGGATGTTTCTTATGCCAACTAAAATAAATGAATTATGGTAGTAGATTAATTAATATTTTCACTATTTGGATTTGGTGCATGCTAGAATGAAAATATTAATAATCTTGAGGAATTGTGGGATATATTATATTATTCCTAGAGGGAATGGAAATCCCTTTGAGGTTTTCGAAATTATTAATGGTATATAATGTATACTAAATTAATTAACTTATGGATTAATTGTAAAATGGAATTTATAATTTTATTAAAATTCTTCTAAAATTCTTATGTGAATATATGATTCTAGTTCTTAATAGTGTCATCCAAGTTTTCAATATATAATATATTTAATTATGTCTATGAATAGGTTAATTTTTGTAGTGTGGTTGTGAGATATTATATCATATATATTTTATTATTTCATTCACTACCCCACCCATGAATATCAGGTGATGGAAACCCAATGGACTATGGGAAGGTGTTTTCCCCCAACAACTTGGTTGGTGAGGAAGGGTTATCTGACTACCCCCTCTAGCCCCACTCTATTCTCTTGTTAGTATTATGCACTGATGTTCATGGTGGTCAGTTTCCCCATAAATGAGTGTTAATTTTTTAATTGGTTGTCATTATTTCACATGGATTTATCTATGGATATAATATCCTAATGAATATTATTGGTATGACATATATGGGTTGTAAAGTCTCAAGGTACGTTAACCAATTTATGGGATATGATGGGTTGATATATAATACTTGATATATGATACACAACATACTAGTTGTGGTGTAACCCCAAAACTACTTAGATACTATATGGAGATGGGGATTGGGTGATGAGATGTTGTGATAGATCAGATGCATGTAATGATACCTTATCCTAGGTTTCATCATGATAAATTCTTTTGGAGATATATTACTTCAAACACATGAAATCAGGGTAGAGTAGTAAACCACTAGGGATGCAGTAGTGGGGTACTCTTTTTTTTATTATATTATATGATATCTTGTATTTGTTACACAGAGATACATAGTCATCGTGATGTTCAGAACATAGTATACATGTTTATTTGATAATTTAGTTTCACTTATCATTCACTTGGATTTCGTAGGCCCTTTTTATCATTCACATGAGAGGATCTAGAGAGTATCCTATTGAGTATAAATGTTATGATAACCCTATATATATTCTATTTTTCATTTCAAGAAGATTCAGTTGAAGATCGAGTTGGATATCTCTAGCTTGTGGTTGTTTTTTAGATGTTGGGCTTCATGGCTGATACTGAGTTTGTCTTTTTGTATGTCTAGTTTCCTTTTCAGTTATTTTCATCTTTGTATGAAATTATATTTTTGTACTTGGGGACTTTTATCTAATTTATCTTGATGATGAGTATAATGGTTTACTTTTCTTATCACTCATTCCTTATATTCTTTTTGAGTGTAATTCATATTATTAGTATGTATGATATACCCTCGATGCTTGTCACCAACCCTTGGATTTTTGGAGGTGGGATTCAGGTGGTCATCCTCTCCCTTCTTTCATTTTTGTGTCCAAAGACTGGTACCTTTAGAAGGATGGGGTCATGAAAATATTCATCTCAATAATGAAATATTATTTTTTTTGTTAGTAATTATAAAACCTTTATATTAATTTATTATTATTTTTTCATTAGTTATCAAGAAAATTGGAGGTCTTATGTGAAAAATAAAACTCATCCAGAATGTTCTATTTAGGAAGCTTACTTTCTTAGAGAGTTCCTATAATTTTTATGGGCATTTAGTTTTTACAGAGTCAATATTGAATTTAGCGGGACGTCTTGATGATTATGAAATTCATTGTCAAGAAAATAATGAATCATGGATATTTATAAATGATGTTTCAGAAGTTTGAAGATTATTCTACTTATAATTGATATATTTGAAGTTAATAAAATAACATCGATATTTACCAATCAATACTGATGTTGATGATCCATATATTGAATAATTAAGGACACCAATGAAATGATTCCCTGAGACCCAAACTCAAGATGATGTAGAGATAACACAAGTGGTTCACCATGAAATTACTAACTTGTTTTCATGTTTTCTATGTTCCAAATATAATGCATGGTTTTAATATGATAAAAATTATCTAATTTAAGTAAAAATATTCTATATCAACTTATATAGGTAATTAATGGTGATAATTGAGCATAAATATCCAATGAATTTATGTAATTATATGAAGGTCCTTTAAATCACACTCCTTTAAATCATGGTAACAGATTTAATGCTTATAATATGTTCTGATTCAATTTTTATACTATTAATCATAATGTTGGTTTGAAAACATAAAAATAGTATATTTCACGTTTAAGATTAAGGTTAATATATAAATGTGGTTGATATTATCATGTAATATTATCATGGGAAATTTTTAGTTGAGTTATTTAAATGAAAGTGGGTCAGTATTTAGGGGGGTATAAAGAAAGTTTCATTATAATTTACTTCTTAAAAATTATCTTTGTTGGATGATATTGGGGAGCATGAAGAACACAATCCTTATATTTTGGATTCCCATGAAAATAAAGTATATTATATCCCAAATATAGTTGATGAAGGGTGGATTGTTGTTCTCTACATGAAACTGGAAGACATGTATTATATGGGTGATGAAGGTAAAGTAATTTTTGATATTGTAACACATAAACTACAATGTAAGAAATTTTGTTTCCCTAAAAATATTAAAAATTGAAGTCTTGTGAGTAAGGGTTAAATAGAATAAGGAGGAGAAAATGAGAAGAAAAAATGTTAACAATGGATACTGATAATAATATGAAAACCCAATAATATGATTTATAGGTTGATTTTTAATATTAATAAATATGTTGTTAGTTTTTTATTTATATTTTAATTGAATAAATAATAATTTTGTGATTTTTTATTTAATTTTAGGTTTAATAGAGTTGTTTTTCTTTATATTTTTTGGTATGTATTTTCGGATCAAAGAGGTTTACAGACACAACCCGCTCTTCATAACTTGGTTCATATTATAACCCTATAAAACCAGGTACAATTCATCACATACATTTCATAATTTTTTCATGAATTTCATCACATACCTTAAATGTGATTATTTGTAAAGGAATTTATGATTTAATAGTGTTGGTTTATTTCAAATATTATTTTATAGGATGGTCATCCATAGAGAGGATTATATATATGAACCACTCAATATCACATGATTCTTATTCTTCCCATGTGACAATATATACACTTTATCACATACCATGCATACCTGTTTTAGTGCACATCATCACATACATTAAAAAAAATTTAAATAAATTTTTTATTTAATTAAGTCAGTTTTATAAAAAAAAATTCAATCATTCCATCCTCATATAAGTTTATATATATATGTATATATATATATAACTCAATCTATACCACATGAATCTCATTCTATGCCTAATATACCAGTTACTCTTCATCACATATCAGTCATGCCTCTTTTGATACAATTTTTTCCCTATTACACTTTAATTTATAGTTATCAATTCTATAAATAATATTGGTACTTATTTATATCACCTATTATGCATCTGAAATGCAGTGAGACTGGAAAATAGTTACCATAAATATGTAATTTGAACCTCATATTTGTTAGTATGTATTTTTATAGGATAAGATAAATTACTTATATATTGTTATTAATTTATTAATTCATATAACAAAAATATAAAAAATAATTTAATGGGGACAAGAAATAAATATCATAATGTTTTAAATTTCAATTACTAAAAGATCTTTGTCCCTTATTATGACTATAGAATACACATTAAGGATAAAACTTGAATTTTTGGGAATATCCTAGGTCATTTATCTTGTGAGGAGGCTTCCCTAACCATTCATTATTCATATTAGAGGCACATTCCAAAATAATGTAAGAATGGGTTATTTGATACTCAAATAAAGGTCCTATCATAATTATATATTAATCTATTATTAAATTAAACATTTTTAGTTAATAATTAAATAATATAATTTATGATATTTGTTTTATTTATAGATGCAGTTTTATGTTGATGCACTCGATGAAATTTCCTGTCCATGGACATTAAAATAATAAGGGAAGAAATGGAAGGATTTTAAGTAGGTATTTTGGTATGAATTCAATAACACAATTTAAAAATTCTATAAATATATGGTAAGGTCTATGAGGGTATGGATAAAGACCAGTGGAAGGTATTTGTTAACCATCATCATTTTAAATCATGTCATGTATTTTATTATATTTCAATAAATAAATATTAGTGGCTTTAGAAAATTTTATTTTTTAATTATATATAATATTTCCATCATCATTCTAGGAGAAATTCTTCTATTATAGAGAATAAATTATTTCCCCACCCAACTAAGTAGATAAGTTTTTCTAGTAAATTATGTAGGAAAGTATCTTGTAATCAATTACAATATATTTATATAAAAATATATTAATTTAGTTTTTCTAATAATTGGTTTTAATTTTTTTTGATATAGTAAATAAAGGTAGGTTAGTCTGTTGGATGGATGGATTTGTGGTTCAATATCCATAAAAAAGGATGATATATATGTCAATTACTCTCCATAAAACATTGAGGTAAATAATTTTATTAAATAGTTAGTTTAATTAAGTTACTATATAATTTAATGTTATTCAATTGTAGTGAAAACTCATTATGGTGTGTCTACCCAACCATGTCCGCTTCAATATCCTTAAATGATTCTATGAATAATGTTTTATGGAATTGGGTTCTATGGTCTAGTGAGTGGGGTGGGTTTTGGACCATCACTATCATGATTATTTGCTACATCACAAACATATACATCAATTATTCCATCTAAAGTGGATTTATAACTTTTGGGGATCTTAATGAATAGAAGGAAATCCATGCACTAAAAAATCAATATTAAGAAGAACTAATTAATATACAAAATGGATGATTTTCAACATTGATTCATTCATTGGATTCCTTATTCCATGGGATTAATTGTAGTATTCTCAAAGAAATAGGGACACTCATGTTATTTTTGAGATTGGTATGTTTAATAAATTTTATGTTTTGTTCGTATTTTTTCATTTATATTTATATGATATTTTACGCATGATAATTGACATCTAATATTTAAAGTAAATAAATGATGGATTGGGACATTATTCTACATAAATTACATGGGTGAATAATAATATAAAATTGATATCAATTATGTATAAATATATCAAATAGGATGATTGGTCAGTGTCAAAACACTTATATTTCTATAGTAATAATGATTCTTCTAATGACTCAATATTTTTCTATGAATGTACCCTGCAATTAAAGGGATATTTACCATTATTACATGGAAAGAGTCTTCAAAAGGCCTAGTTTCTACGTATGAATGAATAGAGTAAATTCATGGGTAATATTTGTTATTCATTGGAAACAATACATCTAAAATTATATATAACTCAAACATAGGTCATCTTAAGGGAGAAATGGAAAATATAATGTTTCAAGGGATGCATAATTAGGTGAATTGTTTGGTAGACCCTATGTTAAACTATTATTTTTCTGATACTATGAAGGGTTACATGAATGGTTGGGATGTATCGATTGACTAAAAATTCATCCAATTAGTGTTTGAGTTTACAAAACCAGTTTAATCATTTATTCCCCTAACATTCAACTTAAATACCAAAGTAAATCTTTCACTAAATTAATATACTTAAATTATATGAGAATTTAATTTCTCGGGATAAGAAAATACTGAATTTATTAATTTATCATACTATAATAGCTAAGATAGTTTATGGGGTAACTTGTTGGAACCTCTCATGTTGTACCTAGATTTTGATATTTCTATACTGAAACTACAAGGTTAGGGTTTTTTGACCTTATTATACCCAGATAAAAAGAGATTCCCAAGTTTATGTTTACCCCTAAAAATATTTTTATTGATCAATATAATAATATTTTTTATCTAAAATGTTTCATCTCTAAAGTACACTCAATTTCACATATAAAAAAGTAATCGATTACTAAATCTTATCCCATAAGAGTTATATTATTTTACACATATTTGATTTTATTAATTTGTGTTTGAAGTATACTTCCTATAATATTTACTGAATATATCCATTTCTAATATGAGGTTAATTATATTAAATAAAGGCACCATAGGTGGGGAGTAGGGGAGGAGTTGATAAACACCATGATGCGCCAGTAGAGAGAAAAGGGGACGCATCAAAGAGAGAAGTGATGTGTTGATTGAAATTTTTTGATCATGTTTATGTTACTAAAAAATTTAATAATTTACATATTGAAAATTGTTAGGTTATCTTATTATTTTTTATAATGTGGATTGTTTTATCTTAATTTATGAAATCATTGTTTTTATGATTTATTGTATGAATAATTTATTTATATATGTTTTTTGTATTGTTTTTTGGATGAAATGTAATATGTTATATTTAGTTGGTGAAAATTAAATGAAATCCATGGTTTTAACCTCATATAATTATTTAGTGGTATTTTTAACCATTTTTATATATTTATAAGTTGTTAAAACCATTTATACATATTTTACATGTTATTTTTTTACAATGTAGTTTAATAGAGGTTGCGAACCTTGTATATTTCATAGAAATGGTATATAAATATTTCATGAATAATGTAGGGTATTAAAAACTCCACAAAGGGAAGGAAAATACTCCCAAAAATGTTATAAAAGAACAAGATGCAAGCTCGATTAAAAATTTGATAAGAATATTAAAGAAATCAAATTTAGAAAAAGAATAAAGTGGTCTGCATACTGATTTCTAGGAATGGTACATGGGTGGTATTCCTCACGAACCTAACATTAGTTGGAAAGCCCATGAAATGCTAGCCCACATGGCATTGGCCAACAAACTAGACAGTTCTCAAAATAAATGAATAATTATGTTGATACCCCATGAGCCACGTCGTTGGTGGAATTGAGGTGGTGAAATTCCACTCGCAAACCACATCATTAGAAAAAACATGATGGAGAAGTACACACCCACACACCATCCCCATTAACTCTGTTTGCAGACAAGGTGATGTGAGTGGAATCTTGTGAACCACATCATCTGTTGGATTGACGTGGTGACTTACGTCGTCACGAACCGCAACCCCATAAATCTTTATTGACTGAGTCGTCGGTGGGATAGATGATTTTACTATGGGTTATTGTAAATGGTGGCATGTAACCCATAGATACATCCCCCTTGGAACTCTATAAAAGGACAAAAATTATAGAAAAAAGAATAAAAAAGGGGATTATATTTTTGGAGACCTTGGATTTTATAGATATGATACTTCGAAGGAAGCCTGCTAACAATGTACGGAACTGCGAACGGTTTCAAGTAGGTATAAACAGGTCATGAACCATAAAAATAGGGAAGGAAACTAATATGGGAAAACCAATACCCAAATTGGAAAACTGTGAACAATAATCCCTTCATTAATGAATTTCCTGCAAACTACAGGACCAATACCCCTTCTTTAATTTGGAATACCACATCGCACAATTCTATACAGATGAAACCATGCCCTGCATAACGTTCCTCCACATGAATGGATTCCATTTCCACATACCACCAACCTATATGGATGGAACCCGAGACTGTGTAACCCTATTTCATGTAGACAACATCCAAGACTTCATACCACCTCAGTACAAAAAATAGTATCTAGGTTCGTGTACCACATTGTTAGGTGGACCCTACCTAGGTATGCATACCACGTCGGTACCTAGACGACCCCACCACCTGCATAACAATAAACTGTGCAAAGGGTACCCCACCCCTCATAAAAAAGGATACATGGAGTAGGTTACCTTTGGGCTTTCCACCTTTTGGTACCGATCATACTCTTCCATTTCCATCCCGTCCTATGAATACCCTCCACAAACCAGTCCATCGGCATCAAGAAAAATCCTCTTCCAAAGCCACCAGACCCATATAAATAGACCATCAGGTACATCAGTACATCCTTATGAGTCTAAATACACATGTTAAGTGGAGAAAAGTGGGTAATCTCTACAACCATAAGGGTCCCCAAAGTGTTTCTAGGTCTACATTCTCATAGTAACCCAGGGTCCAACCTTGGGAAGCTCACATGTATCTTCCCATTCTAGGGATAAAGCGTAATTAATAGATTTTCCATTCAATTAGGGACAATGATAAGTAAAAGGGATCATGCCTAACTATCCCTTTCAAAATGAGATATGCTTATCCCCTTTCCTGAAACCAACTTTAGGGAAGCCCCATTATGGTTACCCCATAGGCTTTCTTTGGGAGGTGGTTCTCTTTCTCCTCTTAGTAACACCTCAGGACAGGTCTAGATATAAATCCAAACATGACTAACTTATATATCCACACTGGTGATAGTTGTCACATTTAAATACCCCCCTCTCTCTTGTTGGGTCGTTACCCCAATCTCTTCTTTCATTGTCCTACTTTTCCATCAATGGAGAAGGAAAGGTGTGTGGTATGTTGTATCAACCACCTCCTCTTGTTTCTCCCAACAAGTATGACTCCCGTTTTCATAGAGGTTGATGAAAATCAAAACATCCATACCATATCCAAATGAATTTCAAGAACTCTAATTCCTACTCTAACCCAGATATATGGGACGCATGTATGAAGGCCCGAGCTCAAGTGGGAAGCTTCCAAGAATAATCCCCACTCAAATGAACTATGAGAACTTTGATTTTTGCCTCAAATAGGATACATAGGATTCTTTTCTAAAGGCTTGATCTCAAAAGGTATTATTTCCAATGTTTAATCCCCATCATTCCCCCCATAAACTAGGACCCTTTACAGTATAATCCCCAACATAAATTGAAATATGAGGCATTTGGTACCCAAATAACATGTATATGTAGGAAGCCTCCTTGAGGTCTAAACCTGACACATAAATCAAAAAAGAGTTCACCAGAACATATCCTCAGTAGGGTCATATCCACCTAACTGAGCAAGACTCTTTTGACCATCCTGGGCCACTTTTGTGTATGTCCCACAGAAAATCATGACTAGGCATCGTCCACCTAGACATCTTATCCACATGATGTTAAACTGTATGGATAGGTCCTCGTCACACAACCTTAAAAGGTGATGTGTACAGTTAAGAGACACCAAACTATGTGGATTATGATTCCTGTCATGGGGATATATAGGAATCACATCTTATGGGTTCGATCCCGATAATGAAATAACTTCCATTACCCCTGGATGATGCTAAACATCGAAGTGCCACATTACATTTCTTAAAATAAATTCGTCCTAGTAATTCCTAATCCATGTATATCCATGTTTTATTTTTCAATATATGCATGATTCGTAGACACATTCATGGGAATGAATGAAGGATTCATGGACATATGAAAATTTATTCAATCAATAAGAGAGTATCATTGTAAGAAAAAATTTTCCCCCAAAAGAGTGTGATGAGCTTGACACCCCATACTCTCAACCAATGGAGTCTGTAAGTGTTGTTGGAGAAATTATCATCCAACAAGCACCTGCCTTAGATAGTCAGGTCCCTGGATCATGTATAAAATGGTCGTTGGGTGTTTCTGGCTCTATAAATAAACTTTTTTGAGACTATTTTAGGTCCTCATACTCAACATGGGTTGATTGAAAAAAACCTAACCCACCAGATATCACCAGTGAGGACCACTCAACTATGAAACCTCCTTCATAATATGAAATGAATACACTGCCGACTCCCCATAGGGATGGAATGGAAAATCCCCCATCAACCGATGTGTGATGTGAATCATGTCAAAAAATGGTAAATCTGATGAAGAACCCTTCATAATAATGGAAAATTGGTTGCTATTTGTTAGGTCATTTTTTCCTCCCCTGGTAAGAGGTGTATCAGGTCAAAAAATTGGTGAAGGCAATGTGAATGCCAAACCAAGGTGGTGGTATTATCCCACCATAATCCCCTTTCATCCAAAAATGAAGAGGGCCAATCAAGATCACAAATTATGCATGTGATCATTATATGTTATGTTAATGGATTTTTTCTTCTGTATATACCATATGTATATTGCAGGAAGTTTTCATATCTCTCTTTGATCCAAATGGAATCCCTATAATATGCTCAGACATGCATGTTAGTGACTACACAGGTGGTTCGGTCCCCAAAAACGAACATGACACCCTCACCTACCCAGTTTCTTCAATGATGGGTTTCAAATGTGATGGTCAGTGAGTACTACCAATACTTTACTCTCCCTTGGGTGGAGGTTGCAAGGAAGGCCCTATAATCACTACAAACTTACAAGCCACATCTTTATCCACGACCTATAATCCAGCAACAGTTGACTCCACTGGTTGTCTCAAATCTTTTTGGGAGCCTATCCTAGAAATGGGACAACTAAGACCTTACTTATCTTAGAGAGATAGATGAGGTCAAAACCAATGAATTCATCCCTATAGCAAAGGAACCTTGCTCAAGGGCTCCTATCAGAGTTCATCGCGACAGGAACTGTACAACCCAAAATCCTCGCTCTGAAGAGGATAACATTCCGAGGATATCTTCTAATGTCCAATGCACATGGATCCCTCAAGCTACCCATTGAGGGTGGAAAATGAATAATCTGGAATAGCTTATCACCCAGGTTCTGAAGGATGAGGTCCGCCACAAAAATGTGAAGATATATAATGTAACACCCGAGATTTTTATGAGAAATATTTTGTTTTATGTTATATAAATCATCAAAGGGATATTTCACTACACACAACACTAGCTTGGCTTACTTTACACACAACTGCGGCCTTCCTCGATAGCTTGCGTTGTACGCAATACCGGGTTTCACTAAACAATGATATGCTATTAAATTATTATTAAAACTAGCTGTTATGAATAGTAATAACCACTTTTTGAAATTTTGTAAATTTTATTTTTCAAAATGGACTTCATTTCTGGTTTCGGAATATCGAAATTATCCTAGGGTGAAATTTTGGTATTTTTCTGAAAACTTTCAATTTTTGATGAATAGTGAAAACACTAGGTTACTATTTAAAAACAAACTTTTTATTTAAATTTTTTTTATTTTATTTAAATTTATTTTAGGTCAAAATTGATACATAATACCTATATAAGTTCAAACTAATTCATTGGAGTCATTTTATAATAATTCTAGATATATAAAAATTTTATTGAACTTTTCACCGTCTTTTACCCACCTCCTAGGAGAATTTGCAAATTCACATAAAACTTAATTTTATCGCTTCTGTGAGTGGAATTTCGAAAATCCGAGAGACATGGTTAATATCAAGGACTAAAATTTAGTTCAATGAGATGAAAATAATTTTGGTGAATAGTAACTTTTACTTTTTTTACCACGGTTAAAAGTAAATAGTGTAATTAAGGGTAAAAATGATATTATTATTACCCTAACACATGCCCTAATTCTATTGGATAGGTGTAATTCGACCAAAAACAACCTTAGAAATAAAATATGACCATTTAGGTCCATTTGGATTAGATTAGGGAATTTAATATTATTTTATTTAAAGAATAGTTAAAATAGTTAAAATCAAAGTTTAATAACTAAAACATTTTTAATCTAGGGTTATACATAAGATAAATTTAACTATAAATATTAATTAGAAATATAAATATATTTCCTACATAATGGTATTTTATTTATAATTTTTAGACATTAAATAATTTAATTTATTTTTGACACAATGATGATGGAGTAATGATATTATTAATGAAATATTAACATAATTGATGTTATAAATACCCAAATAAATGTAATTTGAGACTTTTTATGAATTAAAATAATTTTATAGGTTAATATGAAATGTTAGTATTGATTTAATTAACCTTTTTCTAACTAATACTTCTATTATTATTTTCATAAAAATCAATTACCAAATAGTGTCAAAATTGACATAAAATAGTTTTTAAAACAAATATGATATTATTAATTTTTATTTTATTCATAAAAATCTAATGTTCAAAAAAATGACTTAGATAATGATATATATATTAATAATAAACAACTTGGGGTTTTTTTGGCTTGTTATAGTAAGTTTATTAACCATATAGTGTAAGAAAACAAGAAGACACAGTAAAAGTAAAATTATTTAACTTAAAGTTAAATCTAAATGATAATGTTAAAATATAAACCTAAACTTGTCTAAATTCTATTGGATGAGAGTATTTCGACCCATCCCCACCTTAGCTTCTAAATAAATCAATTTGGAGCTATTAAAAACTGAATATGACTTTATAATAAAATAATATTTTTAGTTTTTCCCAAGGGGCCGCTCTCCTCCCTTATAAAAGGGCACCTCCTCCCTCTCTTCCTCACACCACTTTGAGCCTTAAATCTCGGCCAATCCCTACCAAATTCTCTTCTACACTTCCCTAGAAACATCCTAGAGGTCCCGGTCTTCTTCAAAGACCAATTTTAGTTCCCTAAGAGGTGGTCTCAAAGAGGCGCTTCAAAGAAGAGGTAATGTATGTTACCGATTCTTTCAACTTTATTTCTTCTTCAACTTATTCTTATTTAGTTGTTTCAATATGAAGTAATAACATCAATATCACTCATATACTGATATGTTATTTCACCATCTATCTATCCTACGGAAAACGAAATCACCGCACATGCGTACGTACGGAATACCGTATCCACGTCATGGTGTAATCTATTTTCCACCACCACCTTACTTGGTTGGGTATAATGGTGTAAATAACGACTATATATGATTATTGTAAAGTGATATTGATTCTGAAATATTATACATACACTCCAATACATTTCCACAATCATGGGAATGATATCATCGCTCGTGCATACGTATGGAATACCGTCTCCACGATGTGATGCGACTCGTTCTACATGATTTTCATTGAATAGTGATTATATAAATGAATTGAATGAATAAATATGATATATATTACACTAATACCATTCTAGAAATAAGGTATCTATAACCTAAAAATAATAATAAGAATTTTTTCGACAAAACATGCATAAGAACAAAAAGTAATAAACACTCGAATAACAAGTAGAAATGAAATATTACTAATAATAAGCTATGAATATGACCATATATGATATCATAAAAATGAGTATGATTCTGGAATAAGTCAATGACATTATTTAAATCATTATACTGGAGTTTCGGACATGTACGAAGAAAATCGGACCTATGGTAAGGGAAAATCTCGCAATATCATTTTTTTCTGAGATTGTTTATGCTTCAGAATTTACTGGGGAATATTTATCATCCAAATCCATGTTTCCTCAATATGTAATATTATCCTCCTACAATTTTTGAAATCCAATTTTACCCTTCGGTGAGTTTTTAGTAAAAGATACGAATGGAATCTTTTGTCGTTTTTCGTACGAGGTACTTTTTGACTTTTCTGGTAAAAGTACGAGAAGAATGTTTTTTTAAATTATACGGAATGAATGGATTTTTAGAAAATTATTTCCCTGAATATTTCTTTACAAGTTTTCAAGTTTATTTTTAATCAACTACTTTTAGTTTAAAATTGTATGACATGCTCAGAAAGGAAAAATGTTTTTGAAGTAGAAAGGATATTCTCCTCAAGAATGAAGTTCAAGTGTTTTATCAAAATTATTTTCCATATAAGATAATATAGGGTTCTGTTTCTATCCATATTTTTACATTGATTTGATTATGTTGTGATGGAATTATTTTTGTGATGTCCTTTTATCTTATATGGATTATTTTATGATGGCTTGATGTTTAAGATTCCCATTTTTATTACATGGGTTATGCTATGATGTATGATTTATGATTTTGTGGCACACATAAGAATGGTTTTATTATGAGATGGGTGGGACCTATATCTCCCTCCAATTAATTTAGTAATGATTTATATCACATTATATAGACATTTCTTGAACGGTGGGTTAAACCGGTTCAATGAAACAGGACTGAAATGAGGAGTGAACTCAGTTCAGAAATGGACTTTGTCCGCTAAGATAGTCTTGGCAACGAGTCTTGACTACTAAGAAATGATTCTCTATTATTATGTGTGTATGCCACAAAGTTTCATGTTTTATGTTATGATTATTGTGATTACATTTCACTACTATGATTTATCCCATGATTATGAAATTATGATCTCTTTTGCAGGTTAAGATTTCCAAAATTTTATGTTCTTATGAATATGATGTGATTGATATTTATTTTGATTACCCTTATTGAGCATTTGAGATCACCCTATTGTATGTTTTCTTTCCCCAGGTCAAGTAAAAGGTTATTAAGTACGATATTCCAAAAGGGACTCTAGATATGATGAAATAAATGGGAGACAATTTAGATGCTTTATGAACCAGTTGTTTATGTTTCCCAGTTTCTAAAGACACTATACCTATACGGTTCTTTCATGGTTTTGTTATATGTTGTAATAAGTGTACTTAAATTTTGAATTATTAACAATATATGTAATTTATGGGTCGTTATAGTTGGTATCAGAGGGAAGGTATAGTCAACCTTTGGAAACTAGGATGTGAAAGCCTTAGTAAGAACCCTAAGGATATGTCTAAGCATAGAACAAAATCTTAGTGTTTTAGAAATGGCCATGAATAAACTATGATAAGACCTTAAGTGTAAAATTTTATTCTTGATTATGTGGTTTTCCTATTATAATTAGTGTTTCTCACACTATTATTCTTGGTTTTAGTCAATGGCTGGAACTCGAAGGAACCGTGTTAATGCGGAATGTGACGGGAAATGCAATGATTGTCCCCCTGAGCAACCAAAAGTTATGGGAGATGGAATGAAAAATCTTGTAGCCATGCTCACAAAAAATTCTCAAGCTATGAATCATGCAGGACTTCCAAACAAGCAAAGGAAGAAGCAACATTCTGTTGAATCCTTCATGAGGTAGCATCCACCCTCATTCCGTGGGTCTACTGATCCATTAGTTGCTGAACAATGGATCAGTACTACTGAAAATATATTTTCAGTTCTTCAATGTTTTGAACATGATAATGTCATCTTAGCAGTATATCGTTTGGAAGTTGAAGCTGATCAATGGTGGAATTTTATCAATAATATGAGTCCAAGAGATGAAATTGAGTCCATGGAATGGGACGAGTTCAAGAACTTATTTTTCAATAAGTACTTCCCTCGTATTCTTTGAACAAAGATGGAGAAGGAGTTTCTTGAACTAAAGCAAGAGGATGATGAATCTGTTGGTACCTATGTAGAAAATTTTACAAGACTTGCAAGGTACGCTTCTTGGATTATTATCCAACATGAGAGTAAGATTGATCGATTCTTTAGTGGCCTAAAACCAAGTCTTTGAAGGGCATTAGCCATAAGGGACTTCAATAGCTACTAGGAAATCGTTCGATGTGCTCTCAAAGTTGAGATGGAGATTGGAGTAACCCATCAGTCATATGGGTTTGATAAGAAGATGAAAATGGAATTAATAGGAAAATCTAAAGACCACGCTGAAAAGAAGATGAGTTTTCCCTTATGCTAAAAGTGTGGAAAGAAACATGGAGGGAGTTGTCTTAAAGGGACAAGTAAATGTTTCAAATGTGGAAAGGAAGGTCATCGGGCATTTGAATGCTGCAATGATGGGAAGAAGATGTCTAGTGATGCGAACAAAGAAAAGGCTACACAGAGTGCACCTCCTAAACTTCAATGTTACAAGTGCAAGGAAATGGGGAATTATTCTAATTAATGCCCTAATCCAAGGGTTGTTGATGACGATCGATGTCAACAAACTCTTAAGGCTAAAGACAAAGGAAAGTCACATGCAATTTCTATCAGCGATGTGGAATATGATAGCGAAGTGGTGAAAGGTACACCTACCATCCACTCTAAAGTAGAAAATGTTTTATTTGATTCTGGATCCACCCACTCTTTTATTTCTGAATAATTTTTTAAGGGTATCTCCATATCACCTCAAAAATTAGATGTTGAGTTAGCTGTGACATCTCTTAATGGAACAACAATCACATCAAAAGTTTATAATTATTCTTCGATTGAAGTTTGTGGGAATGTGCTTCTTGAAAATCTTGTGATCCTTCCTATAGTGGAATTTGATGTGATTCTTGGCATGGATTGGGTTTCTTTATATGGAGCTCATATCAATTACCAAAGAAGGGAAGTCACATTTCATATTCCAGATCAATCTATGATCTTCTATCGATGCAAGGATGAACATAACCTTCCAGTGGAAATTTCTTCCATCTTATGGGTCTTGATTCCACTAAATGAAGGTTATTTATCTCAAATTGTTGGTGAGAAACTCATGATTAAGAATATTCCCATTGTACGAGAGTTTGACGATGTCTTTCTAAAGGAATTTTCGGGTCTTCCACCAAATCGTGAAGTTGAGTTTTCAATAGAACTCGTACCGGGTGCTT
Organism: Viscum album; assembly: GCA_963277665.1. NCBI lineage: Eukaryota > Viridiplantae > Streptophyta > Magnoliopsida > Santalales > Viscaceae > Viscum > Viscum album. The sequence continues at coordinate 1,901,416,710 of OY728126.1, forward strand.
TGCTTATTTCAAAGACACCTTATAGAATGGCCCCAATTGAGTTGCAGGAATTAAAGAACCAACTCCAATAGAATCTTGATACAGGATTCATATGCCCTAGTGCATCACCTTGGGGAGCACCTATTCTGTTTGTTAAGAAGAAATATTGATCAATGAGACTCTGCATTGATTATCAAGAACTTAACAAGATCATGGTCAAGAACAAATATCCTCTCCCATGCATTGATGACTTATTTGACCAACTACGCAGAGCTCAATACATTTCCAATATTGATCTTCGTTCAGGGTATCGTCAATTAAGGTTCAAAAGGAAGGATATTCCAAAGACGGCTTTCCGTACAAGGTATGGACACTATGAATTTATAGTGATTCCATTTGGTCTTACTAATGCCCCTTTTATCTTCATGGATATAATGAATATAGTCTTTAGAGACTATCTTGATCAGTTTGTGGTAGTCTTTATAGATGATATTCTTTTCTATTCAAAGAGAAAGGAAGAACATGAAGATCACTTTAGAATTATATTGAAGACCCTGAGAAAGGATAAGCTTTATGCCAGATTTACCAAGTGTGAATTTTGGCTTCAAAAAGATGCATTTTTGGGTCACATAATCTCAAAAGAAGGGATATCTGTGGATACAGCAAAAACAGAGGTTATCGAAAGATGGTCGAGACCAACAACAGTAACCGAGATCTGAAGTTTTCTTGGTTTGGCTGGATATTATCGACGTTTTGCGAAAGATTTTTCACGATTATCTAACCCACTCACCTGGTTGACTCTAAAAGGAGGTAATTTCGTGTGGATGGAAGAATGTGAAGAGAATTTCAAGGAGTTGAAAAGAAGGTTATCCAGTACACCTGTACTCACACTTCCTTGTAGTGGAGAAAGGTTTGTGATCTACAATGATGCATCCAATAAGGGGATGGGGTGTGTTCTTATACAGAATGATATGGTGATATCTTATGCCTCACGATAGTTGAAAATCCATGATCAAAATTACCCAACTCATGATTTGGATTTAGCTGCGGTAATATTTGAATTAATGATTTAGAGGAATTATCTTTATGGATAAAGGTGTGTTATTTATACTAATCATAAAAGTTTAAAGTATACTTTCACACAAAAGGATCTGAATATGTGCCAAAGAATATGGTTGGAGCTGATGAAGGATTACGACTACTCAATTAATTACCACCCTAGGAAAGCAACCAATGTGGAAGATGCATTAAGTCAACAAGACCATGCTATCTTATCCATGATGAGGATCACAAAAGATCCAATATTTATGGATTTTAAAAGGATGGATCTTAGAATTATAATGGACGGGGAAAAATCGTATCTTTATCAAATGAATGTTCAACCATCTATACATGTGATGATTAAAGAGGCATATAAAGAAGATGTAGAGTTACAAAAGAAGGTGATAAATGTTCCTGAATTCAACCTTGATTGTGGTGGGATAATAATGTTCAGGAATCGGGTTTGTGTATCTCCCATCCCAGAATTAAAGAAGGAAATGATGGATGAGGCTCATAGTTCTTCATTCTCTATTCATCCTGGAAGCACAAATATGTATAGGGACCTGAAAGAGAACTTCTGGTGGGATGGCATGAAAAGAGATGTTGCTGAATATGTCTCTCGATGCTTGGTTTGTCAGCAAGTTAAAGATGAGAGACAGAAGTCTAAGGGGATGTTACAACCATTACCCATACCCGAATGGAAATGGAAAAACATCACTATGGACTTTGTCACTGGACTTCCTAAAACATCCAAAGGCAATAATCCTATCTAGTTCATAGTTGATCGTCTTACAAAGTTGGCACACTTTATTGCTATTAGAGAGGATTTCTCTCTGGATCAGCTTGCCAGGATATATGTAAAGGAAGTGGTAAGATTGCATGGAGTACCACTTTACATTATATCTGATCAGGATTTGAGGTTTACCTCAATGTTCTGGCGAAGTCTTCAGCAAACTCTGGATACAGAGTTGAGTTTCAGCACTGCTTGTCATCCTCAGACAAACGGTCAGTCTGAGAGGACAATTCAAACTCTAGAAGATATGTTGAGAGCTTGCTCTATGGATTTCAAAGGTGGTTGGGATCAACACCTACCTTTGGTGGAATTTTCTTATAATAATAGCTTTCACTCCAGTATTCAGATTCCTCCTTATGAAGCTCTCTATGGAATGAAATGCAGGACTCCAACTTGCTGGGATGAAGTTGGGGAATGAAATCTATTAGGACCTGATCTTGTTGATGAGATGGCAGAAAAGGTCCGATCTATTCAACAACACATAAGAGCATCTCAGAGTCGACAAATAAGTTATGTCGGCAACCGAAGAAATGACCTAGTGTTTGAAGTGGGTGATAAAGTGTTCTTACGAATATCTCCTTGGAAGAGAGTAATGAGATTTGGAAAGAAGGGAAAGCTGAGCCCTAGGTATATCGGTCCTTTCGAAATACTGGATTATGTTGGGAAGGTAGCTTACCGATTGGCGCTTCCACCGAATCTCTCTCAAGTTCATGATGTGGTCCATGTATCTCTCCTGAGAAAGTACATACCTGATCCTTCACATGTACTCAGCTCAGAAGTTTTACAGCTGGAGCAAGATCTTTCTTATGAAGAACTGCCGATAGAGATTCTGGATTGTAGTGAAAAAGTCCTATGGAACAAGACCACAAGCTTGGTGAAAGTTTTATGGAGGAACCACCAATTAGAATAAGGTACATGGGATCTTGAGGATATGATGAGGGAGAATTATCCTCATCTGTTTGTTACAAAGTGACGAATTTCGAGGGAGAAATTCATTTTAAGGGGGGTAGAATGTAACACCCGAGATTTTTATGAGAAATATTTTTTTTATGTTATATAAATCATAAAAGGAATCTTTTACTACACACAACACTATCTTGGCTTGCTTTACACGCAACCGCGGCCTTCCTCGATAGCTTGCATTGTACGTAATACCGAGTTTCACTAAACAACGATATGCTATTAAAATATTATTAAAAATAGCCATTATGAATAGTAATACCCACTTTTTGAAATTGTGTAAATTTTATTTTTTTTAAATGGACTTCATTTTTGGATTCGGAATATCGAAAATAGCCTAGGTTGAAATTTTGGTATTTTTCTGAAAACTTTCAATTTTTGATGAATAGTGAAAACACTAGGTTACTATTTAAAAACGGAATTTTTATTTAAATAATTTTTTATTTTATATAAATTTATTTTAGGTCAAAATTGATACATAATACCTATATAAGTTCAAAGTAATTCATTGGAGTCATTTTATAATAATTTTAGATATATAAAAATTTTATTGAACTTTTCACCGTGTTTTACCCACCTCCTAGGAGAATTTGCAAATTCACATAAAACTTAATTTTACCACTTCTGTGAGTGGAATTTCGAAAATCCGAGAGATACGGTTAATATCAAGGACTAAAATGTGGTTCAATGAGATGAAAATAATTTTTGGTGAATAGTAACTTTTTACTTTTTTTACCACGGTTAAAAGTAAATTTGGTAATTAAGGGTAAAAATGATATTATTATTACCCTAACACATGTCCTAATTCTATTGGATAAGTGTTATTAGACCAAAAACAACTTTAAGAAAAAAATACGACCATTTAGGTCCATTTGTATTAGATTAGGACATTTAATATTATTTTATTTAAAGAATAGTTAAAATAGTTAAAATCAAAGTTTAATAACAAAAACATTTTTAATATAGGGTTATACATAAAATAAATTCGACTATAAATATTCATTAGAAAGATACAAATATTACCTACATAATGGTAGTTTATTTATAATTTTTAGACATTAAAGAATTTAATTTATTTTTGACACAATGATGATGCAGTAATTATATTATTAATGAAATATTAACATAATTGATGTTATAAATACCCAAAAAATGTAATTTGTGACTTTTAATAAATTCCAATAATTTTCTAGGTTAATATGACATGTTATTATTGATTTAATTAACTTTTTTTGAACTAATCATTCTGTTATCATTTTTACAAAAATCAATTACCAAAAGTGTCAAAATTGACATAAAATAGTTTTTAAAACATATATTATATTATTAATTGTTATTTTATTCCTAAAAATCTAAGGTTCTACCAAATGACTTAGATAAGGTTATATATATTAATAATAAACAACTTGGGGTTCTTTTGTCTTTTTATAGTAAGTTTATTAACCTTATAGTGTAAGAAAACAAGAAGACACGGTAAAAGAAAAATTATTTAACTTAAAGTTAAATCTAAATGATAAGGTTACAATAGAAACCTAAACTTCTCTAAATTCTATTGGATGAGAGTATTTCGACCCATTCCCACCTTAGCTTCTAAATAAATCAATTTGGAGCAATTAAAAACCGAATATGACTTTATAATAAAATAATATTTTTATTTTTCCCAATGGGGACCCTCTCCTCCCTTATAAAAGGGAACCTCCTCCCTCTCTTCCTCACACCACTTTGAGCCTTCAAGATCGGCCAACCCCTGCCAAATTCTCTTCTCCACTTCCCTAGACACATCCTAGAGGTCCTGGTCTTCTTCAAAGACCAATTTTAGAGGCCTAAGAGGTGGTCTCAAAGAGGTGCTTCAAATAAGAGGTAATGTTTGTTACCGATTCATTCAACATTATTTCTTCTTCTACTTCTTCTTCTTTAGTTTTTTCATTATGAAGTAATATCATCAGTATCACTCATATAACGATATTTTATTTCACCATCTATCCATCCTATGGAAAACGAAATCACAACGCGTGCGTACATACGAAATACCATCTCCACGTCGTGGTGTAATCTATTTTCCACCACCACCTTACTTGGTTGGGTATAATGGTGTAAATAATGACTATATATGATTATTTTAAAGTGATATTGATTCTGAAATAGTATACATACACTCCAATACAATTCCACAATCATGGGAATGATATCATCGCTCGTGTGTACGTACGGAATACCGTCTCCACGATGTGATGCGACTCGTTCTACATGATTTTCATTGAATAATGATTATATAAATGAATTGAATGAATAAATATGATATATATTACACTAATACCATTCTGGAAATGGGGTATCTATAACCTAAAAATAAGAATAAGAATTTATTCTACAAAACACGCATAAGAACAAAAAGTAATAAACACCCAAATAACAAGTAGCAATGAAATATTACTAGCAAGAAGCTAAGAGTATGACCATATATGATATCATAACAATGAGTATGATTCTGGAATAAGTCAATGAAATTATTTAAATCATTATACAGGAGGTTCGGACACGTACGAAGAAAATCGTACCTAAGGTAAGGGAAAATATCGCAACATCATTTTTTTCCGAGATTGTTTATACTTCAGAATTTACTGGGGAATATTTATCATCCACATCCATGTTTCCTCAATATGTAATATTATCCTCCAAAAGTTTTTTAAATCCAATTTTACCCTTCGGTGAGTTTTTAGTAAAAGATACGAAAGGAATCTTTTGTCGTTTTTCATACGAGGTACTTTTTGACTTTTCCAGCAAAAGTACGAGAAGAATGTTTTTTTAACTTATACGGCATGAATGGATTTTTAGAACATTATTTCCATGAAGCTTACTTTACAAGTTTTCAATTTTATTTTTAATAAACTTCTTTTAGTTTAAAATTGTATGAAATGTTTGGAAAGGAAAAATGTTTTTGAAGTAGAAAGGATATTCTCCTCAAGAATGAAGTTCAAGTGTTTTATCAAAATTATTTTCCATATAAGATAATATAGGGTTATATTTATATCCCTATTTTTACATTTATTGGTTATGTTATGATGGAATTATTTTTATGATTTCCTTTTATCTTATATGGATTATTTTATGATGGAATGATGTTTAAGATTCCCATTTTTATTACATGGGTTATGCTATGATGTATGATTTATGATTTTGTGGAACACATAAGAATGGTTTCATTATGAGATGGGTGAGACCTATATCTCCCTCCAATGCATTGGGTAAAGATTTATATCTCATGAGATAGACATGACTGGAACGGAAGGTTAAACCGGTTCAGTGAAACAGGACTGAAACGAGGAGTGAACTCGGTTCAGAAATGGACTTTGTCTGCTAAGATAGTCTTGGCAATGAGTCTTGACTACTAAGAAATGATTCTCTATGATTATGTGTGTATTCCACAAAGTTTCATGTTTTAAGTTATGATTATTGGGATTACATTTCACTATTATGATTTATCCCATGATTATGAAATTATGATCTCTTTTGCAGGTTAAGATTTCCAAAATGTTATGTTCTTATGAATATGTTGTGACTGATATTTCTTTTTTTACCCTTACTAAGCATTTGATCTCACCCTTTTGTATGTTTTCATTCCCCAGGTCAGGAAGAAGGTTATTAAGTAGGATATGCCAAAAGGGACTCTAGATATGATGAAATAAATGGGAGATAATGTAGATGCTTTATTAACCAGTTGTTTATGTTTCCCAGTTTCTAAAGACACTATACCTATACAGTCCTTTCCTAGTTTTGTTATATGTTGTAATAAGTGTACTTTGATTTTTAAGTATTAAAAATGTATGTAAAGTATGGGTCGTTATATATAACGGGCAGGCATACAATTCATCCCCTCTAATTGAAGACAACCACATAAATACAATGATGATCTACAAGTAGATCCATATCCCTGGTTTCTCATATGAATCCCACCATAGAAATAGGCTGTCACAATACAAGAAAAATCACATTCATTCCAGTTCTCACTGGTCCCACCATCATTATAGAGTGGCACATTATAGGCAGATGAAAATCTCTGACAATTCCCAAGAAGCTCATTATCCAAATATTATGATTCCCAGCTATAATCAAGCACAAATCCTTACAAACACACACCAATTCTACCATCAAAATAGGGTGGAAAACCATGGGCAATCACATAACACTACTCATTCATTTGAATCCCTCCAGTCAAATATGGTGGCAATCCACATGAAGATAATAATTCCAACCTACAACAAAAAATCCCACTTTTCAAATATGATATCATGAAAATATGGGTAGATTCAAATTCTTATGGATGCACACAAATCCAATAGGCCAAATATGATGCAAACCAGAGAAGATAGCTAGAATAAGACTCATTTCACTCTCTTGACATATGAAAACTTCTAGTACCCACTAGAAACCCATGGGGGACCAAAGCAGGAACAAACTCATGATCTAACATATGAATGGGCATTCATACCTATTCAAACCAAAGGAATATCTCAACACATTTTGGGAATGATGGAGGATCAGGTCTCTATCCCATACTATATTCTCCAGATGTTTCAATACATCATAACATCAGTAGAAAATGTGAGGAGTTAGGCCCATGATCCCATCTCCTCAGGTGGGGTTATTCATCTACAAAATTGTATAGTCACCCCAGAGTAGACCTGCATCCCTACACCAATCCAAGTGGGTCGACATCCATTTTAAATGATACAAATAAAACCAGATCGAGAAAAAAACCCATTCTAACTAGGGGATATTGATCCCACGTGGCGCCTGCTTTTGGGAAGACTTATACCCTTTAAATAATGAAATATAGTCATAGGAATATCTCAGAAACATTTCGTGAACCAACCAAATAGGCCCCCATATATGAAGGCCACTACCAATATCAGGAAGCCCGAGTTTCCCCCAATAGAGCACCCAAACATGTAATCTGCCAAAGATAATTGAAAAATTAAGAGCATAATCATGATTCTTCTCTGATGGAAGTCGGAGTTCTTAATACCATGAAACATTTATAAATTGAGTATCAAGATCATGTAATCCTGTTACCAAATTATATAAATGTTTCTATCAGTTTTGAAGGTCCTCCCCGCATTGTTGTTACCAACATTTCTAAAGTTCATCCCTATACCACCCACCAAGGCTTACTCCGTAGTCCCGAAATGATCAATCACAATAGCCTATCTCTTGATTCCTGTCTGGGTAGCCTTCCACTTGACTAGAATATTGAATAGAAATAAGGTCCTCCACTTTATTTCATCCATCATGATGGTCCTCTCTAGGGTATATGTTGTAGATATGTTTATCCTTATAATCGGATGTCAAGTTGTGATAGTAGTCCTATCCATGAAGAAATTCACTACAAAGACCCTCCCCATAGTGACATCAAGATAAGAGAATGTCCTCTTCTCATTACATTACATCCTAAAATTCCTCACCAGAATGTAAACTACAAATACTCTCTCTATATCCATGGATATGATGGTAGTCCTTTCCATAATAGCAGTCATTTTGAAGGCCTCCCTTGAATGATGACATATAGAAAGAAGGTCATCCCTTTACTATGGTCTTCCCTGATGGTCCACCCTTGGGTATACATCATATAAATCCTATATATGGCCAAACAATAAGCTATGATGGTAGTCTACACCATCACAACACTGACTATGAAGTTCCTCCCCAGAGTCAAAATTTAAACCGGTGATAAGGTCCTCCCCACATCAATTCAAATGCGAGAAAGCACTCCAATGTCAAGGTTCTTGTAAAAATTGAATATAAAGAGTTGGATACTCTCTCAATGACAAGCGATATCCTTTCTCATCCAGAGGATAGCCCATGTCCATTCTCATCTTCTGATCCACCCTTTTACCGTTCACATGTCAGCAATACTCCCACTAACTCTGCAGCTTGAAATGAAATTATCAAGGGGCAGTCAAACCCGAAAAATCAAGAAGAAGAGTCCCTAGAGGTAAAAAAACAAGATATATTTCTAGTGACAATAAATCTATATTGGGATGATATACCAATGATGTATTGGCCCACGGATACTTCTTATTTCAACATACTAAGAGTGTTGTCAGAAGAATGTAGGCATAACATTCCATTCAATGTCTGAAAAACTCTCCACTAGTTAAAAGAATAGATCTTTCACTAAGATGGGTATGCAAACCATTTTAATGTTATGGGAGAGCCTCACAGTGAAATATCCCTAGAATCACTTCTATCAATATGAAAACTATAATCAGAAAGGTGAAATAAAGACCTTGAAATGGCCTACCAACATGCACTGCATAAGTTGTGTTGCCTTATCAGTAACACCTCATCTGGTGTTCATTTCCTAGGATTGGGAGAACACTAAGATCTAAACTTCACCATACATCCCATCCAGAATAATCCACTAGAAGTGAAATCCAACAATGTCATCATCCCTAGATGGAAGTCATATAAATTCCCTGACCAGGAAAGGTGGAATGCTCAGCAAAAACCAGCCTTGATTAAGTCTTAGAAGCAGCAAGCCTCATGAGAGAAAGCTATCAAGATGCTCCTGAAACATTCCATTGAGAACATCCATTAGAACTCCTATCTAAGTAAATCCAATATACATTAAATTCACATTTCCTTGGAGAAAAATGATTCATGTGAAAATACAGAACCATATCTAGCTCACACAGCATGGGAATGTATGAGATCATGAAGGTTGAAATAGCAGTAACAGCCTCTAAAAAATAGTATCAAACCAAAAATATAGGGTTGGGGGGCATTTTTAACAAAAAAATTCCTCCATAAGACCAGTAAATCCTGGTTGAGTCACGTTAATAGAAGAACGGGAGAAACCCCAACCCATAGAGCTACAGAGATTTTTACCTCAAATTGCCACCCAACAGATGTCTATCCTCTACAAATAGGGGAGAACAATGGATAGAGGGGTCACCAATTCCATACCATCATGTGACACACATCCCTTGAAATGGAGGCATACTATAAGATCATTTCAGGGCTCTCTTTGAGTCACTCTTTTCCATGAAACCCAAAGAGCATCACAGAATGGCATGAGAAGATGAAACAAATGATGCAAGAAGATATCCTACCATTTAAAACATGGTACTCCACCCCCAATGTTGTATGCTTCAGTGAACTTTGTGGACCTCATCTTCAAAGATCTCATTAAATATGATATAAATAACATGGAAACATAAAAATAGGGTTCCCTTGTGGAGAAGTTCCACCGTGAGCATAGAGGTTAGCACATCGAAAACCAAAGAGTTGTATTAAATTTGGGATCCCCCTTATTCAATTCGAAACTACCTACCATGTGATTCCTCAATAAGATGAATAATTAGAGAACGTTCTATAACCCACCCACTCTTCCTTGAGAAAACGATTCTCCCACACTTGAGTAGATATACACATTATATGATGAATCAATAAAAGAGTTAAGGTGAGTCAATACTGAAATACAAATAGAAATCCATACTATTGGGTATGTTCCTCATGTAGAGCATCAAAACACACATCCATAAAATATAGCTCTTCCTCACAAGATCATGCTGATAGATGGATCGAGGATGGAAAGATCATTCAATGAATCATCAGGACCATAAATATACCTAAACCCAATCCTAGAAGGATATTAATATTTCCCTCTATTGGGGAAGAAGTTGTAATAGTTTCAAGTGAGTCTAGAAAGGATTCCCCTGGCTAGGTATCAGCCTCATGTTCCAACAGCACCGACACATCCAATATTTCCCCTTGTTGCACCCTCTCATGCTCAGGTCCAACAGTACATGAATTAGGAGCTCTTGAATACCATCAAGTTTTGGATAACTCAAATGGACTAAATGGAAGGACAACACTCTATAATACAACCAGAATTGAGTCCCTACCCCGACTGGGTGAGAAACGTCTGTCTGCCAAAAAAATTTTGAGAACCTCGTATTCCCGTTGTTCAATGGCTTAGGGGACCTGGAGCAACATCAAATGAGCTACTCTTCTTAATGTGATCCCATGATGGGAACCCTAGAGAAAAAATACATTGTGAAGATCATATTGATTGTATGAACCCTGCAAGGTCCATCCTTTGTGTGATTCACCAATTCGAAAGCTAACTAAATAGCAGGATGGGAGGATCTCTGGTGCCTGTTCATGTCCCAGTTCAACTCAACCATTCCAAAAACAAGAGTATGTGGCATCATGAACTAAAAATAGTGAGATAATGAGAGTGTTTCAGACTTCATTTCTAGATGGAAGGATTTCACTTACTCCTTGAATTAGTTACTCCCAAAAGATGAGATGTTGGCCATGTGCACAAACAACCTCCTTGATGAGCTACGAACACCATTTATTCTAGTAAAATATAAAATTTGGTTCTATGTCTTCTTCTTCATTACTCAAATGATTTAATATTACTTGAAATAGACTAATATCCCATTCTAGGTAGCCCCATCAACCCCAGTAAAAAGGGCAGTGAGAGTTGAAGCAGCTTCTATCATGCTTAATCCACCCCCTACACCATCTCTAGCTCCAAGAACCCCACAAAACCATACGAGGCCCTCTATACATCAATAGTTTCCCCTTCCCCATAAATACAATATGATGTGGGCTTAAAGAAATAAATTTTAAGAATACAAAAATATTGTGTATTCATTCTAGGATGATCATGTGTGTGACTACTTTGTAGCTTCTATGAATTGCCGCATTCTTAGGCTTCCAATACAAAATATTGTTGATGAGATGGTCCTGATGACTGGCTAGATTACTATCCCTTTTAGTAGATATTGGGGCACAACTTTTAGAAGGGTTTTTTCTTCAAGTACCTCCTTCTACGAATGATAGATTTCAGATAGGTCAAGATGGGACCACCACCAGCACAAGTGGCATATGTTTCCACCACTAACTCAAATGAAGAGGGGGAGTGGAAAAAAAATTTCATCAAAAAGTACAAAAAGTTCAATAGTTGGATGACTAATGAAAAATCAACCATTTCCAAAATATCCTCTAGGCGCAATTGAAGTAACCAACTAATCTTCGAACATCTCCCAATCCAACACAGTCAACACGCATGGCCCCACAATCCTCCAAATGTCGACCACCCAAAAAGTAGTAAAATTAAAAGGGTGGATAGAAAATGTAGGGACATGAACTTGAACCAAAGGAAAATATGTCTCTAACACTTCCAAATTTCATGCCATCTAATTTGAAGACACAGGAACCATCTAGCCAAATGGCACCACTGGGGGTAGATGATAAGGAAAAATTGACATCAGAAGAGGAGCTGTTTTTTGGCTCTGTCAATTTCATCCACTTGATGGATCCTTTCTCTTACAGTGAATATTATCATCATCCAGAATTCCCCACACCCAATTGGGTGCCCAGAGGAAGAAGCCATAGAATCTAGGGATATCATGGAATACACAGCCATGGAAGAAATAAAACTTATAGCCACACCCCTGCTCAAACCGTCAATGTTGCCAAAACCTACGAAAGGACCCTCCAATGGATCCAATAGGGACAAGAAAATTATTCAATCTATTCAAGATTCCACCATAGTCCAATCCTTCTAGAACTTACGTTAGAGGAAGAACTACTCACTAATTTCCCTAAACATGGGAGTATGCCAGCTCGGCCCTATCCACGAAGGGCGTAATCCCCTTTAGCTCCAACCCCATGGTCCAACCCATATTCATCGAATGATCAGGCCACTAAAGAACCTATGAAAGATAATACCCAAGATAGGGAGCGTCGACCATTAGATCAGAAATGTGATATTCTAAAATAGTTATCATTGGAACCATCTAATCTATCAATTATGGATGCACTGAATCTATCATGAGATCTTAGGGAATCACTTATACAATATTTGTTAAGCCCCAAGGATTTCAAAACCAAGATGGATACCACTGAATTCTACCAGGTAGAGACCAATCCTACGGAATGCCACATAGTTATCTACTTCACAGATCAATTTGAACACACCATCATGAAAAGACACATAAAACTATTATATGTGTTTAGAAAAATAAATGGCCTAGATATCCAAAAATTCTTCATTGATAATGGAAATGTGGTTAATCTCCTCCCACTACAGACACTTCATCAGCTAGGCTGTAATCAGGATGATTTCACACCCTACACCACGACCCTATTGTTCTATGAAAAAAGAGAGAAGAATCTGTTAGGCCAAATCATGCTAAAAAACTGATTCGTTAACCTTGTAGATCACCTAGAATTTCTAGTGGTTCGAAATAATATGGCATTCCAGGCCCTTATATGTTGGCCCTATCTGTATAAACATTCATCAATCCCCTCCTCATACCATAAATTCCAAAAATACACCATTAATGGATAGAGTGGGACAATACATTCCAATAAGGCCCTATTTGAGCTTTTCAAATCACATTATATTGATACGGGGTTATATGAACCGAATGGGAAACAAACCTTAGCTAATGGAATTGATTGGTTTTCCACCCCAAATCATTTGGAAATGTTTCCTTCAAATCCCCTGAAGTATCTTGGGGAAGAATATGTATTACTAATAAATAATATTGAAAGAATAAGTCCAAATTTTGATTTTTATTCAGCAATCCTCATGAATTTGGTTATGGATTTTGAGCCTGATAATGTTGAAAATCTCACTGATTCCCTTGATAATTTTGGGGATTCAGATGAAAATGCAATTGAACCATCATAAAACCCCCATAAAATTCTTACCCCACCCACTATGGTGGGAGGAAGTGTCTCATCACTCAATGAAGATGAACAAACTCTTTTACCCCTCACTACATCTTCTCCAGAGAAGCCCCTACCAATGGACGAAGTAGAAGAGGTGACTTTGCTTCTTAAACACCAAAAGTATGACTATTCCCTTAATTAGGAATGATCACCTTAAGAATTTTTCCCCATAAGAAGACAAATAGAAAGATGATTGGGATATAGAGGATGAGGTAGAAAAGACCTAAGGGATTCCCCTCCAACATTTGAGGAAGACATCTCTACCACCATTGATGAACACAAGGAAATCCACTTGCGTATAGAGGAACACCTACAATCCACTTTGATTAGTGTGGTCATACCATCGAAAGAACAAGTGGTATACTCTTCATTATTGAAGCAGAATCAAGATGTTTTTTCCTATAATTAAACAGAAATTTGAAGTCTCTATCTAGAGGTGGACACTCACCACCAGGGCCAGCCAGAGTACTACCATGGTTATAAGAAAGCCTCTAGAAGAACACACCTGACACATGATGCCAAAATAGAGGCCGAAGACAACAAGATCATCATAGATAACATCATTCTGGATGTCCAATACCTCATCTATATAGAAAACATTGTCTCTATCATGAAGAAAAATGGGCAGATCAGGGTCCGCATCAATTTCAGGGACCTCAACTGGCACTGCCTGAAAAATGATTTTGAAATCCTGATTATAGAATTTTTGATCGATGAAACTACTAGATATGAGGTTCTCTCTTTCATTGAAATATATTAAGGATATAACTAGATTCAAATGGACTATGAAGGTGAAGAATCCACTTCTTTCTATGATTGATAGGGAGTGTTTTGCTATAAGGTGATGCCTTTCGGTTTGAAAATCCTAGCACTACATATCAACACCCCATGCACCACATTTTCAAACCCTTCATGGGAAAGTTAATTGAATGCTATGTTGATTATTTGGAAGTTAAATCATGATAATTCTCGAACCATCTAGAAGATCTTGAAGTCATCTTCAATAAACTACCAAAAATCAATCTGAAAATGAATCCCCTGAAATGTGTTGGTTGTGTTACCTTAGGGAAATTACTCGACATCAACGTATGCCACCTGGGCATCGAGGTTGACCCTAAGAAGAAAATTTCAATTCATGGAATGTCACCTCCTAGAAACCTCACTTAGTTGAGAGGATTCCAAGGACACCTAGACTATATTCAGTGATTCATAGAAAACTTCATAGGAAAACGCTTTCCCTTCCCCAAGTTGCTGATGAATGGGGAAGAATATCAATGGGCTGCAGACTATAAGGAAGCGTTTGACAATATCAAGAAATATCTCTTATGTTCATCAGTGCTAATGTATTCAGTTGATGGTAGATAACTCATTCTATAGGTAACCACCTTGTAGTGATCCCTGCCCACTTTACTTGCACAGAAGAATGATGCTGATAGAAAGAATATACTCTATTACCTTATTTGAACCATGATTGATGTTGAGACTCATTATTCAAATATCAAGAAGAGATTCCATGAATTAATATTTGTGGTCCAGAAATGGAGGAATTATCTTCAGAACCTCAAGGTTCACCTGGCCTCTCATAAAAACCCTCTCAAGTATATTATCAGTCATCCAGTGTTGACTAGAAGCCTATCATGTAGGGTAGTCATCCTAAAGTAGTTCTATATATAGTTCATACTACAGAATTCCATCAATGGCTAGACATTAGTAGATTTCCTAATAGATTATCCCTCAACAGAGGTGGACCCATTATTTTGAGCTACCTTATGAGGAAGTGTTCTCTAATCAAGAGAAATCCCAGATGCGGGAAATGAACTTCAATAGCATGTCCAAAAGTATGACAAGAAAAATAATAGAAGAACCCATGTTCAACAATGTGGGGCTAGGAGTCATACATATATCCCTCGAAAAAGATGTTTTTTCATGTTCCTTCCTACTTCATTAAGGATGCATGAAAAATAAATTAGAGTACTATGGCCTCATTGTAGGCCTAGATTTTTCACTTCAAGTACAAGATAAACACCTAAAGATTAAAGGCCATTCAGAAATCTTCATTAAGAAGTTCAATGGGGAATATGATATTAGGAAAGTGGAGAAGATCCCTTTGATGAACCATTTCTAATAACCAATGGTAGAATTATGTTTAGTTATGACATTAACTTATGTCCATCAATCGTAAAATATGCAATCCAATGCATTGAAAAATGCATCCACAACTTTGGCTGACCTATATTGCAATGAAATAGTCATCAGTATTGCCCACTTATGGAAGGTATTACAATTCATTTAGGCCAACATGAATTAAATTAACGAGATTAGTCCCATATCTGAGTTGTATGGTCCTACCACCATGTCGATGACTCCCATTGAAACATAATTTAATAGGGGAGAGCTCCATTCAAATTGGGATGGAAGGGATAAAATCCAGATACAAGAAATAAACTTCATGATGTAAGATGGAATAAACCAACATAAGGTCCTTTATTAGAGAGTACATGATGGAGTCATTCTCAGGTGAATTGACAGAGAAGATAACAACACCATTATAAAAGAAATACATGATATAACTTGTGAAGCACATCAACCAGCGACCAAACTCTCATAGCCGATTCGAAGGATTGGGTACTATTGGCCCACAATGATATAGTAATGTGCTACATTCTCTACAAAGTGTCATTCCTGACATGTTCATTCAAATGTCATCCACCAGACCTTAGAGTAACTTCACATATCCATATACTCATGGTCATTTTCCATATGGGGAATAGACATCCTAGGACCATACCCTCCTTCCATATCCACAAAATTAAAATATATTCTCCGAGATACTAACTTCTTTTCCAAATGGGAAGAATATGTACCTATAAAAGAGGTTAGGGAAAGAATCATTTTCAGATTTTTGAAATCCAACATCATCCCTAGGTTTGGTGTCCCTCGTAAAATACTAACGGATAGCCACACCAATTTCTGCTATGTTGTATTGGAAAAGCTATATCAGGAACATGGAATGAAGTCCAACCGTTAATCCTACAATCATGAAGTGGCCAACGGGTAGATTGAGGCCTTCAATATGACCCTATACAATATAATCTAGAAGATGGTAGACTAAGACCTGATATTAGGGCTAGATAATATCCACCATGTTTTGTTGGATTACTAGATCCCAACCCACACTGACACTCAAGAAACATTGTACTCGTTAGTATACGGGGAATATGAGGTTCTACACAATAAAGTACAATTACCATCGCTTTGCGTGGTGATCTGTTATCAATAGTACACATATGATCATTCCTAGAAATGGTTCTATAAGCTGGAGCGGTTGAATGAGAAAAGATTTCACACGTTGCACCATTTTTAATTTTACCAGAACCATCTTGCATGATCCTTGAATAATAATTTTTGCCTCTATTCTATCCTAAAAGGGGAAATGGTGCAGGTCCACAAAACATCGATTATAATCAGATAGAAACATGCAAACATAGAGCCAAAATTTTGTAGGATTATATGGTATAAAAAATGTTTACTCTATTGGAGCATATTCCTTAATTTCAATTGATGGAAAGCTCCCCATAGCTCCCACCAATGTGAGGTTCTTGGAAAAGTACGTTATGTAATCATATAAAACTCATCTTAGAAACAAGATGTTAAACTTCAAAGAACCGCCTACATCTATGTGACATGAAATTAAACTATATAAAAATGGTCTTAATTGCTTGACATTAAACTGCATGATGAACCCATCTTAGTTGCAAGATGTTAAAATGCATATCAATATATTCATCCACATTTTACGATGTTAAACTACTTAGCATCCTCATCATTATAGTAAGACAATAAAATTCATGGTGATCATTATATCTAGTAAAATGAATGGTTGTGCATAAATCAGATAATTACAAGGGAGATGTAAAAATGCCCCCTTTCAGTGTAGATGTCAAACTAGCATGGAGAGTTTTCAAGAACTGCATTTTGATTGATTCATGGCCTTGAAGGATATATAGTGATGCCCTGATATTTCATCCTAAAACATCTAACATTAAAAAAAATACATCTTTCCTATGCATGGGATGGACAAGAACATGGTACATTTCTTCCAAACTATGTGGACATTTATTCTCAACTAATGGGGATACGTAGGAAGCCTCCAAAATTTTCCAGCCCGAGAAATTACTCACCTCATCCTTTTCATGTCAGTTTCTCTCATCCTTAACATATGCCATTAAATTACATCAGATACTAGAATAATGTGTGTCTTGATTCCTATCCATTAAGGATACACGTAGTGATACCTAGGACGTACTGGGTCCATCCACCATGAA
This sequence comes from Viscum album, assembly GCA_963277665.1. Classification (NCBI taxonomy): domain Eukaryota; kingdom Viridiplantae; phylum Streptophyta; class Magnoliopsida; order Santalales; family Viscaceae; genus Viscum; species Viscum album. Next base: position 1,901,434,563 of record OY728126.1, read on the forward strand.
ACAAATTCCTCCCCTATATATAAGCCAGACAATCATAGGGAAATTCATGATTCCTAACCACATGACAATAAAATGCATGTCCAAATAAGTCCTAACCACATGACATTAAACTATAAGGCATATTAATAATTATATGTAGATTTATTCTCGATATAACAAGATATGTAGTGACACTCCAACAAAAAATCCTGGTTCAAAAAAATCCCCAAATCCCATCCATGTGAAATGAAAATAGATTAAAAGGATTTCAAATATTGAATCTTACATCTAGACAGTGTCAAAAGATCATTATTCCATTTATATAAGAATCAGATCCATGTAAAGGATCTCATACCTCAGAACTAATAATGGTCCGGATACATCTCACATACCCAGAAATCCAATTTTCATCCATCAAACTCCATGCCTCAGGGAAATATTAGATCACCATTATTATCCACAACTATCAGAAATGGATGGATAGTGTCTTGCAGACACCTTTTTTTGACTATGCATATAATTCCTTTCAACTCTTCATATGTTTCCCAAAAAAATGGTCTGTCGACCAAAAAAAATACTTCCTTGGGAGAGGTTGTTCCTACTTCAGTGCTCCCATTGGATACTATTCCCCGCATCATCCAACCTAACTCGAGGGATCCTAGAATCATGGTTTACACCTTCTTCCACTGCTCATGCCTAGGGAATTCTAGGAATATATTGGCCTGATTATAACATATTTACACATGATCCCATTGATATTTCATCCTGTAATAAGACATTAAACTGTATTGTCAATATCCTTTTAGCAAGACTTTAAACTATAGACCCAAAGTAGCTATCTCATTCACATCAATTCACCCACATCATCATTGCATGACATTAAATTGCATGGCCCAACTATTCTCTTTTCTTTGATCCTTCTATCCCTAGGTGGTTGAGTGAAACCCTTTCCACCCCTTGTTTCCCACACCGATCATAGCTCTTATGGGTTTAGGAATTTCAATAGGGGATTATCCACATATCTAGGGTAAAACAATCTATAATTAATGACCCTACTGAAATTACTTTAAAAGGAATATTAGTTCTTTCCCCTCTATATTGGGAAATATATGGTACTAATCATATGACATTAAACTTTAAGGTACTCCAAATATATCTAAAATTCCCCCTCTCCTAGCACATAGACCAAACATGGGAAGAGAATCAGATCGTGGGAAACCTGGATCTTTAAAAATGGGCCCTGATCCGATAAGGGAGTCAAAATATCCCACCTCACATAAAGGTCAAATCTATTTATAGATAATTCTTATTCTTTGAATAATCAAAGCCTTAGTGTTTTGTAAATTTCTAAACCAACTCTATCCATTAATCAAACTCCATTCCATGAGTGATATTGGATCATTATAATCACATCTAGCCATCTGGAATGGAATGTAAATTTATTGCGAACACCATTGATTGACTATACACTCAATGACTCAATGGCTGTGCATATGTTTCCCTCAAGAAGTGGCCTGTCAACAAATGAAAAATTTGTCCCAAGGAGAGTCTTTTCCTATTTTCATATTCCAAACTACTTGTAATCCCCATGTCATTTCTCATGACATAAGAGCCCCTGAAACTGTGGTTTACAATCTCCTCTGAACCAATGTCCTAAAAATTTCAGAACACCTTGGCTCGATTACCCTCTAGTTACTCGAGTATTCTATATCAACGTCCTAATCGTATGACTTTTAAACTGCATGATACTTGATACCGAGTATTCACCTTTAGGATAGGTCACATCAAAAGTATTTTCCCCTCATAAAATTGTACAATAAATGAATCTATGTAGGAATTTGACATACGAACCACCTCATTGCTAAATCCATATCCAAAACAAAAGTTCCCCATCCATATGCGTGAATCAGATCTAGATAGCAATGATCCCTAAAAGACCTACGTACAACTTGATTCATGTCATCATATAATATATTGTGACATATGAATCTCATTTTTTATATCTAGCCATGAAATAGTATTGTCCCATTCCCACCCACAAAAGGGTGAGTCCTACATAAGGAAACAACTCAGATGGATAGAATAAAAATGCCTCCACCAATTCCCAATGTTCTCAGTAAAGTCCAACCTAAAATTTCCCCATTTCATGATTAGGCACCCCCATTACACACCATACTCTGTGTCTAAAATGTTTTGAATCCCCATAACCATCCCATACCATCATAAATTGACAAATAATGTTTCAAGGGAACATTTGTTTGACTATACACACAATGCCCCAACGTCTCTGCATATGTTTCCCACAAAAATGGCATGTCAACCAAAGGAAAATTAACCCTCAATAGAGGCTTCACATATCTCCATACACCCCTGTGACATCTATGTCTCACCTTATTCCCTAATTTTAGAAACCCCTAATATTATAAATTACATATTTACCCCCTCATTCCTAAAGGGTATAGAACATTGTTGGATGAACTATCATGGAAAAGGAAAATTGTTTCCCCCCTCTGGTTAGAGTAAAAAAAAGACTTTAAAACATAAGATTCAAATATCACAGTTGTTAAAAGATAAATTAAACCATGAACTAGCCCTCCTTTTCAAAATTCTAACTCATGTGGGATCGGTTTCTAAAACAAAAACAATATAAATTCCCCCATACTTTTAGACAGTGTTCCCTAAATAAGCCACCCACTGTGGCCCTCAATAGAAAAAAAATATAATCTTCTATACAAATTTTTTGGCCATAGGAATTTGATGGCCAGTGTTCTATGGACACCTTTATTTGACTATATATATAATTCCCTGATGGATCTTCATATGTTTCCCACAATTATTTCATGTCATCCAAGGGAAAAATTTTCCTCAAGAAATTCCTTTCCCACTTCTGTATGCCCCATGGGGGAACCATTTTGTTCCTCTTCCACCATAATAGGTATGTAATTAGGAGGTATCATTAAAACATGTGGAAGTTCCCTGAGCTGAGTCACCCAAGCATGGATATTTTCCCTCCCAATAGATGTTCATCCTCTGAGACTAAATGAGGGGGGCTGGCAGCAACTTCCAGAATGCCTGGTGATGACCCACTAAGACCATCTTCGGTAGGACCACAGACCATATCGACCAAAGATACATGATCTGAGTTGCTTTCATATAGATGGATTATGTGGGTGAATCCCCTACCCAATTCATGTGACAGTGGGTAGAATGCCTTTTCTCCATAGTTAGGGGAACATATTGCTCAACTAGCATGGTTGGGAATGGATCAGAAACAACCAAGGGTCTTTGAACCTATCAAACAAGCCTTTCCAATACCCTATCAGGGTAGAAATCTACCCAAAATTGGGAGGACCCTAATGAAAAGTATATTGATGATACTATGATTGGAATGAGGGCTTTCGCATTATCATCCTCCTGCATCATGGACAACCAAAATTGGCGAAGAATCATGGTTTCAGACTCCCTCTTAACTGAAATAGTAGGGAGAGGTGAGACCTTTTGAAGACATCCAATTTTCTTGGAAAACCTTTAAGGAGTATAGGGTTCACAGATGGTTACCCTATATATACAAGTAGATAAAACTCCATCCCAGATCGCAATGATATAAGAATTATCTTTTGAAGATCCCCTTTCGTTGTCCATCATGAATCCATGGGGAACAACGTAAGGTTTGATAGAAAACTGAGATACATCACCCAATAATTTTATTGCGTCATCAATTTACAATATCTAAGGAATAACAACATCAAGGTTGAGAAGAGCTAGGTGAAATTCAGAATGAGAAACCCTTTTAGTATGCTGATACTTGTAGCTGGGGAAATTCTCTACCATCCAGCCATACAAAAAGTTAAAACGCCCCTCTAAGAAGATTTGGTCATTTCCCTTCCTGCATCTTCCCTAATAGAACATTGATTTAGGAGAGGGTAGGAATAACCATGTTAATGGGTCTTCCTAATTCCAATGTGGCTTCCATCATCAGAGTATAATCCCCAACACCGATATAAACATCATCAGAGGGGAGTATCCATCCACTCAAAATCATAGAAAACAAACCTTCAAATATGATCTCAAGAGGTACATCTTACCAAATTCCATACCCCATGTGGTGTATCGACCTTCCTTAAGGGTAGAACATCAATAACCGGGAATTTTCTGGGACTACTATGTCAGATGAGCCTGGATACAGAGAACCCTCAGCCCGGTACTGTACACCTGGATGAATAGCCTCATCCAATCATCAAATGAAATAAGAGAATGTTCATGGATGGGTTGATTGATTAATCCATATTCCATGACCAATAAATTCCATTCTAGTGGAGATACTTGTCCAACATTCCGCCAATAATTGGCCACTATAAGAAACTCGTCAAACATGTTTCCTAGAATGGGAAGCCCTCCGAGTGATGGATATCCCATTAACTAATCGCTACCTCCTCGTCTAATTTGTGGAAGGTATTGGTGCTTGAACACCAATGGATAAGCAGTTTCAGAAACATCTCACCTGGTGAGTAGATTGAGAATTAAAAAACCCATGCCACCTAAAACATGTTTAATACTCCCAACTATCCAGGGGATTAAAATATTCTGATACAAGTTCAGTTTTCCACTCCACCCGCCATTGGTATTCTCTTGAGAAGGATTGACAATGGATGGGTACTCTCGGATTACCGATCTCAAAGAGGTGTTACAATGACAACTATTACTCTATCTCTACATAGAGTGTTTCAGTGTGAACTTGTTCTCTTGAGTAAAATTACTTATGATTTCTATTGTTGAAGAAATATTCACCCAATAACACCCTTGTGATGCCTCAAAGAGAATAATTGGAGTACTGTGATTAGCCAATGTCTAGGGAATGTCATCTAGGGGGCCAAAGTTATGAAGAGGCTACTTGATAGATAACTGATAGGACATGATATTTGGATAAATGAGGTCTCTGAGAATACCCTCTTGAGGAACAATGTAAAAACAATATTTTTCTTCAAAATTATCAACCATAGCTTTCCTACTTCTGGTCTCTTCTATTGAGATAAGTGGAAGAGCCATTATCCTACATTATAAAGAACATTAAAAAGGTTATTTCAATAAAATAATTAGGAAAAAACAAAAAATTGGAAAAGGACAAAAATATGTCCATATAGAAAGGCCCTCTATACTGATCCAATGAAATAGTTTATGGATGGCATTAATTGAGAACCAACAGTTAGTAAAATTCATCGCAAGGCACTGGCCCGTGAAAGGTTGGCCAACAAATCAAGCCAAGTTCTTGGAATTTGAGAGACACGCATCGATATTTTCTATGAAGTTTTCCAAAAGTTTAAAATTTGATGATTTAAAGTTTGATCTGAAATTTTATATTTAGTTCATGAATTAAAAGGTTGGTTCATGGATGAGAGTGACCATAAAGAGTTGGTAATTCACAGAATGTGAAGAATGGTTCATGGATGACGTTTTATGAAGGAACTGGTACATAGAAGTAGGGAAAGATGAGTGAACATTATAGAAAACTTGTTTCCTAGAATTCTGGTAAATGAAAAATTACATGGCCCCCTATATATAGGTGTGGTACAACTCAATGGGTCCAAATTTCTACCCCGAACCAGTTATGTTCAGGACCACTTTATACCTCGAAATAGCCTCCATTTTGTCTCGATCAGAACTGATTATGTTGGGGGAATTTTTAGGGTCCTAAAAACACCTCAAAGGGGAAAAAAATAATCCCAAAAATTTGATGAAGGAATAATACACAAGATAGATTTATAATTTAAGATGAATATTATAGAAATCGAGTTTAGAAAAGGACCAATGTGGTCCGCAAACTGATTTCTGGGAATGGTACGTGGATGATATTTTCCATGAACCGAATGGTTTGTAGAAATCTCATGGTATGTTGGACTACAAGGATTTGGAATAAGAACCAGGTAGCTCACAGAATAAATAAGGAACGACGAAGATCCCCAGTGAATGACGTCATTGGAGGAATGGAGGTTGAGAAATTACACTTGTGAACTGCGGTCCCGCGAACCACATCATTTGTGAAAATGTGATGGATAGGTATACCCCCATAGTTCATCCTCACAATCATGGTTTTTTGGAAAAGGAAATTCTGGAAGAGTCCCATGAACCGTGGTGTTCACTGGATTAAGGTAGTGATCTCCACCATCGTGAACCACAGCCCTGCAAAACTCTATTGACAGAGTTGTCTACAGGCTGGATGATTTCCCCATGGACTTCTGAAAAAGGTGTCATGTGACCCGTAGATACAGCCTCATTAGTACTCAATAAAAGGATTCCAATGGGAGAAAAAAGAATTATAAAGGGAGATCAGATTTTCAGAGATCGTGGAGTTTACATACAGAGGACTTCAAAGGCAACTGATCAATGATGTACATAACCACAAATGGGTTCATGTAGGTATAAATAGGATACAAACCATAAAAAGAAAGAAGGATAATAATATGGGAAACCCATAAACCCAATTGGAGAACCACGAACCATGTTCCCTTCAAAAATTACCTTCCAACGAACAGTAGGAAAAATTTCCCTTCTTCAATTTCTCATACCGCATAGCACATCTCTATATGGATGAAACCCTACCATGTGTAGAGTTATGCCACATGAATGGACTCCAGATCATCATACCACCATCCTCCATGGATAGAACCTGAGATCACATACCACTATGGTATGAAAAAAAAAATATAGGTCTGTGTACCACTAAGGTACGTGGACTACATTCATGTCTACCTACCACCTTGGTACATAGATATTATTTAGGTATGCGTACCACTTTGGTATGTGAATGGCCCCTCCACCCACATAACAATTTTCTAAGAATATTTTACCCCACCCCTCATGAAAAAAATGATATGTGGAGTATGGTACCTTCGGGCTTTCCACCGTCCAGTGTCGATAATACCCTTCTATTTCCATCCCATCCTCTAAATCATATCTACAAGCCAGTCCATTGGCATCATGCCAAAGCCTCTTCTAACACCACCAGGCCTTTAAGAACATACCATCATGCACATCAGTACACCATTATGAGATTACATACCCATGTAAAGTGGATACATGTAGGTAATCCCCGCAATCGTATGGGCCCCCTAAGTGTTTCTAAGTCTACATTCTCATGGTACCCCAGGGTCCAACCTTGGGATGATCACATGTACCTACCCATTCTAGGGATCTAGGGTAATTATTGGCCTTTCAATTATGTGAGGGATAATAATAAGTCAAAGGGATCATTCATACCTCTCCCTTTTATGAGGAGTGGTGCTTCTCCCCTTTATTGGAACTAGCTTTAGTGACCCCCCCCCCCATGGTGACCCCATAGCCTTTATATGGGAGGTGGAACTATTGATACTCTCTAGATTAACTCACGATAGGTCTGGATAGAATTCCAAACCTGAATATCCTAGATATCCACATGGGTTAGAGTTTTTCCATTAAAATCCCCTCTCCATTCGTTTCCAAGTAGTCTCCCCTACCTCTTCCAACATCATCTTCCTTTTCCATAAATGGACAAGGAATGGTGTATGGTCTACTGGATCTACCTCCTCTTCTCATTTCTCAAACCAAGCATGAATACCATGGGATTAGAGTTTGATGATGATAACAACATCCATACCTTCTCTAAATTAACTTCAAGAACTATGATTCCTGCTCTAAACAAGATACATAGGAGTCTGGTTTGAAGGCTCGAGCTCAAGTGGGAAGCCTCCATGCATAAGCCCCACCAAAATGAATTATGAGAACATTGATTACTACCCCCAACAGGATACATAGGATGTTTTTATAAAGGTCCAATCTTAAATGGTATCCTTTTAAAAGGTTTTTCCCCAATCATGCCCCCACAAATAGAGAATCCATTACAGTAAAATCCCCAACTTAAACCAAACTATAAGGGCTTTGATACCCAACTAACTAGGATACATAGAATATATCCCTGACTTCCAAACCCAACACCCAAATTGCCCTAGTGTTCACCAGGACATATCCCCATTGTGTCTATATCTACCCAGGAGACCATGCCTCTTCTAAGAATCTTTGGATTCTTCAGTGTAAGTCCCACATGAAATCTTGATTGGGAAACCTCTACCTAAATGTCCTATCCATATGATGTTAACCTATAGGGATGGGTCCTCGTTGCATGACCTTAAAAGCTGACATGTCTAGTTAAGTGACACCAAACCATATGGGTTATTATTCTTTTCATGGGGATATGTAGGAAGCCCATATTATTTGTTCAATACTGAAAATATAAAAACTTTGAACCCCCCTTGGATGACGATAAACACCAGATCACCTCATCCCATGGATTAAACTAGAATTGTCCAAATAATTCATCCTCGATGAATATACAGGGATGAATTTTCAACCTAGGGGTATTCCATGAACACTTTATTGGGAATGAACCAAGGATTCATGAACATATGGAAATTTCTTAAATCTATAATATATTCCTAGAGTATGCCAAAATTTCCCCCCAAAAGGGTGTGATGAGCCTGACCTCCCATCCTCTCTACCAATGGAGTCCTTAAGTTTCATTGGCCAAATTGTCATCCAACAAGAACCTGACATTGGAAAATGTGTCCATGAATCATGGATAAAAGTGTTATTGGTTATTAATGGCTCCACATATAAACACGTTTGAGACCATATAAGGACCGCGTACCCAACATGGTCTGATTACAGAAACACTTAACCCCCAACAATGAACCACAAGGACCACTTAACTATGGAACCTCCTTAGCAATATGAGAAGGATACATTTCATAGTCCCCACAGGGAAAGACCCAAAATTCACCCATCAACCTGGATATGATGCGAATCAGGTCCAAACAAAAATGGTAAACCCAACGCAGAACCCTTCATAATAAGTTACTATAGGTTACTATCTGTTGGGACATTTTTTCTTCCCTTGTTTGACGCCAATAAATCAAAAAAAATCTGTAATTAAATAATGATTTTTAAAATTTAAAATAAAGCATATATAATAATATTTAATAGTTTCTAAATTAATAATAACTCTCTATTTATAATTGATTTAATAATGGATTCAAAAAACAATTTAGTAGCGGTTAGACCCACCACTACGACTTGATTTTCTTATAGTGGACAGATAAGGAACATAAAGAAATATATAAAAAAAACTTTCATAAAACTACCCAAAAAAGTCCTATATGATAAATATGGTTAATAGAGGTTATAAGAACAATTTTTTAGGGATGTAAATGAATTCATAGCTTGTTAAACTTCAAGAAAAACATAAAATAATGACATCACAGTGTGCTAAATAGGTCGATTTTAATAATCAATAAATGATAATTAGTGAGAATTGTGTATTTTATAGAATTTAAGGGAATTTTGATCCTTTTTTATATACTATCACATACCCATAAAACCCATTAAAAATTATAGTTGTGATCATATGGGGGGGGGGACAACAAGGAAACTTTGATCCATTTTTAAACAATTACAATTCTAACTAAAAAATTTACCCAAACATATCATAGAGAAACAAATGGGTAATGAATGACTTCCCTTGGTTACTCCAAGAATCCTAAATATAAATTTCAAATTTATTGTGATACTACCATTTCCTTTGTGTTAAAACTGTTATTTAAATACGAGTTATTTTAAATTCATTATAGATACTAAATTGTGACTTTGAAATTTTTTATGTTTCACTCTATTACATAATTATAAAATGCTTTAGAGGAACCATGTATAAGACCTTAATGTTTTTTGTGAACCATATAGATCGTTTTGAAATTTGGGGTGAACCATACATATTTCCCTTACATAAAGGGAAAACAATGTGGGTTTCATTGGGTATAGATTTTCCCTATGGGGAATGGATTACATGTGATCATGGGGAAGAACTTACATATAGGATAATCCATGGATGTGATTCTTACATATAGTTTCTTTACTAGAACAGTATTAGTGATTAATTTATATTAAAAAATGTGAGTTTTAGTTGTAATCATTTGAGTTACTCTTATGTATGTGGTGTTCCTTCAGTGTCCTGTATAAGGCTTGTGTATTGGTCAGAGAACCATGAAAGTAAACCATCTGAGGGGTATATCTTGATTCCTATGGAGGTTTCAAGGTTGGTTCATGGTTTAATATATTATGTGAGAAAAACAAGTGAGTTTAATAGAATTTTGTGTAGTGATCTTACTAATCTACCCCTTCCAAATTTAACCTCTTTTTCCCATAATATCAATCCCATTATCCATGTTCATCCAAAAAAGAGATAATGTAATATCATCCTCTTCTTCATGCACACATCCAAACCTATTTTGCATAGATTTCAAGTGGATTTTGAATGTAAGTTATTCTTCTTCTCAATCTACTTTTATAATTTACCATTTCTTCAATCTTCTATCATGAACCCTGTTGGTTATAGTAGCCAAACATAGGGTTTGAGATAGAATTTTGTTGGAGATTTAATTTTTTATGACTTGTAGAGGTAATATTCCTCAATGTCCTATGTTCCTCCATCATGGGAATGTTGTTTCTGATGATAGATTTAGTTTTTTTTGTGTTATTATGTTTATTGAAATGTCATGAAATGATTTAGATTTTTATAACTATTTAATATCATTTTATACTTATATGTAATACCATTATGGTGTTTTTTTTGAATGGATTCAAGGATTTTTATGATTAGAATAAATGATTTTCCCTATATTTTGGTTATTCTCATTGAACATAAATATTTAGGTATGCCAAGTGTTTTTCAAAATTAAATAAATTAATCTTTCAAATGAATTTTAAGATGAAAGGGGTGTTTTATGCTATATTTATTTTCAAATGTGAGGATTGATGTTCCTAAATTGTTACTTTATAAAAATGGAATATGTGACCCCTATTAAATTTTTTGTGATACATTTTATTCATTTTGTAATTTTATAATATTTCAAATGGAATGCTCTTATTTCAAGATTATTTTTTCAATGATTATTTCTTCTAAGGATAAAAATATAAATTTTTCTTACAAGATTGATATAAAATCATTTTTTGAAATTTTATAAATTATTTCCTCTTTATGAGAGATACCATCAAGATTGATTTCCTTCTGTTATGTATTGTTTATTATATATCCTTATATAGTATGAATTCATCCTTGTGAAAAACTCAATAAGGGGAAAAGTGAGTTTCCAAAAAAAATTGGTAAAAAGGATTTAAAACCTAAATCCCTCAATTTATAAAATAAGACATGTTAGTTGTAAAAATAGAATTAAATAAATTGACATTTAAAAATGTTTCTTAGATTCTTGATCAGTAATAAATTAAAAAAAGTTTTAACCCTATATTATATTTTGAAACAATTTTATTTCAAATAGAAACCATATATAAAAAACATGTTAAAAAAAGTTGTCAAAGTAAAGTTTTGTTATAAGATTAACAAAATGATACAGGTTTTCTATTTTAAAACAAGTAAGAAACCTATAAACAAAAATCAAAATTAATAACGGGATTAAATATTAATCAAATATCTAATCCTCAAAACATGTAAATAACCCAATTCTATGAATTTTATTATAAAATAAAGTAATAAATAACCTGGATCATATTTTACACAATACTACATAAGGTTATCCAGCCATAATCATATTACATAGTTCTTCATGGGATAAAATAGGTACATGTCATAGACTAAATCTTTCACAGATATAATAGGGTGTAAAAATGAAAATAATTAGGGTAGAGTGTCAATAACTCATAGGTTTAGTGAAATTTACTGAATTTTGTAGATAAAAAATTAAAATAAAATCACAGCTTGAAATTATGATAAAACATAAATAGAGAGGAAAGAGAGATGTTAATATGTGGTGATGCTCAATCCGAATAGATTTAGTTTTCCAAGATTACTTGAATTTTTCATTCAAATTATCTCAAACAAGTTTCATAATATGTTCATAAAAACAGAGTGTTGTGACGAGTTCTGAGTATGTCTGTAACAATCTGTGTTTCGAACCAGAAGAAAATGAAAACATTTTTGAACATTTTTGTTTACTAGATGATTGTTTTTAAAACTGAGATATAGAACTAAATTCCATGATTTGGATCACATCAATAAGATTATTTTGGACTATTTATAAGGCCAAATAATATTCTATAGTGTCTATAGGAGTTTCAGGAGTTTATATTTGGAAAACCAAATTTTGAAGGACCTGGAGAGGGCACACGGTTTGTCTAAAACCGTGCATCTTGCTATAAGAAACCGTGCATCTTTATGCTGGTGGAACGAGGTTGTTACTTGGGATGTGCATGGTTTTCCAAAGATGTGTTCTTTTCCCACACATTTAGTATCATTAGAAATTACTTCAACAATATTCATTGTACGGTTGGCGCATGGTTTAAAAATCTTGTGGTCATCTCATGCAGGGTGCCGAGTAAAGGGTGCATAGTTGGAGCATAGTTTTATAAGATATATGACATAAACTATGTGAGAGGCCCTATTTTAAAAAAAATAAAATAAAAAGGATTAAACACTCACATCACCCTTACTTCCCCTCACCTATGATGCACCCCCAGGGTGTTCCGCTTTGTCGCATGACGCACCCCCTTTTAGCCTCCTCTAGGATCGATGTTTCTTCCACAAATTCCAACCAATTTCTCTTAGAATAATTATGTTAATGTATCATATCACTCTGAAATCTTGTTTTGGGATTATTTTTTTTCTCCCCTTCACCTATCTTAATCGAGTGAAACACTAAGATTTTGGGTTATTCCGATTTTTTTGTTTTTTATGATTATAGGTTATGTAAAGGGTCTATTGGGACCCATCTATGTGGATTATAGAAACCGCATAAAAATAGAAGTGGTTTAGATCATTTTTCCTCGCCAACATAGTTTTTGGGAATGTTTTAAATCTATTTTTCGGTTTTACCTTTTTAATTTTAGGGTCATTAAGTGGTTTTAAGGTTCTGAACTTATCTGTAGACTATTTAGTGGCACCTTGATTTCTTGCACACACATACATAGGTACGAGTATACATAAAAATATATGTAACCCCTTTTATATGTTTCTTCATGTCGAGGGGAATGTGTACATTTGTTTAAAGGGTTTATATATATAAAGTAATGTATGTGTGTGCAGGGGTGAATCGATCATTTTCATCATCAAAATCATCGTGTGAAAAGTGTTCAGCATGGTTCCTCTTTAAGGTAGGGTCCAATTACTTGGACCTTTAATTTCCCAAATTCATTAATTAATATACCTATATCACCTTAAATAGTTTTTAATTAATGTATTGTTATATTTGGAATAAATTCTACTTACATTTCAATTTAGTAAGTTTTAGGATTTAAATGTTTAATATAATAAATGAATTATTCAAATAGAAATTTCATGATTTTGTAACAAAACCCCTTCAACAGAGGGCCACTGTCTTCAACTAAATATTAATTATTCAGCTTTCATGATTTATTTATTTATTTATTTGGTGTTTCCTTATTCTTTTTTCCCTGGTTAGTAAATTACATGGTTATGAATTCTGCCTATTTCATTAACTGAATGGATTTTCTCTTAAATGAAGTCTCCCATGTCTCATGTGTGTTTTAATGAACCTAATACATCCCATGGGTGTTTTTTCCCTTTGGACATCAAATTCCATAGTGGGATTTTGATTTTTTTTATCATGACTTTTTTCTTATTATTTGATCCTTGGGCACTATAAATGGTAATGCCATGTTTTATTCAATTCTTGAATTGGTTAAGGTAAATTTATTTGATTATGTTCAATTACATGATATAGTGGAATAATTTAAATGAAATTACTGTGTCACCATCCTTGGATCTTGTATCGTGTAAACTAATTTTCCATGTATCAGAAAATTGAGTGAAATGGACCTATTGAGGATGGGTCACCTAATAACATGCTTTCTATAAAATGGATTAAATGGGATAAAATGTGTTAATTTATAATTCATAAAAGGTTTTCCTTATGTGTTCGATTTTAAAGGAATTTACTTTTATATTATATTATGGATATGGTATGGCTAATGAAATGCATAAGAGGTACTTCTTATGAATTATATTAATATTGTTACAATGGTTATAAATGGAATGGGATAATGATATTCAAGAGAGGTTAATGCCTTATGAATTATATATTATAAATTATTACATCATATAGGCATGTAGAAATAAGGAACTGTGAGATCCCTTGGGGGGAAAGAATGTGTGGGCTTTCCAGCTCAGTCAGAAGATTGAATGTGAGAGATCACCTAGTCATGGATGTATGGAGTACATCTCGGTCCTTACAACATATAGAGCCATGGGACAGTGATATCCCTTGGTGGGAAAGACCATGTAATCATTCTAGTTTGTCTAGGGGATTGACTGTGAGATCTACCATAGTGAAAAATATATAAAGTACATCCTGGTCCTTACAACATATGGATCCACGGGACCATGAGATCCCATGGGGGGAAAGACTGTGTGAAATTTCTAGATGGGCCAGGAGATTGACTGTGAGGGATCCACTAGAGAAGTATGTCTGGAGTACATCTATGTCCTTATAGTGGGTGCATTCCATGAGACCATGAGAGCTCTTATAGTGGGATTAGAAGCTAGACTATGGGAGCTTCCCCTATAAATGGTTGTCTAATAAACCTGTCCCAATCCATCCAATCATATATCTACATATATATATAATGATAATATATATAAATATATAGTGAGATGATCATAATCTTATTCATTCCATGAGTTTAAGTAGGTACAACCGTAAGGTGCCCCTCCAGAACATGGATGGGTGGTGATTTATTTATAGAGTTATGTTTTTACTCATGGCATACCTTCACACTTCTGAATTTGTTTTTCATTTTCTAGATTGGGATAGGCCCCTATGTGTTTCGTCCTACTGAGATTTATGTATCACACCCTACTTAGGTTTCCATTTCACTAGGGTACCCAAGTAGACTTTTGTGTTTGCAGGACTGTAGACCTTGGTATATTTCTTATGTTATGATGCTTGTACTTGAGGAGTTAAGAGAAAAGGATTGATCTGATGGTCAGGATACTCATGGAGATATTCTTTGGGGTTTTTACTTCCACTTTTTACCTGAGTATTGTATTATTCTATATTGTAAAGCACATTGAATTTTTCATGTTAAAGTTAATGTATCGTCACTGTAAATTCATATCATATATAAACAGGTGTTGGCCAATTTTATTGAATTATTATTATTTTTCTTACGTTGTTGTATTTCTTTTATTTACTTCTTATGAAACTGTATTTTGTTTATTATCTGGTAATACCATTGGGTATCTCTGATAAGATGGTATAGTATCCCCAATATCAACTCTTGGGACCCTCACTACTAGACGAAAGCCTCCAGCATATGGGGAGACATGCTTGAGGCCGTTTGACCCACCAGTCTAGATATTGGTTTAATATTAATCCGGGTCAGGATGTTTAAAAGTGGTACTAGAGTCATTAATTTTTCCTTTGTCTTACTGTTTTTGGTTGGTATATAGGAGACTAAAAATGTGTCATCCCTTGGTTAATAGATGTGCTTGAGAATAATCACCCCGCGTACAGGAAATGTCCAAGTTAGCCGGGCCGAGAATTGTTGTTCATGATGTTCTCTATTATAATTAATGTGATTTCACCAAGAGTGAATCTTTTACTTTCCACAACTTATGATTTCTGGAATTTTTTGGAAATTTACCCTTATCCAGGTTCACTGTGGATGATGAATTTTATACATCATGTTTGGAACCTAAAAAACCAACAATTCATGCATGTGACATGCCATGTATTTGAATTTGTATCATGATTTTTATATTATATGTAATGAATTGTATTCTTTATAATTAATGTTATACTCTATTCCATGCCTTTTATTATTTAACATGCATATTCATATAACATTTTTTTTTATTTTCCATTTTACTTAACTATTTAGCCTGATCTGATGATATTCCATGATTTTGTGTTATAGAATGATTCTATGTTACTTCTTATAACAACATGCTAGTTGTATTTCAATATAAATTTTTTTGGATTGGATGATTTTAAGTTGTTGTGATTACGAAGGGATCCAAGTTTTAGTTGTACGATGTACGAGCTTCTTATAATCGGGAAAAGGTAACTCATATATTCAAAGAATCTTTTGATCATTATACATGTTTAGAAATTTTATTAAAATGTAAATGATTCTAAAGGTTAAATCTTGAAATTGTATGATTTCGATGTAAATGGGAGACAAATCTCATGCTATAAAGTGTATTCATGCTTTATATTTTGGTAGATAGCCACACATATGACTGAACCATTGTATATGATCATGTTGAATTATGAAATGAAATTGGTTTCGATTAATGAGAGCTAATTTTTAATCCATAATGTCTAAGAGAACTTCATAAATTGGGAAATGGAAAAATCATATATTTGAACTTTTTTATGCATCTATGTTATATTGTGAAATGGGAATAATTGTAAATGGCTATTTAGTTTTGATATTAAATCAAACGGTTTACTTCTAAATGCACTTCAGGACCTAGGTAGGTCATTTGGATCATGTTTATTATCATTTGACCCATTTTATGTTTGAAAAATTAATAATTTAATCAATATTATTGGGATGCATTTTGAGGAGCCCAGTTGGTTAAAATGGGACACTTGTTTGTCTTCTTTTTGTTAAAAATGAATTTATTTTAATAAATTGCATAATTATGTCTTAATTTCAAGAGGTGTAAAATTTTTTAAAAGTAATTTTGATATAATTTCATGTTCTACCCTTGGGGTGTCAGTTAAAACCATGTACATTTTTTTAAAAGGTATATGATGTTTTGATTAAATCCATTAGTGGTTAAAGGTTAACTGTAAATAAATATAATGGTCATAGAAATGGAACTTGGAATGGTGTCCTTATAAAAACCCTCAGGTAAGGGTTTGTTTTAACTTATTTTAGAGTTTCCTTGGAATGGAATCATGGGAGCTTTTCATAGGCATTATTTTCTATAGAAATGGATTAGATGGTAGGCTTTTAAGATGGTGAATTTTGTTGGTGTGACCTAGTGTTTGTGTCAGGACTTGTACATTTGTAAGGGGATAACATGTGGTAGGTAAAACCCTTATAAATTTAAATCCTTTATAGTGTTTTCAGCTTTATGAAATTTGATGTCGTTCATGTGTCTTTGTCACTTGTAGGACTCTTCCCTTCTGAATGACACCCTTATCCAGATGGGTGATCATGTTTTTCTCATCCTTTGTTATAGTAATGAGCGTTGGAAAATTCTCATTTTCAATTGGTTAGACATGCATTGGGCATGGTCGGCCTATTTATAGGCTTCTTGACCCCCCCCCCCATTCTTTTCATTAGTAATGGATGAATTGGTATGATGTCGTCCATGTTGGTTTTTTAGGGGGTATGATGACTCTAAAATAAATCTCTTGTCCTATTGAGTACAATCTCATGTCATCTCCAAGTAGGGCGACATGAGTGTTAAATAATCGGTTTATCCAAATTCTCAAGACAAAGTTTCAAATAAATTGTAATGTTCCTGAATTTACGAATAATTTTTTTTATTATATGGAACTATTTAGAGTCCGTGAAATCTGACGGTGCGCGATTATGAGGCCCAAAGTGCCCATAATGATCCGTCAAAGTTTTGTTAAGATTTAATTAGCATGCGTAAGCAGTTTTCCTGAAAAACTAGAATAACTCTTAAACGATTACACAGATAAGAAATCTAAGGGCACCGTTGCAACCAAAAGGTAAACTCGAAGGCATTTCCTTTTTAACCTGTACAGACAAACAGACCAAGAACACAACAAGAAGAAACCATAGAGACTATAACACAATAAGATGCAACCACAAGGTAAACTGTTGTAGTAAAAGAGTGCTAAAAGTAAAAAAGGGGTTGGAATACAAGACCAACTGTAAAAAGTACAAGTACAACTAGAAGTACAATACAACTGAAAGAAAAAGGAAAACAGCTACTAGATTGTCCTCTGAGGTTCCTACCTGAAGGGTAGGTACATATCGCCTCCTCAGCACTCCATGTCTATCAGACTCCTCCGCGTCATGTCACGCTGAATGGTCCACCTCTGTGAACCATCCAGTACTAGCTCCCACGGTCTCGATAAACGTTGTACGTCGTCTATACCAGACACAACATGGTACGGGTGAATCCCATGCATGGGTAAGTATAACAATACTCAGTAGGGATCCCAATACCCCCGTAGATCTCCTAGAGGTTCACAAGGGATAAACCACAAAGCAAGACATCAACTCTACTTAGGAATATGCCCATACATATACCTAAGTTATCAAGATATACTCATTTCCTACATGAGGGAATGACACCACGAAGATAACACCACAAATGTAACTCCACAAAGGTATAAATACCACATTGCTAACACAAAAAAAGATATATGTACCACAAATGTAACACCATGAAGACAATACCACAAAGGTAGATGTACCACATAGGTAACACGTCGGAGATAGAAATACCACACATGTAACTCCAAAGAGATGATACCACAAAGGTATAAGTACCACACACGTAACACCACGAAGCTAGAAGTACCACACACATAACACCACAAAGACGATACAAGAAAGGTAGAAGTACCACAAAAGTAACACCACGAAGCTTGAAGTACAACACAGGTAGCACTACAAAGATATAAGTACCACACATGTAACACTACGAAGATAGAAGTACCACAAAGGTAACACCACAAAGATTGAAGTACCACATAGGTAGAATACTTAGTTAAAACAGACTCTTAGCTCAAACCAGGTTTTTAGTGAAGTATAGAAGTACAGATGATTTTTCGCGAAGCTAGATCATCCTATTTTGTCAAGAGGCACTACTAATGATTACATGGAGTCTGACTCACACATGATTGAAAGGTACTAACCCCAGAAATTACCCACACAGGATCTAAACCACACATGATTGGTATGTGCTTACCCACATAGGATAAATAAGCCCAGACCTACACAAGATCTGACCCACACAGGATTGGTATGCGCAAACCCACACAGGATCGCTGAGCACTGACCCACACAGGATCTGACCCAAACAGGGTCGGTATGGGCTGACCCACATAGGATCACTGAGTGTTGACCCACATAGGATCTCTAGGTATTATCCCCCGCAGTGACCCACATAGGATCTTACCCACCCAGAGTCAATAGGTAACTAACCTCGGTATTATCCATCTCCAACCTCTGCCTCACTGCCAGCCACTGGATTCCTTACACCCGGTGCGCTTGAGTTCCGTAGAATTTTTCCCTCGAGATATCGGTCATACCTCGACTACCACTTAGCTCCAAAAAGTAATAACCCATTGGTTTCTCATGTCATAAGGAACCCAACTCAAAATACGGCGCGTCAATCGGACGCTCGGTCTGTAAGTTATTTGTGTTTCCACTCCGAGGGCCCGATTGGTTTTAGGGTTCGATCCAACCCGGCCATACTCCAAAATTATCCAAAACTCAAGTGGAGTATACCAAAAGAACCATCTCAATCCAAGTATCCCAACACCAAAGAAGGTTCATCAAACAGACACCCAATTCTCATGTTACGGCCCAAAAGGTGAAACTAGGTTCAGATGGGCCTGGGACCGGTCCGACCCGGCCCGACCCGCTCTAGGCCAACCCAACCCGGTTTGGATCGCCCAACCTAGTTCGAGTATGGAATTTCCCGTGAAGGGGACTGCTCGGCCCAGCTCGCTGGGCGCGGCCCGCATGGCGGCCTGCGGTGCCGCCTGCTGTCTAGAGGACCGCAGTGGCGGGGTCCGTCCTGGATGACTCCCAGGAGGGGAGGCGCCTCCCCGGTCACCCGAACGGTAAAATAGACCATTCGGTTTTTGGATGCGGGACCCTCCAGAGTGGTTCCTTCTTGGTGCGTCATGGCCGGCCGAATCCCCGGCCGGTCCTCCTCCTAGCAGCGCGACAACACTGATGTCCTCTACGGTCGGTTGGGTGTCGGCCGCCCTTCTGCCTCTACTATGGCCAAGCGGCCACGGTCTCCAGCTCCGGTGGTGCAGATGTGAACTGCCACTCCGCCATGCGGCCGTCCGGATATCAACCGCCACCCTGCTTCGCCACGGCCGATAGGCCGTGGCCTCCTGCTCATCTATCAGTGCAGTCGCGCGCCACCTATCTCCACATGGTCGGCCGATGTCCTGGCCGCCCTCCTCTTCCACAGGTCACAGTAACATCGTTTTATGCCCAAACAATATGACGATCACATATTTTTTATCCTCAGGTCGAGGGCTCCATGTCCATACATCGCTCACTATAAAACATTGTGTTTCCATCATGCTTAATTATTCGGCGTTGATGAATGCACGAAGAACGCACAAACAATGTGCGAAGAACGAATGAAAAGGGGGCAAGGTATTAAAAAAGAATGATGGACATTTTTTTTGTCCATCATCATTGTGAATCCAGAATATAAAGAATCAAAAAAAATATATTTAATCAGAATTCAATTTAAAACCCCTACCTCGATCGTTCGTTGGAGGTGTCGTTAGGAAGATGATGAAGTTGGTGAAGGGGATGTTGACGTTCGTCACTTCTGCAACACGTTTCTGATTCAGGCTCGTGCGGCATCCTCATTCTTCATTGGGGGTTTTTTCTTCATTGGAGTAATCTCTAGCCCATGCCTCCTCTCCCTTTTTCCAATGGGTATACAACCCACAAGAATAGTTAATAAGATAAATCTTCATTAACAAGTTGGGTTATTAATTCAAGATTAAAGTATTCTATTAATTAAAGAGAAATGTGGTTACACATTTTCTGTAACCAGGAATCTAATTCCCATCATTAAATGCCCAACCACCCCCGTGTGGTCCCCACCTTTATGATTCAAATGGGAGGTTTAAAAAATAAAATAAAAGTTAATTATTTTATTTTATTATTTGTCCAACCCTCCCACAAAAATCCTAAAAACTAACTCCTACCCTCGACCTACTACGGTCAAGTTGATGGTCACCTTATGAATATTGGTTCTGTGAGTTCAATGGTGTCCTCAGATTTCAATTCCGAGCACTGGTTTGTAAGTTACAAAATGCTGCTCGTGCATTTACGGAACGTACCTAAAAAAATTGGAAAATTATTAACAGTCACCCTTGACCTGTACCGGTCAAGGTTAGGCTCTACCTAAGTGATACACACCACCAATGAATCCAACAGTACTCTCAGATTTCCAATATGAGTTACCATTTAAAATTTATGGATTTTACAATAAAATAACTGTCACTTAATTATTTAATTTATGGCCAAAAACTGACTTTCACTAGTGGCCCGCGCCGGCCTATGTTAGTATCTTCCTAAAGAAAGCATAACCTCATGGGTTTAGTGGTGGTCTCATATTTTTAATCAGAGTAACCATTCGTGATTTATATGCATTTGAAAAATAAAATAATTGTATTTAATTATTTTAGTTACGGTTTTTCCATTTTCAGGTTTTCTCACAGGAGGCCCACTCCAACTGAACCTAAGTCACGCCCAGTGTAAACCTGCCATCCTGAGCGCAACGGTGAACTCAGTTTTCTGATCCAAGTAACCATTTATGAGTTATTCCACAATTTCAGAAAAAACTGCTTATGCACGCTAATTAAAGCATAAAAAATCGATGGATCATTCTGGGCACTCCTGGCCTCGGAATCACGCGCCGTTAGATTTCAATATCTCGAAATAATTCTGTATAATAAAAAAATTATATGGAAATTTTGGGACATTGCATTCTCCCAAACATAGGTATTTATGTCTCCGAAAGCCATAATATATACTAAGGAAATAGATGGGTGTACTGAGCATGGATCTAAGCCTCTTGCTCCCATGTGCTCTCCTGGAGGTTCCCATGCTGCCAGAGAATGCGCACTAGAGGTATCGACCACGCACAAAACCCCACATCTGTCGATTCTCAATCTCTACTGGAACCTCTGTAAACATCACCCCATCGTCTAAGTCCAACTTTCCATGGTCGATGACTTGAGAATAGTCATGCATGTATTTCTTGAGTTGGGATAAATGGAAGATATCGTGCACCCACTCCAACCATGGTGGTAGTTCCAAGTGGTATGCCACCTCGCCAATCCTCTAAAGTATCATAAATGGTCTAATAAACCTCAGTGAAAACTTGTAATCTCGGCCAAAACATTGTAGTCCCTGTTGAGGTGAGACCCATAGGAAGACAAGGTATCCCTCAAAATCTCCTCCCAAAGAATCACTGGTACAATGGTGCTACCTCTAAATAGGATGACGTTCTCCCCACCTTCAAAAAAAATTTCAGGAGACCGTCCTGGGGATATCTTTGCACGTCAGGCCTCATAGTCAACATCCCAAGCTATGCCTCCTGAATTCGCTGAGGAATTTGGGGAGTGACAATTATAGACTAAAGTTAAGATTCTCCATATTTATCCACAAAGGATATCTGAAGCGCGACGAGCTGATTTGATGCCTCACTTAGCAGTTGTAGACCAGAGCTCCTACTGAGTGCGTCTGCCACCACATTCCCCTTCCAAGGATTATATACTATATCAAAGTCATAGTCTTAGAGGAACGATATCCATCGTCACTGTCTTAACTTATGAAATCTTCCATTACACTTCTCCATCCTCATAAAAGGCTCCTCTATCTTTGTCAAAGCTGAAAAGGGTGATGCTACCCTAGAGAAGTCGGGTTCAAAACTCCAGTAGTACCCAGCCAAAGATTAAATATCTCTCCCATCAGGTAGTTAATCCTGGAAAAATATTTTGGAAAGATTTCCCCACAATCTTCCACTACTATTGGGAACTGAAAACTCAAAACTCCTGCTACCACAAGGGTAGGGCTGGCTGACTCAAGCGTGATTAGCTGCACCCTCATTTGCATGAATTTGTCCTGTGCTTCTTGGCTTTCCTTTTTCTCCAACCAAGGAAAATTCCCATTCCAATGTTGTTATTAAACCACATCCTTTTTTCTAATATATTCAATCTATATATGAACTGTGGACATCCAGTCCACACACAAACTAACGTCGTAATTCCTCGACGCTGACACCAAGAGGTTCCAACTGAAACTCTTTCCTTAAGGGTAAGATCACACCATCGGTGTAAGTGTGATTATTGAGTCTCCTCCCAAAGGTATCTCATAATGTGAGGGTCAAGTCAATGGCTTAACCGGAAACTCTAGGATTTGGACAAGATTCATGAAGGAAGGAATGATTGGTACCTATGTCTATTAATACGACAAAAATTAGTAGACACAGACTATTCATCAAGTCATTCCTAGATCCCTTGGGTCACACTCCTTGATCATATGTAGCAACTCCCTTCCCCTGTACTCCAGCTCCCTGAGTCTGGTGGGGACCACAAAGGGGGTGGTTGTAACATGTTGAAATGTACACCACCTCATCCTACTCTCCTAGCACTCATTCCACGTCTGTAGCCCTACAGATTCATCAGTCCTTAACACTTCTTCTTCCCAAAATATTTTTACATTCCAAAGTCTCTCATACTGGCACCAGTTTCCTGCTTTCCCACTACTAATATTCATTGGTCGTATCCACTCATCCAAGGAACATTAAACTGCAATGGTTCTCTCTATCACCCTAACATAGTTAGGAATATAGAGAGGAATAGTGCTATATTGGTCATCCTTTAACACACCGTGCTCGGAAGTCCAAGCCCCGAAGAACTGATCATATTTTATTCATTGAGTACCTGGAATGGTCAGTATGCCTCGAGGAATACTCAGCTACTGGCATGTCATCCTACCAAAGTTTTTGAAGCTCCAGGGAACTCTCATCCACCTCCTCAAGCTAGTCCTTAGCCGCCCATGATTTGGGCTCGTCTCGGAACCTAACGGGCATCTGATGATGAAACGCGTGTAAGGCACTAAGCCTAAATGTGTCCTCTACCAGTACTGTTGGTTGTAACCGATGCCCAACAGGTAGTGATATAGCTGACACACTATCAAAAGGTACTATATCGGGCAACAGTCCACCTACCGAAACCTCATCACTAAGAGGAACATCCTCATGGTCACTCATAGAAAAATACTAGAAGCTAAGATCACCATCTACTCTACTGGTGTATCAACTAGGTAGAAAACTCTAGCCACAACCTCCAGCTAGTCCTCTATTACCTGGGAATCTGTCTCGCCTCGAAACCTCAGAGGCCTCTACTGCTGGAACTCATGTAGCGTGCTCAGTCGGCATGCGTCCTCTACAGGTGTATCTGGTGGTAACAGCTTCCCAATGGGTAGCGATGATACTTGTACACCACCCGAAGGTGCTAACACCGTAAGAGGGTCCTACACCGAGGCCTCATTGCTCGGTGGTCCATCATCGCGTACTCTCTCAGGAAACCTGAGTGGTTGTCTAAGTGGCGGAATCCTAATAATTAATAGGTGTGCCACAGTCATTAAGTTATACCTGGTGAGCTGACTCCAAATAAATCAAAACAAAAGCTTTTCAAAAACACATGCAATCAGTGTTTTCATGCGCTGAGTCAGAAATCAGAATTCGGGGTCCTGGTGTATAGATAAATTGGCCGCCACACCAACATTGGACTCCCCAAACTAAAAACCACACTCAAAGCACTTAACATTATTTCTCCACATAGAAAAGATCAGAGTCCTAGTTCTTCGGTAGAACTGAACTCTTTTGATACAACTTTGTCAAGACCCGTCCCTCGGAGCCCATACAATGACTACCCCAAGCCCGCCTTCCATAGGCCAGGGGCTGGAGGCTAGCACTAGAAAGGCGTATCGATTAAACGGGAAGGAATTACCTTTTTAACCTGTACAGACACATAGTCGAAGAACACAACAAGAAGCAACAACACATACTAGAACACAATAAGATGCAACCACAAAGTAAAATCTTATAGTAAAAGAGTGCTGAATGTAAAAAAGGGGTCAGAATACAAGCCCAAATATATAAGTACAAGTACAATTGGAATTACAATACAACTGAAAGAAAAAGGAATACAACTACTAGGTCATCCTCCGAGGTTCCTACCTGAAGGGTAGACACAGATTGCCTCCTCAGCAATCTACATCCTTCAGTCTCCTCCACATCACATAATGCTGAATGGTCCACTTCTGTGCACAGTCCAGTATTATCTCCCTCAGTCCCGATCAACGTTGTATGTCATCTGCACCAGAAACAATAATGTGCGGGCGAAGCCCGTGCAGGGGTGAGTATAACAATACTCTGTAGGGTCCCCAAGACCCCCGTAGGTCTCCTAGAGTTCCACAAAGGAAAAACCACCAAGCAATACATCCACTATACTTAGGCATATTCCCATACATATACCTAAGTTATCAAGATATACTCATCTCATACATTGGGGAAGGAAACTACATAGGTAATACCACAAAGGTAGAAGTACCACACATGTACCACCACGAAGATAATACCACGAAGGTAACTCTGCGAAGGTAGGAGTACAAAACGTGTAACACCACAAAGGTAGAAGAATCACAGAGGTAACACCACGAATACAATACCACAAAGGCAGATGTACCACACAGGTAACACCTCAGAGATAGAAGTTCCACCCAGGTAACTCCATGAAGATGATACCATAATGGTAGATGTACCACATAGGTAACACCATGAAGCTAGAAGTACCACACATGTAACACCATGAAGATGATACCATAATGGTAGAAGTACCACATAGGTAACACCATGGATCTTGAATTACCAAACAGGTAACACCATGAAGATTGAAGTACCACACAAGTAACACCGTGAAGATAGAAGTACCACACAGGTAACACCAAAAATATTGGAGTACCACATAGTTAGAAGACTTAGTTCAAATAGAGTCACAGCTCAAACCAGGTTTTTGGTGAAGTATAGAAGTACAGATGATTTGTTGCAAATCTAGATCATCTTATTCTATCAAGAGGCACTGCTGTTGATTACATAGAGTCTGACCCACACATGATCAAAAGGAATTAACCCCCACAATGACCCACAAATGATCTGACCCACATAGGATCAGTATGCACTGACCAATAAAGGATTGCTGAGGGCTGACCGACATAGGATCGGTATGCGCTGACCCACACATGATCGATGAGAGCTGACCCACACTTGACTGACCAACACAGGATCGGTATGCACAGACCCACATAGCATCACTGAGCGCTGACCCAGATAGGATCTATAGGTACTAATGCCCGAAATGACCCACATAGGATCTGACTCGCTCAGTGTCTAAAGGTAAGTAACATCCATATTATATGTCTCCAACATTTTCCTCACTGTCAGCCACTCGATTCCTCACACCCGGTGTGCTCGAGTTCCGTAGAATCTGTCCCTCAAGATATCGGTCATACCTCAAACTCCACTAAGCTCCACAAATTAGTGATCCAAAGGTCCTTCGTGTCCTGAGTAACCAAACACAATAGACGACGAGTCAATCAAATGCTTGTTCTGTAAGTTATTAGTGTTTCCACTCGGAGGGCCGAGTTGGTTTTAGGGTTCAATCCAACCCGACCATTCTCCAACTTTATCCAAAACTCAAGTGGAGTATACCAAATGTATTGTATCTATCCAGTGATCCCATCACCTAATACGTTTCATCAAACAAAATCCTGGTTCTCATGTTACGGTCAAAAAGGTGAAACTGGGTCCAGATGGGCTCGGGTCCGGTCTGAACCGGCCTGACCCGACCTGGGCTGAACCAACCCTGTTCGGGTCTGGCACGGTTGGCCTCGACCATGGTGTGACCGGCCCTTTGGGCCATGGTTCGGCCTGACCCGTCAGGTGGCCTGTGGTCGGGTGGACCGTTGGGGTGGGGTCCTCCCTGGCCGTCTCCCGGGAGGGGAGGTGCTCCTTGGCCACCTGAACAGTCTAACGAATGTTCGGTTTTTGGAAGCGGGAACCACCGGAGTGGCTCCTGCTCGGTGTGTTATGGAAGATCGGATCCCCAGTTGGTCCTCCTCCCAGCGGCGCGATGGCGCCGCTATCCTCCATGGCATGCCGGGTGCCGCCCGCCCTTTGGCCTCCGCCGCGGCCAAGCAGCCGCGGTCTCCAGCTCCGGTGGTGTGGAGGTGCACTGCCGCTCTGACACATGGTCTGCTGGATGCCGTCTGGAACCCAACTCCACCGCGGCCAATGGGCCATAGCCTCCCACTCATCTGGTGATGCGGTGGCGTGCCGCCCTATCTCCAAGCGGTCGGCCAGTGTGTCGGTCGCCCTACTCTTCCATGGGTCACCATAACTTCTGTCTAAGCCCAAAAAATATGATGACTTCATATTCATGATCCACAAGTCAAGGGATATGTGTCCTTACATCATGCTCTACAAAACATTGTGTTTCCACCATGCTTAATAATTTGGCGTTAATGAAATCATGAAGAACACGCAAAGAACGTGCGAATAATGAAAGAAAAGGGGTCGAGTTATGAGTACATAATGATGGACATGTTTTTTTTCATCGTCATTGTGATTCCAAAATATGAAGAATCAAAAAAATATATTTTATCATAATTCAATTTAAATCCCCTACCTCGTTCCTTCGTTGGAGGTGTCGTGAGGAAGAGGATGAAGTCAGTAAAAGGGACGCCATCATTCGTCGCTTCTGCAACACGTTTCCTATCCGGGCTCATGCCTCATCCTCATTCTTCATTGGGGGTGGTTATTCGTTGGAGGATTCTCCATCCCATGCATCCTCTCCCTTTTTCCAATGGGAATACAACCCACAAGAAGAGTTAATAAAATAACTCTTCATTAACATGTTGCGTTATTAATTCAATATTAAATTATCCTATTAATTAAAGAGAGAAGTGGTTACACATTTTGTTTTATTGATAATTTAATGCCCAGTATTAAATTCCCAATGACCCTTGTGTGGTCCCTACCTTTATGATTCAAATAAGAGTTTTTATAAATAAAATATAAGTTTATTTTTTTATTTTTTTATTTGTCCAACCCTCCCACGAAAATCATTAAAAACTAACTCCTACTGTCGACCTACTGCGGTTGAGGTGAAGATATCTTTTAGTGAATATCGACACATCAAATTCAATGGTGTCCTCATATTTCAATTTCGCACACCGGTTCAAAAGTTACGAAACACGGCTCGTGCGTTTACAGAACATACTTGAAAAAATTTGGAAAATATTTAACAATCACCCTCAACCCATGCCAGTCAAGTTAGGCTCTACCTATGTGATACAAAACCCAAAAAACCAAATGGTACTCTCATATTTCCAATCTGAGTTACTATTTCAAATTTATGGATTTTACAATAAAATATTTTTCACTTAATTATTTTATTTATTATCAAAAACAAACATTCACTAGTGGCCCGCGCTGGCCAATATTAGTATCTGCCTAAAGAAATCATAACATCACAACTTCAGCAGTGGTCTGCGATTTTTAATCTGAGTTACCATTCATGAGTTATAATCATTTGAAAAATAAAATAATTTTATTTACGGTTATGCCATTTTCTGGTTTTCTCACATGGGGCCCATGCTGTAGAGACCCGAAGCTTGACGTACATGGATATTACATTACTTTTTCGGAATACTTAATACATAACAAAAACAGACACACAAGGACCGTAATAGTTTAGTGTCTTTGGAAACTCGGAATATAAACTTCTAATCATGTTGAAATATCTTCAACAACTCCCATAACGATCTTCCCCCTTTTTTTCTAACCTAAAACCTTTCTTTATATCCTGGGGAAAAGAAAACATAAAAGAGGAGAGCTCAAATGCCCAGTAAGGGTAAACATAGAGAACATAATACAATCCACAAACATTTGAATGCAAAAACTTGAACATAAAATCTAAACATCAAAATCTTGAGAAAAGACATGAATCTTGGAAGTACGTAAGGCATATATCATAAAGGAACATCAACCATGATAAAATATCATAGGAATAAAACATGTAATTGTGTCAACCATTAAGCACATGTTATGTTTTCCATAGTAGCCAAGGCATTGCTGCCAAGACCATCTTAGTGGACAATGTCCCTTTCTGAATCGAGTTCACTCCTTGTTTCAGTCATGTAACACTGAACCGGATTAACTTACCGTTCCAGCCATGTCTATCTCATGAGATATAAATCTTTACCCAATTCATTAGAGGGAGATATAGGTCCCACCCATCTTATAATGAAATCATTCTTTTGTGTGCCAAAAAATCATAAATCATACATCATAGCATAACCCATGTAATAGAATGAGATTCTTAAACATCATGCCATCATAACATAATCCATATAAAAAAATGGATATCTTTTCATCATAAGAAGAAAAAAACCATGTAAATAAGGGAGACATTATACTTGAAACATAAAAATATTTGATAATGTAATTTTAGATGGAAAATAGTTTTGATAAAAACACTTGAAATGAATTCTTGAGGAAAATATCCTTTCTTCTTCAAAATCATTTTATTTTCACAAAATGTCATGCAATTTTAAAAGAAAAGGGTTTTGTTGAAAATAATCAAGCAATCTTGTAGAATAAGCTTCATGAAAATGAGGCGTTATGAAACTGTAAAAAAATCCATTCACACCGTATAAGTTAAAAATAACATTCTCCTCATACTTTTGTCGGAAAAGTCAAAAAGTTCCTTGTATGGTAAACAAAAGAAAGATTCCTTCCATAACACATGGTAAAAGTCAAAAAAGGGTAAAAAGGACTTTAAAAATAAATGAAAAAAATTTATAAAACTTGGACGTGGATGATAAATATAACCCCAGTAAATACTTACGAATAATCAATCTCAGATAAAAATGAGATTTTAAAAAAAAATTATCCCTTACCTTAGGTTCGATATGCTTCGTACGTTTCCAAACCTCCTGTATAATGATTTAAATAATGTCATTGACTTATTACAGAATCATATTCATTTTTATGATATCATATATGGTTCACTTACAACTTTATATTACCCGTTATTTTGTAAGTTCCATGTTAAAGCAGGGTTTTGGGTTAAATCGTTTTATTTATCATACGTGTTTGGACTTGTTGTTCTTGATATTATTACTTATATCCTGATTTACTTAATTCCGGAATGTAAAACATGATTTATATATAATATATTCATTAATTACATATATATTATAGATCGATAACAGGAATGAAATACACCGTTCATGGAGACGGTAGGCCGTACGCATGAACGCTGTTTTCGATTCCTTATTGAATTGAATGAAATTAAGTAGATGACATACATATATATACACATAAATCCAGTATTATTATTATGTCATATATTCCATGATTTTTTTTATATATACTTTATAATCATTCATGAATGGTTAACATGGAGAATGAATCTCATCGCGTCGTGGAGACGGTAGTCTGTACGTACGCACGAGTGATGATATCATTCCCATGATCATGGAATTGTATTGGAGTGTATGTATACTATTTCAGAATCAATATCACTTTACAATAATCATATATATTTATTATTTACACCATTATACCCATCCAAGTAAGGTGGTGGTGGAAAATAGATTACACCACGGCGTGGAGACGGTATTCCGTACGTACGCACGCGCGGTGAGTTCATTTTCCGTAGGATGGATAGATGGTGAAATAGGGTTGTTTCATACTTATAATAACATATCAGTATATGATTGATACTGATGTTATTACTTCATAATGAAACACCTAAAGAAGAATAAGTGGAAGAAGAAATAAAGATGAAATAATTGGTAACGGACATTACCTCTTCTTTGAAGCGCCTCTTTGAGACCTCCTCTTAGGACACCAAAATTGGTCTTTGAAGAAGACCAGGACCTCTAGGATGTTTATAGGGAAGTGTAGAAGAGAATTTGGTAGGTTTTTTCCGAGCTTGAATGCTCAAAGTGGTGTGATGAATAGAGGGAGGAGGTGCTTTTTTATAAGGGAGGAGAGGGGCGCCTTTGGAAAAACTAAAAATATTATTTTATTATAAAGTAATATTCTGTTTTAAATAGCTCAAAATTGATTAATTTCGAAGATAAGGTGGGGATGGGTCGAAATCCTCTCATCCAATTTAATTTAGACAAGTTTAGGTTCCTATTTTAACCTTATCATTTATATTTAACTTTAAGTTAGATAATTTTACTTTTACCGTGTCTTTTTGTGTTCTTACACTATAAGGTTAATAAACTTATTATAACAAGCCAAAAGAACCCCAAGTTGTTTATTATTAATATATATAACCTGATCTAATTCATTTGTCCGAACCTTATATTTTTAGAAATATAATAACAATTAATAATATAATATTTGTTTTAAAAACTATTTTATGTCAATTTTAAAACTATTTGGTAATTGATTTTTGTGAAAATTATAACAGAATGATTAGTTCTAAAAAAGTTAATAAAATCAACACTAACATGTCATATTAATATATAAAATTTTTGGAATTCATAGAAAGTCTCAAATTACATTTTTTTGATATTTATAACATCAATTATGTCAATATTTTATTAATAAGATAATTACTACATCATCATTGTGTCATAAATAAATTAAATTATTTAAAGTCTAAAAATTACAAATAAATTATCATTATGTTGGAAATATTTTTAGATTTATATTGAATATTTATAGTCGAATTTATGTTATGTATAACCCTAAATTAAAAATTATTTACTTATTAAACATTGATTTTAACTATTTTAACCCTTCTTTAAATAAATTAATAATAAATGTCCTAATCTATTCCAAGTGGGCCTAAATGGTCATATTTTATTACTAAGGTTGTTTTTGGTCGAATTACACTTATCCAATAGAATTAGGACATGTGTTAGGGTAATAATAATATCATTTTTACCCTTAATTACCCTATTTACTTTTAACCGTGGTAAAAAAAGTAAAAAGTTACTATTCACCAAAAATTATTTTCATCTCATTGAACCACATTTTAATTACTGACATCAACTGTGTCTCTCGGATTTTTTAAATTTCATTCACAAAAGCGGTAAAATTAAGTTTTATGTAAATTTGCAAAATCTCCTAGGAGGTGGGTAAAAGACGGTCAAAAGTTCAATAAAATTTTTATATATCTAAAATTATTAAAAAATGACTCCAATGAATTATATTGAAATTATATAGGTATTATGTATCAATTTTGACCTAAAATAAATTTAAATAAAATAAATAATTTTTTAAATAAAAAGGCAGGTTTTAAATAGTAACTCAGTGTTTTCACTATTCATCAAAAATTGAAAGTTTTCAGAAAAATACCAAAATTTCACCCTAGGCTAATTTAGATACTATGAATCCAAAAATTAAGTCCTTTTTCAAAAATAAAATTTATAAAATTTCAAAAAGTCGATATTACTATTCATAACGGCTAGTTTTAATAATATTTTAATAGCATATCGTTGTTTAACGAAACTCGGTATTGCGTACAACACATGCTATCGTGGAAGGTCGTGCTTGCGTGTAATGAAAGCCAAGTCAGGGATGCGTGTTGTGCAAGCTCCTTTTGGTGTAGCATACAACACAAGACATTAATGAAATTAAAAATGATATTTTTCGTAAAATCTTGGGGTGTTACATTCTACCCCCCTTAAAATGAATTTCGCCCTCGAAATTCGTCGGGGTTATAAATGGTTTACTACTCGAAAGTTTCTTTAATAGAAACCCACATCGTAAAAAGGAATACCAAAACTTGGCATTAAAAAATAACGTATAAAACGTAACGTTTACCCAAATTAACTATTCACTGGGTTTCCACATAGGAGAACATAGGTGAAAATATGGTTATGGATGAGAAATCTAACCGTCGTGTTCTGATGGATATTGGTAGAGAACATGGCTATGAAAAATCCAACAATCACAAAGCCATAAATTTGTGATGATCTAGGGTACCATCTGATTCATCAGATATAAGGGCATTAGGACAACATTTTTGGTTTTCAAGATCATTTCCCTAAAGTTGAAGAATTTGAATTAGAATAAATACTTACTTTATTTTGGTACAATATCACTATTTTTTGTTCTTTGAACAATTTATACTTCATCTCTTAAAGAAATGAAGTTGAATTTGTTATTCGTGAAGTGTTAATAGATCATTTGATAGAATGATGGGTCATTCCATCTGTTTCAAAAAAAAGGTTAGAAAAAGTTATCAAATATACATAAGTCCATCTATGGTGAGGTTAATCGTATACGATTCCAAAAATGAACTTATAATTTATATATCATACCGCGTAATAAAATAAAACTAGTTTCTACTTACCAGGGACTTCCTGTAGGCCATTGGTAGGTGATAAAGGCCAGTCGCACTTCGGTTGTGGGTTCGATTCCCACAGCCTTGTTCGACGTGATGGGCTGTCGCCCATCCTATAGGTTGTCCTTTTTCTAAAACTATATTACTATAACATCCCATCAATAATATTGAAAAAAGTTCTATCCTTAAACAATACTAACTTATGTCCAACATAATCCATTCCAATCTTTAGGCTTATCTAAAATAATTCGGTCCAAGCTCATAGTATAAAAAAAATGATTACTTGAAATGTCACATAACAATCACGTGAATGCCATCATTTATCCCCCATATATCATAAGATATATCTTGTTGGTCAAATTACAAACATGTGAATACCTTAATCATGTATTCTCTTGAAGAATGAATACCCATTGAACCTTAGTGAAAACATGAATGCAGTTAAAAGTTAACACTTTCCACATACCAAAATCCTCAAAATTCTTTATACTCAAACCATGATATCACTTAGTCCTTATATCAATCATGAGCTCATGAATACAATCAAACATCTCATTATCTTCTTATCCCTTCATTATGTGCATATCATCTGCTTACCAAAATTTCTCAATCACTTTCCATGGTTACTAGTACCATAAAATTATTGAAAACCACAACAGACCAATAAATATTCCAATATTCCACGATACTATATACAACATTATTTTGGAATCCCATTACATAAACATTTAATCATTCCACCACATCATTTTCATATTCAACATCACCAATAGTGATCGCATGTGACTTCCCTTTGTCCTTTTCCATAAGTGGTTGTGCATGTCGATCATCACTAACCCTTGGAATAGTGCATTTATTAGCATAGTGCCCCATTTCCTTGCAATTGAAGCATTGAAGTGTTGGTGGAGAGTTCTCTGTAGTATTTTCTCTATTCACATCATTAGCAACATTTTTCCCATTACTTCGACAATCAACTGCTCGATGACCTTCTTTTCCACACTTAAAACATTTTCTAGTACCTTTTAGGCAATCTCCACCATGATTATTTCCACACTTTGAGAATAAAGAAACATTCATCTTCTTTTCACCATTGTTCAGTGATTTCTCCTTGAACTCCATCTTTCGTTTCTTGTCAAAACCATGAGATGGATATGTTACACCAACTTCCAGTTCTACCTTGATAGCACAACACCCAATTTCTTCATAGCTACTGAAGTCTCTTATAGCTAATGCCCTTCAAAGATTTGGTTTTAAGCCACTGAAGAATCGATCAACTTTACTTTCAAGTTTGATGATAAAGCCAGATGCATACCTTGAAAGCCTTGTAAAATTCACTTCATATATACCAACAGATTCATCATCCTTTTGCTTTAGTTAAAGAAACTCCTTCTCCATCTTTGTTCTAAGAATACGAGGGAAGTACTTATTGAAAAATAAGTTCTTTAACTCGACCCATTCCATGGACTCAATTTCATCTCTTGGCCTCGTATTCTTGATAAGATTCCACCATTGATCAGCTTCACCTTCCAAATGATATACTGCTAAGATGACTTTATCATGTTCATAACATTGAAGAAATGAAAATATCTTCTCAGTGGTACTGATCCATTATTCAGCAACAAGTGGATCAGAAGACCCCCTGAAAGAAGGTGGATGTTCCCTCAGGAAGGACTCAATAGAATATTGTTCCTTTCTATACTCATTTGGATTTCCATAATGATTTGTAGCTTGTGTAAGTATAGAAATAAGATTTTTCACTCCATCTCCCATAACATTGGTTTGTTCAGGAGGACAATCATTTCATTGTCCATTACATTGATCAACACGGTTCCTTCAGGTTCTAGCCATCGTCTAAAACCCAAAAAGAATAGTGTTAGAGGCAAAAATCATGCTAGGGAAAACAACATAATAAAGGGGGAGTACCATCAATATCTAACATCTTAGGTTAAATTATTAGATTGTTACCGTAGTTCTAGGACTATATCCTATACGTATACTTATCCTTAGGGACATCCCTAAACATACCTTAGAAATATCTCTAGGGATCTCACTAATGTTTTTGTGTCCTAGTTTCCAAAGGTTGACTAAACCTTTCCTCTGATACCAACTGTAAAGACCCGAAGCTCGATGTACATGGATATTACATTACTTTTTTGGAATACGTAATACATAACAAAAACAGACACACAAGGATCGTAATAGATTAGTGTCTTTGGAAACTTAGAATATAAATTTCTAATCATGTTGAAATATCTTCAACAACTCCCATAACGATCTTCCCCTTTTTTCTTACCTAAAACCTTTCTTTATATCCTAGGGAAAAGAAAATATAAAAGGGGTGAGCTCAAATGCCCAGTAAGGGTAAATATAGAGAACATAAAATAATCCATAAATATTTGAATGCGAAAACTTGAACCTAAAATCGAAACATCAAAATCTTGAGAAAAGACATGAATCTTGGAAGTACGTAAGACATATATCATAAGGGAACATCAATCATGATAAAATAGCATGGGAATAAAACATGTAATTTTTAAAACCATTAAGCACATGTTATGATTTCCATAGTAGCCAAGGCATGGCTTCCAAGACCATCTTAGTGGAAAATGTCCCTTTCTGAATCGAGTTCACTCCTCGTTTCAGTCCTGTAACAATGAACCGGATTAACTTACCGTTCCAGCCATGTCTATCTCATGAGATATAAATCATTAACCAATGCATTGGAGGGCGATATAGGTCCCACCCATATCATAATGAAATCATTCTTTCGTGTGCTACAAAATCATAAATCATACATCATAGCATAACCCATGTAATAGAATGAGATTCTTAAACATCATACCATCATAACATAATCCATTTAAAAAAATGGATATATTTTCATCATAATAATAATAAAACCATGTATATAAGGGAGACATTATACTTGAAACATAAACATATTAGATAATTTCACTTTAGATGGAAAATAGTTTTGATAAAAACACTTGAAATGAATTCTTGAGGAAAATATCCTTTCTTCTTCAAAATCATTTTCTTTTCACAAAATGTCATGAAATTTTAAAAGAAAAGTGTTTTTTTGAAAATAATCATGCAATATTGTAGAGGAATATTCATGAAAATGAGGTGTTATGAAACCGTAAAAAAATACATTCACGCCGTATAATTTAAAAATAACATTCTCCTTGTACTTTTGTCAGAAAAGTCAAAAAGTTCCTTGTATGGTAAACAAAAGAAATATTCCTTCCATAACACGTGGTAAAAGTAAAAAAAGGTTAAAAAGGACTTTAAACATACATGAAAACATTTTTATAAAACTTGGACATGGATGATAAATATAACCCCAGTAAATACTTACGAATAAGCAATCTTTGATAAAAATGAGATTTTAAAAAAAAATTATCCCTTAACTTAGGTCTGATATGCTTCGTACATTTTCGAACCTCCTGTATAAGGATTTAAATAATTTCATTGACTTATTACAGAATCATATTCATTTTTATGATATCATATATGGTTCACTTACGACTTTATATTATCCATTCTTTTGTAAGTTCCATGTTAAAGCAGCGTTTTGGGTTAAATCGTTTTATTTATCATACGTGTTTGGACTTGTTGTTATTGATATTATTACTTATATCCTGATTTACTTAATTCCAGAATGTAAAACATGATTTATATATAATATATTCATTATATACATATATATTATAGATCGATAACAGGAATGAAATACACTGTTCATGGAGACGGTAGGCCATACGCATGAACGTTGTTTTGGATTCCTTATTGAATTGAATGAAATTAAGTAGATGACATAAATATATATACACATAAATCCAGTATTATTATTATGTCATATATTCCATGATTAATTATTATATATACTTTATAATCATTCATGAATGGTTAACATGGAGAATGAATCTCATCGCGTCGTGGAGACGGTAGTCCGTACGTACGCACGAGCAATGATATCATTCCCACGATCATGGAATTGTATTGGAGTGTATGTATACTATTTAAGAATCAATATCAGTTTACAATAATCATATATATTTATTATTTACACCATTATACCCATCCAAGTAAGGTGGTGGTGGAAAATAGATTACACCACGGCGTGGAGACGGTATTCCGTACGTACGCACGCGCGGTGATTTCATTTTCCGTAGGATGGATAGATGGTTAAATATGGTTGTTTCATACTTATAATAACATATCAGTATATGAGTGATACTGATGTTATTACTTCATAATAAAAAAACTAAAGAAGAAGAAGTGGAAGAAGAAATAAAGATGAAAGAATCGGTAACTGACATTACCTCTGCTTTGAAGCGCCTCTTTGAGACCTCCTATTAGGGCACCAAAATTGGTCTTTGAAGAATACCAGGACCTCTATGATGTTTCTAGGGAAGTGGATAAGAGAACTTTTCAAGGGTTGGCCGATCTTGAAGGCTCAAAGTGGTGTGAGGAAGAGAGGTAGGAGGTGCCTTTTAATAAGGGATGAGAGGGGCACCTTTGGAAAAACTAAAAATATTATTTTATTATAAAGTCATATTCGGTTTTAAATAGCTCCAAATTGATTTATTTCGGAGCTAAGGTGGAGATGGATCGAAATACTCTCATAAAATAGAATTTAGACAAGTTTAGGTTCCTATTTTAACCTTATCATTTAGATTTAACTTTATGTTAAATAATTTTACTTTTACCGTGTCTTTTTGTGTTCTTACACTATAAGGTTAATAAACTTACTATAACAAGACAAACGAACCCCAAGTTGTTTATTATTAATATATATAACCTTATCTAAGTCATTTTTTCAATCCTTAGATTTTTATAAATATAATAACAATTAATAATATAATATATTTTTTTAAAACTATTTTATGTCAATTTTGACACTATTTGGTAATTGATTTTTGTGAAAATCATAACAGAATTATTAGTTCAAAAAACGTTAATTAAATCCACACTAACATTTCATATTAACATATAAAAATTTTTTAATTCATAAAAAGTCTCAAATTACATTTAGTTTGGTATTTATAACATCAATTATGTCAATATTTCATTAAGAACATAATTACAGCATCATCATTGTGTCATAAATAAATTAAATTATTTAAAGTCTAAAAATTACAAATAAAATATAATTATGTAATAAATCGTTTTATATTTCTAATGAATATTTATAGTCGAATTTATCTTGTGTATAACCCTATATTAAAAATTATTTACTTATTAAACTTTGATTTTAACTATTTTAACCCTTCTTTAAATAAATTAATAATAAATGTCCTAATCTATTCCAAGTGGGCCTAAATGGTCATATTTTATTCCTAAGGTTATTTTTGGTCGAATTACACTTATCCAATAGAATTAGGACATGTTTTAGGGTAATAATAATATCATTTTTACCCTTAATTACCCTATTTACTTTTAACCGTGGTAAAAAAAAGTAAAAAGTTACTATTCACCAAAAATTATTTTCATCTCATTGAACTGCATTTTACTTAATGAAATCAACCATGTCTCTTAGATTTTTGAAATTCCATTCACAAAAGCAGTAAAATTAAGTTTTATGTATATTTGCAAATCCTCCTAGGAGGTGGGTAAAAGACGGTCAAAAGTTCAATAAACTTTTTATATATCTAAAATTATTAAAAAATGACTCCAATGAATTATATTGAAATTATATAGGTATTATGTATCAATTTTTACATAAAATAAATTTAAATAAAATAAATAATTATTTAAATAAAAAGTCGGGTTTTAAATAGTAACTCAGTGTTTTCACTATTCATCAAAAATTGAAAGTTTTCAGAAAAATACCAAAATTTCACCCTAGGATAATTTTGATCTTTTGAATCCAAAAATGAAGTCCATTTTCAAAAATAAAATTTATAAAATTTCAAAAAGTCGGAATTACTATTCATAACGGCTAGTTTTAATAATATTTTAATAGCGTATCGTCGTTTAGCGAAACTCGGTATTGCGTAAAACACATGCTATCGTGGAAGGTCGTGCTTGCGTGTAATGAAAGCCAAGTTAGGGATGCGTGTTGTGAAAGATACTTTTGGTGTAGCGTACAACACAAGACATTAATGAAATTAAAAAGGATATTTTTCGTAATATCTTGGGGTGTTACACATGCTGACTAAACTTAAGTCGTGCCTAGGGTAAACCCGCCATCCTGAGTGCAATGTGCCCTCGTATTTCCGATATGATTAACTTTTTAATATTTATTCCACTTTTTAAGGAAAACTACTTATGTGCATTAATTAAATCATAACAAAACTTTGACAGATCATTCCGGGCACTCAGGGCCTCAGAATCTTGCACCGTTAGATTTCTCCATCTTGAAATAATTCCATATTATAAAGAAAAAAATATAGAGAAATTCTGGGACATTACATACATATGTGTTTTGACACACCAGTCATTCTAGTTTGGATTTAATCATATTATTTGACATATGTGACTATGGATTAGAGGAGTGACATAAGTACTGTTAAAGTGGTTTTGATCTAGCACGATGTTGAGTATCTAATATATATTTTCCTTTGTAAATCTAGGACACACATAAGGTGGATAGATTTACTTCAGTTTTGGTGGTTATATTCCCTTCCAATTATAGTAAACACCCTAAGAAGGTCCATTTGGAAATGGTCATCTCTACTTGAATGCCTTTGAG
This sequence comes from Viscum album, assembly GCA_963277665.1. Classification (NCBI taxonomy): domain Eukaryota; kingdom Viridiplantae; phylum Streptophyta; class Magnoliopsida; order Santalales; family Viscaceae; genus Viscum; species Viscum album. The sequence goes on from OY728126.1 coordinate 1,901,474,436, forward strand.
TCTTCCAAGTGTTAAATTGTGTTGGTACTTTCTTGGATGCAAGACTTCGATGTGGTTGACTATGTATGAAACCTTGGGAAAACACAGTCCATCTTGGATGACATTGGTGGAAAAATATGGAATAATCACATAGTGCTTTGGGTGGTGAGGGCTTGTGATCGGTTATAATGACATATCAGCGGGTGAAGTTGAGTTTGTTCATTCAAGTTGACCAGTTGTGGCTTGACTGATATTCTTGTTAATATTATAAATTCTCTTAGTGTACTCTTCCTTAAGATATGATCATGTCCTCTATCTGTACTTTTTCTTTGATGCACTATGAGAGCATCAATCTTATGCTGCACTGAAATTTTAAAATTTTAAGGTTATTTGGGTGATTATTATAATTGTTTCACACTAGATGTGTGGATCTTATCAAGGATTGGTTATCATGAGTGATCCTTGGGTTCCTAAGCAGGAACACCGTAAATAGATCACTGGACCCCAAAAATCCTCTCTTAATTCGACTACTTGTAAGATGCCTCTCTAGGCTCAATAAAAGTTATAATGTAGACATTTTGGCCTAATACCCACATCTATATTATAATAAAGTAGTATGGACTACCTTACTATATTCCCAAGTCTCTAGTTTGTTGAATTCCAAGGTTACCTCAGCCTTGTTGATGGGCTCAAAGTTAATGATTAAACGGTGAATATTCTAGTGGTGTGCGTTTGATTTACCCCCTTTTTTATGTCGAGGCACGATGGTATAAAGGTTTAATTTGTTTTTTAATGTTAGGGAATAACCTAAAGTCATGTATGATATTTAGTGGACATCCTCATGGTTAATTTAAGGTTCCTTAGAGGAAGGAATCATGGTTCTATTTGTAATGTGTTGGTCGTCTAAGCTGAACATCATCTTGAAAGGTTGGATGGTGTGGCTTAACTTGTTTTTCCCCTTTATTTTCTATATGGTCGATGAAGGACCATCTCTGGTACATTGTCCAGTGGATGTGAGTAATGTTTGTTTCAGCCAAGGATTTTCATGAAATGTTGAATCAACTTGTTATTAGAGTTATATGGGGAATTGAACATTTTATATATTTCTAAATCACTCTATGAGAATTGTTGAAACACTCAGTATCATTATTTGTAACGAAGTTACGATGGTTTGAAGTGTTGTTACTCATAATTGGTCGTCTTTAACATTAAATCATGTGGTGGGAAGTACCTATGGCCAATTTCATAGAGACACAATTAAGAGATCATTTATCTACCTAAAAGAGCTTGGTTCAGAAGCTTCTTGGTGTTTTGGTTGAAAAAATGAGTGTTGGATCAAGTTTTAATCGCATAAGTTACGCTTTCCTTAATGAATGCATGTATGTTCATTTAGAATTTGAGAGAGCAACACAACCATTTGAACAAGGTTTCAGGACCCATGTTGGTAATGGGATGTTTATGTTGTCCTCAAAGTATTCTCGGGGATGATATATTATAATAGGGGAAGGTTGTAATGATCTGTGTTTTGAACCATATGAAAATGCAATGGTTTTTAATCTTTTTCATTTACCAGACAAGAAATTTTTAAAACTGATATTCTAAACTAATTTTCATTAGTTGGATCACTTCAAGGAATATTTTTTGGACTTGAGATAAGGGCCAAGAAGTTTTTTCGGTGTCTTGAGGAGTATTGGGAGCACCAAACTAGGAAAACCAAATTTTGAAGGAATTAAAGAAGGATCATGGTTTGTATAAAGTATTGTAGCCCATGATGGAAATGGAGTGAGTTTATGCAGGTGGATAGAGGTTGTTGCATAGGTTGTACACAGTTTACGAAACTGTGTTCCCAACCCACAAGGCCAGTGACATTGGGCAGTAACTCAATACTATTCACCTCCTAGTTGGCACACTATTTCTAAACTATGAGGAGAGCCTGTGTGGGGTGACCTAGATGCCAGAAAATGGTGTATGATTGGCACATAGCTTTCTGACTCATGTGGCTGAAACCATGTGTCATGACCTATATAAAAAATAAAATAAAATCAAAATAAAAAATAAAATCGATTAAACACTCACCTCACCCCTTCCTCCCTCTCACTAACGACGCACCCCCTAGGGGTTCCCCTAGGTCGTGCGACACACCCCCTTCTAGCCTCCCCTTGGGTCAACGATTCTTCCACCGATTTCTATAGGTTTATATTCGAATCCTCATGGTAAGTTTTAATATACCTCTTATCTCCCATTTTTGGATGATTTTTGGTCTCCCTATCACCTATCTCGTATGGATCAAACCTAATGATTTAGGGTTAATACAATTTTTGTGTTTCTTCCAATTCTAGGGTATGATAAGGGTCTCTCAATACCATTTAATGTGGAATATAGAAACCTCCATTGAAGGTGAATCGGTTCAAATCATTTCTTATCACTGCCATTACTTTGGGGTAAGCTTTTAATCCACAGTTTGGCTCAACCTATTTAACTTTTGGGTCTTTAAGTGGTCTAAATGTTCCGGTGCTTATTTGTATACTATTTGGTGGCTCATCAAAGTTTTCCGTGCACACACATAGGTACAAGTGTACATAAGTATATATGTTCCCACCACGTACATGTTCCATCATAGAGAGGGGAATGTGTACATGGGTTTAAAGGGTATATATATTGGAATTTATGTGTGTTCAAGGGTGGAGCGATCACTATCTTCATCCAAATTATTGTGTGTTAAGTGTTCTACTTGGTTCATCATCGAGGTAGGGTATCATTCATTTGACCTTTAATTTTTTGAATGAATTAATTTATTTATTTATTCAACCACCCTTATTTTGTAATTAATGTTGTGTGGTATTTGTATTAAATGACTCTTAAATTTTAATTTAGTATTATTCAAGATTTAAATGTTAAATATGATAAATGGATTGTTTAAAGTGAAATGTCGTCATTTAAAAATACCCTCCAATGGAGGTACCCTGTTTTCATGCTAAAAAGTAATTATTTGGATTTATGATTCCTTGTATTATTACTTTCATGTTTCTTTAGGTTCTTACCAAGGTTAGTAAATGGAGTATTTATGATTTTGGCCTATTTCATAAACTTAATGGATTCACTTTTAAATGAAGTGGTTGTTATCTCGTTTTTTTTTTCAATGAACACAATGAATTTGGACTTGGAATTTCCCAAGTGGGAATTTCAGTTTCTTCCATGACACTTTACATGATATTTGACCATTGTGATTTATAAATGGAATTTCTAAATGATAATGGAGTTCTTCTATTAATTTGATTAGGATGGCTTAAATGAGGTAGCGGCATCCTTTAAAATAAAGGACCATGTCACCTTCCTTTAAACATGTATCGTGTAAACCCATTTTCCTTGTTCATGAAAATTGAGTGAGATGACCATGTAGAGTATGGCTCTCCTAATGACATGATTTCCTCAAAATTGATTAAAATGGATAAAATGTTTTATTTTGAAATGCATAAGAGGTTATTTTCTATGTTTTGGATTTTAAAGGAATTTATCTTTGTATTAGATTATGAATATGGTATTTAAATTTAAATGTATAAGAGGTATTACCTTATGAATTATATTATAATTGTGACATTTTTTATAAATGGAATGGGATAATAAAATACATGATATTTGAAGGCCTCACACATTACATATTATAAATTATTATGTCGTATAGGAATTTGTAGCCAAGGGATCGTGATATCCTTTGGTAGGAAAGAAAATGTGAGATTTCTAACTGGGCTAGGGGATTGACCATGAGAGGTCCCCAGGTGACAGATTTCCAGATTATGTCCTGGGAATTACAGTATGTGGAGCCAAGGGACTGTGAGAGCCATTGGGGGTAAAGACCATGAGAACTTTCTATATCGGCCATGTGATTGACCATAAGAGCCCCCTGGTGATAGATTTTTTAGAGTATGTCCCAGTCCTTGCAACATGTGAAGCCAAGGGACTATGAGAGTCCTTGGGTGGGGGGGGAGATCATGTGATATTTCAAGATGATTTAGGGGATTGTCCATGAGATATCCCTTGGTGACAAATTTCATGTGTATGTCCTGGTCCATACAACACATCCATGCTAGGAGATTGAGGGATCTCTTGGAGTTGAGTTTGGCACTAGATCGTGGGAGCTTCCCCTAGAATTGGATGTATGAGAGTCACATCCTTATCCATATCAATACACACACACACACGCACACACACATATATATATATATATATTTAATGATAGTATATATATTCAAAGTGACGTGATCAGAATCTTATTTCAACTATGATCCAAATAAGGTATAGTCGTTAGGCATGCCTTAAGAACTTGGACGAGTGGTGGTTTATTTATATAGTTATGTTTACTTCTCCTGCCATACTTACAGACTGCAGAATTTATTTTTCACTATCTAGACTGTGTTAGAAACATTGGGTTTGGAACTATTGAGATTTATATCCCACACCCTTCTTGGACCACCATTTCACTAGGGTACCGACGCAAACTTTCTCATTCACAAGACTGCGGAACATTGTTGATTTCATAGTCTATGCTTCTTGTACCTGAGTAGTTAGAAGGAAAGGAATTAGTTGATGCTCAATATGTGCATGGAAATCATAATAGGAATTTTTAGTTCTTCATTTTACTTGAGTCTCATATTGTTTTATATTGTAAATAAATTTTTGTGTTTCCTATTAAAGTTTATGAATCATGACTATATCATAATATGAAATACAAACTGTTGTTGTACACTTTTATGAAATTGTTTTTATTTATCTTATGTTTTTTTCTTTCATTTATTTATTACTTTTTATACTATCTGGTTTTTATTATCTAATTATAACATAGTGTATCTCTAATAAAAGGGTATAGTCTCCCTACTATGTCCTCCTAAGACCCTTGCTGCTAATCAGTAGCATCTTTAATATGGGGAGATGCACTTGAGGCCATGTGACCCATCGGTCCGGCTACTGTTTTGATGGTGAGCTAGGTCAGGACATTAGAAAATCCTATATCCACCATAGGTTTACACATATGTTCCTCAATAATTCTCCGTATCTTTTTACAACATTCATCTCATCACATGAAAACTCTTCTTCTTTAAAAATAACTCTATCCACAATTATCCATTTGAGAACAATAAATGATGTCTTAACATCAGTAACACTTCAATTAAATCTTGAATATTAGTAGTTTTAGAATTGAAAATTATTTACTTCTATGTTATAATTGTTGGGAAATATTTACTTAATATGTGGTTATTTGAGATAATGGTCAGTTGGAATATTCATTTGAGATAGAAACATTTCATGGAAACTAGGAAGAATCAGTTCATTTATTCACACGGTTATTCCATTTGATCAAGTGGTTGGATCATGAATCCATTTGGTAGCTTATCTATTTCAATTAGTCCCTTTACCTTTACAATCTTTTCAAATTCCTCACATGGTAAGTTCCATACTTGGTCAAATTTGAAATTTTGGATTGAAAAATATTTACTACTAGGAACTATGAAATTCATTAATAAGATTATAAACATCGTTTGGGGTCATTAATGTATGTAGGTGATGTTCTAATCCAAGAATCATACTTTTTTATGTTAATAAATCATGTCATTTAAAATGAAATTAATTTAATACAATTCAAATATATCTATAAAAAATTAAAACAAGTATATCTCAATATCGTAAATATTTACCAAGTTACTTAAATAGTTCATTGATTTCCCAATGAATTAAATTAAATGTAACACACTTACTCCCCTTTTATAGATTATCAAAAAGTGAATTAGAGGATTTAATAGAAACAATTAATGAGAATAACTAGAAGCAGAAATGATAGTAAAATAATTATTTCATTAATATAACAAAAGAGATTGAAAAATGTTTTACAATGAATCCTTACCATAAGTTCTAGTTAGAATCTAATTCAGTCACATATTATATATCTGAGTAAATGATAAGAACCTTTCCTCTAGAAGTGGAAGAAAGGGGCAGAGGTATTCGAAGGTGAGGAGGAGGAAGAAGGGTCTCTATTAATTATAAACTTAGACAAGGGAGTAATATGTTGGTTGGATTCCAAATGAGTCCAAATGAAAGGATTTATTATAGATGAGGAAGATGTTGGAGCTTTGGACATAGTGGTAGATGGAAGAGAAAACACAATATTATTAGTAGTATATAAGATAGGCTCTATCAGTCCAGTGAAATTACTAACTACCCTAAGAAAGATGACCCAAATCTTAATAAAATATCCTTAGTTTCCATGAATACTTAAAAAATTGGAGTAATATCCTTGATGTTATCTATTTGTGACATAAAATTTTGAGTTAAGTGGGAAACCAAAAATCTAAATCTTCTTTTTAGAACATTTCCTTCCAATCATTCTTAGAAAATATTCTACTATGATTGAAATCAAAAGACGTTTTTATTATTTCTCAATATTTCCCATATTTCTTTATATCTTTTCTTAAAAGTTCCATGGTCTTGGTACCATGTGTTTGAAAACCATCAAACATAGATTCCCTTAAATATTTAAACACATAAAAATATCCATCACATCATATCTTATGAGTCGACTAATCTTATATTCATAAAAAACTGGCTAGACAGGAGGATCATGAGAAGGTATAGGAATAGGGGTAAGGGAAGGCTAAAACAATGAATTTATGAAAATCTTATCTAACAGAATCACCATGTAATATGGATATATCCACAGTGATATTAATTTTTCCTTAAAATGTTCAATATCATGTTTCAGTAAATTCAACTGAATATTAAAAATAGGTTGAAGATATATAATACATAAGAAATAATGTTCATTGAATATAAACTTCTTTTGAAGGATGCAAGGAATTTCCAAATCGAAGAAATTATTCCTTGAATACACCTATTACATCCAACTTTGCTACATTGAAGTCATCCTCAGTAACATATGATGTAAAATAAATTGAGGTACATGGATCATAATACCATTTACAACCATTTAACTCAGCAAAATCCTCTACTGATCTAGCTCCACCAATCTAATATCCACTTATAACAGTAGAATCATCTTCTTCTTCATGAACAACAGGTTCACCAACATCAACAGCTTCATTTGAAGATTCACATTTCTCATCTTATTCACCTTATTTTGTTGTTGTAGGACCAAAGATATCATATAGAGATTAGTCAATATAAGGTCTCAAAGGCGATAACTCGTGTCTTTCTTGAGATTATATTATTATAATGAGAGATCCATTAAACACTCTCTGAGAAGAAGATATGGTAGGTCCATCATGTTAAAGTGGACTCCCCCCATTATCACTATTAGAATTAGAATACACCAATCCCAAAATTATATATCTAGGGGGATTCTCCCCCTTATTAGGTGTATCTTGAATATGTGCTTCTATAGTATTGCAAATACCAGAAGATCCATTCGATCTTCCCTGAACTTATTTAGTGTATCTGAACACATCCCATTCTAGTTCATCCTTATACCCACTAATATAACCCTTACTGTAAATTCGATCCTTAGAATAATGTTCTTATTTATGTGATGGCAATGGTAAGGGAGATTAAGGTGGTCTATAAGACATGACAGAAGTGACTGGCTTGTAATCCTAATGAGCTTCCCTAGCTTCCTCATCAAGATCAAATATCTCATCCACTACTTAATCCTTTTCAACAAATTTCTCTTTGAACTTAAAAATATTCTTTACCAACAACCAATTAATTAATAGAATAAACAAAACTCTCACCAAGTTTGAGACCTAGATCCATAAAATCCCATGTTCTAACTGGGTACATCACTGGATCAAACCATTCATATAAATTTTATTTGTGTATCCACCCATTCCTTTTTCCATGGATTATATTTTACCTTCATTTTCATAGAAACATTTTGAGTAAGGAAAGGTCCATCTAATGAGGTAATTCTTTCCTCCCCTAGTGGAATGAATCCTTTGTACTCAAACAAGGTCGAAATAAAATTTAAATAAGGTAAGGAACTGAAAATCAAAATAAAATTATATAACTCAAACATATGTATCATGAGATATACAAAAAAATTAATCTAAAATCCATTTTTCATAAAATATATTAAAAATAGATCACTGTGCCTCAGGATAAAGAAATATCATTTTCTTGGATACATCTGATTTTGGGTAAACACGACCAGTACCCCAAATTCTCCACTCAAATCAACAGCAGTGGGACTTCTAGGAATTTAATTCCTACTTAGATCTTATAAAAAATATAGAAACTCAAGTATTGAATGATTTCCTAGATATTATATTTAGTAATCCTCAAATTAATATTTGATCATCACACCCAAGCACTACTACCAACACTTTGAGTAGGACTCCTAAACATCACCATCGATAATTATTTTAGCAATATATATTTTGGCTCAATGAAAAACTCCATATTTATATAAAACTCATTAAATATATTTGGGGAGAATGTATTAGCTTTATCATTAAACCAAAAATCCAAAAAATGAGTCAGAATCACATTATAACCCAGTGATTTAATCGATTGAAACCACTATGCATTGAAATCCATTTCTTTAGAGACTGGATAATCTACAAGATGAAATTTTTTCTAGTCTATATTGATCAAGCTAGATACTCTTTTTTTTATTTATTAATATTATGATATTCAATAGGTGGTGTGTAACTAATAGATTATTTCATCCTCAACATACTCAATTTGAGTAAAACTCGGAAGGATTGATTTCATGAGAAATGATTAAAAATAGAAGGTTTGGTGGGAAAAGGGGTCTCACGAGAGAGGTTTATATAATAGGTGAGGAATCAAAATGAATTAAAGGGTTTTCAGTTAGAAACCTGAATCTATTAAACTTATAATTTTCATTTTAAAAATAAATAATTTATTGATTAAAATAATAATAAAATTAAATTCCTTCAAAAAAATTCTACAAATATTTATATGAATAAAACAGACACAGGGAGTACACTAACCGTGGATCCAGAATGAAAAATGTATTGTGGTTATACTAACTATGACTTCATGGTAGGTATTATAACCACATAAATAAAACATTCACGTTAATTTAGAAGTGATACTGAGAGTAAACACTCATGATATGTATAGTGACCATTTTAGTTTTGTTCCATGTTAGGTGTACTAAAAATATGACTATCTTGTCATAGTAGGTATGTTAATCGTATGAAAAAAACTAGTGGTCGATATATTGACAGTGTGAACTATTGTTCATGGTAAAAAATGAACATAAAATAGAATTTATGAACTTAAATCTAAGAAAATAGTATAATTTATCATACCCAATTCATATAGGATACAATTTATTCTTTCAACATTCAAATGATTTATAAATATATCAGTGAGCTTATCTCCAGTACCAATGATTTCAAGAGTTATATCCAGTATTACAAAATTATCTCTCAAAAAGTGATGTCTAATATCAATGTGTTTTATTCTAGAATCTGATATAAAATTCATATAAATAATTATCTCACTTTCATTATCAAATTCTATAGGGACATGTTTGAATTTATATACATAGTCTAGTATTGTATGATTCATCCATTATTTTTTTATAGTAACTTCCTACAACTATGTATTTATGTTTATAATTGGATAATAGAATAAAGATATTCTTTTTTACTACACCATGAAGCTAGAGACTTCACCAAAAATATACATGTTCTAGAAGTGATTTTTATATCTTACTTACAACCCCCAAAATCATAATATTAATAACATAATAAATAAAACTTTTATCCTTTATAATATAAAAATCATAATTTGGTTTTATTTTTATGTATTTAAAAATTATTTTCACCAAAAGAAAGTGATATTACAATTGGTTTGATTGAAAACAGGCACAAAAACACACAGTAAACAAAATATTTGGTCTATTAGAATTTAATTATAATAAACTTCTAGTCATAACTCTGTAATTGGTTTGATCATATGGTTTCCCAGTTTCATCAAGATCCAATTTATAGCTTGTACTTGAGGGAGTATCATTAATTTTAGTAATATACATACCAAAACGTTTGAAGATATATTCAATGTAAATTATTTGATTTAAAATAATTACTTCCTTATTTTAAAAAATATGAAATTCAATAATGAATTTAATTTATCTGATTAAAATTATTTCCAAATCATTTTCATCATTTTCAAAAATTTAGTACTCAAATAATTTCTTAAAGATCTAAAGATAATATCATCAACATATATTTGTATAACTAAAAGATATTTTAGAAATATTTTAAAAAATAAATTAGGTTAATCTATTCCTTTTTAAAAATCTTCTAAAATATTAAAACAGATGAACCTATTATACCATGATCATGGATATTCTTTTAAAAAATATAACAATTTTTTTAATTTACAATCCTCATATAGAATGTGAAGGTTTTAAAATTTAGGGGTTTTTTATAAAAAAATCAATAACTATTTAACCATTTATGAATGAAATATTGACATAGATTTTCTATAGTTTTAAATATAAATGTGATTATTATGAAAGACAATTTTTTATGACTTTCAATAAAGGTACTACTGCAATGGTTTACTCATAGGTAATATGTTCTTCTTAATTATACCCTTGTGAAACTAGTCTTACATTATTTCTAACTATTCTTCCTAAATAATCAACCCTGTTTCTGAACTCCCATTTAGTTTAATATTTAGATGGTCTATAGGTCTCTCAACTAGAAATCATAATCTATTTATTTCAAACGAATTTATCTCTTCATGCATTTCTATTAACACTAATTCATCATCAATTGCTTCTATGATGTTATTAGGTTCATTTTGTGAAATCAAAGCTTGATGTTGAACTTGGTTTCCAATATAAGCACTTGCCTATATTCTTTTATCTAAATCTCCTATAATTGCCTCTAAAGGATTATTTCTATGGGTCCTAACTAATCTAGAGATATAAGTTTTTTACACTTCAATTTCATCTATAGGTGCATAGTCAAAGTGTTAATCATAATTGGGATATTTTTCAATTGTGGTTTTTATAGAATTATTACTAGATTTATCATTGATATCAAGGATTGAAAGTTTATATTCAAGATTTAATAAAGAATTCATAGATTCATGTTTATTGGTCTCATCATACATGACAAGTAAAAATTCTTCCAATGTCAATATTCTTTTATAAATACCTAGTATGATTTACAAGATGTAAAATATCCAAGAAAATTTCCTTCAATTATTATGGACGTAGATTTTTCTAAATTTTAATTTTTTGTGGAGTATAAATACATTACAACCAAAAACTCTAAATTAATTAGCTTTTCATTTTATACCATTCTGTTACTAAAATGAGATATTATTTTAAAACAAATCTAATTAGAAAACTATTAATAATATAAAATGTTTTGTTCATATATTTTACTAAAAATAAACACATAAATAATACTCATTTTTTATTTTATATGAAATTTATGTAAGTTCTATATTTAATCTTTATACTCCAAAAATATTATGTGGTGTACTTGTGGAATTTTTTTATTATAGCTGTGTTGTGAGAACAATAATTCAATGTCTTGATTTTAAAACTCTTGTACATGATCACTTCTTAATTATTTATAGTAATTATTCTATGATTTTCTACAGATTTAGTATATTTAGAAAAATATTGAAGAGTTTCACTTTTTTGTGAAAGGAAAAAACCCATATATATCTTGAATAATCATCTACTATAACATATGCATAATTTTTTCCTTCTCAACCAAAAAATCTAGAGGGCCTAAAAAATCCATGTGAACCATCTATAATTTTAATAGTTGAAACTTATTTATATTATTGGAAATATAATTTTTGATTATTTCCCTTTTAACATGGGTTATATATTTTCTCTTTTGGATATTCTTATTTATGAAGATCTATCGCTAATCCATTCTGTGTTATATTTCTATGTGAAATAGGTTTCAATGGAATAGTTTCATATTCCCAAGCCAATATTATTTTCTAATGGGAATTAAATAAGAATTAATTTTAGAAAATAATGAATTTAAAACAAAAATTTTAACATTATAATTTAGAATAGAAGCATAAACTAAAACATTCTTATATTCATAATCTTTATAGGAATTGTTATCAAATTTAAAATTCTAACTATCATCACAAAATTGTGATATGGTTAGTAGATTATACATTACTCCATATGCAAAAAACATTAGAAATTATAATAGTACTATATTTATCAATTTTTTTAAGTCCAATTATTTTTTTCTTTGGCATTATCACCAAAGGTGACCTGTCCATCAACAAAATTAATAAGATTGTTAAAGCTCTGGTATTACCCAATAACATGTCTAGAAAATACAGTATCTATATACCATAGATGAATATTGTCTCTCTTCATGGATGTTTCCTAAAGAAATTTTTAAATAAGAAATGATTTTGGTACCCATATTTTATTATGTCTAGATATATTAATAATTAGATCTTTATGAACCCACAATTATTTAACTAGTTTTCTATATTTAGGTTTTGGAATTTTTTAAATGAACACACTATTAGTTCTAGAGGTATTACAATTATTTATAGAACATATAGAAATATAACTATGAAAAAGTATTTTCTTATGAATTTTCTGCTAACTATGTTGGAAAAATAATTCCTTTAGTATATTTAGTATTTTTTTATTTACCAAGAATCTTGTTTTGAGATTCTGAAACATTAGTTCATATTTTTAGATCCTTATTCAAATTCTAATTAGATATTTTATGTTTATTTTTTCCTCTAAAAGTTGAGCATTTTTATCCTTCTCTATAGATTTATTATTTTTAAAGGTAGAAGACAATGAACACTGCTTCTTTTGTAATAACCCAGACCTTCTTTTCAGGTATGGGTTTTTCTTTTATGGTATTTTTTAGGAAAAAACAAGAATCTTGAAATTTAAAGAGTACATGTCGTGTACTTTGAAAGTACATTTTGTGTACCAGTTTCTACGGGCGACTGTGTACTGGCCATGTAACGGCTGAGTACATGGCTATGTGGGGTGACCAAGAGACTACCTAAATCAGAGGTTGGTTAAGGAAAGTACATGTCGTGTACTTTTAAAGAACACACAATTTAATTTTCTTTTTAATTGTTATGTTATACTGGGGTTGCGTCTCATTCACCAAACATGTTTCTTCTCGACTCGTCTCTTCCCGGAGTGATGAATATAGATGAATCTTCTCGGGGCCTCTGAATCATAGTCCGTTCTTCTAATTGAACTTCATCGGTTGTGTTGGTATCACATTGGTGAGTTCTTCTTTCTTCTAGATCTCCATATCTTGATTTTTCCTCTCTCATGAGATATTATTAGTTGAGAATTTTTGACATTTTTGTAGATCCATAGTGATCCAGATTGATTCAAGGGCCAATTTCAGAGTATATCGCTTGTAAAATGCCGAGTTAGGTGGTTTGTGCCTCTCTGGAATTAGTCTTTCAGTTATATGTGTAAAAGTTCCCAATACCCTTGTTTGGGGTATTGCGTGTTTATGGTTTTTAGCCTTGTATTTTTCTAATATGACTTGTGTTCTTGAATATAGGATTTATGATTATAAATAGGGTAATTTACCTTGATATGGATGTGTTCCCATGTTTACTTCATATTGACCATTTGGTCTAGCTTTTCTGGTTCAGCTACTCTGCTTTCCATGCCTAGTATTATTAGGTTAGAGTGATTTTATCTGTCATACTGTGAGATAGTATAGAATGTTTAGACACGTAGTTATTGAAAATTAATTTGGATTCCATATATATTTTGCATAATATTGTCTTACATAGGGCTGTGGGAACCTGGTGTAGTGGACCTTAGGGAGAATGGACGTCGAGGGCTTCTCTAGAGTGTCTGTTTACTTTTCATGTTGCGAGACCATAGGGGGTTGACATCAGTGCTCCCTCAGAGTGTCTTTAGTTCCTCGTTACAAGTCCACAAGGGGAATTGGATGTTGATTGCTTCCACATAGTGTCTGTATTTACCGATACGAGACCACATGGGGAATTGACGATGAGTGCTTCCTCAAAGAGTCTTTGCTAAAGCTGAACCAGAGGGATTAAACTGTGTGTACTTACCAGAGGGTTTCTTGTGTTTGATTGGTTGAAACAGAGGGTTTTGGATGTGAATAATTCAAATATTTTTACTTGTTTTTTATTAGCTTCTTACTTGATATATGAAAATTAATGCAATTAAAACTATCGGATTGTTTACTTTTTTGTACATCCTTATTTACTACTTCTTTTTTCTTATTATTTGCTATATATATTCACTGACTGTTAGGCGCATATCATTGGTTGGTTGCCTACTGGGATTCATCTCTAACAATATTTGGTTCATGCTTGGGCCCAAACAGATTATATTACTTCAGGTCTAGATAAGGTCAAACTCCCATTTACTTTAGGTACATGATTATTGTGGAGCTGGATAGCATGGTACTAAGCTTAGGCATATGGTGTTATTTGAGTTATTAGTTTTCTTCATACATTGGTTTATTACTTTATTCTAGCATTGTGACTTTTTTGGCCATTTTTTGAGATATATGTATCATGCATCAGTTATATATATGTGTGCTCCAGTTATTTATTACTTCGAGTCTTCCACTATTTTCTTATTGCATGTTATTACTGCTTCCGCTATTGTTATTTATTTATTTTCCACTATGTTACTCTACCAATGATAGCATAGTTTCCCCACTATCACACCCAAGGCCCATGCTGCTAGTTGGCAGCCTCTGGCGATTGGGGAAATGTGCTTGAGGCTATTCGACCAACCAGGTATGGGGCACCTCTGGGAAGCTATCAGAACCATGACGTTACAAAGTGGTATCAAAAGAAATTATTTTCTTCTTCACTTACTATTTGAAGCCTATAGCCAGGGATAGAATGAAATAGGTACTTGTTAATAAGATGTGCCTAGGAGTAGCTAACTCATGTATTTGGAAAATCCAATTTACCTCATATATTTCAATTTTTCTAGATTTTCAATTATTACAGTTGATTTTATTTCACTGTTGAGTGATTCACATGTTTTGTACTATTGTTGTAGATATTATTACGGTTCTATTTATTTTTCAACCTAAAGAGATGAGGGTATTCCATCTCATGCATCATATAGGCACTTATTATAGATCAAAATCCACGCATTCTTGTCATTCCATTTAGGGTGTATTATTGATTTCATGTTTTTGTGATAGATGTTGTGCTAGATATGCATGCGGTTGTGATAGATACCTTGATAGAATAACTTATTTTTTATAGGATATTGAATTGTGTAAGGTTAAGTTTGAATAAATTCCAAAAATGGTGCTTGAGGTGTTATGGGCCCCCATGGATCAGAATTTAGGGGATCATTGCATTGTAATTCTTGTATATGACATGTATAAGATGACAAGATTTGATTCACAAGAGTATGGGCCCTCATGGATTGGAATCTGGAACTTTAATGCTTGTTTCATTGTTTTCTGGGTTTCAGAGTAGTTTTTGAGGCTTACTATCTGGAAAACCCCAGAATTACACAGCGTGTAAAGATAAATACACGCCATGTATCCTTCTATTTGGAGAGGAATTGTTTTTCATAAGTACATGACTTGTAATATATGTACATGTCGTGTAGTCCCTAACCGTGTTGCTGCCTGTGTGGGATGAGACACAGGGTTGGGAAATATTTGGTGGAACAGGTCGTGTACCAGAAGTGCACTTCGTGTGTTTATACCATGTGTCCAGCTGTGTGAAAAACTACATGGGTGGATTATGGGTAGTTAGTACACACCGTGTGAGGCACAAACATGTTGTCTAGTCTTTCACAAGAAGAACTGTGTGGGTTATTCATGTAGAAGAACTCAGGCAGGAGAACACGATTCAAGTACACACTGTGTCTGAGGATAACATGTTGTTTGTATGGGGTGTTACACGACCAGGGTTGGCCGGAGTACACGCCCATGTGAAGGAATAAAGTAACACGTCGTGTAGGAGTTATAAACAATATGTATCCACTTTTTTTGAAATATTGAATGCTTTCTTTCACTTGTTCCCTTCTTACACTTCTAAGTTTCAATCCTTAATAATCTTGAACTAAGGTCTGCAATTGACCTTCCAGAGTCATGACACAAAGAAGTCCTCCGGTTGTAAGCCAGTTACAGGGTAGTGATCAAATACTAGACCTGGCTGATCAGGGACTACCAGTAGATCCCCATGTAGTTCCAGTCTTGGCACTAGCCGTTATTCTGGATGTAGGTGCCAATGCACATTTCTGAGAGTAATTTATGAGGTCCTTGCGGACCGTCAGGGGTGCACTGCATCCAACCCCATCTATGGTAGAATTGACGTGGGTTTTTCAACAACAGAATCCTCCCACAGTCATAGGGGAAAGAGGACCTCAGGCTATAGAGTCATGGTTAGAATCCATGCTATCTATCTTCGAGCATCTGGAGACACCTCTAGAGAGGTGGGTGAAGCTCGCAGCGTATATGCTTTGGGATTCTGCCAAGAGATGGTGGGATGTGTTCTCACAGGAATTATGCCAGTAGATTACATATTTGGATGAGTTATAGTGTGCCTTCTATGATTAATTTTACCGGGAGACTTTGAGGGCCGATCGAGAAAGAGAGTTCATGAGTCTAGATCAGGGTAAACATTTAGTTATGGAGTATTTTTCTCGCTTTATAGAGTTGATGTGCTTCACACCCATTCCAGGGGGAGATGAGTTATTCCTGGTGAGGTAGTTTCAGGATGGTCTTAGGCACGACATCTGATCTCAGGTGAACATCTTCAGGTTGACTTCCACCACCTCTATAGTCTAATAAGAACTGATCACAGAGTGAAATATGAGGGATTCTAGAGCTGTGTGCCAGGGCAGGTCGATATATGGATTTGGTACCCCTTATACTGATAATACAAAGCGATGTATGGAGTCTACACAAGGGGATCCAAAGAAGCGGGATACTTATTATGGTGTCCATGTGGTATGATACCAATGCGGTAAGAGTGGGAATATGAGGCCACATTTCTCGAGTGACCCAGTGGAGTGCTGATCTTGCAGCAAGGTGGGTCATCTACAACATTTCTGTCAGATCATTTACCCAACAGAGGGTAACAGAGGTTCTTCTATGACTCCACATTCAAGAGTAGGAACACAAGTTCCTCATTATTCTGGGAACTTGAGTTCATTAGGTCATTCAGGCTGAGGTGGAGGTCACGTCCGTTGTAACCTGTCGATAGGCTTTCTTCGATAACAAGGTGGATCAGCTCAGGGTTGTGGGGCAGGGTTAGAGGTCTCCATTACAGTCCATACATTTGCAGTAGAGTAGACCCATCAAGAGAAGGATCTCTGGCCCTCTACATATTGAGGTACGATCCTAGTTGCATCAGTTTTAGCTTCTTCACTTTTTGATATAGGGGCTTCACATAGATTCATATCTGTTGCTTTTGTAGAGATCCTTGGTCTCTGTATCTTTATATCTGCTTATGTATTGATGTTGGATACACTGTTGGGGACAAGAACAGATAGTGTACATCATTTCAAGGAGTGACCTCTTGAGTTTGGTGGGTTTCACTTCTTCTGGGACCTCTATATCTTAGAGATGACAGTGTGTGATGTCATTCTTGGGATGTACTAGTTAGTTTCTTTCTAGGAATTTGTTTATTTATATTGTTGTAGGGTGATTTTTACGTCACTATAGGGAGGATACTTTTTAAATAAGGGTGAATGGGATGTCTAGGAAAGCATAGGAGGACCTAAGTATCATGGGTTTGGGGGAGAATAGCCCAGATTTCTAGTATACATCTGGATGACCATGGGAATTCATAGATGAACTTTCCTCTAGTGGTGGATCATTTCAGAGATTTCTTTTTGGAGTAATTTTTAGGTTTGCCTCTAAAGTGAGAGGTAGAAATTCCTTTTGAGCTCATGCCAGGAGTGGCACCAGTTTCCATTCCGCCTTATAGGATGTCTACACCAGAGTTACAGTATCTCAAGAAGTATTTGGAGGAGTTGAAGGTAAAGGGTTTCATCCAGCCCAGTACTTCTCCTTGGGTTTCACCTCTCCTACTTTCAAAAAAGGCGGACCATACCCTCAAACATTGTGTGGATTATCGTAAGTTGAACCAGTTGATGGTCAAGAATTGACATCCCTTTCTAAGGATTGATGATCTCTTTGATCATATTTGAGGATCTCGGGTGTTCTCGAAGATCAGTTTGAGATCATGTTACCATTAGTTAAACGTTAGACCATCTGATATACCTCTTAAAGCCTTTCTATGTAGGGATGGTCTATACGAGTATGTGGTTATGTTGTTCGGTCTCACAAATTATCCTACTATTTTCATGGAACTGATGAACCGATTATTCCATCCATAACTAGATTACCTCATTGGGGTGTTCATGGATGATATCTTGGTGTACTCTCACACTTGACATGACCATGCTACCCATCTTGAGATTGTTATGTGTACACTAAGAGAGCATCATTTATATGCTAAGCTCTCAAAATTCCACTTTTGGAGGGACTAGATTTACTTCTTGGGTAATGTTATCTTAGAGATAAGAGTATTAGTAGACCCAGAGAAAGTAAGAGAAGTAGTTTCCTGGGAGCATCTGAAGAATGTCTTTGATGTACAGATTTTTCTAGGGCTAGCTGGTTACTAAAAACATTTCATATAGGAATTTTTATTCTTATCAGCACCACTGAAGGGCTTGAATAAGAATGGTACGAAGTACTTGTGGTTATAATCTTTTGAGTTAGCCTTTTAGGAGCTGTATGGAAGGTCAAATTCAACAAAGATACTAGTATTGCCAGAGCCAGGAAAGATCTACACTGTTTACTGGGATGCATCAGGTGTCAGGCTAGGGGAAGTGCTTATGGGGGGGAAGGAGTCGTTGTGTACAGGTCTCCGTAGTTGAGGCCACATGAGAGGAATTACCCAATGAATGATCTCATGTTGGCTACAGTTGTTCTTGCCATACTCTATTGGAGACAGTATCTTTGGGGAAAGAATTTTGTGGTTTTCACCAATAAAAAAAGTCTCAAGTATATCTTTACATAGCATGATATAAATATGAGACAATGAATGTGGGTTGATTAACTTCAATATTTTGTTTTTTATCATGACAATATGCTTGGGAAAGGCAACACAGTATCCGATTTTTTG
This sequence comes from Viscum album, assembly GCA_963277665.1. NCBI lineage: Eukaryota > Viridiplantae > Streptophyta > Magnoliopsida > Santalales > Viscaceae > Viscum > Viscum album. Next base: position 1,901,493,540 of record OY728126.1, read on the forward strand.
AGCGGGGGGAATCAGATACAAGAAGTTCAGGAGGCCAGTAGTGAGTGACAGTTTATGGCTCTGTTCTTTGAGATGAATTTGGAGGTGCATGGTAGACAGGGGCATACATTCCTTTCTTCGGTAGCTATTACCTCTACACTAATTCATCGAGTGTGAATGAGGCGGCTATCAGAAACTGAAGTCCCAGTCCTACGGGATAGTGTGTTAGGGGAGGACCCTATTCTTAGATGGACCATGGGTGAGGATGAGATCTTGCGCTTTCTTGGGCGTGTATGGGTTTCAGTAGACATATGTTGTAACGACCCAAACTTTCATTAATGAAAATTACTATTGTTCTAATTAAATGTCTTATTAATTAAAATGGTTATATAACATATGTACTTATTTTGTTTCATGGTTTTAGATTTTAAAATACCATTAAGAATTGTGACCATTCCTAATATAGTCGTTGAACAATGATAACATGATTAGTATAAATATAGGGGTTTAACAAATACAATTTACATAGACAAAGGAAGTGATGGCCTCATTCAGTAGACTTGCCCCGTATGAAGCCCATTTTTTCGGAGCTTAAAAAGTAGGTGTTTTCATCGGGCTTCACTCTATACCAATCCCAATCATAGCTTCAACATGTTATGCTCGAATCGAACCGCCTACGAGATAAGTTGAAGTTGATATAGATTACCACCCGAGAAATATTATCCAACCAACCCCAAAAGTCTGTCACCATCTCACACCTTACCCTTCGGTCTTATGTGGGTGTTATAAGGGGTTATGTAACAAGACCATATCACTATGATTATGTGCATTATTTTTGTATATAAAAATGAATATACGTTCATTTTATTATGTTATTTTGTAAATATTTTTTAAACTGAAAATAGTATTATTAGTTAATATTCAACGAAGAAATCTATTTTGATGAATTAAATGATTTTTTAATTAAATAATATTTTGATAAAATAATTTTATTATTAAATTAATTTTAATTAAATTTAAGTGATTGTTTAATTTTATGAATGCAATTTTAATCTTTATTAAGGTTTGAAATCCGTTTTTGTCAAAACCCATGAATTTTCGATAAATATTGGTTTTTATTTTAAAAGTTAAAAATCACATATTTATAAAATTATTTAGATAAAATTAATATTATTTTTGGAATTCGTATGTTGAAATTATGCAATGGTGAATTTTTCATAATTTTTAGAGACAGTCGATTTTTTGTGTAAAAGTTAAACACTGTTTAAATATATAATGTTTTTTATGAAATCATAATGACCCAATAGTAAAGTAATAAAATACTATAAATTATATGTTCATCCAATATATTTTTATACATTAAAATAATTTTATTTTAGGTTTGTCTGATTTATTTTACAAAACTTTAGTGGACCCTCTAAGAGTTGTAAAACATTTTCACTTTTTAAATGAATTTCCTTGAGAGTGTGACTCACCTCCACATAAAAAACCCTCTTATTTTAAGACTTTCTACCATTGGACTTATAAATTATTTTTTTACACTCTTATTTGGAAAAAAAACATGGGCAAAAACCATGGGTTATTTTGTGGTATTGATTAGTTTAATGTGTGTTGACCCAAACCTAAATAATAAACAACTCCCTCTCCTTTCCTATATAAACCCACCCAAGCCCCCACTTCCACTTCACTAAAATCCTTTTTAGTTTTCAAAACATCTTACCACCTCTCTATATAATCCTAAAAAGTTGCCCCAATCTCATAAGAATCATCTCTCAATCCTCTCCCAAGCCTTTGAGATCACACTTTCAAGTAAGGTATTTCGTATTTTCTCATTTTTTTCTCAATTTCATTATGTTTTTATACCCTATTAGTTTCAATTAAAAATGTTGGGGTATGATTTCTCGCCTCCCCCATACTCCCCTCTTTATGTTTTAATTATGATATACCCTTTTCAATATCATTTAATTCCTCCCATGTGCACCCATTACCATGTCGAAATTCCATAAGAAATTTCTCTCTCTTCATTTACATATAAGAAATTTCTTTGTATTATGAATATAAATTCATTTAAAAATGTTGAGACATGTTTTTATATAAACCCCTTACTTTCCATTTCATGTGCAGTGATACACCCCTTTCTCTCTCATCAACCATTTTTATGAATTTTTATGTGACACCGTTTTTCTGCCGAAATTGCACTACGATTTTCAAAGCCAAAATCATTATATAGTGAATACCATACCCATGTCTCTATCAAGTGTATTCACCTTAATGAACATATAAATATTTAATAGTACTTTCATGTGAGTATTCCATATTTCTTAATCATGGAATAACTTATTATATTATCCATGTGCACACTTATGCATGAAATGAAATGTTTAAGAAGGGTGCGCCCTGATAGTGCTCCAATGCATTGGGTAAATATTAGTATCATGATTGGTCAAGTGAAATGAGGGTTTACTAATGCTAGTTCAAGTGAAATGAGGATTCACTCATTCTCCATGTGCAATGAGCCTTGTATCATTCTAAAATTGTGTTAAATGTTGTTCCCACATTTCCATGTTATGTTAATCATGTTATATCATTCCTTTTTATTCATTTTTATATTATGCTCTATTGATATGCCTATTGCCTAACATGTATTGTTTCTTTCATTTTATGCATCGTTAAATCCCTTATTGGGATTTATAGCTCACAATTTTCTTATGCATGTCCTCAGGTTATCCAATGCAATGCTATGTATGAGATAATGTAGTGGTCATGTAAAGGAAGTTTTCAATAAGATGTCACGTCCTATGTTTTAAGTTGTTATGTAATGTTCCTAAGCCACAAAGACACTATACCTCTTGATCTTATATGTTGTATCAAGTGAAGTTTTCTATGTAATAAATCATTTCTATGTGTGTAATAAAATTAACGGTTATTATAGTTTTTATCAGAGGATAAGTTTAGTTATTTTTGGGATTAGGATTTGAAAACTCTAGTGAAGCCTTAGATGCAAGACTAAGTATAATAAAAACATCCCTAATTTTTAGTGGGTATTTAGTAACTGTTTTGTCAAGAAAATACATCATTGTCTGGATATGAGCAGTTAGAGGGGCCTCTGGCACAGATGTACCTAAGGATGAAAACCCTGACTAGGTATTTCGGGAATGACCTGGGTTATCCTGGTACATGAAAACTGGGCTTGCTATACTCATGGTTACGACACTCCCAGGGGATATGTATTGGTAAATTCACAAGCATAGTATGAACCACTATTAATGGAATTCCCCTAAGAGGATATGTTAGAAAGTAGATCATGGATAATAGATATTGAAGCCTATGGATTCATAAGTTAAGGAAATTAAAGTTATTTATAAGTCATCAGTTTTGTCCTTGTATTACCCATTATTTGTTACCCCTAACTTTCCTTTTATTCCAGCCAATGGTCGGTAATAGGAGGACTCGAGCTAAAAACCGATGTGAAGATCAATGTGACAAATATGCAAATGAGATTCCCAATCTAAGGGAAGCAGTAATCGCGAACTTTGACACACTTTTCTCTTAGTTAACGCAGTCTTTGAATAGAAACATGGGTCAAAAGGAACATTCAACACCCTCTAAGAAAGAACAAGTACATATCGAGAGATTCAAGAGACAAAGGCCTCTTAATTTTAATGGATCATCTGATCCCTCGATCACAGAACAATGAATCAAATCCATTTAAAAGATCTTCTCAATCCTTAAATGTTCTCAATAAGAGAGGGTTCTCCTGGATTCTTATCATATCAAGGGTGAAGCTGGTCAATGGAAAACATTGATCATAAATATGAAGCCTGAGGAGGAGATCGAGGTGTTGGAATGGAAGGATTTTTGGAAGATATTTTTTGATAAATGTTTTCTGTGCACCCTCCAGCTTAAGATGGAAAGATACTTCCTTTCCCTAAAAAAAGATGAATATGTCCGAGTGTACGAGGAAAACATCACAAGGATTGCATGATACACCTCTGGATTTTTCATTACCCATGAATGCAAGGTTTACTGCTTCTTTGGTGGGCTGAAACCTAGCCTGCGGAAAGCGCTGGAGATCTATGACTTTGACAGCTATGAGGAAATTGTCTGATGTGACCTCAAGGAAAAAATGGAGATCGGACAATCTTTGGGATATCATGGGGATAAAAAGAATAATTTGGACTTCAATTCTAGTAATCCGATGGATAAATCCAACAATGCTAAGAAAATCCAACAACCAACTTTCCAATGGTGTGGAAAGAAGCACCCTGGAAATTGCCTGAAGGGGATGAGGAAATGCTTTAGGTGTGGAGGAGAAGGGCACCTGGGTATTAAATATCGACAAGAAAAACTTACGGCTGTGATAGAGGAGAGAAACACTCTTCTTGATACCCAACATGTTTTTCATTGCATCAACTACAAAAAATTCGGGCACTTTTCATACCAGTTCCCAAAGCCAAGTGTTTTCAGAGGCAACCAACAACCTCCAAGGTAGCAAGTGCGAGCACTTTCCATCACTACAACCAAGGTGAAACCGACAACGAAGTGGTGAAAATTATGCTAGTTATTCATTCAATAATATTGAATATACATTTTGATTTTGGTTCTATGAATTCTTTTATATCTCAAAAGTTTGTTAGAAGAATCCCAACACCACCACAAATCTTGTAATTAAAGGTATCGGTGAGTACGGAAAATGGTGATATCATTGCATCCCATGAATATAACTCCTCCCCTGTCATAATTTGTGGAGTTAAATTCCTGGAAAAGCTCATCATTATCCCTCTGGTAGAATTTGATGCAATTCTTGGCATGTATTTTCTTTCCTTATATAGAGCCAACACAAATTGTCATGAGAGGGAAATCAATCTCCATATGGAGAATCATCCCCCGATTCTATACAAGTGAAAGGAGGAAGATGAATATTCTTTAGCTCCATAATCTCAATCATGGATACTACTGCCCTATGAGCACGCGTATCTAGCACAGACAATTGAGTCCAAGGATGCAACCATCCTTGAAGACATGCTTATTGTGAGGGAATTCACTAAATTGTTTCCCGATGAATTATCTTGTCTTCCTCCTCGAAGAGATGTTGAATTATTAATTGACCTTATACCTGGGTCATTGCCAATATCCAAAACTATGTATATTATGGCTATTTTGAAGCTTGAGGAGATGAAGAAACAACTATAGTAGAATCTAGATAAAGAATTTATACACCTAGGTGTTTCCCCATGTGGTGCACCAGTCCTCTTCATCAATAAGAAGGATTTGTCAACGCACCTTTCCATCAATTATCGTGAGATTAAAAAAATCACGATAAAGAACAAGTATCCTCTCCCATGAATTGATGACTTTTTTGGACAGCTACGTGGGGAACAATACTTCCCTATGGGGGATTTGCGGTCGGGATATAATCAAGTAAGGGTGAAGAAGGAAGATATCCCCAAGACTACTTTTCATATAAGATATGGGCACTATGAATTCATAGTAATGCCTTTGGGACTCACTAATACTCCAACAATATTAATGGACTTGATGAATAGAGCCTTTAGAGATTACCTCGACAAATTTGTGGTAGCATTTATAGATGATATTTTAATATACTCCAAAACCATGGAGGATCATGAGGAGCATATAAGAATTGTACTGGAGACCTTACATAAGGAGAAGCTCTTTGAAAAGTACATCAAGGGTGAGTTCTGGTAGAAGGAGGTGTCACTCTTGGGCCGTATCATCACAATCAATGGGATATCTATGGATCCCTCTAAGACAGCTGCAATTGAGGCATGGTCGATGCCAACATTGGTAATGGATATCCATAGATTCTTGGGGTTAGCTAGATATTATCGACAATTTGTGAGAAATCTCTCATGATTTTCCAACCCTCTAAACAAGATAACTCAGAATGGAGTAAAGTTTTCTTGTAGTGGTGAATGTGAAGAAAGATTAAATGAGTTGAATAGAGGGTTATCACTACTCTCATTCTCACTTTACCCACAAGTGGATAACATTTTGTGGTATTCGGTGATGCTTTGAAGAAGGAACTGGGTTGTGTGTTGATTCAAAATGACAAATTCATTGCCTATGCTTCAAGGAAATTGAATTTTCATGAGCATAGTTATCCAACACATGATCTGGAGTTGGTTACAGTGATCTTTGATTTAAAAATTTGGATGAATTATCTCTTTGGGGAGAAGTGTGAAATATATATAGACCACCATAGTAAAGTGAACAAGGTGTAAGATTCTCTAGGTAGAAAGGACCCAGCGATTCTATCATTGATGAGAATTGAGAATGATCCAATCTTCTTATATTTGATATAGATGGACATTGGAATCATAAAGAAGGGAACGTCATCAATCCTTTTAAAAATGATTGATCAAGTGCCTCTTTTTGAATGGTTAATGGTTTCCCAAACGTATGATGTGGGAATTCAGAAGATAGTGGAATCTATCAGAAAATGGAAATCCTTGGAGTTTAATGTTAATAAAGAAGGAAATGTGAGATTTGGGAAAATGCTATTTGTTCCATCAATTCTGGAGCTGAAGAAGGAACTTTTGGATGATGCACATAGTTCAAATTTCTCTATTCACCTAGGAAACACAAAGATGTATCGAGATCTCCAAGAGCATTAATGGTGGGATAATATGAAGAAGGAGATTTTTGAGTATACATAATAGTTCCTAGTGTGTCAGCAAGTGAAGTCTGAGAGGAATAAGTATAAGGGGATGATGCAACCATTGCCCATACCAGCATGGAAATGGGAGAACATCACCATGGACTTTGTCATCAGAATTTTGAAGACATCCAAAGGAAAAAATTCAGTCTAGGTTGTTGTGGATCGTCTTAGAAAGTCTGCACACTTCATTGCAATTTGAGAGGATTTATCATTGGATCAACTGGCACAGATATATATCAGGAAAGTGGTAAGTATAGATGGAGTACCAATATCTATTGTATCTGATCGAGTTCCAAGATTCACCTCTAAGTTTTGTAAGAGTCTTAAACATGCTCTGGATATTGAACTGAACTTCAGTACGACCTATCATCCTCAAACTGAAGGCCAATCTGAGCAAACTATTCAGACACTGGAAGATATGTTAAGATCATGTTCAATGGTCATTAAAGGAGGATGGAATCAACATCTTCCTCTGGTTGAATTCTCCAATAATAACAGTTTCCACTCGAGCATCCAAATGGAACCTTATGAAGCCCTGTATAGGAAGAGTTGTAGAATACTAGCATTATGTGATGACGTCGGTGAGAGTAAGCTGCTAGGAGCGGAAATGGTCGAAGAAATGGTAGAGAAGTTGAAAACCATTCAACAGCATATCAAGGGAGCCTAGAGTTGATAGAAGAGTTATGATTATAACCATCAATGAGACCTTGAGTTTAATGTTAGAGACATGGTATTCATATGCATATCTCCATGGAAGAAGGTCACGATGTTTGGAAGTAAAGGGATGTTAAGTCCTAGGTACATCGACCCCTTTGAGATTCTTGATCATGTCAGGGTTGTGGCCTATCGACTAGCACTTCCAACTACCATGGCCAAAGTACATGATGTCTTTCATGTATCACTCTTAAGTAAGTACATACCAGAACCTTCACATGTACTCTATTTATAGGTAGTACAATTAGAGGATGATCTTTCTGACGAGGAGTAACCAGTGAAGATCTTAGATTGTATGGAAAAAAGTCCTACCAAATAATAAAATGCCCCTTGAGAAGGTGTTGTAAAAAACCCACAAGTTGGATGAATCAACGTGGGGATCAGATTAAGTGATGGATTAGATTTATCCTAATATTTTTTAGTGTGGGAAAAAGAAATTTCTAGGGAAAATTTCTTAAGGGGGGAAGATTTTAACGACCCAAAATTTCATTAATGAAAAATTCCATTGATCTAATTAAAAGTATTATTATGTTAAAAGGTTATATAACATATGTAGTTATTTTGTTTTATGTTTCTAGATTTTAAAATACCATTATGAATTGTGAACATATCTAATATAACTGTTGAATAGTGATCACATGATTAGTAGAAATATAGGGCTTTAACAAATCCAATTTACTCAGACAAAGGAAGTGATGGCCTCATCTAGTAGACTTTCCCCATATGAAGCTCATTTTTCAGAGCTTATAAAGGAGGTGGTGTCATTACAATTCACTCTTGACTAATCCCAAGCTGAGATTCAACATGTTAATCTTGAAACGAACCACATATGAGAGAAGTGGAAGTTGATAGAGATTACCACCCGAGCAATATTATTTATGCCACCCCAAGAGTCTGTCACCATCATACACCTTACCCTTTTGTCTTATGCGGGTGTAATAAGGTGTTATGTAACATGTAAAGACCTGAAAAATTCATGGAAATTTTATTCTTAATTTTATTTGATTTTTACAAGAACGCAGTTTCTGACGGCACCTGATTCCGAGGCCCGGTGTGCCCGGAATAATTTTCCGAAGTTTGGATCGGGTACGTTCAGTGAACGGACGAGCGGGTTTTTCTAACTTTTGAACCGGTGCTCGAAATCAAATTCTGAGGGCACTGATGGAATCGCAGCGCTGGTAATTTCTTAGAAATGCCTCTTCCGGAGTTGCGTTTTCTTGGGTGTGGTTTTTAATTTTTTGGGCTTAAGGTTAAGAAATAAAATAAATTGTACGACAACTTTATTTTATTTCACTTAAGCTTCTTGGAAGCCACTTAAAGCAGCTTAAGCTGAGTTGATGTGGATAGGGTGCTATCCAGAAATATCCTACCCTCTTGGTAGGATATTTGTGGGGTGGGGCCTGCACGAGCCCCACCGTTTCTTTTCCGCTAAGTAACGCACCCGCGAAAACCCGTCATTATGAAAGTCAACTGACGCGTTTTCTAAATTTCTTAACGCACCAATTAATTGGGCGGTTTACTTCGTTGAATTAAATGGGCGGTTTATTCGTTGAAATTAATTCTACGAATTAATTTCATTCGTTTCTTAACACGTTTTTCATTTTGTTGGCATGTTAATAAAATAAGGCCAACAAACCCTCCTTTTGAAATGTTGTGTTAAACCTTTGAAGAACCTCTAAAAAATTCTTCATCCTCCTTCGCGAAGAACGTGAAGAACGTGTAGAACGCGAAGAACGCCGGCCTCTGATGAAGAACGCCGAACCCGCGGAAATCGACAACGCGACGCCGTGTGCCGCAACGCCAACGTTTCCTCTCCCACAACGTTCTTCGGCGACGTTCCTTCCTATGCGACAAAAATCTTCGATCATCCATGAGGTGAGAGTTTTTGATTCTTTAAATTACTTTGTGGTTTTTAACTCAAGATGAATTTAATTATTAAAATTAAATCTGTTGTTCTTGAACCTCGGAGTTCGTTGACGCGCATTGTATTCCGCGACGATGCGATGCCCTTCCATGACGACGTGACGCCTTCCGCGACGCGACGATCCCCTCCTTCAGCGGTGATCAATTCCGCGAAGAATGCGTGTGCAACACTTGACGAGGTAGGGATTTTATTTTGGAAATACCTTTTTATTTTCCCCTGAATGTTTCTTTTAAATTAAAGAACTCGTTTCATAAGAACAATTTTAATTTATTAAAATTGTTGTTTGATGTGTCGTTTAATCCTCCCAATTGTTATCGCCTAACGAGGAGGGTGCGGGCCAAACGAACACGGCCCGAAAACCCTCTGCAGTTCTTCGTTGTTGTGCGGTTTTGGCGGGAGATGACAAAACGTAACGCAAGGGTGATTTGATGATCCCGCAGTGAAGAACGAAACCCGGGAGGGACAGCGGCGCAGACGAGAAGGAATACGGACCACCGGAACAACTCTGGTGGCCCACGGAAGTCTCCGGCTGCGCGGGTCACCGGCGCGGCGGCGCCGGCGGCCGGAGGCGGCGGCGCCCCGACGCACCGCCGGACAAGGCCACCGCGTCTGAAGCCGCGGCGGAAGCGGCGCCAGCGGACCCGCGGCTGCGTAGGTCTGGCGCACACGCGGGACACGACCTTTGCCGTGTCCGTTGACCAGGGCGGCCCCCCGCGGGGGCCGCGGTGCTGTCACGCAGGGGCAGCGAGTCCCCCGCGCTGCTCGGCTACTCGGCCGAGCCGAGACGGACCGGGTCGGGTCGACCCGGTTCGGCCGACCCAGGGGGGGTCAGGCCGGGTCGGCCCAGGCCCAGACCCCCTGTCTTCGGACCTTTTTCGGTCTTTTGCCCGTAACATGAGTTACGGGCCTCCGAATGACGCTCCGTCAGCGGAAATGCGATCCTTGGATCGAGACGGTCGTTTCGGTATATCGCACTCAAGGTTTCGGAATACTTTGAGTTTGGCCGGGTTGGTTCGTACACGAAACCAACCGGGCCCTCGGAGCGGAAACACTCATATCTTGAGCTTCGGACGTCCGATCGACGTGCCGTCAACTTTTTTGTTTTCCTCTAAGTGAGACGGATCTTTTGGCATACTCTGCCCGAGGTTTGGACGCAGGTGGAGTACGGTCGAGTTGGTTTTGCCTTAAAACCCAACCGGGCCCCTGGGACGAAAAATCCAATAACTCTCAGACCGGGCGTCCGATTGACGCGCCGTCTGCGACGTTGAGTTCCTGTTGACGATACGAAACTTTTGGATACATCAACTTCGGACTTTGTGTCAGTTTATGTATCAGCCTCTCGGCTCGTGGAGCGGACCCTCCCGAACGAGCTTGTTGTGTGCGGGAACCCTAGTGCTGGCTGTGACTATGACGACGACGGTGCAGAGATCCTCAGTGGACTGCGACTCCGACGACTGTGCAGAGATCCTCAGTGGACTGCGACGACTACTGCACTCAGTGATCCTACGTGGATCAGTGCTACAGATCATGTGTGGATCCGATCCTTTGTGGTTCAGCGCTCAGCGGTTCTGTGTGAGCCAGCGCCTACAGGTCCTGTGTGGGCCTGATCCTGTGTGAGTTTTGCTGGGGTTAGTTACCTTTTGATCCGGTGTGGGTCTGATCCTATGTGGGTCATTGCGGGGGTTAGTACATTTCAATCCTTTGTGGGTCTGATGACTTAGATGGATCAGTGATCATCTTTATCGTCATACAAGAAGTATACCTGTGTGATCTGAATCATGTGTTACTCTCCTTTGTGGATTGTGCTGAGCTGTCCTGTGTGGATTTACTGTTTACTCTCCTTTGTGGATTGTGTTGAGCTATCCTATGTGGATTACCTTTTCTCTCCTTCGTGGATTGTGTTGTGCTACCCTGTGTGGGTTTACGTTTGCTTTCCAGTGTGGACTGGGTTGTGCTGGGGCTCGGAGGTTGGAGCCGAACAAGAATTGATGACTTAGGTATATGTATGGGCATATACCTAAGTAGTGTCGGTTGTTACTTCGTGATTGTATCTTTCCATTGTGGATTATCATTTGTGGATTCTTGGAGACCTTCGGGGGTCTCGGGGTCCCTACTGAGTAGCTTATACTCACCCCTCCATGGGCTATGCCCTCACTTCGTTGTGTTGGTTGCAGACGACGGACAGCGCTGATCGTGGTGGAGGCTTGCAGAGCAGGACGGTACCTGGAGGTGGACCACTGGGTGGGACGTACTCGGAGCGGACGGCTAGATCGAGGAGCTGTGGAGGCTATCTGTACCCACCCTTCAGGTGGGACTTCCAGAGGACGGCTCGACGCTGGGGCTTTTCTTTTCTATTGTTGTTTTTCCCTTTCAGTTTTACTTTACAGTTGGGCTTGTATTTCCGGCCCCTTTTACTTTCAGCACACTTTGTTACAGTTTTTACTTAGTGTTTACTTTTCCTCTTGCCTACTCTGTGGTGCTTGTTTACTTTTCAAAGGCAATTCCTTCCCTTTTTCCAGGATTTACGCCTTGGTGCTAGTCGCCAGCCCCTGGCCTATGGAAGGTGGGCTTGGGGTAGTCACGACACGGGCCCCGAGGACGGGTCGTGACAAATTGGTATCAGAGGTGGTCGGTTCTACCGCAGACTCTGATCTTTCTTCTATGCGAAGAAATAGTGTTTAGCGTATTGGGTGTGGTTATCAGTCCAGGGAGTCCATTGTTGGTGTGGCGGCCGACGTATCCGTACACCAGGACCCTGACTTCTGATTTCCGACTTAATGCACGAAAACATTGATTGCATGTGTGTTTTCAAGTTTTCTTCGTGATTACTTTGTATCAGCTCACCAGGTATACTATTCTGACCGTGGCGCACTTGTTTCCTTTTCAGGATGGCCCCACGAAGGCAGCCATCTAGGGTTACGAGAGTAGAGCGCGACGACATCCCGCCGAGCGATGAGGCCTCGGTACAGGGCCCGTTGACAGCAGAGGCACCGGCGGTACCTTTAACTGCCGAGCCCCCGATGCTTCCAGCACCGACCGCGGACGATACACGTCGCCTCGGATCTCTACACGAGTTCCAGCGCCAGCGACCACCCAGGTTTCATGGGGAGACGGACCCCCAGGCAGCCGAGGACTGGATGGAGGCGGTCGTACGAGTTTTCAGGCTAGTGAGGACACCAGCAGACCTCATGGTGATCCTCGCAGCGAGCCTACTGCATGCAGTAGCGGGCCGATGGTGGAGCTTGATTCTCCAGGTGCACGATGAGGAATCTCTTCTCTGGATGGACTTCGAGAGACTTTTCCGCTCAGATTTCGTCTCGGCCACCCTCCGTGTAGTGCGCATCCAGGAGTTTCTTCAGCTGCGGCAGGGCAGCTTGACAGTCACCCAGTACGCGGCGAGGTTCACCGATCTTTCTCGCTACTCGACAGATATGGTACGGGACCCATTCTTCCAGGCCCGGACCTTTGAGCAGGGTTTGAGACACGAGATCAGTGCATCGCTGATCTCCCTCAGCATTCCGACTCAGGCAGGAGTGCTGGAGCGAGCCCTTCTGATCGAGAGCTTTCTTGCTGAGTCTACTTCAGCAGTGAGACCTACCACAGGGCGGCAGGTAGCGGAGTCTTCGGCAGCAGGTAGCCGACGGATGACTTAGGGTTCCAGGCAGACCAGACCCTCTCGTAGACGACCTCAAGGCACTGGCTCAGTAGTGCGGGGCACACAGCGCGGAGCCAGTCTTCTGAGAGGCAGGCAATATTATGCCTGTGGCGGGCAGGGCCGCATGGCTCGTGACTGCCCGACCCGCCGTGTCGAGGAGCAGCAGACGGTGGAGGGGCTACCCAGGCAGAGGAAGAGGGTAGACCGTGGAGGTCCGCAGGGAGGAGGCGGACAAGGCAGAGGAGCTGGCCGAGCAACGGGTGGTGGGCGACGCTTTGAGGCTCTACCACCACCACCACCAGGAGGCCCGACCCGACCACAGGGAGCTGACGGGCAGAGACTGGCACAGCTCCAGGCAGCGGAGGCCAATGACCACGGCACACCAGAGATGATTCGAGCTACGATCTGTGTCTATTACAACCTTGCTGCAGTTCTTATAGACACATGAGTGAGTCACTCTTTCATAGTCGCTGCCCTTGTTCGGAGCTCAGAGATTCCGACAGAGCCGTTGGCTCGATCCTTATGGCTAGAGACCCCTATGGGAGCAGACTCGACGATTACGCACTGGTTCCGGCAGTGTGAGCTTACTCTAGGAGGTGAGAGCTTCGACTGGGATCTTTATGTAGCGGCGTCGAGGCCTTACGACATCATCTTGGGCATGGATTGGTTATCTACAGTCCATGCTCAGATTGACTGTTTTAGGTGCAAGGTGCGATGTGTGCGCACCGACAGGAGCAGGTTCACCTTCACCGGTGAGAAGGGAGCCTTTGCAGCACATGAGGGACTCTCGCAGAGGAGGGGACAACCCATCACTCATCAGTTGTCTAGCCTCATCCTTGGAGAAGTTGACGTGCGGAGTCCTAGTTTTCCTGCAGTGGTGGATCAGTACGCGGACGTCTTTCCTGATGACGTTCCAGGACTACCTCCTCGCAGAGAGGTAGACTTTTATATTGATCTGTACCCCAGGACAGCCCCGATACCCACTCCAGTGTATCGGATGGCCCCCGTTGAGCTTCGAGAGCTGTGGGTACAGTTGGAGGACTTGCAGGGCAAGGGGTTCATCCGACCCAGTGTTTCACCCTGGGCTTCCCCGATATTGTTCGTCAAGAAGGAGGATGGGAGCTTGCGACTGTGTGTCGACTATCGTCGCCTGAACCAGGTGACAGTGAGGAACAAGAATCTGCTACCGAGGATTGATGACCTCTTCGATCAGCTCAAGGGAGCGCGGTGGTTCTCGAAGATAGACCTCAGGTCAGGCTATCATCAGCTCAGAGTTCGATACGAGGATGTGCAGAAGACGGCCTTCAGGTGTCGGTATGGCCACTATGAGTTCTTGGTTATGCCATTCGGCGTAACCAATGCTCCAGCAGTGTTCATGAGCCTCATAAACAGGATCTTCCAGCCATACCTCGATCGATTTGTCGTGGTCTTCATCGACGACATTTTGGTGTACTCGACCACGGAGTAGGAGCACACCTACCACTTGCGGGTTGTACTAGACACACTCCGAGAGCACCAGCTTTATGGAAAGCTCTCGAAGTGCCAGTTATGGTTACGTGACATCCACTTCTTGGGGCACATCATTTCTGAGGCAGGAGTTGCAGTGGATCCTGCAAAGATCGAGGCAGTGCTAGCTTGGGAGCCACCCAAGAGCGTGACGGAGGTGCGGAGTTTCTTGGGTCTAGCCGGATACTATCGGAGGTTTGTGCCAGACTTCTCTAGAGTTTTGACACCACTCTCAGCTTTGAAGAAGAAGGGAAAACCCTTTGTGTGGTCAGACAGATGTCAGTAGAGCTTCCAGAAGCTGAGACAGAGATTGACCAGTGCACTTATCTTGAGGTTGCCTGAGGAGGGAGTTGGATACGTAGTCTACTACGATGCATCAGGGACCGGGCTCAGATGTTTCCTGATGTAGGAGCGGGCCGTTATTGCCTATGGATCACGTCAGTTGAGACGCATGAGCAGAACTACGACACACATGACCTTGAGTTAGCAGCAGTGGTCTTCGCACTGAAGACATGGCGGCACTATCTGATGGGCGAGCACTTTACAGTCTTTTCTGACCACCAGAGTCTCAGGTACATCTTCTCTCAGAAGGACCTGAACCTGAGACTGCGGCGATGGCTCGAGTTCCTCCAGGACTATGACTTTGAGATAGTCTATACTCCTGGGAAGGGGAACGTGGTAGCCGATGCCAGGAGAATGGGAATTCAGATACTTGAGGAGGCGACAGAGCAGCTAGCCGCTTTGCAGATATCCTTCATGGATAGATATGGAGCATCCTTCCTTCAGTCTCTCACAATCACTCCTCCACTACTGCAGCGGGTCAGAGAGGCACAGCGTGGGGACGCCGACTGTGAGATGCGGCGTGCACAGTTATGCTCAGGACAAGCACCTAATGGCTTCTCCTTTGGAGAAGAGCACGACATCCTTTTCATAGGATGTACCTTGGTACCAGTCGCTTTACGAGAGGAGGTGCTAATAGAGTTTCACACTTCTCCTTTGGTGGTACATCCTGGAGTGGCGAAGATGTACCAAGACCTTAGACGACAGCACTGGTGGCCGGGCATGAAGAAGGTTGTGGAAGAGTTCGTTTCTCGATGCATCACCTACCAGCATGTGAAGGCAGAGCATCAGGTACCAGTAGTCTTGGTATAGCCCTTGGAGGTCCCAGAGTGGAAGTGGGAAGGGATATCTATGGACTTCGTGACTGAACTTCCACGCACTTCCAGAGGTCACGACTCCATTTGGGTGATTGTTGACCGACTCACCAAGTCGGCACACTTCTTACCCATCCGAGAGCAGGGATCAGTGGAGAGCTTGGGGCGTCTCTACGTTCAGGAGATTGTACGGCTTCACGGTGTTCCATCGTCTATCGTCTCATATCGGGACGCTCGCTTTACTTCCCGGCTTTGGAAGGGGTCTTAGGAGGCGTTCGGGACGCGGCTACATCTGAGCACCGCCTTTCACCCTCAGATGGATGGTCAGACGGAGAGGACCATTTAGACTCTCGAGGACATGCTCTGTGCATGTGTCCTTGACTTTGGTCGCAGCTGGGAGGACCACCTACCCTTGTTGGAGTTCGCGTACAACAACAGCTACCACTCCACCATCGGGATAGAACCATACGAGGCGTTATACGGCAGCCCTTACAGATCTCCTTTGTGCTGGACAGACCCTGGGGAGTCAGCACTTGTGGGACCAGAGATGGTCCGGGCCACGACAGAGAAGGTCCAGGTCATCAAGGAGCGGATGAGGACAGCTCAGAGCCGGCAGAAGTCTTATGCTGACAGGAGGCGGAGGCCACTAGAGTTCGAGGATGGCGACCACGTCTTCTTGCGTGTCTCACCTCGACATGGATTACGGAGATTTGGCCGAGGCGGCAAGTTGTCTCCATGCTTCATCGGACCTTTCCAGGTCCTCAGCAGGACTGGAGAGGTGGCTTATCGCCTGGCTCTACCACCTCGATTGCACTGGGTGCACGACGTCTTCCACATATCTCAGCTGAGGAGATACATGCACAACCAGACGCACATCATTGACCATGGGGAGCTAGACGTGGATGATGGGGCGACTTTTACGGAGGTCCCGGTGGAGATAGAGGATCGAAAGGAGCGGGTCTTACGTGGGCTATCGATTACTCTTGTGTGCATCAGATGGCAGCACGAGAACCTCCAGAAGAGCACATGGAAGCGGGAGGCTCAGATGCGTGCTCAGTACCCACATTTGTTTCCCTAGTTTATGATGTATCTTTACGGGGACGTAAATCCCTGAGGTGGGAGTGATGTAAAGACCCGAAAAATTCAAGGAATTTTTTTTCTTAATTTTCTTTGGATTTTTACAAGAACGCAGTTTCTGACGGCACCTGATTCCGAGGCCCAGTGTGCCCAGAATCATTTTCCGAAGTTTGGCTCGGGTACGTTCAGTGAACAGACGAGCGGGTTTTTCTAACATTTGAACCGGTGCTCGGAATCGAATTCTGAGGGCACCGATGGAATCGCAACGCCGGTAATTGCATAGAAACGCCTCTTCCAGAGTTGCGTGTTCTCGGGTGTGGTTTTTAATTTTTTGGGCTTAAGGTTAAGAAATAAAATAAATTGTACAATAACTTTATTTTATTTCACTTAAGCCGCTTGGAAGCCACTTAAAGCAGCTTAAGCTGAGTTGATGCGGATAGGGTGCTATCCAGAAATATCCTACCCTCTTGGTAGGATATTTGTGGGGTGGGGCCCGCACGAGCCCCACCGTTTCTTTTCCGCTAAGTAACGCACCCGCGAAAACCCGTCATTATGAAAGTCAACTGACGCGTTTTCTAAATTTCTTAATGCACCAATTAATTGGGTGGTTTACTTCGTTGAATTAAATGGGCGGTTTATTCGTTGAAATTAATTCTATGAATTAATTTCATTCGTTTCTTAACACGTTTTTCGTTTTTTTTGGCATGTTAATAAAATAAGGCCAACACACCCTCCTTTTGAAATTTTGTGTTAAACCTTTGAAAACCCTCTAATAATTCTTCATCCTCCTTCGCGAAGAACGCGAAGAACGCGAAGAACGCGAAGAACGCGAAGAACGCGAAGAACGTCGGCCTCCGACGAAGAAAGTCGAACCCACGGAAATCGACGACGCGATGCTGTGTGCCGCAACGCCAACTTTTCTTCTCCCGCAACGTTCTTCGACGACGTTCCTTCCTCCGCGACAAAAATCTTCGATCATCCGTGAGGTGAGAGTTTTCGATTCTTTAAATTCCTTTGTGGTTTTTAACTCAAGAGGGATTTAATTATTAAAATTAAATCTGTTGTTCTTGAACCTCGGAGTTCGTCGACGTGCACCGTATTCCGCGACGACGCGATGCCCTTCCGTGAAGACACGACGCCTTCCGTGACGCGACGATCGCCTCCTTCTGCGGCGATAAATTCTGCGAAGAACGTGCGTGCGACACTTGACGAGGTAGAGATTTTATTTTGGAAATACCTTTTTATTTTCCCGTGAACGTTTCTTTTAAATTAAAGAACTGGTTTCATAAGAACAATTTTAATTTATTAAAATTGTTGTTTGATCTTTCGTTTAATCCTCCCAATTGTTATCGCCTAACGCGGAGGGTGCGGGCCAAACGAACACGGCCCGACAACCCTCTGCAGTTCTTCGTTGTTGTGCGGTTTTGGCGGGCGATGACAAAACGTGACGCAAGGGAGATTTGAAGATCCCGCAGTGAAGAATGGAACCCGTGAGGGACATCGGCGCAGACGAGAAGGAAAACGGACCACCGGAGCAACTCCGGTGGCCTGCGGAAGTCTCCAGCAACGCCGGCGGCCAGAGGTGGCGCCGCCCCGGCGCACCGCCGGACAACGCCACCGCGGCTAAGCCGGCGGACCCGCGGCCAAGCGGGTCTGGCGCACACGCGGGACGTGGCCTTTTCCGTGTCCGTTGACCAGGGCAGCCCCCCGCGGGGGCCGCGGTGCTGTCACGCGGGGGCAGCGAGCCCCCCGCACTGATCGGCCGCTCGGCCGAGCCGAGCCGGACCGGCCGGCCGAGCTGGGCTGCGCACTAGCCTGGCCGGACCGGGTCCTGCCGGTTCGGACTGGGTCGGGTCGACCCGGTTCGGCCGACCCAGGGGGGCTCAGGCCGGGTTGGCTCGGGCCCAGACCCCCCGTCTTCGGACCGTTTTCAGTCTTTTGCCCGTAACTTGAGCTACGGACCTCCGAACGGCGCGCCGTCAGCGGAAATGTGATCCTTGAATCGAGATGGTCGTTTCGGTATATCTCACTCAATGTTTCGGAATACTTTGAATTTGGCCGGGTTGGTTCGTACACGAAACCAACCGGGCCCTCGGAGCGGAAACGCTCATATCTTGAGCTTCGGACGTCTGATCGATGTGTCGTCGACTTTTTTGTTTTCATCTAAGTGAGACGAATCTTTTGGAATACCCCGCCCGAGGTTTGGATGCAGGTGGAGTACGGTCGGGTTGGTTTTTCCTTAAAAACCAACCGGGCCCCTGGGACGAAAAAGCCAATAACTCTCAGACCGGGCGTCTGATTGACGCGCCGTCTATGACATTGAGTTCCTGTTGACGATACGGAACTTTTGGATACATCAACTTCGGAATTTGTGTCAGTTGATGTATCATCCTCTCGGCTCGTGGAGCGGACCCTCCCGAACGATCTTGCTGTGTGCGGGAACCCTAGTACTGGCTGCGACTGCGACGACGGCTGTGCAGAGATCCTCAGTGGACTGCGACTCCGACGACTGTGCAGAGATCCTCAATGGACTGCGACAACTACTGCAATCAGCGATCCTACATGGATCAGTGCTACAGATCCTGTCTGGATCCAATCCTGTGTGGGTCAGCGCTTAGCGGTTCTGTGTGATCCAGCGCCTAGAGGTCTTGTGTGGGCCCGATCCTGTCTGGGTCTTGCGGGGGTTAGTTACCTTTTGATCCTGTGTGAGTCTGATCCTATGTGGGTCATTGCGGGGGTTAGTACCTTTCGATCCTTTGTGGGTCCGACGACTTAGATAGATCAGTGATCATCTTTATCGTCATACAAGAAGTATACCTATGTGAGCTGAATCCTGTGTTACTCTCCTTTGTGGATTGTGTTGAGCTATCCTGTGTGGATTTACTGTTTAATCTCCTTTGTGGATTGTGTTGATCTATCCTATGTGGATTACCTTTGCTCTCCTTCGTGGATTGTGTTGTGCTACCCTGTGTGGGTTTACGTTTGCTTTCCTGTGTGGACTGGGTTTTGCTTGGGCTCGGAGGTTGGAGCCGAACAAGAATTGATGACTTAGGTATATGTATGGGCATATAGCTAAACAGTGTCGGTTGTTACTTCGTGATTGTATCTTTACTTTTTGGATTATCCTTTGTGGATTCTGGGAGACCTTCGGGCGTCTCGGGGTCCCTACTGAGTAGCTTATACTAACCCCCGCACGAGCTATGCCCGCACTTCGTTGTGTTGGTTGCAGACGACGGACAGCGCTGATCGTGGTGGAGGCTTGCGGAGTAGAACGGTACCTGGAGGTGGACCACTGGGCGGGATGTACTCGGAGCGGACGGCTGGATCGAGGAGCTGTGGAGGCTATTTGTACCCACCCTTCAGGTGGGACTTCCAGAGGACGGCTCGACGCTGCGGCTTTTCTTTTATGTTGTTGTTTTTCCCTTTCAGTTGTACTTTACAGTTGGGCTTGTATTTCCGGCCCCATTTACTTTCAGCACAGCTTGTTACAGTTTTTACTTAGTGTTTACTTTTTCGCTTTCTTACTCTGTGGTGCTTGTTTACTTTTCAAAGGCAATGCCTTCCCTTTTTCTGGGATTTACGCCTTGGTGCTAGTCGCCAGCCCCTGGCCTATGGAAGGCGGGCTTGGGGTAGTCACGACATGGGCCCCGAGGACGGGTCGTGACATAACAAGACCTTAGCACTATTATTATGTGCATTATTATTGTATATAATAAAGAATATACATTCATTTTATTATTGTTACTTTGTAAATATTTTTTGAATCACATATAGTATTTTTAGTTAACATTTAATTAAGAAATCTATTTTGATAAATTAAAGGATTTATTAATTAAATAATATTTTAATAGAATATTATTATTATTAAATTAGTTTTTATTAAATATAAATGATCGTATAATTTTATGAATACAATTGAAATTTTTATTAATGTTTGAAATTTGTTTTTGTCAAAACCCATGAATTATCTATTAATGTTGGTTTTTATTTTAAAAGAAAAGATTCAAATATTTAATATAATAATTTAGATAAAATGAATATTATTTTTGGAACCATGACATCGAAATTATCCAATGGTGATTTTTTCATAATTTTCTGAGACAGTCGAATTTTTGGGTAAAAATTAAATACCGTTTAAATATATAATATGTTTTATGACATCATAATGACCCAATAGTGATGTAATAAAATACTATAAATGATATATTTTGAAAAAATATGTTTTACCATTAAAATAATTTTATTTTAGGCTTGTTTGATTTATTTTACAAAACTTTAGTGGGCCCTCCAAGAGTTATAAAACATTTTCACTTTTTAAATGAATTTCCTTGAGAGTGTGACTGACCTTCACATAAGCAACCCTATTATTATAAGAAGTTCAGCCATTTTACTTATAAAATATTGTTTTCCACTCCCCTTTTTCAAAAACCATGGGCCAAAACTATGGTCTGGTGTTTGGTATTGATTTGTTTAATTTCTGGGGACCCTAACCTAAATAATAAAGTATTCCTTCTCCTTCCCTATATAAACCCACCCAATCTCCCACTTCCTCTTCACTCAAAGCCTTTGGAGTTCATCCAAACTCTTCCCTCTTCTCTCTAGAATCCTCCAAAGGTGCCCCAAGCTCCCAAGAAGCCTCTCTCAAGCCTCTCCCAAGCCTTTGGGATCACACTTCTAAGTAAGGGATTTCCTCTTTTCTAGTTTTTATCTCAATTTCATTATGTTTTTATACCATTTTAATTTCAATTAAAAATATTGGGGTATGATTTTTTACCCCCCATACTTCCCTATTTATTTTTTAATTATGAGAGACCATTTTCACTTTCATTTAATGCCTCTCATGCACACCTGTTACCATGCCAAAATTCGGTAAGGAATTTCTCTCTCCTCATTTACATTCAAGAAATTACATTGTATTATGAATATAAATTACATTAATTATGTTGAGACATGCTTTTATATGATCCCCATACTATTTATTTCATGTAAATATTATGATACATTCCTTTCTCTCTCATCAACCATTTTTACGAATTTTTATGTAACGTCGTTATGCTGCCGAAATTGCATCGTGATTTTCCAAGCCAAAATCATTGTGTAGTGAATACCATACCCATGTCTCTATCAAGGGTATTCAAATTTATGAACATATACATATTTAATGGTAGTTTTATGCGTGTATTCCACATTGCTTAATCATGGAATAACTTATGATATGATCCATGTGGCACACTTATGCGTGAAATGAAATGTTTAAGAAGGGTGTGCCCTGACAGCGCTCCAATGCATTGGGTAAAGATTAGTATCATGATACGTCAAGTGAAATGAGGGTTTACTCATGATAAATAATGTTAAATGAGGATTTACTCATGATCCTTGTGAAATTAGACTTGTCTCATGATAAAATCATGTTAAATTTTGTTTCCACATTTCCATGTTATGTTAATCATGTTATGTCTTGCCTTTATGTTCATGTTTTTATTATTCTCCATTGATATGCCTATTGCCAAAAATTTATTGTATATTTCATGTTATACCTCTTTAACTCCTTTACTGGGGTTTATATCTCACCTTTTTCTTATGAATTTTCTCAGGTTATCCCATGAAATTCTATGTATGAGGGAATGTAGTGGTCTTGTGATGGAAATTTTTAATAAGATGTTGTATCCTATGTTTTAAGTCATTGTGTAATGTACCTAATCCCAAAAGGGACTATACCTATCGATCGTATATGTTGTATCAAGTAAATTTTTCTATGTAATAAATCATTTCTAAGTGTATAATAAGAATATGGGTTGTTATATATGTGAGGAAATGATGTGGGACATTCATTCACAAGTACGGGTAGTTTATCCTGGTGTCACCAAGATGTATCATGATCTGCACCATCAGAATTAGTGTCCAGGTATAAAGAGAGATGTTACTGGGTTTCTAACGAGGTGTTCCACCTATTAGTAGGTGAAGGCATAGCATCAGTGACCAATAGGGATTTTGTAGCAGTTACCTATTACCGAGTGTAAGTGGAATGATGTCGCAATGGACTTCGTGATAGGTTTATTGAGGTCGCCTCAAGGGAATGATGTATTATGGGTTGTCATTTAGAGAATCACGATGGTTTCTCACTTCTTATCGATCAAGGATATCTTCAGTGTGGATGAGCTGGGAAGGTTGTACATCCGGGAAATTGTACGTCTACATGGGGTTCCACAGTCTATTGTTTTGACAGAGATGCCCATTTTACTTCTTAGGTCTGGAAAGGATTACAAAGGCCATTGAGTACATAGGTACTTCTCAGTATATCTTACCTCCCCCAGATAGATGGCTAGTTTGAGAGTATGATTCAGCTGAAGGAAGACATTCTTCAAGCATGCATCCTTGATGATGGAGGTTTATGGGATAAGCATATACCTATAGTGGAGTTTCCCTACAACAATAGTTTTCAAGAAACTATTTAGATGGAACCTTTTGGGGCTTTGTACGGTAGGCCATTCTGATCACCCATATGTTTGTTAGAGTCAGGAGAGGAAGCTATATTGGGACCTCATATTGTCTTGGAGATCACATAACAGATAGATTTGATTCAGGAGAGGATGGATACTCCACAATCATGACAGAATTCTTATGCTGATCGATGGAGACAACCTCTATAGTTCAAGTTTGTAGATCTGGTTTTTCTTCATGTCACACTGAGGTTGGGACACCTGAGGATTAAGAGACCGAGTAATATTTCACCAGGGAATGTCGGACCATTTGAGGTTTTGGAGAGATTCGGGACGGTTTCATATCGACTGCAGTTACCACAGAAGTTCTGAGCTATGCACGATGTCTTCCAAATTTCTCAGCTACGGTGTTACTTCTCAGACCCGTCTCATGTTTTTTAACCTGAGGAGTTTGAGTTAGAGGTGGATGCATCTTTTTAGGAGTATCCTATCTGGATTTTTGAGCACAGCGTGAAGGTTCTACATGGCTTCTATGTTCCTCAAGTATGAGTGTTATGGCAGCACAGACAATTACAGGATGAGACTTGGGAGAGGGAGTCCAAGTTACGATCGCAGTGGCCGAAGCTATTTAAGGATTCTTCTTCTATGCCACCTTGATAAGTAAATTTGAGGATGGATTTATTTAAGGGGGAATGTTTTTAAGAAACCAGATCTTCATTTTAGGTATGGGTTTTTCTTTTATGATGTTTTTTAAGAAAACAGGTGAATCTGAAAATTTAAGAATGCATGTTATGTACATTGAATGTAAAAACTATGTACCTAGTTTTCATGGGGGACCATGTACTGACCATGTAACATCCGAGTAAATGGTTGTGTGGGGTGACCTAGAGACTGCAAAAAGTAGAGTCCAGTTAAGGCAAGTACACGTTGTGTACTTTTAAAGAACATGCTGTATATTTTTATTTTTAATTGTTATATCAGACCGGGGTTGCGTCTTATTCACAGAAAACATATCTTCTCAACTCATCTCATCCAGGAGTGATGGATACTGATGAATCTTATTCGGGCCTCCAACTCACCATCCATTATTTGAATCGAACTTTGTCAATTTCATTGGAATCACATCAGTGAGTTCTTCCTTCTTCTAGATCTTCATATCTTGATTTATTATCTCTCGTGAGATATTCTTGGTTAAACGTTTTTGATGTTTTTATAGATCTACAATGTTCTAGATCGATTAAAGGTCCAACGTCGGATTATATATATCGTACAACACTGAGGTAGGTGGTTTTTGCCTTTCCCTAGTTAGTATTTTTGTTATATGTGCAAAAGTTTCCAATACCCTTGTTTTGGGGTATAGCATGCTTATGGTTTTTAGCCCTGTATTTTCATATTATGCCTTGTGTTCTTGAGTATATGATTTATGATTGTATATAATTTTATTTACCTTTATATTGATGTGTTTCCCATGTTTGGTTGATATTGAACGTTTGGTCTAACTTTTCCTATTAGGATTTTTTTCTTTACATGCCTAGTATTGTTAGTATGGAGTGATATTATATGACATGCTATAAGATGTTGTAGACTATTTATCCAAATAGTTTCTTAGGTTTACATTGGATTCTATATATCTTTTTTGTACGATTGACTTACACAGGGTTGTGGGAACCAGGTGTAGTAGACCATGGGGAGAATGGATGTTGAGGGCTTCTCCAGAGTGTCTGTTTACTTTTCACGTTGCGAGGCCATAGGGGGGATGGATATGAGTGCTCCCTCAGAGTGTCTGTAGTTCCTCATTACAATACCACATGGGGGAATTGGACATTTAGTCCTTCCCCAGAGCATGTATAGTTACCGATACGAGACCACAGGGGGGATTAATGGTGAGTACTTCCTCAGAGAGTCTTTGCTAAGGCTAAACAACAGGGGTTAGACTGTGAGTACTTCCTAGAGGGTTTCTTGTATTTGATTGGTTGAACCAGAGGGGCTAGGATGTGTATACTTACCATAGGGTTACTTTTTTTATTAGCTACTTACTTGATATATGAAAATAAATGCAATTGAAACTGTAGAATTGTTTACCTTTGAGTACTTCCTTGTTTACTTTTTTTTGCTTATTACATGCTATATATATTCACTGACTTTTAGGCACAGATATTTGGGTGGTTGCCTACTAGGATTCGTCTCACAACCTATTTGGGTCATTGTTTGGGCCCAAAAAGATTATATTGCTACAAGTCTTGATAAGGGAAAGCACCCTTCTACTTAAGGTACTAGATTGATGTGGAGCTGGAGAGCATGGGACCAAGCTGAGGCTTGCAATGGTGTTGCAGTTATTTGTTTTCTTCGCACATTGGTATAGTACTGTATTGCAGCATCGTAACATGTTTGGATGTTTTTCCTAGACATATCAATCGTGAATCATTCATATATATGTGTGCTCAAGTTATTTATTACTTTCAGTCTTCCGTTGTTTATTTATTGCATGATATTACTGCTTTCACAATTGTTATCTATTTATTATTCCATGTGTTACTCTTCCAATGAGGTCATTGTTTCTAAACTATTACACCTATTTCCCTCACTTCTAGTCATAATCCTCTGGCTTTTGAGGAAATGCACTTGAGTCAATGAGACCAACTGGGTACGGGGAACCTCTGGGCAGCTTCCGGAACCGGAATGTTACAAATTTAAACATTTAAATTTATCCTTATGTTCATTAAATGTTTCTTCCTTAATATTAAAATATTTGAATACATATCCACATGATATATTTTCCTCATTATTTTCATTCTCATAGGGATTATAAATATTTGTTTGAGATTCAAGAAAAACAATAAATATCTTGGAAGTGTTTATCATGAAACACATATTGGATGTATGCTTTTTATCATCTCTGGTTGAGTCTAAATCGCATGATATGTTCTCAAAATAACTCCATGAGTATTACATAGTCTTTTTAATACATTTTCCTTTATATTTATATTTGTTTATAAAAATTCAACTTGGGAAATTCTGCTTTTATATTTCCTTTATTCTTACACTCATAGAAGATTATTTCATTGGTGTAATCGTCATTTTTCCTCTATTTTATCCAAAATCCTGTATTATTATACATACCTAAGTAATTTTATTTATTGAAGGATATCATATTCATGTAGAGTTTTTTAAATCGTTAAGCTAGGCGATCCATATCCTCATCACGTTTAGTAGGAGAATCATCTCCATTGGGGATTTCATCATTTATCTTTTGTATCCTTCTTTGAATCTATAGTACTGAAATCCAATGACATACAATTTGGTTTGTCATCTTCTTTTTATACATGTAATTCCTCTAATAAAATCATATTTTTCCAATGAATTTTTTATGGGTAGTGAACTTTTGTAACATGATTCTCTTATGAAAACTACCATTCCACTCTAATAGTCTAGTATGAATATGACAATTTGAATTATTTGATCTTTTTCAAAAAAAATCCTAGTGCATGAATCATTTTTACTATTTCATTAAATTTGAGATATATATCAAAAATGGATCCATCTGGCATCATCTTAAATGTATTTTTTAATAGTATATTTAATTAAATGAAATTCATTGAAATTTGACATTCCCTCATGGGATTTAGCAAGATTATCAAAAATTTCAAAATTAGGTAAGCATGGAGATATTCTATTGAATTCATCTTCAGCTAAAGAATAATAAAATTATTTCATATCTTTATTATTTAAATCATATCATGCCTTATTGTAATCCCTCCAATCAGCTCTAAAAGTTATTTGTTTTCCATATTTATTTTTAATAATAGTCTATATTCTAAATTATTTTTCATCTTGATTTTCTATTGAGAAAATTATATTCTATTAAAATAATATGGTCGATTAGTGGAAGTTTCTTTTTGACTATAATTATCCATTAAGACCAAAATTTAAAACTAATGGAAATTTAAGATATTCAAATACAACTTGATAATAGTAAACACGTATTTTGAATTTCCCTAATATAAACTATTGGTCCCGGTGAAAAATAAATATTTGGTTGAATTTAGTTTCCCATAAATATTTCAATGAAAATTACTTAAAACCTAAATCTACCAATTTATTGAATAATCCTAGTTAGATAATATTTTAGAATTATATAATTTTAACATTAAGAGAGATTGTTACTAGGTTTATCAGAACACATTTGAATGAAGTTTTCACTCTCTTAACTTGTGAAATTATTTTACTTGAAAAAAACATAGTATTTAAGACACAAATA
Organism: Viscum album; assembly: GCA_963277665.1. Taxonomy (NCBI): domain Eukaryota; kingdom Viridiplantae; phylum Streptophyta; class Magnoliopsida; order Santalales; family Viscaceae; genus Viscum; species Viscum album. Next base: position 1,901,520,929 of record OY728126.1, read on the forward strand.
TAATAAAACTATTATAGTAATGTTTATTTATTAGATTTAAAAACAAATATTGGTTTTTCATAAGAAAGTAAAGTATATGTAGATGATGAACAATATAAATTAATCAATGGGTTTGTCTTTAAGAAAATACCAAATCCCCCACCCCACTTAGAAATCGCCCACTACGATGTAGTTTATTATAAAATAAACAAATCTAAAACCTAGATCAAGTTTCACACACATCATAGAAGGATATCAAAGCACAAAACCACTTCCATAGTTCTTCATTGGATAAAAAGGTACATCTCATACATGACCTCTTCCAAATTTATACATGGGTAAATAAATGTAAATAATTGAAAAAGTGTGTCAACAACTCACCAGATCAATATAAGAGACTCTCTTTGACAAATAAACATTATAAAAACACATCAAAAAAGTATTTTAAAAAATAAAGGAAGGAGATATGTGAATATGTTGTGATACTCAATCCGAATAGCTTCATTTTTCCAATAGTAATTGAATTTATCATTGAAATGAGCTCTAACAAGTTTCATAGTATGTTCTAGAAGACAGAGTATCGTGATGATTTTTGAGCTATTCCTCTATGTAGAACAATTTTATTTGTATGTTATTCTATTTTTCTCTATATATTTTTACAACAAACGTATATACACACAAATAGTATACTTCATTAAAAATAAATCAAACAAAAATTATAACACCTTGAGATTTTATGAGAAATATTCTTTTTAATTTCATTGATGTATTGTGTTGTACGCTACACCAAGATTAGATTGCGCTATACACAACACCGTATTATCTTTTAGTATACTCAAACTCTATTCTTGGCTTGTGTTGCACGTAAGAGCGACCTTCCTCAATAGCGTGTGTTGTACGCAATACCGAGTTTCACTAAACAGTGATATATTGTGATGAACTAGCTGTTATGAATAGTATTGACTAAATTTTGAATTTTATTACATAATAATTAATCTTACACATTTTATAGAACATGGTATGAGAACAAAATAATTTTTTCAAGTAAAAAATGTATTTTTCAAAAAAATGTAGTTTTGCCGCCTTTTGATGGCGCACTCACTTTAAATCTAGTTTTTTACATGTTTATAAGTTCAATTATACAAAACAATCATATTCATTTAAATAAGGATATAAAAATTTACTTTGGATAAAATTTTTATATTTTTTGGTTAACTTTCATATTTTGATGAATCGTAAAAATACGCTAAAATTTTCTTAAAAACAACTTTTTTCATCTAGATAATTTATATGGTAAAAGTATAAAATTTAATAGTATTAAAGTATTAATATAATATATTTTTAACATTTAATATAATTTATTTCATTACCATTAATTTTACATTGAATTCATAGGTAAATACATTTCAATCTTTTGCAATGTTTTAACTTTTAAAACCCGTTTTCTCAACAGCAGGATTAATTTTAAATTAAATATTGAAACTTATGTGTTTTGAATTTTAAAAAATGATTCCATATTTGGAATAAATAGGTCCAAATTATGTTAATTGGATACTTTTTATTTTTAGACATTATAAATAGTAACTACGGTAAATTTTATTTACTAAAGTTAAAGGTAAATCAGGTAATTATGGGTAAAAATAAGATTATAAAATTACCCTAACGCCTGAAAAAATTCAACTGGGTGAATAAAATCTGACCCAGATCACTTAAGGGTCTGAATAGATTCATTTCTTGGTCTTTTTAACAAGAAAATAATGTAATTATTATTAAAATACAAGAAAGTGACAACATGTCACTCTCTTATATCTTATAATTGTAATAATTTTAATTTAGTGATAAACTTCAAAAAACATCGAACATAAATAGTCACCAAAAATCTAATAAAATTATATACATCATTTGAATTTATTTATAATTTTAGGGAGTAAATAATTGTCATTAATGGTGACAGAATAGTGATGTAGAAATTATTTTATGGATAGAAATATCAAATAAATGGGTTAAAAATATTAAAATAAATATTATATGAACTATTTAATGTTCTCCACGAATTTTTAAGATGAATATTACATGTTAGGGATATATTAAATATTTTTTTCTAATATATATTCTCTGCGGATATTATTTAAATTCAAATAATTGAATATTTGTCAAAATTGACACTATTGATATTTAATAAAAATAACATATTATTAATTTTTTTAAATATCACAAAAATATTTAAAAATTATAAATTGAAATTTATATGGTCTAAAATTTCATGAAGTATCCAATTATGGGAAATTCACAACACATAAGTAAGTATTTATAACAATTTAGAATTTATAATCTTATTACCACAAATAAAATTAAATAGATTAAATAAGGATAAATCAAAATGATAAGGTTTAAAATAAAATAAAAACATGCCTAAATTTTATTGGTTAATGATATTACAACCCTATCTTACCTCATATCATAATGTGAGTCACATTGGATGTTTTTAAGTGGGGTTTGAGTTTATTATACCTTAATATTTTAGAGGTTTCCAAAAGTGCCTCTATCCTCTCTTATAAAAGGGCACCTCCTACCTCTGCTCTTCACAACATTTTGAGCCTTCATGCTAGGCCAAAATGTCACGACCCGTCCTCGGGGCCCGTTCCGTGACTACCCCAAGCCCGCCTTCCATAGGCTAGGGGCTGGCGACTAGCACCAAGGCATAACTCTCAGTAAAAGGGAAGGCATTGCCTTTGAAAAGTAAACAAACACCCTAGAGCAAGCAAGCAGAAGTAAACACTAAGTAAAAACTGGGTACAATAGTAAGTGTGGAAAACTAAGTGGGCCAGAATACAAAACCAAACTGGAAGTAAAGTACAAATGAAAAAGGGAGTACAACAACTGAAAAATAAAGCCGCAACATCGAGCCGTCCACTGGAAGTCCCACCTGAAGGGTGGGTACTGATAGCCTCCAAAGATCCTCGGGTCCAGTCGTCCTCTCCGAGTACGTCCCGCCCAGTGGTCCACCTACAGGTACCGACCTACTCTGCAAGCCTCAACCATGATCAGCGATGTCCGTCGTCTCCAACCAACACAACGTAGTGCGGGCATAGCCCATGCAGGGGTGAGTATAAGCTACTCAGTAGGGACCCCGAGACCCCCGAAGGTCTCCCAGAATCCACAAAGGATAATACAAAAAGGAAAGATACAATCACGAAGTAACATCCGACACTACTTAGGTATATGCCCATACATATACCTAAGTCATCAATTCCAGTTCGACTCCAACATCTGAGCCCAAGTTCGATCACGTCCACACAGGACAGCACAACACAATCCACATAGGAAAGCAAGTCAATCATATCGAAGATAATGATTGAAAGTCGAGATTCAGCTCACACAGGTATACTTCTTCGTAAGACGATAGAGATGATCAGATGTAGCCACTGATTCACCTAATCCATCGGACCCACACATGATCGATAGGTACTAACCCCCGCAATGACCCACAAAGCATCGATAGGTAACTAACCCCCGCAATGACCCACAAAGGATCGATAGGTAACTAACCCCCGCAATGACCCACACAGGATCTGACCCAAACAGGATCGGTAGGCGCTGGCCCACACAGGACCGCTGAGCACTGACCCACACAGGATCTCACCCACACAGAATCAGTAGCACTGATCCACGTAGGATCTCTGAGGGATGTAGTCACTGCCGTCGAATCCACGGAGGATTTCTTTACAGTCGTCATCATCGTCGCAGTCGCAGCCAGCTCTAGGGTTCTCGCACACAGCAAGCTCGTTCGAGAGGGTCCGCTCCACGAGCCAAGGGGCTGATACATCAACTAACATGTAGTCAGGGGTTGATGTATTCAAAAGTTATGCATTTTCAACAGGAACTCAACGTCACAAACGACGCGTCAATCAGACGTCCGGTCTGTGAGTTATTGGCTTTTTCGTCCAGGGGCCTGGTTGGTTTTTAAGTCAAAACCAACTCGATCGTACTCCAACTATGTCCAAACCTCGAGTGGAGTAAGCCAAAAGGTTCGTCTCACTAAGATAAATCCATCAAAGTCAACGGAACGTCAATCGGACGTCCGGAGCTCAAGTTATAAGTGTTTCCGCTCCGAGGGCCTGGTTGGTTTCATGTACGAACCAACTCGGACGAACCCAAAGTTCTCCGAAACCTTGAGTGTAACATACTGAAATGACTGTTCCGATCCAAGGATCGCATCGCAGCTGACGGTGCATCGATCGGAGGTCCGCGACCCAAGTTATGGGCAAAAGACTGAAAGAGGTCCGGAATTATGGGGTTCGGGCCCGGTCCGACCCGGTCTGATACCCTCTGGGTCGGCCTGAAACGGGTCGACCCGACCCGAGTCCGGGTCCTGCCTGCTTGGGCACGGCCCGGCCCGGCTGGCGTGGCCCAGCCTGGCCGGGGTGGCCCGGCGGCTCGGCCGAAACGGCCGAGCGATACGGGGGGGGGGGGGGGGGGGCTGCCCCCCGTGTTGTGAAACCGCGCCCCCCATGTGGGGGACTGATCCTACTGGCCAGCCGGGGGTTACGAACCCTGGCACTTCCCCTTGATTGGTCGGCCCATAGTGGTCGGCCGGCTGCTGCCGCCATGGGATTGGGGCGGTCCTGTCCCCCTGCTCCGACGCCGGCGGCTGGACACCGGTTGTTGTTCCCTGCTTCGCCGCGGCCTTGGTCCATCCAGCGCGGCACGACGGCGTCGTGCCCCTCCGCCGCGGCCCCGCTCCGGCCGCGGTGCCTTTGTGGTTCTCCAACGTGGCGCTATGACACCGCGGATTAGTTCATCTTCAACGGCTCGGCGCGGCGGCGCCACGCTTCTCCGCCCTTCCTTTAATATTTCTCGCGTGGTGATTCGGCACCGCGTTGCCTTGCTCATGCCCCAAACAATTCAAACAACCAAGGGGGGAGGAGGGTCGGCCGTGTTCGTATGGTCCAACCTCCTCCCATTATTGCGATATCAGGCGGCTCAAATAAGGACGATAAACAGCGATGGAATTAATCAAGAACAAACAATTAAAATAATCCTCCTACCTCGAGCGTAGTTGAACGAAGGCTCATCGCAAGATTGCATGTCGTGAAAGGAGGCGTCGCGGGAGGAGGATCGTCGCGTCATGGAGAAAAGATTCGCCAGCGTCGCGTCGTCGATATCTGAGGATCCGGCGTTCTTATCTACCTTCGTCAGAGGTCGGCGTTCTTCGCGTTCTCCACGTTCTTCGTCGAGGAAGGAGAACTTCAAGACCTAGAGCTTTTTCTCCCAATCCTCTCACAACCCAACAAATCTAATAAAATAAGAGTTTGTCTTATTTTATTTCTCAAGCCAAGCGTTTTGAAATTCAAAAATGAATCAAACAATTAATTGAATTAATTTCAATGTTTAAATCGCCCAATTAATAGAGGCATTTAATAAACAGATAAACGCAAGGGTTGACTTCCACTTAATAGGGGTGCGAGTGTGTTACCTTAATTAACAGGGGTTGAGGAAGTTGAAAGGGGTGGGGCTCATGTGGGTCCCACCCCACTAATATCCTACATAGTGGATTAGTTAGGATGTGGGTCCCACTCAACCACTTAGCTTAGGTTAACACTTCCTTGAATAAAAATAAAATATGTAGCGCAGTATTTTATTTTATTCATTAGTTAACCCAATTAAGTAAAACTACACCTGAGAAAACGCAACTCCGGAAAAAGTTTTTTTAAGCAATTACCGGCGCTGCGATTTCATCAGTGTCCTTGGATTTCGATTCCGAGCACCGGTTCAAAAGTTAGGAAAAACTCGCTCTTTCGTTCACTAAACGTACCCGAGCTAAACTTCAGAAAATGATTCTGGGCACACCGGACCTCGGAATTAGGTGCCATCAGAAACTGCGTTCTTGTAAAATTCCAAAGAATATTAAGAAAAAAAATTCCCTTGAATTTTTACGGGTCTTTACATTACTCCCACCTCAGGGCTTTACGTCCCCGTAAAGATACATAAAAAACAAGGGAAACAAATGTGGGTACTGAGCACGCATATGAGCCTCCCGCTCCCAAGTGCTCTCTTGGAGGTTCTTGTGCCGCCATCTGATGCGCACTAGAGGAATCGACCATCCACGTAGGACCCGCTCCTGTTGATCCACAATCTCCACTGGGACCTCTGCAAAATCTTCCCCATCATCAATGTCCAGCTCCCCATGGTCAATGATATGTGTCGGGTCGTGCACGTATCTCCTCAGCTGAGATACGTGGAAGATGTCATGCACCCGGTGTAACTGAGGTGGTAGAGCCAGGAAATAACCCACCTCGCCAATCTTGCTGAGGACCTAGAATGGTCCTATGAAGCGTGGAGACAACTTGCCACCTCGTCCAAATCTCCATAATCCATGTCGAGGTGAGACCCGTAAGAAGACGTGGTCACCATCCCCGAACTCCAGTGGCCTCCGCCTCCTGTCAGCATAAGACTTCTGCCGGCTCTGAGCTGTCCTCATCCGCTCCTGGATGACTTGGACCTTCTCTGTCGTGGCCTAGACCATCTCCGGTCCCACAAGTTCTGACTCTCCAGGTTCTGTCTAGCACAGCGGTGATCTACAAGGTCGGCCAAACAACGCCTCATATGGTTCCATCTCGATGGTGGAGTGGTAGCTGTTGTTGTACGCGAACTCCACCAAGGGTAGGTGGTCCTCCCAGCTGCAACCAAAGTCGAGGACACATGAACGAAGCATGTCCTCAAGAGTCTGAATGTTCCTCTCCATCTGACCATCTATCTGGGGGTGAAAGGTGGTGCTCAGACGTAGTTGTGTCCCGAATTCCTCCTAAAACCCCTTCCAAAGCTGGGAAGTAAAGAGAGCACCTCGATCGGAGACGATAGATGATGGCACACCATGAAGGCATATAATCTCCTGAACGTAGAGGCGTCCCAAGCTCTCCACTGAGCCCTGCTCTCTGATGGGTAAGAATTGAGCCGACTTGGTGAGTCAGTCAACAATCACCCAAATAGAGTCGTGACCTCTAGAAGTGCGTGGAAGTCCAGTCACGAAGTCTATAGATATGTCGTCCCACTTCCACTCTGGGACCTCCAAGGGCTGTACCAAGCCTGCTGGTACATGGTGCTCTGCCTTCACCTGCTGGCAGGTGAGGCATCAAGAAACGAACTCTGCCACAACCTTCTTCATGCCTGGCCACCAGTGCTGTCGTCTGAGATCTTGGTACATCTTCTCCACTCTAGGATGGACCGCCAAAGGAGAAGTGTGAAACTCTCTCAGCACCTCCTCCTTTAAAGCAACTGGTACCAAGGTATGTCCTTTGAAAAGGACGTCGTGATCTCAACCTAAAGAGAAACCATTAGGTGCCTATCCTGAGGATATATGTGCATGTCACGCCTCATAATCATTGTCCCCACGTTGTGCCTCTCTGACCCACTGCATTAGTGGAGGAGTGATTGTTAGTGACTGTAGAAAGGATGCTCCATCTCTATCCAGGAAGGATATCTGCAAAGCGGCTAGCTGCTCTGTCGCCTCCCCAAGTAGTTGAATACCCGTCCTCCTGCTGAGAGCATCGGCAACTACGTTCCCCTTTCTAGGAGTATAGAATATCTCAAAGTCATAGTCCTGGAGGAACTCGAGCCATCACCGCTGTCTCTGGTTCAGGTCCTTCTGCGAGAAGATGTACCTGAGACTCTGGTGGTCAGAATAGACTGTAAAGTGCTCTCCCATCAGATAATGTCGCCACATCTTCAGAGCGAATACCACTACTGCTAACTCCAGGTCGTGGGTAGCGTAGTTATTCTCATGATGCCTCAACTGACGTGATCCAGAGGCGATCACGGCCCGCTCCTGCATCCGGACACATCCGAGTCCGGTCCTTGATGCATCGCAGTAAACTACGTACCCAACTCCCTCCTCTGGTAGCCTCAAGATAGGCGCGCTGGTCAATCTCTGTCTCAGCTCCTGGAATCTCTGCTGACATCTACCTAACCACACAAAGAGTTTCCCCTTCTTCCTCAAATCTGAGAGTGGTGCCGCAACTCTGGAGAATTCTGCCACAAATCTCTGGTAGTACCCAGCTAGACCCAAGAAACTCCACACCTCTATCACGCTCCAGGGTGGTTCCAAAGCTAGAACTACCTCGATCTTCGCAGGATCCACCGCAACACCCGCCATAGAGATGACGTGTCCCAAGAAGTGGACCTCAAATATCTAGAACTGACACTTCGAGAGCTTGATATAAAGCTGGTGCTCTCGGAGTGTGTCTAGTACAACCCGCAAGTGGTAGGCGTGCTCCTCCTCAGTGGTCGAGTATATCAAAATGTCGTCAATGAAGACCACAACAAATCGATCGAGGTATGGCTGAAAGATCCTATTCATGAGGCCCATGAACACTATTGGAGAATTGGTTACGCCGAATGGCATAACCAGGAACCCATAGTGGCCATACCGACATCTGAAGGCCGTCTTCTACACGTCCTCGTCCCGAACTCTGAGCTGATGATATCCTGACCTGAGGTCTATCTTCGAGAACCACCATTATCCCTTGAGCTAATTGAAGAGTTCGTCAATACATGGTAGTGGATACTTGTTCCTCACGGTCACCTAGTTCAGGCGACGATAGTCGACACAAAGTCTCAAGCTCTCGTCCGCCTTCTTGGCGAACAATATCGGGGAAGCCCAGGGTGAAACACTGGGTCGGATGAATCCCTTGCCCTACAAGTCCTCCAACTGTACCCGTAGCTCTCGAAGCTCAGTGGGAGTCATCCGATATGCTGGGGTGGATATCGGGGTAGTCCTGGGGTACAGATAAATATAAAAGTCTACCTCTCAGCGAGGAGGTAGTCCTGGAACGTCGTCGGGGAAAACGTCCGCATACTGATCCACCACTATAGGAAAACCAGGACTTCGCACGTCAACTGTTCCTAGGATGAGGCTATCCAACTGATGAGTGATGGGTTTTCCTCTCCTCTGCGAGAGTCCATCCTGTGCTGCGAAGGCTCCCTTCTCGCCAGTGAAGGTGAACCTGCTCCTGTCGGTGCGTACACACCGCACCTTGCTCCTAATGCAGTCAATCTGAGCATGGACTGTAGATAACCAATCCATGCCCAAGATGACGTTGTAAGGCCTCGACGCCGCTATAAGAAGATCCCAGTCGAAGATCTCTCCTCCTAGAGTAATCTCACACTGCCAGCACCAGTGGGTAATCGTCGAGTCTACTTCTGTAGGAGTCTCTAGCCATAAGGATCGATCCAACGGCTCTGTCGGAATCTTTGAGCTCCGAACAAGGGCAGCGTCTATGAAAGAATGACTCGCTCCTGTGTCTATAAGAACTGCACCAAGGGTGGAATAGAAAGAGATAGTACCTCGAGTCATCTCTAGCGCGCCGTGGCCGTAGGCCTCCACTGCCTGAAGCTATGCCTGTCTCTGCCCGCCAGCTCCCTGGGGTCAGGGTGGACCTCCTGGTGGTGGTGGTGGTAGAGCCTCAAAGCGTCACCCACCACCTGCTAATCGGCCAGCTCCTATTCCTCGTCCGCCTTCTCCCTACATACCGCCACGTTTGACCCTCTTCCTTTTCCTGGGTGGTCCCTCAACCGTCTACTTCTCCTCGGCACGGCGGTTCGGGCAGTCACAAGCCATGTGGCCCTGCCCGCCGCATGCGTAGCACTGTCTGCCTCTCGAAAGACTGGCACTTTGCTGTGTGCCCCGCATCACTGAGCCAGTGTCCTGAGGTCGTTCGCCTGAGGGTCTGGTCCGCCTGGACCCATGTTTCATCCGTCGACTGCCAGCTGCAGAAGACTCTGCTACGTGCCGCCCTGTGGTAGGTCTCGCCGCTGATGTAGACTCAGCAAGAAAGCTCTCGATGAGAAGGGCTCGCTCCAGTACCCCTGCCTGTGTCGGAATGCTGAGGGAGATCAGCGATGCCCTGATCTCATGCCTCAATCCCTACTCAAAGGTCCGGGCCCGGAATAATGGGTCTCGTACCATGTCTATCGAATAGCGCGAGAGATCGGTAAATTTCACCAAGTAATAGGCGACCGTCAAGCTGCCCTGCCACAACTGTAGTTGCTCCTGGATGCGCACTGCACGGAGGGTGGCTGGGATGAACTTCGAGCGAAAGAGGCTCTCAAAGTCCATCAAGAGGAGAGATGCCTTGTCGTGTACCTAGAGCGTCAAGATCCACCATCTGCCTGCTGCCGCGTGTAGGAGACTCGCTGCAAGGATCACCATGAGGTCTACTGGTGTCCCTACCAATCGGAAAACTCGTACAACTACCTACAGCCAATCCTCGGCTACCTGAGGGTCCGTCTACCCACGTAACCTAGGTGGTCACTGACGCTGAAAATCGTGCAGTGCAGTAAGGCGACATGCACTGTCATTGGCTGAGGCCGGTAGCATCGGTGGCTCGGCGGGTAGAGGTACCGCCGGTGCCTCTGCTGTCAAAGGGCCCTGTACCGATGCCTCATCGCTCGGTGGGCTGTCGTCACGCACAATGCTCGTAACCCTAGCTGGCTACCGTCATGGGGCCATCCTGAAAAGAAACAGGTGCGCCACGGTCAAACAGTATACCTATTGAGCTGACATAAAGTAAACTTGTAACACACATGCAATAAATGTTTTCGTGCATTAACTCGGAAATCAGAAGTCAGGGTCCTGGTGTACGGATACATCGGCCGCTGCACCAACACTGGACTCCCTGGACTGAAAACCACAATCAATACTCTTAAAACTATTGCTTCATGTAGAAAAATATCAGAGTCCTGAGTTCTACAGTAGAACCAAACTCCTCTGATACCAATTTGTCACGACCCGTCCTCGGGGCCCGTGCCGTGACTACCCCAAACCCGCCTTCCATAGGCCAGGGGCTGGCAACTAGCACCAAGGCATAATTCTCAGTAAAAGGGAAGGCATTGCCTTTTTAAAGTAAACAAACACCACAGAGCAAGCAAGAATAAGTAAACACTAAGTAAAAACTGGGTACAATAGTAAGTGTGGAAAAGTTAGTGTGTCAGAATACAAACCCAAACTGGAAGTAAAGTACAACAGAAAAATAGAGTAGAACAACTGAAAAGCAAAGCCGCAACGTCGAGACGTCCACTGGAAGTCCCACCTGAAGGGTGGGTACTAATACCCTCCATAGCTCCTCGGGTCCAGTTGTCCGCTCCGAGTACGTCCCGCCCAGTGGTCCACCTCCAGGTACCGACCTACTCCACAAGCCTCAACCACGATCAGCGCAGTCCATCGTCTGCAACCAACACAACGTAGTGCGAGCATAGCCCATGCAGGGGTGAGTATAAGCTACTCAGTAGGGACCCCGAGACCCCCGAAGGTCTCCCAGAATCCACAAAGGATAATCCACAAAGGAAAGATACAATCACGAAGTAACATCCGACACTACTTAGGTATATGCCCATACATATACCTAAGTCATCAATTCCAGTTCAACTCTAACATCCGAGCCCAAGTTCAATCACGTCCACACAGGAAAGTACAACACAATCCATATAGGAAAGCAAGTCAATCATATCGAAGATAATGATTGAAAGTCGAGATTCATCTCACACAGGTATACTTCTTCGTAAGACGACAGAGATGATCAGATGTAGCCACTGATTCATCTAATCCGTCGGACCCACACAGGATCGATAGGTACTAACCCCCACAATGACCCACAAAGTATCGATAGGTAACTAACCCCCTCAATGACCCACAAAGGATCGATAGGTAACTAACCCCCGCAATGACCCACACAGGATCTGACCCAAACAGGATCAGGTGGCGCTGGCCCACACAGGACCGCTGAGCACTGACCCACACAGGATCTAACCCACACAGAATCGGTAGCACTGATCCATGTAGGATCTCTGAGTGCTTTAGTCCTTGTTGTCGAATCCACAGAGGATTTCTGTAGAGTCGTCATTGTCGTCGCAGTTTCAGCCATCTCTAGGGTTCCCGCACACAGCAAGCTTGTTCGGGAGGGTCCGCTCCACGAGCCGAGGGGATGATACATCAACTGACACATAGTCAGGGGTTGATGTATCCAAAAGTTCTGCATCGTCAACAGGAACTCAACGTCACAGACGGCGCGTCAATCGGACGTCCGGTCTGTGAGTTATTGGCTTTTTCGTCCGAGGGGCCCGGTTGGTTTTTAAGTCAAAACCAACCCGACCATACTCCAACTGCATCCAAAACTCGATCGGAGTAAGCTAAAAGGTCTATCTCACTAATAGGAATCCACCAAAGTCGACGGCACGTCAATCGGACGTCCGGAGCTCAAGTTATAAGCATTTCTGCTCCGAGGGCCCGGTTGGTTTCGTGTACAAACCAACCCGGCCAAACCCAAAGTTATACGAAACCTTGTTTGTAACATACCAAAATGAACGCCTCGATCCAGGGATCGCATCTCAGCTGACGGTGCGTCGATCGGAGGTCCGCAGCCCATGTTATGGGAAAAAGACCGAAAGAGGTCCGGAATTAGGGGGTTCGGGCCCGACCCGATACCCTCTGGGTCGGCCCAAACCAGGTCGACCCGACCCGGGTCTTGGTCCGGGCCACTTGGGCACGGCCCGGCCCGGCCCGGCCTGGGCGCGGCCCGGCCTGGCGGCTCGGCCGAAACGGCCGAGCGATGAGGGGGGGGGGGCGCTGCCCCCCGCGTTGTGAAACTGTGGACCCCATGTGGGGGGCGGCTCCTGGTGGCCAGCCGAGGGTTACGACCCCTAGCACTTCCCCCTGACCAGCCGGCTGCTACTGCCACGGGACTGGGGTGGTCCCGTCCCCCTGCTCCGACGCCGGTGGCCGGAAACAGACCGATGTTCCCTGCTCCGTCGTAGCCTATGACCACGGCCTTGGTTTGTCCGGCGCAGCACGACGGCACCGCGCCCCTCCTCCACGGCCCCGCTCTGGCCGCGGTGCCATTGTGGTTCTCCAGCGCGGTGCGATGGCGCCGCAGATTAGTTCATCTTCAACGGCACTGCACTTCTCCGCCCTTCCTTTAATATTTCCCGCATGGTGCCTCAGCACCGCGTTGCCTTGCTCGTGCCGCAAACAATTCAAACAACCAAGAGGGGAGGAGGGTCGGCCGTGTTCGTGCGGTCCGACATCCTCCCGTTATTGCGATATCAGGATGCTCAAATAAGGACGATAAACAACGATGGAAGTAATCAGGAACAAACAATTAAAATAATCCCCCTACCTCGAGCGTAGTTGAACGAAGGCTCGTCGTGGGATTTCACGTCGCGGAAGGAGGCGTCGCGGGAGGAGGATCGTCACGTCACGGAGAAAAGATTCGTCGGCATCGCATCGTCGATCTCCGAGGATCCGGCGTTCTTTTCGACCTTCGTTGGAGGTCGGAGTTCTTTGCATTCTTCGCATTCTTCGTCGAGGAAGGAGAACTTCCAGACCTAGAGCTTTTTCTCCCAATCCTCTCACAACCCAACAACTCTAATAAAATAAGAGTTTGTCTTATTTTATTTCTCAAGCCAAGAATTTTTAAATTCAAAAACAAATCAAACAATTAATTGAATTAATTGCAACGTTTAAACCGCCCAATTAATAGGGGCGTTTAATAAACAGAAAAACGCAAGGGTTGACTTCCACTTAATAGGGGTCCGGGTGCGTTACCTTAATTAATAGGGGTTGAGGAAGTTGAAAGGGGTGGGGCTCATGTGGGACCCACCCCACTAATATCCTACATAGTGGATTAGGTAGGATGTGTGTCCCACTCAACCACTTAGCTTAGGTTAACACTTCCTTGAATAAAAATAAAATATGTAGCGCAGTATTTTATTTTATTCATTAGTTAACCCAATTAAGTAAAACTCCACCTGAGCAAACGCAACTCCAGAAAAGGTGTTTTTAAGCAATTACCGGCACTGCGATTCCATCGGTTTCCTCGTATTTTTATTCCGAGCACCAGTTAAAAAGTTTGGAAAACCCCGCTCATTCGTTCACTGAACGTACCCGAGCTAAACTTCGGAAACTGATTCTGGCCACACCGGGCCTCGGAATCAGGTGCCGTCAGAAACTGCGTTCTTGTAAAATTCCAAAGAAAATTAAGAAAAAAAATTCCATTGAATTTTTACGGGTCTTTACACAAAAACTATCCATTTATTTTCTCCACTTCCCTATAAACAGAATAGAGGTCCTGGACTTCTTCAAAGACCATCTTTAGTTCCCTAAGAGGAGGTTCAGAAGAGGCGCGTCCGAGAAGAGGTAATATCCTTTACTGATTCTTTCAAATTTATTTTTTCTTCTACTTAATCTTCATTAATTTTTTCATTATAAATTAATAACATCAGTATCACTCATATACAGATATTTTATTATAAATATGAAACAACCCTATTTCACCTTCTATCCATCCTATGAAAAACAAAATCACCATGAGTGCGTACGTACGGAATACCATCTCCACGCTGTGGTGTAATCTATTTTTCCACCACCACCTTACATGGATGGGTATAATGGTGGAAATAATAATGATATATGATTATTATAGCATAATTCTAATTATGAGAAATTATATCATCCACTCCAATTACATTCAATAATTATGGGAATGGTATCATCGCACGTGCGTACGTACGGATTAACGTCACCACGATGCAATGAGATTAATTCTCCATGTTAACCATTCAAGAATGATTATAAAGTATATATAATAAGTAATAATGAAATATATGACATAATAATTCTACTAGATTTATATATATATATATATTTCATTTACTTCCATTCAATTTAATAAGGAAAAGAAAACAGAGTTCTTGCGTTCGTATGACCAACAGTCTCCATGAACGGTGTATTTCATTCCATTTATCGATCTGTTATATATATTTATATGATGAATATATTTTATATATAAATAAAGTTTTACATTCTTGAAATATGTAATCATTCTCTAAGCAATCTTATGAATAATTACAAGTCAAAACATGTATGATAAATGAAACAATTTTACCCAAAATGCTACTTTAACATGGAATTGACAAATGAATGGGTAATATAAAGTCGTAAGTGAATCATATATGATATCATAAATATTATTATGGTTCCTTTAAAATTTAATAATATGTTTAAACCCACTATATAGGAGTCTCGGACACATACAAAATAAATTGTACCTAAGGAAAGGGATTATTTTGTCTCACTTTTATTTCTGTGAGACATATGACTTAATCACCATCTATTTCCTTTGTATGGTGTTTATGCTTCTTATGAATGTTTTATTATTTTTATTATCAATAATATTATATTTAAATATGAATGTAAATTTCTTTATTTTATGACACGTATGATTCCACCAATCATAAAAGGTAAGGGATAATTATTCCAATCTCATTCTTATCCGAGATTGTTTATTCGTAAGTATTTACTGGGGTTATGTTTATCATCCATGTCTTTGTTTTCACAAAATGCTTTCATAAAATGTTTAATATTATTACATGTATGTTTAAAGTCATTTTTACACTTTTTTGACTTTTACCACATGGTATGTACAGAATCTTTCTTTTGTCTACCATATGAGGTACTTTTTTACTTTTCAGACGAAAGTACAAGAAGAATGTTTTTTTCAATTATACGGCCTGAATGGATTTTTACGGTTTCATAACACCTTATTTTCTTGATGCTTCCTCTAAAAGATTTCATGATTATTTTCCACAAAATAATTTTTTTGAATTTTTGTTGAATTTTGTGAAAATAAAATGATTTTGAATAAGAAAGGATTTTTTCTTCAAGAATTCATTTCAAGTGTTTTATAAAAACTATTTTCCATCTAAGATGACATTATTTAGTATGTTTATGTTTATAGTATAATGTCTCTATTATTTACATGGTTTTATTTTTCTTATGATGAAATTACATCCATTTGTTTTATATAGATTATTTTATTAAGGGACGATGCTTACGAAACCCATTTTAATCTTTGGGTTATGATGAATGATTTATGATTGTTTTTTGGAACATGTAAGAATCATTTCCATATGATATGGGTAATACCTATATCTACCTATAATGAATTGGGTAAATAATTATATCTCATGAGATATACAAGAATAGAACGGCAAGTAAAATCCTGTTCAGTAATACAGGGCTGGAAGGGCAAGTAAACCCCGTTCAGTAATGGATTTTGTCCAATATGATGGTCTTGGTAGCAATGCCTTGGCTACTATAGAAATCATAACATGTTCTCAATGGTTTTCCACAATTAAATGTTTTATTCCCATGCTATTTTATCGTGATTAATTTTCCTTTATGATCTATGCCTTATGTAATTCCATGACTTATTTCATTACTCTTGATTTTGATGTTTTATGATCATGTTTTTACATTCAAATGTTTATGGATTGTTTTATGTTTTCCATGTTTACCCTTAATGATAATTTGAACTCACCCTTTTTATGTTTACTTTTCCCCAGGATATAAAAAAAGGGTTTAGGTAAGAAAACAAAAGGGGAATATCTTTAAGGGAGATGATAAAGATCGTTGACCATGATTAGAAGATTATGTTCCGAGTTTCCAAAGACACTAAACTATTACGGTCCTTGGGTATTTGTTTTTTATATCTATTAAGTATTCTACAAAAGTAATGTAATGTAAATGTATTTCAATCTTGGGTCTCTATAGTTGGTATCATAGAAAAGGTTTAGTAAACCTTTGGAAACTAGGATGTGAAAACTTTAATGAGATCCCTAAATATATTTCTAAGGTATGTCTAGTGATGTCCCTAAGGTTTAGTATAACTATAGTTTATAGTCCTAGAAATATGTTTTTGATCATGAATAACCTAAGGTGAACCTGTGGTGTCACGTATTAAAGAATGTGTGATAATTTATACATCCCATAAGTGACGGTTTATTATTATGTGGTTCCTTATTATTTTAACTGTTTCTTACACAATGTTTTTTGGTTCTAGTTAATGGAGGGAACAAGAAGGAATTGGGTTAACATTGAATCTGATGGAAAAATTGGTGACTATGAGCAGCTAAATTATGTAATTCCAAGAGATAAAGATATTGTGATTATGATGAATCAGTCATCATGATATATGATTAAAAGGGTGAAATTTAGTTGTATTCCTAATTCATCAAATAAGAGGAAGATGGAATTTTATGCATGTTCTCATAGAGAGGAATATAGAGGAAGGAAGATGAAGCATTCTACATATCAAGAAGAAGGGAAGAATAACCTTGAGGAATAACTCAAATGGAGGGGAAGATGTTATCTGTGTGGGGAAAAGGGTCATAGAGTGACAGACTGTTATGGAGTTCACTGTCTTATCTGTGGATAACATGGGCATTACCCAACTCAACTCCCTGACCTAATAGGTTACTTCTAAATTGAGGAAGGACATATTCCATGCCAATCATTGAAGAGGATGAATTCAAGGTCTTATGTATTGGAATTCAAGAATAATATTGTTGAGGTACTTTATGGAATATTAAAATATCTATGTATTGGTCCATTGTGGTTTTCCATAAGAATATGATACCGGTAACCATGAAAAGCGGTTTAATTTTTTTTGGAAAGAACCTAATATGTGCATAATGAAGTGATAAGGAGATAATGAAATGTTTGATAGTATTAATGAGCCCATGACTGATATAAGGACAAAGTGACATCCTGGTTTGAATATATAGAAATTTTGGGATTATGGTATATGGAAAGAGTTAATATTAGACAACATTCATGTTTTCACTAAGATTCAATGGGTATTCATTTTTCAAGAGAATACATGATTAAGGTATTCGCATGTTTGAAATGTGACCAACAACAAGATATATCTCATGATATATGGGGGATAAATGATGGTATTCACAAGCTTTCTAGATGAAATTTTTAGTAATAATTTTCTTTATACTATGAGATAGGATAGAAGTATTTTGGATAAGCCTAAATAATGGAATGAATTAAGTAGTACATTAGATAGTATTGTTTAAGGCTATAAATTTTCAATATTATTTCTGAAATGTTATAATAGTATAGTTTTAGAAAAAGGACAACCCGTAGGATGGGAAACAACCTGTAGCGTCGGACAAGGATGCAGGAATCAAACCCACAACTGACATGTGACAAGCCTTTATCACCTACCACTAGCCTACATGAAGTCCTTGGTTAGTATAAATTAGTTTTATTTTTTTAAGAGGTATGATAGTTGAAGTATAAGTCCATTTTGGAACCATATATGATTAATATCACCATATATGTACTTATGTATATTTAATAAATTTTTCTAACCTTTTGATTGAGATTGATGGAATGACCCATTATTATATCACATGATCTGCTAACACTTCACTAATGACAAATTCTCATTCATTTCTTTATGATATAAAATGGAAATTGTTCAAGGAATGACCAACAATGAGATTGTACCAAAATCAAGTAAGTATTTCTTCAAATTCAAAAATTTCAAATATATGGAAAGGATCTTGAAAACCAAAAATGATTTCCTAGTACCCTCATATCCGATGAATCATATGGTACCTTATATAATCAAAAATTTATGGCTTTGTGATCGTTGTATTTTTCATATCCATGTTCTATACCACTCTCTATCAGAACATTATGGTTAGATTTCTCTACTATATCCATATTTTCACATATATTCTCTTATGTGGAAACCCAGTGCTGAGTTACTTTGGGTATCCGTTATGTTTCTATCATCCCTTTTTAAAATAAAGTTTTATTATTCCTTTTTACGATGTGGGTTTCTATTAAAGAAACTTACATGTAGTAATCAATTTATAACCCCGACGAATTTAGAGGGTGAAATTAATTTTAAGCGGGGTAGAATGTAAAACCCCGAGATTTAATGAGAAATATTCCTCTTAATTTCTTTGATGACTTCTGTTTTACACTACAACAATATTATCTTGCACTATACACAACACCGTATTATCTTTTAGTATATGCAAACACTATTCTTGGCTTGTGTTCCACGCAAGTGCAACCTTCCTCAATAGCGTATGTTGTATGCAATACCGAGTTTGACTAAACAATGATATATTGTTATGACCTTTCCGTTATGAATAGTATTAACTACATTTTGAATTTTATTACATAATAATTTATCTTACACATATTCTAGAACATGGTATGAGAACAAAATAAATTTTTCGGGTAAAATAAGTATTTTAAAAAAAATGCAGGTTTGCCACCTTTTGATGGTGCACCCACATAAAATATATTTTTTGACACATTAATATGTTTAATTAGACAAAATAATCTTATTCCTTTCAATAAGGATATAAAAATTTACTTTGGATAAATTTTTTATATTTTTCGGTTAAATTTCATATTTTGATGAATAGTAAAAATATGCTAAATTTTTCTTAAAATTTTTTTTCCATCAAGATAATTTATATGGTTAAATTATAAAATATAAGGGGATTAAAGTATAAATAGAATATATTTTTACCATTTAATATAAATTAAGTCATTACCATTAATTTTACATTGAATTCATAGGTAAGAACATTTCAATCTTTTGCAATGTTTTAACATTTAAACCCCATTTTCTCAATAATGGGATTAATTTTTATTTAAATACTGAAACTTCTATGTTTTGAATTTGAAAAAATGGATTCATATTTGGAATAATTACTTCAAAATTATGTTAATAGGATACATTTTATTTTTAGACATTAAGAATAGTAACTACGGTAAATTTTATTTACTACAGTTAAAGGTAAATCCTGTAATTAAGGGTAAAAATAAGATTATAAAATTACCCTAACACCTTCCAAAATTCTATTGGACGAATAAAATTTTACCCATATCACCTAAGGGTTAGAAAATATTCATTTCATGGACTTTTGACCCTGAAAAAGGATGTAATTATTATTAAAACCAAAGAAAGTGACAACATGTCACTCTCTTATACTTTATAAGTGTAATTATTATAATTCAGTGATATAATTCATAAAACATTGAACTTAAATAGTCACCAGAAATCTAATAAAATTATCTACATCATGTGAAATTATTTATAATTTTTAGGGATTAAATAATAATCATTAATGGTGACACAATAGTGATGTAGAAATTATTTTATTGATTGATATATCAAATAATTGGTTTTAAAAATATTAAAATAAATTTTATATGAACTATTTAATGTGATCCGCGAATTTTAAAAATTAATATTACATGTTAGGAATCTATTAAATATTTTTTTTCTAATATATCTTCTGTTTGGATTTTATTTAAATTCAAATAATTGAATATTGTCAAAATTGACACTATTAATATTTTATAAAAATAACATATTATTAAATTGTTTAAAAATAACAAAAATATTTAATAAATATTAATTGAAATTTATAGGGTCTAAAATTTCATTAAGTATCCAATTATGGGAAATTCACAACACATAATTAAGTATTTATAACAATTTATAATTTTGAATCTTATTACCACAAATAAAATAAAATAGATTAAATAATGATAAATCAAAATGATAAGGTTTAAAATAAAATCAAAACACATATAAATTTTATTGGTTGATGATATTACAACCCTATAATACCCCATATCCTAATTTTAGTCACATTGGATGTTTTTATGTGTGTTTTCAGTTTATTATAAATTAATATTTTAGAGGTTTCTAAAAGTGCCCCTCTCCTCTCTTATAAAAGGGCACCTCCTCCCTCTCATCTTCATAACATTTTGAGCCTTCATTCTTGGAATAACCCTGTAAATTTCTCCTATAAACTTCCCTAGAAATATAATAGATGTCCTGGTCTTCCTCAAATACCAACTTTAGTGCCCTAAGAGGAGGTTTAGAAGAGGCGTGTCAAAGAAGAGGTAATGTCCTTTACCGATTATTTCAAATTTATTTCTTCTTCTACTTACTCTATTTTTTTGTTTCATTATAAATTAATAACATAAGTATCACTCATATACTGATATGTTATTATAAAAATGAAACAACCCTATTTCACCTTCTATCCATCCTACGAAAAAACAAATCACCGCGTGTGCGTACGTATAGAATACCGTCTCCACGCTGTGGTGTAATCTGTTTTTCCACCACCACCTTACTTGGATAGGTATAATGGTGGAAATAATAACTATATATTCTTATTATAACATGATTCTAATAATGAGATATTATATCATACACCCAAATTCCATTCAATAATTAAAGGAATGATATCATCGCTCGTGCGTACGTACGGATTACCGTCTCCACGATGCGATGAGATTATTTCTACATGATAACCATTCAAGAATGATTATAAAGTATATATAATAAGTAATCATGAAATATATGAAATAATAATGCTACTGGATTTATGTATATATATATATATTTCATTTAATTCCATTCAATTTAATAAGGAAATGAAAACAACGTTCATGCGTACGTACGACCTACCGTCTCCTTGAACGGTGTATTTCATTCCATTTATCCATCTATTATATATATTTATATGATGAATATATATTATATATAAATCATTTTTTACATTCTGGAAATATTTAATCATGATCTATGTAATCATATGGATAATTACATGTCAAAACATGTATGATAAATGAAACAATTTTACCCAAAAGGCTGCATTAACATGGAATTGACAAATGAATGGGTAATATAAAGTCGTATTTGAATCATATATGATATAATAAATATTATTATGGTTCCATTACAATTTAATAATATGTTTAAACCCACCATACATGAGTCTCGGACACATATGGAAGAAATTGTACCTAAGGTAAGGGATTATTTCGTCTCACTTTTATTTCTGTGAGACATACGCCTTAATCACCATCTATTTCCTTTACTTGGTGTTTATGATTATTATGAATGTTTTATAATTTTTATTATGAATAATATTATATTTAAATATGCATGTAATTTTCTTTATTTTAATACACGTATGATTCCACTGATCATAAAAGGTAAGGGATAATTATTTCAATCTCATTCTTATCCGAAATTGTTTATTCGTAAGTATTTACTGGGGTTATGATTATAATCTAGGTCCATGTTTTCTAAAAATATTTTCATAAAATGATTTGTTTTATTCCATGTATGTTTAAATTCATTTTTACCATTTGTTGAATTTTACCACATGGTATGTATGGAATCATTCTTTTGTTTACCATATGGGGTACTTTTTGACTTTTCTGACGAAAGTACTAGAAGAATGTTTTTTGTAAATTATACGGCATGAATAGATTTTTACAGTTTCATAATGCTTTATTTTCATCAATATTCCTCTACAATATTTCCTGATTATATTCCGTAAAATCATTTTCTTTTAAAATTGTGTGGCATTTTGTGAAAATAAAATGATTTTTAATAAGAAAGGATTTTTTCCTCAAGAACTCATTTCAAGTGTTTTATCAAAACTATTTTCCATCTAAGATGACATTATTTAGCATTTTTATGTTTCAAGTATAATTTCCCTATTATTTAAATGTTTTTATTTTTCTTTTGAATAAACTAAATCCATTTGTTTTATATGTATTATGTTATGAAGAGATGATGTTTATGAAACCCATTTTATTCTTTGGGTTATGATAAATGGTTTTTGATTGTTTTGTAGCACACATAAGAATGATTTCAATATGAGATGGGTGGGACCTATATCTCCATGAAAATCATTGGGTAATGATTTATATCTCATGAGATAGACATGGCTGGAATGACAAGTAAAATCCGGTTCAGTAATATGGGGATGGAACAACAAATAAACCCGATTCAGTAATGGACTTTGTCCACTATGATGGTCTTGGAAGTAATGACTTGGATACTATGGAAATAATAACATGTGATTAATGGTTTTTCACAATTACATGTTTTATTACCATGCTATTTTATCATTACTAATGTTCCTTTATGATATATGCATTATGTACTGCCATGATTTATGCCATTACTCATGATTTAGATGTTTTATGTTCATGTTTTTACGTTCAAATGTTTATGGATTGTTTTATGTTCTCCATGTTTACCCTTACTGATCATTTTAGCTCACCCTTTTTATGTTTTATTTTCCCCAGGATATAAAGAAAGGGTTTAGGTAAGAAAACAAAAGGGGAAGATCTTTAAGGGAGATGTTGAAGATCTTTCACCATGATTATAAGATTATGTTCCGAGTTTCCAAATATACTAAACTATTACGGTCCTTGGGTGTCTATTTTTGATATGTATTAAGTATTTTGAAATATTAATGTAATTTCCATGTACATCAAGCTTGGGTCTATATAAAAATAATCCATTGGAGAATAATCAATGCCTCTAAAATTGAGTTGAATATTCAATTTAATCTCAAATACTACCTATTGGAGATTTGAAAATGCTTTACTACTAAGTTATACATAGTATTTTTTTTCTCTACTTAGTACATGGATAATTAAGCTCATGGTTTTTTGGCATAGTTATTTGAAATTATAACATCTAAAAAACATGATTTTTTTAGTTTATTCTTTCATGGGATCAGTCCATTCGATTATGTAGAAGGTTCATGACTTCATGTGGTATATTCTTTCCATTAAGCGGTCACTTTACCATCATGGTTAATCCAAATTCCTCATAATAATAGTTCCATACGTATATGGTTTTTTAATTTTGGCCCGAATTATATTTCATAAAAAAATGAAATTCATTAATAACATTATTAACCTGATTTTGGATCTTTAAAATAAGGAGGTTCTTATCTAAGACAATAGTGATATTATTATTTGATTCTTGGAAAATGTGATAGTGGTTATTTCTTGAGATGGAATTAGAGGGGAGATATTATTTCATTTGTTGTGATTTAATATTGACTAATGTGATGATATTTCGGTTCAATTTTTTGACTACATTAACATGAATGATTTCTTGGAAACCCTATGTAAAAAATGTAATACCAAGATGAGTACTAAACTAGATTATATTAAAGCACTGTCTAGTGACCCTAGTTAATCCATTCCCTTTCTAAGGGATTATCTCATAGATTTTCTATGAGGGTAAAACATGGTTACGTTTTTGTCAATAAACCAATTGGTCATCCAATTATTAGGTGTTCCACATGTGATATCCACTATCATATTA
The DNA here is from genome assembly GCA_963277665.1 of Viscum album. Lineage (NCBI taxonomy): Eukaryota > Viridiplantae > Streptophyta > Magnoliopsida > Santalales > Viscaceae > Viscum > Viscum album. Next base: position 1,901,544,940 of record OY728126.1, read on the forward strand.
CATTGGGCCCTAGTGAGTCTCCCATTATGCTTAAATCTTGGTTAAAAATTATCTTTAGGGGATTCCCACTTCAGATGTGGGTTTTATCGCTTTTATCTTGTATTGGATTTTTGGAACCATTTAATTTTTTATTCATTTATATAAAATTTCATTGATTTGAAGGTTATATCATGATTTCATACTCACATTTATATATAGTGTAGTTTACTTCTCATCTTATTTTGTAAAGGGTTATTTTTTGAAAAAAATTGGATGAAGGAAAATGATTTTGTTTTGGTTTTATAGAACATGGAAATACTATTTTATGTTTTTATATATTCTTTTTCAAAGTTTCCCACCCTGTTAATTTATAAAAAAGTTAATTTAAAAGTGATACTTCAATGAAATTTTGGATTTGTTTTTATAAGCTTAAAAATCATTATTTTCAAGCATGAAATCTCTTATGTTTTCATATAAGTTCTCTAGTTTTGGTATAAAAATGGTTGATGTACATATTGGATAATTATTTGATCATGTGGGATGTGATTCTATTTTTGGGTCACATGGAGGTTGTTTTTCATTTTTTTAGGTTTTTGAATCATTTGGGATGTTTTTATTGTCCAATTTAGATTGAAATATATTATCATACTCTATCATGTTTTGGGTCAGCTAATGTATTATGGTTTACTTCATGTACTATCTTGTAATTTACTCATGTGGGTTTTATTATTATATTATAAATACTATATGGGTTGATTATTATTGGTTATTCCTCATTTGGCTGTTTTTTATTATTTAAAAAAGGTTATTTTATATACATGGATGTTTAATGTATGTACGCACCATGATGGATTTATGATAACAATATACTTCATTTTTTATTGTTATTGGAGCACAAAACTATTCACACTGGTTATTATTTTAATTCCTTGGTGCTTTTCAAAAACCGATGGAAATTGAGAATTTTCTTCCAGCATTGTTGTATAGTAGTGTAGGAAATTTTAAAGGTTAACCCAAGTGAGTTCATGAAAAATGGATATCATAGTAACCTATTTTTATTTAGGATTTTCATTTTAGTATAAATATTGGATCATCCAAGATTATGAGGTAGCTCAATATTAGGTTCTTAATCACCACCTCTAATAAATAAACATTCATTTCCATAGGTAGTCGAGATTTGGATCTTGAGTTTTCATTTTTTGTGACTATTTTTATGTATTTAGATATTAATTGTTGATTTTTATCCCCATTTAGTTATGTCAAATACTTCAGAGATTTTATTCATTTATTGGGTTAAATAGTGAAAAAACCATATCCACATTTAGCTCATAAAACTTATTTTTTTTTCTGAGTTCATTAACGTTGTTCTAGAAACATTACATAGGTTGTTAGATGGTCATACCCAGTCTTCCAAACCATGCATCTTAAACAATTCACTGTTCTACATCCCTTCTGAACTCATTATCTAAACCAATTTCTATAACTAATGTCCTTATTAAGATATTGTCATTTTTTTTAAATGAATCAGATATATTTTTGAGATGTATTGATGTTATTGGGTTGAGTAATGATTAGTTATTTATGTTAATCATTGGAAGTTATGTTTTAAAATGTATTTTTTTTTGTGAAGAGGGAATTTCATGTAAACTTTGATTTTACAATAAGGTTTTATGGATTATTTGTAAAAATTTCTATCTTTAATATAGTATTTTTAAAATTATTTTATTTTATGATAATATTTGTATTTTTTTGAAAATAATGTGAATTTCATGTAAATGTTTTGAAATTTTGTTTGTATAATGTGCTATTAATGTGACTTTTCTAGTGAATTTGTTTAGGTGGATTTAATCCCATAGTTTTATTTGGATTACATTATGAGACAAGAATTTTTTTTATTTCATATTTCATGTTTCTTAGAGTAAACCTTCAAGAAAGGAATCAATCGAACATAAAAATTCTGTCTTTTGGGATGATCCTCATTTATTGTGGGTGTTTCCCATCTATTGGTGACTCTGCCCAGACTCTTAGTAGAGTGGTTGAGCTAGAATCTCCTCTACTCATAAACCTCATATAAGGAATTTGGAAGTAGTTATCCTCTTATAACTATAGTGATCGAGGTCTTCTTAAATATATTGAGTGTTTAGAGTGAATTGAGTGAATATTTTATTCTTTATGAATATCTAAATACTTGATGTTTAAAGTTGTCATTGGATTTATGAAAGGACCAATCTGAGTGTGGTGGGATACCACCGTCTATTTTTTTTATAATAAAATGTATTTCAAATTTTTTTAGTTTTATTTTAATTCAATGATATTATACTAAGAATGTGATGGTAGATAAATCCAATGATTACATGAGTCTCTATCAATGCTGGAAAATGATAAAGGAGTTTTTCAATCAATTTTCATAATTTGTATTATTTTGACATGACCCATCTTCACCAAAAGGAGGGAAGGGTCAGAAGATTTCCAGGCCCTTCCTTCTTTAAGTTAAATGAGAGATAATGACCTCTGAGACCCACCTTGAATAGGTCCCGGAGTGGCGACTAGCACCAAGGGTATAGAAATTTCTCACAAATGGAAGGCATTACCCCTTTTTGTTTTATAAGATCGAGAGATGAGATGATGAAACTCAACAACACCAAGGTAAAAGAAAAGTAAAACCAAAAGAAATAAACCATTCCCATATGCTTGTTCTAAAAGTAAACCCACAAAGTACAAAGGGCGACTACAAAGGTAAGTACCAAAGAAGAAAAACAGCAACTACAACTGCCCCAAAGGTCCGAGCTAGTACGGTCCTACTCGATCCCCGAAGTCCTCCTGGAAACCTGAAAGCAGTTTTATATATGTAGGGTGAGCATACATGTACACTCAGTAGGGAAAACCAAAGACTCTCATAAACAAGTGGGGGAACGTACACAAGTCCCGTGAGAAAAGAAGTAAACCAAACACCTATCAAGGTAAACTATCCACCCCAGGCCTCACCAAGGTACACTCCCCAAATAACGCAAGTCAAGTAATATATATATTAATTGAACATCGATGTTGGGTACCCCGCGCCACTTTCCCACTGGTTATTGAGACATCCTACGCATCGGACCAATCCCGCCATTCTCACCGCAGTCCCACTGCCACACCCGCCTTCACACACCTGGGCCTCAACTGCACGCAGTCCCACTGCTGAATCCCGCCCGCACACACCTGGGCCACAACTGTCACATGTAACCATGCCTGCAAACACCTAGGCCAGAGCAACCACCACCACGCCCGAAGTCACCTGGGCTAAAGGATCCACTGCCACGCCCGAAGACAACTGGGCCTCATCCCAAAGACATTTGGGAAACCACCTGCCGCACACACCTGGCCAACAACCACACTACCCCACCCAAAGGTTCCTGGGCTAATAATGGACCTCAGTCCATCACAGCCTGCCTGAAGATACTTGGGCTATCCGGGAAAGGGAGCAGAAAAGGAGCTAATAACAATCCACTAAGAATAGTGTTGGAAAAAACACCCTCCCCCATGAAATGGGGGTGTTCGGCACTAATTGCTCAACTTGTGTGGGGCGCGAATAAGAAACAAAAAGCTAAAAGTATATATATATATGTAACAAGCACTCACCCAAGCTAGGTTTTTCTTCAGACAGCCTACAGATCAAAACAGCACTCAAGTCTGAGTCACGACTCACGCTAACAAACCCATTTGTCCCATTCTTATTTCACATTCAGTGTTAATGTTTAGATAATTTCATGCACTACTGGGAAACTAACACCATAAGCATAACCAAGGAAAAGAGTCCAGTCAATCGTCAATTTAAACATTTTCTTCACCAACAGAGGATCCCACCCGAGTTTGTGATATAGACAAGTAACCATCGGGTCTTAAAACTCATAATCACCGAAGCCACATCAACAGGGGATCCCAAATCCAGTTTCATAACCACCGAAAGAATAAAAGAATAGGGGATCCCATCCCCTCCCACATCTCCAGCAATCGACTCGTAAGAGAAAACCACCAAAACACTGCCACCAACACTAAGCAAGGCCAAGCCTATATCTTCAGATTTAAAAGATTTTACACGTTCCATGATTTCAACTTCATTTGATCGGGGTTAGAACAGAAGGGATTGATCCTGGTGCTTTCAATTAATTCATCCGGGTATGCATGATTAACCAATTTACGTTTTCACAGCAGGAGTTTACAACCACAACAAGCCATTTAAAACATCAGCAGGGGTTCATTAGTGCACAAACAATGACCACCAACGACCTCGATTTTCAGAAGGCATAAGCTAGAACAACTCAACAAGATGGTCATAAAAGAAATATCATCACTATATAAGACAACATCAATGATCACATCCCCCCTCCTTTATTTAAAGAATTCGTTCATTATCTTTAATTAGGTATGGTTTATCCAATTATACAGAATCAAAAGCCCGCCCACCCCGCATGATACACAAAAGAGAAAGGAAAAGGAGAAATTCCCTACTTGATGATAGATGATCGATGCTTAGGCCAGGCGCGGAACTTTACGGATAACGATGCACTCAATGCACCACAAGCTATTTGTGAAAATCCGCGATCGAGGAAAGGAGAAACCACGGCTAACCCTTAGTTTATAAGATCCGTAGACGGTTGAGGTGAGAACGTGTAACCGCGTAAGGCGCGGGGGTCGTGGGTTGACCACGCGGCTGGGGAAGTTACACACTAAGGTCCCTCGGCATTTTTAGGAATTAATTATGGGATTTAAATGGTTTTAAAAGGAGTAAAAGAATTAATTTACGTCGAAACTTACGTTGCGGGAGCAGAAAAGTTAGGTACTGGAAGAAGAACGAAAGGCTCAGCGAGGGGACATGGTGTCACCCTCACGGTGCCACCGTCACGGTGCCACCGTCACGGTGCCACCGTCACGGTTCCACCGTCACGGTGTCACCTTCACGGTGCCACTGTTTTGGTGGAACCTCACTTTGGCAAAGTACATTAGATACCTCTTAAACGATTCTCGTCCTCGAGAATCAAAACAAACCAAGAAGGAAAGAGAGGGTCCGAACTACCTCCTCGAAAGATACCTCTTATAAGTGAACCCATGCTAACTAAAAACACTTCTCTGTCAAGAACCAAGCAACATACCATGCCAAACTGCCCAGGCATGTGGGTTGGGGAGTATCCTCCCCCCATGTCAAGATATTATCCGCTTTGGTCGGCACTGAGTCGCCCGCACGGGTTTAATCGCATCCACCTTAATGCGTCTTGATTAGGGGTTGGGTTCTCTCCTCCCCCATAGCCAGGGCTTTTCACACACATCTAGAGGAATAAAAACCAGTACATTTCATAGCCAAAAGACAAAATGTTCTATCACAACAGGTACAACAAGGAAAAAAACTTAAAACAACTCAGGGTACTGGGTACGCATTTGTGCATCCCTCTCCCACGTACTCTCCTCAAGCCCACCATGTCTCCACAACACGCGAACCAAGGGAATGGATCGCCCATGAAGCACCTTCTCCTTGCAATCCTCGATCATCACTGGTCTCTCCATAAAGTTCACGTCGTCCTCGATGTCCAGCTCACCCCAATCGAGGACGTGTGAATCGTCGTGCAGATATTGACGGAGTTGGGACACATGGAAGACACCATGTATCCGCAGTAGCGGCGGTGGCAACGCTAGTTGGTAAGCCACCTCACCTGTAGATACCCGTATCCTGACGTACATGGACATTACATTACATTTGCGGAATACTTATTACATAACAAAAACACACACACGAGGATCGTAATAGTTTAGTGTCTTTGGAAACTCGGAATATAATCTTCTAATCCTGGTGAAAGATCTTCAACATATCCCATAATGATCTTCCTTTTTTTATACCTAAAACCTTTCTTTATATCCTGGGGAAAAGAAAACATAAAAGGGTGAGCTCAAATTCTCATTAAGGGTAAACAAAAGAAATATCAATCACATCATATACACAAGCACATAACTTTTGGAAATCTTAACCTACAAAAGAGATCATAATTTCATAACATGGGATAAATCATGGAAGTGAAATGTAATCACAATAATCATAACTTAAAACATGAAACTTTGTGGCATACACACATAATCATAGAGAATCATTTCTTGTTAGTCCAGACTCATTTCCAAGACTATCTTAGTGGACAAAGTCCCTTTCTGAACCGAGTCACCCTCGTTTCAGTCCTGTTTCACTGAAACGGTATAACCTACCGTTCCAGCCATGTCTATCTCATTAGATATAAAATATTTACCCAATGCATTGGAGGGAGATATAGGTCCCACCCATCTCATAATGAAACCATTCTTATGTGTGCCACAAAATCATAAATCATACATCATTGCATAACCCATGTAATAAAAATGGGATTCTTAAACAACATGACATCATAAAACAATTTATATAGAATAAAGGAATTCATAAAAATATTTCCATCACAACATATTCAAATCCATGTAATAATAGGGATAGAAACAGAACCCTTTATTATCTTAGATGGAAAATAATTTTGATAAAACACTTGAACTCCATTCTTGAGGAAAATATCCTTTCAACTTCAAAAATACTTTTCCTTTCTTAACATGTCATAAAATTCTAAACTAAAAGAAGTTGACTAAAAATAATCATGAAAACTTGTAAAGGAAGCTTCTTGGAAATAATGTTTTAAAAATCCATTCATGTCGTATAAGTTAAAAAAACATTCTTCTCGTACTTTTGTCGGAAAAGTCAAAAAGTACCTCGTACGAAAAACGACAAAAGATTCCTTTCATATCTTTTAATAAAAACTCACCGTAGGGTAAAATAGGATTTAAACAATTTTATGTGAATGGAATTAATATTACATATTGAGGAAACTTGTATTTGGATGATAAAATACACCCCAGTAAATGCCAAAGTATAAACAATCTCGGATAAAAATGAGATTGTGATATTTTCCCTTACCTTAGGTCCGATTTGCTTCATAAGTGTCCGAACCTTCTGTATAATGATTTAAATAATGTCATTGACTTATTACAGAATCATATTCATTGTTATTATATCATATATGGTTCGCTTATGACTTTATATTACCCGTTCTTTTGTAAATTCATGTTAAAGTAGCGTTTTGGGTAAAATCATCTCATTTGTCGTTCGTGTTTTAACTTGTAATTATTCATATGATTACTTAGATAATTATTACTTAATTATAGAATATAAAACATGATTTATATATAATATATATTCAGAATATACATATATATAATGGATCGATAAATGGAAAGAAATACACCGTTCATGGAGACGGTAGGCCGTACGTACGCATGAACGCTGTTTTCATTTCCTTATTGAATTGAGTGGAATTAAGTAGATGACATACATATATATACACATAAATCCAGTAGCTTTATAATGTCATATATTTCATTATTATTGCTTATATATACTTTATAATCATTCTTAAATGGTTAACATGGAGAATGAATCTCATCGCGTCGTGGAGACGGTAGTCCGTACGTACGCACGAGCGATGATATCATTTCCATAATTATTGAATTGAATTGGAGTGGATGATACAATATATCAGAATCATTCTGATGTTATAATAACTATGTATAGTTATTCTTTACACCATAATACCCATCCATGTAAGGTGTTGGTGGAAAAACAGATTACACCACGGCATGGAGACGGTATTCCGTACGTACGCACGCACGGTGATTTTGTTTTCTGTAGGATGGATAGATGGTGAATTAGGATTGTTTCATACTTATAATAACATATCAGTATATGAGTGATACTGATGTTATTACTTCATAATGAAACAACCTAAGAAGAAGAAGTGGAATAAGAAATAAAGCTGAAAGAATCGGTAACGGAAATTACCTCTTCTTTGAAGCGCCTTTTTGAGACCTCCTTCTTAGGGCACTAAAATTGGTATTTGAGGAAGACCAGAAACTGTAGGATGTTTCTAGGGAAGTTTAGAAGAGAATTTGGCAGGGTTTGGCCGAGCTTGAAGGCTCAAAGTTGTGTGAGGAAGAGAGGGAGGAGGTGTCCTTTTATAAGGGAGGAGAGGGGCACCTTTGGAATAACTAAAAATATTATTTTATTATAAAGTCAAGTTCAGTTTTAAATAGCTCCAAATTGATTTATTTCTAGGATAAGGTGGGGATGGGTCTAAATCCTCTCATCCAATAGAATTTAGACAAGTTTAGGTTCCTATTTTAACCTTATCATTTAGATTTAACATTAAGTTAAATAATTTTACTTTTACCGTGTCTTCTTGTGTTCTTACACTATAAGGTTAATAAACTTACTATAAGAAGCCAAACGAACCCCAAATTGTTTATTATTAATATATATAACCTTATCTAAGTCATTTGGCCGAACCTTAGATTTTTAGGAATAAAATAAAAATTAATAATATAATATTTGTTTTAAAAACTATTTTATGTCAATTTTGACACTATTTAGTAACTGATTTTTGTGAAAATCATAACAGAATGATAAGTTCAAAAAAAGTTAATTAAATCAATACTAACATGTCATATTAACCTATAAAATTAGTGGAATTCATAAAAAGTCTCAAATTATATTTATTTGGGTATTTATAACATCAATTATGTCAATATTTCATTAATAAGATAATTACTGCATCATCGTTGTGTCATAAATAAATTAAATTGTCAAATAAAATACCATTATGTAGTAAATCTTTTTATCTTTCTAATGAATATTTACAATCGAATTTATATTATGTATAACCCTATATTCAAAATGTTTTAGTAAATAAACTTTGATTTTAACTCTTTTAACTCTTCTTTGAATTAAATAATAATAAATGTCCTAATCTAATCCAAGTGGGCCTAAATGGTCATATTTTATTTCTAATCTTGTTTTTGGTCGAATTACACTTATCCAATAGAATTTGGACATGTGTTAGGGTAATAATAATATCATTTTTACCCTTAATTACCCTATTTACTTTTAACCGTGGTAAATAAAAGTAAAAAGTTACTATTCGCCAAAAATTATTTTCATCTCATTGAACCACATTTTACTTACTGACATAAACCGTGTCTCTCGGATTTTTTAAATTCCACTCACAGAAGCGGTAAAATTAAGTTTTATGAAAAATTCAGTTTTTTAACTACCACTTAGTGGTTTCACTATTCATCAAAAATTGAAAGTTTTTAGAAAAATACCAAAAATTAGGCCTAAGCTATATTTGATATTATGAACTCAAAAATGATGTCTATTTTACCAAATTCAAAACATATTAGTTACATTAACTAATTTAAAAATTAATTTCCGTTGTCAAAACAAATGGTGTGTTTTTAAGAGATAATAACTATCAAAAGATTGACACTTGTTTATAACTGGTTTAAATGTGAAATTACATCCAATGACCAAAATTGTATTAAATTGTAAAAATATATTCTAAATATACTTTAAAACCACTCAAATTAATAATTTATCACTATTAATTATTTCTATTAAAAAATTTGTTTTTAATTAAAATTTAGTAATTTTCACTATTTATCAGAATATGAAAGTTATCCGAAAAATACCAAAATTTCACCCTAAGCTAATTTCGATATTCCGAATCCAAAAAATGAAGTCCATTTTGAAAAAAAAAATTTACAATATCTAAAAAAGTGGTTATTACTATTCATAATGGCTAGTTTTAATAATATTTTAATAGCATATCGTTGTTTAGTAAAACTCGGTATTCCGTACTACACACGCTATCAAGGAAGGTCGCGATTGCGTGTAATGAAAGGCAAGTCAAGGATGCGTGTTGTGCAAGATCCTTTTGGTGTAGCGTACAACACTAGAAATTAATGAAATTAAAAAGAATATTTTTCATAAAATCTCGGGGTGTTACATTCTACCCCCCTTAAAATGAATTTCGCACTCGAAATTCGTCGGGGTTATAAATGGTTTACTACTCGAAAGTTTCTTTAATAGAAACCCACATCGTAAAAAGGAATACCAAAACCAATCTTTAAAAACAAAAGTATGAAACGTAACGGTTACCAAAATAAACTAATCACTGGGTTTCCACATAGGTGAAAATATCGATATGGAAGAAAAATCTAACCATCATGTTCTGATGGAGAGTGGTAGAGAACATGGCTATGGAAAAGACAACAATCAAAAATCTATAAATTTGTGACGATCTAAGGTACCATCTGATTAATCAGATATAAGAGCACTAGGACAACATCTTTGGTTTTCAAGATCGTTTCCCTAAAGTTGAAGAATTTGAATTAGAATAAATACTTACTTTATTTTGGTACAATCTCACTGTTGTTCGTGCCTTGAACAATTTCCACTTCATCTCTTAAATAAGTTAAGTTGAATTTGTTATTCGTGAAGTGTTAGCAGATCATGTGATAGAATGACGGGTCATTCCATCTGTCTCAAACAAAAGGTTAGCAAAAGTTATTAAATATACATAAGTCATTCTATAGTGAGATTAATCATATATGGTTCATAAAATGGACTTATACTTCATATATCATACTGCTTAATATAATAAAACTAGTTTCTACTAAACAGGGACTTCCTGTAGGCCAGTGGTAGGCGATAAAGGCCAGTCGCACTTCGGTTGTGGGTTCGATTCCCACAGCCTTGTCCGACGCGATGGGTTGTCGCCCGTCCTGCAGGTTGTCCTTTTTCTAAAACTATATTACTATAACATCCCATCAATAATATCGAAAAAACTTTTATCCTTAAACAATACTAACTTATGTCCAACATAGTTCATTCCAATCTTTAGGCTTATCTATAATACTGCAGTCCACTCTCATAATATAATGAAAACGATTACCAGAGATTTAATACCATAGTTGATCCCCATATATCATAAGATATGTCTTGTTGGTCACATTCCAAACATTCAAAGGCCTTAATCATGTGTTCTCTTTAATACCCATTGAACCTTAGTGAAAACATGAATGCAGTTAAAAGTTAACACTTTCCACATACCAAAATCCTCAAAATTCTATATACTCAAACCATGATATCACTTAGTCCTTATATCAATCATGAGCTCATGAATACAATCAAACATCTCCTTATCTTCTTATCCCTTCATTATGCTCATATCATCTGTTTACCAAAAATTTCTCAATCACTTTTCGTGGTTACCGGTACCATAAAATTATTGAAAACCACAATAGACCAAAACATAAATATTCCAATATTCCACGATACTATATACAACATTATTTTGGAATCCCATTACATAAACACTTAATCATTCCACCACATCGTTGTCATATTCAACATCGCCAATAGTGATCGCATGTGACTTCCCTTTGTCCTTTGCCTTAAGTGGTTGCTCATGTTGATCATCACTAACCCTTGGATTAGGGCATTTATTAGCATAATTCCCCATTTCCTTACACTTGAAGCATTGAAGTTTTGGTGGTGCGTTCTCTGCAGTGTTTGCTTTATTCACATCATTAGAAACCCTTTTTCCATTACCTTGACACTCAGCTACTCGATGACCTTCTTTTCCACACTTAAAACATTTTCTAGTCCCTTTAAGACAATCTCCACCATGCTTCTTTCCACACTTTTAGCATAAGGAAACATTCATCTTCTTTTCACCATTATTCTGAGATTTCTCCTTGAACTCCATCTTTCGTTTCTTGTCAAAACCATTAGATGGATATGTAACACCAACTTCCATTTCTACCTTGATAGCACAACGCACAATTTCTTCATAGCTACTGAAGTCTCTTATAGCTAATGCCCTTCGAAGACTTGGTTTTAAGCCACTGAAAAATTGATCAACTTTACTTTCAGGTTGGATGATAAGCCATATGCATACCTTGCAAGTCTTGTAAAATTCGCTTCGTATATACCAACAGATTCATCATCCTTCTGCTTCAGCTCAAGAAACTCCTTTTCCATGTTTGTTCGAAGAATACGAGGGAAGTACTTACTGAAAAACAAGTTCTTGAACTCATCCCATTCCATGGACTCAATTTCATCTCTTGGCCTCGTATTCTTCATAAGATTCCACCATTGATCAGCTTCACCTTTCAAACGATATACTGCTAAGATGAATTTATCATGTTCAGAACATTGAAGAACTGAAAATATCTTTTCAGTGGTACTGATCCATTGTTCAGCAACAAGTGGATCGGAAGACCCACTAAAAGAAGGTGGACGTTGCCTCATGAAGGACTCAATAGGATATTGTTCCCTTATCTGCTCATTTGGAAGTCCAGAATGATTCATAGCTTGTGTAAGTATAACAATAAATTTTGCACTCCATCTCCCATAACATTTGTTTGTTCAGGAGGGGAATCATTGCATTGTCCATTGCATTGATCAACACGGTTCCTTCGGGTTCCAGCCATCGTCTAAAACCCAAAAAGAATAGTGTGAGAAGAGAAATCATAATAAAGAGGGAGTAACTTCAATATATAACTTCTTAGGTTAAATTCTATGATCGTTACCGTAGTTCTAGGACTATATCCTATACGTATACTTATCCTTAGGGACATCCCTAGACACACCTTAGAAATATCTCTAGGGATCTCACTAAAGTTCTCGCATCCTAGTTTCCAAAGGTTGACTAAACCTTTTCTCTGATACCAACTGTAGAGACCCGTATCCTTACGTACATGGACATTACATTACATTTGCGGAATACTTAGTACATAACAAAAACACACACAGAAGGATCATAATAGTTTAGTGTCTTTGGAAACTCGGAATATAATCTTCTAATCCTGGTGAAAGATCTTCATCATATCCCATAAAGATCTTCCTTTTTTTTTACCTAAAACCTTTATTTATATCCTGGGGAAAAGAAAACATAAAAGGGTGAGCTCAAATGCTCAGTAAGGGTAAACAAAAGAAATATCAATCACATCGTATACACAAGCACATAACTTTTGGAAATCTTAACCTGCAAAAGAGATCATAATTTCATAACATGGGATAAATCATGGCAGTGAAATGTAATCATAATAATCATAACTTAAAACATGAAACTTTGTGGCATACACACATAATCATAGATAATCATTTCTTGTTAGTCCAGACTCATTGTCAAGACTATCTTAGTGGACAAAGTCCCTTTCTAAACTGAGTCACCCTCGTTTCAGTCCTGTTTCACTGAACCGGTATAACCTACCGTTCCAGCCATGTCTATCTCATGAGATATAAAATCTTTACCCAATGCATTGGAGGGAGATATATGTCCCAACCCTCTCATAATGAAACCATTCTTATGTGTGCCACAAAATCATAAATCATACATCATTGCATAACCCATGTAATAAAAATGGGATTCTTAAACAACATGACATCATAAAACAATTTATATAGAATAAAGGAATTCATAAAAATATTTCCATCACAACATAATAAAATCCATGTAATAATAGGGATATAAACAGAACCATTTATTATCTTAGATGGAAAATAATTTTGATAAAACACTTGAACTCAATTCTTGAGGAAAATACCCTTTCTACTTCAAAAATACTTTTCCTTTATTAACATGTCATAAAATTCTAAACTAAAAGAATTTGATTAAAATTAAAATTGAAAACTTGTAAAGGAAGCTTCTTGGAAATAATGTTTTAAAAATCCATTCATGCCGTATAAGTTAAAAAAACATTCTTCTCGTACTTTTGTCGGAAATGTCAAAAAGTACCTCGTACGAAAAACGACAAAAGATTCCTTTCATATCTTTTACTAAAAACTCACCGAAGGGTAAAATAGGATTTAAACAATTTTAGGTGAATGGAAATAATATTACATATTGAGGAAACATGTATTTGGATGATAAAATACACCCCAGTAAATTCCAAAGTATAAACAATCTCGAATAAAAATGAGATTGTGATATTTTCCCTTACCTTAGGTCCGATTTGCTTCGTAAGTGTCCGAACCTCCTGTATAATGATTTAAATAATGTCATTGACTTATTAAAGAATAATATTAATTGTTATTATATCATATATGGTTCACTTATGACTTTATATTACCCGTTCTTTTGTAAATTCATGTTAAAGTAGCGTTTTGGGTAAAATCGTCTCATTTGCCGTTCGTGTTTTAACTTGAAATTATTCATATGATTACTTAGATCATTATTACTTAATTATAGAATATAAAACATGATTTATATATAATATATATTCAGAATATACATATATATAATGGATCGATAAATGGAAAGAAATACACCGTTCATGGAGACGGTAGGCCGTACGTACGCATGAACGCTGTTTTCGTTTCCTTATTGAATTGAGTGGAATTAAGTAGATGAAATACATATATATACACATAAATCCAGTAGCTTTATAATGTCATATATTTCATTATTATTGCTTATATATACTTTATAATCATTCTTAAATGGTTAACATGGAGAATGAATCTCATCGCGTCGTGGAGACGGTAGTCCGTACGTACGCACGAGCGATGATATCATTTCCATAATTATTGAATTGAATTGGATTGGATGATACAATATATCAGAATCATTATGATGTTATAATAAATATGTATAGTTATTCTTTACACCATAATACCCATCCATGTAAGGTGTTGGTGGAAAAACAGATTACACCACGGCGTGGAGACGGTATTCCGTACGTACGCACGCACGATGATTTTGTTTTCCGTAGGATGGATAGATGGTGAATTAGTATTGTTTCATACTTATAATAACATATCAGTATATGAGTGATACTGATTTTATTACTTCATAATGAAACAACCTAAGAAGAAGAAGTGGAAGAAGAAATAAAGGTGAAAGAATCGGTAACGGAAATTACCTCTTCTTTGAAGAGCCTTTTTGAGACCTCCTTCTTAGGGAACTAAAATTGGTCTTTGAGGAATACCAGAACCTCTAGGATGTTTCTAGGGAAGTGGAGAAGATAATTTGGCAGGGTTTGTCCGAGCTTGAAGGCTCAAAGTTGTGTGAGGAAGAGAGGGAGGAGGTGTCCTTTTATAAGGTAGGAGAGGGGCACCTTTGGAATAACTAAAAATATTATTTTATTATAAAGTCAAGTTCGGTTTTAAATAGCTCCAAATTGATTTATTTAGAGGCTAAGGTGGGGATGGATCGAAATCCTCTCATCCAATAGAATTTAGACAAGTTTAGGTTCCTATTTTAACCTTATCATTTAGATTTAACATTAAGTTAAATAATATTACTTTTACCGTGTCTTCTTGTGTTCTTACACTATAAGGTTAATAAACTTACTATAAGAAGCCAAACTAAACCCAAATTTTTTATTATTAATATATATAACCTTATCTAAGTCATTTGGCCGAACCTTAGATTTTTAAGAATAAAATAACAATTAATAATATAATATTTGTTTTAAAAACTATTTTATGTCAATTTTGACACTATTTAGTAATTGATTTTTGTGAAAATCATAACAGAATGATAAGTTTGAAAAAAGTTAATTAAATCAATAATAACATGTCATATTAACCTAGAAAATTAGTGGAATTCATAAAAAGTCTCAAATTATTTTTATTTGGGTATTTATAACATCAATTATGTCAATATTTCATTAATAAGATAATTACTGCATCATCGTTGTGTCATAAATAAATTAAATTGTCAAATAAAATACCATTATGTAGTAAATCTTTTTAGCTTTCTAATGAATATTTAAAATCGAATTTATCTTATGTATAACCCTATATTAAAAAAATTTTAGTAAATAAACATTGATTTTAACTCTTTTAACTCTTCTTTGAATTAAATAATAATAAATGTCCTAATCTAATCAAAGTGGGCCTAAATGGTCATATTTTATTCCTAAGCTTGTTTTTGGTCGAATTACACTTATCCAATAGAATTTGGACATGTGTTAGGGTAATAATAATATCATTTTTACCCTTAATTACCCTATTTACTTTTAACCGTGGTAAATAAAAGTAAAAAGTTACTATTCACCAAAAATTATTTTCATCTCATTGAACCAAATTTTACTTACTGACATCAACCGTGTCTCTCGGATTTTTGAAATTCCACTCACAGAAGCGGTAAAATTAAGTTTTATGAAAAATTCAGTTTTTTTAACTACCACTTAGTGGTTTCACTATTCATCAAAAATTGAAAGTTTTCAGAAAAATACCAAAAATTAGGCCTAAGCTATATTTGATATTATGAACTCAAAAATGATGTCTATTTTACCAAATTCAAAACATATCAGTTATATTAACTAATTTAAATATTAATTTCCATCGTCAAAACAAATGGTGTGTTTTTAAGAGATAATAACTATCAAAAGATTGACACTTGTTTATAACTGGTTTAAATGTGAAATTACATCCAATGACCAAAATTGTATTAAATTGTAAAAATATATTCTAAATATAATTTAAAACCACTCAAATTAATAATTTATCACTATTAATTATTTCTATTAAAAAAGTTGTTTTTAATTAAAATTTAGTAATTTTCACTATTCATCAGAATATGAAAGTTATCCGAAAAATACCAAAATTTCACCCAAAGCTAATTTCGATATTCCGAATCCAAAAATGAAGTCCATTTTGAAAAATAAAATTTACAAAATTTCAAAAAGTGGTTATTACTATTTATAACGGCTAGTTTTAATAATATTTTAATAGCATATCGTTGTTTAGCGAAACTCGGTATTGCGTACTACACACGCTATCAAGGAAGGTCGCAATTGCGTGTAATGAAAGGCAAGTCAAGGATGTGCGTTGTGCAAGCTCCTTTTGGTGTAGCGTACAACACAAGACATTAATGAAATTAAAAAGAATAATTTTCATAAAATCTCGGGGTGTTACATCGCCAACCCTCCGCAATACTTCGAAGGGTCCGATGAACCTAGGGGAAAGCTTACTCCCCTTTCCGAACCTCCACTACCCACGCTGAGGGGAGAACTTCAAGAACACATGGTCCCCAACCTCAAACTCCAAGGGCCTCCTCCTGGTATCAGCATACGACTTCTGTCGGTCCTGGGCCGCCTTCATCCTTTCCCGTATGAGCTGAACCTTCTCTGTTGTGTTTTGAACCACCTCCTGGCCAGGGATTCCTGCCTCTCCTACTTCGGCCTAACACATAGGTGAACGGCATGGCCTCCCATACAGGGCTTCAAATGGGGCCATTCCAATGGTAGAGTGATAGCTATTATTTTAAGCAAACTCTACCAGGGGTAGGTTTCGCACCCATGATCCTCCTGAGTCTAGAACACATGCCCGTAGCATATCCTCCAAGGTCTGGATGGTGCGCTCAGTTTTTCCATCTGTCTGGGGATGGAAAGCAGTGCTAAGGCATAACTGGGTGCAAAACGCATGCTGCAATCCTCTCCAGACTCACGAGGTAAATTGTGCATCCCTATCCGAGACTATAGACCTCGGAACTCCATGAAACCTCCCCACCTCATCCACGTACTTTCGTGCCAAAGCGTCCACAGTACTCAACTCCCTGATCGCCAAAAAGTTAGCCGATTTCGTCAACCTGTCCACTACAACCCAGATGGCGTTTTATCCCCCTTGGGCCTTGGGTAGTCCCGTGATGAAATCCATTGAGATGTCATCCCACTTCCACTCGGGGACATCTAGGGGCTGTAGTAGGACGCCCGGAACTCGGTGTTCAGCCTTCACTTGCTGACACACTAAGCACTTGGCCACAAACTCTACCACTTCTCGCTTCACTCCGGGCCACCAAAACTATCCTTTCAGTCCCTGGTACTTCTTGGAAACTCTTGGGTGTACCTCCAGGGGTGAGTTGTGGAACTCACTGAGAACCTTTCCGCGCATCACCCCTGGAACAAACAACCTTTTCTGGAAAAGCATCTGGTTCTGACCATCCTCTGCCCATCCTTCCGGAGCATTGCCCTGGTCAACCCGGTCACGCATCACTTCACACTCCATGTCTCCCCACTAATACTCCTCCACCTGTCGAAACAGAGATGACTGCACTATCATCTGATATAGGCAGCCTCTGCCGCTATCCATCCTTACATCCAGGTGTAAGGCATCCAACTCTTCCATTGCCTTCCAGGAATCTTCCAACTCTCAGACTGCATCCTTCTGCGTCCTCCTGCTCAAGGCATTGGCCACCACATTGCCCTTGCCTTCAGTATAAGAGATCTCGAAGTCGTAATCTTGGAGGAACTCCACCCATCTCCGTTGTCGCAAGTTTAAGTCCCGCTGGGAGAAGATATACCTCAAGCTTTTGTGATCCGTGAAGACCACAAAGCGTTCCCCTATGAGGTAGTGCCGCCATAAATTTTAGCGCAAAAACGACCGCTCCATGCTCCAGGTCGTGGGTGGAGTAATTACGCTCATGGGAACACAGCTGCCTGGACCCATAAGAGATCACCCCTTGTCTTTGCATCAACATGCATCCCATCCCCTGTCCTGAAGCATCACAGAATACCTCATAGGATACCCCTTATTCTGGTAATCTCAGCACTGGGGCACTGACCAACTTATCCTTCAGATAGCTGAAGGCTGACTGGCACTGCTCACTCCATACGAAAGCCTGGTCCTTCTTGGTCAAAGCCGTCAAAGGGGCCACAACTCGGGAGAAGTTGGGTACGAACCTCCGATAGTAACCTGCCAGCCCAAGGAAACTATGGACCTCTGCCACATTCTTGGGTGCTTCCCAGGAAACAACTGCCTCAACTTTTGATGGGTCCACCGCTACCCCCTGCTCGGACACCACATGCCCGAGGAAGTGCACTTCTCGTGTCCAGAACTTGCATTTTGACAAATTCCCATAGATCTGGTGCTGTCGGAGGACCTACAAAACTATCCTCAGGTGCTCTGCGTGGTCCTCCTCTGATCTAGACTAGACCAGGATGTCGTCGATGAACACAACCACGAACCGATCCAGGTACTCCTGGAAGATGGAGTTCATAAGCCCCATGAACACAGCTTGGGCGTTCGTAACACCAAAGGGCATGACTACGAACTCGAAGCGTCCATACCTGCACCTGAACGATGTCTTCGGGATGTCGCTCTCTTTCACCCTCAGCTGGTGGTACCCAGACCACAGGTCGATCTTCGAGAACCATCCTGCCCCTTTCAGCTGGTCGAAAAGATCATCTATCCTTGGAAGAGGGTAGCGATTCTTGATCATCACCCGATTCATCCTCCTGTAGTCTATGCACAACCTAAGACCACCATCTGCCTTCTTTGCAAACAAGATCAGAGCACCCCACGGTGACGCACTCGGACGAACATAACCCCTCTTCATCAGATCGTCAATATGTATCCGCAACTCCCGTATCTCCGAAGGTGACATCCGGTAAGGATCCATCGAGATTGGACGAGCGTCAGGCTATAGGTCTATCCCGAACTCGATATCATGTCGATGGGGTAGAGTCGTCACCACCTCAGGAAAGATGTCCATAAACTCACGGACGATCTCTGGCACTTCCACCATTTTAGAATCTACTGATTCCACTATCATCTCGGTCAACAAGGAGAGGAGAGGTCCCTCTCTCATGTTTCCCTTAGGACTGCTCCGCTCGTCGGTGAAGGTAACACGCCGGCTGTCCAAGTCTGAGAACACCACCCTTCTTCGAAAACAGTCGATGATGGCGCACACAGAAAATAGTCAGTTGATGCCTAGGATGACATCGTATGGCTGAATCTGTAGCAGAAGAAGATCCCTAACTGACTGATGTGGCCCTAACATTAGTCTACATCCCCGAAAAACGAACAACAAGTCAGTCTGACCTCCGACTGGTGTGCTCAACACCAGGGGCACTGGAAGTCTCTCGGCATCTAGACCCAAGGCACGGGCTAGACTGGGTGCAAAAAAGGAGTGCAAAGCTCCGGTATCGAACAAAGCATAAGCAAGAGTGCTAAACAGACTGATCATACCTCGAACAACCTCTGGCCTTGCCGGATCTGCTGCCTCTGCGGCGTGCAACTTTCCACGCACATCTCTCCTACCCCTCGGTTGTCGGCCACCTCCCCGACCATTCCCTGGTCGAGGTCCCTGTGGAGCGCCCTAAGGTCGGACTCCTCCTCCTACGTCTGCCCTCGGAGGAGCGGGAGCTCGCTGTCCTTGCTGCTGCTACTGGAAAGGTATGGCTTGAAGATGCTGCTGGGGCGGGTGTTGGGGATGACTTCCACTACTGTACTGCACCTGGTTGGGGAACTGACTCCAGATATGCCCAGGGCTCCCACAGATGAAGCACCGCGTCCCGGGCCCGTAGGAAAAGGGAGAGGGTCGGGGGATCGAAACTGAAACTGCTGCGGCCTGCTCCCTGCGGGTTGGAACCTAGAGGGTCCTAACTCTGGAGGCCTGGTGCTGATAGCCTTCCCCTTTGATGGTCCCAGCAGGATCCCCTCTCGCGACACTCCTCCTAGAGCATGCATCCTCTCCACCACTTCAGCCTTATTCTGGACCTCCAAGTATGTCGGTAGGGTAAAGGGGGTAACAACATACTGGAGGGAGGGTCGGAGTGCCTCCTCTAAACGTCTTGCCTGACACTTCTCTTCGGGAAAGAGGTCCGGAAAAAAATGTAGGAGGTCCTTGAACTTGATACCTAGCTCCCTCACGGACATACTCCCCTGCTGCAGGGAGAGTAGTTCCTGCCTCTTTTCTACCTTCATCGTCGAGGAGAGGAATTCCGCCCGGAACTCCCTCTCGAAATCCACCCAAGCCACCCCAGACTCTCTCCTCTCCCCCAGGTAAAGCATCCACCACTGACGTGCCGCTCCCCACATCTGGGTAATGGCCAGAGGAACCCAGTACTCGGTCAGGGCCCAAATCAGGCCGAAGGCTATAACTAGCTCCTCTACCCATCCTTCTGTCTTCATATCGGAGGTGTTGCCCTCATACTTCTCGAGGGCCTATCGTTGGAAGTCTTGAAGAGTCTTCTGCCACTGGTCATCCTCTACCTCTCGATCAGCTCTCTACCGATCGGCCAAAGTAGTCTCTGGGGCCTCGATCGCCTGTACCACACGTGGTCGCCTTCCAGGTGCCATAGCTGCAAGGTAAACAAGGAATGCCTAAGCCCAAGTAGTGCAAAATATTGTTCTTAAAACTTCTTAAAATTTAATTTATTCTTAATCCCCAAGACATCCCAGAAAGACAAGAACACAAGTCATTTATGATGCATGTACCTTTCCTAGGGTCTCTACCCTGCAATCAGTGTGGCCTCACTTGGTCATTCGGTACGTCCAGAGTCCTTGCATCGGATCATGGGGGGCCCTAAAATCCCGTGTCCTAACCGGTCTTCCCTGGCCTAATTCACACGCCAAGGTCACCCAACACTGTTGCCTTACCATACCATGCAATCCTCACTGTGCCTAACTCCAGACTCCATCCTATCTCTCAACCATCAGCTCTGATACCATTCTGTCACGACCTGCCTTCACCAAAAGGAGGGAAGGGTCAGAATATTGCTAGGCCCTTCCTTATTTAAGTTGAAGGAGAGATAATGACCCCCGAGACCTGCCTTCAATAGGTCCCGGAGTGGCGACTAGCACCAAGGGTATAGAAATTTCTCACAAATGGAAGGCATTACCCCTTTTTGTTTTATAAGATCGAGAGATGAGATGATGAAACTCAACAACACCAAGGTAAAAGAAAAGTAAAACCAAAAGAAATAAACCATTCCCACATGCATGTTCTAAAAGTAAAGCCACGAAGTACAAAGGGAGACTACAAAGGTAAGTACCAAAGAAGAAAAACAGCAACTGCAACTTCCCCAAAGGTCCGAGCTAGTACGGGCTTGCTCGATCCTCGAAGTCCTCCTGGAAACCTGAAAGAAGTTTTATATACGTCGGGTGAGCATACAAGTACACTCAGTAGGGAAAACCAAAGACTCTCGTGTACAAGTGGGGGAATGTACTAAAGTCCCATGAGAAAAGGAGTAAACCAAACACCTATCAAGGTAAACTATCCACCCCAGGCCTCACCAAGGCACACTACCCAAATAACGCAAGTCAAGTAATGTATATATTAAAATAAAATCGATGTTGCGTACCCCGCACCACTTTCCCACTGGTTATTGAGACATCCTATGCATCGGACCAATCCCACCATTCTCACCACAGTCCCATTGCCATACCCGCCCGCACACACCTGGGCATCAACCGCACGCAGTCCCACTGCCGAATCCCGCCCGCACACACCTGGGCCACATCTGTCACATGTAACCATGCCTACAAACACCTAGGCCAGAGCAACCACCACCACGCCCAAAGACACCTGGGCTAAAGGATCCACTGCCACGCCCGAAGACACCTGGGCCTCATCCTGAAGATACTTGGGAAACCACCTTCCGCACACACCAGGCCAACCACCACACTACCCCGCCCGAAGGTTCTTGAGCTAATAATGGACCCCAGGCCATCACAACCTGCCCGAAGATACTTGGTCTATCCGGGAAAGGGAGCAGAAAAGGAGATAATAACCATCCACTAAGAATAGTGTTGGAAAAAACACCCTCCCCCATGAAATGGGGGTGTTCGGCACTAAGTTCTCAACATGGGTGGGGCGCGAATAAGAAACACAAAGCTACAAGTATATATATATAGGTAACAAGCACTCACCCAAGCTAGGTTTTTCTTCAGATAGCCTACAGATCACAACAGCACTCAAGTCCGAGTCACGACTCACGCTAACAAACCCCTTTGTCCCATTCTTATTTCACGTTCAGTGTTAATGTTCAGATAAGTTCATGCACTACTGGGAAACTAACACCATAATCATAACCAAGGAAAAGAGTCCAGTCAATCTTCAATTTAAACATTTTCTTCACCAACAGAGGATCCCACCAGAGTTTGTGATATAGACAAGTAACCATCGGGTCTTAAAACTCATAATCACCAAATCCACATCAACAGGGGATCCCATACCCAGTTTCATAACCACCGAAAGCATAAAAGAAAAGGGGATCCCATCCCCAGTTTCATAACCACCGAAAGCATAAAAGAACAGGGGATCCCATCCCCTCCCACATCTCCAGCAATCGACTCGTAAGAGAAAACCACCAAAACACTGCCACCAACACTAAGGAAGGCCAAGCCTGTATCTTCTGATTTAAAATATTTTTCACGTTCCATGATTTCAATTACATTTGACCGGGGTTAGAACAGAAGGGATTGATCCTGGTGCTTTCAATTTATTCAACTGGGTATGCGTGCTTAACCAATTTACATTTTCACAGCACGAGTTTACAACCACAACAATCCATTTAAAACATCAACAGGGGTTCATTAGTGCACAAACAACGACCACCAACGGCCTCGATTTTCAGAAAGCATAAGCGATCACAACTCAACAAGATGTTCATAAAAGAAACAGCATCAAAATATAAGACAACATCAACAATCACAGCCCCCCCTCTTTTATTTAAAGAATTTGTTCATTATCATTAATTAGGTATGGTTTATCCAATTCTACAGAATCAAAAGCACTCCCACCCCGCATGATACACAAAAGAGAGAGGCAAAGGAGAAATTCCCTACTTGTTGATAGATGATCGATGCTTAGGCCAGGCACGGAACTTTATGGATAACGATGCGCCTGATGCACCACAAGCTGTTTGTGAAAAGCCGCGATCATGGAAAGGAGAAACCACGGCTAACCCTTAGTTTATAAGAGCCGCGGACGGTTGAGGTGAGAACGCGTAACCGCTTAAGGTGCAGGGGTCGTGGGTTGACCACGCTGCTGGGGCAGTTACACACGGAGGTCCCTCGGGATTTTTAGGAATTAATTATGGGCTTTAAATGGTTTTAATAGGAGTAAAAGAATTAATTTACGTCGAAACTTACATTGCGGGAGAAGAAAAGTCAGGTACTGGAAGAAGAACGAAAGGCTCGGTGAGGGGACACGGTGTCACCCTCACGGTGCCACTGTCACGATGTCACCCTCACTGTGCCACCGTCATGGTGCCACCGTCACGGTGTCACCTTCACGGTGCCACTGTTTTGGTGGAACCTCACTTTGGCAAAGTAATGGGCCAGGAGGGTCTGGTCCATTACATATTTTATCTCAAGATAGTCACCAAAATCATTTTAGAATCCCGATTCTTTAAAAGAGGTCTTTATCTTGACATAAGATTAGTTGTATTTGAATCCATGCAGACATCTTATTAAGAATTGGTTTAAAAAGCCATGATGGTGGATGCTGATTAGACAAGGCATCATATGATGGGTGATTCCAGACATAAACCTAGTTGAGTTGATGAAGATAAAATATTATAGATCCCAATAAATTCATAAAAGAATAATTTATCTCTCATGTGTTTTAGTATTGAGAACTCAAGAATTTTAATTTATCATTCTTTAAATATCAAATTACCTGCCTTCGATGTGGCTATCTATGTAATCCTCTATAATTTTGAATATAAAATTATCAACAAAGGATAAATAAAAATTGAATACATTCAAGATTGGGGTGATGAACTATTTTCATGTTTTGATCCATGGAGTTTGAGTATATTAAGACCTTGAGTCAACTATTATTTGATGTTTTTCCTTAAGATCACCTTATTTTACACCTTTTGAAGACATAATTGACTATATAGTTATTAGATTTTGATGTTATTTTATTTTTATTATATACATGCCTAGTTTATTAGTTATGATTATTGAGGTTTATAAACAATTTCATCAATGTGACGAGATTTGGATTTTAATGGGTTGTTTGTGGGAAGCCTTGGGTAAATATTTGGGTGACTAGGATGAGTGTTAAACTAGTTTATATTATTCACTGGCTAGTTCCCCTAGTGCATATTATACCATAGAGGGTTTACTAGTAGGTTCCCCTTGGGTTGGAGTTCCACATGCACAGTCTTAGGTTATATTCCCTTTTGTCTCCATGAACAAAGGTTATAGTCCTATGTTCATGTGTATTTTTAATTGATGTATCTTATCCATTCCTAATTAATAAGATAATGACTGATTATTTAACCTTATTTTATAGTCTCTTGGGTATTATTTTGGGTTGTGCTTCATTTTAGGAATTCTTAACTTGTTCCATGAGTGATTTTTTATGATTAGTGGAGAACTATCACTTCTATTAGTATTTTGGGAAGACATGATTATTTTGGTGACATTTTTCTCATGGGAATATATATATATATATATATTATCACACTATTTTAAGATGATTTTTTAATGGTTTGGAGACCTATTTTATATCTCTATGATATTTTGGATTCTTGTTTCAAGTTTATGGTTTGAGGTATGCATGAGGTTATAAACTGATGTTTGAGGATTAGTTTCACTAATTTTGAGTAATTTAATGTTTTTCTAATGCTCTATTTTCATTGGACCTTTTTGAGTATTCCTTGAATATCATGCATTGTGTATTTAGATAAGGGATAGTGGTTTGTGATTTAATTTTATATAAATTGATAATCCTGAAGTAAATAAAATTTTCTTTAATGAAATAAATAATTTATATACACTTATTCAGTTTATTTTCATTATTATACCACTGAAACCTTGATTTGGTGAAGAGGGTGTCTCAATCAATATTTTCTACCTTTTCTAATTATTTTATGAGGATAAAAATTGAATTGGTGGGAAAAATTATTACACTTATATGTTGTTATTGTATATAATATTCTATAATTATATGTTATTTACAATTTTCTAGAGTTCTTGAATTTTGAATTTTAAATTTTTGAATCTTCCTTTTATTTCACGGTTACATCACAACTATTTCATGCTTAGGAGGAACTGTGAGGATGACCTTTTCTTTTGAGTGAAACAATAAGAATGACCCTTAGATTTGGGAAGAATCTTTTTAATTATTCATATGTAGAGGTTAAACAATGTGCTTTAATTTTATGTATAGATTTTCCCTATGGGGAATAGTTAACACATGACTATATATAATCACTTACGCATAGTAGAGATGATGTGGATGACTCTTATTTATGGGTTCCCATATAGTGAGCAGTCAATGAATGCTTTAAAGAAAACCATTCAAGTTTAACTATTAAT
Source organism: Viscum album (assembly GCA_963277665.1). Lineage (NCBI taxonomy): Eukaryota > Viridiplantae > Streptophyta > Magnoliopsida > Santalales > Viscaceae > Viscum > Viscum album. Next base: position 1,901,570,867 of record OY728126.1, read on the forward strand.
TAGGAAGGATACTCTTGTGTATATGGTGTTCCTTAATTGGATAGTGAATTTCTTAGAGAATAGTGTGAGGGGTTCATCTTGATTCCAGTGGATGTATCACATTTTTTATATGGTTTGGTAAACTATCTGACCAAACTATGAATGTTTCTCAACATTTTATCTTATTAATTTACCTATCCACCCCTTTTCAATTTAACATCATCTAGAACTCATATCCTTCTCCTTTCACACATCTATCTTTAGAGAGATCAAGTGAGATTATCTTCTTAACCATCCTTTCATCCATGTCTCTTTTCCTCTGATTTAAAGTGGATTTTCAAGATATGGACTTATTCTTCTTCTAATTTTACATCCTACGCCTATTTCTTCATGTTTCTTTATTCCCTTATAAACCATAATGGCGGTAGTGGTCAACACTAGGGTTTTAGAAGGACTTTGGTTGGGACCATAGTCATTATGTTTTATAAAGATCCTCTTCCTTATTGGCTTGGTTTCCATCACTGGGGGTGAGGTATTTTTTACGATTGAGATGGAAATTTTTTTGACATACTATTTATTGACATTTTATGATGTTCAAAAGGTTTATAAATATATTTATTCTCAATTTATAAATAGATTTGATGCACTTAAAGAGTTTGAAAAATGGTTTCAGATATTTTTATTCCTTACATATATTAATTTCAATATATTTTCAGTATTTATTTTTAATATAAGTATTTATGAATTCCAAGTGTTTTTAAAAATTATGTAGGGGATCCATTAAAATTAACATAAAGATATAAGGGGTGTCTGACACCCGAATGATATCCAAAGGCGATAATTTGAGTTTAGAAACTTTTACTTTATAAAGGGGAGGTGTTTGGACCATGTTAAATTGTTCTTGAAAATTATTTATCATAGTGGTAGTCTAAGATATTTCAAAAGGAAAATATTAATTTCTAAATTATTTCTAAAGGATGTTTTCATGGTAATGTTTTCAAATGATATTAAGATAACATGATATTCTAAGTTGATTTTAAAAGCCTATTTATTAATTTTCTTAAAATAGTTCCCAATTATGATTGAGAACCTCAGTCTTGATCCCCTTAATGCTATGTCTGGTTTAGAATTTTTCCCTATATGGGATGAATTTTAATTCTATTTCATTATTAGATCGATGTGAAAGTGGTTATTTCGTAAGAGGGTGTTATATGTGATATGAGAGTTTATTTGTTATGATTTATTATTGATTAATGTATTGATCATATAGTAAAATTGGTTTCTCACATCGTTTCATTGATTTCATAAAAAGCCTATGATTTAATGTATAATATTAGGAAATGTACTAAACTATATTGTATTACTAACTTTAATGTTACCCTAGTTATGCGATGTCCTGACTAAGTGATTGTCACACAACAAGGCCATAAGGGTAAATAAGGGTTAGTCTTTTTTCAAGAAAAATATATGTAAGCTAACATGTATGTGTTCTATTAGTGTGGTCCATGATCACATTAAACTATGACATAGTGAGTTTTCCATAATGTTTATATCTATTTGATGATTATAATTATGGGATTCCAACTCTACAATTTGTTTGTATCCCCTTTCTCATATATTAACTTCATAGAACCATTTACCTTACTATCACTCTATTCTATTCTATCTCTTGAATATGATGCTTCACATTTTATTGCACACTCACTATTATTTATTTCTTATTTTACTTTTCACAATTTTTTAGGGAATTTTTTTGGAAAAGTATTGAAAGAAGAAAAATTGAATTGTTTTGATTTTACAAAACATTAAAGTTAAATTTAAAAGTTATAATGTAGTTTATTTCCAAAGTGGTGGTTCCTCTATTGATTAATTAAAAGTATAATTTCAAATACAAATTTTATATAAATGTTGGATTTTTTTCATAACCTTAAAATTCATTTATTTAAGCTGAGTGGTTCATATGTTTTCATTTAGGTACCCTAGTTTTGATCTCAAGTTAGATGTTGTTCACATTTTTCCATTAATGGATAGATTATGATTTGGTGGTTACCAGAGTTTATAAGATGTTATTTTACAATTTTTTATGTTTTGCATTCATTTGGGAAAGTTATATCAGTTAATTCAGGTAGTTGTATTTTATATGGGTCTCTTCTTATTTTTTTCAAGTGATGTATTTGTATTTTGATTTGACTTCCTCTTGTATCTTGTTATATGCTCTTATAAATGTTTTGATTATATATTAAATATGATATGGGTCGATTGTTATTTATTGTTACCTATTTGGTTGGTTTTATTTTTTAGAACCGCTTATTCTATATGCTTGGTATTCCAACGTAAATATGTTCCATTACAGATTTTCAATAAGGAAATATCAATTGTTTATTGTTATTCAATTGAAAAATTATACCCATTGGTTATTATTTTGATTCCCAAGTGCTTGCTGTAAGCCCATGGTGATCAATAACGTGCATCAGGCCTTATTGTGAAGTAGTTAGGGTGACGTGGTAGGTTAACTTGGGCCATTTCATGATAGAAATATTATTCCTTCTTATTCTCGATGTAATTTATAAGGTGTAGTGTGCAATTTTTTTAAAATATTAATCTAAAAAGAGTAATTTAATACCAAGCTATATCAAATGAATCAAATTCAAAAATATAGTATTCAAAGCTTAGAAATTTAGTTGGGTAAAATGGTTTAGAGTTTGAGTGGGAGAGACAATGGTGAGAAGATTAGTATAAGTGAGGTCATGCCAAGAAATATTATCATTCATATTACAAATAATAGTGGCATAAATTATCAAGAATGTGATGAAAGTTCCCTAAGAAAGAGAAAAATGAGGGATATGATTAATATGGAAGTACAAATCCATAAAATAAAAAATCCAAAATAGGGAAAATCTACATCTAAGCATGGATGAAATATACTTATTAAACTAAAAAACATAAGGGGTTTTTTATAAAATAGTTAAAAGGAACAAATGGGAAAATGTAAAGGATAAAATTTTATATAAATGAAATTAGAAAATTTTGTCCACTCAATTGATTTTTATAATGGAAAAAGAAAAAGAATAACAAGATAAAATAAGCAAAGATTCATGATATGTTTAAAAACATTGATGTTAATTTTTAATTTATTAATTATTTAGTTCATATTCTGTCACTTATTAAATTTTTTAAAATCATAGTCAATATTAATAAACACTTGGATTATATTAATATAATCTTATTGAAATAGGATTTTTTTGTTATCCATCAAATGAAAATCCATAAAAAAATGAAAGACGCGGGAATCTATGTCGTTCCTTATCGAATATGGATTAATAGAGAGAAATACTACTTGCATTGCCATGGGGTTTATGTCAATATAATTCGATTCTATTTGTTTTAATAATCGAAACTCAGAGTACATAAACTAAAATTGGTTTATCTATAAATAAATGATAGGCTCATTACTCACCATCTCAAATTTAATTTTTTTATTATTAGGAGATATAAATTTTATGGGATTAGTGGGAGCACTCACAATAACACCAAAAATAATAAAACCTTAAATAAATAAAATCCATCCAAAATAAAAATAGAATATTTTAAAAACTTATTCAATGAATAAATATTTGTACAACCACCTTTTCAAGGAATTCAATACCCTTTGTAAATTTTGAATGATCTAGATTCTATGTTAATTAAATTTCATTTCTAGGATAATTTCCTAATTTCTAGATCTAGTTTAACCTAGAGATTGTAATTAATAAGGGATTCCATGAATCAAAACCCCACTAGATTATTATCATTTGAGAATTAAGGTAGTTATAAGTCTATATAGGCATAACCAAGTTGAATATAAACTTATTCATGATGACCCTCAATAAGAACTTGAGGGTAGTTTCTCTTAGTCCACATTTTCTTGTTCCTCTCATTTCGCTAGTGATCATGTAAATTTTTTCAAATTATTTATTCATTGTATTTGGTGAAGTGAGATGGATATGAAAAGGTGACATAATCTATGAATTCCTGTGACTTGTTGTGACTTGTTGTCTACCTTCTTATCAGGACTTATATGATTCTATTCTAGGAGAGATTAGTTAACAACACAATTTTTTCTGGTATATCTAGTCATCAAGGGTCAGGTAAAGTTTGAGTTATCCTTACGACACTCATTATTTATCCCTTGGCTTATAAAGACACCCCTGAAGAAATTAGAACCTTTTTTTATTCCTGTAATGAATAGAAATAATACAACTTATTTTCACTCCTCATCGTACTCTAATGAATCGTAGGGTAGTTCCTCTTCCACAATGAAAAACCTATTGAGGCCATCGGTGCAATCTCTCTAACGATTTTAATCCATATGTTTTCCTTCTATAAACTCTTTTATCAAGTTGGATAAACCAATAACTAACTCATCCTATTATTTATGTTGAATTAACGGTTTATGAATGTTATAACCTTTTAGCTACATTTACATTACACTCAAATAATAACCTTATAAAAGTTTAAAATGGTTTTGTAATCTGACTCCCAATGTCTCCCTCTATGGATGAACCCCTAATCCATTGAAGGATTTTAAGTCAAAAACTAGTCTAGTATCATGCCTTGTAGTTACTAGAATAATATTGTATAGTATATTAAAGTATGGACTTATTAAATTAACATAGATAGGTTTCTCTATATAAAGAGTCTGTGGGGACCTATTAACATTAATAGACTATACAGATGATCCATTCACTACTTTAACAGATATGGAGCTCAACGTATGTACATCAGACTTTTAACCTCAAATATCTCACCTTAGCCTTGTAAAAATTCATAATATTATAGTATTCTAGTATTTCATACTAGATCCCTTCCTATCAATTGATATACCTTGTTCCAAAGAAAATTAGGCTCTATAAGGATCCCAAATCTCTTGACCGGTGGGGAACTGAATAATAGAAATTAAAGATTTTGAGTTGCATCTAGCATAGATACAAGAATCAATGTCACATTACTTCATAGATAAAGATTCTTCTCCTCATATATCATTTGGGGAGATTATTTCTTCGTAGGATCTACTATAAAAGTGGAGGTTTCAGTGGGTCTTAATTGTAGTGTGAGCTCTATTATCAATATTTACTATAGTAGTATCATTTAGAGGATCAATTTGCATAAAAGCATTCCAGTAGTAGGATAGAGTATGACCTAATAATTACTATGAGAATGGTAATCGACCAATGAATTGAAGCACACTTATTGATTCTAGTGGTATTACCAAATTAATGTTGTTCCAAATAAAATACAAACACATTTGATACATTGAATTAAATAAAACATTGAAACAATATGTACTGATAGAGTTATAGAGTCTTACCATCAACTAATATAAATAACCCTGCCATTTTTCTGATCATCTTGAGGATCTCTATGTTCTAAAAGAGGTGGTAATCAAAAGATTTAGAAACATATGGTTGTGATAGGGGGTATTATTTCCAGATAAAAATTAATGAGCACCATAAAATATAAAATCCAAAACCATTTCATAAACATGAAGTATTTGAATTATATGAGATCAAGTCCTCCTAAATGAGGAATTGAATCAAAATATGGTTAGTACACTATAGCCCTATTATCATCTGACTCTATAGGCCTTCATAATCTAAAAAATTACTATAAAACAAGTAACTAAGGGATTAATCATTCCAAATAGAGATAATAAGGATAGATTCAACAAATATTAAGCATTCATGAACTCTAGGGGGAGATCAAAATTTTTTGTATGCCCTCATCCAGTGCAGGAACCGTAGGCTATTTCTAGATACAAGATGGGTTGTGATATGTTCTGTATGGTTAATCTAGTTATCAATAATCTTGATGAAAAATATGAGTTTAACTTCTTGAAAAAAAACTAGTAAACCCAAACATAATTAAGGTTGATCAAGAGTTGATTTAATTGTGAAAGTGCCTTCTAATTTCCTTGAGGAAATTTCTTTAAATATTGAATGGAATTATGACATTAGAAGTAAAAAAAATACATTCCTTATTTAAAAAATGTTTTTATTCCCTATCAAAACCTTTTGTCACATTAAAACCAATCACATAATATGATTCAATCTTTGAATAATGAATTTCATCCTGATTTTGGTAGATTCACTTCATTTGATGAAACTAAGGACACCGAAAAATACATTAGAAGTGTTTAAATAGATTTATTCATATAATATAGTAAAATCATGACTCTATTGACTGTTTTGGGGAGTAATAAAATTCCAAAAACCTTAGGGGACATTATAAATACACCAATGGTTGAAAATAAATGTCATTGGATTTTCAAAACATGGGGGATGATATTCCCTTAAACAAACAACCTATAAGAAGACCAAATAATAGAACTGATATGATGAGTGAATGAAAACCATAATGAATCCAAATGTATAATAAAACAATATTCATATTGACTATAAAAATAAAAATAAAATAGGTTTTTACATCTAAATAAAAATAATAAAAAAGGTAAAGTACTCAAAGATGCAAGGTGGCCCCACTACAGAATACAAGACAACAAATTTACTTCTAACTCCAACTCTAGACATCCAAGACCACAACATCATGAATCTAAAATGGTAAAATACTAAATATTTTCATTACCTATAACAGGATAAATAACATTGAAATAATCACTATGGTTTATATACATGGGTGAGTACACAACCCAGTAGGCAAACCCTGAGATAACCCCATAATTTCTACAAAAATAAAAAATATGTTAGTGCTGAATTTATTTGAAAATAGAGTATTCGTAAAAAAATACATAATATATATATATATATATATCAATCAGAGAGTGAATTACACAAACCTAAACACACCAATGACATGAACTCATACAAACATGAAAAATAGTGGCTAATACAACAACTTCTCAAATATCGCTATGAAACAATTCAACACATGAGAGGTATCTATCACTCTATTACCAAATTGTCACATGGTAGAATAATAAAATTTTTAATATGTTTGGAATTATCACCATGTATAACCCTGATGGACCTTTACATACGTATATGAACACACACCACCAAAATTCTTTCTATGTTCACACATTCAAACCATTATTTTGAAAACCAGTTACATTTAATCCTTTAATCAAACACCTTGTGGGAATCACCCATAATTTTAAATTTGAATACCAACCAAAACATAATTAATTTCAATAGAGATTTTACATGGGATCTCCAACTAAAAAATAAGAAATTTATTTATGAAATAATGATCTGTCATATATAAAAAAAAGAGAAGCCACCTGCCTCTGTTGTATTCAACGTGAAGATTTATCCCATTTTATATATGATGAATGGTTCCTAATTAACTCCATAAATGAATCCCAAATAATATTTAACAAAATAAGATATAACCAATTGATTTGGGAATGGAATCCCAGATTTATGGTTCCTCTTTAGAGAAAGACAAGAAATCAAGGAGATAGATGAAAAATGAGGAACTAACCTTTAGTTTCCCATATCCAATACCCTATTATCTAATAATATTAATCAACATAATTAATAAAATTACATATATATACTAAGGGTGTGATGTAATTCAAATCCTTAGTTAGAGGTGAAATTATGAGCACTTTTGGGGTGTGATTAGTTCATTGAAATAAATTTTATGATTAATTATTCCTATCACATGGTTTGGCTGCATTTTTTAGAAAACCATGCATCGAATCTATATATTGCCTCTATCTTGAAACATAAAAAGACACATTTTTTCCTATCAATTTTTCCTAAAAATGTTCCTACTGAGAAGATACCTTCATCTCTCTTGTAATTAGCTGTATAAAATCAAATTGTTTCCCCAAACCAATCCCAAATAATGTTCCTCATAAAACCATATAAAAACATCCAAAAACTGACTATAATATTATTTAACTTAACCCAAACATTATGTAAATTAAAAATACCTAATAAAATATGGAAAAACCTTAAACAAGTGGTGTTACACTCTCACCACCATAGATATTTTTATCCTTGAGAAGATGGATGTTAGTATTTCCCAAAAAGAGTTCAAGACATTTGTCTTACATGATCTTCTCTCTCTCCCAATTTTTCCATTGGATCTAATAGTGCTATCATAATATCCATACTAAAGAGATTCATCTTTTGTGAAACTTATTTACTTTTATATCAAGAATACGAATGAGGGCATGAATAAATGTAGAATTTGGTTTATGGATAGCATTGTTACAATAAATAACATGGCCAAAGTCATCCTAGTACTTCTTTAATTAACATACATCGAATGAATTATTGATGATGTTGAATTTTATGGTAAGTATAATCGATATGCAACATCACCAATATGTTAAAAAATCTAAAAAGGTCCAATGTATCAAGGTTAAAATTTTCCTTTCTTTACCAACCATCAGTGACCCAATATTAGTGACACATTGAAGAGTACTTGGTTACCACATTCAAAATATAAGGGTCATCAACATTGACCATCAGATGATTTCAGACAGCTTTGGGTGGTTTCCTTCTATTTCATGATCTCCTTGATCATGGTATTAGTATCATGAATATGACATGGGCTGATAAATAAATCATCCCTGGCCTCTACCCAATAAATCAAAGATCAATAAGGATGACCATGTAATTCCTTTAAGGGATGAATATTTATCATGGCCTGATAACAGTTGTTATCTGAAAACTCAAACAAATTAAAATGATCATTCCATGAAACATAAAAATCTATAATATATACATAGATCAAATCTTCTGTAATACCCAAAACATATACACTAGTAAAATTTTATTTGATAGTATATATGGAATAAAACAATGAGTGTCTTCAATATATTTTGTTACATGAAAGACTGAGTTTTATCAAATAATAATATACTATTAAAATTATTATTTAATATACATCTAGGACAATGGAATGGTAGGTATGATTAGTATTTAATAAATTATGAAAATATATACTTTACATGATTTTATAGTTATCTATTGATTAATAATAAAATAAAAAACGTTTAAAAGAAAAAGAAATATTTCTGAAAAACTATATTTTTATAAATGAAATATTAATCATGCTTTTCACACATAAGTTTAAAATAATTTTTACAAATTTTAGAAAATTTATTTAGAAAAATAAAATCCATTTTTTAAATCATCGTATAAAAATTATATTAGGTTGATGTTTTTTTATTTTTTTTGAAATTTTTCATTTTTCGATAAATAGTGAAAATAATGAATTTTAATTGAAAACTGATTTCCCATTTAAATTATTTATAAATATAATTAATATTTTTAATTAATTTTAATGTAAAATTAATTAAATTATATATCTATACAATTTTGGTCATTAGAATATCTTACATGTTTAATTTTTATATAAAACAATTTGTAATGGTTTGTACATTTTCTCTTTGAAAACCAGTTTTCTCAGCGCATCTGTGAGATTAATTTTAAAATAAAATTTTCAACTTATATTAATTTTCAAATTATTTTAAAATTTTCCATAATTGTCATCATAATAATTTATAATTTATATTAATTTCAACTTAATTTCTGACCCAAATGAATATTCAAAACATTAGAAAATTCATTACCATGGTTAAGGTGAAAATGGATTTTTTGAGGGTTAAACTAAGAATATAAGAGTTAAAAATGAATATAAAACTTGTACAATGAAAATTGTCTTTCACATATTTCCACCATATATTTTATAAGTTCTTGAATGGTCTATTTTTTTCTTGTGACATGAAAAAGACTTCGATATGATTTAATCTTTTCAAAAAATTATAATTGTTCCACTCCCCTCACTTATAAAATTACATCACCTCTCCTATCATATTAATACATTAAAACCTCATTCCTCTGGAAAATAAAACATAAAATAAATTCAAAATTTTACTCCTCTCATCTTGAAAGATTTATTTTGGGAATAAATCCATCCTAGGGATTCTTTTAATGGAAACCTAAGTAAGATTCTTAAAGAATATGTAACGTTGTTCAAAAAGCATTTTATTTATTTACTAATACATATCCTATATTTCACATTAAAAAAATTTTATATAAAAAATAATTATCTTCCGTATACTGATATTATTTTATATTATTTTAATTACCTAATAATATCCCCACATCCATCAAATGGGTTGTGAAATCATCATTTGTGTGTATGGTGAATTACCACCTCACGAAATGATGTCATTTATTTTTACATTACCACCTATCACGATTGGGTATGTTGATGGATGTAAAGTATATATTTGATATTTATAACATAAGTATACCTATTTATTAATTATATCAAATATAAATTTTTTACTTTCCATTATATTGGGGATATGATAACGTTACTCGTCTGTACTGTGGACTACTGCCTCACGAGGCGATGTGATTCTTCCATTACTAAAACTTCACATGGAAGGTGGTAAGGTTAAAGTTAATGATTATATGTTATATACATAAAATAATTTTTATATTAATGAAATATTTATCATTCTAAAAATATAATATATATCATTTTCTTAATTACCATTTCACTCAATGAAAGATTATAAAAACATTCGTGTACATGTCGACAACACATTAATGAAAATATGTGACTCTATATTCATAAATAAAAAACATTGATGATATAAAAAAGTTTATTTAAAGTTATAATATGATATTTTGATCATTATTTAAATTTAAAATATTACACCCCTCTTTTCCATAATGATCTTTGAGAAATGGAAATGTTACTCATGCGTGCTTACGACCTACAATATGCATCATCGTAAAGTACTTAATTTCACAAAAATATATCTCATGATTTGTAATAAAATAATAATTGAGGTAAAGATATGAAAATTCGGTCCCTATTAATATTATAGATATGATACAACTATATAACATGGATAAGAATCAAAACATTCACGAAAAATGATGAATGAGAAAACAATGAAATTAACACGAGAAATAATTAGAGTAATGAAATATTATCAACAAAAAAGTTATAATATGTTAAATTAACATGGTTAAATTATAATTTATTAACATTTTTATAACTACTATATATGAGTTTAAATAATTTTTAACCAAAAGGAATCTTATGTTAAGGGACTTTATATCAATTTTTCTTCATTGAGATATATTGTACTATTATGTGCTCAATTTCTTTTATATGGTGTATATACTATCCCTTGTACATTTAGTATCACTATGAATTAATAATTCATGGTATATTTAGATTATATTTTAATTATTTCATAAAATTGGGTTTGAATAAAAATTTACCATGTGGTAAATAATTTCATAACTCAATTTCTTTTCATTGGGTCATATTATTTTTTATTCATCTTTGATATACTAAGATTATGTATGTAATTAATTTTGTACATATATTCTTGTATTTACACTTTTTTTATGTAGTTGTATATTTTATATACATAATTGATTCATTTTTTAATTATCTCTTCAACATTATGATAATTGTAAAGGTTTATTTCACAATTTCATTCTAATTGAAATTGTTCATTCTTGAATTTTAGTTAAAGGAAACATTTTTATCATTATAAATTAAACCCATTTAATTTAATCCAAAACTCGTTTTTAATTATATTTTAAATAAATATTACAATTTTTTCACTCTTTAGTGATTATAATTATATTTAAAGTGTTCTTAATAAAATATGACTTCATTTCTATCTTCGATCAGAAATTTGTTTCCATCCAAAACCATGGTTCTAAAAATGTTTTCAAAAGTGTTTATAATCATTTAAACATGATTTATTAAATTAATTTTCTCCTATTTTTACTTATTTAAAAATGTTTTCAAATGATTCTTTTTTCATTTTCAAAACAATTCCTATTTTAAATTAACTGAAAAAGGGAAAATAATGTTATTATCATCTTTTGAACAAGGCACTTTACAAACATTTTTTCTGTAAAAAAATGAATGTTTTTTAACTTGTACGCCATGTTTAGAATTACCCACTTCAAAGACCAACAATTATTTGAAGATTCCAATGCAATTTTTAATGGTTTTTTATAGAATTGTTTTACCAAATATTCTAAAAAAACGTAGTTTTTATGACTAATTTAAAAAAACTAATTTCAAAATGTTTTCTGTTTTAAAAATATATTTTCAAAATGAAAATGATATTTTCCTCTAGAATATATTTTAAATATCTATTTATGTTATTTTTTTCATAAAAAAAACCATTCTTCTTAACCTAATGGGTATATATTGTATTGATACCATCCTTATTTTTTCTAGGGATGATTTATGATCATTTTAAAATAGAAAGTGTTGAAATTTACTTTATTGATTCATTTTTGTAGTCATCAACATTCCAATGAAATATCCACTTTCCTATGATCAATAGAAATTAAGTTTCTCCTAATTATCTATATCATTTATCATGTATATACTTATTTCTAAAAATATAGATCATTTCAACATATGGTGATTTGAATTGAATGGTTTTTGATAGACTAGGGAAACATTGATAAATCAATATTCTTTACTCAATATGAAAATTTGATGATAAGGAATATTTATTTGTGAGTTAAATTGATTATTCTATACATAAGGGACGATTTGGAAATATAGTGATGTGTGGTGTCTGGTAACATATAACCCCTCAATGAATCAATTAGTCTAATAAAGTAATCAAGTTAAGATAAAATTAATAGTTTTTAACCAATAGTTTAAAATATCTTAGGAATGTTCTTGATAATAGGGGTAACAAGATTCTTTATATCATGGCTTCTAATAATTAAGTGTTTCCTATATTAATAATTCAATATTAATTATCCCAGAAATTTTCACAATGATATTATTTATGGATGTATTTAATTATTTTGTTATTTTATTAAATGTTATGTGTTTTCAGTTATTTACCTTTCCATTTTGATTATTCCTTATCCAATTATTTAAATGGTTTTTCTTTTTAGTTATAAAATTGGCATGTAGATTATGATTATTAGATCATGATAAAATCCATTATACTTAAACCTTACGGATCATTTGATATCATCCTTATTTTTTCCCTTTCCCAAGAATCCATGATGTGTACTATGAATGATATGCAAGAATATTATAGATTGAATAATGATATTCTTGGAAGGAAAACATTATGTTGTAATTTTTGTATTCAAATCTAAAATGGGAACCATATATGTATATTTTTTTAAAATACTACCAAACTATTTTATCCTTTAGGATGAAATTCCATATATCTTATGCCAATGTAAAAAATAAATCATTGACTCTGGGCTACTAGGGTCAAGGTCTCCAATGTTTGTATCAAAGAAAAATTTTGTAGATATCTTGGGAAAAATATTTTGTAAAACACTGATTGTGAAATATAAACATTTGATAGACTTAGAAGATAAATATAGAATAAAATCATATTTTTTTAGGGAACAAAGAGATATAAAAGAATATTCTAGATCGAATAATGATATTATTGGAAGAAAGACATTATGTTAGAATTTTTATATTCAAATGTAATATGGAAAACAAGTATGTATCTTGTTTATGAAGAAAACAAAAATATATATTCCTTCAAGATGTGATTCCTTGTATCTTATGCCAATATAATAAATTATACACCACCTTTAGGATACTAGGGTTGGGGTAGCTGTAGTTGGTATCAGAGTAATTTTTTATAAACCTTGGGAACTATATTTAGGATAAAATAAATTAGGGAATATAACCCTATAATAGATGTTCAAGATAAATATAGCAGAACATCCTAATGTCTATTAATGAATATATTAAGTGGATTTTTCTAGAAATACATCCATTTATGGATACAAAAAGTGGACATAGTTCTAGAATAAATTTATATAGCGTTAATAAATCCAAAAATGGAGATTTAAGCTTGACCTAATCATCACCTAGTGCAAAAAAATGGACCTTATTTCACACCTGGTTTGACACTACTGAGAGATATTCTAAGGATAATTCACATTTACCTTACAAACCATTATAATGGATTTATATATAATATAAATATTAATTACCTAGGTTAAACACAATGTGTCTTAGATTAGAAATAAGGCGTCTGAATAGAATGGGGAAATATATTATGTTTAGAAAATAAGGATCTAATGAAAAGAATTGCTGATGAAAAATAAAGATTATAATGAAAGGAAATAATTCTCATACTAAGGATCCATTTATAGTTTTTTCTATTAAATGTGGAATCCTATTCATTATCCAAACCAATTAACTCTTTTAAATGTTAAATTCTAGACGAAGGACAAACCTATGTTGAAATAAAATTGATGAAGTATTTAGTTGGATTCCAGAATTTTATTATCAGATATTTTTTTTATAAAGGAATTTTGGTGATTAGAATTATAAAACATCTATGTACTATGACAAATTTTAGAGTAATATGTATCTTCCATTAAATAATAGAATCATTGCTTAATTATTTTTTGATTTATCAATAGTTCAAATAACTAGAAAAGAATTTTTTTGGTTTTATGTGATGGTAGTCTAACAAGATTAAGGATATTTTGGGAGACAATTTTTCAAAGAATATGTCTTAGTAGAAAAGTTATTATAGGAATAATGTCTATACAATTTATAAAAATAATTTTAATTGTATTGATAACCTTTTGTGTTAATATGATAATTAATGAAATTGAAATAATATTTAAATAAGCTTATTAGACATTGTGAAAAAATAGTTGAATTAAAAATAATAGTTTAAAGGTTATTTAATGATTAACTTTATTTAAATTATTTTTATCATTTTTGGGAACATTATTGGAATTATATTAATATATTCATAGAAAAAGAAAACCCTTATGTTGGGGGAAAACATTTCCTATCAGGCTTGGTTGCGGGGCTTGAAGCCATGATTGATGGGCAATATGAGTTTAACACCTACCATTGTCCTACATGATATTCAGGTTAACATTTCACAATTTTTAGTTCAATTATTTTAAAAATAAATATTAATGATTAACTAGTGGTGTTACATTGAAGTTTATGGATTAATTTAATATATTGGATAACTTGTGAAAACCATATTGGTTTGTAAAATAGTCAGAGATAGAGAGAAAGACTTGTCGCTCTTTTATTGATCTTATAATCAGTTAAAAGTTAATTTCAGTGCTTCATGAATAAAAAATTCATTTTTGGATATTCATTTCATGGAGTAACTGATGGATTAGAATTTTTCTGAAGCCCTTCCATGGGATGGAATTTTAATTTTAAAATGAAAACATATCAAATAAGTATATTTCCTTATATTCTTATCCAGTAAAATAATTTTTCAACATTATGAAAAGGATCGTGAAAAAAAATTATCCAATTACCTTTATATCTTATGAATAAAATGTTCTTAAAATCCTTATAGATTAATGGTTTTGAACTCCTTAATTTTCATTTAATCACTCACTTTCTTGTTATCAATGACTCCAATAACTCTCTACAATTATTTATGGTTTTCTTCTATGGGAATTTCCTCACATTCCACTCATGTTCTTCAATGTGTTAAACTAGTTATGTGTTATTCAAACTAAACATTAAATTTTAATTTCCCTATTTTTAATAGGATGTTATATTAACCCTTTTATGATGTGGGGCTTTCAAAAATGGTATTTCCAATTTTCAAACGCTTCATTACTGAGATGAAGTTTAAATTGATACAAAACAATTTACTTTAGGTGTGGATAATATAAAAACCTAAAATTATAAAATAATACCATTTTATTTTATAGAATATATGACATGAAACAATGATTTTCTTTGGTATCTTTTTTTAAATGAAAGACTAAGTTTTAACATATGATAATATACAATTAACATTATTATATAATATATCATCTATCAATTGGAATAATGGGTATGAATATGATTAAATAAGTTATAAAAATATATATTTTACACAATTTTATTAGTCATATATTTATTATTTATAAAAATAGATTAATTTTAAATAAAAATTAATATTTTATGAAAAAATTATTTTTTTAAAATACGGATTAATCATGCTTTGAGCGCATAATAAAAAATTAGTTTTAACTTATTTTAGAAAATTTATTTTTATTAATATACTCAATTTTTAAAATTATAATAAAAAAATTATCTTAGGGATAATTTTTGGAATTTTTTTAGAATATTTCATTTTTTGAAAAATAGTTAAAAATATTGAATTTTATTTGAAAATAGTTTTTTCATTTAAAATTTATATAAAGTTTAATAAAAATTAATTTTTTATGTAAATTTAGTTCAATTGCAAATTAATCCAATTTATTTCATTACAATCATTTTCAAATTGAATTTTGATATAAAAACATTGTATCCAAATTTGGGAAAAATGTATCCAAATTAAAAAAAATCACTTTTTTGAAATGAATTTGGGAAAAATGTATCCAAATTTAGAATCAGAATTATTTATAATTATTTATAATTTCAACATAATTTTTTTAACAAAATTAAAAGTGAAAATAATGAAAAATTATTTATCGTGGTTAAGGTAAAAATGGATTTTTCATGGGTTAAACTAGGAAGTTAAGGATTAAAAATGACCCAAAAACATTTCAAACTCCATTTTTATGAATATATTTACACCTTATAATTTATAGGATACATAAGCTTACATTTAATTGGATTTTGAAAACAAAAAACATGTGTATGATTGTAATCTTTCCACAAAATTACAGGTGCACCACTCACCTCACTTATAAAAGGCAACCCCTCTCCTCACTTCATTACACCTTAAAACCTCATTAGTTCGGAAAATAACATTAAAAATCACATCCCAAATTCCATAATCTCATTATATAAGCCTTATTTTGGGTATAAATCTATCCTATGATGGATTTTGGAAGAAACATAAGTAAGATACTCTGAGAAGAGGTAACATTTTCCAACAAGCGTTTTTAATTTTATTTTTTTCGCCTCATCCATAAATTTTTATGAGACCATAATTATATTATAAAATATGTATATTAGATATACTAAGAAATTTTTAGGTTAAATTAATTACATAAAACCATTCCCACTTTCATTAAATGGGTTATGAAGTCATCATTCGTGTGTACGACGAACTACATCCTCATGAACCAATGTCATTAGTTTTTCCTTTGCCACCTATCACAGTTAGGTATGATGATTGATAAAAAGTATATGTATGATATTTTTAACATAAATATACCTCTATATTTATTATATCATATCTTTTTTTTTACTTTCCATTCCCTAGTGGATATGATAATGTCACTCATGTGTACGACAAGCTACCAATTCACTTACCGTTTTGATTCATCTTTCACTAACGCTTTACATGGAATATGATAAAGATAAATTTAATGATTATATATGATATAAATGAAATAATTATGGTACTAATGACATATTTATCATATTAAAATATAATATATATTGTTTTATCTTATATTTTCACTCAATGAATGATGATAACCTTGTATGTTTATGTGTGGACCACAACTTCATGAAATGATGTGACACTTTTTCACCACCAAATCATTTGGATGATATATATACATATATAAGTTTATTTGAATAAATAATATTATATTTTGACCATTATAGAATTCTAAAATATTACTTACTCGTTCCAAAAATTTACTCACGGATAAGTACATCCTACCATCTCCATGATCATAAAATAAATAATTTTATAAAATATCTCTCATTATTGTTCATACACATATAAATGAGGTATAAATAATATAATTATGTAATTATTATTATTCTAAATATAATATTACTATATAACTAGCATAATAATTGGAACCTTCAGGATAAAGCATGAATGGGAAAACATTGCAATTTACACAAGAAAAAATAGGAATAATGAAATATTATTAATGGACATATGATAAGATGTAATATTAATAAAGTTTTTGTATAATTTTTTTACATGATTAAAACAAATTAGAGGAGGTTAAATAACTTTCAACCAAAAGGAAACATGGGGTAAGGGACTTCATCTCAACTTCTCTTTATTGAGACATATTGAAATGTTATGCACCTAATTTCTTTTATATGGTGTATATACATCCCATTTTACATGTTATATAATTATTCATTAATAATTCTTTTTATTTTGAGTTTTAATTTGAATTATTTCATCCATTGAGACTTGACATAAAAATTAACAAGTGGTAAATAATGTCATTGCTCAATTTTTATTCAATGGGTTATATTACTTCGACATTATTGATATTATAAGATTATGTGTAAAATTAATTATGGATATATATGGTTATATTTAGACTTTTTATGTGTATTTATAGTTTATAAACATAAAAAAATCATTTATTAATGCTCACTTCATCTTTATGATGATTTTAAGGGTTTATTTCATAATCACATTCTAACTGAGATTGTTCATTCTTGAATTTTAGTTGAAGGAAACTATTTATCATTATCTAATAAAAAAATTTAGTGTTTATATTTTTTGGTTATTCAGTATATATTTATGTATTAATACATTTTCCCATTATATCATACTGAAAATTATCTAGAAAATGTTTTTTATAAAATATGACTTCATTTCGTTTTATGGTTAAAAACTCGTTTTCTTCCAAAATAATGTTTTCAAAAAATGTTTGAAGAATTTTTTTTAACATTTAAAAAATGATTTATTAAAGAAATTTTTTCCCATTATCACTTATTAATTTTTTTCAAAGGAATCTTTGTTTCATTTTCTGAACAATGTGGGTTTTCAATTTACCAAAAATTTGAAAGGAATTTTATTGTCTTCTTCAAAACAAGTCTCTTTTATAACCTTTTTAAAGTGAAAATGAATGTTTTTTAACTTGTAAATTATGTAAATAATTACCTCCATCAAGACCATCATTTATTTGAATCTTACTTTTCATGTTTATATGTTTTTTATAAAGAAAATATTTTACATAACATTCTTTAAATTCATTATTTTTAAAAGTAATATTGAAGGAAAGGGATTTTCAAAATGTTTTATGTTTTAAAAATTTATTTAAACAATGAAGAAGATATTTTCCCCAAAAAAATCATTAAAGATCATTTTATCGTATTTTTATCCATCATCATCAATAACCCTTTATTCTTACTCCAATGCGTATATGTTTTACATATATTATCCTTATTATTTTTTGGATGGTTTATGATCATTTGACCAAGGAATTTATGGAAATTTACTTTCATGGCCTATTTTTGTCGTCATTAACTTTACCATGAAATATTACCTTTCTTATGATAATGGGAAATTAAATTTTACCTATTTTTTCCAATCATTTATCATGGATATAATTTGTTACTATACGTTATATCATTTTTGATTACAGTGTTTTACAATTATTTTTATTCGATTCACTAGGGAAATACTTTAAAATATGTATTCTTTAATAAAAAAGGATATTTTATAATAATTCATATTGATTCTTGAAATAAATTTAGTATTAGATATATGATGAATTCTTAAAAATAGAAGTGATGTGTATGAATATCCATTATAAAGTCCCTTGATGATTCAGTAGGTCAAATTATATAGACAACATTTTCTAGATTTAAACGGGTGAGTATCTTGTGAAACTTATTGATAGTATAGGTATCATGATTCTTGAGATTAGGGTGTCCAATAATTAATAATCCACTTCATTAAGAATTTAGTTACCATTATCCATGATATTATCACTATGATATTATATATGGATGAATTAAATTCCCTTCTTATTGATTAAATTACTTTTTTCAATTATTTACCTAGTCATGTTGATTATGACATAACTAGTTATTTAAATGGCTAGTGTGTTCAGTCATTTACTATACGGGGATAATTTTTCTTATTGATTCATGATAGATTTTTCTATACTTAACACTTACTAATCATTTGTGATTACCCTTATTTTGTTTCCTTTCATAGGAATAAATTAAGTGTACAATGAAAGATATGTAAAAATATACGAGAGAGAGTAATGGTATTATTAAAAGAAAAAAAGTATATTTTTATTTGTGTTTTAAAATGTAATATGGGAGCGATGTATTTAACTAGTTTTCTAAGATTACTTAACTATTAAGTCCATTAGGATGTGATTAATTGTATATTATTCCAATGTAATAATGTATACATAGGCATTAGTCTACTGGGGTCAGGGTCACTATATCTTCCATTGTCTATATCATACATTCGAACTAGCCATCCATTTGGGGATTGTCACAAACCTAGGATGTGTGAAAGATTTTGTTTCAAAAATATTTCATAATTTTGATATTTTATCCATCACTATATTTATCTTTCATTAAAAACAACAATAAGTTTATCTTTTGTTGTAAACAATATCGTGTTTATCCTGCATTATATGCAACACCAAACATCTGAGAACCAAGAAATAATATTATTTTAAATATAACCATTCAAAAATAGAAATTAAATAGACAGATATGAATACTAATAAATACTTTTAAAATAATATGTATAATGGTTTTATATAAATAAAAAATATTGAAAAAAATACATATTTTATGGTAAAGACTTTATCTGTTTCAATAATAATATTTTATCAAAAAAAATTTATTTATTTTTGTGAATAATTATAATAAAATTAATTTTTTTAAAAAACTATAAAATTAATTTGATAACAAAAATTCATTTTTGAAATAATCCGATCAAAATTATCTTAGGTTGAATTGTTTTGTTTTTTTTTAGTTTCGTATTTTGATGAATAGTGGAAAATACTGAGTTTTAATTGAAAACTACCTTTTATTTTAATTTAATTATAAAGATAAATTTGATTTTAATTTGATTTTATAGTTAAATTAGTTAAACTATACATCTAATAATCCAATTTTTGTCATGAGAATCAATTTCATTTTGAATTTTCATATAAACACATTGTAGACGTTTGATAATTTTCTCTTTAAAATCCTGATTTCTCAACGCGTCTCTATGATTAATTTTAAATACTATTTTCCCACTTATGTGAATGGAATTTTTAGAAATTTATTCCACATATTTTATTAGAATAAATTATATTATCTAAATAGTTCAAATTAATTTTTGAATAAAATGAATTGTGAATGTAGTAAAAAAAAATTAATTTGGTTAAGGTAAAAATAGGCTAACCATGGGGTGAAACTTATAATAAAAGGGTTAAAATGACTTACCATATTGTATAAATATTATAGGATATCCATATTTCTACCTTAACCTTCCCAAGTTATAACATAGATTCATTTTGAAGCTTTTTTCTTGGTAAATACTTTATTATCTTGGAGTCATTTAGAAAATTTCCAAGTAGTTTCCAACTGGGTTCCTTTCACCCACACACAAAAGGCCACCACCACCCTTTACATATTCACAAATATCAAGAAACTTTACTCTAGCAAAACATTCCCTATTATCTCCCAAACATCTTTTTTCTATTTCTAGAGAAATTATTCCTCCCAAAAGACCATCCATACGGTTCTTTAGGGGAGATTCAAATACGGTTTCTCTGAGATAATGTAATTATCTTAAAAAGTTATTTTATCTTCTTTATTTTTCTCCACTATAAAATATGTATTAATACATAAAATATAATAAAAAAATTATCTCTTATTTACTAATATTTTATTTTGATGGAATAATAATATCCCATATCCACTTCCATCAACTGGGTTATGAAATCGTCGTTCATATGAACGACAGGCTACTGCCTTACGAACCGATGTCAATTATTATTCCATTACCACCTATATTAGATATCAATAATGATGGATTTATTCATTATATATTATATTTAATTTCTTTTATTTTTTAATTATTATATCACACATAACTTCATACTCTTTTTTTGGGAATATGATTACTTCGCTTGTGTGTAAAGCATACTACCGCCCTATGACGTGATGTGATTCATTAAAACTTTGCATGTACTATGTTAATGATTGGTTTAATGAAAATATTATATATATATATAATATAAATGATTATTTAATCCTAAGATATATATATATATATATATATCTTTTAATTTTCATTCATTCAATCTGATACTAAAATGGAAAGAGTATTCATGTCTATGTACGACCTACCATCTCCATGAATGGTTTATTTCATTTCCTATCACTATTTTTTTGACAACTATAAATACATATATACTTAATATATATGATATTTATATCATGTTTTATGTTATGGAGATGATGAAACCATGATCTAAGTAAGATGAAAAAATATCAAGTCAAAACATTCCCAAACAAAAGTTATTATTGCTCGAAACACGACTGTAACATGAAGTTGTTAATAAAAAAGGTAATATAGAGGAATAATTATATAAAATATGGTATGATATATATGAATATGTTTCTTTTATATATGTTTAGTAAACTTATATTTATTATATTGGAGGTTTTAGTGAGCATGATGGAAGTCAATAATTAAGATAAAATATTTTTAGAATCTCTTTTATTTATGGGAGACATATGCTATTTCACCACACATTTCTTCTATGTGGTGTATATACTTTCCCTTTTACATTTTATATCATGAATATAATTCTATTTCTGATATAGGATTTATCATTTTAAATTATTCTTTACTAGGGATTATAATTAAAAATATTAATAATGTGGTAAGGGGTTTTTATCTCAATTTTTCTTCTTTGAGATGTACGTTATGTCATGCACCTATATTATTCCACATGGTAAAAATAAATCCAATTTTACATGTAATATCATGAATTTATTAATAATCATGATATTTTAGGTTTCATTTTATGTTATTACTTCATGGTTATTATGATTTAATGTTTCCAATGTGGTAAAAAGTTTATGTTACACTCTCTACATTTATCAGGATTTTTTATGATTAGGTCTACAATGTTGAAATATATTGATATAACTCATAATAATTATCATAATTTTTCTTATCCTCTAATTATCCATGATATATTTAAGTAATGATACCATTTTCCACTCATTGTTACTTATAATTATGAATATAAAGTTTTTAAGAAAATATAATTTTATTTTTATCTTCTATCATAAATCTGTTTTCTTCTAAAACTATTTTTTTTCTAAAAACGGGTTAAAATATATTTATTACTTTATTATTATTTTCAAAATGTATTTTTACCCTTTAAAAATTCATTTTAAAAAAACATAAATTAATATTTATGTCATTTTTTAAACAGTTTTTGTTTTGATTTTATTGAAAATGTGGAAGGAGAATTCATTTTAACTTTTGTGGAATGAGCATAATTTTCTAACATCATGACCAATCATTGCTTCATAGCCTCATTTATAAACTCTCAAGGTTATTTTCAAATAATTAATTTTTATAATTTTTTTATAATTTAAAACTAATTTTTCAAAGAAAAAAGTATATTTTCCTCATGAAATATTTTAAATGGTCTTCTAAAATTATTCTCTATTATTGATGACATTTATTGGTGTTATTTTAGCCTTACTGAGGATATGATCCAATTATTCCATTCATATTATTTCTTTGAATGGTTTATATTTTTTTGAAATGATGTTTATGAAACCTGTTTATATTCAACGGGTTATACAATGGGAAAATGCTTATAAAACCCACTAACATTCACAAGTTATTATATAGTAAAATGAAAATGAAATTAATCTATTTTACACAAATTATGTTATAATGAAATGTTTATGGTATCCAATATAATTCCTCAGTTAATATATTATGAATTTTAATGATATTTTGGAACACATAAATATGGTTTTCATTATGTTATTAGCGGAACCTAGATTTATATCTCACGAGATAGATAGGAATGGAAGGGTGTGTGAACTTGGTTTAGAAAGACAAGGCTAAAATAAGGAGTGAACTTGGTTCAGAAAGACAGGGTTGGAACATTTAGTGCACCTGGTTTAGTAAGATAGGACTAGAATTTGGAGTGAACCCAGTTCAGTGAGGGTATTTATATTCTATGATGGCCTTGGAAGTGATTCATGACTTATATGGAAATCCTTTAATATGATTATGTGTATGACAGAAGTTCCATATGTTGTGCCAATGTTATGTTCTCATGGATTATTTTCTTTAATTACCTTATGATTCAAGTCTTATAAATGAATAATAGTTTTTACATGACTCAATATTATGATATTTAATATGAAGGGTATTGATTTCAACTGTAATTATCATGTTCACAAACATTATGTTTAGGAAACACTTACGTATCTCCATTTTTTACCCTTAATGAGCATCTTATCTCATAATCTCATAAGTTTCATTTCCTTGTGTTATGGATATATGTATTATTTAAGATACATCTAAGAGTGGTGCTAGTTATGAATAATGTACTGCGCGATGATGTAGCACACTTATAGACCTGTGTTTATGTCTCTATGTTTCCAAAGGCACTAAACTGTTACAGTCCCTAGGAATGTGGTTGTGTAATGTAATGAATATTCCTGAAAATGATGTAATATCTATGTATAAAAATCCCAGTTATCTATAGTTGGCATAATTGGAAAGGTTTACATAACAATTGGAAACTAGGATGAAAAAGTGAGAACCCTAGGGATATTTCTATTGAAATGTATTTGGATGTTATTAAGGATAATTCGACGGATGATTCAAATCAGGGGAAAATGATTTTGAATTTTGGTAAAGGATAAACCAAGTGTTTTCCTATAAATTACATCCATTTCTTGATATTATTAGTGGATTCATCTTTACCATAGAGGTACATGAGGACAATAACTCTAAAAATATATCATTTATTTGGACCCAATTGTGACCTAGTTCAAGATAATGATCCTTACTCACAAATAGGTTGACAATATTAGGGATATTTTATGGAAATTTATGAACACTTTCCAATCCATCATGAAGGATTTAAATAGATAATGACTATTAATAACCTAGAATGACCCTAAGGTGTTATAGGTTAAAAGAAACATGCCATGATTTAGACATCCATAAGTGATTTGTTTTCATGATTTTGTGGTTTTCATCTAAGATTAGTGTTTCTAATTCTATGATATTTGGTTTTATTAAATGGTAAGAATAATAAAGAATTGGGTTAACAATGAATGTGATGGAAATTTTTTTGATGAGCAGCCAAATGGGATAATGACTAGAGTGGAGGAATTTGTTATTATTCCAAATTAATTTAGAGAATATTGTTAATAAAGTATACCTTAACTATCTCTCAGACTCAGTAATGTACATAAGGAAAGAGTTAAATAATAGTTATGGTAGTGGAGACAATAGAGGAAATAATATTTAATTTCTTATGTGTTGAAGATGTAGGAAGAAACACCAAAGTGGATGTATTAGAGGAATAAGAATTTTTTTTGACTATGTAAGAGAAGGCCACAAAGAAAGTAACTATAAAGGGAAAATTAAAATTTTTGTTAAAAAATGGATGAGAGTAATGGTCTCTCAAATATTTCATTGATTGTAAAATTATCTAAATGTGAAAAGTATTAGAATTATACAGATAGATTTCTTAAGGGGAAATACCATGAGGAAAATCATTAAGGTTGTATAAGTAATTTATATATTATTGATGATAAAGAGACTAATAATAGAATATTAAAGGAAATAATTATTAAAGAATGAGATAATTAACAATATTTAATTTTTTAAGAAGGAATTGGGATGAATTATGTTTTTATTTATCATAATTACAATATTAATTTATTTGAATTTTGAAATATATTTGTATTTTTTAGCAGTAGTTTTTTATTAAGGATTTGAAATAATTTTTTGAATGATGTTGATGGACTGAAAATGTGATTCAATGAAAAGTTGAAATTTTTATTATGGGAATTTAATCCTTAATAAGTTATTTATGTTGAGAAAATGGTGTTTAGTTTTCATAAACTAATTACTGATATGGTTGAAGTAAAACAGATGTTATTAATGACCTAATAACTAATGAAGTATTTTTTTTTACAAAATGAATTATGTTACCATTGACGGAGTTTAAAATGTTATTAGGTCTATGGAATACATTTAATAATATGTGGTTTTATTCAAGGAATGAGAAAAAAATCATATTTTCATTAAGGTTCAATGGTAATTTCGGTTTCAAGAGAATACAGGATGAAGTTATTCAATTCTATTGTTTTCAATAATTAAGTACTATTTCATGATGTTTAGGGGGTTAATGACAAGTTAATTTTATAAATTTACTGACCTTTATTCAACAATTTTGTATTTTAATCATTTATAAGGGTCATAAGGTTAACCATTTATGAAATGGTTTATGTTAAACATTGAATGAGGTTTTAGACATTAATGTACTATTTTTTCATATGAATATTTATGCATATTGGAGAAAATGTGTAACCATTTTTATATGATCGAAACTAAATATAGATGGATTAAATTATAATTATATCTATGGATCTTATGATCTATTAGTTCTTTTGTCACAAAAAATTGTCCTTCTTTTCTTATATTGTGAAATGAAGTGGAAATTGTTCAAGGCACAACCAAATGGAAATATTGTGCTTATGAAATGGAATGAAATCAGGTAATTGTATATTCTTGTGAGATTTCATCAAAATTATGAGAAATATCTTAAAGTAAAATGGTATCATGTTATCACCAATTTTTATGACCTTAATGAAAATTTTCACACCTCTTTGGTCTATGATTTTATGATGACTAACTTTCTCTGGATCACCCACTTTCTTATGATCGGTGATCTTTATCACTCTCAATAATTATGTACGCTTTTCTTCCGTTTCCAAATATTAAATTCTAACATATTTTATCCTATGTGGAAATCCAGTTATGAGTTACTTTAGGTAACCATTATATTTCCAACATTCCATTTTTAATGTATGTATTTTTATTTATTTTTATTATGTGGGTTTCAATAAATTCATTTCCAAATTTTAAACCTTTGATGACCAAGATGAATTTTGAAGGAGAAATTAATTTAAGGGGGGTAAAATGTAACACACTAAGAGATTGTGAAATATTTTTTTAAGAAATGTTTAATATTTTTGAAATTTTATGCATCAATATGTTTATATTTTATTATACACAGTACTAATATTGGTTTGTGTTATACTCATTACTGATTTTTTCATGCATTATATGCAACACCAAACATCAATTAACATCACCATCATAACCTGGACATTCAATAGGTGGGTATAAATAGTAATTGATACATTTTAAATATTATGTAATATTTTTATATTTAAATAATATATTTTGAAACAAATACTAATCTTTTTGTAAAGTCTTTATATGTTTCAAAAATAATATTTTCATAAAAAAAATATTTATCTTTGTGGAAAATAAATATAAAATTAATGTTTTAAACTTTTAGAAAATTAATTTGATAAAAAAACATCATTCTTTTTAAATCAACATGTCAAAGTTATCTTGGGATTAATTTTGGGGTTTAAAAAAATATTATTTTTTAATGAATAGTAATAACTGCTTAATTTTAATTAAGAAAATCCATTTCATTTAGTTTAATAATAAAAATAAATTATATATTAAATTTATTTTAAAGTTAAATTAGTTAAATTATACACACATTAATCATATTTTTTTTCATTTTAATCAATTTTTTATTGACATTAGATCAAAAATATTAATAAACTTTTGAACATTTTCACTTGAAAAACATGCTTCCTCATCGCTTCTGTGGGTTTAATTTTAAAATAAAATTTCCCACTTCTAAGAATGGAATTAAGAAAAATTTATTCAATATTTTATATCATAATATTTTATATTATCTCGCAATGAAAAATAAATATTTGGAAAAAATGAATAGGGAATGATTTAAAAAATAATTATAGTGGGTAAGGTAGAAATGGGTTTACCATGGGGTTAAACCAAAACAATAATGTCTAAAATGACTTAAAAATTTATAAAAAACATATTTTATAGACTTATTTCCACCTTATCCTTCCCAATTTCTAACATAGAGTCATTTGGTATATTTATTCTTGGTAATTACTATATTATTATAGTGTATTTTTTATGTTTCCAAGTATTTTCCTAGTGGGTTCCAATGTCCACTTTCACCCTTCTCTTATTCACACCTCAAAAGACATTTTTATCAAAATAAACTAGAAAACATTATCTCCATATAATCCTTAGTCACATTCTAGAGCTGATAGACCTCTAAAAAAACAATCCATATAGTCCTTAAGAGGATATCCAAAGGAGGTTTCTCGTAGATAAGGTGATTATCATAAAAAGCTATTTCATCTTTTTTCATATTTTTTCAGAATCAATTATAACATAACAAATAAAATATAATAAGACCAGTATCTATCTTAAAATAATATATTATTATTTTAATGTATAAATAATTATCACTCTCTACTTCAATCAAATGGGTTACGAAATCATCATTTGTGTGTACGGTGGACTACTGCCTCACGAACTAATGTCATTCATTTTTTCATTACCAACTATCAAGTTTCATTTTAATGAAACAATTATTATTTATATGTGATATATATTATTTTATTACTACTCTTTAATTATTATAACTATAATACCTTCATACTCTTCTTTTTATTAGAATATGATAATGTTGCACATGTGTACGATAGACTACCACCTCACAAAGTGATGTGATTCATTTACATTTTATATGGAATGTATTATGGATTAATTAAATAAAACTATTTCATATATATTACATAAATATTAATTTATACTAATAATATAAATATATTTATGTCATTTACTTTCCTTTCTTTCAATCTGAAAATAAAATGGAATCAGTTTTCATGTGTATGTACAGACTTTTCTATCGATGAATGATGTATTTCATTTCCTATAACTAAATTTTTTGTATTACTATAATTAAATATATAATGAATATATAATATATTTATGTCCTTGTTTACATTCTGTAGATGTTTATCCAATTATCAAATTAAGAGGACCATAAATAAAAAGTCAAAAGATACATGAAAAACTAAGTAGTTATTTCCCAAAATGTGATATTAACATGGAACAGTTAATAAATGGGTAATAAATAAAAGGGAAAAAGTAAATCATATATAGTATGATATAAATTAATATATTTCATTAAAATATATATAAAAAACATAAATTTATAATATAGGATGTTTTAATGAGTACGACAAAAGTCATAACTTAATGTAAGGGATTCCTAGTCTCGCTTTTATTTCATGGAGACATATGAAAATTCACCACTCATTTCTTATGTGTGGTTAATATCTTTCCCATTTTACATTTTATATCACGAAACACAATATTTTTATGATATTTTTAGTTTCACGTGATGTTATTATTTACCTGGAATTACGAATCAAAATATTACCAAAGTGGTAAGGTATTTTTGACGCAATTTTTTTTCTTTTGGATGCATGTTATGTTATGGACCTTTATTCTTTAATGTGGTGTATATACATACACTTTGAAATGTAATATAATGAATTTATTCATACTCATTAAATTTTGAGGATTCATTTTATTTTTTTCCATCATGGTTATTATGATTCAATGTTACTAGATTGGTGAATATTTTATGTTACATTCTCATCATTTATCGGGATTGTTCATGATTAAGTCTGTAATATTGAAATATCATGATATAACTCTAAATAAATCCCATAATGTTTCTTACACTAGGATTATTCATTATATATTTAAGTAATGGTTCCATTTTTACACTCTTTGGCACTTATAATTATTAATTAAATGTATTTAAAAAAATCCATCTTAATTTCAATCTTCGGTCGAAAATCTGTTTTCTTCTAAAATCAATATTTTTGAATTTTTTTAAATATTCTTATAACTCACTTATGGTTTTTAAAATAAAAAATTAAACATGCTTAAATTTTTTTAAAAAAAATTGAAATGAATAACTAGGTATATTTCCAAACAATTCTCTTTTTTATTTTACTGGAAATGTGAAAGGAACCTTGGTTTTAACAAGTATGACATGAACAAAATTTTCTAACATCAGGAAAAATCATTACTTAAAATATTCCTCTATATTTTTTCAAGTTTATTTTTGAGAAAAATATTTGGAGAATTTTTTATGTATTTAAAATAGTATTTCAATGTGGAAAGGATATTTTACCTATGAAATATTTTAAATGATCTTTCAAAATTATTATCCAGCTAAGGTGAAATCTGTTGGTGTTACCAATGTATTATTAGGGATGTGATACTAGGATACCATAGATATTTTTTTGTTAAATGGTTTGATGAATGATTTTTATAAAACCCATTTCCCTTCCATGGGTTACACCATGAAGAAATTCTTATTAAACCCTCTTCTTTTCACAGGTTATTCTATGATGAAATGATTATAAAACCTTCATCTTTTCCACATGTTTTTATATCGTGATATTTTTATGACACCCATTCCATTTAATGGTTTATGATATGATGAATGTTTATGATCTCTTTTTACATATAAATATGGTTTTCTTTATGTGATGGGCTGGACCTATATCTCTCAGCTATGCATTTGGTAAAGATTTATATCTCGTGAGATAGAGATGACTTAAATAGAGAGTGAACCCAGTTTAGTAATATAGGTATTGAACTAAGAGTTATCCCAATTCAGTATGATCGAGCTTGGGCGAGGAGTTAACTTACTTCAGTAATAGAGGGCTATAATGGGTCTGTTATGATGGCCTTAGCATTGATCCTTGACTAATTTTAAAATGGTTTTCTATGCTTATGTGTATTCCACAAATTTCATATCTTATGGGACTGTTATGCTCTCATGGAAAAAGTTCTTTGATTCCCTTATGATTCATGTATTATGAATTACCAATATTTATTCCATGACTCAAGATTATGATCATGGATATGTAGGGAATGGTTTTCAAATGTAATGCTCATGTTCTCCAACCCTTATGTTCATTTTATGCTTATATATCTCCCTTGTTTACCCTTATTGAGAATCTGACATCGCCATTTCTTATTTTTTTTTCTTATTTATGAAGATTCTATTTATATATAATATGTATAAGAAGGGTTTTTTTTATGATGAACATAGTATAAGATTATATATCTCACTTATGGGTCATTGTTTATGTTTCAAAGTTTCAAAAGGAACTAAAGTATTAATGTCTTCAGGCGTGTGTTTGTGTAATTTCATGAATATTAAAACAAATAATGTATTATTTATGAATGCAATTCCTAGGTACCTATATGGATGATATGTTGGGATCATAGTAAACTAATTTCCAATGGATTATTTCATGGATCAACAAAACCATGATGTGAATCGAGGGTCCTATTTAGAAACAATAAAAACTGTTACTCCTTGTAATCTATCTAATTCCTTGATTTACAGCTTTTTAAAGTCTTCCACCAAATTGGGATCTCAAATAGGAATGAAATATAATGATCTGCATAGTTTATCCATAATCATATAAATATCATCATGATTATAAATCTTCCATGGTATAATGGTGGAAAAGTTTAATGAAATCTGTCCCCAATTCCAAACAGGTATTGGCATCGACTACAGCAAAATTAAATGTCATTGGTGTTTAGACTTTACCTATTGGTAGGTGATGTATTTTATAACATAATCATACAATTTTAATTTCATTTGTAACCACAAAAAAATGTGTCTTCGTTGATCTATACATCCTTTTAATACATGGGTGAACAACCCATTTATAATTTTGATAAACAAAATAACAAATATGTATACATTGAAGAAACTATTTTTAGATTTCAAAAGTGTAACACAATGTTTTCATCCACAATGAAAAACATAATGATCTCTCCATCATTGTGTTTTGACCTCCTCAGATGGTAATCTTTGTTTGATGGTAGAGCCTCCTTGATTAGACTCAGTAGGTCTGAAATGAGAGTAATGGGAAATAAAATTTCATTCTGAATTTTCTCCCTACACTCCAAAATAATTTTTATAATTACCCTATGAAAAACCACTGGTCATGAGCCTCTTTGACCATCTCATTTTACAAGTACAGAATCAAATAATCTGCCACTAAATTTCATTTTACTGGTGTATAAACCAAGTCAAATTCAAACATCTTTAGATATTCCATTCGTTAGTGTTTCCTTAGGTTTAAATACATTTTCGAAAATATGTGTTTCAAATATTTATTAACTATAAATACTATAATTGTTTCACAAAATAGGTAGTGGAACCATATTTTTAGTGCATGGTTTAACATAAATATTTCTAGGATGTGAATTTGATATTTATTTTCATTAAAATTTAGTTATCATGAGCCATTTGTTATGACATAGTCTCAATACATGAGAACAAACCCCAATTTAGATATAGATTCAATGAAACATTCCAAATATCCATAAACTTTTTCTAGAATGTTAAGGATAGATATCAAAGTGAATTAATCCATAAGCTTAGGGAAGGATTTATGGATCTCCTCCTTCCATTTTAATTTAATATCTATTCTTTTTAAAGTATTTATAGGATAATACATCCTTGAGGAGTCCTAAATAAAGTGATGATAATATAATTATAAACCCATAATTATTTGTATCTTAAAAAAATCCCTAAGTGGTGTCCAACAAATCACTACATTAACCTTTTCAAGATCGATTTTTATTCTTCTTTTATAGATTATATTCCCAATGAAACGAAACTCTTATATCGAAAGGACCCACTTATATAATTTTTTGTAAATTCTATTATCATGAAATGTACCAAATATAATCTTAAGTGTTTATCATAGTCATTTATAGTGTGGGATTACACCAAATAATTTTCAACATATACCATGAAAAACAAGTTGAAGTACTTTTCAAATATTTGATTCATTAAGGAAATTAAAACTATAGGTTAATTTGTTATTATAAATGGTATAGCTACATATTCATAGTGATCATAACATCTTAAGAAAGTATTTTTTTGAATATATTATTTCAAAATTTGGATTTTGTGATAGCTAGACCATAGATTAATCTCAATGGACTATGCAGATCCCTTCAATTGATCCAAAGGTTCATCAATTAAAAGAAGAGAGTATAAATTCATGATCATAACATGATTAAATTAATTATAATACACACAAAAACAAAAAAAAATCATCTTCTTTATTTCCAAATAGGTCTGGAGCATCCAATAGATATGTTATTAGTCTAATTAATCCCATTCTTTCTAATTCTTCTAGTTGGACCTTTAATTCCAGCAACAATATTTCTGTAATTATATATTATTTTTGTTAGATATAACTCATTTCTAGAATTATATTGATTTAAAATTCAATTCTCAACAGTAGTGGTGACCCCAAGAAATCTTATGGAGATACATTAAGGTATCAATCTACTATAGTAGGAGGACTCGTAGTGTCATATTATTTTATAACTCCAAAATTAATCATTCATAGATGAAAATATATGGTTCCATCGACTACCACCAGAGTCTATACTCAAGTAGTATTCATATCCCAATTCCCATTTAATAAATGAATATTTCCACTTGGGGATGAGAATGATAATTTTTAGGAACAACATGTGATATATTCTATGAATTCCACCAGTCAGCCCATTCCAAATATCTAATCAAAGATATCCATTTCCATGAATATAAACCCACAAAAAAGTGTGTCTAATTAATGGTAATGGGGCAGGGTTTCAATTTTAAGCATCTATATGTATTCTACCTAAGAGGTGTTTTGATGCTCAATACATGAGGAATCATTTCCATGAGAATCCCAAATTGATTTAAATACTATGAAGAAAGAAAATAGCGGGATTCTTATGTATCAAATAGTATATGAATTAGTGTTTTGTTGAGAATAATGGTACCTCACACCATTAGGGGATCCATTCTCTCATATATTATTTTATGATAAACTCTATACAGTTTTCAATCAACTCTCAATTAGTATTATTCTCTTCCTTGTTATTGTGGTATCAATTTTACAAATGACGAACTCATAAAACCATCTAGATTCAAAATATTTTGTGGTAGATAACTATTTTGATGAGACTTACCTAGTTGATAATGTGATATTTGAGACTAATTTGAGCCAATTGTATCCATTGGCTCTATGGGTCTTGGACAATTACACTTGCGATATCATTTTTTTCACATTTTTGATAGTATTGAGGTGGTGTGGTATAATACATTTTCAAGTTGGAAAACGAGACACATCAAAAAAACCTACTTCCATATTTTTATGTGGTGGAAAACATACTAGTTAGTGATATTATTTAATAATTCTCCACTTTTAATGGAGTTGGTTCCCCACCTCCTCTCATTTTATGTACTAGTGTTTCCACCAGTGACTATGAATAAAAAGATTTTTACCCCACTACAATTTGTAGTTATGTCTCTTTCTTACTTCATTTCCCTATTGAACATATTTATATAATCATCAATCAAGAATAATACAACCTTAGAATCAATATCTATTCCCATCCCTACTTCAGTGATATGGTCCTTCAGGTGTGTCCTTGTTTACACAATAGAATAAAAATGAACTATATTCACAAAAATATTGGTGTATTAAGTCACAGGTAGATTTTAATTCTTGAGAATGAATAAATCAATGGTTTTTTACTCTGAAGGTATGAAGATATTTTTTTTCTTGAAAAAATTATTCAAATCCCTCCAATGTAATTACTTGGTCAAGATTAGATTATACAGTTAATTCCCACCATTATTTTTGTGAGATTCTCCAACAAGTATACTATAAGGACCCGACCTTATTAATTTACATAATCTTGAATTTAATAAATAATTAATTTCCTTTCACATTGGGGATCTTTTCATGTTTAGATATTTAGATAATTGGGGCATAATACATTTAAAAAATTACACATTATTACATAGTGGATACCATAAAAATAGTATTCATTTTTTGAAAAATATAAAACTTTTCACATGAAACATGATTTATTTTATTAATATTAAAACATTTAACTTGGATTCATTATTTTTCTTACATATCCTTATAACCTGTGAAAATTATTTAAAAACATGGGATGAGCACAAAATCTCAGTAAGGGATATAAAAAGAAGGAAAGAACACATTCTTCCATGAACACTTGTAACGTATGAAATCCTTTTCAAAGTACATACTTGCCACCCATAAATACTTACTATGTGAAACATGAGATTTAAACAAGATCCAAACAAAAAAAAGAACATAAATAGAATCATTAAGGTATCTTGGGGCATTACTTACATAATCTTTGAACCCTCATGACAACCTTATAATTTTTGTAACCATCGCTATTACAATAGGAGTTACCATATGACCGACCTCTAACATACACATAACCAATGCATTGAAGGGAAATATATGTCCCACCATTCACCATAAACAATTCCCAAGATCCATAAAAAAAATACAACATGAATAATATCATAAAAGCATTACATTTAGAATTTTGTAAAATATAATTTTAAAAGAATATTTTAAAAGAAAAGTCCCTTATAAATATCACATAATTAAAGTGAGACTTAATAGAGTTGATGGAATATGTCTATATTCTATAAATAAACATAATTACATAGAATATAATAAAAATTTATCACACAAAAAATTTAAATAGCATATAAATAATGAAGTACAAGGTTAACCCAATGGATGGAGATCGGGTTATGAATTCCCTTACCTCGGGTTTGTCTTACTTCCAACTCATTTAAACCTCCTGTATAATGGTTAAAAGAGTATTATTAATATCTTGTAGAAAAATATCCATCTTTATAATTCCTTATATGATTATTTCAGTATATCATCTAACCCATTAATTGTTAGTATTTTGTTCCTTGCACTTCTTTTGGGTGAGTTATTTACTTTATTTCCATGATTGGTTAATGATGGTTTTTCTTGTCAATTAGAAGTGAAACTCCAAAATTGGAATGCAGCAGTATATACATATTTCCAGAACCATAAATTATACCATTTATAATTTTTAATTCTTAAATGATAATGATTCATAAGTTAGATCATTAATGATGTTGGTTTAGATCATTTTAGTGGTACTTTGATGATAACGACCTCATTTTATTTTATAAACTAAAACCATGTATAAAAAATAATTCCAGACCCATGGATGAGATACAATACATATATTATAACCTGTTTCAACATAAAAATTGTTTCATGACCATCCTTTAAGGAATTAAATCAGATTGAAATCACATCATCCACGATGTTTGAAATTTGACCCATCACCGACAATGTTTTTTATTCCCTGAATAAGTGGGGGATGGGAAGAAGATTGATGAGGAATTTTCCATGAACATGATAACATATAGAATATAAAATATTCTTAAGATTTAATTCCTCTAGGATAAGAGTAGGTGAGGAATGAAGAATAAAATAAATAAACTCAAAATAAAATAAAATTTAAGAGATCCCTTACAAAAATTCCGCAGCCTAACTGCGTCGCTTAAAATTTCATAAATTAATTTGATCAGAGAAAAGGGGTCTCTCATAATTATTACATAATATGTGCTTTAAGGGGGATATGGAATTAATTATCCCAACATAATTTAATGTAATGGAAAATAACAACATAAAATGAAAGAAACGAAAGAAAATAAAAGAGGAAGTTTACCTATGGATCTCTTCTTCTTGAGATCCTTCTTAAGGCCTTTGGTTTTGGCCTTTTGGTGAGATCAGAAGCTCTAGGACGTGGGGAAGATCCTTGGGATGCGTTTTGGGCATAACATAGATAAGGATCAAGTCTTGATAGGTGTGGTATGAAGAGGGGGATGAGGGTGGTATTTATAGTGGAGGAGAGGGGGTATTTTCCACTATTTTAATCGTTATTATTATATTTTTTTCACAAGACTATGAATTGTATTAATTCATGTGACCCAAAACCGTAATAATGGCATGTGATTTACAAACAAGTAGTATTACATCAATTATGTTGTTGTAAATAGTTTATTTTACTGATAATTTGAATATACGGTATTTTACCGTATTTCACTATTCATCGAAAATTCAGGAATTTCATAAAAATACCAAATATTCAACCATACCATTTCTCGATGTGTAGAATTCAAAAATGAACTCCATTTTTAAAAAATACTTTTCAAAATATTATTAATTTAAATTTAAAATAAAATCATACTTAATTCAAAAATAAACAAATTTTTTACTATAACTCCTCTTATAATATATTGAAAAATTAACCAAAATTTCCTTATCATCAAGCCTTAAGAAAATAAAATAATAGTACAATTTAATATCCAATAGGGTCATATTACTATTGATATTACTATTAATACGGGTATGTTACTATTCACCAAAAAACAAGTTGGTTCCATTAGGCTCTAAATAACTTACTGAACACAATTATAGATGACTATTTATCGAAATTCATAACATAAAAGTGGAAAATTTATTTTTAAAGGATAGTTATAAATATCTACATAAAACAATGTTTCATGCATTTTCATTTTATTAAAACTTGGGGTGTTACATTGTCCCTACCTTCCGAAAATTGCGTCCTCACAATTTTATTTACGTATTTAAACAAGTGAGGGTACCTTTCCCTCAAAGCATTTTAAAACTCCCATGTTACTTCTTATACCGTGTGGTTTCTCCACAAAACCATTATCTGGTGGATTAACTTATTTCACAATGCTCATTCCCTTTGACCAGTGATTTGAATTGGTTTTTCTTCATAATAATGGTTCTCTTCCAGGTGGACTACTTCCGAGCTCAAGAAATGTAATGAATCTGGCACATACTTCCTCAACATCGAAACTTGAAAAAAATTGTGTACCTGAGACAAAATAGGAGGAAAAGCTACTTGGTATACAACTGGTATAACTTTCTCCAGGATTTCAAAAGGATCGATGAATCGTGCACTCTGCATCCCTTTTTTATTGAAACACATCACACTTTTCCAAGGATATATTTTAAGGAAAACATGGTCACCTGCCTCAAAATAAAAGGTTTTTGCGTCTGTTATTTACATAATTTTTCTTCCTAATTTGAGTTGTTGTCATGTGATGCTGGATCATCTTCACTTTCTATGCCACTTACTCTACTAATTCTGGCCCAATCGACTTTCTTTCATCGAATTCATCCGAAAATGCTATAGTCCGACACTGATTTCCATAAAATGCCTCAAAAGGTTCCATCTATATACTAGAATGAAAAATATTATTATAAGAAAACTAAACTAAAAATGTGTGGGTCCCAACTTCCATGGTAGTCCATTGAACAAGATCGAAGAATATTCTCCAATGTCTGAATTGTTCGCTCTAACTGCCCTTCTGAATGAGGATGAAAAGTTGTACTGAAATATAATTCTATTCCCAACGTCTTCTAAAGTCCCTTAGAGAAGTTATAAGTGAACCTGGGATCCCAGCCAGATACAATGGAAAGAGGAAATCCATGTAACCTAACAATATCTTTGAGGTACGGTCAAGAAAGTTGATCCAAATACATTATATCTCAAATAAAAAGAAAATGTGCATATTTTGTCAGCCGATCAACAATAAACCAAATTGCATTATTTCCTTGAGATGTCTTAGGTAGTCCCACCACAAAGTCCATGGATACATTCTCCCACTTCCACTATAGAACTGGAAAAGGATGAAGCAACCCCTTGGATATTTCTACACTGTTTTAACCAATTTACAAGTCAAACATTTCATGGTAAAATTAGAAATATATCTTTTCATTCCATTCCAACAATAATACTCCTGAAGGTCTTTGTGCATCTTAGTACTACATGGATGAACTGAAAATAGAGAACTATGATATTCACACAATAATTATTTTTTCAACTGGGAATCACAAGGCACACACAACCTTTTTCCAAATCATAAAACACAATCTTTATCAAGGTTAAATTCTGGAAACATACCCATTTTAACCAATTCTACTTTTTATGTAGCTCATGGCCTTACTTATGCACTTGCTTAATTATATCTGATAATGATGACTTCACTGAAACATGAGACAAAATAGAGTTAATTTCTTGCACCAATAACTTCTATGCCAAAATCCATCAAATCATTAATCAAGGGATCAAGTTCCAAACATATCATGGTTAATGATGCATGATGTTTTCGACTCAAGGCATCCTCCTCATTTTTTTCTCTTTCGGGATGATAATTAATCATGAAATCATAATCCTTTATCAGTTCAAGCCATCCTCTCTTCCTCATGTTTAATTCCTTCTGAGTGAATATATACTTCCGACTTTTATGGACTTTATGTATTTTTCATTTGGTTGCGTATAAATGATGCCTCTGAATTTTTAATGAAAAAACCATAGCTTCCAATTCCAAATCATGTGTGGTATAATTTAACTCATAAGGTTTTAGTTGTATTTAAAAATAAGAAATTAACTGATTATTATAAATTAAAACACAACCAAGTCCCTTCAACGAAGAATCAGTGTAGATAACAAACTCACCATTTCAGGAAGGTAAGGAAAAAACTGGAGCATTCACCAATCTCGTCTTCAGTTCCTAAAAACTAACATCACATTCTTCTGTCCAAATAAATTTAAACCCTTTTTATATTAACTTTGTTATCAAGAAAGATAACCATGTAATGTTCTTAACAAACCATCAGTAATAACTTTCTATCCCAAGAAAACTATGAATCTTTGTAGCATTTTTGGGTCTTGTCCATTCATCAACCACACTTGTTTTGGTAGGATCAGCTGTTATTCTATACTTATTTATAATTTTCCCAAGAAATAAAATCTGTTGCAAACAAAAATCACATTTTTTTTAATTTTCCATACAGTTCCTTTTCTTTTATTGTTTTTAAAACTACTCTTATATGCTTTTCATGATCCTCATTATTTTTAAAAAATACCAGAATGTCATCGATAAAAAAAACCACAAACATATCCAAGAACTCATGAAATATTATATTCAAAAGATTTATGAATACAATAGTTGAATTAGATAATCCAAATGGCAAAACAAAAAATTCATAATGCCCATATCTAGTACGAAACGCTACTTTCGGTTGTCATCCTCATTCACCTTCAGCTGATGGTATCCATATCTCAAGTCAATCTTCGAAAAGTACTAATCTCCCGGGATCTAATAAAACAATTCATCAATTTTAGGAAAAGGATACTTGTTTTTAATAGTAATGTTATTAAATTCTCTACAATCAATGAAAAGTCTCATGGGACCATCTTTCTTTATAATGAATAAAACAGGAGCTCCCCAGGGTGAAGTGCTAGGATGAAAGATGCCTTTGTTAAGAAAATCCTACAACTGATTTTTCAATTCAAGAAGTTCAATTTGAGACCTAGGATATGGGGTTTATGAAATTGGCTTAGCATCAGGAACTAAGTCAATTGTGAATTCGACTTCTCGATCGGGTATGACACTGGGTAACTCAGGAGGAAAACATCATGGTATTCATTACCACATGCACATCATCAATCTAAATAGTTCAATTTTTTCAACAATATGAGAAAGATAACTTTCATTTCCATCTTTCAATAGTTTCTCATATTCTTGATATGTTATCAATTGTATGGGTTCGTTCTTATATAAAAACTGAAAATTTATCTGAAAAACAACTTATTTATCTCTACAGTCAATCTTAGCATGATAAATAGAAAACCGATCCATTCCTATAATAACATCAAACTCGACTAATGGTAAAACAACAAGGTTAATAAGAAAATTCCTTCCACATACCATAATAGAAATATTCCTATAATTACTCTTTTTTATAATATTAACCCTGGTGTTTTCACAACAAGGTATAGTTTCATTTGTTGAGGTAATATTTCTAATTTACTTGAAAATTTCTCAAAGATGAAGGAATTCGTAGGCCCCATATCAATCAATACTTTAGCAAAATCTGAGAAAAAAAAGTACATGATACAACTTCATTGGATGGACCAACATCTACTGATGTGGTCAAAAAGTATCTCACTACACCTTTCTACTTATAGTATGTCTTATTTGCATCATTTGGATCACTCTTTGGGTAGGCATATTCATAATGACCCATCTCACTACATTTAAAATAGTTTACAGTTTTCTTATCAAGATTATTCTTAGTATCATTTTAATTACAATCTTGGGCCATATTTCCAAACTTACCACATTTTAAACACTTCTTATTTTTGTAAAGACATTCCCCAGTGTGCTTCTTGCCACAATTTTCACAAACTAGAAATAGTATTTTCTTACCATCAGATTTCTTTTGTTGATTCTTACCTATTGCTTGCCATCCGGTCATATTCTTATCCTTCTTTCCAAAATGTATGTGATCATCATAAAACTATATCTCTACACTCTCAGCACATTATACAAGTTTCTCATAACTTTTGAATTCACGGGAGGCCAATGCCCTTCGATTCCTTGGCTTCAGTCCAGAGTAAAAGTGGTTGATTTTTCTATCAAGATCTAGAACAAGATTTGGAGCATACCTCGACAGTTGGGTGAAGTTCTCTTCATACACGTCCACTGAATCTTCCTCCTTCTATTTTAATTCAATTCATTTATTCTCCATCCTATTTCGCACAACCTTAGGAAAATATTTTTCTAGGAAAAGACTTTTAAATTCATCCCATTCTAAGGCATCAAAATCCTCTCTATTCCTGATATTACTTAACATTGAACACCACAGACCAGCTTGACTTTGAAAATTATAAATGGGAATACTTTCCTTTTGATATTCTGAACATCCCATAACATCAAATATCATTTCATGGGCTTTAATCCATCCTTTTTCCACTACTGGGTTAGAAGATCCCTTGAAATCAGGAGGGTGTTGTCCCATAAAATGTTCCACTATTTTCATGTTCCATTGTGGTATCTATAGTTTTTATCTTTCATGGATTCCACCACCATTTATTTCTTGCATTAAATGAGACATTAATATTACAAACTGCTCGGTTCTGATCCCTACTATTCTAAGATGCAGATTCGGAAGGATGTCATTCTGTTAGTGAATCTCCTCTTCAGATTCCATGTTCCTTCTATGGAAAACCATTATGAACAGACATATCTTAGTCAAAGATAAATGGTAATATTTAAATGATATATCATTTCAAATTGACCCTAAATTAAAAAAACATTTATGGTAATATATTAACATCATCATACCCCTTGAGTTATCTAAACCATCCTCTGATACCAACTATAAGGAACCGAACTTATTACATTACATAAGCTTGAATTTAGTCAAGAATTCACTTCATTTAAAATTGAGGATCTTATAAAGTTGAGATCTTTAGAGAATTGGTACATAATACATTCCTAAAATTACACATTATTACAGAGTGGATACCATGAAAACAGTATTAATTTATTGCAAAATATAAAACTTTTCACATAAAACATAATTTTATTGACTAATATTAAAACATTTAACTTGGATTAATTCTTTTTCTTACACATCCTTTTAACATATGAATATCATTTAGAAACTTGGTATGGGAACAAAATCTCAATAAGGGATATAAAAAGAATGAAAGAAAACATTTATCCATGAACACTTGTTACGTATGAAATCATTTTCAAAATACATACTTGTCACCCATATATACTTATTTTGTGAAACGTGCGATTTACACAAGATCCAGACAAAAAATAAGAACATAAATATAATCTTAATGGTTTTTTGTGGAATTACTTACATAATATTGTAACCCTCTCGGTGACCTTATAATTTGTAACCCTCACCTCTACCTTATAATTTGTGTAACCATCGTAGTTACACTTGGAGTAACCATACGGACGACCTCCAACATTCAAATATCAAATGCATTGAAGGAAAATATTGGTCCCAAACTTCATCATAGAAAATTCCCAATATCCAGAACATAATTATAGAACCTTAATAACAGCATATAATCATTGCTTTTGAATTTTGTAAAACAAAATTTTAATAGAAGATTTTAAAAGAAAATTCCCTTAT
Source organism: Viscum album (assembly GCA_963277665.1). Classification (NCBI taxonomy): domain Eukaryota; kingdom Viridiplantae; phylum Streptophyta; class Magnoliopsida; order Santalales; family Viscaceae; genus Viscum; species Viscum album. Next base: position 1,901,613,611 of record OY728126.1, read on the forward strand.
AAATATCACATAATTTATGTTAGCCTTAATAGAGTGGATGGAATATGTATATATTCTGTATATAAACATAATTAAACATAATATAATAATAATTAATCACACAAACAATTTAAATACCACATAAATAATGAGGTATAAGGTTAACCCAAAGGATGGAAATCGGGTTAAGAATTCCCATACCTCGGGTTTGTCTTACTTTCTACTTGCTTAAAACTAATATATAATGTTTAAAAGAGTGTTATTAATATCATAAAGAAACATATACATATTTATAATTCCTTATATGATCATTTCATTACATAATATCACCCGTTAATGGTTAGTATTTTGTTCCTTGCATAGTTTTTGGGTGAGTTCTTTACTTGATTTCCTTGATTGGTTCCTGATGGTTGTTCTTGTAAATTGGAAGTGAATCTCTAAAATTGGAATATAGTAGTATATAAATATTTCCAGAACCAAATATTATACCATTTATCATTTTTAATTATTACATGATGATGATTCATAAGTTAAAACATTAATGGTGTTTGTTTAGATCATTTTTGCGGTTCTTTGATAATAACGACTTCATTTTGTTTTAGAAATTTAAAACTTGTGTACAAAAGAATTCCATAACAATGGATGATACATAATACATATAATATAACCTGTTTTAACCATAATAATGGGTTAATGATCATCCTTGAATGAATTAAAGCATATTGAAATTACATCATCCATGATGTCGGTAATTCGACACATCACAGACAATGTTTTTAATTCCTTGAATATGTGGGGTAGGAGAAGAAGATTGATGATGAATTTTCCATGAACATGAGAAAATAAAGAATATAAAAGATTCTGGATCTTTCATTCCTCTTGGATAATAGGAGGTGAGGAAATAATAAGAAACTAAAGGAACTCAAAATAAAAGAAAATTTGAGAAATCCCTTATGAAAATTCGACAGCCTAACGACATCACTTAAAATTTCAGAAAATAATTTGATGAGATAAAAGGGGTCTCTCATCATAATTACATAATATGGGAAGTAAGGGGGATATGGAATGAAATATACCAACATAATATAAAGGTAGTGAAAAAAATTAACATAAAATGAATGAAAAGAGAGAAAATAAAAGAGGATGTTTACCTCTTGATCTCTTCTCCTTGAGACCCTTCTTAAGGCCTTTGTTTTTGGCCTTTTGATGAGAGAAACAGCTCTAGGAAGTTGGTAATATCCTTGGTAGGAGTTTTGGAAAGAAGTTAGGTAATTATCAAGGCCTATGAGGGGTGGGAGGAAGAGGTAAATGAGGGTAGTGTCTATAGTGGAGGAAAGGGGGTATTTTTTCTTTATTTTAATCATTATTATAATATTTTTTCTCAAGACTATGAATAATCTTAATTAATTTGACCCCAACTAGTAATAAAGTAGTATGAGTCAAACCAAATAGGATTATATCACTTATTATGTCATGAATAGTGTATTTTATTAATAATTTGAATATATAGTATTTTACCGTAGCTCACTATTCATCGAAAATTCTAGAATTTCAGAAAAATACCAAAAAATAAACCTTACCATTTCTCAATGTGTAGAATTAAAAAAAGAACTCTATTTTTTGAAAATAATTATCTAAATATTATTAATTTAATATTTAAATAAAATCATATTTAATTCCAAAATTTACAATTTTAAAACTATAACTGCTTTTATATAAGATTGAAAAATTTACCAAAATTTCATTATCTTAAGGACTTAAGAAAATAAAATAATAGTACAATTTACTATTAATTAGGGTCATATTACTATTCATAAATGAATGTTACTATCCACCAAAAAACAAGTTTGTTCCATTAGGCTCTAAATAACTTACTTAACATAATTGTAGATGACCATTTTTTGAAATCCAAAACTTAAAAGTGGAAAATTTATTTTTGAAGGATTGTTATAAATATCTACTTAACACAAAGATTCATGAATTTCCATTTTTTAAACATGGGGTGTTACATATACCACTAGATTTAGTTCTACGTCAGCTGGTTTTTTATGGAAATAAAAAATTAAATTGATCATTTTAAGCCATTTTGGTAATTATTTAGGTCCAAAATCTCCTTGAAAAGTTAATGGATTATGTTTCTAAAAAATCTAGTTCTGATTAGTATGGATTGGTTCCATAGTCATATTCTCCTTTTCCATGGATTTGAATACTTCCACAATTCCCTAGATAAGTTCTTGGTTCACATGTGGTTCAATTGATACCACATTCTCCCACACTCGCTCTTGTTTGTTTCTAGGGTTTCTAATTTGAACCATTGTTATAAAACCATAGTAACATTCCCAGTTAGTTATCACTCATTTCATTAATTCATAGTTATATTATATATTATATCATAAAAAATCATGTTCATAGTAACATAATTTGAAAATAAATTATTTTAAATAACATACGAATGATGTTATCCTAGTGGGGAATCTATTAATTATTGAATGATACTAGAAGATCATTAGTTAAATCCATGATGATGAGTTGAAAACTTGTGTAGAATTGTTGACAGACATTTTTTTTACTTAAACCACCCTGATATATTTATGTCTAGAATAAATTGGTTAGTGATGTGTTTTATGCTATGCATTTCAAGTCCTTACACATCATATCTCATAACTACCATCCCAAAGGACTGACCATAACAAATTTATACCACATGTGTAATGACCCAAAGTTTCATTAATGGAAAATGCCTCTTGATCCAATTAAATGTCTCTTAATGAAAAATGTTTTTATAAGATGTCAACCTCTTTTGCTTTATGATAAGAGTTGTGACCATTACTTTTATGGTCATTGAACAGTGATCAAATGATTAGTATAAATATAAAGCTTTAACGAACCCAATTTTTTACTCAGACAAAGGAAGTGATGGCCTCATCCAGTAGAATTGCCCCATACGAAGCCCATTTGTTGGAGCTCGAAAAAGAGGGGGCGTCCTTGGGCTTCTCCTTTGACCAAACCCAAGCTGAGCTTCATTATGTCAAGCTCGAACGTGACCGTCTACGGGAAAAGTGGAAGTTTATTGAAATTACCACTCGATCGTTGTTATCCGAGCCGCCCCAAGAGTCTGTCACCATTGCACACCTTACCCTTAGGTATTATGCGGCTGTTTTAAGGGGTTATGTAACAAATAAGTTTTACTATGTTCATGTACATTATTTGTTTTGTATATAATAATGAATATAATTTCTAGTCATTTTTTGATACATTGTAAATATTTTTTAAAATACAAATGGTGTTTTTAGTTATTATTTAATTAAGAATTAAATTTTATTAAATTAAGGGATTTTTGAATTAAATAATATTTTAATAAAATATTATTATTAATATTAAATTAATTTTTATTAAATATAAATGATATTATAATTTTATGAATGAAATTAAAATTTTAATTAAGGTTTGAAAGTCATTTCTGTCAAAACACGTGAATTTTCGATAAATGTTGGTTTTTATTTTCAAAGTTAAAATTAACATATTTATAATTTTTTTTAGATAAAATAAATTTCATTTCTGCAATCAGGACGTCGAAATTATACAACGGTGAATTTTCCATAATTTTTTGAGACAGTCAAATTTTTGGGTAAAAATTAAATACCATTTAATTATATAATGTGTTTTATGACATCATAATGACCCAATGGTGATGTAATAAAATACCATAATCCTTATGTTCGGCCAATATATGTTTTATCATTAAAATAATGTGATTTTGGGTTTGTTTGACTTACTTTTCAAATCATTAATGAACCCCTCAAGACTTATTCAACACTTTGCCTTTTTAAATTAATTTCCATGGGAGTGTGACTCACCTCCACATAAGCAACCCTAATTTTTTAATAAGTTCGGAACTTGGCCTTGTAAAATATTTTTTTCCTATTTCCTTTTCCAGAAACCATGGGCTAATACCATGGGATGGTTTGTGGTTTGGATTATTTTAATATAAGTGGTCCCAAACCTAAATAATAAAGAATTCTCTCATCTTTCCTATATAAACCCACCCAAGCTCCCACTACCTCCTCACTCAAAGCCCTTGGAGTTTGTCCAACCTCTGCCCTTCTCTCTCTATAATCCTCCCAAGGTGACCCAATCTCCAAAGAAGCCTCTCACAAGCCTCTCTCTAGCCTTTGGAAGCACACTTCCAAGTAAGGGTTTTTTCTTCCTTTCTCATTTTAGTCAATTTTATTTAAATTTTATTGCCCTTTTAATTTCAATTATGAATTTTGGGGTATGGTTTCGAACCTCCCCCATACTGCCCTCTTATTATTTGAATGATGGGATACCCCTTTCTCTCTCATTAAATTCCTCCCATGTACACCCGTTACTATGCCGAAATTCCTAAAGGAACTTCTCTCTCCTCTTTTACATTCAAGAAATACTTTTGTATCATGAATCTAAATTCCATTAAAATTGTTGGGACATGTATCTATATGACCTCCTTACTGTAAATTACATGTAAATATGATGAGAAACCCCTTTCTCTCTCATCAACCTTTTTTATGAATTCTTATGTCATGTCGTTACGCTGCCGAAATCGCACTGATTTTCTAAGCCAATGTCATTGTGTAGTGAATACCATGCCCATTTCTCCATCAAGGGTATTCACCTTTATGCACATTTACTTATTGATTATAAAGTTTAATGTATGAATTCCACATTCCTTTATCGTGGAATAAATGATTATGTTTTATGAATCCATGTTTTATGATCCATGTGGCACACTTATGCATGAAATGAGATGTTTAAGAAGGGTGCGCCCTTATAGCGCTCCAATGCAATGGGTAAAGTATAGTATCATGATACATCAAGTGCAATGACTGTTGACTCATTCTAATTCAAGTGCAACTAGGGTTTACTCGTGATTCATGTGCAATGAGGTTTTATTCATGCTCCATGTGCAATGAGCCACGACTCATGAAAATTCAATGTTAAGTGTTGTTGCCACATTTCCATGTTATGATTATCATGCTTTATCATGCCTTTATGTTCATGTTTCTCTTATGCTCTATTGACATGCCTATTTCCTGACATGTATTGTACTCCTCATGTTATTCCATGTGTACTCCCTTACTGGGCTTTATAGCTCACCCTTTTCTTATGCATGTGCTCAGGTTATCCCATGAAATGCTAACTATGAGGGAATGTTGTGGTCATGTAAAGGAAGTTTTCAATAAAGATGTTGTATTTCATGTTTTAAGTTTTTATGAAAAGATCCTAATCCCCAAAGACACTAAACCTCTCGATCTTCTTTGTTGTATCAAGTGAAGTTTTATATAATAAAGCATGTTTAAGTTGTAATAAAAAGCAGGGTTGTCATAGTTGGTATCAGAGGATAGGTTTAGTTATTTTTGGGATTAGGAAACCCTAGTAAAGACTTAGATACAAGACTAAGAATAATAAAAACATCCCTAAGTTTTGGTAAATACTAAGTAAGTGGTTTATCAAACAAATACATCCATGTTTGGATATGAGCAGGTAGAGGCGGCTCTGGCACAAATGTATCCTAGGGGTAAAACCTGAAAACACCGCATTGAGCTAGACTCGAACGGGAACTGGTGCACAAAAATGGGCCTTGCTGCACTCTTGGTTACGACACTCCCATGGGATATGTTTTGATAAATTCACAATCTTGGTATGAACCCTTATTAAGGGAAAAATGCCCATAATAATATATGTTAGAAAGTAGATCATGAAAATACTAGATCGAATCCTATAGACTCATGAGTTGAAGAAATTCAAGTTTATTTATAAGTCATCAACTTTTGTCTTTGGATTACCTTTTATGTGTCACCCCTAACTTTCCTTTTTCCAGCCAATGGTTGGTAATAGGAGGACTCGGGCTAACAACCGTTGTGAAGATCATTGTGATGATTGTACTAATTAGATGCCCAATCCAATGGGATCGGGAATTGCGAACTTTGTCACGCTTCTCTCTCAGCTAACTCAAGTTTTGAATAGAAACACGGGTCAAGCGGAACGTCCAAACCCCCTAAGAATGAAAAAGTCTCTATCGAGAGCTTCATAAGACAAAGGCCTCCTACTTTTAGTGGATCATCCGATCCCACGATCACTGAACAATGGATCAAATCCATTGAAAAGATCTTCTCCATCCTTCAATGTTCTGAACAAGAGAAGGTTCTCCTGGCTGCTTATCGTATGGAGGGTGAAGCTGATCAATGGTGGACGTCGATAAAAAATATGAAGCCTGAGGAGGAGATCAATGCTTTGGAATGGAAGGAATTTCGGAAGATGTTTTTCGATAAATATTTTCCGCGCACCCTCCGTCTTAAGATGGAAAGGGACTTCCTTTCCCTCAAGAAAAAAGATGAAGAATCTGTGGGAGTGTACAAGGAAAACTTCACAAGTCTTGCACGATATGCTTTCGGCTTCGTCGTTACCCCCGAATGCAAGGTTGACCGCTTCAATGGTGGGCTGAAGCCTAGCTTGCGGAAAGCATTAGCGATCCGTGACTTCGACAGCTATGAGGAAATTGTCCGATGTGCCCTCAAGGTCTAAATGGAGATCGGAGAATCACAGGGGTATCATGGGGACAAGAAGTGTAAGGTGGACTTCAATGATGGTGGTCCGATGGATAAATCCAATGGCGCTAAGAAGTTCCAGCAGCCCACTTGCCAAAAGTGAAGAAAGAAGCACCTTGGAAATTGCCTTAAGGGGATGAGAAAATGCTACCAGTGTGGAAGAGAAGGGCACCTAGTTATTAACTATCGGCAAGAAGGACCCGCGGCTGCGACAGAGGAGAGGAATGCTCCATTCGAACCTCAATTCATTTTTCAATGCTATAAATGAAAATAACCGGGTCATTTTTCAAATCAGTGACCTAATACATGGGTTATCGGAGGCAACCAACAACCTCCAAGACAACAAGGAAGAGCTTTTTCCATCACTTCTGCCGAAGTGAACCCCGACAACGAAGTGGTGATAGGTACACTAGTTATTCATTCAAGGATAGCGAACGTACTTTTTGATTCAGGTTCTACGCATTCTTTTATATCTCGAAAGTTTAGTAGAATGATCTCAGCACCACCACGAATCATGGAAGTAAAGATGTCGGTGAGTACAGCAAATGGGGCAATCATTGCATACCATGAATATAAGTCCTCCCCTATTATAATCTGTGGATTGAATTTCCTAGAAAACCTCGTCATACTCCCTTTGGTGGAATTTGATGTAATTCTTGGCATGGATTGGCTTTCCTTATATAGAGCCAACATAAATTTTCAGGAGAGGGAAATCACACTCCATATGGAGAATCGACCCCCGTTTTTTTACAAGTGTCAAGAGGAAGATGAATCTCCTTTAGCTCCATCATATCAAGCATGGATATTACTACCCTATGAGCACGCGTATCTAGCTCAGATGATTGAGTCCAAAGAAGAAACCATCCTTGAATAAATGCCTATTGTGAGGGAATTCGCGGAAGTGTTTCTCGAGGAACTGTCTGGTCTTCCTCCAAGAAGAGATGTTGAGTTCTCAATTGAACTTATACCTGGGGCGCTACCAATATCCAAGACTCCATATAGAATAGTTGTTGTTGAGCTTGAAGAGATGAAGAAACAACTACAGGAGAATCTGGATAAAGGGTTTATACACCCAAGTGCTTCACCATGGGGTGCACCAGTCCTCTTCGTCAAGAAAAAGGACGGGTCAATGTGGCTTTGCATCGATTATCGTGAACTTAACAAAATCACGATAAAGAACAAGTATCCAATCCCATGAATTGATGAATTGTTCGACCAGTTGTGTGGAGCACAATACTTCTCCAAGGTGAACTTGCGGTTTGGGATATTATCAAGTAAGGGTGAAGAAGGAAGATATCCCCAAGACTGCTTTTCGTACAAGATACAGGAACTATGAATTCATAGTAATGCCTTTCAGACTCACCAATGCTCTAGAAATATTCATGGACTTGATGAATAGAGTCTTTAGATATTAACTTGACAAATTTGTGGTAGTCTTTATAGATGATATTCTAATATACTCCAAAACCAAGGAGGATCATGAGGAGCATTTAAGAACTGTACTAGAGACTTTGCGTAAGGAGAAGCACTATGAAAAGTACAGAAAGTGTGAGTTCTGGTTAAAGGAGGTCTCATTCTTGGGCCATATCATCACAAGCAATGGGATATCTGTGGACCCCTCCGAAATAGATGTAGTTGAGGGATGGCTGAGGCCAACATTGGTAACAGATATCCGTAGCTTCTTTGGGTTAGCTGGATATTATCGATGATTTGTGAGAAATTTCTCACGATTTTCCAACCCTCTTACCAAGCTAACTTGAAAGGGAGTAAAGTTTTCTTGGAGTGATGAATGCGAAGAAAGCTTCAAGGAGTTGAAAAGGAGGCTTATCACTGCACCCGTGCTCACTTTAGCCACAAGTGGGGAGCTTTTTGTGGTATTCAGTGATGCTTCGAAAAAGGGATTAGGATGTGTGCTGATGCAGAATGATAAAGTGATATCCTATGCCTCAAGGCAGTTGAAAATACATGATTGAAACTATCCAACACATGATCTAGAGTTGGCGGCTGTGATCTTTTCCCTGAAAATTTGGCGGCATTATCTCTATGGAGAGAAATGTGAGATATATACTGACCACAAGAGTCTTAAATATATATTCACACATAAAGAGCTTAATATGCGCCAGAGAAGATGGATAGAGCTCATCAAGGATTATGACTGTTCAATACATTACCACCCTGGGAAAGCGAACAAGGTGGCGGATGCCCTAAGTAGAAAGGATTCAGTGATTCTATCAATGATGAGAATTTAGAAGGATCCAATCTTCTTAGAATTGATGAAGATGGACGTGGGAATCATAAAGAATGGAACATCATCAATCCTTTCACAAATTATTGCTCAACCATCTCTTTTGGAAAGGTTAAAGGATGCTCAAAAGGATGATGTGGGAATTCAAGAAAAAGTGGAAACTATTAAAAAGGGAAAATCCTCGGAGTTTAATGTTAATGAAGAAGGAATTGTGCGGTTTGGGAAAAGACTATGTGTTCCATCAAGTCCGGAGCTGAAGAAAGAACTTTTGGATGATGCACATAGTTCAAATTTCTCTATACACCCAGGGATCACAAAGATGTATCGAGATCTCCGAGAAAACTTTTGGTGGGATAATATGAAGAAGGAGATCACTGAATATACATCAAAGTGCCTGGTGTGTCAGCAAGTGAAGGCTAAGAGGCAGAAGTCTAAGGGGATGATGCAACCATTTCCCATACCAGAATGGAAATGGGAGAACGTCACCATGGACTTTGTCACCGGACTTCCTAGGACATCCAAAGGCAACAATGCAATCTAGGTTGTTGTGGATCGTCTTACAAAGACTGCACACTTCATTGCTATTCGGGAGGATTTATCATTGGATCAACTGGCACAGATATATATCAGGGAAGTGGTAAGGTTGCATGGAGTACCACTATCTATTGTGTCTGACCGAGATCCATGATTCACCTCTAAGTTTTGGAAGAGTCTTCAACATGCTCTGAATACTGAACTAAACTTCAGTACAGCCTATCATCCTTAAACTGATGGCCAATCCGAGCGGACTATCCAAACACTTGAGGATATGTTGAGAGCGTGCTCAATGGACTTTAAAGGAGGATGGGATCAACATCTTCTTCTGGTTGAGTTCTCTTATAATAACAGTTTCCACTCGATCATCCGAATGGCACCATATGAAGCCCTGTATGGGAAAAGGTGCAGAACACCGGCATGTTTGGATGAGGTCAGTGAACGTAAGCTGCTTGGACCAGAAATGGTCGAAGAAATGGTAGAGAAGGTGAAAACCATTCAGCAGCATATCAAGGCAGCCCAGAGTCGACAGAAGAGTTATGCAGATAATCGTCGATGAGACCTTGAATTTAAAGTTGGATACATGGTATTTTTATGCATATCTCTGTGGAATAAGGTCATGAGGTTTGGAAAGAAAGGTAAGTTAAATCCAAGGTACATCGGCCCCTTCGAGATTCTTGATCATGTTGGGGTTGTGGCCTATCGACTAGCACTTCCACCTACTATGGCCAAGGTGCATGATGTCTTTCATGTATCCCTCTTAAGGAAGTACATACCGTACCCTTCACATGTACTCTCTTCTGAGGTGGTACAATTGAAAGATGATCTTTCTTATGAGGAGCAACCAGTGAAGATCTTAGATCGTAGAGAAAAAGTTCTACAAAATAAGACAATGCACCTCGTTAAGGTATTGTGGAGAAACCACAAGTTTGAATAAGTGACTTGGGAGTCGGAGGATATGATGAAGCTGAGTTACCCACATTTGTTTTAGTGTGGGAAAAGGAAAATTTCGAGGGCGAAATTTCTTAAGGGGGGAATATTGTAACGACCCAAAGTTTCATTAATGGAAAATTCCTCTTGATCCAATTAAATGTCTCTATGAAAAATGTTTTTATAAGATGTCATCCTCTTTGGTTTTATGATAAGATTTGTGACTGTTACTTTTATAGCCATTGAATAGTGATCACATGATTAGTATAAATATAAAGCTTTAACGAACCCAATTTTTTACTCAGATAAAGGAAGCGATGGCCTCATCCAGTAGAATTGCCCCATACGAAGCCCATTTTTCGGAGCTTGGAAAAGAGGTGGCGTATTTGGGCTTCGCCCTTGACCAAGCCCAAGCTGAGCTTCATTATGTCAAGCTCGAACGTGACTGTCTACGGGAAAAGTGGAAGTTGATTGAAATTACCACTCGAGAGATGTTATCTGAGTCGCCCCAAGAGTCTGTCACCATTGCAAACCTTACCCTTAGGTCTTATGCGGCTGTTTTAAGGGGTTATGTAACAAATAAGTAGTACTATGTTCATGTACATTATTTTTTTTGTATATAATAATGAATATAATTTCTAGTCATTTTTTGATACATTGTAAATAGTTTTTAAAATACAAATGGTGTTTTTAGTTATTATTTAATTAAGAATTCAATTTTATTAAATTAAGGGATTTTTGAATTAAATAATATTTTAATAAAATATTATTATTAATATTAAATTAATTTTTATTAAATTTAAATGATCTTATAAATTTATGAATGCAATTAAAATTTTTATTAAGGTTTGAAAGCCATTTTTGTCAAAACCCGTGAATTTTCGATAAATGTTGGTTTTTATTTTAAAATTGAAAATTAACATATTTAGAATTATTTTTAGATAAAATAAATTTCATTTCTGGAATTAGGACATCGAAATTATCCAACGGTGAATTTTTCATAATCTTCTGAGACAGTCAAATATTTGGGTAAAAATTAAATACCATTTAATTATATAATGTGTTTTATGACATCATAATGACCCAATGGTGATGTAATAAAATACCATAATCCTTACGTTCGTCCAATATATGTTTTATCATTAAAATAATGTGATTTTGGGTTTGTTTGACTTACTTTTCAAAGCATTAATGAACCCCTCAAGACTTATTCAACACTTTGCCTTTTTAAATTAATTTCCACGGGAGTGTGAATCACCTCCACATAAGCAACCCTAATTTTTTAATAAGTTCGGACCTTGGACTTGTAAAATATTTTTTTCCTCTTTCCTTTTCCAGAAACCATGGACTAATACCATGGGATGGTTTGTGGTTTGGATTATTTTAATATAACGGGTCCCAAACCTAAATAATAAAGAATTCTCTCACCTTTCCTATATAAACCCACCCAAGATTCCACTTCCTCCTCACTCAAAGCCCTTGGAGTTCGTCCAACCTCTTCCCTAATCTCTCTATAATCCTCCCAAGGTGACCCAAGCTCCAAAGAAACCTCTCACAAGACTCTCTCTAGCCCATGGAAGCACACTTCCAAGTAAGGGTTTTTTCTTCCTTTCTCATTTTTGTCAATTTTCATTAAATTGTATTTCCCTTTTAATTTAAATTATGAATTTTGGGGTATGGTTTTGAACCTCCCCCATACTGCCCTTTTATTGTTTGAATGATGGGAGACCCCTTTCTCTCTCATTAAATGCCTCCCATGTACACCCGTTACTATGCCGAAATTCTGAAAGGAACTTCTCTCTCCTCTTTTACATTCAAGCAATACTTTTGTATCATGAATCTAAATTCCATTACAATTATTGGGACATGTATATATATGACCTAATTACTTTCCATTACATGTAAATATGATGATAAACCCATTTCTCTCTCATCAACCTTTTTTATGAATTCTTATGTCACGCCGTTACCCTGCCGAAATCGCACCGATTTTCTAAGCCAATGTCATTGTGTAGTGAATACCATGCTCATTTCTCCATCAAGGGTATTCACCTTTATGCACATTTAAATATATATTATAAAGTTTCATGTATGAATTCCACATTACTTTATCGTGGAATAAATGATTATGTTTTATGAATCCATGTTTTATGATCCATGTGGCACACTTATGCATGAAATGAAATGTTTAAGAAGGGTGCGCCCTTATAGCACTCCTATGCATTGGGTAAATTATAGTATCATGATACGTCAAGTGCAATGAGTGTTGACTCATGCTAATTCAAGTGCAGTGAGGGTTTACTCGTGCTTCATGTGCAATGAGGGTTTACTCATGCTCCATGTGCAATGATCCACGTCTCATGCTAATTCAATGTTAAGTGTTGTTTCCACATTTCCATGTTATGATTATCATGCTTTATCATGCCTTTATGTTAATGTTTCTCTTATGATCTATTGACATGCCTATTGCCTAACATGTATTGTACTCCTCATGTTATTCCATGTGTACTCCCTTACTGGGCTTTATAGCTCACCCTTTTCTTATGCATGTCCTCAGGTTATCCCATGCAATGCTAAGTACAAGGGAATGTAGTGGTCATGTAAAGGAAGTTTTCAATAAAGATGTTGTATTTCATGTTTTGAGTTTTTATGTAATGATACTAATCCCCAAAGACACTAAACCTCTCGATCTTCTTTGTTTTATCAAGTGAAGTTTTATGTAATAAAGCATGTTTAAGTTGTAAAAAAAAAGCAGGGTTGTCATAACATGTATCATTACAACCAAACCCATTGACTTGGGATATACCAAAATTCCACTAACCTTATGTGACATCCCACGTAACTAGAGGCTGGTAATAAATTTCAGGGGATTTACCAAATTGAGGGGATTAATTTACCTTAAAAACATATAAGAAGAGAAACAATAAAAGACACGACAATATGTGTGATGAAAAACCAGAATGCCCTTAAATGTATATTCAAAAGATAATCTATATAACGATAGAATGGGAAATAAAATATAATTATGAAATCCTAAGATAAATAATACTTAAGTTAAAATACTCATGGAACTAAGGTGGAACCACTACAAACTCCTAGACTTGACAGTTGCTATATGCTCCAAATCCTTACATCCAATACCATAGTATCTCGAATCTACACTTGTAAAATAAGAAACCTTTACATGAATTATATCATGATAAACACATATGTTTACTCACCAAGGTGCATATTCCAGGGGTCTGTTTGTAACCCTGTAATAAATACATAAGGCTTCCACCCCAAGTGCACCTAAAATAAGAAAAAATTTAGTTAAAGAAAACATAAAAATAAATTATTGGTATAATCCTAAAAATCCATGAAACATAAGTATATACATCCATAAATTAGTGAACTTAATCACATTAAATCACACCCATATCATGAACTCATGCACACATGATAAACAACATCTAATGAAACTACTACCCAAAGGCCACTCCTGAATAGCCCAACTCACGAGCATAAAATGTCTCTTCCATCCAAAGACAAGAATACAACTACATAACTAAATGTTCCACAATATTTGATTCAAAACCTTTTCAAACCCACATATTCCTTTCCATATAAATATGAACACAAACAAACAAAATTCATTCCATTTTAGCAAATTTGAAACCATTATTTTGAAAACCAATTTCATTTAATCATTTAAACGAACACCTTATGGGGACCACTTAAAAATATGAATTTGAATACTAACTTGAACCAATGATTTTTAAAGTGGATATTTCGCATTGTATTTTTTCTAAAATAATAAGAGACTTATTTATGAAATAATGTCAATTCATGTTCTAAGAGAAAGTGTAAATGGAATAAAAGTCACTTAATTTTGATGTGTTCGAAATGAATAATTCTCCCAAGATCATAAAAATCAAAAATTCCTAATATATTTCCTCATTTAATCTAAAATAATATTTTTTGAAACAAGATCCAACTAATATATTAGGGAAATATAGGAATATTCTAAGGTTTCTATTTAAATATAATTAGAAGGTTCAAGGATAGAGAAGTAAAAAAGGCTCTTAACTTCTATATCATAGATCCAATGCCCTCCAATCAGTTGAAATCAACAAAAAAATGAATATATTTGGTGAAATATCTTAGGGGAGTGTTGTAATTTTAGATCCTAGTTAGAGAATAAATAATGGAGGTTTTCTGAAAAGTTTCAAGTCTCAAAAAAATTCAACATTAATTATTATCATTGCATGGTTTGGCCATGTTATTTCTAAAACTATACAAAATATATGTGGCTGATATATATTTAAAAACATAACAAGTATCACATTTTCCACATGGTTTTTACAAGCCATGAACCTTCTATGTTATAGTAAAGAATAACCCTTAGAATCATCCATGGTTACCTAGAGAAAACTTCATGGTTTCCTCTAATCATGGTTAAAAAACATGCCTCCTAAAACTTCCCCAAAACATCCCAATACCGCCCATAATATCCCATAACTCAACCAAAACATTTTATCATGAAAATATTTAATAAAATAAGGAAATACCTCAAACTAGGGGTATTATTGAGAGTTTTTTTATATAATATGATCTTCAGGTTGTTTTAAATCATCTTTTGGGATACTAAGCCAGTCATGGAAATTTTTACACCTGTTCTTGGGTGTGTTGACACCACTAAGGTGGTGTAATGCATTAAGGAATTTTATTCACATTTTTGTGATTTTTAAAATATTTTTTCACCTCTTCTGAGTGTTTCATTTATTTTTTTACTTAAATACTTCTAGAGACAACAATATGTGTCTTTTTTCATGGGATAATTTTATTAATCTTGGATATATGTTGGAGTTATGATGATATTGAAAATTATTTTTGTAGTTTCGTTAGAAAATAAAAATGAAAATCCTAACAAAAAGTCATTTCTACCAACTGACTATGGTTAGATATTTTCGGTTGAAATCATAACTAAATCCATAAAATATAGTTCTTCATGTGAGTCAATTAATTCTTTTGATAAAAATATTTTTCTTTCTTTTTATTTACTTATTTTTTTAAATTAATGTGTTCACCTTTTATTAATCATTTTTTCTTAGCACAACACCTCTAGAATTTTCTATGAGTGAAATCATTTATCAACAACTGAATATGTAATTTGTTCATGACTATCATAATTGAATTTAATTATTTTATTTGTTTTCATTATATTAATCCAATTATAACAATTTCAATGGTAAAAAATTTCAAGGAGGATTTTTCACTATTATTTAATATCAACTATTTTAGCGGGATATGTAAGATAACAAGATCTTCTCAAATCAAAATACTTGCAATGGGTGGGATTAATTTTATTTTAAAAAATGTATTTTACGAATTTTAATGTAACCAATACCAAAATCCACTTTAATTATTTTATCAGAATCTTCCCTCATTCCAATTAAAAAAGTCACATAATTGGAACTATGATCAGTCTAATTGTATCAAAGTGAAAATTGAAATCTCTATGGATCTTATTAATCTTTGTACAAGAATAGTAATCACTATTGTTATGATTAATTTTAATTTATTCTTATTAGATTAATCAGATTAATATAGATAAAAAATAGACTATAAAGATGAATATGATCATTCAAATTCTATTAAATTTGTAACAAAATATAAAAACATGAATATAATAAGTAAAATAATTGAATAAAAATAATGGATTTTAATATATTAAAATATCAACCACTTTTAACATTAAGATTAAGGTAGTCTATAACCCAGACTAATGGTATCCAATTTTTATTAATAATAAAAAAATTAACTTTAATTATCAGGAATTCCCCTAATATAATGATCGGAATAGATCTATCTTCATATCCCCATAATCCCTCGATATTATGATTAGATTATCTATCTACCTAGCCCCAGTATCCATCAATATGATGGATCAAATTCTCTATCTTCCTATCCCCAAAAGCCCTAAATAGTTATGATGATCAGATGCAGATTGCAAAAGAAAATATTATTAAGGAAACATCCCTAGTAGGGATTCCTTAGAACTAAAAAACTATAAAAATTAAAAATACTGAGACCAAGGTTTTAAAACTAATAAAACATTTGAAATATAGAAAAATGAGAATTGGAAAATGAGTCAGCTCCAAACTCTTAAAATGACTTGGTATTTATATGAGTCCTTCAAATGGCCATATTCTCCATTTTTTGTGATGAAATCAGACATTAGCACTTGAAATCCCATGAAAAACTGGCATAAAATACTGTCTAATGTCATATATATAAACACCATCATAGTTTATAAGATGTTCCTAACTTTATAAATAAGTTTTTAGTATTCTAATTATAAACATATTCAGTTTTATGGTCTTCTTTACTACTGTTAATATGCTAATATTTATGAGTATCAGTATAATGTTATCGGTACCAATATGAGTCCAATTATTTTGAATTTTTTGGTACAAAATAAAAGATAAAAAGTTGAACCTATTGTTTTGAAAAAAATCAGATTCATTAAACACATACTCATTGTGATAATCATAATTAAGAATGTCATATTTATATCCATAATACATTAGAACTTATTCTATATATGGTGCAAAGTAATGGTTTCTTTGAAAACAATCTAAAACAGTTAGGATATAAAAATTTAGTAAACATGATTTTATGAAAGTGTTTGTGATTTTCAAAAATAAAAGAAATTCAAAATTAAGAATTAGAACTTCTAACTCAATAATCCCCCCATTTTGGAAAGCACAAACCCCAGAAATTAAATGAAAATGTATTTCAAAAACTTATATAATATTTTATTTAAATTACTTTTTATTTAGATTTTATCATTAAAACCTAACTCCCCCTGAGTTTATAAATATACAAAGGACTGTTTTGAATATGATGGAGTATTATAAAATATATTATTTAAGAAAGATTCTCACCCTTATAGATTCTTCTCCCATTGAGGATCGTATTCTTCCCCATAATATAAAATCTTCCCTTTTATAAAGTCTTCTTCTTATTTAATATTTTCCCTTTATTCTATAAATTACACACCCCCCCCCCCCATTAGGATTTTCAAAAGAAATACGGGAAGTCTGGAGTTTCTTGAAATTTTTGAGAAATAAAAATATAAAAAACAATATAATGAATTAACTAATCATCCATAAGAAAATATGAAAGAACATTCAACCAATCATAATTGGGAAACAGTCAAATAATTTTTATTTGTATGAGAAAGTAATTCATTCATAAAGATACTTTTAAATGTTTTACATAACAAATAAAATGAGAGTTAAAAATAAAAAATAATAATCTTTCTTAATCAGAGTGTTGACAAAGGCTTCGATCTTCTAAAAAACAAGAAGTTAGTTCTTTTAATTCTTTAATTTTTCATCATAAATCCAAAATTTATCAAATGAATCATTGTTCATATATCTCAGTATGATAAATCAATCCTCGTATGATCGGATTCAGTAAATTTATAGCTCCATATATCAAATCATATTATTTAGAACTTCAACATCATTGGGTTGTTTATATGTTTTATCTTTGAACTACTCCAAAAACATGACTCTTTCACCCATGGGTGAAGATAATTCATTGAAAAAAATTATTCTAAAAAATGATCCTTTATAAAATAATACTAATTTTCATGCATCCAAATATCATCATCAACTAGATTATACCATTTTTACCATCTAACTGCATGCCTTTTTATGTTTGAGAACTTTATTGGGTATTTTTGAAATCAACTTCACTCTAAATAACATTCTAAGTTAAAAATTAATTGATTATTATTTTTATTTAGAATTTCATGAATTAGTTTGACCGTTTTTCAAGTCCTTGTAAATTATGAATTTTTATTTCTAATATTATTAAAACATGAAAAACATAATCAAATAGTTCCAATGAAATGGTTGGGGCGGAATCCAACTAATCCTGATGAAACCCTAGAGGATTTATTTAGTTTTTATGACATCATCATTATTTCCATTATTTTTATAAACTTTTGAAACCACTTTGTTAGATTTACTATAAAATTTATTATAATCAACTTCATTATGATGAGATAACTTAAGGATATCAATATCCTTAGTGCTATCAACTTTCTCATTCACTTTTATTTTTGAATTTATATCTTCTTCATCATTATTAGATGATGATTTAACATCATCTTCAAATAAGGATTCCACTTCTTGAGAACTCTTTCATTTCTTATCCTTATGATTCATAGAATGGAGATACAATGATTATTATCATGATGATGATGAATCCAATTACTTCTTATCATATTGAGTTTTTTCTTTATCATCTTTGTATTAATTCTTATCTTGGTGACCCTCTTCATCAACATGCACCTCTTATTCAATTTTTTCCACAATTTTTTCATATCCATTTTATTCTTCATATTCTTATTTTTATTCTTTTTTATCAACATTTTCTTCCTTAAATTCCTCTCTAATATCCTCTTTAAGTTATTTTTATAACTTCCTCATAGTTATAAGATCTCCCTTTATTGAAATTTGTGGTTCTGATTTTTTTCATTAATTATTGGCACTGATTCTTACTCACCAACTATTGATTTTCCTTCCTCATCCATTGATGGAACATCAACATGGTTTGTAGAAATTTCATGAAAAGATAATCTAGATCTCAGATTCACAATATTGTTCTGAGAATAAGGTAAAAAAAATTCTTAGAGGATATTTCTTATCATTTTAATAAATTTTCACAAATCTCTACTTATTTAAACTTATCTTTCTATTTATTTCTTCTTTTCCACTTTTTAAAGAGTACCATCTATATAAATATTTGAGGCCTTTTACTTTGTAGGATTAATTCTAAACTATGGATCCCTAGACATTTTATCATCTTTTTTTCATCCAATCATCATAAATTTCATTAAGAATAATATTTTTATTATTTTTCTTCTATGATGGGGAGGTCCCAAAATTCCCATTATTCTTCTTATTGTCATCATTTACTGACTTCCTTGATAGTTATTCTTTTGAAGAGACACCACAAAATTTCTCAAAAACCATTTTAGATGTGTTATCAAAAAATTGTATCATCCTATTCATGGTATCATAATACATAAAAGAAATATTTTATCTCATAAGATATGATTTATTGGCCTCTTTCAATACATTAATACAATCAACTAACATCTTTATTATAAATGAGGGTAACATAATGATCTTAGATTTTTTTATGATAGTTTTGATATTGTAAACTATAAGAATAAAAAAAATCACTAAGTCAAACTTCCTCATGTTTTGCATACAGTCCAATACAAAATATATGAATCTTTTAGGGTATCTTAGTCCTGATTACATGGAATGAAGTATCCTTATATCCCCAAGGAAACAACCTGATTATCTATAGTGATATGGGAATCATTTATAATCTTTTCTTATTATGTAAAAAATAATCCTAAGCTTTCCTCCAATCAAAAAAACCAATATTGTCTTGAAACATATGTGATGATCAATAGGTTTCTCCTTTAGAAGGCATTCCATCCAAATTTAAAATCTTCTTATAGAAAATATTATAATTCTTTCCATAAATTGTGAAAGAGATATTTTCATTACAATCTTTGTTGAAAATCATAATAGAGGAATAAAATTGTTGAATAATATCATGATAAAATAAATCAATGTCTTTGTATGTTTTTTTCTAAAAAAGATTATTATCAACCTTGAAAAGGAGTGATCTTATTTAATATAGAATCATATTTCCCATAAACATTTATTTTGAATATAGTATCCAAGAATATGAACCATTTCATGTAGTTTCCATACAAACTAAAAATGAATTTAAAGATCAGATGTAAAGATAATCATTTGAACTGAGAAACTTAAAGTGGTCAAAAAATGAGGGGAAGAAATCTAGAATAATTGATGTGAAGCATATGGGGGTCTCTATTTATATAGGCATCTGGTGCAATTATTTAACCTCCAGAACAAATGATATTATTGAGATGAAAGTAATCTAATTTGATGGTTGGTATTGATCTAAAGAAATATTTTATGATTTTTTACTCTCATTTTTTTAATACATTTATCATAATTGTTATAAATTATATTTAAATTTTTTTTAAAAATAAAAAAAACAATTTTTTTATGAAAATATAATAGTATAAAAATCAAAATAAATAAAATAATGCATAAAAATACAGTAAAAAAAATAAAATAGTAGATAATTAAATTTTGGTGTGAAGATTTCCATCAGTATGAAAAAACTATTTTTCTTGATTTTTGTAAACTAAAAAAGTTATTAAATATTTTGAGTCAATTTTTTTAAAAAAAATCTATGTCCAAAAATTTTATAATTTTTTATAATTCTATAAATAATTTAGATTATTCTAACACTAAAAAATTTATAATAAACATGAGTATGGAAAACTAATTATGATAAAATTTGTTAAAGAAAACATCAATTTATAGAAAACTAAAATTTTTAGGAAAAACAAAAATCTTTTAAAAAATAAAACACATGTACTTCCATATGAAAAGGAGTGTCTTAATGTAAAGAGATAGTTCAATAAGAAGTATATAAAAATGATTAACTTAAATTCATCATTCCTAGATTTTTTTTGATTTATTCAAATCTATCAGAGCTAAGAGGTTTTGTCATAATATTTAAAAGTAGATGTTGGGTTCTGATGAATTGTAAAATTATATCCCCTTCAATTGTGTGATCTTGAAAAAAATGGTTTCTTATACCTATTTCTTTATAACGCGAGTGACGTGTTGGTTTTTATGTAATTAAATGTAACTTCTGTTATCACAAATTATTTGAGTTTTAGTAAAACTCATTCCATTGTCAGTGAGTGTGTTTTTCATCCACAATACTTGATCACAACAACTTCCAACTGCCACATATTTTTCTTCAGTAGTGGGAAGTTATACTCATTTTTGTTTCCTATATGAAAAAGAAAATAAACACTCTCTTATTAAGTGAAAAGTTCCATATGTACTTTTTCTATCCATTCTACATCATCCTAAGTCAGCATCCGAAAAAAATTAGTTCGAGGAAATTTCTTGAAGAATAAAAAAGTCAAAAATTTATAATTACCTGAAGACAATGAACTATTCATTTAACATATTTTAAATTGGATTCGTTTTTATTTGATGGATATATTTTACATAAACATACAATAAAAATTAATGTTGATGAAAATAATTTATATAATGTAAAGTTACTATCACACCTCTAAAAATTATCTAATCAACTGGTTTCCCAGCCATATGAGGATCTAAATTTTGTTTGGTACTAATCAGAGTACAAATACTTTTACAATTTTTGTTTCCAAATTTCATAAGAATATATTTTATAAAATTATTATGAGATATAAACTTTTATTATGGTCTTTCTGAAGTTTGAAAACCAATAAAATATGTTAACTTAACCATCGTAATCATTTCAAAATCAGATTTCGTCTAATCTTCAAAAGAAACTATTAATGATTGTTGATTTGACCTGAATATAATTTCATAAATGTCAATGTGTAAAATCATAATGTTTTTGTTGACATCATTTATAAAAGGAGATAGATCTGTAACTCCCTTAAAAAAATTGTTTTATAATAAATAAACATGTTAATCTATCATACAAATCTCTAAGGGCTTGTTTAAGCCCATATAAATCATTGGTATGTTTATAAACATATCTAGGATGTTTTTTAATTTAAAACCTAGAGTTTTTTCAACATAAACTTCATACTGAGAATATCCCTTGAGAAAATAACACTTTTCATCTATTTGAAAAAGTATGATATGAAAAATACTGTAAATCCTATAAGTATTGAAATAGATTCAAGTCTTGCTATAGATACATAGGTTTATTAATAATATATAACTTCATATTTATTATAAACCTTAGAAATAAGTTTAGCTTTATTTCTAATAATTATTCCATTCTCGCCATAGTTATTCTAAAAACCCTATTTTACTCCAATTAGATAATTTTACAATGGTTTTTCAACTAATATCCAAACATTTTTCCTCTTGAGTTCATTGAGACCATATTTCATTTCCCTAATCCAATACTTATCACTTAAAGCCTCATCCTGATTATTAGGTTTAAATTGTTATAATAAATCTAGATGTTCAATTTCATTCCTTAAGTAACTTCTATTCCAAACATGTTGATCTACATCACCAATGATACTCCCACTAGGATGATTCCAAATAAACAACTAAATTTTTGGGTTTTGAAAACAAAATATTCAAAAATTGGTAGAAAATATTCCAGAGGAATAAATTCAACAAAAATTCTTGAGTTATATCATTATGAGAAAAAAAAATTATAAAGAGTGGAAAATCAGTTCTTGAAATCACAACTGAGGATGTTCGTTAGGGGTGTTTTAAAACAATAGGATCTATTTCATCAAACAAAATATGCACAATCTCATCAACTATTCTACAATTTTTATTAAAACTCTATAAGCCTTATATGTAGTAGAATAACGTAAAAATATTCCTTCATCATATTTGGGTAAAAAAAATTGAATGTTATCTTTCATATTCAAGAAAAATACTTTGAATCCAAAATATTTGAACTAAAGATATTTTGGTTATTTTCTTATCCACAAATCATAATGATTTTTACTAATATTATGTTTAATTAGAGCTCAATTTATAATATAAAAAAGTAATAACCACTTAATTCTAAACATATTTACTAATTGTGTATTCACTCAACAAATTTCTAGTTATTTCTTGGAGAATTCTATTTCTTTTTTCAACTAGACTATATTACTAATGGGTTCTAGCTACCAAAAAGTTATATTAAATACATTTCTAACTATAAAAATTTTAAAATCAAAACTTACAAATTCTCCACCATAATCACTACAAATTGATATCAAGGGATGGTTTTTATCATTTTTAACTTTGGTAATAAATGTTTTAAAATTAAAAATTCTTTAGATTTATTTGTGAGAAAATAAACCAATGTGTATCTTGTGTAATCATCAAAAAATAAATATACATAGTATTTTACACCAATACATACAATTTTTTTAGGACCAAATAATTCCATGTGCACAAAATATAAACCATCGTAAGTTTAAAAATCACTAATAAAATTAAAACGTGACTCACATTACGTACCATATTAAAAAGGGTCACAGACTTTTAAACAATCAAACCTAAGATATTGTAGATCCTTATCGAGTCCTCTCTTAGTAAACCTATATATATTTCTTAGATTATAGTGTCCTAAACATCTATTACATAATTAGTATTGATCTTACATTTCTTTAAGGAAAGGAATGCCTCATCTCCTAAGGTCTTATAAGTTAATAGTGTAAACATTCTCCTATCGGTTGGAGGAAATAATAAATTTAACCTTGGAACTATGTACTAAACATTTACCATTCCTAATTTTTACAAGGTAACCTTCATCAAATAATTCAATTATTATTATGAGATTGTGGTTGAGACCATTAACAAAGAAAATATTTTAAATAAGTTGTTTTATAAGAAGAAAAATATTACATATACTAATAATCTCTCCATGGTCATTATCTCTGAAAGTTACTTTCCAACATTTATTTTGATAATATTCTGGAAAGGGTATTTTTTTCTAGTTATGTGTATGGAACATTCATGATCCATGTACCGTATTTTTTCTTGTTGGTATTTCTTTTCCAGAAAAAAGGACATCTTTTTATTACCCAAATACTTATTGGGTCTAATAATGTTTGAAAATAAAACTTACATAATCCATATTTGTTTAGAAAAATATGATTTTTGAAATCCTATGGATTGAGTTTTTTTAATGTACATTTTTTCATAAAATTACCACTTCTTTGAAACTTTGTGAAAAATGGAGAATTTTTTGGACAATGATATTGTTACAAATAAAATTTATATGTATAACTCATTCCAGAACCATTTCCATGAGGATTTATTTTTATAATTTTATCTAAACCTTCTTTACCATAAGTAATGTTTGATAAACATTTTCTCAAAATATAGATTTTGGATTTATGTTTTACAAATAAGTCATTATACTCATTAGTATTAGTTTTAAAAGTAATTTTAGTTTATAGAATATTTTTTTCAAATAATACCTTTTAAATATCTTTATAAATAGTTTCTTTCTCAGAAATATCCTCATAATTATATTTTGAATGATCTGATATTTCATTTGTTAAAACATTTATCCTTGAATCAGGCTTAACAAATTTTTCCTTAGACTTATCATGTTTTTTGAAAATTTTGAAATTTTTATTCTCAAATAATTTATAAAAATTTGAAACCTCATCATAAGAAGGAAGATATTTGGCTTCTTCTGAGGAAGATTCTTCATCAGAAGATTTTGATTCTCTCTTATTAGGATAATTAGAAATTAATGAAATGTTGGAAAGTTTCCCACATATTCGTACCTTTTCCATGAAACATTGATTAAATTTAGGTATATTGGAATAAAGACCTATGTCCCTCTAAAAAACATTCATTGTCTATAGATCTCTCAAAAGAATCACCTCTACTGGAATTCCATTTGTCAACAGCTTTTATAACATTCTTGTATTTAGATTTATAATACTTTTTATCATTCCTCTCTAAATTATTTTATTTTTAATACTTCCTCTTAATATTTATCCAATATGGTCCAGTGTTTCCATATTTTTTACACTCATAGAAAGTGAAATTATCTTCTCATCACTATTATCTTTATGCCCTTTTTGTGTCAGTATTGAAAATCATTATTGCCTACTATCTTATTCATCCTTTCAGACAAGTTTACAAATTAATTTTTAGAATGTTTAGAGACACTTGAATTATATTGAATAATTACATTCTTTTTTCTTGATGACTTACCTAACATTTCAATAGATTGTACATAGAAGTTATAGAATGTGTTGTAGTAAAGGAAACACCACCATTTTTATTTTTCTATTTCTTATCATATCTCTTCCGCATACCATCTTACTTCATAAGGCTACCATTAAAATCATAAAATTTAAGATTATTTATCTTTCTTATCTCATAAAATTATGTTCACATTGATTTCCACTAATTGGAAAAGATATCAGTTATATGTTCAATAAGAATCTCATCATCAAGACATTTCTCACCTATAGACTGTAAACTTTTTATAACAGTCATGAACCTCTGATGAATATTTGCGACCTATTCACTAGGTAATAAGTCAAATTCTTGGTAGTATTCTCTTCAAAAATATATTTGAGTATCAAAAACATTAGATGTACCAAAATTTGTGATCTCAATCTTTTATCATATAATTTTGATAGCTTCAAAAGAATATATCTGACTATAAATGCTTCTTGTCAAACAATGTATGAATGTATTTCATCACTATATAGATTTAAAGATATTGTTGTTTATCTTGATGGGTAAAATAGGTTACATCCTTATCTAGAATATTATAATATCTAGTGATAATTAACAAAATTTTAACTCTTTCATTTATAAAAAATGTTTTCATTATATCCCTCTATTACTCATAATTATCACTATCCAATATAAGAGGGATGTTTTAATTAATATTTTCTATATATCCAATATTCATACCATCTATATTTAAAAAAATATTTTTCCCACAAAAACATGTTATTATATAAAGAAATTTTAAAAAAAATATAACAAATACTTAAGCACCATTCAATATTAAGGAAACTAAAAAATTAGTAAGTATTTGAGCAGTAGAATCCTACCCTGATACCAATTTTAGGATTGTACGATCTGTTCAAATAAAAATACATTAAAGAGGGGGGGTTAATTTTAGTTTAAAAAAACATTTTTTAATAAGTTTAAACTAACCAAAAGAAAATCCTATTTATATAGTTTATCAGGAACGGACCTCAGTATGATTAAGAAAATCACCTAATTAGAACTAGGATCAATCCAATTATATCAAAGTGAAAATTATAATCAATATAGATCTGATTTATTAGAGTACAATAATCATAATCATGATGTATAAGATTAATTAAAATGTTTTTTTATTTTCATAATAAAATTGATATAGATAAAACAAACATAATAAAAAGATTAATATGATTATTCACTTTCTATTAAATGTGCAGCAGAATATATAAACTTATAAACAATAATGACTAGAATACTATTTATGTTAAAAAATTATGAATTTATAGATATTAAAATATAAAAAAAATAACATTCAGAGTAAGCTAGTATATAACCCAAACAGAACATTTCCACTATTTTATACATACATCAATGTTTTTCTTTCATTATTAGGAAATCCCTCAATATGAAGGCCATAATGGCTCTATCTTCATATTCATATAATCCCTTAATACGATGATCATATTCCCAGTCTACCTTTCCCTAGTAAACATCAATCCAATGGATCAAATTTTATGTCTTCTTATACCAAGAAGCCCTTTATTGTTATGATGATTAGACTTGGATTAAAAAATAAAAATTTCCTGATAAAACATCCCTCATGGGGATTCGTTAAAACTAAAATTATCTAAATAATTGAAAAGACTAAGAACATGGTTTTCAAGCTCAACAATCATAAGATCTCCCAAAAAAAGATAATTAGAAAATTAAAAGACTTCAATCTCTTCAAATGAGCTACTATTTATGGGCATCCATCCAAGAGTCATATTCTCAATGTTTTGTTTCAGTTGCATCAGACACCCAACCCTTGATAGCTCATGAAAAACTGGAATAACTGAATATCAAATGTCTTATTGGTAAACACCATAATCGTGTTTAATATGTTCCTTACTTTAGAACTTATTTTTCTGTATTATGATTATAAATATATTCAGTCTGAGGGACTTCCTCACAACATCCAATAAAATAATCTTTATGAGTATCAGTCTAATGTTATTAGTACCAGTATCAATCTGATACACAATACTTTTTCAGTACGAAAGATAAGACAGAAGTTATAACTTCTAGTTCTGATAAATGCGAGTTTGATTAAGCGAAGACATACTCATTTTGATAATCGTAAGGAAGAGTTTAAATTTTATATTAATATTACTTTATAAATAATTCTATGTATATTGAAAAGTAATGTGTTCTAAAAAAAATTGAAAACACTTAGGACATAAAAAGTTAGTAAACAAGAATTTAAGAATATTTCTTTGATTTCCAAAATAAAAAGAAAGGAAAAGTAAGAAGTAGAACTTCTAACTCAACATGATATCCTCCAACTTTTTCTCTCAATTTTTATATATCATCAAATTTTTTTTAGTTATAAAAACATAGAATAAAACATGGCTATGCTAATAGATTTTACTATAATCATTTCTCTAATTTTTATCTTTGGTTTCTTTATATTGATCTTAAACTTCTATATTTATTGTGAATTATTATTTTATTTTTTGGTAACTAATAGAATACAACCAATTTGGTATTAAAGATAGTGGAGGAGTGAAGTTTTACTTGATTGAAATGATAGAACTTCAATGTAACTAGGAGAGTAAATCTAATTTTTTATTTTTCACTTTTCCGTTAAAATAATTAAAAATTATGTGAATGTAAAATTATTTTTTAAAACGATTTATAATTTCCATAATTTTTAATGATCATTTTATTCATTCATTCTAAATATAAAATTTTAAAATTTTACTAAAAGATATTTTTTCAATGTTTTGTTTTGAAAAACAATGAAAAAATCCATTGTAAACATGCGTATACTCCCAAACAATATAGTATTTTACCATTGGAAGTATGTTTCATGTTTAATATTTGTAATTAATATTTTGATACATTATTCACATGATAGAATTATAATTTCTGAGAAGAAAATATGTTTCTTTTATCTTTATTTCAACCCATTCTACATTATTATAAGGAATTAATTGAAATGTTTTTTGAACTTTGGTTTCCAAATGCACCCTTTACTTTATAATTAAATATTTAGGATAACGATGGATTTTAAGTGTGAGGGGTGAGTCATAATTATGTTTTAAACTATATTTCATGAGATATGTCAAATTTCCATTATTTTTTTCAAAATATTAATTCTTTTTAACATTATTTTTATACTCCATAATAGTGTGTGTTTCTTTCTTAAAAGCAATTTTTTTTTATACATGTTTTGAGTGGTTTAATAGTTATCTCTAAATGGGACTACAACACTACTAACAAAATAAGTCAAAGTGGGAGGTAATGTGGTATAACCCCCAATAAAAAACACAAAAAAGATCCATAGAAAAATATTCTTATACAATAAAAAGATATTCATCAAAAATAGAGGAATGTTGATGGGAATAGTAGTATACAAAAAAACCATAGTGAGAGCAATAAAATGATTGGAAGAAAATAGAAAAAATTATTTACATGGTGTAGACCTTTTGGTACTACTCTATGAAAAGAACCCCACCTAAACAAATTTTTTATTATGAATAAAAGATAACCAAGGAATCATAAAACATAAATTCAAGGAAGAAAAAAAAAACAAAAACATACTACACAAGAGGAACTACCCACTCCCATCCACAAAAAAAAAGAAACTATGAAAGAACCATTGAAAACATCAATCATGAACATAAGAAACCATTCATAGAACCTCTTACCTTTGTAGCCTAACCTATAAAATTACCCTCTTTAAATTGTTGAAACCAATTGATCTGTTACAAGAACTCAAGAACCATGAGGTATTCACCATAACAATTCTCTTGTAACTAGTCACTTATGGGGTTTCTAATTGAAGTCACTACCTTCCCTATCTAGATCATCTCCATCCTCTTCAATTTCTATCATATTATACCACTCTATGTTTTTTAATATATCTATAATGAAAAAATACAATACCTCATACACTAAAAATAGACAAACAAATTAATCAAACAAAATCCAATAACATCAGGACACATGTACAGTCAAATTTCTTCTAGAAAAATACAATGTAATAAACCCACAAATACAACATAATGTTACGGTCATTATAGGATTTTATTTGTAAAGATCACCCATAACACTATGTATGGGTCAAATCTCCATTGTTCAATGGTACCACAACCACTGGGTATGGTTAGCTTTATTTCTACGTAAAGGTAGACCTCGCTATGTAATGGTCGATGCTTTCTATATAAGGGTAGTGGTACCCACAGTGTAAGGGTATTCAATTAGAATCATTACACATGTAAGAGTTCCCAAGCCCTCACTTAAGGGTAAGCCTATAATAATCAACTCACATAATGGAAGCCTGAATTTCATGTAGAGGCACCACTGCTACAACCCACTACATGCACAGGTCAACCCACTGCTACATAAGGGTATTCAAACCCCCACATAAATGTTTCCCTACAACTCAAAATTTATCCAAGGTTAAAAAACAAATATATAAGGGTAAAAACTACCTTATGTAAGAGTAAACATACCTCACATAAAGGTAGGAAAAACCTTATTTAAGGGTAAATAAATCAATCTATAATGTACCACCCGGATTTTTTAAGAAGTATTATTTTTTGAACAAATTAAATTTATTTTATAGATTTTATTTCAAACTACACCAGTTTTATCTGGAGCTTCATGAAACATCAAGTTTATCTTATGTTACACTCAGCCCTATGTTTTGAAAAAATATCAAAAAAATATTATTATTATTATTTAAACATGACCATTATAAACTGGATATTAAACTTAGATATTTTCATAGTAATAAATATTTCTAAAAAATTATGTATAATGGTTTTATATAAATAAAAAATATCGACAAAAATTTCACAATATTTCATAAAAGTCATTATATTTTTCAAAAATACCATTTTCTCAGTAAATGTTATTTTATCATTTTCTGAAAAAAAAAATAAAAAAATTATTTTTTAACAATTTTGGAATATTTAGTTAAAAAATAGTCTTTATTTTTAAAATAATCATTTTAAAATAATCTTAGGGTGAATTTTTGGTATTTTTCTAAAATGATTAATTTTTTACGAAAAGAGAATTATACTAGTATTTATTAAAATTTGTCTTTTTATTTAAGGAATTTATAAGGTTACTCGTAGTTTTAAAATTGGTTTTTAAAGTAAAATTATTTCAATTATATATCAATTAATCCAATTTATGTAATTGGAATCATTTTTATATTTAATTTTGGTAAAAAATTAAAACTTCATAACCTTTTCTCTTCGGAAAATCACTTTCTCATTGCACCTTCAGGTTTAACATTAAATTACATTTTAACACTTCTATGAATTTAATATGAAAAAATGGATTTTATATATGGAATAATATTAATTTAAATTATCTAATAAGTTCAAATTATAATTTTTCGATATTAAATATTACCAATAGTAAAAAAAAATTATCACGGTTAAGGTAAAAACTTTTTTATTGGGGGTTAAACTAAAAAGATAATAGTTAAAATGTAAAAAAGCATTTAAAAAATTATTTTCATAACATATTTATATCATAAAATGTATTATTATCCTTAATAATCCAATTTTTACCCTTTTATGTGAAAATAACAGGTTCACCATTTTACATTCAAATAATTACAAGTGTTCCACTAACTTCACTTATAAAATGATACCCATTCTGCTCTCCTCCTCATACTTCCAAAACAATTTGGATCATTCAATATCTACCAAAATCTAGTACTTACATCAATCCCCACAACTTAGAGGCATTTTATATGTCACAAATCTAATCTATGAATAATTTTTGTTAAAATTAGAGAGGTTATATGAAGATGAAGTTCTGTTTTTAACTATGAATTTTTGTCTTAAAAATTCTTCTAACTACCTAAAAAATTCTTATATTATGATGAATGAATAACAAAATTATATAACATATAATTATATATTATTATGCTAATTAAATAACCTATATCCATCTTCTCTTCCATCGAATGAGATACGAAATCATCATTCATGTGTACAGAGGACTACTGCCTAATGAACTGATGCAATTCATTTTCAATTACCACCTCTCATGACTGGATATAATGATGAATTAAATGTATATATATAATATATATGATCTTAATATTATTTTTTTAATTATTATATCACATATAACTTCTTATAATACCTTATATGGGAGTACGATTATATCACTTATGTGTACGACAGACTATCACCTCGCGAAGCGATGTGACTCTTTATCTATTTAAATTGACGGTAATATGGTGGGTTTTAATGAAAATATAAGATATATATATCGAATAAAAATAATTATAGAATTTTTTAACTATTTTTTTAACTTTCTTTCATCAATTAACCGAGAAAATGTTAATTGTTCTCAATCGTACGTATGGCCTACAATTTCCATGAATGGTGTATCTCATTTTCAATCACTAACTTTTATAGATTACAATAAGTAAGAACATATTGAATATATATTATATTTATATCATATATGAAATTATATATATTATTAAACCATGATCAAAATAATGGGACAAAAAATAAAAAATCAAAACATGCACGAAAAACAAAGCAGTTATTACCTAAAATGTGACATTAACATGGAATTATAAATAAATGGGTAATGAAATGTCATATATAAATCATATATGGTATGATTTATATATGTATGTTTCAATAATATATGAATAATAAAATTAGATTTATTATCAGATGTTAGAACATATACAAAGGAAGTCAAAACTTAAGGTAAGGAACTTTTGTCTCAATTTTCCTTATTTGATACATATGTTATGTTATAAACCTATCATATTTTAAGAGTTTTATATACACACCCATTGAAATTTAATGTCCTTAATTTATTTAATATCATTATTTTATAAGCTTCATTTAATTTTATTCTTTCATGGGTCTATGAATTTAAAGTTACCAATGTTGTAATGGTTTTATTATACAATCACATTGTTTATCAGAATTTCTCATTATTATGATTTCAATAAATAAGTGTTATGGTCTATAAATTATTTCCCAATCCTAGGTTCTACCCAAAGGTTCCCCAAGCCAGGTTGGCCACATAGCCACAATATTATATCCCCAAACACCTGAGGGTGACGACTTGCAGTGAGGTCCTAGGGTGTGTCTGGGAGGAGACTATTCCATCAATACCAGAGTATATCACCTCAGATAAATATAATAATAGGTAAATAGTGGAATATATTGGTTTAGGATGA
Organism: Viscum album; assembly: GCA_963277665.1. Classification (NCBI taxonomy): domain Eukaryota; kingdom Viridiplantae; phylum Streptophyta; class Magnoliopsida; order Santalales; family Viscaceae; genus Viscum; species Viscum album. Next base: position 1,901,645,936 of record OY728126.1, read on the forward strand.
TAATTATGAAGATAAAGACACAAGATGATGGTAGAATTTTGGTTTTTAAAACATTAATATATTTAGAACAACTCTCTTTTTCTGCCGTGATCTGTTCCTTTTTTTCATAATTTCGAGTGAGTAAATGAAATAAATAAAGGAAATGAAAATAATAATGTATAGTGGTTCAGGGAACAATTATCCCTTAGTCCACTCCATTAATTCTGAACTATGTGAGATTGGGTATTTTCACTAGGTCCTCTTATCTGGATACCCATAAATAATAACTAAGTGGAGTAATTTGACACTTTTATAGTAAGGATTAATAGAGCCTTCTGGTTCTTTTACAAGGACATATAAATCCATATATTAGTGAAAGAATCTCACACATAACCATGAATGATTATGACTCGCTAAAAACTCCACCATATCATTTTAGACTTCTTTTGTTGAGAACATAGATTAATCTTCACAGTTTCAGTATTAGATGGAAGATGTATTCAGATCATCAATAATGTACAACATCAAATAGATCCTTAACATCCCATAGTATTTATTCAAAAATTATTTGAGAAAATACTAGAAAGATGTTTAAACTTGTATGTCTCCATCGTGTATCTCTGGAAAAAAAACTTCTCTATTCTTATAGAAGAATATGTAACAATAAAATTTTGTAGCAATGACAATGACAACAGTGAGTCGATAGATCAAAACTTGTATGTCCCCAAAGTGTAGCACAATATAAAACCACACATGGATATATATATATATATATATATCTTATTTTATGTGTATATTGTATTATGTTGTATATATTGTATATTAAAATGAATAGCATCTTGAATTTTATATTGTTGGTCAAATATCCACATGTCAAAAAGCTCCAGAAATATCACGAAATTAATCATGAATATCTGAATTCCACAGTGAATCAGAAGAATCCTAACATCTAATAAGAATAGAAACGATTTAATCTATTGAATATGAGATTTTAAAATAAACATAATGATCCTTTGAATCAGTTATAAACTATATTTTAGTAGATCTATTTGTTCTCCAAGACTGTTTCATTAATCACTGATAATATCACAGATTTAAAACATCGTCATTGAATAGTTAAAAATATGTTTCATTCATGTGATGAAAAAATTACAATCATATGGTTGATTACAAAAGTAGGGTTGATGTACCATATGTTTTTTTCCTCAAATGTAGGGCTCTTTATAAATTTAGGGTTCTCTAACTATACATTCCAAATAGTGTAAGGTATATAATTCATACATGTTGATCCAAATATAGGGTTGATTCTTTACATTAAACTTACTAATATAGGGTATGAATAGTGTTTTCATAATACATTTGAACACATCTTGAACACTTTAACAAATATTCTTAATGAATCAATGACTTTCGAATAATTTCAAAACAAATATTTTGACAAATAATAATTTCCTAAAATTCACTTAAAATAAATTTCATTAGTAATATAAATTTGGTTTTTTGTGACCATCAAAACCAAAAACAAATTAACAAAATTATCCAATCAAAACATGCTCAAAAATCTCCCCATTTATAATGAACACAAAACCCATGTCAAAATACAAATAATTTTAATAATAAATTCCTCTACATTTTGATATAATATAAATTTTCTTTATAAATATAACTATAAAGTAAACATCGCCTACATAATCTGATTATATGTAGTTTATTATGAATAAATCTTATGCCCCTATTATAAAGAATAAAAAAATCTTCCCTATGTTAATGTTATTAAGGATAAATTTCTCAAGATTTTTAATCATGATTATAACATTAAAATGTTAAGCTAAAAATCTCCCATATTTTTCAAACTATAATCCTCTTCTATATAACTCTAAACTTCATGACATAAATATACACTTCTACCCTTTTTTACATCAAAATAATAAGAGTAAAGACTATTTTAATTAATCTTCCCCTAATTTCATATTTTAAAAATACATAGATTACAAAGCAAGGAATACAATAGAATATTTGATTAAAACGATTATTTTCAAAAATCTCCCCTAAATCATAGAATTTAGGATATTCATTGAATTAATATTTTTAATAAGTAATAAAAACATGTATAATATATTTAATTATAAGTTTATTTATGAAAAAATTAAATATAATCAATATGCTTATGTGAGATGACTAATAAACATAAATTATAAACAAATTAATAGAACATATTTTTACTAAAAATATATATGATGAAAAAAATAAAAAAAATGTTTATTTTAAATAAATATAAAATAAAATTTAATAGTTATACAAGATAGGAAAATCCATCCAAACATTCAAATATTTTAACTATTTATCTAAAATATACTCAAAATCTTGATATCTCTTTTAACATGTCTTGAACATCTGTTGTTCTTTGATACAAAGAATACAAACACTGTTAAAGAATAAATAGTTTCATATTATCAGGATATATCTTATTAGTAGATTCTATTTTGAGAATCACTATTTGGAATAGAATTTTTAACTTTTAATGCTTTAATGTACGCTTTTGAGATCAAACTATATTTGTATTCTGATACTTATTCTCGAATAAATAAAAAAACCTTTTTTGAAATAGATTCATTTTTTATTTATTTATACTACTTTTTAGATTCATATAGAGTAGCTTTTAGCTTTACTTGTTCTCCATTTAAAGTGGTGACTTCAAAAACACCTTTAAAAAGATATTTGAGAAGAAGAGATTTCTAGTTCTTCATGACTATGAACTTCCTTATTTGTTTAGAATAATTTTCAAAAGAATATTCAACATAAAAAACAGACGATTTTTTTACAAAATCATAATTATTACCTTTCCTAATTTTGTGAAAAATGTATTATTCTAAACATGAAGTACCTGGCCACTTTATCTTGTTGTGATTGGTTTTCAAAAATCATTTTTAATATGATATTTCCAATAAAATGACTTCATAATTTAAAATTGTAAGAATATGTTGAAATGTTTGATTTTGACACAATACAGATGACGTTTCAATTTATTTATATAAGAAAAAAATAGAGAACACTTTTTAAATGTTATATAAGAAAAGTATTTCCGTTTTTGCAATTAAATGATACTTTAAGAACATAAAATATAAATAATTAAATAGATTCAAAAGGAAAAAACTATAATCATTATCATTATTTAAACTATGTATTGTATTATATAGAAACTATAAACAGTGTTTTAGAAAACAAAGAAAATATTTTTATTATAAAAATAGATTAGAACATGATTTAATGAGAAAAGAAGAGTTTTTATCAAATTTTGAGAGATATATTTCTCCCCTGTATAAATAGCTAGTACACTAGAAGCATATAAATATGAAAATTAAATACTTCCTTGATCATTGATATAAGTATTGATTATTTTTTATAAAAAAAACTTCAAAGTCGTTTACTTCTTTGGTAGAGAATTTTTATATACCAATTGATCACCACTAAGATATTTAAGGATGTGTCTTACTATTATATTCCATAAAAACATCAGATTCTTGTTTTTTGTACCCATATGCTTTTGGGTCTAACTATATTAGAAATTAATTTTTTCGGTAACTAAACTTGTTTATTTGGAGTAGGAGTTCTATTATTTATATTAAAATATTCTTTTGAGAAATAATAATTTTTAGCACCTGAAATTTGAGGTTTTCAAAAATAGAAATAATTTGCATTATGTACATTAATATTGCAACAAAAACATTGATTAGTAGACATGTTCTCTCTATTTAAACTAGAAACAAATATTTTTTTATATAATTTTAGTCTCAAATCGTTGTTCCATTTTCCAAATTTTTTCTTTCGATATTTTATTTTTCCCAAGTATTTGATTTAAATATTTTCTCCCTTTAATTAATATACGAGAATATTATTTTTAATTATCAATTTCATCACATAATTATTTAATCATTGTTTCATAAAAATCATAAGATTTTTAGAAGAATCAGACTTTAAATATATAATTTCTTTTGATCAATTTCTGTTATTTAAAAAAACAATATCATATGATTTTTTAATTTTTCTCTGATCTTTTTTCAAAGATTCGTATTTTTTCAGAATAAAGTGAAATTTATTTAATTCATTCTTATAATTTTTTTTTAAGAAAAAATTTTTGAGTGTAAGAAGATTTTACCTCATAATAAATATGGGATAGAAGACATAAAATTTTATTTTTATGCTCAGAATCAAGATCAATATGTGATTCATCATGTAAACTAGAGGTATTAATCAAGGTAGCCTTCATAATTTTATTACATGTTCTCTTGTAATTTGGTTTTCCTTGATCTTTTAGTAAAGAATATTTATCCTCTGTATGACCTTTTTCTTTCCATTTAGAGCATCAATTTTCTTCAACCCCTATTTTTTTCCATTTGTATATTTGTTCAAATTTGTTAGTGTGGTCTAATAAGTCCTTACCCAAATCTAGATGATTTGAATCAGATGATTCATTCATATTAGTTTTGAGAGAAACTTCATTAAACATTAAATGATTTTTAAATTCATCATATATCTCATCTTCATAGATTATTAAATTTTAAATAAACTTTACCATAGTCAATTATTTTACCAGTTAAGATTGACATATATTTACAGATATTCCATTCCACTTAGAGGGTAGTACTCTAAGTACTTTTAATTCATGATCTAATTTCTAAATTGGATTTCCCAAAAAAACAAACATTATTTATAATATCTATCATTATTCTATTTATTTGACTGATAGTATCATCTTCATACATTCTAAATTTATCAAAAATTAGTTTCATAGTTGTGTACCTTAATTTTAAGATATTTTATGTTATTTAATATGAAACATCAATAGTCTACCACATATCATATGAAGTGGGACATTGAGATTCTCAATTGAATTCATCAGTTCCAAAACAACACAAAATAGTTTTAATAGCTTCTTAATTGAGATCATATTCCCATTTTGTTCACTACTCTAATCTTACAAACCATCATTAGGGATATCATAAAGTGTAGAAGCTTTTAAATAAATTCTTATTCTATTATTTTCTAAATAAATAATCATAGTGGATTTCAAGCATCCACAATTATCACTATTAATAAACAAAACATGGATCATCGACATACCTTCTCAAGAATCACATATTTCATGATGTCCTCATCTAAATATTTAACTTAGGATTGTTAGAGCTAGTAGGTATTTTGTACAACCTTCTGATAACACATTATTGATATTGAATTGGTCAATCATAATATTCTATAATGTGTCCAATTTTTGATATTTAATTGTAAGTATCGTATATAGCAAAAAATAATCAAAAATTTCCAAAAGTATAAATATAGAAATAAATCACTTCATTTGATTTCAACAGTTGATATTTAATAGGAAAAATAATTTTCATGAATAAAATATACCATTAGATCCATACCATTGCTACAAATACTTAGGTTAGGAACACAATTATGAATATAAAGAAAAAATATGGGTTAAATTGTGATTTTAGAAACATTGATAGATTCAGGAAACCTATATTATTGTGCATTAATCCAATAATTTTCTCTTAAAGTCAAGTGAGTAGTAGAAATAAATAAAGGAAATGATCACAGTGATGAATAGTGGTTCAGGGCACAAAGATACCTTATTCTACTCCATGAACTCTCAACTCCATGATCTTGATGGCTCTCACTAGGTCCTCTTAATGGATAACATTAAACAAAAAATGAGTGCAGAAAGTTAACACCTTTACAATAAGGCTTGATAGAGCCTTCAAGGTCTTTTATGAGGAACCCTAAATCTATATCTTAGTGAAAGATGCTAACAATTATCCATGACTAATTCCAAGTAGAAAAAAACTTGACAAAATTAATAGAGATTTATTTTCCTTAGAATACATATTAAACATCAGAGTTGTAGTAAAAAATGATATATGTATTCATATTTTCAATATTCCATAGTATCAAATAAATCTTTAACATCGCATTTGATTTATTGAAACAGTGATAAAAAAATACCATAAATATGTTTAAACATGTATATTTCCAAAGTTTATCTCAGAAAAATAATTTTTCATTCTTGTAGAATAAGATTTTATAATAAAATGTAATAGTAATGACATCAGCAACAGTGATGGGATAGATCAATAAATTTATATCTCCAATGGGTAACACTAACTACAATGACCCAAGGCTTTGTATATCTCCTTTACTATCTATATTGAATTGTGTTTTATATCATGTTTATTTTAATGAAGAGCATCTTGGTAGTTATATTGTTAGTCAAGTAGATCTAGGTCCAACAATCCCACAAATATCACATAATAAATCATGAATATTTAAAATCCAAAACCAATCAGTAACGTTATAACTTCCTATAAGAATATAATTGATTTAATCCATTAAATGTGATCTTTTAAAATAATCATAATAAAACTTTGAATTGATGATAATTTATCTCTGAATAGATATTTATGTCCTCCAATACCATTACATAAATCATGGATAATATCTTATATTTAAGACACTATCATTGAAAAGTAAAACATGGGTTTCCTTCATGTGCTGAAAAAATTCCAAACATAGGGTTCAAAACACATTGTTCATTAGAAAATTAGTTTTTATGTAACATACGTTTGTTTCCTCAAATGTATGGTTCCTATACCATAATTTCATTATTGTGTAGGGTATATAATCCATACATGTTGATCCAAACATAGGTTTGATTCCTTATATTTCTCTTAATAATGTAGGGTAAATATAGTGTTTCCACAATACATTTAGACACACCCTGAACACTTCATAAAATATTCCTAGTGAACAAATTACTTGGGAATAATTCCAGAAAAAATATTCTAATGAAAAATAATTTACTAAAATTCAATTAAAAATCATGTCATTAGTAACATACATGTCAGTGTTTCTGAGAATAAACCCCAAAAATATAATGAAAGTTTTGATTCAAAACATTCTCAACTGAAGAAGTATAAACAGATTGAATAGTATAATTAGACACTATAAACTATGTACTAGTAACCTAGCATAACAAAAATAAATATGAATAATAAATTATATAAGAATCTGATAGTAACACTAAAAATATGATGATAATGTATGTCATGTGTCTAAAAAACTAGAAAATAGGGATACAAAGTAGTAGACAAAGATACTATTAATATGAAGTAAAAAATAATCCAAAAACTATCCAAGAATCTTGAGTTTTGGCTCAGTCATCTGCTACAAAGATCCATCATAATGCAGGAAACCAATATCAGTTTTCTATGATGGGACACTTACCTTTTTCAACACTTATATACAATTAATATGTTCAGGTACCAATGGTGGAACAATTATGGTGTGATATAAAACTTTAAATTCCACCTCTAATAACCTTTATAACATATGATCTATGTAATATAAAATGAGACAGTGTTCATGCATGTATATATAAAAGTAAACTAGTACTGCAATCAAAATACCCACTACCCTCTTTATCCTCATCTAGTATTTGAATAAGTATCTATTTCATTTTTTAATTATGTTCCATTTTATATAGTAATTCTCATGATGTGTAACCAACATTAACGTCATGATAATGGTTATGAATATCGATGATATAACAATGAATCTAATGGTAATGATAATAATGAAAGAGGATCCATGGTAATTACCAAGAAATCCTTGACCTCAAGAATTAAGCCAACTCAGTAATAACCTATAGCCTGGTTTTAATGGGTAAGAGTTTAATTCAAGGGAAATATCCTAAGGAATTTCATAATAATGTAATTCTAATAGAGTTTAAGGATCTCATCCAAGGAAAAACAGATATGCAGTCATTGGGCATGATTAGTGTAACCATGTTGCCACATGTCCATAGATGTCATTCTAGATCCAAGGAGTTTATCCAAGGTATACTAAAATTATAATGGAGTGATAATATGGTTTCATGTCTAGAACAAACTAGTAGACATGGAATGGGTTCTAAAGTGGGTATCACCTTTGGAAATAAGTATCCTTGTATCATAATGGAATCCACAAGTGGTCAAGGCATTCCCTTAGGAATCCATAGTTTTCTTGAGTCTGGCCACTCTTGTAAAAATTTAAAGGTCTGTATGCACTAGGCATCATAAAAATAATTCATTAGTAAATATGTCCATGTATTACTAATTCTATTTAATATTCCTTTTGTTTCAATATGTTTCCTTTCATTAGTGTGATAAGGAATAACTAGGAGTAGAATAATTTAGTACTTAAGTTACATAAGCATTAATTAAGTTCCCTCGACTACTTTCCATAATCACGAAAAGGTGTGAAATAGACATGAATCCAAGTCATTCATTTACATTCATTTAATTTAGGACAATTAATATACATTATATATTTTCCATTCATATTTAACATTCGTTAATTATATTGAAACACATACCTTGGAATGGTTGAGTGATATTATCATACATATGGATAACCCTTTCAATTCAAAAATAATTTTATTAAGAAAGTTATTACCACTAATAGGGTCAATCCATTGCAAACCAAAATAGTGGGATAAATGAACATAACCATCCACTAAAGCCATAAGTATGGAATCATAGTACTTGGGGTGGAACATGTTGTTGTATCAACCACCAACAACATGATGATACTACATAACAAGGTATTTATAATATGATAATGATTAATATAATAAAGGGACATCAATTTCATATACTATTCCTGATGAAATCAATACACACACACTCTGGAAATTTATAAGATGGTGAAACTTGAGGGATGAGTCATATACCACCTACCTTGAGGCGATAATACTCTTTTTATCCCGTATCATCTTTTAGTTCTCCGAGATCAAAAGAGATCATAATTATTTATCAACACCCTAAAAATATGGAATATGTGATTTCATCTAAATACTATCATCAAGGTAAATGAAAACAAAAAAAACAAGCTAAAGTATCGAAGAGATTAGATAGAGGAATCTAATGATACAAAAAGAGCCTTGAGTGGATACCAGATGAAGAATTGGGACCAAATTTATCAAAGGGGCTTGAGATATTCAAAAATGGATAATTAAGTTGTTTTTATCCATTGTAATGATCCAATGAGAAAGGGGTGAGTTTAACATTTCATTAAGTGCACCTTCATAATTTCACCCAAAAAAAGAGGTGCATGGGTTGGATATACAATTGGACAAACCATATTCCAACCATGCAAGGATCACTACCACAAGAGGGGACTCGCTTTGTTAGGTCACACAGTCTGATAACCTATTCACCAACCATGCAAGGTTCATTACCCCAAAAGGGGACCCACGTTGTTAAGCTATGTTGTCCGAGAACTTATACACCAACCACTTCATTATCCTCTCTGAAAAACTAAAGAGTCTTGGCACAGTTGTCTGGCCCCTAGTACATGGTTAGGGAAAACTGTGTTCCCTTATTCAACCCTCTATCCATCACCCACGCAATTAGGGAAACCGTGTTGACTAGCTTCCATGGTTTCTACAAACCATTTTTCCAGTTCATTATTTCCACCGGTCATGGTAATGGGCTTCGAGAAAGCCCCCGACATCCCCTGAAAACTTTATAACGTCATGGATAATCCATTATAGCTTCATAATAAAGAATCAAACCAAATTTAAAATAATCCACACCTATGTTAATAACCAAGTTATTATAACCATCCCCCGTTAAAGGAACATGTCCCCGAGTTTGACTTCCTAGGGTAGTGACACACTGTCTGAGAACAAATCTGGACACTGAGCATGTACATAGGCCTCATGCTCCCTGATCTCATCCTATACATGTTCGTTATTCCATAGAAGCCACACTAAAGTGAAATACCTTCCTCATTGATCATTAATGCTCTGGTAAATGATGCATATAGGATACTCTAAAAGGAACCATCAACATCTGACTCAACCTCCTCATGATTAAAAGTGTGATACATGTCGACATGATATCAGCGAAACTATAAAACATGTAAGATGTCATACATGGAATGGTACCTGTGATAAAATATCAATCAGTATGCTACTATCCCAACTCTCACTATAATCTCAAACGGCCCTACATAATGATTTTATAGCATCCCTTGCCTCCATATTCTTCTATGCCAAGTCTGGGTAATACCTATATGAAAACATGATCCCTGACCGAGAACTCTAGTGGTACTCAATGTCTATCGACATAAGATTTTTGTCCAGACTAAATAGTAATCAAACAATTCCTGATCAGTTGAACCATCTCCAAATTCTCTTACAAAATATGTGGACCAAGTAGCCATACCTCACCTACCTCTAACCAGAATAAGGGTGAATGGAATGTCCTACCACACAAGGCCTCATATGTAGTCATCTGAATCATCACCTAAAATATATTACTATATAAAAACTCAAGAAGAGGGGTATTCTTTCCCCATGATCCACCAAATCAATGTATTCATTCATGGACCATCTCCTCTAGTACATGTATCGTCTGTTTTGATTGCACATTAGTCATAGGGTGAAATGATGTTTTAAGATGTAATTGTGTACCATTATATTTATCTAACCCATACCAAAATTGTGATGCGAAATGCGAATCCCTATCTAAAATTATAGAATTAAGTACCCTGTGTAGTTTTATGATCTCATAGACATACCTTATTCCAATCTCATCAAATGATAAATTCTCACATATAGAAAATAAGTGGGTTACTTTCATCAGTTGATCCATGACTACACAAATTACGTAACTACTATGAGGTGACCTCAGTATGACAAATAAAAATTCCATGCAAGCATCTTCCCATTTCTATTCCTTGATTTTCAAATTTTGTAACATGCCTTCAGGTCACTTATTCTCTACATTCACCTACAGACTTGTGAAACACATAGTGATAAATCATGATATCTAAAATTCCATACAAGGACACCAACATTGGAATTTCATATCCCAATAAATCTTGGATATTCCTAGATGAACTCTCTATTGAGATGTATGGCACCTTTACATCAGTTACTCTCTCAATTTATAAGAATTATGACACATCCATGAATATATAGTATGTTATATATGTCCATAGACGAATCTGGAGATGGGTCCTCTTCGGTAATAATCTCCCAGAGAAAAAAACCCATAAGATCTAGAAACTCTCTACTATTTACCCTATCAAAGAGTGAATATGTTAATGTCAAGTATGCGAGATAATATTGTGTGTGACTTTCATGAAACCCCATATGCTTCTCAGAGAAGATGGACATCAATTTCCATCTGTCAGTTGGTTCATGTACAACATGTGCCTATGTTTTCAGACTCAGCCAATTAGCTATTGAATTTCCCTTTCCCGACATATAAGGAACATCAAAATCAAAATAATGAAGATATTAAAATCATCTTAACTACCTAATATTGAATTCACACAATTAAAAATGTATACTTGAGGCTCTTTTGTTTCATATACATGACAAAGAGTTCACCCATAAGATAGTGTCTATTGCAATGTAAGGCATGGAAACTGTTGATATCTCAAGGTCATGTGTTGGGGGTATTTTGGTCATAAGGCCTCAACTACCAAGATCCATACACAACAAATATATCCTACAATATTATCATTGAACCTACCCCAATGTCAGATGCAACATAAAACACTACATATCCTCTTCCAAGCTCTAATGAAATCAAAATATGTTCTTAGGTAATCCTTCCTTTCAACTCCTAAAAGGATTTATCACACTCTTTTGACCACATGAACTTACCAACCTTCTATGTGATACTAGTAAGAGGTGAAACAATGAATGAGAAGCCCTACATAAAATGACTGTAATATCAATACTTCCCCAAGAAATACTATATGTCAAACATGTTCTTGGTATGCTCCTAGAAACTAGAACAATAACCTTCTATGGGTCAATACATACTCATGATTCCGAGATAACATTACCCAATAAGTGAACATTGTAAATCCATAGGTGAGCCTCAGTAATCAGGGAATAAATTGGATGCTCTCTCTGTATTCAAAATTATCTCAAGATTTTTAGCATGGTCGCTATGAGTGTGATAATACACCATGATTTTGTCCATAAGGACCATGAAAAAATAATCTTGATAGGGGTGGAAAACCCTATTCATCAAATCCATGAAAATGGGAGATTAATTTGTAAGGAATAATTATATGATGAGATCCTCATACATGTCATACCTGATATGGAATTTGGTATGAGGAATTTCTTATTTCCATACTCACACCTGATGATATTCTAATAATGGGTTGACTATAGAAAACACCCCAGCTCCTCCGAGATAGTCAAAAAGATCATCTATTTGCGGTAATGGATACCGGTTCTTGACTCTATTCAAGTTTGATCATCTATAATTGATGTTTAAATGAAGGTTTTCATCTTCTTTCATGGCCAAAATCACAAGAGAATCCCAAGATAAAGTTATATTCAATATAAAACCATTGGATTTTAAATTTTCCAACTATCTCTTCAACCCCTATAACTCAATATGTGTAATCCTTTATGGATTAACTAAAAAATGAGATGTTTCTAAAATGATTTCAACTATAAAATATACCTCCCTCTAGGGCTAATCTAGAAAAATCATTGAGAAGTTTATCCCTGGAATGATCTACTACTGGGGGAAATCTGTCTGGTTTACTCCCTACTCCACTATGAAGAGACTAGAATTATTGGTAGTCACTCCACCAAACCAATGATTCTAGAGTCCCTCTCTTCTATCCTAGACATCCCACACACCCTTGTGTAGATAATTATTTCCCTATAGTTATGTAAATGATATTGTGTGGTGATAGCAGTCTATAAATGTGTGATATGGGACCAACCAATCAATCCTAAGAACGAAATTTAATATTTAAATCATGAGAAAAAAGTATTCCCATGAGAAATGGTAAATGCCTACCTTAAGAGGACAGTCCATACATTAAAACATCCCCTCTGAACATACTCCCAATGGTGTATCTATGGTCACTACACCATATTAATACTTAATTTCAAGTCAAAAACATTCCATGGTAGGTAAAGAGATAAAGGAGTGTTAATCACCTCTATCAAACAAAGAAGATACTATGTTGTAGGATACTAGAATTATAACTCATACTGTAGATAGTTCTTTACTAAGATTCTTGGGAATTGACTATAAATCAATCTGCTAAACTGATCCAGGACCCCTTTCTACAACTGGAATACCTTGAGTATGACTGCTCTGCTAGTGCTGGTGATCTAAATTTTTGGATACCATTACCACGACCTCCTCCTGGGCTAGTCCTTTGGGTGCTACACTAACTTCCCACATAACATGACATAAAAGAAATTTCCAATGAATAAGGAACTAGAATAGAGAATCTTATTTTGGAAGGAGATTGAAATGTATTACAGAATCTCTAAAGATTATCCATACGACCATAATCCTAGAACTCCATTGGGTCTCTATCACACTGAGGCTTCATATTCCCTTCTTTTCCGCAGTAATTAAATACCATAGAGTTACCTGCACATGTAATCTATGTTTCAATACCCTATCATAAAACCCAAAGGGAATGCTTCCTACTATCAGAAAACTAATGGTCGACCTAATCACTGATCATATGTTCCTAGTACAATCATCCTATATATGGTTGTGCTTGGTGATAAGATCCAGATTGACAATCTATGAAAAAATTAGATAGCCAAAAAAATTCACCAAAGTATGGATAGAATATTGGATATCATCCTTATAACATCTAGCACATGATAGCTCATCACAGGCTATAGGTGATGAAAAACCTTGAAACCCATTAAATTTCATTGAATACCCCATGTCTGACATAAATCCCTACTCTAGATGCATGAACTCTCTATCTCGATTAGCCATCGGCGTCTAAAAAAATAGGTGATCATAGAAGGTAGTCTGGAAATCATACCATACCATACCATTATGGTGACCAACCTATATAATTTCAACCCATATTATCTTGGAGTAGTCACACAGTATATATGTGGAAATATTGACCCTCCAGTATGGAGGAATCTCTAGATGCTCAAAGATTAATAGAGTGTCCTCCATCCAATACTCAACAGCCTATGGACTGCCATCCCCGGAGTAGGCGGGAGGATTATTTTGTTGGAAATCACATGTCAGATAATTCATCATAGGTGCATCTCATAGATCACCCTACATACATTGCATCCAACATAGGAAAATCTCACTAAGATGAGTGTCATTCCCCATATCAGGTGTAACAAGAAAGGCCTCATGTGGAACTCCTTATAGTAATACTGGAAGCTCAGGGCCAACTATGTCTAGATCATTTTTATCACCACCCTTATAGAACCAGACATGAGTACTCCATGGTGGAATAGATATACAAATTCCAAGAACATGCATTAGAATAGGATTTAGGAGAATATATAAGAATTCAGAAAAGGCAGAACATAAGAAGAGGGGCTCACAACCCAAGTTATTCTACCTCAACTACCTAATTATAAGTCTAGGTATTGGTAAGTGTTCATGTTTAAGATATAGGGGTTCTAGTAGATAAAGGGTCAACTATACCTTTCCACATTATTTACTAATAACCATTTCATTTTTATAAGTCAATGTTTACATTTATAGTTTTTATTTTCATAGAAATTTATATCAAAATATGATTAAAGTGGATAGTCATTCTCAATGAATCAGGGCCCATACACCCAATCCCTAAAAGTGACACCCATTTAATGTCAATTTAAACCCATCTAAAATTTGTCTCAGAATGTAATGTTTTATGTAAGATGGCTTGACTTGGTAAACTTCTGATTTAAACCCATGATAACCCATACACCCCATGAATTGAAACTAGAAATCACTAAATCATAGCCAAAGAGAAACATAGTAATAATATAACTACCACAACATCAATCATAAATCATAGGAAAAACAATAAATGAATGTGGTGGAATGAACCTATATGAAATGACAAATGCATGGAATATGAATTATAGGCACCAATAATGATGCATGTACTAAGGTTCATTGACCTCTTCTCAACTGGTCAAAGATAAAACAAAAAAATAAAACCTAATGATAATAATCATAATCACACTGCATTTGTGTTACCCAATAGTGAAATGATATCAACTGTAATAAGAATAAAACATAACAGAAATTAATAGTTCAGGAAACTCCACATTTACTCCAAACATGGGTAAGCTAAACCAAATCATAGCTTATAACAAGGTTCTAAAGCATTACTAATCTTCTATTTGTTTTCTCAAAAAAGTAAATAAGGAATGGAACCTTCTCTTTTACCAATTTTAGACATCACGAACTCGGGTGACACTCAAAGGTTCACTGAGCCCAATTGGACACATTGACTTAAAGCATCTCCATGAGTGACAGATCCTACCAACTAGTAGTGAGAGCCTAGAATGTATTTGTGTGGAAAAAATGAACTCATTACCCGAGTGTGTCACAAAAAATAAATATATTAATAGGTAAATAGAGGAAGAAGTATAAGAAGATGACACAACAAAAGTAAACACTACATACACTAGACCAATAACCAACTATAGCAGTTGAATATATGAATAATAAATAATATAAAAAATGAATAGAAATAATTAAAATTATTTCATGTGTTTACAAAACTGAAAAACATTGATAAAAAGTAGTAGGAAACAATACTATTTAAAATATAAAAAAATGAAATTCATTATTCCTGAGCTTCAACTCAGACATCTCCTATAAAGACCCATCATAATGAAAGAAATAAATATTATGTGTCAATGGAGAGACACTTCCCTTTTTCAAATACTGTATACATGTAATCTACCTGGGTACCATTGGCGAATCAGATAAATTATAAGATAAATCCAAGTATTCTACCACCCATAATGTCTATAACATCCAGTCCATTTAATATAAACCCAAATAGTTTACAGATATGCATATATAAAAGTAAGTAAGTACTCCAATGTAAATACCCTGTACCTTCTTCACCCACAGCTGGAGTCTGAAGAAGTATCCCTTTCATTTATTAATTATGTTCTAGTTTATATAGTAAGCCACATGACGTATAACCAGTACTTGCTTCATGATAATGATAATGAAGGATCCATGATGTAATAAAGAATCCAATGGTAATGTTAGTAATTAAATAGGATCCAAGGTAATAACCAAAGAATACTTGACTATATGGGTGGATCCAACTCAGAAATAATCAATAACATGGTTATAAGGGGTAAGAGTGTAATAAAAGGGTAATCACCCAAGGCATTCTGCAATAATATAATTCTAATTGAGTCTAAGGATCTCATCAAAGGTAAAACTATTAAGATGTGACTGGGCTCGAGAGGTGTAACCATGGTTCCACATATCTGTAGATGTCATGTAGGATCTGAGGAGTGTATCCAATGCATCCTTAAATGATAATGGATGGGTATTATGGTTTCATGTAGGGTATCCACTAGTAGGAAAGGACCAGGTTCCTTAGTGGGTATTACACATGCCAACTTCCATCCTTGAATCATAATAGCATCCACGAGTTATCAAGGAATTCCCTTGAGAATCCAAGGCTAGCTCAAATTTGATCACTCATATAAAGATCTCAAGGTTGATATGAATTTGGAACCATGTAATTAATTCATTAATAAATTAGGCCATATATTACTCATTCCATTTAATAAGTCATTTGGTTCAATTTTTTTTCCTTTCATTAGTGTGACAATGCATAACTAGGCATAAAACCATTTAGTACTTAAGTATCGTAATCATTAATTATGTTCAATATTCCACCTTATATAAGCATGGTAATGTGTTCTATGAACATGAAACCTAGTAATTCATTTACATTAATTTAGGGTAGGTCATATAAATATTATACTTTCCATTTTTTTTACTTAATTATATTTAATCACTTACTTTTTTGGGGTCTAATGACATTATCATATAAAAGGATAACCTTTACAATTTATAAATCATTTTATTAAGTAAGGGCTTACCATTAATAGGCTCAAGCCATTTCACACCCAAACGGTGCAATAGATGAACATAACAATCTGATAAAGGAATAAGTATGGAAGCACCCTACATTGGGTGGAACACGTTGAGGTCTCAACCTCCAAAATCATAATGATACTATATATAAAGGGATCTAGAATATGAGTATCATGAATACATGTAAGTAACATGAATTTAATAGGCCATGCACAATGAAATCATCACAAAAACTCTATAGAAATTTATAAAATGGTGAAACTTGAGGGGTAAGTCCTAGACCACCTACCTAGAGGCTATATCACTCTCTTAATCTATCATTAACCTTTAGTTTGTCCTGGATAAGAGTAGATCTTAAAAATGGATCAACACCTTAAAAATAGATAATATTGGCCTATATCAAAATATAATTATTGAGGGAAATATGAACAATGAACCAAGCTAAATGACCAAATATCTTACCTGGAGGAATCCAACAAGACCAAGACAGATTTGATCAGACACTGGATGAAGAACTAGGATCAAAATCTATCAGAGGGGGCCAGAGAGATTCAAAAAGGGAGAAGTGAGGTGTTGTTGTCAAATATATTGAGCCAAGGAATAACATGGTGAGTTAAACATTTCATTAAGGGAAAATTTTTTATTTCACCCAAATAAATAGAGGAGTTTGGTTTGGCCACACAGTTGACTGAAATGTGAACCAGCCTTGTAAAGGTCATTACATAAATAGAATACCATCAGGGTTAGGTCGCACAGTTTAAGAAACCATGTGTCAACTATGTCCTTCCCTTTTGATAAAAACTACATAGTTTGGGCATGACCATTTGGTCCTTGAAGCATGGTTAGAGAAAAGCATGTTCAATAATTTAACCCTCAATCCAACACCCACACGGTTTTGAAACCCTGTGGACTGGCTCACACGGTTTCTTCTAACCATGCATCCAGTTCATTTTTTCCACCATCCAGGGTTATGAGCTCTAAACAAGCCCCAAAAACCTCTGAAACCATTCTAACCTCCTAGGGAATCCATAATAGGCCCATTATAAATAATCTGAACAAATTTAAAAGGATCCACACCCAAGGTAAAAATAAGGTTCTTACACTATATCTCAATAAATTATTTTATTTTATTATCCTATAGGTATGTCAAGATAATTCATGTTTTTTATTCATTCTCCTCAATTTATGTACTTCGGATTTCATTAAAATAAATTTAAGAAAAATTTCGGTATTTATCTCTTCAGAAAAAATCCTTTTTTCATCTAAAATATTGTTTTCTAAATAAAATCTAATTTTTTTAATATTACCAAAAAAATATATTAAAGAAAACCTAACCATATTTCACTTTTTACAAAAAATTGAAAGGAATCTTTAAGTAATTTTTTAAACAATTTCTGCTTCACTTTTATTGAAAATTTGAAATGAATCATTGTCTTATTGTGTATGGAAATAATAAATATATTTGAAATCGTGACCATTATTTTCATTGAAGTGAAATTTATAAGTTTTAAATTTTATTTTCAATGGAAAGGATTTCCATGTTACTTCATGATTTTATAATTTTGAAAAAAAACAAATAAGGGATATTTTCTTCAATAAATGTTCAAAGTTATTTTATTTCAAGATCATTTTCTATATAAGATGACATATTTTTATGTTACTTATGATTTACTGAGGATATAGATCCAAGTATACCATTATTATTCTTTTACTGTACAGATTAATATTATGCTGGTAAGATGTTTAAGAAACCTATTTCTCGTCCATGAGATATACCACGATATAATGTTTATGAATCCAGCTTCTTTTTCAATAGGTTATGATTTGATGAAATGATGAAATTATTATTAAACCTATTTATTTTATATAGTTTATTTCATGATTAATGTTTTCTAAAATCAATTTATTTTTTTGGGTTTTGATATGATGAATGTTTTATGATCTTCTGGAACACATATGTATGATTTTTTCTATGTGATGTGGGAAACCAATATCATACTCTAATGAATTCAGTAAATATTGATATTTTATTAGATAATAAACACAGGGATAGAGAGTGAACCCAATTTAGTAAGGGACTATGTCCACTATGATAGTCTTGGGAGTGAACCTTGAATAGTATGATGGTTTTGGGAGTGAACCCATTCAACTATGATAGTTTTTTAATTGGTCATTAAACTAATAAGGAAATGATTTTATATTCTTATGTGTATAAAAAAAATCTTTTCCTTATGGAAATATTATGTCTTCATAGTTCAAGTTCTATGATTCCGTTATGATTCATGTCTCATGAACTACCAAGATTAATGTAATGACTAGTGTTTATGATCTATAATATTTTGGGTATGTTTTTAATTGTTATTATCACATTCTCATACCCTTTTCCTCATGATATATTGATATCTACCTTGTTTACCATTACTGAGAATATGAGAAAACCCTTTCATATGATTCTTATACCCTCATTATGATGAAAGGTATTCTGTGTGATATGTCTAAGAAGAGTTCTTGTTATGAAGAATAAGTGGGAGAAGATGTAGCTCACTTATGGACTGGTTGTTTATGTGTCTATTTTTCCAAATTCACTAGAACTAAATGATTCTAGAATAAATTATTGTTTAATGTATTGAATATTCCTCGATTAAGAGATGATATTTATGTATGATAAGTTTATTTTTATAAATTTGGAATACGAGAAAGGTGTAGTTAACCTTTGGAAACTAGGATAAGAAACCATTAGTGAGATACTTATGGATATGTATAAGGATATATATATATATATATATAATGATAAGTATATTAATATATCAAATCATAGGAAAATGTCCTACAATTTGGGAAGAATATACAGTGGGTGGTTTCCAAGAAATTCCATCCATGTATGGATATTATAAGTGTATAAATATTTGGAAAAGATGTACCTAGGGGTAATAAATATGAAAATAGAACATTGATCTAGACTTAATCATCGCCCAATGCATGGAAATGGGCCATGTTGCACATCTGGTTGGACACTCCCAGGGGATATGCATCAGAAATTCATAAAATCTTTATGAATCATCATTAAGGATTTGAATAATGACAAAAAATGGCCTAGGTTAAGCCTGAGGTTTCATATATTAAAAATTAGGTGTCATGATTTATACATCATATATGTTATTTTTAAAGATTATGTGGTTCGCAAATATGATTATTGTTGTATGAACAATTTTTTGGGGTTTTATTCAATGGTTGGAACCCGAATGAACCATGTTAATGTTGAGTGTGATGGAAAATTAAATGATTATCCTCCATTGAATCCATAAATTATGGGAGTGAAATGAGAATAATGTTACTATGCTCAAAATAATTTCACAATTTATGAGTCATGTTGAACATCCAAAAGATTAATAGAGGGAACAGTGTTATGTTGAGTCCTTTATAAGGAAACAACCATCTTCCTTTAGTGGATCCACTGATCATCATGTTTTTTTTTCAATGGATCAGTACTATTGAAAATATATTTTCTATTCTCTAGTTCTCAGATCATGAAAAGGTAATTTTAGTTGTCTATGTTTTTGATGGGTAAGCAGATCCATGGTGGACTCTAATTAATATTTCAAGAGAACATGATAAAATTTACGCCATTTTTTTAGATTAGTTTAGGTGATTATTTTTTTCAATAAGTAATTCCATAATATTTTTCATGAAAAAATAGAGAAGTAATTACTTGAGCTAAAATAGACGGATAATTGATTTTTGGGTATCTATAAGGAACATTAGTAAAGACTTGTGAGTTACAATTCTAGAATTATCATCCAACATGAATTTATAGTTGATTGATTCTTCATTTGATTAAAACCAAGCCTCCAAAGGGAATTAACTATAAGGGACGTCAATAACTATAAAGAAATCGTTTGATGTGCTCTACAAGTTGAAATGGAGATTAGAGTTACCCATCAATATCATTTTTTATATGAAAATGAAGAAGAAGTTAAGAGAAAACTCTAAAATACATGAAGTGAAAAATGAAGTTTATTACTTCATGTTTGAAGTGTTGATGGAAACATAGAGGAAATTATCTTAAGTGGACAGGTAAATTTTTTATGTTTTGAAAATAAGGTCATCGGGGGGATTATAATGTCAATGTTATCAAAATAAGTTAGTTAATGATGAAAATTGAGAAAATGATCCATGGAATGCACCAACTACACTCTAGTGTCTCAAATTCAAGGATTGAAATAATTATGCTAACTCATTTCAAAACACAAATATTAATGATGATGATCATTGTCAGCAACCTCTAAATCCAAGAGAGAAATAGAAATATCATGAGATAACTATTTTTTATAAGGGGTGAAATTATTTAACATTAAAAGGTATACTCACCATTAACTCTAGAACTTCTAATGACTTATTTGACACTGGACATACCCATTCATTAATATATGAATAATTTTCTAAGGGTATCAAGATTCCACATAAATGATTATATGTATAATTATTAGTTAAACCACTTAATGGTATGATGATCACATATCAAATATATTATTCCTCTTATGTTGATGTTTTTGACAATTTTTTCTCTTTAAATATTATCATTATTCCTCTGGTTGAATTTTTTATCATATGAATGCATTAGATTTATCTTCAAGAAGACCACACTAATTTTTGGCGAAGGGAATTCACATTTGATACTCCAAACCAACCTACAATCATCAATCAGTGTAATTGATAAAGATGAACTTCTATGGAAAATAGCATCCATTATATGGGTTTTTATTCCTATAATATAGTGGAATTTATCTAACATGGTTAGGGAGAAACTCAACATCAGTGATATGCCTTTTCTAAAGGATTTTTTTCATATATTTTTATAAGAGTTTCCTATCATTCCAAAAAAATGTAAATTCAAGTATTCAATAGATCTCATACCTAATGTCAAGCCTATTTCAAGGATTCCATATAGAATGGCCCAAAATGTGTTGCAGGAACTATAGAAGAAACTCTAGGATAACCTTAACAAGGGATTCATTCGGTAAATTATGTCATCTTGGAGTGCACCAATTCATTTTATTTAAATGAAAAATGGATTGATGAAGCATTGTATTTATTATAGAGAGATGAAAAATATCATAGTCAATAATAATTATTTTTTACCCGATATTGATAACCTATTTTATCAACTACAAAAATATCAATACTTTTACAAGATTGGTCTTTATTATGGACATCATCAACTAAGGTTCACTGTCATGAACCGAATCTATTCGCCGCCAAAACCGGCACCAAACCGAGCCCGCGACATGGATTGATGGGCGTTCCCAATCCCCATGGGCTGGTACAAGTTCTCAGATATCATAAAATGAGAATTGGGAATTATTTACCTGATCTTATAAACTTAAAACAACAAAAGAATCCAATAAAAAGAATATGGATTTTTCAAACCAAACAATCATTTACAAAAATTCAGTACTGAATTACATATTTGAAAACAACCCAAAAAGACTATAAAAAAGTTACTAAACCAAAATGAAACAGCCCAAGAACCCTCATGGAAAGGGTCACCACCCTCAAGCCATCTCCACAAGACTTCAGCACCAAGGACCTACTAGAAACCCGAACCACAGGAACTAAAAAAATTGTACCCAACCTACCAAAACCAAAGAAAACCAAGTCTACATACACCCAAGGGTGTATGTAGGGTGTGATCCAATGACGAGTAGGATACCAACACTAAGAGATTCCATGCGATAAACATTAAAATATGAATAGAATGCATGTTTTCAAAAACAAGTAATTTCTAGTTACAATTTCTAAAAGATGCAACTTAAAAAAATCATTTTTCGAGTGGGCTAATTTAAATAATAAACATTTTAAAAATAAATTCCAAATCTACTGAATTTTCTAGTCAAATATAACGTATTTCGAAAGTAAGTATAAATGATCTAATGAGCACAATCAATATGAAATAACCCCTACGCACTAGCTCGTTGTGGGTCCCAGGTACGTCGTATCTCGGTGAGAGTAACCATCGTAAATATTTGTTCTCATGCATGAGACACTAGTAGGGAATATAAACATAACCTAGTGCTCCCCAATCATCATCATCATAGTTTAGTTAGAATTTTAAGTGTCAATATTGCTAAGTGAAACAAAGGCCAAACCCCACAGATTCACTAGCATACTAGTACACGTCCACCCACCTAGATACCCTGGTTTTCCCTTTGTGCTCAAACAAGGTCAACAAGTCAAGAAATATAATTTTCACATAAAAATATCATTTCCATATCACAAATTCACCAAAAATCCCACATGTTTACCACACAAGTCAAAAAAGTCCACTTTTCATTCAAATTGATTTTGAAATCCGAATCACACCAAAATATCCCACAACACTTTTCATATTTCTTTAACACTTCCACAAATCCTTTAAAAAATTTTTAGAAACCATTACAAGACATTATAACTCACATAACTGCCCAATCAAATATCATATAATACCTATTTTGTCAACAAAATTCATTTTTCACAACACACTCACACAATACATCCCACAACCATGTTTTGCAGCTCTCATTCCATTTTCTAAAACATTTCAGCACTTTATAAATCATTCTAAAAAATATATTTGACATATTAAATAACCAACCTACCTTTAAAAACCCCATATTAGGTGAAAACACCCCCAAAAAGTACATATACACCCTTTTACCCACTTTTTTTAACCAAACAAAATATTCACAATTTTCATAAAACAAAATCAAGGTGTGTAACTATGTCTTGATCAAAAAGCCCCTTTAAAAACCCCCATTTAAGACCAAAACCATACCAATTCATATCCAAAATAGAATTTTCAGCCCTAGATACATTTATAAAACAACATTCAAGTGTTATAAAATAACATTGAATAATACAAAAAAAGATACAAATGAAACCACACATTTTCATAAAATTCTCTCAAGAAGTATAACAATGTTTTACACATCAAACCTATTCAAAAACCTTATTTTTAGGACCACATGACACTAATAAATAACCAAACCATAATTTTCATGCCAAAATAGATTTATTAAACCAATTACATAAGTTATATAATACACCCAAATAATACCCCATGAGTTACACAATAAAACACCCAATTTCAAGTTAAAAAGAAACTATAAAATTTAACACTTAACCCAATCAATCATAAACAGTTTTCGAACCACACAAAACATATGAGGAATATGAAAAATGAAAAAATACAGCAAGATAACTCATCAATAATTGTTTACACATGGAACCACCTACCTTTTGAGTCAAAACCCTTGAATCTTGGTACAAAACCTCAACTACACCTCCACCGCACCACAAGGAAGTGAAAACAAACCATAAACCATAATATTTCACCAAAAATACCCAAAATCAAACCCTAGGTATGAACCCTTACTTATGGACACTCTATAAATTTATGAAATAGGGATGAAACCCTCAGGAGAAGGGAGGAATTGAAGAGAGAAACACTTACCCAAAACAATCTTGAAGAAAACGACCCCAAATCCACTAGAATCTGAATTTTAAAATATATATAAATTTAAGGGAGTTTTGAACAAGGATGTGGAGATCATGGAGGAACTAGAATGGCGGAAAAAGAGTAAAAATAGGAGTTATGAAAGGATCAATTTACCTCTTCAAATCTGGGTGATTTGTGAAATCCAGAATTGTTTCACCCAATTTCCCGTTTCTATTGAGATACAAATTGGGGGAGGATAGAATGGGAGCGCGCCATAGGTAAGTGGGATCGGGTGGGAGTTGTAATCACTGATAAAACTTCAAAATAAAATGAGTTATTAAATAATTAAAAATTATTTTTAATGCAGGATATGGGCTTTCGGGCAGGCCCAATCCCTTAAATAAAAATAAAAATACGTAATGATTATAGATTTCTAAATGGTCCAAATTTATTTTTTTGTGTTCATAGGTCAGGGGATGACAAGTAGGAATTGTAATAAATTAAAAATTTTGAAAAATGAATGAGTAATAAAGGAATCGAAATTGATTTTTAAATCTGGAATTGGGCTCACGGTTTGGCCCAATTCATGAAAACTCACCCATTCCTCCATAAAAGATTGGGAAACCCCCAAAACAGAGAATGAATGGAAATTAAATGAAATTTACCTTTATAATATGTCATGTATGTGACAATTATCCCCACCAAAAAAAACTTTTCATCTCAGGAAATCCACAGTAATGCCAAAACCACACCCAAACCCTACTGAGAAACCAAGAGGTAATCCCTTTCTAGGTTTCACCCACATAGGACAAAACACCTCCAATGATCAATTAAAGAAGGATTAATCTCACAACCCAAACTTACACCACTTTCCTAAAATTATCAATCACATTTATACTTTATCCCAAAAGAATACTCCTCAAACACTATCTGAACAAGACTCAAGCAATTCACCCAAACAAACAACTACTTCGAACAAGGTTACACTTACCTTACTTTATCTAAACCATTGGGTGTTTTCCAATCCCAATGTTTACTCAAGGAAGATGTTGGTAGCAAGATAGTTCCGAATGAGACTACCTACCACCAAGCTAAGACCACAGATAAATCCAAGTTATTGGTACGGGGGGGGCACAAATAGGCTCCCCGCCAAAAGAGACAACTTATATTTTTCCAAGACAGAATCAGGACACTAACAGGGGGAGGCCTGAACGGACTCCCTAGTACAAAGGGTATAATTCAATTCCAATTTTATGAAGGAATGTACTTGAGAATCATAGTGGGTCTCCCCACCATAAGAACCAACCATCTTAACTGACCAGCATGGGCCGACATTGAAAGACCCAAAAAAATTAAAAAATTTGGAAGGGTGCAGGGTTAGTCTGCACGGTTTAGGAAACCGTTCACTAAATATGAAGATTATTCTTTCCATATGGCTTCCTAGAACAGGTTCACTACTAATCGTGCACAAACTGTGTGATCAGCCTGTTTATCCAAATTTCCAACCATTCTACAATGACTGAATTGAAACCAAAGGGGGGTGAAATTAGGTGATTACATGGGTACAAGGCCCTCCACATATTTCCACTGAACGGGAACAATAGAAGAAAGATGATGACACCAGAGTTTTAAACACTTCCTATTATTCATACTGATGGTAGACCTTTGTACAAGGGTTTAATGACACTGGGATTTCCCCTAACTACGAGCCAGCTTCTCTCCGAGACCTATGGCTCGAGCTCAAATGATTGAAGTATCTTCGGCCTCACAGTTAGGCATTGGAAACCCACTAAAGGAGAATAATTCTTTTAGTGCCACCAACAACTACATTTCAATCCATAATAAGATTTAAAAGACATAACACATTCCAAACTCACTTTACCCTAACCCTATATTTCACTGAAACAAGGGCTTAGAAGATGCACACACATCACACCTTATTTCATCGGGTGAGAAAAAATAGAAGTAAAGAACACTTATAACCAACTTTGTCGAAAGTTGAAGATTTTGAAGTTTTTCCAAGGGAGACATCCTCCCAACATAACATAGACTCTTATAGGATAGAACAACTTTCACCTTTATGGTTAATCGAGCATATGACATCACAAGGTGTCACCGAACATGGCCATTGCGACTGATATAAACAATGAATAGAGAGGGACCTTATATAACATCCCAAAACAACAAAAAATTCTAGAAAGTGGCCACAATATCCTCTCATGACTAGATTTCCCACAATGGTAGTTCAACGTGAACTTATTATTAGAGACTACGAAGGACCGAGAGGACCACTTAGACACTATCCAGATGCTCATCCATTCTAACAACCCCAAACCACTTCCACCTTCAATGAATCAAGTAGTTTAAGAAACTAAGGCCCCTTTAATCCTTCCACGTGCACTCTTCTATAATAAGAGAATTAGAAAAACCAAGAAAGGAAATGGTGTAGACTCAATCAATAGAGCTCGAAAAAAAAGATTCCTTATATTGATCAACTGGAGGATTTTCCAATGGCAAAACAATCTCGGTTTCACTTCAGTCGTGAACTGACCCTTAATGGGGCATACCTTTTCCAACGATTGAACCTAAGTACCCAACCAAGATGGTCCATTGGTCAAGAGACACCACAAACTAGATCCAAACACATTAAGGGTACCACTGTAAAGGCATCCCAAAACATTTCTCAGAAGATACCACTAACCGGCCCTTCAACATAGCTTACCGACCAAACACAATCCCCAAGCACAGTCCAAACAGGAGGGGTTCTTGGACTCAAAAAATCCCACAACATCAACATTTTCAAAAACACAAAATAAACACCATCCCAAACTAGTCATAAATAAATCATGTTTTTTATTTAAATTCATATTTTTAAAAACAAACGGTTCAGTGGTTAGCGTATCCACCAATGGTACCCCCTAGGTCTTACACATGCATGTTTCTATGCCACACTGGTCACCCTCTTCATATCCATCCCGAAACTCATCCATATATTCCATAATCTACCCATCATCCCATATAACCCCATTCATGTGGTTTCTCACAGAAATACCAAAGGATAAAACAAAAATTCTTTCCACTTTTCAAAACCAAAACGGTCAACCATCACATCTTTTTTCTCAAAACCGCTAACCACGAGATCAAAATCCCAATTCACATCTTACAAAAAATTTCATAAATACACAACCATTAAAAAAATAAATCACCTTCAAGGTATTCAAATAATTTTAAAAACATCTCATCCCATTAAAAAACCTTTAGAAAGTTTAGAAAACTCCATTGGAAACACTTTTTCAAAACCAACCTTGACATAGTTCATGCTTTCAAAAGAGGTGAAAACACACCATTTTCCATTCCAATACAATTATGAAACTTCAATTATCCATTTTCAAAAATCTAAACATTCCATTTTTATAAGATAATCATTACACAAAAACTTTAGTCTTCTTAAAACCGAGTAATTTTAAAACCAAAGTTCCAAGATTTCAAAACTAATGAACACAAGACAATGTGAGAGGAAACTAGTTGTAGTGGATGACTTGGACATATGGTTGGCAGCCATATTCTAATAACTTCACCATCACAGATAGTGTTATAGGGAAATATCCCTGGCTCCATAAGGCTCACAAAACCCTACAAGCTCACTGAGATCATTAACCTAACTCTCTTTTCATTTCCACTAATCATCATCAAACCAAGAAAACCAAAGGACTCAGAAAAGTCTCGACTTCTCCTAGATACTTGAATCCCATCATGAGGTGTAGTGATCAGCCACACTACTCATAACCAGAATTCCAATTCCTGATTATCCTAACCCCATAATATCCTAACTGTTCCCCAAATAATATGACCCAAAGAGAGAGAACCTCCTTTGATACCATTTTTTCACGAACCGAATCTAGTCGCTGCCAAAACTGGTACCAAACCCAGCCCGAGACATGGCTTGGAGGGAGTTACCAATCCCCATGGGCTAGAACAAGTGTCTGGGTATCATAAAATGAGAATTGGTAACGATTTACCCATGCTTATAAACATAAAACAGCAAAAGAATCCAATAAAATGAATCTGGATTTTTCAAACCAAACAATCATTTAAAAAATTCATAACTGAATTACATATTTTAAAACAACCCAAAAATAATATAACAATGGTACTAAACCATAAGGAAACAGCCCAATAACCCTCATGTTAAGGGGCACCGCCCTCAAGCCATCACCACAAGACTTCACCACCAAGGACATGTTAGAAACTCGAACCACTGGAACTAAACAAATTGTACCCAACCTGCGACAACAAAAGAAAAACAAGTCTACTTACACCCAAGGGTGTAAGTAGGTTGCGATCCAATTCCCAATAAAATACCACCACTAAGATATTCCATGTAATAAACATTCAAAGACTAAAAGAATGCAAGTTTTCAAAAACATGAAATTTCAGGTTACAATTTCAAAAAGATGCAACTTAAAAAAATCAGTTTTCAAGTGGCCTAATTCAAATAATAAACATTTTAAAAATAAATTCCAAATCTACTTAATTTTCCAGTAAAATATATCATATGTAGATGGTAAGTATAAAGGATCTAATGAGAACAATTAATAAGAAATAACCCCTAGGCAATAGCTCGTTGTGGGTCCCAGGTACCTCGTATCTCGATGAGAGTAACCGTCATAAATATAGGTTCTCATGCACGAGACACTGGTAGGGAACATACCCATAACCTAGTGGTACCCAATAATCATCATCATAGTTTATTTAGAGTTGTAAGCCTCAATCTTGCTAAGTGAAACTGAGGCCAAACCCCAAGGATTCACTAGCATACTAGTACACATCCACCCACCTAGATACCTGGGTTTCCTATTTTGTTCAAACAAGTTCAAAAAGTCAAGAAATATACTTAACACATGAAAATATCATTTTCATATCACAAATTCCCCAAAAATCCCGCATTTATACCGCACAAGCCACAAAAGTCCACTTTTCATTCAAATTGATTTTGAAATCTGACTCACACCAAAATATCCCACAACACTTTTCAAATTTCTTTAACACTTACAAAATTACTTTAAAAACTTTTATAAACCATTACAATACATTATAACTCACATAACTTCCCACTTAAATAGCATATAATACCTCTTTCATCATCAAAATTCATTTTTAAAAACACACTCACACATAACAGCCCACAACCATGTTTTGTAACTCTTTTTCCATATTCTAAAACATTTCAGCACTATATAAATCATTATAAAAAAATATTTGACATCTTAAATAACCACATTACCTTTAAAAAACCCATATTAGGTGAAAAGACCCCCAAACAATACATATATACCATTTTTCCCACTTTTTTTAACCAAACAAAACATTCACAATTTTCATAAAACAAACTCAAGGGGTGTAACTATGTCTGGCACACAAAACCCATTTCAAAACCCCCATTTAAGACCAAAACCATACCAATTACTATCCAAAACATAATTGGAATCCCTAGATAAATTTATAAAACAGCATTCAAGTGTTATAAAAAACCTTTAATAATACCACAAAAGATACAAATGAAAACACACAATTTCATAAAATGCTCTCAAGAAGTATAACAATGTTTTACACATCAAACCTATTCAAAAACCTTATTTTTAGGACCACATGACACTAATACATAACCAAACCAGAATTTTCAGGCCCAAAAAGATTTATTAGACCAATTCCATATGTTATAAAATACACCAAAATAATACCCCATGAGTTACACATGAAAACACCCAATTTCAAGTTAAAAAGAAACTATAAAATTTAACACTTAACCAAATCAATCATAAACTATTTTCACACCACACCCAACATATGAGGAATTTGAAAAATGAGTAAATAAATCAAGCTAACTCATCAATAATTGTTTACACATGGAACCATCTACCTTTTGAGTCAAAACACTTGAATCTTGGTGTAAAACCTCAACTGCACCTCCACCAAACCACAAGGAAGTGAAAACGAACCCTAAACCATAATATTTCACCAAAATACCCCAAATAGAACCCTATGTATGAACCCTAACTTTTGGACACTCTATAAATTTATGAAATAGGGAAGAAACCATATGTATAAGGAAGGAATCAAAGAGAGAAACACTTACCCAAAACAATCTTGAAGAAAACGACCCCAAATCCACCAGAATCTGAATTTTAGAACAGCTAAAAATTTGAGGGAGTTTTGAACAAGGACGAGGAGACCATTTAGGAACCATAATGGAGGAGAAAGAGTAAATAATAGAAGTTGTTATGAAAGGATCAATTTACCTCTTCAAATCCGGGATATTTGTGAAATTCATAGAAGGTTCTCCCAATTTCGCGATTCTATTGAGCTCAAAATTGGAGGAGGGGAGAATGGGAGCACGCCTTAGGTAAGTGGGATCAGGTGGGATTTGGAATCTCCAACAAAACATAAAAATAGAATGAGTTATTAAATAAATAAAATTTCTTTTTAATGTAGGAAATGGGCTTTCGGGCAGGCCCAATCCATTAAAAAACTAATATCCACCATTATTATAGATTTATAAATGGTCCAAATTAAATTTTTGGTGTTCATAGGTCAGAGGATGACATGTAGAAATAGTAATTGATGAAAAATTTTGAATGATTATGGAGTTATAATGGAATCAAATTTTATTTTTAAATCTGGAATTGGGCTCATGGTTTGGCCCAATTCATGAAAACTCACCCATTCCTCTATAAAAGCTTGGGAAACCCTCCAAACAAAGCATGAATCGAAATTAAATGGAATTTACCTTTAAAATGTTTCATTTAAGTGACATTAATGAAGCATTATATATCCAAGAGATCATTCCATACAAGGTAGTGACACTATGTATATATTGATATCATTTTATCTTACTAATTCTCCCACATTCATCATGGGTTTAATGAATAGAGTCTTTAGATATTACCTTGATAAATTTTTTTGGTACTATTTATAGATAATATTCTTGTCTATTAAAAAATTAT
Source organism: Viscum album (assembly GCA_963277665.1). Classification (NCBI taxonomy): domain Eukaryota; kingdom Viridiplantae; phylum Streptophyta; class Magnoliopsida; order Santalales; family Viscaceae; genus Viscum; species Viscum album. The sequence continues at coordinate 1,901,677,330 of OY728126.1, forward strand.
GGAATAGCATGAATATCACTTGGTAATTGTAGCAAAGACATTGAGAAAGTAGAAAGTATATTCATAATTTACAATGTGTGAATCATGGATAAAAAAGGTATCATTTATGAGTCATATAATCCCAAGAGAGCATATATCGATAGATCTATCAGTGATAGAGGTTATTGAATGTTGTCTTAGACCAACCATAATGATTGAGCTCTATAGTTTTCCTAGTTTGTCAAGATATTATCGATAGTTTGCGGATAATTTCTCATAACTATCTAATCCAATCACCACGTTAAATTGGAAGGGAGCCATGTTACTCTAGAAAGATTAATATGAGGAACTATCAAGGAAAGGTAGATAAGATTAGTCATCAAACCTGTACTTAAATTTCCCTATAATAGATAAGGCTTCAAAATCTATAGTGATGCATCCAATAAGTGATTGGGATTAATTATTCTGAATAATGACATGGTTATAGATTATTCATCACAACAGTTGATGGTTCATGAGAAAACATACCAAAGTCATGATTTCGAGTGAGCTACAATAATTTAAGAATTAATGATATAGAGGTATTATATTTATAGAGAAAAATATTTCATTTATATTGATAAAAAAATATATTAATTATATATTGACCTAAAATTGGTTGAATATAGTCTATAGAATATAGTTATAGATGATTAGTGTTTATGAATACACAATACATTGCCACCTTGGGAAAGAAAACAGGGTTTATAATTCATTGAGTTGAAAGGATCATACTATATAATCCATATTGAGGAACACAAAAGATCCAATATTTATGGATTTTAAAAGGATGGTTTGGAAATTCTAAAGGAATGGGAGACATCATATAATTCTAAATTGAGTTTTCAACCATATATCAAATTTAAGATTAAATTGGCACAAAATGAAGATATGACAATACAAAAGAAGGTTGGAAATGTTTTTGTGTTTAACCATGATCATGATGGAATTATATAGTTCATGAAACATGTATCTGTTCTATCTATAATAGATTTGAAAAAGGATTTGTTAGAGGTAGCTCATAGTTATTCATTCTCTATTCATTATGTAAGTATGAAGATGTCTAGATATTTAAAAGAGTATTTATAGTGTGGTGTAATGAAGAGATATATTTTAATGTTTGTATCTTTCTTCTTCGTATGTAAGCATCTTAATGTTGAGAGATAGAAATACAATATGATGTAACATCAATTACTCTTACCAAAATGGAAATTGAAAAATACCACCATCTATTTTCTTTATCAAACTCTCATAAAAATCAAAACTGGGTAATATTATATGGGTTATAGAAGATGGAATTAAAAATTCATCAAACATAATCACTATCAGAGAATATTTATCTTTGAATCCTATTTCCAAGATATGCACTATGGATGTGGTATGGTTTTATAAAACATCACATTCCATTTTGAATTATTAGGATCTAAGTTTTTCTTAAATTTCTGGTGAATTCATCAGAAAGATATTGATACATACTTAATTTTCACCAATATATATCTTCCTCATATAGATGTTAAATATAAGAGAAAAATTCAAACCCTGTAGTATATGTTAATATCATGTTATATATATTTTAAAGTTGGTTGGAATCAAAACATTCCTCTAGTCAAGTATTCATACAATAGTATCCTTCACTGGAGAATTCTAATGGATCTTTGTGAATCCATTTATGGAAATAAGTGTAGAAAAACAATTTACTAGGATGAATTTTGAGAAATAAATCTATAGGTACTAGTGATAGATGAATAAATGGAAGATAAGGTAATATCTATTCAGCTGTTCATAAGGGAGACACAAAGTCATAAGAAAAATTATATTTACAATCCCTTTTATGATTTGGAATTTTATGTTTTGACAATGTGTTTCTAATAATTTCTCAATGGAATAAGTTAATGATATTTTTAAAGAAGGAAAAATTAATGCCTTTGTATATCAGTCCATTTGAAATTATTGATTATATCATGATGGTATCCTATCAATTGGTTCTTCCACCAAGCCTCTTGAAAGTTCATGATGTATTTCATGTATCTACTCTAAGGAAGTACATACATGATCCTCTATATTTACTAAACTCATAGTTCACACTACTAGAGAAAGATCATTATTTTAAGGAATAATTGGTGGATATTCTCATAGAATTTTGAAATTTCAAGGAAACAAGATCACTCCCCAATTAAAAGTTTTATAGTGAAACCACTAGTTTTAATAAGCTACTTGGGAACCTAAGGAAATTATGAGGTAGATGTATCCTCATTACTTTATATAAAAGTGATAAATTCAAATGGAAAATTTGATTTTAAGGGGGGGAAATGTAACACCGTGAGTTTTTATGTATTTTTTTTGGAATAAATTAAATTTATTTAATATCTAGAATTACTTTACACACCATGTATAGGGTGTGTTTCATGCAACATTGAGTATAAATTTCATTTATCTTGACACTCACTTCTAAAAAACCATGATATATTGTTAATAATATTTTTTAAATGTGACCACTATAACCGAGATGTTAAATGTAGCAATATAAATATTAATAATTCCTATTACAATATTATTTATAATGGTATTTTGTGAACCAAGTGTATTCAATACTAGAAATAGATAGTTTTTTGTGTTTTTTGTTAATCTTCATTGGGTTGATCAAGCAGTTTGTTAGCCATGTGATCTTATGGTGCAGGTGGATTTAATATTGATGGTGATGTCATTTCCTCGTTTTTTTTTAAATTTTAAGAGTCCAAAAACCAGATGAAAGATAATATTCATTAAAAACTATTTCTAGGACTGCCTCAAGGAAATATAAAAAAGACATGGATTTCTAAAAATAATGTTGTCACAAGGTTTTTAGGATTCATAAAATAATGTTTTTTAATTAATGTTGAGTCACAAAAGAAAAAGGTTATATGTTATACGACTACAAGATGTTTTGTTAACAGAATAAGGTGGTAGGATATGTAATTATGAGGTGTTTTTTGAATGAAAAAATTCTTGAAGTTTAACAAAGAAATGGATTTTTGAAAAAGATAGCTTGATGTTGGAGAATCAATGAGGAATATTTATTGGGTGCAATAGAGTTTTTTCAATGTCATAGAGTTTCAAAAAAGTGTAAACCTACACTATGAATAGGCAGTCGGTCATCATGTGAGCATTGATAAAAGATTTGAAGAAGGGATGATGATGCAGATTTTGTAAAGGATTGATGAGAATATAATACTTAATTGAATCAAAAAATTACAAGAAAACACATTTCATTAAAATAATTGTTGAAAACAAATTGATTCTAAGGCATTTCATGGAAGGAGTTTCATAAAAAGTATGAGTTTTTCAAAAGATGAGGGATTCATTAAATTAGGTATTTTTATTAAATTTTACATTACTTTGAAATAAAGATGATGTGTTATGAATGCCACATATATGATCATACTTGAAATTGCGAAAAATTTTATGAATGGATTGATGTATCAAAAGGGATATACATGATTCAAAATATATCCTTCATGTGAACTGATGAGGAATTGAACATCATGTAAATAAACTAAGGAAGACATCCCCAAAGTACTGGGAAATTGGTATTCAACAAAAGTGATCTGAGGGAGGTGGTGTGACATCCATAAAATTATTGTGAAGGTGTTTTTCTAGAAATTGAGTAACCATGTACAAAAAATTTCAATCCACAATATCTAGTGATGTTTAGTGAATTCAGGTGATTCCAAAAAAACTATCATCATATTATTCCGGTATAAGGCCTTATTAGTGAACCAATTATAACTAATTTTTTCTTTTTCTATTTATTCATATTGTTGTTTAGTAGATTGGAAATTACATCAAATAATTTTAATATTTTCCTACCAATTTGGGGACAAGATATATCTTATTTAAAGAATAATTTTAAATCCTAATTCACCCCTCCCCTCTTAGGGTATTTTTTGGAATTACATGTGGTATCCAAGGATATAATTTGTAGGTGTTAAATCTATCCTATTTTTATAGATAATTTAGTGAACATTGATGGGTCCCCATTTTTATAGAATAAACATCTATATTTTGAATAATAGAATGAAATATATTCTACGATATCTTGGGATGGAAGTTCTCTTTGCTATGTTTCTATGGATTTGGGTCAGTGATGCGACTAGCCTTTTTGTGAGTGAAATATATTGACAAACACTTGATTCAGAATCCAAAGTACAAAATTTTTTCACTGCATCACTATCTGATCGAATATATTGGAATGTTATGAGTTCCACTATATCCAAGTCCATGTGGGATAAAAAAAATAAATATATATGAAGGTGATATCATAGTGAATGGTAAAACATCATATTTTTTACATTCTATTTGATAATCTAAAAATGAATCCAGATGAAAATATAGGTAGTTTCTTTAATCACATTACTAAATTTGTTGGATAAATTCATGGACTTGGTTAAGAGATTAATGATATTAAAATTTTGAAGAAAATATTGAGAAGACTTCCACCTCTGTAGAATCCAAAGGTTTCATCCTTTGAGGAAAGGGATCTTTTTAATATTTCTATTGATTATTTTCTATGTAGTATGATAGCTTATTAAATGAGATACAAACTATAATATAAAAAAATCAGAGTAAGCAAGGAAATTTCATTAAAATACATGGAAAATATTGACATTGAAAAATGTATTGATTATTTAGATGATCTGGATGATTAAATTTTTTCTATTCTTTTCACAAAAAATCAAGAGTGAAAAGGGGATAATTTAACACAATCATTATTTGGATTGTTTTATGTTTAGTAAAGTATGTCATGTTGGTGTTGGGTTCTCAAGAAAATTCTACGATGTAGAGAGTAAATAAAAAATCGTGTAGTGGATTCATAAGAGGTTCCCAAAACATGTAAACTTCAAACCACAAAAGAATTTATAGAGGAAGAACTTTTTTACAAAGAGGAACAAGGTAATAAATACATTTTGAAGGATGTATATCCAAATTTTAAATTTTATTTGGACGATTCCATGATGTCTACAATTGTAATTGTAGAACCTACGAATGAGGGATAGAATCATTTTGATGGTTTTTTTATCTCAAGGTGGAACATAGGGGAGATCTTTAAGAGATTTACATTCAATGAAAGAAAAACAAAAATGATTAGAGATTTGGTGAAAGAGGCGTCATAGTATGTGAATCATCTTGAAGTAGTGCTTGATTGACCATAAGGGTAAGAAGAATAAAATTTAAATACTCTTAACAGATCAAAATATATTGTGGAGTGTAAAATAAGGATTCAAGAGTAGTAAAAAATTATCTAGTAACATAGATAGATATTGGTGGAAATGTTTAATATAGTTGATTTAATTTAGGAAGAAGTAGTTAACTTATAGAGTAAACTTGAAACTATATCAAAATAATGGAAAATAAAGAATAAATTATAGTTTGGAAGGTTTTTGGATATAAAGATTTTGGAAATAATGAAACATGGGTCCAAAGGAGTAGTGAAATACTTTAATTATTAGAGTTATAAATTTATGGGAAGAAGTGTAATTTTATGAGATATAGAAACATCAAAGGAGGTAAATGAGATGAGACAAAAAAATGGGAAATAGAAAGTCTAACATATCAAATAGGATTTTGATGTATTAATAGAGACATCCTCAAACCAAATAGAGAATATCAATAAAAATAATCATCAATTATCTATTGTGGATCACTGACCAAATAAGTATAAAAAATAATGGGACATGTTGTGGAATGGATCTAAGAAGATATTTCCCTTTTTGACATCACAATGATTTGGATTTTTGGGCCATACCTTGTCAAACTGTGAAGAGTCATGGAGCTATTAGAATGGGGAAGAACAAGGTAGTCAACAAAGGATAATGATACCATATCCTTTTTCACATTTAAGTAATAATTTATATATATATTTCATTCATTATTCTATATTTGGGCATAAAACTATTCATTATAGACAAGGTAAATGTGAAAACTGTATGTACAGAACTCCGAGACACCTCAATACTGATCAACCAAGAATATTTTCCCTCTAAAATAATAATTCTCCTCTAGATAGATACATGAGTATGATTCAACCATGCTTTTTGAAAAGATATTGGAGAAGAGTTTTTATGCCTCCACCCATTCAGTTGTCTTGTGGAAGGAGAAGAATAAGATTGAGAAATACAACTGCTTAGAGATTTCTCTCAAAGCTACAAAGAATAGTGGTACCTTGATTCTTGATAGCGGATTCTTGTCCCAAATTTTAGTAAATTAATATTTTTTTAAAATTTTCTATAAAGGGTTGACTGAATAGAGAAATTTAGAAATGATTCTACCATAAAGATCTAAAGCAATGGAAATAAAAAATTTGAAAATGATGAGATAGTGAAAATATAAGTGATCTCTATGGATCGATTGTATCATGATCTTTTAATTATGAGTCAATTATATGAATCAGTACTAGTAGTGACTTTTAATAAAAAAATGTTTAACCATCAATGGAAATATAGGTAACTCTATCGTGAAAGGATGGAGCACAATTAGGAATTTATATGATGTCTAAAGTAAAGAAAAAACTATTTTATTAATAATTGAAGAGGAAAAAAACTTATAGAACTATATGTCAGGCCACATTAATCAACAGAGACAGAAAAAATTATCCATGATAAATTCTATTGTAGAAATTCCTAATCTAAAGTATGATCATGAAATGATATGTAATGATTTCATATGTGGAAATATGATCTGAAATCCATATCGTTCAAAGATAAAAAGGGCATCGAATATACTTGACCTAGTCTACACAAACGTGTGTGTTCTAATGAATGTGGATGTCATTTATGGACATAGTTACATAATTATTTTTATTTATGGTTATATTATTATATAATGTGTTATGATTTTTTATTGTAAATGAGATGTGATTGATTGCATGAAGAGATATCTTCGAAGATTTGAGATTGAAAATGGTCCACAATCCAGATATTACAATTTGGTAATGGAAAAGAATAGAGATACATGGAATTTTAATACTTCCATGAATGACATGGGATCAAGAATGAAGTGTATTCTGTGAGAACACCTCAAAAAATGGGTTTGTTGAATGAATAAATCAATAGGTGAATAATATGGATAAAATTATAATTATTGAGAGTTTTTTTTTCTTATCATTACTGGAAAGTGGTTTTTCATATTGTGTTGTGTACTCAAAATAATATAGGGTTGAATCTAGGAGTGTAAAAGACACCATATGAGATATGGTATGGAAGAAATATGACACTGAATTATTTTCTTGTTTTTTCAAGTATATGTTTCATCCAAAACAAAGAAATCAATAAAGGAAACTATGGTGATGATGAAAATTATGGAATATTCCTTGGACACTCATGAAGTTTAAATCCAATAAATTCTAAAATATTCATTGTTAAATTATTATGGACATAAATTAAGTAAATATCATTGAGGATAAAGTTATGAAAAACACATGTTGGTCATATTTTGATATGATTAAAGATGAAGAATAAAATAGAAAAGGGATGGATTAAATCATAGAAATTGTATAATGATATCCTAAAATTTATGATCCTATAAATTTTAATGATTCAAAGGTAAAATCAGAAGAGGAAACCATTGCTGAAGAAAATATATAAGAACCTCACATGAGAAATATAAGAGTCAAATTTGATCAATCAAACATCATTGGGGATTGGACTTATTCTACACAGATATGGAGAATGATAAATGATGAATATTCTAATTTCCTACAAATTATAGAACCAAAATATTTTGAAGAAGAAATAAAGGACAAATCATAATTTAGGGCCATGAATTAACAACTGTATTGGATTGAAAAAAACCTAGATTTGGGATCCTATTGAGAGGCTAAAATTTTTAAATTTGATTGGGATAATGTGGACATTCAAAAATTTATTAGCAACGAAATGTGATCAGAAACAAAGAATTCATTACGTGTAAAGGATATGCAGAGATTGATGTAATTGATGTTGAAGCAACATTTTATCCAGTTATACTTCTTGATACCATTAGGGTATTTATAGCCATGAAAATTCAAAAAGGGTATAAATTTTATTAGATGGATGTTAAATTGGAATTATTAAACGGCATTCTAAATGATGAATTATATATTGAAAAAATAGTGATATTTATAATTAGAAATGATGAAATAATGATTTTTAGATTGATGAAGTCTCATTATGGTCTATACTATGTACCACAAGCTTGGTAATATCGAATCGATTCACATCTGAAAAATATGGAATTTCAATGAGGTGATTTTGACCATTATTTCTAGGTGTTTAATTCTCACTTAGATCAATTTATGTTTCCTATATATCTGGATGATATTATATTTGGTGGAATCATGCATTGATTCATTGAAATTTTTTTAATAACTTGAAATTAGAATTCAAAATGTTTATAATTAGTTAAATTAAAAACATGTTGTGGATACATGTGATTCAAATGAAGGAATAAACCATTGTTTGTTATGAAATTTTTATAAGTTAACTTCATAACAAATTAAACATGGATTAATTTATACCAATATCAACTCTGATTGTGGCTAGGAAAAAAGTTGGGAAGCATAAGGATTTGAAATCTATTTATCCCACCTTTTATAAATGTATCATTAGAATATTTATATATTTGACTCCAATATGTCTAGATACTATCTTTGCAACATGTTTAGTGGCTCACCTCCATGGTTATCTGAACTAATTTAATTTCATAGCGGTTAAAAGAATCATGAGGTATATTCATTGTACTATGAACATTGGATCATATTTTACACTAGGAAGGGATTAAAAAATTTCATCACTTTTTGATTCTGAATGGTATAAAGATATGGTACATAAAATTTCCACAAGTGGGGGTTAATTTTTCATTGCAAAAAATGTGTGGGGTAGTTGAGAATGAAGCATGAAATAACTTATCTTAATATATCTAAAGCATATTATATATTTTTGATGAAGTCATCCACTCAACTATTCTGGAGGAAGAAACAACATAATAATATTTTTTATGAGGTGAAATAGTAGATGGTGATACTATATATCTAACCTATACTTTTACACATATCATTACCTGATTTTAATCATAATAACACATCATATTATAATCCAAGGATCATAAATTCTAGTGTCTTGGAAGACTAGGAACATAAAATTGACGACATGGGACTAAATAAAACATTTCATTATTTAATCTTCATAAAGATCTCCAAACTTCCATTTTTATAATACAACTTCCTAGGATAACCTGGGCATAACACAAACAATGGGATGAGCTAAAAATACTTTTAAGGGAATAAACATAGAATAAAGCTTCAGTGCATGGTTTAGAAGGCATAAGGATATAAAAAGGCATGGATCATATGGAATCATAACATATAAGCATTGAATCATATAAATATGGATTCATTGTAATGTGGAAACAACATAAAACATGAATTTTTCATGAGTCAAGTCTCGTTTCACATAGAGGAGCACAAGTCAAGGTTAACTACCAAGACCATTGCACATGGTAGCACGAGTCAAGGCTAACCGCCAAAACCATTGCACATAACATCTCATGAGACTCAAACATACCGAATGAACTAGAGAGATATCTAGATTCACCCATCATAAAATGTTGGTGAATATTCATACCACATATATAATCATACTTAATCAATCATACATAAACATAAGGGTTTACCATTTAAAGAAGTGGGTATCATATTCATGTTATAAAACATAAAAAATGGTTGTATCATAAAAGTGTCCCTTAATGAAAGGAATTAGATCATGCATGGAAATTAATAAGTTATAATATTAAAATATCATGATAAATGATGTAAATTTTCAGTGTTAATAAGAAAAATATCTTTTATAAAACTTTAGAATTAAATCATTTTAGTGCGTTTTAAGGAAAATATCTAACATCACTTAAAATAGAAAAGGGGATACTCTTTAATATAAAATCAGAAGTGAAACACGAATTTTTTTATGATAGAAAGAGTGGTTTATAAAAATAATGGTGGCATAAAATATATTATAGAGTGAACATAAAATTGGGTAAGAATTTGATAAGTTCACTTAAACAGGTATGCTTATCGAGAAGTATTGAAAATGGAACAACTTAAAAACATGTATATCCATGAAAGTTAATGATGAGTGGAACCTGATACATGAGTTTGGATATTTAAAAATCATTTATAATATTCACATAAAAAATAATAGATAACTTCATTTAGGTGGAAAGAAAGATAGAGCACCAAAAATGAATAATGGAGGATTGGGTAGAATCCCTTACGTTTAGTCCAAAGGTGTTCTTCCCTTGATCTGAATGAAATGAATAATAAAAATAGGTTCATTAATTAATAATTAAATATCATCATATACTTGAAATATATTTTATTATAACCTTATTAAGTTCATTCATGGGCTTTTTGAGGGGTTAAGAGGTTCAATTTCATTGTTTGCGAGCATTTGTTTCCCTGTTTTCGCGATTGGTTTACTTATATACATGTAAGGATAAACATGAAAGATGAGAATAATTGTAATAAATTGAAGTTTTATTTTATTATTGAACATCCGTAAGATTACATGGTTATAAAATTAATTTGGTTATTTTTAGTGAAGATGAATCATTAATGATATCTGTTTTGGTTATTTGGTGGTTTTTGGATCGCAACAAATACATTTTTATTTTTTAATTAATATCAAGTGTACAAAAGATTACAGAACCTTAAACAAGATGTAATAAATATATTATAGTCCATTTCAACCTTATAAATGGTATCATTACTAGAATTTAAGATGGTAAAATAAATTAAAAACTCATCGTCCTTGAATGTGATGAATTAACACATCTCAGATGGGGTTTTCATTACTAATATAAATGGAGGGAAAAGAAGAGATGATGATGAATTATTCCATTATAACAATAAAATTTCAGTACATGTAAGGTATTGTAGTTATCATAAACTTTTTATTATAGGAGGTTAGGAAAGAAAAATTACGAAAGGAACTTGAATGAAAATAAAAGTAATGAAAGGAGTAATTTACTTCTTGAATATATCTTCATTGAGAACCTATTTAGGGGAGAGGATTTGGTATTTTTAAGAGACCAAGGGATTATAGACGTGTGAGAGGATATTAGGGATATCTTTGAGCATAATTGGTACTAGTCAAAAGGCTTTAGAGGTTTGGGGAGAAGAGGTAAAGAGGGGTGGTATTTATAGTGTAGGAGAGGAGGGGTTTCCCATTATTTTAATCATTAGTTTAATATTTTTTCTCAAGACTATGAATATTTTTTATTCTTGTGACCAAAAATATTAATTGGGAATTTTAGTTAGATATAATTGTATTACATTATCCATTCATCAGCTGATGACATCATAATTCATGTATTTAGTATTTATCATAAATTTTCATATTTCACTATTCATCAAAAATAAATGTATTTCAGAAAAAATAGAAAAAATTCATCCTATCCATTTATAAATTTGTATAATTCAAAAATGAAATATATTTTTCAAAAATAATTTCATAAATATTATAAAATTTTTTTTAACTAAAATCATAATTTACTAGAAAAATAAAAAAATCATGAAATTAAAACTGATTTTATAACACTTTGAAAATTTAATTAAGGTCTCATAAAATTATCTTAGGATCATAAGACCTGAAAATAATAATTTATGAATTATATTTATGAAAATAAATTTTTCCTTGATTTGAAAAATTAATCAAAAAATTGTAATTAAATATATATGACTTACAAAAATACCAACACTCAATCAATAATTTTTTAAATATTTATTTAGTTATACTAAGATATATCCATACCATATTATCACTTATAAGATGGATAAAATTTATTTATACTTTCACTAGTGAGGTTACTATTACGTTGGTTGGTTTACTATTCATAATGGTCACATTTCTATTCCATAGGTCATGTTACGGTTCCTTAGGTATATGTTTTATATCTTCAATAGATACATTTTATTTCACTCATTATTTATTTATAAGGGGTTTTTATGTTATATAAGTAATATAATTTGATTTTAATATAATACATAATTATAAAAAGTGAATTCCATTGATAAAACATTAGGTAGTTACATATTATATGATAACAGGAGTGTGATTGACCTCATCGAAAATATATCTCAACACTATCATATAAATAATATTGTGATTAGATATCACTTATTTATAGAAAAATTTGAACCATATTTGATTAAAATGGAGTGCTTTGGAGATAATGGTCATGTGGATAGTATCCTGACTAATAGTTTAGCAGTACCAATTTCTAAGAAACATTGGTTGAACCTCAAGGTTTCTCCACCTCCTATTTCATGAGGAGGATCAAATTAAACCCATAACCCCATTTTTTGTTACTTGTTTAAATCATTTCGTGGATGTGATGTAGGTCTTAGGGGGAGATATCATCTAGGGTTTTCTTATCACTAATGAAAAAATTAAATTTCATAAGGTTTACTACCAAAGGGGGGCATAATAGTGAAATATATTGGAATATAAGGTTATAGGATTGGTTTACAGGATAGGTCTGTGGCCTATCAAGGCATGAAATTCTCCATTGACACCTTTTTTTCTCCCCTAATATTTCTTCATGTTAACTTAGATTTATTGATTATTTATTTCACTTCTATTGGTTCTTTTTAAATAATGATGCTCTATGGAATTTATATAATGATTTCCAACAAACCTAAAAGGGGATATTATTGGATATAGTGGTATTCAGATCTATAAACAATTTTTTTTTTGTTTTTTTTTCATTCCATGCTAGGATGACCAAGTATATTACAATACAATTGATCTTATGGTTTAGGTGTTATCAAAGTTGAGGGTGGCATCATTTCCTAGTGTTTTACAAATTTTTACGGTCCATAATTGATAATATATGATATGTTTTTTGATTAACTAATTTCTTGGATTTCCACATCAAAATAAAAAAATTCATTGAATTGTAATAATTTTAGTGTTGCAAAGTTTTGTGGATTCATGAAATAATGTTTAAAAAAAGAATACTTAGTCGATAAAGGAAAATGTTTTAAGTTATGTGATTATAAGAGGTTTAATTAATGTAAATGGTGGTAAGTTATGTGATTATGATATGCTTTATGGATGTAAATTTTATTCGAACTTTCATGAATACTTGTAGTTTTATGAATGACTAGTGGATGTTGGTGATTTGATCCAACATGTTTTCTTGGTGCGATAGAGTTTTATAAAATCTATACAGTTTCATGAAAGCTTAACCCTCACCTATAAATAGGAATTCTATAATCATATGACAATTGAAAAAAGGTTTGGATAAGGGATGATTATTATGATTTAGAAATTATTTTATTCAAATGAAATTCTTACATGAATTTGAAACTTTATGGGAACACATTTTTCAAAAAAATAATAGTTTAGAATTAATTTATTCTATGGAATTTAAGTGGAGGAGTTTTAATAAATTTGGGATTTTATTAAAAGTTCGATGTTTCATGAATGTGGGTTGTTTTAGAAAAGCTATCAGTTATTTGAAATAAAAAAGGGTATTTTGTGAATGAAACTTATGTGATCATACATGAACTTGGGAAAAAAATTTGGAATATATTTAAGAATCATAAGTGGATCTATATAATGAAAAACATCATCTTAAACTACTCTAATAATGAAGCAACCTTCATGTCAAAAATCTGAGAAATAATTCACCGAAAGCAGTGGAAAGGGGGAGTTGATAGAAGTGATCTAAGGGAGGCAGTGTGACATCCCTAAGTTTTTTATAAAATAAATTTTCCTAGAATTTTGTAATCATGTTTAATCAATTTTAATCAATACTATTTAGTGAGGCTTAGTGAATTTTGGTACAACTGACACAATGTCGGTGTATGATCCTTATATTATCCCTTAATAGTAAACCTTGTTACACTGTTGTGATTTTGTTTCCATTTTTTCAAATGGGCGTTTAGTAAGTACTTGATTCTATTAGACAATTTTAATAGGTTCATAATAATGTGGAAACATGATCTGTCTTAGTCAAAAAAAATTTGACACTCTGATTCACCCCACCCCTCTTAGGGTGTTCTGAGGTATTATAAGTGGTATCAAATGGTATAGGTTTTAGGTGTTGAAAATATCCTCTATTTTGTTTTTACAGAAAATTATGTGAATTCAATGGGAGTTACCTTTTAATGAAATAAACTTCTATATTTAGAAGAATATAATGAGATCTCATCTCTGACCTCTTAAATTGGATTTCCATAATGACACAATTCAAGGGATTAAAGTAATGATGAGACAAGTCATTATATGAATTAAAATAATAGGAAAATTATTGATGAAGATATCAAATCCCCAAATTCTCTTACTAAATACGGATATGATCAAATATATTTTAAAATTATGAGTTTAACTAAATAAAATTCCATTTTTTAGAAAATACTAAATATATATATGAAGGTGATAACAAAGTGAAAAATTAATAACTTCAAGCATTGAAAAATCATATTAATGACATTAAAATAAATCTAAATGAAAATGTAGATAGTTTCTTTAATCACATTACTAGAGTTGTTGGAGAAATTTTAGGACTTGGTGATGAAATTAAGGTTTTTGAAATTATGATGAAAATTTTGAGAAGGATTAAACCTTTTTATAATAAAAAAGTTTCGTCCCTTGAGGAAAGAGATATATCTATGATTTCCTTTTATGATCAGCTATGAAGTATGGTGGATTGTTAATTGAGCATAAAACTATAATATAAAGTAAATTAAGTAAAAAAATTGAATTCAAATCAATGGAAAAACATTAAATTTCCAATGATAGTTATGATGGAGAATATTTGGATGGTGAATTTCATTCTCTTATTACCAAAAAAATCAATAGAGTGGGAGGGATATTTAAAGGCAAGCTTATATTGTCTTTTTTTATGTGGTAAAGTAGGCTACATTAAAGCTCAGTTCTAAAAAAATAAATGATGTAGAAAGTGAAGAATAAATCATGAAGTGGCCTCATATGAGGTTACCACAAAAGGGAATCCACAAAGTAGGAATGAAATTAAAGTGGAATAAATTTATCTGCAAAGAGAAACAAGATGATAATGAATTTTTGGAGGATTTAAAAATATTGTTTTAATCAAATGTAGATGAATTTAAGATGGATATAGTTGAAAGGGATGATCCTATGAGAGTGGAATAAAATCAGTCAAATGTATTTTTCTATCTCAATATTGAACTTGAGGGTTCTCTTGATGAGCTTAAAATTCCGAGAAAGAAAAATAGAAATAATGGATCTTTTTTGAAAGAGTCGTCAGGGTATGTGGTTCATCCTGAGAAAGATATTGATCAACTTAGAGGAGATTAAGATGAAAATTTGATAACTCTTGACTACTCAAAAGATGTTGTGGAAATTAAAATAAGGATTGAAAAGAAGGAAAAAGTTATTAATGACCATAAATTAATATTTAAGGAAATGGCTATGATATTTGAGGGAATTGAAGAATAATTTTTTACCAAAAGGATTAAAATTAAAATTTGATCTGTATTAAGGTAAAAAAAGAATAAATTAAATATTGGACGTTTTTAGATGTAGATATTTTTTAAATAATTAAATGTGGTTCTAGAGTAGTAGATAAAGCCATGAATGATTAAGGATCTAAATTTATGGGTAGAAGTGGAATTGGCTATGATACTAAGACATCATAATCTGGGAATAAGATGATCCAAAAAAAGGAAAGCATAAAGTGGGACACATCACAAAGGTGTCTGATGTCCTAAAAGAGAGGACTTAAAACTAAATAGAAAAGATAACTAAAAATAATCCTCAATTATACAGATATGATCACTCACCAAAAACCTATACAAAATAAGGGTACATGTATGGGAATAGAAGAGATAATATATTTCCCCTTACTAATTATCAATTCTATGGATTTTTGGTTCATACCATGTATTACTCTTAAGATCCAAGGAGCTATATGAATGGGGAATCACCTAGAAGTAAACAAAATAGAATGTTACAATATCATTGATCATATATATTGAATAATTTCTATGGATATTGTTTTCACTATTCTAACATTGGATATAAATATATTCATTACAAGTAGAGTCAATGTGGAAACCTTAACTATAGAATTATGAGATAAGTCAATACTGATCAACCAAGAGAAATTTCCTTTTAAAATAAGTATTCTCCTCTAGAAGAAAAATTGAATTATGATTTAACCATTCCTGTTAAAAAGATATTGGAGATTTCATATTATGACTCGACTAAATTAAACATATTATAGAAGGAAAATAATAATATTTATAAATAATGCATGGAAAAGATCACTCTCAAATCATCAAAGAATAGTAGCACCAGGATTCTTGATAGTGGATGCTCATCCCACATGATAGGAAATGATTTTTTTTAAATGTACTTAAAAGGTTTGATGGAATTGAGAGATTCAGCAATGATTATTCTTTAAGGTTCAATTGAAGTGGAAATACAAAATTACAAAATGATAAGATAATGAAAACAAATGTGCTCTCTACGGATGAATTGTGCCAAAATATCCTTAGTGTGAGTAAAATATGTAACTCAATACTAGAAGTGATATTTAATAAGAAAGGGTTAAACATAAAATGTAAGAAAAGTAATTATATTAGGAAATAATGGAGTATAAATGGTAATTTATAATAGATATATAGAAAATAAAACACTTTTTTATTATTAATTCAATTGGAAAAAAAATATTCGACATTAGAGTTTCCATCACATTAATCAAAAGTGTATGGAAAACTTATCCAAGATAAAGTATGTTTAGACATTTCCAATTTGAATTATGATCAAGAAAATATATTTTTTGGTTTCACGCAAAGAAATATTGTTTTGGATTCTTATCATTCAATGAACAAAAGTGAATATAATATTCTTGATCTATTTCATAAATATTTTTTTTTTGTCCAATGAATTTTTCTGGCACATATGGATGTATATACTTCATTATTTTCTTTTGATAATTGTAGTACAATGGTATGTGTGATGTTTATGAAGTGTAAATGGGAATTGGTTGAATATATGAAGAGATATGTATGATGAGTTGAGAATTAAATTGTCTAAAGAATTAAGATATTAGTATCTTATAATGGAACAATATACAATTCCATTTAATTTGAAAATTAGCACAAAAACATGGTATTAAGCATGATGTTTCTTCATTGAGAACACGAAAAAAATTGTGTCATTGAATGTAGAAATCAAAGGGGAATATTATGGACAAAACTATGTTTATTGAGAGTTGTGATTATCATCATTACCATAAAGGTCCATTTAGAGTATTAGTGTACTCGCAAAATTTAATAGGGATGAGTCTTGGAGAAGACGTGACACCAAATGGGATATGGCATGGAATAAATCCCTCATTAACATATGCTAAATTTTTGGAAGTAAACATTTCATCTAAAATAAGGAAGGAAATCAATGATAGTATGGTGATTTTTTAGATTAGGGAATATTCCATGAATAGTCAATAGAGAGTAAATCTTATAAATTAAAAAATAATCATCATCAAAAAATTATAGGGCGCATTGATGTAATTACCATTGAGGAAAAAATTATGAACAACTATGGGATCTTAAATATTGATATAACTGAAAATGAATAAGAAAGTTGAAAAGGGAAAGTTTTAAATATAGAAATTTTGGAATACTTTCCTAGAATTCTGGGTTCTTCAAATGATATTGATTCAGAATTAGAATCATAATAGGAAACCATTATAGAAGAAACTCTATTAGAACCTCAAAAGAGAAATATAAGAGCAGTAATTGATCAATACAAAATCATTGGGGGTTGTAATAAAAATAAAATGAAAAAGAGAGTGTGGAATTAACAACATTATTATCTCTTATTAATTATAGATCCAACCTCATTTGAAGAAGTAGTGAATGATACATCATGGATAAAGGACATGGATGAAGAAATGGATGAGACTGAAAAAAAATGGAATTCAGATCTTTTTCAGAGTCTAGAAAATCACAATGTTATATGAATAAAGTGGATATTATAAAACCAATTCAATGTGCAAGTAATTTTGATCAGATACAAGGTATATTTTTTTAAAGGATATAGACAAATTAAAGGAATTTATGTGAAGATTCATTTTCTTAAGTAGTGTAAATTGAGTATTTTTAGCTCTATATAGACATTGTAATTCAAATAGGGAACAATGTTTATCTAATGATGTCAAATAAGAATTCCTAAATGGTGTTCTTGAAGAGTAAGTCTATAATGAACAACTAGTGGGATATTTTTATTATAAATAATGAAACAAATTTTTGCATATTGAAGAAGGATCTTTATAGTCTAAAGTAGGAACAACATGAATGATATTCTTAATTAGATACTTATATAAAGAAACTAAAATTTTAACGACGAGGTTTTGATCTAATATCTAGGTTAATACTTCTCAGTGAGACAAATTTGTGGTTCTTTCCTATGTGGATGATATTATATTTTGTGGATTTGGAATGGATCAGTGGAAGAAATTTTTAATCACATGAAATTAGAATTTTAAATGTCCATAATTGGTGAACTGACATAATTTTTTGTGACATAGGTGATTTAAAATATGGAATGCACCTTAATTTCTCTATAAATGTATGCAACATATATTTCGAATTAATTCAACATACATGACTCTAAAACAATTTCAATTCTGATTGTAGTCATGAAAAATCTTGGGAAGCACAAGGATTGGTACCACAGACCTGAGGATCATTAGAAGAATGTTATATTTGACTAGAATATATCTAGATATCATATATTCATTAGGGTTAATGAATTTATTCAAAGGTCATTTGAAGGAAAATCATTTCTAAACAGTTAAAAGAATCACGACGTATATTCAAGGTAATCTCAACATTGGATTATATTTTATAGTAGGTAGAGAAAATGAATTGTCTTCAATTTTTAATGATGACTAAATAGAGATGTGGTGGATAAAAATTTCAAAAGTAGTATTACATTATTCATTGGAAACAAATTTGTGTAGGGGTTGAGGAAGAAAAAATAAATCAATTCTATTAGAATGGATAAATCATAGTATATATCTCTAAAAAAGGAACCCAATCAGATATTGTGGGTAAGGAAACAAATTACTAATATTGGTGGTGAGGTGAAATAGTGGATGGTGACACTCTGTGAAAACAATGGTGAGATTGAGCTCATGAAAAAATCTGTTTTAACACTCATTTACCTAACATATTGAGAACAAATATCACTTTATCAAATAAAAATTTGATCAAGGTGTGATTAAAATAGATAATTTTGGAAAAAAAATGATTGAATGGTTGGAATCCTAACTATAAATTTGGTAGCACCAATGTTTTTGAAACATCATTTGACCCACAGTGTTCATCAACACCCCCCCCCCCCACACACACACAATTATATGAGGATCTTTCAATTAAACACCTCTTCACATTTTTTAATTTTTTTAATATGTTTGTGGATGTGATGTATGTATTAGGGGGAGGTACAATCCAAGGGTGATGTTTTAGTACTAATGGGAAAATATAGTTTCACTGTGTTTATTTCCAAAGGGGGAGAATGGTGAAATTCATTAGAATGTAGGATTCTAGTATATGTTTTCTAGATTGTTCGATGGTCACTTAAGGAATAAAATTCACTCTTAGAGTTATTGTTTCCTACACCAATATTTTCTCTCATAGACTTAGAGTGATGTATGAGTTATTTCACTACTACCTAGATTTTGTTGAGGCTCGTTATCTATTTAATTTCTCCATAGATTTCCAACAACCCCAAAGGGTAAAATTTATTGGAACCAAGGGTATTCATAGTTGGAAAAATATTGCTTTATGTGTTTTTTTCAATCTACACTTGGTTAATCAATTATTTTCCAATCCAAGAGATCTTATAGGGTATGTAACGACCCGAAATTTTAAATAAATCTTGTTTCCTAATTTACTGTGTTATTTTATTTTATTTTTATACTCAAAAAAAATGTTTCATTTGATAACATGAGTATAATTAAAATAAGACTGTTGGGTTTTGATTGTTATTTGACCATTGGTCAATATGACCACTGGAAACTAAACTTTTTGACTATTGTCTCTAAATACAAGCAATCTTGGTTAATTAATATAGAAAGAAGATTCGATGGCCTCACCCAGTAGTCTTGGACCGATCGAAGCCCATCTAACAGAACTTGGGAAGGAGGTAGCACCACTGGGCTTTGCTCTGGACCAAACCCAAGCTGAACTTCATCGTGTGAAGCTAGAACGGGATCTCCTTCGCGAGAAGTTCAAACTGATAGAAATTACTACTCGTGCGATGTTGGTCGAGCCTCCCTCGGATTCTCTCACCTTAGCACACCTTACACTTAGGTCCTATGCTGGTGTGATAAGGGGCTATGTAAGGAGACTGTAACTGCCTTGTGTAATCCTTTGTTTTAAATAAAAATTTGGATTTCTTCTTATGATGAAGTTTATGAATTTTCAAATGACCGGATAAATATAATATGCATATTTTTGATGAATTTTAGAAAAATGATATTTTAAAAATGGTTATGTAAACCTTAAATAATTAAAAATGTGTAATGATTTTCGAAAAATGGTCTTCTACAATTATGTTCAGTATGAAATTTAGAGACTAATAAGATCAACTTAATTTTTGATGAATAGTAAATTATGAATAGTGATTTTATGATTAGGATTAGTAATGTGTCCAAACGGATTAGTAATCTCACTTAAAGAAATTATTAATATAATCTAGGCACCTTGATTAAGTAATGTGATTCAATAAAATGGTTAAATAACGGTTTCATAAATTATTATTAAAGTATTGGTTTTTTCGGGTGAATAGTGTTTTTTGATTAAAAATTAAATTAAAAATATTTAGAAAATTATTTTTATAAAATGGATTTCATTTTTGAACTCAGAGCACCAATATTATGTTATGGTAATTTTTGGGGTTTTTTCTGAAAAAAATGAATTTTCGGTGAATAGTGTATTTATTTAAAAATAAATTTAAAAATATTTAGAAAATTATTTTTATAAAATGGAGTTCATTTTTGAAATTAGAGCATTGATATTTGGTTAGTGTGAAATTTTGGGATTTTTCTGAGAAAGTTGAATTTTCAGTGAATAGTAAAAATGCAGTTTTAGGGTTTCGGTATGTTTAATGACATCATAGCTGTGTCATGATGATGTCATGAGATATTTTAAGGGTTTTCCGGCCAAGGGTGATGAATTATTGTTTTTGGGGGCCCATGTGGCCTAACTCCATGGTAAATGCCAAGGGAGAGCACATGGGTTTGAGAAAAGCACATGTGAGGTGTCCCATGGCCATTAATGCCTTGTCCCCTCACTTTCCCTATAAATACCAAGCCCTAATCTCATCCATTCGACTCCCCACTCTCCCCCAACTAATTTATGGTCTCATTACCTCCCAAGGAGTCCTCCCAAGGTGCCCCCAAGCCCTCAAGGTCCAAACCTTTGAGTTTCAAGAGTCACGTTTTAAGGTAAGGGATCTGACCTCTCTCTTTCATTTCAAGTAATCTCTTTGATGTCATTCCTTTTATGCTCCATGTTCTTATGTTGAAGGATGTTCTTTTATACTCCTCTTACTTCCCTTTTCATGTTAATATAATGATAGATCCCCTCTTACTCTCATTATTTAATTTTGTGATGTTTTAAGTGGCGCCGTTATGCTGCCAAAATTTTTGTAACGGAATCTTTCTCCCTTCTCATTTTTCAAGATCTATTTTCATGTAAAGTATTTCAAGTTCCTTTTTATTATGTTGGGGTATGATATCTAAATTTATCATACTGATATTTTATTATAATATGATTAGAGACCCCATTTTATCTCTTCAATTCAGTATTTTGATGTTTTAAGAGGCGCCGTTAGGCTGCCGAATTTTTAAGTGGTTCTTCACCCTTCTCGTTTTGAAGTTCTACTTTAATGTCAATTCTTCCAAGTTCCTTTTTTTATGTTGGGGTATGATCTCTATATCTATCATACTGGACTCTTATGTTCATATGATGAGAGACCCGATTTTATCTCTTCAATTCAGTATTTTGATGTTTTAAGTGGCGCTGTTAGGCTGCCGAATTTTTAAGTGGTTCTTCACCCTTCTCGTTTTGAAGTTCTACTTTAATGTCAATTCTTTCAAGATCCTTTTTTTATGTTGGGGTATGATCTCTATATCTATCATACTGGACTCTTATGTTCATATGATGAGAGTACCCATTTGATCTCTTCAATTCAGTATTTTGAAGTTTTAAGTGGCGCCGTTAGGCTGCCGAATTTTTAAGTGGTTCTTCACCCTTCTCGTTTTGAAGTTCTACTTTCATGTCAATTCTTTTAAGTTCATTCTTGTTATGTTGGGGCATTATATCTATATCTATCATACCTAACTCTTATGTTCACATGATTAGAGACCCTATTTGATCTTTTCAAATCATTTTTGTTGAATTTTAAGTAACGTCGTTAGGCTGCCGAGCTTTCATAAGAGAAATCTAATTTTTGTCTTCCTTCCATGTTTTTCATTTCAAATGGTATTTCCTCCAAATTTCATTACCATGTCCATATATTCTTCTTATTCTGTTCCCCTACTATTTTATGGATCATTTATGAGTGGGTGACCCATGTCCCCTCTCTTTTCAATGTTTTCTAAAACCCCGAAACATAGCCGTTATGCTGCAGAAATTTTGGTCTCAAAATGCCTCTCTCTTTTCTCAAAATTATTTTATGTTATAAAGTGAATACTCAAAGCTCTTATTTATACAAGGGTATTCACATATATATCAAAATGTTCTATTTTAAATTCTGGGATTTACATACATGAGACTCGCTTTCCCTTTCCGTGGGTTTAAAGTGACGTAAGGATCATGTCTTTAAAGCAGTTTTTTTTAAACGTTATGATTATGAAATGAAACCCATTTATTTTATGCTATATGGGTTATTTATGAAATTTTTGATGATTATATATGTGGCTCACATGATAATAAAGGAAAATTTAAGGGTGCACCCTGATAGCGCTCCAATGCATTGGGTAATGATGTAACCACTAGAGATTACAATTTTCACGATACCTTGGTGAATAACCTTGGTAATTTTCAAATGACACCTTGGGGATGGACCTTGGTGATATGTTCATGATTGTCTATGTTAAATGATGTAGCCACATCTTCAAGTTATGAAAATTTTATTTTTATTATGATATGCCACATGATTTTTTTTATCATGCCTTAAAGTTCTTGTTCATGACATAGTTGATGTATCTCAAGTTCACATGTTAAATGTTTCCCTTGTTTCCCATACTGGGCCTTCTACTCACCCTTTCTTTTGATGTATGCTCCCAGGTTATGTGATGCAGTAATGAACCTAGGATGAACATGATGAAAAGCCTTTCAAGTGTTTTAGAAGAATGTTTTATGTTTTCATGTTTTAAGTTCCTGGTTTCCAAGACACTAAACCTTAAAGATCCTCAGTTTTGTATAATGTAATGAAAGTTTATGTGATAAAAAGGCGGGATGCTATAGTTGGTATCAAAGGATGGTTTAGTTATTTGTGTAAATTAGGATATGAAAAATCTAGGAAGAACCCTATAGAAAAGTTTAAATATAGGAAATCTTCCTGGTATTTTGGTGAGTATTGAGTAAGGGGTTTCCAAGCAAATACATCCCTGTCTGGATACGAGCAGGTAGAGGTGGCTCTGGCACAGATGTACATAGGGGTAAAACCCGAAAACACCGCTTTGAGCTAGACTCGAACGGGAACTAGTACATGACAACGGGCCTTGCTGCACTCTTGGTTACGACACTCCCGGGGGATATGATTTGGTAAATTCATAAGCTTAGTATGAACCATTATTAAAGGAACAAGGATAAAACAAAATAAGGATTCACATAAGAATATATGATCATGGATAACCTAGATTGGAACCTAGGGGATCACAAGTTAGGATATACTTTTATTCTACATGTTTATCCTTTTATGCTTAAAGTTTCCTTTTCATGATTATTAGCTAAGTAAATAAGCCCCTAATTATAGTTTCTTTTCTTA
The DNA here is from genome assembly GCA_963277665.1 of Viscum album. Lineage (NCBI taxonomy): Eukaryota > Viridiplantae > Streptophyta > Magnoliopsida > Santalales > Viscaceae > Viscum > Viscum album. The sequence continues at coordinate 1,901,701,413 of OY728126.1, forward strand.
GTTAATGGCGGGAAATGGAAGAACATGTCCCAAAAACCAATGTGATAGGAAATGCGACGATTGTCGTATTAATATGACCGAGGTGATTAGGGGATTAAAAGATGATTATTATTTTGGTATACGTTCACTATTTTAGGGACCCTATATGATCTAGGTAAATATATTACTATGGTATTTTCATTGAGGAGTAAGGTTGACTTATATTTTGAAGAATCGATAAATTTATGGTGGACTTATAGTAATTTAGGCTACTTATGGAAATGATTAACCTATCTTGGGTAAAATATGTTTAGTTTAGATGTTATGAGTGGTTGATGTTGTTTGGAGATGAACAATGAAGTTTATTTTGGAAGCCTATGTTATCAAATCCTTCTTGTATTTGGGTTTCAATCTTAGTTTGTTTTATTTTGAGGAATTTTAAGGACCGTTATTTATGGGATGGTCTATGATGAACTTTGGGTAGTACCATGGAACTTTGAAGATTTAAAAGTAGTTTCCATTCCTATGGGATTCTTCCTTTTTGAAGAGTTGTTTAACCTTACACTTTCTTTTTTTGATAATGTTTAAAGATGGAAGAAATAGATAGTTAATCTTTTGGGGATTATGTGATTCTATAGAAGATGATTCTTGTGTTTTGATGAGACCAAGTAGTTTTGAGTGCTCATCGTTTGGGAGAAAAGATTAGTTTTGGTAGAAACTTATTAAAAGGTGAAACTCTACATGAAGGTAGATACATTTCCTTATGTTCTTGTTCTATGTTGTAAATGAATTCCTCAAAATTATGAAAAGGAACGTAAAACAAAAACTTTGTTGGTTTACGTTTCCTACTAGGTAATCAAAGATCCTTTACACACATCATAAGTTTGGGATTTTCTTATGGTTAACTTTCTCCTAATCATGTTCTCTGTCACTCTCCCTCAGAACATGACCCTTTGTTTTCTCCTCCATGTCCATATTTTCCTACATGGAATCCTAGTGTGGGCTAACTCGGGTGACCTTCGTACTTCCCTTTCTTTCTTTTAAAGTAATATTTTTACTTACTCCTTTTCCGATGTGGGACTTTCAATGAAATTTCAAAACCTAATTTTAAAAAAAAATTGCGAGGACGCAATTTCTTAAGGGGGGAAGATTGTAACGACCCGAAATTTTAAATAAATCTTGTTTCCTAACTTTATGTGTTATTTTATTTTATTTTTATACTCAACAAAAATGTTTCATTTGATAACATGAGTATAATTAAAATGAGACTGTTGGGTTTTGATTGTTATTTGACCATTGGTCAATATGACCACTGGAAACTAAACGTTTTGACTATTGTCTCTAAATACTAGCAATCTTGGTTAATTAATATAGAAAGAAGATTTGATGGCCTCACCCAGTAGTCTTGGACCGATCGAAGCCCATCTAACAGAACTTGGGAAGGAGGTAGCACCACTGGGCTTTGCTCTGGACCAAACCCAAGCTAAACTTCATCGTGTGAAGCTAGAACGGGATCGCCTTCGTGAGAAGTTCAAACTGATAGAAATTACTACTCGTGCGATGTTGGCCGAGCCTCCCTCGGATTCTCTCACCTTAGCACACCTTACACTTAGGTCCTATGCTGGTGTGATAAGGGGCTATGTAAGGAGACCGTAACTGCCTTGTGTAATCCTTTGTTTTAAATAAAAATTGGGATTTCTTCTTATGATGAAGTTTATGAATTTTCAAATGACCGGATAAATATAATATTCATATTTTTGATGAATTTTAGAAAAATGATATTTTAAAAATGGTTGTGTAAACCTTAAATAATTAAAAATGTGTAATGATTTTCGAAAAATGGTCTTCTACAATTATGTTCAGTATGAAATTTAGAGACTAATAAGATAAACTTAATTTTTGATTAATAATAAATTATGAATAGTGATTTTATGATTAGGATTAGTAATGTGTCCAAATGGATTAGTAATCTCACTTAAAGAAATTATTAATATAATCTAGGCACCTTGATTAAGTAATGTGATTCAATAAAATGGTTAAATAACGGTTTCATAAATTATTATTCAAGTATTAGTTTTTTCAGGTGAATAGTGTTTTTTAATTAAAAATTAAATTAAAAATATTTAGAAAATTATTTTTATAAAATGGATTTCATTTTTGAACTCAGAGCACCGATATTATGTTATGGTAATTTTTGGGGTTTTTTCTGAAAAAATGAATTTTCGGTGAATAGTCTATTTATTTAAAAATAAATTTAAAAATATTTAGAAAATTATTTTTATAAAATGGAGTTCATTTTTGAAATCAGAGCATTGATATTTGATTAGTGTGAAATTTTTGGATTTTTCTGAGAAAGTTGAATTTTCAGTGAATAGTAAAAATGCAGTTTTAGGGTTTCGATATGTTTAATGACATCATAGTTGTGTCATGATGATGTCATGAGATATTTTACGGGTTGTCCGGCAAAGGGTTATGAATTATTGTTTTTGGGGGCCCATGTGGCCTAACTCCATGGTAAATGCCAAGGGAGAGCACATGGGTTTGAGAAAAGCACATGTGAGGTGTCCCTTGGCCATTAATGCCTTGTCCCCTCACTTTCCCTATAAATACCAAGCCCTCATCTCATCCATTCGACTCCCCACTCTCCCCCAACGAATTTCTGGTCTCATTACCTCCCAATAAGTCCTCCCAAGGTGCCCCCAAGCCCTCAAGGTCCAAACCTTTGAGTTTCAAGACTCACGTTTTAAGGTAAGGGATCCGACCTCTCTCTTTCATTTCAAGTAATCTCTTTGATGTCATTCCTTTTATGCTCCATGTTATTATGTTGAAGGATTTTCTTTTATACTACTCTTACTGACCTTTTCATGTTATTATAATGAGAGATCCCCTCTTACTCTCATTATTTCATTTTGTGATGTTTTAAGTGGCGCCGTTAGGCTACCAAAATTTTTGTAACGGAATCTTTCTCCCTTCTCATTTTTCAAGATCTATTTTCATGTAAAGTATTCCAAGTTCCTTTTTATTATGTTGGGGTATGATCTCTAAATTTATCATACTGATATTTTATGATAATATGATGAGATACCCCATTTGATCTCTTCAATTCAGTATTTTGATGTTTTAAGAGGCGCCGTTAGGCTGCCGAATTTTTAAGTGGTTCTTCACCCTTCTCATTTTGAAGTTCTACTTTAATGTCAATTCTTCCAAGTTCCTTTTTTTATGTTGGGGTATGATCTCTATATCTATCATACTGGACTTTTATGTTCATATGATGAGAGACCCCATTTTATCTCTTCAATTCAGTATTTCGATGTTTTAAGTGGCGCCGTTAGGCTGCCGAATTTTTAAGTGGTTCTTCACCCTTCTCGTTTTGAAGTTCTACTTTAATGTCAATTCTTTCAAGATCCTTTTTTTATGTTGGGGTATGATCTCTATATCTATCATACTGGACTCTTATGTTCATATGATGAGATACCCCATTTGATCTCTTAAATTTAGTATTTTGAAGTTTTAAGTGGCGTCGTTAGGCTGCCGAATTTTTAAGTGGTTCTTCACCCTTCTCGTTTTGAAGTTATACTTTCATGTCAATTCTTTTAAGTTCATTCTTGTTATTTTGGGGAATTATCTCTATATCTATCATACTGAACTCTTATTTTCACACGATGAGAGACCCTATTTTATCTTTTCAAATCATTTTTGTTGAACTATAAGTAACGTCGTTAGGCTGTCGAGCTTTCATAAGAGAAATCTAATTTTTGTCTTCCTTCCATGTTTTTCATTTCAAATGGTATTTCCTCCAAATTTCATTACCATGTCCATATATCCTTCTTATTCCGTTCCCCTACTATTTTATGGATCATTTATGAGTGGGTGACCCATGTCCCTTCTCTTTTCAATGTTTTCTAAAACCCCGAAACATAGCCGTTATGCTGCAGAAATTTTGGTCTCAAAATGACTCTCTCTTTTCTCAAAATTATTTTATGTTATAAATTGAATACTCAAAGGTCTTATTTCTACAAGGGTATTCACATATATATCAAAATGTTCTATTTTAAATTCTGGGATTTACATACATGATACTCTCTTTCCCTTTCCGTGGGTTTAAAGTGACGTAAGGATCATGTCTTTAAAGCAGTTTTTTTTAAACGTTATGATTATGAAATGAAACCCATTTATTTTATGCTATATGGGTTATTTATGAAATTTTTGATGATGATATATGTGGCTCACATGATAATAAAGGCAAATTTAAGGTTGCGCCCTGATAGCGCTCCAATGCATTGGGTAATGATGTAACCACTAGAGATTACAATTTTCACGATACCTTGGTGAATAACCTTGGTAATTTTTAAATGACACCTTGGGGATGGACCTTGGTGATATGTTCATGATTGTCTATGTTAAATGATGTAGCCACATCTTCAAGTTAAGAAAATGTTATTTTTATTATGATATGCCACATGATTTTTTTTATCATGCCTTAAAGTTCTTGTTCATGACATAGTTGATGTATCTCAAGTTCACATGTTAAATGTTTCCCTTGTTTCCCTTACTGGGCCTTCTACTCACCCTTTCTTTTGATGTATGCTCCCAGGTTATGTGATGCAGTAATGAACCTAGGATGAACATGAGGAGAATCCTTTCAAGTGTTTTAGAAGAATGTTTTATGTTTTCATGTTTTAAGTTCCTGGTTTCCAAGACACTAAACCTTAAAGATCCTCAGTTTTGTATAATGTAATGAAATTTTATGTGATAAAAAGGCGGGATGCTATAGGGTAGGTGGATTAAATGTTAAACGTAGATTCATTACCTAGTGTTTTCCAAATTTTTGGGGTCCAAAATCAAGAGGAAGGGACATGTTTTTTAAAATATGGAATTCTAGGATTTCTTTATTAATATATAGAAAAGGCATGTAATTCATGATATTTTGGTGTCACGAAGGTTTAGGGATTCTCAAAAGAATGATTTGAGAAATACTACTAATTCAAAAAAGAAAATTGTGATAGGTTATGTAATTATGAGATGTTTTGATAATGTAAATAAGGTGGCAAGTTAAAAAGTTTTGAGTAGTTTCATTAATGTAATTTTTTTCTAATGTTTCATGGAGAAAGGGTGTTTTTTGAAAGACAGGTTGATGTTGTAAGTCTAGGTAACATGTTTTCTAAGTGCGGTAGAGTTTTAAAAAATCTACAAAGTTTCTTGAAAGGTTAACCCTCTCTAATAAATATGAGTATTCTCCACATATGAGAATTGAAAAAAAATTAGATATGGGTTGGTTTCTTTTATTTTGTGAGGGTTTTACATGAACTAAATTCTTATGTGACTATGGAACTTTATATGAACACAAGTTTCACAAAATGAATGGTTGAGAATTAATTGTTGCAAAGTAATTTTGATGAAGTGGTTTTATGAAATTTATGAGTTTTATAGAAGTTGGGTGTTTCCCAAAATTAGTTAGTTTTGTAAAATATTATAGTGATTTGAAATAAAAAAATTTCATGAAAGATACTTATAGGAGCATACTCAAACATGGGAAAAGATTGTGGAATGTATTGAAGCATCGTAATCAAAACTACATGATGAGAATTTGCACCTTCATGTGATGTGATATGGAAGAAACATTTGATTCAATAAAATGAGAAATAATTTACCCAAAGAAGTGATAAAGGGGGATTCTATGGAAGTGATCTAAGGGAGGTGGTGTGTCGTCCCTAAAATTCTTGTAAAGTCAGTGTGCCTTGAATAGAGTGACCATGTATGAAAAATTATAATCCACAATATATAGTGAGAATTATTGAATTTTGGTATGTTGTAATTTTTTTGTCATATGATCCTTAGACTACGATTAGTGGTGAACCGTATAAAGATACTATGTTCTATTTCTATTTCTTTATATGGGTGTTTGGTAATTTTACAATTCCATCAAAGAGGTTTAACAATTTCATACCAACATAGAAAAAAGATATCTCTTATTTGAAGGAATATTTGACACCCTGATTCACTCATCCCCTCTCTGGGAATTCTGATGTATTATAATTTTATATAAAGAAAACATAATTATAAAAATGTACTCAATTCTTTTTAAAAGTATTTATATGTTTAAAAAATACTATTTTCTCAAAGAAATTTTTTTATTGCATCGTATCAAAAAATAATAAAATCATATTTTAGATATTTTGTAATATTTATTTGAAAAAATAAAGTAATTTTTTAAAATTATAATTTCAAAATTATCTTATTTTTAATTTCTGTTATTTTTCTTAAAATATAAATTTTTCGTTGAATAGTGATAAATAATAGTTTTTATTGAAAACTACATATTCATTTAAATAATTTATAAGGTTAATTTTTTATTTAAAATAATTTTACAAGTATAATTTGTTCAATTATATATCTATTTATCCAATTTAGGTCATTTTAAACATTTTTATATGGGGTTTTTGTATAAAAACATTTTCAACTTTTAAACATTTTTTATTTGGAAAACCACATTCTCATCGTGTGTGTGGGTTCAATTTTAAATTAAAAATTTCAACTATTTGAGTTGAATTGATAAAAAGGGATTGGATATTTGGTATAATAATAATTTATGTTATCTAATTAGTTCAACTTAAAATTTTATGTTAAATAATAGTGATAGTAGTAATAATTATTTACTTCATTTAAGGTAAAAATGGGTTTACTGGTGGTTAAACTAAAAATATAAAGTTTAAAAATGAAAAAAAACATGTCCAAAACACATTTCATTTCCATATTTATACCTTATAAGGTCTAATTATACATAATGGTATATATTTTTTTATCCTTATATAATGTCAAAAATGTGGGACACCTTTTTCTTTTCAAAAAATTACAAGTGTGCCACTCACCACACATATAAAAAAACACACATTCTCTTCTCATATTCACACTTCCAAAACAATTTGGTTAAAACATTTCTTACCCAAATATCGTAATTTTATCCCCCCCCCCAACATCCAAGAGTTATTTTTAAGATCAAAAATCTAATATAGGAAGGATTTACGTTATAACTAATGAGGTTTTCTGAAGGAGAAGTAATGTTTCTAACTATGAATTTTTATTTTTCTTCTTCTTATAACTCCTTAAAAACTTTTTCTCTCATGACGATATAATAAATCAAGTATCTAAATTTTTTTGGATTTTTTTATTTAAATTTAATAACTTATATAGGTCCACTCTTCTAATAAATGGGATATTAAATCATCCTTTGTGGGTACGGCAGACTATCGCCTCACAAACCGATGTTATTCATTTTCCATCACCAGCTATCTCGACTAGATATAATGATGGATTAAATGTTTATATATGATATATATATTATTTTTATGATTTTTAATTATCATATCACATATACATTCTTACAATCCATTCCTTGGGAATACGATTGCATTGCTCTTGTCTACGGTGGATTACCGCCTCGCGGAGCGATGTTTTTCATTAATGCATTACATGGATGGTGATAAGGATGGTTTTGTTAAAAATATTTGATAGATATGTCATATAAATGATAATATTTTTCTAGAAATATTATTTACATTTCCTTCATTCATTCTGTTGAGAAAATAGAAGTAGAGATCATGTGTATGTATTACCTACTATCTCCATGAATTCTATATTTTATATTCTATCTCAAAATTTTGTGGATTACTATAAATAAATATATAATGAATATATATGATATTTATACGATGATAATAATTATTTATATTATTTAATCATGATAAATTTTGGAGTACCAAAAATAATAAATGAAAATATTCATGAAAAACAAAGTATTTATTGTATGGAACATGACTTTAGCATGAAATTGTAAGAAAGTTAATAAAAGGTCATACCTAAATAATATATGGTATGATATATATATATTTGGTTATTAAATAGATTTATAATAAAATTATATTTATTAGACATGATATTTTAATGTGTATAATGGAATCCAAGACATAATGTATGGGATTTTTTCTCAATTTTCTTTCTTTGAGACAAATGAATTATTATACACAAATATTATTTTATGAGGTTTATATTTATCCCATTTGAAATTTTATATCATGAATATATTTATTATCAAGAAATTATAAATTTCATTTAATTTTATTATTTCATGGGCAATGCTATTCAAATTTACCGAATTGTTAAGATTTTTATGTTGCAATCTCATTGTTTATCAGGATTGTCCATTATTATGTTTCCAATGATAAAATATTATGATATATCTCTCAGTAAACTCATTTATTTTCTTCTAATATAGTTATTTCATCAGAATACATGTTTCCCTCCATTTTACTCTCTTTATGTACTCATGTTTTCAAAATAATGATTTTAAGAAAAATCATCTTTATTTCTTTGTTTGGTCGAAATACCTTTTACCTACAAAAAAATGTTTTATAAGAATGTTTTCAAAACGTTTTTTAACATTATTAAAATGATTTATCAGAGAAGTTATTACCAATGTTTTAATTTTTTTTTAAAAATGAAATGAATCTATATGTCATTGTCCAAACAAGGCCTGTTTGGATTTTACCAAAAATCTGAAAGGAATCATTGTTTTAATGTGTACAACATGAATGAAATTTCAAGATTTCATGACCATTATTTTCATTTAAGATACATGAATAAGTTATCAAGTTAATTTCCAATGAGATGGATTTCCACAATATTTTTCAATTTGTGATTTTATATAATTTCTTTTCAATGGAATGATATTTTCCTCAAAAAACATTCAAACTGATTTTTCTTTTAAAATAATTTTCCATATAAGATGACAACCTTTGATGTTACTTATTATTTAATAGGGATATAACTCAAGTATAAAATTCTTATTATTTCTATGAATGGGTTATGTTTATGAGGAAAAAAAATTTATAAAGCCTGTTTCTCTACCTTGGGTTGTTCCACAATAAAATTCTTATGAAACCTGCTTCTTTTCCACTAGATTATACTTTGATAAAATATTGAAATGATTATGAAACCAATTTATTTTACACAGTTGATTTTATGATGAAATTTTTATGAAACCCATTTCTTTTTTATGGTCTCTAATATGAATAATTTTTGACGATCTTGTGGAATACATATTTATTATTTAAATTTTATGATGAGTGAGATATTTATATCACACTATTTAATTATATAAATATTGATATCTCCTAAGATAAAAAGGACTAGAATGTTTAGATAACCTAATTTAGTAAGGGACTCTATCCACAATGATGGTTTTAAGAGTGAACCTTCAAATCTATGATAGTTTGCGGAGTGAACACTTTCAAAGATAATAATCTTGGTACTGATCCTTGACCTTCTAAGGAAATTATTCTCTATGATTATGTGTATTCCATAATATATATGACTGATGATGGTGTTTTGTAATCATGGTTCATGTTCTTTAATTCCATTATGACTAATGTATTGTAAACTAGAATGATTAATATAATGACTCAAGTTTATGATCAATGATATAATGTTTATAGTTTTCAAATGTTATTATAATTCTATTACGACCTCATGATCATGAAATGTTGTTATCTATTTTATTTGCCCTTAATTATCATCTAATATCACCCTTTCTTATCTTTAATTTTCCTGAGTTATGATGAAATCTATTGTGTATTATTTTTCTAAGAATAGTGATAATTATGAATAAAATTGTGGGAGATGACATATCTCACTAATGGACTCCTTTTTTATGTGTCAAAGTTTACAAAATCACTACTTATAAACAATTGAAGTGTGTATCATTATGTTATGTAATGAATATTCATCTATTTAGATGCAATATTTTTGTATGAGAAGTTATTGTCTTTATAGAGAAGCTATAAAAATAAATTCGAAGTCAAATAGAACTATAATAAGGAAAATATAATATATAGTATGATATTATTCATGGAATAAACATATAAAAACAAAACATTTTAATTAATAACATAAAAACATGCAAAATTTAACATATTTACACATTAAAAAAATTAATTTTAAAACTAGAGAGTTGATGTTCTTGTGGGATAATACTATCCTAATCTATTATCTATTTTAAAATTATTCAGTAAGAACAGACCCTAAAATCAAACTTGATTATCCCAAACTGACTAACATCCTAGCATGCACCACAGTGGGAATTGTTTCCCATACAAACACATTTACTGTTATGAACTATTGTAACATTACAAGAAAAAAATCTAAGAATAAACATTAACAGAACTCATACCCTCACTTACTCAAGCTTCCCATCCACGTACTCACAACCATATACAATTTTTCTATTAGAGGTCTTGATCAGCTCTCTTTTGCCTACAATAAACCCAAAGAAACCAGAGCAGTACCCAAGTCTTCACACAAAATAAACAAGGAAAAATTACAATTCTATGTATAAAAGAGTCTAAAAGTGAAAAAATTTTAAGGTAAGAAGTAAAATTAATAGAATACACATAATAAGAAATGATAATGGGCTAACATGAGAATTGGTTATTGTGTCATACTCTCCCTAAAATATTCTCATGATAGTATCTCATAATATACTCAGTTTTTCCGCACTAATATCACATTAACTTCTTAAAATGACTTCCATATTTACTTTATTTTCTCTTACCTATAGGTTGAAAATTCACACTCAGCAATATAGGCCTAGAACTTACCCTACCTTCCTCCACTTTCAAACCAAGAATTTTATGTTTATATAGAAAAATATGACTTCACTTCCTCAAAAGTGATAGAATCCCTATAATAAATCATGGAATATCTACAAGATTTAATTATTTATCCAAATAATTAAATAATAATAAATCTTAGTCCTCGTCAATAATATCATCGTCTAAATTAGTTAAATCTGACACCATATTATTAAAGCTATCTAAATGTGACCATAGAGAGTTGTGGAGAAATATTTTGAAATTATAAAGATGCATTCTCACTTGAAACTTTTATAAAATGGATCTATTCATAAAAATATGATCAACATTAAACCATATTTCACTGATAAAAGTTTCATGGAACACTTATCACAAAAACATGTCACTTAGGGTTAACAATAATAGGAAACACTATAGTAAATATGGCCTTTATCAGTGCTAGAAAAGGGCATTAATTGTACTATAAAAGCACTGTTAATAGAGGCAAAGATAAAGGGGTCCGTTTTATTATCACTCTGAAAAGCGTTGATAAAGTCCCCTTTTATCATCTATTTTCTTTAGTATTGATAAAAGTGAAAAAAATTAAAAAAAAATAAAATTTAAAATGAATATATAATGTAGGGGGGATTTTAACAGTGCTTAACCCCCCTACGCTTATCAGTGTTAGGAAGAGCCCCCTCTCTCTCAATTCATGATACCCTTGTCTGCGCAACCCCCACCCACTTGAACCCACACACCCTTGCTTCCATTAGAACTTAATCCCAAGACCTACCCCCTTGTACGCCTGCACCTTTACCACTAAGACATTTGGTTTTTTATCCATTTAATGATATATCTATTTATTTATATATATAGTTATATTTATTTGTATATTAATATAGATTAATATTAATATAAATATATTTAGTGGTATTAATAAAAATATATTTATTCATATATTATTATATATATTTATATATTTATTCTTATATTAATATATATCTATATCTATTTATATATATATTTTTAGTTATATTTTTTTATCTGTATATTTATTTGTATATTAGTATATATTTATAAGATTAGTTTTAAATACATTTATAAAATATTTTTTTTATGTGTGTTTATAAATAAATAAATACATACATATATACATATATAAAACAGACAGACACACATGCACACACATATATTTATGAATAAATACATATATATGTGTGTGTATCTGAAAAGCCATAGCATGTTAAAAGAACCATAACTTCTAAACCAAAAGTCTGGTCAACGAGTCAAATCAAAGAACATGAAACGATCTCGATATGATATGTGGTACAGGACTAATGGACATCCTGATTAGAAGTTATAACTATTTGAATGTCAAAAATCGGGGTATACCGACTAAATACTCAGTTTTGGAGGCCTTATTAGCCTTTTTTAGCCTCGAAAAGTGTGATAAAAGGTTTCCTTCGGTCACTATTGTGTATATCTCGGTGCAAGATTTTATTTGATATGCTTTAGAGCCAAAACAGACACTCGGATCAAAATTTTTGGTCATTTTAAGTTTAAGTTACATTTTCAACTAATTTTAGATCTTTTATTATTTTTTCTGATTTTTTGTGTCTTCAAATTGTTATTAAATGATAATTATTCGATGATAATTAGAAAATTATTAATTAATAATATTTTTTAAAATAGTTTAAATCCATTTTCACCAAATTTTTATATATTAAATGTAACAGTCTATTTATACTAATATAAAACATATTTAAAAAATATATATTATATTTATATCAATATAAATATACTTATATATCAATATATTATTTTTCATGAAAATTTATTTTTTAAGCATACACTTTATCAGCAATTTGGAAAAGCGCTGATAAATCCCCCCTTTATCAGCACTAATAAAAAAAGATCTGATAAATGGGTACCCTTTAACATCGCTAAAAAAGCACCGATAAAGGGGGGCCTTTATCAGTGCTAAAAAAGGCACTGATAAAGGGTTAATTTTAACATTGCTTTTTAGCGCTATTAAAAGTACCCTTTATTAGTGCTTTTTTAGCACTGATAAAGGGTGGAGCTGCAGAAACCTTGTTTTATGGTGGGGAAATGATATTTCATGAAACTATTATGGTTAATATCCTCAAAATAGGTCAAGATCAATTAGGTAGAAGATATAATTGGGATCTTCCACCTAGAGCATGAAATAGATTTATCATGACTATTATGGATAATAAGATCACACATTTTAGGCCTATAAAAATAAAAAACAATCTACACGTCAAACTTATCATCCATTGATCTAGTTGAATACATATCTAGACTTGATGAAACCAGTGTTAATACCACTTATTAATGGGAGGTCATCACTGGATATACACTACTACAAGGTGGTAGGTAGTGTCATACAACCCAGGAGACAACAACAAAACAAAAATAGGATCTATGAAAATTAATTCTTCAAAAATAATGTGATATTCAAATATATAGAGAAAATTTGGTGGAAATATTGGTAAATAAAAAATCATGAAAAGAATAAAAAAATAATAAAAAGAAAAGGACATTACATATATAGGTGTTTTATACCTTTTAGTAATACTGTATTCCAAGAACAACACCCACACCCCATTTTATTAGTAATAAAATCTAACCATGTAATTTTACAACCAAAATTAAATGAATAACAATATCATAAATAGACTACACTAGAGGAATGACTCACTCCCATGTTTATAAGACCAAATGTGGAACAACGAATGAACCAAGGAAAAAACCAATAAATAACATGAAAAACTAGGATGGGACCCTATTTCCTAGGTTATCCTCACCTATAGATGAACCCTCATAGAATCATTGCATCTAATTAACCCACCAAAATAACTTGAAAACCATGAGCTCTCTAATGAAATAGTACTCTTTGAACCAGCCACATATGGGCTCATCAATTACAGCCACCAATGAGCACTCCTTGTCTAGATCATCTCCTTACTATTTGATTTCTCTTAACTTCATTCTCTTTGAGTTTTTAAATATATCTATAATAGAGAAATTAGGGACCTCATGCACTAAAATATATGACAAAAATATCTCAACCAAACTCCCATGGCATTTGGACATGTGTTCAGTTGATGTGAATATATATGGAGTTACTATAAAAATCTAAAATGGTTGTAAAACTAATGGTCTTCATAGACCACTCTGTATAAATATCACCCTGATGGTCTACATATGGTTCAAATCCCCATTTCATATGGTCACCTCACTCGCTATATATGGGTATCTTGACTTCTATGTAAGGGTAGAACTCCACTATGTAAGGGTCAACACCCTCTATATAAGGGTACAAACACCTATAATTCATAAGTGTATTCTGCATAAAACCTTACCCAATTAAAGTTACCACTGTACTTGCATATGGGTAATCCTCAGACACTCCACCTACATAAGTGTAACTCGAAGCTCATGTAAAGGTACCACTACTGCTACCCACTTTATGTAATGATCATTTAGATACTACGTAAGAGTATCATATTCCCCGTTTAAAGGTATCCATGTAACTTAGTACATACAAAAGGGTAAAACCCTATTTAACTAAGGGTAATAACTACCTCACAAAAGGGTAAAAAGACCCCACATAAAGGTAACCTAAATCTTATGAAGGAAAAAAAATCAATCCAGAATCTTCCGAACTAAATTCAAATAAAAATAAAACTATAATAAGGATAAAATAACCTGTAATATAATATTATTCATGTGATCAAACAAAAACGTAAAAGAAAACATTTTAATTTTTAATGTCAAATTATTTCAAATCTAACATTATATTTTTATCCATGGTATTTATTTGGTAATAATTTATAATATTGATTTGTTAAAAATAAATTCATGGTTGAATCTTTATTTTATACATTTCAATTGAATCTGGAACTTTTTTATAAAAACTATTTTTATTCTTTTTTTAATTGTTCTTCTAAACTAAGGCTTTGAACCTGTGGTGGGATTTGTGTGAGTGTGATTTGTTTTAAAATTGAAAAATGGGATAGTTTTATTTATTAATTTTTAATTTATTATATTTAACATTATGAATTTCACATTTAAATTATAAAAATTTCATACTTGACTCCCTTTTCAAAATGAGTGTCGAGTTTCAACCAAGACCAATTATTTTGAGAAACCAATAATTTCTTTTATTCTAGTTTTGTTTCATAGAGAAAATAAAATTTTGAAAACTATTCATTACCTTGTGATGCCTTTATGTTTTATGTCTAACTTACATCTTCAGAGAGTATGTTAACTAATTTATTAATGAAATACAATGTATTATGTATGAGATAATTAAAAAAATATTTTTTAAATGTTTTTAAACTAAGAAAATTTATTTTTTACCTACCTAAATATTATAGTTGTACGATCGCAACTATGGGGAAGGAGTGATATGTTTCAATGGTTATTATATTTTTCAAATAAAAAAATAAACAATGTTAATAATTGGTGAAAATTTTCATGGTGAAAGGTAACATAGTGAAAAGTCATGTGAAATGAGTATTATAGAAATATAGAATAATATGGTTAGTGAGTAGGATTTAGAAAAAATAGTGAAAAGGGGGAAATTGAATGGATTATTTTGTAAACACTTACCCTTCATTCGTATTAAAACCAAACTTTCTTATCATTAAACTAAAAAACCAGTATCAAATCAACACAATTGTATTAATTTTTTGATATTTTTATTCTATTTTATTTAGTCCATTTTTTCAACAGATAATTAAATAAGAAG
Source organism: Viscum album (assembly GCA_963277665.1). NCBI lineage: Eukaryota > Viridiplantae > Streptophyta > Magnoliopsida > Santalales > Viscaceae > Viscum > Viscum album. Next base: position 1,901,716,794 of record OY728126.1, read on the forward strand.
CATTCTTAGATGAGAAAATTATTATACATTTTAATGAAATTTTTTGGAAATTTTCATACTCAGTTGAACAAAAAATAAATCATATTAATCATCTAACTAAAATGATTCTGATGAAAAACTAAATGATAATAAAGTGTTGGGATGACATAACTACCTAAATATGTTTTCAATGACAATATTCATCCATTATAATCAATTAATAATAATATATCCCATAATAGAAAATAAATGCAAGTTACCATGAAATATTTCATTTTGCGGTTAAATAGTAATAAAGAAATCACTCAAAATGAAAAAACAATCAAAAATAATGAAAATGAGAATGATTCATGAAATAATTATTTTAGTTCTCCTTTAAAAAGGTTTAGACACAAAGCATCATATTCCAAATCAGAGAGTAAATATGATATGAGAATATATTTATTCCATTAAAAGACATAAAAATAAGTAATATAGATAAAGGAAGCTTCTTTATGTCATATATTGTTTCAATCTCTACCTCCTCTATAAATTCCCTAGCTCCTCCTAAAAATTATACAAATTATATTTTGATTCTCTCTATAATTCCCCCCGTTTAAAGTATCATATCATCTTTAAATTTTATTTGAAATCTCTATTTTTTATCCAAACTATCAAATACCTTCCAACTGACTTTGTATAAGAAAAAATATATTTAAAATATATCAAATATATTAATTCCAATAACATAAAAAATTTATATATATATATATATATATATCTACTCAATCTTCATGGCTACTATGTACCCAAATGCCATTTAAACTCAATTGGTCCAAATATGGATTTGTTAAACTTCTAGATTGGTTCTCTTTTATTGGACACTGGATTAAATATGTGACACAAAATCACCATCTCCCTGTATATTCCACATGAAGAATACTCAATTGAAAATAGAATAAAATTCTCCCATGTAGATTTCCTTAAAAGAACCCATGCATCAATAAATAGATAATCCTGAACATCAATTGAATAATTTTAGTGAATCAAAAATGTTTCTCCAAGTATTGACGAATATCTCATGAAACTATTAAAAACAAAAAACAAATTTCACCACTATGAATCTACATTAATCATAAACCCTGAATAGTAAATAGACACTAATATAGTACAAATTAGCTAGCAGGTTAATCTCTAAATAGAAAACTAGTTGACCACTAGAAGCAACACCGAACAACCTAGCTACAACCTACTCAGTCTTGGCACCAATAGAATATTCCTTTTTATTTAATGGTCTATCTCCTATAAAATGACTTCAAATCCTCCATTTCATATCATAATCTACTCTTCATATAGGCAATATGTCGAATCGCTTGTATGAAATACTACTAGGATTCATGTAATTTCAGTATTATTCTTAGACTGCCTCTAACCAAAAACATTGAATCAATGACTTTACAAAATAAATTTTTTCATTCATCAAAATAAAATACACCTATTATCTATAGAACTTATCATCATTCCAAAAAAAAAACCATCTCCAAAAAGATAAAAAATCTACTAATATTATAATCTTGATAGAAACAGAAGACCCTCCCTCGAATATATCATCTCAACCAAACCCCTTAAATCTCGATGAACCTCACATTTTCATGATAAACAGACATACAACTCTATATTTTCCTCTCTAGATTCATATAAATCCCCAAATATCACCTAGTCTTAGTCTCTAATTAGAACTCTATCCATCCACAAACCACATCTACAACTACACATAACATTAACTAATGAAACCATTATGACCAAATAATCACTCAATATCTAGGTCTATACATCATCAGACTCTCTTTATACACCTGAAAGACCTATGATGAACCTCCACCATGGTTCAACCATACATTAGTATCAACATCTCTTTCATTGGAAATAAGAATCCCACACTTAATCCATTTTAAACATAAAACCCGATCACATATGTATTTTTATAAAAAGTATAGTAATGTTAAGAAAAATTATTATCATGTCTTATTAATATTTATTAATTATATTTTATAGATTTATATTCATTATATTAATATTAGGTAAATTTTAATTCAAAAATAAATGGATTTATTTCAAACAAATTGGGATTTCATTGATTATATAGTTTTATTTAAAAGATTTATTTTCAAATTATATAATTTTATTATGAAAAAATGAACTTCATTTTTAAATTTATAATGTATAAATTATCTTAGGATAATTTTTCAATAATTTTCTAAAAGTTTTAATTTTTCAATGAATAATGAAAAATTGAATTTCTTTATTGAAAATTGTTTATTCATTTCATGAATTTATAATGTTACATTTTTTAAACGGTTTATAGGAAAACATATTTCAATTATATTTTTAATAATTCAATTTTGGTATTTGAAATGAATTTCAATGTTTAATTTGGTGCAGTTTTTTTTTGAAATTTAAAAATACATTTTTTAAACTATTTTTCTTCACATTTTTCATGTTTAATTTTAAATTAAATTACTCCACTTACATGAATCGAATTTTCTAAAATGGGTTATATTTTTGGAATAATCATAATTAATAATTTCTAATAAATTAATATTCAATATTTTTATAATAAATAGTAAAAAATGTAAAAAAAAACTTTCCTGCGATAACATTAAAATGGGTTTATTTGGGGTTAAACATAAGTGATGTGGGTTAAAATGTATTAGAAATAAGTCTAAATTATATTTTATAACCATATTTAGACCTTTTATCCAATAATATTCAAAAAAATAATTTTTAACCATTTTTATTTGAGTAAGATATTAATATATTTCATTCTTTCCAAAAATTCCAAATGTGTCATCTCCCCAACTTATAAATGGACACCCCCTCTCTTTGAATATTCACACTTCAAAAGCCTTTTTTTAATTCAAATACCTAACCAAATACATTCCTTACATCCATACTCGAATCCAATAGTGCTTGATTTTATTATGAATCTAACCCAGGTAGTATTTAGGTTTAAGCCTAAAGAGGTTGTTTGAGGAAGAGGTATATGTATTAACTAAGAGGTTTTATTTTTTTCTTATAGCTTCCTAAAATATTCTTCAAACATGATTAAATAGATACACTATAATCTTAAATATACTAAGATGTTTTTATGTTAATTTAATAACCTATATCCTTCTCCCTCTTCTTTAGATTGGGAAACAAACCATCATTTGTGTGTATAGAGGAATACAGCCTCATTAACCAGTGTAATTTGATTTCCATCACCTATAGACTCATATGGTTATAATAATTTATTTATTATATATATATATAAATATATTATTCCTGACATATTTATCATTTTTAAAGATACTATATTATATCATTTATTTTCTTTTCCATCCATTGAAAAATGATAACACTTTTTCTGTGTACGTATTGATTATAACCTTCACAATGTGATTTGATTAGTTATTCCTAACCACATCACATGGATACTATATAAAAGTGTATTTTAAAGAATAATATTATATTTATAATATAATAATAAATTTGGAGAGATATAATGATATTTACCTTCATTCAATGGCTTTAAAAAAATCTATTACGTATTTTATATAGAAAATTTTGATGAAAAGGAAAAATGAATGTTCTATTTTAACATTTACAACATCAATGGTTATTCCCACTGCTGTAACCATTTATTTATGTTTGGATTATTTTATAAGATTAAATTTTGAATTCACAGAAAACCCTCATTAATTTTGTTCTTGACGTTTTATAAAAGTGTGTAAAATGGAATGGATATTTCAATATTTGTAAATGTTTTCTTATGGGTGAAAAGAATATTTTTATGAGTATGATGATGGAAAATAAAGGTTTCATATGTTATTATTATTTTATGGTTCACAGTAATTGTTTATAATTATGGGGGATCCTGAAATATTTCATGATGTAAGGTAAACCTAATAAATCTAATGATGATGGGTGAGCATGATATAGATCTATGATTTATTGGGTAAAGGGATGGAGTTAACCAGTAAGGCTTCTCTTAATATATTTTCCATTACCCTTCCTTCAAGGTGCATGCCATGACTAACCCAAGTCCACCTTCCAAATGCCAGGGGATGGAGACTAGCACCGGAATGGTGTATCCCTATTACGGGAAGGCATTGCCTTCAAACCTATACAAAAACACAGAATAGAATTCAACAAGATGCAACCACATAGTAAACTGTTATAGTAAAAGTGTGATGAAATAAAAAGAGTGCTGAAATTAAAAGGGGATAGAATACAATCCCAAATAAAAAAGGTAAAAGTACAAATGAGAAGTACAAAATAGCTCATGGATCATCCACCGAGGATCCTACCTGAAGTGTAGGTATAGCTCCCGATTAGTAGTCCTAGAATCACGTCACTCCAAATTATCCACCTCCGAGGACCATCCAGTCATGGCTCCCTCATCCTTGATCAATGATGTCTATCTTCTGCACAAGACACAACAAGGTTCGGATGTATCCCATGCAGGGGTGAGTATAACAATACTCAGTAGGGACCCCGAGACCCCGTATGTCTCCCAAAGTTTTACAAAGGAAATACCACAACGAAAGATATCAGCTCTACTTAGGAATATACCCATACATATACCTAAGTTATCAAGATATACTCATCTCATACATGAGGAAAGAATACCACAAAGGTAACACCATGTAGATATAAATACCACACAGGTAACACCACAGAGATAGAAGTGCCACACATATAACACCACGAAAACAACACCACAAAGGTAGAAGTACCACACAGGTAACACCACGAAGTTAGAAGTACCACATAGGTAACACCATGAAGACCACACCACAAAGGTAGAAGTACCACACAGGTAACACCACAACGACAAAACCACTAAGGTAGAAGTACCACACAGGTAACACCACGAAGCTAAAAGTACCACACAGGTAATACCATGAATATTGAAGTACCACGCATATAAAAGACTTAGCTCGCACTTAGGTATAACTTAAGTACAGAAGTACAGATGATTAGTCGTAATCTAGATCATCTAATTCTGTTATGTAGCACTGCTGTTGACCCACACAGGATCGATAGGTACTAACCCCCACTGACCCACAAAGGATCTGGCCCACATAGGATCTGTATGTGCTGAACAACATAGGATCGTTGACCGCTGACCCACACAGGATTTGATTGAAGCTTACCCACATAGGATCGATAGATGTTAACCCGCACAATATTTATAGATGCTGACCCACACTGGATCGATGTTATTTCTTCAGGTTACAGCCTGCCACAAGATTCCACGCACCCAGTTCACTCGAGTTCCGTAGAATCTACCCCTCAAGATATTGGTCATACCTCGACCTCCACTAAGATCCAAAAAGTAGTAACCCAAAGGACTGCCAACTTTTAAGGGTTCCAATGTGATAGACGGTGCATCAATTTGATACTCATTCTGTGAGTTATTAGCATTTTAGTTCTGAGGGCCCGGTTGAATTCGGATTCAATCCAACCTGGTCATACTCCAACTTTATCCAAATCTCATGTCGAGTATACCAAAAAAACTGTCTCACTCCAAGGGTCCCGATTTTATAGATGGTTCATCAAATGGAAATCTGGTTCTCACGATATGGCCCTTTAAGTGTTTCTGGGATTGGTTGGGCTCGGGTCCTGACCGACCCGGTCGGACCGACCCGATCTAACTCGGCCTGGGCCAACCTGACCTGGTCCAGTTCTGACCCGGTTGGGCTGGGCCACGACAGGCTTGGCCTTCTGGGCAGAGGTCCAGCCTGGCCCATAAGGGATCAGCCTTCTGGGCTCGCACAGCCCAGCCCGCGATGAATCGTGGCCCGCTGGGCTCGTGTGACCTAGAGTGTGGCGGAGCGCAGCCCGCTGGCTCGCGGGGTCCGCTCGCTCTGTCACGGGAGGGGAGAATTCCTCCCATTTGGAAACTGAAGATGCAGTACCTAAGGGCGCATCCAAGTCACACAGGACCCACTGCAGCTCCCACCACCGTAGCTGATGAGCCACGGCCCGCATCTTCCGGCGGTGCACAGGTAGCATCGCCCTCCTCATCTACGACTGAACAGCGTGTCAGCCGCCTCCTCCAACCGCCGTAGCTGACGAGCCATGACTAGTTCCTCTACCAGCGCGGGTGCGCTGCCTCCTCCCTCACGGCCAGCTAGTGCCGGCTACCGCCTTGGTCCCTACCGGCGACGGTCACCGATACTGCCACGTCGGCGGTCTTCCACGGAGAACGCATGGGTTAAACAAGTTTGAGGAGGGTTCAGACCATGTTCATTAGGCCCTCTCCCTCCGCGTTTTCTCGAAAACATGAGGGAGGATTATAGGATTCAACTATCACTTAGAAAAATAAAGCCTACCTCAAGAATGATGGAGAAAACCTCTGATTGGGGAAGTGGGTTAGTGTTCTCCATCCCTGCAACTAGCCTCCAACAAAGTCACTTGATTGTCAATCTTGGGTTCAAGGTTTTGGTGTTGCTTGTCACTGCTTGCCGAAACTGGCTTCATCCTCCAAGGGTTTGGCCTCTCAGCACTTTTTCAGCACTTCATTGCTTGGTGAATCATTTTCGAAACCTCTCCCCAAGATCTATATAAATAGGATATGGGGAGGGTAAGTAACGACATTGGGAATTAATGGGGATCATTAATTACGATCCTTCCTAATTCCCCAATAGAGTTATTACTTAGGATTCAAAGGTCAAGCCATTTATTGGCTTGACACATCGCTGGTCCCACATTTCCACTTTTCTGTTAGATGAAAAGAAAGAAAATAAAAATTAAATAAGTTATTTTTATTATTCTTTTAAAAGTCCCAAAACTTAACTTTTTCTATAGACCTACTACGGTCAAAGTGAAGCCTCCCTTAAGAGGATCTTGACACTGCAGATTCAATTATTCTCTTAGATTTTTAATCTGAGCACCGGTTCAAATGTAAGAAATTTCTGCTCACCCCATTACTGAACGTACCTAAAAAAAGTTTATAAATTTATTCTGGGAACACCGGGCCTTGGAATCACAGACCTTCAATTTTCAAAAACTCATAATAATTCCATATATTTAAATAAAATACATGGAAAATCTGGGTCTTTACATTCTCCCCACCTTAGGGATTCTAATCCTTGAAATCCAAAACATAGAATAAAGAAACAAATGGGAGTATTGAGCATGAATCTGAGCCTTTTTCTCCCATGTTCTCTCTTGGAGGTTCCAATGATTCCAGCAAACACGCACCAAAAGTATCGACTTCCCACGAAGGACTCTCTTCTGTCGATCATAAATCTATACTAGAACCTCCGTAAATGTCGCCCCATCATATATGTCCATCCCACTATGGTTGATTAAGTGAGATGGATCATGCATGTATCTCCTCAGTTTGGATACATGGAAGACATAATGTACCCTCTCCAACTACGGTGGATGTTCCAAGTGTAATTCCACATCTCCTATCCTTCAAAGTATCAGAAATGGTCTGATAATCCTCGTTAATAACTTGCAACCTTGGCCAAATCTCTATAATCCCCATCGAGGTGAGACTCATTTAAATACATGGTCTCTCTCCTCCAAGTCCAAAGGTCTCCACATCCTATTATCATAAGACTTATGTCTGGTATGTGCAGTCTTTATCTTCTCCTAGATGATCTGCACCTTCTCAGTGGTATCCCATACCAACTCTGGACCCATAAGTGCTGACTCCCCTGGGTTTGTCCAACATAGAGGTGATCTTCATGGTCGACCTTACAGGGCCTCAAATGGTTCCATAACAATGGTGGAGTGATAACTATTTTTTAATGTGAACTCCACCGAGGTTAAGTGATCCTCCCAACTACGTCCAAAATCTAGGACGCATGCACGTAGCATATCATCTAGCGTCTGAATGGTTCGTTCTGTCTAACCATCCGTCTGGGGTTTAAAGGTGGTGATCAAACATAGTTGAGTCTCTAATGCTTCCAAATAATGTGTGTCATGGTCATAGATGATCTTAGATGGCACCCCATGAAGTTACACAATCTCCTGTATGTAGAGGCATCCCAAGCCCTCTACTGATCCTTTCTTTCAGATGGGTAGGAAGTGGGCTAGCATGGTCAGTCGGTCAACGATCACCCTGATGGAATCATGTCCCCTAGACGTATGTGGAATCCCTGTCACAAATTCCATGGATATTTCATCCCACTTCCACTTTAAAACCTCTAGTGGCTATGATAATCCAGCTAGAACCAGATGCTCGGCCTTCACTTGCTGACAACTAAGGCATTGTGAAACAAACTATACCACTGCTTTCTTCATCCCTGGACACTAGTCCTAACACCAGAGGCCCTGTTACATCTTCGCCACACCATGATGTACCGCCAGAGGGGACATATGGAACTCCCTCAACACCTCCTCTCGTAGAACCATAGGTACCATGGTATGTCCTCTGAATAGGATGTTGTGCTCCCCACCTTCATAAAATCCCTCAGGTGCCTGTCCTGGGGATATCTGATCACATCGATCCTCGAGGTCAATGTCCCCAAGCTATGTCTCCCTAACTCGCTGAAGGAGTGGGTGAGTGACTATCATAGAATGGAGGTATGCTACTCCATCTCTATCCACAAAGGATATCTGCAATGTGGCTAGCTGCTCTGTCACCTCACTCAACAACTATAGACCAGACCTCCTACTGAGTGCATCTGCTACCATGTTCCCCTTCCCAGGAGTATAGACTATCTCAAAGTCATAGTCATGGAGGAACTCTATCCATCACCCCTGTCTCAGGTTCAGGTCCTTCTATGAGAAGATATACCTAAGACTCTTGTGATCAGAGTAGATTGTAAAACATTCGCTCGTTAAGTAATGTCGCCACATCTTCAAGGCAAAGACCACTACTGCTAACTCCAGGTCATGGTTAGCGTAGTTATACTCATTTTGAATCAACTGTCGTGAGTCTTAGTCATTCATTGCTTGATCCTGCATCAGGACACATCCATGTCTGGTCCCTAATGCATTGTAGAAGACTACATACCCAACGACCACTTCTAATATCCTCAATATGGCGGCACTCATCAGACTCTGCCTCATCTCCTTAAATCTCTGTTGTATTCTCTCCATCTATACAAAGGGGTTTTTCATCTTCGTCAATGCTAAAAAGGGTTCCACAACATTGGAAAAGTTAGGCATGCATCTCCAGTAGTATCCAGCCTACCCCAGGAAAATCCGCACCTCATTCACAGTCCTGGTTGGCTCCCACTCTAGCACAGCCACTATCTTCACTAGATCTAGTTCAACTCTAGCCTCCGAGATAATGTGTCCAAGAAAGTGGAACTCTCGTATCCAGAACTAGAACTTCAAGAGCTTACTATAAAGTTGCTTCTCTCTGAGTTTATCAAGAACTATCTACAGATGATAGGTATGCTCCTCCTCTATCAGTGAGTATATCAAGATGTCATTGATGAAGACCACCACAAAGTGATTGAGGTATGGATAAAAGATCCTATTCATGAGTCCCATGAACACTACTGGGGCATTGGTCATTTTTAATTGCATAAATAAGAACTCATATTGGACATACCGACAACTGAAGGACATCTTATGCACATCCTCATCTTGTACCCTAAGCTTATGATAGCCTCATCTGAGGTCTATCTTCAAAAACCAACGAGCTCCCTTAAGCTGATCGAAAATATCATCAATCCTTGTAAGTGGGTACTTGTTCTTCACGGTCACCTAGTTTAGGCACCGGTAGTCCACAAAGAGTCTCAAACTCCCATCTTCCATCTTGGTGAACAAAATCAGGGTTGCCCATGGAGAAAAATCAGGCCTTATGAACCCCTTTCTCTGCAAGTCCTCCAACTATACCCGTAACACATGGAGCTCTATTGGAGACATCCGATATGCTGTTGTAGATATCGATGTCTTCCCAGGGTACATATCTATGTAAATGTCTACCTCTCTATGTGGTGGTAGTCCTGGAACATCATCAGGAAAGACATTGGCATACTGGTCCACCATTACAGGATAGCTCGAACTCTCAACATCAACAGCTATGAGGGTAAGGCTAGCCAACTGATGTGTGATCAGCTGCACACTCCACTAGGTAAGTCCATCCTATGCTGAAAAGGTTCCCTTCTTGTTGGTGAAGGAAAAATTGGTCCCATCCATGCGGACACACCCCACTTTTTTCCAAATACAGTTAATCTAGGTAGGGTCTTTGGATAACTAGTCCATACCCAAGATGACATCTTAAGGCCTCGACGCCGCTACTAGAAGATCCTCGCCGAAGCTCTCACCTCCTAGAGTAAGCTCACACTACCTACACCATTGTTTAATTATTGAATCCTCTCCCTTGGGATTCTCTAGATGTAAGAATCAAGACAACGACTCCACCATAATCTCCAAGATCTGAAGGAGGGTCATGGAAATAAAAGAGTGACGACAGCTATGTCTATATGTACTGCAGCTAAGGAAGAGTAGACACAAATCGTACCTCTAATCATCTCTAGAGTTCCTTGGTCGTAAGCCTCATCTTTATGGATATGAGATTTTCCTTTTCCACCTACTCCCTACAGTTGGGGTGGACCACCTAGATGTGGTAACGGTAGAACCTTGAATCGCCGTCCACCGCCTACTGCATGGCCATCTCCTATACCATGTCTGCCTACTTCCTGTGGACCTCCCCGATCGAATATATACCTCTTCCTCGGTGGTCCCTCGACTGTCATCTAGTCTTCCATATGGTGGGTCAGGACGTCACGAGCCATGTGACCCTGTCTGCCGCACGAGTAGCATTTCCTTCTCCTCAGTTGTCTTCCTCTGTCTCGTGAGCCCCACACCACCGACCCTATATATTGAGGTCGTCCACCAGAAGTCCTGGCCCATATGGGGCCCTGCCTCATCTGTCTACTGCTTGCCACAGATGACTCTATTACCAGATGTCAGGTGGTGGCTCTCGCTATTGGTCCTTTTTCAGATAGGAATCTATCCACCAAAATTGATCGTTCTAGCACCCCATCATATATCAGAATGATGAGTGATTTCATCGATGCTCTGATATTTTGTCAGAGACCCTTCTCATGGGTATGAGCCCAAAAGAAAGGGTCTTATACCATGTCGATGGACAATCAGGAGAGATCAATAAACCTCGCTGAGTACTAGGCCACAGTCATGCTTCCCTCCTGCAAGTGCAGCAACTCTTGTATCCACACAGAGTGTAATGTCACTGGGACAAACTCTTTACTGAAAAGTCTCTCAAAGTCCACCCATATGAGGGTCACCTCGTTGTATATCTGGAGCATCAAGCTCCACCATCTCCTAGCTACTTCCTGAAAAATACTAGCCTCTTGGATCAACATAAGTTCAGCTGGTGTCCCAACCTGGTGGAAAACTCTGACTACAGCCTCTAGTCAGTCCTCAGCTGCATGTGGGTCTGTCTCGCCTCGGAACCTCAGAGGCCAATGCTGCTAAAACTCGTGCAATGTGCTCAGTCGGCGTGCACCCTCTGCTGGTGGGGATGGTGGCAACGATTGCCCAATGGGTAGTGGTTCTACTGGTACACCACCCGAAGGTGCTAACGTTGTAAGATGCCCCTACACCGAGGCCTCATCACTCGGTGGACCTCCATCGCATACTCTCTCAGAAATCCTAGCTGGCTGTCTACATGGAAGAATCCTGAAATAAAACAGGTGTTACATGGTCAATAATTTATACTTGGTGAGTTGACTCAAGGTGATTTCAAGAAAAACTTTCTCAAAAACACATGCAATCAGTTTTTCCGTGCACTGAGTTGGAAATCAGAATTCAAGGTCCTGGTGTATGGATACGTCAGCTACCACACCAACACTGGATTCCTCAAACTGAAAACCACACTCATAACACATAACACTATTGCCACATTGAAAAGATCAGATTCCTAGTTCTTCAATAGAACCAACTTCTCTAATACCACTTTGTCACAACTCGTCCAATATAGGCCCATTCCATGACTACCCTAGGCCCGCCTTCCATAAGCCAGGGGCTAGAGACTAGCACCGGAAAGGAAAATCCCAATAACGGGAAGGCATTTCCTTTAAACCTATACAAACACACACACTAGATCGCAACAAGATGCAACCACAAAGTAAACTATTGTAGTAAAATTGTGCTGAAAGTAAAAGTGTTCTGATAGTAAAAGGGGCTAGAATACAAGCCCCACTAAAAAAGGTACAAGTACAACTAGGAAGTACAAAACAGATCCCAGATCGTCCACCGAGGATGCTACATGAAGGGTAGCTAAAGACCATGATCAGTAGTCCCTACATCACGTCACACCAAATAGTCCACCTCCGAGTATTGTACAGTCCTATCTCCCTCTTCCTCGATCAATGTTGTCCGTCTTCTATACAAGACACAACAAGGTTCGGGCGTAGCCCATGTAGAGGTGAGTATAATGATACTCAGTAGGGACCCTGAGACCCCGTAGGTCTCCCAAAGTTCCACAAATGACATACCACAAAGCAAGACATCAACTCTACTTATGTATATGTCGATAAACATACCTATGTTATCAAGATATATGCATCTCCTACATGAAGAAAAATACTATAAAGGTAACACCAAAAAGGAATAAATACCACACAGGTAACACCACAGAGATAGAAGTACCACACATGTAACACCACAAAGAAAACACCACAAAGGTAGATGTACCACACAGGTAACACCATGATGCTGGAAGTACCACATAGGTAATGCCATGAAGACAACACCACAAAGGTAGAAGTACCACACGGGTAACACCACAAAGACAAAACTACAAAGGTATAAGTACCACACAGGTAACACCACGAAGCTAAAAGTATCACACACGTAACACCATGAAAATTGAAGTACCACATAGGTAAAAGACATATCTCACACTCAGGTATAACGTAAGTACAGAATTATATATGATTAGTCATAAGCTATATCATCGTATCCTATTAAGTAACACTACTGCTGACCCACACAGGATCAATAGGTACTTACCCCTGTTGACCCACACAAGATCGGTTTGCACCGACCCACACAGGATCACTGAGCGCTGACCCACACAAGATCTAATAAAAGCTGACCCACACAGGATCGATAGATTCTGACCCACACGGGATCAATAGATGTTGTCCCACACAGGATCGATGTTCTTTCTTCACGTTACAGCTTGCCATAGGATTCCTCGCACCTAGTGCACTCGAGTTCCATAAAATCCACCTCTCGAGATATTGATCGTAACTCGACCACCACTATCCTCTATAAATTAGTTACCCAAAGGACAACTAAGTCATAAGGGTTCCAACGTGACAGATGGTGTGTTAGTCGGATGTCTGGTCTATGAGTATGAAGTATTTTAGTTTTGAGGGACCGGTTCGATTCGGATTCAATCCAACCCGGACATACATCAACTTTACCCAAATATCATGTGGATTATACAAAAAGGACCATCTCACTCCAAGGGTCCTAGTTCCATAGATAGTTCGTCAAATGGACGTTTGGTTCTCAAGATATGTCCCTTTAAGTGTTTCTGGGTTCGGTTGGGCATGGGTCCAGTCCGACCTAGTCAGACCAACCCGACCTGACCTAGCCTGGGCCAACTCGACCCAGTTTGGTTTAACCCACCTCAATCCGGGTCTGACCCAAATGGACTGGGCCATGGTGGGCTCGGCCTAGCCCGCAAGGGGGTGGCCTAGTGGTATTGCGCAGCCCGGCCCACAGGGGCAGGGCCTGCTGGGCTTGTGCAGCACTGTCCGCAGTGGAGGGCGGCCTGCTGGGCTCACGCAGCCCGCTGGAGCGGGATCTGCTCATGCTGGAACGGGTGGGGAGCAGTCCCCCCCCCATTTCGAAACCAAAATCTACAGCACCGAAGGTCGCTGCAAAGTCACATGGGACCTACTGTGGATCCTACAGCTGTGGCTGATGAGTCACGGCTCGCATCCTCTGACAGCACGCTAGTTTAGCTGCCCTCCTTATCTGCGGCCGTTCAGTGTGTCAGCTGCCTCCTTCGACCTCTATGGATGACAAGCCATTACCGGTTCCACCGGCGACGCAGGTGAACCACCTCCTCTCTCGTGGCCGGCCGGTGTCGGCCGCCGCCATGGTCCCCACTGGTGTAAGCCACTGATACCGCCACACTGGTGGGCTTCCACGAAGAACGCATGGGGTAAATCATGTTTCGGAGGGTTCGAGACGTGTTCGTTAGGCCTATGCCCACCGCGTTAGCTCAAAAATGTGAGGTAGTATTAAAGGATTCAACAATCACTTTGAAAAATAAACCTTACCTCAAAAACGATGGAGAACGCCCATGATTGAGGAAGTGGATCAGTGTTTGTCATCCCCGAACTATCCTCTAACGACATAGATTGATTTTAGATCTTTGCTTCGGGGATTCAATGTCGCTGATCACCGCTCACCGGAACCGACACCTTCCTCCAAGGGTTTGGCATCTCGGTACTTTTTCAGCACTTCGTTTCTTGGTGAAGCAGTGTCGACACCTCTCCCCAAGCTCCATATAAATAGGATAATGGGAGGGTAACTAACGACGTTGGGAATTAATGGGGATCAATAATTATGAACCATACAAATTACCCAATAGAGTTGTTACATAGGATTGAAAGGTCAATCCATTTATTGTCTTGACACATCGCGCGTCCCATGTTGCCACTTGTCTGTTAGAGGAAAAGAAATAAAATAAAAATTAACTAAGTTATATTTATTATTCTTTTAAAAGTCCCAAAATATAACATTTTCTCCAGACCTACTGATGTCAAAGTAAAGCCTCCCTTAAGATAATCCTAGCATTGAGGATTCAATGGTGCCCTCAAAGTTTTAATCTGAACACCAATTCAAAATTTAGAAAATGCCACTTGTGCGTTTACTGAACATACCTAAGAAAAGTTTAGAAATTCGTTCTAGGCACACCAGGCCTCAGAATCCTGCGCCATCAATTTTCGTAGACTCATAATAATTCCATATATTTAAGAAAATTACATGGAAAATCTGTTTCCTTATAGGAATATTGTAAATTACCAGATAAGTTATTTCATTTGTAAGAGTTATTTTAAGAGTGATATGATAATTATTTCTCAAGTTAACTTCTTGATTTATATAGTCTTTCTATGGGTTTCCATTTGAATTTTATGATTTTAGAAGGTTAGTATATGAGATTATGTTTAAGGGGAAGATTTTACTAATTCTTAAGGGTGAAATGTTTAAATTTTCATTATTTTATTCAATATTACAAAGAAACCATTATGAGTTTTTTTCATTTGATATATTTAATGAAATAATTAGATCAAAGTAGTTGATTTAATTGGTGGAGCCCAATTTTAATTTTGTGGAAAAATAATTTTAAGAGTATTCATGGACTAATGAGTTTCTTTCTTTCCTTTATATATGTCCCTTACTGATATTTTTTTCTCATCCCATGTTTTGAAAAAAAATTCACATGGTTTTATTGATTATTATGTCCAAGGATGAGGTTAATATGAAAATTTAGAAGATATTTTAAAAAAATAAAACATGTTTTTATAAAAAAAATTAGAAAATGGATACATGGTTTTTATGTCCCTTTTATTATGTAATATTTATTTATGTAAGGTTTATGACCTAATTATTGAAAAATATAAACCAAAACTTTTCTGAGAATGCATAGAAAACAGTTCCTATTTAAATAATAAATTTTAAAAAAAAAATTAATGTTGGGTCCATATATTTGGTAGTAAAGAAAATTTTTAGATAATTTTTTAGGATGGGATAATTTATGTAAATACCCTTATGAAATTATATTTTATGGTTTTCATGATATATAATATTAATAATACCATGTTTCTTCATCTAAAATATGTTTGTTTAGAATGATTTTTTATAATGGAAATAGGGAATCTAAAGTAGGGAGACACTAATAGAAAAATATCCATCCAATCCAGAAACCTATAATTATTGGAATTATAAATAAAAAATTTGTTATAGTGAGGGATCAGTTGACACATGATACAAATAGTGGTGATATCCATGCTAGTGAGAAACGAGATCTACCATAGAGTAATATGTCTATAGTGAATCATTTTATGAGACCACATCATCAAGAAATCAATGGATCTTTTGACTCTGCGATAGTTGAGGGGTGGATTATAAGAAACAAATACTTTTCATAAATATGTATCAGAACTTATTATATGTAGAGTAAATATATACCAATTTTATCCATGATAGAATCGTATTGGTCTTGTATCATTAGAAACATGGATACATCAACAACTGGATCATAATTGAAATAAATCATCATCCACTATATTCTTCATAACTATAACCCTTATTAGAAATATCATACTTAATACATTTATTCAAAACCTAGTTAAAAGAAACATATGAAAGGGTGATCTTAGATTCTCCTTAAAGAATAGTGAGAGATATATCAATGATCACTTATACATAACATGAGTATAAGTGTATGGTAAAATGAGATAAACATTTGAAAACCATACCCTTTATATCATATATCATAATATTGAGTCATTGAATAATGCTTGGTATTTTATAATAAATCAATCATAATGGTATCAAATAAGATGACCCAAGAGAGAATAACATTGTCATAATACATAGACTTGTGGAATACACATAATTATATAAAATAACTCCTTTAGTAGTTAAGGATCACTGTAATGTATATCAAAGTGGATTGGTTTTAATCCCTATTCAATCATATTTTTCAAGGCTCACTCCCAAGATTATCATTGTGTATGGAGTCCCATACTAAACTCGATTCACTCACATTTCCAGTTTAGTTTATCTCTTGAGATATCCATTTTACCCAATGAATTAGAGGGCTATATATTTTTTTCCCACCTATCAAATAAAGAAAATAATATATATATATATGTCTATCATAATATCATAAATCATTCATCATATCATGACCCATTAAAATTAAATAGGTTTCATAAACATTTCATCATTTCATCGTAGTATACACTATTGAAAAGATACGATTTTCAAAACATAATTATGACATCTAAAAGAAAAATATTTTATATAATAATTCTTAAATAATCATCATCATAAGATTTAAAAAGAATCAAAACGGATGGTAAAATTAGATCATATACCATGTAAATTATATTTAACATTAAAGGGTGTCATTTTAGATGAAAATGCCTTTAAAATATATCTAAAGTATATATTGATGAGAATAAACATTAAATTTTTAAATAACTTCTTTAAGATATAAATATTTTACAAATATTAAAGAAAACTTTTCTTTGATAAAAAAAATGAAAACATTGAAAAAAAATATTAAATTCATTGAGCTATCATGATAGTATGAAATTTCATTCATGTTGTGTACATCAAAACAATGATTCCTTTCACATTTTTAGTAAAAAGTAAAAAGGTTCCTCATTTAAAAAATGAAAATAATATTCATTTTCTAAAAAAATTAAAATATTAATAAATGGATGAAAATTATTTTAAAAAATAATTTAATAATATAAAAATATTCTTCAAAACATTGACAAAGAGGAAAAAATATTATTGACCTAAGATAAAATTAAAATTGATTTTCCTAAAATAAATATTTCGATCTCTTGCATACTTAAAGTAAAGAAAATTATTCCCCTAAAATAATCATAGAAGAATAAATTTCATGATATTTTTAATAGTTATATCATCAAATTTTATCATTGGAAACATAATCATAAACAATACTAACAAATAATGAGATTTTAACATAAACCCCTTACCTTAAGTTCAACTTCCTCTGAAAAAACACTATTAAAACATATATAATATATTTAAATTTATTTAAAATCTATAAAAGATCCATTTTAATACTTATAATATCATTTATGATCCACATATAATTTTTCAACACACACTTATTAATAATTCTTTATTAAAATTGTTATTTTTGGGTGTCAACTATTTCACTTTTCATAGGAATTTCAGTTTGGTAGTTCTGGTCCATACAAATTATTCATGGATCCATAATCTAAAAAAAATTAATAAAGATATAAATATAATAATATATTTATAATATATATATATATATTCATCCATAAAATATAGATATAGAATACTGAATTTCACCTTTCCTGGAGACGATTGGTCGCACATACGCATGAACGCTGTTTTCACTTTTTGATAGATGGAATTAAATAAAGTTGATTAATAATTAAACTTTCCAGGATTATTTTTATATAATATATATCATATATATTAATTAAATGTATCCTTATTACCATCCATGTAAATATTAAATGAAAAAATAATCTCATCGTTTCGTAGAGGTGGTAGTCCACACGTACGCAGGAGCAACGTTATCATTTTCCAACGAATGGGTAGAAGGTGGACAATGGTTGTTCCATTATCATAATAATAAATCATAATATGAAATATAATGAATCTATAATTTTATAATGGATACTATGAATATATATAAAGTAAAAAATAATTAAAATTCTTGGTCAAGAGCTATACATCTTGGTTTAGAACCCTCTTTTGGATTACACCTTAATCCTTGAAGGGATGGTCTTTTTGAAATACCAGAAGATCTAAGAAGTGGTGAAGGAAGATATAATGTTATTATGGTAGATATTGGATTATATATAATGATAAATGGTTTTATTAATTATAGAGAAGTGGTTCCCTTATATAAGTGAGGGGAGGGGCACTCTTGGAATTACATAAATTGTTAGATTAATATAGATTAATTTTAATATAAAAAATGACTCTAAATCCACTATATATACTAAACCTAGGTTCTTCTAGGGTGACGTGTCACCTACTCAATCATCCACGTCCCCCATTTCACTGTTTCCATTCCAATTTTACCACCAAACCATCGCGTCCCCCCTCCAAACATTATCCCACTCCGCCCGCGAGTCGGATTTCACCTCTCCATTGAACCCTTCTTCTCCTCCCACGATTAGGGTTTTATCTCACCTCTAATCTCGACATATCCTCACACATACCATCGTCGACCTCGACAGGCTCATCGGATTCTCCAGTCTCCTCTCTAGTCGTGCTTCCTTCTTCGGCTCCACTGACTACAGCTCCTTCGCTCGCGCCTTCTCCACAACCAACGACTCCTCCATCGGCTCTTGCACATCCGGGTCCTCCTCTCCACCTACGGTTCCCATTCCCTATAGTACAAAGTGAGTAACCCCTGGTATAAACATTACTCTGATGCCCGAAGGAGGTCCTTCGAACCGCTCCTTCGTTCCGTTCGGTTCACATATTTCTTTCGATTTCCCGATGTATAAACATGGATTTGTAACTTTCAACGTCTCTGTTGCAGAAGAAAAAATCATCATGTTAGTGCTTTCGGGAGAGGCAGATGCGAAGCCGACTTCATCTTCATGTCTGTTGCTTTGTCCATTCACTACAATTGGGAGTCCATTTGGGAATCAGTTTCCCGTAAGGTACCCTCATAAAGAATTATAGGGACCCGGCTGAACGAAAATCTGTTGACTATAATCTGGTTTATTTTTTAGGTTTGACGATCTCGCATAAGGGTTCGCCGCAACAACCGAGTACAGATCGTTGAATAATATCTATGTAATTTATTCTCTGTCACCTCGCACTGCATCTATTATTTATTTATTGCAAATGTACTGAGGCTAAATCTGTTTGTTTGCTGACATTGAAACTTTTTTATGTTACCCTTTCATTGTTCATTCGCTATATCTCTGTTTTAATCTTTCTTTTACTTCAACTATATATAATTTCTTTTTCTATATTCTTTCATATTAAGACAATGTTAAAATCAGCATATGTGGTTTAATTTTTTCTATAAAAAAAACATATAAAATAGTTGTGCTTTTCCGGGTTGATTGGAGCATCCCTAATACTTTTATATGTGTACAAGGATCCTGTTTAATGATGAGACGTCGGGGTCCTTTAATGGTAATGTTCCTCGGACTATAACTTCACACATTGATGTGATCAAGATCAAATACGATGTGTGACTTTACTTCCATGAAATTAAATTTCCACACAACTGCATTCCAATTTTTAGCTTATCTGCTATGATAACAATAATATCAATTTCATCGTATTATTTAACTTCTTATGGGAAAATCATACAGAGAAAAGTTAAAGTTTCTATCCATCATCCCATATGTTTTCTTATTAAATTGATCACATTTTCTCAATGCAGTAAATGAAAGGCATACGAGGACCACTAGACAGAGTGGAAGACTGTTCATGTGTCAAAGAATCACTGAGGGAATATGGTTCCTCCATCATGATGTCTTTTACTAGGTAATCACTAATTTCTCTATTGGTGTTTTATATTCTTGGATTAGTTGTTTTGAGAGGAGATTCTTGGTATGATATCATAATATCAAACTGCTTCATTATGTTAGGGTTATATTTTTTGATAGAAATTTATTCTTACCAGGTTCAACTGCTTTTAATGATTATGATATGATTTATTATGACGGTGGGGAGATTCTCAAATATTACATTCTACTACAACATATGCAAATGATAAGTACATTAAGGTTCAAGATGTTCTGAAAGATGAAACTGCAATTTTGGCCCTCCAAATGCAACATCAGGGTATAACATTGATGGGAAGGAGGTTGGAGAATAATGGTAACATACTTCACTCAAATTAGACACACCAAATTATACATCATGGTATATCATCAACCTATTTTCATAGTGCAAGCATTCCTTTTTCATTTTCTATTTACAATATTCATTGCTCTTATTTCCTTGGGTTTATTTTTATTTAATGTTGGATTTAAGTTGTAACATGTCTATCTCTGTAGGTATAGCCATATACCCCTTATGTACTGATTAGTCTCAGTGCATGTGAATACAAAAATAGGATTTCTAAATAAATGCAGGTAATTTGTCCTAAAATCATGGAGTTATCCTCCCTTATGTCAAACATATGAATGAAGGTAACATGTTTTCCCTATTGAATTAAATATTGTTTTTATGCACTAAAAACATATGAAACAGATGATTATAATGCTTCTATCCTTGACTTCAAAAACATTTCATCCAGTCCTATGAATATGTTCTGCTCTTCAAAATATATATCGATGTCAATGCATTAGTTTCAACCTATATAGATCAACATCTATGAAAAATTACCTGTATCCTCATTTAATGAAAAAAACCACCTTCTATTAATGATTAAATATTATCAGTTTTATTTGACTATTTTCTAATTATTTCCTCTTTGTGAATGTGAAAACATAAATAGGATTTATAAATGTGAACCATTTCAACTTATGTGACCATTTCAACTTACATTTCATCATACAACTATAATTTCTGGTGCTTATTGACTAAAACAAATATAATTTCTTATGATTATTGACTCTCATTCTATATTTGTATCTCAGTATTGAAAATACAGTCCTTTATATGTCTACTTCACTACTAATCTTATCATCTTTATGGTTTTATGATTATTGGTATAATTTTTATTATGAGATATGAAATCCAAGCTTTTCTATGCTGAAATTAGTTTTATGTGAATATTTAAAGTTATAGTCTTGTGATATATGTTGCTTTCAAGTGGCCACCTCTTCCTCATGACTTCATGTCCAATCAGTTTCCCATTCCACCGTTTGAACTACAATGAACCACTTTAGTCAGCCTCCCTTTGATTTAAGTCATTTGGTATGCTTTCTTTAGTTCATATCCTTCAATCCAATCATCTATCTTTTGTTTGTATCAATTTCTTATCTCACTGATTCTCTGATTTACCTTTGTTTTGATTTTTCATTTAGTATTGTATTATTATATTTTTCATTTAATTCACATAAATTTTCATTATATAATTCTTCTAACTTTTCATTAACCCCTTGCATAAGTCCCCATATATTCTAGGTAAAATCGATTCCATGAGAAGATCTACTCAACAACTTTTCTTCTCATTCATTCAAAGTTAGTTCTTCTTCATAATTTTGAAAGTAAATTTGTTACATTTTTATATTTGATCTTATTTTTTATAAAATATTCATTCTGTTTACAAATATATATGCTCTATTTTTTTAAAATAAACTACATGGAATATTAAATCTATTTTGAAATTTCTACTTCATGTACTAAATACATTCCATATGAATTGACTTCCCAGTGCCATGCTACTCTCCCCTATATTGTTTCCAAAATATCATCACCATATACAGTACCTACCCTTTTTTCATGGATAATGTATATTTCTTGGAAATAGTATGATTGAAAATTAGCTCACCATGATAAAATATTTTCACTGATTTGCTATTTTTTTAGTGCCCAGATATTTTTAATAGATCAGATGAAGTGTGAGAGTCTACAAAGAGGTGGACTTATGTAAGTTGTGGTACTTGGCCATCAAATATAGGTTAAATTATCAGAGGACTTCTTTTACTTATATTGTTTTCACTAATTCTCTGATTTAACTTTGTTTTGATTTTTCATTTAGAAATGGATTATAATATTTTTCATTTACTTCACATAAATTTTCATTATATAATTCTTCTAACTTTTCATAAACCCCTTGCACAAGTCCCCATATATTCCAGGAAAAATCGATTCCATGAGAAGTTCTACTCAATATATTTTCTTCTCATTCATTCAAAGTAAGTTCTTATTCCTAATTTTGAAAGTAAATTTGATACAATTTTATATTTGATCTTATTTTTTTTTTTGAAATATTCATTATGTTTACAAATATATATATGCTTTATTTTTAAATATAAACTACATGGAATATTAAATCTATTTTTAAATTTCTGCTTCATGTACTAAATACATTCCATATGAATTGACTTCCTAGTGTCGTGCTACTCTCCCCTATATTGTTTCAAGAATATCATCACCATATACGGTACCTACACTATTTTCATAGATAATGTATATTTCTTGGCTATAGTATGATTGACAATTGGCTCACCATGATAAAATATTTTCACTAATTTTCTGTTTTTTTAGTGCCCAGATTTTTTTAATAGATCGGATGAAGCGTGAGAGTCTATAAAAAAGTTGACTTATACAAGTTGTGGTACTAGGCTATCAAATATAGGTTAAATTATTAGAGGTCTTATTTTATTTATCAATTTCTTGTGTTTATTGACTCCCATTCTATATTTCTATCTCAGTATTGAAAATGCAGTCCTTTACATGTCTACTTCACCACTAATCTTATTATCTTTACGGTTTTAGGATTATTGGTATATTTTTGATGATGAGATATGAAATCCAAGATTTTCTATGCTGAAATTAGTTTTATGTGAATATTTAAAGTTATAATCTTGTAATATCTTTTTCTTTCAAGTGGGAACCTCTTCTTCATGCCTTCATGCCCAATCAGTTGCTAATTCCACTGTTTGAACTGCAATGAATCACTTTAGTCATCTTCCCTTTGATTTAAGTGGTTTGGTATGCTTTCTTTATTTCATATCCTTCAAGACATATTTTTATTTCCATCTTCTATCTTTTGTTTGTATCAATTTCTTGTCTCACTGATTCTCTGATTTACCTTTGTTTTGATTTTTCATTTAGCAATGGATTATTATATTTTTCATTTACTTCACATAAATTTTCATTATATAATTCTTCTAACTTTTCATTAACCACTTGAACAGGTCCCCATATATTCCATGTAAAATCGATTCCATGAGAAATTATACTCAACATCTTTGCTTCCCATTCATTCAAAGTATGTTGTTCTTCCTAATTTTGAAAGTAAATTTGTTACATTTTTATATTTGATCTTATTTTTTATGAAGTATTCATTCTGTCTACAAATATATATGCTCTAATTTTAAATATAAGCAACATGGAATATTAAATCTGTTTTGAAATTTTTACTTCATGTACTAAATACACTCCATATGAATTGTATTTGAATGCATGAAAAATAGATATTTTCATCATTTTTTTATATCATGCTCTTTTGTTTTCCATTCAATGTCCTTCATTTTCTGTTTTTAATATCATAGTTGTATGTTTTGTTTGGAATTGGATGAAAAATTATTTATTATTACAAATTTTTTCACATATCTAATTAATCATAGTTATTGTGTATTGTGAATTGAATTATTTTTGTTGACTGATATTGATTTGATTGATTTTCTGTGTTGAATTTTGTAGTTTATTAAATGGTATGTTTAATTTTTAAATCAATATTCTCCTTTTAGAAGCATTATTACTCAATAGATAGGGTTATAGAAATTTTTAGTGCTAAAATCAATGGAAGGGAATTTACACTTTCTACCATAGGTTTATGTGGTTGGTGGTGGTTCTAATGTAGCCACATTGGCATGAAACCCACAAGCAAGGGGAACATCTATTCTTGGTAATGAGCATCTGTGTGCAAACTGAGTGATGTGATTGAGAATAAGGTCGACACTTCAACCGCTAATTATCCATTTCCACTTCCATTTCCATTTCCTTATTCAATTTATTTTTCAACTTCTGCTATATATATTGTTTACCCCAGCAAATTCTATTTATAAAACTCTAATGTTCTTAAAATAGTTGGGCATACTAACCGTGATGTTATGTTATATTTATGAACACATTCCACATCCAATATTATTTTTTACTCCCGTATTTCGTAAAATTAATTGTAACATTGTGATAAAATTTTCTATTTGTTTTGATCAAAGTTTCAACATGACATGGTATTTCTATTTGCGGTTTTCCAAACCATATGTTTCACGCATCCAGTATTCTCTTCGTTGTTATTGACAAGGGGGATTATCTTCTTTGAGAGGAAATTCAAATTGGTCCTCTATCTGAGTGCCTAGAACACACAAGGTTTGATTAATTTTTGATATTGTCTCAAAAATGTCATTTTTTGGACTTGGGAGGGCTAATTTCCCATAGAAATGAATTTTATGTCATTTATGCCTGATAGTTTTACGCCTGATAGTAACATGTGTGGAATAGTCACATGAAAATAAATGTGCTTTTGCAAGTAGTAATTGTACATTATTATTTTGATCATACCAAGGTCATGATTGTAGCTTTTTTTCCTTTGTTCAGGTCTCACATGTTCTCCCAATGCACCTTGTCATTATACATTCACGCTTCACTGTTTCAGGGAGCTGTGTTGGTAATAAAAATTTCCGGAAAGGATCCTTCTGCACTTGGTTTGGATAAGTTATCATAAGAAATAGTCTTTTCTTGGTTGTAGCTGCAAAAACCATTTAACTGTACCTAAGTATTAATGCTTTATGAAAACATTACTGAATTACAGGTTCGTAACTTTACAAGAAAATCACCCATGAGCTCCCATCAACTATGTTCTACTGCGACATTTGATTCTGTGCAATTGAATTCCATCTTGATCAGAGGATCACACATACCACTTTCACCTATACCTACCAATGGTTAGTACTTTTTCATTTTACCACCACTTTCATATACAATAAATATATTAAATGTGAATAATCTCATTTGCTTTATCCATTTTACTTTTGAACTGATATTGTCTCTAGATTATGGATCTTCTTCACCAATTACTGTTAGAACAAGACTTAGAAATGGATGGATGGGAGGGGAGGGGCAGGGGCTGGTCATGTTGGAGGGAAGGGGATTATAGGGGAGGATGATAGTAGGGGGGAGGTGGCTGCTGCGGGAAAATATTGGGCCAGGGGGGAGGGGAGGGGAGGGGCTGGGGCTGGGTAGGTTGGAGGGGAGGGGAGGGGAGAGGAGTATGATGGCAGGAGGGAGGGGTGCTGGGGGAAGAGGTTGGGTAGGGGGGAGGGGAGGGGAGGGGAGGGTGATGGAAGGGGGGAGGGGCTGCTGGGGGAAAAGGCTGGTCAGGGGGGAGGGGAGGGGAGTGGCAGGGGCTGGGCAGGTTGGAGGGGGGGAGGGGAGAGGAGGATGATGGCATGGGGGAGGGGGTGCTAGGGTTAGAGGTTGGGCAGGGGGAGGGGAGGGGAGGGGGCTGCTTTATGGGATCTCGCCCAGCCTATGTGCTACTTTGAATGTTATTTTCATTCATGTCCATTTTTATATTATGATTTATATACTTATGTTGTGAGCTTCCTGTCCATTTGAATGTTATTTTTCAGTTGGATATTTCATTCATGTCCATTTCTCAGTGACATTAATACTAATTCTGCATATTCAGGTATTCTTATGCTATATACTTATGTTGTATATATTCTTATGTTGTATTCTTATGCTGCATATTCAGGTACTCTTATGATTTGTTAGACAAGGAAGATTCCAACCAATATTATATTAGCGAGGCAAAGATGAAATGCATTAGGAACATCTTCTACTTGCTGGAAAATTACTCCATGTCTAAACATCACAACATCTCTATTTGTGGACAACATTTTTTTTATTATAATTATTCCTCAGCACATCTCATTTTATTTATTAGATAAACTATTCTTTAAGTAACTTCTCTTCAACTTTGTCTTTCATAGTATGAAATATTGTTTTCCTAAATGCAGTTTATATTGAAGTCAGGTTTCCATCCTTGACTATTCCAAAGTGTTTCACATTACAATTGATGTATCTTAATTTAACATTTTATATTGATGTCTTCTGAATAGATTCATTTATAATTCGAAATTATTCACCACTTATTTTTGAGTAAAATACATTAAACATTATTGTTTCTTCGCAACTATTACAAATATTACTCTTAGGAAGACAGATAATAAACTATTATGTTTTATAAATAGTAATCTATAGTTAAAAATAAGAATTATTTTATAGTGACGTGCATCGCACGGGCGGAGTACTAGTTGTTATAACATGAAGATAATATGTTTATGAGTCCAAATAATGTAATAAAATAAAATTTTGATAAATCTTGATCATGTTTCCACTCTTATCATTTTTTTAACCTCCTAGAAACCCTTTTGACAATTAACACAAAATAAATGTTTTTTACACATGAAAAGTCAAGAATGTTTCCATAAAAATAAAAGTGACTCATAAATGGACCATGGAAAATATTTATTACCATATACCATTAAATTTTATAAAGATAATATTTTTATTAATTTTATATCATTTAATAATATATGTTTTACAATAAAAGATCATTAATGACATTTTTGGAATTATTTATTTAATTTATATTTAATAACAACTTGATAGAAACTGAATTCTAATATAAACCTTTCACACTTCTCTAATATGTTATTTTTATCTAAAAAATTATTTTAACATAATAATCCATCCAAATTAAATTAATTTATATATTTTTAACATCATTTATTTTATGTCTCTTATAATTGAATAAATATTGTGTCGACGTTGTCTAAGAATTTAAGGTAATTATTCAATTAAAAAAATTATAATTAAATTTCCATGATTAAGAAAATAAATAATATTTAAAATAAACATTTATAATTGAACTTGTAATCTTTTTTCCTTATGTAAATATAATAGAGATGATAATGTTAAGAGAGTGAAAATTTTTATTTATCATTTTCTTGAATTAATATAAAGGTAATAATAAAATTAAACTGGAATTATGAAGCCATATATAAAATAAATGGATGGAGATGGATGAAATTCAGCCATCTAATAGGATAAATTTAAAATTTAGGTTTATTTTGAGACCTTATCTCAGGATTTTAACCCAATTTTACTCATTTCATCCTAATCGTGGGGGAAAAAATTTACCATGGTTACTATTCACAATGACAAAAAATAAATAGTTCCTAGTTACCATATTTGAATGTCATGATTCTAAATATGGGATACATTTTTCAAGATTCAATTCCAAGAAGTGGTTGAAATTATTTTTAAAATATGTTTTCAAAACACGATAAAAACCATTTTTAGAAAAATGATTTTTTAACTATTAAACTGGATATATTCTTATCTCATGACAAAAATAATATTAGATGAATGTTAAAATATTTGATTGAATATGTAATATAAAAATTTCAGTAAAAATATTCTAAACTATTGATAAATTTAATTTATCAATATCAAAAAACAATATGTGCATAAATAACTGTTTTTTAGAAAAACAACTCATTTTATTTCAAATGGTTCATTTTATTTTCTAAACAGTTGATAACAAATGAATCCATTTTTTCATAATTTATGTTGTCCTATTTATCCCCGTCAACCCAATGGATAGGCAGTAACTAACACATTAAATAATAATATTTTAATAGTATATCTTTTTTTTCGTTTAAACTCAGTATTGTGTATATCACCGTCTATCGAATAAATTATATTTATTTAGAAATAAATATATCATAAAATATTAGGATATTACATTATACCCACCTAAAATGAATTTTTCCCTGAAAATTATGTCCCTCAAATATAAATAAATTGGGATATCTCTTATTCCTCATATTCTTGGGTTCCCATATAAATTCTTCGAATTTATGATTCCTCTGGAGAACAATGACCATGCAGGTAGTCTTGTTCTTCAGCACTTTATCACTTTGATCCAATATTATTATTAGTTTTTACTCACTAAAAACATCACTCACTATAATTATTTCCACTTATTTCATTAATTTTGAAGTAACATGTATGTACTTCCTTAAGAGAGACACATGTAACACATCGTGAACTTTAGAGAGGTTTGGTGGAAGCACCAAGTAATAACCTATCATCCCTACTCAATCACAAATCTACAAGGGGTTAATATTCCTAGATATCTAATTTCATTTCCTCAAAAATAATATAACTTTAATCCATATTGAAATTTATAAAAATCAATTCTCACAAATTTTGATTTCTATATCTCACTTATGATAGTTAGCATAACTTGTTTGTCGACTCTCAACTTCCTTGATGTGTTATTGAATGAATCCAACTTTATCTGCCATTTGTTTACCTGGATTAGGTCCCAAAAACTTCAATTCTTCAACTAAATCCTAGTATTTTGGAGTTCAAAAAATAATTCTATTTAGGGATTCATAAGGATCCATCTGAATGATTAAGTGAATGATATTGTTGTAAGAAAACTCAACTAAATGATGTTGTTGACCTCAAAAACCATTGAAATACTTATAACAAGAACTCAATAGATTCTCTATTGTTTTAATGGTTCTATGAGACTGAAAATCTATCTATGGAAGATAAGTAGAACTAATACATAACTCTGGATTCAGATCTTGCTGAAGAATTCTCCATAACATTGAGGAAAACCTCAGATACTGATAAAATAAAATAGAATGTGGTACTCCAATGAACCATACCATATTCTTATTCTATATCCTCGATCAAATTAAGATGGAAATATTCTCCAATGGAAATGATGTTTTCTGACATTTTAAGGTGATCAGCTAAAACCCAAATATATTTTCATACTTTAGATGTGTTGAGGAGTCCAATGAAAAAATCTAGGGTGATGTTTTCCCATTTTCATTCTAGTATGGGTAATAGTTGTAACATCCCCTTAAACTTATATCTCTTAGCCTTAACGTAATGTCATACAAAGCACTAATATACACACTCTAAAATATCTCTCTTAATAAATTCCGAATAGAAATTCTCTTTAGATCACAATATTTATTCAATCTTCTAGGATCAATAAAGAATGATCAACTTTGAGCCTAATCAAACATCTCCTTCTTCTGGTGTGTTATTGATGAAACACAAATATAGTTCCTAAACATTATCAATACATCATAATCAAGCTTTATCTCAATAAATTTTATAACCTTATTCCGTGGTTCTATATCTTCCTTCATTGTCTCTTTAATACTCACATGGATAGATAGTTAAAAACTCATTTGATCAAGATAATATGTATCCCCTTTCTTCAGGATTTCCATATCTATCCCTTGAAAATATAGAAATATTGTATACTTTGTGATCCTCATCATAGATAAACTAACACGATCCTTTCAACTCAAAGCATCAACTATCGTATTTGATTTTTGAGGGTGGTAATGTATTAATCATTCATAATATTTAATAAACTCCAACCATATTCTCTTGTACAAATTGAAATTTTTCTCAAATAATATATTCTTTAAAATTTTATAATATATATATATATCATGCCTTTCTATGTAAATATATTTCCTCTATATCATTAATGAATAAATTCCATAGATAACTCTATATCATTAGTTGGAAAATTTTCTCATAAACCTCCAATATTTATGAGGCATAAGTTATCACCATACCATTCTACATGAGGTATCGTCCTAATCCCTTATTCAATGTATCATTATAAATCACAAACCCTTCTCCTCCATAGGGTAGTGTATGAATGGGTGAACTAACTAACCTTCCATTCAATTCCTCGAAATTTTCCTCACACAAATATGTCCAAGGGAACTCGACTCCCTTCCTAGTTAACTCTGTGAGAGGATTATATAGCTTTGATAAATTCTCTAAAAATAATTAATAATATCCAAACAAACCAAGAAAAATATGGATCTCAGCCATAGTGGTTGATCTGGGATAACATTCAATAGCTTCTGTCTTAAATAGATCCACTAATATAACATTATTTCAGATTATATGACCAAAAAATGAAAACAATTTCATCCAAACATCACACTTGGTAAATTTTTCATATAACTACCCTTTACTTATGATCCTTAATAAAACCCTCAATTGACCATCATGATCTTCCTTTCACTTTGAATATATAATTATTTCATCTATAAAGACTTCCAAAAAATAGATCAAGGTAATATTTACAGAATATATTCATTAAATTCAAGATGATAGTGGGGGAATTTGTAAATAAAAAATTGAATCGCAATAAATTCATAGTTTCAACACCTTGTAATGAATTCATTCCTAGATATATCCTCCATATTGAACCTCAATTGAATATATCTAAAATGAAATTAAATATTTTAAAATAAATTAACTCTTGGTAGTTGATAAAACATGTCATAAATAAAAGGTAGAGGATTCTAGTTCTTGATAATGATCATGTTAAGTTCTTGATAATAAAAGAAAAGTAAAAGTGATCCATATTTCTTCTTAAAAAATAATAGGTTCACCCTAAGGTAATGACTTAGTTAACCAAATCCATTTTCATAGTTCTCTAATAATTGTTTCTCCAATTCCTATAACTCAATCAGGGCCATTCTTTTGGGAGCCTTTGAAATAGGTGTTGCACTAGTTATGAGTTCTTTTGAAAACTCAGCATTATGATTCAAGGGAATACTAGGAATCAATATTTGAAACTCAACCACAAAATAAATCATAATAGGAATATATTTTATAGTTAGGTTCATTCCAACCATCTGAGATACATACCACTTTTTAATATGATTAAAAACCCATATAACTGATTTGACTTCCATAGGAAGTTCATATCAATCATCAAACTGGTAAACAATCATAGGTTTGTTAATAATATCAAAGATAATTTACCTTCCTCAAAAATTTATTTTAGATTTATATAAATAAATTTGATCTATTCCTATGATAACATCAAATTCAATTAGAAGAAGTATAATAAGATTTGCAGGATGCACATTCCCAAAAACTTAAACAAGTGAAGAATCATATACTTGATATTTAATCATCATAAGATTATGAGTTTTCACTAACAATTAAATATTTAATCATTAAGTTTCTATAGTGATTACTTTAGAAAATTCCTCAAATATAAAATACTACGTAGATACTTAATTAAATAAGACATTAGTAGTTCCAGATTAGATTGTAAGTGTACCTTTCACTACTTCACAATCCACATCATAAATTGTGGTCTCATGATATTTCTCTTTTTCTATGGGTTTAAGAGGTCATTGACATCAATATTCATAATTAATTGTCATATTTGAGCACTGATTAGCATAATTCTCATACCCCTAGAATTTGGAACACTAGTGTATGGGTGGTGCATTCTGGTGATCTTTTTTATTATTCCTTTCATTAACTGAACTCTTCATATGAACTAGGCATTTTATTTCCCAATGACTATCCTTTCCACAAATAAAAAATTACCATTCCCATTTTGATAATTCCACACTTGATTCCTTCCATGCATCGAGCATAAAGAAAAATGAATCACATCACTTTAGGGAGGTGGTACCCAGAAAGTACATATGAGATACATTATAGTTCTCCAATGGATAGAAAGAAGTTGGATAATGGTTGTTACAATCTCATAATAACATTTTAAAATGTTTCATTTTTTTAATGGATACCATGAATATATAGGAATTAGAAGAATAAATATAATTAAAAATGCTTAGTTAAGAGTTATACCTCTTCATTGAGAATTCACTTTTTTCTTACAACTTAATCCTTTAGGGAGCTATCTTTTGGAAAGAAAAAAAGATCTAGGATGTGGTGAAGAAAACTAAGAATGTATTATGGATGATCTTTATTGATCTATAAGACTCAAATGTGTGATAAAGATAGGAGAAGAGGTTCTGTTTTATAAGTGAAGGGAGGGGAACTATTGGAATTATTTAAATTATTAAATTATTATAAATTAATATTAATAGATAAATGGTAAAAAACTGATATAATTATAAGATAATATGAGAAATATTTTGGGAATTTAATGTCTCAAAAATACTCTATGAATAATATTGATTTTTATTATCTCAAATACCATTATTTTTTACTAATGAAATTATTTTAAGTGTTTTTTAGGATAAGATTTCTTGATAAATTTATCTTAGTCAATGATTAATATTTTTACATGAAATGTTCTGGATATGTTTTAAAGTAATCTAGAAACACCATTCATTCCCTAAATTTGTAATCAATACATATGGTTATTAAAACCTAAAATTGATATGAATATATGAATCAGATACACTAAATTGTTGTAAATATATGGATGAGGAACCATACTTTGGATAATAAATCTTTCATTTTAGATAATAACATATGGTTCAATAACCCAATGATTTCATGATAATCTATAAATTGTCAATCGTACTTTCAAAGATAACCCTATGTTTGACTAGGTTAACGATAGAGTTTAGATTCACAATATTTTCCAAGTTTTCATTAATGGTCTTTCCAGAGTTAAATATATCATCAAAAGTTTCATAAATATTGAATCAATGTCTCATGTTCAATGGATTAAATTATTCCTATTTCTATGTTAAATTATGACATTATTTGAATGTTTGAAATTTAAATTCTCGCAATTTATCAGGTGATATTCTCAGATCGGTTCTAATGAAATAAAATGTATTTACTCTTGTTAAATACCAAGAGTTATATATTGTATAGAAAAAATATATTTTTGAATACAATTTCTCTATTACTCTAAAGAGTTACACTTTGGATAACTACATGTTTCAATCATGTGTTTTGTAACTTTTCATCTTATATTATTGCTTCTATTGTTCTATTGTTTTATTTTATGAAGATATTTTGAAACATGATCATATCAAAGTTTTTACTTATTAAATAATTTTTGTTTTAAAGAAGAAGATCCATTTTATGGAAATTTCTACTACAACTTTTCACTAATCTATTTCTCAATCAAATCAATTAATACTAATTTTCTGGAGTATCAGCTAATTGTACTCAACTTTTGGTGGAGTGTCAGATTCTTGGACTAATTTATGTCTATTTTTAGTTACATTTAAATGAACCAAAATGATATATCAAAGATTTATTTTAAAAGTGTAAATTTACTACAATATTTTTTAAAGTTCTTGTGATAAGAGGATCTATCTAGTGAAAGTCATCAAGATCACTAAGATAGTTTTGTTGGAGTGGAATAGGGGATCCTTTTTCCCCAACGCATTATAAAAAAATTTAGGTTCTTCTTCTCTATTTTTCCTCTTTGTAACTTTCATTAAAGAATATAACAATACATATCTTCATATTACATGAAGAGATATAAATTTTTAATCTATTAATATTTGTAAAAGAACACAATTCACCCCTATATATCTTCATATTACTCTAACCTAATAATGTGTATCATAGGATATCTTCTCTAAGAAATCTTATAAGCTCTAATAATGTTGAGTAAAAGGTGTATTTGAAAACATATATTGATGATAAGAACTATAATAAGGTATGTTTTATTATTAGTTCTCATTATATTAATGGAAATAATTATGGTTTCATGAAATCTATCACGATTATCTATTTGAAGAATCTTGGATTAAAATTTTATATGAAGATTGTCAAACATTATGAAATCCCAGAAAAATAAAAATCATGGGATGGTGGTAAAGATGTTAAATATGTTGTAAATTCAAAATCAATGAATAAAATTATATGTTGACTCGGTTTAGATGAATTTAATTATGTATCTCAAAGTGATACAACCTATGAGATATATAAAAAATCATTGTTTCATGTGAAGGAACTAATAATGTATGAACACTAAGGTATTGTACTATTATGCTCAAATTTGACATATTTAGATTTTATGATGATAAAGGAATCACCCATATGAAAAGAAGATGGGCTGAAATAGTCAATGGTGTTGCTTCCATGGGAGATCCAACTAAAAAAGTACATAAATCTATAAATATTTTGAGAGAAATACCATATAAATAGAATGGGATATGGGCTATAATAAGACAAACCAATTTGGACTCACAACAGAAAATTAATGAACTGATTAGAACACAGTTGAAATATGGGGAAAAATGATTGCTGAAGTAGAAACTATAGGAAGATAAAAAAGGGAGAATACATCTCTTGATGTTAATTATCAAAAATATGTAAAAAAAATAAAAATAGAATTATTTTCCCTCAAATTATTCAGATCATTCAGATTCTCGAATATAGCTGACTAATCTAACTAGAAGGATCGGTAAATTTTATAAAAACATAATGGCTTCAAGAATTAATAAAGAAAAATAGTTGAGGACTTAAAGAATTAGGGTCCTATAAAAGTAAGAAAATATAACATATCATACTTTATTTTCTAAAACTAAAATAAGTGAAAATAAAATTGGAAAAGAAATAAATAAAGTATCATATTAAAATTAATTATGAGAACAATGATACAAAATTAAGGATACATGGATTGTCTCTGAGAAATATAGCTGTACATATAAAAGTGGTTTAGAAAAACATAAAACCATTTTGAAATAAAATATTTGTATTATGGATAAAGAAGAAAAAGTGGTTTCATCTTACTATTCAACTACTTTCAATTTTGAAAGTTGTTCTAATAATAATTTAACTGCCTACTATGCAATACTAGAATAAAATTATGAATATTTTGTAAAGAAGTATAAATCATTAAAAATACTAATATTTCTGTTTTATAAGTAGAAAATTCTTTTGTAAAACATAAATTATATTTAAAATAAAAAATATTAAAATATATCACAAGTTGTACTATTCATGTAAATAGAATTGAAGATTTACAAGTTGATGTAGAGTCATTAAAAAGTGTTTCTAGTATATTAAATAAGGGAGAAGAATCTATAAACCAGATTCACTATAAAAATGTTATTAAAACCAGGATATATGTAATAGGAATATATTAAGAAAAATAATAATTTTCTAGAAATTATTTTGTACATAGTTATAAAAATATGACATATTTTATTGTGTGGAAATGAAGGTAATTATTCTAAAAACTGTTATTTGATAAATCCATATATCAGTGGAATAAAAAATGGTTTTATTTCTAGAAATATAGCCAAATATAATTCTAAAAATTTTAGAATAATTAGGAAAATATGTTTAGTTAGATCTTTTCATTCTGACACAATAAGATCTATGAAAATTATGGTATAAAAAATTATTTAAATGGGTTCGTGGAAAAAGATCAGAAGAGCACAAATGAAATATGGTTTATTGATAGTGCATTTGAAAGATACATCAGTCAATTTTAATACATTAGAAATACTAGATATATGCTTAGTAACCTTTTGTGACCAAAATAAATATAAAATAGTTGGATTTTGATAATTTGGAGATCCAAAATAAGTTTCAATAAAAAAG